>OY982933.1:1046982-3736920 GCA_963891755.1 Pyrrhia umbra
GGCATCAAACGGATTGGACCGATTTCGATGCGGTTTTTTTTCATTTGAAAGCAAGTTTCCTTGCGGTGGTTCTTAGCTATGTTTGGTTAATATTGGTCCAGCAGTGTTAGAGTATCAGCTCTTTTCCACAATGATGAAAGGCATTTTTGCGTAGGGAGTTTTTATTTTTTTTATTTAATTTGTTATTGTGTTTAGAAAATTATAGAATATAAACATCTCCGTTAAGATATAAGATATTTTTCCGGGCATAAAAATGCGTAGTGATTTTTGTTGCTTATTTAACATTGATATCATCATAATAAGGTCGGTCGGAGGTGAATTAATCAGTGCAGTAACCGCACTTCAGTTCCACACCTTCGCTTCGATATTTAACATACGCGTATCATATGCTGATGTTAATCAGTTTAATTTTGAAGTGGATCGACATGAGGCGTGTGTAAATGATTTGAAAGAAGTTAATTTTGTTTCATCGAGTTTATTAAATCATACGTAGGTACTCAGCTACATTCGATAAGACTGGAAGTCGACCCCAACATAGTAGGCAGATGATAATGGATCAAATCTTCTATCTAATATATAAAAATGAATTATTGCTGTTCGTTAGTCTCGCTAAAACTCGAGAACGGCTGGGCCGATTTAGCTGATTTTGATTTTGAAATGTTTGTCGTAAAGTCGGGAAGGTTTAAATGGTGAGAACAATTTAAGATAGATGTAGCTGATGCGAAGTTCACCGGGTCATCTAATTTATTTTAAAAACCTCTTATATTGAATTCGGTTAAAAGCCAGGCTTAATTCATGAATATATTTGGGCGGAAGTGCGCAAAAAAATACACAGTACCTATCGTAGTTCACATGCTAATCATTGACATGGAAACATCGTAATTGCCCTATAAATAGATAAACAATAGTTATTGTTTCTTATGCAACTTGCCACGCTTGACGACAACGTGACATAGCATGATATCGGCAAATAAAAAAATGTGGACATCAAACTAATGGTCTTGTTCAATGCAACTTTGTATCTGCTTCTGGTTTAATAAACAAAGGTTACATAATATAATAATGTGGGGCTATAGGCTCAACAACAACCTCAATCTCGTCAATGATGCTGACATCTCTTTAAGGCGCGCGTAGAATACAGACGCGCCGTCGACGCGGGTCTGGTCCTTGCCGGACGGTGAGCCACCCATAGCTCAGCGTCCGCAGCCCCGCGCCTACGGTGGCCGGGAGTCGTCCCGCGGGTCTCGAGGCCCGTGGCGTCTCCCGCGGCAGCTAGGGTGTGAGGCCTGTCGCTCCCTCACGCGTTCCGCCGCCTCCTTCTCCAGCATTACTGCTCGCAAAAGGAGGCGACGGTTTCCCATTCCGTCTCGCTGGACCATGGCCTGAAACAGGGCGGCGATTGTCCCTGTATACACTGGACTATTGCAAAACATGGAAAGATACTCCTTGGGGTATTATGATTGATGATTAATGGACTGGAAGTATGGTGAACGGAAAACTTATAGCGCCTGCCGAAACAATGTAAAATATACAAATAAAATTTTATTCCCTATTATATTATATCACGTGTTACAGATCATCGCTGTATTATTAATAATTAATTATATAAATGTACTTTTATTGTTTACTAACGGTAGGTTTTATTGCGAGTTATTATTAAATTTTATATGAACACACAATGAAGTATTACTAATTACGTGTTATTGTTTTGAATTATTTTTATATTTGATTTTGATGAACAGACACTTAACAGTTACCTACTTTCGGATCTATAATATAAGCAAGGGTTTTAAATAGTAATAAAAATGTTTTCTGACGGTCAGATAAATTGGTCGCAAGTAAGACAATACAGATAGTCGCATACGCCCTTTTCGCGTCGGCTCACGTTATTACAACAGTAAATTATCAAAGGACTGGATCTCAGTGAAATCCTCTGTATGCAATTAGCACAACAGACGCTAAAAGCATCGGTTTATATCGTTACAATGCATACATGAAGGATTTTATCTTCAGTGCAATCTGGGCCGCTAAAATGTATAGTTTTGACGGACGCCTGAAAGACGAAAAAAAAAATTAATTTAGATTCTGCCGCCGAATGTGTCTGTGGTGTCTCTTAGGTCCAGGTACCGAAATAAAATTCTGTATAAACTATCAGTATACCAAAACTCATCCAGATTTGTTGAGCTGTTTTTGCGTGATTGAGAAATAAACATCCTAATGTACAAACTTTCACATTAGGAATGATTACGATAAACCCCGGTTACAAATAACCGCGTAACGTTCGAGCTAACCCTATAATTACATGGTTGTAACTGTGTCATCGCAACCAAATACACTGGGAACGTGCATAATATTCAGCTTTGTGAATTCAGTTAGCATGTAAGCTCTATCTAGCTTCAGGCATTCCCGATATATAATTTACATAAATGTAAGCCGAGATTCAATAGCAGCCTACTAATTCAATTCTAAACATACATATATGTATCTGTACAGCAATCTGTACTAATATTTTAAAGAGGTAGTTTGGATTTGGAAGTTAATATCTCTAGAGGCACCCGGATAAATCCTCAAAATAAAATTATAAATTAAACCTTACCTTAGGGTTCAAAGTGGGTTCTCAGATGTATTACCGTAAAAACGTTACAAACAAAATAAAGCAATGAACAAACTCACTTTCGCATTTATAATATTAGTTAATTTACAATATTGACGTCTAGAAATCTAGTTCTAAATTTCCCCCAAGTTAAATTGAGAAAGCTCTACGTGTTCAACAAAGTTTTCTGAAATTCTCGCACGAGCGCCATTTTAGTAGTCATCGCCGCACACATGCGCTTGCGCCACGGGTGGCAGTGCGCACTCAATCGTGGTGTTTTTATTAAATTACCTTAATTACTCGTCGGTTTACTGCTTAATAGCTAGGAAATGGCACTATTGTCCAGTAAGTTTACAAGCACACAATTGTCTAGCTTTCTTAGCAATTTCTCCTAATTATATTTTTACTTGTTGTAATTGGTAGTAATTAAAAATTTATTGGTTTGTCCGTTTTATCGTATATTTTTTATTGTTGCTGATGTTTTCATGTTTTTGCCATGGTATGTTATCTTGTCATTCTTACATATATATAATCATAATAATATGTAAACATGTATACAGGGCGTCCCATGGCTATGGAATATGGTGAGAAAGTGCCTACTTGAAATATTGTAGTATATTTTGTTTCACGGAGGAATACAATTCTTAGTAGCATTTTTTTTAATTCTGTGTATCTAAATGTCGATTTAAAAAGTACATTTTGCATTTCATGCTACTGATCGACAGGATATGGCGTAAGAATTAATTCTCTATTATGGTTACTTAAGTCTATTTGTAATTTACAAAAACCTTATTTTCTTATTATATACTTTCGACATAAAATGAATTCCTTTCAACCACGGTTACGAACGGTCTTTGTTATTGCTACAAACAGTCGCCATGTTGCCCAGTTTCCGGCTGATAATTAAAAACTAATTCGAATTTGCATCCAACAAAGCCCATTAATAATGTCTGATTGTAACACCAATGTGTAATGGTTATACAGACAAAGGATGAAGCAATACGCACTTAGTCGTAGTCGGGTAAATGAACTTAAACTGTTTCGCTTATAGGGGTTTTTTTACTGTAAAGTATTTATTACTTTTTGTAAAGTTCCATTCAAAGTCAAAGTCATTAAAAACTTAGTCCCAAATCAGTGTTTGCCAATTTGTACATATAAAAATCGAATTCATGTATATTTTTCTATTTTCTTTCTCTCTCTTTATCAATCTGCAAAAACTAATCTTTGGAACCTTTTTTAGGCATATTTTTGTCACCCATCCGTGAACCGACCCTAGCAAGAATAATTCTATCGATCGACCCGTGAGGCGGATACTGAGACACGAGCCCCTCTTTAAAATTGCTATCCAATCCTAGCACAAGGTACGATGTGCCAATCTAATCCTAAAGCAAAAGAAAATCCAAGAATTCTTTGATTTCAGATTGACTCGGAAATAGAAATGCATTTTTTCTAAGATTGATGAGGTTTTTAGTTCAATTTGACTTATTTTCGTATTCATGCTTTGGGAAATGAGATTGGAGAGACGTTTTGAAATAGAGTGGAGGTTTCCTCTAGTAACAGACAGCTGTGATGTACGTTCACAATTAAGTGATGAATGTTATCTTGCTAGCTGTTTCCCGCGGTTTCAACCACTTCGAGGGATAAATAGGCTCAAAAAAATAATAATTCAAAAGTCATTTATTCTAGATCCTATGGTTTAATATAAACTTTGTGTGCCCATAAAGATCGGTAAGTATTTTTTTCGTGAAAGTGTAACAAACGTTCGAATTTATAATTATAATTTATGTAATACTAGCTGTTTCCCGCGGTTTCACCCACATCCCGAGGGAACTACTTAGCGCACCCGGGTAAAAAGTAGCCTATGTTGTTCCTCAGGGTCTATTCTATCTCTGTACCATACCAATTTCATTTATATCGGTCCAGTAGTTTTGGCGTGAAAGCGTAACAGACAGACAGACAGACAGAGTTACTTTCGCATTTATAATATTAGTAAGGATTAAAAAGATAATTCTCGTATTTAAAAGATTTTGTATAATTACAAAAATACTCATTCTAAATAAAACAAAAGAGAGCATCAAAATATTCCTCCGCATTGCTGTCGACTGGTAATAAGCCCAAAGACTGGCAGCATTATCACGCTAAATAGCAATGCTTATTCTTTGACCAAAACAAAAGCAAGTCTTGAGTCACATGTTTTTAAACAGGAGGCGAGCACTCGAACTTAATGCCCTAACAGTAGTAGTTACAATTAATTATTTACATTATTGAAAATAAATAACAGATATCCTACTATACTAATATAGAAAGATGATAAAAATATGGTGTTGAAAAAATCTTACTCATCGCCGCCGTCAACCGGGAGTGTGTACCCAAGAGTTGGCAGCATCGCCATGTTGGACGGCAATGCTTAACCTTTGGCCAAAATAAAAGCTAGTCACAGCAAGTGTCATCAAGCCGGAACTAACGTGTTTTCAAAGGCACGTGCTTCGGTGTCACACCAAGACCGGTATGACATAGTGGTAACCCATCCACAGTCCTACCACGCCAAGCGTAGCTTAACCTTCAATCGACCCGTGCGGCTTTAACTTAGCCATGAGATTCTCTACGGTATATTGCAAATTAATAAAATAAACATGACAAACTGAAATTCCTCCCACAAAAAAGAAAGAAATATCCAAAACTGCTAAGCAGCCTTTGAGCCACATACCTGTTCACCACTTAAAGGTCTTGCAGCTTAAAGCAAAAATGTCTATACATTCTAAAGCTACTCCACTAGAACAGCGCCCCAACCGAGCGGATAATACTTTAAAAGCGTAGACTATAAAAAAACATGGAGAGGCAAACAGAGATATAAACGGTCGGGCCGCATTTACATACAAATGAGCCCGATGCGAAATTATTTCAGTCAACGGAGGCGGTGCAATGGCGGGTTGGAAAAAATACGGGCAAGCGTGAACTGGATAAGCTTGCCGAGTATTTTAAACACTGAATTTATAAGCAATTTTACTTTCAATAAAAAAAATAGAGATACTCATTGAGTTGATGATGTCATTTTGCTTAGTTTGGCAGCGGTATCTGTTTTTTAAGACTTTTTGAAATAAAATTCTTAGAACTTTTATTTAGTATAAAATTTTTAATTGATTTGTGTTAATAACAATATTGCGCCTCATTACCGCTAATAGGTACAGATAGGTACGTGGTTTATTTTTCTAAAATATAATAATTTATCCCCAAACTGAAAACTGGGTGCACAACATCAGAAAATCTAAGACATTATAATTTCACGAAAAAGATGGCGCTATTCATCTGTACTTCTAACTCCTTCTCAAGCTGGGACACTAATGGCATCTTGTTATGGCTCCAGGCTACCAAATCTAAGACATTATAATTTCACGAAAAAGATGGCGCTATTCATCTGTACTTCTAACTCCTTCTCAAGCTGGGACACTAATGGCATCTCTAATTTAAAAAGAATTTCACGAAAAAGATGGCGCTATTCATCTGTACTTCTAACTCCTTCTCAAGCTGGGACACTAATGGCATCTCTAATTTAAAAAGCTGCTAGCTCTGTCTATTGCCCTACAGAACCCAGAAACCGTATGCTTCCTTTTCACAGACCATTTGGTGTGAAAACGGTCACCCTTATGCACTATTTTTGTTTTTGGGAGACTACTTTATACTGTATCGATCTTTATTGCTTCCAATTCAATTTGAATGCTTTAATTGTATGAGTGTAGTGGGGAGTCGAAAGGGGCGTGGTTCTGTTCAGTTGTACATGGGATTGGAGTGGTCGAGGTGACTGAGTTGGAATTGATGGGCGGGTGAATTTTTCTCTGATAACTTTTTGTGGTGCATAGAATCCTGCGTTTAAAAATTAGATGGTAAACTTTTACTTTTTTCTCTAAACACGAAAATATGCTTTAATAACAAACCGAACTAAATAGTAGACATTTATATTTTAAGCAAAGATTTTGAGGATGCTGGATGGACCTGGTGCTTTTTTTAAGGTATTTTAAAATATTTTTCAACATTCATCCTATTATTATATTTGTTTTCTAATAAAGAAACATTTTATAATGACGTTGCCCAGTTACTTTATTAAGATTGTTACAATGAAATTAGACTGATTCTAAACTTTTGCAAATTAGTATCCGAAAGGGACTTCGCTTATAATTCAATTAAATAAATCCAAAGTTTTGAAATGTTGAGGGACGATGTAATAATTTTAGAGGAAGAGTTTCTTAATAAAGTCACTGCCACGTGTAACCTTGTAGGTACTTTTTAAAGGAAGGTCTACTCATCTTAGGTTTAGGCGGGCTGTTTTCCTTAACTTCACAAGGCGCATATTTTATGTGAGAGGATGATTAGATTGGACTACTGATCTTATATCCTATTCCTTGTAATAATGAAAAATTGACGTGACGATAGATGTTTGTGACGCTTTAACGTTAAACGTTCCGAAAACTTGGCTCATTGATACTATAATAATACTATTTATAAAGTTTTATTTATTTAGTTTGTTTACTACACCATAACGGTAAAACGGCTAAACCGATTTAGATTACTTTTGGTATGGAGATAGATAGCCTAGTGGTTAATGCACCTACATCTCATGTACGAATGTGGCTCTGGCAAGTATCAATGTGAATTTTCTAAACTCATATGTATTTTCTAAGTATATCGTAGACGTCATTACTAGCGGTGAACGAAAACATCGTGAGGAAACCTGGACTTAGAAATTCTGAAATCTCCAATTCGCCAAGCGTGGTGATCAATTCTCATGCTTTCTCTGTATGAGAAGAGGTCTGTCCCAGCAGTGGGACAATAAATAGGCTGATGATGATGATGATGAAGATAGATGGGACCTTGGAAACTACTTTTTATCTGGGTGTGAGAAGTAGTTACCTTGTGACGTGGTCGAATTCGAAGGGAACAGCAAGTAGACCATAATTCTAGATCAAGTCTATCTCGAAAATGTGCACATTCCAAACAAGAAGTGGAGAAACCGTGGAGACAAGCTAGTTAGATATAGACTGTCTGTCTTTGCTAGAGGTGACCTTTTCACCCTCTAACAGGCACAATTTCAACGTCACCAAAAAATTGGGCCACGTTTTACGATTAGACACTTAAAAAGGAATAGTACAATTATTATCCACTTAAAAATAATTCGTAACATCACATATTTTTAAGCAACCTATTTCTATTCATAACGCTTGATCTAGAAAATACACATAAACGGTTATAACTTCATCACCTCTACCCAAACCAGTTTAATCTTTGACCACAACGATCCCTATAAACGGAGCCTCCAAATGGATTAAGCAATGGTACGAACCACAAAGTACACCTATAGACGATTCCCATGCAAATCCCATTAGATTTTTAGTCTAACGTTTGGTGAGGCGAAACTTATGGCGGTCCGCGTGGGTTTTCACGAGGTCCATTTGTTTTGATAAAGGGAAGGCACCCCGCAGATCCTTATAACAGTGCCCTTATTTTTTGGTATGGCTTATTTTGAACTAAGCTTATTTAATGTGGTTGTTGTCGTCGTGGCTTGGGGATTAAGGAACCTGCTTTCTAAACACAAGTATGCTGGTTTGTAACTTAGCGAGTACCAATAATTATGACTACAGTTTTTCATTGTTTTTCCTAGATCTTTACAATTTTATTACTTTATTCTGTTTATATTTGTATTTATAAGGCGTCCTCTCAACAAGCTTTTGTTACGGTGGCACGTCCCTTCTACCCGATATAAAAATGTCCTAAAAGTAGTAATGAATAATTTTCATCTGTTATGATATTTCTAATTGAAGGCTTAAAACTTAATATACAAATAAAGGCACACCCACACGCCCGACCTCCAGATGATCCATTAATACCGACCATCAGGCCATTTTAATCTAATTTTCATTCCCTTACTGGGCGAACACGATACATGACCGCAAAATTAATCATTGACCACAGAGTAACACCTCGGTGTGGCGGTGCGGCCAATAGCTACACTATAGCTATGTGGCTATGAGCTAGTCTGTGGTGGTATTTAATCAATTTATATAAATATAAAAAATATATTTGCTTTTAATAGCGAAGCGGTTGGAGCTGATTTGTTTTTTAGGTTTTAAAATAAATATAACAAACATTAATGTCAATGTTTTTCAAATGTATGTAAATTTCGATTAATGAATAACATCGAAATAATGTACAACGTGTAATTTCGCAAAAGTATTTTTTGTTTAAATATATCGAAAAAAGTAATAGTGCCTAGAAAATTCAGAGAAAATGTGAGTTTTCATATACATATTTGTACATAAAACATTGCATATAATATTCTGGCATGACGTAGGTAGGGTTCCAGAGATTACCTGCCCTACATACAAACTTTTTTATAATAGTTATTAGCTTTGTTCGAATAATTACAAGCAAAGGAAGAAAAAACAAAATAGCGATCAAAACTGCATTACCAATCTTAAAAAAAATCAGATGCCATTAACTGCGCCGAAACGAAAAAAAAAGTTAAGTACTTTTATCAAAATTTCATTTATTTTCACGCTACCCACATACTAAAACTGTATTTCCTACGTCAACATTTTCATACGTCATATAAAAGTGTGCGTCCCATCCGATCCAACCGTCCGATGCGAGCGATAAATCAATTTATATCGCGGACGTCGGGACACGGATTAGCATACGCAAATGACTCGCACATGCTCTGCGTTGCTGTGATACCATCGTTTTCGGTGCATCTTTTTATATGATAGGATTTTTTTAATACATCAACTAAATTCGAACATAAGTTTGTTTGTATTTGTTACGCTTGCACGGTAGAACGGTTGAATCGATTTCGATGATATTTGGTATGCAACATTTCATTTCAATACACGTACAATCGGCTATAAATTTCAGGAGCTAAAACTTTACTAAACCCTGATTCGATCACTTGATAAAGTATATGAAAAGAATCATTGACGGTCTTTAATAAATATCACGCGCTCAGTTGGATTGATTTGCGATGTTAAGCAGCACTTCTCGTGGCCAGAGCATGGATGGGGACCAAAGTTTACACATGCATCCGCGTCAGACAGGACATAGAACCCAATCGAATAGTCTATACATATAAAATACTTTGTGCTGAATGACTGACAGATCAACGCACAACCTAAACCGCTGATCGTAGAGACCTTTGTATGACGTAGGCATTCGATAAAAAAGGATTTTCCAAAATTCTCCGAAACCACTAAGGGAGTAAAAAGGGGGGCAAAGTTTGTATAAAAAACTGTCATTTCTTTAAATTTGAATTCGTATGGCCCATGCGGGCAAAGCCGCTAACGAAAAGCTATCTTTGTATAGGTATAGGTCCAAGTTTTCGCTATCGAAAATTTAACTGAATCGAAATTACTCAAGCCGCTCAAACAATCTTGACTGCACGTCTGGCGTAGTGGTTGAGCGATTGGCTGCTGCGCTGCGTGGCGCGGGTTCAGTTCCCGCACGAGACAACTAATATTGTTCCGGCTCTGGGTGTTTGTGCATGTGTAATGTATGTTTGTAAACTCACCCAAGATACAGGAGTAATTCCTAGTAAGGGACAACGATTTTTTATAAAAAAAAAGAATCATGTAATATTTGGATTTAAGCAGCTACGAAAAACCAATAAAGTTTTAAGGTAACAATTAATATCGACTGAAACTATTTCAGTTTGAGTAGACCAGTAATACTCTTACAATCAATGCAAAATTACAATGGTACTTTTCCTATATTAAAATATCCACCATAAAAGAACATTATAATAACAGAAAACATCAAAGCCATTTAAGTTAAACTTTCCAATTCAAATTCAAACTATAAAAGTTAAGTATAAGTCACGTTTAGGTGTTACATCTATTGTGGCAGTAGCCAAGCGTAATAAAAATAAACGTTTTTCTCTCAATGTGCACGGGACATTACCGGATAAAGGCGAAGTTCACTGCGCGGGAATTTCGTACGCGCTAGTACACCCACTACTTGCGACACTCACGCACACATGACAACAGACGAGTATTCTCACACAACAAAATCGTTTGAGTGTGTGCGTTTGGCAGCAGTGTTAACAGATCTTCGTCTGTGTGGGTGTTTTCAGCGTACACTTTCATAGGTATGTGTATATTTGACTCAACTAGCTGTACTTTTCGAACATTACAATGGACACAGTGAAACTGGTGTCATATTTTCTTGAATATGAGTACAGTACAATACCGGCTTCCGAGACGAAGCTTCCGTCTTTTTTTGTTTTTTTTTTAGTTTATTTATTGTGTCTGCTATATTCGTTTTAAGGTACTTACACGATGTTAAGGTTTTCGGTATTTCAATACTCAATTGTTAATTATATTTCACAATGTTGCTTAGGTGGTAAGAAAATAGTTTGTGACAATAAAATTGTGAACCCTGTTGGGCACAGCAAAACATATTTATAGGATAGAGAGGACTTAACTAATTATTTATATTAAGTACATAACTTATATTGAAATATTATTATTATATAATTATTACAGTTAAATTTATTAAAGTGGTTTAGGAATTACTTGTAATACTACGGATGGATTATTAGGGGTCAATTGGGTTGGGCCTAAAACTTCCTTGCGAAAGCTATTTCTTTACGTAGGTACCTATCCTAATTGAATAATCCAACACATCTCAATTACACAGAAACTCACATCTATATCAATATAGATCTTGAACTAGTGTTAATATAATCAAAAAAAACCATACCATTTTCGTCATTCCACACAGAATGCGGTCGAACAATACTCAGAAATAAAAGATTTCAAGATGTTCAAGCCGTCAGTTTTATATGTACACATACGTTCGAACAAACAATTCCCGGGAGGCAAGGAAACAACGCGAACTAAGCTCCAAAGCTGACTTGCTTCGGTCAGGAATCGAACCCGGAACTCTTACCTCCCACGGGCATTACTCGTTCTTAGTTTTGTTCGTCCATTTTATTTTGTTTTAAACGGAAAAGAAACGAAATAAAAGCTCTTTTATGGCGTACTCATATCACATGAGATAAATGTACTACAGTTGAATTTAGTTTAAGTATAAATGTTTCCACTTCAAGGATAATCTCGAATGGCTTTTGGTACTTTTTCATGTGTTAATCATGATAATTGGATAATTGGTAATAAACTCAATGAATCGCCATTTTTACAGCCTGAATTCTGAAATAAAACATTGTTTTCTTCGTTCAACTACATGACTTTCATAAAAACTAATGCATAAATGTGGATTTAACTTCTAGTTATTGGAACAAATCGCTCACTAATACAAATACAAAAATTATGGCATGCATTACTATTTAATGGCTGGTATTTTTTTTTTCCTAAAATGAAAAGAGGATATCTGCCTAGGCTATACCATTACTTGATATGGGGTGACCGTTTATCTTACCTTCATAATCCAGTTACTGAGTAACACGATACTTTCCGGTAAGACTGGTTGTCAGTCTTTCGAGTCTTTCTCAGAGGTACACATATAGTTTAACAGACATTAGGAGTTCAAATAATCTAATTTTTAAGGCATTAAGCAGAGAACACAGCGTCTACCTGACTTTGCTTTAAAATTTGCGATAATTAATAATCTTATTCTGATCCAACCTGTCCCCTGCTATCCTATTCCAGTGATGCCCGAAGGTCCGTACCATAGTTAGTGCCCTTGGCATGAAGTCCCTCAATTTTAAATTATGCCCTAGCTCGAGGCCCTACATAGTTTTTAAGGTAGCCGACAACCTCCTAGGCTGACCTGCTGGATGCCACATACCAAAAAAGGGTTTACCTAATGGTAAGTAGTCATCGCCATTTACATACATCAATAATCTCACAAACAAACGCAATACTTACTATTTGTGTTAGTGACATTTCAGAAAGAGTTGCAATAACTGCAATGAAACCAACACCAACCCCCCACCTCTTATATTGAAATATTATCGTGAAAACTCATAGTTAAAAAATGCAGACTGGCTCGTCTCCCAACCTACCTCGTATATATTGCAATTTTTTTCGACCGTCCAAACTTCTCGACTCAAAAGCACTTTGTTTTACTTAAGCCAGGGTTAACTTGAACTTTAGCTATCTACTATTAGCATAAAGTTTACAAAGACGCTGCAAAGTATTAAAGTTTCCCTGAAATTGATAAGGCTCCTACTACCAGATTTTAACGTGGCTCTTTATAAATTTATTACTCAGAGATGAATCTCTTTAGCATAATTTATAAGTTTTTTGGCAAGTGTATGGGGATTTATTTAAGTGTTTTGTGATGGTAGTGTTTTTATCGTATATTTGTGAAAGGAATAATGTAATATTGTAAGTTATGTTGAAACTTAATGCATAGATAAAGCCTTGCCTTGTATGTGTAATGTTTCACGCGGCTTCACCCGCGTCCTAAAGGAACTACTTCATGCATATAAAGCTTTTACGGTATTCAGAGTTCCATCTATATTTATACCAAATTTTATATAAATCGATTCAGCCGTTATATTGCAAAAGCGTAGCAAAGTAAGAAACCCACATTCATATTCATTCATAATAATATTATTTAGGATTAACGGAGAATGTAAAATAAGTAATTCAAAAAGCTGTCAAGGCCGTTAGATAGACCTTCTCAGGCCCAGTATGCAGAGGCAGCGCGAACACAAGAAACTTCAACATTGAATTGAAATATATTAATAACTTTATAGAAAGTAAACATTTTTCTCTATTATTTTTACACCAGCACCAGGCCTGTCCCACTCCCCGTGTAGGTATCAAAAATGTACCTACGCACAGCGGCCTATCCGAGACGGCTAGTCACTGGGGCCTCACGCGCGAGCCGTGAGTGACGTACGCGCAAGATTTGTTCCTTTGATTATATACGTATCTACTTCATTTGTTCGTTTCAATTATTCGTAAGTTTTTAGGAACGGGCTCCCGGACTAATCTGTTTGCATCGTAAGTCATTCCGGTGACCGTGTGATACGATTTGAAACGTCTTTTGTTGACAAAGGTATTAATAGTAAGGCGGCGTAATTCAACATTATTTGAGTAATATAAGGCCTGTGTCTCTTTTCGTGAAGGTATCGAAAACGTAAGTAGATATGTATGCACAAATGTTTTAGAATTAAAGTACTGTTAACACCTACCTTACGTTTTTATTTTGAAAGTCATTTGTTTTCTAGAGTACTACAAAAATGGTAATTCAGTATTTAGATTAATTTATTTTTTAAAAGGAGACAACCCTGCTTTCGTTAGAAAAGGTAAGCGTTACGCGCTAGAAAGAGACGCAACTTCTAGGCAACTATAAGCGTAGGTAATTACGCGCTGCGCAATCTGAATTGAACTTAATCGTATCGTCGCTTAAGTCTGTATTTCTTTAGATGACTTTTCAAAGTGGCTCTTCTGTACTTGTACTATTATGTATTCTGTGCCAGCACGCAGTACATTTGTTATCTTAACCATAAACTCGAAAAGGGTACGTTTATACCCTTTCCGGGCTAATCCGCAGTCGCCATAGCAACAGCCCTTAAGGTTATAATGACCAATTAATTAAATCTCCCTCTTTAAGCCAAAGCACCGAAAAATATGAAGGGATAATGATCAAAGGGCTTTTAAAAAGTTTTGTCAGAATTAATTTAATATTTCTTAGCAATTAATAGAGGGAATCAATTTTGAAGTGCCGTAATGAGTTTGCTTGTATATATTTTTCACACCTTTTGAGCTTTGAAGAGTTTTAAATAGACCCTTTCTGGAGAAGATGGAGTGGGAAATACCATAGTTTCAAAATGTGCGTCTTGGATTCGGTTTTACAGCTACCGTTAAACTGGTCAATGTATCTATCATTCATCAGTCAATGTATTTGTGACTTGCCCCATATAAATGACATGGTTGAACAATTGAACAGGAACATTATAACTATTTTTGATGAGCATGCTCCGGTTAAGACATGTTTAATTAAAGATCACACATACCCATGGATAACAGATACAATAAAATTTATGATAAATTTGCGAAATGAAGCCCTGGCGAAGTATCGTGCAACAAAGTCGGAATCAAAAAAGGTATATTATAAACAGTTAAAATCTCTCGTGTCAAGTTCCTTATTTTACGAAAAAGTTGCATATTTTAAACAAAACATAAATAACAAAATTAATGATCCCAAGACACTATGGAAAAATTTAAAAAGTACCGTATTGCCACCTAAACTATTTAATGACCTTCCTATTCACTTTAGAGACCCTGATCAAATAAATTGTAATTTTTTGAATGTTCCTGGTAACCCAATTTCTAACGTAACCGCTTGCACCTTTTTTGAATCTCACCGTTTTAGTGATGCGAGTTTCGCACTACACACGGTGAGTACCGATCAAGTTTTGCGATATTTTGGTCAGTGAAAATCGAATGCAGAGGGCTGTGACGGGATAACACTTGACATGCTTTCATTGACACTTCCACATACAGCAAAGGTCATCACGGACATTGTAAATAAATCGATTGTCTCTGCAACGTTCCCTGAGATTTGGAAAGTTGCAACTGTCAGACCCCTCCCAAAAATAGCCAATCCGACTGAACTAAGAGATCTGAGGCCCATAAGCATATTGCCATGCCTCTCCAAAATTGCTGAAAAAGCAGTTTGTCAGCAGTTGTCGCAGTATTTGGAGAAAAACAAAATACTTCCAGAGATGCAGTCAGGCTTTCGTAAGCAACGAGGCACTGCAACTGCTCTGTTAGATGTGACAGATAATATCCTATCGGCACAGGACAAAGGCATGTGCACACTTCTTGTTTTGCTTGATTTTTCCCGCGCTTTTGACTGCATAAATATTGAGCTGCTCCTATGCAAGCTAAAGTACTACGGTTTTGACGATGACGCTGTAAAATGGTTTCGGAGCTATCTCAGCAATCGGCAACAGCGTGTGGAAATACGACAAAGCAATGGATCGTCCTTGATCTCGTCACTCACCCCCGTCGATAGAGGAGTTCCGCAAGGCTCTATACTGGGCCCCCTGATCTTCATTTTATATTGCGCTGACATCACACACTCACTGAAGCGATGTAGGTATCACATTTATGCGGATGATGTGCAAGTGTATATCTCGTTTAAGCCTAGTGACCACATCAACGCTCTGACAGACCTGAACGATGATCTTGACAGGATAGCATGTTGGGCTGAGGTTAACGGTTTGGTACTTAATCCTATTAAAACTAAATATATGTTATTTGGAACTAAGTGTCAAACTAGTGCCTTGCCATCGACAATAAACGTTGTCCTGATGGGTGAGTCGGTTGGTCGAGTTTATGAGGCATGCAATCTGGGTCTGACCATGGATGCAGAGTTGAGGTATGAGGCACACGTGGCAAAGTTAGTACGCACATGTTTCTACCGGCTTAAGGTCCTTTATAAAATAAGGCCTTATTTGTCGGAGGAATTGCGTATACAGCTGGTTGAGTCGCTTGTGCTTTCTAACCTTAACTATGCAGACGTAGTTTATGGTCCTCGATTGCTGGCACGAACGGAGCGACTGATCCAGAGAGTGCAAAACGCCTGCGCTCGGTTCTGCTTCAAAATACCACCTAGAAGTCACGTCACTCCCTTTATAAACCAACACTCCATCCTTAAGATGAAGTCACGCCGTAAGTTACACTTGGCTTGCCTGCTCTTCGGAGTTGTCAAGTACAAAGAGCCATCCTACTTGTACAACAAACTCAGCTGGATTGCTAGTAAGAGAGAACGGCCAGTGAGACAATGCTCACAGCAGCTCTCCACAGAACCGCACAGTACTGCGGCCTTCAGAGGCAGTTTTAGGTACGCTGCTACAAAATGCTGGAACAATATTCCCCCGCCAATAAGAAATAGCAATACTCTTGGCACCTTCAGAACGCACTTACGAAAATTTCTGATTGATTCGCAAAAAACACTCGGTATGACGATTTCAAACACGTCCATAATATAGGGATAGCAGGTACCTGCCGCGATGGTGAGCTCCGTTGGTAGTTTGGTTCACTCGTCGTCAGTAGTCTGAAATAAAAAAAATAAAAAACTATGTAAGCTTCCACAGAGACACAAAATACACATTACTCACCCTTAACTGTTAATATTTAAACAAAATACACAATAAAACATCGAACACTTTTTTTTTTTAACACCCACCTGTTATAATAGCACAAAGCACTGAGCACTACTACGCCTAAATATTTAATATAATTGGTCTACTCGACGTCCGTACGTCATTGCTGGGATCCAGCAGAATACCAGCGTCAGGTATAATACCTGACACATGCTGAGCTGGACTCCCATTCAGTGCAAACTTAAGACACTGCACCACACCGTCATTTTATTTTTATTTTCTGTCGTACTACCGTCAAATTTGCCACTTTATAAATTTATATGTTCTTACCGTTTGTTTTATTTTTTGTTTTTTTTTTGTCTTTATGTTGTGAAGTGTTATTATTTTTTTTTTTACTTGGTAATTTTATGTTGTAAAAATCTTTTGTACTCACTTTTTTTTTTTTGTTCTCTTTTGTTCTCATATTGTAAATAACCTGTGTCTTGTTTGTGCTGAATAAATGTTTTATCTATCTATCTATCTATCTATCTATCTAAATTCATATCATCACACCTGTTATTTTCCGAAAGGTTAGGCAGAAGAGTAGCTATAGTCAACCCTCTTATTTCGCGAGAAATATCGCATCATGTGGGAACAACTCCTGTACTACTCACGCTCTTGAATAAAAATAACCTATGTCCATTCAAATCGGTTCAGTCTTTTTATCTTAAAAATGCAACAGACATACAGACAGTTTTAGATTTCTTTTGGATTTATAATATTAGTAAGCATAATAATCGGTCACAAATCCAGATACAGGATTGCTACTGAAAAAATCCTGAAAAGTCCAATAACTCTCGCTCGAATCCAAGACCACGCAGTCGTCATTTATTAATTTTTTTATGGAAAAAAAAAACAAAAATCATTTCAGTTCTTATCATGAAACCTAAACCTACCACAGTCTATCAACCCCCACTAAATTTGAAGTCATGAAGGTGTATTAAAATGTAACATTATCTATATAAAGCATTTTAGTTTCACATGGCCAGTCATGTATAACTAATGCTTCTCTAAAGTGCATGATACTCCTTTGAACGCAACTCAACCTGTAGCGAATGCCGCGAGCTTTCTAGAAAATAATATTTAATGTACCTGGGTTTCTGACTAGACATTTTAATATAGACGGTAAGGATGAAATACTATGTTGTAAGTTCGAAAAACATAAACGGATTACTTGAAGGCAAAAAAAATGTGTATTCAATGTTCAAGATATTTTAACATATTCTTGTTTTACGCAAGAAACTGCAAATATAAATAATGTTTTGCCAGTTTTTTATCCACTTCTTTTTTTTTGTTTTGCTATCTCAGAGTATATATACCTACTTCACTCTATTTAAGCTTAGAAGGATTTTGATTTAGAGAGAATGTGATTAGGGGATGGGAGGCGATTCTATCGTTATCAACCGTACACAAGTCCTGACTCTGCGCTGTTACTGTGACACATGTACACCATATGGTCTACCTACAGTATTTCTTCCTCTCATAAGCTCATAAGTCCATCCAAAGGTTGCGCCCATTTTGTCACCCTGTGTCAACTTATTTTCCAATGGCATACGCTACGGTACATTCTATTCTATACTATTTACTAATCAATAGGCTTTAAAATGATCCTACATGAATTAAAAAAACAATGTTTTATTTCAATATCAGTGTCGTCCATGGATTATATTTTTTGCCAATCCTTAGCGAAGCTTACGTGACTTTTCCAATGACAATAAAATAAAATTTAACTGCGGCGCAAATCAGAGTGTTTATCAATGATATTCTATATTAGGCCAGTGCTTTTAGCCTCTAAAAACGGTAAAAAGTGAATTAAATAATAGTAGGATGAAACCCATTGGAAAAGGAGGAGAATACAATAAAAATTATAGGAAAAATAAATTACGGGCGATCTGAGGTCGGGAAGTGGGGGGGAGGGGGGGTTAAAGTTAAAAAAACGGTTTATCTCAATTTCCAGCAAAACTACAAGTCCTATGAAAAAAAGTTAAATGGCAAAGTTGTAGGTAATAAAAAGATCTACAACTTTTGTATTAACACTTTTTTACATAACCTCAAAATTTATGTGAAAAATTCAAAAAACCAAGTTTTTGGTTTTTTATTTTTATCTTTTACAATAATTAATTTTTTTTCACGAAATTTGGTGAAAACTTACCTTTTTATGTCCCAAACACACTGTAATTTATTTGATTTAAAATAATAATTTTTTCACCCTTATTTTGACTTAATATCGAAAAAACACCCTAATTTTCAATCGAAAATTCTCGTGTCAAAATATCACTTTTTTTTTAAAAGTCGATGGTTTTTTTGCTCGTTGAAATCTCTACTTTCAGATGGTATAAAAAAATATTTACATTGCTATGGAAAATGTTCTCAGAAAATATAAAGAAACGCTACGAAATAACAGGTAGTAAGGCCTAGACCGGCCTAATTTTTTTGCGTAGATGCCTATTTATTGCTATTTTAAGATAACTTATGTATCTGAGTGACCTACGGAACCTCGGACCTCTCTATGAAATACCTTTTAGCTCATCAGAAGGTATTTCATAGAGAATTGGGGAGTTGCTAGAAGGATCTAGGCCTTGCTAACTGTTATTTCGTAGCGTTTCTTTATATTTTCTGAGAACATTCACCATAACAATGTAAATATTTTTTTATACCATCTGAAAGTAGAGATTTAAAAGAACAAAAAGACTACCGACTTTTTAAAAAAAAGTGATATTTTGACGCGAGAATTTTCGATTGAAAGTTAGGGTGTTTTTTCGATATTAAATCAAAATAAGGGTGAAAAAATAATTATTTTAAATCAAATAAATTACAGTGTGTTTGGGACATAAAAAGGTAAGTTTTCACTAAATTTCGTGAAAAAAAATTAATTATTGTAAAAGATAAACATAAAAAACCAAAAACTTGGTTTTTTGAATTTTTCACATAAATTTTGAGGTTATGTGAAAAAAGTGTTAATACAAAAGTTGTAGATCTTTTTATTACCTACAACTTTGCCATTTAACTTTTTTTCATAGGACTTGTAGTTTTGCCGGAAATTGAGATAAACCGTTTTTTTAACTTTAACCCCCCCTCCCCCCACTTCCCGACCTCAGATCGCCCGTAATTTATTTTTCCTATCATTTTTATTGTATTCTCCTCCTTTTCCAATGGGTTTCATCCTACTATTATTTTTTTTGTTTTCAAAAGTTATTGGCACTGGTCTATATGTGGTAACGAGCAATTGATTAATTTATCACCTACCACTAAAGTCTTAGATAACACTCAGTTATATATAATTAGGTAAGCTAAACCTCACCTTCGAAAATAAAAATGTTAAATTATTAAAACAAAAAAAAATAAAGAGAAAATGATCACAAAGAAATAAAAAATGTTTCATTTTTTGGATTTGTATGTTAAAACATTATAATTAGTCCTGTCTTTGTTCAAACCGGCTTACACACATAATTCCTAAGAACAACACGCCGCCTCGCCAATTAGACATGTTGTGGAACGGTAAAAACGTAATAATTCAATTCGAACAGCATGTTCAGGGCATTATTGTTAAAAGCCCATCAAAAATATAACGGAAAGTGCATTAAATGAAAACAAAGGGCATTGTTGATAATACTTATTTCGAAGTTTTTTTAGTTCGTCTGTCAGTTTTTGTTTTTCCAGACTTCAAGACCAGACTTCAAGTTTTGCTAGGTTTGGTAAGGCAATATTATATTCGGATCCGACTCAAATGGTATTTGCTATGAAACATTGTTCTATCTCAATGACTGGGTGTTACCAATTAAGTAATAAAATTTCGAAATACCTTAATAAAATAATAAACTTTAGTTCTAACAAACAAGTTTTTCATAACATGCCGCTGAAATATCTACATATCTATTTTTATTATTCTGACATTTATAAACTATTGTGTACTTCAATTTGTTTTCTAATGATTGTTCGCGATTTGTTTTTTTTTTTCTTAAGAAAAGCCAGTAGATAAAGCCTATACCATCAAAAAACAAAAGACAGTCATCGCAGGTGGCCCGGAAATCCTCACATACAAATATAATTAAAAAGGCCTTAAAAATTAGTAGACGCCATTTTAATTATACTTGGTTGCATATTTTATTTGTAACTGTGGATTTATGGGGTACGCATATTGGAGAGGCTTTTCAGGATTTGTTGAAACAAGATTACTTAATTTTTGGTCCGAGTCATAGTTTTAGCACTCGCGTATTTGCGAATATTTGTTTGATAAAAATATTTATGTAATCTTTGAGTTATGAGAAGATAATCTAGTCAGTAGATATTAAAAAAAATATATATATTCTTTAATTTTAATTAAAAAAAAACTCAGAAACTTTATAAAATCGTTCAGACTTTTGCGACTGTACAAAATATTGTTGCAATTTTAAAGATTTGCAGTGCTAAATTCGTGTGCCGAACCATAATGTCACCATAAAAAATAATGGGTGTCTGTTTCGGCTGCGTTTGACGTAACGATGTGACATGGAAAACGTATTTTCGTGTTTTTTTTTTCGTACAAAGAACCAACAAACCACAGAATGAAATTTAAATTTTATTTTCGGTGAATTACTTTTTTAATGAGATCTCGCAGATGATGATTGGTGTTCAGGTATTAATGTGTTCAGATTAATTACTTTATATTTTGATTGCCGCGTTGGTTTTGTGGCCGCAAGCATGTCTGTTAAACGTGTGGTCGTCATTCGATTCCCGGATAGAGCATTTGATATTTGGTTTTTCTTCGTGAAATGAGCATTGTGTTTGTCTGTTAAATATTGTTTTAAATATGGTTAAGATGAATTTTATTATTGTTTGATTTCACTCATAAGCATTAATGGGATTTAGTTTTCGCCCACTAATCGAAATTCAACCATTTTTCTTCATCTCCAACTTTAACTGTGTCAAAATTCACACTCTTCAGTGAGCGCAGTAATCTTAAAACGGATCAAAGTTTTCGCTTTACGTATTAATATAATTATTATATCCCGATCTGATAATGACGCAAACTGATACATTCATCGCACGAAGTACAAACAATGTATTCTCAAAACCAAGAGCTTTTCTGTGAAGAGAACACAGTTTGTGCACAAACTAATGGAATATCGGAATATCGAGTGCACATAATGCAGTGTAATGCGTCCTGTATGCGCCTGTGCACCCCCGCACGGGTCCCGGATACCTGTCGTACACGTATCGCCGCCCGATGCATTAGCTGTGTGATGAATGAACCGTATTTCGGTATTAGATTTCCGGACTAATAAAAGTGAAGGTAATGTATGAGGGATTGTCTGAGGCAGAGATTTATATTATCAGTAACTACAGTTATGTAGATATCAAACACTCGTATATTTGCGTTATCTGCATAAATACTGAAAAAATACCGATATGTACCTATATATTATTCATGTGATTTTTTTCGGCTGGGAATAAATCAAATCACTCCTCCCGCCGTAGGTGGAGCGAGAAAGAGTGTCACACTCTTACTAACTAAAACCCATCTATGTACCTTCCTCGACCCCTTGCTTTCCGGGGGCGCGGTAACTCTTTCGAACATCCCGCAGTCCCGGCAGGCCATGGTCTTGGGGGAGGGCGGGCCCCATTACTTTTGCTGTAATCTCTTTGAGGCACACGAACGCGCCGTCGACACGGACCTGGTCCGGACAGCGAGCTACCCATAGTTCACCGTCCGTAGTCCGTAGGCCCGCGCCTGCGGTGGCCGGAGTCGTTTCGTGGCTCCCGATACGCGTGGCGTCTCCCGCGGTGGCGTGAGGTCTGTCGCTCCCTCACGTGTGACCCAGGTACTTGGGCGTCGTGATGTTCGAAAGAGTTACCACGGCTCCGGAAGGGCAAGGGCGAACGAAGGAAGGAACATGGAAGGGTTTTAGTCAAAACACTGGGTTGTAGTGATCAGACAGGCTGTCATTCATTCTGATCATTTAAAACACTGGTAATCAGCTGTAGCCGGATAAATTGGAATGACACCCTTACTTAGTTGGAAAAAGGCTAGGCAGATGATGTAAATTTTCTGAAACTGCCCGCCACAGCTATCCTGTGTGAACTGGCCCTTATTATGTATTTAATATACATGACAAATGGCAATTATTTACAGGTTAAGTGTACGGACAACTTCTCTGCTGAATGCAGTTCTGGTAATGCGTTAAGTTTGAGAGAAGCGCTGATATGCGAGTGTTGGTGCAGTATCGATAGTTTAATATCGATGAAATTGTATGGTTATGTACACAGGTAAATTTTTTAAACTGTAACAAAATATTTGATAGTGAATATTTAAATTAAAATATGAAAAATATTTACGTTTACCTATTCCTAATTTGAAACGTCATGGTAAGTCCCCTGGACGCATTCAAAATAAACGCTATAGTCCGACATGGCTATTTATGAACGTGGCTGAAAGGTGAACTAACGCTAGCCACCATCTTGAAATGACATTTTGGTTATACCGGACAAGGGAAAATTAAATAAATTATTCACATTAATTTACCATAGACTAATATTTGTTTTTCCATTTGTCCTGCAACAGAGAATTCATACATTTCTGACGTCTTCTTATAAGTATACCAGCCACCAGCTCCTGTTGAGCTGAAGATGTCACAGAAATATTATTTAAAATCTGTCGTAGACTGCCAAACTGCACCAAAAATGGTAATAGGAAAAGCATTCTGGTTGCTTATTGTGCAGTAGTAGTCACAAGCAATATCTGTGCAATGAGAATAGTAAGTATTAATATCTCCGATGCCTGCTTAGTGTTCTTAGTGAGTTCAATGATATCGTCAATGCTTGGGATGTGGGACATTGCTCTTTTCACTGCAGCAGCGTACTTTTTCCTATATATCCCAACACTTCTAATCATACAGAGTCAAGTTGTCATGGGCCCCAGGCTTTGTACAATTGAAGGCCTCCTCTCTGGTGGGAAAGAAGTACCTTTTAAAGTACATGGTGTGCTCCTGACAGACCATATTTTGACACAGGAAAACTTTTGTGTAACTTTTGTTTCGGTTTGCTTTAGATATTCCTATTTCCTTCACCGTATATTATTATGACCTAAACGGAGTTCATTCAGATGCGCAGAGTGCATATGCTGAAAACATGTCCAAATACGGGCCCATTGTACCATGCCAATTTTACCTTATCAGTTATGTCAAAAACCCAGACGAGCCCATTGTCACTCAATATCTTCTTCCATTATTCTTACACAGGTACAGCAGGGAATTAAGTTATCTTTAGACTTGAAATGGAACTTCAAGGAAGTAGTTTTTGTCTTTTTGATCATTTTGGTTTCTAATCCTTCAACTATTTGACGGGATGCGTTAGGTCATGTGATTGCAAGCTCTTTTTTGACATTTCTCGAGTCTACTTCCATGGTCTGCTATGACTGTGCTCTTCTGGGACTGAATCTCCATCATCATCATCGTCAGCCTATATATCGTCCCACTGCTGGGCACAGGCCTCTTCTCATACGGAGAAGGCATGATCATTAATCACAACGCTTGCTCAAGGCGGATTTCAGACTTTTAAAGTCCGATGTTTTCCTTCACCGTTAGGCAGTGAACCCTTAGATATACTTAGAAAGTAAGTATGACTTTAGAAAAGTCACATTGGTACTTGCCAGGTTTCGAACCCGCACACTTGTACACAAGACCGCTAGGCTACTAAGCCACCACGACATGGGACTGAATGTTGCAGTTAATAATGTATGGATGCTTTACAACGGAATTTCTTGTCAGGATTCAGTTCTATTTTAAGCCGGCTATTAAAGTCTTCTTTTACTTGAAGGGTGTCTGGATCAACAATGGTTATCTTCTATCTTTCTCTTTGCTAGTTGACTTGGACCTGGTTGAGACATGTTTTTTGGAATGTTTTTATTCGTTTTCACAGAATGCAATTAAAAGAGGGATCTGTTCATACTATCTCTATAGGATGACTTATTTTGGTACTATTAATTTATATATTTTCCAACTTCCTGCAGTCGCGAAACGAAGTCACTATATGTATACTTGCAAACCAACTCAATCAAATTTTTGACTTTTATGCACAATGTCATCATACTTGCAGTTTACTACTTGGTTTCCCATCTTTATTATTCTAGAGATATTCCTCTTATTGTGTCGCGCTCGGCTTACCTGAAATAAATTTACACCAAGAAATTTTGTCTGTTTCAATCGTCTCATACCTAAAGTGACAGCACAACACTAGTAGTTAATAGTAACTCGTCGTCTAACAGGGAACGTCTTTGCTCTCTTAAGACAATTTCCAGGAATACGCGCCATTGCATCCAGTTAAAGCGTCTTCGTCTGCCACTATTCTGAAACTAAACTGCGAAGCGGGGGCTAGCTCGACAGTCTTCACGAAATTTTGCGTAAAAGAAAAAATATATTTTATTTAATTTGTAGGTCTTATGATTAACTTATTATATCATAACACTCAATTCTTTTCATTTAACTAAAACTTACAGTCGGTTGCACTAACCTTTTTATCATTTATAATTATACGAATATCACAAAACACGATATCAATAATTAGCGTACTATTAATATTTTTTATGTTATTAATAAATAGATTAATTATTAATTAAGTAAACATATATCATAAATATTAAGACGGAAAACATGAAATAATAGCAAAATTATTCAATTCTATCCACCATTTTGACAGATCTTTTATCATAGTTCTTCCGTTTTAGTAACCTGATATTTTTTTGGTGCAACTGGGTGCTAGAATATAATGCCTCTGGTAGGAGCCTTTTCTGGCCTTATATAATGGCAATTATTCATTTGACTGTCTTCTTTTTTTACCATCACATTGTCTATTTTCTATGCATGTCCAGAAAAAAAATCTTTCTTTCTTTGTGTTCGCAGATTTAAATAGCATCGATCTTGTAATTGTCTCACTGCTTTATAGGTGAGCACGCTAGCCCAAGGTCAGTTGGTGTTTTTTTTAAATAAATATATGTTTCCTTCTTCCTTCGTCATAGACATAATATTGGTATTTGTCAAATTACAAATGCAACATCCTCGAAGCGGGCTCCTTAACCACCAAAGAACCACGACTTCATCTAAAATTATTCACGAATTAAATACCCTAAATTTCAATCAGAATAAGTCGGCATCGTATCCCAAGCGATGCAATACCTACACTGGTTTTATCTTCATCGCCACTAATGCAATATTATAGTGGAGCTAACCGTTCCCAAGCCGGTTAGAGTGCCCATTGATTCTTTATTGAAAATACTTCGTTATCTCGCGTCGTACTTGACATTGTTTGTTAGTGAACTCGTGAGGATTATCGGTAGTGTGAAGAGGTCTTCTAAAAGTGTTAGGTGGGAAAATGGATTTAATTTCAGTAAGACTTTTAAAGACTTAGTTTTATAAAGAGGAATAATGCTGTAGTATCGAAAAGTATTGCATTGGTTAACGAAGTTTTGAGTGTTGATTGCTAAGTAGTCAAATATACTAATGGGATGCTATGGTCTTTATGGGTATCGTGTAACATCTTTGGAAGAATATCTTATTTTAGTCAGACAAGATATAATAAACATATATAAATAAATAGGTAATGCTCTAATTTTAGACACCATCATAACTACTTACGCATAATATTCCAAATATCGGACATTTTGCATTGCCATTCAATATTGAACGGGGTAACATTCCAGTCATAACAAACTGTAGGTAATGAAACCGAATAGTTTCGATATAGCTAAAATTTTAATTAAAACAAACGCCCGATAACCGTGGAGGTATTTCGCGTTAACATTTAGTCGCAGATTTTTCGTCCAATACCGAAAATAAGGTTTGGCGCACGTATCCGATTTTGGTAAAATATATTTTAAACCAAAAAAATAAAATTACTTACTAATTTTTTATAGGTCTTATAATGTAAAATTAAAACGTTGAAAAAGAAAAAAGTTAAATATATTATGCCACTTTTTGTAATTTTTTCATTGTCTGGAAAACTATTTGTTGTAAAATGAGTGTTTGTTTCTATGTTTTTTAAGCTGTTGCTCATGACGGATCTGGCCTAAAACGTAGCAGTCGTAAGAACGTACAGTTAATCGCAAAAAGGATGTCATAACCCCTAAACAGATTTTGATTAGCGCAATCAATTTTTAAACAAGGAACGAGGAGGTACGATTTGAACGAAAAAAAATATTAAATCCTTTTTAAAAAAATAATCATGATTTAAATAATTGTCGCGTCTAACATGTGCGCCTGCTCGTAACTATTTAAAACATTTAAACCACGGTTTTGTTAGCCCGTCTGTTCCCTGGCAGTCTGGTTCGTAATTATTGGAATTTCATTCGACTGTCAAACACCATTCGATAAACGCATGGAATTTTGATGTCTACATTTTGTTGTCTTGGCAAAATTAAAGTGTTTATCTCAAACCCTAATTGCTCAACTTAGGAATCGAACTAATGTTCAGCGTCGAGCAACGAGGGCAAAAATAGGAATAAACTGGTTACTTACATATAAAACTTAACTAGCTGTTTCCCGCGGTTTCACTCGCGTCCTGAGGAAACTACTTATCGCGCCCGAATTAAAAGTACCCTATAACCGTCTCCAGAGTCCCATCTATTTCAGTACCAAATTTCATCCAAATGAGTTCAACCGTTTTACCGCGAAAACGTAACAAACGAACTCACTTTCGCATTTAAAATATTAATGTATGTAAGTTAGGATGTGGAGACGATAATTATAAACATTGAACACACAAACAAACATACAATAATCAATTTATAATCAAACAAGCACAACATAACAAGTTGTTTGGTTCGAACAACGGACACAATAACCCTATCGTTAATATTTAAAACGCCAATTGTAACGTTTCAATATTTGGTATTTGAACTAAGTTTGACAATCGAACGGCAGTAGGCATTGTGTGGAGCCCGCGGCTGCAGCACGGTTAAATACACCCCATACATATTTACGATTAGTCGCAAATGGAACTGGAAATGTCGCGATACAGTTATCAGAAACAAAATTGGTTTAAACCATTTCAACGTGGTTACTGATTGACTCAAATATGAGTTGACGTTAGTATTTGATGTCTAAGGTCAGGTTAGAAAGTATAACTTTGGAGAAGTTATATTTTTTAAGCTGCATACTTGAAGGTACTTGAAAAGTGATCTCTTAAATTCCGTGCCATCATGACGTAACTAACGCCTGGTATATCTTGAATTATATCTACGTTATGTTAGTCACTCGTGTATGTCATACGTTATTTCCATGGGAAACATAATCTTCAGGTATTTCACATTTTCTTGTAAATAGCTCGTCTTTAATTAGACAATTGTGCATTATATAAAAGACTACCTTTCTGCCAGCGGCTTCGCCCGCATGGGCTATACGAATCCAAATTAAAAATTACAGAGTTTCATACAAATTTGCCTCCCTTTTTCACCCCTTTAGGGGTAGAACTTCGGAAAATCCTTTCTTTTCGGATGTCTCAGCAGTTTAGACTGTGAGTTGATTCGTCAGTCATCTAGGACAAAGCATTTTATATGTATAGATTTGTGGGCCCTTATCCATGGGACTTATATACAACTAGTGAGATCTTCTTTTGCGTGAGGTGCAGTTTTAATAATCTAACAAGCTCTAATGGCACAGTTCTCTCAAATCTACCAGATGACCTTTGATATGGAATTTTACAACGACTGCCATCAAGATAGCATTCGGGAATGACAGACTAACGTGCCCCAGAGACGAGGGTGTAACAATGCAAACTACTTGACTACGGGCAGCTTTGTTATTTAGTCACAAAGCGATTTGGGCCCAAGCCGTGATTTGAACCTGAGACCCCGTTCACAACATTCGCGTTTGCAGCTTCTAGATCAACGAGGCAGTGAATTGGACCAGAGGAATATGGATGCAGTACATTCTCCACCTTTAGGTAATGCCAATAGGAAAAGCTCAAAAATATAATGTCCTATCCATACTAATTTCATAAATGCGAAGGTGTGTGTGTGTGTGTCTATTACATACCTCTTCACGCTTAAATCACTGAACCGGTGTAGATGAAATTTGGTATATGGATAGCTTAAACCCTGGGTAACAATATACATAGTTTTTATATACCTCGGGACGCAGGCAAAGCCGCCCGAAACAGCCAGATTTGATATAGATATTTGAAACTGCACGTGCATGCATGTCTAACACTAATGATAAGATCGATGGCGTAGTACATAAACATACAGATACATTTCCATCGTGCACTAGGTAAACAAATAAAGCTAGATATTTTTCTCACACTACTCATTAGATCACCTTATATGATCTCACGGCCGCCACAGTGTCTGTCAAAGGCAGTCGCCATATTTGAACAGCTATTATAGAAAAAATGTGGAAAAGATTGAGCATTTTAATGTGAGGAGTTCCGCATGCTTAGGGCGGTAACGTAAGCTATGACCATTTGAGAAGACAGGCCTAATTATGAAGGGAATTTATTATACTGATACGTCCATTGAGAGAATTTATAGATTTTGCAGTTTGAAGCTGTTGATAGTATTTTGCTGACAAAAACCCTTAAGTTCTACTCGTTTTTTTTTATTTATCGCGATATTTCTTTATATTAAATAAAAAAAACTAACATTTATAAACATGAATGAATGGAATCAAACTACAGTAACCCAACACCTATGATCCTTACATGATCCTCTTGCTTCATCCAAGTTACCTTTATTCTCTCATCCATATAATAATATTCTTTCGGTATAAGAACCTACCTATACAAGGAATATTTCAAAAAATTAAAACCCTCCTCTCGCAGACACTAAATTATTTTACAATATCGCAGGCGACGCCAATATTTTACCAGATATGTCAATTTGGTCCGGTCCGCCATTATTAGCTTAAAAGAAAAGCTAACAGAATTTTAAAAGAATATTTTCAAAGACATAGCTTGCTCTGAAGTTGATAAATTCAGTGAACGATAACTTTACACTGAATTTATGTCGCATTAAGGGGAAGGCTTATTTTTTCAGAAATAGATAATTGTGTATATGCCTACATACTACATAATACCTACATAATATGGGTTGGAAAGGACAGAGAAAGATCGTTATATAGAATTTAAGATTTAAGTAAATTAATAGTGTACAATTTTAAACGGAAGAACTGTGATTCAAGATATGTCAAAATGGAGGATAAAATTGAATAATTTTGCTCTTATTTTATGTCTTTCGCGTAAATTATTATGATACTTATATGTTTACGTAATTATTACATCTACGTATTGTTAACATAAAAATATTATTAAAAGTGTTCTAATCCTTACTAATATTATAAATGCGAAAGTAACTCTGTCTGTCTGTCTATTACGCTAGAGATAGAATAGACCCTGAGGAACAACATAGGCTACTTTTTACCCGGGTGCGCTAAATAGTTCCCTCGGGATGCGGGTGAAACCGCGGGAAACAGCTAGTAAGTATATAAAACTTTGTTGTTCAATAATACTGATATTGATTTCCACACTCTAGTAAGTATCGTGGTTTGGTTCAGCGTGGCATTACCTATTTGAACTTCTGACCTCCGTCGACAACATTAGCCATTTAACTATTGTCGCTTTTAATACAATAACAAAAGTTTCATAATTTCATTACGGAACTCTAGACCGTAATTACCATTTGGGTAAGCTACCATATTTGGTAGAATGCGGTAGAAATACATTATGGTCTTATTCGATAACCAGTTTGGCATTTATGATTTAATTAATTAAAGGATCGGCTTGTTGGTTTAGAGGTGGCCACTGCGACTGGTGATCATAAGGTGTTTGGTTTGAATCCCAAGTCAGGCAAAAGGTTACTGGGTTTCTCCATGTCTGATGTCTAAGCAACAGCCTAAGAATTGAAGGAGGAGCTCGTGGCTAAGTAACAGCCGCACGGATCGACTTTTCAAAGGTTAAGCTGCGCTTAGCGCGGTCGGTCCGTGGATGGGTGACCATCTATGTCATAGCGAGCTCCTCCGTGCCTCGTAAAGCACGTTAAGCTGTTGGTCCCGGTTGTCATTTGTAGATCTTTGACAGTCTTTACGGGGATAGTCAGAAGCCAGGAAGTCTGACAACCAGTCTTACTAAGGGGTATCCGGTAACTGTGTTGTGGAGGTCAGATAGGCAGTCGTTCCATGTAAAACACTGGTACTCGGCTACATCTGGTTTGGACTAGAAACCGATCCCATCATAGTTGGGAAAAGGCTAGGCTGATGAGGAGCCTAAGAATTGAACCGAGGAATTCATACTCAGTATTAACGCATATCAGTCTGCCCAACGATAGTCTTTTTAGTAATTTATAAGTAGTTAATTTAAAAAGCAACTTAAAATTGCAAGTTTATAGTTTGTTTGTTATCAATGTCAGTAGGTTTTTGTATAATGAATAATAAATAGGTTAAGTCGTTGCTTATCGCTACTGCGCAGTACTCCGCTATTATCAGCTGTCCGTTCTAACGTTGACAGATAACGTGGACGTTGGCATGCCACAGTGTGCCATTCGTATTTGGTATTTGATTCAAAGGTTCCTATTTAAAACGAAGAAGATACAAGAGTAAATAAGGATTTACCCTGCAATTAATTTTTCATTGTTAAAATTAAATAATAATAAAATGACAACTGGATTTTTATGCTGCTTTGAAAAAATACACATTACAAATTACTAAAAAAGAGACTATAGTCTTCGGTTATACAACTGATATGCATTAATGCTAAGTATGAGGTCGTTGATTCAATTCCCAGGCTGTTACTAAGAAATCCTACATGGAAAATCACAAATACCCTTAGCCTAAAAATTACCAACTTTAAACTTATAAAAATCCGCTTAACTAGGTCTGATTGTAGTCATTTTGATATCAAACAGTACAATCTAATAGTTACTGTCATACAATAATGGTTAAAAAACTAGTTATTTTTCTACAATTCACCTTAATAAGGGATGTTTAAAATAACAACCGCTCGATAATCATTTCGCATTTTAATAAGTTACGGCTTATATATTTTTTTTTTTATTTAAAATAATATTCTATCTGCTATCGGACTAAAGCCAGATTATTTAATAAAAATATAATTATAAATAAATAATAAATGAATTGTCTATTTTGACATTACACTATCCGTAGTAAACGGCACACAATTATCAGCGTTTCACTTTTTATAAATATTTTGTTTATGTATTAATATAATACCTATTATTATATTAGTTTTTATTTCTTAATATTATAATGTAACAGGAAGTTTCGTGGCAGAGGTTATTTTTTGTAACCTGAATCAGATTCTTAAATAAAAGTGAGTCATAGTCACTTTTATGGAGGTGGGATCGAGCATTTTATACTTTTTAATAAGTTACATTTATAATAAGAATATTTCATTATTATTTTAAATTATACAGGGATTATCACCGGTTGTGTCTTATCACCATAACTTTTAATTAAATATGTCTAAAAAGCTTCTTCGTATTTGCCTCACGCATACACCCCAAACAACAGTTTGTAAAATGATTTGGGTCAACTCATGGAAAATACATGAAAATAAATGCATTACAATGAGCTCTTTGAAATGCCTTTTAATACACATAATAGAGATTGCCTAAGCATTAGATAGACCAGATAGAAGCTGCAGTAGACATTATTTTTCTATAAATTAGTGCACCTAAAAGAGACTAGCAAACAAATAATGTATTCTAGACCGAATTTTGCTCTTGGCAGTCCGTCTCAATGCAATGTAGTGCCCTCTTGCCTCGCTCTCATAATCCGATGAAATGGTTATTCGATACTACCGGCGAGGCATCTCTTAGTATACTTAGAAAACAATTACCTAGCTAAATTCACCCTTATTTCGAAGAGAAGTTTGCAATTTAACGACTCAGAAACGTGTAATTAGTTTGCCTAATTCTGGGATCTAAGTATAATTATATCTGACGTCATCTAATGTACAATTACATCATCTCTAAGTGTACCCCTTGACCACATACATCTAACATGTCAAAACTATTATACGTCTTATTAAAATGCAGCTGTAAGGTCAGAGTTTAGTCATAAACACTAACAAATTGGCTCCGATGTAGTAAAAACGATAATTAGTTTGAAATCAATCAATCATTGGAGATAACCCTTTGGGTGCTAGTTCACACGGGTAGTCCGCAGCTGGGCTCTGGTAAAAATAAATTTTATCTATCAACTCGTTTTCATTTGTGAGATGCGTAGAATATGGATTATAAGGTCACCTGTTAACACATGCATAAGGGTTAAAGGTCATTTAAAATGCACTTTGTATTTTTCCTAGGTCGAGATCGACTTTCAGTCAAAACTAAATATGAGACAGTTTTAGAATATTTACTAAATTATAAATGCGAATGTAGTTATTTTTTGTTCGCTACGTTTTTACTATAGTAGCTAGTAAAATATAAATATTTTTAAATATACCTTAATCGGTTTAGGTGTTACCTCAGTACTATTATTTTGAAGGGGCCCTAGGGCCAAAGCGAGCCGAGTCTGTGGGTTGTTCGAAAGAGTTACCGCGCCCCTGGAATGCAAAGGGCTAAGGAAGGAACATGGATGGGTATTGATGTTATTTGATGATTTCCCATCTGAAAAAAAGTACTAAAGAAAAAAGGATCGAAGCTCTTTAAGTACTATAACACAATATAACCTCAAGTAAACAACTTATCCAGTCAAAAACCAGCCACCTAATAAATTACATAACATCCACACTTAAAACCTCTGAAATAACCAAGGTTGTGGGGGTGTCAATAATTTCGCGAGGGAACATAACCCTGCCACTACTAGTGCTTTAAATTTCACACGTTCACCTAAAGCTTTACGATTTTGGGCGAACAACAAATTTATCGCGAGACCCCTTAACACTACGTCAAATCGCGAAGTTTTTATATGCCTGTTGATCCCCTAACTGCCCAGTTATGGCCCATAATGATGTATTTGAACACATTTAAACATTTTGAATGCTTTCCAACATGCATTTAATGTTTATTGTCAGGTTTTTGAACTCGTATTTCTGTTTTTTTGAGTTATATGAGAGGTGACATTTTAAACTTGTTTTTTTTAATAACCTGTTATGATGAAACCGTTATGGGTTATCGTTTGATCTGATGCGGTTTCGTTGAGTTATTTTTCTTTATAACTGGGTTTTGAAAAAATATTTTGCATTGTTTATTTGTTCACGCTAAAACAAATAATATAAGGAGGTAGTATTGCTTTAAGTCATGTACCTAAGTGTCATACAAGCTCCATGATGGATGACAAAAGAAGTTTTTTTTCTCAATTTTGCTTATTGAGTCATCTCTTACTACAAATTGTATACTTCATCACCCAGCTTTCACATAACAAAAGCCATGCTTCTTTATTCAGCCAGTCTCGTTCTATCCAAGATTTTAGTGCATCTACCCAGGTCGGTTCTTCCAGCGTCGTTCACCCCCTATAGTTTTTCCATTCACCCCGGCGCTCTGCTAAGCGCTTCGCCATATTTTAATGCCGGGATAGTTGGGCCATAAACTCGTTTGATTTATTTTATGATCGCTATAAGTGTGTGGTTGTTGTATTAGCGGGTTATTGCCGTTTTATTTTTTTATATGGATCTACCTACGACGGTGGTCTTAGGTAAAAAGTACAACAGCATATTATAATTTAGTCAATATTAAACGCCATTTTAGTTGTAATGATATTTTAGTGTCATAAAGTTCAAATGTTGCATTTAGACGTTATTCGTCGCGTTTAACATTTCATTTAAATGTAGTTGATCAATTTCAAGTGAAGTAAAGCCATCATGCACAAGCAACCAATCTTATACTTGATGATAATATTACCTGCCAATATATAAGGTAAATATTTCAATGAGATTGATGAAGAAATTTTAATATTTTCTTCAACTATATGGTTGCCATGGCTATATTAGAACTAGAAACCCTTCTCAAGCCTTCTCATAATACATGGTGGATCTTAAATCCGATAGCTTACTTTACAATATACCAATTTCACAGCTAGTTAAATGTTCCACTTATTTAAAGTTACGTGTAAACCTTAAATGACCTTAAAAACAATAATCTATTTTTCAACCCTCGGACGCAGGGGCCCCACCCGATAAGCTAGCTTGAGCTTGGTCGGGATTAATGGCGCTGCCCTAAAGAAAGCGTTCTTATTAGATAATGGAGACGATCGGTTAATGTGCTATTTTAATATTATGTTATAAGTGAAAAACTTAAGAGACTGGTACTGCAGCTTTTCTTGAGTAAGTAGTAGTAGGTACCGTCTACTCGTTCTTCTAGTAGGAGATAGAAATTTATTTTAAAACACTTAAACCTTTATAATTGTTCGATTCAGAAATCCATGGTCATCAACCCAGGATCATGCTTAGCAGTTGCGCTAGCAACAACTAGTCCAATGAGGCTGTCTCAACTTTTAAGTTGCATTAAAAATCTATTTTTCTATAACATGTTACAATAGCTCTGATAGGTAATGAGACTTAAGCGCAGCAAACATTTTGTGAGATTTTTTTTACCCTACCTCATCAGGTTTTTTTTTTGTGAATTTTCTGATTTTTTTAATACTTATTATACTATACCGGATGAAGACAAATCGACAGGACCTTCTTGAGTTATAAATGGTTTAACTAACACGATTTGCTTTTACATATATATTTTGGTGTTGAACCTGAGGAAAGACAAGATATTATTAGTATTTCCCTCAGGATGTGAGAAAAGCCGCGGGTAACAGCTAGTCGAAAAATCTCATAACAAAAAACACAGGTGACACTGCAGACTGACGCTAGTGAATCATAAAATGGAAAGTAAATCCAAAATAATCCAATTAAAACTAACTACCTACCCTGAAAATAATTCAACCCTATTAAAAGAGCATTAGAATTCAGGAACGTAATTTTAATAATAACTAACGAGCAGTAGGGATGATCCACTCCGTTTGAGTCCGGACTCCGGACTAATCTTGACAAAACACTCGGTTAGCTAAACCTCGGCTGTGAGTTACAGGGAAACCTGTCCCCACAGGCTTATGTGATACGGGGACATGATGTTATTTCATTACCTATTATTAGGTATTTTTAGAATAAGGAAAATTCTTTTCGTTGTATGCCACAACTTTGAAGAATAGTCAAAGCTACCTAGTTGGATCGAAGGTTTTATCCTCATTATTTTCATGTTAAACTACTTCCTACTAATGTTTTCAATGAAAGTTTATTTGGATTAATGTATGCCTATTTTAGTCTTTCATGCAAAAACTACTGAAATGGTTTTAATGAAATTCTTCACACACGTGATTTATAACACGTATAACCACGTGGAATACTTTTATCCCAGCTTTTGGGTCCAATTTTATAGACTAAACGCAGATGAAATTGATGTTACGTCTAGGCCTAAATATATACTTACTCAATTGCCACACAAATAATATTGACATCAGCCACCGAAACCAAAGTTACCACTGACTCAGCCTAGCGACTAGTGTCGCTGAGTTTAATCGCCAATACGTCAGCAAGTTTGGTGTGTGGTGGTTTTTAACGTATTATATTTAGTGATGTGTGGTGATTAAATAAACTGGTAATGAATTTGGATAATATTTATTGAATAACGTGTACAATAACTAACACAACAACACGACCATTTTCCACGACAGAGACAGCCCAAGACGAACAACATAGACAGGGAAAAGTATTATAATCTGTACCAATCGATTATAAGAAAAATGTAAAGAAAATCATAACCTATTTTGTTCTAATTTTCCCACTCATATAAATAAAACGGCATTAATGATAAATGGTGATGTTTAGAGCATGAAATTGACATAAATGCGCCATCCTTACGCCATTTCGTTAATTTCTGTGGATCAGAATCAGAACAAAATAGGTAACCACTTTGTTTTCATTTTTCTTAAAATTAATTGGAACAGATTATAATACGAAAGTATCTATAACACCTACATACATATAATATAATTCATTGTTTACAACATTAAGGTTTTATATATCGGCAGTAGCAACTAAACAATCTTATCGAACTATAATTATGTGATAATGATTTTCTTCTTGTAAATAAATAAGAAACTCAATTTCTCCTGGCAACCTTAGTCAACGTTTACATTGTAAACTTTGATATAACTATTTATTACTTTATCATAGTAATAGCAATTGCTTATGTCAAAATCAATAGCTACTGGCCTTAACATTATTTTATGGCTTGCGTTTATCACCCTGGCTGGCAGCTCGGTAACTGCTCAGCCCCAAGCGACGGTAGCGTGATGATACTCAACTAATATTCATATTTCACTATGTTCAAGTTTATGGTGTTCTCATGTCTTAGAAATAATTGCGTTCTCTTCTTAGTGCTTAAAACTTAATTTATTTAAGTAGAAATAGCGCTCGAGGGTTCCAGGCATAGGTGAGGCGAGATGCGGAGAGGTTTATGATTAATTTTAGGAGTTAAGTTAAAAATGTAAGAGTTAGAGGAATTCATATAAAGAAGGGTAAAAAAAAAGTTATTTTTATTCATTTAAAATGCTCTATTTTAGCAGTCCGGAGTATAATGATCCATTTCTCCAGTATGAAGCGGTTTGAAAACCAGGCGGATATCATAGCGACATTTTCAAAATCGTGATGGAATATTTTGTTGGAAAACTGGACTACAAAAAAATCTGCCAATATGTATTTATTTATTTATTCATATCATCGCTCGGCAGTGAAAATCTCGTAAAGCACAAATTCCAGGTTTTTTTTTTCGGAAAGAAACCGTCCGTTACCATTAGAAACAAACATAATAATATGTTCATTTAATTTGTGCTTTACGAGATTTTCACTGCAGGGCGACGATATGGATGTTTGAAGAAGACCAAAAAATATTTTTAAATATTTTTAGAATCCATTACCATGCTTAGAATTTCACCTGCATTGAGGATGCGTCTACAAATATATTATGAAACATGCACAAATACCCAGCCACGCAACAATTTTAGTTAGCTTGTGAGTCAAACCAGCAGCAGCCAATTCCTCAGCCACTACGCTAAACATGCCATCGTATTACCTACTTATCAGTTTACTAGCTTATTTTCCGCGGTTTCACCTGCGACCAGTGGAAACTACTTGATGCACCCGGATAAAAGTAGCCTATAGCTGTCTCCAGGGTTCAATCTAACTCCGTGCCAAATTTTATTCAAATAGATTCAGGCTTTTTACCGTGAAAGCGTAAAAAACAAATAAACTCATTTTCACAGTTAGGATTTTTTTCTGCCCGCTCGTAAAATCACTGAATACTGAATTTAATCAATCATAATAAATATAATCATTGAGCCCTCTATGCCAGCAGATTATCACTATAAATTCTATTTCATCCGTCAACGCCATAAATATCGGCTACAGATTTTATTGAATAATTTATTTGGAACTGTTGACAGCAGTCATAATAATTATACATTTGTTTATTGTTCTGCCGGCCATATTTTATCGAGGTATTCCTCGAAGCGCCACCGTTTTGAGGCGCACCTAATGAAGCGCACCTTTATTATTCCTCGGAGCGCACCTTTTAGTAGCGCTCCCGATAACAATTAAAAATATTAAAATTTTATTCCTTGAAGCGCACCCATGTTTAAAAATAGGGAAGAGAATGAAGTAAACGTTATAAATTATATTGATGATTTTTTAAAATGGTGCGCTTCAAGGAATAAAATTTTAATATTTTTAATTGTTATCGGGAGCGCTACTAAAAGGTGCGCTCCGAGGAATAATAAAGGTGCGCTTCATTAGGTGCGCCTCAAAACGGTGGCGCTTCGAGGAATACCTCATTTTATCGAATCACAAACACGACATCACACATAATTACAATTTATGACCGAAATAAAATTCTAAATCACTCCTGTTGAACAAAACAAGGTAAAATTAAATAATCTGTATTGAATTACATTCGCGCCATAGACGAGTATTTTATTATCTGTCAAAGCATTGCTTACGGGCATCCATTTTAATTCGGATTCCCGCCTTTTTGTCATTTTACACCGATACTGTGTCATTACGTGTTGAGTGATGGAGCGTGTCATTGTCGAGTGATAGCAGATAGAAATTGGTTACGTGTAAAGATGATAGATGGTTATTATGCTGATATTTACTAGGATTCACATCGTAAGCTGTTTACCTTTTATCAGTGTACCAATTTTCTTTTACAATTTTATCATAGTTAGGCCGACTAGTACCACCTAAGGCTAAATATATTAAAAACATAATTTTCGTAATGTAAGATGACGTAAACATGTTTCAAATATGTATGTTTAGCAATTATTGTCCTAAATTACCAATTGTGATAGTGCAAGCTTGTCACAATAAATTACGAGAATGACTAGTTGTCAAGCTGAAAGTTCATTTTTGAGTTGTTTATAAACCCGATTTCAACAAAGTACTAATTTGTTTTCATTAATGCCGAATTCATATAAATATTCTTGACATAAAATCTATTGCATAGAAATATTTAAACACGATAGCAAAGCAAATAGTACACGTAATACCTCCCCAGCTACTGTTTCACTGAATGTTAAAATTAACAGTATAAGTATTGGCGATGTTTAATTAAACTCTCCGTTTGAATCGTTACACTTCCAGGTGTTTCAGTTATTTCCTGAAAATATTCCGGCCTCGCAGGAGACCGTTTACTAAGGTTTGTCGGGCAGAATTCAAATTAAAAGGGCCCATCAAAAGTTCATTGGATGTTTAGTAAAATGTCATGGCCCTTTTTAGATTTCTATTTGTAAAAGTAAAATGGGATTGCAAATATTTTTATTTAACGTTGAAAGAGGTTATTATGAATATTTTTTAACTGAATATTAATGTAGACGAAGTATTTGGATTCTAGCTTGTTTTAATGAGATTATTGCCTTGTGATCAGCGCGAACATTTTGCCAAAAGTTGTGATAGGTTTTGTCTTAGTGTCTTGATTGCCAGCTTAAATGCAACCGCTAGGCTGCAATTTAAGTGGCACTAAGCGCATATTGTAACAAAGACTTAGACTTAGCTTAGGTAGTAACAATGCTATGGTGACAAAATTTTTGGCCTGAATAGTTTATGTGAATGTCCTAGAATAAAATACTGTACCTATATGGCATTTTCTTCATAAAGCCATATATACATATATAGGTTTTGAAATATATAGTTCTACATCAATAATATTTAAACACAACCGATTTGTACTCAGCTTGCATTCTATTAGTTCTGAATATAATTACTGTTTTTAACATTAATTTAGGTCCAGAATGTTTTACGATAAAGCGCCAATAACATCCCAAAGCATGATTTCGGACCATAAACCAGACCTAATTACTTGTACACGATACCGTCTGGTTTCTAGACAGGCAGCAAAAACAATTAACTCCATCCCTCTCACACATACACAACTACATATCGCCATTTCATTCCTGCGTATTCGCGTCATTAGCTATCAAATCGGACATGGCTATTGACAGATCGGTAGCATACCGCGCAAAAAATTATATAGATTAACATACATACAAATTATTAACACATAATTATATTATGTTGAACGTAACATGATGATATATTGATAAACAAGTACGTGAGATCATTATAATGAATATAAAAAGTTATGCGAGGCTATTAAAAATCGCTTATGAGGCTGTGAATTCTTCGAAAATTTTGTTTTATGGTTGTCAGTACATAGACTGTTTCCGAGAAACAAAAAACGGAATGATACATCTATTACTGACAATCTTTTACGCGTGACTTCGTCTGCAGTCTTCGAATTTAATTTTCGCATTTGTTAGTAGTAGACTGGGATAGGAAAGTAGAATAGATTTGGATTAGCAGTGTATGATAAGTATGGAGACCCATCCAATGACTGACCGAGACCGCGTTTTCGAACGCATCTTTAAGGGACTAATTCATGCACCTGTATAAAAAGTAGCCAATGTTCTCTCTCTGTCTTACTCATATATTATAATAGAAAGATAGAGCGAGAAATTGACATGGAGGAGCCTTAACGTTTTTTTCCATATGTGACGATTACCAGCCAAGTCTTACTGCAAACCGCTTTGAAAAACTTCATTCTAATAACACACAGTGAATAGACCAACCTCAATCACTATAGCAACACATTTTTTTGTTACCTCCTCAAGGATAAACCAACAAAAATGTATATAGATAACTGTATGCATAATATACTGCCAAAAATATCAACCGTAATATTTTTTGTCGGCAGTCTGGCGGTCACTGTGTTCCTATAATATATTACATCACATTAATATAAATATACAAGGGGACATAAATATATTATGTATGCTATGAATCTGTTTTTTATGTGACCACGATCTGTGGGTTGCTGGAAGTGACATGTAATAGTTTTTTGGAGCTATGTTCTTTGTATTGTAATATTTATCATTCGAAAATGCCTTTTTTTCACATGGGAAATCATCAGACGACTCCTTCGAGCGTGGATGGGGTGGGAGGGAGTGTCAGACTTTTACTGACTAAAACCCATCCATGTTCCTTCCTCGGCCCTTTTATTACGGGGGCGCGGTAACTCTTTCGAACATCCCGCAGCCCCCGGCAGGCATTCGAAAATAACTACGACTAGATTTCAACCTTTCAGATGGTAGTAATAATGCAACCATGGCTTTCATTTGTAGAATAGATACAGCTAGAAACTTATGCAATTTTTTCATACTTTTTTTTAATCTATCCATTACTATACTACTTTCTAGCGACATGTTTTATTCTTCCGCATCGCATGTGTACACTTTGAACATTAATATCCGAAATAACTACGAGTCACCAGCGACACAGACTTACAGACTTTCTCTAATATCAGCTTAACTGAACAAAAATAAAGTTTATTTGAGCCACAAAAATACTACGTTCAACTGAAGTTGACTCTAGATTTCCGCGAATCAAATTGACTATCGCAAAAAAAAACATTAAAAAATTCAAAGAAAAAATGAATTATCTGTTCCGTGTTCGATACTAAGCCTAACTAAAAAACCCCGCGAGTATGATAACGCACCCAAATTAGTCGTGTCTTATCCAGTTAGCAATGATCCGTGGCGCGCCGTGATCAAAGGGCGGCGCCGTCAAAGCACATCGGAATCCACTAATTACTGCTCAACAAGCATCGATGTTCATCCCGACAACACTAACTACACGGGTTTCTATGACATACCTACTATATTAACCGGGAATTCAGTATACAGATTGTTTAAATTAATAAGCGAACTATCATGTATTTGGTTAGTTTTCTATAGGAATTTTAATTTACTCCATTGATTTACTTGCATCTAATAAATAACAATATATAAAACCTGTATATTTATTTTTTGTTGTTTGTACTTATTTATTCTGATGATTACAATATACAAATTACGTGTACAACTAATGTACTTTTCAATAATCCTGTAACATTGCAAAACTTAAAATTAAGAAGGACTCCTGAAATATTAAGAACCTTGTTTTTATAAAGTCGGTTAAAAAGCCGATGTATTCTGCCTATTCAGATGTAATGTAACGTAAGTTTGCCTATTTAAAATGTAAATTATTTAAAAAAAAATAAAGACTAATCATATAAACAGAAGAATCATCATCTGCCTAGCCTTTTTCACAAGTACGTTGGGGTCGGCTTCCAGTCTAACCGGATGCAGCTGAGTACCAGTGTTTTACACGGAGCGACTGCCTGTCTGACCTCCACAACCCAGTTTACCGGGTAACACGATACCCCTTGGTAAGACTGGTTGTCAGACTTTCTGGCTTCTAGACTACCCGTAACGACTGTCAAAGATACAAATGACAGCCGGGACCAACAGCTTAACGTGCTTTCCGAGGCACGGAGGAGTCTCGCTATGACAAAGATGGTCACCCATCCACGAACCGGCCGCGCCAAGTGCAGCTTAACCTTTGATCGGTCGAACCGTGCGGCTGTTACTTAGCCACGAGCTCCTCCTCCATCATATAAACAGAAGAATAATAAGTGTTAAAAATCTGACTGCAAAAAAACTAAAAAAAAAAAAACAAGTGCAGGATTTATTATGTTAAGAGATATAGAAAAGCATAGAACATAGCGACTTTTTAGTCGGGACCCATTATTGTGACGATTTAAGCCGGTCTATATGTTAATGGGTCTCGACTGCTCGCTATGTTCTATGCTTTTCAGTATCTCTCTAAATGATAATTGATTAGACTCCTGCACTTGTTTTTTTCTGCTTTTTTTGTAGTCGGGCTTTTTTTTATGTGAGGTTTTTCAGAATCCTTACTGATATAAAGATTTCAAATAACGACAACTTTGACGCTAAAATCCATAGAGCCGTTCAGGCTGCAGAGCGTGCCAAACAATTATACACACATCATACATGCATACTCTCGAAAAACATAACCCTCCCTCTGGCGCAGTCGGGTAAAAAAAAACATACATAGATTTTTATGCTTTAAAATAATGTGTCATTATTAAGAGGAAGTCGTTCCGATCGTCTCGAAGTCATTATTTTTACGATCAATCGATTTCCACAAACTGTAGGTAGTCTAAGTTGGGTAATAAAATTAAAAAACAATAAATTTACATTTCATTGCATTTTCGGAACACATTTTATGGCCTTTGATCCTAATTTTAAACGTTTTAGTAATGTAAATTATATTATTTAATAATATAATAATTTACAGTTAAAACAAAAAAATAAAAGACACGTAAAAATGTTATGTCATAGTAAATTAATATTTTATGACACATTGTACATAAAACTAACCATATAACTTAGTCGGTCTTACTTTTTCTTCCTCGTTAAAAAGTCATAAAATTAATGAACTTTATGAACTGACAAAATCGTAAAATAAATTAGGTAAGCTTTGGCCATTTTCACCATGACATTTCGATTTTTGTGACTGATAAAATATTTTTTAATCTTTTAATTAATTTTACAAATAACTACAACCGTGAAAAGAAAGAGGCTTGATATATCAAAAGTTTTTACACGTACGAACACGAATACACTTCGATCTGTTTGATTGATTATATCTAAATTTCAAAGCTTTACTATTATTGTTATTACGTTTTAATCGAATACAAATAAAAATTTCATACTCAAAATCAAATTCCAATTGAATTCAGAACCACAGGTATATATCACAACGCGAACCCTTAAAAATTTATAACAACGAAACCTAATTACACTTTTACAAACTCAAATATAACCTCCTAACGTACTCTATAATCTAGAGGACATGACACATACGCCCTCCAAAATCCAATAAGTAAAATATCGATAAAAGAACCGATTCATTACTGAAAACACTCAAAAATCGATTACCGATGTAATTGGAATCGCTTCCTTATAGATATGTTCTTTGTGCTATCTGAAATACATTTGCGTATTTTAAGGGATTCGGGTGTGGCTTGAGTGTAAGCGATAGCAGATTATTTCTAAATATTCAAGCGAAGAGTCTGTCGTTTGTCAACTTAAATTTTAATTAAAAGATACAAATGGATGGACAGACACTTCAAGATGTAGAAAAAGTAAACTAAAATAATAATTTACATTTTACTGCTTCAAAATATTTTTAATTTGTCTGTTCCATTATCTGCTTAATATATAAAGCAAAGTCGGGTTTGTTCGAACACTTATAAATCGAGAATGGCTGGACCGATTATCATGATTTTTGATTTGTTGAGTTTGTCTTCATTCGGAATAGCAGAATAACTATTAAAACATCGGAAAAATCACGAAAAAATATGACGGGGCGGTACGAACTTCGCCGGGCCAGCTTACTAATATTTTATACTATACATTAATAAGCAGTACCATTATAAACCTAATCTTTTTTAAAAACCTAATTTACAATCAAGTACAGTCAGAGACACATGCATAATTAATATTTTCTCTTATTTTAAAAAGAATCATTTTTAAAACGGCCTCCTCTCATATCTTGCGCCACACTCACATACATAATTCATGTTATAAAATACAAGCAATCAATTACTCTGCATGTAAATCGCTTAAGCTCGTCCCTTACACCGCGACGTGCTACGTCTTATTTATAAGTACCTGTAATGTGCTTTGTTTAAGGTGTTAGAAGGCTTTTTAATTTAGTCTGCGTTATTACAAGATAGCATGGGGGAATTAATGTGTCTGAATTTATTTTTGAAACCTTAGATTACCCCGTGTACTGCTCGTAATATTGCTTGCTAGTTGGTGCTTTAAATTAGGCTGAAAATGTTGTACGAATTATTGCAAAATATAAGTTTGAACTTCTCAACGATACATTCTGAAAAATATTATTGGGGTTTATCAGAGAATGACATGTCAAGAATTTTGTTTATTATACATATTTCTTAGTCTAGAAATTTCAGTAAAATTGCAGTTATGTTTATAAACACTCAGGAGCCGCGAACATGAAATAAAAAACAAAAAGAACAAAAACTTTTAACTGACAACACTACTACTTTCTATGAAATCGGTTAAACAAAACAGACTTTTGGAAATATTATTATACGAACTCTTATTTGAGTTAATTGCAGTACACAATCTACTAGAAATCATAATCAAGTAAAAGTATAACAAAGACCACATACAAAGTGTCGTGTATTCTCTCGAATTCTCCCTAACATTCCCTCTATATATGTATATATAATATAACATGTAAATCTGTGTGTCCGCTCTCGACACGCTAATATCCTTTAATAAAGGTAATGCACGTTGAATTGCGACTGTACGGCTCGCACGCTAGGGTTACCAGTTGCGGGGAATTTAATTAAATGGTAGTTTTATTTTCGAATTTAAACTTTGAATGTTAACTCATTTTATTGACTCGTAAATAAGAGATTTAGTACGATTGCCTTCTCTTCTAAAATCTTCTAGGGATGTGTGGAAAACTTATTCTTTATTGATTCAAAAATATCTGCTTTAATTTAAAACATGTCTGTGTTAATTAAATAAAAACTCCAGTCGAGGATTTTTTTACGAATAAAGAGAGAGTTATCATAAAGCTAAATATCCATTTTTTTATTTCGAGCGGCTAATCTCCAGTCACTTTCTCGATAAACGTTTTTCTATTCTAGAGCAAATAAAACATTTTGTTTACGTACGAATAAGCTGGCCGGTTCCGAGCTGTTGTACTATGTGACTAACCTAACCTTACAAACCAAGTTACAACTGTGTACAGCTCAAAGCAACATCAGTCAAATAAAAGACGAAAGATTTTTTCTCATCTAACAACTTTCTTCAGCCATCAAGCTGCTTGTTTTGCGTATAACCGAAAATTCTGCTGATTTTCTGGTCATCCTATCAATCTCTACACCTCCTGATATGACCAAATACTCTGCTATTATTGAATCTACGACGTATTACTGGCAAAAACAATCTCACATCGGTAGGACAATCCCACATCCCTAGCGCACCTGGACACTCCCCAGTTTTGTTCTTAGGTACTCGCATTAGCATGCCAGTGTCTCAAGAATAAAATTATCCATATTTCCTACTCGCAAACATTACTACGGTTTTAAATGGCGTATTTGTACTACTGAGAAATCGTTGAATGTTTTACCCAAAGATATAGAATTAAACATAGATGGATAATAAAAAGTGAAATGTTCAATGCAGGTTGCATCTCTTTTCAACTCATTACGGAATTCATTTGAAAAAAAGAGACAAACATAGTAGCTTTATATCGCAGTGTCGCCGTTTTGTCTATATATACTTTTTTATTATGGTATAGTGCTATAGTGATGCACCATTCGTGAGGATAAAGTATCGATAACTTACATTTTAACAATAAACAACATGAAAGTAGAAAAGATATAGCTAGCAATTAATTAGATAGTCCATTTTATAAATGCGAAAGTAACTATTCTGTCTATATGTCTGTCTATAATGCTTTCACGCCTAATTCGCTGAACCGATTGTGATGTTTGGTAGAGGTAGATTAGAGTTTGGGGAAGGACGTATATACCTTTTATCCCAGACTTTTGAAGCGTTCCCTGAGGATCGCAACATAACCAAATTTCAAGCTAGTAACATATACAAGGTGAACATATATAGAGAAAGTTTACGTGAGTAAGCTATTTGTTTCCATAATATAAATACTATACTGTTATAAATCATATAAATGTAAAGGTTGACCAAAATAGTTGTTTATAAAAGAATTTTCGTGAAATATTCTCCATTCTAAACGCAAGTATAACACCAATTTTAGGCCTGTATCCAGCAGTCTAGCAGCCTGCAGCCGGGGCGTAAAAATAAGCGAGAAATAAAGGGAGTCATAATAATAGAAAGATAATAAGACAAACATCAGTTTATTTTTAGTTTGAGGAGGTCGTGGTTAAGTAACAGCCGCATGGGTCGACCGATCATAGGTTAAGCTGCGCTTGGCGCGGTCGGTCTGTGGATGGGTGACCATCTGTCATACCGAGACTTCTCCGTGCCTCGGAAAGCACGATGGTCCCGGTTGTCATTTGTACATCTTTGACAGTTATTACGGGTAATCAGAAGCCAGAAAGTCTGACAACCAGTCTTACCAAGGGGTATCGTGTTACTCAGTAACTGTCAAAGAAGTTAAGTACCCAGCTGCATCCGGTTTAGAAAGGAAGCAGACTCCAACACAGTTGGGAAAATTCTAGGCAGATAATCAATTTATTTTTACATTTATGATCAAAATAAAATTACATATTCTGAATCTAACTTAATTCTTCATTCATTTATTTAGCATAATATTTACATTTTTAAATATTAATTATATATATAAAAACACATTTAAAAATAGTACTCCATCGGCAACGGGAATATGGTTCAAGCTACCGGCGGTCAGGACGCCAGAGAAAGAAACCTCCTAACAATGCGTGCCGTATCCAGTAATACTGCTTTCTGTATCAAGCGCTTGATCCAACCATCCAATGAGAGCCTCTTTAGATGTTGGCCGAGGCTCTTGGCTATAAAATTTTTGGCTAAAATGACTATCAGCACAATGATTGCAGAGTCCACATGCCAGATGTCGACGGCATAAATCTGTAGATTTTTTTAATAATCCATCTTTGTAGCACGCGTTTACGAAATGCAAACTGCATGCTCTTGCATTTTTTGGGGGAATCTAGTCTGCTCTTGTTATGTTGTTTAGCCACCTTAATTTTAAAAAGAGGTCGGACGGAAAGCTGAAAATAAAAAAATATTGTTATTAAATTAAATTTACCACGTACCTACCGAAACGAACGAGAAAGTACTCACTTACATAAAGTATAAGTACTATTATTGAATACTTAGAACGAAAAAATATTAATTCGATTATCGATAACTGATATCTGCACAGTACAACACTATAAGACCAATGGCGAGTACATGAAATGTCAAACACATATCGATCAATATTTATCAAACGTTTTTCATTTGTTTGTATTGTTATCCGGTAAAGTTATTGTATGAAAACAAAAGATAAGTGTTTTCTACAGTATTTTTGCAAATGAAGGCTTACCAAATGCCCTAGTTTTTTGATTAATCGGAAAAAATGGATGCTCACTCACCGATGTAAGGATTATTATTCCGGGTTTGTCCTTTAAATTTCTGTAGCAACTTTTGCAGCTCCTTACAGCACAAGCCTTGGTGTTTTGGCAATACCCACAGTTAGATTTTTTTCACAAAACTTGCTTATATTAACCACAATTAACTAAAAATCACGAACACTGATGTAGGCTTGTGTAGGCCACTCTGGCCTACAGTGCGTCGGCCGGTGGCGCGCTGGGTTTCAATACGAAGCGTTGCCTATAATGCTATCTCTTTCCAATACACGCTGAACTGTCATATAGGAGGAAAGGAAAGGTGTAACACTTCGTTGTTCAACTTTTTACTATCCATCTATGTTTAATTCTATATCTTTGGTTTTACCTTGCATTATCTGTGTGGGGATGGTTATTTGTAAGAAATTCAAGGTAAAATGTGAGTGTGTGAGACTGGAAGGGTGGGTGTGTGAGTGGGTGAGTGTGTGTTATTATGCTCTTTGCATGTAAGAGGGTTGTTGCTTCTTGAAATTGCTTACAGCGGTACAGTTTAGTGTTGTGTGGTTTCTATGTTACTTAAACCTTCAGTAAAACTATTGGAATGTACTTATCTTGTTTATTATTCGGAACAATCTAATTTAATTTTATAATGAATATTTTTTTTGATGACTACGCATGTAATTAATTTATAATTAGTATTTCTTTTAACCCTTCAACAATAAGCTATATGTGCTCGATATGGTCAGTTCAATATACTGCTTTTCACTGAATAAACAAATTAAAAAAAAAAGCGTTTATATTATTACTTAGCATATGAAACATATATTATTCCTTCTAATACCGAAGAAGGTTGTTTAAATAGGTTACCTTAATAAAGGAAAGTAGCTATTTTCTTTACAAATATTATATCGCTTCAATTTCAGTAGTACTTAAAAAGACGATTTAGTAACTAATAATTAATTCCAGGATAATTTAAGAGCCACCTCACTGATTACGATAGGGTACAGCAAAAAGGTAAAAACTAAAACACGTTTAGTTTCCAACCATGGCAACCTGGCATGAACAAATTAAGGTATTCTTTAGCAAAATGAATGAAACAATTGAATTCAGGACCAATGAACCTTCAGGGAGAACTTTCGTACGAGAATTAATCTAAATTACATCATAGCCAATTAGATCACAGAACTGGATCGTGATCAAATATTAAAGGTTTGGATCATCCTGAAACTTATTAGGAACAGTCAATTTTCATTAGGTTAAGTGACACTTTTTTGCGATTGGTAAAATATTCGCCTGTCAGTCTTCATTTTTTTAATATTATATTATTGAAATTTTTTGCTTTCGTATTGAAATTAAACCCATAAGAATAGATCGTCATGTTAAAAAAAATTACAGTCTTCTCACTGCCCATCATAAAAATTATAGCCACATATTATAGTAATAATAGATACAATTTGTTGAATATACGCGTGCTACTTTAAATAAACATCTTGGACATACAGGATATCAGATTATCTATATATGTATGAGAGAGCGAGAAAGAGATACATACGTACAGAACGTGGTGACAGCAATCATAGTGATGAGTCCGCTTAGGCAAAGTTCGTAGCTTTAAACCGATTCTCAACATCTCAGGAGATAGTTGGGTGCCTGTATCTCAATCCAGGAAGGTAAAATGCGCATCTTGGGTATAATGCTTTAAAGTATTCAACGACAAGAAAAATATTGACAAACAAAATATACGCACACACATACATAAACACACCCACACACATACATAAACACACCCACACACATACATAAACACACCCACACACGCAAAACCACGATGGTCATTAACATATGTGTTTGTGTACTCTGTAGGCCTGTAGCAGCTCTCTCATAGGCCGTGGCACAGCTAAAAGTGTAGTAGGTAATTAGCAGACAAAATTACGTGTCTCATACTCCTCTGCCGGTGCCTGCAAGCCGCAGCGCGATGGTAACAAAGCTTGCTCATTAACTCCCCGCCGACTGACGACGCCGCTATGAGATGTAGACTATGAAACAGATATGACACAAAGATGCCATGTTTCTGCCTAAAATTGTATGCCCAGAAATGGGTGGCTAGTTGATTCGGAAATATTGTACTTTTACACGAAGTTTTATAAAAGAGAATTGTTTCCGCTTAGAGCAATTTAAAGACGAGTGTTTTATATAATTTTAATGCGGAGCTGAGCAACGTGTTAGGAACCATTGATCAGCTGCGCCTTAATGAAAGAGTTATTGAAAGATACACTAATTCTATTAAGGTTGAAATTAAATAATACAGTTCAAAAACAATAATAAAATCGACGGTCCCCTACGTACTTACATAAGGACATGTCGAAAATGGCAGTTTAATTTTACAAATCTTAGATTTAGAATCTTAGATTTACAAATCGTAGAGAACAAGATTTATATTTACAATGAATAAGTGGACAATCTAAAGCCAATTGTGCAATAAAAAAGAACTGCCATTTTCGACATATCCTTATGTAAGAAGGGACCGTCGAAATGTTAATGTAGCACGAGTTGTCAGTTCCTTTAAAGCTATGACTGCCTGAATGCTATATGTCTCTGGATTAAAGGAAATCTCCCCTTTTTGAAGCATGGCATGTCTCATTCAATCCTGAAGTATTATTTGAGTGTATAAAGGTGTACAAAGGAAATACAGTGGTGCCATTTAGAAAAATACCTGTAATATTGTATCGCCTAGCTTAATATACCAAAACATTACAGATAGGGACATATACGTCGCCTTCCCGCACTTACTCTTTGCCCACATTTGAACAGAACTAGGAAGATGGAAAATTTTAATAAAATATGTTTCCCGCGTAAACGTCTCGCGCGTCACGTCTCTAACAGATCCCTTAAACACTTGCAATATTGCATACAACTGTCCTCATTTCTATTACAATAGCTATAAGGTTCAAATTCGCTTGAGTCATGTGTAAGAGCAATCGTGGTTAACAAATGCGCCATAAGGATGCACCCCCGATTACGAGGGATATTATTTACTAGTTGCAGTAAAAATAATTTATTTTAATGTAGAATGTAATTTGAAAGGTTTTGATATTTACGACGTGCTTTTTAAGGAGTTAAGCACTAAGAAGTTAGTTTGATTTAGTTTTAATAAGGATTTTATTTTTATATAGTTTTGTTAAGTGCTATCCATTCCTTTAGATATCCTTGTGTTGTGAATTTAAGTTTAAATACATATTGAATAAATTTATGTCAAAGGATCGTTTTCTTATTAGCATTTCTTCATCGATTTAAACGAAGTAATACCTGAAGAAAAAAACTTGGTTACCTGGATACGGCATGAATTGTTAGGAGGTTTATCTCTGAGTGGATTTGGATGAGATTTGGTTCACACGTAGTTTATAATCTGTATCAACACAGGGGGTAGTTTTTTATCCTGGTACGCGAAGTAGTTCCCTCAGAGTGCGGGTGAATCCGGGGGACATAACTTGTAGTAAATAATTACTTATTAACCAAGCAGTTAGTTTAGTTTGGTGGCTAACGACCACCTATTTACTAAGCAATCGGTCGTGTAATCTGTTTTGCCATGCGTGTGCACATTGCTAAAGACCTTCAATCAACAGATTTTTCCTACGATGTGATCACGACTTTATGGTAAAGCTAGTGACACATAGCAGGCATATAGTATTACCACTATATGTGACTTTCTCTCTTTGCGTAAAAAACAATACCTTACTAAAAAGAAGGTTTTATTTTCGTCTGTGTTTTTTTTATTGTAAACACTAGCCCTCTTATTCATAATAACAACATTTACATCTAATAAGCCTATTTTAGATATCGAACCGTTTTCTCCGTATCAGTAAAATTTATATGAAGTTTGACAGAAAGAGACAATACAGTTCGATAGCTAAACGAGGCGTATAAGACGAATGGCTTTATCTTCTTCTATATCTACACCTAAAATGCTTTGTCCTGAATGACTGACGAATCAACGCATAGCCTAAACCGCTAATCGTAGAGACCTGAAACTTGGAGGGTGTGTTCTTTGTATGACGTAGGCATCCGATAAGAAAGGATTTTCCTAAATTCAATCCCTAAGTGATGAAATAGAGGATGAAAGTTTGTATGAGACATTTTTAATTCACATCCGTATAACCCACGCGGGCGAAGCCGCTAGCAGAAAGTTAGTTAAGAATAAGAGAGATCGTTAATAACCTGGATTAATATATAGGCTGCTATTTATCCGGCTGCAGGAAGTAATTCCCTTAGAATGCAAGCGAAACCGCGTCAAACAACCAGTAAAGTAATATTTTAATAGATCTGTAAAACATTTGCTATCGAACGCGCCATCTGCATGCATCTCAAGTGCGTTAAGCATTTTTACAATAAAGACATCAAGTCACTGGCCCGTGACATCAGATAAACAAAATGATTGTTTTATATATCAGTGAAATGCAGTCGAGTATTTAAAATTGCATTTTCAGCTTAGTGAAGTTTATGTGATAGCATGATTAGAGCTGGGCTGTTTGAATTCTCTATATTATTAATAACGAAATTCTTAATTTCAGACATCTTCACCTAACATCTTTCTGAATTTTACTTTCAACCCATTTACGTTTACTCTTTACAGTGTCAGGGGTTTCTTTTTTTTAACACAAACTAAAACTTTATGTGTACCTATTTAAAGTGAGTGGCATTATATCTTTATCTTATTCACTGTCCCCTACAATTTGAGATACTAAAATATGTTAACCTTCAAAATAAGAGAAGCGTGAACTTCCTATGAACATCGTGTTTATGCATTTTATTGCATCATCATGTGATATGATCTTTTCAAACTATTTCCAAGTAATTGATGCGTAAGTAAAAAACTAGGCAGGTGTGAATATTGTAGGACTAGTCGTGCTCCGTGGTTTTACTTGCACGTAGCTTTTGACCCACGTCGCATTTCCTGGCCATATTTTGCTAGGCTTTTAAGAGTCATATCATCAACCTAGCCATTTCCCAACTATGTTGGGGTCGGCTCCCAGTCTAACCGAATGTCGAACCAGTGGTTTGCATGGTGCGACTGCGTCTCTGAGCTCCACAACCCAGATATGGGGCAACACGATACCCCTTAAGTAAGACTAGCTGTCAGACTTTTTGCCATCTGACTGCCCAAAATCTACAAATGACAGCCAGAACCAACAGCTTATCGTGTACAGAAGGGCCTTGGTATGAACTAGATATTCACCCGTCCACGGACCGACCGTGCCAAGATCAGCTTAATCTTTAATGTATCAACCTGTGCGACTGTTACTTAGCCACGAAATCCTCCACTTTGAAGGGTATGGTAATAATAGTGTTATGTTAAATACTAACCACATTCTTGAAGAATTCAACTATTAAATGCAAAAGAATTTAAAAGAAAATGTGTTTTCAAACAAAAAAAAACTCTTCAACTTAATATAGGTACGAGTATATGTTTAGACTAGCTGTTTCCCACGGCTTCAAGCATCAAGATAAAAACTACCCTATGTCCTTCCCAGAATTTAAGCTATCTCTATACCAAATTTTATCAAAATTGATTCAGTCGTTTTCTCGTGAAAGCGTGACAGACAGACTCACTTTCACATCTATAATATTCAGTAAGGATGTACCTATATAGTTAGAGACTTTAATTAAATAATTATGAATGTAAATGTAATAGTTTGTGTTAGAGATATGAGGTCGAACATTTTTATTAGGTTTAGCTTGAGATAGTTCTAGATTATTCCATAGTGCATAATTTGTCGGATCGCTGGGCTCGTATAAATATTATAAAGATTTATGTATTTATTGAATTCTTCCGATTCTATCAGTAAGAGATCTTACATCGTAATTCTAAGTTATAGTACCTATAAATTGTTTTCATATTTATAAAGTGCACTTTATTATTGTAACTGATGTTATATGTAAATGCGAATGTGAGTTTTTTACGCTTTCTCAGTAAAACTGGTGATCCGATTCAGATGATTCTATTTTTTTTAACCTTGCGATTTGTCTTGGTCATTTAATATTTTGTATGCAATTAATACATTATTTTGTATAGCTGCTAAACATATAGAATCAACTTGTGACACCTTTAGAGTGTGTTTATGGCATATACATATTTATTAATATATATATATTTTAAGGTAAGGAAATTAGGCTAAATATAATCATCTTGTTGATAGTGATGTCATTTGCCTGATAAGCCTATTTTTTCAGGAATTTGTTTCTATAAGCACACTTCAAAATTGAAACAATTCCACAAATTAAAAACAGTACAAATGAAAATTTCCATAATCATAAAATGTCGTAAGAATAAGACACAGTCTTTACAATCTGACTCCATGCGATGTTAGAAATGTCCTTCGAAGCTCAGAGAAGTACATTAAGGTTGAGAATAGTATTAATTCCTATGTCCTTATCTAGAATATCTGTTAGTTTGAAGGTCTTATAGACCTTGACTGAAGGTCTCTCTCCTTCAAGGTTAGGATAATCTACTGGTTACTGGTATCGCCTTTGTCTGTGTATATGCAGATTTTATTATAAGGAATAATATTTTAGTAGCTATGTACCGCGGCTTCGCCCGCATCCTACATCCCTACCAATGATTAATTTACCATTAATGTACCAAATTAAACTAAATCGGTACAGCCACTTTACATTGAAAGTGTGCCTAACAGACAGTCAGACAAACAAATAGTATTACTTACTCTGTTTGATCTTTCTGTCACTGAGCTATGAAAAATTACTCGTCTAATGACATAAGGCTCGCAATCTCATGGGAATTAAAAATATTTGGCAAAATATAAATACCTAAAATTCTACAGAGCCTTTGCGATGGACGCATGTTGTGATGATAGATGTTATCGTCATTATATTGTACTTTATTGACCATCAAACATGTGCGGTGTTTTATTAATGCCCTTATCCCGATAACGATCTAAATACTTCACGTAATTAAATCACAATCATTAAGAAAAAGCCTCACAATGTCTTTTTCATTGTCCGCCGTTCGCCATATTTAATTAATGTACTTTTTAACTCGAGTATACAATTAAACTTTATCGCTTTGTGTCCGAAAATTTGGCAGAAATTATCATTCGTTCTGCCGATAAGTTTGATCCTACTTAATTCGAAATTCGTCTTAATGTTCTCCCTTATAAGGTCGGAAATTGCAAATGATTTCGTGACTAATGTCTTCCGCTAAATTATAATCAAGTTGTAATAAAAAATACAAATAAATCATTTCCCTTTGTCCGGAGGGGCGTGGTCAGTCTGCCAAGTCCTGGTCGCAATAATTAATATTTAATTCGGATGAAAATTTTTACTTTGTTAGAATTTTTTGTGGGCCGCGATGGACGATGATTAATTCACTGTTTTCTGAACATTTTTCTTTGGGACGATTTAATAAAGTTTGGTATGTGCTTTCTATATTTCGTGTGTGGTACTTTTAGATTGTTTTTTGTTTCACGCAATTTATAGGCGTGGATCGAAATAAATCTTTCAGTGGAACTGAAATATATTTTTGTACTGAAATGTTTTTCTAAAATTAAAGCTGTGTATTTCATTTTACACGAAATATGGGACAGATATTTTAAAAAAATATAAACAATAGTGTCACTTTTAGTTATACAGGTGTTAGTACAGGCTCAATTCTTTTTATCTCTTTCGTATTTTACATTAAAACTTGTACAACACTATGGAATCAAGATATTCTAAACATTCAAAACACAATTTTTTGGCTTAAACATACCAATCAATCTTGTATGGCTAAAAGCTGACTATGATTTCACTTATTTTTCAAGTAACTTATGATTAGACTTAAGATATACTTGCAAATCAAATTTAATTTAAAAGCAACAAAAAATAAAATTTTGCTGTAAATACAAAAAACTCTGATTTTCAGGGCTAAAATAGTGGTTTTTTTTTCTTAGAGAATTGTGTCTTGAAATTTTAGTCATTAGTATTAACTGTCCAATTACATTTTAACTATTTTTCAAATAATGTTGCGTCAGAAATATGTTTGCGATTATTGTTATTTTAAGGGAAATTAAAACACACTTGCTATTAATTAAAATGTCCTGACATTTTCTGTCAGTCATCACTAGCAACTAAATACAAAAGGGTTTCCAATATTAATAATCTATGTAGATCCTACAATGTTTAAGAAATGTTTTTCTTTGTCCTTTTATTCAACAATGCTATATGCAAAAAAGTTGCAGCATTTTGCACCTAGCGTCGTAAGCATATTTCTCAGTGAGGCAATCTACAGAAATGTTGTTAAACACGCTATTGTGGCTATACCATCAGCGCAAACTATCACTTGGCTGTAAGAGCCAACATAGATGTTACATCCGATAGATGGCACTTTTACAAGCGTAGCTATCAAGGTAAAATATGTTGCTATAACTTATTGTTGTCACCATTGTGTTTTAAAACTATAACTATCAAACCAACGCGTATTTCGTCAAGTGTGCTATTTTTTAGGGTTCCGTAGTCCGACAAGGAACCCTTATAGTTTCGCTCTGTCCGTCTGTCTGTCTGTCCGCGGCATAGCTCCGTGGTTTTTGTTATTAGAAAGCTGAAATTTGGTATGAATATGTATATTGATCACGCCGAAAAAGTGGTAAAATAAAATTTTGAAAAATATTTAATTTTTTTTAGGGTAGCTCCCAAACATGTAAAGTAGGGATGAATATTTTTTTTCTCGCGTACCCCTTCGTGTGGGGTATCGTTAGATAGGTCTTTCAAAAATATGATGGGAGTGTGAAGACCATTTTTCAATTAAGCGAGCCATTTGCGAAATATCTAGATTTTAAGTGGAATTTTTTTGTTCGATACGAGTTACCCCCCCTCTAACTTTTGAATGGCTGTACCTAGAAATGTGAAAAAAATCACAGACGTAGTACCTACATGTAATGAAATTACAAGGAAAACTATCGCGGCTAAGTAGGCTTAACCGGTTACAGAGCTATAGTCGACTAACTAACTCCTACTACGGAACCCTACTGCGCGTGGCCCGACACGCACTTGGCCGGTTTTACTCTTTGTAACAATGTCTACTGTTTTTCACTCATACAAATATGTGTTTTAAGTAAGTACACCTTTATTAAGCCTATACTAGTTCTAATTGATTGGAGCAGTCCCAGATAGAAGCAGATGTGTGACAGTTTTTTTACACTAGTGATTTGTCTTGTAACGTCGGGATGTGTTCACAAATATACATGACATAGATCAACATCATAAGATCAAGACCTGAAGCAATTTTAAATTGTCTTGAGTGGGAATCGAATCCACGACATTTAGCGCAGCAGCCAACTCCAGGCTACTATGTACTGATAAAATCGAATAGCACTTTATGTGACTCAGGAATCGAACCCACACTACGACTACGTGCTCCCTTAGAAGCAGTACATATACATTATAGATTCGTGTCACTTTTTGAACCCCCTGGGATTAATACGAAACATTTAATATTTTTTCAGGAATTTATACCTCTACCAAAGGGTTAACAGAACTGCTTTGTCAACTTACTACCCTGCCACCTTGTCATCATAGCATTAACGTGCAACTTTTTTGTGAGTAACTTCTTCTTTTAAAATCTTTGAACTTTTTGAGGAGCATGGCCGTTAACTACAGCTTTTCCGAAGGAAAAGTCTTCCACGATCTTTGGAAAGGTACCTAAAATTTGTATAAATATTTACATGCATTTCCATAACTCCCTTGAAACAAACAATTAATTCATTTAACGAAATACTCCATTCAAGATACTTAAAACACCACAAGGCACATAACTCAGAAACAAAACCTCGTAACTGCACTTTTCATATCGTTACCAAGTCCATATACTAATTTCCCTGAAGACTGCCGCTTCCCTTACGCGAGTAAACCCCAGTGATGAGGTAATGCTTACTCAGTGACGTGTACATAAATAGTACGTGTATGTATCTTGGAATGCAAAATGGCGAATGTACTGTACTGTAACTGAATAGAGGAGATGGGGCATCAAATTGTTAGTACTATTTAAGTTATTAAATGTATGTTTTGGTCTCAATCAATTGTATTTTACTGGTGCACCTGTAGGCAGTAATTTTATTTTCTCTGTTCTTTACTAACTTAAAACGCAACTGAAAAATATTAGACAAAGATTATTTTTGGTATTGCTTATAGGGTTTTCAGCTAGAAGTGTAATAGGAAACATGTTTTTTTTTCAACTACTGTACATTACCATATCTGGATTTCGTTATCTATTTATTTATACTAATATTTATTAAGAGGGTTATATCTTCCTAAATCAAAATAGAATTAATTTAATTCCAGAAACATGTTCAGTTCCTACAGAAACGTAGATGAAACCATGGGGAAAACATTGTTATATAAAGTGCCAAGTTAATAAAAAATGTATGCGTAAAATAAGTAACATTAGCCTCCTGGGAGTGTGTAAGCAGGAACTTGACGAGGTAATGTAAACTCAGTGACTCGGGTAGATAAAGACGTACATTGTAGATACTATCGATACACGTTACGCGGTTTTGCGCGACGAGCGTTAGATAACGCATGAAAATTTTCTTTTGGAACGTTTCATATTATAATAATATTATACTAGTGAGTTCCTGCGTCTTCACTCGCGTCCCGAGGGAACTACTTAACGGATCTAGTTAAATAGTAGAATATACCCGTCGTCAGAGTCTCTTTAATCTTCGAACTTTTAGCTAAATCGGTTCAGCCGTTTCGCATTTATAATATTTGTTACAATTGTTATTTATTGGAAAATCCAATCGTAAAACCGAATTAGCTTCTCGCAGCAACCCAAAAAAAATACTCAGTCAACTGCGCCAATTAAATAAAATAGATAATATTAATTGATTAAGTTTGAGTTGCAAACTAAATTTGCAAAGATCAAATGTTCGCTATACTCTCATAAATCTCAACAAAGTACTACGAAATACACAAATTAATTATTTCCAAGATCAAACACACCAACTTGCACGCGTTTTGTAACTTAAACTTGAAGTTGAAGTTGGACTGACCGATGAAGTTGTATTCAAACGGGAGTCGAACCTGCATCACTTAATTAGCCGGGTAGTGTTTGTGAGCCGGAGTTTGGTTCTTGAGTTACTTTGAACTGCAACTTATCTTGGTAAAGGAGTTTTGAAAGTCGCATATATGCTGTTTGATATACACTCGATATTAGTAATATCCTAATAGTGTTGCTAATTAATTAATTATACTAAAGTAGTGGATAGAGCACGAAAATATTTTTTGAATGAAATAATCCTTACTAATATACTTACTAGTCCTTACTTCCTTACTTCCTTACTAATATTATAAATGCGAAAGTAACTCTGTCTGTCTGTCTGTCTGTTATGATTTCACGCCAAAACTACTGGACCGATATAAATGAAATTTGGTACAGAGATAGAATAGACCCTGAGGAACAACATAGGCTACTTTTTACCCGGGTGCACTAAGTAGTTCCCTCGGGATGCGGGTGAAACCGCGGGAAACAGCTAGTTATAAATAATGCACATTTATTTTTTTACAACTAACGACTATTTTTAATACTTTTATCTTATATACTTATATATCTTAGACTAGATGACCTGAGTGAACTTCTTTTCACCTATATCTTAAAATTTTCACACTTTTTAAACCTTCTCTGGACTACGAAAAACATTTCAAAACCAAAATCAGCTAAATAGGCCCAGCCGTTCTCGAGACTTACGAACAGCAATTCATTTTTATATAAAAAATTTGCTTTCGAGATATTTTGCTTATTTTTCAAGTCAACTTATGATTAGTATTAGACTTAAGATATACTTACAAATTATGTTTGATTTAAAAGCAACAAAAAATAAAATTTTGCTGTAAACACAAAATAACTCTGATTTTCAGGGCTAAAACAGTGTTTTTTTTTTAGAGAATTGTGTATGAGATTAGGTACAGAGACAGATGGAACTCTGTTTTTTTTATCTAATGGTGCGTAATAATTACAGAAGACATTAATTTATGTAAATAAGACATCTGTGCCTGCAGTCTCGACATTGATAGCGATCGCTTTACGACAAAAATCGGTCGCTACGTGCGAACCGATCACAACGATTTTGGTAGTCTCTACTGCCAAAGCTATCGACTGTCATGATACCGATTTATCGTAATATTATCGAATTCCCTTGCGACCATTTTTGACAGCCCGATAAGTGATCGCTACGATCGTTGGCTCATAGGTTTTTAGAGGTTAAATAAATAATTATTACAGTATTATGGCTGTAGAGTATTTAGCGTGGAATTTGGTGGTACTCGAACACAGACGCGATATGTCAATGCGGCGGCAAGTTGCACGAAACCGGCGTCATACTGAAAAAAGTTTAAACCGTTTAAGAGCTATGGTGCCACAGACAGACAGTGGTCAAACTTTATAACACCCCTCTTTTTGCGTCGGGGGTTGAAAAGGTAATGTATACCAAAACATACCCTTAATGTATCCGAATTTGCTTCGGCAACTGCTGCAAACTCTACTCGAGCTGCGCTATACTGCTCAGCAACACTTTGGCGCGGGTTCAGATCTGAAAATTCCCGAAATGAATTGTATAGTTGATTTTTTGTTGACAACCTTGTAGAAGTAATGTTTGCATTGGTAAATAAAATTTAAGCTTACTTCTATTTCTTCTGGGTAATTGTTGAGGTAGTAGTGACTCAACAGTTGCTGCCATACTACCACTTACTGCTGAAATAAGCAATAACACATGAAATAACAATCGTGGAAAATAAATATAGGTATAATAAAAGAGAGAGATCAAAACTCTAACTTACTAATTTGTGGTGCTAGCGACTGAGTGGTTGCATCTTGTTCTTGCATGGCGGGTGGTGATGTCGCTCCACTGTCACTTATTGCTAAAATATTAAAATACATTAACAAGATATAAAATTGATGACATTATGAAGAGATGTATGCATTTAAAAAAAAAACAACTTACTTATTTCTGTTGTCATGTCCATGTCAACTGTAATAGAATAATTAAGTACGTACATAAAAAAATACAACATTATATTTTGAACGCTATATTTTGAAGCTACTTCCCGCGGTTTCACCCGCGTCCCTAGGGAACTACTGCATGCACCCAGATAAAAAGTAGCCTAAAACCTTCTCCAGGGATTCCCTCTATCCTCGTACCAAATTTGATCCAAATTGGTCCAGCCGTTCACGCGTGATGCCGTAACCAAGGGAAATAGGGATTCATTTTTATATTGATAATGATAAACAAAAACGTAATAACTTACACTGAGACTGAGGTAAGGTTAGGACCTCCGGAATTGAGACCCCAGCCTCCATCGCATATTGTAATGACTGTAAATAGTAGTAAAAGTATTTTTAGTTTGGGATCATTCAAGATTAAGTATTTATATTTAATTTGTTTATCACAGAGTATGACACAGCCGACTGAACACAATAATCACCGACTCACATCTTCCTCTGGCATAGCGTCCGGGCAGTTGGTGCCCAATGTGTACTCTACACCAACTATTGACGCTGCACGTCTCTCCGCCTCAGTCAGGAGAGCAGCGATGACGGCTCGGTTGCCTGTACGGCGAACTTCTTTTTTTAATTTTGCCGCCTTGGTGCAGGCGCGGCTTTTAAGGTCTCTCCAAACCTATAATTAGTATAATGTATTCAAGTAAATATAAATCGAAAATGACGCGTGTATTTACATAAAAAAACCCAACTTAATCTTTGATTGAGACTTACCGTCATCCACTGCTCTGGCGTCTTGATGGATGCGTTGGGTAGTGCATTGAGCTCCCTGCCAACCTCCTTCCAGCCCATTTCAAAATTTTCCCGGCCCTGAAAACCGGTAAAGTTGCGGGTGTGCAGAAATGGGCGGGCTTCTAAGATTGCGAGAAGCGCATCAACCTGCCCCGATGTTACGCGTGGCGTACGCTTACGCCTAAAACATATGTATAAGATATTCATTAAGTAAACACAAATACTTCGGGAATATGCCAAATATTCAATTTAATATGATAAGGTTTACCTATCTTCTGCACAATTTTCAAAGAAAGTTAATTATTTGAGAATATTTTGTACCCCAATTTTCCCTTTGATATAAAGAGTAAGTGTACCGACATCGCAAAGTCAATATAGTAATGTTATTTTGTTCGCTATCTCGTCGAAGACTTGCATTTATCGTTAGCGTCGTTACGGCAACCGATTTTTTTCGCTAATATTTAGCGATCGGTAGTTTGCGATGACATCGCTATAAATGTCGAGACTGCAGGCATGAAGCAAAGATGACATATTTATTTCTTACTAACGTTCGAAAATTAAAATGCGGGTAGTCTGAAAATATTATTGATATTCGAACGAAAGTTGAAGTACGCGTTAGTTTAATAGCTAATCTTTTCAATGACAGACGTGTCGTGTCCTGATTTATTTTGTTATATTTGTCGCAAGTTTAAGCTAATATCGAAAAAATCGCCACGTTCTGACCTAAATAAACAGTTAGTAAGAAATCAAGATACTAGTAGTGAATTCCTAGTGTGCTATTTTAAAGTGTTATACAAAAGTGAATGAATGGTATAAGGGGACAATCAATAAAAAAAATATACGTGTCGACTTGTTTTCTTTGTTTCTTTGGTCGGTGGGTCATCTTAGGGGCGTTTTCGTCGGTTAAAAAGTGCAATTTGTTTCGGTAATGGTGAGGGTGTGAGCCTGAGTGGAGTGAGTCTACAAGGAGCCTATTGTGGTCGCAGATTATTGTAGGAGCCTTAGAAAAGTAAGTACCCTTGAATTCTAAATTTATAAAGGCAGATGGCTTCGCCAGAAATATCGCCGTAGTAATCAACATTTCAATAAAGTTTTAAATGGATATTTCGATTCCTAATAAAATTGTCGAGTTAAGGCGTGACGTAAGATTTGATATACGTTTTCCTATTACATTATATTATATTAATAGCAAGGAATAATAAATACTGTGTGCAGCCCTTAATAATATCAGAAGTTGGATATTTTTTGAGTATTGTCATTCGAGTAATTTAAGCAGGTCAAAAATGCATTTGCAATGCATCTTTTATTGACCATTCAAAATGCTTAATGTCCTAAAATAAAGGGTGAAAATACTTATCGTTGAGCTATAATTGCCAAAAAACTAATTAAAACGTATCATAATTATAATGTCCTTTTTATTCGGGCCTTATCAATTTTGCCAGGAAGTATTTAAATACAACTTAATTAACAGTTTTCTTGCTATAAAACAATATCAGCATCAAAAGCTCGCAATAAAGATGCAAAAGCAACAAAATTAAATAATTAACTTCAGATAACACAAAGACTTCAGCCATTAAAACAATACCTTTCTTGATAAAATAACTTTTAAAGTTTTTACTACTTAAAGTATAATAAAGCTTTTAGAGTAGAGGGTGATCATAAAAACAAATTTAATTGCACATAAAAATCTCACCGGCCGGCTATTTCAATCCGTATGCGGTTCGCGTATTTGCATAGCTATCTTTCAGGTGGTATCTTGTGACCAAATTTTAAGTACTGGCACGTACGGCTGTTAGAGTACCTTTATTTGGAAGAAATATATTTTTATGGATGGCCTGTTTTGGTACAAAGTATGAGTTTTTAAATACATTTGATTGAAGGCAACAAAGACGTATTATACTGATGACACTTATCTTACATAGCTTATATTGATGCAAGCAAATATGTATCTTAAGCTTTATATGTAAAATTCTACTGTACGTATGTTAGTCACCTAACTTCTTCTAAACAGCTTGACCGATTTGGATGAAATTTTGTGTGTATAATTGAGTGATATACGATTGAGATGTCGTTGTTTTCATAAAAACGCCAGAGTTAGGACAGGACAACGTCTGTTGGGTCCGCTAGTAAGTGTAATAAAGTTTTAACGGGGAAAATCTGTAGGTACATTATATTACGGTCAGGCTTTAGACTATACAAATATCACGCTATATACTATAGGGGATGAACATGAATAGTAAGGCATTATGGGGGAAAGTTCGATACACACCCCCACGAAGGGCTGTTCTTTAAATATTATATTCAGATGCGTGTGTGTTTTTGTAATTCTTCCTTTCGTAAATGGGTTTAACAAAAACACTTGCAGGTATTTAATCCACGTTGCTATTACTTAGCAAGAGGCGTCAATATACCTACTCCTTCTCCATTGAAAAGTCGATCAATTTTTACAAATTATTGTACTCTATATATTTGCGTCAGGCTGAATAATTTATCATATTCGTATCAATAGTCATTGAGATTGAAATAACGTTATTAACACCCACGCTGTCTACAAATGAATACCTAGTAATTTCACATTTATGAAGGTAACTTTTATATGACATTGATACTATAATAATAATACCTAGTGTTTCAAGGGCCTGATTCAGACGGCAGTTCTCCTGGGGCCTTACCATGACGTGCCAAAACAAGATTATTTTCGTTATGAAAAAGAGACGGAGCTATACGACATTAGTAGCTGTGTCACGCTCTCAAACTTGAATAGTGATTGCAAAAACACGTGGTGGTACAGCCCCTGGATACGTCACATATAGTGAGGAGGTTCCTGTCTCTGGAGCCTTAACCACCGGTAACTTGATATCGGTGGATCCCTGTTTTTTATATTTTTAAATGTTTTTATTTTTATTTTTTTAAAGAAATATTGGATAAACTTTCTTTTATGGGCCGTCGAGTTGGAAGTTAATTTTTTTTTGTAGATAGCACTCATAAACAGAAGCCTTTTTACAAATTTTTAAGTTGCGAAAACTCACGGTTTACGAGATATTTTTTTTTTAATATTCCATATGAATTGAAAAATAACACGCAATTTAGATGTCATGGTAGATGTCAAATTGACGTTTTACGTTCCGTTGACGGTGGAGATGTGTTTCATTTAATTTTATCATATTATGTCTTTAAATAGAATTATATTTTCACATAGTAAATTATTTTTTTTTAAATTTTTTTAAAATTAAAAAAATGATGATACGTAATTAATGTGCACTAAAAATGCGTTGTACTATGCAATTACAATGACTTTTTACATTAAAAATAAAGAATATTTTTTTTACACTGGAACGGAACGTGAAGCGATGCCATGATATTAATAATGATGAGTAGGTATACATGTGGAAGAGCGAGTGAAGCGAGCTCGGAATTTTAGGGCACCCCGACTCGGATAGGTTAGGTTAGGAGGTTATTTTTTTTTTAAACCACCCAGAAGTAGGAGCCCCGCGAAGCGGGGCTCCGTCGAGCTATCTTGGCAGGTAGGGTAGTGTTTAGGGCACCCCGACACGGATAAGGTAAGTCTTCGTGGTTATTTTTTTATAACTACCCAGAAGTAATTACTAATTTAAATCACGGATATCTCCGTAAGCATGAGGTTCCGCGGGGTGGGGTTGGTACAGGGGGGTAGGCACCTCCCACTTTCGCCCTCCCCTCCATAAATCTTTGGAAATTAGAGTTTAAATTCATGGAAATTTGTGTTTTAACCTAACCTAACCTCAAAACTTTAACCATGGATATCTCCATAACCATAGGGCTCCGCGGGTTGGGGATGGGACAAGGGATAGCCTCATCTCCCCCCCCTCTCCCTCTCTTCTCCCCGAACCATAAAGGAAAGTATAACCGAAATATTTAACCCTAGAGTAGTCGCGCCTTTCCGTGGAACGCGAGTGATCGCGTAGGGAGCATTTTGCCGCCCATGCTTAAAACATTTTTTTTTAGAAAATAAGAGATCTATAATTTTATATTTATATTAAAAGGATAGAATAGAACATAGATTATCAGAATAATAAACATTTATTAAAGTTTTACATTTAAAATTAAGAAAACAATGGTTTGGAAAATCTCAAGTTTTTTTTAGCAACCTCTATATAATTATTCAAATAAAAACAACAAAGATTAAACTTAATAGCTATATTATTATTTTTCATCATCTACAGCATGTACTTCGACAAAATAATCCTGATACATATACATACAATGTTCGTTGCACAGTAACTTTGCTCATCTATTGCACCCTTTTTTTGTCCTTCTATTTTTCTTGGATGGATATTCTGCGCATATACCTTCCCTGCCTGAGGGTATATTTTGATGAGTCGATGGCTTAAATTGGGTGATTTGGCCCTTAATAGACCCTTCATTTCACCAAATCCAAACATAGTACTTGGCTGGTCTCTGTCTTTGGTAGTTAGAAAGCAAGATAGGATTTCCTTCTTGTTTTTTGCACAAGTACAACTGTACGGTGGTTAACAATCAGGTCATCAGCAAGCGGAATAGACGTAAAGTAATTTTCCATCGCTATATTGTGGCCAGTGTTAAAATATTTTTGAATAATCTTATTACCGAATCACAAATTTTGCTTACGTGAGTAGTCGCGCAGTGAGCAATTTGCCGCCAAACGCGACACACCTGTGACAATATCTGTTTCTTGTGGTCACCCGCGCACTGGATTTACTCTAATTTCTAAAATAAGGAGGTGAAGAACAGGGGGGCAGCTACTAAGACGCTTGACCTTGATAAATGCATCGTGTTCAAAATAATAGGAATATTGTGCCAAGGGCGGCAAAATGCTCATAGCGCGAGCACTCTAGGGTTAAAAATGTAATTAATATGTATTTAAATGAAATAAACAAAATACCTAGTGTTAATGTAGAAGGTCAATTCTGTTTAAATTAAATACAAACTTATTTGCAAAAAATACAAAAAAAAATGTTTTACTTTTGAATATTATCAGCTGGCAAAAAATACATGTTATAGACCCGAAATGGGACTTCTTTTTTAGAAATCGGATCAAAATTCTGTTGCGTTCTAGTAGACGTCAAATGATTTCAGAAATGTAGGAATTCATAGGTATGTCAGCGTAATAAAGTTAGTTTCGTCGCACGAAATAGGGAATACCTAAGCCTAACCCTTAGCCAGACACAAGCTAACTTCTGATTAGACAAAAACCCTATAGCCCTAAATCGATCGACGTGGATCGAACCCACGTTATCACGCTCGGAATCCACGCTTATGTCCACTGGACCAACGAAGTAGTAAACATTAGAAAATTTAATTATTCCTTGTACCTAGTTAAAGAGTTAATAATAGTCCTTTTTGAGGGAAGTCGTGTAAAAAAGCTATGTATTTTTAATACTTAATTTTAAATGATAATTGATATTTATTTTGCAAGTAGGTTATAAAATAACACTTTTACACGTCAAACATATTTTTGTTTATAGCTAGATGAGGCCAGTGTTTCCTATCTGACTACCTTGAGAAGAAACACCGAAACAAACTCAAGGGTCGTCTCTTTGAACGTCCAGACATTTAACACCTATTGCAATATGGTAGAACAGTGTGGACTCGTATCTGAAATGACCTTTTGAAGAAAGAGCCATACAAATTTGAGGGGACCTGTCCGATCAATTGGCACGCAAGTGTTGGTTTTCGTTTAACTCAACAGCAACTTAGGAGCTTAACGATCTCAACAGCAACTTAGGAACTTTACATTTTATATGCCATTATTTCCTCCTAAATCAATTGTAGCTATTTTTTTAATAAAGTGTCTGTCAGGCTATAATTACAAGTGTTCAACGCTTAAGCTCTTTGGCCTTAACATTTCGGCACTCGGTTGTACCCCGCTATCGAACGCGTTGGTTAAATTCGTCCGTCACGCTCGCCGCGCACGCGCCGAAGCGTAAGGATTTTTGTACAATCCTCGCTTTGGGTAAAGCTCTTTGTATACTGTGTTGATCTGTCACTATATTGCAAGGATATCAACATGGGCAGTAAAGGGCTAGCCCGATAGAAAATCTTCATTAATAGAAAGTCTATTATATTTAATAATTATTAATCAATATATATATAAATCAATGCCACTTTTCGTTGTAAAAGCTAGTAATATATAAAAATTAATGCCTGTTTTCCTTGGTCACGGCACCACGCGTGAACGGCTGGACTAATTTAGATGAAATTTAGTACGGAGATAGAAGGGACTTTAGAAAAGTTTTTAGGCTGCCTTTATCCGGGTGCGTGAAGTATAGATTAATTCTTTGATTAATTCTTTAGATAATTTAATTCTCTAAACTATAGATTAATTCTTTGATTATCCTGAATAAGGAATTCCTTATAAACATATCCAACTTAATATCATCAGAAAGTAACCAGCAGACTTATAAACTCATCTTCTCAAAATGCCTTCAGTAGTTATCATTGAACAGATGGGATCTTTTCTGTGCTTGAAATATTTATAGAAGCCTTATCAAGTACCAGCTCTTTCTCGCTGTTTTACCCGAATCCTCAGGAAACTACCTCACGCCACGGATAAAACCTATACTACCCCAAGTTTCATCCCAACCGGTCCAGCCGTCCTACCGTGGAAACGTAACAAAAAAAATCTCGCATTCACCATGACAAGTCTCAAGTTGAACTCCAAGAGGTCAAAGTGGTAAAAATCCTATAGGATACAGAATTTTTATTCTACACTGCCAGTTAACTGCGGTACTGCAGTCACCGATCTGCCTGGAAAGGGTGACAATTATGTCCAAGTAGTAGTTTATGGAAAAGCCCCATGTTTGTAGTTGAGGTACATGACCTATGGTTTATGGCGTAATGCCAAATTATTGAGGTACAACTTGAAAAGATGGTGGCTTCGTGATCTTTTCAAAAAGCCGGTACAGAAATGGAGAAACGAAGTTCCTATTTTTCAAAAAAAAAAATATCATCGTTTACTTTTTTTTTTCAACATATAAATTTATAAACCACATATAAACTTCCTCCCTTATACGCCATCCAAAATGGTTTGCCAAGATCAAAAAATCCAACATCAAAATCCGATGTAAATTCGCTCTAACACCATTTCAACAGAACAATGCAGGTTGCAATCAACAATAAAAAAAAGAAAAACGCATATCTTTCAAAAATACGCGAAGCCTCCATACAATTTGTGCTGCCATCCGTGAACAGGCGAACCTTAAATTATACATATACAGACGAAAACGGCTGTAACTGTCAAAAGAATTATGTTTCCACGTACAAGAAGGTTTTTGCTGATCGTTTTTGTAGATTTCCAAGACAACGTTTGGTTTTTTCACTTCATTCTATAATGCCACAGTGAGTTCTTGCACTAAAACCATAATTATAGAAAAAATGAACACAATTGAGTATTTATTTAACTGTATTTTTTAACTAAAAATCTAGATTAGATCTATTTAAAATCGTGTACTAATCTATATTTATGTAATACGTTGTGTGGTCGTAGGTCTTAGGTCTTTAATAGAAACAATAAGCCAATTGTTGCTCTGTAATAAGAGAAATTATTTTATATGAGAAACAATATTAAAATACAAACACCAACTCATTTCCTATCGACTTATATACTATTTACAGTTTTATTACATACCTGTAATAAGAGAAACAACATTTAAAGCTATTGCTTCACTTTGTTCGTTATTTTCAATAATATTTCTTATTTAATTACTCATCATTTGACAGTCAATCCAGAATGTTCAAATCACAGATAATATAGGTTTCAAAATAAAAAGGATATATAAAAGGAGTACTAAACAAAAGGAGTTTATAAATGAAGGTTATAAATAATGATCTTCATTTACATTTATTAATTTGTTTATTTTTTTAAATATATATTTATTTGTATTTACATAGATAATCTTTATAATAAGATACAATAAGTCAGGGGTGACAAAGTCGATGCTAGAACGAGCTTACCCAGAAAAAGCCTATTCATTCTCACTTTGAAGAGATTGGTTTTAATGAGTTGATAACAGTAACGCCCTAATGCATAGGACCTGAACAGAACTGACAAAATATAGGTATGTAAAACCTCTGCCAAACTTTCCTTGAAATGTAGGATGTGATGTAAAACCGCACCTATGCATACAATACAATTCACCCAATCCCAATGACTCAAAAATGTTACTCCTTAATTCTTCACCAGTCGAGACTCCATTTAAAATAACGTGATAAAAACAAGTTGAAAAGCCTAACAGACTAACATTTTACCTTGAAAATTCCCTCAAAGGCTCGGCTTTATTTGAATTAAAAATATACAAGCCCAACCATATCGGCGATGGTTCCCGGATCCCCCAGACCGCACACGGCAGACCTTGAGCGACAGACAGGCGGACAGACAATAGGCGATAAGGGAAGCCTGCGGTTGGCGCACGTGAAAACCGATGACTTTTGCATACAACACGTGGATGAGAATAAACTGTGATGTGGAGAAGGTATATCAAAAATATAATTTGTTCCTAAATGTAATCACTCCCTGTATTGTGTACATTTAAATAAGTATGCTTCCCAAATGCAAAAACACTTAGACCTAGAACAACTCAACATCTGCTTAGACTTTTCCCAACCGTCTCGGCGTCGATTTCCAGTCTAGCAGGAAACAATTGAATACCAGTTTTACATGGAGCGACTGCCTATGGTGCCTGGGTAACACGATAACTCTTGGCAAGACAGCTGTCAGACCCAGATTAACTATCGGTTATCAAAACTTTGCTTTTATGACTTTTTTCACGTATTTTTTTTCTATCAGAGTAAAATATGGCATAGTGAAGTAAATTTTATAAATTTTCCGATACCACTTTAGACCACTTACCTGTCTGGGGTATCAGCTCATTAGCCACTAGTTATAAGATTACAATGGTCATACAACAAACAATTCTCTTATAAGTGTCGTATCAATTTTTCTTACATCCTAGCGAATTGGTTTCTTATTCGCACACATCTTTATGATGTGCTGTCAATTATTACTAATCTTCAATGCGCTGGCAATACGCCAAAGTGCGAAAAACAGCATTCGAGAACATTATTAGCTATTTGTATGCACAACCCGTTAATGTTGTCTGTCTGTACGTGATCCGGAGAGCCTTAAGCTAAGCGAGGAATGAGCGAGGCTGCAGATGAAATAGAAATGCCATTTTGATTTGCATGACATGTGTTTTACAGATATTTGAAGTATTTTGTTTTGTAAGTTAAAATGTCATGCATGCAGAATAAGGAATTCTGTCGATGAATTTAAATGAATATAGTTATGAGAAAAGCGGTAGATTGAAAAATGACCAAGAAAATAAGGAAGTAAAAATGTATGACTAGTTATAGCTAGTTTTTTAACGGCTCTGATTCATGACATAACACATCTAGTATTTTCCGGTGACTTCGTACGAATCTAGTTTTTGAACACGTTCCGAAATATATTTTTTTCAGGTTTAAATTAATATTTCGGAACCTGTTCAAAAACTACTGCTTTACTGTCGGTCGGTTAGTCAGTCAGTCAATCAATTAATCACGATATATATTTTAAAGTTTATACCTCTCTTATTTTCGATCACTATAACTCTTGAACTTTATTCCAACCTCATGTTCTCTTTCATATAAAATGAGGACCCTATTGTCCTGCAATTATTATGACAGCCATATACTTGAAGTTTACCTTTAAGAAACTAAAACAGACTTTAGCAAACAACACTAATTTCCCCAGCCATAATTTCCACGTCACATTTCCTCGATACCTACTGAAATTCAAAGCGCTATATTTTTACGAGGGGCACACTCGCGGCCGCCATTATCGCGGCGTCGGCTTTGATGGCGCATAAACTGGACGCAGCTGTAACACTAGTGCTGGCGGAGAGTACTGGCGTTAGAAAATGAAGGAAATACTGGTGTCAGTCAAAAATGTTGGTTTTGTACGGAAATTTTGGGGATTTCTAAATTGGTCTATAGAGCTAATCTAATAAGATTATTATATTTATAGATCTACATTTGCTGATCTGGGAACTTACCATGACGTACCAAAGCAAGAATAGTTTAGTTGTGAAAAAGAGACGGTGCTATACGGTGTTAGGAGCTGTCTCACTCTCACACCTAAACAGTGATTGCAAAACACGTGTTGGTACAGTCCTAATAATACTAATACTTTGTGAAATACCCCATATTAATAAAAAATCTAATAGTGCCAGTACGAAATCTATTGTCAGATTATAACCATTAACTGTAGACTTTGCATCCTCATGCAGCATTGCATCGACATATACCCGAAATATTGACGTACAAACAAAAATACACATATAACATACATACATATTTCTGGCCACACAAAAGATATTCTTTCGTCGAAGTCCGAAAAACAAGTTTGAAAAATATAAAATAATAATGGCTGTTCTGTATTAGTTACGCCCAAATAGACCAATATACTACCACAATGCTCAAATACGTCCCGGTTTTTAGTCCTTTTGGGGCTTATATATATTATAATATCAACTATATCAATCCTAAACTAAATATTTCCCAGCCCTCACGCCACATCCCTACCTACGCCCGTCGTATATTTTTCTAAAGAAGGCATAACTCTTATATTTCCCGCTGTTTTACAACCTCACAGTATCGAATAATCTTCGTCAAATATTCACATCGTAGCTTAAAAAAAGTTATGGTATTCTAATTCACTTACAAGTCACTTTATGGTGTACTTATGAGGATTTGTGGGGGAAGAGAATACATCCCATTTTGTGATTCTATGTTATATTTGGTTTGAAAATGGGGATAGTGCCAGTCGTGGTTTTGTCGATTATTTTTTAAAGTAAAATTAGCGTTAAAAATTAAATAGTTACATTAAAATTTGTCCAGTAGTTATTGCGTGATGCAAACGGGTTCGAAACCTGGTCTGTACCAGTGTGAATTTTCTAAAATCATATGTACTTTCTAAGTATATCTTAGACATCACTGACTAACGGTGAAAGAAAACATCGTGAGGAAACCTGGACTTTTAAAGTCTCAAATCGCCAATCCGCTGATGATGACGATGATGATGGAATAGAAGAGATAAACTGATAAAAAAAGTGTTTGTGAAACTCAGCACGCTGGCATATCTGCTAAAGAAGATATACATATATCTGTCCGCATTTAAATAACCAAAAAAACTTAATAGCACACAATAAAATGCTAACAATCATATTAACAGGCATATAACAGGAAGCGGAGATGCAAATCTGCGCATGCGCCGAATGCGACGTGTTTATAAATATCGCACTCTCACCTTCGCATCGTGGCCAAAATTATCACGCTGTTGGTATGCGGTACCCGCCATAGGAGGTAGCGGGAGCGAGTATCCATAGCCAGCATGTACTGTGTGTAATCTTTATAACACTGAAACCTATGACGATCTTATTCTTAACACATTAAACCAAAGATTGTGGAATTCGTAACAGAATTATGTGTTTTTCATGAATTTTTCAAAACATAAAAATATATACTTGCTATCCTAGCATAAACGTATACTTGTTGTGTATTATTCAGCCATTTTTATAAATAATTCTGTAGGAAGACTGACAAGCAAGTTTTTTTTTATCTGAAATTAAAAGAAACACATCAGTTTTTGACCTGCCATTTTCACTACTTGAGTAAAATGGTATCCTACCAATCAAATATATTTTTTATTAAATCGCTTCAGTTTATGTCTTGTTCCAAGGCCAGAGTGCAACACACTGAAGCGTTTGGCCATGACTCTACTAAGGCCAGTGGTTTAACACGCATTTGCGAATTAAATAGAGTGATTTTATATTTTGTTTACAGGAATTTGGAAATGACTTATGAGTAGCAAAAATAACTTTACAATTATGTGTCACAATAACACATTATTTACACAAATACTTAGGTACCTACGTTGAATGTTATCAGGTTCATGTTTAGAGTATTTTATTAATAAGCTCTATTGTTTGCCCAAAAATAAATATACAATATTTGAGGAAAATTTTAAGAACAGCATATTAATTTACGTTTCAATCTTACTTTTAAGCCTTTGTCCAGTTAACACTACTTCATATATTGAATTAGTATTTTTTTTTTGTTCGTGTAGTTGTTGTTTTAGAAAATTACAATATTGCTGAAGTAAGTAGATTAGGACCAAAGACTATTGAGTAGTAAAGTTTCACTTCGTGAGTGACAAAAAAACTAGATTATAGGATAGAGTAGCCAATTCATCATCATCATCATCATTGCGTGTCAAGTCATCATCAGTGTTATTAAAAAAAACCGGTATCTCTTGTGAGTTGTACAAACGCCAGAGTGCAATATACCGATGCGTTTGGCCATGACTGCTCCAAAGTTAGTTGCATAGCCAATTTTGTTCACAGTATATTTTTATAAATTATTACCCCGTGGTTTCACTCGTGTCTTGAGGAAACTACTTGATGCATCTTGATAAAAGGTCTTCTATAACCTTATTTGAAGTACATGCTATGTCCATACTAAAATACATCTAAATCTTTGCACCCATTTTACCGTGAAAGCGTTACAAACAAAACTACTCATTAACTAACAGCTATTTAACAGCAAAAATTAATGCAAAAGTGAGTTTGTTTGTTCCCGCGGTTTCACTGGAGTTCTGAGAGAACTACTTAACGCAACCGGATAAATAGAATCCCATAAATGTAAATCCATGTTATAAATTATGCGTGTACCACATTTGACTCAAATTCATTCGGTAGTTTATGCGTTAAGGAGTCACAAACATACACACACATCCTCATAATATTAGTAGGATAATTATTTCATTTAAATACAAATTAATTACGTTTTTAAATATTTCTATAAAAACACATTTACACTATTCCTCACTATACGTGCCGTATCCAGGATTACTACCTTCTGAATCAGGCCCTTGATTCAGTCGCCTAACGAGAGCCTCCTAAGATGTCGGTCGAGGCTCTTGGCTACCAGTCCATTGGCCGTTACTACTATCTATATATCTTAGTAGGATTATTATTAGGATTCGCCTAGAATAGGTCGCTTCAGTCTATGTCTTGTTCCAAGGACAAAGAGCAACACACTGAGCTGTTTGGCCCTGACTGGGCTAAGGCCAGTCGCCTTGCACTAACAAATTAAGCGACATACTTAGCAAGTACTGATGCTCTTGCACTTTTGTTTTCACCGTCTTTTTGACTAATGTGATTAGCAGTTCGGCCAGAAATATCTCCGGCAGCGTGCTGTTTTACAACCTATTTTTTAGACAATGGCCGCGATTCTCTTGACACCATCTAAATTAAATTTAGTCTATAATTCTCTCTTTCCATCAACAAATATAAGAAAGGGATAGCAAACTTTTAACACCTGTCAAATTAGAAAAAAATAGTTTTCCATACAAAATTAAACATCACGACGTAACATCTCGACTAAATTAACAAACCTGTACGAACAAAATGTCATCTGTCATTTAATTTGACAGCACTGAATTACTTGCTATCCTCTTCTTCTATTTTGCAATAGAAAAAGAGCATGATATTTTAAAATTAGTTTAGTTGTGTGTACGTCAGAATCGGTACCAATGTCTTTGAATGGTACCCAGTTTTTGGTTATACTAATAGACGGGTGTACCTTAAGTAAGTTATATTACAAGTAACTATGCACTTTCAAGTGTATCTGAGACGCCACTCTACGAATTTGCAAGCAATCTACTCAACTACAAAAAAATCTTATTGTGTTATTATAAGAACATAGAGCAACAATAAAATTGGTACTTCAATTGTTATATAGAATCATATGGTCTATCATTGTACAAACACTACTACTTAAAATATTAATTATGCGATTCAAAGCACGTCCGTCTGCTATTTAGAAGCAATTACTTGAAAACCATTCCACGATCGGGTTGTTAGGCTCATTCCGAGTCATTGGTACATATATAAGTGTACAACCTTCACTACTTCCTGTTTCCGGAGCATTTTGAATTATTTTAGTTGACCTTCTCTATTAGAGGTCGCGCTGAAGATGTAAGGATCATTTACAAAGGTACTCAGTTTGATTGCGGTTTTTAGAAAATAGAAAGTGACGCTTTTATATAAAGTAGGTATATGGCTAGCTAACTGCTGGTTACTGTCAATTTTGTGAAAACCTGGTTTCAACTATTATAGTTGAAATCAGGTTTTCTCAAAATTGACTATTTATTTGACACTAGCTTTTCACCAGCGGCTTTGCCCGTGGGAGCTATAAGAATTCAAATAAAAAATTACAGAATTTCGTACAAATTGCGCCCCCCTTTTTCACCCCTTTAGGGGTAGAATTTAGGAAAATACTTTCTTATCGGATGCCTACGTTATAGAAAGAATACACCCTCCAAGTTTCAGGTCTACGATCAGTGGGTTAGACTGTGCGATGATCCGTCAGTCATTCAGGACAAATCATTATATATGTATATATTTCTAAAGGTATCTCCTTTGAAATAAAAACTGTTTGCGTAGTTCTCTTTTTCTTCGCTTCGCATGAACAATATAAAACCTATATTCCAAAAGTTTACCTATACTTATCCTTATAATAGACTATCACTATTCAGGCAACTAAATTCTTTCTTTTTTGACTTTCAAAAGTGCTTGTAATTAGGCCCAATTGAAATAAATGATTTGAATTGAATTGAATTGATGAACAGCAAAAATTATGTGTACCAAATTAATTAAAGATTCTAGACAAAGACTACAAAAAAACTTTACAGTCATTATTAAATTAGCAGATCTTAATCTTTGTCAAAGATCCGCGTAAATGTTTCGCTGTTTACTTCAAACTCACGCCCATATATAACAGGGTTAGTCCATATTTACCAGTCAAGGGCTTCGCTTTTAACTTTAAGATAATGTATGTTAATTTGTTGATAGCGAGTATCCTTGAGAGCTGACGATGCCCTCGGAATATCGCTTCGCGAGTAAACATTGAGTCACTGAAGGATTTTCACGTATGGCAGCGAATTTTCATGTCGTTTTAGTCTTGTGGGGAATATGAAAGTTTTGAGTATATTTGCGTTAATGTGGCTGTAATTTACGTAAATACGTCTTCAGTTTACTTCTGAGGAGATGAAGATTTTCTTTGTTTAGTTTCGGGAATGTTTGATAAGTTGTCCTGGAAGATTTTTATAATAATTACCTTCAGTTGTATTTGCTAGGTAATATTTAAGTCTTACAAAAAGCGCAGGCCTATTGCCATCAAAAGCATTTGAAGACACTTATCTTCCACGAAGTAATTACCAATGAGGCAGACTTCCTCTCAAATTATATCTTGTTCTAAAATAAATATACACATAATAAAATTGTACCAGGCCGATGTCTGCACATCATAGATATTGAAAAAAAAAACGAATATGGAGAATATTATTTTTCTTTATAATTTAATTTTCAAAACTAATCCAAAACAACTATTTTTAGAAACTTTGTCTGTCTATGCGTATGTTTGTTCGCGTATCACGCAAAAACTACTTATTTGATTTGAATAAATTTTAATATAAACATACTTTACAACCTGGGTTAATATATAAGATACTTACTTTTATATATAAGACAATTATTTTCTTTCCTTTTTATTTTATAAATAAATAAAATACTTATTATCCAGGTAGGTATATAAGACCAAGCAGACAAAGTCGCAGGCAGAAGCTAGTAAACATAATATTTTGATAATCTCACGTGCAAACAATGACTCGCTGTGCAAGGAATTTCACATGTTGTGATACATTTTCTTCCAATTATACTTTAGACAGGATAATGGTGATTATTCCGTATTATTCTGCAAGTCTTACTAGCTCCTGATGTAGAAATCCTTTTATCCTGCGCCAATTGTGACTCAAGTCATCAGTTTACGCTTGTTTTGAAGTTAAATCTTGTATGTAATGTGTTACTAAAGTAATTAAGGTCACAACAGTACTAATAGGCTTTGTAATTTAAATGCGATTGTCATTTTTTTTGTTGTATTTTAGCGTCTTTGAACTGTCTGTTGACGCCTGGAATTCGCATAAATGGTTGCGAAAATAAACATAAATTACACATTCAAAAACACCCAAACCCGAGACCACTTATTTGCCTGACTCTACTCTGTTCTCTGACTCTTCCTGATTAAAACATCAACACCATCCATGTTCCTTCCCCAGCCCTTTGTATTCCGGTGGCGCGGTATCTCTTTCGAGCGTCTGTGGGAATCGAACCTGCGATGTACATGGCGTATACGTCAATTGTACAGCCAATAGGTCAATCTTACTATCAAGTTAAGAAGTCGATCCCGGTTGTCAATTTTATGATATTTCTTCATCATCAGCCTATAGGATATTGCCCCACTGCTGCTCATACTGAGAAGGCATGAGCATTGATCACCATGCTTGCTTAAGACGGATTGGCAATTTCTGACTTTTTAAGTCCAGGTGATGTTTTTGCTTCACCGTTAGTCAGTGACATTAAATAATTAGAAAGTGCATATGACTCCAGAAAGTCACATTGGTACTTTCAGATTTCGAACCCGCGCACTCGTACACGAGAGGCAGATGCCTTAACTTCTAGGCCACTATATAGCTTATAATATTAATTACTGGAAGATTTGTGAAGTGAAGATTTTTTGTCACTCAATTAATTGATAAAACCTTGAAAGAAACTGAAATCACTTTATTCAGATTTTCAACAAACTGCAAACTTAAGCGACTTTTTCTTACATCTCATAACAGAGAGGTTCTAAAGAGGATCGCGGAGTGCTGTCACCTCCAATGATACGGAGCTAATTTCCTCGCAGTCCACTTTAATTACCCACATAAAGTTCTATTGTTTCGCCGACTACCCTCCGAACGGTAAAAAAGTATCTTTACTTGGATGCCATTGAAGTTAATGTTCTTTTAAGCGAGGATAACTTTTTGTTCAGTAAAACTTTTATATTTTGTTAAGTTTTTTTAGGTAAATAACACAATGATAGTATTCTTAATTGCACTGCTTCGTATTGTACTCAGCTGCGCCCACTTAGACTGGAAGTCGACCACAAATACGTGGGAAAAGGCTAGGGAGATGATGAGTAAGGTCTTTAATTGCGATAAACATAACGTTTTCACAATATTTCTATATTCAATTAATATAAGTACATGTGAATGTTTGGTAGGATGTTAGATGTGTGATTACAGCTTCACAAGAACATCTGAATAGAATTAGATGAAATATAAATTATTATCTTTTTATGAGTAAGGGAAATCGCAAAAAACTAAAAAAAAAACTAAACCGAAAAAAGGTACGTTTATTATTTTTTGTACTTTTTTTTTATTTTATAAACCAAAAACTTTCTAATCCTAAAGATATAACATCCAGTACGGAACCAGCACACTGCACACAATCACAATAAAAAGTTGTCAGATGATCGCCGTCCTTCGAACGGAAATGACGTTTCCTCAATCTAGCAACTAACGTCTCCGCCTGAATGGAATCCTTTCTGAAGTAACCGTTTGTTTTTTTAATTAACACTTAACTTGGACGTTTCGAGAAAATGGAATGAGCTAGTTAAGTTCGCGGATTTTTTTAAGAATTGTAAGATTCGGATGCCGTTTTGCTTTATATAGCGTGTTTTATTATTGTGATGCAAAAAAAATACTTCATTGAAAAATGGGAGCTGTTTTTATCGGCTTTACTTATTTTTCTGAATCGTAGATTTTCTGTTACGTATTTAATTGATATGTAGGTACTTATCTATTAAATATTACTTATAGAAATAAAGCAGCCCTGTTTAATTTTTCCAATTTACACTGACTAAAATATAACGACAGAAAATATGTATTTATATCTATTAGGCTATCTGACTTCTTAAAGTAAGTGATAGGTCTTAAGCAAAGAGCAAAATCAAAAAGGGTTGGTCTTAGCTGTCATTTAGATCTTTGACAGTCGTAACGGATAGTCGGAAGCCAAAAATTCTTACCAAGGGGTAGCGTGTTACCCTATAACTGGATTAAGCAGGTCAGATAGGCAGTCGCTCTATGTAAAACACTGGCACTCAGCTGCATCCAATTAGACTTTAAGCCGATCCCAACATGGTTGGTAAAAGACAGATGATGATGTAAAAATAATTATCTAAAAATACAAATATCTAGATACTAATATCATAAATATACACTCGGCGTCACAAAAATCGCACCTCATCAAGAATTCTTTTCAAAGTCATTTTAACCCTATTAATCAATGGTAGACATATGACTATTGGGTATCATTCGAAAGGTAATTTATTTAAATTTAAGAATAAAACAAAAGATTTCGTTTTTGTTTACCAGGGAATAAAAAAAAGCAAGTTGATTATGCAAATGACTAAAACATGTTTATTTACAACAAAAAAAAATATACAAAAGAGTCCTTAAAAACAACTTAAAACCTAGTGTTGCCCCCCCTAGCCCTGATAACTGCTTCCATGCGTTCCCTCATGGACCTAATTAATGTTACAACAGTCTCCTGAGGAATGTTGTCCCATTCTGCTACGGCGGCATCTTGGAGGTCCTGAAGCGTGGTAGGGGCAGGATCCCGTGCCCGTACTCGCCGTTTCAGTTCATCCCAAAGGTGCTCAATTGGGTTCAGGTCTGGACTTCTCGCTGGCCAGCGCATAACAGGTATCCCAACTTCTTGCAGGTAGTCCCTTACAATTAATGCGGTGTGACAGCGGGCGTTATCATGCATTAACATGAACCCACTGCCAATATAACCCGCATAAGGGACCACGTGCTCCTCTAAGATCTCTGTTATGTACCGAGGAGCAGTCAGCGACCCTTGCCCGCGAGCACCTCCAGTCCGAGAAACGCACACAAGGTTCGTCTTGCCGTCGATTGACATGCCGCCCCAGAACATGCACGAGCCACCCCCGTATTCTACTGTCTCTTGAATACAGGCATGTGTAAATCGTTCCCCTTGCTTTCTGTACACCCTCCTACGCCTGTCGTTACAGAAAAGACAAACCCTTGTCTCATCTGAGAAGAGCACAGTCCTCCATTGTTCGATTGTCCAATCCACATGTTCCCGAGCAAATTGTAACCGGTCTCTCCTATGCTGTGCAGTCAATTTTGGCCCTGTAGCAGCCCTATGAGCTGCAATTTTCTTCTCCCGCAACCTTCTTCTAACCGTGGAGACACTCACAGAAGTTCTGCGAGCTGATCGGAGTTGTTGTTGCAGCTCAACAGCATTGGAGAACCGATTTCGTAAAGACGTCGAAACAATGAAGCGATCGTCTCTTTCGGATGTGCAGCGTTGTCTTCCAGATCCACGTCTTCGAATATAGCCACCAGTCTCTTGGAACCGTTGGAACACTCGTCGAACGGAAAATCGACTCAAGTTCAGTTGCCGAGCAACATCACATTGCCGCATCCCTGATTGCAGTAGTGCAATGACTTGAGCGGCTTCATCTGCAGTGGTATCCATCTTCAGGGGTATTTTTCTTAATGTAGCTGTTCACGTGTGTTCACTTCAACGGTTGGAGAGCGAATGACTCACATTTAACCCGGGTCGCCCGTTTTATACCCTTCTAGAGGGGTGCAATTAGTGGATGATGTGATGCGTATTTTGACAACATTTTGTTTAACGTTACGTGCTAATGAGATTTGATGTGTTTGGGAATTCTAACTATTGTTAAATTAAAGGTCATTAAATATACTTTCAATTGATACTAGTATTAATTGGGTTCAATTGATTCCTTGATGGCGGGGCATGCTTAAAACTCATATTCAAAGAGGTGCGATTTTTGTGACGCCGAGTGTATTAAAGGGCTCTTCATCCAAAAGCTAATACTCATATTAAAACATTAACGTTTTTATTTTCTAGACTACACCTTCAAAGTTTAACACAATAATAACTCTCTTTAACGATAGCAATAATTCTGCAACTCGCAGAAATACAGCATTACAAAATAAGTCATAATTAATTCCCCACAGTGCTGCGGAGTAACAATATTGTGGCCAAAAATGAAAAAAATACAACCTTAGTGGTAATAGCGTTCTAGCGTTTTAGTCTACAGGGTGTTTTGAATATGAAGGTGAAATGGTTCCATGTTTGTGGTAATCTATGAATGCTTGATTTAAAGGCATTGACCTCGCTTTTTTCCTAGTTTAAGTTTTGTAGTTGTAAAACCTAGTTGGTTTGTACGAATTTTATGTATGTTTTACTAACACTAAATTGATTTTGCCGAGAAAAAAAACGTATACAGTATTTTAGCATTAAAAATAAATTTTAGTGCACTTTAGAATTATAAAAATAAAGTATTTCAATTTGTTAGTTTCACAAGCAAAGACAACCAAGAGATCCTTGCTTTTAAATAACATAAATAACATCTTAACCAATATTATAAATGTGAAAGTGAGTTTGTTTGTTTGTCTATTACACTTTCACGGAAAAAAGCTAGACCGATTTGGATGAAATTTAGTACGAAGATAGATGGCACAGTTATAGACTACTTTATATCCGCGTTAAGTAATAGTTCTCGCGGAGCTCGGGTAAAACCGGGACAAACAGCTAGTTTTATATAAATACGCAAATGAGCGAACCCTAACACAATTTCTCCAGTTTAGTGAACAGCCTGTACAAGTTGACACTAGAGTAATAAATTAAATATAAAAACGCCAACATAAAACAGTCGCACCTCGCTTTACCCACGGTTATGGGCGAGGTAACTCACACTGACCGGGTTTGTACTCATATTGAGGTAGAGGGGTAGGCAGGGTAGTGGCTATCTTAATTAAAATGAAACTCTCGAAGATATTTAGTAGTTACTAATGATAATAAAGTGATAAGTAAAAATTTACTTATGAAAAAGTGTATGAATGTAAGTTAACCGTGTATTTGTTCCTATTTTTTTTTTTACTTGCATTTGTGTCTTGTAAAGACTGTTAATATTTTTGTGCCGGTTTATATTTTTGTGTCAATGAGGTATATTATTCTTAAATATTAAGAATCGTGGCTTTATATAATACTAGCTTCTGCCCGCGACTTCGTCCGCGTGGAATAGTGGTGCTCCGCTCCTATTGGTTTTAGCGTGATGAAATATAGCCTATAGCCTTTTACAATTAATGGGCTATCTGACACTGAAAGAATTTTCAAATCGGACCAGTAGTTCCTGAGATTAGTAGCGTACGCAAAAAAAGTAACTTTTCTGGTTGATTTCTTACACCTTGTATCCGAAAAACCCAAATATCTTACGGAACCCTATTTTTTCCAAAATAAAATTTAGCCTATGTTACTCGTGGATAATGTAGCTTTCGAATGGTGAAAGAATTTTTAAAATCGGTCCAGTAGTTTTTGAGCCTATTCATTACAAACAAACAAACAAACAAAGTTTTCCTCTTTATAATATTAGTGTAGATGTAAATATTGTGAAATATAATTCAAGAAATCTGAATTCACTATTCACATGGATGGAATGGCTTAAATGGCTTTGTAAATATGTGTCTTATTTATTTGTTACTCTTTCACCGTAAAACGGCTAAACAGATTTCGATGAAATTTGGTATAGATATAGATGGGACCCTGGAGATGGGTACAGACTTTTTATCCGGGTACTAGTTCCTTCAATACACGGGTGAAGCCACGGGAGAAAGCTAGATACTTATTTTATTCCTGCCGCTCGTGTGAGTTGTCTAACCTCAAGGGTCACAAAGATGGCAGCACCGGCGTAATACGTAACATTGTTCGTTATTGCTCTAATAAAAGCCTGTACTAGCCTGTTTAGTGCTCGAGTTTCATAAAAAAGTTTGGTAATAAGTTTGCTTGAATAATTGTTGATATTTTAATTCGCGTGTGTTGTTTCAAAGTTTTGTTGAATAACACTTGTGTTGATTTTAGAGGTTAAGCTGTCGTAAAAGAGGCGGTTTTGTGGATGGGTTCCCGCCTATTTAAGTACCCTTTTGGGATCCAAAGAATAAGTTGATCCATAGGTATTTTGGAATGTTGTGGTGGCCTCGTGAACGAGTATGCAGATTCGAAACCTGGCAAGTACCAATGTGAAAAGTCACATGTAAAAGAACTTAGAAAGTACAGGTGCCTTAAGAAAAGTCTTAAGGCACCTGTACTTTCTAAGTTCATTATAGACGTCACTGACTAACAATGAAGGAAAACATCGAGAGGAAACCTGGACTAAAAAGTCTGAAGTCACTAATCCGCCTTGAGAAAGCGTGGTGATCAATGCTCATGCCTTCTCGGTATGAGAAGAGACTTGCGCCCAGCAGTGGGACAATATATAGGCTGATGATGATGATGATGATGTGTTTTAGGGTATACTCAACTAGACTGAATAACATACTCCAAGCCTCTTAAAGTTTGACAGTTTTTGTTTGCTTGGAACATGATATCGCCGGCTGAGTAGTCGCAGCAGCCTCGACTGCTAGGGTATTGGTCTCTTACAGGGTCCTATCAGCCGGTCGCACCAAACTTTTTATCATTTATAGTTTTAAGAATATCACAAAACATAATATCAACAATTAGCATTCTTTTAATATTTTTTTATGATATCAATACATAGATGTAATAATTAATAAAAAAAAGACGAAAAACATAAAATAATAGTAAAATTATTAAATTTTATCGTTTATTTTACCTTACTGGAGTCTCATTCGCGTTTGTCCGCACCAAACATCTGAAAACTAATCTGAAATCCATGTTCCTTCTTTAGCCCTTTGCGCGGTAACTCTTTCGAATATCCAGCAGCCCTGGCAGGCAGTTTGTTGATCCTACCACCTATTGAACTGAATAACTTTAACTTTTGAGAAACTCCGTAATCGGATTATCTTCCTGATAATTTTTTCAACCAGCAATCGAATCGTTAAACTTTTTTCACTATTGGAGAAAAAATACACGTTCACACAGCCTAAAAATCAACATCATCTGTGCTCGCTAGCATTTCATTGAAATCATTGAACCGGTAAATTAAAATTAATCAAATAATAATATACATTTTCAAAGGAATCGTACACGAATGCGCTGAATGCATCGCGTGTTGGCTGCAATAAAAAAATATTAGTGTCGATTTGCAGTCCGCTATGAGCAAGCATAAAGGCATTTAAAGGTGTAATAGACAGATAATTTAGAATTCTTACTCCGTTTTATTGTCTGTCACTGACCACATCAAACGTGTGACTGAGAGGAGACAGACTCTTGGGGCCATACCATAAACTGTCAGAGCCATAATATATGTATTATGAAAAGGAATAGAACGAATCGTCACGTAACTCCGTCTCACTCTCACATCAGAACAATGATGACAAAACACTGATGATTCTTTAGAACATCATATCAACCGGCGATATAGATTGCACGTTTGGCGTAGTAACTGAGAGCGGCAAGCGAGCATAGAAGCTGTTCGATTCTCTCACAGGACAACTAAAATTGTTCCGAGTCTAGGTCATCATCATCTGCCTAGCCTTTTCCCAACTATGATGGGGTCGGCTTCCAGTCTAAACCGGATGCAGCTGAGTACCAGTGTTTAACATGGAGCGACTGCCTATCTGACCTCCACAACCCAGTTACCGGGTAACTCGGTACCCCTTGGCAAGACTGGTTGTCAAACTTTCTGGCTTCTGACTACCCGTAACGACTATCAAAGATGTACAAATGACAACTGGGACCAACAGCTTAACGTGCGTTCCGAGGCACGGAGGAGTCTCGCTATGACAAAGATGGTCACCCATCCACGGACCGACCGCGCCAAGCGTAGCTTAACCTTTGATCGGTCGAACCGTGCGGCTGTTACTTAGCCACGAGCTCCTCTGTTCAGAGTCTAGATGTTTGTGCATATGTTATGTATATTTCTAAACGCACCCATGATACAGAAGAAATTCCTAGTAAGGGGATTCTTTATTTCTAAAAAAAAATATACTAGTCTGAAGTGTAGTTGTAGTTCTGCGCTTGAGTTCTACAATGGCCGATCATAAACTGTAAAACGAGACTCTTTAACAAACACCGTCTTAACGTCTGTAAAGTCGCGCAATACTGCATGAAACGCCATATAAATGGCACACTTAGGGTCCCTTACCTTAAACAGAAAATAAAATCATATAAGTATTCATTTTTGATAAATATTACGACTTTAATTTTGTAAAAATGTTCTTTTATGTTTCTAAAGAAACTTGAACTCACTCAGACTTGGACCTTCCAAGTACAAAGGCTTTAAATAAAATACTAGCTTTCCGCCCGCGGCTTCGCCCGCGTGGACATTTTTTTTACACCTTGGGTTACATTATTCAAGTTTTAGTAGGGATCTCTAATTATGAGAGATGTAACTTTCTAATGGTGAAAGAAAAGTTTTTAAAATCGGTCCAGTAGTTTTTGAGTTAAAACCCTACAAGCAAACAAACAAATCTTTCCTCTTTATAATATTAGTGTAGATATATAAAATAAAACGCGTTTAATAATCGGGACTAATTATTATGATGTTGACTTGACTTGATATACTTCTTTAAATAATTCCTCTATTCAGATCTATAAAAAAAGTCATATACAAATATGCAAACAAAAATTGTATATTACTACGGAACCCCAACTATGTGAGTCCAATCGGAATTTTCCTTGTTTTTTTTTTTCTAGAAATGCACAAGCTTATGTGTTTGCATAGAAAGGGGTGCCATCGGACGGTTTATACTGACGCTAATTTATTATTTAAACTACGAAGCGAGCCGTCACGCGAATACTTTCAAGTTGTTCCAACATTTCCTTGCTAAGACACTGTTTTTTTTATATATATAAAAGGCAAATTACTGACAAACCGGGTATTGCAATAAAGGTTCAAAAATTTACTTCGATGAGAGGGCTCGTGGCTTAGTGACAGCCGAAGGGATTGATAGATTGATCGGTTAAAATACACTTGCCGCGGTCAATTAGTGGATGGGTGACCTTCCAGTTCATACTAAGACTCCTATGTGCTTCAGAAAGCACATTTAGTTCTTGTTCCTGGCTGGCATTTGTAGATTCTTGCTACTTATTTTAGTTAAAAGCCGAAAATGAAAAAATGTCTCAATCTACTCCATCAGTACCTTACCTGGGTTACAATATTTTTTTTTTACTATTAATAACACAAAAACGGCATTGCTCAGGCTATTAAAAAAAAGCTTTATTACTGAAGAGATTATCACATAACCCCGCAATAAAAGAAAAATAAGAAGTTCCTTTCATCGTGTCTTATAAAATTCTTTTAAGTCGCCATGAAAATTGTACAAAGAATCGTGTCACCCTCTTATTAGCCTAGAATAAAAGGGCCTTTCAATAGCCGTAGACTTCAAAGCTATATAAGGAACCCTTCACCGTGTAAAAATCAAAAGGAATATTCACAATATCCAAGCGTACGACAGCTGTCATGAGTACTGGAATTTCATAGTATCAATAAAGGCATTCTTTCTTCGAAGGTAATCAAGATAATTAGTAGTAGATTAAAAATGATAGACTCAATGTAAGTGCACTTGGAAAATAATTAGAAGTCTAGGATTTTAATGGTTTAGCCTTTATTCTTTTCTGTTCTAATAACGTTTTAAATTGTAATTGTGGACGGACGAATGGATGGATGTATTTAAGTCTTTTATGCAAAAACTATTAAACTTATTTGCGTGAAACTTGGTGCAGAGATGTTGTAATATGTTTTGGGTTAATACAGAAAACTTTTTATTTCGGTATCTGAGTTCAATCAAGTACAATAAAGTACATCCAGAACAAATTGCTGACTAAAGCTAAGAAAAGTAAAAAGAAAATAATGAACGACACAGCCATTATATTCATATTTCATGCTATTTCGTGTTTCACACAATGTAGTATTCAATTCAATAGAACATTTCATAAAAAAACTTAAAAAAGAGAGAACAAACTAGATACTTTAAATCTTCAATTTCCAAGTTTTTATTCTATTTTCCCTTTGAAAAGAAAAAAGCTCGCTAAAAATGTTACATTGCAATTCTTTTATTTCAATACAGGTGCATCACAATCCCTCTTTTATTCATGAAAGATTACATTGCACGGTAAAACATAAAAGGATTCTGCAAAAACATGGCCAGCTTTTCAACCACTGTGCACTATGCAGTGCTCAAAGGGCTTTTACGAAATTCAGGGTAATGTAACAGTTATTAATTCTGGATCGCTTTTGAGCGATGTGAAATCAAAAATTGTTTTCGACAAACATACTGTAGTTGCTGGATTTTGACTGTTAATAACTGCACAGTGGTGCTTTTGCGCAAACAAAATGAGAATCTTGTATATTTTACACGGAATTTGTTTATGTAAATATGTAGTCTGTGCAAATAGAGTGAGTTTGTATAATGTATTTTATTTATTTTTAATAAAATGGTCTAAACCAATATTGTTATGCCCAGGTAAAACGTTTTTAAAACCACAAAATACCGTTGGGATGAGTCACAATGTATTGGGGTGCAGTCGGATCTACTAATCCCTATTTTGGTTGGACTGTAAAAATACGTTTTATGGCCCTCACTTGTATACAAAATTAACAAATTCCATTATGGCTTCGAGCTGAAGGAGCCCGCTTCACCAGCCACAACTATATAGGTTTAAAATTGGTGATCTAGTCTTGATCCTTCTTTGTATGAGAACAAGCCTTTTCAGGATAGGAAATCATCAAACGATCTCATCTCCGAGTGGAGTGGCAGGGAGTGTCAGGCTCCTACTGACTAAAACCCACTCGTGTTCCTCTCCTTTGCGTTCCAGGGCGGCGGTAACTCTCAAAGAATCCCGCAGCACCGGCAGGCATGGTTACTGGCCTTATGGGACCTGTTTGTGTTCTGCGTGGAACACAAACGCGCCGTCTACACGGGCTTGGTCTTTACCAGTCGAGTTCAATATCATTATCTTCACCCTATATATTGTCCCACTGCTGAACACAGGCCTCTTCTCAAACAGAGAAGGCATGAGCCTGATAATAGTCAAAAAATTACAAATGTAGTTGAAGTAATTTCCGTAACAATTTTCTTTCAAAATCCGAAATACAAAACATTTGTTTACTTAAAACTCGTAAATCATTGTTGACGTCCTCGTGTACCCGACACAGCGTTTTAGGAATGTAGCCGCTGCAATCGATATTCAGCGCTGCGCTTTCAGCTGACGAAGCGGTTTCAGTTAGCGTTTGTTGTGCTTCCAGGAGCTGTAAACATTTCTATGTTTGTGTTTCATGTATATTGTAAATATAAAGTTTTTGGTGCTTTCGGTTATTTTACGTAAGAGAGAAAATAAAATTGCCATTGCTAAAAAGAATTATTCTTTGGTGGGTATCAAATCCTATACCTACTATAAAGTAGCTATGATTTTTTTGTATGAAATCGTGAAGAAGCCTGAAATTTGTAAGTCTGAAATTACTAATCCTCACTTGAAAACGTGGTGAACCATGTAATATTATACGTTTAAATGCGAATGTGAGTTTGTTTATTTGTTTGTTACGCTTTCGCGGTAAAAAATCTGAACTTAATTGAATGAAAATTGGTAAGGAAATAGATGGGACTCTGGAAACTATTATAGACTGGTTGGGTGTTTTTAGTAGTTGTATATTATAGTTTGTGATGCGAGTGAAACCGCGGTGAACATCTAGTCTAACTATGTTAATTCTTTTTACCAGTAAATTTATTCGTGATTAAAATAAATTTCAGTATTTTGCATGTCAACAAAATTGTCGCAAGTGCAATTTAAATACCGTAAAAAATATTAAGTTGTAAGTCTTTAAGACTTCGCATGTTCAGATAAAGATCTCGTTGGTTTTAATTTTGGTAATTATTTTAAATTTATCTATCTTCAGCATGAATAAGACATAAACACGAGATTTGCAATCGCATTGAGAACTTCGAAATGCAGATATATACTTTTTGATAGCTTTGTTTAAGTATGATAAAATCCTCCTTACTTAATTTAAACATGAAAAAAAAAGATAAATAGTCTAATTTTTATCTATATCTATCTATACTAATATAATAAAGCTGAAGAGTTTGTTTGTTTGAACGCGCTAATCTCAGGAATTACTGGTATGATTTAAAAAAATCTTTCAGTGTTAGATAGCCCATTTATTGAGGAAGGCTATAGGCTATATATCATCACGCTAAAATCAATAGAAGCGGAGCACCACTATTCCACGCGGACGAAGTCGCAGGCAGTAGCTTGTTCTAAATATACTTGAACATAGGTAACATAATAGTAATCTCATATAATGTTAATATCGGACGAAAGAAAGTGGAAATGCTGGTAGAGGTTTCGCCTAAAAGACATACACTGGCATTATTGGCGATGCCCTTAAAAAAGGCCAGTTACGTAGTACTGCCAGCATGCGTGTTTGATTAGTTAGGTGTATGAATGGATGAAGCAAGAGAATAACAATCATACAATTAGTTTCTACCAACCCCATGAAAAATTTTTGGGATAGTCTTGTTTCAAAATTACTCTTTTCAGGCCATGTTATTAGCAGAAAAGCTCGTGACATGTTTCAAAACACCACTTTGAACTTTAATACCATACGCAATTACAGTTGGAAAGTCATATGATTACCATTCACCGTTAAATACCTGTACCGCACCTGACAATTGTCAAAGTTTCGTCAGCCACTCGCAAATCACACTCGCCTCCGACTGTGCCCGGGGAAACTTCCAACACTTTGATACACAAAGCCAACATTTTGAAACATAATATTACAATTTTAATTGCAGCACACAACCTGAATTACTTGTACATGTTCTACCGCTCAAACAATTCCAAACTACACAAACAAACCTAATTTGAACAGTGGTATTCACTAATAGAACGCTGTTTTATTCAATTACGAAAAACACAGTGGGCAGGTATGCGCGCCGTTGGAAAAAAACCGTCGGTAATACATTGGGCACGCTATACTGATTGATTTTCCCGCGAGCGTTGTGGTTCCTGCATTCGAGTTTTGTCTGCCACTTTTTGTGGTTTTGACCACTGTGCGGCTTTTGTGCTACGCCTCTAATGGCCCGAAGCTTTGTCTGATTGATTCGTCTGAAAACGGGCTGATAACTATTGGCATTTAAGTTTCATTGATTTATTAAGTAGGGTTTAAACCTGTAGGTAAAGTTATTTACTTAATTTTTATATCATGCTTCCATTTTTTTAAATCATTTTTTGTTGAGCTTCATTGTAACTGCTCTCGGTCTACATTAATTGTGCCAGGGCTTATAGCAATAGGTTCGCCCCTTTTGCATGAGACTTAAATATTATATCTTTCACAGATGCTATATACGAAGTGCGCGGATTGTCAATTTAAAGGCCCTTTACGTGCTAATGCCGCTTTGTGTAATAAAAAAAAAATACGGATTTTTTTTTAATAATTATGGAACCAATAAAATCGATACCAATGTTACTTTCTGCAACAAATTAATGGAACATTAATGTTTAATGACAGATTTAAAAGTTAAAGTTCGTTTCTGCAACTGGGTATTAAAATCTTTAATAGATATATAAAAATAGTAACAAATAACAGTTATTGTGATACAAGAAAACTTTCTACATATATAATCTTTTGATGTCAGAAGCCAGAAAGTCTGACAACCAGTCTTACCAAGGGGTATCGTGTTACCCGGTTACTGGGTTGTGGAGGTCAGATAGGCAGTCGCTTCATGTAAAACACTGGTACTCAGCTGCATCCGGTTTAGACTGGAAGCCGACCACAACATAGTTGGGAAAAGGCTAGGAGGATGATGATAATGATAATCTTTTAACACATCAAAAGATTATCATTATCATGAGTCATTACTTGAGGAGGGATCTAGTAGCCTAAAACATAATGAAGGAATGCTTTTGTAATATAACAGTAGTAGTTCGCCGTTTTTTGTTTGATAAATATCTTTATGCTATCGCATAGATTGTAGTCTTCAATAGATGATGGTGATAGTAGCTTACTCATTCAACATTTATTAAATTCAATAAATTTAAATCTTTTGTGTAATAAGTCGGTACAATTATGTAGGAAATGTTATGGCAAGGATGCTTCAGCATTGTTTCAAAAATTATTTATGTAGCCAAAATACTTAATCCAACGCCGTCTGCTGGCGCCTCAAAAAAAACAGAGCAACAAATAAAGCGCTGCACAAACCAAAAATGCCATAATAAAGCAATAATTCAATATCTACAATCCTCCAGTAAATCTTTTGCAAACTTTTGGCAATAGCGTTCAGGTTTTAAGCCAAAACATATGAAAAATCAAATGCAGCGGCCCGCTACCCTTGATATATGGAGCAAGCTTATTATTTTCAACCATTAATATTACGAATGGTCACGTTTTTTTACGCAGTAGAGATTTCTGGCACTCTGCCGATTTCGGTCGACGTTATATGATTTTATTTCGACCATCCCACCGCGCCGGGGCTGTAAATCAATTTTTGCATTAACTAATTGAATTTATGAGCTGTTTATTGCTTTGGGAAATTGTTGTTAAACGACTATTATTATTTTTTTGTGTTATTTTCTTCTATGAACGTTGAATTGTGGTTATAAAAACTTAATTGAATAAATACTTAGATTATTTCTTCCTTCTTTTTATGACTAGATGCGACGTATTTAAGTCTCGAAGCCCTTCAATGCACTTTAATACTTCATAAATTTGTTAACTAATATAATAAATCCAAATGTTAGTTTGTTTGTTAAGGTTTTACTGTAAAACGGCCGAACCAATTTAGATTTAGAAATTTATGGAGATAGATCGATTCTTGGAGCTGTTTTTTATTCGGGTGCGCGAAATATTTCCTTCAGGGTGCGAATGAAACTGCGGGAAACAGCAAGTTTAGAATATATCTAAGCCAGATTCCCACTCACTCTACAAACCATACTAATCGTAATTATAATCGTAATTGTAAAACAGCTCAAATACTTGGAACCACGCGGTCGTGCGTCACTCTCTTGCAAAAAATGTCATAAGCCGTTCAATAAGTTCAAAACTCTCTTAAAAATGAAGGAAAGAAAGAATACGACACATAAAACACGCTGCCAAATACTCGAAATAATATTTTTAAATGACAAGAAAAACAATAACTGCTAAAAATAATTAACAGCTTCAAAGAAACGATACATCATTTCAGTGCATAGGCCCTAAGTGCATTGGCCTTGGTGTCAATAGCCAGGCTGGCCTAATTCCTGATGCATTTACTCACACATTATACTTATTTTGCAACGCATTGTTGCAGTCCTTTTGGTTATAAAACGGTGATTGGATTACGATGACTTATACTTATGACACAATTTACCGGAACATTTTCGGCAGTTTCGTCGGGGTTTTTTAAACTATTATTTTAACTGGTAGTTAACATTCAATTGTTACTGTAACAGTGAACTGCGTTTGGTTAACTGTAAATAGAAAATTGGTTTAATTTAATCCTACTTCTGGGCAAAATCTCTTATTATTTAGTAAAGCATTGATCTATACGATTACTCAAGGTGGATACAATATACATAGATATGTTTTATCAATCTTTTTAATCATCTTTTTCAATTAATTATTAACGAAATATACACGATATAAAAACTTTACTAAAATAAAAGACATAGGTTAAGCATCAAAATATTCATACGCATCGCTGTCAAACGTGGTTAAATATGTTTCAATTAAAATAAATACCCAATTCACTAAACTTTAAACAATTTTATTTTCAACAAATTCTTTCTCCAAGTAAAATGTCTTACAAAAATATTAATAATAAAAGACAATGACCTAAAGAATCTCAGGTGTTTCAGTTCTCTGAACTGTAAACAAAGTGTTTGCAACACAGCCAGTCCTGAAAACTGAAATGCATTTGTAACTTTCACGCATCATTATTTTGTTGGGTTTTAAAATGAGAAAGTGGACGCCGTGTCGAATTAGTAAGGAAAAATGCAAATGAGATCTTTGCAAAAGTGTTTATTCAAACAAGTGTAGTCTTCGTAGCTATTTTTGATGTAAAGTAGCATTAATATGCTATAGTTAAAACCTATCCTTCCTCATCATCGTCATCTAGCCTTTTCCCCACTATGTTGGGGTCGGCTTCCAGTCTAAGCCGGATGCAGCTGAGTACCAGTGTTTTATATGGAGCGACTGCCTATTTGACCTACTTAATCAATCTGTCAATCTGACCTCCACAACCCAGTTTTACCAGGTAAAACGATACCCCTTGGTTAGACTGGTTGTCAGACTTTCTGGCTGCTGACTACTGGTAACGACTGTTAAAGATCTACAAATAACAGCCGGGACCAACAGATTAACGTGCTTTCCGAAGCCCGGAGGAGTTTCATTATGTCATAAATGGTCAACCATGCACGGACCGACCGCGCCTAGCGTAGCTTAACCTTTTGATCGATCGGCCTGTGCGGCTGTTGCTTAGCCACGAGCTTCTCCTACTATCCTTCCTACTGATGTTAGAAATGCGAGAGTTCGTGAGGATATATGTTAGTTACTCCTTCACGCAAAAACGCTTAAATGGAGTCAGATGAAATTTGGTACGGTGATAGATGGGACCCGGGAGACTGATATAGGCTTCTTTATATCCGGGTGTGTAAGGTAGTTTCCCAGGGACGCGGGAAACAGCTGGTAAAGAATAAAAGTACAAGTGGCTATTGCCATACACATATGGCCATTGAAGATATCGCATAGACACTTGAAAAGAACACTATGATATTATTCCACGCCTTTACTCTAAAGAGCTAGGCAGAAGTGAACCTACACTAGACCTACATTTCGCCACCTATTGCCATCAATCAGACACAAATCTGGTTGCCTATTGAGAAACTCGTAGAAAAAAAAACAATCGGCTGATTATAAAATAAAATAAAATAGGAAAAAATCTACCATTTAGGTTACGACGGTATCCATACATTTTCTGTGATAATGAATAGATAAACCATTTACTATGTTCCTCAGAAACCGGGCATTAAACGCCTACTCTATGCGTTTTAAATAACGGTGTCTTTATTAAAAAAATATCTTTAAAATTAAATAAAATTTTTGATCCTTCCATTTCCTAATCGAATCTTTTTCTTTATTGTGTACCAGACAAAACGTTACGCCACACTAAAAAAACTCTTCTTATTTTAGTTCGTTCACTTTGATCGTCTGCCATATTCGAGCGAACAAAGCGTCCTTACGTATAGTTATGCTAATTATTATGAGTCAGCTCTTGCTAATCGAGATGCAAGTATAATGCGCCTCTTTGACTTACTTCCCCTTTGTTTAACTGCATTTTTCCGCGAATAATGTGACAAAGTGAGATGAAACGAACGCGCCTAATTAGTGTCGGGAGTGTACGGGGTTATATTGTGCGTGGGCGCGCTTAAATCTATGGTTTCGATGTGATCTTTAGTGCCCAGTTTCTGAGGTATTTTTTTCGATGGTTTATCAATTAAATAACGGTGATATCACCGTTATACATGTTTTTCATTCATACATTTTTCGGTGAAAATGAATAGATAAACCACTGACAAAGTACTTCAGAAACAGGGAATTAATCTCTGGTTTTAAATTTTCGTTTTGGAGTTTAAAACAGGGGTAAAACTATCTATATCTATCTATATCTTCTATCTATACTTATAATAAATCTGTAGAGAGGTCAATTCTGTACACGAAATATATTTCCAAAATCAGGGGGTGATTTGGGATCGATACAGATGCCAAAAATGCAATCAATAAAAAATTTGTCTGTCTGTATAAACTCTATAGAAACAAAAACTACTCGACGGATTTTAACGAAACTTGGTACAATTATTTGTCATACTCCTGAGATGGTTATAGTATACTTTTCATCACGCTACAATCAATAGGAGCAGAGCAGTGAAGGGAAATGTTGTCATTTTGTTTAAACCCGCTAATCTCAGGAACCGCTGGTCCGATTTAAATAATTCTTTCAATGTTAGATAGTCCATTTATCTAGGAAGGCTATAGGCTATATATCATCACGCTAAGACCAATAGGAGCGGAACACCACTATTCCACGCGGACGAAGTCGCTGGCAGAAGCTAGTTGATAATAAATTAGATATTTAACTAGCTTCTGCGTACGTCGTCGACGTTGTACCTGTAAACATAAAGCATAGCATTAAAAATATACCCAATAATATTTTGCGCAACCCGGAAACCGGACCCACAACCTCACACACATCATTGGCTTATATTTATTTTACCAGTGCTGGACCTCTCCTCATACAGAGAAGGCACGAGTATTGATCACCACGCCTGCTTAAGGCGAATAGGCGATTTCAGACTTAAGTCCAGCAGTTTCCTCACAATGTTTTTCTTCACTGTTAGTCAGCAGTGTCTAAAATGCTCTTAGAAACTGACTTTAGATAAGTCATCGGTACTTACTAGATTTCAAGGACACTCAACAAGGCAATGTTTAGAGAAAAGAAACTTTACCAAGTTATACGAAAACCGTTATCCGAAGCTGCAAAATCCTCTCTGATAATTGAGTCATCAAAATTATAAACGTCCAACTTATGTCAAGCCTGATTTATGCTGAAGATTACTATAGCCTGACGGTCATGATTAAGCACCTTTTACATCCATACTTAATATTATAAATGCGACTTATCTCAGTCTCTCTGTCCGTCTGTCGTCACTTTCACGTTAAAGTGGCTGCACTGATTTAGATAAAATTTGATATAGAGATAGATTGAAGCTGAAAGAAAGAGGATAGTTTTCGGATGCGTCAATTAGTTCACTCAGGACGCGAGTCAAACCGTAGGAAAGTGCTTATAATATTGTAAATGCGAATGTGACTGTTGTTTGTAAAGATTTCACGTTAAAACGACTGAACCGATTCAGATAAAACTTGGTCGGGAGACAGATTAATACCTGGGCAAGGACATAGGATAGCTTTTATTGGGCTGTACGAAGTAGTTTCCTCAGGGTGTGCATAAAACCGCGGGGATGAGGTAGTTACCATATAAACCGCAGCGTCCACGCCCACAAAACGCTTCCCCATGCTACTGTGAACGCAACATCCAGGATATGACGTTGCGCTTTCGAGAATGTCATGCGTTGCGTTTGACGCTCGTGAAATCCGCACGTTTCGTTATTGATATTGTTATTTTTTGCGCCACCCTGTATTCATTGCATTGCAGAATTTACACAGTGTTCCGTTGCTGTCATTTTGAGCGACGCATATTTTGGTGTAATGTTATTTCAAGCTTCCAATACGATTTTGGGTTTTATCATTTTTTTTTACGTGTCACAGAAAATTAAATAATAAGTGATATTAATGTAGCACTAGCCTTTCTCGCGATTGAATCCGCATCTTGAGATACCTTCTTCGCGCACCCGGGTCAAATGTTTTCTATGTATTAATCCAAGTTATAAACTAAATTTGAACCAAATCTATATAATAGTTTATACGTAAAAAAGTAACTAAAACTAAACTTCGTCACAAACTTTCGCATTTATGATATTAGTTGGAACTAGGATGTATTTTCATTAAATAATGTGTATATTATTTAAAATAATATTAAAGAATTATGCATCAAATTATTCATCCGCATCGCTGTCAACGGGAATCGTGCCCAAAAGGCTGGCTGCATTGCCACGTTGGATGGCAATGCTGATTCTTTGACCGAAATATAGGCCAGCCCTTTGATCACGCGTGGAGTCTACTAAACGTTTGCCTATATCACGAAATAGTAGACGGGCACATGGACCTCATGGCCCTAATGTTTCAACCCCAAACGGCTCAAATATATAATTACCACTAAGGTTTATATATTTTGCGGATGAATATTTTGATGCCTAATTATATTAGTATAATTTATTATTTTTATGTTTTTATTAATGTGACGATATTAAATTCAAATCAATTTTTGGTTGAAAGAAGTTTATTACAAAATAGCCCGATTAAAGTTTTAGTGAGTAGTTTTTGCGGCGTATGTGTACCTACCTAGATCAGTTCATGATCTTAGCTCATTGCAACAAAAATGATGATCTTGGTAAGTATACGAAATCATATTAAAGATGGCTTTGTTTAGCATATGTTGTACACCCATTAAAATAAGCAGCTCCCGGCTCAGTGGTCACCCATCTATTTCACCCGAGTCCCCCAATACCTCACTGAGATCCCTTTATGCCTCCAAAAGCACGTTAAGCCGTTGGGCCCGGCTAACATTTGGAGACCTTTGACAGTCAGAAGCTCGAAAATCTGACAACAGACTAGCTTCACCAAGGGGTGTTCCCCTTACCATATTACCTACTTACTAAGCTTAAGAGTTCATTGACACATCGCTACATATAAAATACAAGTTAATGTTGCAATGCTGGGGTCGACTTCCCTGCTGACTACAACATGGTGCAGAAAATATTAGGCAGATATACAATACGTCGAAATAATCTCTCCAGACCAATTTCGGTTACGGCGGCCAATCTTAGTGAAGGCTAGCCAGGTACGCAGGAGATATTATAATGCACAAGTGCTTGCAGACACAGTTGCACTCTCTATTCCCTCGCTCCGCCAATCCGACACGAGAGAGATCAGGCAGGACCGAGGGCTTTTCGTTATTTCAGAGGCACGGAGAGACCTCGCTATGTTAAGAAAATTATCACCCATTCATGGAATGACCGCGATCTTAACCTTGCTAATTTATCGATCCGCATGGATATTACTTAGCTGCGAGTCCCTCACAAACTCACACATCGTAATAATAGGTAGAAAACTCGGTACCACATCAGGTTCAACACAAAGTCATCTCAAAAAGGGACAACGATGCACATTGTCGTTTCTGGGTGAATCTTCAATATTTTGCTGTTTGGTTTCCGAATCGTCATTACCCTCATCAACGACTGTCGTATAAATTGTATAATTTACAAGCTTAAAATTATTATGTTAAATAATGAAACAGATATAGCCTCTTAATGTAGGTAAATATTGAATTGTATACGGCTGGTAATGATGAAATTCGTGTGAGGAAGCGAACAGCGTCGAAAAACCAACCGCATATTTTTGAAGAATCACCCTTCTACTTAGTACCTAGTACCCTGTCACCAGTCTCCCGACGCACTTAACCCTTCAAACACTGTTGTAAAAGTACGATAACCAAGTAAATTGTAGTGCAAATACTGTATTACGCAGTGACGGCTTCACTTTGATGTTTTTGTATTATGACGTGAATAATTCAACGTTCAACGTTCACCAATCAAGCGGTTGTATGTATTATTTATTGAACCTTTTATATTAAGGGCGATTTTGATCAATAATAAATGTTTATGGACTAGGAATTTGGCTTTATGATTCAAGAAAAATGTTTTTTTTGGTCTGGATAAATATTGGAGGGTTACAGACATCATCTTTTATGCAGTCGATTTTTTTTTACGATGCTCAGTACCTACAAGTTTAGCTGAGATAGAATTCGCAAAGCCTTAGAGCCCCTAAAAGGGCTTTAAGTAAGGCTCACCTCAAAGCGATTGACTGAAAATATGTTAAGTACCGAATTGATAACATATTTAAGACTTTTCCAGACACTGGTACAATTTAATTTACCAAAAAAAACGCGAATTTATCCTACCTACAGACAAGCCTGCCCAGAGGTAATAAACATTAAACAAATACAGTTATTTACACGTCCTTGTCAACAAATATTAAACAACCGGAGTCTTCTAGCAAATATTTGACGAAACGGTACATAATGTTGTACATATGTACCTACATATGTACCGATGATACATCACATTAACAAATTAGCGAGATGTGAACATAACATGACGAGGTCGCAATTCTTTCCTTTGGGTCTCACTTTCACCTCCTTTGAGGGCCACAGTGTAGAAAATGCAGTTGTTCAAAGCTCTTTTCATCTAATATACCTATTACTTTACTTTAGTTTGAGTTTTCCTTCGTAATGGCCAAGGATCAGATATTAAACAGGAATGGCAAGTCGCGATTAGATTAGATTTCGTCACGAAACAAATGCATATTTGTGTAAAATACTGACAGCCGGTTCAAAAAATATTAGGTTACATATAGTACGTGAAACGGAAGAACTGTCATTCGAGATCGTTCAAAATGGAGGATAAAATTGAATAATTTTGCTATTATTTTATGTTTTTCGTCTTAATATATAAGATATATGTTTACTTAATTATTATATTTATGTATTGATAACATAAAACATTAAAAGTATAAATGATAAAAAGTTTAATGCTACTAATAGAAATATTAACCGGCCGTTAATATTTCTATCGCATGCAGATAATAGTTGCTCTAGAAGAGCAAGTATAAAACATCAAAAGCATAATAATTTCCTTACTAATATTATAAATGCGAAAGTGAGCTTGTATGTTTGTAAAAATTTGGTATGGAAATAGATGGGACTCGGAAACGGAAAATACTAATAAAGCTGCGTAAAAAATCCTAATGTTTATCCACTTAACAAAATAAAAACTGACCTCAACACGGTTGCAGTAAGACTGTGATTATTTTGAATTCGTTGTACATCTGTATTGCATAGACTGTGACCACCTACGATGCATTTATCCGCTGCGTCTGTAAGAAGTTGTCCTTTTAACGAGTTCCGTATCACTTTGTGGCTTTTGAGCTTCGATGCGATTGAGAAATCACTTGAGATGATCGTCTTTAAAAGAACTCCGCCATCTTGGACTACTTTTTTATAGATGAAATTTTGTTTTGTAAACTTGATATGTGAGGCTTGTTTTACCCGGGGTAAAGAGAGGTGCCAAACTGTTCGTATTAAGACAGTTATGTGATGAGTTGGTAGGATAATACAATTTAATAGAAAATCGAATATAAACTAGCTAACTGTTGGTGGTTTTCAAAGGCTATTTTGTAGTAAAAAACTGCGCGATTTCAGACCTGACCCGAGTATCTATTCTTCGAATCTTCAAATATTTTTTTTACTTACAAATAAACTCACTTAACGCACTCGGATTTGAAAATATACTGTACAACCGTCACCTACAAACCTCTGCCTACAAGCGTCTTCAGAGTTCCCTCCAGCTCCGTACTAAATTTTATCCAAATCGGTTCTGACATTTTACCGTGAAAACGTTACAAACAAACGCACTTTCGCAATTTTATAACTTTAGTTAGGATTTTAGAATTTCGATTTTATTTTCAACAATACGATCCACGTACATAAAAATGTATTTCACTACAATTTCTAGACCCTTCTTTCCAAGTGCAATGAAACTTCATGGCTTTAGTCGGAAACTCGGAACATAATAAACAAATCCTTCAATTTTGGGGTTATATTATAATAATACATTGCTTACTAGCTGTTTCCCATGGTTTCACTTGTATCCTTAAGAAACAAACTCACGCACTCAGATAAAAATCGACTGTTGTATGCTGTTCCTCGGGTTTCAACATATCTCCATACAAAATTTCATATAAATCGGTTCAGCCGTTTTCTCGCTAAAGGCAGACACAGAGAGGAGTGACTTTTGCATTTGAAATACTATTAAGTATTATCTATATAAAATGGTTGTAATGCATCTTTACACCATTTTTATCTCAACCTGTTGTTACTAAGGTCATTGATATTTAGAAATGAGACGAAAAAATATTACCGTTTTAAAACAATGGCCCAGAAAAGGCTCATTTAATATTCCCCCGATGACTCCAACGCTGCCAGACGTTTTGAAAACGAAAGTAGGTGATTTTGACATGTCTGGACAATTCGCGCGTGTATAATTTGCTTTTTACATGTCTGTATATATGTGTATTATGTCCGTGCTCGGAAAGCACGTAAAGCTGTTGATCCCAGCTGTCATTTATAGATCTTTGACAGTCGTAACGTAGAAATTCGTGTGGAGATCAGACTGGCAGTCGCTCAAGTCGCTTAAGAAAATCGGTCTAGCCGTTCTCGAGTTGATAAGTGTTCGAACAAACCCGACTTTTTATATATTTATATAGATTAGCATTCCGCCAGCGGCTTCGCCCGTGTGGGCTATATGAATTCAAATTTAAAATGACAGAGTTTCATACAAACTTTGCCCCCCTTATTCACACCCTTAGGGGTAGAATTTCGGATAATCCTTTCTTATCGGATGCCTACGTCATACGAAGAACACAACCTCCAAGTTTCAGGTCTCTACAATCAGCGGTTTAGGCTGTACGTTGATCCGTCAGTCATTCAGAACAAAGCATTTTATATGTATATCTAGATATACATAGATACCATACATGAAATAAGTACTAAAAACCATAAGTACTAGAGTTTTAAGTGCTTGAAATTTTTTAAGGACTAAATGGAAACTGCAAAGAACACAAACAAAGTACCTACAAAGGGCTACAGCGTCTGCTGATGTACTACCTATTACACTGTTCCACAGTTCACATTAGGCATACTCTAAGTGACCACTCCGCGACTAAGGGTGGTCATGCCACAAGAGTAGTTGGAAGCAGAGCGTTTTTAAAAGCCACTTATAGTTCGGACATGCATTATGTACTTGGTCTGGGGCTCATGGCTACAGCTGAGCTGATTAGTATGGGTTGATAGTCTGTACTTGACGATATTAGTAGCTACGTACAGACTTTTTCGTAGGTGAAGCAGTAGATTCAGGCTGTTAAATGAAAAAAGTGGTACGGTAATGATGATGATATTATAAAATGTTGAATTTGAGTTGGAGAACAATTTTGGAATATTTTTAGCTAGCTCTATTAAGCCTATAGTGCAAAAAAAGATAAAAAAAGTCTAGGCAGATGATGATTGCTGTATTTAATTACTCCATAGAAATAGGTCACCTTCACAAGTTTTGTCTGCTAGAAATGCTTATATTTTTCAATAAGTACGAGTAACACCCAAAGCATTCGTTTTAATTTGGTTAAGGACTTCTTAAAAAAAATAACGCTGAAATTCTCCCCACTATAAAAACGTAGTAACAAAAAAAAAATAGAGCAAACAAACGTTTCTAAAATCAAGAAACCAAACATTCGTTCCATTGCATATGTAACAATGCAAATCAATATTACAAAACAAGTCATATGCAAAGTAAATACGACCAGTTGCCTATTGCAAAACGGTACAAAAATATTGCAACTGGCACTGCGTCGTCGACGAACCTATATTTTGGGACTTCAAATTGACGGGTATACAGAAGTCGTGCTTTGAATGCATGCACATATTCGAAATAACCGACTCGTTAGCTATATATATAATTATATTGATATCCTAAAATAATACTGAGAATGGTTTGTTTGGTTATGGAAAAACGTTCAAAAAAAATTGGCTATTTTAAGGAATTTATTTATCATTCGTGAACCTCTGAAAATAGGCTCCCAATTATTTAAGCGTTAATGTCGAAGGCAACTGACCCAGTATTTAAGAGTATAGATTCCCCAAAAAGTTTGGTAGTAAAGAGTACCTCCATTTCAACAATAAGGTTTTAACTCTTGTGATAAAGAAGCTTCAAACAGGACACATTTAATTGAAAACTGCTGAAAAGTGTACAACCACCAATCATCAAGATTGCTATAGAATAATTCAACATAAAAAAATACCATACCTAACCTTCTTAGGGATCGAACCGAGGACTCCTTTACCCCTTTAGAGCATAGACAGATTAAACAGTCTTATTTTGGATTTATCTACATGCTAGCTTATTTGCAACTACATTATTAACAAAAATATTTTAAGCAGACTAACCGTCTGTTGAACCGCCTCCTGTTAAACTTATCTATCAGATAATTCCATGCAAATGAGGTTTTATTATTGAGTTCATCTGGTAGATAATTTCTATGTTGACAAGGTGGAACAGGTCTTGTAAGCACGTAATAGAACATTGAGTCAATGTATTCCAAAACATTGCCAGTCCATATATCCGCTGTACTCATACATATTCACAAAGTAATAGCTCCATAATAAAATTAGGCTTTCATTTTACAGGACGTTTGTCAATATACGCCGTATAACGGGAATTACATACTATAATGCGACTGTATTACAAATTGCCACGCTAAATTCAACTTTATTCCTAACAACATAGGGAGTGATGTAAAGTTCAGTAGCGGTAAAAAACGTTGGTATTCATTATAAGGGCTACTCAAAGGGGAACAAATGTGAAACCAATTGGTTGCCGAAGGGTTTTAGATCTGTTCCGTTAATTTTCCGCGAATTTTAACGGGTTCTGGTCATCCTATGGTTACTAAACTTTGTAGATTTTGTTATGTAAAATTGATAGTGGTACTCAAGTCACAATTTAGAACGTATTTAAAATATTTTATGTAGTTAGCACAATAGAAATAGGTGGAACATCATATTCTTTCTCAATGACATTGAAAGTCAGGTACGCAGAAGATATTATAGTGCACAAGTGCTTGCGCAGACACAGGTGCACTCTCTTTTCACTCTAATAGTCCGAAGGGTCGGTAATCCAACATGACCGGGGAGAGATCAGGCGTAGGACTAACAGCTTTACATGCTCTCCGAGACACGGAGGGTCTTGCTATTCTAAGAAAACTGCGACCCCTCCATGGACTGGACTCCATGGCCACTAGACCATGACCACGCGGCTTAACCTGGCTAATCTATCGATTCGTATGGCTGTTACTTAGCTACGAGCCCCTCAAGATAATCCCCTTAAGATATGTCCTTCAAGATTATGCTACTCCTCTTCTTCTATACTAGAAGCAAGAATCCTTTCACAGTGGTAGAAATATGCATTAGTATGTCGGAAAACACAAGATTTTATTTTCCTACCAAGTGACGTCATAACAATTGTTCCCACCGTATTAAATCCCTACGAAAGCTCTCTAAAATACTACATACGAGAAATTAACATATCTTAAAGAAAATAATATAAACAAAAAGACGGGACAGTCATCGTTTATATAGCTTTTATGAGTATTATTATAGTAAGCGAAATGAGCGGAGTCATATGCGGAAGAGTGTGGTGCGTTTGTATGCTGCCCACGCGCATCTTTGGTACTGCGATTGCGCGCAGTGATGTGGCAGGGAGGATGCAGTAATACAAGTTATTAATTCAGATATTATTATTAAGTATTAATTGTTTTATGAAGTCGGAGAGTATAAAAAATCTGCCGAGTGCGAGTCAGACTCACGCTCGACGAGTTCTGTACCATTACCTATGGAACATTAGCCACTAATATTATATATTTTTTTAATGTTGTATAGATAATGGTATAGAAACTTTTGAACGCAAGTCCGACTTGGCTGATGTTAGTATTCATTGTAATAGCGGCAACAGAAAGACATCATCTGTATTTTTTTTAATGTATAGCTATCACGTTTCATGAGATACAGCCGGTGACAGACAGATGGACGGACGGATATTAAAGTCTTAGTAATAGGGTCCCGTTTTTACCCTTTGGGTACGGAACCCTAAAAAGTTGTCGAAATGAATCGATTTCTTGCACTATTCCACTATACTCTCCCATTATTACGAACTCGCATAAAAAAATTAACATTGCAGTTTAAAAACACGTTCTCACATACTCTCCTATTTACGTGTCCCTTAATTGTTCGGAAGACTGCGGCCCTAGAAGGCAAAGTGCAATTTATGGAACACGGGGTTTATTTATAATTAGATATATAAACATGATGCCCGTTCTCTAAAGCCTCTTGACAGACGGACGGACACAATGGCTGGTGACGTATGAAGGGTTTAGTTTTTTTTTGTGTTAAGGTACGAAATCTTCACGATTAACGTGTGAAAGTCCTCCAGCGAGATAGTATATCCTGTCTGTTTTGTTATTTAACATGCTGAACCAATTTTTATGAAGATGCAGCTTCTAAACTACCCAGGCATAGAAAGTGAAAATTCATTTGAAAATTGGCGTGAATGTTTGCAAGGTGGATTTATCTCCTTAACTACTGTACCTCATCTTCCTCACACACATGGATCATTGACTCGTTCGGCCGCAAGTTAATTTATTAACCGGCCTCGCATTATAGTGCTTGTATAAATATAATGACTTATAAAAAAGTTTAACATTTATACAGTCATCATTGCGACAGGTCATTATAAATAACTGGTGGTTTTTGCAACGACACTGCATGTAGGTGGTTTCTCTTCAAAAATGGTGATATTTTATAGATGATGAGAATGACCTAGAGCTTTGTGTTTAAAGGTTAAAATTGGCGGAAAAGTATTTTTTTGTACATTGGTTTATATTTTTTCGATATTATAAAGATTAAGGCAGGAGTATAATGGAGATTTTTATAGTAGTTTTAGTGATATTATTCCCAGCATAAATTATGAATAAACATTTTGTTCGTATTTTGTGTTTTCTCGATGAAACTTGACTAATTTTGGTGTTATTTGGCGAAAAGCCTAAACACTTGTAGGCGAAAATTATAACATAGTGCATAATTTCACTATAAAAAAATATTTTGGGGAAAATCAAACAGCAAATGCTTTAAATTATAAATCAATCATAATCTGTCTCACCGAAGAACACAATTTAATAAAACCCAGGTTTTAAACAATAAAACGCATTGAAACTGATCCAAATGATGGCCATATTTGTTACTCTGTTGGTGTACTCAGCACCAATTCAAAATGTCACATAATTTTAAGCGAAACACTTTAATACAAGATTGTGTGTATGTATGTGTTGCATTTAATATCAAAACAAGCGCATCGGGCTGCGGCGTGCGTCAGCGCAACCTTGGGATGTTCGCATTAAATACGGAAACTCGCGCGCATGTTTATTCGACTCGTAAAATTAAACTTACAGTGATGTAGAGAAGATGGATGTGGCAGTGATGGATTGCAGTCAAATTCCTATACATGCACTGGCTCACGCGATTACACTCCTATTAAATGTCGACAACACTTAAGAACGTCCAAAAGACACTATAGTTTACGAACAGACGCAAGAATTGAAATTGTTGTTACGTATTATTTTAAGGAAATGTCAAAATCGTTGTTGTTGTTGTTAAAAAAGCTTGGGCCTACTCGGCGTCAGCTTGTTCAAACAATTCTCAAAATATTAAAAATAACATCAACATCCGTCTAGCCTCAAACATATACCTATACTGGGGTCGAATCTCTATATGAAATTAAAGGTTAGGTACCGTAACTTAACCTTGATCCAAAATATGTAGCTTTTATTAAGCCACGAGACATAGAAAACTGTGTTTTTTTCATGTTAAAAAAATATGTTTTTGGGGTGAAATTCGTCTGCCACTTCCAGTTAGTCTTAACTAACGTACAAACTGCCACGTTCTCGTGAGCTATTTGGTTTTATTGCATTAATATAATGTTATTATTGCGCTTCATGTGCCACTATAATTGTATTTAATATTGCTTTATTTTGAGCACTTTATATGCCTATGAACTAATGATGTGCACTGAGCTTTGCTTTAAGACATTTTAATAGGTTTTTTATTGAGATTGAGGATGGTCCAGGTTTTGAAACATTCCTGCTAAAACATCAGCAATTAATCTTTTACCAAGATAGTAAAGAGTAACATTTTTTTTTTGTTGAAATTTTTTAGGTATTTTATTTTTGTACTAGTTTATCACGCTTGCTGAAGGCGGGTTGACGAGTTAAATTTTATTTAGTCCGGGTTTCCTCTACTACTACGATGTTTTTCTGCACCATTAGTCAATGACGTGTTAAGATATACTTTTTTCCATGATGTGAAATCATCAGATCCTCCCGCCATGGATACGGCGGGAGTGTGTCAGACTCTTACTGACTAAAATCCATCCATGTTCCTTCCTCAGCACTTTTATTCCGGGAGCGCGGTATCTCTTCTGAACATCCCGCAGCGTCTAAGATATACTTAGAAAGTACATTATTATGAGTTATGACTTTAGAAAAGCACATTAGCACTTGCCAGGTTTCGAACCTGCACACTCGTACACGAGATGCAGGTGCCCAAACCACGACACATTGTTTGTATAATCTTATAAATATATATCTTTTAAGCCAAATTATTTGTGATTTAATTGTAATGGGGTATAAATCTGACGGACTATTGAACATTTTCTAAAAAATAATACTTTTCCCTAATAGAAAACTAAATAATCTCTGAGTGACGATGGCTATGTTTAATGTGCATACAATAGCTTGTACCTAATTTAAATTAAACTTCACATTCTGATATCTTCCCAACTAACATCTCTTATCTCCACTAAAGTCTATCTGATCAAAAGTCCATCTTACTGAATCAGTCTGGCGAGCTGACAGCTAAAGTTATCACGAGTGACACACTCCAGTTGATACTTTAATACAAAGACATCTAAGTCTATTACAAAACTAAAACCAAGTTTTAGGAACTCGTGAATTCATTTGTCAGTCTGGCAGTTTCGGCGGGTGGATGGGATATACGGACGAAAAGAATGGCGAGCTTATAGTTTTGGTGAGTGCGTTTAGTCAGTATTATTTGTTACTAGCTTCTGCCAGCGACTTCGTCCGCGTGGAATGGTGGTGCTCCGCTCCTATTGGTCTTAGCGTGATATATAGCCTATAGTCTTCCTCGATAAATGGACTATCTAACACTGAAAGAATTATTTAAATCGGAGCAGCGGTTCCTGAGATTAGCGCGTTTAAACAAAATGACAACATTTCCCTTCACTGCTCTGCTCCTATTGATTGTAGCGTGATGAAAAGTATACTATAACCATCTCAGGAGTATGACAAATAATTGTACCAAGTTTCGTTAAAATCCGTCGAGTAGTTTTTGTTTCTATAGAGTTTATACAGACAGACAGACAGACAGACAGACAGACAGACAGACAGACAAAAATTTTACTGATTGCATTTTTGGCATCAGTATCGATCCCTAATCACCCCCTGATAGTTATTTTGGAAATATATTTCATGTACAGAATTGACCTCTCTACAGATTTATTATAAGTATAGATAGATAGAAGATATAGATAGATATAGATAGATAGGCTGTTTCCCGTGGTCCCAGGGGAACTACTTAATGTACCCTCATAAAAAGCCTATAACCGTTTTCATGATCCAAATTTCATCCAAATCGATTCAGCCGTTTCAACTCACTTAAAACTCACTTTCACATTTTTAATATTTGTTAGGATAGGATGATTGCCTTTAACAGGCTAAATTACAATTTTAATTTGGAAAAGTATTTTTTATGCCATTTAATGTCATTTGCGCATCGCCATCACAGTTGTTTGTCATTATTAGAGATGACCATTAAACAGTTTCTATGACTTTTTATGTACCTACTTACAGATCATACTTTTGTTAAAAACTACATAAAATGGTACTATTATTTAGAACTTAAAGTTAAGGCACATACTTCTAATAAACGTGTAGGTAACCAAGACTACAATAAACGTTTAGCCGCTGCATGCATGACCTGACAGATTTACGGACAAATGATCTAAAAAGCACGTGAATTAAAATAATGATATACACGCGTGTACGTCTCAGAGACATAGTGTCAAGTCTATACTAAGCAATCAACTGACCATTATTATTTAAGGGATGAGAAATCATTAATTAACTCCTCCCGCTGTGGATGGAGTGGGAGGGAGTGTCAGACTTTTTCTGAAAACTCATTCATATTCCTTCCTTTTGCCCTTTGTGTTTAGTGGCCGCGGTACCTTTTTTAAACATCCCACAGCCCGGGCCATACAGACCTTAGACTACCGAATAACTTGCCTAACAAGCTCGACGTTCCACCGACCCGTACGTCTGACAGACGTGTGAGTGACCCGGCGGGGCCTACACTAGCCGTTCACCCCGGCTGTCCAGACGACCTGTTACACACTTCACTTGCTACATCATCATTATGAACACCATGCTGTATTTATGTGATTTGCATCCTAATAACATTTTTATAGCACGTCTATAAGAGTTTGATATATGAAAATGAGTTGCCTTATTGGAGGAGGGGACTTATGTAGTAGTAAATTTACAAGGATGGCGCGGAGACTAAGAGATTGGTCATTAGCTGGGTGGTTCGGGTTCTATTCTCGCACCTAGTGAATATTTGTGTGGTTATTTATCTAGATATTAATCTGTCTATTTGTACATGGAATAAGTAGGTACGTATGTATATAATAATACCCACGAAAATACTGAAAGTCACAAATATTTTGTCAAAACTTAAAAAGCGTAACTTTTTTCTAAACCTACCACAAATCTAATCTATTTTTAGAAATGTGTAGTCTTACGTCGAAATGTAGGTATAATATATTCAAATTTATTTAGTAATTATGATATTTTCTATTGTCTTTCTTTATTGTCAGCTTTTTAAATAAACCAATATGTCATTGCATTCTGCTAGCAGGTTGTCGACCGCGAACACAATTTTTCATACAAGCGTTTTGTCAAAACTATGCACATGATTTCAATGAAGTCCAGACTAATAAATGACTGAAAGATCATGTGTCACCGTGTAATTGACAGCAGTTTAAAGCGGTTTTTTATTTGTTTATATACGTCTTTTAACTTTATTACACCGTCATATCAAAATATTAGTACTAATAAATAATAAGAAGTCAGTATAAATAAAAATAAGAAGTTAATATTATTAAAATAATACCTATTGATTTCATGTATATCCGTAAGAAAGATACCTTTTTTATTAACTTATTTAGATGCAGATTTTTGTATAATATTTAGTGAAAGTTTGTTTAAAATAATTATAAGCAAATTAAAATAATTAGGTCCATTCATGTAAAATAATTATAAAGCAACTATGATATGGCGTTCCATGCAGGTTCTGAAGAGTTCAAGTCTTCTAAAAAACACCTTAGTTTGCCCTGGAAAAAGCAGTTTTTCCTTCACCAGGTTCCAAGTTGCTATCACTAATAAAGTTCCCTATTAATTCTTCATCGTCATAACATCGGCCTGTAAGATGTCCACTGACTATACTCAGCACATTAATTCCATTGAAAACAATACAAATTCATTTCACGAAAATACGCCTGTAATTTTCCACACATTATTATGACTTACACTTCAAAAATACTTCCTACAATATCTGCACAAAGAAAATACTTGAACACTTATTCAAATAAGGGCCCAAGGTCTCATATAATTGACTTCTACGTTTCTAGTACTAAAACCCTTTGTCGCTTCCTTGATGCCCTCATGAGTACATCACAACAAAGACCTATGAAAGTGCATTGACTCAGCGTCTGGTTAATTACGGCGCAGCAATTACGGAGTTATTGTTCAGACAGACAGACAGACAAATTAGGGTTCAGTTAGGAAAGTTAATGTTGCTAATTGATTTTTGGGTGTGTTTTTCGCTGTCAATGTTTGAATTTTTGTTTCTTTTGTTTATCAAAGTACCTAGAGTTAGAACACACAAAATAAAACAAGAATTTGCGATATTAAATAAAAAATATTGAAATGAAGTCTTTCAATATTTTTTTATTCAATATCGCAAACTCTTGTGTGTGTTCTAACTCTGGTACTAAAATACATAAAATACGAGATAATTATTTGATCCTGATCTTTAATGACAGATAACTCTCTTTAAAAAAAAAGCTTAAACAAGACAGATAATTGAAAAAAATAACTTTGATAGTATAATGATTAAAAGTGAGTTTGTACGTTCACTACGCTTTCACGCAAAATCGCCTGAACCGATTTGGATGAAATTTGGTACGGAAATAGATAGGACCCTGAAACCGGTTATAGGATACTTTTTATCTGGTGCATTAAGTAGTACAGGGGCTCATAGCACTTACACACTTACAACTGTTGAAAGTTAAGGTAAATTTTGGTACAAACAAGTTTTCGCGTAAATCTAAATTTGATATTTTTTTATCGTGTTGACCATGTCTTTTATAAAAAACATAGGGACTATAGACCTCAATAATTGGTATAAATTTCAACTTGCTAGGTCCACGCGTTCCTGAGAAAATAGGTGATGACATACGGACAGTCCGACGGACAAGAGAGTGATCTTTTTAGGGTTCCTTTTTTACCTTTTGAGGTACGGAAACCTAAAAACGATAATAATCTGCGGAACCATCGCTCGAAAACTAATTAAGTATGCAAAGTGTGACCCAGTTTTATTATTTCAATACTGCGTAAAATTTTCAGTCGCTCAACGTTAGTCATAAAAGTGATTCACTGGCTTTAATATTTTAATTACAATAAAATCATAATTGCTGCTAGTTTATTTTAGATTCTGAAGCGTAGCTTGTATGTGTCACTTTTGTTTTCTGCTTTAAATGAGTACAATTAACTCCGTCTGGCCGTATAAAAATATTTTATCAGACACTTGTTAGTTGGCTGGACTGCTGGCTGCTAAAGAGCCTGATAAGAAATAGGTTTTCGTTGGTACAGTGCCTAAAAATAAAACAGATTTCTTTTTGTATAAAAAATGAGTTGTGAATTCACAACCGCTAGTTTGGTGGCCGTCCCTAGTTTCAATGGTTCTCATATCGCAAGAAAAATAAATAAAAATAAATATTTTAAAAGGCGAATAATACTTTAAAACAATAAACGAAAATGACAACATTTTTTTTTGTCATGAAATATGATTTCCTTATTAATCTTAACTAATATTATAAATTCGAAATTATGTTTGTTAGGCTTTCGAAGTCATTTATATACTAATTGATCTGGGTGCGTAATGTTGTTTCATCAGGACGCGAATGATACTGCGAAAAACTGCTAGAAGGAAGAACCTACTAATCATAAAGAGGGAAACTTCAAAAGTTTGTATATTTGGGATAATCTCCGGTACTTCTGATCCAGTTTAATTTTTTTATTTTCATCGACAGAACGCTACATGATTCTTGATTAACATAGACATAGAATACGATTCATATGCCATACGGGCAATGCCGGGGAAAGAAGCTAGTTATATTGAAATATTTTACTAACTGAACAAACAAATAGAAGGTATAATGTGTTGATTACATAGCTTAACTAAATAGTTAGTTAGACAGATTAGCAGGTAGTGTGTGACAAATATGTCTCGATAATTGCAGGGTAGCTAGACGCGGCTGTTTACTTCAAGCCTCTGCTCGTTCCTAGGGTTGCCACCAAAATTGAAAGAAAAGAAAAATAATGCCCCAATCCGGGCAAAAGCCTCCCAAACGACTTTCCACATCAGGAGGTGTTCAGAATTTTCCTACTAGTATTCAATAAATTAACTGATATTAAATTAATATTAATTGAAAATTAACAAAAATCTGGTCTATCATCCATTATTACAGTTATAAATCGTTAATGATGTTTTCAACTACGATTTTAATTTTATTTAAGTCAGTAGCAGTTTTAATTTTATTAGAGTCTACACTAACGGCGAGAGGGGTCATTTGATGATTTCCCATCCGAAAAAAAAGGAGTCAGCAAGTAAAAAAATAAATCGTTTATTTTCTTACAATTGTGGCTGCCAACCCTACCTCTCGTCGTCTCCGGTCTTTACTTTTAATCTCTCTTTATTTTCTGTCCGTACAAGAAAGTGTTGCGTATTTGTCTTTTGTCTAACGATTCCACCGGACTGGAAACAGGAGATTGTGTCTTAATACAGACAGTTATACTGTTTTAATCTATAACAGCGACATGGAGACTTCTTTAGTGCTATAAGATTTTGTTCAGATGAAAATTTTATTTTTACATTTGATGGTTTTAAGATAATTATAGTATTGTGTGTCGTTGAGTTTAAGCAGCGATTAACGCGGTTAGTCTATGGATGGGATTGGTGGGTGGTTACAGCAGTCATGTAAGATATGTAGTAAGCTAATGCCTTCAACCGGACACATACTACTGCAGAATGCCCAATAACTATTTGCCCGACCTGAAAATCGAACCTCAGCAATTGCGGATACAATTACTGAACTGTAGAAACCGTCAATTGTAAAAGAGATTGTATAAGATCGATATAACTATAGATTTTTGACTTTTTTTACTAATTGATTTTTTGAATTATTGATTAATTCAGGTGGAATTTGATATGGAGGTAGGCTTATAGGTAAGGGACACAGGAGTGGAGTCGTGGAAATTAGCTAGTCAATAATAAAACCTATACCTATATATCTATACTAGCTGTTACCCGCGGTTTCGCTCGCGTCCCGAGGGAACTTCATCACGCACCACACAATTTTATCCAAATCAGTCCAGACTGATTTGAGTGAAATTTGGTACGGAAATAGAGAGGACCCTGGAGAAGGTTTTAGGATACTTTTTATATGGGTATTTAGTAGTTTCCTCGGGACGCAGGTGAAACCGCGGGAAACAGCTAGTTTAAGATAATATCCATCCAAAAAAATCGCACATGTCTAGAATAATTTGTCGGTAACATGTCTGTTATTTTAACAGTTTTGTCGCTTAATCCATTTTTCCTGGTAGCATTATCATGCATAGTAGTACAAAAAGAAGATACAGCATACAATTTACCGCTCAAAGCTTACTTGCCAAGCCAATCTGAACCTTATTCAGCAAAAATAAGGATAACCAATCACTTTCTGAACTGCATTTAGATTTAATTGTGGTAATGGACACGTTTTGGCTCAGTTTCATTTGGCCTTGAGGTTGAAAATATTAAGCGTTTAGTCACGGAGAAATAGACTCTATTTTGAGAGCACTAAAAGATATTGGACTTGTAAAATTTAAGTTTGTATGGAGGACTTGACATTCGTTCAGTTTATGTCGACAGATTTAATTTTATGAAGCACTGAATTAGTATTTTACTTCCAAAAGGGTGTTTGTGGGGACTAGTCTGGTGGGTTTGAATAAACCCAGTAACTGGCTATGTCATAGATAACAGTATTAGCTACTTTATTGAGCTTTAAGTTATATTTTAAGACATCTGGCTCAAAGACTATCTTCCGGGTCCATCGAAATACAAGCATTAGTTTCGTCTGCAGCCAAACGCGTATTCATAATGGTGTTTATTGATAGATATTTAATTGCAATCATTCATTTGAATGCCTATTTTTATATGAATACTTAATGAATTTACGCATTTTGCTACTGGAAACAATTAGAAGTGTACGTGAGAAGGTCATAAGTATTTTGAACCTTAACGTCTAATTCGCGTTTTCGTAGAAAGTCACTGTCCTAGCTCTTATTGAAAAACTTCGTACAATCGTCTACTTGAAATCAAACTTTACTAAATAAAATTAAATTAAACTCCCTTGTTTCGTAATTTGCATTATCTTTTAAGATCACCAATATTAATGAAACAAATTAAATCACCATCTAAGGCTCTTAGTTATTTTGGAACACTCTAGCAAGGATTTTACTTAAAACCCAAGTCCATTGACTTTAAATATATATGCTTACGACAAGCTCTATGCTCGAATATCGTTCTAGAAAACCTACATGAGACATTAATTAATCATTTAAACTGTTAGCCTTGAAACTCATATTTTGAAACGCTACTCAACCTTACATCTTCTAACCCTCAGATATCTTTTCAAATTTCTAGAACGTTCTTGCGAATTTCCTAATAAAGATGTATACTGTAGAGGTTATATGCAATATAAGAGTAAAACCTTATTGTTTAAACTGGCCACACAATAATTTTGAAATTAGAATGAAGAAAAGTAGATAGCAGATTTTTATATAATACAATGTGAGTTGAGTAAGTTAAGTCGATCGATGATCACGGAATAAAGCTAAATTCTTAAAAGCTCCTCTTTGATTTATAATAACGAATCCTCCGCCTCTGACTACGGACCTACAGTAATGAGAAGGCTGTACATGTCGAAGGTACTACATTTAGGTATGTGTTGCGGCTAATATTCCTTGTATATTGCACATCACGGTCGCAGGTCACTCACCGCGTCTCGGCGTCTTACACCTAGACTGTTGGGGACCTAGGATGTAGGAATATAGCTGTGCTCAAGGCTAGCTCAAACTCGAGAATAACATGATTTTGTCCAACATACAATATAAAATTTCTGTAATTTGTAGATCTTTGACAGTTATTAGGAGGAGTCAGAAAGTCTCACAACCAGTCTTACCAAGGGATACTGTGTTACCCGTTAACTGGGTTGTGGAGTTCAGATAGGTAGTCGCTCCTAGTAAAATATTGATTTGACTAAAAGTCAATCCCAATTTGGTTGGGAAAAGATGGTGAAAAGAGGCTTCCGGCGACTGGGACCGCAATTAACTTATCCGTGGTGTGAGTCGCCGGATGGATTTAATTTAAATATTTTTCTTCCGGCGACTGGGACCACTCAAAAAATATAAGGTTCAAATCAAAAATAGTACAGTCAGACAAAAAAATCTTCAGTGCACTCTATAATATATATTAAAAGAATCAAATGGACATTGAACATTTGAAATGTTGCGTCACGAAAAGTACTAGGACATCATAGAATGAAAGAGACCGCAGTGTTGTTTCAACTACCCACCCGTATATAATGTAAATAAAATGCGCTCGGAATACGCGGGTCTCGCCAAGGTAAAGAAGCAAACTACTTGAGCGGGCCCGCGTATTCGTCGGTTAGTTGCAGTCGTCAGCCAATCAACACTCAGCAAAGTGAAGAAGTGCGAAACCCTGGTATGTTACGTGGCATTATTACAAAGTAACTGGTGGGTAGTTGAAACATCACAGCGGTGTCTCTTTCATTTTATGCTGTCCTAGTAACTTCACTAGCGGGATGGGAACAACAGAATTAGGTGCAACCTACACACCCCGTCTTTCGATCTCACTATGTTGGTAGAATTGAATAGTTCCGTTATCCGAATGCGGACGGAACTTCTGCAACCTTATGAAGCCCTGGTATGTTACGTGGCATTTACAAAGTAACGGGTGGGCAAAGATTTTACATTATGTACGGGTGGGTAGTTGAAACAACACTGCGGTCTCTTTCATTCTATGATGTCCTAGTACTTTTCGTGACGCAACATTTCAAATGTTCAATGTCCATGTTCACGCATACAAGGCGTGAATCATAGTCGGCGCCAGGGGACTAGCGGAGGGCGCGGCGGGGTGCGGGACGACACCGCGGCTACGCGCTGACCGCCGCCCGCACCGACACTCCAACACGGATCACGAGCTACGACGCGCGCGCATACTTGTTTTATAATACTAGTTCCCAATATTGTACTGTTCGTTTGAACCATTACAAACTGTATATATATAGTCCACTTTCTTTTAGATTGAATACTTCAACCCGGGGAGGATATTCACGCCTTGTATGCGTGAACATCCTCCCCGGGTTGAAGTATTCAATCTAGAGGAAGTGGGCAAATATTATTAAAAGACCGAAGTAAGGTCCCCTTCTTCGTCTTCAACTCAGCCACACGCGTTGTCCCGTCGTTCCCAGGGAAGACTACTACTAAACTGTATATATATAGTCAACTTTCTTTTACTTAACGATCTTTAGTTAGATCCCTAACAGTCCATTTGATTCTTTTAATATATATTATAGAGTGCACTGAAGATTTTTTTGTCTGACTGTACTATTTTTGATTTGAACCTTATATTTTATGAGTGGTCCCAGTCGCCGGAAGAAAAATATTTAAATTAAATCCATCCGGCGACTCACACCGCGGATCAGTTAATTGCGGTCCCAGTCGCCGGAAGCCTCGGTGAAAATATAGAAACCAGCCGTCTTCTTAATTATAAAGTCAGATTATTTTTTAATCTGCTGCTTAGCAAAAATGTTTTAATCGTTAATCCGAACTTAAGTAACTAGCTTTATCCTGGATTAAGACTTTAAGTAAGGATTAGGTGAGAAATGGTTAAACTTCAGATTACAGGTTTCTATAAGTAAGACAATCTGTGTTTATTATGTCACCTCCATAATTATCCTACGTGTACCCACCTCTGTGTCGGTGTCTCGGCATTTTGTATATACGTATAAACATCAATCGCGCTCAGGGAAGGCCAGACGGCTCGCGATATTTAAATTTTGAGACTTTAACTTTTATAGCCATTTTGTTAAGCGCCCGCTAGAGGAAACGGCAAATGGGAGACGTGATTCTTACGAGGATGTGAATATGTTATTTCTGGTTTGCTCAATTGAATAATAAGTGAAGGAGTTTAAAAGATTTTTGACGATTTAAACTGGGAATAAAGTTAAATAATGTTTGACGATGATAATAAAGGGTTTATAACAATAATCTTAATCTATATATCTTCTATATCTATTCTATATATATATAAAAACGAATCCCAATTTCCCTTGGTCACGGCATCACGCGTGAATGGCTGGTCCGATTTGGATGTAACTTGATACGGAGATAGAGAGACCCTGAAAAGGTTTTAGGCTACTTTTTATCTAGATGGGTGAAGTAGTCCCTAGGAACGGGGGTGAAACCGCAGGCAACAGGTAGTTAAAAATAAGTATAACTCCGTCCATCTCTTTAGTGCAAACAAGTGCGATGTTATGTATGCTGCCACGCTAGTATTGACCCTCAGAGTAAAGACCTCTTCGCTGACGATTAGGGCGAGCATTCGCCAACCTTATTAAATGTCCTTCTATGCAAAAGTTCGTTCGCATGCCAGTTATCCAGCAACCATCTCTTAGGCAAAAACTACTGAATGGTTTTGGATAAAATTTAGCACACACATAGTTCACAACAAAACCCGACCACAAATCACGCATGATATGGCAACCTATAATTAAATCAACACTTAGATTTTAGACATAAAAATATCAATGCAAGTTGCCTTAAATAAATAAATAAATAATCAAAAACCTGAATATAATAAAGCAGGCTCAAAAAAGCCCTCAAATGTTTCGCAAATACCTTTTCTCTGCGAAAAGAAACCTCAGAAATATCTACAGCGATATTTATTCACGTACATTTTGCTGTAATCCAACGCTGCTAAAATAATTTCAAATAAGGCTTTATTATCAATCATGGGATGAAAAGCTATCGACGCATTGCACACCATTAAACATCGGGCAACACGTAGGCATTGGAAGAACCATAAACATAACACTTTTTCAGCTTAAAATGACGTCATTACCGAGTAATATTAACAGCAACTTTCGATAATGAACGCTGAAATTACTGTGAGAATTTAATTAATTACCGTTTCAATATACCTGCGCATCATTTCTATCGATATAAAACTGCTTTTCTATTGTCGATGTTATAACTCATCATTTCTATCGATATAAAAGCGCATCTCTATTGTCGATGTTATAGCTCATCACTGTGGGTTTTGTATTATTGTAGACGTAATGGCTATATTATGGAAGTAATTAAAAGTCTTTTATTTGTTCGAAATGAAGACATTTTTGTTAATTAATTTACCTGAGTGTTACTACTTATTTTAGTTTAGGAAAATCGATCCTGTAATAATTTATAAGAATATAAATTTAAATTTTTCGTTATTTTGAGTACTAGTCTAAACTGTTAATCCCCTTAAATTTTAAGTTAAACATATATATATATATATATATATATATATATATATATATATATATATATGACGCATACCTGACTACCTGTTGTTGTACACTTTTCAATGAAATAAAATAATAATTATAAAGTCACCCAAAAAATATCACAAATTCCTTTAAACATAGGTAAAACAAAACGATTTATTTTATAAGATCGATATTTGTAATAATTGACAAAAGAACAAAAATCGTGTTACTTTTCTTTCTACCAACGTAAAAAAATATTATTTTTTCTTCAAAATATTCTTATTTTATAGCAAAAAAAATTAATTAAAAGCAATGCTTGCTACAAAGCTGTGTCGCTCAATTAACGCTCACTAATCAATACCTTCTGTAGTATGGTAAGCGTGTATTTAATTATAATTTAGACAACATCTGACAGACGTGAGAATTAATTAATTTGTATATTTAGCTACACATTATTATATATATTACTCAATTCTTTATTGCATTCCATGTTTGTACAATAGGCGAACAATATTATATGGACCAATACAGAAGTTTTCGGTCTAATGGCCACAAGTGAGATTTCTAGGAAAGGCATTTAAGGTTCCATACTCAAAAAAATGTTCCAAAATTCTTCTATTTAGAACTTTTTAGGAGCTGTCCAGATTTATTCTATAGACGGCAATAAGTTGGCCATATTGCATGGATTTTTTAAGCAATTGGTGTCAATTGGATGGGTTATGGTACTTCTCTTTTCCGTCAATAACTAGTTACCATAAACCTACTGAAGGTCTGTTTCTATTCAAAGTTACCGCAGTAGCTGAATGAGTGGTCACGAGATTAATATTTGTACGAATTTTTTTTTTTAAACATGTGTTGTCTGAATATATTACACTTCATCTATGTATGTACTGTGACCCTGTACTGTATTATTTGTTATTTATTTGTCCTATGAGAGTTCAATATCCTCGAAGTTTTCTCACGTTTTTAGAACAATAGATAATATAGATAGAAAAAAGTAGTTTGAGAGTTTGAACTTAAAACCTTCAAGCCCTTAAATTGAAGGCTCATAAACACTACCCTAGCTTAACTTCAAGGACCTACACATCTCAAGGATTCTACATAATTATCGTCGGATTTTATGAAAAATTAAAATACAGAAATTAACAAAATGCCGTAAGGCATTTATGTCAATTTCATGCTCTAAACACCATCATTCATTATTTAACGCCATTTTATTTATCTATGTGGGATAATTAAAACAAAATAGGTTATGGTTTTGTTTATATTTTTCGTAAAATCAATCTGTACAGACTACAGTCAATACCATTTCGAACCAGCCACATAGCTACGAACAACAACCTGGTACCTACGTACATTTCAAAGTGAGCCCGTCACGCTTCGCAACACACGCGCCGTTGTTGGCACATACTCGGTTACAATTCAATACCCTTGTCAAATTAACGAACCTATCAAAGAAACTCGATAGCTTTTGTTGACTTTGATATGCGATGAACTAGGAAGGGGAGGCGACAAGGCATTAACAAAGCGTGTCAGAAACTCATTATGGTTGAAATAATTCAATTTAATTTTTAGGCGCCGTTGATGAGTTTATGGTCAATTATTGACAACTGTCAACAATCTATACTTAAAATAAATCTGTAGAGAAGTCAATTCTGTACATGAAATATATTTCCAAAATAACTATCAGGGGGTGATTAGGGTATTTGACTCTCATTTCACTATATTCAAGTCTGTCTAGCAGGTCTATTACCAATGACTAGGTATATTTCCTGTCTTTAGGTTGAACCCAGGCTCAGAAATTGCGCTTGCAGCCTACTATTGAAATAGGCAGTGCATAGAAGTTTTATGTTTTAAAATCCTCACGATAAAACAATATTAAAATAACTGATTAGAAACCGTTTAATGACTATTATGTTTTACTGTGAAAATACAGCAAATAGAGAGTTTTCGCATTAATAATATCAGTAAGGATGCCAACTCCATATATTTTTATACTTTTGTGAAACTGTTTGCATTGTGTATTACAAATAATTGTGGATTGGCATCCCTATTGAACGATTTCAGTTATTTTTGGACGTAAAATGATATTCCGATATTATTGTTATACGTGCTACTTATACACGAGTTACTGCCGTGATAACTGTCATTATATGAATTTGTGAGTGTTGATACCAAAAACAATGCTTATGTAGGTACATTTATAAATGCTTATACTGTATTCTGGTTTTCAGTGGTCAAACTGGATAATGTGACAGTGGTTGCAAGTTTGAGTCCGAATGAGAAATCATTTCCAATTAATGTTTGAATGTTATTTTTATTGCATTATAGATAGATGTAGGCTACGCGTAAGATCATTGGGTCTAATCTCGGGTTGGGAGTTTTATTGAGTTTTTCCACTTTTAAGTAGCAGCGTGGAATCTGATCCGATTGATCGAAACATAATTTCCCCATTATATATGGAGTCTTAAAACATAATATAATAAACGAGATGTAGATTGTTGTTTTGGCTTAATGCGCGATGTTAATAATTTAATTACTTTTTTTTTTCGAATTTTATCTCTCTAATCTGTCATATTCTATGTCGTGTACGTTATTCGAATTAACATTTTTCTATTCTATTCTACTGAAACTTCTACCATTTCAGAAGTCTTAACCTTTTATACTACCCATTATCACCACACCACGTCACAAACACACGCACACTAACACAGCTACAAATAAAATCTTCAATCGGGCTATAAAAAAAATCGCATCGCGTCCGTGACACACTAAACTGAATCGTCAAGTATAAACGTACGGATGCAATACGCACGATAAATGAAAATGGTCGGGAGTTCAGTGCCGGCGGCTACAAAAGGCAAGTCGTAAAACAACCGGATTAGGGGTGGACAGACGAGCCAGTGGGCCATTAGGTTAGCTGACAGAGAAAACACGATATCGTGAAAATATATTTGGTTTGTTTGAGAAAAAGTATTGACCGTTTTCTACCGTTTTGTGACTATTTTGAGTGTTGAACTAAAACAAGTTATATTAATTTACTAGCTTTCCACCAGAGGCTTCGCCCGCGTGGGCTATATGAATTCAAATTAAAAATGACAGAGTTTCATACAAACTTTGCCCCCTTTTTTCACCCCCTTAAGGGTAGAATTTCGAAAAATCCTTTCTAATCGGATGCCTACGTCATACAAAGAACACACCCTCCAAGTTTTAGGTCCCTACGATCAGCGGTATAGGCTGTGCGTTGATCCGTCCCTCATTCAGGACAAAGCATTTTATATTGATGTATAGATTCATTAGTTACTAACTGCATTTAGTAGTCTAGTATCTTCACACTAGAATTCAATAAAGCCGTTTACAACCAATAGACTAATGAGGTATATATTTATTTTTATTTTTATTAAATATATAAAATAATTAAATATATAATAAATTAAAATTATATATATATATATATTAAATAAATCAAATAAAAAATATTTCGTAACGTTAGTGCTCGCTTGCTGAATTATAATTTAGGGTAGAGATGCTACGCAACAACAGAAAACAAGATACTTTTATAGAAAGTACTTTAAAGTGAATTTGCATGCAATGGTCATTCTAAATGGTTAGCTCCCCGCTCCGCCCATCCCGCGGACTTCAAGCCCTCCACCTAATTCCCTAAAACTTGCAACCAGAGCCTGTACCACCGCGGCTATTGGCCGAACTATAAAACGAAGCCGTAATAAAACTACTCCCTTTCCGTGCATCCATACATCACTAATGATTTACAACGTCCATTGAAGGCTGCCTATGATAGAATATAACGATTCTCAAACTGCCCCATCAATGGATAGCGAGTATCGCCGCTCGTATGAGAGATACAAGGTTTTATGGGCAGGATCCGCTCGTTAACTTAGGTGCAAAATATTTGATAGTACCATGTTAAAGTTTTTACGAGTTCGCACAAGATAATTACGCGTCTATTGTTTGGTGGGATTGTTTTTAAATGCGGTTTTATGTGGGCAGCTTGTTAGAATAGAGTGAAGCTTTGGTAGTAAATTATGTTACATTGTTATATGGAAATAATGTTCAAAGATATCGTAACATAAATAAGAGATTATGCAGTTGATAGTCACATTTTAGTGAGCATCTAATTTACAGTTAAAAGTGCAAAGAATCGCTAATTAACGTTAATTTAATAAACAAACGAAACCCTATATAAAACAACAAAATGTACCCATCACCCGACGAGTTTAAGGTTATATCTATCGATAGAAGGACTCCAACAAGGAATATACCTAAACATTCTTTACAGATACCTAATCTGAAGATGTATTGAATATTAGTGAAACCACATCACCATGACTCTGATTTTCCGCTGAAACAATAATCAAGAGAAGGAAATTTAATTATGTTATTGCAATGATCCATTAGCCTTATAGCCTATATGCAGAAAAATAAAGGCGAAAACAGACATGCAACTCAGCAATAGCGACATTGGCTACGTCCAGGTCAGGACACACAGTTTATTTTCTCCACCTTTACATAAACAGCATAAATTCAGTTCGCAGCAATAATACTAGCAATATTTACGTAGCCAACAGTTAGCGGCGATTATCGGGACAGTTAAGACAGATTTATCTGCACAATAAAAGTAAACACTGGGCGCTTTCGACCGAGCACCATTAGTAAGAGGGATTCCCTGGGTTGGTAGCGTGAGTTGTAAGCGGGAGCGATTCGCTGGCGCTTATGTTTTTTTTTTTAAATAGAATCAGTTCCAAAAGGTGTGGTAATATCTCTTTTTAGTCGTAGATGTATAGAGTGTGATTTATAACTTGTGAAAATATTAATTGGAATCGTAATAACTGCACTCTTTCCCCTATATTTAAAACAAGCCAACCCTTACCTCTTATAGCGCTATCTTGACATGTGATTTTACTTGTGCAATCCCATTTTTTTTTTTAAACTGATTAACACATATTTTTTTTTAACACATATTAAGTTGTATTATTGATGCCCGTTTTCTGAGGTATTTTGTCGGTGTTTCATCTATTCATTAGCTCAGAAAAACGTATGGGTACTGCTGTTATTGAAAAAAAAAAACCAGTGACAAAAGTACTTCAGAAACCGGATATAAAACCAGTATTTAATCACTGTTTCGATACAAAATATGGGGGGTAGAAATAAGTATCCACCTAATCAAACAAATGTCAGCAGATTTAGTACGTTATCTACGATCACTCTCATACGATAGCCTTTCATATGTCGTAAAACACACAAATATTTATATTTTCTACAATGTTACATTATACACACAACTCTAGGCTTACAGACTATAATAAGTTAACAATTAATTCACACAACAGAAAAGATGATAACAATACAATTACTATTATTTCCAATTGTTCTATCCAACCTTTGTTATATTGCCATAGGCGGTACTAATCCTCTTAAATCTTATAACTTGGGCCACAATATGTATTAGTTGATGGGAGGGCAGGAGTTTGGTGAAATGTTTTGAACTGCCTTAGAGAGCTTGATTGTCAGAACTAAATGGAATGAACTGCGGGAGAACGGTTCAGAAACCGGTCCCTGGACGTTTACTGGTTGCATTGAACTTAACGGCGTTTAGTTGGGTGCCTATGGCTTGTAGTTAAATAGCCATGCTATATTCTGTACCGACCCCCGAAGGCCTCCTGTAGCTTATGAAATATTACTTAATTTACAGATGACAGTTAGGTATATGTTTTTTGACTACAAATACGTTTCGGAGAGTCTTGCAGCCTAATTACTTGTATAAACATTATGTTAAAATGTTGTCTCACCATAATCTGCCTAGACTTTTTCTAACTAATTGGGGTCGGTTTTCAATCTAACCTCATGAAACGGGGTCCCAACGTCTTATGTATCTGACCTCCACAACCCAGTAACCGGGTAACATGATACCCCTTAGAAAGCCTGGTAGTTAGACTTTCTGGCTTCTGACTACTCGTAAAGACTGCCAAAGATCTACGAATGACCAACAGCTTAACGTGGTTTCCGAGGCACGAAAGAGTTTCTGTATGATATGCATGGTCACCTGTGGAAACTAGCCAGGTACGCAGGAGATATTATAGTGCACAAGCGCTTGCACAAACAGCTGCACTCTCTGTTCCCTTACTCTCATAGTCCAATGGGTAGACAATCCATCACGACCAAGAAGAAATCAGGCGCAGGACCGACAGCTTTACGTGTTCTCCGATTACGGAGGGGTCATGCTATGTTAAGGTTACTGTCACCCATCCATAAGGACTGACCGCGGCTAACGCAGCTTAACCTTGCTAATCTCTCGATCTCCACGGCTGTTACTTTGCTAAGAGCTCCTTCTGTGACAATTCTTGACTCAACCAAGCAAATGTGCAAATTGTTTTTTTTATTTATATGTATATTAGCTATAGTCTGTACCAATTGATTTTACAAAAAATATAGAATAGAATAGAATTATGCTTTATTGTACACCAAAAGAAATTAAAACAGATACAATTTAAAAATAAATATGAGTACAAAGGCGGCCCTATCGCTAAAAGCGATATCTTCGAGACAACCTTTGGATGAACAGAAAAGATAAAATATTTAGCTAAGGTGCATATAAACAAAATCAAAACCTATTTTTTTCTAATTTTCCCACATAGATGAATAAAATAGCATTAAATGACGAATGAGAAATGTTTAGAGCATGAAATTGACATAAATGCGCCATCCTTACGTCATTTTGTTAATTTTTGTGGGAGAATTAAAACAAAATAATTACCATTTTGTTTAAATTTTTCATAAATTCAATTGGCACAGACGTACAGTACGTAATACATAATTAGCTAGTACATAATCAATGTTTACAATACGTTAATTTCCGTTCAATCTGACCTTACTTGTTTGTTAGCAGTGAAAGTACCGGCGAAATTGATAAATATGACTCAGAAACCCGTCGCGAAAGGTCACGCCACTCGCCAAACTTGTATTATGGCGCTTTTACTTTTTGAGGTAAGCAGAGTACTGCGTCGTGTTGCTTCCGAACTGTCTTATTACATAATAACGGGCTTGTCTTCCTAAAAGGGATAGACAGGAGTGTACTTCATAGTATATTTTTATCAGTTATGTTCAAATGCATGTCTTTTAGCCTATTGTATCATCATCATCTCATCACATTGTATCAACCGGGCAATAATACAGACTCAGAGCAGTTACTGAGAATAGTAACAAGTTGCCCTGCCCCGAGAAACGAACACGGGACCTCTTTCTCAACGATCGCGCTTGCAACCACTGAACCAATATAGGTCTCTATCTATATTATATAATTATTGCTTTTTATACTCCAACGTCCGTGAACCGGAAAAACTGTCATTCAAGATCTGTCAAAATGGATGATAAAACTTAATAAATTTTCTCTTAATTTATAAATTTCGTTTATTATCTTAATTGTCGTAATGAATTATCTAAATTTGTTAATTAACCTAAATTGTCTTAAAAAAATTAAAGCAGAATAATTGATATAAAGTATTGTGGCACACGTAAAAGTATAAAATTATGTGAAGTTTGATGCAACAGGCCATAAGAAATGCTTTAATAACTCAAATAATTACTCTTTTACTATACTGTAGAAAATCGAAATATTAAATTTCCGCCAGAACTTAAATATACCCACTAAAAATAAAATTAAAGAAATATTTTCCCACATTAAACCATAATCTTAACAGTTAAGTTATAAAACTCATTTTAACGTCTCAAACCATAACTCTAAAGTCTCAACAGTTAAAATTTAACTGTCCAAGTTTGAGTCCAACGTTCAGTATATCAAGAGTATGCTAACTGGAATCATAAACCGTATCACGGTTTGACTGGGAACTGAAAATGGTTTAGTTAACTTTATGGTTCAACCGTATGTTATTATCGCACTATTTATTTAGGGTTTTGTTGTAAGTAAAGTGTACTTTTAATACTGAAAAATAAATCTCAGTTAAAACTATGTATGTTTTTGAATAATATTAACTCATTTTTGTGTTTAAACTAAATATCCTTACTCATATTATAAATCCAAAAGTCTGTCTGTCTGCTACGCTTAAGATGAAATTTGGTATATATATCAGCTTGAACCCGGGAAAGGACATAGGGTAATCATTACCCCAAAATTAAAACTCGAGGGCGTGAAATAGGGGATGAAAATTACTATGTGGAAACAATAATGGCTAAACCGATTTAACACAAAACAAATAATGAGATCTGACATGACATTAAGTCTGCTAACAGTCTTCCTGAAGATAACTATACAAACATCATTCTAACCCAAGCCTTGGAACTAATCCAAATCTAATCTGACAGAGACACGAAGGCCCGCGAATCCGTTAATAATTATTAAACCACTCCACATTAATAACATTATTGATGAAATTTGCGTACATTTAGGCCTACAAAGGGCTCCCTTAATAAATTATTGCCAATCCCACCAGCCTAGCATTGGAGCAAATTAATCGTAACTGAGTTTAATTGAATCTTAGTTGCCGAAGTAAGGCTGAATGGAAACCACTGACTTTCGATGAATTTATATATTAGTTTAACAATTTGCTTGAGTAAAATTTGGGTTGGTATGCGGAGGAACGATTTGGGTAGATTAATTCTCGAGGTTTGGTTTGAAAATTTAATAATTTTGATGTGTTATTATTTTGTATATATATACCGTGTAAAATTATTGAAGTAAAATTGAGAATTTTACCTAACAAAAACTTAACGCTACATAAATGAGCTAAGTTAGTAATACATTAAGTTAATTGGTAGCTATAATGAATCCACTACTACTTACGAAGACCTACTTTGTTTATCTTAATAAATAAAGCGCTTTATATACCTATATCGGCATAATATTTAATATGGATAATTCCAAATGCTAATTATTTTGATATATTTTAATTTTTAGGATCGATTATGTATTGTTTTAAGTTCCAGTCAAGAATAACTTGTTTAAAAGATGAAAAGTATAAACCTTTCCACAAATCATATATTTTTAAATGTGCGTTGATTGTTTACACAAGTCGATGGAGAAATCTATATAGTACCAACTACATAACAAGAAACAATCTCATCCTGCCTATCCCCAATCATTAATTTCAATCTCGCAAATATATCGTTTCACTATCGTCCCCCAACATAGCCGGCCATTCAACTCAATACCTCGATTCTCAAAGGATACGAAGTTTAGCAACTCCGGTAAGATTTTAACGTATTTCCTTGGTATTGATCTCTATACAAGCCGTAAGTGGAATAGTTCTGCTAACATTATCTTCAGTATTAATACGGGGTAATGTAAGTTCGAGTAGTTCTTGCCTTCAGGGGTTAGGGTCACGCTGCGGAGGTATGATCGATGCCTATCATTCCACTTGTAGTACTAATATTAGTGGAGAAATAGTTCTGGTTTCTTTTCGAGATGTTTGGTGGATATCTGTACCTAAATCAATGTCAGATTGAGGTGAATGGTAACTTTTTATATAGCTGTCTAGTTGTGAAATTGATTAGTGCCACCAAATTAGATGTTAGATTTATAATAGGTAGGTAAATTACATTGACTATAATGATGGATTTATTTCGTGTTACTTGAATCCGATTAAAGCTCTTTTTGAAATAAATTTGGCAAAAGCTTTTCACCTCGCGATCCTTCCGTGTCATTATTATTATGAAATAGCTATTTCCTGTAGTTCCACCCGCACCCGGATAAAAAATAACCTTAATATGCTTCAATCTATCTCTACACAAAATATCATCTAAGTCAGTGCAGCCGTTTTACTGCAAAAGACAAATAAATAAACAAACTCAATTTTATATTTATTAGCCAGGATATGATTATAGCCACCGATCTACCTAGCTACGGATAGACCGCGGCAAGCTTAATCTTCTTCAAAAAGACACGATATTATTAAAGCATGCCTAATAATAACATAATATCACACTTCACGAAGTTAATCACGTTACGATTTATCTTCTCTATCCCGCTGCTTAGTACAGTCAAGCGCATAATTAAGTCACCTATATGAAAGTACCTACAGTGAAGTTATTAAAAGATTTGAATCAAATAGCTGACGGTGCGTGAGTCTCGTGGAATATCGCCGTATCATGATCAGCTGGAGGCCAGGATAAGGAGTTTATTTTGAGGCGGTTCAGGAAATATATTAGAACTTGAAAAATATTACAAAATACTAATATTCTAAAACCGAAAGAAAATTTCTATTTGTCGGTCTGTCACGCTTTTTCGGGAAAACTGCTGAACTGATTGAAATAAAATTTGGTGTAGAGATAGTCTGAAGCCTATATAAAAAGGATATATAAAAAGGTAGTTTTTATCTGAGTGCGTGAAGTTATTTTCTCGGCATACAGGTGAAACCGTGTAAAACTGCTTAATATTATATGTGCAAATGTAACTGTTGTTTGATAAGCTTTTAGGGGAAAATCGCTGATCCGATTTAGATGAAATTTGGTATAGATGTAGATTGAAGAATAAGAAAGAACATATGATAGTTTTAAATCGGTTGCGCAAAGTAATTTACTCTAGACGCGGGTGAAACCAGGGGAAAAGCAAGCTATAGAATAAATAATTTAATTTGTTTTTAATTCACTCAGTCTGCTTTTCTATTCAATTTAATGTGATTTCATCATAACAGTTAAAGTGTCAGTATATGTACGCTATATGATAGGTATTTATAATTTAATATTTCCTTTTTGGAAAACAGTCGTGACGTCTTGCTGATATGAAAAGTGTATACATATCACAGTATACATAACATACATATGTTATATATATATACTCTGTATTTTAAAACATTTTCCAAGAATGTCTCGTGCATCGTAAATGTGTTAATAAGCACAGGCAAACATACAAACATTTTTTTAGAACTTGCGAGAGCGAGAATCATCACAACATTCGATCTCTAACCATACCATCGACTATTCATTCAATATTATTATAGCGAACACCATTTCAATTATTTTTTTTAAGTACAATAAACAAATGAAAAGTTCAACTGAACATTTCACACACCTGTATGCAGGTAAATAAAATATAAACTATTTGAAACAGCATATTTAAACCGCACTCGCCAACCCCTTCAGGGCATACTATTCAATAGCGAGCTAATTTTACACTGACTAACTTTAAAAGCGGTTAAATTTTGATATTGACGACCAAAGCCTGTCAAATGCACCGCGTACACAGTAATATCGTGTTTCTTTGTGTACCTGTGTACTGTAATTGTGTTTTGTTTGTGTTTTATGCTTATTTCGGGTTTGATAGACTGCATGGATATATGCATAAATTGAGAAATTACGCCATCGCTATCGAAAGAACCCAAAGAGATACCCATTTGTACCTGTAGCAAATCCATAAGAACCTAGGTTTGATTCTCAACACATTGAATGGCATGCAAAAATAGGCTGAAGTCCGGTTTAAGGCTGTAAATATGTATATCTAAGTAAAGAATAATGGTCTAAGTAGGTTACAAAACCTGGCAAGTACTATTGTGACTTTTCTTAAGTCATAAGTGAATCTTAGACACCACTGATTGACGCTGAATAAACCTGGGCAACTGCCTTGAGCAAACATGGTAATCAATGCCCACGCCTTCTCTGTATGAGAAGAGGACTTTACCCAGCGGTGGGATAGTAAATAAAAACATAATTCTGTGACTTTTTGAAAGTATTTTTATTTTTCAAAGCTCAGCACTACAGTTTACAATCACTTTTAGACTTCAAATCCCAAACGTACACTAGTGACGACTTCGAGTGATTTTCTTCACTTCAACTCACCCCCAAAGGACAAATAACTATAATTGAACTAACTTTAAACCTTAAACTTACAGTTAAAGTAGGCAGAGTTAAATCACACACTAAATATCATCATCCCTAATATAATTATGTAATTTCATATTTTAATATCCTCAATAATTTTATGGAGAATGGTACCCCATCAAAATATACTTTATGGCATCGGCATTTATGGTGGTACGGGCGTGACAACGCACCTTTAGAACCCCATAGGCAATATATCATAGGAATTACGACTTTACAGCTGTGAGTTAAGAGTGAAAATCGTATGTAAGTTGTCGTTGAGTGCAAAACATACGTTCGTTTGCGTACACCATTAATAGGGGTCTGTAATATAGGACTTTACAATGAGCCCCAAAGGTACAATAATTTCAGTCATTAATTGAGATCCAAACTTTTGTTTTACGTGCTCCTTATTTTATTATGTACTGCCTTGGGAATTATTGTGTGACAGATAGTTTGATGGATGGGGTACAATTGAATTTAATATCTGGTAAGTAGTCAATTGAGTACGGAGATCAACGAGTAATTTAATTCAGTTTAATTTGTCGGGATTGGATAAATGTTGGTATAGTATTAATTTATCTGTAACTGATATTGGGAAATGCTCTGATATTCAATTAATTTTTCAATATATTAATTGTTTTATTATGTAAATCACTTTTGTAGATAGATAAAATAACCCAGAGGTGTGAGTGTGAATACACTGGTACCAGATAGATAGATACCAGGGGGGTAGTAAGCCAATTTATTAAGGAAAATAATAAACCATTTGAAATAAATTTATATTTTTATTTCGATTTCTATTCAATTCCAAATTTTAGGTTTTACTTCTAACAACATATAAAATAAATCGCAATACAGCACCGGAAAAGAAGTTCGTGACTAAAAAAACTAATTAATCACACTTAAATGAAAAATATTCATGACAAAAACAATTTTAGTTTCAATCAAAACTGTCCCTAACATTATACGACAATTTATCACTTTCCGAATAAAATATATGCTTATGAAAACATTCGAAAATAACCCCGACACCTTTCATGAGTGAAGATTCATTAATTTCCAACCAAAAGTACAGTCTAGACGAATAAAAAGTTACAAAGAAGCATTGTGATGTCACAGTGTAAATAAAACAGTGAGATATTTGACGAGAAATGGGTAATGGCTTGTTTGTGTGAGTGTACGTCATATTTGTTTCTATACATTTAGGGACTAATTGGAGAGGAAATGTGTGGGCGTTTAGAAATATTGAATGAGGTAGAACATTATAGATGTTTAATATCAAGTAATAACTTCTACCGGTCCATTACTCTTACATTTAATTAATAAGACACACCATTTCCACAATGTCAAAATTACCCTTTTCAACTGTCATGTTCAATTTCAGTTTGCACAGGAAGGAAACTTGTACCGCCGCAAAATCTTACTCTGTGGCATTTCTCAAACGTGTCCGAGCGGCGGATATAGTGCCGATACCCTTATCTTAACAGCTTTAACTTCCTCGTAACATAATACTTCGCGACAGATACCGTTCGCAAATAAATTCGACGGTCGACGCCACTGACCGCTTCCTGCGGTTTCGATTTTTTGCCTCATTTTTTTATACTGACTGTACTTGTAGTTGTGGGGCTTGAGTGAATCATTGAGTCCTGTTCGTGTAGTAATTTAGACCTTGTTGAAATGGGTATAAGCAGAGTTTTAGGTGACAGTGAATTTTTAGATTCAGTCTAAATAAAATTATTAGAAACCTTTTGAAATTAATGTAATTGCTTATAAATAATAACACACTGCATTTCGGATGTTTTAAAATGCAGATTGAAATGTCATATTTAATGCGTCTTTTTGTAACAACTTTCAAGTTACAAAATTTCAAGTCTTTAAGAAGAAATGTCGCAAAAAAGCTTCGCCATAGTCTTATTTAAAGCCCGTATTACAAAGTTTGATTACAAATTGATTTGTACTCAAATCAATTATTTCCAATTATAAAATAATTATTTCCGTAAAGATCTCAGTTTATCGAATTGATCAAGTTAATCAATTCAAAGTGATCTAGTATAAAACAATCTTTTACCCCTAACCCGGTCCCTCCTCTAAGACGCTGCTGACAAACTCCGTAGGTTTATCAATTTCCAGTCTTTACATTGTATAAAACAAAGACGCTTCCCGCCGTCTGCACGCTTAGGCCTTTTAAACTACGCAACTTATTTAAACAAGCCTACTAAATCTAAATAAATAAATGATAATTAGCCTGCTGAAATATTTAGTCACTCAAATCTTTTCTCTTAATAAAACAGCAACCGTGACAGTCTCAACACCTTTTTAAAGCGACACAAAAACGGTAATATTATAAACCTGTCATCACAAACGGTACCCTTAGTAGCAAATTAAAAACCCTGACTCACCCTTTTAAGTGATAATCTGCGAATCCAGAAACAGACATTTGAAACACAAGAAGACTTTGTAAAGTTGTTACACAGGATATAAATTAAAAACTGTCTGGAATAACGAATGACATTGTTCCAGCCGGCCATCGTATCAACACGACGATTATTCCTGCTAACTTTAATGAGAATGTATGGACCGATGACAGTTATAAGAGCGCATTGTTTTTCATAATAAAACCCCGTATTTTGGAAGATTTTGAAACTGTTTTGTTGATGTGAAGACAGTTGGTCTGATGTTCCATTGTGGTTTCCAGTAATAGTATGATTTGTTTGTTGTAGTGCTCTTTATTGTAAGTGCGTATGACGGTGTTGTGGTTGTCGATTGAAGCTATTGTGTGAAGCGCTTTCCTTTGTATTGAGCTGATCATCAAAATTGCGTTGGTTTCTATACAATTGCGGAATATTTTTTTTATAAATATGTTGCTTTTTATGTTGCTTTAGACTTTTAATAGTCAGCTTATCATACGACCGTCTATAACATAACAGTCCAGTAGATTGATTCCTTGTGAAAAAACTAGACCGCGAAAATACTATACACCTAATACTCCCAAAACTATTATTATACAAGCGCATGATACATTATAATGTTATCTGTGAAATAGCAACGCACTTACGCCTCATTTAAGAAAAGCGTACCTATAGTCGGCCATCGACTTATTTTGTAGCTTAAAAATTACTATTGCCATCATTTCATCCCCTAACGAGTGCCATATCGCCCGGTCCTCAGATTGACGCATCCAACCTCAGCCTGCAATCTTCAGAACGGTAGTTGCATGATGATCAATGATTACTTTCTCCAATTTAAAATCCAATTTATAAAAAGCTTTGTTCTGAATGACTGACGGATCAACGCACAGCCTAAACCACTGATCGTAGAGACCTGAAACTTGGAGGATGTGTTCTTTGTATGATGTAGGCATCAGTATAAGGGGTGAGAAAGGAGGCAGAGTTTATATGAAACTGTCATTTATAATTTGAATTCGTATAGACCACGCGTGCGAAGCCGCTGGCGGAAAGCTAGACTTAACATAAAATTCTATTCCACAAAACAATCTAAGCCACCAAATACAGCACACTTGCGCAATGGCAAGCAGATCGGAGTAGAAATTATAGCTGTAATAAAGGTGTAAATATATATTAACCAATCAAGGTGCTCCGTTATCCGTCGCTAGGTGGCGCCGCCGATCATTACGTTCGTCTGCGTAGGCGCCGCGGTCTGTTACTAGTTGGACGCTTTACAATACTGGCTATATTGTGAAGATTTTTTTAATAGAAAATATTGATGACTGTAAGATTGGCTTTAGTATGTAATAGAACTGATGTTATATTTTTTTTGACGGCGGATTAACTGACAATAGACACAAGGAGATAAGCTCTTTTTAGCTAAATTTCACTTCTCTCCACCATCCAAGATCGAGCTCAATGGCGTGCCATGGGAGAGGTCTATATCCAGCAGTAGATTGACACGGGCTGATGATGATGCACCCACTGTAGGAGATTATAACTAAAGCCCAACATGTATGACTTAATCTGCAGTTTACCCAACATGTATGACTTAATCTGCAGTTTACCCAACATGTATGACTTAATCTGCAGTTTATCAATGCTAGTTTGGTGGAAAAAATCAAGAGACTTTTTATGAAAAGAACAAAAGATTCATCGAAATATGCTTTGGCGAGATGAGCCAAGCTACTTATTACATATGGTTATTGCAAAATACATCCAAAACTTTTTACAATCTACAACTATTATAATTTTTCCTATGTCTACTAAAAACTTTGGTATAAAGCCACAGACAAAATTATAATTTTTAGTACCTTTGGTTTCTTTCTGTTACTTAAAATCCGAATCTAAAACAAACTTGTCAATGTACTCGGTCCACCATGAGACAAACATGCGCGTACGCATAGCCGACCCGCGAAGCCGTTAGCTTGTCACCGTACGAGTAGGGCTGCCACGTATCGTAATCATATATTTTTTGTAATAAAAGGATGTGCTGTAATAATATTGTGATCAACAGGAAATTGAAAATATATTGTTTATCTGGAAGTAATATCGATATTGTATTAATAGAGATTGCGTGTAGATGTAAAGTGTATTATGTTACGTCATACTTTATCATCTTAACGCAAAAAACTGTACCAATTTTAGAAAAAGAAAAAAAAAAGAACACTACTTACCTAGCCTTTTCCCAGTACTGGGGTCGGTTAACAGTCTAACGGAATGTGGCTGAATATTTTGTTGTGTATGGAGCGACTGCCTATCTGACCTCCACAATCTGGTAAAATGATACCCCTTGGTATTACTGGTGATCAGAGTTTCTGGCTTCGTGCTACCAGTAACGACTGACAAAGATCTACAAATGACAGCTAGAACTACCAGTTTTACGTGTTTTCCTCTAAGCCGGATGCAGCAGAGTACCAGTGTTTTACATGGAGCGACTGCCTATCCGACCTTCCACAACCCAGTTACCGGGTAACACGGTACCCCATGGTAAGACTGGTTGCCAGACTTTCTGGCTTCTGACCACCCGCAACGACTAAATGATTCCGGATTTTTCATATTATTTTTTATACCTACCTATTAACAGTTTAACCTATTAACCAATCAAACGTGTCGTGCCAACCCTAGCTACATATACGGGTCACCCTGTTTTTGCGATAGCGTGATTACGACGCGGCGTTTATAAGAAAATTGTCCGTACCGAACAATTATCTTGAAACTTGTTTAATGGACTATTTGAGACACGCTTGCCTTTATAATATTATTATTACTAATTTGGGTCGATAATAAAATATAATCATAATTTGATGTCTGCGATGTCTCAGTGGAAAGGGCCTACTTTCTTCTAGAGGACAATTTAATGAACATTGATCACCACGTTTGTTGTGGCTCGGAGGATGAAGAGACCGCTTTTCAATCTCAAGAGTAGTGGGTTCGAACCTGGCAAGTACTTATAAGACTTTTTCAATGTTATACCTATGTGCTTTTAAGTTTATCTGGGACTTAGGGGTTAAAACTAAACCTTAATTCCAAAATCAAAAGGCCCTAAATCATTCAAAAGATATTCAACAATCTCTAATAATTCATCACCACTCTGTTCACAAACTTGCGAGATCTGAACACGACATTATAATAATACTTTCGAATGCGCAACAACCAATCAGAGTTTGAAGTTCCAGATAAGGCACGGTTCAGACGAACTTACGAACTCACTCGGCGTCAAAACGTGCCGCGACTTAATCATTTTGAATTACAATTGTTACATTTTAGAACAGAATGTTACAAAATTATGCTGGTTCAAGACTTTGAATTTTGAATTGGGTGTTTGTTGTTGGATATGAAATTGTAGGGTTGATTGGAATCGGGTTATATGTTAGTGTTATATAAATAAGGCTTCGTGAAATACGCTATTTGAAAGTTTCTATATAATAACCAAAATACCTTTTTGGAAATTTTACAAATAACACACATAGGTGATACCTTATCTAAAGCCCAGTCTTTATTATAAGTATCGAATTATATTACACTATATTTTATATTATAATATATGTATTACCTAACAACACCCACGTAGACAAACTAATATCTATATAAATCGTTCAGTTATTTACCATAAATGTGAAAGCATAACAGACAGACAAATAGAGTTACTTTCACATTAATAAAGATTAATAACTAGCTGTAGCCCGCGGTTACACCCGCGTCTCGAGGTAACTACTTCATGCACCCAGATATAAAGTAGCCTAAAGAAGAAAAGAAAAAAAGTGAAAGAAGAAAAGTGGAGAAGGTTTTAGTCTATCTTCGTACCAAATTTTATCCAAATTGGTTCAGCCGTTCACGCGTGATGCCGTGACCAAGGGAAATAGGGATTCATTTTTATATATATGTATAGATGCTGATGATGATGTTTTACACAATATAAAAAAATACCTATTTACAATGTTTCAAACAGTAAATGCTTTGACAGAATTTCATTTCAAAAATTAGCCTAGGAAACGCATTTTAAAACGTGACTGACCCTCCACAACGTAGCAATAAAAAAGGAAAATGGTCCCTAATTGGTGCATAATTTGTCGCAAAATTACTCCATTAAGCACCTATTTGGACTATAAACTAGTAATTTAATGTGGCTAAAACATGAAAGCGCCTTACTGTTTTGAAAAGCAATATGTGACATATCGTTACTTGACGGTAATAATTTTCCTTTAGGCGTCTACGTAAATAGAATCACTCGAAATTGAAATATACATAAGTAGATCAATTCACATTCGTACAGGAAAGCGTATCGCTGTAAAAACAAATAAACATCTCCAATAATATCAGTATTCGTTTCACACCTCAATAAGGATTACCCTTCTAGGACAAATAATAAAAAAGGGGAATCAGCCAAAAAATCGTTGAGCTGGCTCGACGCTTGATAAAAATCAATTCAATTTTGGAGACTGTAGCTGTCATATCGACCTACGTGAGACTCGCGTGACGGGAATACCAAATGGGGAGCGTAAAGTGGTTAAGTAGAAGTGCAAGTCAAAACAGAACTTAAAAAGAAGTACTAACCTTAATTCCATATACTACACTACGTCTTAAGTTAAACCCATTTATTAAATAATAAAAACCTTATACAAGGTAGCCGTTTCCCGCGGTTTCGGTTTCGCATCGCGAAGGAACTACTTAACATTCCCCAAGGCTCATCTCCTAACCGAATATCATCCAAATCTGTTAAGCTGTTTTATAGTGATAGCGTACAGACAGATGACACGCAGACTTTCGAATAATAAGTAGGGATAGGTAACAGATTTTTTTTTTATTTTAGTTAAGTAAACAACAGCGATACATTAAAATATTTTGCAAAATATGCTAATTACAGTTTTTATGGCCAAGTATACTTCAGTTAGTATAGTTTTACGTATCAAGTGCTTGTATTTAAGTGTAAATTTCAATGTAACCTTTTCTTTTACTTTCTGTCATATGACCTCTGTATTGAAATTCGCCGTAGCTATTTGACTCCGCTGACGAAAGCTTAAAGCCGGCTGATTTGTACGGTTCATCTTATCAACTAACTGATTGCTGAGCAAGCTTGTCTGTTCACATTCGAATTAGTGATAGTGATTAGTTCGTAGCAATTGTCGTAGCTAAATGCTACGAAGTTTCAGGTACTTACTGGGTCTGAATTATAAAGAAAAGTTTAGTTTTATTACTAATAAAATGTTTATTTTGAGCAAGACTTCTTATAGTAATTAATGTTATTTATTTAAAAGTAGATTGTATTTTTTTTAATTGAATAATTACGCACAGTCTACAGCAAAATTATCTAATAAAAGCTTTTGTTACTTAGTTTTTTACTGTCGTCTAATAAGATTGATGAAGTATTATTCATAAAATAATAATATTTAATTAAATTATTAAATACCTACCAATTTTCAGCAACATTCGTATTATTATTGTCTACGTCTGTATTATTGTCTTGCGATGTCGACAGCACTACAACCATTTCTTAAAACTTTCTACAAAGACTTCAATCTTAATAATTACAATCCGCGTTGGCACGAGAAAATACGCAAAAACGGCCAAATAGAATCCAAAAATTGCAACGCAAAGTAAAATCGAACCTCCCCAAGTCCAGTCCAACTCCATTTTATCTGTTTCAATTCTTTCATTAAGCACTATAAAGAGTTCCACAATCAATTTCTAGCCGCGATCCGCCTTATCCACGGTAACTTTGCGGTTCTTATCACCCTTATTTTGTGAGTAATAAGGTTTGAAGTTGAGTGAATTATCAGCAAATATGTGGTGTAACGTACGGAGTCTGTACATTCGTTGTGGATAGCATAGATTGATGGGCGTGGTTGGCGAAGCTAAGTTACCCACAAGTGAAGGGCACTTAGTGTATACGATTTTGAGAATCGTATACATTATAAAGGACACTGAGCATAAATCAAAGGAAATTAATGATTATAGGTTTTTTACGTTTTGCTCGAGGTTTGAGTTGCATTTCTATTGGATCATAGTCAATGAGTTTATTTTTCTATTTCATCTTGATTTTTTTCCTCAATTCTGTAAATAAGTATTATAATTTTAACATTGCTAGTATCTTTCCGTCACCTTTTTATATCATTCTTAAGACAAAAGCAATAGTGGTATGACACGTATGTACATAGAATCGTATCGTATCGTAGTCGTCACGTACAATATAAACGTGCTTGAGGTTAGTACAGATTACGAGGTGGAACTAAAGTTGATGTATGGACGGTGTTCAAAAGAAATTTAGGTAGAATTGTGGTCTAAAAGAAAAAGGGATTGGCTGAATAACCCCTCAATGGCTTTAAAGAACCCGATCTTTGAAATACTGAGAGTGTGTTTATGTAGTTTTATGGTTTCGTTTCTATGATGTATAAAAAGTTAAGTGTGGGGTATTGGTATATGCTAGACAAAAATATAGAAATGAATAAAAGTACTTTATTAGATACTAGCGGTTTCGCCCGCGTAAGCGCGAATTCAAATTAAAAATGTTAGAGTTTCATACAAATTTTTCCCCCCTTTTTCACCCCCTTAGGATACAAATTTCGTAAAAATGCTTTATTATCGGATGCCTACGTTATACAAATAACACCTCAAAGTTTCAAGTCTCTACGATCAGCGGTTTAGGCTGTGCGTTGATCCGTCAGTCATTCAGGACAAATATATATACGAAACACTTCACGCACCCTTTAATTTAAATTATTCACAAAGGTTTTTTTGGATGGGAAATCGTCAAATGTCTTTTCCTGCCAAGGGTGGGACAAGAGGGAGTGTCAGACTACTACCTAAAACCCATCCATGTTTCTTTCTCAGCCCTTTTTATTCCGGGGGCGCGACAACTCTTTCGAACATCCCGCAGTACCGGCAGGCTGTGTCCCTGTGGGGAGGGCCCCATCATCAATGCTAACATCTCTTTGGGGCGCGCGTGGAGCATGAACGCGCCATCGACAGATATGGATGGAGTAGTTTAGAGTATCAAGATCCATCATCATAGTCCCACGTTTCCAGCAAATATGTTCATCGTATCTAATATTATAAATGTGAATGTGACTTGGCGTATTACGCTTTTAAGGTAAAACAACAACCGATTTGGATGAATGATTTGGTATGGAGATAAATTGAACCCTGAGGAGGACATAGTATCTATAGTTTATATCCGACTTTAGAACAATCACATTGGTAATTGCCAGATTTCGTGCCCGCACACTAGTTTCCTCACGATGTTTTCCTTCACCGTTAGTCAGTGACGTCTAATTTTTACTTAAAAAGTACATAAAAGTCACATTGGTACTTGCCAGGTTTCGAACCCGCATACTCGTTCACGAGAGGTTAACCTTAACCACTAGGCCACCACGACACGAAAGCCATGTGGTGCATAACAATCTATTCCATGTCACAGAAAGGCATAATCCCAATAGTGACGACACGTATTCAAAAGTTAATTAACGAGTAGCTATTAATTAATTTACTTAGACAATCGTCGTAGGCTTACAATAAGTGATTGTCAACAAAACGTTTGGGAGCGAAATTTTAATTGAACTTTAACGTAATGTAATCGTCTGACTAATAGGCATTACGTTTATTAATCAAAGCTATAACTCATGAGTCATTAAAACCATTATAGCTACTATAAGCGCAATTATTAATTCATGTTTAAAATCTTGAACCAATTCTCTCTCAATATAATTGTTTGATGACTTTCAAACACATTACATCATAAATGCACACGTTTTTAGGGTTCCGTAGTCGACAAAGAACCCTTATACTTTCGCCGTGCCTGTCTGTCTGTCCGCGGCATAGCCTAAATTTTGTATGGATATGCATATTGATCATGCTGACAATGTGGTAAAATAAAATTTACAGTTGTGGCTCGACACTTGGCGGGTTTTGTTATTTAACGTTACTATTTTCTGTCAGTTAAAAGACTAGCTTGGAACTGAATTGGAACATTTTATGTCAAAAATAAACATTCAGATCTTAAAGAGATGTTTCCACATTTGTTAGATTATTACCATTAGGTATTGTAATAAAAGCCAAGGGAATTTCATAGCATAAAATAACGGTTACTAAAAGCCATTATTTATATACAATAAATTATAATTATTATGATATAATAATAACGTGCAAATAGCTAAAACACTTATATCTCAAAATATGCATATCAATGTTTTTCAGTTATATTTATTTTTGGTAAGTAATAATACACGTCTGCTACGTGATTATATTACTGAATTAAATTCAATTTTCCGGGAAAATATTTTTGTTCTCTGAAATGTTTCGCTACCTGCGATCATTGATATTTCTTCCATAGTAAAAATTTAAATATTTCAAGTAAAAAAACGCATGAGGTTATTGTGCTTCTATTTTTAAAATTCATGCACGTATCCCATTGGCTAAAATTAACAAAAATTCAACGTTCAAAATTTTGTAAAACAAAACGAGGATTCCTAAAATTTCGGAAGCAAATGTACACGACCCTCCATTTGGCTCCAAAACAAAAAGTATATAATAACAATTCGAAGGACACTAACTATTAACACTGTCCACTTTTGTATATAACTTCAAAACCAATTTAATTTTGCTACCAATTCTAACATTCTATAATCTTAAGTCGTTTGGCTAGAGACTAGTTTTGATTAAATATGATTTTCATAGATGCACATGTAGGGCAGTTTTGTAAAAAGTAGCTAGCTTGGCAAGGCTGCCAACGGAGCTGGTCACTCGAGAATTGTTTAGTTGGCCAGTCCACATTCAAACTTGCAGTGTCCAACTACAGCGGGGTGGTCATTTTCAACTGGTTTTAATACATTGCTCTGTAAATTTCGACAAAATTTTCTTTAAGCTGAAAAGCAAGCGTAGATATTTTGCTAGACACTGTATTTTTTAGGCAATAGATTGTTCTGACCTGCCCAAGTGTTGTCCCATCCTAACTATTATTATAAATGCGAAAATGAGTTTGTTTGTTTGCTCCACTTTCACGGTAAAACGGCTGAACCGATTTAGATGAAATTTGGTATGGAGATAGATAGGACCCTGGAGACAGTTAGAGACTTCTTTTTAGCTGGGTGCGTTCAATAGTTTTTTTATCCAAATATTAAATTAACAAAAGCAAATATATGTATTATCATAACTTTTGATATTACTCAGCGCCAGTGTATATTTATGAGTGCTTTGGTCAATAAACCGATTAAATTATTAATTAATATAAAATAAAGCTGTATTTACACAATGCAATTTAGTTAGTGATACTGTTATTACTTTGTGTTTCATTTGATCGCGAAATTACATTATTTATTTATGTTGATGCAATTTTGTTATTAGTAATTTGTTGATTTATTTAGTATCAATTAATGTCCAGTATACTATGTACCTATTAACATCCACACTATTAATTAGAGTAGGAACCTAAATTCAAATTCTATTTTTAAACATAGATTTATGTAAATTATCCCAAATTACTAAATCGACGTTCAACATTTTATAGTATAAAATCATTTTGTATGGCTATTAGAATTTATAGTAAGTTACCAAAAATAATGTTAAAAATCTCAACTTCAATTTATTTAAAAGAAAATTATTTGTTCTCCTAATTAACAAATGCTATTATTCTGCCAATGACTTTTTTGATGATATAAGCATTGTTATACTTTAATAGATCCTTACTAATATTATAAATGCGAAAGTAACTCTGTCTGTTACGCTTTCACGCCAAAACTACTGGACCGATATAAATGAAATTTGGTACAGAGATAGAATAGACCCTGAAGAACAACATAGGCTACTTTTTACCCGGGTGCGCTAAGTAGTTCCCTCGGGATGCGGGTGAAACCGCGGGAAACAGCTAGTATTAAATAAACCATAAAAATATTTGTACCACCTACCCCGATTCGGTAGAAAATTATGATACTATAAAATACCGTTAACACATTTTAAACTATATTCTAACAAATATTTTTTTCTTCCTTTCCTTCTTTCATGCGAATAATACGTATAGACTAGAAGGTAAAAATAAATGAATAAAAAAAAATCAAGGGTATTTTTCACAGTGTTCGAATTTCACGATTCATCATCATCATCAGCCTATCGAACACTAGCCCACTGCTGGACATAGGCCACCCATAACGTGTGCCTAAATGCCTGGTCTTTAGCTTCACGCATCCAACTGCCTGCAGCCTTTCGTAGTTCATCACTCCATCTTGCCCGCGGGCGTCCTACACTACGGATAAATTAACAATTCTTGCCAAAATCTCCTTTGCTTTTCTCCCAAATAAAGCAATGTAAAGCTTCCAAATAATAAGCGTCGCAGTCACCTCGGACTACGCCGCCACAAACACCGTACTGCCAATTCACGCCCATACGCAGACTTGTTGAAAGAAAATAAAATCAAGTCGATAGCATAAGTATTTTCTGAAATAATTAGCTGTGACAGACGGACAGACGAAGTGAAACCATTAGGGTTCCTTTGTACCATTTTTGGTACGGAAAAAAAGTTTTACGCGCCTTTATTGCTTAATCCTAAATATAATTTGTGCCGAAATTGATCCTGGATAATTGATTCAGTTGGTGTAATTGGTTTAGGCCGTTCCAATTTGAACTAAAATAAATAAATAATAATAATAATGAATAATGATATTTCAAATCTGAAATTAAGTTCATTTGTTACGGAAAAACGGCTGAACCGATTTAGATGAAATTTGGTACATAGATAGATGGGACTCTCGAGACGGTTATAGGCTTTTTATCTGGGTATGTTAAGTAGATCCCTCTGAACGCAGATGAAACTACAGTAAATGGTTAGTATCAAAATAAAGACCTAGCCTCTACACGCGACTTCGTCTGCGTAGACCTCAAAATGTGGTGCAGATACTGCGAAATAAATTATTCTATGTTTACCAACTGATATGGTTTTCATTACGGAATATCACATCTTTAGACAACAAACTGTTAATCTCTATCAGCCTATTTCAAAATCCATGAAAAGAATATTAATGACTGACAAATCATAATCAATTCAAAACACGCCGCGCACACATCCGTAAAATGATTCACTTGCGAAAAAATAAAACATTAAACAAAAAATTATAGCTAGTTTAACACCAAACGGTTAGGTGATGAATTTAAAAAGCAAACCGACTGTATGGTGACTCACGAGTATGGAGCACATTAATTAAATATACCAAGGCCTTCCTAGTCCACACGTGGTGTTAGTCATCTAGTACTTCTTACACGCTAGAGAAAACATCGGGAGTTGCTTGCACAAATTAAAAAAGTTAGCTCGCGGAGGTCTGGAACAAAATTCCAGACGACCGCCGTCCGGGATCGTCAGAAAAATAAGTTTCTCATTAAGGTTATAGAAATAGCAGTACATCATGTATCTTGATAGTCTAACACACACACTTGTCCATAAAGGGCGAGAGAGAGTCGAGTAGGGCATAACGTTTTTTCCATTCGTGACGATTTTTACCAGTCAACTCCTGCCGAAAACCGTATCAAGGAAATTCGTTCCAAAGGTATGGCCTTGTTGTTCTACCGGTCATAAGCACGAGTACTGTACTACTGTCAGTGCTGAAGTCCTGGGTACGACCTCTCCATCGGTGTTTATGGAATTTTCCCCATAACAACCCGAAGTCTGGTTAACGTAATGGGCTCCTATTGCATGGGACTTAAATATAACTAACAAAATGTGGGTGAATACATCTCCGTCTGACTTTCCGGGGACATAAGTAAGTAATATACAATACTAGCTTTCCGCCAGCGGCTTCGCCCGCGTGAGTTATACGAATTTAAATTAAAAATGACTGAACTGAACTCCCCCCCTTTTTCACCTCCTTAAGGATAGAATTTCGGAAAACCCTTTCTTATCGGTTGCCTACGTCATACAAAGAACACACCCTCCAAGTTTCAGGTCTCTACGATCAGTGGTTTAGGCTGTGTGTTGATCCGTCAGTCATTCAGGACAAAGCATTTTATATATTATATAGATTTTGAAATCACTCAAAATATATCTCGTCTTTTCGGCTATGAAAACATTCGAGTTCAAAACAAATTAGCCGGTTAATAGTTACACAAACAAAATGACTGTAACAAATGTTGTAAAGTTCAAAAGTCCGAACGGTTAGGCGTCCAAAGCTTAAAATAGACAGTTTGGACATCAGTCAGTTACTCACTGTTCTGTGACTCACGGCGCTGAGCGTGACAATCATACGGTTATAGATGGCACATCATCATTATTATTTACATACTCGTACATAACAACCTAATTAATACGTCATCATCCTCCTGCTCTTATCCCAATTTATTTGGGGGTTGGCGAAACATGTCTTCTTGTTACCATACTTCTGAACAATTCCCAAAAAAAAAACGATTAAGCTCTAGGTATTTATGGCTACCCAAAAAAAATGTCAGGACGAGAGCATTTAATTTTCATAGTATGAAGAGTGTTTTAACTCTGCAAGAATTTTAACACCGCCTTTTAATTTTTTACCAAAATAGTACAACGACGTCTATAAACATAAAAGTGAACTAAACATTTCAGAAAAATTAACAATTCTCTATCTTTTTTTTTGTATCTGCGATCGACTGAGTCATAATCAGATGTTTAGACTGTATCATTATTGTTATGATTTGCATGATATTATTTCTCTTCTTCAGCCTTCAAATAATGTTTTCCAGCGTCTAGCATTTTTGGTTCAACTATAGTATTTGCCATCTTTTCAGTCTTGTAATATTCTTAGTGGTTTGAATTAAATCTCTAGCGTCTCTCTAGGTTTATGTGATTTTGCAGTCTTTCCATGTCACAGTATTTTCTACCACTATATCTGACGTGATTTTCTTTATCCAGGCTAGAAAATATAGTAGTTCTTGCAGCTTAATTCGATACAACTAAGGATTTTTCTATTTTTCGGTTGCCCAAACGAAGCCGAAGACTAATTCCAATGACGTCGAAGGAAGTGCACTGCACTCTTTTTGACATGCTAAGTATATACATTTGCGTTATCTATATTTAGTGTAGTATTGTCTAATGATTTGGTTGTAAGCTGGCTGTGCTCATTAGACAATATACTACCAAAATAACTTTTTGTAAAGACATAGCTCATAGCTCTTATTAAGAAACCAATTCAACACCTAAGCGTGTCTTAAAGTACATAAAAACGTCTTGTAGGTATCCTCATCTCCCATCCTCAGTCTAACCGTGATAAACGCAGCTTAACGCCATTATTCATTAAACCAACAAATAATGTATAATACGAGCAAATCACACGACTTATACATATGTATATCAATATTTATATACGTAGGCAGACTCCGCTGGTCGTCTGCAAATTTTATGGCATAAAGGAATATTCTAAATAAGCTATAAAAGACATTTTCCTTGAAAATAACTCGGTATACCGTGATTTAGAGGCGGGCCATGAAAATATTATGCGGCAGAAATTGATGTTATGCGGCCAACATATACAGGCATCGATATTGGGAACAAGATGGCTACGTTCATTATTTATTGATACACATTTGAGTGGCTCGTGGCTCAGTAACTGTGCTGATCTCGATAAGTCGTGAATTCGTTAACAGGAGACACGTGACTGTATGGGTTCGAAATCTGACTATATGTGACTTTTGTGTAGTCATATGTATCTACTGACTATGTCTTCTTGAATGCCATTAACTGGTTGATCTTTTGAACCATAAAGGAAACCATCACTAGAAAGCCAGAAATCGTTAAAAATATGTAATTTCTCCTTTTATCATAAATCCATACAAAGGTTGTCTTTAAAAGATCGCTTTTAGCGATAAGACCGCCCATTGTGTCACCTTTTGTAACTAATTTTCCATTGTCTTATATTTTGTTTTTGGTGTACATAATAAAGACCATGTTATTCTATTTTACATCTAAAATTTCTCAACTATCCCGAGAAAGCGAGGTGATAAATGCTATCATACCCTTCTCGTATAAGAAGAAACTTTGGGACAGTAGATGTGCCGGTGCTGTTAATCTCGATCAGCATCCATAGGCTAGCCGCTAGCTAGACAATACTATATTTGTACTATGTTTTATTTCACTTGCAATGGTCGGAAAAGTATGTGCTAAGTTTTCCGTTTCATATTTTGTAAACCAATTTCCTTGCTGTTATATCAGGAAGAAAAAATATCTGTTTGGGTATTTCTTACTAAATTATTCATCCTTTACAAATTAAAAACAAAAGCCTGAACGTACTTTAATGAACCCGAACAATTAGCGCATCAAACCTCATTGTCTATGACGCTTACGTATACCACATCGAATAAACAACTGTGCAAATATTTGATGTGGCAACAAAGCGATGCACTAAGTTCGTTGCACCACATTTTAGTTGGCAATGTTTAACAAAGGCCCTTTTTGATAACGGAGAATTTTGTGACTCATGGATTTTGGTGTCGATTAAAGTACAAGCTAAAGCGATTTTGATCGAAAGCAGATTACTCGTGGAATTTAAAATACTAATAATTTCCATTTTTTATGACATAAATCTACACTAATATGTATTATAATGAGGAAAACTTTGTTTGTTTGTAATGAATAGGCTCAAAAACTAATGGACCGATTTTAAAAATTCTTTCACCATTCGAAAGCTACATTATCCACGAGTAACATAGGCTAAATTTAATTTTGGAAAAAAATAGGGTTCCGTAAGATATTTGGGCTTTCTACCACTATTCCACGCGGACGAAGTCGCGGGCAGAAGCTAGTTTCTAATACTAATATTAGAAACTAGCTTCTGCTTTACTAATATAAGGGTAGATTCTGAGTATTTCAAACTTCTCCTAAATATAGGCGTTCGACACTGAAGAACGGCCAGTGAAACAGCTTTTATAATGCTGTTCTTATCTGTTGGGTTTTTGCAAACACACAGCTGAAAGGATGATAATTTACAATTTAGCTTTCACCTCATTGTCAAAGGTACAAATGAAAGACCCCTTAATTGTTAGTATGGGTAAAGTCGTAAATAGCTGCCATCCTGATTTCTCAGTAGAAAACATCTTCGAAAAAAATATTTTTATTTTTTTATACTACCTACTACACAATCCTGATAACCGCTACCTCTCATTACTTACACCTAAATGCAGCGAGGTGCAGTAATTAGTACGGTGTGGTCAGACAAACAGTCTTGCTCCCATTTTTATTGTATTTCAGCGTTTCTATTCTGAAATTATTTTCCGCATTGGAATTTCTTTTTCTATTGATTACGCTGAACCAAGTAAATATAATCGGGTTTCTACCTTAAATGATTAGGTATGGTCTGTCTATATGTGTAGGTATTTATGGCATCTTCTATGCCTTCTTGAGCTGGCATTTCTCCCGGACAGGCGAATGTTTGACGTTACGGGTTTAAAAGAAGCTAGAAGCCTGATAACTTAAAAATATCCTTAGAATTAATAGTTGTGAAAACAATATCTTTGGAAAAGAAAATAAAACAGGAATGAAATGTTCGTGACCTTATTGGATTATGAAAATTAAGTATTTGGCTATGCAAAATACTAAGCCCACCTTTCACCTTTTTAGCTTTATCTTTCTAAACGTGCAAGCTATGCATATAAAAAACTGCATCATAACCATTTCAGCAGTGTACCCACAAACAGACCAACAATTAATTTCCAGATAACGATTTACAATAACAAGTGTTGCATGCTATCGCTACAAGCAGACAAGTTTGCATAAAGAATGATCGATGTGCAGTATATTAGAGCAGGTGCATCCGTGAAATGAGTCATTAGTACATCATTATGGGTTTATAATTGCAGAAAGAACATGCTCCCGTTGATAATATGCACTTCGGTATTGTGAAACTAATACGTAGGTGTAGCTGCGCGGGATTGGCGGAGATTACATGGTGATTAATGTGCCTTTACGATCAGGTGTTTCATGGGAATTTTAGTAAATAGATGGGAATTCTTGATGGTTGGAAGACACATTTTGATACCATTATCATCGGCCTTTACTGATTCATTGCGGAATAAAAGCCTCTTGGCATACAGAGAAGTCATGACTTCTGCAGCATTGATCACCCCGCTTGCTCAAGGCGGATTGGCGATTTCAGACTTTTTAATATTCAGTGTAATGTTTTTCATCACATACGATAAACTCTAGGAAGAATGATAAAGTTTACTATAAAACATAAATAGTATACCTAATATTTAAAGTAATTAAGATCCAGCGTTTCACATTCAACACTGTAATTTAAGCAAAAAATAAGCATAAAAAATTCAATTTAAATTAAATAACATTTGAACATTCATCAAAAGATACCTTGATTTCACACAATTTAAGCGCACGCAATCTCTCGGCCCTCATATTTGATGATTTCCAAGAATATAAATAACATATAAAAACCGTATATTGTTCGTACCAATTTTTCGCGTTTACCCGACCCAACTGACCGTGAAATAAGCCGGTATTCGGAGAAACCGATTATCCTCTTTAAAACGAACCGTAAAGGATGACTTTTTGACTAGTAATTTGGCTTTATTTCGCCCAGTGCGTCATGCTTGACGGAATTTTCAATGAATAAGATGTTTCATCTAAATTAATTCGGATTAGCATCAAATTTATTTTATGAATAGTAAAATAAATTTAATGTTTTATTAAACTGTATCTACAAAAACATAGTTATAATACGTCACGCCTGTTAACGAAGAATTAGGCAGAAGTGTACCTAGAGCCTACGTAATATACAGTATAGCCATATTTTGTCAGTTTATGCCTAGGGTAATAGTGGACGAGGTTATCAAACGAGCACATAGAGGACTAAAGTCTACAACTGAGAAAAAATCGGTAATATTTTCCTCGACCCGGGAATCTAACGAGGCACTCATACTTGCTATTATAGATATACAGTTTTCTTATTATAAAAAAACTAGCTATTTCACGTGGCGCCATTCACGTCCCGAGAGAACTATTTAACAAACTCGGATAAAAAAACTAATCGTCTACAAGGTCCCCTCTATCTCCGTATCAAATTTCATCTAAATCAAAACATTACATCTTCTATCTATACTTATAATAAATCTGTAGAGAGGTCAATTCTGTACATGAGATATATGTATTTCCAAAATAACTATCAGGGGGTGATTAGGGATCGATACTGATGCCAAAAATGCAATCAGTAAAATTTTTGTCTGTCTGTATAAACTCTATAGAAACAAAAACTACTCGACGGATTTTAACGAAATTTGGTACAATTATTTGTCATACTCCTGTCCCTACTTTTCATCACGCTTCAATCAATAGGAGCAGAGCAGTGAAGGGAAATGTTGTCATTTTGTTTAAACGCGCTAATCTCAGGAACCGCTGGTCCGATTTGAAAAATTCTTTCAGTGTTAGATAGTCCATTTATCGAGGTAGGCTATAGGCTATATATCATCACGCTAAGACCAATAGGAACGGAGCAACACTATTCCACGCGGACGAAGTCGCTGGCAGAAGCTAGTATTTAATAAACTCTTTATCATAACTTTTCCATTCATAATGTTTAGAAATTAAGAAAATTCCAGCACTGATACGCGGACGTGGTGAAGAGTTTATATTTTGGGGGCTGGCTTTTGTAACTTTTAACGTTCAGTGCATATAGATAGGATCTTCTTTTTTCAATATTTTGTTCATTTTACAAAAATATACGTAACAATAATAATATATATAACACAAAAGGTACGAATTTATTTTCCCTCAGGTACAAGGAAGCATCCAGTTAAAAAAAACAATAAAATGATGACATCCACAAAACATCCAACAAAAATATGTCATTCACTCTTATTTACGGAGTGCATTATCCTAAAAAATATTTCGAAACAAAAATTACGAAATACTTTCTTTTAAAGTGTACCATTTTGATATAAGGAACAGAGACCAAACTTCATGATACAATCCTATTCTGATGGGAACACAAAAAGACATGGTCGACCACAAAAAAAAATAACAAGAGCCAAAGTAGGAAAAATCTTTAAAGAGTTACGTCATTTGTGGTCTATGATTCTCTGGATCAAGACTATTGCAAAGACACCTCATCTGTAAGCCCTCCCCCTACATAGCTGGGCGAAAATAAAATCTAAAACTATGACTACAGTTAACCTTTCACATTGGAATTAAATAGTACCTAATAGATAATGTAATACTCGTAATTTCCTAACTTACCTAATAAATAAAAAAGAAAAACTCTGTTACATCCTTATCATGCTATATCTCTTACTAGCTGTATCCCGCGGTTTCACTAGCGTCTGCAAGTAGTTCCCTACTTCACGCACCCGGATAACAACCTCATCCAGGGTCCCCTCTCCCCTCCAGGGTATCATCTCTTTACTAAATTTAATCTAAATCGGTTCAGTAGATCCAGAGATTACCCTCTAAGACCTCACAAACTTTACATCATTATAATATTAGTATAGATTGGCCGCCGTTAGCACTCTGTTGCGTGTTTAATCCTACACCACTGTTCTGAACATACATACATCAAATTCTCAAACACATCAAAGAGTATATTTTTTTTTATTTAGTATCTGATTTAGTGTTTCAACGTGCACCATTAATAACTTTAGCGGGTATAATGTAACGCGTATTATGCGTCAATGTCTGTATTCTTGGCAGTATTTTTAGGTGGATGTCTTAATGTGACAGTACTGTTTCAGGATTCTGCCGTGAAACTAAAATCTTTTGAAGTATGTTCATACAATGTTATTTTTTGTTGACGCAATACTCTTTTTTCGGCGCTGTCAGAACTCAGTTTTGTTGGTAGGTGAAGTCCTAAGACATCAGGAGGCTATCACAGAGAGATCAAAATGAACAATAATCTGGCTTATCTCGATTTTGGGGACATTATCATTACAAGTATTCCCCTTTTTTTTCGGAAGGGAAATGATCAAATTACCCCTCCCGCCTTGGACGGGGCGGAAGGGAGTGTTAGACTCTTACTGACCAAAACCCATCCATGTTCCTTCCTCAGCCCTTTATGTTCCGGGGGCGCGGTTACTCTTTTGAACATCCCGCAGCCCCGGCAGGCTATGGTCCTGTGGGAGGGCCCCGTCAAAGGGTTACAAAGTTTTCCCTTCACGTATTTAATACTAATAAAAAAAAACAATTAATCAATCAACTCAAGTTGCGCCACAACACCCTGTAATCCATCTTCCACATCCAATAAATCCAATTATTTTCTACGATCGCAAATTAAAGGAAAACCTTCACAATATTATTTCCCTAAAACATTTAGCATGCAAAACATAAAACAGCATTGTTCCTCATAAAGTATAGTTGAAAACGTCCGCCGCGCCGTGTTTGTGTCGTTCTGAATGATTAATACATTTATTTCATGTTGCATTCCACTTCTGTATGTGAGACTAACAAATAAATGGTATTTCAGTATTATTTTTAATTATAACTAAGTATGAAAACAGAAATGATGAATTTTACGTAACATTTTTAATATACTACTGCACTATTTGGTAAACCTTACTCTTACAAAAATAATTTAAAGACTCGGACTAGGACTAGGTCTCTCACATGTTTACATTTACATTGCACTTTCTTATTATTATTTTTCTAGTAATAATTATAGCCTATGTTACTCATTGATAATATAGCTTTCATACGGAAAAATAATTTTTGAAATCGGTCCAGTAGTTTTTAAGTTACACACAAAAATACTAATCTTCCCTCTTTATAATATTAGCGTAGATGTAGATTTACAACTTTTAGATATTATTTACCATCATGGTGATGCATTTGCATAGACAGTAAGACAAAGGCTTCTATCCTATATACAGTTAATGATTTTTTTACTAGATAAATAGATAAATACTTTTACTAAACACTTTTTGGGGCTTATTTATTTAACACTTCTCATTTTCAGATTTTTACAATCATTTCCGACAACATGTTTTTAAATGAGACTCTCAAAAGCCCCACCGTGCATACATTATGGTAAATTTTACATAAATCTTATATAAATATGAAAGTGCAGCTGATTATGTCAATATGTAGCTGGTACGTGCAACGCTGTACCAAACTTGCACATTGTTGGTAAACCTCTCCATATAACAGTTAATTACAAACAGACTAGACACTTCTGCTAAAGTGTGCGTTGATTGGGCCGCTCGCTGAGTTAATACCTACGCGGCACACGAAAAATATTAAACCAAATTGCAGTTACATGGTGTGCTGTGATTTCATAAAATACAAATAAAACACATTGGTCATCGCGTGTGCGTTTCGAAGTCACCACACACCATGGTTATATTTTTACGTAACCAAAAAGAAAAAAAGTTAATAAATTTGAGTGAGAGATTTCTTAGTATAGTAGCAAATTCTTTACTAGGTTTAAAAAAATGTGAACAATTTTCAATCTTATTGAATGGTTGTGACAAAATTGAATGGTGAAAACCCAGATATCTTAAAAAAAATATACAATATATTAAATAAGAGCATTCTCTCAAAATATTACAATCCATCCGCAGCCTTTACTTGCTTTCAGTTAACCATTAATCAAAACTCCAGCGATATTAAAATATTCAGATCTTGTTGCTTTATCCGCCCAAAGTAAGTTTATCAATCAAACCTTTTCTACCTACCTACAGACTGTCGCATCTCCATAATATCCTCATAATCTACATCAGCACACCGTAGACGTAAGAGGATTATGGTACTCCACCGCGAACTAAGTCGGGCTAATGCAAAATTATTTAATAAATATTTACTGAGCGAAAGGGATTGTCGGTAAGAGCATTTTATAGGGAATCAGATCATCTAGCGATAGACTATTAATGGGATTCACGGGGAAATATTAAATGTACGGCGATTGATATAAATAAACTTAAAGATTAGCTTGTAAATGGCGTTTGCTCGCGTCGACACTTATTTAGACTACACTAGTTTAAGCCCACGGCATTGCCCATAAAACATAGCCTTTAACTGTCAGGGATATTTCTTTTATTATTTTAAAGTATCTCTGGAAGTGGTCTAGTCGTTTCAGATATTACCCAATACATAGAAACTTTACCCCTTTATACCTAATACCCGCGTTTCACCCGCGTCCCGAGGGAACTACTTAACGCACCTGGATAAAAAGTATATAACCGGCTCCAGGGTCTTATCTATCTCCATACCAATTCATCACAATAGGTTCAGACGTTTTACCGTGAAAGCGTAACAAACTCACGTTCGCATATACTATATTTCATCGGATATTATTGTCCTATCGCTCAGACCTCTTTTTTATCCATATGCGTATAATGCTTGAAAATTAATTATCATAAATATTTGCTCAAAGCAGTTGGTCAGTTCGTAGTTTGCACTTAATTTGCTTTATTTTTATTCCAACACAATGGTACAAAGTATTTCCATAATAATTTGTTCAATAAAATTGTTAAATTAATTAATCGTACGTAATGCTGCCTGAAACAATAGCAGTCTGCCTACCCCCTAACCAGGCAGAGTGTGGTGTACACACAGCCAAAAGGTGTGGCATTAACACTGGGAATCAATTCAAACGCAGACCACGCGCCACATTACTCATTTGAACGAACGTGGTTGAAGGGGATGGGTTGCCATATATTGGAAATATTTTCCCAAAAAAAACGATTAAATTGTTAAAAAATAAAAATATTACAACTCACTTCTGTATTTTCTACATCAAATTTATATTTTGCCAGTTGAGTTTTATAAAAGCTACTTAGAATTTTCTCTTAAATAATCTTATTTCTAATATTATTTTTGCGCGATTAGGGGATCAAGCACATGGTCAGCAGCCGCTTTAATTTGACCACAAGACTATTGATGCAGTAATCTATATTAAACATTCGAGTCCACATTTATTATTAAATATTATAATTATTTTTTATTCAAATATAATTACGATAAAATATTATTTATTTATTCGTAATTTGTATTCTTAGGCCAAAATATAATAATGAAATTCCCCATATATCTGAAGAATATCTAAGCTGGCAACACAGACAAGCGATGTGCGGTAACATTTTTATTTTTTCCATCGTTTGTACATTTGCGGCGACATGTCGCTGTAAATTCAACGCGTTTTATATACGTTTGAATTAAACCTCCATAACCACATAGGCACAAGTAGTGGGTATAGCGCGCGGGGTTTTATTACTAGGCTGGAACTTGACGCTTTTATGGAAGTGGTAATAAAACTGTGTAGTTTAAGGTCTCGTCATCAGCTTACATGAGCGTCTAGTTCAGGATATCACATTACGAGCTTAACAGCATTTTATTTTCAGCGTTAATAAAATGCTTTTTTTTTCAGTCAATGGATGATGAGACGAAAACATACCTTACCCAATGCTTGAACTTATATGAGCTTTCATTTATCGGCTTAAGAATTTAATTATATTCACCTAATTGTATTGTGGTATGCCATTTCTCAATAAAATTGGAGTTTTTTCACGTGCTCTCTGAAGGGGGTATGGTATGCCATGGTTAGTGTTACTTAAACTAGTCGATCAAGTCTTCATGGTTGTTACTTAACTACGAGCCTCTCATTGAGTATTATGAGTACTGGAATTGTGTCAACAAATCTATCGGCAGACGGGGACAGCGACTTTACGTGCTCTTCCAGACACGATGGTGTAGCCCGATTAACTATATACCTGACTCTAAGGAGCTTTGTATTTTTTTAAACCTACAAAACGACCCAACACACGAATTGAAGTGGAGACCTCGTTAACAACAGTCCCGTTTGCGACCACTAGACCAATGAGGCAGTCTGTGGTCACCCACCTACAGACTCACAACAGTAAGGAAAGATAGACAGACAGACAGACCAATCAATCAACAATGCTATTATTTAGTACCTCTCATTATTCTTTCTACATTTCTCGTTAATTCCATTTACTTCGTCATGTTAGAGGGCTCATTAAAATACTGTTTATAGTTTTACGATATGTGTACATTCTACAATTTTAATAGCGTGAACACAATTGTTTGCGCGAACCAATTAAATAGGTTCAGTCGGTAAATAATTGTGTTTACACCCCGCAAATAAGTAACAATACAGAGTGTAAAAAGTTAGCGTGACGAGGTTCAACTATAAATAATAAATTGAACTTCACAAGTGAACGAACGACGACATGTCCAATGTAAACTTATAAATTGGCTGAAAAATACACGGGGCTGACTGTACAGTGTACATGGGTCGCTAAATAAATATCCTGGTTGTTCTGTTTTTTTCATTTAATTATAATGAGGTTTGTTTTAGATAGAAAAACTGCTTTTGGTTTATGTTTGTGGTTTAGTTTAGAATTGTAATGTGGTAATGACTCAATTATTTTTTTAAAAGCCTCTACAACAGTAAGTGTTACAAAAAAATGCTTCATGAATGAGTTCTATCTTACCTCCTTTTGTTGACCTGGGGCTGTACCACCACGTGTTTTTGCAATCACTATTCAAGTTTGAGAGCGTGACACAGCTACTAACGTCGTATAGCTCCGTCTCTTTTTCATAACGAAAATAATCTTGTTTTGGCACGTCATGGTATGGCCCCTGGCCTTTTTATGAATCGGGTATTTTATTGGGTAATACTAACTGATATTATTAATACGAAAGTGTGTTTGTTTGTTACACTTTCACAGTAAAATGGCTGACTCGATTTGATACCCTGAAGACGGTTATAGACCTTCTTATCCGGATGCGTTAAGTTGTTCTCTTGGAACACGGGTGAGACCACGAGAAACGGCTCAATAATTATAATAATACAGTACTTTGTATCATCTTCCACTACATAATGAGGCACCTCAAAAATCCCACAACTAGGCAAAAGCCTGGACAAAATAGAAAGAGCCGCCTAGAGACAGACTCGTGAACAAAAAATTCATAGTGGACTAAGGCGTCTACCGCCTACTATATGATTGGGGTTTAAGACCCACTGGTAAATAAAGTATTATTTAAAAAAATGCTGTCAAAAAAATTCAGTCCAATTGAGGAGAAAGATTCCTCTATTTTTGAAAGACAGTTCATAACTTCTTGATAATAATATAGAAATAAACTTGCACTGATTTAGTGGAAGCGTAACAAATAATTTTACTACATACATAGTTTAGTCTATTATTATTTTTGCTATTTATTATATTACATAGGTCAGATATTCAGAATCTTGTAGTTAGCTGACTTGCCCAAAGCATAGATTTCTATGGAAAATAACGTGCTAAAAATCCATGTGTATTCTTTTGCAACAACATTTATTCCAATTTAAATTAAACAGAGCAAAATGACGTACAATTTTGACTAATCTCCATCGAATCCAAAAACCGTGTGAACTGGTAGCAATCTTCCTTTTGACATACCGTTCGATGAACGACCCATATTTACCAAACGACGTTAACGGGCTGGACAAACAAAAATTGAGCACCAAACCTCGCTTCTAAACTCGGATATACTTTAAACCGGTAAAGTTATTAAGTCCAAAAAGTCGTGTTGCCGAAGTCGGGACACGTAGGGTGTGTTTGGGAAACAGAGAGACTGTCCCAGCGAAGTATCAGAGCAGATGCGATTAAATTGGAAAACATTCAGTCAATTTCCTGAGCGGGGATCGGCTACCGGTGGGACGGTCCGCAGCAGAGACTAGCGTTTATTGAATTCATTTTAATTTTAAATACAATTCTAAAAAAATAACTCACATTCCTTTAATTAGCAGAGTAGGCTACAATTTAGAGAAAGTTATCGACCTCTGAAAACGCTAGGCAACCGCAAGCTCCTTAAAAAACTGTTTGCCTTTGGTTTAGCTAAAGTAATATAATATTTTAAACATTTTTATCGATATGTTGAGTATCGCTTACAGTTCTTCTCTAGTTTACTCCAATATCTTTGACATACATGTAGTGGTCAGATGGTTATTCGAAAAGAAGACAATAATAAATATCATAAGTATTTTCTCAGTATAAATATTTTGGTGAAAACTATTCAATTAAAAACAAATAGTAATTTGTTTACCCTTATTTTGCAGACACTACATCAACGAGCACGTCGCAACGCTCGCCGGCTGCAGTCTGACAAATCCACGGCGCGGTGAGTAGCCGATAGTAAGTCGTATATATTTGCTGACGGTACCCGCCCGCAATCTAAAGGACGCTACGTTTTTAAATTACCAAGCGACGCTGAGCAAGCAATCCTCTTAATATGTTTTATCAGTTATGCTTCGACTGATTGATTTCAATGTTTGATTGATTCGGAGATTTGTTAGTTTTCTGTTGTTTGCTTCAGCTTTTTTACCATTACTACGTTTATTAATTTGAATAATAAATGTGTTTAAATACCGTATTATTGCAACATTTTCGGGATAAAGCGCCTGTACTAAAAAAATTGCAATCAAGTTGCGACTACTTGCTACAGTTTTTATAATAGGCGTTGCGCATAAATTGGAGCTTAAAAGTTGGTCTGTGAGACATTTCAGCTTTATTTCTGAAATAACAAGCAACTCAATTTTCAATGCGTCATGTTCATAGACGATAGTGACCACTCACCATCTATTGACCCCCTCGGCTGTATATTAACTACGTTTTAAATAATATATCCTTGTAGGGCTAGTAAGTGTCACGTACAATCTGAAGGGTAGCCATTAAATCAATTGACCAGCGACACAAAGTTGGTCGCGGCACTGTAGGACATTTAATTTACTCAACATTGTTCGCAAACCGTGGTCACAGGTGCTCGGACTGATTAAAATATACATTGTTTATTTATTGTGTACTAGCTTCAAGCCACGGCACCGCTCGTGTTTTATTTTCCAAAAAAGTTTTCTGCATTGACTTGAGCTTGTTTATTCTGAGAGGGGGGCTCAAAAAGAAAATTGTGATACTAGGGGTTGTTAGGCCCGGGGCTGCGGGACGTTCGAAAGAGATACCGCGCCCCCGGAATAAAAAGGGCTGAGGAAGGAACATGGATGGGTTTTAGTCAGTAAAAGTCTGACACTCCCTTCCGCCCCACCCACGGCGGGAGGGATGATTTAATGTAATCCCATCCGAAAAAAAATGAAATAGGGGTTGTTAGGTTAGTACACCTGTAGCCCACACGATAAGAAGAAGAAGTGGTGTAAAAATTCATCCCTTCCTAAACCTGATTAAAGATTAACAGTGATTTAAACTTGTATAAAACCTGCGAATAGAGGTTACTACTAGTAAATTGAGCACTAGTCTATCGCAGTAATGTGTGTATCGTGTCCCAACAGCTCAGGCGCAATAATGCGTGATGCGTATCTATTAGTGCTGCTCGATAAATAATGTGCTGTAGTATTGGTGTAAAGCTGCATCTACACTGGACAGCCTTATCAAGAATTTTTATTGTGAAACTAGGTGTTTTCCGCGGTTTAACCTGCATCCTGGGGCCTTACCATGACGTACCAAAGCAGGAATAGTTTTGTTGTAAAAAAGAGACGGTGCTATACGACGTTAATAGCTGCGTCTCACTCTCACACCTGAATAGTGATTGCAAAGACACATGGTGGTACCTACGGCCCCTGAGATAATTATTTCACGCACCCGGATAAATGCTATAAATCTTTCCCTAGGTCTATCATATCTAAATCGGTGCAGTCATTTTCCAGTGAAAGCCTAACAAACAACATTTATATTTATCCAGGTAATAAAGTAGGAGTGTACCAAATTTTTAGTTTTTCTTGCCACTGTCAGTTGATGGATGGGTGGTCGTCCATTTCCAAACGAAACTCCTCCGTGCTTCGTAGAACACATTAATCCGTCAGCCCCGGCTGTATTTGTAGATATTTGACAGTCAGAACCCCACAAGATTAGCTACCAATCAATGGTCAGATAGGCAGTCATTCCATGTAAAATATTTCCCAAAAAAGTTTTAAAAGCCTAGGCAGATTATGACTTCTAGCAGCTATTTTAAAGTGTGACCAGTGACCGAGATTTTTGCACAAAAACTGACTATTCTAAATTCTTGACAATCTCTTTCATATTTATTGATACCTCAGAGATAGCAGTAAAGAAATGCGCTCTCAAAGTCCAAGTCCTACCAGTCCTAGAGTTATTAAAATTAATATCCATTATTTTATTGTAGTTACCTATTGTGTCGACGAGTCGTGATAGTTTCATAGCAATGAAACAACACCACGTACTCAGAACGTAGACAAGGAATATATTTATTTTTGCAACCTTATGATTCGTAGGTAACGAAACCATAGCGAGATATAGAAAATAACAACACCATTTAGAGAGGTACAGCGTAAACTTTTTCTGATAATATTTTAAATATAATTGCGATGAACAGTTGTTTTAACAATAAAATGTTTCTTTCTTTCTTCTTCTTTCCTCAGTGTAGTCCACCCCTTACAATGATAGCTATACAGTATACTTGTAACATAATCCGCCGCCGCCGCGTCCCCAATTACCTTACAGTAATGGTTCATAATTTAGCTAAACGCGTGGCCGCGGTAATTGATACTGTCACTAATGTAGCCTTTAGCCGACTGATTAGTTCATAGACGTGTCTTTAGCTTATATGATACGGTATCGAACATTGTATGACGTCAGTAGGCCTATGACGACCTGAGTGGTTTAGTTGTCAACATGCCGGATTACCACACAAGAGGTCCCGGGTTTACAGTTTGGGGCTATATAGCACTGTGCGAAATTGCCCAAAGAAAGATATATAAAGCACGGATACTCTCATCGTAACGTTAGTGTGATAATTATTAAAAAAAAACAAATATCTAGTATCCAGAGGCAAAATTGGTATTTAAAAACAAAAAAAAGAAAATTCATTCGAATTGAGATCTTCATCCTTATTTGGAGTCTGATAAAAAGAACAATTCGTTGCGTATATAAATATTGTCTGAAATTTAAATAAATAATTATGTAAGAAACGAGTATTTCCCGCTCGAAAATCGCTGCCATTACGAATTGTTTTTCAAAACTGATTTGTGCTAGGCGAGCTGATATTTTTGTTTGTACGCCATGTCGTGGTTAATGATGATTGCGTGATCCATCCTCGGCAGCATCGTTACTTAACATCAGATGAGGTGTTATCAAAGGGACTCATATGCACAGATATTATTATGTAGATAAGATTAGGCAGAGGTACACATATTTAGCCACTTATACTTGATTGTCCCGTAATCTGGAAAAAAACGAGATACTACGAAGTATATTTTATTGCAAAACCCAATAATACGTTATTTAGTTTTTGTATACCCTATAAGTTAGTAAAACGCCCCAAGTGGCCGAAAGAGTCGACTCCTTTAAAAATATCCTGTAGGTAACTTCACGGTCGCAATAAATAACAGTACTTAATACCATAATACACTTTAATTCCCATTACATTTCCCTTTTTAAATGAAAAACGTTTTAAAAGTAAATCAAAGAAAATCTTTGTGAAGTACAAAAATTATCGTTTGTCGTCCGCGTGTGTTATCAATTTGAAACTAATGGTCCAATTTGGATTCAGGGGGGACGGTGCCGATAATAAAATTCATCATGGAAAGCTTCCAGGGCAAAAATTAATATTCCAATGATGTAACGGGCAGTGTTTGTTGTGCCACAAGTTGTAGGCGAACACAGATTTACCGCAAAACACAAAATGGTTTTTTTTGACGTATGGAGAAATAAATTTCTATTGAATACATAATCTTCATGCGTTTCTTATGCTGTACTTTTAATTTATTATTTATTTAAAAGCTAATAAGCAAAGTGGCAGTGAAGCTTAAAAAAATGACATATTTTTTATAAGGTAACAATTTGGTAATTGTCCTTACAAATGACAGCTTATTTTTCGGATGGGAAATTTATGAATTGTCTATTTATACCTACAAGATGGAACTACACACAAAGTTGAAGATTCTTCTTTTATCCAATACATTCTAACTTCACTTACAATGTCATTTTGAAATTTAATCATCCATAGTACAGTGCAAGTAGACCTTTAGTAGAATCGCTGTCGCTTATGAATTGCTCCGGCGACCTCGACCAGCAGCGATGAATTACTGCAAATTAAAATTGTTTAATGAATCAACTTTATTGCTTCAAAAGATTTGTTTTTGGTTCATTAAGACGTGTACTTTCATTTTCCATACAGATTTGGGTATTTAATGAAAAAATGGTGTAATCATTTTTGTTTCGTTACTGTTCATAAAGTTTGAAACAGTCATTATTATCAGCCCCCAGATTTTCAGTACCAATTATATTTTCTTTTTAAAGGTTTTGTTTCTACAAAATTCAGTAACTTAATAAGCATAGAGAAATATCAGAGGATATGTAAGTACTCTTTGGTGATTAAGAAAAAAAACCACAAGACTGAATCCTAGAGTAAACTGCAAAGGAAATAGATAATATTAAATCATATAGAGTAATAAACTTTTAAAAGCTGATAAGTTTAAAAACGCCGATAAAAAACATAACCTCAAATATCTAACAAATCGTAAGATCCCTCCTACGAAGAAAGGTTTTGAGTTTAAAACCGAAAACGCGCATCCGAAAACGCACATCGCTTTCCGTCATGAATTCCATACGCCCACAAAGTCTATCATTCCGACACAAATATTATCTAAAACCTCCCCAATCCGAGATATTCATGGGAATTTCTCCCGCAATAATATCACAAAGAAAACAAACACTGTAACATAAATCGGCGGTTACCGAAACTCTTGGGTAGTTATTCAGATTCGACGGTAGATTATGTTCGGGACAGTGTTACTTATCGTCAAATTATACCGTCCGTAATGTATGTCCGAGCGCCGCGATATATGGCGACTGTATGTAAATGTACTGGCGAGCACATAGGTGTTTTGCTACGATATTTTGGGAGATATTGCTGTATTTGTAGAGAAATAAAGGCTAGTGAAGAGAGGCTGTAAGCTGTGTAAATCACACATGTGATTGCCGATTCATATTGGTCTTTATGGTGGTGTGAATATGTATTTTACCCTGATCTAAATTTGAGGCTTCTATTTAATATTTGACATTTAATCAACAATTGGACAAATTTATTAAAAAAAAATAACAATGTATGGCCATTAACAGGTATGTCAAAAAATCAGTAAACTCTATTTTTGTTCCCTTGGTCACAGTTTCAAAATTGGGGCTTTAACTTAAAAATAATTTCTCAAACAAGTTACGTAAGCCTCCTCGTAACAAAACTGTAATATTTACTAAAGAGCCTTTCAAATAAAGTGACTGAGGAAACTCAAATATAATTTCAGATGTTTTCAAAAGTCCAGTATCCGCCAAAAGCATGACAATATGAATATATGCATAGAACAAGGCTCCGTGAAACAGAAGAGGATTTTAAAATTTAAAATTGCAAAGCATTTCTACGCGACTGTACCTGACTCTAGGATAATGGGCGAAGAAATAAAAATGTAGAGAACGCTAGGTGCTAACACTAGTTAAATCATGCGCAGCGACAATTTATGTAAGCACTTTACTTCGCACTTCTACCGGTGAGTTCGCGTATAAGCCGGTCAACGTGGATAATGTATGGTGGTATACATCTTCCGCGGCTCTTGTTACAGGCAGGGTTCCAAGTGGTTTACAGGTGTATTTGCTGGCAGGGTAATGTAAAAATATGATTGAAAGTTTTTTGTGTTCCTATCAATAATATTGGGTATTTTTTTTTCAAATTGTCATCACCTTGTAGGAATTAAAACTATGTTAACTAACGGAGAGGCTGATCTTTAAACCACTACACCGCACATATTAAAGATATTTTTGAAATTTTACTTATAATATTCACTCTTCCTCGTATTAACAAACAACCTGTGATACTTAAAACCGAATGAATTATGGGCAATGCTTACATTGACCGTGTCCGTTGAATTGTTGATAATTTTAATTAGATACACACAATCCTATCATAATATAGAAGTACCAAGAGTATTTGCTTAAACCTACATATTTCCCATGTCACCTCACACAAAACAAACACACAAATAACGAAATATTTTTATTAAAATCCCAAATGAAACAATTATACGTACAAATTGGTTAATTTACTTTCTGAATACGTCACCGGCTTAATAAAGCAGCGCGGCCAAATAATATTGGTCTGTAATGCCCTATTAGCTCAACGAGTACACGTTTAATTTTATTTTTGTCGCATTATATCGGATAATTATGATATGTGCGGACGCAAATTGGGGATAAGGGTGGGGACTGAGTGACAGTTATTTTTTTTAATAATATATATTTTTTAAACAGTAATCTAAAGTTTACTATTTTCGAATATCTGTTCGTATGAAGGATGGGTGAAATACTTTGCAAGATTAATAGTATTTTTCACAATATAATCATGAAGCTACAAATAGATTCTGTGTTGTATATCTATATGTAGATATCTTTATTACTAACCTACGCTTATGAAATATTAAAAAAAAATAGCAAAAACAGATTAGTCAATCATTAGTCCATTTTTCCCAAGCTTAATCATAAGATTACGTCAGTCATTTAAAGAAACTAGTTAAATACACTGTGAAAACTCGCAATTATAATGCCTCGCCTCAAATAATTGATATCCCGCTCAAAGCAACACTGCTCAAAGGATGACTAATAATATAATGTACGTGCATAATAACAAGATAGTTTAAGAGCTGGCACTAGTACGCGTAGTCGCGGACATCGGTACAATTATATAATTAAGTTAGACGCTATACGCTGCGCTTGTCTCAACTATGACCAGTAAAGAGGTCGGGTTGTACTGATCGCGGGAAGTTAAGGAATTGATTTAGCTAGTGTAAAAGAATTGGACGTAGAACTAGAACTATTCATAAATGAATTGAGGGATTAAATTATAATATGCATTTTTACCTGAATGTCGTATTTTTTGCTTTTATTATATTCTTTAGAGCTTCTGTGTTTCGTCCTTATTATAACTTTACATGTTACTTTTTTTACATAGGCCATGTTAGTAAATTTCCCACGATTTCATGAAAACGAGTCAGTCTCGCTTCTCGCTGGTACTGAGACCCCACCCTTAGGCATTTGCAATGCTTGTTAATGTTAATAGGGAATCTGAATTCAACGTGCGATCGCTTTCCAGCTTACTGAATATCCATTTCAAGCGCATTACTGTATTTAATGCATCTATAATAATATTAGGTGATGTCTTGAGGTAATAGTAGCTTGTGTACTGAATGTCAGCATTCTCTTATCTCAAGCCGTTTCACTGTAAGAAACGTATTGAATGAAATGTGCTAAAATTTATTTTCATATTTTTTGGATTAAGAAAGAGATTTTTTTGATTTGGTACCAGCATTTCTTCTAAAAAAAATATTAAAATAAAACGCTGGCAACATTTAAATTATTTTTAAATTGACATTTAATAAATTCAGATCTACACACAAATATATCAATTTCATTTATTACCACAAGGAAATAGCATGCTATTATAACTGTCTTTTGTTTCGTACATCGATTCTTCATAAAACCAGATAAAGGTTTCCCTTTTATATTTTTGAATTATTTCTCTCTTTGCTGTAGTTTGTCCTTTTCAAAATTCATAATTCAAAAATTAAATTATTTATTCAAAGTAGGCTGAAAATCAGCACTTTTTGAACGTCAAATTTACAAGAGACAGCCCCAAAAACGCCCGCCCTTCACCACTTCCTATGTGTTTTTGCTGAGAAGAAGTGGCTTGTCACTAGTAAAATATTCATTGTATGACAACTGGGGGCAATTTCTCTACCTTCTCTTCAAGCCGTGTGGCGTCCATGTCACCCATACTTAAACTGATCGTAGCTTTATTTAGCCGCAAAACTGCCTAACTTATAACGCTGAGTTTCAGAAACATTCCATCTCAAAAAACGATACCACAAGAAAAAATATTAAACTTCAGCAAAATCATTTCTCCGTGATATAGTTAAAAAGTTTGCTCACATAACACCATCTAAAAGACTAACCACACATTTACATAAGTTGGAGTATATAAGGCGGGAACAGGCTGGGCCAATATCGGCGTATCTCTGGGACGAACTAACGACGCAACTTCGCCACAGCGCGGGTTAACAAAGAAAAGTTTCTGGCGAAACGAAACTGTCAACTACAGGTATCCGAGGAGTTTCGTGTTCTTGGTTCACAAGTTGGGGATACCAGTCATTGAAATAAATCTTCAATATCCTTACTAACTTATATTTTGAATAAGAAAGTGAGTTTGTTTGTTTCGCTTTCACGATAAAACGACTGAAGCGATTTGGATGAAATTTGGTGTGGAGATAGAAAGGACGCTGGAAACGATTATAGGCTACTTTTGATTTGGGTGTGTTAAGTAGTTCCCTCGTTACGTAGCTCCCATTCTTATCCTCACTTATACTCATATTATGAATACGAAAGCAACTCCCTTTTTCTTTCATATTTTCACGGTAAAACGACTGAACCGATTTAGATGAAATTTCGTGTGGCCATAACTTGAACCCTGGGACAGGACGGAATATAGTTTTTAAGTAGAATAGTTTCTTGCCATGGGAAACAAATAGCAATCAAAAGGGGATAAAGTTGATGCAGGCAGAGTATATGCTATTTATGTACAAGAGAACAATATTTAAATGAATAAAAAACTGATGTTCTATCAGGAAATTCCACTATTCTCGTACCCCTAAATACGAAAAGACGTCTGTACGATAGTTCAGAGTCTCCCGCGATTTGTTTAGACTTTTTCCAAGGTGCAAGCCCGGAGTAAATTGTTTTCAAACTAATATAAATTCGTCTCCAATACCCCGTGTTTATCAGGGGAAATTATTTAGTTTATTTATTTTGTAAAGGTGCAGCAACCTTTTTAGTTGGTGGCTGTTTGGATAGTGAAATGACCACTGTGTTTTTATGTTTTTTCATGTTATAATAAGATTTTTTGTGGTGGTAAAATGATTTGCGGTACTTAATCTACTATTTATTTACTAAATTTAGTATCAAGAAAGGGCTACTAGCTAAGGAATAAACATGCAAATTGATCGATTAGCAAGGTTAAACTGCGCTGGCCGCTGTCAGTCTATGGATGGTGACCGTATTCCGAACATAGCGAGACCCCCTCCGTGCTTCGGAGAGCATGTAAAGCTGTCGGTCCTGCGCCTGATCTCTTCCCGATCGTTTTGGATTGACGACCCATCAGACCGACTTTGAGAGAGAGGAATAAAGGGTGCACCTGTGTCTGCGCAAGCGCTTGTGTACTATATAATATCTCCTACATACCTGACTAATCTATATTAAGATTGGCTGCAATGAAAGTCAGTGTGAATATTATTACTGTACACTTTACACTATTTTGAACTAAAAAAGTAATTCTGTGAAGTTCACAATGTCAGGAGAGGTTAAACACTTTAAGCCTCTGAAGCACTCTGAAATAAAAATATTTTTCTATAATACGATAGGCTTGCTTGATCACTATTTAAAGAGTACTACGTAAAGAGAAGATGCGATTTTTTATTTTGGGATACACCTAAATATTGTTCCCAGAATCAACAGTATCAATTTGACAGAACATAAAAGTAGCTCAACGTATAAAGGCATCGCTAAACAAGTTATTTCCACCGCCAATTGACAAGTGAAATAAAATCTATTACATCTTTTTATTCTTCACATTTCAACTAACAATAAATGAATCATATAAAACAAAAAAAACAGTCTATATAATTTACCTAACCGCACCAGACCAGCGCCATAAAAGGGAGGTGCATTTTTTGTCCCGCGCCAAAATGTTTCCCGTATTTTCTATTCAGATTCGAAAAGAGCATCTATGCGGGACAGTGCTAGTGTATTTTTTAATCTTTTTTCCACACTTACGCTAGATTTGGAACAGTGTGTGACGGTACTAGTGGTGCGATTCGATTTTGAAATATCGAGTGAAATGTCAGTGAGTAATCAAAGTGATTTGGCTGATAATTCGGATGGCGTAGTGGTTTGAATTGACTGAGACTGAATGGTTTATTTGCGACTATTATCATATAGAATTGAAAAGAAACATTAATTCGATAGTGGACATAACACAACACAGAATCATGACAGAAGAATCCACAAGGAAATAAGTAATACAATTAAATAATACTCTGCCATGCGGGACTACAGAGTCCCGGACCTTTGGAAGGTGAACGTGGGGCCGAAGCCAACTCTCAGAAGCCGTTCAAAATTCAAAAATTATTTATTCAAATTAGGCTGAAAATCAGCACTTTTTGAACGTCAAATTTACAAAAGACAGCCCCCAAAACGCCCACCCTTCACCACTTCCTATGTGTTATTGCTGGGAAGAAGAAGTGGCGCAACAAACTCCCCAGCAACACAGTCTGTCTATTAGGTTTTAAGAACCAGCGTTATACATTATCAATAAAAAAAAATATAAATTGTACATATTAAATTATTTTTTATACAATTATATAATAAATAAATTCATCACATGTTGGCTAGCACACACACTTAAAACCTACCTGTAACTGAGAACTCAAGCATTGAATTAAGTAATTTATTCTAATATTTATGTAAAATAATTATTAAAGCCTCCGTTTAGTGAATACATGTGCAAGGTATGGTTTGTAACAATAGGTGTACAACGTGAGCATGGTGAACTAGGACCACAGTATTTTTATTAACAATTATTTATAGAAAACTCGTGACAAGAAATAAACGTAGTCAGCAAGACGACCAGGCACCACTAGCAGCACCCGTTCACGAGTATAACGCAAGGGTCAGCCATCACCCCCCTCGCCATTTTTGAGGGAAGGGGATGACCCGACCCCCGACGCTACCGCTAGCAATGCCGTCTAAGGGAGCATGACGTGCTTACTGCTAGTTAAACAAGATAATAACTAACAAGTGCTGCAGTCACTAGTAAGCCATATAGCATACTACAATACAAAGCATTATAAAATAAAATAATGAATGTACTAAGTCAAAAACATAAAATATAAATAATAATTAAAAAAAATAAAAAAGTTAAAAAAATACAATCAATATAATGATAACCACCTGCAGCTGTCCTGCGTTCAACATAGCGACCAACTACTCTTATCATCCAAATACTCGTTAATACTATAATATGCGTTTGACACATAACTTTTTTGGACATTCATTTATTTATTTTACATATATTTACATTTTTAAATATTAAATTATAAATATATATAAAAAAAAACATTTAAAAATATAAAAATAGTACACCACCGGCAACGGGAACATGGTCCAAGCTACCGGCGGTCAGGACCCCAGAGAGAGAAACCTCCTGACTATGCGTGCCGTATCCAGTAATACCGCTTTCTGTATCAAGCGCTTGATCCAACCATCTAACGAGAGCCTCTTTAGATGTAGATTGAGGCTCTTGGCTATCAAACCATTGGCTGAAACGACTGCACACAATGACTGCAGAGTCCACAAGCCACATGTCAACAACCTCGTGAGCCAAATCAAGATATTACTATACACATTACTTATTATTATGGGTGGATTAATTATAACTTCTCAGTTCAACAAAAACAAACAGTACCTATGCATTAGTTATAACTTTTTTTTATTATTGCATCGATAACAGTATCTATTCCAACCGAGATGGAATATACTGCAATAATAATCATTGTGTAGGCTAGTAGGGACTGTACCTAGTACAATAAACAGAATAGACCTATAGATAGTTATAATTAACTATAAGTTAGCTAATCGACTACCTAGCTAAGTCAATTATCAGGATTAGATCAAGATTAACTTGGGATTAGATTTACAAATTTGCACAGCCAGTCAATGCGTATAATCTCCGGCATTGAATTACGGATTAATGGTCAATTTGCGTAAAGGTTGAATTATCGCCAATCATGGGACTGTGATTAAATTGTGTTATTATATTGTTAATTATTATTTAAGGGATATTATTTGATTAAAATTTGTGTGTATGATGGCCAAGAATGGGTTAGCTTTGTTTGAATTGAGTTTTACAACGTAATTCTGAACACACAACTTTTTATCTCTTTCCTAAAAAGACAACATTAATGCATATGTATGGCTTTAGGTCTTTCAATAAAGGTTATTTTACCTCCAATGAACTTTAAGTTACGTAAATAAAAGGGCTCGCGTATTGTTATCAACTTTTCACAACTCCTGACTTCTGACTTCTATGAAGAAATTCCAGATGGATAACTCTACAACATTTTTCCTAACCGAAACCATTATATTGAACCCAGAATTTCATGCTTAGCAAGAGCATTTTTATTTACTAGCTAGACAGCAGTATCAGAAAATAATTGTAACTATTTTATAAAAAAATCACTAACAATATTTGTTACAATTGGTATGGAAAATAATAAACTCCACTACTATAACGACGTTTATAAACTAAAAAACAACTACAAAAATCCTGTCATTAACAAGTTTGAAATTTAAATCCGAAAAAATCCGATAAAGTGCGCTGTATTTTTTCCACCAATAGTAATGGACGCGCCCACTGTCCAGTCGTATTTTATTTATTCTTCAATCATTGATTCCCTTTGTACTGTTTCGAATTTTCAATGGACTTAGCTTTTTACAGCTAGTGTTTTTAATACAGCAGGAATATAGGTGAAATAAAATTGAAATATGAAGTCGAAAAAGGTATAAAATACTTTTATGAAAAGGTGGTATATTTTTATGACACTCGCATATTGTATGAAAACGTAGTTTAGATCCAAATATGCTGCATATTTCCGTATTTTTTATTTTAAATCAAAATAATAGTTTTTAGTTTATGAATATTTACTCGATCTATTCTTAGGATATCACAGCTAGGTAGGCAGTATTAGTTCATTTAATTTTTGAGTACAGTGGGCCAAAGTAACGCATGCTCACTTAAGAAAAAAATGTTCGGAACCGTAGCTAGTGATAAACCACACCCCTTCCTTCTTCCGACCAATTAGAGACAATTTGTATTTATGTGAGTGAAAGGCGCGCAACAAAAAATTACTACAACTAGCACGCGCCTAATGTGAGTGTCACACTTCTAAGATACATAAAATTACACTAAATACGCACACAGCTAAAATGCGCTTCGTGCATCTTATTGGTCAAAAGGTTAAGTCGGGCGATCGAGTCGAGAGCCGTGCTATACGATTATCAATTTACGGTGATCAAGCTGATGTTTTGCCTATAGTACATGCGGGATTTCCCAGTTACAGTGTCCCTTTATTACATGAGACTTTAAACATTACTGGTTAAATGAGGATGTACGATGTTACTAAAACATTTCTTCGCACACAAGTATCGTATTATATATATTTTAATATAGTCGGGTATATAGGTTACCTTTAAACAAAAATGTTGAACTTCAAAATCCTTAGCATAGAATACCACTATAACCGGAAACCCTCTCCTCATTTGCCGCCACATCTACGCCACTAATCCCAAAGCCCCGATCAAATTTTCCAAAATTTTTCTCAGCTGCACTAAAGTACACGGTATAGAGTACACAGTACACAGTGTACTGTAGTACACAGAGTACACAGTCCGGTCCGCAGCCGCTAAGTAGCCCGGCACTCAGCGTTCGCTACACGATCCACCGCTAAGCTCATTTCACCCGCTTTGGTTTTATAAAACTGGGTAAATTCCAACACAAAATACTCAGATGTTGGTTTAGTAGTGCGTACTAGGATGCGGCATGTTCAGTTACTGTAGAAATTTTCTGGTGAGTGTGAAAATTTTGCGTGAAGTTGTGGATACCTACATAGGACTAGAATTCAGTGAGCCTAGCACGAACGCATTAATATTATCGTAACGTTAATGTAAGCGATTTTCGAATCATACATACTCGTACATCCATAACAAAGCAAAATTTATGTTTAAAATGCATAAATAACAATTCATAGCATCCAAATATGTGATAAAGGGAATCAATTAAAATAAAGAGTGCGTTAGAAGCGAGTACCTATATTCAATTTAAAAATCGCTTTCTATACGAATACTTTTTCGAAAGTGATTCGTGCTAGGTCCACAGAAGATTAGCTAGTTATATATTACCAACCTTTTCAAATTTTAAGTTTGACCAAATTTAAAAGGAAAGATTTTGTTGCGTTACTTACTAGATAGATGTACTTATTGGTTTCTAGATATAACTGGTGTGCGCCTACTAAATTGCACTTACTTAAATTAATTCTCGGCATTGGGAGAAACATTACTTCTACCGCATCCATAAACATCATTAGTTTTCTTCTGGCATCTTCCACCACCTCCCCTAGAGTCCGCTGGCTGAATGAAATTTCAGTAATTTGGTAAAGCGAATGCTAGGTACGGGTCCCGGGCGGGATTTTCTTACAATCCGCGCTTTGTTTTCAAGTCTATTTGAAGCGGAACGTCCAAAATTAGCTGACCCGCCCCTCCCCGCACACGTTAATACTCGGCCGACGAAAGAAATGAAATCTCACGAAGTTGCAGAGGTCATTCTAATTGGTCATAACATTTTCAAATTATGCAGTTGACTTACAACTTACCGTTACAGCATTAAAGGTGATAATTGCTTGGTAAATATAGTTAGTAAGTTTGTTAAGCTTTGAATATTATCTGTTTGCGCAGATTAAGAATGTTGCCATTTCGATGCTCGTTTCCCCCGTCGTTATGATTTTGAGTTGCTACGATACAAATATTTGCATAATTTTCTTATTTCATTAGAGATTTAGAGTAGTTAAGGATTTTGTCATTTAAATTTTTATCCAGGTCACTAGGGAAATGTTTAGGTCTGTTTGAAAAAAAAATATTAGTCCGAAAATTTTTGATTATTTATTGTCAATATTTGAAAGTCACGTTTGAATCCTTCAATCGTAGATTATGCTAAAATATACATAAATCACTTTTGATTTTATTTTTATTTAAGCTACATCCAGTCCAGAAAATTCGCTTTTAATTTAACTCGTAGTTAAGTTTAATTCAAAACATATACGACATGATGTAGTCATCGGTAACAGATCAATACAAGCCTTCTGGTGCCCCTTTTTTTAAACATATTTATAGGCACTGTCTACAATAGGAAAGCTACTATATACGGTCAGCGTTTAAACCATCATTAAGGCGATACATAGAAGAATTTGCGGTGGAAATCCTTAACCGTCTTACTTATTAAAAACCTGTAATTTGAAGTTTAACCCTATCTCACTTAATCCTTACTTAACGTCGTAATCCAGGATTAAACTACTAACGTAATTTCGGATTAACGCTAAACAGCATTTATAAGTGAGATTTACTTATCTGTTGCTAAGTAGCTGATTTAAAATTAATCGGTATTTACAAAGTAAGACGATAAATGTTACTAATCTATACTAATATAATAAAGCTGAAGAGTTTGTTTGTTTGAACCCGCTAATCTCAGGAACTACTGGTACGATTAAAAAAAACTTTTATTGTTAGATAGCCCACTTATCGAGGAAGGCTATAGGCTATATTACATCACGCTAAAACCAATAGGAGCGGAGCACCACTATTCCACGCGGACGAAGTCACAGGCAGAAGCTAGTTACATCATATTATTTGACGTATAAGAATTATGAATTTTTGGACTAGATCGCATGCACAATTTTGGGCAAAAATTAGGATCGCTAGTCAGTTTAGGCAAGCTGACATTGTATTTTTCCAAACGTAAATTCTTAGTAACAGCTGAAACAAACGAAATAAAACGCGGTACGCTGTCAACAGAATGCAGTACAATATAATTCACCTACAAAATCAATAATAACCCAGTTCTTTTGCAATACCCTTCGCGTTTCACCAATGGTTTTGAAGTTATGTCACAAGGTAGAATTACAGGCCTTGAACTAGTAGAAATACTAGTTCAAAGCTCACCTAGAAATACTTTGTATAGCCACGTGTAACCTTTAATAATTATGTTGAAGAAATAATATGATGAGTGGTTGATTTCCGCGGTTTCATCAAGTCATCGTCATCTTCATCAGCCTATATATTGTCCCACTGCTGGGCACAGGCCTCTTCGCATACAGAGATGGCATGGGCATTGATCACCACGCTTGCTCAAGGGGGATTGGCGATTTCTTATTTTTTAAATCTAGGTTTCCTCACGATGTTTACCTTCACCGTTAGTCAGTGACGTCTAAGATATACTTAGGAAGTACATATGACTTTAGAAAAGTCACATTGGTACTTACCAGCTTTCGATCCCGCACACTACTAAACCAATCCATGTTCAATTTCTTTCTCAGCACTTTAACTAACTATTAAGTAACTCTTTCAATGGCCTTTTATCTTTCATCACGTATCCTGAAAAAACTAGTTCGCTTACCCGGATAAAAGGTATTCTATATCTTTCCTTGTGGTGGCCTAGATGTTAAGGCGTCAATTGTGTAATATGGATAAGTTTCAGTCATTAAGAGTCTGACACGGGAGTGTCAAATCATCTAATAACTTCCAACAGTTGGACTTATTTGATGATTCTGAAAAAAAAGGTACATGATGATAGGTACAATACATTAAGCAGCCAGGTTTTTAAAGAATATTTCTATTTACGGCAAATAAAATTTATTCTGTCATCCCATGTACGAGTTACGTTTTCTATTTTCGAAGGTCTTCATCCAATTTCATCTAATACACACGGGTTGTTGGTCCACGGACCCTTTTAAATAGAAAAAAAAATATGACTGAAATAGTTTGACACATGACGCACTAAATATACGGAAAATATTCATACATTAAATACTAGCTAGCTGTTTCCACACGGTTTCACTCGCATCCTGATAACTGAACTACTTCATGCACCCGAATAAAAACATCGCCAAGTCCTTCTTCAAGTTATATTCTATCTTCATACCAATTTTTATCCAAATCGGTACAGTGGATTTACCGTGATAGCGAAAAAGATAGACAACATTCGATAATACGTATGGTATAGGGATAAGAATATTTAATTCAGTTAACGCCTATAAGTAAAATAATTATCGACACACTAAAATAGACTGTGCTTAGACAAGTTGATATTAAAAGCCTCCTCCTAGGAGGCTTTTAATATCTTAAAACTTCTTCTGGCTTATACCATTCACAGTCTATTTAAAAATACATAAACATCAAAAAGGCAAAAAAAACTTTAATTGATGTCAGAAAACCTTTTTACAAAAAAATAAAACCGACTTCCAAAAAAAAACTGAAAAGTAAAAAATATTTTTTATTTAAACGCTTTACGACCAAAACATCGCTCTAGAAGTCCGTGTCTTGTAAGTTACTATTGTTAGTATTCGCCACCGACTTCGAAAGCGATGTTTTGGTCGTAAAGCGTTTTTAGAATCATGAAAATCGGTTAACCCCGTCGCAAGTTACGAGGTAACAAACATAAAAAAAAATACAGTCGAATTGATAACCTCCTCCTTTTTTTGAAGTCGGTTAATAAAAGAAAAATATCATAAGTACCTGGTCACCCGAATATCTTTGCATATTTTCTTCGCAAAAAACATAAATCTTTTTTTAGTTTCTCTATCGTAATGATGACCGCTAAAGGTACAAACGAAATTGCGATACCCCTCGTTATAATGTCACCCTTAATCGTAAAGGGACCTTTGACCTCAAGGGATAAAAGGGCCAATGCTATAGGTAAAGACACTATAAATATTTACATATGTAAAAGAATATTAGGAAAGCTAGTTTTAGTAATAAGACTCCATATTATTTAAGGTTTAAGAAACGCTTGAATATATCTTGGATGCCGTACTATGAAATAAGTAGCTAGAATTCTAGTTTTTTTTAATATTCTACTATTCTATACATATAAAATGCTTTGTCCTGAATGATTGACGGATTAACGCACAGCCTAAACCGCTGATCGTAGAGACCTCAAACCTTGATGGTGTGTTTTTGTATGACGTAGGCATCCGATAAGAAAGGATTTTCCGAAATTCTACCCTTAAGGGGGTGAAAAAGGGGAGCAAAGTTTGTATTAAACTCCGTCATTTTTAATTCGAATTCGTATGGCCCACGCGGGCGAAGCCGCTGGCTGAAAGCTAGTATTATATAAAGCATTATTTCCTCTTTTCATTGCAAAGCAGTCCACACACCCACTGTGCAACCTTTATTCATAACATTATACATTGTAACAGTCGGTATGACGTCGCAGCCTCATGCAGCTCTGAATTAATATGGTAAAGTGAGGGCCTTGCATTAGAAAGGACAAGGTTACTCGCTGGGTGTTAGAACCCACGCTACCTAATATAGACTAAACATATGAATAAAAAAAAGATGCGACATTTCATTGATGACTCGAAAAAAATAAAGCATTTTCTTTCTTGAATAATGTAATAATAACGTTTTAAAATGACTAATCCACTTAAAAAAAACAGCAGACAGATAGATAAAATTGCAACATAGGGGTTTCTTTTTAATACTTTGGAACGGAAACATAACAATTTTTATAGCAAAAAAATTACAAGATTAAAAAATATCTTTGAATAGATATCTAATTTTAGCTAACGTAGCTACTCTGCACAAATAAAATTAAAATTGTTAGTACCGATCGACTTGGTGTAAAATTATTTTAGCTTCACACTTATTTCCCTCGAGGGCACTGTCAGCAGCAGCGTTAGATGCCACAGGCAGTACGGACATATAGGTTTAACCTACTTCTCGATATTTTAAGTAAAATCTAAAATTATGTTTATAAAAAATATAATTATTTCAAAACATACACCGCATATTACTGAATAACGTTTAAATTTGTAGCTCGGGGGAATTACTACCTAAAACATAGTTTAACTGCCAAAAAAATATTATATTATGTACCTTGAAAATAAATATTAAATTTTATTGGCCTACATGAAATTGATAATTTAATAATAATTTGGAAGAACCACTACATGAGGAAAAAATTGTGACTTTAAAAATAAAATAAAATTATTATTTTATTTATCTTTGTTTATAATCCATGGGATTTTCCATAGGTTTTTTGAAATAAAATGGTGTTAATATATTACAGTATTGTAATAAGGGAAAAAAATAACAGAACAGGAAAAATAATAATTGCCAATGACATGACGTTCTTTTATTTAAAGAAAAATAAATTAAAACTAAAGAGTTAAATATATAGGCGTAAACAATCTCCCTTTTCACATATAAGCATTCGTATGGATTTAGGCATAATATTAGCAGACTAATTATTGAAACAACAGTGTCACTTCTCCATCCCACTCTGTGGCCACAACTCTATGAAATGAGCGAGCAAATGCATCGAGTTGGATTACGGAACGTTGTAATACGCAGCCTTGGGCCCTTTGCGGCTAGGCCAAGGACTAGCAACAAGGATAATAGTCCCAGCTTCGTGGATAATGCAGGCCATTGTTAGTCCACTTGTTACACAGCTTATGATATGATATGTGTATAATATATCCTAACTAATACTTACTATAAGGTGAGTTTGTCCATTTGTTTATTATATTTTCACGGTTAACAGCTGAACTAATTTGTATAAAATTTGGTACAGATATTGTTGGGATCCTAAAGACTGTTAGACTAGGTTTATGTTCGTCGCTATGGGCAACTGGTGAAGGAAAACTTGGACTTATAATAAAACATGTGTGTCTTTGGGTTGCCCTTGTCACGAAAGTAGATCCTTATAGAGGTTATACACACAACTGTACAATGCTTGTCAGCTCGAATCTGGACATGCCACACCCTTGTAGAAACAGAAAGAGAGAGAGAAAGTCATATGGAGGAGGCATAACATCTCTTCCTTATGTGATTTCTGCCTGTAAAATCCTATTGGAAGTCACATTAACAAAACTTCGTCACTCTCGTTCTGAAATCCAAATGAACAATTTCATGAAGAAAACCTACGTAAAAAAAATGAAAGCAAATATGTAGAACAAAAGCGAATTCGCAATTTCATTCCTTTCAATCTGAACTCAAAATCGACTACCCCAGTTACCGATTTAATTATGTCGAAAAGTAAGCCGCACCGTTATCGATATAATAATCGAGTGAACAGACATAATTATGAGATATCGGCGTCATAGATCGTTGTAACGATTATGGGTGGTTGGCATGTCGGGACACAATACTGACAGGTGTATTGTAAACTGTTGGATTTTATGATATCCTGGTGTACGACGACGGTTTAAGCTATGAATACGTTAGACTGTAACATAATATTCATGACAACACTATTATGAATAGGTTTGTATGACTTCGACGTGATATGTATTATGTGAGTCGTCTGATTTCGTCAATTCTATTACTATTATGTTAAAAGTAAAATTTACACTTACAACTTACTGGAATGAGAAACATCTTCTTGTCTGGCCTAAACGAAATGCCTTCATAAACACTTGCTAAATGTTCAACCATAACAAGAAGCTAGACTTTGATTAATTACATTACTAATCTATACTTATAATAAATCTGTAGCGAGGTAAATTCTGTACATGAAATATATTTCCAAAATAACTATCGGGGGTGATTAGGGATCGATACTGATGCCAAAAATGCAATCAGTAATTTTTTTGTCTGTCTGTATAAACGTTATAGAAACTAAAACTACTCTACGGATTTTAACGAAATTTGGTACAACTATTTTTCATCTTCCTGAGCTGGTTATAATATACTTTTAATCACGCTACAATCAATAGGAAGAGCAGTGAAGGGAAATGTTGGGAAAACGGGAGAAGTTACTCCATTTTTTAAGCTTCCGTCGCGTGTGCAACCTTAATGGTTAAAGCTACACCTAGAATTCCTGTTTATGTTACACCGCAGTGCGCACAAACCTTTACGCCACGTGCATACTTACAATATATTTCCTGTTTTAAAGACATTAACGTTCAATCTGCACTATATTTTAATAGCAATATGTATCCATCGTTGCACTAGTTCCAAGCAGTGCAACAGCACGAAAAATTTCCACGTGCATAATTTATAATACGACTAGCTGTTGCCCGCGGTTTCACCCGCGTCCCGACGGAAGTTTCTCCAAGGAAGAACCTTCTCCAGGAAGAACCTATCTCCGTACCAAATTGATCCAGCCGTTCACGCGTGATGCGATGACCATATAATATATTTCTGTGTATATATAAATATATATATACATATACATATATATATATATATTTTTTTTTATATGTACATATAGATTTTCTTATAAATAACATGAGTGTCGTGTAGCATTATCTTGTACAAAAACATGTTATATTATATGTAATAAATTTTATATACTTTTTGTAAATTAATTGAATAAATATCTTTACAGTGAATTAAAAATTAAAAAATCGGTTAGAAGTTCTGTGTTTACGTAAGCCCTTGCAGAGTGAGACTGGGATTGTAGATACGGACCTAAAATTACATAAATAGATTAAAAAGGCCTTAAAATGCTATCCCACGTTGCGGTAACATGTTATATAACAGAACCTCCTCCAAATATACCTCAAAGCTTATAAAAATAGGAAAAAAATGTGAAATCGATAGCCCGGGAGCTCGTACAATGACACTATCTTCTTCTGTGTCATTACATTCTGTGACTTTTCATTTGTTATTATCACATTTATAGAGTTATACTACTGAGTGGAAAATGCAGAAGGTTCAAATCAGGGGTAAGCTGCAATTAGAATGGGTTTTTTGGGTTTATTTAGGTATTTCTTTTCAAGGGTAGTATTAGTAAAAGAAACAGCCTCATATAGCTTATAAAATGGCGTGAAAAGAATTAATTTTAACCTTCTAAATAATGAGTTTCAAATAATTATAATATCTTGATTTTAACTGTATTTTTATGAGTACATAATCTATTATTTTAAGTAGGTATAACGATGCCAATACAATTAGTCAAACAAAATAATTGGCAGAAAATTAAATTCAAGATTATCAATTCGTGTCCTTATTCAAGATCTTTATGATCATGGTAAAGATGAGATATTTTGGTCCTTTGATATTAGCTCCAAAGGACCACTTCTATAGTGGTCCTTTTGGTGTATCTGTCATGTGTACTTTTACTACCATCGTGCAGTTCCTATGAGATGTCTTTATAGTTAAAATGGTGGTTCACTTGACAATAAATTTTTGGACTAGTTTAAACCTGTCGACAGTTATGTAAGTCACATTTTTATTACTTTATTATCGGTTTTCAGTTGAAAATGTAGATATGTGTCGGATTTTCTTAGGTACCTTTGTAAAATTTTAGATTCGTAATCATGAATATTTATTGTCGGACTAAATTTTTATTCTGTGTGATATTTGGCATTGCAATCTGTAATTTTCTAATAAAATGTCATAGATGGTGTCTAGATGAAATCAGAGGTACATAGACAATTATACGTTATAACTGGTGAACTATCGCTCTCTGGAAACTAAAATTTAATATAATTGGTAATAAAATCGCTCGGGAAATTGGTGTATCTAAAAATTATATAAATTGTGCAATAAACGAAAAGAATATCTTTAAACGATTACTGTATATTTACAAACCTCTAAGTCAAAGTCAAAAGGTTTTTATTTTATGTCGACCAGTTACAGGTTCTTAAAAAACGTCAAAGCTAGAAACTAGGTGCACGGTTCCAAAAAGTGGGTCCGAAAAACCGGCAAAAAACTCCATAAGGCGAAGTTAGAAACGGTACAGGTCTTTAAAAAAATATTTATCAACATACACAAACTTTCTCGATACTACCCATGATTTTACGTTTCAGCTTACCCATGATTTTAACAATGAAATTCTAAGTAAACAACTTAAGTACTATATCTCCACCACTATTTACCCTTCAAACTGAAGTATAATATCATCAAAACACTCGACATACGCCAACATATATCACTCCGCGCGAATACCTGCCGTCTGCCAAAAATATTCCCCTTTTGTTTTTGATGAAAATCGAAAAAGAATCTCTCGTTCATTAACGAAGGGTGTAAGTTACGCGAGGGACTCGCCGGGGCCGTATTACCGAAGCACACGACATATTTACATGAAATTGTATGAGTGCTGAAAATTGATGCCGACTGATTTCTGTGTTTGTTTTACCTACGGCCGGCGGCGATGTGCAACTTTTTATTTATTTATTGTGATGTATGTGATTAATCGTGGTGGCCTAGTGGTTAAGGCACCTGCCTCTCGTGTACGAGTGTGCTGGCAAGTACCAATGTGACTTTTCTTAAAGTCACATGTACTTTCTAAGTATATCTTTGACACCACTGCTAACGGTGAAGGAAAACATCGTGAGGAAACCTGGACTTTAAAAGTCTGAAATCGCCAATCCGCCTTGAGCAAGCGTGGTGATCAATGCTCATGCCTTCTCTGTATGAGAGGAGGCCTGTGCCCAGCTGTGGGACAATATTTAGTCTGATGATGATGATTGTGGCCTTTGATGATGATTGATTTGGTGTCTTGTGTTTACATATATTTATGTAATTTCTAGGTCATATGTGACAAACTCATATGCCCAGAATAGGTTCCTTTATTATGTTCTTGGGGCTATGGGATTGTTGAGCCTAGCACGAATCGCTTTCGAAAAAGTATTCGTATCAAATGCGATTTTTGAATGGAATATAGTCGCTTTTTTGTACTATTTATTTAAATTGAAGATTTTAAACATAAATTTTGCGTTGTATTTATTATTCGTAAATCGCTTCGCTTACATTGACGAATTGTGGTAAGACTTCGGGGGTATTCAAAGTGTCTGTTCAACAATAACGATAACAAATAAATGAAGTACAGCTACTCAATGATCTTAATTCCAATAACAAGAGTAAATACCTCATTATCCACCTGCTTTTATCCGAATTTATTTGGGGTCCGCGCAGCATGTCTTCTCCTTCCATACTTCCCTATCTGACCTCATCTCACTAGTAACATCCTTTCTAGCCATATCATCTTTCACACAATCCATCCATCGTTTCTTTGGTTTGGTAGGTAGAGGAACTACCTCTATAGCCATCCACATTCATGCCCAAAACTTGAAGTAAGTTAACGACAATAAGTACCTACTTCAAAAAAATACTTTTTGCACCAGAATAGTACCCAGCAAAGCATTTTTAATTTGTACTTGAAGTTAAACCTGAGGGCACGCGAGATGGTTTGCGAGCGAGTAAAAAAAAAGACGTTTTGTTTTGACATAAGCAGGGGCGGCAGGCGGCTGATTGAAATGCTAAAAATATTTGTACAATGTTGCTTACTGCTTGTGGATTGATGTGTGTTTTCTCGTCATATTAAATGAAATGTTTGCTATGTATGATATATTTTTAATGTGGGCGATGTGTGTTGTTGATTTGGTTTAGTAAAGGAGCTGTTAGTCTAGAGCGCGATATGTTGGTTTGTTTTTAATTTAGTCTCTCTATTCATGTAACTTACATGAAAATTTCATTTAGAATATTTTTCGTCCTTGCTTCTGACTTAATAAAATTATCAGTTTATCTTTTAAATTTAACCTCACAGCTTAGTAACAGCCACACGAGACAATTGATCAAAATTAAGCTGCGATTACCGCGTTCGGTCCTTGGATAAGTGACCATGTATGTCGTAGCGGGACTTCTCCATGCCTCGAAAAACACAAAGATCTGTGACAATCGTTACGCGATATCGTGTTACCTGGCAACTGGGTTGTGGAGGTCAGATAGGCAGTCGGTCCATGTAAAACATTGTTATTTAGCTGCATTTGGTTGAACTAAAAGCTGACCTGAACATAAATTGGGAAAAGACTAGACAGATGATGAAACTGCATGCTCTATAAAGTTTTAATAAATAAAAAGTCTATATTCTACATCATTAGGGCAAACAATATATGCAATTAGTAATTAATATTCTGTAGTACAACCAGCAGTCTTAACGCTAAAAGCGACCTTAAAATCTAGACTTAGAATCTAAAGTAAGAATTACCCAATAAAAATTCTAACGTCGGCGTGGAATTAGTGCTATCTCGAAAGACGTGCAGCTATGGTAAAAAGAATGAAAACTATCAGTATATAATATAGCAACATGGCCGGCTTATCGAGCATAGCAGACGGCAATTAAGCAGATTGCATTTATATGGGTTCCACATAAATCAGGGATCCGCTACGTTCCGCGCCCGCCTGCGAATTCCCTGAGGGTACGGCCTTTAGTGCAGCGATTAGGGCGACTGTATATGTGCCTTGATTACGTTTTTAATTAACGCATAAATGTCATCATTCAATTAATTAGTGGTAGCATGAGTTTGAACGACAAAGTATACTATGGGAAGTAAAAAAACTTAAAACTCAAAATATTTTTGCTTGACTAGATAATCCAATATTAAAATTATGTGAAATGTGAAATCTTTAAATATTTATTTTACTTCTTTTATCAATATTCCAGTCTGAAGCACCAGCTGATGACTCAAAGAGAGAGAGGGAACGACCATTCAGTGATTTTAGTGAAACAATAGATTCACAACCCAGCAACGCTAAATGAAAAACGAAAGAAAGTACGATAGCCACCTATCGTACTTTCTTTCAAATATTTTTTGCAACAAATAAAATTAAGTTCAGCCCGCCGTTTTTATGGCCGCACACAATACTTAGCAATATGTCTTCGTGTGATTTACTTTAACGTAATTAACGCTTTCCCATGTAGACATTTTGGGGTTCCGTGGGGACACGTCGTGGCATCTCATATGATTGCCAACAATACGATTTGCTTGATAATAATATAAGAGCATTTCGTGTGAAAATATTACTGTTCAGTGGAGATAAATAAACAAAAAGTTTCGTTATTCATAGGTTGATAAGACATCAATCAGAAACTAAAAAAAACAAATAAATATTACACAAATATGAAACATCATCAGCCTATATATTGTCCCACTGCTGGGCACAGGTCTTTTCTAATACAGAGAAGGCATGAGCATTGATCACCACACTTGCTCAAGGTGGATTGGCGATTTCAAACTTTTAAAGTCCAGGTTTCCCGATGATCTTTACCTTCACCGTTAGTCAGTGAAACCTAAGATATACTTAGAAAGTACGTATGACTTTAGAAAACTCACATTGGTACTTGCCAGTTTTCGAACCGGCACACTTGTACACGAGAGGCAGGCCTTAACCACTAGGCCACCACGACATTTCAATATGAAACAATTTCGTCAAAAAATGTCTCATCGTTGTCAACAGGACGTCAATATAAGCTTACCTAATCCAATGGCAATGCTTTACAAACGTAGTGTAGGACGCCCTGCGGTGCGATGGACCGACGATTTAAGGAAGGTGGCAGGCAGCGGATGGATGCAAGCTGCCCAAGACCGGGATAGTTGGCGCTCTTTGGGGGAGGCCTACGTTCAGCAGTGGACGGCGATAGGCTGATATGATATGATGAAATAAAAACTATCAAATTCTTAAAAGCACAAAAAGCAAACTTTCACTTAAATGCACTCGTATATTAACATTAGGAAGTAGAATAGAATGTTATCCAGAATAAAAAAATATAAAATATGTATGTCCCTCGCAGCATACAAGGCCCCGACCAATAAAATCCTAAAACCACAAAATCTGTTAAAACGGATCTGTCAAAAAGGATAATCCTTCCCAATAGATAAGTAACTGCTACCAAATTAAGGTGGTATTACCTAAATACTTAATGTCACGAACCAATATGGCGGATATCGGAAAAAAGAGTTGTAGCGATGATTCAAAGCCGCTTAAAATATTACTTCAGTCTGTGTGGGGATGTGGGCCGATTCATAAGCGATTGCGGGGAAAAAATATAAATTATTGTATGGTTATACTTAACACAATGACCTATGATAGGGCTCCAATAGATATTGAAATGATGACCTATTTTTGCGGTCTGATTTTTTGTTTTTTCTGCATATACTTTGATTGAAAAGCTTCTGCGTCACTGCTTGTTACTGCAGCTTCTGGTTTCTTCATTCAAAATATTTCCTTTGTAATTTCAAGAACAAGTTGTAAAATAGTTGTATCTGACAAAAATATTTTTGTTTTTTTAAAAAACGTTGCCCCACACTCGGAAATACTCCTGTGTCGTGGGTGCGTTTACAAACATTCAATAACACATGCACAAACACCCAGACCCGGAACAATTTTAGTTGTCCCGTGCGGGAATCGAACCCCCGACACGCAGCGCAGCAACCGATTGCTCAGCCACTACGCCAAACGTGCCGTCCAATTAATTAAATTGTGCCGTCCGTTTAATTAGTGATGCACTGAGTCAGAGGTAAACGAAACATAAAGTATTACAAAAACTTCGAAAGATTCAAGAGTTAAAGATTTATTTGCAGATAAATATGGTAAATTACATAACATACTGACATGCAAAGTTTCGAAAATTTCCCTAACACTTTACCCACCCCAAGGTTCAAGCTGAGCAAGTTATATTAAAAATTGGGTCATTGCCCAAAAGACAAGCATTGATAACAGCAAAATACTTGATAAACTTGCTGTTATAAATCAAGTAGGAAAAATAAGATAGAATAAGTTGACTTACTCAACCTCATTCTGAATGCGAAATATACATATATACATGTATTATTATTTGATAAGAAAGAACGACACAGAAAGTATTTATATTGTTTACAATAGGAAAAAATAAAGCATAAATATTCGAATATAAATATAAATATTTGCCGTCAAAATTTTTTTCCTCATCACCGTCAGCTGGAAGTGTACCCAACAGGCTGGTAGCATTGCCACGTTGGATGGCAATGCTAACTAACCTCGTCCTTCAAAATAGGTACAATTGACTACAACCTCTTGTATCTTACCCCACACCAAAGGGTTCAGTACGTGTGACATTCCCGAGGGAAATCTTTTCGACGCCAACAGGGGTGAAGTCGGGATTAACTTCCGTTTCATTCGTCAACGCACAGCCCTATCCCTACATGCATTTTACATCATCACCCATTGGAAAACTTGCCTTTTGGTGACCCTAATGCATTTTTTATATTTCGCTATTATTGTTTATGAGTGCGATATCGTAAGCGATCAGGGTTGGCGAGGGAGTTGGCTCTTATAAAACGTTTGGCACTAGAGTGGCGATATTTGGTTAATGATATCTGAGGTTTAACCTATCATGTTTATTTTTAGTTCGAGAGTAATTTGAAGTTGCTTTTATTACACATTTTTTAGAAATGTATTAATTTTTATTTCTTTTTTATCTTATTTTTTTCTAGTTTTGGGAAACTACTAGATCAAGTTCGCCGAAAGCTGGTTTCGTAATCCGCCCGTTAACCGAAAACGTTTTTTTACCACGAAGCGAGAATTTTCATGTTACCTACTTTTTGTCAAAACTCTGTTTGGTAATCGACTGTTCTGGGAATAAAACGCTCAAATGATAGTATTTCTCTTCGAAACTTGGAGGTTTGAATAGATGGTAAACAGCTGGTTTAGTTCATCGGACTGTAATATTGTTGGTGAATTTGGGCTTTAGAAGCATAACATATCGGATTCATTAAGATTTTTATGTGGTACAATTAAAATAAAACTTCAAAATATTCCATAAACAAAATGCCTCATCTTCTAATCCCTGAAACCGACTAGAACAAAATTTCTAAAACACCCAACAAAACAAAATCAGCTTCACCCAAAAGCCAGTCACGTTTCTCGCGAGACGAAAAACGAGCAAAATTCCTTCGTCATTACCTTCAAAAGCAAAGAGATTCCAAGAAACGATAACAGAACACCGTCTAAAGAAAGACTTTACGTTCAAAAACCGGGTTTTACCGACTTCTAAAAAACAGGTTTTACCGGCTTCTACAACCGAGGTTTTACCGGCTTCAATTTATCTGAATATCATACTCGTTGGTTGCATTTTTTTACCCATTATGCATGTCTTGTTAACATGAGGCTGAAATAAAACTTGGCATCTCGGGGGTGTACAAATAAAGAGGGAAGACACCCCTTTTGATCTCGCCGGTGGAGTAATGAGCTTCGTGCGCTGTGTTTCCCACTGAAATGTGTACTTCGATAATACACTCAATTTTTGCTTGTGTTTTGTATGCAAGATGTTTTTATAGTGTGTACTGTTGTGTACTGGTGTATTCTGGGACGGCTTTTATGAGTTAAAGGAAATTTTGGAATTTAGACATCGGTTGAAAAAACTTATAGTTTACATTTTGTAATGAAAGTGCTGATTGAAAATCGAAGGTACTATAGGTATACGGAATATATAGGAAGGTATTCGGATGACTGATAAAAATTACGATATTATTCACTTCATCAAAACATCACCAGGTTTAAAAAAAATATATAACTGTATCCATAATCTTCCTCGAGGAGCTCGTGGCTAAGTAACAGCCGCATGGTTCGACCTATCAAAGGTTAAGCTGCATTTGGCGCGGTCGGTCCGTGGATGGGTGACCATCTTTGTCATAGCGAGACTCCTCCGCGCCTCGGAAAGCACGTTAAGCTGTTGGTCTCGGTTGTCATTTGTACATCTTTGACAATCGTTACGGGTAGTCAGAAGCCAGAAAGTCTGAAAACCAGTCTTACCAAGGGGTACCGTGTTACCCGGTAACTGGGTTGAGGAGATAGGTTGTCAGATAGGCAGTCGCTCCAAGTAAAACACTGGTACTCAGCTGCATCCGGTTTAGACTGGAAGCCAACCCCAACATAGTTGGGAAAAGGCTAGGCAGATGATATCCATAATCTTCCTCTTCCCAAACAAGACATTGAAATGACTTGTATGTGCATCCAGCCATTTGAAAAATAGGATGTCACTGCAAGTATACGAGTACAAGTCTGACACATGCCTTAAAATAAGTGTCAATTTTTTTTAGGGACGAGATCATCAAATGACTCCTTCCACAGTAGGCGTTGTGGGAGATCAGAGTGTCAGAGTCTTACTGACTAAACCCATCCATGTTCCTGTCTTCGCTTTTTGCGTTCCAAGACTGCGGTTACTCTTTCATTGAATCCCACAGCTTCAGTAAGTACTGGCCCTGAAGGAAGACGTTAACTATCCTGACATCTCTTTGCGGCGCGCGTGGAACACATATAGGCCGTCAACACGGGCCTGGTCCTTACCGGACAGCAAGCCACCCATAGCTCGCTGTCCGCAGGAAAATAATTAACACTTCAAACAGAACATACCAACCATCCTAACAAAAAAATATTTTCATCTCCGTTCCTCAAAGCCACACTCAAATTCATACACCAAAAAAAACTATCCACACACACACACACATATATATATACATACACAACTAACATACAAACTTCAAGCAAGCCGTACACACTCCAGAGGGACTTCAAATAAAAACTCGCGCACAAGTAGTCGGGGAGCTTCAAATAAAACTCAGGCACAAGTAGTCCGGGAGTCGCATGCAACAGTTAGCGTAGTTGTACGCGGCCTGAAGTGGCCTGGCCCGAGGCAAGAGGCTCGAGGCCTCAAAGGCTCGAGACTCGAGGGCCTGGCCTCGTAAAAAGACATCTCGGACTCGCGTTTTGTTGTCGTAATTGCTGTTTAATGTGGGAGCGATGTATTTTTTTGACTTGTTAGTGGAGTGGGTATGTCAATAGACCGAATAAACGTATTTAGAAAAACGAAGTGAAAAAAAAATTTAAAGCTTAAAGAAATTCAGCAGACAAGGGCTTTATATATTCAATAAAAGTTATATCGTTAACAAGTTTAGACACAGAAGCATAATAGCTCTTTCAAGTCTATTCAGCAGGGTCATCTATGTACAATAAACGAAAGATATGATAACCGTCTTAGTACAATTTTATCTCAAAAGAAAGATACTCTTAACTTCTACGATATAATATATAATGTACCCTGGAGAGACTAATAAATTGTGTTCAACTTATGAATTTGACACTAAATTTTTCTGATGTTCTTTTGTTTTTTAAACATATCTAGTAAATAGTCAAGAAGTTACGTACGAAATGTTTGTCATAGTCATGGTAGGTATCAGTACCTACACATATATGAACGTGTAAAGAAGCTATGCACTTCACTGATTAAACTGTGTTATGTTCTTCAAGAATGGTTCTAAATATGAACGTGGATGGCTTCAGGACTAAAAGAAAGCCAAAATACCTGGACTGTGTAAAAGACAATATGGCTAGAAGGAGGGTGAATGATGAGATGATTACTGGTAGAGATGTGTGGGAGAACAAGACATGCTGCGCCGACTCCAAATCATTTGGTAGGAGCATCAGATGATGAATGTTAGTCTAGTCTATAACAATGCTACTGCACTTGTCCTGCCCCTAATAATAACGTTTGATTACGACGCTTTCTCAAGGCGTTAGTAACGTTTTGGGGAATAATAATTAGTTTTTTTTTCTCCTAACGATATTATCTTGAGTGTCGTGGTGGCCTAGTGGTTAAGGCACCCGCCTCTCGTGTACGAGTGTGCGGGTTCGAAACCCGGCAAGTACCAATGTGACTTTTCTAAAGGCATATGTACTTTCTAAGTGTCTTTTAGACACCACTGACTAACGGTGAAGGAAAACATTGTGAGGAAACCTGGACTTAAACGTCTGAAATCGCCAATCCGCCTTGAGCAAGCGTGGTGATTAATGCTCATGCCTTCTCTGTATGAGAAGAGGCCTGTGCCCAGCAGTGGGACAATATATAGGCTGATGATGATAGATGATGATATTATTTTTCCCTCTTATCGTCTTACTTATAAAGTCAGATGAATTTTTAATCTGTTGCTCAGCAAAGGATTAGCAAACATCTCACTCATAAATGCTGCTTAGCGTTAATACGAACTTAAGTTAGTAGTAATCTACTAATAATCTACTTAACATCGTAATCCAGGACTAATGTCCTGGATTACGATGTTAAGTAAGGATTAGGTGAGGAATGGTTAAAATTCAGATCACAGGTTTTTTATAAGTAATACGGGTAGTATATATGGCGTACAAGATAAACTTACTTGCCAGTTACACTCATATACTCAAGCTACAGAGGCAAGTTCCTTGTTTGACTAGGGAAATTAAAAGGTATCCCCAAAATAACAGCGTCCTTCCAAACCTCCCAAAACATGATTACTCACGTTCTTTCCCGTAACTGCAAGCGGATTCGGTACATAACGACTGCGACTAAATTATTCGAAGCTACATCAGCAGTTCAGAAAATATTGCAGCAAAACATCGCTTCCTGTTCATAAGTTAACAAAAACGCTCGAAACACGACCTTAATCGAATTTTGTATACACGAGAATTAAAACTTGCTGTTCATTGTGCGATTAGTCGGAGGAATCTTTTTAGACTCTGGTGTAGATTTAGTCGGGAAAGCCGTTATGATACCTAATTGTTATAATACCTTTTTATCTAGAACAAAATGAAAAATAAAACTAAATCTAAAATATTTTACGCACATCATGCTGAAAATTTGCATTTAAACGACAAACATAATACCTACTTATATGGAATTTTACGCAGAAAAATTAATATCTTTAATCCCAATATCTTAATTCATCTTTTGGAAATGAGGACTCCACTTCGCTTCAGAGACAGGTTCGTAAATATAAGTCGTGTTTTTTTTAGAAAATGAATCCATCATAATGAAAAAATCCTAATATCATCCGCCAAAAGCACAGTGAACAGTACGCCTTAAACGCATACGTATACAGGGTGATTAATCGAGCAGACGGCGTATCTACGGGGTGTTTCGTTGTATCCTCACAATGATGGATCACGGTGCAGTCCAGTTGTTTATAATACATACTTGTTTGTCACTAAGTTAGCGCGGTGACAGTCTGCGGTCAGTTTAACTTTATGTTATAAGGAATTAAATGCTTTTGAACGTTAGTTCAATTTACAGTAGAATAAATGACTTTTTATAGGAGGAAAAAAGCGAGTTTAGTAGATTGAGCTTTTTTTGGAAATAAGTCACTTAAACTTAGAAAACACAAGCAAATAACGAAGATATTTCCCTACTTTTTATTCTACAATGCAATTAAATAGTAACTAATTTTATACAATAAATTAGAGCCTAACCTAGCTCTTACCCACCCACCTATTTTATTAAACGCTTTTATATGAACTCTAAAAAACATAAAAAAATATAAAAATACCATCGGCAGTACAAACTGTCGTGTAGCATGAACATAAAATAAAATAGAACGCGGTATCTAACATTCAATATTTTTAAAAGTCGCGTATGATGGATTGCGCTTTGTGCAAGTTACCATGTTATTGGAGATAATAAAAAAACTAGAGCGCGCAGTGATAAATTATTTACATGGATTACTAGATTTATGGGTAACATATAAAATGTTATATCTTTAGTGACAACGGTTTTTGACAACAATATCCAGCCTAAAGGGATAAAAGGTGATAAAATAGTTTTCATTGGACTAGAATCAGCGAGCATGCCCAGGCATAACTCTGACCACTGCGCTATTGCGTCTTATTATTATTAGCTGAGTTGAAATTTACACCCATAAGTCATAATTAGCAATACTCTAACTGATTAGGGTTATATAACCTTAGCTAACTATATATTTGACGACCTGAGTGGTTTAGTGGTCAACATGCCGGAATGCCACGCAATGGGTCCTGGGTTCGATTCCCGGCCGGGCAGAAATTGAAATGATGAATTTTAATTTCTGTAGCGGGTCTGGGTGTTACTATGTATAATATGTATCATCATCTGTCTAGCCTTTTCCCAACTATGTTGGGGTTGGCTTCCAGTCTTAACCGGATGCAGCTGAGTACCAGTGTTTTACATGGAGCGACTGCCTATCTGACCTCCACAACCCAGTTACCGGGTAACACGGTACCCCTTGGTAAGACTGGTTGTCAGACTTTCTGGCTTCTGAGGGTAGTAACGACTGTCAAAGATGTACAAATGACAACCGGGACCAACAGCTTAACGTGCTTTCCGAGGCACGGAGGAGTCTCGCTATGACAAAGATGGTCACCCATCCACGGACCGACCGCGCCAAGCGCAGCTTAACCTTTGATCGGTCGAACCGTGCGGCTGTTACTTAGCCACGAGCTCCTCTCTATGTATAATATGTATGTATTTATAAAAATATATAAGTAGTATATCCGTTAAGCTAGCACCCATAACACAAGCATGCTTGCATTGCTTACTTTGGGGCTAGATGGCGCTGTGTGAAATTGTCCAAAGATATTTATTATTATTATTTATTATATGTATGACAATAAATTAAACATCAGTCAACGTTAATTAAGGATTCTTAATTGAAGACTATAATAGCTTGTGTGGTAATTAAACAAAATAATCGATAATAAGTATAAATATGGCACCTCCAAATAATACCTCTACAGTATTTCAGATTTCAACAATAAAGAGGCATCGCCAAAATTTCATTCAAATTCAAATAAAGAACAAAATCAAAGCCGTATCCTGAATTACAACAATCCACACAATTTAAAACTTTTACTCCTGCAGAAACAAAATGTATCTTAAATCTCACCTAACAGCAACTTTAAATCCTCTGCTACTTCAAGAAGACAGGGAATTAAAAAGTAAAATATACCTGGGAACTGCTATAAATCATAGGCTTAACATTTTAATTAAAATGATAAATATTGGCCGGCAAGTTCTCGACACGGGCGGCAATCTTTACAAGGCTTCACTTCGAGCTACTATACTACTAAAGTGGTAGGCTTTAACTTTTTTATGTTGGCAGCCCCACGCATAAATTGATGGAATATTAATCATTTATAATAATATCTATTATTTTTGTTCTAAATAAATTTTAATTCATACTCAGACTGACACTAATCCCAATGATAGTGTCAGCATATAGTAGGCATCGGCCTATGGTAGCCGTCAGCCTCAGAGATGGCGTCAGCCTACTATAGGCGTCGGTCTACTATAGGCGTCGGCCTCCTATATGCATCGGCTTTGTATTTGGCGTCAGACTACTATAGACGTCGGCCTAATACAGGCGTCGGTCTACTATAGGCGTCGGCCTAATACAGGCGTCGGTCTACTATAGGCGTCGGTCTATCGTAGGCGTCGGCTTTTGATTTGGCGTCGTCCTACTATAGGCGTCAGCATACTATAGGCGTCGGTCTACTATAGGCATCGTCCTACTATTGGCGTCGGTCAACTATAGGCGTCGGTCTACTATAGGCGTCGTCCTACTATAGGCGTCGGCCTACTATAGGCGTCGGTCTACCATATAGGCGTCGGCTTTTGATTTGGCGTCGTCCTACTATAGGCGTCGGCCTACTAAAGGCGTCGGCCTACTATTGGCGTCGGCCTACTATAGGCGTCGGCCTACTATAGGCGTCGTCCTACTACAGGCGTCGGCAACTATTGGCGTCGGTCATCTATAGGCGTCGGCCTACTATAGGCGTCGGCCTACTATAGGCGTCGCCCTACTATTGGCGTCGGCCTACTATAGGCGTCGGCCTACTATTGGCGTCGGTCAACTATAGGCGTCGGCCTACTATAGGCGTCGTCCTACTATAGGCGTCGGCCTACTATTGGCGTCGGCCTACTATGGGCGTCGGCCTACTATAGGCGTCGGCCTACTATAGGCGTCGTCCTACTACAGGCGTCGGTCAACTATTGGCGTCGGTCATCTATAGGCGTCGGCCTACTATAGGCGTCTTCCTACTATAGGCATCGTCCTACTATAGGCGTCGGCCTACTATTGGCGTCGGTCAACTATTGGCGTCGGTCAACTATAGGCGTCGGCCTACTATTGGCGTCGGCCTACTATAGTCGTCGGCCTACTATTGGCGTCGGTCAACTATAGGCGTCGGCCTACTATTGGCGTCGTCCTACTATAGGCGTCGGCCTACTATTGGCGTCAGTCAACTATTGGTGTCGGTCAACTATAGGCGTCGACCTACTATTGGCGTCGGCCTACTATAGGCGTCGGCCTACTATAGGCGTCGGTCTACCATATAGGCGTCTGCTTTTGATTTGGCGTCGTCCTACTATAGGCGTCGGCCTACTAAAGGCGTCGGCCTACTATAGGCGTCGTCCTACTACAGGCGTCGGCCTACTATAGGCGTCGGCCTACTATAGGCGTCGGCCTACTAAAGGCGTCGGCCTACTATAGGCGTCGTCCTACTACAGGCGTCGGCCTACTATAGGCGTCGGCCTACTATAGGCGTCGGCCTACTAAAGGCGTCGGCCTACTATAGGCGTCGTCCTACTACAGGCGTCGGCCTACTATATAGGCGTCGTCCTACTATAGGCGTCGGACTACTACAGGCGTCGGTCTACTATAGGCGTCGGCCTACTTTAGGCGTCGGTCTACTATATAGGCGTCGGCTTTAGATTTGGCGTTGGACTACTATAGGCGTCGGCCTACTATAGGCGTCGGACTACTACAGGCGTCGGACAACTACAGGCGTCGGTCTACTATAGGCGTCGGCCTACTATAGGCGTCGGTCTACTATAGGCATCGTCCTACTATAGGCGTCGGCCTACTCTAGGCGGCGGTCTACTATACGCGTCGGTCTACTATACGCGTCGGCCTTCTATAGGCGTCAGCCTAGGGTAGGTATCGGCCTTGGGTTTGGCGTCGGCCTGGGGTAGGCGTCGGCCTGGGGTAGGCGTCGGCCTCGGAGCATATACACGATAAGTATGACATATAAGTCACCCTATTTTAGTTTTTGAGTTGTATTGTTTTTTTATTTTATTTTAATATAAATAAAGAATTAACATGACTATTTTCACAATTTACGACCATTGTATTAGACTGCTATAATTCAAAACACCGAATAGGCAACAAGCTCTGCCGCTGAGTGTACGCGAGCAACGCGCTTAAGCCATGGTTTCTTAATCACCATTGATATACGGTGCCCATTCACGTATGGCCGTTAATTTGTCAACCTTTACTTAAGGGACTAATGGTTAATTACGAGAGATATACTATAATTTATAGCGCGCCCTTAATAGAGCGGAATTGCTGTGGTTGTGATGCTTCAAAGGTTTGATAACACCCAGTGTATGTGTATAGTTGTATATCTATGTATGTCATGTTTATGTAGGAAGTATGGATACATGTTGCATGTTACATAGAAGTCGTGGTGGCCTAGAGGCACCTGCAGGTTTCGAAACCAAGTATCAATGTGATTTTTCTAAACTCAAATGAACTTTCCGAGTGTATCTTAACACCATTGACTAACAGTGAAGTAAACCATCATAAGGATAATCTGGAGTACAAAGTCTAAAAGAGTGGTGATGAATGAAAAATTCAAAGAAACCAGGGATCCTACCATTTCGTACTTTTGCAATCACTGTTCAATTGTGAGAGCGAGAAACAGCTACTAATATCGCATAGCACCGTCTTTTTTTCAGAATGAAACTATTCCTGCATGGCACGTTATGGTAAGTCCCCAGATCCGTGGAAAAGTCTACGAAGCTTTACAGACTGCCCAAGACTTAGACAAGTGGAAAGCGATCATCCGACAAAAAATATTCCAGCAGATCATAATCTTTAATGCAGTGGCGGCCCCCAATGTACACGTCTAATTGACAAACCTCCCAAAAAAACGATTTATGAAAATTTTAATTGTAATTACGCAATGGTAGGTCGTCAATCGTAGGTAATAGATCGTTCAATTTTGGACCGACCCTGTAGCAATGAGGAGTATTAGTATAATATTTGTATAAACAAAATAAACCATTATAAAGCGACCCATTAATATATTTAACGTAACATATTTATAACAAAACAATAAGCCGAGGCATTAACAAACAATGTATTATCACAAGGGTGTAGCCACACTGGCGGCTATAAATCAGAAAATGATTTAAGCCGTGTTCACACCAGCCCTATTTTTATTTACCGCCGTATCGCTGGTGGCCATCTACATATTTGGTGCTTTGGCGAACGAGTTAGTATTTTGATATGGATAAGGCAATTTATTCTGTAATATTTATCTATTTTAAATAAATTCGAATTTACGTTCATTATATAACTTTAAATGTAGATAAATGTTGCTTAGAAGGCTGTCAAACTTCAAAAACTCAACCTGTTTCAAAAGTTTTCAATGTTAAAAGTCATATTATTTACATCAAACATTCCGCATTTGTCTGCACTTTCCTTTTTTTATTTTAATTAAAATTGATAAAATATATTATAAAATCAAGCTCTCAATTACACCGCTTGTTATAAGTAGTTGAAATATTAATACCATTTTATTTTTATCGGCAAATTTATTCTTCAACACCTGATATCATTTAAGGTAACAAATTAATCAGCATCGGAAATGAGTATCTTTTATTTTATTTATTTTAGTACACGTTGACAGTTAATAAAATCAAACCAAAAAGGAAACCATAGTCACCTGAAAGCCAATTAAAAATCCTCACGTATAGACTTGTAATTTAATTTATGGTGTGAGCACAGAAACAAATCATACACCGCTTTCATTGAAGTAAGAAGCAATATAAATATTTGGTTTGCAAATAATAGACTGAAATAATAGAGAATATTTGTGTAACCCTATAATTATTATTTAAAACCAATTATCTTCATAGAACCTACACGAATCCAATCTTCTGCAAAAAAGAGTTCGTCAACTCGCTCTGAAATCCACACTAACCTCCATTGGTCCCTCCCCTTTCAGATCTCTTTATGCAAACATGTCGTTGTGGAGACCACGTCTACGTACCTAGATGGAGTACCTTGACTCAATGTATTCAGTAGAGGCACTTTATGTCTTAGTAATTCGGTGACGAAGTGTTGTAACGATAAGAATATTCATTAATAATGTCGTCTAATATATAAAATTATTATTATAAAATTAGTATTGTTGTATATACAAATTAACATTTCAATATAAAGCACGTACAAAACTTTCAGCTGATTTTTTTATATGAAATCCTTATATAAAGGTGCGTGCAGATTAAGTAACATGTATGTAACTTGTGTTATATAACAAGTTGTGTTAATATTTACAAATGTTATACAACATAACATTCAGTCTCCACATTACTGAAACATGTTTTATAACATGTTATGTTATATAGCATGTTTTTAATAATTATTTTTGTATGAAAAAGGCTTATCTTATCTTACATGAATGATTATTTTTTATTAATTTATTTTTGGTAATTTTACTGTAATGATAGGTTATTATTTTTAAATTCGAAGAATTATAATTGGATACTAGCTTACCGCCAGCGGCTTCGCCCGCGTGGGCTAAACGAATTCAAATTAAAAATTACAGAGTTTCATACAAAAATGTTCCCTTTTTCATCCCCTTAGGGGTAGAATTTCGGAAAATACTTTCTTATCGGATGCCTACGTCATACAAAGAACACACCCTCCAAGTTTCAGGTCTCTACAAACAGCGGTTTAGGCTGTACGTTGATCCGTCAGTCAGTCAGGACAAGCATTATTAGACTAAATTTAGTTTAAACTATAGACAATTATTTACTTTAATTAATTTTAATTGCCATTTTCTATTTATTGCACGTAAAATAAACTAAACTAAATGAGAAGTTCTTCTTTCCGTGTGTTGTTAATCCTCAACAAATATATTAGAATGTCTTGTCCAATTTTCTAAGTTTCAGGACCGAAATTAGATAATGCATTTTCGAAACGTATAATATAACAATAAGTTACTTTTATCAAATATTATCAAGGCACACACGAATACACACATATTACGCTTCTTATTACCATATATGTTCCCCTCTGGGATTATTAATATGTATAATTAATATTTTTATATCATTTATTTACAATACTAAATTAAAAAAAAAACAAATATTACAACACGATTTCTATTTTCTGAGAAATAGCAATACAATATACGTTTATTTATAATAATATATCCTTATATAAATAATTCTTCTGTTCGTGTATTTGTCACCTAACTCCTCCAAAACCGCTTGGCTGATTTGGATGAAATTTTGAGTGTATAACTGTGTGGGTCCCCTGGGCGGTTTGAAAATACAATTGAACCCGGTAGACGTCGTCGTTTTCTTGAAAACGCCAAAGTTAGGACAGTACAACGTCTATCGGGTTCACTACAGGTACACTTAAAAAATATTTTTTTGTTCTTCATCTAAATATGTTTTTGATACATCATCATAATCATCAGCCTATATATTGTCCCACTGCTGGGCACAGGCCTCTTGTCATACAGAGAAGGCATGAGCATTAATCACGCTTAGTCAAGGCGGATTGGCAATTTTAGACTTTTTTTTATGTCTAGGTTTCCTCACGATGTTTTCCTTCGCCGTTAGTCAGTGATATCTACGATATACTTAGAAAGTACATATGACTTTATAAAAGTCACATTGGTACTTGCCAGGTTACGAACCTGCACACTCGTACACGAGATGCAGGTCAGGCCACCACGACACACAGTTTTTGATACATCATCATTTAAAGTTATTCATATTTTCTCTGTCTAATGTGTTTTACTGAAAGATTTTTTTATCTTAGCATAGTTAGGAGTATTCATGATGGTTCGATGTAGATTTATTGGCTGGTACACAGATGTTATTCCAAAAATCTGTCCATTAAGTGTAGGCATTGAAGCAATGCATATAATATTTGATTTCCATCTCCTGATGATTTCACAGCAAAATCAAACTTTAACTTTCCATATTTCTTGAAATATTTTAGATAATGTTGTTTCATAATGAAATAACGACGTAATTGTGTTTTTTTTTTTATTAAAGTTTATTTTTACCGTCCAAAAAGTGAAATACAATTTACATAACAACGTAAACAAAATAACTAAATTAAAATTGACTGATTAAATAATATAACGCTGTCCAATAAATCAATACACGCAAACAATCTCTTAACCCTCAAACTGCCCAAAGAACATTTAGACCAATGATCACCGAACGATTAACCCTTAACCGCTACCCGGGCAGAGGGAAATTTTAATCAAAGAAAACTTTAAATTAGGAAAATTTCGAGCAAATAGCCGACAGCGGCGCCGCTGCCAAGTTTCTGTGTGCTGTGTATGAGAACAAATATAAATAGTTCCGTTTTATACGGGGTATGTTATGACGGGAACTAACATGGTGAATATAAATACCTCCACTCTATGTATTATGTTTTTTATACCCTTTTAGGGTTCCGTCGACAAGGAAACCTACGTACAAGGAAAGTTTGGCCATGTCGGTCTGTCCCCGGCAGAGGTTACTAGAATACTGAAATTTGGTATGAATATGCATATTAATTATGCCAACAAAGTGGTAAAATAAAATGTTGAAAAACATATTGTCTTTACCTCCGATACACGCAAATAAAGTAGGGTTAAATATTTTATTCTCATGTATCCCGTCGTATGGGGTATCGTTATATAGGTAAAATATAGGCAGATATGTGACGACAATTTTCCGACTGCTATTTTTTGTAAGATTAAAGCGTCCAACGCGCCCTGATTGTGATTTGGCATTGTTAAAGTTTATAAAAAAAGAGCAGAAAGCTTAAATTATTATATAAAATATTAATTTTCATAAATAAGCTGGGAGATTAACGCACAATTCTACATAAACTAAAAATTCCAAAGACATATTGTGACATCCACTATCCACATAGAATCCAATCTCTATTTCAAAATGGAACTATTCCTGCTACACACATCATGCTAAGCCCTGTGCGTAAAAAACATAATTAAACCAACAGTACTGCCAATTGGCTTATCAAACATTGTATGAATGTACACAAACACAGTCCGCAGCGTATTTAACAATACTGTTTACCGTAAATACAAGTTATTAACGACGGAACACTGGCGGGTTGGATTTTAAAATGTATGATATGCGCACCGGCATTTTGCGATGATATGCGTAAATATTACTTGCCATGTACACTGGAGAGTGGTCGATATAACTGGCCTACGTGATTAACGCAGTAAAATTGACCCATTTATGTATAACCTTATATAGTCCGACATGGCTATTTATGAACGTGGCTGAAAGGTGAACTAACGCTAGCCACCATCTTGAAATGTCATTTTTAGTGATAATGATACCAATTAATGAAAATTTCTATTTTTTTAAGGTAAATCATGACATGATAAATAGCAATTTATTAATTCATCATTAAAGTTTTAATAATAATCTTAAATTGGAAACAATAAAATGCAATATTTAAACATTTAACACACATTTGGATGTTAGTAGGTGGCTCACAAGCCGAAACCCTCCTGATTATTAAGTAGTCACCGCGGCCGATGGATATCTACAACACCAAAGGGCATCGCAGATCATCATTGCCCTTTCTAAACTATTTCATGGACAAAATCTAGTCTTATTGAATAGCGCTACATTTTTACTATAGTTGGGTATGAATTTTCCCTTGGTATCACCAAAATGACATTTCAAGATGGTGGCTAGCGTTAGTTCACCTATTAGCCACGTTCATAAATAGCCATGTCGGACTATAATAATATCTGTTAAAAAAAATATTCGTTTCATATAGGCTCAGTAGAAAGGAGGAATTGCTGCAGTGTTTGAGGCACATAAAAATGCATTCTTATGCTTAACACTAAAATAAAGACATCATTAATATTTTTTTCATTGCAGTTTAAATTCTGCTTAAGAAGAGTTATAAAAAGAATAATTCAATTATTTATAATTAAATTGTGATTAATTGGGTAGTTAGCACCACGTTATTGATGACATGTAATTAATCAATAATAAAATAATTTCAAGACACAATTTGGCTAAAAATACGCTTCACTTTATCCCCGAATAACTTGCTCAATATTGAATTTACTGTAAAATCCATAAACATTTAATGAATCAATGAATTTAATTCCAAAATGAGTGACATCATAGTTTGCCATTGCTGTACAAAATCTATAAGAGAAACTCGTTTTGAAAGCTCTTAAAAAGTATGTCAATTGATTCATAGTGTTATCTTCCCAATTCCATCGCTTAGCAAAATAAAAAAAAAACTGCAATTCAAATAAAGAACAACATAGAACACCAAATATCTCTCTCCATTCCACGAACAAAAATCTTAACCCTTAAATACACATACACGTTAACATTAGGTCGCTTGCAACCCAGGGTGCGTCGGTGTTACCACTATTTATAGGTCAATTACCGCTCTGTAATTAAGGCAATACTTCAGCAAGATCACAGCTTTTGCCAAGATTGCTTAAATAAATTTTAACTTGAGATTTCCAGCTAAGTAAAGGAGACATTACGTTATCGCAACGCGGCTGGTAAACAGAACTGTTATAATAACGTAATTAAACGGTAAATGGTTTTGTTGTTTTTATTTTGAGGTTTATATTTTTAGATTAGGAAAGAAAGAAAGAAGCGCATTGTAAGAATTGCAAAGGGAAACTGTATTATTAGTCGCAGTAAGATTTTGTTAGTCAGCCTAGGGGAACTAGATTTTTTTCCCTTAGTCATTCTTCGCAAAACTTTCAGGACTGCACAAAGAGTAGGATTTATCAATGATTTTAATTAATAATTATTATCAGTTATTCCACTAACATCGATGATAATGAAGAGATACTTGTTTGTTTCTATATATATTTAAGGCCAATGTAATATGCATAAAACCGATCACTAATAATATCCAATGAATATTATGTTTTCAAAAATCGAACACCAACTTTGAGAGAAATAAATAAAAAAAATAAAAACAGAACATAATCACAGCACTCTGATTAAAAATAAATGAAAGAAATTAAACTTTTAACGTGCAAAATCTATAAAAGCAACGTCGAGCTATATCGAATTTTAAAAAGGTTATTAAACATTCCCTTTGAATTTATTTCCTTTGAGCTTTGCATATTAAAAAAAATGTATGACGTATTTCCTTTTGCAGCGCGCGTTCGGAATTATTTTTTTATCTGTGGTGCTTACAGAAGTTGACTATTATCGGGCTGCTAGCCTTTTAAGTGTAACAGATTAAAAACTTTGATGTTAATATTTTTCCGTTTATTTTATTATGATTCTTTATTTATTCATAATATGCTCGGGCTTAAATAACTGTCGCATAAGTCGATCAAACAGGGTTAAATACACTTACCACTGTCGGTCCGGGGATGGGTGACCATCCATACTGAGGTCATTCCTCACCCCGCAAAGCAAGTCAACGTGCTACACATGGTTACTGGGTTGTGGAAGTCACACTAGTATTCGAGACTGGTAGACGACCCCAAGATAGGAAAAACCTAGGCCGAAAAAAGTATGAAGGTACTTTACACGTGTTCATTTCTGTTGTCTAGGGGGAAAAGGCAAGATTTATTATTGTAGTCCTCCTAATATTATAACTCCGAAAGTTTGTGAGGATGTATGTTTGTTACTCTTTTACGCAAAAACTACTGAATAGATTTGCATGAAATTTGGTGCACACATAGTTTATAACCTGGATTAGCACATAGAATACTTTTTATCCGGCTGCGCGAAGTAGTTTCTTCAGGATGCGGGTGAAACCGCGGGAAACAGCTAGTATTTAATAAAAAGGGAAGAAAGTAGTAACAATACAAACATCCTGTTGTTATTATACTTCATTGTATCGAACATCCTCCCTATACAGAGTCTATTTTACCTAAATTGTTATTATACTACGTATATTCTTCAATATCATCTTCATATCATCTTCATATCATCATCAAGCTCATAAATTCAAGAAAATTCCTATACAATATTATTTTTTTATTCTATTTTTAAAAATTGAATTATTTTTAAAATTGAATTTGGAAACGTTTCCAAATTTAAACATAGATGTTTAGAATTATTCGAATCTTTTAAAAGTGGAAACAGCATTATATTTAAAGCGTCCGATCAATGAGTATCTACGTCATCAATAACCGCCAACCTGATTTATCAGACGGAAACGTCTACAGTACTCTGGTGAATGAAATAGAAAGTACTGTAATTGGATAAGGGTAATCAAAGTTAACTTGAATCAAAAAGTTAAAAAAAAGCTCTAGAAGTCTGTGTCTAATACTAAGTTACTTTTGAGTGTATTTTTGACTAATGTCGTACTGACTATGTTCGTATGTATGTTTGTCCGCGATTTTCCCAAAAAATACTAATCTGCTTTCAATGGATTTTTGTTATTTTTATTGTTGTAAAACATAGCACAGCTTTTTTGTTTTGATATTTTGTTTGGAAAAATTCAAGATATTTCAAGCAGGTATTTATGCCATAGCGAACTACAAGGTGGAATGTTACTCTAACCAGCATCGTATCCTCTACAAGACGTTGCAGAGCGCGGTCGCAACAAATGATAATTGACACGGTGGCGATTTATAGCCGCGCGGCTAGCCGGCCACGCTGCACCGCCGATTTATAGCCACTCACCAGCATAACGGAAAAAATACACTTTCTTACATTCTCATACTGGTCGAATGCCTTCGGATATTGGCACTCTTTCAATGAGTGTGTGACTTTGTAAAAAAACTGTTGAAGAACGGAATATTCGGGAGTATCTTTCAATTTTCTCTTAAATCTTTTTTTTCTCGCCTTAAAGCTGTATGTACAAAACTAGCTTCCCGCCAGCGTGGACTTTACGAATTCAAATTAAAAATGTCAGTTTCATACAAACTGTGCCCCCTCTTTTCACCCCCTTAGGGGTAGAATTTCGGAAAATTATTTCTTATCGGATGCCTACATCATAAAGAACACACCCTCCAAGTTTCAGGTCTCTACGATCAGCGGTTTAGACTGTGCGTTGATCCGTCAATCCTTCAGGACAAAGCATTTTATATGTATAGATAAAAATAAGATAAATTGATGCCCTCAAATAAGTTATTTGCAAAAGTTCAAAACAAGACCTCATCTTTTTTTTTCGGATGGGAAATCATCTAATTATCCTGCCGTGGATGGGGCGGGTGGGAGTGTCAGACTCTTACTGACTATAACCCATCCATGTTCCTTTCTCAGCCCTTTGTATTCCTAGGGCGCGGTATCTCTTTCGAACGTCCCGCAGCAAACTAAACCTCATACTCCACTATCATTGCAAAAAAAAACTAATACTCTAACACAGACCTTTATGCTTTAAAAACCATCACATATGACATCGCGTGTATTTTAATCGCTTCGCTAAGTAATGAACACACGGTCGCGCCGGCCGGCCAGCTGATTACTGTTTCGCGTGCAATACTTAACACCAGATACTATTTCTATTAATCGTCTTGTGATAGGATGTCACTGGTAGGTGATATACTGTGAGAAAGGTTAGCGAACTGTGAAAGGTGGCTATTCCCGGTGGTTTTTTTTTCTTAATTAATTCGGTTAAAGTTTTGGTAGCATACTGGATTAGTACCCTCATAATTTTCGATTTAAAGATTAATTGTATAATGGACAAAATTTTGATTCAAAGACCTAAAAAATACTACTATACTAATATCTAGTTTCGAAACAACTATGACCACTTTTGTATGTGCAGTGACAGTAGTTTTAATTCTAGGTATTTTTTTACTAAATCTATTATCAAGGTTTGTATATGAAATAAAGAATGAAAGACTATTTCTTTCTGGACACGCACAGGAATTAGACAATAAGTACCTAGTTAAAAAAAGAGGAAAGGACAAACAAGTAAAAAATTATAAATGTGACATCAAAGGTTTCACAGCCAAGATCTAACACAGGATCTCTGATATGACTATGACAGGTACCTATTATCTGGCTGCGGGATGTTCGAAAGAGTTACCGCGCCCCCGGAATACAAAGGGCTGAGGAAGGAACATAGATGGGTTTTAGTCAGTATGAGTCCCACTCCCACACTCCCTCCCGCCCTACCCACGGCGGGGGGGAGTGTCATTGCTGATTTACCATCCGAAAAAAACCTACTATCTCAAACCAAATTAGATAAATAAAGACGTATAATTAAACAAATAACCTTATAATCTCATTCATTATTATTTCTTCTATATTCACCAAACTACACAGCCGTATGTCACGGTATTAACGAGTGTTATAAAAACTGCGATTAAAAATATTGGCCGATCGGCATCGCACGACGTTATGGCGATTTGTCGATCGACATTATTTATCGACGGACATCCTTGTCTATCCATCATTTACTGTACAAAATGAGGATTATGGAAAAAAACGTTATCATTTATTATCGTTAGGGGATATAATCATCATTTTTCATACAATGTTGGTGCTGATTGTTAGTCGCGACTCCCTTTATACAATCCAATAAAACTCTTCATTCTCTAGAAATTGTCTTCTTGTCTCTATCTACTCTTATTCCCTTTCCCCCTCCCTCCACAATAGATGCTACCACCTGAAGCAAATTCTCTAAGCATATTTTGACATTTCTTCTCAGAGGTCATCAGTTAGGAAGTGCCGGTAACATCTATCTTAAAAAACCGGCCAAGTGCGAGTTGGACTCGCGCACCGAGGGTTCCGACCATTGGAAAGAAAAAATACGCAATAAAGTCGCAATTATCTTGTTTTTTTCCGACCGCATAATTAAGTTTGTTTGTAGAGGAAAATTGCTGATTACTTAAAAACTACCTGCTAGATCTCGTTCAAACCAATTTTCAATGGAAGTTTGCATGATAATCTACATCATATATTTTTTTTAGTTTTATCATTCTCTTATTTTAGAAGTTACAGGGGGGGGGACACACATTTTACCCCTTTGGAAGTGCCTCTCGCGCAAACTATCCAGTTTAGAAAAAAATGATATTAGAAACCTCAATATCATTTTTGAAGACCTATCCATAGATACCCCACACGTATGGGTTTGATGAAAAAAATTTTTTTGAGTTTCAGTTCTAAGTATGGGGACCCCAAAATTTATTGTTTTTTTTTCTATTTTTGTGTCAAAATCTTAAAGCGGTTCACAAAATACATCTACTTACCAAATTTCAACAGTATAGTTCTTATAGTTTCGGAAAAAAATGGCTGTGACATACGGACGGACAGACAGACAGACATGACGAATCTATAAGGGTTCCGTTTTTGCCATTTGGCTACGGAACCCTAAAAAGTTAGTTTCACTATCTTCAGATAAGTACCAGTTAAACTTATCTGCCAGATACACCCATAAAGATTACATTCCATCACGAATTAATCTCTCAGATAATGAAGTGCTGAAAAAAGCCCTAAGACTTGTGAAAAAATTATCTACATCGAAAAATAAAAATATTTTATTTAATTTTCTTTCTAACCGACGAAATAAAGAGGACGTTTACAATTCGACGCGTATATTTTTTTTTTATCTATGAGCACGCATAACTTTTTACAGTATTCCGATTTTAATAATTATTTTTTGTTTAGTAAGTCATACTTCAGAAGTGGCAAAATACTAACAACAGTAAAAATACTGAAAAGAGAAAAATATGATTTTCTCTTCTCAGTATTTTTGGAAGTCGGTTGTATTCTTTTTGTATTTTTTTTTTGCTGTGCCATATCGGTGTATTTTGCAACACTATGTAGCCATAGTCGTCAACAGAGAGTATAAGCATGATCGTGGAATAAGTATCCTAAATAAGAATTATACTAACGAACCTTCCGACCCAAACCTACTTGCATTATAACCAAACTTTCTATACAAGATAATTTGGCAACACACTCGAATAGCTATTGTAGACTTATTGGCTAAGTTCAGGCTAAAATTACCCATTGTTAGCCTAAATAACTACTTGCTAGAGTGCGCATTAGTGCTCAGCAAAACAATACAGTTTTTGAATAGGACTAAGTAACAATAGAGGTGGCGAGTGCGATAGTAGAATAAATTATAGGTTCTGTATATATTTTTATTACAATAACAAAATGCAGATCATCATTTTTAATATAACGAACTCAGTAATGAATAGGTATACATAACAATATAGCTAATATAGTGTAATTGTGTTGTAGTGTAATAGTAATTTAACTTCTTATAAGCCACACAACGAGGAGAACGAAAATGTAATCATTTTTTTACTGTGCGTAATGTGGATATAAACAAACTAATATTCATACTGTTTTTATTTAGATTATTAATCTTTCAAATTATGGCCAGATTGCGTAATATTTCTGCAATTGTCACAATTCTTCGATCACTTTCAATAAAATAAATATAGACATAAATGCCACAAACATAACATTCCTTCATTTAAGATACATTATTTCTTCCAAAACAGTTATAAAGTACAAAATTCATTTCAATTCCTTAAAAGATAATCATCAAAATACTTCCGTGGTTCGCTTACGTCAATGATAAAAACCTCACGTTCAAGGAACCCTAAAGTATAAAATAGCCGGTGGGCGTAAACAGGGGCGTTAATTAATTACCTGCGGAACCCAACCGCGTGTTTACATACGGACAAAAAGAGTTAGGTAAGCAGAAATGCTATTTTAGACCCGCAATTAGTACTGTTTATTTATGTTTTTTTTGGATATGAATACATAGTGAGTGGAATATGCATTTTAATTGACTTTTCGTTAATATAGTTGTCACTTTAATATGTCAGTACATAACACATTTTATAATTACGAACTTATGCATTTCTTTGGTTTATATTTTTCTTCTATCAATTGAGTACAAAATACATTTCTTCCTATTGGATTTACGAATAAGGAGAAGTTGGAGTGGAGACAGTCTAGTCAGACTTTACAGTGTAGGCCCATCGTGATGGTTCACATCTTAAAATCAACACTGAATAGTGTTTTATTGACATCCGTGTTACATCGTTGCGTCGGTATCGATAATTGATGAAAAAAGCCCTTTTTTATTCGATTATAGTATCATGGGCTAATTCATCTCATTAAATTCTATAGGTGATTAAATCGGCAACCTGTATAATACAGCCGTAGTTCAAAGTGTCAGTTAAAAGGGGGTGAGCCAGCAACTTAGCATAAGGAATCCAAGAGGTTATTGAAAATTCCCAATAGTCTCTCTCTCTCTGTATGAGAAGTGGCCTGTGCCCAGCAGTGGGACAATGTATAGGCTGATGATGATGATGTTGGTAACAGAGTGTGTTTGCGTGTTTCACAAGCTGATAACATCAACCAACACTTTAAACAACAAAACACGTACACAACGCTTTAATCCCGCTAATGCATCACACTAAATATTTAACCAATAAATCTGTCCAGTCCCGTGAAGGCACAGCACTACGAGCTAGAGATGTCATAAAGAATGCATTAACAAACGCGGGATTGCACAGCATTACTCTTTCCCGGGACGAAGGAACTTAAACAAGGGAAAAAACAAAATACATTAATGCCCTCCCTATAGAGTTAATAGGAAATAAATGACAGAAAATTTTCGTAACATTTTTCTTTGGTATTGTTCTTTGGGAAGAGGGAGAGTTTGGCCGCGGGTTTGGTCGTGTTTTTCTTGCATCTGGAAAGTAATTATTATGTGTTTATGTAATATAAGGACTTACTTAATTTTTTTTTTATAAGAACACTGTGTAATAAAAAAATATATTAAATATATATGTTGCAGAAATCTTGTGTGAGTCACTTGTCACTTTTTTCGTGCACAGAAGTTATAAACAACATTATTGACTGATTAGAAATTTAAAAAAGGAATAAAAGAGAAAATTGAGATTTGAAGATACTTTACCTATTTCTGTCGTCAACGTAAATATATTTAGACATATTTTTTTACTCTTTTAACCAAACAGCTTTTCACAACCTAACTTCAATAATCTATAGATCTAAATACAATTTCAACAGAAAATCCATAAATAAAAAAAATCGTTTGACGATTTAACTTCTATTCAAAATCATTTTTCCTTCAATACGTAATTTGCAGTTCAATCAGATACGAATCCCCGACGACTTCCTTTTAATTCGGCAAAACAGACATTAACTTTGACTTCAGTGAACATTAATACTTTTCACTAATGATTTAGCTTTATTAAGACCAGATTACACTACACAAAACACAATTTGTGTGCAATTAATGTCAATTCACACGACTTGAAAGCACGGGCTTTGGTAAATTTGGGGCACTGAAGGCAGCGAGTTTATAGAAATACTGGCTATTTTTCATGGTCTCACTCTCATCCTGTGGGAACTGCTTCGCCCACCCAGATTAAAAATATACTTTGTGTTAATCCAGGTATAAACTATATCCCCATACTTATAAAAAACCTGTAATCTGAAATTTAACCATTTCTCACCTAATCCTTACTTAAGCCATTAGCTTATAATTTAAATTCGGATTAACGCTAAACAGCATTTATGAGTGAGATTATTTTCTAATCCGTTGCTAAGCAGCAGATTAAAAAGTAATCGGACGTCATAAGTAAGACGGTATGTGTGTACCAAGATTTCATTCAAATCTATTCAGTAGTTTTGACGTGAAATAGTAACTTTCGCATTAGTATTTATAAATGTAGAAAGTATATTCTTAGAACCACTTGCACCTTACTCATTGAAAAAATATCAGTCTGTCACTTTGTAAACTTCAAACCATTGAAAGAGACAAAGTTTAAAAAATATTGTGTGGTTTTGGTTAGTAGGTTAACTCGGCGTTAGAATTATGCAGATGGCAATAAGAATTCTGCAAAATATTTATGGATTTAAATAGAATTGCATAATTTCATATTGTTGTTTTTTTTATAATTTCCTCGCAATATTTATAAAGGGGGTCAGGTTTCTGTTTCTCGTCCAAATTAATAGGGCTCAGTATCTTTTATTGCACCCAGTGCATGCTTATAGGTAATAAAAAGAACAAAACTATTTTCTTGAGCTTTCTTCTCCATGTTACCTATTTTCCCCGTTTATTTAGGGGCCACACAAGACGGCGACGCGTCGCGCCCTCGCCCCGTGTGACAAGGCGCCAATTTGGCCGGATTAAAACTTCTGTTCACTTTGAACTGAAAAGAAGTTTATTGAAAATATAAAATACGTGTTTTGTTATTTTACAAAGGCGTGAAGCTTTGTATTTATGATTAGAGTACATAGTGTCTCCTCCCTTGAGTATAATAGGCACTGGTGTAAATTAGCACTGCTATATGTTAGAAGTCGTGGTGGTCTAGTAGTCAAGACAGCTGCTTCTCGTGTACGAGTATGCGAGTTCGGAAACTCGCAAGTACCAATGTGACTTTTCTATAGTCATATGTACTTTCTTAGTATATCTTAGATGTCACTGACTAACGGTGAAGGAAAACATCGTTAGGAAACCTGAACTTAAAAGACTGAATCGCCAATCCACCTTGAGCAAGCGCAGTGATCAATGCGCATGCCTTCTCTGTATGAGAAAAGGGTTGCGCCCAGCAGTAGAACAATATATAGGCTGATGATGATGACGTTACATGAGTTACAGAGCCTGTATGAAGGTAGAAGAAACAGCAGCACATGTGCTACTGGAATGCATTGAAACCGCCACATACAGGGCTAAGTACTTCGGTGACCCAGGTATTATCCAAGAGATAATCAGCAGAACTAAGCATGGTTTAGATGCTGGTTTTTCTCGAGGAGTTAGACCAATCACCCTCTTATGCAAATGCGCGCTTTGTCGTGGAGTTACGGAAATCGGTTCCAGCCTAAACTTATTCTACCTGGTACTGCTACTTTAGTTTTTGACTGGCTAGTTGATCTAGAATTCGCAACAGCACCTGCAGACTATATTACTGGGATTTTTAATATTTAGTTTCTTCGTAGTTGTCTGTTTGAATTTATACGTAAGGAATAGATGTAACGATTGCAGACACTATAAATGTTTTTTCTTGTCATTATTAGTCACAATAGGACCTAAAATTGGTGAAAATAAATACATTATGACAATAAAATATATATTTAAATCTTGACTAATATTATTGCATAAGTAACTCTGTCAGTCTGTTACGGTTTTTAGTTCGTTATAACTCTATACTATACCAAACGTATCTTTTCCTTTTTCCATTAATTATATTTGTAACAATCACCGGTGTCTTTTTTTCCATATAGCATGACCCAACTCACAGAGATTGATTCACTGCAGCCAAAGATTTTAAACTTTTTGTCAAGAATAGAATGTTATGTTTTTGTGCTAAAAGATTAACGTAGGGAGTTTCAGACTGTTTTGTTTGTTTGTCGCTAAAGTTCGTGTGTGCTGCCTTTAAGTTTGGTGTATTTATATTCAAATATTGTAGCCCAAGCAATAATGCCACTGGTAGTACAGTACCTAATACTAACATATTTTTAATCTATACATATAAAATGCTTTATCCTTAATGACTGACGGATCAACGCACAGCCTAAACCGCTGATCGTAGAAACCTGAAACTTGGAGGCTGTGTTCTTTGTATGACGTAGGCATCCGATAAGATAGGATATTCCGAAATTCCACCCCTAAGGGGGTGAAAAAGTGGGACAAAGTTTGTATGAAACTCTGTTATTTTTATTTTTTAATTCGTAATGCCCATGCGGGCGAAGCCGCAAGTGAAAAGCTAGTATACTATACTTTTACTTGGGTCCGCCAAGCAATTTCCTCAAAATTTGAGTAAAACCGCGGGAAACAGCTAGTCTTTTATACATATTGGCAACTCACAAGGGGATTTAATTCTATAAACAAAAATCTATCTTCCCGAAAACAAAATCTCGAACAAAACTAATTAATTCCCATTCCCAGTTAGACAGTCTCTAAATACAAAAATAAGCAATCAACTGATTAATTGATAACGAAAAACAGATCAGTAAATAAGTTCTAGCTCGCAAAAACTTTAAAACGAACTCGTGAATCAATCTCTTGGCAACTCAGGTGGCGACATCTATGCCGTGTCTGGGAACTGAAAGGGTAAAAACTCGTAAATAGGGTAAAAAGTCGTGAATAGAGTCGTAACGTATGGGGGCACGGCACGCCAGCTTTCCTATTTGTCAACTGTGATTTATTTGTGTTCTTTTATGTTTTAGTTTTAGTATAAAATGTTTTAGTTCAAAGTATTTCAACTTTAACTCGGTTACTTTAGTGGGAAACGTTTCTTTGTGAGTCTACGAATAAAGATGATCTTTAGACAAAGAATATTTTGGGCAACTACGCAGAAGCTACGGCGTAGGCATCCGAGGCTACGACTGCTACGCCGTAGTCGTTTTGTAGTCAACTGCTACACATCACTAAAATTAAGGCCTTTAGGTAATCAAAGTTAGTTTTAGATTTTAGAAAGTTAAAAATTAATGATAACTACTTTTATGAGAGATTAACAACATAAAATCTGTCTAACTTTTGATAAAAATTGTATCGACCCTACAAAATCTACTAATGCCTTATATTTTAGTCAAAAACAATTTCGAACGACCTCATGAAACTACATTACTACTCTACTCCTAACCCAAAACCCCAGAAACAGGTGAATAACAACCTATCAATTCGTAACTCAATCGATAAACGGACTCGATACACGAATATCGATAATATTTACTCGATATCGCGTTACAAGTAACGACTAATATTCCACTTGGCATAGCTCTTATAACTCCGAGCGATCTTACAACACTTGCTTGCACCTGTATTGTAGAAAAATAAACTTTATGCTTATAGGGATAAGGTTGGTGGTGTGTGTTTGAATAAGTTTGTTCGTGAATTGGTTCGCCAGGGAAATTATTAAAATGGATATCAAGTCCATAGTTGGCAGCTATTTTAGCAGATAAAAGATATTTGTTTGGTTCAATTGGAGGCCGACGGGTGGTTGTACAGGTATCTTTGGAGTTATCTTTCTTTAGAGTTTGTTTTGTTGAAGGTAACTAATACTTAACAATAATTGTAATGTGATACAATAGCCTTTAAATACAGACTTAATGCTAAATACTTAAAAATGGGAGCTTGAAATACTAAAATGTATAAAAAAACCTAGCGAGTTTATTTATTCATTCGTTGCTTCTTTTTTGTTTGCTACGCTTTTATGGTAAAATAGTTGAGCCGATTCGGATGAAATTTGGCAAGCAAATAGAAGGATAACGATTATAGACTAGTCATTGCTTTTAATTGTTAAATTAAGATGCGAGAAAAACCACAGGATAGTATCTAACTAGCTCTAAAAAACAAAAGTAGGTATTCATAGCTAAATTGCCAATGTTACAATAAAGACTGAAATTTAAGCCTTTTTTAAAATCCCTAAACCATAATAAGGTAGTTAGCAAATACAAATTCTGATTCTATTTCCATTCGATTCTCGTAAAATATTACTATACCATTGTCATAACACTTAAAACGATCAAAATTAAAAAAGAGTACCTACCATTAAAGTTCCCATGCAAAATAGTGCACACACCGAAACGATTATCGAGTACATTCGAGTACTCGATTCTGAAATATGCGGAGTCGATGTCTGGCGCGTTCCCGATTATGACGAGGCCATCGACCCTGACGAGATATGTAAAGCGCTGTAAAGCTGTTGGGGATAACGTGTTGACGGTAATTAGATATTTTTTTATCAGTTATTGAAATTAATATGTGCCTACGTCACTAAAAATATAACTCACTTCAGTGGTAAATATAATACTTAGATAAAACATTTATTTAGTACAAAAACATAAGACACAACACAAGAGAAGCATTACAATATAAAATATAATAAACATGAAATTATAATTAGCACAAAATGAATGTTATCAAAAGTGATGTACGATAGATACAAAGACCTATCTACTTAAATACCAATTATATTAAGTTTTAAAAGAAATACGGTGGTTAGTGTTAAGTGAATTACAGTTTATGAATTTCACAATTCCATTTTTTATTTTGCTTTTTTTAAATAACTAAACGGCAAATTTTCTTTTCTTTTTCTTCAGTACTTCGGTAATATTCGTGACTGCAATATCAATAAAAAACTCAAGTCACTTTCAACAAATATTTAAATAAAAAAACTAAATGAACAATACGTCAAGGGATGAATATTCCGTCGCTTATTATTGAACAACAAACAGAACTCCACTACAACGTAACTTTACAGCGGCAAGTACCAGTTGTTAGTAAGTACTAAACAAAAATAAAAGCAGTCTTCATTTATAGTAGGTAACTTCTTTCAAACGGCGGACAAAAGTACGGCGAACCCGTGGATTCGTGAAACATGGATAAGAGTCTATAGATTAAGTTCCTTAAATATGATTATTAGTTTAAATTTCAGGATGCAAAAAAATATTAAATTAGTAACTAGTAATTACAGCAACTATTATTAGTAAATTCATAAAATATGTATGTCCCTAAACAAAACTAATCAAATTGTGACCATAATTTTTGAATAAAGTAAGTGAGTAAAAGAAGAAATAGACTACCGCAAATTAGTTTTCGTGAGTCATAAAGGTTCCAATTATTGGAAATGTTAATATTAATTAAAATGTAATCCAAAAAAACCTAAAGGCTGCTTTCATTTTAACCAAAGTATCAGCATGGGCATCCAATGTGGTCTTTTAATTATATTTTTATTATTAAATTCTTATTTTTGGGAATATTGATAATTATACAGTTACGATGATACCCTTAATTGAACAAAACAATATTTATATCCAAAAAAAAATCTAAATATTAAAAAAAACTTGTTGGATGACAAGTGTCCATACAAAAATTCTTATCCACCCCCATATAGTCAAGAAGTTGAACTCAAATGGCAAAGAAACACGGTCGGAAAGAGGCGACAGGCAATTCATACGAGCGTCTGCGATGGCGACACAACAAGTCGCGTAGTGATGTTACTCGCTCACTTACTGTAATAGGAATTTTATTTATAACCGACTTTCTAAAAAGCTGTATGATGTCGATGAAAATTGACACAGAGTCATGTCCAGATCGAAGACTGTTCTAGTGTTAATTATTTCATTTCGTATACATATTCTCATGTACGATTCAGATTATAATTTAAGGCAAGGTTGATTTATTGTAATTAGTCAAAAGTCCAATTACATAAAAGGACATATAAGTTGTGTCAAATATAAATGTAGTAGGTATTTTCACACTTATACGCTAATATTACAGACAAGAGTTTTTCGCAAAAATCTAAATGATGTCCTTGAATAATATAAAAGAGACCTGTCTTCTGCTCATAAAGCAGATACGCTCATAAGCTCCTGGGTCGTCCCCAGGAGCCTACATTTTCAATTAAACATAAAATAGACGATTAATACCAATTAGTCGACAATGCCACCAGTGATGGCACGTCACTAGCCCGTAAGTTTGACGAGTTTCGCCCACCGACGCCGACACCAAACTATTGTCCCGCGAGACTATTTTACTTTTTGTCCTCTGGCAGAAATGAATTGAAATAAATGAAATGAAACGTAAACATAATGTGTTTGATTTCTTATAAAAGGTGACTTTTGTGAAGTAAAAATATGCTTCTTTTTATTATTTGTTTGTTTGAAGAAATACAAATTTAAATGTCATTATTTCTTTTAATTTTGAAGTAAACCTTTTGTATGTTCTAGTCTATATAACGAGAAATATTTTTTTACTAGCTTCTATACATAAATATAATTCTTTTGGCTTCAGTATCGACGTCGGCGCGGGTGGCTTCTGCTCTTCGGCTTTGACGTCGGTGACGTGTTAAGCGTCGATGTATAGTTTGGCGTCGACGTCGGAGATGGCGTCGGCGTTGACGTCGGGGATGGAGTCACCATCTACATCGGACTAAGACGTCTGGCGTCTGCTTTGGTATTGGCATCTGTTTCGGTGTCGGCGTTGGCATCGGAAACGACGTCGGGCTTGGCATCGGCGTCGGCATCAGAGACATCGCCGGCGTCTCAGCGTCTAGTTTGGCGTCGGTATCAGCATCGAAGTTAGCGTCGGCATTAGCGTTGACGTCGACATAGGTATGTCGAGTTTGGCGTTGGTACCGATTTAAATTTTTTACCCGAAACCCTAATTCCATATAATTTATTTGTGAATGCACGTAAATTTTAATTACCTACATTAGCAGAGCTTCATACATTTTGTTTCAATTTCAAAATCTTCCCTCAGTATCTGTTTACTAATTATGTCTATCAGTGTCCTCCCCTCCCCTCCTCAGGCAGCACACAGGACGGTATGAGCTCCTCATGCATATTCATAAGACTCGGTACACACTTGCGACCGACCAGACCTTGCAGTAGGCCATTCGACTCCGTACTATATGATATAGCTTTAGTTTAAAATTATATGTAACCAGCCTTATTGCTTTAGGTGTTATTGCTTATTATATAAAAAAATACATCCAAAAACTTTTGACTGCTTATATGTTACTGTTCTATGACTAAACAGGTATACCGATCTTAATTGTATATCAAAAACTTAGAGCAATAAACGGAGTGGGACATATGTTATTTTTGACTCAAGAACATGATTACTTTTCACCGTAATGAGTAATCTCTTGCGCCAATTACTTAAGCAAACATAACGCTATTTTTTATGGAAGTGATAAGCAAAGGTGTACGTAGGTACCTGTATATACTATACCCACGTTTTCCATGTGTGTTTGTTTGAGCAACTCCTTATAATAAATCCAAAAACTATTTTTCTAACTTGAAATTTTAATAAAGTGTAGTCTAAGTAGTAGCGCTAACAACGTTTACTATTTACTATCGTAATATAAAATATAAATAACATATTTATCGGCACGTGTATATCCCAAGCGTTGTTGATCCAATTACAAAATTACTACGAAAATCAACGGCTCGTGTTAAAATGCCTATAATTACAAAAGCCATTGAGGCAAGCGAGGGAAATTGATAATGTTTCCGTATTTAATATATAAAAAACAGGCGTAGGGAATAATTAAAAGATAATCTACAAACGAGTGATGCGAGAAAAACGGCCCGATCGAATGGGGACTGAAATGTTATAATTTCAGCATCCAGATGAGTATTGTAAGGGGGTTTGCATGCTGTTTGGATTTTAAATTAAACTATACTGGTAATTTATTTACAATTAAATGTGTCCCACATTTATCTATAGGTGAATATATATAAAACAAATTCGGGTTTACTCGAACACTAATAACTCGAGAACGGCTGCACCGATTTTCATGGTTTTTGATTTGTTGTATTTGTATCTGTCCCGAATAGCATAATACTTATATATAAAACTTCAGAAAAATAACAAGAGAAAAATAAAATATGGTGCGGTACAAAGTTCGCCGGGCCGGCTAGTGGATAATAAATGAAAAAATAAATAGTAATTTGTTTAAAAGACTTTTGGCATAGTGGCTGAGCAATTGTCCGCTGCGCTGCGTGTCGCGGGTTCAATTCCCGCTCGGGACAATTATTTGTTCCAGGTCTGGATGTTTCTACATGTGTAATGAGTATTTGAACATACACACACGATACAGGAGTATTTTTTTGAGTGGGGCATTTTTTTATAAAAAATCTTAACCAATGTCTTTTACGCAGTTGCGTGAACATATCCTTGCTAGTGCCGTAATTATATGCATAGGTAACTCTGTCTATCTTCTTTCACTGTCTGTCTGTCTTTCTGTTCTATCTTCCACAGTAAAACAACCAATCCGATAAGGGTGAAATTTGATTAAGAAATAGACTGAACCCTGAGGAAGAACATAATATATGAAGAAATTAAATTTGATTGCAAGAGAGACTTCCCGCAGGACGCAAGTGAAATCACGGGACATCATTATCACAACATCATTGGCCTATTTAGTATACCACTGCTAGGTCTCTTCTCAGGCCTCTTGTCATATAGAGAAGGCATTCATCACCAAGGTGCTCAAGGTGGATTGCCGATTTCCCGATGTTTTCCTTCACCATTAGTCAGTAGTGTCTAAGATACATTCGCGCGAAAACGCGGAAAACAGCCAACATTTAATAATAATTAAGGTATTCTCAATATAACATCGTTAAAGGTAAATAAAATCAGTGTACGTACACGTAAACGTGTATTAAACTCATGTGCAAGGTGCTTAATACCGGTCCATAACGCCCGGAGGCTCTCATTAAAATTTCAGCTTCCCTATATGTACAGCATTTTGTGGCCGACGCGTATAACTTGCTTTATTAAAGGAATAATCGCGTCTAATATTATGTTTCCTTGTTTTTTTTCTGATTTGTTAGTGCTTTTAATATTCAGGCGTAATATTGTATGGAAACTTCTTTGTCTCATCCAATTTATCTTTTTCAAAAAATATATTAAAAATATATAATTAAAATATTGTATTTTATTGTTGAATTTCAAAAGTACCTACAATAATGGTGAAAATGAAGTGTTTTTTTTTTGGACTTTGGTATTTTGGTGTATGCAAGCTTTACTGCGGAGCGTTATGACCAGGAATTAATTCTAAGGTCACTCAATAGCCTTCAGAGGTTAGGTTTATAACTGGTTGAAGACAATAGTTTCGCATCCATCTACAGAGAACAAAATGTGGATGTAATTTAGGTACGTGCATCTTTTTATGGATGGAACATGCTCAAATGACACCTTTCCCCTCTGTGGAGCAAAAAAGCTAAGATAGATAAGAGAAAGACGGATGGGTTGACTCAGTTAGAGTCTGACTCTGACTGACTAAACCCCCCGTGTTTCTTCAACTGCCCTTTGCATTCCAAGGCCGCAATAACTCTTTTATTACTAGGTAGGTACTTATTAGTAAGTACACTTGTCTTCTGCTCATCCCATCGGGGAAGTCGGACGTTGTTTTGTTTGAAAAAGAAAGTTTTAAAATGCTTAAACTTCTTGCCCGTTCATTTTAATTTTATTAATTTATCAAGCAATCATTTTTATTACAACTTAGTAGTGTTGTGCCTTTCTCGATTTCTTTTTAATGCATAATATATATTTTTTTCATAATACGTGTAGGTGTATAATATAATTTTAAAAAGTTGCTGGGCATATGTGTATCAAATAATGTTATGTGCCTAAACATGGTAGGTAAACCTGTGCTTCAGGCAAGAAAAAGCATATTCTATCCTATCCAATTCAATGGCTGATCAAGGAAATATGAAACCATGGTAATCCCGCCAAACAGCAGCATCACAGTATGAATTATACCCATCATAACCATATGGCTAAGAGACAGCTATTCACGTAATACGCAGGCTTTTTATCGCGAATCACTTAGTGGGGTGCGAAAAATGTGATCGTCACTAGTGATGTCCGTTTAGTACTAAAGCTTAGTCGATTTTTCTTAGTCTATCTTGTTTTAATGTATATTTTAGTATAGAAAACTTTGTTGAAAACTTGATAGAATTAAATTGATAATATTTCTGCGTCTTCCATTTAATAAAACCGGTCTTAAAAATGTTTGTTTCTATTTTAGACTTAAGTGAATCTTATTGGGGTGACTTTCTGTAAATTTCTGTAAACGAATTATTATGACGTAATAAGAAGTCAGTTAAAAAATGTATTTGAGCCTATGACTATTGTACTATTTTGTTATCATGGTTTTTTTTTATTCAAATGATGAAACGTAGAATTCGATGTTATTAATCAATTGTCGATTTAACTATTTATTTATTCGACTAATCAGGTATCGATGCGCATCACTAGCCACATAACGTTGTACGTATATTTAGGGCTGCGACACTTTTTATAATGTTATCATGATGTTATAGCCGGGCCCACGTAACTTATGAATGGCTATCACCATGCTTCACTGGTTTCGATGCGATGAAAGGAAACCAGAATATGACTACATATCAGAAATCTTGACTCCTGTTTTAACTCACATACTAAGTTTTGTAGACTACTTAGGTACTGTAAATACTTTCATAGGGGGCTACATAAAATATGTTACCTATATTTTGTTTGTCCTCTATGCGTTCCTAAACCATTTAACCGATTTTGATAAAACTTCAGTGAGTTCTTCTGTGTACTACGGAGTACGAAGAGGAGTGCGAAGGTTCCTAACCTAAATAAGTAGCAATACAACGCATGCATACGCACCTGTAAGTAAAATGTATTACCCTGTAAGTTAAGATAATGTAATCGCTTCCCGTAAACTTATGTACATATATTTATGTAAAAGTGATAAATTTTGCTAGTTTTGTTATTTTTTAACAACTAGCTGCTTCTCTCGGTATCACCCGCTACCCGAAGTAACTACTATTTGCACCCGGATCAAAAGTGGACTATGAATATTTCTAGAGTTCTACTCGTCCCCGTAACAAATTTCATGCAAATTGGTTCAACCGTTTGACCATGAAAGCGTAACAAACAAACTTACATCCGCATTTATAATAACAGATTTAATATGTACTGAAATATAATTTAGTATATTATAATTATTATCTGCGAGCCTTTGTCTATTATATTTCATCCTACAAAGTCACAATACAGGCCTTTCTCGTAAAAATAATAACAATAAAGGGGAAAAAACGAGAGAATACCTCAAATAAATCCAATACACAATAATTCAATTCACAAATCAAGGAAAAAGCGCAATATTCCTTAAACGCGCCATAGCATTCAATCTTTCTATGGAACAAGTGATGGGGTACATGAATAGAGGAGCTTTTTCATATCTGACGTATTTTTTTTTGTGAAAAGAGCAGCCATATTCCATAAGTAGTATAGTACATAGTAAATGGTAGAAGTAATGTTTTTACAAAATTTGCCCTACTATTAAAATCACTTTTGATTTTTGTTTGACAAAAAATCTAGTTATTGGAAATAACTACCAAAAATGTAAATTATTGACAACTGGATACATAACAGCTGTGAACTACAAGAACGATACAATTATAAATACTGCTGCTGCTACGTCGTAGCTAATGCTACGAGGACTACGGCGTAGTGCGTAGCTACGTAGTCCAATCAGTCCGTTCCGCATCCACGGTTTTTTTACCATACCCTATAATTTGCTCAGACTGGTCAAAATACGACATAAATGAGAAAGTCGACCTTGATTGCTAGTGTAGCAGTGTATTTCAAAAAAAAAAAAAAACAAGAGAAAAAAGTCCAAGTAACCCCTATTTCCAAACCGAGTCTCGCCATGGGGAGTAAACGAAAAAACCACAATGGGCCCTTTATCGTAACCAAACCACATGTTTTTATGGCATCCCGGGCCGTTATAAAGTCTACACAAAAGAGAAAGTTATTTATTTCTTGGAGCACTTTGCCAGTCTCCGAGTTGACGGTTGATTCGGAAGAATATCATCTTATTATGTTAGTAGAACGGGTTGCTATCATAACTTATGTTGGGGGAAATTGGGAAACGGGTATTATATTATACTTTACTTTTATTAACTTGGAATTGCTTACTTATGTGTTTTTAAATTATTGTACTTACTTTTTGTAAGGGTTGAGAGATTTTGGTGTTTTTTAACTTGGTTGGTCTGAAGGTTGTAGCGTTTTTAATAAACATAACGTTCTAGGTTCAGTGGCTACGTTGGGCTATATTATTGGATTTTTCCTTATGAATAAACTCATGTCTGTAGTTGTGAAATGCAGCCTTTCAGCTGTTATCAAGTGTAAAAAAAACTAATTTTTTTTTGTCTGTCGGTTCTTATTATAACCATTATAAACATTTGTATGATATTGGAACCAATTTGTAAAATTTTCTTTGAAGTAAACAAGGGTTTCGATGTGACCTAATATGAGGTAACTTAATTGAAAACAGGAAATCTACATCCTACTAACATTATAAATACGAAAACTTATTAATGATATATGCATGTGCGTTTGTTACTCTTTCACGTAAAAACTACCGAAAGGATTGGGATGAAATTTAAAAACACACATAGTTTATAACCTAGATCAATACTAAGATACTAATTAAAATGCTTTTAATCCAGGTACACGAAGTAGTTCCTTTAAAATATGTGCATGAAAAATAGCTAGTAAATTTTTATTCGAAGCTTACTAAATAAGATTTTTCTACCTCAAACTCATAATATTTGAAACTTTACCGGTAAATTCCCAAAATTCCCCAAAATCGTTACCTCTAGCTCCACGTTCGTGCTGTTTTTGTGAATAGTTTATAAGTCAGCGAGCCGGCATCGTGTTGGCAGACGTGAGACCCGCACGACTCCCCAAAGAAACAACAGGATGTTTCACACGAAACCTACCTACCAATAATACGAAACACTATCGTAAAAGCAGAGTTTTGAAATATCCTTTAAATTATACCATTTCTTTTTAGGGATGGTAAATCTTCAAATGACTCCTCCCGATATAGGCAGAGCGAGCGGTCAAACTCTTCACCATGTTTCTTCCTTCGCCCTTAGTGTACCAGGCCTGTAGTAACTCTTTCGAATGATCCCGTAGTCCTAAATTATCCCCTTTGGTCGTTATTACAGACATAGACATAGACTACACTATGTAAAATTTGTTACAACTTGTCAAACAGCTCCAATCAAGCTCTATGATTAAAATAATATTTATGCTTAAGATCATTAAGGATTTCAAAATAGTCCAAAAGTGTGTTTTGAGACTTTGTATAGCATAAGCATAGTTAGTAGCTTTGATTTTCAGGTCAGGCAGATTGTCATTAAATTTTATATTTTCAATAGCAGCCTGAAGTTTGGACGAAAAAAAAGCGTCGACTTCAATTTATAACTAAAATTATGCAGAAAATTATGTTAATATATATTACAACAGTTTACGTTTTAATACATATACTATACATTAAGGATTCCAAACTTGAACATGTTTACAGCCTACATTGAATGCCTGTACTTTCTCTCTCCCATACCAAAAAGTTTCTTAATTGCTTTAACAGAAATGACAGTTAGCAAGTAATTCCAGCAATCTCAGTTACATATGGCCCTACAATGTCAAAGTTAAGTCTAATGTATAAAGTGTCAAAGCTTAATGAATACTGCCGTCACCGAAAAGTTACAAACACCAATATTTGGTTACCGTTTCGTGCATGTTAACAAAGGTGGCATATTATATTAACCGAAACTGAACTTGAGGAAATTTATTACAAAAGCTGCAAACCCATCTTTACTGCGACGTTCTCGAAAGAAACACACCCCAGTTTTATTTCACATACATCGCTGCTTGAATATGAACTAAAAAATTGCGGTTCCAACAAAAGCAGCATTAGTGTGTATACAGGGTGATAATGTAGGGTGACAATGATATTGTATCAAGTTTCGGGATACGCGCTAAGTATGAGGGGGTGCTAACTTTGGACAGCCCGTCGGCTGCATCGTCCCAAGACGGCACACGAATGCAAGTTACAACTATGACACATTGTTGCGATATTAGACGTCCCACCTCCAGCTCTTATTACCTTTGTGTCTGCTATTCAAAAAGGACTTAAGCGTAGAGCTACATAGATTGGTTAAATTACATTTTGTTATTAATGGTGTGAACGTTGCACGATATTACGAGTATGAGTGTGTTTATAGGTCTTGGAGTAATTAATATATGAAAATATGAATATTACAACAAGCTCTTTCTGGTAGTGTTTATAAGACAACGCTTGGTAGATGTATTCGAAACAAACAATTTCACCTGCATCTTTAGGGAACTGTTTCACACAACCAGATAAAATATAGCCTATAACCGTCTCCAAATCACATGTATATTGAAACCACAAAATGTCATCTAAATCGGTTTAGCCGTTGTACCTTAAAAGCGTAACTAACAAACTAATATTCACATACATTTATAAATAGCAAGGATTGATAGGCAGAATTATGCTTGCGCGTCTTGTGAAATGACTTTAAACTTAATAACAGTTCTTGTATGTCCGTTTGTTTGTACGTAGTTAGTGAAAATCTACATTATGTCCTAGTGGACAAGCAATTTTTTTTCAATCACAAAACGCAGACGAAGCCATGGAAAGAAGTTAGTAAAAAAAGCCAGCTTCTAACTAAAAGAACAATGGCTGAATATAAGTAGAAAACGCTTTACCGTGACCATTAATGTTACAGATTATTTATTGGTCCTTGTTAGGTCACCTTTTTTCGCCACATTGGGGAAATTGCGATAAACTTACGTGGCCATTACTCTGAAAAGGAAAAGTCCTGGTAATATCCCTGTAAGAATTTATAGAACTATGTTTATATAGGAGAAGCTTAGGACTAGCTTTCTGCCAGCGGCTTCGCCCGCGTGTGCTATATGAATTCAAATTAAAAATGACAGAGTTTCATACAAACTTTGCCTCCCTTTTTCACCCCCTTAAGGATAGAATTGAAAAAAATGGAAAATCCATTCTTATCGGATGCCTACGTCACACTCGTCAAAGAACACACCCTCCAAGTTTCAGGGCTCTACGATCAGTGGTTTAGGCTGTGCGTTGATCCATAAGTCATTCAGGGCAAAACATTTTATATGTATAGATTATTATACTTGTAATTTCTTCTATGTTTTTAAATTAAGCAATGAATAGATGTTGAAGCTACCATCCCTTCGATACATGAAACCTAAATTTCTTACTATTTTTGTGTATATACAAACCAAATACACTTTGCTTCATGAATCCAGTATTCAGTTCGGTGATATCAAGATTTTTGTGATCGACTCACTTTCAATGCTCGCTGGTGTACCTATTTCAATTTCAACCATTTCAAAGGAACTCCATTTCGTCACCGCGCCAAAAATAAATAAATAAATCCTCTTCAACCAAAACATCGTAAACACAAAGTCGTAACTAGAAAAAATAATATCTTACTCCAACATAATGTGTTCACATAAACGTTTAAAAGCTATGAAAGTTAATCGCACATTTGCGCTAACAGATTTCCATGCAACTGCAGAAATTATCGTTGAGTCTAATTAACATTTAAAATGTACACCCGCTTTAAATTCATGAATTTCATGTTTTGAAAAAGCGTAGACTTGTAAAAAAAATAAGCTAGTTTCCACAGCAGTGTGGAACACAAGAAAAATCTTGCTTTGTTTGTACACTCAGACGGTCTACTGTTTACTAATTAATGTTGCCCGCATGTTCGCCGGTAGGGTGGCCATCATTACTAATTTTAATGTTCTTATTTAATAAAAAAAACTCGTAAAAGACTTGTAAACCTTTCTTTTTTTTCGTCGGTTAATAAATGATAATTACTGTTGGTGCATTAAAACTTATTTTTCTATAGATTAGTAATAAAAATATTATGCTTTAGCGAAAATAATGTAAAACACACTGACTGCAATTATAATTATTTTATTTAAAAACATAAATAGTGCTAATACAAATTGACCATTTTTCATTATTGTTAATAGCATACAAGTTTTTTTCTGGAGTTTCATTCGCGTCCCGAGGGAATTCTTTAACACACCCGGATACCGTCTTCAGAGCCGCGTACCAAATTTCATCAAAATTTATTCAGTTTTACCGTGTGCGAAACCAACAAACTCACTTTCGCATTATAAAATTAACTAGAAAACCATCAGGTTTACTTAAATGGATATAAACAATTGAAAAATACAAAATAATAATATCCCGCCCAAACTCATGGTGTCCATACAATTTTCCCGCACGCCCGTCTGTAGTTTGCGCTGTTTATTTGTAATTACTTGATGCGTTTTGGATTGGAATAAAATCTGTCTCCACGCTCCGCCATTGCGGCGGGCGTGTGCTCTAATTGTCGATGCTGATGTGTTTAAGCTGGGCTTTCGACTAGTGTTGTGCTTTCATGGGCTTATATAAATAGGGAAGTTTTATAGAAAAGAAAATTATACACAATTATTTTTATTCTGCGTATGATAAACATAGATTTCCTTATTGTTAATGTTTTCTTCAGTTATATCACAAATAATTAGACTTATTTAGTTGTCGTTCAATGCTAAGTACTCCCAGGCTTACATGCATCTGGAAATCCAGAACCCATTTCTTGTATTATTTGCTATATAAATAAATAATTAATTCGATCATGAGACAATTTATTCGCTTCATTAACACAATTTAAATATTTACTTAAATATTTTGGCGTTTTTACTAACATAACTTTGCAATTTGTAAAGATTAAGTACACATAGTTTTGTTTAAAGATCTTAAACTGACCTGAATTCAATGCTCCCGAGTGTACATGCTCCAAGCAAAAGAAACAGAACATTTTGTTCCTCATAAAGTGGCCGACCAGTATTCAACTCACGCTCGTCGATAATTTCAGAAGTGAATTCTCCGAAGATTCGCCGGTTTTCACTTACGGTCAGTGTAAACTGAACGCGCTTGTTACAAAACTGAAGCTTCATACTGAAATATATAAAACTAGCTTTCCGCCAGCGGCTTCGCCCGCGTGGGCATTTTTTTACACCTTGGGTTACATTATTCAAGTTTTAGTATTTTTGAAATATTTCTGGAAATAAATATTCAAATATGCACTTCGTAAAGATGTAGCTTTCTAACGGTGGAAGAAATTTTAAAAACGGTCCAGTAGTTTTTGAGTTAAAACCCGACAAACAAACAAACAAATCTTTCCTCTTTATAATATTAGTATAGATTTATGTGCTTTTAAAAGTACAATTGGATAGATCAAGAATGGTTACCCATCCATTCCCAAACCTCGGCAAGTATTGCTTAACCACACCGAGTGGCTGTCATTTAAAAAAATAAAATGCTTGTGATAGTACGTTCCTATTGTGAAATAACAGTAATGAGAAGTCCTGCCCTTCCCCGGGGAGTAGTTGAAGCTACACAGATAGACCAGCGATCAGCTAAAAGGCGATATATCCAGCAAATAGTCAAATTAACCCGAACTAGTGCCAACTCACTCAGTCCTGTACTTAGCCTTTGTTAAGGGATAGCTTGACTAGATACGACGATGGGTATGGTCGCGTACCAGAAAAAAATCTGCTATCAAATTTTATCTCGACTTTACCCTTTTTCCAAAAACGGCGATATGCGTGATAATTTTTATTTAATACCTTAACATGTTCTTGAAATTAAAAAAAAATATATTCCAACTAGGTTGAAAATCAGCACTATTTAAATATTAAATTTACAAAAGACAGTTCCCGAAACGCCCACCCTTTATTATTGCTAGGAAGAAAAAGTGGCGCAAAACTGTCTGTTAGGTTTGAAGAAGCTTCCTTTATAATAAATAATAATATAAAGACAATTATCAATGCATTTAAACAAAGAATTTTGACGTACGTTGGCTAGCACACACCTTTAAACCTATAACTAAAAATCCTCTAGACAATCATATAGACAAATAATCAAGTGATCCTTAAAGGGTTCCTTTGCTTATCTTTCTGAAGTACGAAACCCTAAAGAAAGAAGGATTATAAAGCAAATATTTTTGATATAATTATAAATTTTCTACGTCGACATACCCCTTAAGTTAGAGTGAACGTAATAACAGTAACAATATCTGTACAGTAGTGAAAACCGCGTCTCGCTCAGCACACTCGCCGTTTTAATACTTATTGCTTAAATACAATGTCTTCATGTCTTGCCAGCGAGGCCACTACACAGAATTGCAAGAAATGCACTAGAATTTAAAACCTTTTTTCAACATTCAGAGTCTGTAATGTATGTCAAAATGTAGTTAATATGAATTGTTAATTAAATACTACACTTATGTAACGAATTTGGAACAATAAAAAAAATATAAATTCGGTAAAAGCGTCGACGATAAACTAAAAGAATCATATTTAAGTTCAACAATGTCAGAGTAAACAAAAAAATATTAGTTTTATTTATGTAAATTGTGCAAGAATTAATGAGATTAGTTACTTAATCCTACTTATATTATGAATGCGAAACTATGTGAAGATGTATGTATGAATGTATGTATGTTATTTCACGCAAAAACTACTGAATAGATTTGGACGAAATTTGGCACAGACCTAGATTAACCACTAGATTAACCACACAACCTGGATTAACACATAGAATACTTTTTATCGAGGTTCATGAATACGTTCTTTGGGATGCGAGTGAAACCGCGGAAGCTGTTTTCTACAAAATAATTCTATATGAGATCTATTATGATTCAGTGACATTACCACTGCCCTCTGCGTAAGTACGTATTCAAGACATAGACAATAGCCGAGGTACATAACGCGTTGGTTCGTTAAATTATTACGCTTCAATCGGCGGTATTGATCCTCACGGCGACTACCCACCGCCGTCAGCCTTTGGCTTAAAACCTCATGGGGACTATAATATTGTTTTTGTCCCTGTATAATGAAGTAAACTCTGTCTGCATTTTGTAAACATATAACATATTAAAAGGAAATAAATTGTACGGTTTGTTTTTACGTTTTACGCTGGGTTTTGAAATTATACATTTAAATCAAGGAAACATTTTTACTAATTATAAAAACTAAGTAAATATTTGGTCTTAATCTTACGACATACGGACATACCTAAAGCAACAAATAAACACTAAATAACACTTTCAAATCTTCTTTTACGGCAAGCTGTTACGTTTTACAAAGTAACATCATTACTTTTGATGCATTTGGCAAATAGCGAATGGTTTTAAAATGCAGTGAAATAATGCCTTTATTATTATTTTACTGTAAAAGCAAGCACTCCTTGGCACTTTCACTTATCCATATATATATATAAAGCTATTAGGTGTCGATCGACATGTGATGCGAAGAAGTGAAGAACATATTAAAAGAATGGTTCTGAACATGAATGTGGACGGCTTTAGGACTTGGAAGGCCAAAAAGAGCTGGATGGACTGTGTTAAAATGGCATGGCTAGAAAGAGATGATTGCTGAAATAGATGTATGGAAAAAAGGACATCCTAAATAGGGATAAGGATACTTTGGTTTCGACAATTCGATTGAGACAAATCTTAGAGAAAAGTGTCTAGGTATATCTTCTTGCTATTCCACCAGGGCCTTAACTGTCATTGACAGCTCATTATCTTCCTAGCCTTTTCCCAACTAGCTCGGTTTCCAATCTAACCGGGTGCAGCTGAGTACCAGTGTTTCACATAGAGAGGTTGCCTATCTGACCTCCACAACCCAGTTACCGGGTAACACGATAACCCTTGGTAAGACTGTTTGTCAGACTTTCTGGCTTCTTACTACTTGTAATGATTGTCAAAGATCTACAAATAAAAACCGGGACCAACAGCTTATCATGCTTTCCGAGGCACGGAGGAGTCTCGCTATGACAAAGATCACCCATCCACGGACCGACCGCGCCAAGCGCAGCTTAACTGTTGATCGACCGAACCGTGCGGCTGTTATAAGTGACAATAATGTTTTTTTTTTTTAATCTTTATTTTGGAATCAGGTGGAAAGCAGTACCTACTAGTGGTCACGCCTGATAGTGCTAGTCTAGTTTTCCCCGTTTTGAAGATATTTACATATTCGCCATTTGATATAATATCGGGATTCGCAAATTCATCTGTTTGCTTTACGTTCGCAAAATAAACAATATCGGTCTATATTTGTTTATGACTGTTTTGCTGATGGTTTCAAAGTCAGCCATTTTAGGCTTTGTTTAAATAAATAGCAATGCTGTTTGTTTATTTAAATAAATACATTTGTGTGACATTTTAGGTTCAATTTGTGTATATTTTTAAATGTTTTGGAAGTGGTGAAATAAATATAGGTGGAAGTAATATATAGTGGTGTAATAAAAGTTCTTTTTTATTAACTACTTCTAAATTATATAAGCAAAAGATCACAAATGGTGGACATAATGTAAAATTAATTGTTACATAAACTAAAAGATTTACAAAAGATGCTTAGATTTTGCATAATATAAAAAAAATTATTCCAATAAAAAGAAAGATGCATGTTGCAATATTTTTTTTGTGTATGGCATCACGCAGTTCAACCAATAGAAGGATGTCGATTGCATAATCGGGCTTGCCTGTGAAGTGCCTTAAATTAATTTAGGGCCAGGGCTATTCAAGTTGCAAGAGTATTGTCATTCATAGGATACGTGCAAAATGAAAATAATACTTAAAATAGAAAAAAAATACTTAAAAAGCTACCCTTATATTTTGCATATCCAAAAGATCTTTATTCTATTAAAAAATAAGTTGCAAATTCTTTATAAAATAAGTACTTATATTTTCAATAAAGTCCTCTTGGATTCTTAAAGTGCGCAAAAACGCTGATTTGATTGCAGTGTCGTGCACCACAGTGCTCCCAGAAGGGATGGATATGGGTCACCTAAATACAAGCGCCCTAACGTACGGTAGGTGCACCTGTTGTTGTCTGTCACAATTTTTTTATTATTTTAGTTTTAAAAAGATTAATGATACAACGTTAATTTTAACTTTATATTTTTTTTAAGTTCCGTATCATATTGAAAATTGTAAATGCTTATCACTCCATTGTCCATCTATCTGTCTGTCAAAACCCTAGTTTTGTGAACATAATATGTGATAGTGAACTCGAATATCTATAAAAATAAACATACCATTTTGTAGTACTTTTAAGCATATTTTTTGCAGTTCATTATTTTCCAATCCAAGTATAAAAAGAAAAGAGGAATTAAGTTCCATAATATTTTAAGACAAAGGAAAATCGCATTCAACTGAAATCAAATCCTGAATATCTGCTAGGAGACTAGTATTAAATCCTTGCGTTTCTGACTGTGATTAATCACGTAGGTTATTCTGACAAAACCGCAAAGGATGCTCAGACTAGCAGCCGTTATTTTAAACTTAATAAGTTCATACACAATACAGATGTTAACAAAAGGTTTACGAGCTGAAAGAATTAAGACATACCAAGGGATGGCCATTTGCTTTCACCACTAATATTATTTATTCCAACCTGGTTGCAACAAATATTGCCAATGCAGCTTCTAAAGATATCTTAGAATTCTCATCCTTACCATATTTAAAGTTGGCTTGTTTGTTACGCTTTCACGGTAAACAACTGAACGAATTTGGGTGAAATTTGGTACGGAAATAGAGAGGACTCTGGTGACGGTTATATTGTAATTTTTATCTGGGTGCGTTTAGTAGTACACTTGGGATACGGGTGAAACCGCGGAAAACAGCTAGTATTCTTTAGATCCCAACTAGAACTTATTATAAATGCGAATATGATTTTGTTTATTTGTCATACTTTCATGATAAGATATCTGAGCCGATATAGATGAAATTTGTTATGGTAAAATAAAAATGATTAGGAACGGGATTAGGATGATTTTGATTTGCGATTAAACATTTCGACGTTTTACTCTTTGGAATCGTGCAACTAGTGAGACTTTTCATAAGAGCCTGCAAAGGTCTATTTGAAATAAAAAAAATACTTTTGACGTTTCAAAATACCTATATCTATAAATATAAAAACGTATCCCTATTTCCTTTGGTCATGGCATCACGTGGGAATGGCTAGACCAATTTTGATAAAATTTAATAAAAAAATAGAGGGGACTGTGGAGAAGGTTTTAAGCTACTTTTTATCTGGGTGCATGAAGTAATTTCCTCGGGACGCGGGTGAAACCGCGGGAAATAGCTAGTACATATATTTATATATTACATGACAGTAGAAAACGATTTTAGGCACTGTATAAAAAGGTTGATTATATAAAAATATTGCATTTTCGTTCATCACTATAATTCAAATCTTTTATCTCGCAAACTCCTTGGACTGGTACTTCTACTATCTTTTCCAAATCTTTTTATTTTGGCTCAATGTCGTTAGATGCATTCGAATCAGTCTGTGACTCTTTGTTACCAATTATGTCTTCTTGCTTGTGCTAATGTATTATCACGCTCGTAGCCTCATGGGGGTGAGCAGATTAGCTTCTTTAATCAGTAAAAAGCACAGAATAAATAATTAGTACTTTAAGAATAGTAATTAAGTTTGCAGTTCTAGCGACAGTTATAATTGGATTCATTTGTTTATTCACAGTCATACTAAAAGAACTATCTACTTTATTTACCTAGACTTAGAGTCCCAGCAGTGGGCATCGTTGACTTTTATATATATGTAGTGATCTTCAAGCTAGATGTTGTTTGTTTGTTTGACATAATCTGAATAAGATCTTCATTCCTCTGGTAATTTATATTACTAAATGTTATTACTCAGATACAAGCAAAAATCTGAACGTATTTGTATATTTTTGTAATTTGTTAGATATATATAAACATGTCTTGTATAAGCCACTACTAAATTCCTGCTAATATGCAGTAAGTTCTCATTTATTTCTATAAGGTATTTTAAACTCCCATGCTTTATTTAATTTTTAGCGACTTTAGAAGTTTCCTCATCCAAATTAAAGTTGATAATATATTTCCGTACAATATTTTCCACTCCATCAATTGGTACTCTTACCCTACCCCATATACCAATGTGCGTCGTAACTACTGCAGGGGGTTCAAAACTGCGCAATTGCAGGCACCACGTGGACCCAAGTTCATTCACCCCACTTAATCATGCTCCTACAACCTTATACCCTTGCAATAAGAACTATAATCACCCACATTTTTATCACCAACTTATCAAGCGGCCCCATCAAATGATTATGAACTTTATTGCGTAGGAACAAGGATTGTTTTGAACGTATTTAAAATTTTGTAGTTAAGTAGGCCATGTTTTGTTTTGGTTGTGAATTACTACGCAATAGATGACGTCACTCATTATTTGTTGAGAGCTTCTGAAGTGGGATTTGAATATGAATATTATTATTTATGTAGGGTATAACTAAGTATATATAATATGAGTGAGTTATGTAAATTAACTCTAACTCTATTACGCAGGGTTGTACGTTAATAATAAACGTGTCAACACTAGATAAGAATAATTTACTTATATCATTTATTTTCTTGACGTAATGGTGGTTAACGGTTGTTCAAACCTAACAGACAGATGTTGCTGGGGAGTTTGTTGCGCTAATTCTTCTTCCCAGCAAAAACACAAAGGAAGTGGTGAAACAAAAAAGGCTGACTTTTGTAAATTTGACGTTCAAAAACTGCTGATTTTCAGCTTAGTTTGAATAAATTAATTTTCAAAATATAATGTACCCTTTTATTACTTATTGTTAATAAAAACAAATGGCACAGTTTCAATTATGGACCAAAATTTGATTCTTCGTTGCAAAAGGTATCGATGATTAAGTAATTGAGATGAATTACGTCTTAATAATAAATATTCATATAATTTTCTAATAATTTATAGTTCGAAAACAGTGAATAGTACAAAAAAGCCGACTAACCACTCTCTGAGTGACTTTTGACACAAATGGGAGTCACTTATTTCTTAAGCGTCACAGTGATATAGCATTCGTTCCTTTGAGATTTTTTCGGTTCGATTGAGAACACTATCTCTAACGTGACTTTTTGTTGCAAAGACAGTTCTCAAAGCCACTGCCCTTCACTCCAAAATAATGTAATATTTTGGCCACGGCAAAATACTGCTATTACGGCGTTACGCACTCAGGCATACCCTAGAGGCCTACCATATAGTAAAAGCTACCTCTTTTCCCCCTACAAATCTTTTCATGTTTCTACAAATATCTTCGATATATATCCTTATCACCTCTGCCCAGCCTTTGAATTAAAAAAGCGTGAACGAGACTAAAAAAGCCTCCAAAAATGTATCGTCAAAACCTATACAAACACTTTGCTTCAACGGATCCCTTTCTTAAGGTGAGATCTTGTTAGACAAATGGAATATTTTTTTAAGTATTTTTAATTCAATAAAATTTAACCTGTAATAAAGCGATATAATACTAGTCTTTCACCCTGATTAGAACTGTGCAAAATTCTAAGTTCTCACTTTCAGATTCCTATTTTATTTATGAAAACTTGAAACCCTTCCCACTTGCTTAAACTTTTCCAACTACAAATATTTAGGCTCGGCTATTGGCTCAGTCTGACGTATCCAGCTAAATACCGGTATTTTACATCCAGTCAATGGGATTTCCACACCACAGAATAAAAAAAACACAAAATATGATGGTAAAACTGATTTTCAGATTTTCTGCCTTCTTCCAAACGACTGTCAGGGATACATAATGACCGTCAGGGCTCGGAAGTGACGGTATTACTATGAAAGTGGTCATCCATCTACAGACCGATCGGAACAAGCGTAGCTTATTTGTGCTTGATAAACCGTAGAGCTGATAAGCCATGAACCCAATTTAAATAAACTCTTAAAACGTAATGAAAAAAGTCTACAATAATTTCCGTTTTGTGTCTGTTTAGCGGAACCAATCTTTAAGTGGCGCGATGAAATCTCCAGTATTTGCCGTGCCTGCCACGAGCATGTTTGTCGACAACGATTGAAACGCCTTTGATACGAAGCGTCAATGTTTGTCTGTTTGTCTGTGTATTTCTTATTTTCGGGGCATCTTCGCAAATATGAGGCTGCAAGTGCTGGGCGCTATGAAATACTAATATGGTTGAGGCGTATTTGTATATTTACACTAACTGTTTCTCGCGATTTCACTCGCATCCAGGGACCGTCTCCAGGGTCGCGTCTATCAGCATACCAAATCTTGAGAAGGGTTACTGCTTTGATTAGTCAGAGATCTAGGGGTAGTTGAGTGCCTAAGTCAGAGACACCGTGCGATATGCCTTGCCGATCTTCTGCGCGAAGCTTCTTTGCAGTAAGTCAAACTTATTTCTGTAGCTTTTTACAGGTCGCATGCATGTGCGCATGCCTCAAAGAGCTGTCAGCAAAAGTGACGAGTTCCCCAGGGCCATAGCCTACCAGGGCTGCGGGACGTTCGAAAGAGATACCGTGCCCCCGGAATACAAAAGGCTGAGTAAGGAACATGGATGAGTTTTAGTCAGTAAGAGTCCGATTAACCGCGGGAGGGCTCATTTGATGAATTACCATCCGAAAAAGACGTGTCCATTGAAGGTGAGTTTGGAGTCTATTGTGAGACCCAGCAGCTTGACCTCTTAGACTAGGTCTAGCCGAGTGCCATGGCCATGAGCTATATGGATATCGTATTTCAGCTTCCTCGTTAACACCATCACATTGGTTTTATGCGCGGCGAACTTTTTTCGAACGCCCCATTCCGATACCGTGTACAATAAATAAATATTGATACTATTGAGGTTTCCATCCATTGAAGTAATAATATTAATCTTACACTAGGTCTGCGCTAGGCCGTCACATAAGGTTTATCACGCTGTACTATCGCATTCATAAACTGCGCTATCTTTGATAACTGTGCACGTAGGTATGGTAACAGATGCGCTCAGGGTTGCGAGCGTAACTAAAATATTTTATCTTTAAATTTAGCAACCATATTCAATAAAGATTTTTTTTATTTAATGCTTGTAACCATAGAAACATTTTAGAAGAAGTATTATTTTTTAGTATATTTTTTTACTAACTTCCTCGTTCATTTATTTGAAGTGCAAAATGTGCAAATAGTGAATGTGTATTCAAATTCCGGGTTAGGCTTTATCAGAATAAAATCGTTAAGTAGCCAAGTTTCTTTATTTGTCACCGTTTAATGACAGTATGCTCGTCATCAATGTTTTGAGACATAAACATAACGTGACGAGAGGTCTTAGTTAAGCTAAGTTTTGACTACGACAGAAATTGCGACACAATTGTCAGACATAAATGTCTATCTTTGAGCTACATAGCAAAGAAACTGTTAAAGTTTGTTGTGACACTTTTCCCGTGTTATACTAAGTGTCACAAGTAGTTTATACACAGACTCTCGCTGTATATACAGTTTTTAGTGTGGTAGTGAAAACCTAGCTTTATAAGTACACCTTTCTCATACCTAATCCTTCGGAGAGAAAAAGAAAAAAAAGACGCAGTGTTAATATTTATTTACGTTAGCAACATTACAATTTATTCCGCTGGCAACCCTGTGCGGTGCGTTCCGTACAGTGCAATGTATAAATCTGTCAGGCGCGACAATCCGGCGGTATTCCCAGCGAACGTTCATTTACGGAGCCGTAGTGGCTGTATGTACGTACGTACTCTTAAACGCCCGTGTATTACAAAGTAGCACAAAGAAGGGCCTGTTATACTATGGTTATTAACTTTACAGGATAGAATCAAACGATAGTGAAATAATAAATATTATGAGTTAGAAATACTATTTAGTCAGTAAATGGGTTAGAAAGACTATTTCAGTTTCGATTTTTGTTATGAAAAATCTTTTTTACGATAAGTTAGTAGGTCGCGATAGGATAAGAAAACATTAACCAACCAGGATTGACCCTAACAAGTCGATAACTTCACAGATAAATCGATTATCATAGCTGTAACATGGCCAAGAGCGTCACTCATCAAGCACTGACAAACATTAAAACATAAGGTAGAACATAGGAGTTCGGAAGCCTCTTTTGGTAAGCATAAAGTACTGAGTTCAAAATATTTTTACAATGTAAGTATTATAAAATTTATTTTTTTCTTACGAGAACTTTCCATCATACATACACTAGCTGTATCCTGTGGTCTTACCCGCAACTTACAAGAATTACTTTCGAATGAAAACTATTCAATATCCAAATTTCAATTTATCTTCATATGAAGTTTCATCTAAATCGATTCAGCCATTTATCCGTAAAAGCCTAACAGACAAACAGAGTAACATTCGCATTTACAATATTAGAAAGGATTTCGTAAAAATAAACTGCCAAATGAATATACCACAGTCACGCCTCTGCCTACCCCCTCGGGTAAGCAAGCCTGATGTTATGTTAAAGAATAAGATATTATCATAACAAAGTGGCAACATGTTGTAATTTTTCGCTCTGGCATCCCTATGCGGTGCGTTCCGAACAGCGTGCGATGTATAAATCTGTCAGGCGCGACAATCCGGCGTATAGCTGGCGAACGTTCGTTCGTGTGTTTATACCTTTGTCGGACTATAAATCTGTGCTTAATTGCGTCAATGGCGTTATAGGCGTTCAATTGTGAGCTAAATGCTGTTTGTCATTGATTTTTTTATGTCTCTGAACTAATACTGTGGTGTCTATTCGCTTAACGGTTTTGGAAATCACAAAGGGGTGGATAATTCAATGGATAACTAGCTGTTTGCCGCGGTTTCACTCTTATCCTGAGAAAACTTCACGATGAAAAGTATCCTATGTGTGAAGCCAGGTTATAAATATGAGTGAAACAAATTTCATCGAAATCCATTCTCCAGTTTTTGTGTGAAAGAGTAAAAAGGCATCCATCATCCTCAAAAACTTTTGCATTTATAATTTTAGTTGGATATTGATAGTTTAGTTTTAAAGGATCTTACCCTTTAAAACTAAACTGTGTATGCATTGTTAAGACACATCCATTTGACATAATCCTTCAGGAATGAAATGTAAAACCCACAATGAAATAAGGGGATACCTACGTTCATGAGAACAAAAATGTTGAAACATTAGGTCGGCTTATCATGAACTTATCCAATACGAAAGTTACTCTGTCTGTTACGCTTTCATTATAAAACTGCTAAACTGATTTGGATAAAATTTAGTATCGAGATAGATTAAATCCTGGCAAAGGGCATACGATAGTTTTTATCAGAATATGTGAAGTAGTACCGTCAGGATGCGGGAAGCAGTCTAGTTTTATTATTATTATCACTTTTACACTTTTATACGAATCACTTCTCCAAACATAACATAAAAGTTTTTAGGATTCCGTAGTCGACAAGGAACCCTTATAGTTTCGCCATGTCCGCGGCATAGCTCAGCAGAGATCCTTAGTAGTAATTTTTGTTTGATGCGAGCGTCCCCCCCCCCCCTCTTACTAGCGATGGCCGTTTTATAACCTCAATAGTTGTACAACTATCTATTTGGATTCTCAACGATCACTCGTTTTCAAACCACTCACAACCTATATCTTAGGAAATATGGAAAAATTCACAGACGTAGCACATTAAATGAACTTACAAGGAAAACTATCACAGCTAAGTAGGCTTAACCGGTTACAGAGTTATAGTCCTCTAACTAAGACCTACTACGGAGCCCTACTACGCGTGGCTCGACACGCCCTTGGTCGGTTTTTCATTCAATAAGTAGCAGAAGGTCTCTGGAGGTCACCAAACAATATATTTTATTACGTTTGCCTTATTTCTACTTGAAATGTGAAAGATAAAAGTAATAAGGGGAACATGTATACATCTTTATCCCTAATTAATATCGTACACTTCGTCGAATATATCTCTGGTAGCTTAAAGGAGTAGTCACATAGAATGCGAAAGCTATACTGCTCAAATAGAATTGCGCAACACAATAACGCAGCGCGGTAAATGGTCAGGGTTGAAGATAGGCAGAGATTTTACAATTTAACCCTCTTGTTTATAATAGCACCATTCGTCTTATCAGCCTCTTTTAGCTATTGAAATGTTTTATCCTTCTCAGTCAAACTTCATTTCGACTTGACAGATAAAGACAACGAGCTTGGTTCCAACGAGGTCGGCAGGACATACTCGCTAACAGGTAAAGCGGCTAGCGCTTACATATCTTTGTTAAGTATTAGAGTAGGTACCTATCATCATCATCTGCCTAGCCTTTTCAGAACTATGTTGGAATCGGCTTCCAGTCTAAACCGGATGCAGCTGAGTACCAGTGTTTTACATGGAGCGACTGCCTATCTGAACTCCACAAGTCAGTTACCGAGTAACACGATACCCCTTGTGATTGTCAGACTTTCTGGCTTCTGACCACCGTAACAACTATCAAGATCTACAAATGAAAACCGGGACCAACAGCTTAACGTGCTTTCCGAGGCACGGAGGAGTCTCGCTATGACATAAATGGTCACCCACCCACAGAGCGACCGCGCCAAGCACAGCTTAACTTTTGATCGGTCGAACCACGTGGCTGACTTCTGACTCCACGAGCTCCTCCCTGAGTAGGTACGTATACTAAAGCGATTTATTATAGCTACTACAGGAGTGTTACCTCACCAAACGACGCAACAATAAAATTCGTGGAATTTCAGAGGGGATCAGAAGAATTTTTCGCCTGGAAAATTATGTCAATTTCGGAAGGGATGCTCTTTGTTATCCACGTATCTGCTATCTCTCATACTTTGTCTCTTTTTAACGATGGAATCAGGGATCTTTTGAAATTCGATGTGGCTGTATGCCTTTTTATCAATTAAGCTAAAGTCTGGAAAGGTATGTCAGTTTTCGGACCGTTTCTATGCGAACTTAAGCTATAACTGCACAAAATCTCATTTGCTTAGGCGGATAGTTTACAGAAACGACAATCTAAAAGTAGATATATAAAAATAAGAATATGCTAAAATAAGTTTACGGCTTCTAGAACGATGTTATCATCGATTTTTACTTGATCACGCTTGCTCAAAGCAGATTGGCGATTTCAGATATTTTAGTCCAAGTTTCGTCACGATATTTTCCTTTACCATTACTTAGTGTCTAAAATACACTTAGAAAGTACGTACGACTTTAGAAATGTCGCATTGATACTTGCCATGTTTGGAACCCGCACACTTATACAACATGTATACATAGAACGATGTATTAGTCCACAAAAGTTTCAGCTGAAAATAAAATTATTTTTAATGCTTCTTTCTTACATTCAAGAATGATATTAAACCTGCGTCATCTAGAGATATATGTATGTACAAATTTGTCATACATTTTACTTAAAAGTACCTGTCTTCGAAAACATGACACAAAAAGCCAACCACTCAACCTCCCAATGGAGTCGTCAATACGTCTCGTTTTTATGGAATCTTGCTTGTTACAATAAAAATCTGACTTGTAACAATAATAGGAAGAAAATAAAAGGTGTACATAAAACGTTCAGCCTGATTTGTTCTGAGATCGAACGAGTTATTGGCACTGGCAGCCGGCTGAGGGATCGGCCGCCCCCTGTATGCTTACGACGTAATGTAATGTACTCTTGTATTTATGGTTTTTGATTCCAACGAAAATGTCTTTGTTGTGATGTTAAGTAATAGGTACAAGAGATGAGATAAAAGTAGAACATATAGTTTTTATTTTTTTCGGATTGGAAATCGTCAAATGACCCCACCGTGGGTGGGGTGAGTGAGTGTCGGACTCTTACTGACTAAAACCCATCCATGCTCCTATACTCAGCCCTTACTATTCCAATGGCGTGGTATCTCTTTCGACCGTCCCACAGCAAAGTTTATATTGTAATGTAGGTAATAATTTGCTTGTTATAGGGATATTCTCTATCTTTAGTTTTTTAATATTATAATCAATCAAGGTCATTAATTCAACACACTTATGTATTTCTTTCCAAGAAATAGATTTTTATTAAGAAGAGCTTAATTTTGAAATCTATACTTATAATAAATCTGTAGAGAGGTCAATTCTGTACATGAAATATATTTCCAAAATAACTATCAGGGGGTGATTAGGGATCGATACTGATGCCAAAAATGCAATCAGTAAAATTTTTGTCTGTCTGTCTGTCTGTATAAACTCTATAGAAACAAAAACTACTCGACGGATTTTAACGAAACTTGGTACAATTATTTGTCATACTCCTGAGCTGGTTATAGTACATATACTTTTCATCACGCTACAATCAATAGGAGCAGAGCAGTGAAGGGAAATGTTGTTATTTTGTTTAAACGCGCTAATCTCAGGAACCGCTGGTCCGATTTGAAAAATTATTTCAGTGTTAGATAGTCCATTTATCGAGGAAGGCTATAGGCTATATATCATCACGCTAAGACCAATAGGAGCGGAGCACCACTATTCCGCGTGGACGAAGTCGCTGGCAGAAGCTAGTCGATTATAATTTAGTATTATACCCTTATTAATTAAAACCAGGGGGCCTACTCTAACTCACCGAAACGGAACTTCGGAACGACTGAGAATAGACGATAACTTTTTTGTGGTGCGGTAAGGTGCGATCTGATGCTCTGTACAAAGAGGTATGTACTTATACTATCCATATATAACAATTGTTTGAACCGCCCTAAAATTCACAAGAAAAGGTTCCGAATTTGAGTAAGAGTAGGCCCCTTGTTTTTGTCTCCAGTACTTCATAAATAAAAACATCCATATTCCGTTGAAAGAAAAATATAAGGCAATTCATCTAATGCACATACACACAGGATGTTTCCTCTTTTAATAGATCCCTCGCACTTTGACAACGCGTGAGTAATGACAAGTGACGTAAACCTAAATGACGATCGACTGCAAGGATCGAGCAAATGTTTTTTTTTTTAAGGAAAAACCATTTCCTTCTGGGGATTTAGTAAAATAGTCGTAAGTGGAGTGTTGCGTTTTAACAGTGTGAAAAACAAACGTTTAGAATAATAATTATGGAAAAATAACAATCGCTGTTTACAAGACGAATGTGTTTTATAATAAAGATAAAACAACTCGTTTATTTCGGCCCATGATCTGTAATTTGTTCCGTTCCGTAATCCGTTCAATTGCGTGCCGGACTACGCGCAGTAGGGTTCTGTAGTAGTTCTTAGTTAGTCGATTATAACTCTGTAACCGGTTAAGCCTACTTAGCCGTGATAGTTTACCTTTTAAGTTCATTACATGTGCTACAGCTGTAATTTTTTACACATTTCAAGACACAGCCATTCTAAAGTTAGAGGGGGGAAACGCTCGTATCGAACAAAAAATTTTACTATAAAGCTATTTCGCAAACAGATCCCTAAATCGAAAAACGGTCTTCACGCACCTGCTACGTTTGAAATTTTGATGTATGAAATACCTATCCAATGATACCCCACACGATGGGATACATGAGAAAAGAAATATTCATCCCCACCTTACGTGTATGGGAGCTACCCTAAAAAAATATATTTCATCATTTTATTTTACCACTTTCGTCGATGAAGCTAATATACATATTATCCATACTAAATTTCAGCTTTCTAGTAAAGAACCTCTGAGCTACGCCGCGGACAGAGAGACAGATGGTCATGCCAAAACTATAAAGGTTCCTTGTCGGACTACGGAACCCTAAAAAGTGTGTGAACGACAAAAACTCTGTATTAGATTTTAAGAAAAACTTGTCCTTAGAGAAAGAAAAACTCACCGTGACCAAACAGTATTCGCCAAAAACATATCATTAACTACGTGGGTACATTAAGCAATAACGCAAAGTTTTTTATCCGTGTAATTTGCCTGCGTTCATTAACCAAGCCGGCCGCAACATAAAGGTATATATCTAATTTCTCGGTCATTTAACGCTGACAACTTGGGAGGACGTTACTAAACTCGCTCTTGTGTAGACAGCCTTCGAGTTTATTAGTGTCATAAAATATTTTATGGAGCCCCCTGTAGTGTGGCGCAGTGGAGCTCACGACAGTAAGGAAAATCGGTGACGATTTTGGTAAAAATAAAATAACATTTAAAACTAAATCGTAAAAATATTGCTATGCTTAAGGTCGCCTGAAAGAGCATGCATTTTTTTTCTAGATGACCTCTTGCAGGTTGCTTCTAGCAGCATTCGACCTGCTTAACCGGACAATTTGGCGAGGTCCTAATTTAATTAATAATATTTAGGCCTCCAGCTAAGATTATGGGCTCCAGTTTGACATGTCTTTATAATTAGTTACTATTGTTGAACAGATATTTATGTAAACGTAGATTTCTCATATAAAATGGCTAGTCGAGCAATCGTTCTATTCGTATAACGAATTTGTGAATTTAAAATCTTCACTGTTTATGCATATTTTTTATTTATAATCATTTATATTTTTCTTCATTATTATTTTTTGAATAATAATGAAATGTATTATTTTTTGAATAATAATTATTATTCATTGAAAAATCTGACGTAAGAACCCCTTTTTAAGAAACTAGACTATGATTCTAGTGATCATAGTCTGCTACAGCGTCCGTTCCCTCAGAGCTCGTGTGCGGAGTTTTGCGTCTATATTCACACATAATATCGACAGGGCGCCGTCTGAGCCTCACAGCCAATAAACAACAATGCCTTCAAGCCGAGCCGAAGTTAAATTTGACTTGCTTACTTACGATAGTTTACATAGTCCGTAGATGTAAAAGACACCTGGATAATATTTTAGAAATATGGTCTAAAATATTTCACACTACTTCGTACTACTAAATATAAATAATATTTTCAGTGCGACTCTGGAGTTTAAAGTTCTTTATTCGATACCCGGGTTGTACACGGTTTCATCGATTTTTTCAATATGGTTTTCTCAGTATATGCCCGGAGTTTGATGGCAACATGCACTCCCCTTAATATTTTAGAATATTATATATACTTTTATATATTATATTAATATGTATTATACTAGCTTATTCTCGCATACAGAAGCAATATAAGTAACAGGATAAAATGTATCCTAATTAACGTAGACAAACCATGATTTGTAATACAAATACTTAGTAACGCCAGTAGCTATAGGAAACCATTGAATACTATTACCAAACAAATTGAGGCATGGTGACCTGGAATAATCTGACCCCTAAGTATGTAAGGCTTGCAATTTGTATTTAATGTACACTTTCACATTTTTATAGGCTTATCTTAACCTAGCTTGCTAATATTCATACCTATATGGAGTTAAAATCTCAGAAAAATATTGCGAAAAGAGAAATAAACTTAAAATTCATTCTTAATTTACACAGTATGTGTCTATTCTATGTCTATTTTTTTTTTCTAATCGCTTGTGTACTGTAAGACAATATTTAAAAAAAAGCAGAAAAAATAAATGATATTTATCTCTTCTAGATTTTCTTTACATCAATTCACTAAACCGACCCCTGGCCGTCAAAGTAAGCTGAGTGAAAATATTCACACAGACGGCCACACGCACTTCAACTCATTGAAACTATGGATGTGGCATATCGTATCAATCAGGCTTGCCCATTTAATATTTACCGATTCTGTTTACAATTTATCTAGGTATTTTTTTTGTGGTTGACCTACCACAAAAAAAATTCATAGCATCTTCAATAAATCATCAGCCTATATATTGTCCCACTGCTGGGCACAAGCTTCTTCTCATACAGAGAAGGCATGAGCATCGATCACCACGCTTGCTCAAGGTGGATTGGCGGTTTCAGACTTTTGAAGTCCAGTTTTCCTCACGATATTTTCTTTCACCGTTAGCAATCGTGTCTAAGATATACTAGAAAGTACTAGTGACTTTTAGAAAAGTCACATTGGTACTTGCCAGGTTTCGAACCAACACACTCGTACACGAGAGACAGGTGACTTAACCATTAGGCCACCACGACTACCCTTAACCATCTTTTATAATTTAAATACAAAAATAACTCTGTCTATCTGTCACGCTTTGATGGCAATATAACTAAATCGATTTAGATGAATCGGATTAGTGTTTCACATGGAGCGACTGCCTATCTGACCTCCCAATTAAGTAAGATTGGTTGTTGGAATTATTGAATACTATTTTTGAATAATACTACTTATAACGACTATCAAAGACATAAGAGTAAGGCAGTTTTAAACTATTATTATTTATCATAATAATTACCGACTCCAATACGACTGGGCTCCAGCACTCCTGTCAATGTTCTGTCACGGTCGACTGCGAGCGTACAGCCGACGTTAAGATTGTTCTGTTATCAAGCATAGCTAAGCTCACTATCAATATAGTATCTGAATAGTAAATAGATAACATAGATTATAATAATTAAAATAAGTTTTCAGACTTTAAGATAGTTGTTCAAGGTGATGCTACGCCGTAGGCTCTGGTTACGTAAATTACTACGCAAACTCGTAGCACTAACATTTAGTAGCCACTTAGTAGAAGCGGAAAATGCTCCTATTATTTCATTAATTACATATTGTTTCATTTTAATAGCAATGGCCAGTGCCATCATAATTCATATCATTTATACTTTTACGCACGTCACATAACTTGATATTAATTGCTTGCGTCCTTGTAAGTTTTTTTTTATACTAAGAATTAAATACAATTAAGTTGGTAAAATATAATAATTAATTTTTATCATCCATTTCAACTGACAGCTATTACGTTTCACGTATCCTAACTAATCAAATAATTCATTAACCCACAGATATACACTTCTCATCAAAAAAATCGAAACACCTCGCAGTTTATGATTTGATAAGGATTATCAGAAAAATGTGTATATTTAGGAATAAATGTAAAATGTCATTTAATAGTGAGTAGTATGAGGTTTTTAAATCCTAATGTTATTGTTCTAAATTCAAATTAAGTCTTCATAGATTTCGTATTTTGTATAATGAGTAATTTTTACCCTGTATGGAATATGAAGGAAATGGGTAAAACAACACGCGTAAATGAAAAAAAAAATTAAGAAACGTTTATTTAATAACTTGTATTCCCTCCGCGAGCTCTTATTACTGCTTCCATACGGTTCATTGATCGGATGAGAGTCACGATCACATGTTGTGGTATATTATCCCATTCCTCTTGGATTGCATTTTGCAGCTGGCTAAGTGTTTCTGGGGCTGGATCTCTTGCTCGAATTCGTCTCTTTAATTCATCCCATAGATGTTCAATGGGATTCATGTCCGGGCTTCTTGCTGGCCATACCATAATGGAGATACCGACTTCGGTAAGATAATCTCGTACGACGCCCGCGGTGTGAGCTCTAGCATTGTCGTGCATGAATATGAAGTCGTTGCCAATAAAATGTGCATAGGGCATCACATGAGGTTCAAGACACTGTTCGATGTACCGATGAGAGTTTAGTGCAGGCAGCCGTGGCCCAGACACAAAGGCAAGTTCTGTCTTACCGTCGGCGCTGATTCCTCCCCAAACCGTCCACGAACCGCCACCATAGCTGACCTTTTCTTCAATGCAGCATTGTGCAAAGCGTTCTCCATCTCTTCTGTAGACCTTGTTCCTTCCGTCGTTACCATACAGCATAATTTTACACTCATCAGAAAACAGTACTTTGCTCCACTGAAGGTATGACCAAGTTAGGTGCTCGCGTGCAAAGTTAAGGCGCGCTCTTCGATGGTCTGCAGTTAATTTCGGCCCATTCGCTGGCTTATGCGGTGCCAATCCGCGTTCCTTCAACCTTCTTCTTATTGTAGAGTCACTTACAGCTACTCTTCGTACAACGCGAAGCTGCTGCTGCAGTTGAAAAGCGTTAAGGCGTCGATTTCGTAAAGAAGTTGTTACAATAAATCGATCATCTCGCTCAGAAGTGACCCGATTCCTGCCAGATCCTGAACGGCGCGTGAACGAACCAGTCTCCCGATAGCGTTTGTAGACTCTATGAACAGATGATAAGCTTAGATGCAATCTTGCAGCCACAACACGCTGACTAAGTCCAGAATCCAGCAATGCCACCACTTGGGCGGCTTCTGCGGGCGAAGTATCCATATGTTTTAGAAAAAAAAGTTTTTTCAGACGTCCCAAAGTCACAGTAAATGAAATAAGAAACAAAAAGTTTAAAGACAAGCGCTAATTTTTAGTTTTTAAACGAGAAACGTACTCCAACCCTAAATACACATTTGTCTCAAAACAGTGATTAATTTCATTTATAGGATAAACAAATGAAATTCTAATTTCGAATTTTGATTTTTTTCTTCTTACTGTAATGACCAAACTGCCAGCTACACAATAATGTTTTTTTTTTCATGGAATTAATTCTCTTTTGTAAAAAATTAGGACAAAAACAATAAAAACGAAAGTGTTTCGATTTTTTTGATGAGAAGTGTATATTGGCCGCGATTCTCTTGACACCATCTAAATTAAATTTAGTCTATAATTGTCTCTTTCCATCAACAAATAAAGGAAAGGGATAGCAAACTTTTAACACCTGTGAAATTAGAAAAAAATAGTTTTCCATACAAATTAAACATCACGACGTAACATCTCGACTAAATTAACAAACCTGTACGAACAAAATATCATCTGTCATTTAATTTGACAGCACTGAATTACTTGCTATCCTCTTCTTGTATTTCGCAATAGAAAAAGAGCATGTTATTTTAAAATTAGTTTAGTCGTGTGTAAGTCAGAATCGGCACCATTGACAATGTTCCTATAGACAATTTCCCAAAAGTTGATCAACAATAAAGCGAGTTAACATCATAGCCATGGAAACTTTGATCATTCGCCATTTGACCAGGCCAATCGTAAAATAACAATAGTAGAATGGGCCACGTATAAAAAGTACAATGTTGGACCCTAGTCGATAGAGGGGTAATGTACCGATCACTCGCCGCTACCGCAAATAATAAAATAGGACCGTACATTCGAGCACACAAGCGTTTCGCATATTTTTTTTACATGGAAATATTACTTTGCTTTTAAAATACAACACAAAAAATATGAAGAGTTTACCTTCAAGAGTTCACATCATATAACTGTCGTATTTACATCTTCAGATAGATAGATAGATAGATAGAATATTCTTTATTGTACACCATGGGACAAACAAATATACAGCAGTACAATAGGCGGTCTTATCGCTAAAAGCAATTTCTTACAGACAACCTTTAGATAGAGTCAAATTGTATAAGAATAGAAAGAACATGTAGTTTATGGCGTACATTAGAATATGGCAAATAATATAAATACAAGTCATCACATCTTTCTAGCAGAAAATATTTTATTTACCATTACTTTTCTCTATAAATATGTTTTTCTAAATTATATGACTTACAAACATAGTTTTAAATAATTCATCTATGAAAATCGCTGCTTTATATATTTTTTTAAGCAGATAATGGTATTGTACACAATCACTTTTGCGCGCAACGATACATAATTTTCCGCTCCGCAAATGTCAATAGTGAACCTTAAACGGTTAATTTCCTGCCAAATGTGACTTTGTATTAAGAAAATATATAAAAAAAAACTTGGACAATAAATCGAGTTCATATTATCATTGATAGTAAAAAAAGTTTTTTAATCAATCTTCACCGAAGTTTGGAAAAAATGTTTACGCGAATTACTTGCGAAGTAATTTAAAAGATTAAGGTTTTGTTACCCGTTTTATGTTGGTATACATAAGTACTTACCTACCTTTATTATTATTTACAAACATTTATTTTACTGCTCAGGCAAACTTCGAATCAGGTAAGAAAAATAGAAAATAGCCGCGGTTTTCTAGTGACCGTAAACGCGACTGCTAAAACTGACATCCGGGGTTCGATTTTTTTGAGTTTTGGAGTGTGCTTGATTGTTAGCAATAGGGTCGCCCCTTTCATCTCCTATCGAGTGAACTTCAGGTTTACTAACCTGACAAGCCCTAATGTGAGGGCTTTCTCAAATCCATCTGACAGTCTGTGATAACGACAGCTATCGATATATATCGCTATAGAAACCGGGCACCACCACCTGCTTTGTAAAAAAAATAAAAACCTACAAAATTATTTCGGCCCTACCCAGGATTTATAATGAAACTGAAACACATCTGACAAAATGTGGGGGACTATAGGTACACCTCTAATTGACCCTTAAACAATATCAGAAAATCAGGCGTGGTGGTATCTTATGTCTACATAATAATGTCTATCAGTTTGGTCCGATCCTAATTCATTTTACAAGACGAAATTTATACACACACGAAGCACAATCGAAATACGATAAATAAAAATTACATTATACAACAGTGTAATAGGTTTCAAAATTAAATTTAATTATTTTTTTATACTAAAATAACTATATTTTGTATTTTTTCGTATGTACCACGCGCAGTACCACAAAATACATATAGCGTTAGCAAATTAATTGTAACATTTCCGGACGCGAATAAAAAGTGTCGCTTCCACTCTTGGTGAAATTTACTGCCGACCGTACAGATTGCTCAATTCCTTACGAATATAAAGTTTATGTACACTTATTCTTGCAAGCGATAAAAATATATTTTACGTGTCAAGAGATGAAAATAGGAGTCACTTTTGGATAAACCTTCGACACTATTCTGCAGGTTTTTTTTCTTTCTAAGGTTTTTATCAGGTATAATAAAAAAAATACTTATCTAAACTATCGGAACTGTATTTTTATTAGGTACTATATGAACCCGGCCATGTGATGCTACAGTTTAGTCTAGAAGGAGCCGTTTTAAACTCGAATTTGTGTCCAAATGTCACATCAGCTGCTAAAAATCTTTGTGTTTTAGATTTTAAACAAAACATGTTAATTTTTATTTATATAGAGACTTCGATAGCTATTACTAGCTGTTTCCCGCGGTTTCACCCGCATCCCGAGGGAACTACTTAGCGCACCCGGGTAAAAAGTAGCCTATACTGTTCCTCAGGGTCTATTCTATCTCTGTACCAAATTTCATTTATATCGGTCTAGTAGTTTTGGCGTGAAAGCGTAACAGACAGACAGATAGACAGACAGAGTTACTTTCGCATTTATAATATTAGTAAGGAAAGTAAGGAATAAGGAATATTAGTAAGGAATTAGTAAGGATTTCGAAATCATAATAACAAAATCAATATTATCTATGTAGTACCTGCATACAATCGAAATAGTATCGCATAGCTGCGCTTGCAACCATCAGTGTACAACATACCTTACACATTGACTTCCTCAATGTGACATGGAAAGTTTATGTCAAATTATTGGATTTTTCGTCCCTTAATCAGACACGTAAGGCTTTTGTGCCCTAAGAAGTGTTCCGTAGCCGTTTGTCATGGGTCGGATAGCTTGGGTACATGGGAATAGGGTGTTAGGACTGAAACCACTGACGTATTTGGGGAGCAATGTCTCTATACTTTATAGAAAGTAACATTGGGTTCTTGTTCCCTTTTTTGTAAAAATATATGGGGCATTCTTGTCTGGGTGCCAATGGGCTATGTTAAAAGTAAACTTGTTTAATTAAAAATGATTTAATATTTTTATTTGAACAAGATATCGCAGTTTAACAGATCCCGAATGAAATTAATTTTAAATACACGTTTTTAGTAAAAAATATGTCTACATACCTGGATGATTCTAACGTCAAAATGGATGCGGTATTAATCATACTGTTGTGTCGCGAATTAATTACCTTTTTTTTAGGTATAGTGCTATTAATACCAACTAATAATATAAGGTTATAAGGATTTGTAAACATAAAATAAATATTCCGCTAATAGATTAGTACTTTTAAATGGTAAACATGTCGAAATCCGATACTCCACAAATAATAACACAGGAGTCTCAATCTGACAGCCACATTATCCTTACGCAAATCTTATATCCTCGTGATGGCTGGCTGTGAAACCGTTCGGTACGCCTACCGTCTCAATATCGGTACCTCGCTTGCCTTTGCAACTGCTTCGGTTAAGGTAGCGTCTACACTACAAGCGGTAGCGGGTCATCATTATTTTTAAATAAAAATAAATCAAGTTTTTTGTGCAAAAAAAGAAATACACAAAAACATAGTAAAGTTAAATAAAAAGAACAAAAGATGAGATATTACTAATATTATAAACGCGATAGTTTGTAAGAATGTATGGATGTATGTTTGTTACTCTTTCACGCAAAAACTACTGAACGGATTTGGATGAAATTTGGTCCACAAATAGTTTATAACCTAGATTAGCATATAGGATGCTTTTTACCCGGGCGCGCGAAGTAGTTCCCTCGGGATGCACTTCGCAAGGGTAGGAGCAAACATGATAAATATTTGGAAGAACTGAAAATTTATAACTCTGATTATATCAGGAAAAAATACATACAATCTAAATGGTAGTATTTTATAATTCATTTATTTGTGTTAAGTGTGTGTTTAAGTGCTATCTTGATATCATAGCTATCTATGATGATTATCAAAGCTAGCAAATGGAATAGCCCGCTTTAATTTATTATCTGCTCAACCAAAGTATAAACAATATTAATAAGTAATACATTATTAACTGACTGACATTCCATTTTTTCAGTAATAATTAAAATATGCGAAGAACCTAAATTTTTATTTAAAATCGCTACCGCTTATTCAGTAAGCCGCAGCCTAAAGACTGAGAACGAACAGCGGATATGAGGTAGGAGCGGATATTGCACAGACACTCACAGGTACATTCGGTAACAGTGTAAACTACCCGCATTTGGTTATAAATGTTGTTTGCCGAACATACTCCGCGCGAAGTAAACACTTATATTACAAAGGTTTTTTACTCGATTGTACTTACAATGTTTCTTTGCTCTAACAATATTCTCGTTCTTAATGGACTTGTAACTAATAATAAAAGGATATTAACCTTTATACGAATACTAGCTTCTGCCCGCGACTTCGTCCGTGTGGAATAGTATCTTTGGGCTATCGCTAACTTTTTTTTAAATCGGTCCAGTAGTTCCTGATATTAGCGCGTTCAAACAAACAAACTCTTCAACTTTATTATATTAGTATCTAGATTAACTTTTACCCCTGACTTCATCTGCATGGTCCTCGGATTCGAATCGAAATCGAGCACTTTCGAAAAAGTAGTTTTAAGTATCGAAAGCGATTATTGAATGGAATATACTTGCTTCTTACTTTCTATTTATTTAATTTGACGACTTTAATCATATCCTTCAATGCTGCAAATTGTTATTAATGCATTTTAAACATAAAATTTTCTTTGGTGTGGTTTTATTTAATGATTCGAAAAACCTTACATTAACGTAACGATTACATTAGCACGTTTGTGCTAAGCCGGATCCGGGCTATCCTAAATGGTAATTCAGGTTTAAACTATGTGTATGCAAAATTTCATCCAAATTCGATTTGCAGTTTTTACGAGTACATGCTTAATAGGGAACAAACATGCAAACAAATGATCATCCAAACATGACAACACACAAACACCCTTCACATATATAATATTAAGCAATTAAATAAGTAAGTACATCACTTCTGATCCCAAAAGTTTTTGTAAGTTTTCTCATTGAAACTTAATTTATAACATCGAACATAGAAAATAAACTGTCACGTGGTTTTGGAAAACACAATGCCTAACAGTAAGGGAGCGATTATAGTGCGCGATTGCGAGCTCCGGTGTGGATACATTTTCCAAGTATGGACTCACTCATGGCTGCATTGGATAGTCAAAGTAGAAAACTAGATTCAAGCCATCATGTTTAAATATTCTAATATTAATAATAATGGGAATTTGAAAAAAAACATTTAGGTAAAATTTCACGCCCAAGCAAACCGTTACAAACGAACTATTTAATAAACCACTATTCGCGTTACCTATCAACGCTGTATTCTAACGAGAGAGAAAACCGGCACCTTTACTTTTACAACACCCACTAAAACTTTTTTATGGCTGGCAACACTCGTAAAAGGTATAAATAAAATATAGCCGCTGGCAACACTGACAGCGGGTGAGCGCGGGAAACGTAATAATTTCCACGTTTTGGCGACTCGAGTTGTGGGCTCTTTTCGATTATAATTTATAGCCCTGAATGAGGGCTTGGTTCGGGTATCAGGGACACTTTCCCGTGTATAATGCCATAAATACTATCGTAAAATTGTTTGCTTGCTCCGAACTGTAATCTGATCACGTCCACTCGCCAATAAAAGCGAAGTGTACGAATTTACACAAATAATTATATTTTATTATACGTTGTAAGGTTACTGATGAGATAGGTTTTCAGGCAGACTTTAGACTGCCAATCCACTTGTTCAAGCCTCCTGTTACTGGTACAACTTTCTTAATGAACAAGGGGTTAACGAATTTACTTATAAATAAATACATATAGGTACAGATTAAAAATTAACATACTGGATATACGTCGTGGTGGCCTAGTGGATATGGCACCTGCCTCTCGTGTACGAGTGTGCAAGTTCGAAACCTGGCAAGTACCAATGTGACTTTTCTAAAGTCATATGTACTTTCTAAGTATATCTTAGACGTCACTGACTAACGGTGAAGGAAAACATCGTGAGGAAACCTGGGGGGTTAGACAAGTGGCAAAACGCTAACGCTAACGCTCAATGTACCATACATTGAGCGTTAGCGTTAGCGTTTTAATAATCTGCGGCTTAGCAACGGATTTGCAAAATCTCACACATAAATGCCATTTTGTTATTAGTCTATCCTTTACCATTTCCTTTACTAATACTATAAATCCGAAAGTAAGTTTGTCTGTCTGTTTTGCATTCACGGGAAAACGACTGAACCGATATAGATGACTTTTGGTGTAGAGACAGAGTGAAGCCCGGGGTAGTTTTATCCGGGTGCATGAATTAGTTTCTTCAAGACGCGGGTACTAATTCATAGTAATTAAACACGGGCTAATTCATCAATAAATTACAAAAAAAAATCTTTATAATGGTCGAATTTAATATTGACAAGTTTAAGACACAACACGAAAATTCTACCGTGCACAATACCATAGACTAAAATTTTATTTTTCATTGTTCAGACCACGAAGGCTCAATATGTTCCCCGTATTAGGAATAATTTAGAAACATCGCAGTGCGTTTTAAAAAGCGGAGTAAGTAAGCCGGGCCATAATAATCAAAAGAACCCCTCTCGCTAAAAGCACCGGGTAGTTTCGGCCCCTTTTTCCGTTGGTGTACCTCATAAACGATGGGCCGAGTCAATTTTTCCAAGTAAAATAAAGGTACGCCATGTTTCTGGTTTGGCACTCGAACTAAATTAAGAGCAAAATTGTGGGAGTGTATTGAATAACAAAAAGTTTTTGTATGTATGAGGAATAAGGTATTTTGAAAGAGATGATTTGCGTCTGTGTGAAAAAAGTAAGGCCAAAACAGCCTTACGTAAAATTGGACTAATAAAACGTGCTTTTTTTTTTCAAAAGTACCGACCAAAATATAAATATGTAAATATAAGTAGCTACTTATTTTAATTATTTTTAAAGTAGAACTTAGTCGCTTAGATTTTAAGTCGTACTACATTTTAAATAAAGTAAAAAATCACCCTTAGATCCACTATCCCACTAGAACTAAAACACAAACAAAATTAAACTTTACCATTTTGCTATAAGACTCATCTTCCTTTGCCTCCCATCGAGATAAAAACGGCAAATACGCCAAACAAAGTAGGCGCTTTTCCACCGAATTAGTTCACAGTGCGGTCAAATTAAGCATTTAATGTTAAAAAGAGTATTACTTAGTTAAAGCACCGTTGTTGGCTCTTAAAAAATAATTATTTCTATTTTTTAATCATGCAACTTTTATATTTTAAGCAGCAAAATATTAAGAAAGCCCATGAAAGAGCCCGATCATAATGTAAAGAGAAAATGAAAACACAAACAATACGCAAAACCCTGAGTTCTCAGTCATAAACTCAAGTGCATACAACATAATTAATCTTGCATAGCGAAGTAATTTCACCTTCACACCACCTGATACAACCATTTAAATCATTTATTATCATACTCCAGTACTCGCTATGAAAACGAACCAGTCGAAACTCACTATGTAGCTTCACTAATGACGATGATATATATATATTACTGTATTACTATACATAGCTGTTTCCCGCGGTTTCACCCGCATCCCGAGGGAACTACTTCGCGCAGCCGGGTAAAAAGTAGCCTATGTCCTTTCGATAATTATTACCCCTACTTCTAAAAGAATTTGCCCGTAGGTTTATTCCCTAACATAACATTGACCTACCAAAAGATAATATTAAAGTATATAAATAGGTGTACAGCTTTAATTAGATAGTTAAATACTATCAAACATACGGAACCAACCAGATAAATTGAAGGGTAAACCTTCAGAGCTGTGCAGTTAAGGGCACTTCCCAAACTCGCAGTGGAAAGGGACCGGATACTTGACATGGTACAGAACAGAGACGGAGTCCAAGTGTCTGCCACAGTCATTAAAATCTAATAAAAGTATTAAAAAAACAGAATCCGTTTTAACACATATAAACATAAGTTTTAATAAAAGTGTATTATAAATTTTACTTTAAAAAAGCCGGGTTTTCGCAAAAATTCTAGTTAGAAAATGCAATTGAATATGCTTTTACAACTACTTTCAGAGCAAATTAATATTTCATTTAGCTAATATAACAGTATTACCACGTATTGCCATCACGACTTAACGATAAGTTTGATTTACTTTTACGAAATTAAGAAACTGTATAATTTAAGTACTTTGTTATTGTTATTTTCAATAAAATTCGTTGTTTAGCTCTTTGTGAAGGAGCTCCTTAGCACCTATTTCTGCCAAGCAGCGTCGCTATGTTCCCGATTGAAGCGTAGACCGTATGGGTCATTACAGTTTTGTCTGGGATGGCAACACTGCGATTGCTTTTTTACTGCTAATGTACCTAAGCGACCTCTCACCATCTGCTTGTTGTCATCTTATCATTAAAAAAAATCATCACCAAATACACCCCATTGCGTTATTAGAACAAAAAAAATATAGTAGGTACGTTCTAACAGCGGGAGATTCTTCACAGATTTCTTTTCAACTTTAAATCGAGCGTTAATTAGTTGGCCTGAGGACTTTGTGCCTTTTTTGCTCGAGCCCAGTGGCTCACGTAATCAATTAAACTTCTTTTTAATCTCGACTCAACGAACGCCGCAGCCGGCTGAGTGCGGCCTTTTTGACTTTAAAAAAGTAGTTGGTAAACGTTTTTTCCCGTGCCCTTGTGTTTATACATGCATTAGATTACCATCAAAATTTTATGAACCTTATTGCTTAGAAGATCTGCTGCTAGTTTAAAAACGCGTCGATAATGTTGCGTAAAATAACTTAGCATTTAAGAAGACCCTACTTCCCTCGCTTCGAGCATCATAACAGAATATTTATCTCTATCCCGACACTTATATCAGCTCGCTTGCAGTCTCCCCGACCCTTCCCGTTCCACCTTTAGCTGACATTTTTAATTGTGGCAAAAAAACGCCCATTAATTACAATTTTATTACAGCCAACCGCGACTTTTATGGCGCGATGACATTAAATTCGGTTAAGCCGTAAATGATTATATTTTTGAAGCTTCGTTATAACATTTTTTTACTCTAAATACTTATACGGTACTTTACGATTTTGCTGATTTTTGGACAAAGAAATTATATATATTTTTTTAAATTAGACTATCCTTGACTGACTCCATGGTCGTATTTGTGGCACTTAAACCAAGGAGGCACTCGTGACTAAAAAACCAATTTGAAATTATGCTCCCAACTTCAGAATATTATATACTGTAACCTAAAGAAAGAACCCTTGTCTCGAATGTGTATTTTTGCATAATAATCTACATACTTACACTTATATAAAAATAATCCCTATTTCCCTTGGTCACGGCATCACGCGTGAACGGCCGGCACGATTTGGATAAAATTTGGTACGGAGATAGAGGGGACCCTGAAGACGGTTTAAGGTTACTTTATCTGGGTTCGTGAAGTACTTCCCTCGGGACGCGGGTGAAACCGCGGGAAATAGCTAGTACTTATCTAATATTATTTGGAAGTCGCAACCCTGTCATTCCAATCCCCGTCAGCACAGACGAACGGCCGTACAACGCAATTTGTTTATTATAGCAGCAGCAGGATTAGGTACGGGGGAATTTCCTTCAAGAGGGAGATATAGTTTGCAATGGGACAAGTTGAGGACTTTAGCGGGTATGGGAAAGAAATTCTGTAATGTTCGAACAGTGTTGATTATTACATAGGACTAGTTTTTGGTGTTGTCCGTGTTGTATTTTCAATCCTGTCGCACTCAGGATTTATATGTATAAGTGAAAAAAAAATGGAAATACAGAATACAGTCCAATAGTGACAGTAATTTGATTACACATTACAGACAAAGTAACAAACTTTACCTTTTTTTATAATAAGTAGTGTTAGTGTAGATGAGTCCGCTAATTCATGTTGACTCCTTACTATATAATTAAAATATATTTGTTATTTTTTTTCATTAGACAAGTTTAGGAAATAATACTGAATAAGCGTTGTATAGGGATTAATAGGAAATATTGACATAAACAAAACATTAGCAAAAATGAGAATTCGATACCACTAATTTGATTTTTAATAAAATACACAAAAATATATCTGTAAAGGTGCGAAATAACCCTAAGTTTCCTTTTATTATCGATTTATAATACCAATACCCTCGAGGAGCTCGTGGCTAAGTAACAGCCGCACGGTTCGACCGATCAAAGGTTAAGCTGCGCTTGGCGCGGTCGGTCCGTGGATGGGTGACCATCTATGTCATAGCGAGACCTCCGTGCCTCGGAAAGCACGTTAAGCTGTTGGTCCCGGTTATCATTTGTACATCTTTGACAGTCGTTACGGGTAGTCAGAAGCCAGAAAGTCTGACAACCAGTCTTACCAAGGGGTACCGTGTTACCCGGTAACTGGGTTGTGGAGGTCAGATAGGCAGTCGCTCCATGTAAAACACTGGTACTCAGCTGCATCCGGTTTAGACTGGAAGCCGACCCCAACATAGTTGGGAAAAGGCTAGGCAGATGATGAATACCAATACCCAATTAATCATAAAATATAAGTTCAGAACCACCAACTCCCAAAACGCTACGACTTGTAACTTGAGTCTGTTAGTTTGTACGTAGTCTGCGGTAACCGTTTCTGTGGTTTTTGTTCTGAGCAAATATTATTAGGTTCACTTACTGGATTACACTAATCTAGCCCCCACTGAGCGTTTACAGAATATTTGATCACGTCGTTCTTAGCTGGGTGAGCGGAATGAGTGGTGAAACGATGAAAGGACAGACAACACTTACAACGCGTAGTTGGTACAGCGCCCTAATTACGTAAAAACAGAATATCCAATTGACATATCCATCAAAATGAGTTTAACATACATTGCTACATATGCTTGGACGTTTATCTCATTGATACATTCAACTAAGCAATGTATATCATTGAACTGTCAAAATGAAAATTATAACAACCGAACTTGAAAGATATTGGCTTACATAATTAGGGTGCTAGTCCCCAGGTGTGTCTTTAAACCAAAGACACAAAAATAAATTTAATTAACGCAACGTATTTAAGTAGAGTAACACAGAGGCAAAGCTTTTCATCACGTATTCTGTTTACTGTAAGCCTCACAAGGTGTGGGAACCACTTGAATTTCCAGCCCAACCGTTTATGCCATAAATTATGAGCTACAGACCCACTCCAGATACGTAATCAAACTGCACATTGTCGCCGTTTGGTGAGCTTACGATACCTCCATAATACATTATGAAGGTAGGACTGCCTGCCGAAAATTGTTCTCTCATAGATACTTGTAGTTTTAACTTGGCCTAGAATATTATTACAGCCCAATCATTTTATCTTATTTAAAAATTACTAGCGCATCCCAGTAAAAATGTTATAACTATCCCCAGATTTCAAACTATCTTAATATTAAATATTGCTGTGACAGCGTTACAGATATACAGACAAAGTTAACAGGCCCGTAAACTTCCACAACTAGACAGTGACAATGCTCACTTAGGGATTTGGTGACCTTGACATCAAACATAAGGGTAATTACAATACGCCACTTCCCTAAATTACGTTTGTAATTTAATAAGAATTGACCATTTATGCATTGATCGTTTTTAAAGCGAGTCATGGGGCTCGATATAGTGTCACGACATTTCCTCGACTATTAATTTTAAAACATGGGCAGGTAGGGAATACCTAAATGACCTACTTAGCACAATAAAACAGTGCACGTAACTAATATTTGTTTTTCCTAAAGGCTTACTCGTTTCAAATTTGCATTCTACGGCAAATACACATTTTTTTTCAATTTAAGAACTCTATCCGGATCCATTTTACGTTCCTATTAAAAAGAAACTTTACACCGGCGCAAGACGGCCAGCCATTCGTTCGCAGTTTAAAAACTTCAAAATTGGGTGCTTTCTGGAGTCCGCGACGGCATCGCACAGTCGTCGCTAATTTCCCATGAGGCATCTCACGGCGAACCGCAAACTGCCGCGATAAACAACCCAGAGGCTACAAGAATTAATAGGCCCTACTGTATATCTTTTTTTTTACTTACCAAGTTGCTTACTTTTTAGGGCTTAGAGCGGTTTACGAGGTCCTCAGAACGACTGAAAAGAAACTACTTACTTAATATAATACTTACTATTCTTGGGATTTTTATCATTCGTCATGTCTGTATCAAAAGCTGATTGTTGCCTCTATTATTCAATTGACTGATCTGCTTTTCAGGGTTAAATAAAATTAATATAACATACCTATAATAAAATTATAATGTACAACTACCCAAAATCCAAATAAAGTGGATACCTACTTACTTTTAATTATTATAAGAAGAATTTAGAAGTTAGAATTTACTAAATGATTGGTAAAATCTTTCGAACGATTAGCTTATCGATTTCTTATGTGACTCATAGTAGTTAAATAACTTCTTCATTTGTTAAAACAATTATTTTAGTACCACATGGGTGCATTCATTTGGGCAACCGAAACATTTTAATTTCTTTAATTCTTTTTGACGTCGGAAAAACTCTGGTACACGAAATAAAAGAAAAAAGTTAATAAACAAGTCTCTAGGTTTAATTAAAATGTAAGGAAGCGTGAACCATGTAATTATGTACCTACGTAGAAATGCAAACTTGCAAAAATACTGTTTAATTGTTTTTACAACGGCCATTTTTACTTGATGGCACAGAGTAAAACAGTTCTTCCTCATTCAGCCTAATATTAAATTGATAAATTAAAATCTTCGGCAAACTCATACGGCCTAACATCATTCAACCGTTTGGTTACATACCGAGTAGTAGGTACCTATTACGGGATGATTGTGACTTTTAACTTTTTTATGCGGTCAGTCACCAGTCAAATATGGCCGCCGTTCTGACTTATAATTAAAGATATTACATGCTTATGCATGTAAAAACACTTGATTAAAGTGTCTGAGACTTCAAATCTCAGACTGCTTATTCTTCAACAGGCTTCTTCATGTGTTACTCGCATGACACGTTTTGTCTGCGAGTTATGTGTAACTCGCAGACTTCGAGGAATTCGGGAACACACATCCTATTCTACCACCAGTGCCGGTCCGAAGGGGAGGGTCACAGGGAACATGACCCCCCCCCCTCCCCAAATCGTACCCAAAAATTGACAAATCTCCTAAAAAAACAATTTACGAAAATTTTAATTTGTAATTACGCATTGGTAAGTCGTTAATTGTAATACTTAGATCGTTAAATGAGAAAGTGTGTTTGTTGCACTTTCACAGTAATACGGGTGAACCGATTTGGATGTGGTATAGATATAGACGGGACCCTGGAGACGCTTATATGCTACTTTTTATGGCTTCGTGACGCGGGTGACACCGTGGGAAAAAGCAAGTACACTATAATACCAATTACCAAGTTACCACCCTAGTTATAAGCACAAGTTTCTCTCTATATTTTGTGGTACTACCCTACCCTGAAAAACCGGTACCTATCTGAAAAACCGTATCCCATATTTTTTTTATGAATCTGTAATTTGATTTGTCCAAAAATTTACAAATAAATGCAATACCTAATTACAAGCAGCATAGAAGCTCAATATGCGTGTATACATATATATGTACCTACATATATACAGACAGAATGTGTACTGTGTAGCACGGGAGTGGACGCAGAGATGCCTCTAATTCCATTGGGTCCAACAAATTTGTTCCGGTCTGGTGCAAATAGGTCGAGCCGCCCGTCGCTCTTACAATATGTATTGTATTCTATCTACTACCTATATGTACCTACATACGCAACCATGGGTACCATTTTACATAGATAATAACCACGTAAATTTATCTGTAAGTTTTTATCAAGTTGTGTACAATAACTTAAGTTTAATTCTTTATTAATAATGTAAGGTTAATAATGTGTTCTGGACTTTGACTAGGTATTGTCAAATCAGCTACATTATAGAAACTTCGTATACTGTAGGTACCTACCTAATATTATTAACAATAATTAGGCATGCAATAAACAGCTGTGTTGTGGTATATCATTATTTTCCCCATCTTCTTTCCAGTCATAACACAAACACACTAAGTGGCAAACGGTCTGAGATAATCCTCTGAGTATTTAAGAAGTGCAAAATAAATACACTAGGTACGTAGATAATTGAGTAAATAATTAACATCATTTACAAATAATTCCAAGTCACAACAAACATTACTACACTTTATGCCTGAAAACTGGATTTATTTTGAAATTAGGTATTAATTTTTAGTGTCCGTAGAATCAATAAGTGAATAAAGTTGGAAAATTGGTAATGTCACAGTTCGCTATCGCCCAAAATCAATAAAAGAAACGCATTTTAACAGATCATAAAAATAATGTCAATTGATTGGTAGTGTCAGCTACCCACTTGCTTGTATTACTACCTATATCGCGTGGTTTCATCCGCGCCCTGAGGGAACTACTTCCTGCGATCGAATAAAAAGTAGCCTACTAGTATAACTGTCTTCAAACACCCATCTATTTCCATACATTTAATCGACATCGGCTCAGCTGTCTCGCCTTACAAACAAACTCACATCCACATGTATAACTAGGTAGGTATCGACTATTATAGCAAAATTGGCTTTCATCTTAATCAAATGCCTAGAAGAGTTAAGTAGTAAAAATCTGTCTTTAATCGTTAAATTGAACCAGGCAGTGCGTAATTCTTTCGGTTCTTATTCAGACTTTTTTTTTACTTGCAATCCGCGGGTAATCATGTCACCACTGTCAATGTCAAACTCAAGTCAAAAACTGACAAAACAAATTCCAATCAGTAATTTTTTGTTTTAAATTTTATCGCTAAAAACAATAGAGCGTAGTATGGAAATTAAAATATCGACGTTTGACTTTTGAGTTATCAACGCCACTGATAACGTGTGATAAACTCTCGCACCAACTTATCATCACGGTGTAGTTACGAACAAAGTTTTAAACACCGAAATCATATGAACAACCATTGGAATTGAATGAATTAATATGGACCTTAAATTCTCGGAAATGGCTGTAGACACTAGTCTTGCACAGGTATGTAATTTTATTTTAAGTGACAAGAAAATAATTTTGGTCGAAGTTACAAAAAGTTTCTAATCCACATCTCACACTAGGTTTTGTTAATGCTAAAGGAAATGAAAAGTAAAGGTACCTACTTGATTACAACTGGACACTATAAAACAGCGTTTTGTGTCAATTTTTAATAATTACTCATTTATAAAAAGTCCCCTAAGATGAACCACCAACCAGAAATTTATATAGTCTACTTTTTTTCTAGGAATACTTGGAGGAGAATGAAAAACTAACAGAATTATATAATAATTTCAATGAAACAGTGGAAAAATATAGTCCCTATGTTTATGATGGAAATGTATTTGAGAAGAAGTCTAGTAGCTACATATTTGATGGCAAAAAACATGAAAAATTAGGAAACAAGGAGAGTGTCCTATATGAAAATTGCCTGAGTGGACTAAGAAGTTTGGCTTCAAGCCTTAAAGAAAATGCTTTGTTAATCTCACAACTTGAATATAAATTTAGAAATATACCAATAGCAGACACAAATGCTCAATTGCATCTTCTTGTCCAATACCTCGGGATTCGGAGACCATCATATGATGAAGATGATTCATGTATGTACTCAGATCAGGGGCCTACTCTAACTCAACAAAACGAAACTTCTGAACACCTGAGTATAGACAAAAACTTTTTTTGTGGTGCAATAAGGTTCGATCTGATGCTCTGTACATAGAAGGATGTACTTATACTATCCATATGTAACAATAGTTTGAACTTTACTGCCCTAAAATTCACAAGGTCCCGAATTTCAAATGAATCTTCATTTTCTCAAACCCCCCCCCCCCCCCCAAATATAAAAGTGTTAAGCAAAATAAAATGTTCAGTGCTTTTTTAGTGTTTCGCTTGATAAAACCTACCCTCACCAGAATCAAGCCCCCCCAAACCAAAATCCTGGATCCGCCACTGTGACATTTCAATCTTTACTTAATATTATAAATGCAAAAGTAACTCTTCTTTTTGTTATAATTTCTCAAGAAACCACTGAACCAATTGAGATGAAATTTGGTATGGACATAGGGGAGTTTTTATATAGGTGTGAGAAGTAGCTCCATCAGGATAACGGTGGAACCTTACTGTGTGTGTGTGGTGCTTTTAATTTTCTTAATTAATGCTTATTTTACTCCAGGTAGCCATGTATGGTTTATGCCCAATGACCCACTGCTTGTGTTTGGGTGCCTGGTGGACAAGATGTGCTACTCTTTGAATGGGCACTCAAATGCTCTTATCAGTGAGTCAAGAGCAACAGCTGCCATCTGTCACCTTTTCATAACATTATGCCATAAAGCTGGGTGAGTAACTTTAAATAAACAAAGATATAAGTCCCGGTGGCCTAGTGGCTAGCACCTGCCTCTTGTGTACGAGTGTGCGGGTTCGAACCTGGCAAGTACCAAAGTGACTTTTCTGATGTCATATGTAGTTTCTAAGTATATCTTAGACGTCACTGACTAACTATGAAGGAAAACATTGCGAGGAAACCTGGACTAAAAAAATCTAAAATCGCCAATCCGCCTTGAGCAACCGTGATGATCAATGCTCATGCCTTCTCTTTATGAGAAAAGGCCTGTGCCCAGTAGTGGGACAATATATAGGCTGAAAAAATTAAGCAAATATTTACTAGATATCTTGGGTTTTTCTGTAATTTTCATACTTTTGAAAATGGCAATAGCGAAATAGCCCACTTCTTAGCAAAAGCCACTCCCACATTTCTTTTCACTCTTTTATCTACGTGTCATCATCCTCCTGCCTTATCCCAAAATATTTGTGGTGGGTCAACATGTCTTTTTCTTCCATACATCAATCAATTATCTCATCATTCACCCACTTTCTAGCCATTTTGCGTTTTTTTCGCCTTTCTCTAGTCCTAAACCCATCCACATCTATGCAGAACCTTTCTTGGTCACTCTTTCATCTACAAGTATTTTTTTAAAAGTGCCTCCCTGAAGTCTACTAAATCTGTACATGTTTACAGGTTAAAGAACCTCATATTGGTATTTAAAGATGATCTTTTCGTGAAAGCACCTGAATCTTTGTCCAGAAAAGGGGAAATTAAAGGTATGTGACACATCACCAGAGATCCGAGTAGGTAGATTGATTTTACGTACTTGCATCATGAAATCATAACAGAGATAAAATCAACATAACATAAAATCATATCAAATTAATCGTTTTTAGGGAATTGTGTCCGATTCTATAACAAGCTACCTAAATGTGTAACTGATCTTACGAATAAAAAATTTAAAAACGATGTCAAAAGTACTTTAATTAAAAAAGCTTACTATAAAATCCAAGACTACGTTGACGATAGGGATGTATGGCGCTAACCTGTTTCTGCATGTGTGGCTTCCCTGGCGACTATTGAACAGCCCTATAATATGACATTTGAGTACATTTTCATCTTGCACTTCTTTGTCTTTTTTTTTTGTTTTCTTCAGTTTTTGGTTTGTATAACTGAGTAGCATACCTTGTATTATATAATTTTCTTAGCTTATATTATGTAACTGAGTTATTGTGAACATCATTACTTTTTTGAAAAGAGTATCCATGGAGTTTCTTGCCGGTTCTTCTCCATAGGAGCTACTCTTTGGAACCGTGCAACTAGTGTGACTTTTCATAAGAGCCTGCAAAGGCCTATTTGAAATAAAAATTTTGACTTTTGATAGATAAGCCTTTTTGCCGGGATTTCATTTTGGTACTTACGGGATTGAATCAAATATTGTAAATATAAAGATTTATAAACTAAAACATTTGAAATTTATAGAATGCGAACTATTATTAGTAGAATCCCACTTTACGTTTGCTACGTTTTTACTCATTTTTAGCCATGCCATAGTTATTTTTTTTATTATAGAAGGCCGATCACATATTATATTAAAAAGACAGCAAAAGGGTTAAATATTTCCTTCTCATAACAATATTTGAAATTCATAAAAAAATCTTAATTATTACAAAATCCCGGAGGCATATCCATATTAATATATACGTGCCAGTTCATTGACCCCAAATCAAGCTACCTACTCCGATCTCTACACATCACAGTTGCTGTCTGAATGCCTTGTTGGTCTAGTGGCAATCGCGACTGTTGTGAACGGCTCGGGTCCGATTCCCGGGTCTTCCCGAAATGGCTTTATGGGTTTTTTAAATTTCATAAAGCAGCCCAGTGGCACGATACACCGTCGCCGTCTTCCCCGGCTGCTCTTTTTATTAGGGTTCCGTAGTCGACAGGAACCCTTATAGTTTCGCCATGTTATGGACTGGCGCTACGTGTGCGAACGTGCAATTTGTTTTGCTTTTTAGTTCTATGTTCTTCGGAAGATTATGATGAGATATTTATTTAATTTCAACAGGCTTGAACTCCGGCACCGTCGCCGTGGTATCTGAAGATGCTGATGTTGACTCTGCCGTCGATAAATTTCTCTCAACATCTAAGCAGGCATGTATATTATATTAAACTAGTTGTGCCGCGCAGATTCCCACCCTCTACCCTCTACTAGCTGGTAGTGCTGCAGATTAGCGTGGTAAAACAAAAAACTCATCAGCTTTATTATATTCATAGATTATAAAATTCAGAGGTCACTTAGCAAAGTACCTATACAGATTTTCATTTAAAACAAACATTTCCACCTCCTTAAAAATGTATGGAACGGTCAGTTTTACGTCAAAAATTTTCATTTCTTAAATCTGTGTCAACATTGCAGGCGCCGTGGCGTCTAAGGAAGATCCTGGTGCAGGAAAGTGTCTACCAGCATTTCAAAGATGCTCTCCGCTGGAAATGCAATTTGGGGAAAGGCGGAAGCGAGCCTATACAATCCGATGTATTATGTTCTGATACCCTGACTTACGACGGCAAAACGTTCCTGATAGACCCTGTGGAGTTGGCAGAGGAGAAGCCGGCAATCGTGACTGTGGAAGCCTACAGGACCACGAAAGAAATGATATCCTTCGTGCGACAGGACCAGACGCGCTACTTGTCGCTTTGGGCAAACGGTATAGCAGAAATTAACGAGGTCACGCATAGCACCAAGTCGCCCGTGATCTGGGTAAACACCCTAGCTGACTTCAGAGGACCCCCACAAGTCTCAGAAGCTATCTATTCCTACGTGTTTGATCTTGAGGTATCAATAAAAAAATGTGATCAAGTCGCAAGACTTGTCAAATGTGCCGAGTCGTGGGCGAAAATGGACATTGAAAGTCGTCGTGAGATTTTGAACGGAGTTTTTGGCAAATACCGATGGTCTAGTGCTGAAAATCAACTAGGTAAACCTCACACAAGAGATAGAATGGGCTTCCTAACTGAGTGCACAATGAAGTCTTTCTTTGATGTAGGTAAAGATTATGTTTGCATGGGAATATCGCAGCCCGTGGGTATTTTGGGAGTTGATGTTAATAGTAATTTTTTTACTATGGAAAATTTTAAGTCTTTGTTAAAAGGTAATGCATTCATTCTTTATGGCGATAAACTCAGGAATGAAAATGGCTGCTTGGAGTTATTTGAAGAAGCGGGCTTACCTCTCATTTATGTTGGAGACTTCGTTCAAGGGGATTTCAAAATTATATCTAGTCGTTCAGACTCACGCACGCGTGTGGTGTGGACAAACTCAGGAACAATTTTCGCTAACTAAACATTTATTTTGTTAAGTAACACTGTTCCGCATTTGTATTTTTTTTTATATATATAAAATATCTTCAAACAAGTCTCTATATGATATATCTAGTAAATAAAGTTTAGAATATTACATATTTTTTTTTATGTTTATGATATTTTTGTATAATAATAGGTATACATATTTAAATAAAAATTTTAACGCACTTCATTTTTCTTCTTAGCTCTGAGTTCCCTAGAGATAAAACTTATTTCCCAGGGTTCATGATATTTCCATACGTCCACTACTTTCCTTGGTCTAATTGTAGACAAACATTGCAGCTGGAAACAGCACATTGATAAAGTTTGCTCAAAGCTAGATAGCTATGTTTATGTCCTAAACAGACTTAGACAAGTAGCTACACCCAATGCTACTCGATGTGCATACCACGGTTATGCTAACTCAGTTTTACGTTACAGAATAGTCATATGGGGAAATTCTGTGGACTCAATCAGAGCCTTCAGAGCACAGAAAAAATGCATACGTGCAATATGTGGTATCGATTATCTAGACAGCTGTATACCTTTATTTAAAACCGGCCAAGTGTCGACCGTGTCGGGCCACGCGCAGTAGGGTTCCGTAGTAGGTCTCAGTTAGTCGACTATAACTCTGTAACCGGTTAAGCCTACTTAGCCGTGATAGTTTTTTTTGTAAGTTCATTACATGTGCTACATCTGCGAATTTTTTCACATTTATAGGTACAGCCATTCAAAAGTTAGAGGGTTATGTAACTCGTATCGATCAAAAATTTTCACTTAAAAGCTAGATATTTCGCAAATGGCTCGCTTAACCGAAAAATGGTCTTCACACACCCATCATATTTTTGAAAGACCTATCTAACGATACCCCACACGAAGGGGTAAGCGAGAAAAAAAATATTCATCCCTTCTTTACATGTTTGGGAGCTACCCTAAAAAAAAATATTTTTCAAAATTTTATTATACCACTTTCTCGGCGTGATCAATATACATATTCATACCAAATTTCAGCTTTCTAATAACAAGAACCACGGAGCTATGCCGCGGACAGACAGACAGACAGACGGACAGAGCGAAACTATAAGGGTTCCTTGTCGGACTACGGAACCCTAAAAAGCATCGCATCCTACCACTGCCTTGCCTTTATATTTATGAAATTTGTATTTTTGTATATAAAAACCCTAATCTCTTTGTAAAAAATAATACTGTTACAAATAGAAATAGTAGATTCCCTAATAAATAGTGTATACCAAATTAACGTACAACATTATATAGCAAAAATTCATTTTATATGGCTATCAGGATTTATAATTTACCAAATAGTGTTAAAGATCTCAACCTACATTTATTTGAAAGAAAATTATTTGATCTCCTAATTAATAATTGCTATTACTCTGTCAAGGACTTTCTGGAGGATGGAAACATTTATAAAATATAATAGATATCAGGATATAATTAAGTTGGCAATATAAATATTTGTACACCGATTCGGTAGAATACATGATATTATAATATATAATACTATTAACACCTGTTGTACTGTATTCTGACAAATATTTTTTTCTTTCTTTTACTTTTCTTTCTTTCCATACCAAATTTCATACAAATCGGTTCAGCTGTTTTATCGTAGAAATGTAACAGACAGACAGGCAAAGATACTTTAGCTTTTATGATATGTAACTAGCGCAGTTTCATCTGCATCCTAATAGAATTACCTCCTACACCCGGATAAAAACTATCATACTCGTATGTCCTTTATCAAGTTTCAAGTTATTCAGCCGTTTTTACGTGAAACGCGCGACTGTTACGCAAGTGACCTTTGATTTGATACGATTCCTGGGTCGGTCAAGTGTCATTTGGTTTTTAGGGTTCCGTAGTCAACAAGAAACAAGGAAGGAAGGAAATTAAGTACGCCGACGAAGTGGTAAAATAAAATATTTTTATTTAATGTAGCTGGCATACACGTAAAGTGGGTGTGACATACAGATAGACAGATGAAAATAAGAAGTACCCACTTATTTGTCCACGGGTATTCAAGAAATACAAGAATGAAGTGTATAATTATATCTTTCTTAATACATACCTACTTCTAGTTATTACATAGTTTATAACTACGAGCCAAACCTTCTAACCAACCTACCTTAAATTTTGACCAACATGCATTCGAGTGAAGTGCGCCGGCGCTCCGGCAGTAGGCGGCCCGTTTGATATCACAATCACTTTGATTGACAATAAACGCGGAGCTAATTAAGAAACCTATTTCGTGTCGCCGTTCAACGTGCAGGGGCACTGGCGGTTACATTTAGCCGTTAAAAATAGTCCAATCAAATGTCACACCCGTCAATAAATAGTTTCAATTTCGAAGACCAAACAAAAGATGGTACCCAAGCATTTATTATGACGTTTACAAGTAAATACGATAATAATCGTGTGAGAAAACGTGTGATTTGTATTCTTAGTATAAATACGTTTTTTTCGCGTTTGAAATAATATAATTATGAATCGAAATTAGTGAGTATCGTTTAGTATGAAGACTGCCAATATGACCAGGAATAAGGGACAAGTATATAGTGTTGGAAATTATCTGATGACTGGCAAGGTTCTGGGGAAAGGGCACTTTGCAAGAGTTGAAGAGGCGACACATAGGATTATAGGGAAAAAGGTGAGTAAACTTGAAATGCTTCATTAGCTCGCTTCTACCTGACGTGCGGTGGTCGTGCCACGCGCAGTAATATAGATAGTAACCCTGAGTGAAAGATTAGATGTCCTTGGCTTAGTTCACTAATGATCAGTCGCGTCATATCTTCACTCGGCTAGTTGGCATGGCCTTAGCTTGCGACCGGAAGATTTCCAACTAGACCGCTAGTTGCTAAGCCTGATTTGCAAGCTCGGATGGGTAAACCTACCATCAGTATAGAAAAGTTATATAGATTGTATAGTATGGAAACTATGATTATTCCTACTCCTCCATTATTGTTTTCTGATTAAATTCGTTGCGGGTTCCAAGACAGTAAAAAAAAATCTCTCTGGGACTCGTCGAGCTTCACTGCCTCGACGTTATCTTGTGGTCGCCACTGTTGATTCTGGCTTTCAGGAGTTGCAGTGGTTGGGAATGTGTGGCGGGCTTGTCCCAATAAATAATAGATTGTACAATATACAACCAATTGCGATTTACTGCTGAACCCATAGATAACAAATAAATCAATCAAAAATCAATAACTCCTTTTATTATCATCCTAAGAAGGCGGGTATCTTAGATTTCTCAGCTTCTAGACCAAGTTGCAATTATCTCTGTCTCTTTCGCTCGTACACGTGTAGTGACGTTTTTTTGCGCCTACCCCAGTAAGCAGTTTTTTTTTGTGAGTCCTAATTATGTACTCAGACTGAAAAGTGTAAGTGTATATTGTAAAGTGTTTTTATCAGTAACTTATCTGTTTAAGGTGGCTATAAAGATCATAGACTTGACGTGTATAAAAGAGGAGTATGCTCGTCGGAACCTTCACCGCGAGCCGCGAGTTATGGCGAAACTACGGCACCCGTGCATCGCGGCGCTGTACGAAACTATGATGGTAAGTGTGGGATACGAATTTTTACTAATTAATAACTTTTATCACTGTCCAATGTCCATGATAGAAAAGTAAGGGAGAAGCCATCAGGGATCCGTTGGATTAGATGTATTAAGTTTGATGTGAAACGTTAACTTTAAAGCTATTAGCTCAGCTCGCGGGCTGGCTCGTAGAGTTGGGTGGCTCATTTTTCGTTCATGGATACGCGATCGCATATCGATGAAGTACTAGGCTGTAAAAGTTGGTTGTCTATCTGTGGCGTGTGCAGCACGGGCCGCGGCTGTACGTGGTGATGGAGGCGGCGGGCGGCGGCGACCTGTGCGCGCACGTGCTGGGCGCGCGCGGGGCGGCGCGGGGGCTGCCCGAGCCGCGCGCGCGGGCGCTGGCCGCGCAGCTCGTGTCGGCCGTGCGGCACATGCACGCGCGCGGCGTCGTGCACCGGTAAATTGTACTTTCATACGTGAATCTCCGCCGTTATCATCACCAGCCTATTTAATATACGTGTGCTATGTGCAATCTTTCGTCACTCCAGCTCCCCGGAGGGTGTCCTACACACGGACGGTCTTTTTTAGACTACATTTCCCTTCCCATTGCTTAGTAAACAAGTTCCCATTAGTTATACTGAATATGCGAAAGTCCTTGCTGTGTTACGGTTTCACAGTAAAACAGCTGGACAGATGTTCATAATATTTTGTACTAATTGTTGCCCGCGGTTTCACTAGCATCCTGAGGCACGCACCGCACGTATAAAATGCATCTCCAGGGTCCCGCCTATCTCCATACCAACTCTCATTCAAATCGGTTCTGCCGTTTCGCCGTGAAAGCGTTACAAACAAGCAAAGTCACTTACTCTTTTATAATATTAGTTTGGATGAAGTGGTTTACCCGTGCTGACGACAATGTTGGTTGTCTTTCAGTGATTTGAAAATGGAAAACATCATGCTGGACAGTACTAAGCAATTCATCAAAATTGTTGGTAAGAAAAAAAAAATACTCTAGATGCCTTACTGCATATTTATCTTCTGTAAAATACCTATCAGTATACAGTTGTGCTTGCCGGAGCGACTTGCTGGTTTTTAAAACCACGATATTGCAGTGGCAAAAAAACCGCGATTTTTCGGTAAATATCTGCCTAGCCTTTTCCCAACTATATTGGGGTCGGCTTCCAGTCTAAACCGGATGCAGCTGAGTACCAGTGTTTTACATGGAGCGACTGCCTATCTGACCTCCACAACCCAGTTACCGGGTAACACGGTACCCCTTGGTAAGACTAGTTGTCAGACTTTCTGGCTTCTGACTACCCGTAACGACTGTCAAAGATCTACAAACGACAACCGGGACCAACAGCTTAACGTGCTTTTAAGGCTCTTCGGTAAAGTTTACATAAAATCGCGGTTTTGCTCGCTCGAGTGACCTAGACTAGCCATGTTTCACAGACTTCGGACTATCAAATATGTGGAGCGGCGGGGCAGCGCTGCGGACGCCGTGCGGCTCGCTGGAGTACGCGGCGCCGGAGCTGTTCGTGGACGGCCGGCGATATGGACCCGAAGTTGACCTATGGAGCATGTATACCTTCTCACAGTCCCCGCCACGAGCATGACTGTTACACCCAGCCCAAAACCGAGCGTGCTCGGACCCTGAGCGTAGCTGATTGATCGAACAGAGCGATCGTTTCGCACGCTTGCTTATTCGCACTGGTGAATGGCTTGTCTCGTTGCGTGAACTGTATTAACTATTAAGTAACTTTAAATTACCCTATATTGACAACCTTCACTTCGCCTCTGCATGTTTCACTAGTTTCATTATTTCTTCAGTAGGTACCTCGTCTCCTAATTACATTGCTAAAATTCCATCGCAACTTTCCTTAAAGAAAGCTTTAAAACATACAATCTCTGTATCGCTTTATCAGCTTAATTTATGTTCCTATTTTATATACGACGCCATAACATGCTGTTGATGGTTACAGAGGCGTGATAGTGTACGGCATGGTGACGGGCGGGCTGCCCTTCACCGGCGCGGAGGGCGGGGAGGGCAAGTCTCGGCCGCAGCTGCGCGCCGCCATCACTCGCGGCTTCACGCGCAAGCAGAGGGCGGCGCTCGCCTGCGTCACACCCGGTTAGTAACATAGTGAGATGTGATACTGCCAAATATTTGGGGGAGTCAACAACAACCAAAATTGGCAATGGGGGTGGGGGGGAGGTTCATCAAACAACCAAAACTGGCCGAAGTGTTGGCCGAAGCCGAAGGTTTCAAGCAAGCTCCGAAATTGAACAACCTATCAATGCGTAATTACAATTAAAATTTTCATAAATTTTAAGATTATTTTTTGGGGGCTTGTCAATTAGACGTGTACGATTTGGGGGAGGGGAATGTCCCCTGTGACACCCCCCTCCCCCCTTCGGACCGCCACAGGTATCACACTACATATTGAGATGAGATATTGCCAATAAAAACTCCAATTATGGTAAAACTTAATATATTAATTACAAATTGAATTTGGATAAACATACATGGTGTCCATCCAGCAGTCGGGGTCGGTTTGGATGGTTCACTTGCCGACGAGGCTCGACGATTGATTTAATTGATCAAGAAAATATGAACGCATTAATATTTACTACTAATATTTACTACTCAATAAACTTGACCGCCTTCTCAATAATTGCATTCGATTCGTTTTTAATCTCCGCAAGTACGATCATGTGTCTTTTTATCGAGATCAACTTAAATGGTTACCGATAAGACAAAGACGAGAGATGAGAGCATTAACTACACTATTTTCTATTCTTTATACTCCTACGTCACCTTCTTACTTAACACCTCACTTCCAATATTTAAGTTCCCAACATGATCGAAATCTGCGTTCCTCAAACAATCGTCTCCTCCATTGCCCTTCTCACCGCACTGACTTTCTTCACTCTTCTTTTTTTATCAAATCTATTCTTTTATGGAACAAGTTGCCCTTGGAAATCAGGATGGCAAATAGCCGTTATACTTTTAAAGTGAAACTTCGTGAGCATATTCACAGGTCATTAGCAGAATTGACACAGCAGTAATTTATTAGTTTTCTTTTAGCTGTATAATATGTATGTATAGTATATATAAATATATGTATAGTATATATATATAGAGAGATAGTTAATATATATATAATTTATATGACATATTTATGTTAGAAAATTTATTTTAGTACTCATATTGAGCACCTGCCATTGTCTATTTCTCCACCACCCAAAGGTAGACTGGTAGAGAACGCCTAAGGCGTTAAGTCCGCCATTGTACATAATGTTTGATGTGCAAAAAGTATTATAAATAAAAATAAATAAATAAATATTTGAGCGTATATTTCGTTAACAAAAATTACAAACAGCAGGGTCCAACCCTTTTTGGTATTAATTCACTGACAGTCTCTGAGAATACACACAATGTCCGCATAACAGTTAGCACAGTCCTTTGAACACACCGCGCCTTGAATCTGAAACAAGAAAAAAATACTTAATTTTTTTTTATTTAAGTATATTTTGAGCGTTTAACTGAAATTAATTATACAAAAGACAACACAGAAATAATAATCTCTACTCTTTACCAAAGATTGGGGTTATTGGAAAAACCTCGTTAAACTGTACCGAATCGAGGAGGTCTATCTATCACCTGCACACAGGGATCACGAATTTGACTCTTGTAAATGTATAGTTACTTGCGTCACTTTGTGTCACTTACGCCACATGAGACGGCAATATTAAACGGGTCCACATTGAAATTGTTCTTGCAGATTTTGACCTGGGGATTTCAAAAGTTTATATCCTAAAACACTAAGGTGGAGGAAGTATTTGTCCCTTCTTATAGTCATCCCAGCAATGACCCACAAGATCCTTCCATCTTTACGTCCGCGAAAAACAATACATTGTATACAATTTTGGCAGAATGCAAGGCGTTTATACAACATCTCTTGGAGCCGAACGTGGAACTCCGGATGAAGATAGAGGAGGCGTCTCGCCATCGCTGGGTGCGGCGACCCGGCATGAGGATGAAGACACACCCCTTCGGCACCGTCGAGACCGCCGCCAACAGAGAGGTACATTAATTTCAACCCCACAAATGTTTTATGGACTTCAAAAAGAATTTGAAGTTGGGTGAAAGGCATTCAAGATGTTGATATCAGAAAACTGATTAAACTGTAGTCAATAACTGGTTTTGTTGTCTTATGAGTGAAGTTCTGATATTTCAGGTCAGGACAGGACAGGTCCACGAGAAATATTGCACTATTTAGTTAAACATAAACTTGTTTCAGATATACAGACAAATATCAGAGTTATGTTCAATGCCTGTAATGGACGTGGTGGCGGAAATAAAAGCGGAGCCGTTCGGGCCGGTGGCCGGCATGTACAACATCAAGACGCACCTGCAGCAGGCGCAGGTGGCGGCCGGCACCGAGCTGCTGTGGAGCTCCGGCGCCTGCGAGCCGCGCCCGCCCTCGCCGCCGCCCTACCGCGCGCAGTACGAGCCGCGCCCGCCCGCCCCCGCCCCCGCGCCCGCCCCCGCCCCGCACGACTTGCACAGCTCGCACAGCACGCGCAGCACGCACTCCGCCCTCTCCGCCCTGTCCGCGCACCAGCAGCCCCCGCCACCCTCCAAACTCCAAATGCAGAAGATACGGATCCCAAGCACACCACCGCCGCGGCCCGTCGACCCCAAATACGTCAGAAACGACGCGCAAGCCAAACTTGTCCCCAAAGTGTCTATTCCCGACCGGACCGTGAAGAAAACTCAGCTGCAGAGTCCGAGGATGATGAGCAGGCCGGTGTGCGGCATCTACGGCCTGAAGAAGCCCGTGTACAAGGTGTACGACAGCGGGGACTGCGGGCTCGACCCTCGGCTGCCCAGCATCGACGAACATTCCAGCGCCGACGTGAACGACGCCAAGAAGATGACGAGGAGCAAAAATCTCAGGACGCCGTGCGTGAGGAAAGTGAGCTTGGACGACGAGCGCAGCATCAGGCTCAACAGCTGCCCCAACAGGATCGGAGATAAACGCGCAGAGTTCTATAGAAAGGCAGGGGATGGGCTGCCAAGGTGAGAATATTTTTTATAGTTTTTTATTTTATATGGAAATAAGTACTAAAAAGTTAAAAAGCATAGAAATTGTAATATCAAATCTTTAAAGACAGGATGAAATGTCTCCGTGAGTGTTACTAATCCGACCGGTCTAATAATAAAAATAAAATTTAGGATGTCTGTTAGTCTTTCATGCCTCAACACCAGAACGGACATAGATATAATTTGGCAAGAGGTAGACTATCACCATGATGATGGTATAATCTGACCGACGTCCTCGTATCACGACAGTTGGCGAGCTAGCGGCTCGCTGGCGACACCACCGGCCAGAATCTTGCTACAGAGCAATGCCACAACCATCAAACGAGCCTCGTTAGGGTAAGTGCTTTTTATTCTCATGACATTATAGCACGCGGAATATAAAGTCAGGGAGTCAAGAACAAAAATTCTAACATTCTGCATTTAAATTACTGGCTCATGATAGCTAAGGGATAATAAATGTGATATCGGATGTGGGGGGAGAGAATTTGGAATGCCATGAATTTTTAATTGAAATTTTAACTCTAACCCCATCCGATAGCGTCTGCGATAAAACGGGCGCGTAAACAAAATGACTCTGACGTCATTTGAGTCAGGAGTCTATTTCGAAATGACAGTCGACAGTTTCTTCATAAATAAGACGGTGCTGTGAACTAATCTGTTTTTACTTTTTTTGCAGGAACATCGTCAGTCCACACTCGTCTTCAAACAGCCACTGCAAGAGCGAGAGGGCAATGCCGGTACGTCATCAATCACACTATACTTAGTATAATATGATAAATGCGAAAGTGAGTTTGTTTGTTACGCTTTTACGGCAAAACTTGTAAAGCGATTTGGATGTAATTTGATATGGAGATAGAGGGGCCCTGGAGACTGTTACAGGCTACTTTATATCCGGGCACATTAAGTAGTTCTCTCGGGAACCTCTTTAAGGCTGAGAAAGATAACTCAAGCATCTTGGCTAGGCACACTAGCTTGTTAAAACGTAGTACGTGGGTTCCGCATTCATTGTGCTCATAGTAGTTACGACCAAAGGATTGAAGTCTCCTCCTACCAACATCTAAAGAGGCTCTTGTTACGTGGCTCGCTAGGTCAAGCACATCTTAGTACGGGGGGGGACAGTCATAGACAAATTTCTCCACCCTTTGTCTCCTTCCATCTGGCCTATTTATTTTCCCACTGTTTGGTAAAGGCCTCTTCTCATACAAAGGCATGAGCATTGATCACCACGCTTGCTCAAAGCGGATTGGTGATTTGTGATTTCTCCCCGTTCAATACAAATTCCATAGACAAAGGGTGGGGAAAACTGGTTTGTCGACCTCCGTGCTAGGCGGACTGCAGCTTGAGTAAGAACAAGATGCAAGATAACAGATAACTCAGTCGCCCTATATCGTTACAGAAGCGGGCAATACTTCCTCTTCCGCAGGTGGGCTGGTACTCCACGCGCGGCATGGGCAAGGAGGCGGCGCAGCTGCAGCGCCTGCGCCGCACGGCCCCCATGAAGTGACGTCCCCCGTTAGGCCCCGCCACACACTACACTAATCGCCGTCCTCAAACGAACCATGCGATTAGTCGCCAGTGTGCAGCGGACCTTTGATTAAAATTTTTGCGTGCCGCCCTCTATTGTAATGTTAAGCGAATAAAGCAGTTTTACTATATTGTACACGCTCGACTTCCAAGCAATCGTTTTTGGACTAGTATTTTTTGTTACGTTTATAATAATGAGTTTTACATTTTAAAAACTAAATAATAGAGTGTTATGTTATGCTTGTATGCATGTATTTTATTGAAAGATTAATATAAGATGTGCATTACGTTTATTTAGTTGTTTTTTTTCTTACTTGGCTTATAATATTTGAGGAACATTTCGGCGTGCCATTATATCCGTATCAAACTCCGTTCAGCTGCAAAGACTTGTTTGTTTGACAAGAATTCACACTTTTATACTCATTAATAATTTTGACATCACTTTTTTGCTGCTCATTGACCGAGCGGACTACTACGGCACGACGGCCGCGCAGTATCTGTGAACAAACCTACATAGTGACGTCAGTGGAAGGGCATGTGCGAGGGGTTGGCCATGGTGGCCATGCGGATGTAGGTGTGGTACTGACCGTGTGACGTCAGTGGAAGGGCATGTGCGAGGGGTTGGCCATGGTGGCCATGCGGATGTAGGTGTGGTACTGACCGTGTGACGTCAGTGGAAGGGCATGTGCGAGGGGTTGGCCATGGTGGCCATGCGGATGTAGGTGGTGTGCGGCCGGGAGAGCGGCGGCGAGTCGCCCGGCACCGGCTCGTTCTTGAACACCGCCACGCACTTCCACTGGTTCAGGTATTGCACTGAAACAGACAAGCGTTTTATGAAGTCCTAGTTGGCAAGCGTTTTTCTATACATGGTGGAGATTGTGAGAAAAATAAACAGTGAATGATTCTATAGTTGTTAATTTGCCTTAGGCGTAAGAAACCCTCATGAAGGTCCAGTAAGGTCGCACGCACGAGTAGTGCTCCTCGACCGCCAGCACCTCGCGCGGGTGTGTATACTTACTCTTCCAGAGGCGGACGGCGCAGTCGTCCCCGGAGGAGGCGAGCAGCGTGCCGGTGAGGTTCCAGCACACGCGCCACACGCACGAGTAGTGCTCCTCGACCGCCAGCACCTCGCGCGGGTGTGTATACTTACTCTTCCAGAGGCGGACGGCGCAGTCGTCCCCGGAGGAGGCGAGCAGCGTGCCGGTGAGGTTCCAGCACACGCGCCACACGCACGAGTAGTGCTCCTCGACCGCCAGCACCTCGCGCGGGTGTGTATACTTACTCTTCCAGAGGCGGACGGCGCAGTCGTCCCCGGAGGAGGCGAGCAGCGTGCCGGTGAGGTTCCAGCACACGCGCCACACGCACGAGTAGTGCTCCTCGACCGCCAGCACCTCGCGCGGGTGTGTATACTTACTCTTCCAGAGGCGGACGGCGCAGTCGTCCCCGGAGGAGGCGAGCAGCGTGCCGGTGAGGTTCCAGCACACGCGCCACACGCACGAGTAGTGCTCCTCGACCGCCAGCACCTCGCGCGGGTGTGTATACTTACTCTTCCAGAGGCGGACGGCGCAGTCGTCCCCGGAGGAGGCGAGCAGCGTGCCGGTGAGGTTCCAGCACACGCGCCACACGCACGAGTAGTGCTCCTCGACCGCCAGCACCTCGCGCGGGTGTGTATACTTACTCTTCCAGAGGCGGACGGCGCAGTCGTCCCCGGAGGAGGCGAGCAGCGTGCCGGTGAGGTTCCAGCACACGCGCCACACGCACGAGTAGTGCTCCTCGACCGCCAGCACCTCGCGCGGGTGTGTATACTTACTCTTCCAGAGGCGGACGGCGCAGTCGTCCCCGGAGGAGGCGAGCAGCGTGCCGGTGAGGTTCCAGCACACGCGCCACACGCACGAGTAGTGCTCCTCGACCGCCAGCACCTCGCGCGGGTGTGTATACTTACTCTTCCAGAGGCGGACGGCGCAGTCGTCCCCGGAGGAGGCGAGCAGCGTGCCGGTGAGGTTCCAGCACACGCGCCACACGCACGAGTAGTGCTCCTCGACCGCCAGCACCTCGCGCGGGTGTGTATACTTACTCTTCCAGAGGCGGACGGCGCAGTCGTCCCCGGAGGAGGCGAGCAGCGTGCCGGTGAGGTTCCAGCACACGCGCCACACGCACGAGTAGTGCTCCTCGACCGCCAGCACCTCGCGCGGGTGTGTATACTTACTCTTCCAGAGGCGGACGGCGCAGTCGTCCCCGGAGGAGGCGAGCAGCGTGCCGGTGAGGTTCCAGCACACGCGCCACACGCACGAGTAGTGCTCCTCGACCGCCAGCACCTCGCGCGGGTGTGTATACTTACTCTTCCAGAGGCGGACGGCGCAGTCGTCCCCGGAGGAGGCGAGCAGCGTGCCGGTGAGGTTCCAGCACACGCGCCACACGCACGAGTAGTGCTCCTCGACCGCCAGCACCTCGCGCGGGTGTGTATACTTACTCTTCCAGAGGCGGACGGCGCAGTCGTCCCCGGAGGAGGCGAGCAGCGTGCCGGTGAGGTTCCAGCACACGCGCCACACGCACGAGTAGTGCTCCTCGACCGCCAGCACCTCGCGCGGGTGTGTATACTTACTCTTCCAGAGGCGGACGGCGCAGTCGTCCCCGGAGGAGGCGAGCAGCGTGCCGGTGAGGTTCCAGCACACGCGCCACACGCACGAGTAGTGCTCCTCGAAAGCTGCCACCACCTCACACTTGAAGCGCACTGTCGCGCCGTTGTTACCAGCGCCCGAGCCCGCTGACTCTCTACAATGTATAACATCAAAAATTCTAATTTAAACCATTTAGTTAAATAAGACCATTCACATGCACTTTTGAACTGTGTCGAGTTGAAATCACAGCATGATGAGTCTGTCAGTTAGTCAAAAATAATTGAAGCTATTTGCCCGTTCCAAAAAATTGATTCCTATTGAGAAGAACGGACAAGGAACTCCATGGTTACTCTTTTTCAATAAGATTTTAAAATCACAGTGGAAAATAAAGATGCCAAATGACAATAGCAAATACCTTTTAAATCTTTAAAACGCCAAATAAGTTCAGACTTACGCGATAGGTTCAATCTTAATGATGCGGACGTCCTTAGTGGCGACGGCTAGCAGGTGGAATGATCGGCCGAGGTTCGGCGCGAAGGCGATGTCGTTCACCGGCTCCTGCACCGAAGACAGGCAGTCCGTTCGCGTCCAACGACGGGACGATTCACTGTACCTGTACATTTTTAGGACATTTTTTTTTTTTTTGTTTACAAACATTCATTACACATGCACAAACACCCAGACCCGGAACAATTTTAGTTGTCCCGTGCGGGAATCGAACCCGCGACACGCCGCGCAGCAGCCAATTGCTCAGCCACTACGCCAAACGTGCCGTCAAATATTATAATTTGCAATACTGAATTCCCAAATTAACGAAAAAAATTTTACAATGGGTTACGATTTAGGATAAGGCCACACTGAATGAATAATCAAGAGAGGAAAACAATTTTAGGAATTAAAAAAAATCTAAATCTAGCAAAATTCCTGGTAAAAACTTTTATTTTTATTTTATTATCTTCCATTGAACAAGAAACACTTATCTAAACACTATAATAAGTATTATAAACTGGAATTTCATGGTTTCATGTTAAAACAGTCCTAGTGTGATGACATTAATGACAAATATACACTATATATTTAAGGTAAAATCAACTCACTCATATATAAATACTTTTCCGTTGCACGCGGTTGTCTTGTCACCCTGCACACTGGCCGCCGCATTGGTAGTATTGGGCTCATCACTGCCCACTGCCAACATGGGAGGGTGCACCACTCTGACGACAATAAAATGCAGGAGCTCATATACATACACACATAAGTTACAATTTTAGTACATAAATGTTAAATCAAATTAGATACAGCATGTTCAAACAAACGAACAGTTTTATTAAAGGCAGCCCAGTGTTCTAGAACTATTCAAGTATATGTCAGTGTGAGCAAAACACATTGATAAAAAGTGCATAAACAGAACGCTCTGTGACGTCATCGTACCACTCAGTGAGTCAGGCGAGTTGTAGAGGGGAGCGGTCCTTATAAGACAGCGCAGCGAGCGACAAGGGGTACTATTGTCCGGTTAAGCAATTCGAATGCTGTTAGAAGCACCCTGCAAGAGGTCATGTAGAAAAAAAAACGACAAGGAGTAGAATTGCAATAATTCTAGCGAGCGCACCGTTCCCAACTCTGATTGTGTAATGGATGATGCTTGAATCATAAATCTAATAAGAAGTCTAAACCCCTCGCCAATATCTGCATCGGACCCTTCCTGATCCGACATATAGATCTTGTTTTCAGCTCAGAATTGGTTGAAGTAGTGCTTTTCAAGACTTGCTTGAACCAGATTCTGTAATACAGACATTTGAGATCCAATCTTATACGAAAATACTTCCCCAGTATAGTTTTCCTACAAAAAGAGTATTTGAAGCAAGAAGTACACTTGTATTATTACTTACCTGGATAATGAGGGGTTCCATGAGAGACAACTGATTGACACCTTGGTTGGTATCTCGTGCTGCAGTGTCCATTGTGCGAGGTTCATAACATCGGGAGCTTCATATATCCTAGAAAAAAATATAATTTAAACTTCTGAGAATGAATGAAAGGAACATTATAAGGGATTTTGAATTCCTGTTTTCTTTGACTTCTTAATTCTTTTTGCAGTTGTAAAACATATTCCTGAATAATAATAATTCAATAAATACTTAAAGATTGTATTCTATTTAAGGTCACCAAAAGAACTCAAATTTCACCAACTCAAGTGCTATATTGCAGTAAGTTACTTAAAAGTAACTAACTTTTAAGTAAAACTGAAATTAAGCAAACTTTTAGTTTTCATAGAACAGTCAAAGGCTTTTACTTTATGTAGACAAATTTAAGGTACTTGTAAAACATCAAAACTAGAAACTAGCTGCATGGATTAAAAAAGTGGGTACTATGGAGAAGCACCGGCAAAAAACTCCATAGACACCATACTAAAATATATTGTTCTTATTAAAAATACATATTCAATAGAGTAAATAGGTATGGTTGCTGCTGCGAATCCCATATCAGATTATAATATAATCACAAACACAAGTGTTTAACTCTTGCGATGCTGCATAAATCATCTGATTAAGATGTCAAAAAATCCATGATGATTTATTAATTTAATAAACACAAATTTACCTTATAATACCGTCAGCAGAGCATGTGACTAGTAGTAGTCCTAAATGTTTAGGTCCAAACTTAACATCAGTTACTGAAGTCCTTGAGTCTACCAGGTTGGACCTTTTCAGCCATGTCCTAAGGCCCTTCTCGGATCCAGAAGCCGCTGTGTCACCTATACAGAAGGGAGCCTTTTCACTATTGTAATGTACATAATGAGGCTAACTGAGGCTTATAAAATTTCTTTATGCAAACTGAAAGAGGACATTACTGGACAAATCAACAGCTCCCAAGTAAATCATTGAAACTGATAAACCTCTATTTTACAGGAGAGTGATTCTAAGATTCAAATTTGACTTTTGTCAAATACACTCGAGAGCAATGAATCCGGGTCACTTAAAGAATCCTAAAAATCTCGGAAACTAAAAATGCTAGGTTAATGCAATAAATTGTATTTAATAGACAATGTAATACTCCTTAAATGAAGGTATTAAAACTTCTTAGTTATTGTAAAGTTATATCATAAAAAAATCAAATTTGAAAAAGGGCCACTTTCGAAGATGGAACTACGAAATTACAGCATTTGGTTTTGCTTTTGTTTGTAATCTGTCATTTATGTGGGTACATAAACCATGTTGATAGTGCTCTATATTCATTATTCAAGCTGAAATTATGTCGCTTACGCCTGAAGAATGCACCAGAATACTTACAATGCTGGAAACCGGCCGGAGTCAGCGCGATACAGCCAGGACTGTCGGTGTGTTGCTGTCAACAGTACAAAGAGTTCTCCGACGTTACGAAGAAACTGGTTCTAACCTACGCAGACCAGGAACGGGCAGAACCAGGTGTACCACAGCACGAGAAGACCGATACTTGGTGAACATCATGCTTCGAAATCGCTTTCTCACAGGAACTGAACTCACAAATCAGTTTCGACGCCTCGGAGGAAGTAACCCAAGTGCATGGACAGTAAGACGTCGGCTTGCTGAATCTAATTTAAAACCCCTTAGACCTGCAAACGGCCCTAAACTGGAGCGTGGGCATCGTATTTCAAGACTAAGATATGCCCAGAGCCACGTAAATTGGAGTATTGAAGATTGGTCAAAAGTTATGTTCTCCGACGAATCAAAATTTATGCTCTACAAGCACGATGGAAGACACAGAGTGTATCGAAGACCAGGGGAAAGATTCAAGCAAGCATGCATCGAAGAAAAAGTAGCCTACGGTGGTGGGTCTGTACTTGTGTGGGCCGGAATTTGTTCTGAAAGTCGCACAGAGCTGGTGATCATAGAAAACGGCTCTTTAACTAGCGAAAGATATGTGGAAGAAATCCTCAATGATCACGTTGGTCCATTTATGGTCAATTTAGGTGAGGATGCTATATTTATGCATGACAATGCCCGACCTCATACAGGTAGGATTGTGAATGACTACCTTCAAGAGATGAACATTACTCGTATGGAGTGGCCAGCGCGCAGCCCGGATATCAACCCGATCGAGCATGCTTGGGACGAGCTAGGCAGATGCGTAAAACAACGAAACCCTCTCCCAATCACGCTTCGTGAGCTCAAAATTGCTCTCACAGAGGAATGGGAGAATATTCTCCAAAATCGTATAAGGAACTTGGTGTACAGCATGCCAAACCGCGTAAACGCAGTAATGGAAGCACGAGGAGGCAATACGAAGTATTAAAATTCAAGAAAATCGTAATAAAGTTCAAAAATTTCATGTTTCCTATTTTTGTTTTAAGGAGAGATCAGCAGTTTTTTTCTTTATGTAATTTTGTGTTAATAAAATGTATGGTGACTCATATTTTTTTACTTCCATTTAAGGAGTATTACATTGTCTATTAAATACAATTTATTGCATTAACCTATCATTTTTAGTTTCCGAGATTTTTAACATTCTTTAAGTGACCCGGATTCATTGCTCTCGAGTGTATAAAAAATCAATATTTAATTTTACTAGTATATGGAACATGTTAAATGTGACTGTTTTATATTATCTACTGTAGTTTTAATATTTGCACATTCAAAAGAAAATGTCTTTTTTGCAGTTTCGATGGTATACATGGGGCCCGTCGAAATAAGTCACACAAAAGAGAAGATTAACAGTGTCTTCTTAAGTTCTAAATTGCCCTTGCCTCAGCCGATGAACTCCTAGCAAGCAGGAACGTAGATGACTGACTTTGTTTAGAGCAGCCATTCAAACAACAATTCCTATTATGATGAAAAACTGACATTTTAATATTTTTTTATTATTATGTTTATTTTTGACAGTGTCTTCTTAAGTTCTAAATTGCCCTTGCTTCAGCCGATGAACTCCTAGCAAGCAGGAACGTAGATGACTGACTTGACTGACTTTGTTTAGAGCAGCCATTCAAACAACAATTCCTATTAATGATGAAAAACTGACATTTTAATATTTTTTTATTAGTATGTTTATTTTTAAAGTCTGAAATCACCAATCCACCTTGGGCAAGCGTGGTGATAAATGCTCATGCCTTCTCTGTATGAGAAGAGGCCTGTGCCCGGCAGTGGGACAATTTATAGGCTGATGATGATGATGTTTACTTTTATTGTCAAGTATTTCTTACCAACTTCCTCCCATATGGCGGCAGTTCTGTCAAAGGAGCAGGTGGCAATGACCTGACCAAACTCCGGGTGTGCCCATGTGACCTTCCAGACCGACCCATGGTGTGCCTTCCAGCTGGCTGTGAGACGCCATCCGCCGTTGCCATCAGAATCCCACACCTGGAACATATTTTTTTACTTTGTTTTTTTTTATTAATCATAAACTACATTACAATGTTAATTACAAAGTTAATTAACTATTAATTATTTAATATGTAAAGGTACTTTATAGAAAATTTGTTCTAGGAATAAAATATTTCTATGATTCGATTTTGGTTGAGATAATCTGTACTTCTACAATAACATCTATATTTTGAATTTTGTAGTAATGTAATAAGAAGTTAAGCGTCCAAATAAGTTGTCAGCCTAGACAAGATGTGGATGTGAGGTTTCTTGTTGTTAATATAGCATAAGTTTATATCCTCATAAAATACAAATAGACAACCACCTGATCCAATATTCAGAAAAAATAATGATGTGCAGTAATTTAAACACATTTTAACGTGAATTAAAGCTTATTTTAATCAGAATTACATGATTAATAGATTTGTTTCGAGTAGTACAAATAGGTTACCGCCGTTTTGTTTGCTAACAACTCGTACCTTCACATACTGGTCGCTGGAACAAGTCGCCATTCTCTCGCCATAGAAGTCGTATGCGACATCGTGAATCAAGTCCTTATGATCAGCGAATATAGTTTGTGATTCGAACAAATTTGTTGCCGTTAATTCACCCATTTTGTAGTACAAAACTTAAAATAAAATTGAAAACTACACTCGCTAACCTACCTACTCATTCGCACGATTTTATCAACTGTCAAAATTACGTTTAGTTTTCGTGTTGGGTGTTTTTGCAGTATTTTTATCGTAGAGTGAAAGTAAAATTTTGCTAGCTTATTTTTAAGCAAACTAGAAATGATTTGAATAGTATTAAAATAAGGAAATTATTGCAGTAGATAGGTAATATTTGTTTTATGAGACTACAAATTAAACGTGTTTATAGTGAACGAAACGTCTTTTTATGATACCAATTTGCCAGTATAGAAAAATATTGAGGATCAGTAATGTAATAGCAAATTCAATAAAACTAGTATCTGAAAAAAGCGCGGGAAACCTTGAAAATTGGCGGACGTGTTTTTTGATTGTTTTTTGAGAATAATTGTATAATATTGGATTGGATCAAGTTATTGTATATATTTTAGCTTTTTTATAGTAGTTTTATTAATTTTAGTGTTTTCTTCTTATTTGGTAAGTTTTTTAGTTTATTATCTTTAAGATATGGATCCTCCGGACGACCCCGGAGGAACACCTCCTGATATAGCTCACTATGTGACAATTTCCAATAATGAAACCAGTGTCGACACTGATGGGTCGATAAGCATTAATAACTCCTCAAAAAGAAAAAGGGTTTCAGCTCGCCCGACTATTTGCAAGCACTGCAATAAAAAAAGACGCAAAAGTGGCGGGAAACGTCACAGCGACTGTAGTTGTGATAGCGTGCATGAAAACATGGATACTGATATTAAGGCTTCTGATCCACCGCTTCCTCCTTCATTGATGACTAAAGTTAATGATATTGAAAAGTTACCTAATCAACCAATTTCGGTAGCAAGAATTTTATATAACTCCTCAGATGCAGCTCCGTTTTTAGTTCATGTTCAAAGGGAACAAACCCTTTCTAATGAAAACTCTTTCTTAAATCCGATTTCTTTCGGCCGATTTTTGAAAAGGAATTCTTTTAATGGCATTGTTAATGGTAGTCTTAAGAAAATAGGTCGTAACAGACTGGTAATATCTTTTTCAAAATTTCAAGATGCTAACTCATTCATTACTAGCAAGTTGTTGGAATTAGAAAAATATAAAGCCTTTATACCTACATTTTCTATCACTCGCATGGGTGTCGTCAGAGGCGTTCCAATAGAATGGACAGATGATGAAGTCCTTGATAACATCTCTGTTCCAATTGGTTGTGGGAAGATTTTAAAGATAAGGAGAATCAAACGAAAGGTCATAGTAGATGAGAAACCTATTTTAAAATCCACTGAAACTGTCATATTGACTTTTGATGGACAGATACTGCCAAAGCGTATTTATATGTGTTATACTGCCCTTACTGTAGACTTGTACATTTACCCAACGATACAATGCTATAATTGCTGTAGATATGGCCATGTCAAAATGCAATGTAGGTCAAAACCTAGATGTTTTAAGTGTGGACAAGGTCACTCTGGGGATGGGTGCACTGTCTCTGAGGACAATCTATCCTGTTGCCTTTGCAAGGGCTTTCATGAGGCTACAAGTAGGAAATGCTTAGAATTTGAGAGACAGAAAAATATTAAGGAGTCAATGGCCAAATCTTGCATTTCCTATGCTGAAGCTTCAAAGCTGCATCCAACAATTTCTAAGATTTCATATGCTGATGCCTTACTTTCTTCACCCACTATTTCAAGCCATATGAATGCTAATATTCCCCAGGATTATTCACCATCTAAACAAAATAAGACATCATATAAAAAGACAGTATTTATTAAACCTCGCTCTCCACCACACTTTTCTAAAGGTTATGATCAGCAATTCCACCAGGACCTTGCTAGAGATATACCACAACCAAGAGATGGCTGTGCTCTCGTCCCTAAAGATGATCTGTCCGCATTATCTGTCAATGAATTAATTATTGCTTTAATAAAATCACTAACTCAAACTCATTTAATTTCACCGTCCATCGCTGCCACTGTATTGAATGCAGTTTCTGAATCTAATAACACTAATAATGGACAACAAAGCCAAGGTATTCCAATGGAATTGCCGAAGCGCAATTAGTAAAAAATCTGATATAATATATCTTGTAAATAAATATAAACCTTATGTTTTTGCTCTTCAAGAGACATGGCTTAAACCTGGGTCTTTATTTAAGATCCCAGGTTATGCCTGTCTTAGAGAAGACCGCTCTGATGGGTATGGCGGTGTTGCCTTACTCATCAAACATCATCATTCATTTTCACATTTCACAATTCCACCTCATAATAATGATTTTTCTGTTATTGCAGCAGTTGTAGATAATATTTGTTTTGTTTCTGTATATATTCCTCGTCCATCTGCTGCAATTTTTAATGAAATTGTAAATATTTTTTCTATTCTTCCTAAGCCATTTATAGTTTTAGGAGATTTTAATTCCCAGCATGAAGTATGGGGTAGTGCATCAACAAATAGCTATGGTAGCACTTTACTAGATATTGTAGATAATCTCAATCTCTGTATACTTAACACTGGGTCCCCAACTCGACGCACTTCCCCAAATGAAGGAGTTAGTGCTCCTGACCTGACTTTATGCACCAACGATCTAGCTTCACTTCTGATATGGGAGGTTATGCTTTCGTCTTATGGTAGTGATCATTTCCCTATAGTCTTATCATTTCCCTACAGTCAAAAACCTTATTCCAATCGCCCTCCGCGGTTGAAATACAAACTAGCGGATGTTTGTTGGCATACCTTTAGGGAACACTTAGATAAAATAGTTTCTGTTCTTCCTGAAATCAAATGTGGTAATGAACAGTCCTGTGCTGATGCTTTATCTAAAGCCATGATAAAAACTGCCGATAAATTGTTTCCAGTTAAAAAATCCATACAAAATAAAATTCCATCTCCACCATGGTGGGACAAAGATTGCACAGATTCAATAAAAAAGAGGAAACAGTGTGAATTAAACTACTATGAAAATTCTACCGAAGAAAATTTTAACATTTTGACTGCAATAATTTCAGAGACCAAGCAATTATTTAAAAAAAAGAAATTTGAGAGCTGGAGGTCATTTTGTCACTCTATTTCCCCTAATGTTCAGCCATCTGTTGTTTGGCGCAATATCAGAAGGTTTAGATCAGCGTTCTCAGAATCATCTAGCTCATTCCTTCCATCTGAGTTACAAAATCAATTTTTAGATAAATTAGCTCCCTCATTTGTCCCTGAAAAACTTTCTACTTATTCTATTCCCTTCTCAATGCTGGATACTCTTTGTGATTTAAATACTCCATTCACTCTAGAAGAGCTGAAAGGTGTCGTATACCATAATAAAGACTCCGCACCGGGCGCAGATGGAATCCCTTATTCTTTTCTATCAAATCTGAGTGATCTATCTCTTTCGTACCTCTTAAATCTAATCAATAAAATAATGATAACTGGAAATATTCCCGTTTCTTGGAAATCTCAAGATATTCTACCAATTCTCAAACCTAATAAAAGTCCATCTAGCAGCACATCTTACCGACCTATCGCTTTATCATCAGTAATGTTAAAAATATCAGAACATTTAGTTAAGAATAGGTTAGAATGGTATTTAGAAAACAGGAAATTACTTAGCGATAGTCAATTTGGTTTTAGGCGAGGGAAAAGCACCCTAGATAGTTTGAGTATTTTTGTCACTGATATTAGGTTAGCATTTTCTTGTAATAATTGTATAGTTTCTGCTTTTCTTGACATTACTTCGGCTTATGATAATGTCGTAATATCGACATTAAAATATAAACTTCAGCAGTTAGATGTTCCCGTATTACTTACCAACTTTATTTTAAACATATTATCTGAAAGATATATCAATCTTACACTCGAGAACTCTAGATGTGAATCTAGACTCGTGTGGAAAGGTCTCCCTCAAGGATCAGTCCTTAGTCCTTTATTATATGACATTTACACGTATGACCTTGAATCTTCTTTGAATGGTGAGGTAAAAGTGCTACAATATGCTGATGATCTCCTTCTATATTGCCCTCACAGCTCTATTGCAACAGCTTGCAATACAATGTCATCAGGTCTTAGCCTTTTAAATAAATGGATGAACAACAATGGTCTGGAGCTATCAGCTTCAAAAAGTACTGTTGTTCTTTTTACTAGAATGCGCCTTCCTCCTCCTATTTCTGTATTCTATGATGGTAATTTAATTCCTGTTAAATCTTCTGTAAAGTTTTTGGGAGTGGTGTTCGATAGTAAGCTTACTGGAATACCTCACTGTGACTATATAGCAGCACGGTGTGAAAAACGATTGAATATATTACGCTGTCTATCGGGGGTGTGGTGGGGTGCCCACCCATTTTCATTAAAGCTAATATATAATGCAATAGTTAGAAGTGTACTTGACTATGGAACATTTTTATTAGAACCTGGAAACTCGGCAGCATTCAGAAAATTGGACACTATTCAGTCAAAGGCATTGCGAATAGTGACCGGTGCTATGAAATCAAGTCCAATAAATGCCTTACAGGTTGAAACTGTAGATCCTCCTCTTTCTCTTCGACGTCAGTATCTTTCCGACAAGTTTCTTTTCCGCTCATTACAATTTTCCAATCACCCTTTACAGGAAAAACTTCAATCTCTTTTAGATGAAACCAAATCTTCTCATTATTGGTCTCACAAATCTCCTCCTTGTCTTATTGTAAGCTATAAAAAGTTTATAGCTCTGCAAGCTCCAACTTACCGGTCACCGACATTTCCTCTCTTTAGCAATTCTTATGAATCATTAGTTTTTACTCCAGATGTTATCTTGAACTTAGGTATTAATAAAAATGATAATTTTGCTAAAGATTTATTTAATTTTTCTAAAAGTTTGAATTGGGAGAGTTGGCATCATATATATACAGACGCGTCTAAGCACTCTTCTGTAGGAAATGTTGGGGTTGGAGTTTTTCACTCACAATTTAATATAGTGCAAAAAGTTAAACTACCTCCTGAGTCGTCAGTATTTACGGGTGAATGTTATGGTTTGTTCAAAGCCTTAGAATATATTCACATCATGAAACTCGGAAAAACGGTTATCTTTACTGACGCATTAAGTGCATTACAAGCTATTAAAAGAAATCCTTTTAAATCTAAACCAATCTTCCCTATAGTTTTATTTATTAGAAGCCTTCTTCATAAATGCATTAAATTAGGACTTAAAATTTCTTTTGCTTGGATCCCTGGCCATAGTAACATTACGGGTAACGTTAAAGCTGATTTTCTGGCTAATGATGCTGTAGACTGTGGTGATTTGTTTCCCTACATTAACTTTAGTCATGACTTGGCGTGTCTGCCTATGAATTTCCTCTGGGAATCCTGGAGCAAGTCATGGGCGGTTAGCAGCACTACCAAAGGAAATTATTATTCTCGCATTCAAACACATATCCCTAAAAAACCATGGTATTCTAAATTTAAGTTCGGTAAGGCTGCCACCAGTTGCCTTATTCGTATGAGGTTAGGACATAATTGTTCTCGAGTCCACCTTGCACGATTACAGATCGTTTCTAGTGACCTTTGCGAATGTGGTGATGTGGGTGACCTGAACCATATGTTTTTTTCCTGCCCTTTACTTAATAATGAGTCTTTTCTATCAAGTCTACTTTCCTATAATATTCCTTTACCTACTTCTATCCCTGTCTTACTGGCATCTAACGATTTCAAAATATATGAGTATATATCTTCATTTATCACTCTCAATAGTATACGTATTTAAAATTTATATGTTATGTATAGTTTTATTTATAAGTGACAATCCTTTCCAATATTCATCCAAATTCCGAATCCTAAATTAATATTTTTTCCTACCAAAAGTTTCCTGGTTTTTTGTTTGTGGCATTGCGCAAATAGCGACTTGCCAATAATTAAAAAAAAAAAAAAAAAAAAAAAACTAGTATCTATGTTATTCTTTATGACATAAGAATGATATATCTTTTTGAATTATCGAAATCGGACCATTACTTATGAAGATATTAAGTAATAAACATTTGCCGTTCCGGCCGCTAAAAATTAATGTCCGCGGGAGCGTGTGACGTCACTCCAACGGAACCGAGCGCAGTCTGCATTCATATTTCACTATTCGGCGGAGCTGCGACGCGGTTGGTCAGTATATTTGGCAATTTATTTTACGTAAAGTGTTGTTAGAGTGTGTTTTGTGATATTTGAGTATAAAACGTCCTAAAATATGAGTACTAATAAAGTAGAGGCTGGTTTTGTGCGAGCTCAGTCAGATAATCTTCCAAAGGTGGATTCTTTCATGACATTTGATTATCTCAGTAATCTAGTTCTAAGTTAATCTACGTTACTTATTAGTAATCTTAAGATATTGATTTAAAATCTTTAGGCACACAATCGGCTATTATCGCGGTGAATCGCTGTACATTGCTGTGAACTCTCAAAAACTCTTGAGAGTTTTTCATCCAACGCAGCAATGTATAGCAAATCACCGCGATCATCGGTGATTGTGTGGAGGCAGCAGTAGGTAGGTGTAAAAAATAATGAATATAATGTATTGGTACAGAAATCTTGATAAACAAATGTTGTTTTCGTTCATTCCTATGCGGATCATTTCGCGGATGGCTATTTAACCAACTTGCGCTTTATTTAGTTCATAGTTCCCTATATACTTGTCGATCTATAACGGAAACCTTAATATTGGTTTTCAATGGCTATTTTTTGCCACCTCGTTCATTGTTACAAATAATTCATTCAGTATGTACCTACTTAGGATGGCTTGAAAAAATCATCATCAATCATCTCTTTACAACAGGATACCATTTTGAAGAAGTTTTGCGTTTTTCGGCACGTTAAAAATAATTTTTCTAAGGTAATAATAGAAGTATTTGTACATTTTGGCACTATACAATATTAATACATGTTTGAAAAGGTGAATTAGACACAAATCGGACACTTAGTTTGTTTGAAAGTCACAATTAATCAAACAAAACACTGCGCGCCATACTGCTGCCAACGGCTAACCGTTGGAGTGACGTCACAGCTATCGCGGCGACCGCTCGGTGAACTTCGCTAGTAATTTGGTCATAACTTCGTCAATTTTTATCGTAGATCAAAAATTTTTGCACTGTATGGTAAGGATTACTTAGCTCTACAAATCTGCATTGTCAACTAAAAACGTTACGGATCCTCATTGGCTGGACCAAAGATATATCTTTGGGAGATGTATATCTTTGGGCTGGACCAACCGACATTTCTATTATTTTTAACTATTAGCTGTCACGCGGTTTTACCCGCATCCTGGGGTCGGGGTTAACTACTTCACGCATCCGGGCAACAAACCCAAACCATCGCCAGGGTCCCAATGACCCTATTTATATGCAAACCAAATTTCATCTAAATCGGTTCAGCCTTTTTACCCTGAAAGCGTAATAGTGTGCACTCACTAGGTATCGCATTTATAGTATCGATTAGGCCTTCTGCAGGGGTGTGGACAAACCCGTTTTCTCGACATTGTCTCCATTCCATAGAAAAAGGGTGAAGAAAACGCCTTTGTCCAGCCACTGATTAGGCCTACAGGTGTGTTGAGCAAGTCCCTGAGGTTGTGGGTAAAAACAGTAATTGTTAATGGATGATCTAGTTTTGCCTGTCGCAAGTTGATACTGGAATAGGTACCCTACTCCCTACTATGATATCATTTAGGTACTTATGTACTTTACATAAATTGTTTTATTATCAAAATTAATTATTATCATCAGCATATTTTTATTACTGGTCACGTACACTGTACCATATCATCTGTCTATCAACATTAGTTCGGACCACTCGACTCGTGACTCATATCAGCGAAAGACCGATCGTTAACCGATTATACGCACATTAATTTAGTAATGGGTTTTCATTATTAACGGATATGTAAATTATAATGTACTGTAGAAAATCGTGCTCTATTATTTTTAACACACTCTTTACGAGCTCGCGTGTTAGATACCCATATGATTTTGAAGAGACCATGCTGAGAAAGAAATTATTTCCATCAGTTTTTAATCTCCAACCCATAGATGTATTATTTCACTACCATTTTTCCTACCATACGTAAGCGGCTAGGTGAATACAAACAGGCGTGTGATGGTGATGAAATAACATACCCTACTATTTTTTTGGGATCTCTCTCTGGTCGTTCCCTCAATGCTGAGGATCGTGACTGTATGTCAATCTTCTCCACTCGGTCCGGTTCTGCGCCATCTTTTTGGGATAATAGTAATTTATACTTTCTAGAAACAATAATAAAAGAGTCACGTGTTAGAAAACGGTTTATTGAATCCACATCTACTTATTATGTAACTATTAACAATCAAATTAACAACAACGAAATGCAAACATTCACAGCATTCAAGTACGAACAAGCTAAATTGTAAATTGATATTATTATCCACTAATAAAATACTAATGGTTAATTGCAAAACCTAACATTTTCTCTAATGGCACAGATAAACTGGTCAAAATCTTAATGCCAGTTGTAAAGAAGCAAATTCATTATTATTATACAATATAGATTTGGCACTAAGTTTTTTTAGGAATGGTTAATCCATTTTTTTATCAGTCACAACAACAATTTAAATAATTGTTAAATATAATTTTAAATTTGTGATACATGCCTATCAATAATTTACATGTTATTTTTTTAATTATCATGGAATACTTTGAGATTCTATATTATATTTTTTTAGCTAAACAGAGTATCCTTTCAGGACCTAGAGAGCACAAATAGAAGTTTGAATTACAGAAGAATTAGGTAGGTTGACAATATTATGCATGTGAGCAATAAGAGCACGCCTAATATCTACTTATGCCAGTATCAAATACAGACTCATTCAATGTTGAGCACACTTTTTTTATTGGAATGTTAATATTGTCTATGATCCAAGCAATTCATTAATTTTTACTTAAGATGAAAATGTAATTCTGCAATGCAACACTGAATCAGTTGTACATTTAATATCTAAAATTTTGAAAATTCTTTGCAAAGTTATAAATAACTCTGTCTAGCTTTTAGCTGATCAATTTCAAATGCAAGTTTTCTATTTGTTTCAACTAAAGCATTTTGAATATGCACCATATTCTGAATTTGCTCGCTCATGCCAGACAGTTGCTTCTCTAGGTACAACTTCTGTTTAGTTAGAGCCATCATAATATGGAGGAAATAGTTCCTGTTATCATCAGCCACATCCGCAAGAGTCAACTTGATGAAATCCTTTAATTCTTCAACAGCCTTTGATTCTACAGCCAAAGCTTGGGTTGAATTTGATGGCTTTAGAAGTGACAAATTGATGTTAGAGCCTCGCCCATCATCTGGAACACCATTCACTATCACAGGTGAAGGAAAACCCAAGTTTTCTGTTGTCCGGCTGTTAATCGGAGTTGATACCTTGCTAATATTTTTTTCTGCATCCAATTGCCGGTATCTCATATCATGTCTGTCACTCTTTCTCTCAAACTCTGTAGATTTATTCCCATCTTCTTCAAATTCATTAGATTTATCAAGACCCATCATAACAAGGAAGGAGTCTGCTTTAGCATCACCACCTTGAGATGACACATCCAAGTTATTTCTTGGTGGAGAATCAGAAACAAAAAACATATCTGATGTTCTATGTCGTACTGGAGAAGCAATCTTTTGTGGGGACTGGTTTGTTTCTGTGTCTTCACGAAGACTTATATCAGTTGATACCATCTTTCTTCTGATTGGTTGGAATGCAACCTTGTGGACTTCTTCTTCATGTCCTTTTAATACTTTAGAAGGAGTTGTGAGATCTCTGAGGTCATACATCAGCACCAAACCGTTTTTAGTTCCAAGAGCAACTTGGTTATCAGAATTAATTGCTAAAGAGGTCAGAGTGTATGAGGTTCTTATTGTAGATACAACATTCTGTAATCTTACATCATACACATGCATGATTTTATCATACCCTGTGGATAACAACACATCTCTATTTATGAGAGAGTATGCAATGTCACTGACAGGTGATGCGTGGACATTTTCAAAGAAGGCTTTATCTTTGTTAGTGGTGATGTCACGAATTACAATATGGCCTTCATCGGTGGCTAGACCTAGTAAAGATCGACACTCATGATGGAACTTCATTGCAGAGATACTTTTAGAGCAGGAAAGCTTCACTGTCAGCACAGGAATGTTTGATACAAGACCGTAGATTACGGTATCTCCATTTTGCATAGATGCGGCAAGACTAGTGTTCTTGGCATTATAACTGACATAGTTCACGCAAGACTGTTGGGATGGTGTTGGGAATGTTTTTGTGATATTTTTATTTTTTGTGTCCCATATCATCACATTACCACTTCGGGTGCCAATGGCAATGTTACGGTGGCCCTCTCGGTGGAAGCTGGCCGACCAGGTGTCTTTGAGTGGTATGTGCTGCAGAGTTCTGATGTCATGATCAGCTGGACTAAGTATTTCTACTACACCCTTAGAATTAACCTGAAACAAAATGGTAATATGAATCATATTATTTAAGTTTTTATGACAACAATAAATGTGTGTCTAATAAATAATTTAATTTATTAATTATCTTTATCTTTATATTTCTTTATTTAAGACTAAGAAGTGCCAGATAACTAATTATTAACCAATGTAAATACTCTTTGCTCACTATCAGTAGTTTTAATTGCACAATCTATCAACCAATTCCATTAGTAACAACCATTGTGTGCCCTCGAACAATGCAGTACTTGGCACACCCAGTGATTATAATTGACCTAACTAAAGCTATAGGAACATGTACTGTATAGTGTGTTATTAGTTACCTAACACCACATATAATAGTTATTCCAGTTTGTGTACATTATGACAATTATTATAACGTAAAATGAATGTACGTACCTGCAACAGATATTTGCTATCATCACTCCATGATATATCCCGGAGTATGCCTTCATAACACCAGTAACTTTTTTTCAAATCCCAACTGTTAGTATCGTATAGGAGTAACCGGGAACTTATAGAGGAGAAATACATTCTTATGCTTACAGTAAAAGGCCCGGTTACAGACAGGAACTTTCCCCTCTAAAATGCTTTAATTGAATATATCTTTTAAATTAACATAATAAACAAAGTCGCTGAAAACAAATTGAAAACGTAAAATTTTGACAACTTTGACAAAGAATTATCGAGTGTTGCCTATCTAAAAGCAATTTATTGGAAAATTCAAAATGTTATGAAAATGGTTCTTTTTGTGCATGGTTAAAATTTTAAATAAAAGTATAACATAATGTTTAGGCTACAAACATGTAACGTTAGAATATTATAATAAGTTTATTTTATAATGTACATTTTCTGTAACTGATAATATTAATCTGTAACATAATAATCTGTGTTTTTATTAAATATTTTTAATCTGTCTCTCCGACTGACGTGTACTTGTTTTTATTGCGGTGGCCGAATCTCGTGCTAATATTTAACTAATTTGCTGAAAATATGTAAGTATTTATAGCTTTTGCCTGTCCTGAGGCCTTCCTACCTCGTATAATTGGAATTAACAATATTTTGTCTTAATTTGTACTATACAATCTGCACATTGCGCATTTGGTGATAATACGTTTGGCTGCGTCAGTTTAGTCAGTCAGTCAATTGAAATCAATTCTTTGAGTTGTTTTCACCCCTAAGATGACCAACCGAGACCGACCAAATAATTATTATCTGAAAATAATTTCATCCTAAGATACATAAACCCCACCCACCGAGTGTAACACCAACCATTAAAAAAAAATTGTACCACCTTGAAGACCGTATCTGACTAAAATTACTGTAAGGTGCAATGTTGTCAGTTTCCTGGCTTAAAAATTTCTATAACTACGCTATTGTATTAGGTTAAGACCTGTGATAATAGTTGTATGTGTGAATAAATAAATATAAGTCAAGTTAGATTTTAAAAGCTGTATGGTATGGAAATCAAACTCAACCTCTTTATTCATCTTACAACAAATGAAACCTTAAATAGAAACCTCTTTAAACCAACCATTCTCACTTTGTCATTTTTGCTGTATTAACATCAGTACAATATTGTTTTCCAGCTACAATCAATCATCATGATCACCGACATCCAGCTGGCTGTGTTCTCCAACATCCTGGGAGTCTCCATCTTCTTATTAGTTATCCTGTACCACTATATCAATGCCAACAGCACTAAGTAGGAAGAGGTAATAGTTTAAGGTAGATATTATTTTTTGACACATGCACTTAAATAAGAATTTCAGCATAAAAAAAAATAATAAATCTATATAATAAAAATGACATGATGTTCATTAGTCTTACTAAAACTCGAGAACGGTTAGACCGATTTAGCTGATTTTGGTTTTGAAATGTTTGTCATAGTCCAGGGAAGGTTTAAATGGTGAGAAAAAGTTACGATAGATGTAGGTGATGCCAAGTTCACCAGGTCATCTAGTATTTAATAAATAAACAGTATCACACTTGTGTTCTCCAATAGAATAGGTAATCTGTACCTATATCTATAAGTACACCACCTCCTACTTCTGAACAATGCTACTTAACTCATCATTTTGGACTGTCTTGTTTGTCAATAATAGTAGCAGTAAAATTACTACAATTTAATCACTATAATGTTGATAAATAAAGATACATACATACCTATTACCTACATTTTTTTTTTTCTGGTTGTAGAATTAGTAATTCTTCTCAAACATATCGACAGTGGAAAGGTAAAGTCGCTTAACCACCACTTTGGGCGAAAATGAGTTATATATATCACTAGAATCAGCAATTTTTTCTGCGTCGATCTGTTTAGGACTCGTGTAAATCAGAGCACTTTTTTGGCGCTTAAGCGGACCAAGTTTTCATGTCTTTTTTACATTTCATATCACTGAACCGACGCTATTTCCCGGCTTTTTGAACTAACGTCGGTTAAATCTCCAAATTTTAGGTCAAGTTCACTATTAGCTATTTTCATTAACCTTGATTATTAAAAAAAATACTCATTAGCGTTTTTTGATTCCTTTCTTACCTACCGATAACAGTAATAAGTCATTTGAAATTACTTTGAAATTAAATTTTAAGAGACATTAGCGTTTTTTCCTGAATACCACAGCAGAGACACTGGCGTATAAGCAAAAGTGCTCGGAACTTGTTTATTTTATAATTCCTAATGTGTTTTCGTTATTATTAGCATATATTATTACTTATAAAAAAGTACTTTTTTACCATAAGCTGCATCAGCTACAAAAATTAACCCTTTACAGGCTTTTCACTGATTTTGATTTAATAGATAATTAATTATTCATTAGCAAAAACGAGAAAAACGCTTCTTTTGCATGTTTAGTGTGTTAGTCATTTAAACATTTAATCAATATTGGTATTAACGCTTACTAGTCATTACCCTTTTTTGTGACATTGCAATATATAGGTTGATTAGTGATTTTTCGCTGACCAAATATTTAGAACGGAGAAGTGATTTACGCTTAACCGACACCTAATTTGGAAATTAAAGGCACTACATAACTTTTGAATAAAAGGATGATTAGATCATTTATTTTGACGAATACGTTTTCATTTTTATCTTTATACATCCCATAGAAAATGAGATAATGTTTTTTTTAATAAAAAAAAAACTTTAAACGTCTGTTTTGTAAAATTACCAAAACGGCGGTTAAGCGACTTTACCTTTCCACTGTCGATATGAAAACTGCAGACAAGTGTATATATTATTCTAATCAAGTGTATTTCACTGTGTTTTGATTATTACAATTTACTACAGGCTGGCTGTTATTTTGGCCAACGGATAAGCATAGCTATCCAACGTGGCAATGCAGCCAGCCTCTTGGGTACGCTCCCAGTTGACCGCGATGAGGAGGAATTTTTTGACGCTCTGTATTAGTTAGTATTGTAGTATATATATATAGTTTTTAGCTATTGTAAGTTTTTTGTTAATATGTAAATACTTAGTATTATTATAATAGTTTTAATTTATGAAAACACATTAGGAATATGAATGCACTTTATGATAGTAAATCCATGTAAAAATAAAATTTATTTAATGCATAATATGCCATTTACTACAGGCATGTTTTTTGTTTCAGGTAGAACCCAACATGTCACCTAAAGCAATGATTAATAATTATATTCCATCTATGTAATGTTTAAGATGTAAATAAATTAAGTGTTCTTACAATATTATTTTATTTTTTGTTTACTTAGCAATGTAAAATAAAATACCCTTCTTTCACGGATAAAAGTCAATATTTTCCTTTTAGAATTTTAGGAATTACAAATTGCCGGGTGTTAGCTGGTTCTCCAAAAAAAACTATGTGGTCAGTAATGATATTATTTATTCTGTAGTAATGAGAAGAAATGGTAGTTGTAAAGGTGGGTCTACGATAGGCGAACCGAGAACGAGCCAAACACAATTCGTCTAGTGTGGACCAACTTACAAGCCTCGATCAGTACGGACGAGAAGCCGAGACCGGCTCCGGTCGTGCTCGGCTCGCCTAGCTTTTTTTTTTGTATGGCATCTCGCAGGTCAACCTAGAAGGTTGTCGACTGCTTAACCGGGCTTGGCTCGCCTAGCGTAGACTCACTTTAAGATCCTTGGATTCATTTAAATTATAATGATCAAATTCAGTTCCGATCTAATTACGAGACTATTAAATTGTGCAAAAAAGTCGCTGATGACATTATACATACAATTTCAGAAGTATCAGGTTCGTACATAATCTGTCTATTTCAACTTTCTAAGAAACCATAATTTTTTTATTGGCGGGTTGCTCCGAAGCTTTGAAGAACCGACAGATGGCGCTAGGATGTACCTTTGCAAATTGCTATGGAGAACTAACGAATAACGATCATTAACAATGATTGTATATCTAAAATCGTACAACAATAATAGTACTATTTAAGGTTGTCTAAAAGGGCTTATGCATGCTGGCTTTGGCCCCGCATTCGCCTCCAAAAGATCCGGTAATTTGAAGTCCCGTGCATGAAATGAAAGACAAGTACTAATTAAGCTTGTAATACATAATAAATTATTTTAGTTATTTCAGAAACATTTCAACAGATGGCGCTGTATGTCGAAGAGTGTGAACAAAAAAAAACTAAATAGGCTTTTAGCTACTCAGCTCACTGTCCATTTCAGGGTCCTCCAGAAGTAAGTAGGAACCTACATTTGAGTACCTAGGTACAGACATTTCTTTTCGTTCGTAGAGGTATCTAGAAATCCAAATAACTTATTTGGATTTTGTTGTGCCGGTAGATTAAAATTAAGGAATTTTATAGTAGTTTCTTAGGAGGCTGGTGAAACCGCGTGAAAATGCTATTCTATTAATATTATTAACGCGATTTTTTTTAAGAAAGTATGGATGTATGTTTGTTCCTCTTTCACGCACAAACTACTGAACGGATTTGGATGAAATTTGGTAAACACAAAGTTTATAACCTGGATTAACATATAGGATACTTTTTACCCGGGTGCGCGAAGTAGTTCTGCCGGGATGCGGGTAAAACCGCGGGAAACAGCTAGTTTAATTATAAAGACACAAGCATTATTACATAATTAATTTTAATTTTCATGCTCGAGAGATAGGGTGGACGATATCTACCGGAGGAGGTGGTTAACTGGTAACCAGCTGTTCCTAAGGAAGGGTTCAAGGGTAGACAGGTTGGAGATTCTTTAAGAAAGTTCCTAAGGAATACTATTCTTTAGGTTTATTAGGAAGCTTGGCCGTCATACAGGAGGTCTGTCGGGTTGTCAATCTTGCGTGGCTAGAGAAGTAGATATATACCTAGGTAGCAGCAGCTACCTATAAACATTATGAAAAGTAAGTGATGAAGGTTTGTGGTAAAATATTTGTTAAGTGCGGGACTCGAACCCACGACACACATCGCGTCCGGTGAATCATTCAACCACTCTCGTAGTTTCACCAAACCATTATTTAAGTCTCGTTATGAAAACTTTTAATTTTTATTTCCTAAGTACCAAATTAATTAAATGTTTAACACGAGTCTTAAAACAAACAAATATCTAGCACTTTTTCTGGGTCACGCTTAGTCCAACAAAATTGCAATGACTAGCGAAACTGTTTGCGAAGCATCCCTCGCTTTTATTTCTGCAAATCATTTATTTCATTTCCTGTCGATATTTTTGCGTCATCAGGCTTGCGTCACGTGTATCTTCACTGTGTTTTATGTAAAGGGGATAGGTAGGATTGGCAGTGACGCCTAGATACTCTATGAAAATATTCTGATAGATACATACTTAACAGTTAGTTAGGTAGATCATGGATGCCTAGATGCGTACAATCCACTTATAGGTTTTAAAACAAAGTCGCCAACAATTTGTTTGCTTTTGCGGTTTCAAATCTGCAATCAATATCTAAGAAAAACTTTAACACAAAAGACATAACATTACGCTTGTATTTTCTGAACGGATAGGCAGAGAGCATAAGGCACAGACTTATTTTGCCAGTGATGTTTCAAAAGTCAAAAAAAGGGAATGTCAAGCAAGTCTATTGTCGTCATCATACACACCGGGTTGACAACACATCATCATCATCATCTGCCTAGCCTTTTCCCAACTATCTTGCAGCTAAATACTTGCGTTTTATGAAACGACTACGTCTGATCTTCACAACCAGGTAACACGATACCAGTCTACGCGCGTAAGACAAGGTTGTTGAATTTCTTTGATTTCTGACAATACTAAACAGGCCTAACCGCGGCCAGCGCAGCTAAACCTTGTTTGATCGAGCCGTGTGGCTGTTACTGAGCCACGAGCCTTCGGGAGACACACATAGATTGAATGAATGATGAAAAAAAAGCCTTAAGGACTTTGTATCGTTGTGGACTTTAATGGCTCAATGTTTTGTTATTAGGTACCAAAATTTGTAAAATCAGCCTTTACATTTTATTATCTACAAAATGTGATAGCTTTATTAGTTGACATTCTTTAGTAATCTAAAAAGTTTTTCAGAAGCCTTTTATAAACCAAAGTTTTAACATCTTTAGCAAAAATGAAGTCCATATGGTTGAACTGTTCGTACGGTATCTTGTACTTGTCTACTACATTGTTCAGCTTCTTACTCAGATGCTCCACATCGGTGGGGTGCGCGAGCCAGTCCGCGTCGCTATAGAACAAACACACCGGCGCTACTATCTTATCCAGCGCATAACTTGGAGCAACCTTAACACCGTATCTTTTCATATTCTCTCCACTACCATAGTTGAACTTCCTAAAATCCTTAGATATCAGTCCCTGTCCGTAATGACCTAATTGCTTCACCGACGCACCAGACGGCACATGGCCGTAAATCACAGGCAAGTTTGTAACATTAAGCTGTGCAAAATCAAAACCAGCGATTAAGAATATAATGTTGCTGCATAGTATTGTCGCCAGAGGGCCTGCACCGCATATTTGCTTTTTCATTGTGTTTGTTAAGTTACTGTCCGGTAAAAATTCATGCAGTCCAATTGTCTTCGAAGCTCCGAGTAAAATAGATGTACCCGGAGACAGGAGTCGGAATATCGGGGAAATAACGTTTGTCATAAAAGCGACAGGGGATAATGCAACCATCACAGATATCTTTGCATTATAATTAGGCTTTTCAGAGGTCATCACAAAGAAAGATGTTGTGCCTTGTGAAAAGCCTACATATTTCAGAGATTTTAAATTTCTTTTCGTAAGCACAAAATCGATCATAGCTGGGAGGTCGTATATGCCAATTTCATGCCAGGAGAAATCCCAGAATGCTGCATTAGATGGCTTCAGGCTGATGTGACGTCGCGAATGCTTAGAGCCTCTAGCGTTGCCCATCCAGACGTCGTATCCTTGATCTGCTAGCAGGTAAGCGAGGGCGCTTTCGGGGCCCGCCAGGATGTAGTCGTCGGCACTACCAAGTAACCCGTGCATGAGGAATACCGCTGACCCGTTGCTGGGGATCCTGAACATTGTTAGCAAGTAACCGTCTTCTGTTGTGGCCTCATGTCTTTCAACAGGATATCCATATTTATGAATGAGAGCATCGACACTCATTCTAGCATCTTCATTTGTTTTCCCGGATTCGTAGTCTGCCAAGAACTTGTCGACCGATTCTTTAGTGTTACTTATTTTGATAGCTCCACTAGCCCTCGCAAGTGCAAGAGGCACCGTGGTTATTAAATTAACACCGGCGGCGAAGGTATTGGATATCACATAGGACGTTAAAGTAACTATTGGATGCTTGATGAACCTTTCCGCTAATCCCTCGGTTGTTTTCGTTATTGATCTTGAGATTGATTGGTCCGCCATAAATCCGTCTCTGAAGTTCATGAGTGCGAATAATATAACAAACTTTTTAATCATACCGCACGAGTATTCCGAATATGGACGGAGTGTAAACTGTTCGGATTCCAATACTGACCTTGTCTGTGTGTATTTTTTTTCGATTACATCTTTCCGCTTATTAGTGCTGTGTAAATGAAGTATGGTCATTGTCAATCATAGTACTTAGTCATGGTTAACTTGTAGGTATTTGGTAGTTAACTCGTAGTTAGTCTAACTCTTAATAAGAGTTAGTCTAGCCGTAAGGTTACCGAAGCTTTTCATATAGGGAAATAATGTTTGTATCCCCCAGTTCTACTAAACGGACTCGGATAACAGAGCCTATAAACTTGGGTAGGTACCTATATCCTAACTAATATTATAAAGTGAGTTTATTGTATACTAGCTTCTACTCGCGACTTCGTCCGCGTGGAATAGTGGTGCTCCGCTCCTATTGGTCTTAGCATGATGATATATAGCCTATAGCCTTTCTCGATAAATGGACTACCTAACACTGAAAGAATTTTTTAAATCGAACCAGCGGTTCCTGAGATTAGCGCGTTTAAACAAAATGGTGTAACTTCTCCCGTTTTCCCAACATTTCCCTTCACTGCTCTGCTCCTATTGATTGTAGCGTGATGAAAAGTATACTATAACCAGCTCAGGAGTATGTAAAATAATTGTACCAAGATTCGTTAAAATCCGTCAAGTAGTTTTTGTTTCTATAACGTTTATACAGACAGACAGGCAAAATTTTTACTGATTCCATTTTTAGCATCACTATCGATCCCTAATCACCCCCTGATAGTTATTTTGGAAATATATTTCATGTACAGAATTGACCTCTCTACAGATCCTTACTAATATTATAAATGCGAAAGTAACTCTGTCTGTCTGTCTGTTCGTCTGTCTGTTACGCTTTCACGTCAAAACTACTGGACCGATATAAATGAAATTTGGTACAGAGATAGAATAGACCCTAAGGAACAACATAGGCTACTTTTTACCCGGGTGCGCTAAGTAGTTCCCTCGGGATGCGGGTGAAACCGCGGGAAACAGCTAGTTTATTATAAGTATATTTATTATAAGTATAAGTATATATATATAGATATATTTCCTTGTCTGCTTGTAACCGATAGAGATGAAATATGTAGGTATGTTGTAATTGGTATGGAAATAGAATGAAGCCTGAGAATGAACATAGGCTAGTTTTTATTCGGTTGTGCGAAGTAGGTTTCCCAGGATCGGATGAAACCGCGGGCAACAGCCAGTAATTAATAAATATGTCTATCAGATTTTCAGGTTCACACAATGTTACCTGTAAACTCAATAAACTGCCTGCCTGACTACGTATACGGTATACTTGTACTACTCGTAGTATTATTTGATCTGTGCTTCTGCTTTTCCTAAGTTTCCCGGTTGTCATACTTTATTGAATTTGTAGTAGCTAACAGTGGTGGATCCAGGGGGGGGACTAAGGGACTCAAGCCCCCCCCCCCAAGCTAAGCATGGAGACTTATTATGCGTTAAGCAAAATAAAATGTTCTGTGCTTTTTTAGTGTTTCGCTTGAGAATTGTTAATCAACCCCCCCCCCCCCCCCCCAAACCAAAATCCTGGATCCGCCACTGGTAGCTAATTTAAGACAAAGACTGCGCTTGTTTAAAACGTTAGCTTAATGTTTTACAAATAAATAACTTTATGTTTTAAATAAAGTTACAGTCGAGAAACTCCTCCTCCTTGTTTTAAAGTCGGTTAATAAATGTTATAACGATACACGTAGGTGCACCAAATGTCAGCAATTTAGCTAAACAGTCTAATTTGTGTGATATTATATCGATATTTGTTATTTAAATGGTCCTATCATCAAGCAGACACACAGTATATTTATCAGATTTTTACACGGCCAGTTACACCTTAATTTAAGTCATTTAAATACATAATTAGATACTATACATACCAATCTAAATATATATAATATAAAACTCAAAGGTGACTGACTGACTGACTGACATAGTGATCTATCAACGCACAGCCCAAACCACTGGAGGGATCGGGCTGAAATTTGGCATGCAGGTAGATGTTATGACGTAAGCATCCGCTAAGAAAGGATTTTGATAAATTCTACCCCCAAGAGGATATAATAGGGGATGAAAGTTTGTATGAAACTTTGTCAATTTTAAACCGATCGGGCTGATAATTCATATAGACCACGCGAGCGAAGCCGCTGGCGGAAAGCTAGTCATCCTTACTAATATTATAAATGCGAAAGTAACTCTGTCTGTCTGTCTGTCTGTTACGCTTTCACGCCAAAACTACTGGACCGATATAAATGAAATTTGGTACAGAGATAGAATAGACCCTGAGGAACAACATAGGCTACTTTTTACCCGGGTGCGCTAAGTAGTTCCCTCGGGATGCGGGTGAAACCGCGGGAAACAGCTAGTACCATATAACTAAACTAATATCCATATCTATACATATAAAATGCTTTATCCTGAATGACTGTCGGATCAACGCACAGCCTAAACCGCTGATCGTAGAGACCTGAAACTTGGATGTGTTCTTTGTATGACGTAGGCATCCGATAAGAAAGGATTTTCCGAAATTGTACCCCTAAGGGGGTAAAAAAGGGGGGCAAAATTTGTGTGAGACTCTGTCATTTTTAATTTGAATTACGAAGCCACTTACGGAAAGCTATTATAAATGCGTACCTAAGTGTGTCTGTCTGTCTGTTACCCCTTTTAAACCGCTAAACCGATTTGGATGAAATTTGCTATGGGGATAGCTTGAACCCTGAGGAAGGACAAAGGGTATTTTTTATCCGGGTTCGTTAAGTATATCCCTCGGGACGCGAGCGAAACCGCTGGAAACAGCTAGTACGCATAATATAAATGCTATTGTGACCCGTGACTTTGTTTGATAGTTTGTTACGCATTCAGGTTAAAACAGCTGCGTGCCGGGGCTGCGGGATGTTCGAAAGAGTTACCGCGCCTCCCGGAATACAAAGGGCTGAGGAAGAAACTGGATGGGTTTTAGTCAGTAAGAGTCTGACACTCCCACCCGCCCCACCTACGGCGGGAGGGGTCATTTGTAATCTCGGTAATCAGATATACTGAGCCGATTCAGATAATAAAAAAAAATGGTACGGATATAGAGGGGACCCTTGAGAAGTTTATAGTACTTTTTATCCGGGTGCGTGTAGTCTGTACTTATATTATAAAGGGGAAACATTTGTTTGTTTATTTGTTTGTGTGTTGGACCGAGTTAAAAAATTCTTTCACCGTTAGAAAGCTACATCTTTGCGAAGTATCATAAGCTATTTTTATTTCTAGAAATAATTTGGGATCCCTACTAAAACTTGAATAATGTAACCCAAGGTGTAAAAAAAATGTCCACGCGGGGCGAAGACGCGGGCGGAAAGCTAGTACATTATATTATTAATGTACGTAGCTATAGGTAGCCCAATATTTATTTTTTTCAAAAGTCTGAACTTCGAAAATTGAACTAGGAACCTTATTCTTTTTTGAAGTCGGTTAATAATTAGCAAATATTTAAGCGACCGATGTCACGGGTAAATGTTTTTTGCACTCATTGCAATTCGTAAAATTTAAACACATGAATGTTTAAAGTCCAAGCGTTTTACTTACTAAACAATTGTTTAGGTCGATGTAATCCGGTATAATATTTTATACGTAAATTAGGCAATGTTATTAATATTAAATGAACTAGCTTTTCTCTTTGGGTTTGCTTATAAACATCAAAAAAATTGTATCAGCGGTAGAAAAATATAATTTTGCAACTTCATAAAACAGATTAATTATTAATGTGGAAATCTGAAATTTCTTTATAAAAAAATACTTAGTTGTGTGTTTTCCCTAGGGGTCAAGCTATCTCCATAGGTACCGAATTTTATCCAAATCGGTTCGACCGTTTTAACGTGAAGCGTGACAGACAGACAGACGGAGTTTCTTTTGGATTTAAAATATTAGGTAAGGAGTAAGGATAAGTACGGATAGTCTTTATTGTACACGAATGTAAGGGATATGAGGCAAACTAATAAAAATGTAATATGGTAGGTACAATGTGTACAAGGCTCTTCTGCAAGGGACCGATGTTATTCTTAGATCAGTGACCTGGATAATTATTATAATCAAGATAATAGAATAATCTATACTTATAATAAATCTGTGGAGAGGTCAATTCTGTACATGAAATATATTTCCAAAATAACTATCAGGGGGTGATTAGGGATCGATACTGATGCCAAAATGCAATCAGTAAAATTTTTGTCTGTCTGTCTGTATAATCGTTATAGAAACAAAAACTACTCGACGGATTTTAACGAAACTTGGTACAATTATTTTTCATACTCCTGAGCTGGTTATAGTATACTTTTCATCACGCTACAATCAATAGGAGCAGAGCAGTGAAGGGAAATGTTGGGAAAACGGGAGAAGTTACTCCATTTTGTTTAAACGCGCTAATCTCAGGAACCGCTGGTCTGATTTGAAAAATTTTTTCAGTGTTAGATAGTCCATTTATCGAGGAAGGCTATAGGTTATATATCATCACGCTAAGACCAATAGGAGCGTAGCACCACTATTCCATCCGGACGAAGTCGCTGGCAGAAGCTAGTATCATAATAATATAATTACCTAGCTGTCGCATACATGACATTGTAAATTGTATTAACAAAAGTAGGTATTCACTTATTGCACGTTTATTAACATCTCGGTTACGTACGTCTCGGGTTCGAATCCTGGGTCGGGCCGAAGTAGCTTCATAGGTGTTTAACAATTAGGTACGTAAAGTAAAAGTAGAGGATTGTAGAAGTCGTGGTGGCCTGGGGTTAAGGCAACCGCCTCTCGTGTACGAGTGTGCGGGTTCGAAACCGGCAGGAACCAATGTGACTTTTCTAAAGTCGTATGCACTTTCTAAGCATATCTTAGACGTCACTGACTAATGGTGAAGGACTGAAAGCATCGTGAAGAAATCTGTACTTAAAAAGTCTGTACATAATCGCCAATCCATCTTGAGCAAGCTTCGATCAATGCTCATGCCTTCTCTGTGAGAAGAGGGCTGTGTCAGTGCGGCAATGTTTATGATTATGATGAGGTACACAAAGCAGCTCGGGTCTGGTAGGTGGTTGTTACACCCCCGTGCCTGGGAGGGCACGTTAAGCTGTTGTGTCTAGCTGCTACCTTCATATCAATCGTTGTTACAACCTACAATTCCAATCCTGAAACTACAAGGGCTTGTTAGGTTAGTAAAAACCTGCCGCCCACATGATACAAAGAGAGGGATGAGCAGAGTGATACGTACGAATTTTTTTTTAAAGCTTGTATTCATTAATTCAATATTGATGACATTAATACCAGTATATTATTTTTTTAGTTTCAATTTTAATATTTGATTTTGTAATAGTTCTAGAAAATAAAAGCCTTTTCCCATGGAGGTAAACAAAAACTAAAGCACACTGTCGCCATACTGCCTAGCTCGTTTGCTTCATCCATATTCAGTATAGATCCTAGCTTACCGAACTTACCATAACCTCCTCGTACGACTATAGTCCATCCCCTGTCAAGGAGGGCTGATTGAAACCATATAGTCTTTAGTACTCTGGTTTAATGTAGCTTTGTAATCGTGGTATAATTTTTAATAAAATAAGTATTATGACTAAATAATATTGTTACTAAGGTAAAAATAAGTTCACAAACAGCGTTGCTTACGCTGCAAATACCGCGCTGCGCTTGCACCGCCGCCGTCACACTCACACATACAACCTAATACTCGCATAGCTGAATCTGCAAAATATGGTATATAAATACCGGTCATTTCTCTAGTATCGACACACAACAAACCGGCAAGATGAAGGCAGCTTGTGTGTTGGTCTGCCTGGCCCTCGCCCACGGCATCACTGCCAGTATCTTCAAGCAGCAGCAACGTCAAGTGGACGGCCTCGACGTTCAGCAGCTGGAGAACATCGACCAATACCAAGGGCTTCAACGAGATCAGTCAGTGGACAATCAGAAGAAGCGGGTGCAAACACTCCAGAACCTGAAAAAACGCGGCCAGAAGTTGCAAAACCAGAAGAACTGGGAACAGCCAGCTCAGCAGTCGTCGGAACAGGAAACACAGCAGGGACAGGAGCAGCTATCCCAGGCCTCACAGTACCAGCTGTCCCAGGCCTCTCAGTACCAACAAAACCAGCCGGCCTACCCTGAGGAGTACCAACAGAACCAGCCGGCCTACCGTGAGCAGTACCAGGAGAACCAGCCGTCCTACCGTGAGCAGTACCAGCAGAACCAGCCGTCCTACCGCGACCAGTACCAGCAGGCTGCTTCCCACGAATGGCCTTACATGCATCAACATTCGCACCATCATCAACATGAGAAGAATCGCCGCCACTCATCCTCCAGCGAAAACTCTCAAGAAACCAAAGAGAGGAGATACTACGAAAACCAACAGCAAACACTCCGCGGTGACAACTGGAAGTGGAATTCACCTCTTTTCAACTCAGTTTTGAATAAGGAGAACCAGAATTCCCAGGCTTATGGAGAGGTCATTGAGTGGGACAATTTGATGGACTGGCTGGCTGTAGCACCGAGCTCTTCAGCCCAAAAGGCAGAAGACATTGAGAAGATTTTCGGTGATGCCCAAAAATCCATGAGACACATTACAGAGGAGGAAAAAGTCAAGTTCCACCAAGTGTATGAACTCACCCAGCAACAAAACAACGAAGATGCTCAACTCAACGCTACACAACTTGCACAAAAATACCAATACCCGATCGAGGAACACACTATTACGACTGATGATGGCTACGTCCTCACTGTCTTCAGAATCCCTCCCAAGAAGCAGGTCCGCGATGTTCAGAAGAAACCTGTTGTGTTTTTGATGCACGGTATTCTTGGAAGCGCTGATGACTGGCTGCTGATGGGCCCCGAAAAGTCGCTCGCGTTCTTGCTGTCTGATGCTGGCTACGACGTATGGCTCGGTAACGCTCGCGGTAACAAGTACTCCAGGCGTCACGTGACTAGGTATCCTGTTATGGCCGACTACTGGCAATTCAGCACCGATGAAATCGCACTCCATGACTTGCCAGCTATGATCGACTTCGCCTTAGAGACCACCAAGCAGGAGAAACTGTTCTACATCGGCCATGCACAGGGAACCACGGCTTTCTTTGCTCTGACCGCAACCCGCCCCGAGTACAACAACAAGATCATTATGATGTACGCCTTGTCACCTATGGTCTACATGACAAACGCGCGCAGCCCATTGTTCCGCATGATTGCTCCTACAAGCAAGTTTGAGCATCTCAGACACCAGATTGGAAACGAAGCCTTCACACCCAGCAAGAGCCTAGTCCAAATTCTTGGTGGAGCTATGTGTGAAAAGGAGATTGGCTGCAAGATGGTCTGCTCTAACATCAACTTTGTTATGTCTGGTGTCAACGTAGACAACATGGACCTCAACATACTCCCTGTGGTGATGGGACACTTGCCAGCTGGTACATCTGCTAAGGTGATCAAACAGTACGGTCAAGGAGTTGCTTCACACGAGTTCCGAAGATACGACTACGGTCCCTACATCAATGAGAAGATCTACGGCACTCTGGAGGCACCTAAGTACAACATCACGGAAGTCCAGGCTCCTGTCACCCTGTACTACAGCGAGGAAGACTGGCTTGCTCACCCTAAAGATGTGGTGAGACTACAGAACGAGCTTCCCAACGTGAGAGAAGCCTACAAGGTACCCGAAGAACACTTCAGCCACATGGACTTCCAGTTCTCAACCAAGGCTCCCGAGATGGTGTATCAGCGACTCATCGCATCTATGCAGAACCAACAGTAATTAATCATACGACTGTTAGATAATATCATTTGTATTATAAAACGTATCGTTCATTGTACTTAAGTTATTTTTTTTACTTAACTGACGCATTAATAAATCCGTCCATATTTTTATATCTTTGCCTATTTTTTATACAATCTGTATAACATTAATACCCCTATTTACCTACCTATTTAATTAACGAATCAACTTTAAATGGTTCAACACATCATAATAACTTTGAACATTTTAAAGAGCTATAAATTATTTTTAATGTTGTCTTATGAGAACACTTAAGACATTCACCCACAACATATAGAGGTATCATTACTAGTACCTACCCTTTACCTAGCAGTTTTTTATCAAATACTATAACATAATATACTATTCTGTATTAAACAACTTAATATAATTAATAATAATAACTCTCTTATTTAATAGCATAATATCAGTTATCTTATCACTTTTCATAGTTAGTATTTTGCATACCCCTCAAAGACTAGGCGTGATGATAGAGGCTTGAACATAAAGCCCGAAAACAAACAACAATATTTAGCTAGGTACAATTTGATTGCCTATCAGAGTGATAGTAGTATATACAATATACCGGATCACCCATGATTGAATGTTTATTTTTGTATCCAACGAGCATCTAGACAGTATTACTCAATGAGTTCAGAAGGCGGTGAAAACAGTGTTAAAATAATCTCTGTGCCCATTTTTTTACTAATACACTTAATTTTAGATAGATGTCGCTACATAAAACGGTTGAATGTTTGACATTTAAACAGCCCACGCTTTGTTTTGACATATACACTTGCATCTGTCATCAAATCGTTGTCGAGCGAGTGAGAAGGAAATATACTATTAGCCGAGAAAGAAAGAAATAGAGGCGCGGCGGCGCTGTAGCTTCCCGCCGTCCCCCGTTCGACAGTCGCGCTCTGTTCGGTTTGCTGTGCGTAGTTGAGCTGAATTATTTTTGTTTTCTACTTATTCAGTGATATCACCGGACTTATTTCTGGACCTGGACAAAGTTGTTATTGTGTACTAGTGACTAAGTGTCAAAAGAAGTGTTCGCATGGATTGAGTGAGCAACGATGTTACCTCCCACGGCCGGTCTATCACAAGAACAACGCGACCGGCCCGAAATGGCCTACCAGCAGCGTCAGGACGTTAGAGAGCTTACCAGAGAAATCATCAGAAGCGCCCGTGTAGCAAACAGACAACATTCAACATCCCCTGGAGGTGAGCCGGTCCAAAATCAAAACGACGCCACGTTTCCGCCATGCTTGTCAAATTGACGTGATACGTCAAGGTGACATTTATATAAAAACATAGCATTTTTCGGGGGAAAATCACAATAAAATCCAATCCCACAGTCTTTATTACCATGTAGAAATCATTAGCGCAGGGATTAATGTGTGTTACGTCACCAAGGAGCTCGATCTCGCGAAAGGAAAATGGCGCCAATGCGCCACATTGCTTATCATTAGCTTGGTACATGTTTCAGCTAGGAGACATTCTTTGAGTATTTCAGGCGTGATAAAGTTATTACAATAAGTTATTGTGTTTAGCGTTATGTAAGCTGAGATCTCTAGGGCTTATTGTTAAATTGGCACGTGCTTGAGTTATTTTTAGCTCGTCCATTTGTGACCTACGTAACGTGGTCGCATCGCGTCAGTGCGATCGATACGATATGTGCATGTTTAGCCGATACACCTTAATATTTTACATATTGATGGGCAGGCATTATCATAAGTGGAAAAGTTTACATTCTGTTTGTTGTTGTTATTGAATTTCCTTTGACTTTTATAAAATGTCGCGGTGACAGTAAATTGACAGCACTCAGCAGTCAAGACACAAGATGGCTGCGGGCCCGCCATTGAAACCAGTCAATTTTAGTTCAATCACGCGCTACACTAGGCGGCGCCACTGTCGCTTTGTTGATATTTTCAATTTGCATGTAAACTTGTAATCAACTAGAAGTTTTGACTTTTATGTATGGTAGGCACTCAAACAATAACTTAATGTGCGTACAGTAGCAATTTCTTCAGTATTAAAAAAAATACTCTCTCATTTATTAAACAGTAAGTAAGATTTTTTTAATTTAAACAAAGGCTAAGTAAGTAATGTTATTTTTATAGGTAGATAGTAATCAAGACACACAGAGGATACACTCTAGTTAATTCAGATATCTCAAAACTCTACAAAACACTCAGTATATTCTTTTTATTATATGGAATCCTATTTTTATTTTTTTTATCTACTACAAATATGATACTCTGGGCCTGTAACCTGTAGGATAGTAGCAGAGCATGGTTGCGATCCACGGACCTCTGTAGAAGTGGGACGATATAATAAGACAGCTGGTTTAGTAATAGTGTGGATTTATTTTTATTAACCAGAACACAGCTTTTTCTACAGCGGAAATCGGAACCAGAGAGTCAGATATTTTTTCTTAGACATCTAATGTCAATACAGTATTTTACCATTGAGTTTACATCAATCTAACACTATAAATATGGTATTCTATTCAACAATATGTATTATCAATATATGACATAGGTACTGTACAAAAAAATATTAAAAGAATTAAAACAATAATTAGAAGCTATTCATAATTATCACAAAACTAGCTAGTTCACCCATGCTCCATGGAAATTAATTAACTCAACCGGATAAAAAGTACCGTTTAAAGGGTCACCTCTATCTCTGTACCGAATTTTATCCAAATTCAACAGAAAATCAACAAACTCACATTAGCACTTAAAATATAATTAGTCTAGGATATCACATGAACTTAATTTAATAGGTATATTGACTTCTATATATCTTTATCAATCATTGACACTTCAGTAAACTGATAAGGGAGCATTGCCCTGTAATTTATTGGTGATTTAAAATGTTTATCTAGTTCTATGCAGTTGTAGAAAAACTTCATCAACCTATTATATCACACAAAATTTATAATCCTCACTAATATTACAAATGTGGATGTGAATTTTTATCTTTGTTATTTAAACTTTCAAGGGAAAATGGCTAAAGCAATTTAGATGTAATTTGGTATGGACATAGATCAAAAACAAAATGAAATATGCTTAATTTTAATCTTTTAGCTAGAAAAAAATGAGTTAGTTGGTTAGGGTTTAGAAAGCACCTTAACTAGTCTTAAAAAATAATTCAACCTTCATCGCACCAAACGCTAAGAAACCCAAGCACAAAAGCTATTTCTCTACCCCACCAATGTGACTTGATACCAAAAATTGCAAACATTTTTTAAAGGAATTTGTTGCTTTCCTCTCGGGCTACTTTCACTGGAATAGTTATAAAAAAGTTTAGGTTAATATCTTGCCAAGGGGTATTGTGTTACTGGATAACTGGGTTGTGGAGGTCAGATAGACAGTCACTCCATGTCTTCTTCTTATTGTGTGGGCTGCAGGTTTTTACCAACCTAACAAGCCATAGTGTCAGAGTTTTCTCAAATCTGCCAGACAGCCTCTGACATGGACACACTGACATGAAACACTGGTAGGTACTCAAATGCATCTGGTTAGACTGGATGCCAGCCCCAGCATAGTTGGGAAAGGGCTAGGCAGACGACATACTTAGGTACAGTGGGCCAAAGTTACGCATGCTCACTTAAGGAAATAATTGTGCGGAAGCGCAGCTAGTGATAAACCACACCCCTTCCTTCTTCCGGCCAATTAGAGACAATTTGTATTTATGTGAGTGAAGGGCGCGCAACAAAAAAATACGATTAAACATCATCTAACATACGAGTTTACACGCACTAAATTCGTACACAGCTAAAATTCACTTCGTGCATCCTATTGGTAAAAGGATACGTCGGGCGATCGAGTCGAGAGCCGTGCTATACGATTATCGCCTTTACGGTGATCAAGTAGATGTTTTGCCAATAGTACATGGACACTGAAAACATAACACTCCTTTTTGTTAAATCATGAATAACATAGCATCTTTTCGCCTGTGATGCCATCGATCACTACTAATCTCGTTCACCTATTTTACTATGAGAACCATCAATCATTTTGACGCCACGGTCTTACGAAAACATAACAATAGCGTCAGATTATCATTTAACGCCATTCGGGTCAACAGTTCAGCTGTTTATGTAGGTGTTGAAATCACAACCCATTGTGGTTAACCTAAAGATAGTTCATTAATTTGATAAACGTTTTATTTTGGTACTTTCGTTCCTATTTGTTTAAATTCAAATAAACCTAGGCTAAGTTGATTGCAACTTATTACGAATCCTATACCTATAAGAGAGAGATAGAGCTATACATGACGAAAGGCACTGTACCTCTTTCCTATTTGAATCTGGATAACTTGACATGTCGTAATACAGCCCTTAATTTGTCCAATGACACTTTACGTCGACATCATCGTGGAATATAAGTGCATAACATGAAACGATTGATAAAGGCGGAGTATTAGAGCTTAAGATTTATAGGTCAGCTTTTGATTGATAGTAAATTCCATAGATTCAATCATTTATTTTATCTCTGATTGGCTGTTTCCCGCGTTTTCGCGCCTTGAAGGAACTACTTCACGCACCTGGATTAAAACAACGCTCCTTTTTGTGGGCAGCCTAGTATAAAGTATCAGGATCCTATACCCAGGCTCCCCTGTATCTATCTCCATATCAAATTTCATCAAATTCAAAAATCGTTTATTGAAAGTTTGAAACTAGCCCGCCTTCACCACTTTCTATGTGTTTTGCTGGGAAGAAGTAACGCAACAAACTCCCCAGCAACTCCATCAAAATCGCTTTAGTCTCTTTACCGTGGCAGCGTAACACACAGAGAGAGTTACTTTGACATTTATAACATTAGTCAGGAAGTCAGGATTAGCACCGGAGAAAGTACAAAAAAAAAACCTGCCCACTCTAGGAATTACTCCTGTAGTATGGGTGCGTTTTCAAACATTAATTACACAGACACAAACACCCAAACCCGGAACAATTTTATTTGTCCCGTGCGGGTATCGAACCCGCGACCACCCGCGCCAATTGCTCAGCCACTACGCCAAACGTGTACCTAATCATAATTAACTTTCCACTAAAAGAATAATCTCGATAACTCACAAACAAAAAGTCGAATACAATACCAGGGCGTAGTTGTGCGTAGTTATAATTTAAATAATCATTGCAACACTTGACAACAGGGGCCTTACCATGACGTGCCAGAACAAGATTATGTTCGTTGTAAAAAGGGACGGAGCTATACGACGTTAGTAGCTGTGTCACGCTCTCAAACCTGAATCGTGAATGCAAAAACACGTGGTGGTACAGCCCCAGGGTATTGCAGTACCTCGCTGCAGTTTACGCAACTAGACGACCTGTGGAACGGGCTGTGTCACAGTGTCTTATCTTGGCCGCTGTCCCGAGCAGATGTCTAGATTGTGTTCCTGTTTTGATGACGACACCCGGTCTTTTCTTTCAGGAATTTCTATAGCTATTGTTCAACTGTTTATCTAGTATTCTAGGCGGTTATCTGCTTAGAGATCCCGGCTTCGTACAGATACAATGTAGGGCTTAGTTTGATAGAACATTATTGCAAAACATGGTAGATTTATGTCTAAATTATTATAAATAACTCACGAATATATGACTGTTTTAACAGACATATATGTAGGTACTTGTGAATCTTCCTGGAAAAGCGTAACGATAGTAAAACGGTATAAGAATCATTTGATTGGATAATTGGATGAGATGAAATAAACGCTGATACGAATAGGGCGGCACATAGGACTTCTTTTTATACTACGCCTAATATATCATCGTATTATTAGCTAGCTAGCTGTTTCCCTCGGCTCACCCGAATCTTGGAAGAACTACTTCACCAACTTGGATAAACATTGTCCTTTCAAATATCATCTTAAACGTTTCGGCCGTTTACCCGTAAAAACGTCACAGACAGACAAACAGACTTTCGCACTTATAATATTAGTGAAGATTAGAGTGCTAATTAAAACGCCAAAATATTTATTAGGACGATGGCACTGCAGGCTCGTCCGAGTGCATTAAACCCTCGGGTCACGGTCCGGTCGTCATACAAATATCTACACAAGAGGCAGTCGTGTTCCGGGTAGAAGACTTGAATGTTACTTCCTTGTAGAATAAACTAAACTTCATACCACACCCGAGTAATAACTACCCTACATCCTTCAATAGGGACCAAGCTATCTCCATACCAAATTGCATATCAATAGGTTTTAGCGTGAAGAGGTTACAGACAGACATAATTTCGCATTTATTTATAACTAGCTGTTTCCCGTGGTTTCACCCGCATCGCGAGGGAACTCCTTCGCGCACCCGGGTAAAAATCCTATATGTTAATCCAGGTTATAAACTATGTGTGTACCAAATTTCATCCAAATCTGTTCAGTAGTTTTTGCGTGAAAGAGTAACAAACATACACCCATACATTCTTACAAACTTTTGCGTTTATAATATTAGTAGGATATTAGTAAGAATTCTTCTTCCTGTAAGTCTATTGAACATAATTTCGTGATCCTTGCAATCAGGAGAATATTCATCTCTTGTTTGTAAGCTATTGATCCTAAGCATGCAGGCTATTGCTTCGATTTTCATAACAAATAGTCGTCATCGTGTGTGCAGATGGGCACGTAATGCAATGCAAATGTTGCAGTTTGTGTCGTTCATCGATGTCTAATCGAAATTTCGCGACATATAAACGTCTCGTGAATTTATGAACATGTGTCGAAAAACTTGTCTGTCTGACAGGAGTGTTAAATTTTTTTAAACACTTCATATCAAATGTAATTAGACTAATTATGCACAAGGGCTTGGTAACCAAAACAACAAAAATTTAAAGACTTCAAAAAGAGGTTCCGTATTCGACCTGTATGTGTGTTTGTTATGTCCGTGATTTTCACAAAAACTACTGATCATTTTGTAATGTGAACTTTGAATGACACACAAATGTTACTTATTCCCGATCGACCTACTAAACTGCTCAACTAGACCCGAGCGGAAAGATACCGCAATAAATATCTCAACTCAACTGGTTACGAGACTCAGTTATTGGATCGAGAATAAGTCCAATTTTTATGTGTTTAAAATAAACTGGAGCGGTTTAACATTATGTGAAATAAAAACTTGGATTGTCACAATAAGTAATATGTATTTTTAACACAACAAACACTGTACTTATCCTTAATCATCATCTGCCTAGCCTTTTCCCAGCTATTCGGTCGGCTTCCAGACTAACCGGATGCAGCTGACTACCAGTGTTTTATATGGAGCGACTGCCTATCCGACCTCCACAACCAGTTACCGGGTAACACGGTACCCCTTGGTAAGACTGGTTGTCAGACTTTCTGGCTTCTGACTACCCGTAACGAATGTCAAAGATCTGCAAATGAAAGTCGGAACCAACTGTTTAACATGCTTTCCGAGGCACGGAGAAGTCTCGTTATGACATAGATAGATGGTCACCCATCCACGGACCGACAGCGCCAAGCGCATCTTAACCTTTGATCCATCCACTCGTGCGGCTGTTACTTAGCCATGAATTCCTCCTTTATTTCAGGAACTTATCCTTAATTATGTAATTGTATACCAAAAATTATTGTATCTTCCTTTGCTCATTTGAATACCCCTGCATGTCTCAATATCTTTAAGACATCGCAGTCTATAGGTTTACATTACAATAGGTCTAAGCTTGTGCGGGTTTCAGATAACAAAACAACAGCTACATGGTTCAACACGGCATGTGCTTGCGACCACTTGTAAAACAATACGAGGAGTACAATGACGGGCGCACGAGAACTGCTTTGTCCCACCGGGCTAATTTACTCTGGACTATTTCAATCGTTACTTACGTAGGCAGTTCTAGTTCTGCTGTCTTCATAATGCAGCAAACAAATTGTATCCATGTATAAATCCTTTGATTGAAACCAATGGCTGTTTCCTAAAGTTAACGATGAGTGTATACCCTTTTTAGGGGTTCTTTACTTTTCCCGCTGTATCTAAGGTGTTCAATATACTTGCACGAGAATACATTTTCTTTAACCCAAAGACGATGTGTTGTAAAAAATACAGCGTTTAATTCAACCCCTTTCACCCCAATTTGATCATCGTATGCTACGTTTCGGCCATGGTCTTAATCATGGAGAGGAATGCACGATACTACATTAAAACCTGTTTGTTAATACAATGTCTTAGATACCATTCCAATGCTACCCTACCTATAACGCGGTAAACATAATAGTAAAGGCTCTCAACCTTTAGTATGTAAACTACCACATTTCACATTACAGTCAGAAGTGTTGAATGTTAATTATTACGTTTACGGTACGTTTACAAAAGTTAGGGGGTCTATTTGTTTTTAATACTTTGTTGTTGTTTTGCATTCGTTTAAAAAAACTGAAAACAAGAACTTCGTTGACGCCTAAATTAAATTCCAAAACAACTCTAATAAATTCATTGAAAATAAAGCACTTTTCGCGAAATTTCTTGTTTGTAAATAACAACGACCTAAAGTTTGCATTACAAGAACGAAACTGGTATTTTTGGTCGAATCAAGGTCTTTTAACAAGTCCAATAAACAAGTTGTAAATCGGGTCCTGTTGTCGGTAAATACGGTTGTCCTTGGAGGTGTTGCGTCACCCCTCCCCCCCGCGGCCGTTCACCCGCATCGATCGCACCCCGGCACTTCCGCCGCGCCTCGTACTAACGCAATACACAGAGATGACATCCCGCGAAAATTAGCTGCAGACACATTTGCGGAGAGTATATTGCGAGGAAAGCTACTATGCTTTTATGTTGAAGTTATAAGCTGGAAAATTATGTAAATAGAAACAAATTGCAGTCCGAAATTCCGATAAGGCTTTTTTTTAGTTCCCCTTAAATTTTAGTACCCTTAAAGACGTCAACTGTTGAACTATTATCAAGATGATGTTGATGGTCAACCTCATCTTGATAAGGCGTTATGGTTATTTGCGTGTTAGTAGCCACGATTAATTAAGGAAAGTACCATTTACGTAGATTTAGAGTAGACTGCTCGATTGAAATATTTAGATGGATAAGTGTCCCATTTATAATTCATCGGTAGATGTTCAAGCTTATATTAAACTACTAGCTTTCCGCCAGCAGGTTCGCCCGCGTGGCCTTTACGAATTCAAGCTAAAACAGACAAAGTTTTATAAAAACTTTGCCCCCCTTTTTCACCCCCTTAGGGGTATAATTTCGGAAAATCCTTTCTTAACGGATGCCTACGTCATACAAAGAACACACCCTGCAAGTTTCAGGTCTCTACGATCAGCGATTTAGTTTGCGTTGATCCGTCAGTCATTAAGTGAAATAAAGGATAAATAAATAAATAAAAAATTAAGGACATAGCATTTTTGTAAAGAAGATGATAATAAAATTAATGAATTCACACTTGTTTTTGATAAAATCATAAACCATGTATTTGCTACCTATGCAAAATCAACAGTTTTCCCGTTAACATTATTATTTAGATACAAAAGTATGTAAATAATCGCGTTATTAAAATTGCCGAGCAAACAGAAATGTATGCGACTCACGTATTCACAAAACAAATGTTGACTATCCGTTACGAGCAGGGTTGTCAAAAGATCGTTTTCGCATCTCATGAATACATAAGTTGTGAACCGTCAATATTTTTAGCGCGGTTTCATTCGTACCCCTTGTGGAGGAATTAATTCATGGATCCCGTTGAAAATAGATCGTGTTATTTTTCTAGTTATTTAGGAGCTCTGTAGAAATATAATGCCAGGCCACCCTTAATTATTGTATAACTGCTTGGGGCGCGGCAGGGAAATCCTGCATGATTAAAGTTGAAAGAGCACAACGTGCACTCCTAAAAATAGCCTACGGCCGACCCTATAGGTACTCCACCAACCTGCTTTATGCGGAGACTGGAGTTCTCAGAGTCAGACAATTGTACATTCTTTCAACTATTCTGCGTTTTCATAAAACCGCCTTATGCAGCGCCGCTTACAGCCGATCCAGACGCAGAATAATATGGCACCCGGCAAAATGCCGCAGAATGGTTGGACGGAGATCATACAGTTTCATGGGGCCTTACTTGTATAGGAAAATAAACTCAAAGCATGACATTGTTCAATCAACAAAATATAGCTGTAAAAGAAAAATATATAAGTGGCTACTCGAGCTAGACTATGACAGCACTGAAAAAATATTAAAAATTGTGCAGTAATTTTTCAAGGATCACAGACAACTTACACACATTCACGCATGCAATTACACCCCTCAAATTTGCTTGCGTGCCCTCACACACCGACACATAAACACCTACACACATACACGCACACACACGCACTTACACTCCTTCATATTGATACAGACGCAGTATAATTATGTTTTTTTTTTATTTTTTATTTTTATTTTATGTTTTTTACTTTTCATTTTGTTTTCAACAATTATTGTCTTTGCATTAACTGGTAACGGACTGAAAGAGACTAGATCCCACGACACAGGGAATCCTAGTGTGGGGTCTAGGGAACAACGAACTGTATTTATTTGTTTTTCTGAGACAATAAAGATTATTATTATTATTATTATTATTATAATTAAAATTGGTTCAACTATTAGCCGGAATAATGTAACAGACAAAACCTAAATCTGTATGTGAATAATAATTTAACAACTAGCTTCTGCCCGCGACTTCGTCCGCGTGGAATAATGGTGCTCCGCTCCTATTGGTTTTAGCGTGATGATATATTGCCTTCCTCAATAAATGGGCTATCTAACACTGAAAGAATTTTTCAAATCGTACCAGTAGTTCCTGAGATTAGCGCGTTCAAACAAACAAACTCTTCAGTTTTATTATATTAGTATAGATTACTTCAAGAATAATTGCTAATCAATTTAATCGGCGATTAATATTGATAGGTTCCGTTCCGACACGCTATCGTCCGAACTAAGTTACAATTACTCGAATCCGATTATGGGCAACCCTAGTTAAGACACACGTAAATAATTTACCAAAGTCATGAGTTGACAATAGAATCGGGTCACGCGTGTTTTGAAAATACTTACGACGTGATTTTTACAGTTTCATACGTAAGTTGAATATACTTGTAAAATAATATGAAAAACATGAATGATGACATCACGCTTATGTATGTATGTCGAAGGAGTTGAGGAGAGAGGAGTAAACTGTTTGGAAACAGTTGCGTATTTCTTGAGAAATAACTTTTCTGAATATGACTACGGATGATTTTGTGCTAGAAGCTTATTATTATGCTTTAGCCCTACTTTGAGTAAAGTCCAAATCAAGCCAGGAAAATTGCGTACAAGCTACTCGTACTGGTTTTGTTGTAGATAGACTTCATTGAAACATTTTAATTGTTGATTATTAGGTTTCAGTTGTGTTACTTTATTCTAGAAATTACGATCTACAAATGTAAAAATACTAAGCATTTTTAATAAAAGTAAATATTTGTGAAACAGCGACCAAGATCGTAACCATCCTGCTTGCCATGCTTATAATGTTTTCCTATCAGGAAATATGTTAGGTGCGTAAACAAACTAATTTCTTACTACGCAAGTACACATGCCTCCGTTTTTTAAGTCTCTGAAGATCTAAGCGATGTTAATACTCTTTCTACACTCGATAGCGCGTGTAATACAGAAACCGTATCTTTACCGATATCTCAAGTTAGATCCGAAAGGAATTCGCGGAGGATACCCTCGGATAAAGCACAAAAAGTACACTAAAAAGCCTTTATTTCTATTGGGATACTAGCTTCTGCGCGCGACTTCGTCCGCGTGGAATAGTGGTGCTCCACTCCTATTGGTTTTAGCGTGATGATATTATAGCCTATAGCCTTCCTCAAAAAAAAAAAAACCGACTTCCAAAAAAACTGAAAAGTAAAAAATATTTTTTATTTAAACGCTTTACGACCAAAACATCGCTTTCGAAGTCGGTGTCTTGTAAGTTACTATTGTTAGTATTTCGCCACCGACTTCGAAAGCGATGTTTTGGTCGTAAAGCGTTTAAATAAAAATTATTTTTTACTTTTCAGTTTTTTTGGAAGTCGGTTTTATTTTTTTGTAAAAAGTTTTTTATTTTGTCGCTTTTCAGTGTCTCGGTCTTGCTATCTTAACAAAATAAACACATCACTTTTTAAGGTTGTAATAAGCGTAAATAACCAAATCATCTAAGTATTTGGCATATCAGCAAGTAGAGATAAATCGTTATTTTTGATATATTTATAAAACGGCTGAACCGGTAGTGATAAAATTTATATGGGACCACACGGGAAGCACCAGCTTTCAAATAAAAAAAGAATCATGAAAATCGGTTCACCCAGTCGCAAGTTATGAGGTAACAAACATAAAAAAAAAAAAAAAAAAAAAAAATACAGTCGAATTGATAACCTCCTCCTTTTTTTTAAAGTCGGTTAATAAAAGGGCTATGTAGCACTAAAAGAATTTATCAAATCGTACCAGTAGTTCCTGATATTAGCGCGTTCAAACAAACAAACTCTTCAGCTTTATTATATTAGTATAGATTTGTAATTTCTAAATGTTCAGACTTAAAAAAGTCCGCCTATTCCAGGAATCAGCTAAGAACCTTTACATTATTTTGTTTCAGTTCGAGACCGTTTCCCGTCGACATCGTCCACAGACGACAATGAAAGCGGCACAGATGGGGAAGCCGACCGCTCGCGCCGCGTCAGCCTCATCCACGGCCGCGCGCCCTCCCCGCCCCCCGGCATCGTGTCCATCCGCAAGCGACGCGGCAACCTTGCCAAGCACTCCGTGAAGATATTGAAGAAGTGGTTGTATGACCACCGGTACAACGCGTACCCTAATGACGCTGAGAAGATTGCGCTCAGTCAGGAAGCTAATCTGACTGTTTTGCAGGTTCGTCTTATATTCTTCTTAGAAAATACTATAGTACTTCTTATGGTTCGTATTCTACATCGTTTATCGATATCTAGAGGCCGTTGTAATGTCCCACGTGCCAGCAAATACATCAACTCCTGAATACTCTTCAAAGCGGAACAAAGCATTGCTGCTTTGCTGTAGAAATACAGTATCTTCCTTGTACGACGAGTTTATTTACAATGGCTGAACTCTACCATTGTCGCTAACATACAAACGAGTACTTAAGAAAATAATTGTTCGTTATTGTTGATAGTTTTACTAACTAGCAATAATAATAGTTGATGTTTTGCAACTCCAGTAAACTAAGTTAAATGAGATAACAGTGTAACTATTATTGGAGAATATAGGCTAATAATTTAATAATCTTAGAGTAGGAACGCTGTAACCTGCACTATGGAGAACCTTTCTTGACTTGAAGGGAATTCTTCAAGGGCTATTCCGCTTAGAAACAGCGGAGAGAAGTGCCGGTCTCCTACCGCTTAAACTGACACTTTCGCTTACATTTTCATCCGCAGCCCCGGCAGGCCTTGGGCCGCCTTCGCATGCTCGGTCTTTTCAAGGGGGGAATGAGGTGTTACACTCCCCCGTGACGTCATAAAGGAGTGCGCGTGGAAACCTACATTAAACTTGTGCCAACCAATACTGTCTTGCAAACGAGTCTTATTGGTGCATAATAGCGAACAGGTTTTTTTAATCATAGTTAAATGGCTAGTCCTTATAGACTTATTTTTCTCAACCTAGGTATGCAATTGGTTCATAAACGCTCGCCGGCGCATCCTGCCGGAGATGATTCGTCGCGAGGGCCACGACCCGCTACACTACACGATCTCGAGGCGCGGCCGCAAGCAGCCCGGTTCCTCCAGCGGCAACGCGAACACCGCAGGGGTCGTCGTCGCCTCCTGGGACGGCGTTGAGGTGGAGGTAAATACAATATTCCTGTCTATAATTACAATAAGCTATTGTAAAACTTCAAGTTCTGTCTAGCTTTTGTCCAACTAAGTTGGGGTCGGCTTCCAGTCTAACCAGATGCAGTCAGTGTTTTACATGAAGCGATTGCCTATCTGACCTCCACTTTATGGCTTCTGACTACCGATATATTAGCTATCTATTAGCAGCTATAGTAATTACAGGACAGCTAGAATGAAAATAATTTTGGCCCATAGGTCATGCTAGGGGGGCGCACAGGACATCCTGGCATAACTTTCCGTTTTTTATCAGTTTTTTCTTGCTTTTTGACCAAATATTTAGTTATGCGAGAAGTTTCTTGTAGATACTCACAGTACTGATAATGTGATAGTGATATTGTAAAGACACGAGATTTTATGTAAGCATGTAGCATTGTAGAATCCAATACAATATACTGAATAACTATCCTACCAAATGGATACACGAAAATACTGTTAAGCTGGTTTAATCAGTTCTTCCGCTCAAACAAACATTTGTTATGATTAGAGAGATAAGGGACATTTTATCTGTGCGTACGAAAGCTGTAAAGTCGTTGACCCTTCTTGTGGTTAAACTTGTTTAATTGTATTAATTTTTATACAACTTGTGCCTTAGTTGTATTTATCAAATGAATCTATTTGATAATACAACTTAGGCACAAGTTGTATTGATGTAAAAGTAAAACTATTTCTAACACTCAAAGATATTATGATAGATATACATACGTAAATAGTCCTATTAGGGTCCTAATGTTATTCCGATGGTTCAGGTTTCCTCACGATGTTTTCCTTTACCGTTAGGCCGTGATGTCCATGATATATTGAGAAAATCCATAATTTATAGCTAGTCACTTTGTAACATACCGTGTACGAACCTCCACATTCCTGCTTAAGGTGCAGGTACCTTTACTTCTAGACCACTATGACATAACATATTTGATTCACACAAGACATGAATGTCCCCAACAGAACGACGCGGACCGCAGCGCCGAGCAAGAGTACAGCGACGGGCTCCTGGTGTACCGCAGCGATGGCGACGACATCGGCGACGGCGAGGAGGGCTACTCCTCCAGCGCTGTCTCGGAGGAGGAGGTCAAGTACGACCCCTCCGTCTGGCAGTCCGTCATACGGTACGGACCCGAGGACCCGGAACACCCCGCCGCCAGAGGGTTGGTTAATGATAGGTCTTATGTTACAAGCGGGCGACGTTTGCGGCGTTTTGTAACTTAGTCTTGCTACGTGTATGTAAGTTCTACTACATAGTTGGCAAGTGTAACAAGAGCGGCGGTGAGATAATTAAAGGGTTAATTCTTTTGTTTATTTAAGACTGTTAGGTGCGAGACGATGAAAAATTAGGGGTGTAAAATTAATTTTCAACTAGTGAATTCTTTATTTTTATTATTAGTGCCCAAGAAATTAATCAACTCTCTGAGATTTTTTAGGCCCATTCGTATTTGGCCCATTTTTTTAAGGAACGGCGGTCGAGTTCTGTAAGTGTTATTTGAGCAGCTAGGGTTGATTGGGGCTTATTATTATTAGTAATAAAATAGATATTTTATGTTATTAAAAAATTTAAATGCCCATAATGGAACTCTGCTTGAATAACGTTTCTTTGGACCTTCTTATCTAATTCTCATTTATTTTTTTGCTATGTGTGTTAGTGTTTCATTGTATTAAGACTTGTGCGTTGTGTTGTGTGCAGACGCACAGCGGGCGTGGTGTCGGTGCGTACTTCAGAGTCGGAGGAGGGGTCGGAGGGCGCGGGCGGCAGCGGCGACGCGGCGGGCGGCTGGCACCCGCAGCTCGCGCACCTGCCGCAGCTGCCGCACCCGCTGCGACGCCGGCTACAGGTACCACACACTACTGCTAGCGCACTAAGCAGTGGCGACGCGAAGTCTCAATACTACTTGAAATCTATAACATTTATTACCAACTTCAGATATATATATAACAAAGTAAATATTATCATTTCTAATGTAAGACCCTGTTGGTCAGGTGGTGCCGACCAACGTGAGCAGTGAGGGCGAGCGCGACAAGTTCAAGTGCCTGTACCTGCTCGTGGAGACCGCCGTCGCAGTGCGCCAGCGGGAAAAAGAGGCGGAGGAGGTCCCTGTCTAGTGACCGACAGGTACGGCCCTCTATTATAAAAACACTAGCTGTTTTTCAAAACCATAACAATAACTTCACCATATCCCAGTCCAATATCTTCACATCATAGTAACCCAAGAAGTATCTTTCCATGTTTTGCGATAGTCCTGCACAAACCGGGGATTTTAGCTGGGCGTATTTCTATAGTGTATACAGCTAAAATCGCCGGTCCTGTGTGACCAATCACCATCACATTTCATTCAAGTTGTCTCAAAGGACTTCTGCGTGTTGGCTTCGGCCCCACGTTCGCCTCCCAAAGGTCCGCGAAAAACGATTTTATAATAATATTATAGCATTTTATCTAAAAAGCTAGTGCTACAGATATCCTACATAATTATATATTTTGGTTTCATTGAATAATAAATTTTAATTTTACAGACAATGCAGTATGGATTGGACTCGGCAGCGCCGCCAAACGGAATTGTACGTTCATCTCGCGGTATTTAACGTTACAATCTTCCATTAATCTAGAGTTACTGTCTATTATCACTAATCACGTCGCTACGTAAAGCGGCCCGTTGAACCTCACTTATTACCGATTGTTAGTGTATCCTTTCCTTTATTTTAAACCATAGTTTATGTAGTGCACTCTGATTTTACTATACTACTTAAATTAAATGTATACAGGTTTTGTATATGAGCGAAGATAAGGTCTCAAACGGTAGATATATTGTTAATCAAAAACGCTTGTATGAAAATATAATTAATATTTTCATAATTGTAATTGGTTTTCATTTGAAATGTTATGTAAAACTCGGCAACTCGCCGATATTTTTAATTATCAAAAAAACGTTAATCATTAAAGTTGGGTATGCTTTGTATAGATCGCCATCTATAGAAACCCAAGGGGTATTCAATACATATACATATTTATTTGTATATCAGTCTGTGAGTTTTACAAAGATATGATAGGGCTAGCATTGCCTTCAGAAATAAACAATATTTTTGTGTAGGAACTGTTATGAGCAGAAAAAGAAAATAAATGGAATGTTTTTTACATGCCTACTTTATCTATAACTGTATGATGAAAGCATTTTTATAGATATGTCGAATTTCATATGGCTATAACAATTTGTTTGTGTCGAATTTCGGTGTACTGTCAATTTTTATCCTACCAAAGTACTGAAATATTCTGATAAAACGTTAGAAATGTAGTTACTCAATGTACCTACTTAATATGTACGAGTAGCTATACGTGATTAGTACTACTTATGACAACTATACTCCATTTACAATAAGATTAGACATTTAAACGCACCCCATTTACCGTTCGTTCAAACGATTTTGAGCTCTATTGCTTAGGTGACAAAACAAAAAACAGATGCAGAATACATTTGGTATTGTAAACATTATTTTGCTTTCAACACCATCCTTATCTATACAAAATAGAACTCAAAATCGTTTGAACATACGGTAAATGGGGTGCGTTTAAATGTCTAATCTTATTGTAAATGGAGTATACACGTATATAAAATTATATAAACGGTGCGACTCTAGTCTGTGCCTATTGATTTTACGAAAAATATAAACAAAATCATAACCTGTTTTGTTCTAATTTTCCCACATAGATAAATAAAATGGCATTAAATGACGAATGATGATGTTTAGAGCATGAAATTGATATAAATGCGCCGTCCTTACGCCATTTTTTCAATTAGAACACTTACAATTACGACTTAGTTTACATTTTTCATAAAATCTATTGGTACCGTCTATATCAGGATTTATTCCCACAACCAACAAAAAGAAACCAGAAAATATCGTAACATTTATATTATGCTATATTTGTTAAAAGAGTTGTATTCCTTAAAAACTTAAACCTATACGAAATCCTGGTAAACATACAATAGTTGATCAGTAAATATGGGCCTTAATTGCTTTTACCCGACTGCGACAGAAGGAGGGTTATGTTTTTACTTGATAAAGTAACCCTTAACTTTCAATGAAGATACATATACTGTGTATGGTGATATGACTAGCCGTTTTGATGTAATGGATCATAATATAAGTATACTATTATATATTATAGTAGTGTGCAATCATATAACTATTAAACTTTAGTAGTGCACGTTTTAATAAGGAGATAATAGATATGCACCTTTACACATGTATATTATGTAGATTGTAGATTTTTGATACATATGTAACTTCCATTTGTACATCTTTGACAATCGTTACGGGTAGTCAGAAGCCAGAAAGTCTGACAACCAGTTTTACCAAGGGGTATCGTGTTACCCGGTAACTGGGTTGTGGAGGTCAGACAGGCATTCGCTCCATGTAAAACACTGGTACTCAGCTGCATCCGGTTTAGACTGGAAGCCGACCCCAACATAGTTGGGAAAAGGCTAGGCAGATGATGATGTAACTTCCATTTACATGGTCAATCTATAAGATATTAGCGAACTAAAATGGTATTTTTGTTTAGCTTTATAATGGAATAGATTCAATTATTGGCATATATGGACAACATGGATAACTATGATAACATTAAAAAATGTTTCCAAACACCTTTTGCAGTAAATCACTCGATTTTGACCTCTATTCACATAAGGCATTTAAAGCTAAATCAATTTACAACACCAAATATATAATATAAACTGCAGATGTGTCTTGTCATTCTCATCAACGCTTCAGAGGGCAATTTTGGTTGAATTAATAAAATAATCCTTTAAGAATCTGATGGTAAATGGATTATAGGTCGAATGAACGTATGTAGGGTTGGCTATAAGCTGTAGATTTTCAACCGATTTTAATATAGACGAAATCTTGTGTTAATCTTATAAAACCGTGCACTATTAAAGTAGAAAATATTTATAATAATTTAGTAGGATACACAATATATATCAGTAGCCTTCCTATATTTGTAATTAGAATGACAGACTGGTTAATCCTTATCTATCGAAAGTATTTACTCTGCTTGTATCGTTCCTATTATAGAAATTAAATAATATAATACAAATTTGAATTATTATAATACGAATATATTAAATAGGGGAAATGTATATCGTCCCAGTAATATTAAAAAAACTTAACACACATAATAAAAACTTTTTAAGTACTGGTTGAAGACGCAAATATGTAACTGCGTGCGTTTGGTCCCTATATTCAAAGCCATCAAATATTATCATCGTCGAATGTTAGATGTCGTTATTAAAATTGGTCCCAGTCACTATTTATCTCTAACTATATATGAACAGTGTTCTAACATTATTTTGATTAAATCTGTCCATTATCGAACACTGAAAACATAATCGTCCATCGTAGATTACCAAGAAGACTGGAAGGGATATATTATCACAATGGTTTTTGTATCCACATTAATTAATCTCGGAATATACTTCAAAAAATACTGTTGATTGGGCTAAGCGCTCTTGTCAATAAACTTATAATTGACAACGATTTCTAATGCTACTAATATCAGCAGAAGTTTTATAAAACAGTTGCAATATTCACAAGGCAGGCAATCGAATATAATATTCAATTTGTATACTTATAAAATTGAATATTTTTATATTGCAATCTTAACCATAAAGGTTACTGCCGAAATGTTATTACATATTGCAACATTATTGTCAAAGTGTAACTACTTGCTCCATACGGTGGCCCATTGCCTTAACCGACCGGTGTGCAAATGGCCAATCATTTGTGAAATATTCATTCATATTGAATGTCGCCTCTAAGCACAATTGCCCTAAAACTAAATAATCGACTGTATGGAGAAATGTAGATTGCACCAATTCATACATATATAACTTGTGTCCTTGTATATAGTTTGTATACATACATAGTGTATGTTAGGTCTAAAGTTTGTAGCTTCTAGTTATATGTTAGTGCCAACGAGGCAAGGTCTATAGCATACCATCTCGCGGTAATTCCCATGATAATTTATTTAAGGGTGATACTTTTAGTTGAGCAAATATCATAGAAGTTAAAATGTAGCTATTTAGAATATTAAATTTATTCGCACCGAATTGTGGGAGTCACCCTTCATTTGTTTATGTAATTAAACAAATTATCAATGTAATTACCACAGATTTTATTTTCTATCAATTCTTATGAAGTATCTATCAAATTAAGCAAAAGCTTTAAATTGAAGTAGTGACATTTTTAATATAAATGTTTTCAAAACATGTACCTATTGAGTAGCAGGACTTATTTGGGACACTAAAGATGTAATTTTTTACCCTCGGGTTGGGTATTCCAGCTAAGTTATGTAGTACATGTGTCTCAATAAATGTATGTATACATTTATAAAATTGTTTTCAATGTAAGCATTATAAGTCAACATCTAATTATGTATGAGCATAGATCTTTCAACTCCAGTACACTCCATACAGATACCCATAATAATCTTTATAGAATTTTGTACCAAATATAGTATAAGACCGGCTCATCATTTTCTGTGCTGATGCATATAACATTTTATAGTATTTTCCAAGCTATTTACGTCAAATGTATTGGAGTAGTATGTAACATTTCTTTGTATGTATTTATTGGTTGTGAGTTTGGGAAATCTGCGTGAAATGATGTATTTGTTTTTTATTAATAATTTTGTTTTGTAGACGTATTGAAAGAGGCTGTCCTTTATGGTATTAGAAGCTCTGAACACTGTAAATCACACAGACTGCTCGAAAATAAGTCTTTTTCTTAACAAAAAGACTTGTCTTCGATCAAATAAAATAATAAGGTACATATTTCAATAAGTCTACTTAACTTGGAAATAGGGCTTTACGATTGCTGGCGACGAATCAATATCCCTACATGATTGAAATAGACAAAAGAATAAAACATGTTTTAACACTATAATCAATAAAAACAAAGATGAGGATAGTATTTCCATACTTATTCTTATTTTTTCTCGTAAAGAGAAATATTTGAGTGCTTGAATCAATACGTTTTAAGAATAAGAAACTTTTTTTTTATAAGAAACGTTATTAAAGTGTTAATCAATGTAATAAAATTTACGATATACCTTTACGTTTGACGCCTAATTGACATTTATAATTCTCATTATCACTAGACTTTATTGACGTTAACATAAATGTATATCGTAAATAGTAAAGATTAAACAAACATTAAAAGCCAATAACTGAGTTGTTTGGCAAAACAAACCTTTCATTCATCAATAAAACATGTGATTACAGCTATTGTATTTAACCGCAGTTTACATTTCTTCTATGATAACATAATACCATCATTATATTAATTTATTTTTACTTGACCTCTATAACAAGACTTCCGTTGTCGCCCAGCCTGCTGCACTTACCGTAAGTCAATATTAATTAGCTCTTAAGTCGTTTGTTTTAAGGTGACTTTTCGTTTAACTCTTAAATATAAGTAGGGTGTCATTTTCGTTTCTTAATTTACCTGAGTACAATAACTTAGAACTTAGTATTTTTCGTTCGTGTAAATACTCCTGTGTAAGATGCGTAATCTGTTAGTGAATAAAATTAAAATAATTTCAAAATGGTGTCTTTTATTATTAATTAAACATACATTCAAACTTAATCCCAAACAAAATTGATATAGAGCCTTGCTTAGCAATTAGACCCATAATATTTTTTTCTTAAAATTAACGTGATAAGCTTAGCTATAATTGACGATGTAACCTACTAAACAAGAACAATAATAATTAATATTTTTTTAATTATAAAAATATGAAAAACATCCAAAGGCACAGGAAAGGCTGTTCAAAAGTTCTTTCAACTGAAATATCTTGTTATTTCAGTAAGCACTGCAGAATTGAGATCAGTGGTTTAATAATTAGTACAATCACTTTCACTTGTTAGAAGATTGACTTAATTTTTTTGATATATTCATCGAGATATATCAATAGAGATGCAATCCCGAACATTACACTGTCACTAGCCAAAACATAATATTCATGACATCTGTATAATAAGGAACTATTGCCATAGTACTCCCAAGAAAAATACGGTGTGGTGTACCACATAAAAAATGGCATGAATTATGTCTGTGGGCTCAACCTTTATGGCTCGCATTGTGTTCGGTGATTGCAGATCTAGTTACTTTAGTAACATATATATCTATAGATATACTAGTCTGACTTCATAATATCTAACTTGGACTTGATGCTGTTACGTCGCTTGGCTGCGCTCGCGTTAACATCGGGCCCTGGGGACTTCCGTTTCCCCGGCTCCTCGCCCGTGGCTTCGATCATTATGTCCTGCGTCGGTATTTCCATGAGCAGGTTGTCGAAACTGCTGCTGTTTCTACCGAGCTCTTGTTTGTCATCTGCAGATAATATTTTCAAGTCTTAACGACCATTACTAAATCTATACTAATATAATAAAGCCGAAGAGTTTGTTTGTTTGAATGCGCTAATCTCAGGAACTACTGGTACGATTTGAAAAATTCTTTCAGTGTTAGATAGCCCATTTATTGAGGAAGGCTATATATCATCACGCAAAAACCAATATGAGCACCACTTTCCCACGCGGACGAATTCGCGGGCAGAAGCTAGTATTTGATAAAAGTCTATGATTGAGAACATGTGTTTTAACCTCTTTAAGGCACTGATTTTTAGGGCAATATCCTTATTAATTCAGTTATTTTTGAAGTAAGTTAGTTAATCATTCCTGTGTAAGGAGTTTCTATGTAAGGGTGTTTCGACCTGACAAAAATCATTGGTAGATAATGCGTTGAAGGTAGCTAAGCTTTAACCCACAGCCTTGATAAAAAAATATAATGTTACTTTGTAGAAATAGGGGTGCCAAGGACATGAATAATAATTTAGAAAATATTTGAAAGAAAAATCGTTTAATTAAACAAAATATAAGAAAGATCATTAGAAAATATAATTAAACAAAAATACAAACACATTACCTTTTAATTAGCGAAATTAAATGGAAATAAGGAATAAAAAAATAATTGAAAGTAACAAAAGTCTACATAAAGTATAGAAAGAAAATGCACAATCAATATAATAATTACCTAACCTACCTAGTACTGGTACCAGTTTTACTTATAAAAAAAAATAAGCATCGTCACAACTACTTAGGACCAAGTTCACCGACAAATGTTTACCTAATCGGCCCGTTAAATAAAAACGTGTTTTAACCACGATGCGGGAATTCTCATGTTATCAACTTCTTTGGAAACCCCGAATTGGTAATCGACTGTTTTAGGAATAAAAAACCCAAATGATAAGTTATACATTATACATCGTATGGAAGAAGTTTGAATTCATGCTAAACAGCTGTTTTCAGTTGATCGGACCGTTATCTTGTCGGTGAACTTTGGCCTTAATACGTCAGATCATAATGACGTAACTTTTTAAAGCACATTACAACCGAGGTTCCCTAAAAATACTAGCCTGAGCTTCCGGTATATTACATGGCAGATCTGCAGTGGTTAGAAAAAATATATCCCAGTCCACCTGCTTAGAAAGCTTATGTTTCTACTACCCCATTACATTGTACGGCATTATTCGTAAAGGCCTAATAGTCTTAGATACAAACTAATATCACAATTATTATTTGTCCTATCTACCATAATCATAATGTTCATAAAAATTCTTCAACCGCGGCTCGATCTAACAAAATGATTGATTCAGTTGTACAGTGCTGCGTTATAGGTTGGTAACAATATATGTGTCTAACCGAGCTGTTGCTTCATGAGTTGTTTCAGTCGGAACTCCTCCTGCGCGAGCCGCTGGCGCCGCCTGCGCTCCGCCCGCGCCTGCTCCTCGCTCAGCCCCTCCAGTGCGCTCTTTAGAGGGTCCTGTCCAACAATCATTTGTTCATTCTCCGTGCCGATTGTTTTTAAAAACTGATTAGGGGCAGAAATGTGCAAAATAAATAATATAAGTAATTGGGGAAAAGAGTTTAATAAAAGGGAAAAAAATATCTATGAAATCTCTTGCCAGGATGCTTCAATTCTAAGAAACTATCAATCAAACATTAGAAAAATTCAAACATTTTTATTTCAATAAAAACAGTTATTTACCAGGTATAACTACATAGTATTACTACATACGTATATCTATGTACATTTGCAATTCCATTCATTTATACCTTACTATGTAACATGGTCAAAACCCAATTCCTAATATCAACCATAGGAGGAAAAGTATTAAAATATCTTAGTATTAAAATTGTCGATAACGATTTGCGAAGTAATCACAAACCGATTCGTTTAAATGTAGTAAAACCATCACACAAATTACATATCAATACGATATAGGTGTACGAGTCTACTGCTAATCTCAGAAAACACTAGATCAAGATAAAGCAGACATTCAAAACAGTCCCGATCACCCACTTCTAACAACGAAGTGGCTCGAGAGAAACGCCTGACGTCGACAACACTTACGACTACATACAACAAGGAAAAATTACATAAAAAATAGTTCACCATTTTTGAGATTTCAAACTTACCTATCTATATACCTAACGTACCTATAATACAATATAACTATTCTCAAGACTACTGCAATACTAGCATGAGCAAGTGGCAAAAAACTTCCACAGGTGTATAAGAATAACTCGCTGATAAAATACTAATGGCTAGTGAGCCGGGTGGCCGGCGGCGGGGCTGGTGCGGCGGGCGGCTAGGCCTTGTCCGGCGTCGACGACGACGCCGCGCTTGCGTCCTCGGGGAACTGCTTCTCCACCTGCTCGGCGACCCACTTCTTCACCTTCTGCTCGGTCCAGAAGCCGTCGTAGAAGATCGTGGGCTTGATCCAGCAGCCTTGCGCGGGCGGCGGCGGAGCGAACGTCACGTCGTCGGGCGGGCGGCACGGCCCGCGCCCGTTCACCACGAGGTTCTTGGGCGGCAGGTTGAAGTTTAGGTTGACATTGCCCGGAGGACGCTCGTAGCTCTCGTAGGCGAAGTGCCAGCCGCCGCCGCCCGGGTACTCGTAGTACGCGTTGGGGAACACGTGCGGCGCGGCCGGCCCGCCCACCCGCGGCGCGCCGTACAGCGGCGGCACGCCGTACCCGCCCAGCGCGCCCACCACCGGCTGCAGCACGAAACTTACGTTAGAGTTGGGGCGCGGGTGCGCGGCCGCCGCGGGGCCCGGCGGCGGCCCGGCGGGGCCCGGCGCTGGTCGGCCGGGGCCCACGGGCGGCACGCGGTTGGCGGGCGGCATGGCGGAGGCCAGCGCCCGCGCGGCGGCGGCGTTCTTGACGGCGGGCGGCGGCGGCAGCGGGCCGTTCTGTACGGGAGGCACGGGCGGCACGGGCTGCACGGGCGGCGCAGGCTGCACGGGCGGCGCAGCCTGCACGGGCTGCACGGGCGGCGCGTGCGGGGAGCGCAGGACGGGGTGCGAGGTGCCGCTGTCGCTGGAGTCCTTGCGGGCGGCTCGCTCGAGCGTCACATTCTTAGGCTCGACGAGCTTGTTGGCGATATTCTGATTGTTCTCGCTGAGCGGCTCGGGCGCATTGGCAGGCGCGTCAGTACGCTGCACCTCCAGCAGCTCGGTGAGTTCAGTGGCCACACTGCCACCAAAACTCAGCAATGTCTCACGAAGTGCATTTGTTACTGCACACTGGAATAATAGGAAAGATGACATTAATATTTTTTTGCAAATAAAGATATATATAAAGCCAATGACCTAAGGTAATAAAATAAAAATGAGGTATTACTATTTGACATAGATGAAATAAATAATAAAATAATATTCAAATTATTATAACGACAGACCACGGCAGAACACGGATAATACAGCTGAGATAAAGGCCGGCTTCGGACTCAGCCTAGAACAGCTACTCCTTAAACAAACCGAAAAGTTTGAATACATCTTCCAACAAATGAGTACTCTCATAAGTCTCATAACCAAGCTCGTTGACAAACTAGCAAAATGACCCTATTAAGACTAGCAACTTATAACATAAATGGGTTAACCTCTAGCAAAAATGAAGTTCAACTCTTAATGAAGCAAAATAATCTAGATATTCTCCTTATATCGGAGGCACATTGTACAGCAACCTCTGATGTGCAATTTCCAGAATACTACTGTTACCTAACAAACCACCCAGACGGTACAGCTCATGCGGGTACAGCAATCATAATAAAAAAGTACATAAAACACCACCTCCTACCAAATTATAGAACAGATTATATCCAAGCCACAACAATTGCTTTGGAAGATCAAACTGGACCTATAAATATCTCAGCAGTATACTGCCCCCCAAGACACAAAATCAACGAGGTAATGTTCACTAACTTTTTTGAAACACTTGGAAACCGTTTCATTGCAGGAGGTGATTGGAATGCAAAACACATGGCTTGGGGCTCCAGATTAACCACGACTCGTGGCAGGCAATTAAAACTCAGTGTGGAGAATAACACCCTTTCTGCTATATCTTCTGCTGAACCGACTTACTGGCCCAGCGATCCTTCTAAAATCCCAGACCTACTCGACTTCTTCATAGCAAAAGGATTATCTAGAGATTACTTGAAACCAGAATCTTGCTATGACACCTCATCTGACCACACACCAGTCCTATTAACTGTTAGTTCAAAGATTGTCGAGAAACCATGTCCTCCTAAACTATATAATAAGCACACTGACTGGGAGTCGTTCAGAGATTTTATCAACGACAACATTCAATTAAAAGTTGCATTGAAAACTCCGGGGGACATAGATAATGCTACTGAATATATTACTTCCTTGATTCAAAGAGCGTGTTGGATAAATACTCCAGAAATCACCCGTAACAAAGGTTCTACCAACTATCCATTGGAGGTTAAAAAAGGTGTGCTTGAGAAAAGAAGGCTCCGTCGTGTATGGCAACAAAGTAGACTTGAAGAAGATAAGTCAAAATATAACAGGGCAGCTAGAGACCTGAAGGACCTGCTTAAAAAATGGCATGACGACACATTGGAAGTGCAGCTCGAGTCACTAACTGCAACGGCATCGTCCAACTACTCTCTTTACAAGTTCACAAAAAACTACAACAGGCCCACAAATTCCATCCCTCCCCTTAGATGGCGCCAAGGTTGGGCGAGAACACCCCAACAAAAAGCAGATGCTTTTGCTGAACATCTATCAAACGTTTTTTACCCAAATGACCCAGCTACCGACACATCTGAAGAGGATATCGACACGATTTTTAAGCAAGACTTTCAAATGTCCTCCCCTCCGCGTCCAGCGACAGTTAGGGAAGTGTGGGCTATAATGAGGAACTTGGCCGACAAAAAAGCCCCTGGTTTTGACTTAATAAGTAAAGAAGTACTAATCCAGTTACCGAGACAGGCAGTTGTATTTTTAACAACTCTGTACAATGGAGTACTAAGAGTTCAATATTACCCACAGCTTTGGAAAGTATCCCAAATACTAATGGTACTAAAAGCGGGAAAACCACCCACTGACGTCTCATCTTACAGACCGATCAGTCTACTTCCAGTTCTCTCCAAAGTATTCGAAAAGATTCTACTGCGCAGGATAATGCCGATACTCCATGACCACAGTATCATACCCTCCCATCAATTTGGATTTAGGGCCCAGCACTCCACAGTCGAGCAGGTCCACAGGGTGTGCAACAGAATTAGGAAATCCCTGGAAGAAAAACACTTCTGTTGCTCAGTCTTCCTGGACATCCAACAGGCCTTTGATCGTGTCTGGCACAAAGGTCTGCTGTGTAAGATCAAGAAATTTCTTCCCCATAGCTACTTCTTACTGCTTGAGTCCTACCTAACAGAACGAATGTTCCAAGTCAAAGAGTCGGAAGCACCATCCAAACTATTAGATATAACAGCTGGCGTACCCCAAGGATCAGTATTGGGGCCCCTACTGTACACTATATACACTGCAGACCTCCCAGAAGTGGATGGCGTTACTACCGCGACATTCGCTGATGACACGGCAATATTATCAAGCAGCTGTGACCCTGCAGAGGCGTCACAAATTCTCCAAAGAGGACTAGACAAAATTTCAAAGTGGTTGCAGACTTGGAGAATCAAGGTCAGTGCGTCCAAATCAGTCCAGGTCACATTCACCCTACGTAAAGGTAACTGTCCACCTGTCAAGCTCGACAACTCCATTCTACCCCACAAAGATACTGTAAGATATTTGGGCCTACATCTAGATCGACGGCTCACTTGGAACCACCATATAAAGACCAAAAGAGAAGAATTGAATATACGATTTAAAAACTATGCTTGGCTGCTAGGGAGAAATAGTAAGTTGTCAATCGATAACAAACTATTAATATACAAAGTTATCCTAAAACCGGTATGGACATATGGTATACAACTCTGGGGAAGCTGTAGCGCCTCTAACATTTCCATAATTCAGCGCATACAAAATTCAATCTTGAGGTCAATTTGCAATGTGCCCTGGTTCGTAAAAAACACAGAAATCCATAGCCAACTCCAAATGAACACAGTAAGGGATGAAATTCTCATTGCATCTACAGCTTATTATAAGAAACTGGAAGTACATCCTAATGACCTGGCTGCAGAGCTGACAATTCGGTCATATCAAAAACGACTCAAAAGAAAGGACATCTGTCTGCACCACCATGAGCACTGAGCAAAGTGAAATATGAGTAGTTGTACTCATTGGAGGACACACTCGCATCAACCTAATCCTTCAAGACATCTGCTTAAAGTAGAAACTGATTGCAGATAAAAATAGAAAAAAAAAAAAAAAAAAAAATATTATAACACACCTTTCTGGACTTGTAAATGGCGAATCCCTTGGAGTTGGCTGTGGAAGTGGCATAGCCAATATTCTCCCGGTGTATATCGAAGCTCTTTACTGTTATGGAAACAAATGCCACCACACCCGCACAGTATTTGCCATTTGTAAAGTCCACAAAATCTGGAATAAATATTTTAACTTGTTGGGAATGATTTGCAGTTATAGAAACAAGATGATTACACCATTAAGTTCAGCCTTACCTAACTCCTGTTTGCTGACTGACCAACTCCAGTTATTGAAGCCCCACTGTGAGTGCCCAAAGTTGATCAGCTGCTGGCGACGTTGTTGTTGCTCACTGTCGTCATCATACAGCGGCTCTGGCATTACTGAGCAGTCCGGCTGAGACAAAGAATAATAGTCAAAAATTACAAAACTTGCTCAACACTTAGCCATGACTTAAAATTTGTTTAAGCCACTCAGATGGCTCTAAATCTATGCTCAAACAAGAGCTATGCATAGATATTGTTTTCTAATATGGATCTTAGTTGCAAGGAGATAAGGTAAGGAAATAAAACTAGTACAGGGCATTATTTAACTGAATGTACCTGCACATTAGGGCCTCCTTACACTATTACTACTTGAATATGACTATTGCTAAATTTATTTAAAACATCAATCTGTCTATAGATTGAAGTTGATAGAGATAAAATGGTTGAAATACATTTTATAGTGTGTATTCAATGAGCAGTTTTGCAAGTGGGTCTAGGTTTAAGGCAGAATCTATCTATGATACCTATTTAAATTTGAACATCATTGGCTGAAGTTAGAATGGAATTAATTTGCTAAATGAACTTTAACACAAACTTCCAACATAAATAGAATTACAAAAACAAAGCAAATGTTTGGTCTTGTATGGTGAATGTCAACTATTAACGTAGTTATACTTGCAATATGCGTTAAAACTTTTTAAACTTAACCTGACATGGTTTAAGTGGGACAATCTGGGCTAATAGTGAACTATCTAAATTATAACATTGTTAGGAGCTACAGAAGTTTAAATGTTACTGTAAAATGTCGAAATGAAATATAATATTGTACACATATTATGTTATTATGAGTTATAAGTTTACAATAACTTTCTATAGTCGTACGTAATGAACCTAGAAAACGCGCGGTGGTTGACGGCTAACTACGTTCATAATATTGATTAAAACTGCGGTTAATAATGCAATATTCAGCAAAGTTACTTGATGAGAAGATTCGTTACACTTTCTCACTGCTATTTCATAAAGTAAAGAGCGTCAATTACCATTTTAATGCTGCAGTTAGCCACGGGAAATCCAGGTTTTCTTTGCATTGTAATTTAGGCGGGCGCGCAATCAAATTAAGATGCCATATAGTCATGCAATGGTGGGTGTTTGCATATTATTGTTATTGTTGTAAATAAATATCCTCAAGAACAACTTAATATAAGCTGTACTCAAATAAATTGGCAATTATTTTCCAACAACATCAAGTATTGACATTTTGCCATTTTGCGCGGAACTTCCGTTTGTTAAAAATTCTGGCACAGACAAAAAATATTGTTTTTTTTTAGTTAGTGGGTTCTAGGGTTCTCAAAACTCTGTTCCGAATCGAATAATGAGGACGAAAATATTAAATTATTTGAAACTATCAACTTAACGTATTAACTTCAAGAATAATATGCGAGAAAAATGTTTTTTTTATTTAATTATTTCGGAGTATTATGAAAAGTTTAGTACATCATTTAAATTGAATTGAAACAACATTAAAGTGTTATAAAATCTAACCATCTTGAATAATAAATCAATAAACAAAAACCTTCCAATGTCTTTAGTCAATTGTATTTTGAATAGTGGTTATTATCGATATTAATAACATATCGATTTGTGATTTTAATGACTGTTGCACATGTTTATGACACTGAAATTATCATACAGTGCTGCCAGATCTGAACCAATTCCTTTATGACCGGCTAGCGGCTAGCGGCTAAGGGTGTCAGACAACTTCCTTCCTTCCGTGTCCATCTTCACCTTAAGTGTGTGGCTGTGGATCAAAATGATCAACACGGTGGAATTAGTTAATTAGTTTGTTTAGAATCATTATCAAATCCACATGCTTCACTTTATGGCAGCCTGCATCAGTTAACTTGATGCTGAAAAAGGCCATACACATATACATAAACCAAAACGTGGATCGGAGTTTGATAGCAGTGTTATGCTCTTTCCACCGTAAGATTTGTGTAAATAAAATATTTAACAAAATGAAAAGCAAAATAAAGAGGGAAGTTAATAAACCACCTAGGCTAACTTAAACACTGTCTGTTAAAGAAAACATCCATAAATATCTTTGAAGTAAAGAGGATTTTACTATTTATTGATACTATTGAAAGAACCAGCAACAGTTGGTTTCTGACACAACAGTGGGGAGAATCCGTTTGAGTTGCAAGCAACCCAGTCATTCCCTGTCGTCTGTTATCATTTATCACTGACATGACTGACATTGACATTTTGATAATCCAACCGGCAACATCCGGCGAGTGCAGTAGTTTCAGAACAATCAAGAAATCGCTCCTTTACGCACCTATATTTTTCAATCGTAGGATTTCCATTTAATACGAAAGTAAAAAGAAAAACAAATTTTCTGAAGTATAAAATGGCAGAATTCACCGAGATCGATGGCAGTATTTTAGAAGGGGTAAATATCCTAAAAATATTATTTGATTTTTAAAGTGTTTGATTTTGAATAAAATGTGAATAAAAATATTTGCAGGGCGGCCAAATACTTCGTACCGCGATTTCTCTCAGCGCGATACTGGGGATACCAGTGCGGGTGACGAACATACGAGCTAAGCGCAGCAAGCCGGGCCTGGCGGCGCAGCACCTCATAGGTAACAGAGCATCTATTATTTTACTATTATATTTAGATGATTCAGCTGGGCATTGCCTAAAAAAATAGAACATTATTTTGGCAGGTACTTGTTGTAATTATATTTCATTGAAGAAATGCTACTGGTCTTAGCTATAAATTAAGATAAAAAAAAACCTTCTATCTTCCTACTGTTTCCCATTGCTATTAAATTTGCCTCAACCACTCCACATTTCATCAAACTCTTATTTTTTTAGATAGAGGATTTGTTGTATTTTATATGCTATCTACAAGCAATTTATTAATAGCAAATATTACATTTTTAAATAATTAATATGAATAAAAGAGTAATTTAAAAATATATTTGCACTATTATTGGGAATGGAATAAATCCCCGCCTCGCAGCAGTTAGGGTGTCAGAAGTAGGGACTCCAAGACAATTTACAGCATGTGTTGTCTATCTGGAGAAATAACACCAGGTACTACATAAAGTGCTAGATACATTTGCCATTGAGACCTTAATTATTTTAGACATATAATAAATTTTTGATTAATTTTCCAAGGGGTATTGTGTTACCCGGTAACTGGGTTCTGGAGGTCAGGTAGGCAGTCCCTCCATGTAAAACTCTAGTACTCAGCTGTATCCGGTTTAGACCAGAAGCCAACCCCAACATAGTTTTGAAAAGGCGAGGCAATGATGATTGTTTTGACTAATCTCTGTTCAAAGTAAAAAATCAAACATGCCTTCCTAGACTTATATAACACCAATTACATGATTTGAAGAAGTAGACCCTATGAAGATGAACCAGCAAGACTCCTTGGTTACTTAGTCAACTGTAGACAGATTTTTCTATAGGTTTCTCATATATTGTCCGTACAATAATAGCTCAAATTCAAAAACGTTTATTGAAATTAAGCTAATTCAATTAGCACTTTTTCACGTCAAAATACATTATGACAGCACCCCAAAACGCCCACCCTTCACTGCTTCCTAGTGCTGATGGTAGCCTCTAAGACTGTGACAATTATTTGACACAGGCATAAAGCTAGTGGCAGACATGTGCGGGGCCAAACTCAGGGGTGACAACATCGGCTCCACTGAGATTCAGTTCATCCCGGGCAAGAGGATCAAGAGAGGGCACTACGTGGCCGACACGCGCACCGCCGGGTGAGAACCACCGAGTTATTTGTCTTTGAAAGGTTATTTGCTTCTTATATTTGGTTTGCTGAATTATAATTTTAGCGAAGTAGCTGTTTCCCGCGGTTTTACCCGTGTCCCGAGGTAACTACTTCACGCACCCGGATAATTAAATATTTCGCATACGGATCCCTAAATCGAAAAATGGATTGGCACACCTGCTTGTTTTTGAAAGACCTATTCAATGATACCTCAAACGAGAGAATGCATAAGAAAAAAATATTCATCCCCATTTTACTTGTATGGGAGCTACCCTAAAAAAAATATTTTTCATAATTTTTTTTTTACCACTTTGTCGACGTAATCAATATACATATACCAAATTTCAGCTTTCTAGGACCAAGAACCTCTGAGCTATGCCGTGGACAGACAGACAGACGGACATTGCGAAATTATAAGGGTAACTTGTCGACTACGGAACCCTAAAAAGTATAATAAACAGAGCCCAGAACCTTCTCCAGGGTCCTCTATCTCCGTCCTAAATTTTATATAAATCAGTTCAGAAGATTCATAGATTACCCCTACAACCTTACAAACTCACTAACCTTACCTCTTTATAATATTAGTTTAGGTTAAGCTTTCTTATTTTCGTTGTGGAAAATTGCAATTGTTAAAATATCGCCACTAGTGGAGACTGACTATTTCAAAGTACCACGATAGTGTTACTTTTGTTTGAACTATGTGTGCAGTCTGATTGCAATAGACGAAAAACTTTAAAAACAAAAAAAAAACAATCGTCCTCCAAAAATTTTTTATTTTACGCTTTTGAGTGTCGATCCTACGGACGGACAGCAGAGTCTTAGTAATACGGTCCTGTTTTACCCTTTGGGAACCTTACGGAACCCTAAAACAAACATTTCAACAGGACTAAGAATCTCCTCCTTTTTTGGAAGTCGGTTAAAATGAACAAACTTTATCGTCACATCGCATCTAGTCAGTCCGTACTGTGAAATAGTTTTGGTGCGCCTTTGGGGTAGGAACACAGACAGCATGGCGCTCGCTTATGACGTCATACCCCCTCTCCCCTCGTCGTAGTTTTAAGGCCTCGAAAATACTCCTATAATATCTAGAGTACATTATATTCTCTCTCAAATTTACTCCTATGAAAAGCCAAACTAATTGCACGGTTCCAAATCATTAGTCTCATATCCTGGTCGAGACTTCTCAAATCGAAAATTTCCGAAGTCATAAAATAAAACTAACAAAAGACCTTATGGAAAATAACCGGCAAAATCTCCCTTATATTGAAATATCATTTTCATAAACATTTCTTCCCCACAAGTATGTTTACAATAAATAAGCGAAGGGGCTGATCATTAGCGTGCCACCCCACGACATAATTATCGGCGTCAGTAAGATATATTATTATTGAACGTTTTTTTTATATAAGTAGCTATTATGTCGTGTATGTGGGATGTCTATCTTTATCTCGAATACAATCGATATATATTTCTTTGTGACACCCACACGATCACTCTTCAATACGTATCGTTAGAAAAATGCTTTGATAGGTACAGTTCCTTTACAATGGACATGAAATTCCAACGATTCGTTTGAACTAAGCTACAGAAAAATATATTTAAGTCTCTTTTATAAAATATTGTATGCTATTATATAAAAAACTGATATATTTTTGCTCAAACACAGTATACTTTAATAAAAAGCGTTTCTCCTCATAATTTTACTCCAGAATCTTCCTCGGTGCGTTTACAAATATAATCATTTTGTCAAACAAAATGCTTTCAGGCACGGGTCAAGCATCAAGGTCCTAAAAGCGGCAAACCCCTACCCTCCTACAAACGGCAGTACCTAACAGCTAACCGCTAGACTGCCCACTGCGTCACCTGAAAGAATTTCGCATTGTTATCGCAATTTGCAAATCGATTCACATCACGCATTCTTGTGATGTCACGTTGATTGTTGATTGCAGTAATCCTAACTAATTTTGTAATTAAACCATTTATTTTTGCCACACATATTACAAATAAAAATTAAACGCACGAGGAGCAACGCTTACGTATTAAAAAAAATCACATAAAAAAAATAACAATACAAATCAATTTAAAAAAAAAGCTTAGACACATACATACACACACCATATATAAATAGATACACAATAATATGGGCGTTTGCTTAATGCGCTTTTACGATAAAATGGCTGAACAAATTTAGATGAAATGAATATAGGCTACTTCATATCCTGGTGTTAAAGGTACGCGGGTTGGCTCAGTACGCGAGTGAAACAGCGGGAAACAGCTGTTAAAGTAAATCGCATCGCGTTGAGAATTCGTAGTTTTGTGTTTGGTCCCATATTAGTTTTATGAGCTTTATTCATTGTTTTCTGTCGATGTTAGAATTAAGAATATTCCATTATTATACATACACTGTGTAATTGAATTCACTGTTTTTCTTAAAGGTATGCACTCAGTTCATTACGTAAATATCCAGAATTTCATTTGCTCAAAATAAAAATATTAAATTATAATAAAATAAACAAACCCCAAACTCGTTAAATTTCGTGGTTATACGGTACCGCGACAAGCTTAGGATAAAAGTAATAATGCTTATTTTTAAGATAATTTATTAAATATTTTTTGGTACTCCCCTTTACAATAAGATTAGAAAAACTTCCAAACTCTTTTTGCAGCTTATTCAATCCATTTTGAGTTCTATTCCATACTGGGATAAGGATGGTGTTGAAAGAAAAATAATGTTTACAATAACAAATATATTCTGCATCTGTTTTTGTTATGCCACCTTGGCAATAGAACTTTAAATCTTTTGAACAAACGGTAAATAGGGTGCGTTTAAATGTCTAATCTTATTATAAACTAGCTTCTGCCAGCGACTTCGTCCGCGTGGAATAGTGGTGCTCCGCTCCTATTGGTCTTAGCGTGATGATATATAGCCTATAGCCTTCCTCGATAAATGGACTATCTAACACTGAAAGAATTATTTAAATCGGACCAGAGGTTCCTGAGATTAGCGCGTTTAAACAAAATGACAACATTTCCCTTCACTGCTCTGCTCCTATTGATTGTAGCGTGATGAAAAGTATACTATAACCATCTCAGGAGTATGACAAATAATTGTACCAAGTTTCGTTAAAATCCGTCGAGTAGTTTTTGTTTCTATAGAGTTTATACAGACAGACAGACGGACAGACAGACAAAAATTTTACTGATTGCATTTTTGGCATCAGTATCGATCCCTAATCACCCCCTGATAGTTATTTTGGAAATATATTTCATGTACAGAATTGACCTCTCTACAGATTTATTATAAGTATAGATGGAGTATAGTCAATAATAGTCTTGTAAAAATTCATTGACTGAGTACATACCGGGAAAACAGCCAATTAAATTACCCCGTGTACGTATCGGGCGAAACCTCAGCGTCGAAACTTTCCGTTGTTTTTTGTTCCTATATTGAGAGTCATATACGCCCAGTTTATTATCTGTGGCTAGAGATGGGCAAAATGTTTTTGCCCTGGCAGGCAGAAAAATAAATTCCCGGCATTTTGGGCATCAATTTATTTTTGCCCGATATATCATAATCACAGGGCAAAAAAACTTGAGGTGAGGTGAACGTGGTATCACGATTTGGTTTATAATGCAAAAAAAAACGGAAATGATGATATTCAGGTCGGGGAAGGGGCCTGAAAATGTTCCACCAGTGTGGGTCGGTGGACAGATTGTAAAGGTGGTAGAGAAATTCAAGTACCTAGGTCACATACTGACATCTAAAATGAAAGATGATGCCGATATAGACCGCCAGCGCCGGGCATTGTCGGTGGTGGGGAACATGATCGCCAGAAGATTTTTTAATGCCAGCGTGCCGACCAAAATACACCTATTTAGGACGTACTGTCAGAGTTTCTACACGTGTCAGCTGTGGACCGAATACACGAAGAAGTCTCTGGATGTTATACGTGTTCAATATAACAACATATACAGGCACCTCATGGGTTTGGAACGACACTGTAGTGCCTCTGGGATGTTTGCAGAGGCACGGTTGAACACGTTCAATGCCATCCAAAGAAACCGTATTGCGTCATTCATGACCAGAGTTGGTACGTGTAGTAACATTATTGTTAAAGAGCTGGCTGGCAGAATGCATACCACTCGAATGTACAAGCAGTGGCTTGAAATAGCTGCTTGATGAAAACTTTTTATTTTTTGTCTACATTATTTTTATTTTTGATTAATAACTTTGTAACATTTTTTTTTTTTTTTCTTTTCTTTTCTTATAATGTGTTTTTTTTTTGTATTTTTTTCTGTTTTATGCTTATAATATGGATCTTGAGTCTGCAATAAAGAGTTATTATTATTATTTTGGTTTTCAAATTAATTTTTCTCAGGTTTTTTATTTTAACCTGGTATTTTTTAGAATCTTACGGGCATACGCCAGAGTGAGATTCTAATAATTAACTTCTAAGTAGTTTGAGAAGGTGGATTGTTCTGTACTGCATTGAAATTATTATCTAAATCTAGTTGTAGGAATTTTCTGACTATTCGGCATGTATTGAGTATAGCTGCTTTTTGAAGTGTGAGATAAGTAAATTTTGATAGGTTAAGTGCATTGAAGCTATTAAATATTTGTTTTGGTATAACACCTGTAGTTGATATTACAATTGGCACTATTGTTACTCGGTTCATTTTCCAAACTCTAGTAATTTCCTCTTGTAATTCTGTGTATTTCCTAATCTTCTCCGTAATCGTTTTTTGTATGTTGTTTGTGTTCGGGACTGCTATATCTATTATATATGTGTGTTTATTTTCTTTATCTACTAGTGTTATATCAGGTCTATTGTTATATATTGTGTGATCTGTGATTATAGTGCGGTCGTAGTACATTTTATAGAGCCGATTCTCTAAAACCGATCTTGGTGAATATTTGTAATATGGTGTGTATGGATCTTGCGTGAGTTTGCGTTTGATTGCGAGTTTTTGGTGAATGATATTTACGAGTTGGTTGTGTCTGTGTGTGTAATCGTTTTGAGTTAGTGTACTGCATGCTCCTGTGATATGTTGAATGGTTTCAGGTTTACTATGACATTTTCTGCATAAATCATTTCTAACTGTACTATCTTTAATTATGTATTTTCTATAGTTTTTCGTGTTAATGACTTGATCTTGTATGGCCAGCATAAATCCTTCGGTTTCCGGGAATAATCCACTTAACTCTAACCATTTGTTAGATGCTTCTTTGTCTATATATATCTGGTTTAAATCATTCGGATGTCTTCCATGTAGTTCTTTTTGCTTCCACTTTCTATGTATCTCTTCTGTATGTTGTGCTCTGTCTACTGTCTCAACATTTTCATCATCGCCTAGGTTAAGTGGTGTATATTGTTTGTCTATCTCGCTTATTGTTTTGTGTAATTGGCTAGTATTTTGTTTGCGTCTGAAAAATTGTTTAAGAGTTATAACTTGTCGTTTGTGAAGATGACCTATTTCTATTAATCCCCTACCTCCCTCTTTTCTAGAGATTATAACCCTTTCTATTGCCGATTTTGGATGATGATACCTATGTTGTGTTAATATGGTTCTTGTTTTTATTTCGAGAGAATGTAGTTCTGTTTTGGACCATTTGATTACCCCGAAGGAATAAGTTAATATAGGTATAGCGTATGTGTTTATGGATTTGAATAAATTTTTACTAGCTAGCCGCATTTTGCATAACGAATGAATCCTACTGTAATATTCTCTTTTTAATTTATCTTTAATAGTTTTATGCTCTAAAAGTCGTGCTTGGTTATATCCTAAGTATTTGTACAGTTCTTCGTCTTTCATCGCTTCTATTACTTCTTCTTTATCTGTTAAGTAATTTCCACCTACAATCTTACCCTTTTCTATGTTAAGTTTTCGGCATTTGTCTAGTCCAAAATCCATTCTTATGTCTTTTGAAAATGTCGTTGTTAGTTTTAATAAATTATTTAAGTCTGTATTTTTATTAGCATATAATTTTAAATCATCCATATATAATAAATGTGTTAATTGATGTGATTGTGATCTATTTGCCTTAATATCAAAACCTAATTTAGATTCAATTAAAGTTCGTGAGAGTGGATTCAGGGCCAGACAAAACCATAGAGGGCTTAAAGAATCCCCTTGGAATATGCCTTTTTTAATTGCTATTTCATCTATAGTTAAGTTTGCGGTTTTTGTTTGTAGTTTCAGCGTAGTTCTCCAAAATTGCATAGTAGTCTTAAGAAAATTTATTATTAATGGGTGGATTTTATAAATATTTAATACTTGGATCAGCCACGAGTGAGGGACGCTATCGAAAGCTTTCTTGTAATCTATGTAGGCAATGTATAAGTTTCTTCTAGATCGTTGGACGTGTTTTAAGATAGTGGAGTCTATAATTAATTGTTCTTTGCAGCCCATATGCCCGCGTCTACAACCTTTCTGTTCTTCAGTTAAAATATTATACTTTTCAGTGTGATTTATAATTTTATTGGTTATGCATGATGTTATGATTTTATACAGAGTTGGGAGACAAGTAATTGGTCTATATTGTGAAGGATCCTGGGTTTGATTCGATTTTGGGATCATGTAAGTTATTCCTTTAGTTAGAAATTCTGGCATATTATGATTGCCTTTTAAGATATCATTTATTTGTTCTGCTAATGTTTTGTGAAGTGATTGAAGTTTTTTAATCCAAAAATTATGTAATCCATCTATGCCTGCTGCTTTCCAATTATGAGTTTTGTTAATAATCGCTGTTATTTCGGAAGTATCTATATCTTTAAAGGGCATTTCTTCTATTGTTTCAGTTCTAGCTATTTCTTCTTCTATCCATTGAGCTTCTTTATTGTGTTCGGCGCTATCTGACCAAATACTCTGCCAAAATTCTTTTAGAGACTCTTGTGTAGGGGGGTTTAGTATTGTTGTATTGTTACCTTTAAGCTGTCTATAAAATTGTTTCTCATTTTTTGTAAATAATATATTGTTTTCTTTTCGTTCTTTAGCTTTTTTGTATCTCGCTAGCCTATGGCTTTTAACTAGGAGTTTCTGTTTAAGTGTGTCTAAGTGTTCTTCTATTCTTTTATTAAAATTTTCATGTGAGCTGTGTTGTTTAGTCTTTGCTATAATATCCTTAACTTTTGCTACAAGTTTCCTTGACATGTTACCGTTTTTATATTGAGTTAATCTGCCTATATCTTTTCTTAACCGGTCTATATCCATTTCTAACCTTTTTTGCCATGGTGGGTCGCCTTTTATTCTATTATTATAGTTAAGTCTTTCTGTATTTATTTTTAATTTAAAATGTGTTGTAACTGTAAGAGCTATGCAATAAATTAGTGAGTGTGTATCTCCTAAGTTTTCTAAAGATGATAATTTGGGAGGGATAATTTTTTGATTAAATATATTTATTATATCTGATACTTGGCGCGATGGTCTTATTTTTGGTAGTAAGGGTCTACATGTAGGGTCCATTCCATTATATTTTAACAGGTTAGCTTCTAATTCATTATTTAATATATTCACTACTGAAAGATCATATGTAAGTTCTGTTTGTGTTGGTTCAATATTTTCTGCAGTATATTGACTGTTATGGTGTGTAATATCTGTATCACAGTAGTCATTTGTTAGATTTGAGTCATGTTGTGAGGTATGATTGTATGTAAGTGATTGAGTTTGAGTAAGGTGAGGTTGAGTTAAGTGTAAGGTGTTTATGGATTGAGTAGTAGATATACTTTGGTCTTCTTCTTTTTTGAGTTGTTCTGCTACTTCAAATCTTATTCTATTTATAGTGTCGTCTGATAGTAGTTTATTTCTAATAATAACACGTCTTTGGTCTGCTATTCTTTGTTCTGTTACATTAAGTTCTGGGTACTGTAGTTTAAATTTTTCAGATAATTGTGTGCAGTACATTGTTCTGTCCTCTTCAAGTTTTGTGATGTAATAGTATGTGCGCATGATGAATATGTTCATATCTTCAGTCCATTTCATGCGCACTCTGGGTTTTCCCGCTTTGGTGGTCGCAGGCTGAGTAGCTGACGCCACCTGCGAAGCATCCTCGGCGGAACTAACTGCTCTAATGTCATCTCTATTGTCTAGTCTGTCTGTCAGTTCGGCTGTAGTATTTTTATCGGGGAGAACCCGCCTGCTCAGTCCCCCACCGCCGATGGATCGTATGCTGAGACACCCAGCATCGGCCCCAGGTGTGCCCCGACGATTGCCCTCGGGTAGCGGTCCTATACGTACTTTCTTCGATCTAGTCTCCATGTTAATGGGTTTCCAGAGCCACGTTAGCCACGCCAGTAACTTTTCTTTCGTGTGTCCGCCCCCCACGTGATTAGATGGTCAATCGGGACGTGTGGTTGTTTTAGGGTATTATTATTATTATTATTAATTGTTTTTTTTTATGTTAATGGGTAGTTAATAGAAATAAATGAAGCAACGTGTATGTTTTAACACATTTTCATTTTATTTTAAAATAATATCATTGAAATGTTTTTTTTTTTTTGTTAAAATCAGGATATACGAACGAAAAACATAATTTGAATGTAGAAAAAATAAAATTGTGCGAAGTTAGATAAAAAAAAAAAAAATATAAAAAAAAAATGTTTTTGGAACAATTCTAATATAAATTCTAATAAATAACAGCAACACCATTTAGTTATATCGATATGGGTATCGTTTTCGAGGTTATTAGGGATGCTGATCACGAATATGAGATCTTTAGTCAGATCCAAGATGGCAGACTCGACCTTTTTAGTAGTATCGTCATGGGTATAGTTTTCGGGGTTTTAGGGGTGCTGATCACGAATATGAGACCATTTTACAGATCTAAGATGGCGGAGTTGATATTTCTAGTTATATCGATATGGGTATCGTTTTCGAGGTCTTTAGGGGTGCTGATCACGTATATGAGACCTCTCATACTCATACGTTACTCGACTTTTTTAGTTAAATCGATATGAAAAACGAATACAAACAGAAAAACTAATGAAAACGATACCCATATCATATTAATAGAAAAAGTCGAGTCGACCATCTTGGATCTGACTAAAGATCTCATATTCGTGATCAGCATCCCTAATAACCTCGAAAACGACACCCATATCGATATAAATAAAAAAGGTCGAGTCGGCCATTTTGGATCTGACTAAAGATCTCATATTCATGATCAGCGTCCTTAATAACCTCGAAAACGACACCCATATAGATATAACTAAGAAAGGTCGAGTCGGCCACATTAGATCTGACTAAAGATCTCATATTTGTGATCAGCATCCCTAATAACCTCGAAAACGACACAAATATCGATATAACTAAAAAAGGTCGAGTCGGCCATCTTGGATCTGACTAAAGATCTCATATTCGTGATCAGCATCCCTAATAACCTCGAAAACGACACAAATATCGATATAACTAAAAAAGGTCGTGTCGGCCATCTTGGGTCTGACTAAAGATCTCATATTCATGATTAGCATCCTTAATAACCTCGAAAACGACACCCATATAGATTTAACTAAAAAAGGTCGAGTCGGCCATCTTGGGTCTGACTAAAGATCTCATATTCATGATCAGCATCCTTAATAACCTCGAAAACGACACCCATATCGATATAACTAAAAAAGGTCGAGTCAGCCATCTTGGATCTGACTAAAGATCTCATATTCGTGATCAGCATCCCTAATAACCTCGGAAACGACACAAATATCGATATAACTAAAAAAGGTCGAGTCTGCCATCTTGGATCTGACTAAAGATCTCATATTCGTGATCAACATCCCTAATAACCTCGAAAACGACACAAATATCGATATAACTAAAAAAAGGTCGAGTCGGCCATCTTGGATCTGACTAAAGATCTCAAATTCGTGATCAGCATCCCTAATAACCTCGAAAACGACACAAATATCGATATAACTAAAAAAGGTCGAGTCGGCCATCTTGGGTCTGACTAAAGATCTCATATTCATGATCAGCATCCTTAATAACCTCGAAAACGACACCCATATCGATATAACTAAAAAAGGTCGAGTCGGCCATCTTGGATCTGACTAAAGATCTCATATTCGTGATCAGCATCCCTAATAACCTCGGAAACGACACAAATATCGATATAACTAAAAAAGGTCGAGTCGGCCATCTTGGATCTGACTAAAGATCTCATATTCGTGATCAGCATCCCTAATAACCTCGAAAACGACACAAATATCGATATAACTAAAAAAGGTCGAGTCGGCCATCTTGGATCTGACTAAAGATCTCATATTCATGATCAGCATCCTTAATAACCTCTAAAACGACACCCATATCGATATTACTAAAAAAGGTCGAGTCTGCCTAAAACTCTGAAATTGATTCAACACATTCAGATATTAAAAAATCGCGATCTCCATGTTGGATCCATAAAAAGTCTGTATTTCTGTCTGTATCATAATTCTGTAACATTTACAAATTCAATTAGAAATAAGTTAGGTCTATTTCCAACGCTAGCATAAACTAAACAATTTAATTTTGTAACAGATAATATATGCCCAGATAAATTCCCAAAGACAGAAATTTATTGGCACTTATTATGAATTTTCCCAATCTGCCCAAACTGCCGGGCATTTTGCCCATCTCTATCTGTGGCACATTAAAAAGGCCGATGGCGATGATGAAAAGAATATGATCAGAAAACATTTAATTTTTCGTGCTGGGCAGTTCGATCAGCCTCCTCATGCAGATTGCGCTGCCGTGCGCGCTGCTGGCCGACGGGCCGGTCACGCTGGACCTGAAGGGCGGCACCAACGCCGACATGGCGCCGCAGATCGAGTACATGACCGAAGTCTTCAGGAACGTGCTCAAACTATTCGGAGCCACGTTTGATATGACGGTGCATAGACGCGGGTAAGTGTAACGGTTCTTTTTTATCTGACTGCGCGACGGAAAGGAGAATTATGTGTTTTGCTAAAGGTTGTTTAAAACGAGTCTTACATTGAGGTAGATTTTTGGAAACAGTAGCCTTGAGCCTTGGAGAGCGGTGGTAGCGCGAACTACTCATGTTAGTTGCGTCTCTCAGACATGAGGTTACGCCTAGGAAGAAAAAGAAGCCTTAAGCCGAACTTTTCCATCCGATAGTAAGAAAACTTGGTCAATGACCAAAGGCCATGAGGGCAAAGGATTGAAAGAAGGAACACGGATGGCTTTTACTCAGTAACTATATTTTTTTATTCCTACATAACATAATATATTATCTTCACGTTATGCCTATTACAGAGATAGCATAAGATGTATTTCAATTTCCGTTACCTATTTAATCAGTATTCGCAAGTAAGCCTCTTAACTTTTAAAATTTCTTAATATCTTAAATCCGTTCTTACCGCCGATGGCACCCACGCGGTCATATTCCTCATTGAACCTCAAAGCCTCGTTGTAGGTACTATCCCAAGGGCGGCGGCTTCGTGACGGTGGATGTGACGCCCATCCACAAGTTTGTGGGCACCAAGGTCATGGAGCGAGGCTTCATCAGCAAGATCTATGGCTGGAGCTTCGTGGCCGGGACTCTGCCTATGCGGGTATGTCGAACAATATTAAGTTACTAGTGAGAAGAGAAATAGAACCTTATGTCGTTGGAGTAGGGTAAGTGGACTCTTGTTACGTAAAACGTACATAAAATATTGTTCTCAAACATTAGTTGTTAAATAATTCCTCGCATTATTTATAGAAAGACAAGTAAATAATATACTTTTTGGTCTTCTTGTTCTAATCCGGAATTTACTATGTTAAGAAATACTGGCAAAAATAATACCAGCTAATACGGGCAAAAAATTTCGACCAAAGGTACAATTTCACCGCCAGACCAGTTTCTAAAGTATATAAGTTATATTCGAATATAAACTTTAATTACTGTACAGACATTCCAATTTCTTTTACCGCAATGTTTATTCTCTGACGCACCCCTTTTAGTAGAAGTGCCGAAAGCACGCGTATACCAGACTCAAGGCGGGCGACCCCGTCAACAGCAACTGTTTTTTTACGTAATGTCTAACAATAGGCAAACATTATTATATATTTATTTTTATATATATAAGAACTCTTAAAAGTACATCATTACTTTTCTCAGAAATGCTCATGGATACAAGTATTTCAAGTAGGTAGGCATTTCTTGTTTAAGCAGGCTTAGGCTTCGTTCACACGGCATTGTCCTGCACGTTTTTTTTGTAATCGTTTTTTTAACGTATAGTCAACCGGGTGTTCACACGGTAAATTTTCATTCATGTAAAAACGTATAGCCGCAGTCTCCACACAGTTGTCACAGTGAGTGGACGTCAGTGATGGATCCACGCTTGGTTGTAGGCTTTTATATTGGTTTAATCGAAGGCGCCACCGTTTTGTCCGCCTACAGACCAGAAGGTTTCGGTACATCCTATAAATAAGGCGTACTAAATAATTGAGAAGTGTTAGCACTTTTACATGCGTTGACACAGTGCCGCCCCAGATAAATATTGTAAACTCTCAATTTATTATTATGTATTATTTGTTTGTGTGTGTCTGCTGACACTATAGTTTCGGCCTATATAAATCATGTGATTATATTAAATCAAAGAGTATCTTAGAACACGCAGCCGTATCATTTACACTGGTGACCCCGACGTGATTTATACCCAGCTACGGACCCGGTTTATGCCTGCCGGCTGGTATAACTGTCACTGTCGTAAGCCAACCTGACCAACGTTTCATCACCGCTTATCTGCCGGACATATCCTCATTATCGATATTACGTGATTGCACATTTCAGTTGGCCTCCCACAAGCGGGTCTCACCGACTGAAATTTCAAGAGGCATAAAACGTATATCGTAGACTTTACGTGACTTACTCCAGGTCGAAAATATATGAAGATGGCAACACCCAGGCAGAACGTTTCGGGAATGGTATATTCGCCCGTAGCTCAGCAAGCACCACAGTGCAGTCAAGAGCTTCCAGTAGACAGAGGACAGGTAGAGACCGTCTCCATACAGTCTAGATTGTCAGATTTTTGGCCAGCGTACCCTAGACTATGGTTTACGCATTTTGAAGCGGTAATGGGACCGCAAAAACAAGGCGATGATGTAAGATACCAAGCCGTTATTGCTAGACTTGGCTTAGACGCTCTGCAACAGGTTAGTGACATTGTTGCGAATCCTCCATCAGGGAATAAGTACGGGACATTAAAAATGCGTCTAATTAACGCGTATGAAGAGTCAGAAACCCGGAAGTTACAGAAATTGATGGAGGAAATGGAGCTCGGTGATCAGAAGCCGTCACAGCTATTACGCAAGATGCGGGAACTAGCTGTAAACAAGATACCCGACGACACATTGCGCATGATGTGGACAAAACTCTTGCCACCGTCAGTTCGGGTAGTTTTGAGTGTAAGCGGTACTACTGACCTCGATCACCTGTCACAAGTAGCTGACACAGTGTTGGAAAGTGTTACGCCGCGTAACCAGGTCGCGCAAGTTTCATGCACTAATGATATGACATTTATATGCAAACAATTAGAAGAAATGTCATTAGAACTTGCTGAATTAAAACGTCGCGATAGGCACAGAGAAAAGTCTCGAAGCCGCGATAGGTCGCGCTATAGGTCAAGCTCAAGACGAAGAGAACCTTGGGTGTGTTATTTACATCGCAGATTTGGTGCGAATGCGCACTACTGCGGAAACCAACGCCGATGTAACTTCAAAAAATTGCCACAGCAGTCGGAAAACTAAAACTGACTCCGATTATGGCAGGACTCGGCGTCAACCCAACACCAAACTGTCGTCTCTGTGTTACCGACTTTAACAGTGGTACACAATTTTTGATAGACACGGGGGCAGAGGTGTCTGTGCTTGCAGTCAAGAACAGGAAAGTCACAGCAAATGCCAGTGCGTACAGTCTATACGCAGCAAATGGGACTCCGATTCGTACATACGGTGAGAAAACGTTATATCTCAACTTGGGACTACGGCGTGTCTTCAAGTGGACGTTCATAGTAGCCGACGTACGACGTTCCATCATCGGTGCTGACTTTCTGAAGAGCAAGAAACTCCTGGTTGACTTAGATGCTCGGAAATTGGTAGACAAAGTCACAGAACTGAGTGTTATTACCAAGGTGTCACAATGTGCTGATTCAACTATTCGCACGATTGACCGTAATAACATTTATTATGACTTATTGCAAAAATATAGCAGCATAACTAAACCGCGCAATTTGCAACTTCCGATGCACAATATCGAGCACAGAATCATAACAACGAAGGTGACCCCAATACACGAACGGGTACGGCCATTGAATCCCGAACGTTACAAAGCTGCCAAAAAGGAATTTGAGAAGATGATGGAAGATGGAATCTGTAGACCTTCAAGTAGTCCTTGGGCTTCCCCTCTACACGTGGTTAACAAGAAGAATGGCGAGATTAGGCCATGTGGAGATTACCGCCGCCTGAATTCCATCACAGTCCCGGATCGCTATCCTGTTCCACGCATCCAGGATTTCACGTATATCATGAAGGGGAAGACAATATATACGAAACTTGATATTTCAAGGGCATTCCACATTATAAATATTCATCCTGAAGATATCCCGAAAACCGCCATAATAACACCGTTTGGATTGTTTGAGTTCATAAAAATGACGTTCGGCCTGCGCAACGCCGCGCAAACATTTCAACGCTTCATGGACATGGTACTGAAAGGCCTGGACTTTGTGTACTGTTTTATTGACGATATACTAATATGTTCGGAGGAGAACAGCCACAAACAAGACCTGGAAGAAGTATTGAAGAGGCTGCAGCAGTATGGCATCACGCTGAACATAGGAAAGTGTGAGTTCGGAAAAACTGAGCTAGAGTTCCTGGGATATCATATTGACAAGGATGGGATGCGCCCACTAGAAGACAAGGTCAAGGCAATAACCAACTATCCGAGACCCAAAACCATACAAGAGTTACGAAGATTTCTTGGGATAGTAAATTTCTATCGTACCAATTTACCACGTGCAGCTGAGCATCAAATGGAACTGAACAAATATCTACATGGCGCCAAGAAAAATGACAAGAGACCAGTACCATGGACAGAAAAGGGAATACAAGCTTTTGAGAAGTGTAAAGAAAGCATACGAAGCGCTGTTACACTATCCCATCCCTCCATGACGTCACCCCTGACGCTGGTCACTGATTGTTCTGATACGTGCGCAGGATCAGTACTGCAACAAAAGGTTGATGAGAAATGGCAACCACTGGGTTTCTTTTCAAAGGCTCTCAGCCCAGCCCAGAGAAAGTACTGTACGTACGATAAAGAGCTATTGGCAATTTACATGTCAATTAAGCATTTTCGCCATATGATCGAGGGAAGAGAACTTACGATACTCACCGATCATAAACCGCTCACGTTCGCATTAACCAAGGCCTCATCGAATAATGATACTCCAAGGAGGCTCCGACATCTGGATTTTATCTCGCAATTTTGCTCGAAGATTAAACACATTCCGGGCGAGGAAAATGCTGTCGCCGACGCACTTTCAAGAATCGAGGAAATCAATTTTCCAAGTTCCTTGAACTACGAGGATTTAGCTCAAGATCAGCAACACAATGAAGAGCTACTCAAGTTGTTGAACAACGATAAGTTGAAGTTCAAGAAGTGCTCATTACCTAATAGTGACAAGCAAGTTGCGTGCGAGACGTCGACCGGAAAAATTCGACCCTATTTACCGCTACAGTACCGAAAATCAGCATTCAATGCAGTTCACGGTCTCAGTCATCCGGGGATTAGAAGTACCAGGAAATTGATGTCGGAAAGATTTTTTTGGCCTCACATGAATAAGGATGTGGGAACATGGGCGAAAACATGCATAGATTGCCAGAAGTCCAAAATAACTCGTCACACTGTTTCGCCACTGAGCGAGTTCCCACGAGCTGAGAGATTCGAGCATATACACATAGACATCGTAGGGAAATTACCGTTGTCCGGAGAATTTGAATATTGTGTCACTATCATAGACAGAAAGACAAAATGGCCTGAAGCTATTCCAGTACGGAATATCACCGCTGAAACTATTTGTAAAACATTGATTAGCGGTTGGATTGCGAGATTTGGCTGTCCAATAACAATAACAACGGATCAAGGACGCCAGTTCGAGTCGGATCTATTCCATCAGCTGACAAAGCGATTAGGAATAAATCAGATCCATACAACTCCTTATCATCCGCAAGCGAACGGCCAAATAGAGAGGTGGCACAGATGTCTAAAATCCGCCCTAACAGCAAGGAATAACTGTACAAATTGGGTGGACGGATTACCTATGGTTATGCTCGGGCTTCGCACAGCTATTAGTGAAAAGAGTGGTGTAAGCGCAGCGCAAATGACTTACGGTGCAACCTTGCGACTGCCAGCTGATTATTTTGCTGACAGAAAAACGTCACTGACCGACGCCGCTTACGTCACACAACTCGCAAATACTATGCGCACATTGCGAAGCGATACGGTGAATCACTGCACGAGTCGAAGATTTTTTGTGCACAAGGAACTTCAGAAATGCGATTATGTTTTCCTCCGAAGAGACATGATGAAGAAGTCGCTGACTGCTCCTTATGAAGGTCCTTACAAAGTCTTAAAGCGTGAAGGGAAATGCTATACGATCCAACTTCTGGACAGGAACGCCGTCGTGTCCGTAGATCGACTGAAACCAGCATTCATCCTAGAAACCGCAGAAGACAAGATGGACAACGTGCACACAGCAACAGCCACGGCCAAAGTAATGACACCGGTAACACGCGAGAATTTACCAGCACCTGCAGAAACAGGCGCGCGACATGTCACCCGAGCCGGTCGTGTAATTCGACCCGTCGTGCGATTTGCCAACTAGATAGTTAGGCATAAGTACTTAATTAATTGTTCTTTTACTTTATACATCTTTATTGTTTTATTGTTTTGTTTAATGTTTACCGAAAATCTTATATCAAAGGGGGGAGTACTGTTAGCACTTTTACATGCGTTGACACAGTGCCGCCCCAGATAAATATTGTAAACTCTCAATTTATTATTATGTATTATTTGTTTGTGTGTGTCTGCTGACACTATAGTTTCGGCCTATATAAATCATGTGATTATATTAAATCAAAGAGTATCTTAGAACACGCAGTCGTATCATTTACAAGAAGTTATACAATGATCTTAGAAACGATGAAAAGAAGTCTCATGTTCGGTTGCTAGTCGATAAAAAACGTGTGAACATGCTGCCGTGTGAACGAGACAAAGCTATATTATGTGCCACTGCAAACCGAATACGTTAAAGTTCATTCGATTTGCTTGACAAGTCCGTTGAGTATTCGTTTGAACGTATAAACGGTGTACGATATTTTGCAGTACAAACGCCATGTGAATGGGTCTATGTACAATACATGTGCCCAGTAGCGGCGTTAGGGTAGGGCGAGGTGGGGCGACCGCCCAGGGCGCCGGATCTGAAGGGGCGCCGCAGGCGCCCTTTTTATATCCTCTCACTCTTTGAGGCCTACTTACCCTCATACATATAGTTTGCTTAGCAAAAGTTTTCTTGAATTTGTCATCAAATGTCTATCAATTTCGGGTTTTTCTGCGTTATTGACATTAGAATGCAAAAGTTGACAAGAAAAAAGCTGTCGTCAATTTTCCCGCAAATGAGAATGGGCGTGTTGGTGCCCCTCCAGTATCGTCTTTACCATAAGGGCACTCGGGGCGCCATTGTCACGGGGCCCCCCAAAAACGAAGCATTCAATTATTATAATATTGTTACTAGCTGTTTTACCCACATCCCAAGTGAACTCCTTCGCGCACCCGGGTAAAAAGTAGCCTATGTCCTTTCTCAGGCTCTAGACTATCTGTGTACCAAATTTCATTTAAACCGGTTCAGTAGTTTTGGCGTGAAAACGCGACAAACAGGCTGACATAGTTACTTTCGCATTTATAATATTAGTAAGGATTATTATGTTGCTCATACCTATTAATAAAAAAATTTCGCGCTCGCTTCGCTCGCGCTCTAACTCTTATTGCTCTGATGTTCTCTTAGCTTACTGTTTATGGTTTATAACTCCAAAAACAGATAATGGCCGCGATTCTCTTGACACCATCTAAATTAAATTTAGTCTATAATTCTCTCTTTCCATCAACAAATATAAGAAAGGGATAGCAAACTTTTAACACCTGTCAAATTAGAAAAAAATAGTTTTCCATACAAAATTAAACATCACGACGTAACATCTCGACTAAATAAACAAACCTGTACGAACAAAATGTCATCTGTCATTTAATTTGACAGCACTGAATTACTTGCTATCCTCTTCTTGTATTTCGCAATAGAAAAAGAGCATGATATTTTAAAATTAGTTTAGTCGTGTGTAAGTCAGAATCGGCACCAATATATCTTTTCCTACCTATGCACATAGTCTAAATTTTTAACATAAATAGTCCAAAGTATACACTCTGGTTAAAAACAAAATAATATAATATTTTCCATAAGACGACAATATTGGGTCAGGGAAATGTGGTAGAATGGTCAGGGAAATGTCAGGGAACTATTTTTGGTATTTATAATGGAAACCCCGCTTATAGTTTCGCCATGACCTTCTGTCTGTCTGTCTGTCCACGGTATAGCTAAGCGTTCTTTAGTACAAGAAAGCTGAAATTTGGTATGGATATGTATACAAGATTTTTTTAACCAGTGCGCAAATTTTGTCTAAAAAAACTTCAACACTTTTTAACAAACACGTATTTTTCAGTTTATTAGGTCTTAGTACTTAAAAAAAAGTTATCGTTTGCGCAAAATATTCATTTAAGAACTTAATTTGTTTAAAACTCGCCGGTCGGCTTGTGTGTAGATATCAGCTGAGTCGTATTGTACTTGTAAGCTCGCTCTTGCATGCTCAGGCAGTGTAGTGCTATTACGATTTATTTTACGATTGTATCCATTACCAGGGCCGCGCCGCCCCTGTGTGCGAAGTGTGCGGCGCACACAGGCGCCAGGGCAGTAGGGGCGCCGGATGAAATGCCAGCGCCAGTTTTTAATATTATTTTTGTCACTTATCAACATATTATCTCATAGTTGAGCATCGATGACTAAGTAGATACAAGTCTCCCAAAACAATATTTATGATTGTGGTTTAATTTTACACTATTTGAATTGACCCACTGTTTACGTTTCGGGTTTTAGTTTACATGAACTACGAGCTCTGGATTAAAATCAAAAGAACCACCGCAGTCGCTACAATAGGCGATTACTTTATTACAAAAGCCGTGCCGTGGATGAGTTTATCAACGCAATTCGATGCGATGCGACGCGAGCGAAATGTGGTCACCGAGGACTCCCCAATTTTAACGAGCGAAAGAACCAAAACAATTACAAAAGTAAAAAAAATGAGTAGTTTCAATGGAACAGGAAAGATTATATAGGCTTAGGCTAGCTCTCCTAAGTATTACATAAACCTACACAGAAATGTACGAAGTTTTCATTGTTTTTGCGGAAAAGCAACATAAGCTTTAATTTGTTACAGTTATCACTTAAATCAAAGCGTGAGCAGAGGCGTAGCTACCCAAGGGCTAGCCGGACAGTGCCCTGGGGCCCCCAAGCTAGAAGGGCCCCCAAAATCTGATTAGCCAACCTCTTATTAAACTAGCGAAAAATTCTCTCATCTTCGGAAACTAAATAAAATAGGTTGCAACATCATCAATCAAGGTATCATCAAAAAAATATTATTCCCCATAATCATCTTGCTAAAGAAGAAATTTGCGCTCGTTTAGCTCGCGCTTTCAATTACGTATATAATTTATTTTCAGATACTGTTTTTGTTACTATTTATTGAAAAACGATCCTATAATTAAAATGCTACAAAATTCGCGCTCGCTTCGCTCGCACTTTCGATTACGTACGTATTTTTATTTCTTCTCGAACTCTGTTTTTGTTACCATTTATTGATAAATATTATTCCCTTTAATTATCATGCTAAAAAAATTCACGCTCGCTTCGCTCGCGCTTTCGATTACGACATAGTGTAATTTCTAGCAACATAGTGTTTATTTATTTTATTAAAATGCGAAAGATTTTGTTTCTTTTGAGAAAAGTCTATCATCTACGCGCTACGTCACTGCTCTGAAATATGACTTACCAAACAAAAAAGAATAATCAAAATCAATTCATAATTGGTGGAGTAATCGCGTAACAGACACAAAACATAGTCGACTTGAGAACCTTTTCCATTTTTAAAGTCGGTTAAAAAAGAGGCGCTTCATAGGTTTCGCACACAGGCGCTGCCAGGGCTCGGCGCGGTCCTGTCCATTACGATTATGCCCATGTTTTACTTACTTACTTACTAAACATAGAAATGTGTTCAATTACTGATACCGAACCACCAAAAAAAATGCGCACTGGTTAAAAACGCCGATTCTTTCCAAATGTTGGAACCCTCGGTGCGCTAGTCTGACTCGCACTTGGCCAGTTTTTTTCCGTATGGGTTTAAATTGCGGGTTAGGGGGCGCCGCAAAAATCTCGCCCAGGGCGCTGATGGGGGTAAAACCGGCACTGCATGTGCCACTATTTATTCGTTAAGACGTATACTGCAATAAAACGTGCAGGACAATGCCGTGTGAACGAAGCCTTAGGCAGTCCCCCACCTTACGTAAAGAACCGAGGCCTTATAAAAATAATAATAGAAAAGTTTACGCCTACCATCGGAATCTTACGAATATTATTACGTCATAGCAATAAGACCCTCTTGGGAATTGAAAAAAAATAAAACCGACTTCCAAAAAAAACTGAAAAGTAAAAAATAATTTTATTTAAACGCTTTACGACCAAAACATCGCTCTAGAAGTCGGTGTCTTGTAAGTTACTATTGTTAGTATTTCGCCACCGACTTCGAAAGCGATGTTTTGGTCGTAAAGCGTTTAAATAAAATTATTTTTTACTTTTCAGTTTTTTTTGGAAGTCGGTTTTATTTTTTTGTAAAAAGTTTTTTATTTTTTCGCTTTTCAGTGTCTCGGTCTTGCTATCTTAACAAAATAAACACACCACTTTTTTTTAGGTTGTAATAAGCGTAAACAACCAAATCATCTAAGTATTTGGCATATCAGCAGGTAGAGATAAATCGTTATTTTTGATATATTTATAAAACGGCTGAACCGGTAGTGATAAAATTTATATGGGACCACCTGGAAAGTATACCCTACCAAATAAAAAAACAATTTTGCAAATCGGTCCAGGAGTCTTCGAGTAATCGGTGAACATACATAAAAAATAAAAAAAAAAAAAGATCCCGACGAATTGAGAACCTCCTCCTTTTTTTTGAAGTCGGTTAAAAATAGCTACAATAGAACTTTTCCCCCAATATGTAGAGACAAAGCTTTTCCCATGGCAACGGCCAGTTTTTTTTAATTTCTTCAGTTTTTTAAAATTAAATAGCAACAAATGTTTTTAAGTTAAACGGTTATAGGGAAAATAAAAGTTTTTCTGTACTATATAGTCATATTTATGTAGGTAATGTACTTAAAGCTAAAAAATACCTTAAATAAAATATGAAAACTATACTTATTAAAACTGCCTCAGCCCTATGTACCTGTCTTTTGTAAATTTGACTTTCAAAAATCTTTTATTTTTAAACTAAGCTGAAAATTAGCAAATTCTCAGCCTAGTTTGAAAAAAAAAATTTTTTTGAATTAATCTCAAAAATAAAATCGAAGTTATAATTTCAATTACTAATTTGTCCGAGAAGCAACAAAGGGCTAAATAAAACCGTGTAAAAAATTGTCTGTGTTACATAAGCTGCTGGAAAAACATAAATCACGTTGGATCGGATCACGTTGATCCATTGCTCTTCGCTCAAACACTAGCTAGGGCATATTTCTGCTTTGCATTTATCAAATCGACCCCTATCTATTTCGCGGTCATCGAAATACAATCCCTTGTACGCATCCCTAAAAATGTTTAGTACTTTGCGCTTTATCCCGCGTGCCATAGAAAACGTTTATATTTGCATTAATGTAATAGTCATAGAAATGTTCTTTGCGTGTGTCAAGTTTTATCAAAATTTGTTAAGTAATTCTTGCGCAAAAATGTCACAAACATCCATCGCCCTAACTTTCGCGTCTATCATATTTATTTTTATTTTTGATTAAGTGATTTCACCAACAGTAATTTACAAAGGGTCTTAGATACTAGTTCAACAGAATGACAATAGTGTAACAATTACTTAAAGGCAAACACAGCATTCCGTATATATGACTGACTGACGGATCACCGCACAGCCTAAACCGCTGATCGTAGAGACCTGAACTTTGGAGGGTGTATTCTTTGTTTGACATAGTTTGTATGAAATTCGTCATTTTTATTCGGGCGAAGCTGGCGGAAAGCTAGTAGACTTGAATTTATAGTAACAGCTATTTCACATATTAGTAGTACTATGATAGTTTTTCTTATATGGTAATTATGGTGCAGCTGGCGAACCAGATGTCCGAGGGGTTCAAGGAGAAGATATGCGACCTGCACCCTCGCACCGATATCACCGTGCTGAAGGAGGACCTGAACCTCGCGCCTAACAACTGCAGTGGTATCATGTGAGTGACTTTATACTTCTAGGTACCTACGATATGGACTGATGGTCTGGATTGTTCGATAGTGTTACTACGGCTTCGGAACGCAAAGGCCATTGATAAAAAAACTGTAATCTGAAGTTGACTGTTTAACCATTTCTCACCTCTCAAAAAATATTTATTCAAATTAGGCTGAAAATCAGCACTTTTCGAACGTCAAATTTACAAAAGACAGCCCCCAAACCGCCCGCCCTTCATCACTTCCTATGTGTTTTTGCTGATATCTATAATCTTTACTTAGCTGTGTAATCCAGGATGAAGCTACTAACTTAAGTTCGGATTAACGCATTTGAGTGAGATTTATGCTTATCCGTTGCTAAAAAATTATCGGTCTTTTATAAGTAAGACGGTGTCTGAGACACTTCTCTTGATGATGATCTTAAAAAATAAAAAAGGTCGGCCAATAAGAGGCCTCATTGGATAAATTGTGTAAGAAACGCTATTTAATGATAGCAACAAAAGGTTTTATTTACGCCAAATAAATTCGACGGGTAATTCGGGAAGACCGAATTATAAGGAAAATAGGAAATAAATAATTAAACAAGCATCATCTCGTAACAGTATCACATTATAAACAAAAGATAAGTAGTTCCTTATATAATAATAATATGTATACTTTTTATGATATAGCGTATTTCTAAGTGGATGGGCGACATTCATCTATTTCATAGCCTCGCTCTGTCAAAAAATCTCGTAATGCGTTTGTGCGGCCTGGTATTTCATAGACCTTTTAGAATCTGTTTGGGTTGTCAGAAGCCTAAAGTCTGAAACCACTTTTAGCAAGGGGTAAAATTCATTTGAATTTTGAAGTTACACTGGAAGCTAATAGTAGTTGAGAAAAGGCTAGGCAGGTGATTCTTCAAGACGATAGTAGGAAAAAGAAAAAAAAAACAATAATTGTAATGTGATTCTTTTGTTTTCTATCTTTTTCCTAGTGATTGGGCATTGTTTGGAGATGTTTAGACAATTTGGAGGTAAACATTATTACTTATATTTCGAAGCTTTTATGTACACAGCTGCGTAGTCTATATAATCTTGCTAATTAATATTGAGTTTAAAATACACTATCATCCCGAGAATATTAGAGTATATCTTGTGGAAGTTCTTTTCAGAACCACATACCTACATTCATTTATTTCATTTTTTTATGTAAAGCGTCACGGTGTTATTAGCTACGTATACAAGGATTTTTTTCTATGCTCGTTGCACCGTGTGTGTCCCAAGATCTAGATTAATGCAGTGAATGTTTTGTACTGTCCAAACACAAGTTTGTTCGAAATCAGTGCGCTTTATTTGCGACATACACGGGTGGGTTGCTGAAAGTGAGGTCGCACCTCAGTAATTGCAGTTATGACAGCTCTTTGTCACATATAACAGGACCGCAGCTAATTATGCAAGATGCAATTTTTCGTAATGCCTTATTTGTAATACTATATTATATCTATTATGGATGTTTCCTTGTAAGAGTATCTGAAAGTGGGGTTGGTGACCAAAAGTTTATGATCATCAAGGGAATTGAAATATGAGATACGAGCTCCACTCTAGAAATTACACCTGTTTGCCTGGTGCGTTTACAATCATACATTACACATGCACAAACACCCACACCCGGAACAATTTTAGTTAGCCATGGAACCCGTGATACGCAGCGCAGCAACCAATCGCTAACCACTACGCAAAACGTGCCGTCCGTAATTTGCAAGTTGTGCAGTTCATCGTTGTATGATTAAGTTCCAAGTTCAACGACGAGATAACGGTCCGGTTAATTTAAAACAGTTGTTTACCATAAACTCAAACCTTCAAGTTTCAAAGGGTTTCAACACTAACCCCTCAAATTAGGGTTTTATTCCTAAAACATTCGATTACCGACCCGATTTATAACAAGAAGTGGGTAACACGAAAATTCTTACTTCGTGGTTAAAAAACGCTTTTGTATAACGGGCCGATTACGAAACCGACTGTCGGTGAACTTGGCCCTTAGTGTATTGATGATATTTTATATATATGTGTGTGTGTAGCGCGGTGTGCGAGACGTCGTCGGGCTGCCGGCTGGGCGCGGACGGGCTGGGCAAGCGCGGCGCCGACCCGCTGGACGTGGGCCGCGCCGCCGGCGCCACGCTGCGCCAGGACATCCTCAGCGGCGGCTGCCTCGACACCTACCTGCAGGTACTGCTGCCTCGACACCTACCTGCAGGTACTGCTGCCTCGACACCTACCTGCAGGTACTGCTGCCTCGACACCTACCTGCAGGTACTGCTGCCTCGACACCTACCTGCAGGTACTGCTGCCTCGACACCTACCTGCAGGTACTGCTGCCTCGACACCTACCTGCAGGTACTGCTGCCTCGACACCTACCTGCAGGTGCTGCTGCCTTGTCCTGTGCCAGACACACTTTGAAACCGCCTCCAAACGACGACATGTTTTACAGATTTACTTACGACAGTTTGAAAAGAATTGTACTGTGCCAGATGTGGTCTTCTGAATACATTAAGTTATATTCGTCTTACGTGGCTGTTTTAAAAGCGCGAGTTTTGTTCCTTTCGTTTACCCCCCCCCCCCCCCACCATGTTCACTGTATATCTGTGGTGAAGCTCCTTAGGCCTTGCTGTTTTTTCAACTATTTTTTCTTCTTTCTGTATACAATCTTATATTTTTTATTTCATTAACTAAAGGGAGACGGGCTGAAAATAATGTTTAACTTTATTGATACAGGACCAGGTGATCGTGTACATGACCCTGGCGGAGGGCAAGTCGTGCATGCGCGTCGGCGACATCACTCTGCACACCAAGACGGCCATCTACATCGCCGAGCTCATCTCCAAGGTAGGTTTTTGCTGGTGTTGCCAGCATCGACAGGCTACGGCAACCGCCCACCTTAATATAAAAAAATAATTTATTTCCAGATAAAATTCGAAATAGTCGAAGATGGGTCGCAGAATGTCATCCAATGCACCGGCTTACGAGTGGTGAACAGACACCACCCGGGCCAGGCCGCGGAACAACGGTACTAGACGAGACGACGCAACAACACTACGGCAACAACGGCCTCTAGCGAAATACTCGCCATTTACGTACCATTAAAGGTACCCTACCTTCAATTCTTCGGAAGACCAAAAATCTATTTTAGTATCCACCTATACTCCATTTAAAATAAGATTAGTTAGGACATTTAAACGCACCCTATTTACCGTTTGTTCAAACGATTGCAAGCTCTATTGCTAAGGTGATATGACCAAAAACAGACGCAGAATACATTTGTTATTGTAAACATTCTTTTGCTTTCAACGCCATCCTTATCAGTGCGGAATAGAACTCAAAATCGGTTGAATAAGCTGCAAAAAGAGTTTGTAAGTTTTTCTAATCTTATTGTAAATGAAGTATATATTATGAAGATGATTTAATGGCGGTTTTTTATAATGAAAAGTTAAGAATTGGCAGTGTTCTGGTGCGAGAGGCATGGACTGTAGAATGTATCGACGTCATGAATCGATGCGAGCTTGTAAGGAGAAAATTTTAAGGAGGAGTATTTAGATCTGGGAGTTACTGGACTGCCACCAAGAGCAGGACTAGTTTTCCTAAGCCACATCCCCCCATAAGTGGGGGGGACGCGGCTTTACATGTGCAATTTCCGTGTGATATAAACCTTTATGCATTTTTCTATATATGATGGACCATACGCTTGTAACAGCGGATATATATACATACATACATATATATATATATATAATATACTAAATAAATTACTTAAAACGTAGCCATATACATACAGATTAGTGTATTTGTTACATGTGATGTTTTGTACTCAGAATCGCTCCCGATTCGCAAACAAGGGTATGAGTTAACGTAGTCATATCGGTGTACGTGTAATATAGTATCTACTTCAAGTACAGGAATATTAAATGTCTGATTAACGTGTTTTATTATGAATGTTGTAAGCTTTAACGTGTATTGCGTGATAATAATAATATTCTAAAGAAATATTACGATCTTATTTGTGTATTTAATTAAATACGAATTCACGATTTTTATTATAATTAGGCACGGTGATGACACGGTTCGTCAATGGATATCTCATGTTGTTTAGTTGAGTGACGTCGTCGCCTCGCCGTGTCGACTTCCGTACGATATTGTACCATCAATTCCAGTTAATTATTAACTTATTCTATATTAATATTAATCAAATATAATTAATAAATGTTAATAAAACATTGATGTGCGTTTTATTGGCAGTATACTGCCCTGTTTGTTGAGGGGGGTGGGGGTACGGGCACAGAGAGAAAAAAAATCACCGGTTTTTATTATATAGTTAAACTTTATTTAATCACTTATTTAAACATTAATAAATGTGTGCTCTTCTCGCCATCTTGTCACATCACAATGTCACTATCTGTATAATTTGATTACCATAGATTTTTTTAAATGTTAACATAGTTAATCCGTGTTTTTGAATGTAAAGCTGTTATGCTGAAATACTTTTTATCAAATTCTATGTTATTTTATGAATGAAGATTGTCATTAGGCATTGCTAAATCACCAAGTTGTCAACTGCTAGCTAAGAGAGCTAAGATCAGGGGCAGAACTAAGACTTTTTGCAATCACTATTTAATTGTGAGTATGAGACACAGCTAAAAACGTCGTATAGCACCGTCTCTTTTCCATAACCAAGCTATTAATACGTTGGCACGTCATGGTAAAGCCCCGCCCTGTTCTGAACTTTAGGATATGCAATCTTTTATGTTCACTAAAGGTCAATTTATACTAGCGCAGAGTCGAAGCGCATCGAAGCGTCAAATTATTTACAACTAAAGCGAAGCCGCACGAATGCGCGCGTATTCGCCAGAATATGCGTCGTGATCAACACCGACGCAGGGCAATTTCCGACTGATGACGCGTAGGTTCGCTAGTTGGCGCATGGATACGCGCGAATGCGCGCGCACCAATCAGCGTTGTTCACGCGCAGACGCGCGAATTCGCGTGGTTTTTTAAAATCTCAGAAGTAATGTGTGCGTTACGCTGTGGAGTTAAGGTTGAATTTGTTATGTTCAGGTTTGGATAGACGCTTCGATGCGCTTCGACTCTGCGCTAGTATAAATTGACCCTAACTTTGCTTACTACTTAAAAACAGGGTGCATTTTAAGGGGAAATTGTTGAAAAAATAAAACCCAATCGACTGATCTGATCATTTTAATTGCAGTTCAGTATTCATTATCCATCAAACACAATTATGATACATTCAAAATGTCCTCTAACTATACATGTTATTTATACTAAAGTCATGTTCTATAAACTTCAGGGTAGTTCATATTGTGTTGTATATTTATAAATAAGTTGCGAAACTTGTGAAATGTCATTTTAACCGACATCCAAAAAGAAGGTTCTCAATTCAACTTTTTTTTATTTAAATACTTGTAGAAACCAATAATTTAACCAAAAAGCATCCTACGTACCTACTGCCGCTTCTAAATTATAAATATTGTTCCATACAATTTAATTCTTCTAAATTACTAAATTGCAACTCAGACTAATTGTATATGCGAAAGTAACATTACGAATGAGGTGTATTTTGAACAGTGAAAATGCGTAGACCACAACCAAAACCATAAATAACGGCTACCCATAAATAAAAAAATCTTGAAAAACTACCCTTCTAGAAGGTATAAAAGTTATTTATACATAAAAGCCTATAGGCTCGTAAATTCTCGCTAAGGACTCGCCTCCAAAGTGCCACTTTCAAGTAGTAGTGTGACAATGATTTTACTATTTTAGGAGACGAAAGTCCGAATACTCCACGCCACTCAATTATGAGACGCTTATATCTCATGCTATCTCTGTCATTTACGAGTGCTGTAGAGACAGAAAGACTTAGGTACGACTAAGTTCAGTAATATATTCTAAGTTTAAAAGTACATTTTTGTACCCATTTTTCAGGAATTCGGTCAGTTACAGTTAAAAAAAATACGTAAAGGAATTTACCAAATAAGGCGAAAGTAAAAATAGCAACATACCACGTTTATATTATATATTTATTGTACTTAACATAACTATGTTTAGAAAGTTTTTTTTTTCTGAATTCGTCAGCGAATACTTTGCGTCGGTAACTTTTGAAACAACTTGACATGGTACAGATGTTAACAAAATATAAAACTTATTAATAAGTTCCACAGAAAACAAAAACATATAAAATGATTTTTTTTTTCATTAAAAAAATACCTTAACGAAAAATAGTATAAAAATTATTTATTCAACATAAAAATATAGAAATTAATTTAGACGTAGTGTTGCTATAATTTAAACAATTTAATAATATATTACATTATCCGATCATATCTAAAGGTGACAGAAGGACGATGAGGTCAGGAGTTTTCTGGAATGTTCGCTGTTTAATTAATACTTAAGAGCAGGAGTACCCATCACAGACTTAACTCGATATAATGAGCCCTCAACACATAATCAAACCATTGTTTGTTCTTCACATAATTTGGTCCAAATGAATTTCTTCAAAAATGCTTTTAGCTAAAAATAAATGCAACCATTTTTATTCATACTCCTTATATTACCGTGCATATTGTCAATAGAATTTGTGACACACCATTACATACCATTATTACTAGTTACAAATTCTACCTGACGTCATCGTCTACATATTCTAGACATGTTAAATTTTCTACGATGGAAACAACAATGGAAGATACGACGGAAGTCTAAATTAAAATTACCCTTTCATTTTTTTTACAATAGCAACATTTACGTACATTTATACAGAACATCACATGATGCGGGACCGTTTACAAAGCGTGCCTTATTTCGAAATAATATAATAATAATAGTTTAATCGCAAGACGGCGACTAGAGTTTAATTTTTTTTTTGCAAAAAGAAAATTATAAAATGTAACATTGATGAAAGCAGACTTTTAATTATAGCTGTCAAAACAGAGTTTAAAAATGTACAAAACATACTAAGAAATCGAAATTCCTAGCAAAGATAGTAGAGAGATAAATAATCGCAATAGACAGGCGAGGAGGACAATATTGCACGCTATCTAAACGATCCCTAAAGCTAAGTTTACACTACGACACCATACGCCTTACACCCAGTGTATACACTGAGTCCATTTATTAAAAGTGTGACACGATAATAAGTGTCGACACAGCGGAATCAGAAAAAAAATTTGGAATGTCAACATCTTAGACATTTTTGTGTCATTTTCTGTCGTAGTCTAAACCTAGCTCAATAGTCAAACGTCAGGTGGCAATTCACGTCACTTGCCACTGTGGCGTGATATAAAAACGTTAATGTACTTGAACGGTACGGGTGTGCTATAGTTTGTGCTCTGGACGTGGCCCCCTGAGGGTCTATTCAGTCTTTTTTGACTTGCTCGTGTCTTCTGCTGCGGACTCTATTATAGCTGGCTGGTCCTCGTAGCTGTGGAGATACCATATGTAAATTAAAAAAATACTCTAAACATGTAAATTTTCACTCTAAAATCTGTAAAGATCTTTGTCTTTTGACTATACATTGACTATTTGACTACTAGTTAAAAGGAACAAAAATTGTGTCTTATTCTAAAGATAATGTAAAAAGAAAATGATGTGTAAAAATTAAGTAGATTCACACTTTCGAAGAAGTCATTTTGTTTTTTGCAACTATCGAGATACTCAAGCGTTTTGACGTAATAATGTCGTATTTTTAATTAATATTTTTGTTTTAAAACGGTTGTATCTTGGCAATTTTTTTACATATTTCATTCATACTTTCACGGTTGGTAATTATTTCATTTCCAAATAAAAAAGTACAATCAAATACCCAATTCTAGAATATTTACCGGGGCCCTGAAACCCAAAGGGCAAAACAAGGGGAAAAGGGAGGGAAGAAACACGAATGAATTCAGTCAGTAAGAGTCAGTGACACTCTTGTTCTGTCTACAACACTGGAAAAGCAGATTGATGATTTCACATCCTTAAAAATAAAATACTAGTAGGTGCATAGGTAGGCTACTTGAAGAGCGCGTTGATGTCTCCCCGCAGCAGCGCGAGCGAGAGCGGCGTGGCGAGGCAGGCGGGCACCAGGTACAGCAGCGCCGGCTGCGCGTGCTTGAACACGTGCATCACGAAGATCGTCGCCAGCAGCCCCACCACGTACGCCGTGAACGTAGCCCTGTACAATACACTCATGTTTACCAACAGGGAAAGCAAACATCAGGAAGTTTTTTTTTACCAACAGATTTTCATAAAAACATTTTCTCGGTGGGATCTAAGTTTTGTACTGTGAAAAAATCAAGCTTAAAGTTTTAAAGCTTAAAGCAGTTTACACATAAGAATAGTGTCTTGAACCAATTGATTTTACGAAAAATGTAATCAAGGTAGTAACCTATTTTGTTCTAATTCTGCCACAGAAACCAAATGGCGTAAAGGTGGCCCATTTATGTCAATTTCATGTTCAAAACATCATCATTTAATAAATAATTTTATTTATCCATGTGGGAAAATTAGAACATAATAGGTGATGATTTTGTTTATTTTTTTCGTATTTAAAATCATATGGTATAGGCTATAGTAATAGCGATTATGTCAAATCGCGTGTATGACAAATTGCGTTTATGGCAAACACGGTGTGACTTTATGCCCTGGGGCTGTACCACCGCGTGTTTTTGCATTCACGATTCAGGTTTGAGAGCGTGACACGGCTACTAACGTCGTATAGCTCCGTCCCTTTTTACAACGAAAATAATCTTGTTTTGGCACGTAAGGCCCCTGGAGTGTATAATCCATTTTTTGTAGTCTCTTTTATAAAAGTATGTTTTTATACTTTTTAATTTAAATAAGCTTAATTTTAATTCTGATAGAATGAGACGTCGCCTACCGGACCTTCGGAAGGACAATATATTTGCAAGTAATATGTGTGGTTCAAGTAAAGCGCTTGTACCTGAAGTAGAACTCGCTATTCCGCTTGAGGCTCTTGTCGAAGCGCAGCAGAAGCGCGATGAAGATGCCGGGCACCACGATGTCGCCCAGGCCCAGCATCGCGAAGTTGCTCGCGTCCAGCCCGTTCACCAGCAGGTCTTGGGGGAATACCACTGTGCGAGACCAGACATTTTGATTATCTATATTTTAATATTTGTGGTGGCCTAGAGGTTAAGGCGCTTGCAGTTAAGAACTCCAGACCTAAAAAATCAGAAATCACCAATCTACCTTGAGCAAGGGTGGTGATAAATGCTTCGCCCAGTAGTAGGACAATAAATAGATGATGATGATTTTACTAGCTATACTCAGATAACTTATGGTAAGAAGTATAAAAATACTCTTAAGTTCGAACTTATAAAACAAAAGTGTGAATTTGACAAAGTGGTGAATAAAAGTTAAATTCAATCTACCCTCATGTTAAATCTACCATTAGGATTGTAAATCTACCATTCTAATGGTAGATTTACCATCACATAACTCACGTTTAATGGGCGCTTCGAAGGACTTGGCAACGGTGACCATGACGTTGGTGCCGAAGACCCAGAAGATGTCGTAGATAAAGAGGCCGCTCAGCAGGATGCAGCCGGTCACCACGTTGTTCAGGTGCAGCAGTTCCACGCCGTTCACAGCGAACGCGATGCCGAATAGGTTGTTCGCGATCCAGTGCTGAGAGGAGAAGAGAAGGTGGAGTCAGTTGAGCAGTGATTTTTAATCAATAAATATTGACTAAGGTTAGGTTCTACGCATTGGTGCAGAGTTGCAGTAAAACTTCAATAAGCAATATCTTCTTTATACCTATATATAATTCTTGTGTACGTGTGTTTGTCACCTAACTCCTCCTAATCTGCTTGACTGATTTGGACGTAATATTGTAAGTATGTAATTTGAGTGGGATGACTTGAAAATACAATTGGACCCAGTAGACGTGGTCATAATGTACCATTTTTAATATAATTTATATAATTTCAAATAAAAAGCCGATCCCAACATAGTTGGGAAAAGGCTAGGCAGATGATGATGATGATGATGATGATAATTTCAAATCCAACTGGTAGTTAATTTGCAGTTTTATAGGTATACCAGTTGTTTCCCGCGGTTTCGTCCCGAGTAAACTACTTAATGCACCTGGATAGCCCATTGCCGTTTCCAGGGTCCCTATCTCCGTACCAAATTTCATGCAAATCGGATCAGCCGTTTTACCATAAAGGCGTAATAAACTCATTTTTGCTTTCATAATATTAGATAGAATATTCGGATTACAGAGTTAGAGTACTGATGTATCTGTTCTCACCTTCTTAAGCAGATACCAGCCGCCCATGCCGAGCGAGATGATGAGACAGATGATGTCGTACGAGGTAAACTTGTAGTTGATGATGTCTGACCGCGTGCCGTCCTCGCCGCGCGTGAAGTGGATGTGGTACGACACGTTCGGGATCGACGCCGGCACCATGAACGAGATTATCGGGCTGTTGGTGAAATTAAAAAGGTTATGGTAATTAGCGCCGATTGTAGGCTAATTATAAAGATATCTAATGCAAAAGTATTATTAACTGTTTCCCGCGGTTTCAACCAGGTCCTGAGGGAGCTAATTCATAAAGCCAGCTAAAAAGTATTCAAGCTGTGTTCATAACAAATTTCAACCAAATTGGTTCAGTTGTTTTACAGTGAAATTATAACAGACAGACAGTTACTTTCAGGTTTATAATATTTATAATTTATAATCTTACTAAAAAAAACCCGCTTTGCTTAACCATTTAAGGTAAACAAGTCTCTGAAATTATTATTTATCTTTATAAAACCAGTTTTCTGTTTTACCAATTATCCAAAGCTGTTATAGACTTCATAAATACGATATCGTAAAGGTGCGCACATATTGTATAACATAACATGTTATAAAACATTGATATTTAACATGTTTCAATAATGTGGATACTGAATGTTATGTTGTATAACATTTGTTAATATTAATAATATGTAACACACCTTGTTATATAACATAAGTTACACAACATGTTACACAATCTGTATGCACCTTAAAATAAACTATCCGGGGGCATTACTTAAATTGTCTTCTTACCTAAGAAGATGGCTCAAAGCAAGAACTCCTAGGAAGAAAAAGTATCCAGTGAGCAGCAGATTGATGTACTCCTTGGAGAAGAACTGGAAGAATATGTAGAGGCCAAACAGTGCGGCGGACGCGATCAGCGGGAACATCAGCGCGTCCTTGTTCGACATTGTCTCTGTGCGCTCGCCTGATTCCTGCGGACAATCAAACACATTTGTTCAGTACATTACACGTTAGTTATATTATAATTTAGAAGTTAAGCTAGTAAGGATGGGTTTGAGTAAGTAAAATGTATTGAAAGTTTCACCTTTGATCCCCAAACAATAGGTTTTTTCATTGTTTGCAACACGTTATTCAAAGTGTAGTAAAAATATATGAATATTTTCAAGATATATACGCCACATTATGATAATATAATGCCTAAATTAAAGAATTACCAATACAGCATTACAGTAATAGGTACTTATTGTACTATATTTTTTTTTCCTTTTAAGTTTTAATATGATTTGTTTACAAGAGAATAAAATATTACATTGTTGTTTCAGATGTACATAAATTATCTTATATACTTTATAATGTAACAGTACTTGTTATAAAATAATGACAAATTTATTTAAAATCATTTTTGACTGAATTTTATCCCTTAAAACATCAAAATTCTGCTCCTCCTCTATTCCTCTTATATCTAAAATAATTTAATTCTTTTAACTATTCAATAACCAATATACAAAAAACAGGTGCTAGTGTGCCTTATCAGCAAGTGGGTCAAAGTCTACGCTGACATAGCAAATTGAAATTAGTCATGCTAGTTAATCACTGTTTATTTCTATGTACCTACTCAGAAAAAAACAACAACTTTAGCTGAAAACAGGTTGCATAATACCTCTATCACCTCTATACTATTTATCAGATAAATATTTTTTCATAACAAGGATGAGTTTCTAACATAATTGATTGTACCTTAAAGGTACTAGCTTTGTGCTTATATTTGAAACAAGCTGTTCCCCATGGTTTCACTCGTTTTTCAAGGGAACTACTTAAATCTGGATATTTTTTTTTATTAACTATGTGTGTACCAAATTTCATGCAAATCCATTGAGTAGTTTTTGTGTGAGATAGTAACAAGCAGACATATCTTCATCATCGTCAAAAACATTTACACTTTAATATATATTTTTTTTGTAGGATGAAGTTTGTTTATTTATTTCATTTGTTTGATTTTTGCATAATTCCTGGTGTGTGGTGGCATGGAGGTTTACAAGCTTGTTTCTCAAGCAATGTTTGAAAATAAACGGAAGAACTATCATTCAAGATCTGTCAAAATGGAGGATAATATTAAATAATTTTGCTATCATTTTATGTTTTTTGTCTTAATATGTATATGTTTATTTTGGACATTCATTTATTTATTTTACATATATTTACATTTTTAAATATTAAATTATAAAGATATATAAAAAACATTTAAAAATATAAAAATAGTACACCACCGGCAACGGGACCATGGTCCAAGCTACTGGCGGTCAGGACCTCAGAGAGAACCTCCCGACTATGTGTGCCGTATCCAGTAATACCGCTAATAATTATTATATTATATACATGAATTGATAACATAAGAAATATTAAAAGTATGCTACTTATTGATATCATGTTTTTAGATTCTCGTAAAATACAAATGTTAAAAAGTTTGGTGCAATGGGCTGTAAGAGCAAATGGTTCCCTTATGAGGAAACATGAAATCCAGTCGACGTTTGTATAGTTAGTTGTGGGTCAGAAATAAGATAGGATAACATTAGTTTTATCTTGAAACCTGTATAGTACAAAACCAATATACAGTACACAGTGGCGTGCAGTTCATATAGGCAAAAAGACACTGCCTACCCTACATAACTCAGTAAATATTTACTATCTTTATTTTATTTTAATAAGTATCTAATATTTTATCTCAGAGTAATTACTATCAATAAAAAAATCTTGAAACTTAAATCAGCTCCACCTGTCGAATATTAGTGGTATTACGAAGAATCAATACTCGCGATACATTTCAACAACACAAAAAAGTTTGCGCGGTACTAGGGCGCCCCTAGCGAAAATAGACAGAAAACGTGATTGCCTCATTTCATATAATAGTATTTGTAAGAAGACTCGTAGACATGCAAATACAATGCAGTGTGCGTTCGTATAAATATTTTGCACACATTGACACAAATAACGCACACAAATGACAAAAAAGGCAATGTCTTAATTCGATTTATACGACGGAAACATCGGTTCGGAAACCTTCGGCTATCGACAAGGCCACAAGAGACGGTGGCCGATGTTTTCCGAACCGATCTACATTATGATGTAATGTAACTATTTTAAAAAGTGGCATGTTTTGACTTTCTTATTTCTAAGTAAACAACATTTATTTTAGTCGTATTTTTTTTTTCTGTGACGTGAGTTTCGCGCGCGTCGCCATTGTTATTGTTTATCTAACTTGTTCTGTGCTAGCGAATATTTCTTAATATTTTAATAAAAGTAAGATTTAAGCGTTGATAATAGTGTGAAATGGAATATATTCACCGTGAAAGTTGTTCAGGTGGTGTGTGTGTGTATAGAAAATTAAAAATGATGCGTTTGTAAAACTATCTTTCGAAGAAAAAAACAAGTGATAGCGAAAGGCCGCTGCACCTACACCAAATCAGATACAATTTAAACAAACTAAAGGTATAGTCAATCAATCATATATTTAATAGTTAACAATTTGATTCCTATTATTAGCTCTCGGATTGCATACACGCTATTTCCCTTACTTACCTACTATTTTACCGCAATAAAACCGTCTGGAACGACGCAGGTTTCACCTATTCATATTTATCTCCTACGGTAGAAAAAACCACGAGCAATATGACTTAGAAGCTTCCGTACACTTGGAGAAAATCGTATTGAAACACGATGAAAGTAGATCGAAACCGAATTATTATTCAATCACTTTTTTATTGTTTGTTTTTGGAGTAAACATGAGTTCACTTTACGTAAAAGAATTTGTTCCTCAGTGAATAAGGGAAGTTATTAAGAGAGGTCAACTTTCATGCGAAATACGACTGAGTTATGGAAAACTATTTACGAAATTGCTCTTAGATATTCATGTGCGAGTTTTTTTTTAATCAAATCTGAATCTATGATTATTTGAGGCGGCAAATTACATGCATCATTATTTGATCGACAAGACGACAAACCAAAACCAACATGCGGAAGGTATTTTTGAAAAGTGGGTACCAAAGCCAGGCTGGTGTCACCAGGTGTCACTCAGCAGTTTAGGCACATTTGGCCCGTGCGCGGCGCGGCGGCGTATCTCTCGGGCAGGCGTACCTACCTATCGTAGTAAGGTCGTGCGCTGCTCGGCTCGCACGCTAGCGGCAAGCCGCTTCGCGAGTAATTAAGATAGGTACCTATCGATTTTCCGTATAAAAACTTTTTGGCTTTTCTGCCTACCCTACCTAAAAACTCTGTGCACGCCGCTGAGTACATTACTTTACAGTAATTATATGGTATTTCAATGGAGTATTTAGGACCTGTAAAGTATTTTGGAATATAAATATAAATAATTATATGAAATGTGAATAAAAACAAATTAAAATTAAAGTTAATTAATGAGTAAGTAATTGTAAAGCTAGTTATATTTAATGACTAAATCAGTTATAAAATCATGTGTATCATAAGGGAAATAATTTTAAATAAGTAAATATGATGTGAACTATCACTTAGTGTGCAGATTCTTGTCACAATCATCTTCAAGTCACTTAGTTAAATTGCATAGTTTATCAACGACTGCAACTGACGGGGACAAGCATTTACAGACGACAATACAAATTGTGTTTTGAACTTCCTCAAGGTAAGGTCCACTAGCATTTGACAGCTACCATATGCCACGATGATAGAACGTGTATCATTCCTATTGGGTCCAACAAAATACAACAAGTATGTGATAAAATTGAATCTTTACATCATAAAACTATGTTTAGCCTTACCTTTTGCTCGTTCAAGTATTTTACCGATCGGAAAGCCCCAAAGAATATGGGTAATACAGCCATAATCACTAAACTCAAGTATGCAATCGCAATCCCTTCAATACTTGTCGGCGGCTTCTCTGTAACATTTTTCACAGTTTCCCTAACAGCTTCTTCTATGTTTATAGGGATCTCCGTCGCTGATTCTGCCATTTCGTATGAATTATTTGCCAAAATGCGTGGCGAGATGGATTTCGCACTACGGCGGACCAAGTTTGACAAGAATATGACAAGTGTACAGTTAGGTTTGTAAAGTTGGCTAACGTACTACACAGACTTCACGTCCCCAAAAACCGTAAAACTGATAATGAAGCAGCGATATTAAATTATTTTAAATTATCAGCAGGTACCTATAATTTTGTGCCTTTAATTTAAAATAAAAATAATTAAAGTTATAGTGGAATGTATAAGATAAAGAGTAAAATTGAAATAGTAATGAAGATCTTATCATTTTTTATTTTCCAAAGGTTGGCAAAACATTCCTCTTGGCAGGATTGTTGTTTCCTTTCCATATGTCAAAATAAGTCAAACACGGACACTTTCGCCTTCGTTTCTATTTTTTCGTACTTAAGTATTTATTCTTTTAAAGTCATGCCTATGAGTTTTACTAGTTGCATCAAATAAGATAATTCACAAAACGTGTAATTTTATTTAATAAAATGGAAGTGACTGGTGGCGCTGAAGAAGGTTTCGTGAGGGAATGGGCCCCTTGTTCGCATATTTTAAATTTAATTCCGCCTAGAATACAGACGGGTATATTTTCTAACGAGCTGTGTTTAACATGTGTGGACGCGGTGAGCGAGTACATAGCTTTGGGCACGAACGTCGGGCTGGTGTACTGGTACGACAGGAAGAAAGGGAACATACAGAGACTGCGCTGCGAGGTAAGAGAGAGAGTTCTGGCAGTGTGTCAGGGCCGGGGTTTCCCCACATAACTCATTAACCATGCCCTTGCAGTAAGTAGGCCACTTTCAACCACAGATTTTAGGATATACCTAATTTTATTAAATAATTATTGTGTCAGTGTAGGTAGACAAACATATTAGCCTTCTGTTTATACAGCAAATATCTAAAACACAGTACTTAGTTCAAATACAGTTTGAATAACATTTAAAAGATAAAAGCTTTCTTAAGTCCACAAGATATGGAAGTTGCCAAGAGAAGTAAGATGAATTAATGATGGGAGTAATAAAAATAATAAAAAGTAATTTATTTTACAATAAATGACTTATTTATTATTTATTACAATAAATAAATTTCTCAATTGGAACCTTTTCTACCTTCATCTATTATGGCATTCTCATTTTCATACAAGCTAGTTTTTTAAATTTTTCCTCTGCATAAAATAAACAAGGTAAATACTGTGTTATCATCATCAGCCTCTATATTGTCCCACTGCTGGGCACAGGCCTCTTCTCATACAGAGAAGGCATGAGCATTGATCACTACACTTGCTCAAGGCGGTTGGCGATTTAAGACTTATTAAGTCCATGTTTCCTCACAATGTTTTCATTCACCGTTAGTCAGTGACATCTAAGATATACTTAGAAAGTATGTATGACTTCAGAAAAGTCACATTGGTACTTGTCAGTACTGTGTAAAAGTAATAATTATCTTTAATTACCAAACTCATTTCTCTAAACTACGTATGCTAAACTAACACTGTTAACACAAGTCAAGATAATAAGAACAAACCAACAGATAAGATTATTGTGATTTCTTTGTGGATGTATTTACTTGACTAAAATGTTTTTCAATAATCTTTTGAAAAAAAAGTAAATTAATTATAATTTGCTTTTTGTATTCATGAGAATGAATACATTGATTTATAGTTTTACAGTTTGTGTTATGCAATGAGAAAGCTGGTGCTGTATTGATATACATATTAGCTTATTAGCATATTCTGAACAACAAATAATTCAGCTCTTATTTTTGTCATTAAGCTAAATTTAAAAATAAAAACATGTTGGATATTTAGTATCAAGGAAAATCAATGATTATAAATATGAATGTTAATATTTTTGTTACTCAATCATGCAAAAACAGCTGAACAGATTGGGATGTGGTTTCACACAATTTTGGATCTGGTCCCTAATCTATAAATATGAGCAGAAACTAGGATCTAGATAATTTTATCCACATTAAGATTTTTAATATCTTGTATTAATTTCAGGCTTCAACATCCCCAATAACATATGTGAAGATAGTGAGCACAGTTGACTACATGGTCGGGGCTGGGAATGCTGCCGGCCAGGTCACTGTGTTCCAAATACCTAAAGAACATCCAGAGAATGTTCCGGAATCCTTCAAGCCCAAGGTCGAGCCCAAAGTTGAAAGGTAAGATTTTACCTGAATTGTGTATGAAAATGTAAATCTAACAAGTGGAGTGGTAAACATACCCAACCCTATTATAAAAAAAAAAACTAAAAAGTATTAAAAAAGTATAAAATAACTTAATAAAGATTTAACACAAACCTAATACCTTTAATATTAATAAAACACCATTATTTGTATTTGCTACCTATTGACAGGTTTAAAGTCGGTGCCAAGCCAAATGTAATAGTGTTACTCATTCAGGTATTAAAAAGTTTTCATCTGTTTCACATTAATTCACATTGTTCTTTAAGTTTATTTACGTAGGTTAATCTTTAGGAATTTCATTTTGTTTAGGACTTGGCACCGACTTCAAACCTGTCAATAGGTAACACATACAAATAATGGTGTTTTATTAATATTAAAGGTATTAGGTTTGTGTTAAATCTTTATTAAGTTATTTTATACTTTTTTAATACTTTTTAGTTTTTTTTTTGAAGTCGGTTTTTTTAAACGTAGTTTTTTTAAATTTATTTTTTACTTTTTAGTGTCTGTAATAAGTTGCTCTGTAAACTACAGTATTTTTTACAGGATTTTTATAGATTACATAAGGAAGGCTATAACATTTCGTTGTTTTTATTGTCATAATTATATGTTAAATAGTTTTTTTTTAAGTAGCTATGGGTAGGCCTACGAAAGGTGCAGCTTTAAACAATATAGATCAAGAAACGGGAACGGAAAATATAAATCGACTCCGAAACAATTACGTCATCGATGTAAACAAAAATGTAAAAAATGTTCACAAAATGAAAACTACTGGGCCAAACCATGTGAAATTTTTATGGGACCAAATGGCATCTATTCCGCATCAAACTAAAAAAGAATCACGTAAATCGGATCATAAATCTCAGCGTAATCGGTGTACATACATAGAAAAAAAAAAAAAAAAAAAAAAAAAATACCGATCGAATTGAGAACCTCCTCCTTTTTTTGAAGTCGGTTAAATATAGCTTATTACAAAAAAAATGAGAAACGGAAGAACTGTCATCCAAAATTTTTCAAAATGGTGGATAAAATTTAATAATTTTGCTATAAGAAATTTTATATTTATGATATTAAGAAGAAATTTTATATTTATGATATACAGAAGAAATACATTTATGTTTATTATAATTACTTAATAATTATATCTATGTATTGGTAACATTAAAAATACTTAAAGAAGTACGCTAATTATTGATATTGTGTTTTGTAATATTCCTAAAAAGTATAAATGATAAAAAGTATGGAGCGAACAGCTGAAAGTTTGCATTTCTAAAATTAGCAGAGATAAAGAAGTACCTAAACTCTAGAGATAGCAGAAATCAAATAGAGTCAAGCCAAATGGATAGAATGCTAAGATTGTAAAAAAATAATATGCTAGTGTAAAAGCAAATAGAGAAAATATTTACATAAGATCTATTGTGCAAGAATGCTAGAAATAGAATCATCTGCAGTCATTAAAAATAGATACTTGTATATGAAAACTTAGTAGTAGGTCATGTAAATTAATTATGATGTAACCATGAACTTAATATTAATAATAAATACTTCTTATTTATAAACATTTCTATTACTATGTAATGATCTGAATTCTTAGATATTGCGCCTACTTCAAATGATCTTCTGAAGTACACTAGAGACTAGAATATATTAAAATATATAAGTACTTTCAAGATAAACCACTGAACTGGTTTCACCCGCATCCCGTGGGAACTACTCCGCGCACCCGGGTAAAAAGTATTCTGTATGTTAATCCAGGTTATAAACTATATGTGTACCAAATTTTATAAAAATCCGTTCAGTAGTTTTTGCTTGAAAAAGTAACAAACACATCTATACATCCACACATCCGTACATTTTTACAAACTTTCGCGTTTGTCATATTAGTAGGATAAATGCGAAAATGAGGTTGTTTGTTATGCTTTCACGGTAAAACTGCTAAACCAATATGGATGAAATTTGGTATGGAGATAGTCCTTTCTATCTCCATTTCAAATTTCATTCATATTGATTGGAAAGGGTTACAGCCTACTTTTTATCCGGGTACGTAGTTCCCTCGGGACGATGGGGATTCGACGCGGGAAAAAGCTACTTATCACTTCATTTCATCCAAATCGGTTTTTAACCGACTTCAAAAAAAGGAGGAGGTTATCAATTCGACTGTATTTTTTTTTTTTTTTTTTATGTTTGTTACCTCATAACTTGCGACTGGGTGAACCGATTTTCATGGTTCTTTTTTTATTTGAAAGCTGGTGCTTCCCGTGTGGTCCCATTTAAATTTTATCACTACCGGTTCAGCCGTTTTATTAATATATCAAAAATAACGATTTATCTCTACTTGCTGATATGCCAAATACTTAGATGATTTGATTATTTACGCTTATTACAACCTAAAAAAGTGGCGTGTTTATTTTGTTAAGATAGCAAGACCGAGACACTGAAAAGCGAAAAATAAAAAAACTTTTTACAAAAAATTAAAACCGACTTCCAAAAAAAAACTGAAAAGTAAAAAAATAATTTTTATTTAAACGCTTTACGACCAAAACATCGCTTTCGAAGTCGGTGGCGAAATACGAACAATAGTAACTTACAAGACACCGACTTCGAAAGCGATGTTTTGGTCGTAAAGCGTTTAAATAAAAATTATTTTTTTACTTTTCAGTTTTTTTTTGGAAGTCGGTTTTAATTTTTTGTAAAAAGTTTTTTTTACCGTAACAAAACGATCGGAATCACTTTCGCATTCATAATATTGGTTAGTATTAGGATAAATTATTATAATTATTAAGCAGTACTGTAGTGGTCTGTATGTCTGTATGTTTTCAGGTACACGATAGGTGATCTACACAAGAGCAAAATCACAGCTATAGAGTGGTCCAAGAACGGTATGCGCTTGTTCTCCGGAGACAAGAACGGCGTCATCATTATGACTGAAATCGACTTTTATATGGTGAGTGTCAATTGCTGTTTATCCTATCATTTTTTATAATTGCCACAGTCTGTTCGGTTGGCTGAATGTTTGATAATCTGTCACGCTAAAATTGCTCATCGGATTTCGATGAAGTTTGGCACACACATGATTTATAACCTTTCTTTTGAATGGTAAATCATCAAATGACTCCTCCTGCCATGAGTGGGGCGCGAGGGAGTGTCAGACTCTTAATGACTATACCCCATCCATGTTTCTTCTTCAGTCAGCCCTTCTCATTCCGGGGGCGCGGTAACTCTTTTGAACATCCCGTACCCCCTGCATGATTTATAACCAGTGGGCCTATCACGAATCACTTTCGAAAAAGTATTCGTATCGACAGCGATTTTTAAATGAAATATACTCGTATTTTACGAACAATTTATTTAAATTTATGACTTTAATCATATCTTAGGATGCTGCAAATTGTTATTTACTCATTTTAAACTTAAATTTTACTCTAGTACGGTTGTATTTATGATTCGAAAATCGTTTTCGATACGAATACTTTTTCGAAAGTGATTCGTGATAGGCCCACTGGATTTATGATATTCTTATTACCTTATACCACTCAGACGATGTTGCAGGTCAAAGATAGTATTATGTACCTAGTGTTAATTTTGATTCCTTTAGTGAAATTCGCACAGCGATCCGATAAATACCACCATGATGAATCCGCGTTTTGCAACATTGCGATGCAAACATTTATTATTCAATGCTGGTATCATAAAAAAAACGCTTAGTTGATAACGGGTCTCCCCCGGTGTTGCATCTTGTATGTACAAAACATTCATAAACGTTCGTGTGTCCACAAAAAATAGAACCAACAAAACAAATCGAAAAATAGCTAATAAATCATTCTAGAACTCGGTGTCTCCAATCCAATTGGGTATTGTTTTATGTATTTTTACCATAGACTTCTAGAATGATGTATTATTTTTTGACCTGTGTATTTTTCCAAAAAAGTTTTTTATTTTTTGCTTTTCAGTGATCAGTTTGTAATTTAGATAAACTTCAATATCCTAATGTCTCATTACCTTTAATAAGGAAAACCGAAGTGAACTCTATACCTCTGCTTTCTAATTTAAAGCTTAGAGGCGTACGGGTCGAATACAGAACCTCCTGTTTTGAAGTTGGCAAAAATCCAGCAATATTTCTATTTATTCGTTCTAAATTTAGTTTGTTCTTTCCTTATAACTACAGGGAAGATTCTGAGTAATACGAACATCTTCTTCTATACTTATAATAAATCTGTAGAGAGGTCAATTCTGTACATTAAATATATTTCCAAAATAACTATCAGGGGGTGATTCGGGATCGATACTGATGCCAAAAATGCAATCAGTAACATTTTTGTCTGTCTGTCTGTCTGTCTGTATAAACTCTATAGAAACAAAAACTACTCGACGGATTTTAATGAAACTTGGTACAATTATTTGTCATACTCCTGAGATGGTTATAGTATACTTTTCATCACGCTACAATCAATAGGAGCAGAGCAGTGAAGGGAAATGTTGTCATTTTGTTTAAACGCGCTAATCTCAGGAACCGCTGGTCCGATTTAAATAATTATTTCAGTGTTAGATAGTACATTTATCGAGAAAGGCTATAGGCTATATATCATCACGCTAAGACCAATAGGAGAGGAGCACCACTATTCCACGCGGACGAAGTCGCTGGCAGAAGCTAGTTAAATATATATTTATCGTTTGCGGTAATTGTGTTCGATAATTAAACGGAAACAATGATAAAGATTGTGGCCAATCCTCTGAACAAGGCTGATTTGTTTAAGGTCTCATTTATAGGTTATTGTTGAATGGTTATTTCTCTTTTTCCCAATTCTATAAATCTGAGAAAAATGTCATGGAAGTTTAACGACACGGCAAGACGAGAGAGACTTTTGTTTTGTTCTTAAAGTGGTTCTTATGAGTGAGGTGGAGCTTTTGAGAATATCTAATCCTTACTAATATTATAAATGCGAAAGTAACTCTGTCTGTCGCGCTTTCACGTCAAAACTATTGAACTCATTTTAATGAAATTTGGTACCTACACGGATAGTTTTGAGCCTGAGAAAGTACATAGCCTACTTTTTACCCGGATGTGCGAAGTAGTTGGGATGCGTGAGAAACTGCGGGAAACAGCTAGTATATTATAGTTTTGTCGTGATTGATCTCGACCCACACATTAGGTCATGTCATCTAGGTTTTTTTTGTTGAAATCGGTTCAGTTATTCAGCCTGTGTGAAGGAACAAACTTACATACATACATACCACCTCCTCACATAGGTAAAACAACAACACTTTAATTACTTATATGGTTTCTTGCAGCACCTGTGCAAGTCAATGGAGATAGTGAACGAAGAGCACGAGATCGTGCAGATGAGCTACTACCAGAACACGCTGCTGGTGTCCAGCATGTACCGCAGCATCGTGTGCGAGCGCCGCGACGGCAGGTGGCACGTCAACCAGCTCGGCAAGAAGGAGCGCAAGAGGTGAGTCGCCGGCAACCTGATTGTGACTAAATACAGTCACTGGTATGATGTAATTAGTATGTATTAAGGCCATGGGTGGTGAAGCGTAAACTAGAACACAAAAAACTAAATCGTTCTATCTCGATATCTTATATAATATCGATACTTATTAATAATATCGATATCGATACTAACATGTATAATCGATACTTACCTATAACTTGTTTGTCTGAACGTGTTAAATTTTGGAACTTATCAGTCGGATATGAAAATATATTTTGCCTACCTTTCTTTAAAAATTGAGCGTATTAAAGTTCTATCAAAAAGTTAGATCACAAAATATTGCCACCAAAATTCCCACCCTTTACCATGTTCTATGTGTTTTTGGTGGGAAGAAGAAGTGGCGCAATAAACTCCCCAGCAATCACTTAGATTCGCGGAATTGTAGCCTCAATTTTATGAGGATTTTATGCCCGCCACAGTCATGTATACATGACAGAATTAAAGGATGAAATTTTTACTTTGGCGCCGAGAGAATAGGTGTAAAGTTGATGCTAGAATTCGTGCTAGATTTCTACTGTTACAGTCAGTTGCACCAAATAATTTAATTTAATCCTCCATTTATACAGTTCTTCTGTTTCACGTATAAGTAAGCATCTATTTTGGTGCAACTACATGTAAGTGTAACTAAGTATGGCCCGCAGCCTGTGTGCGCTGGGCGCGGTGTTCCAGCACTCGTACGCCCGCGCCGCGCCCGCCGCCGCCTACTGCGCGCGCGCCGGCCTGCGCCTGTGGCGGGCCGACGCGCAGGGGAACGTGCTGCAGACGCTGCTCTTCAAGGTATACCTTCATCATAACCTAGCTAACATGACGATATAAAGCCTTATAGCACAGTATTACGATATCTCTCTACAGTTGCGCAACGCCTTTGATGACGCGCGATGCCGCCGCCGGCGTAAGTAGATACACAGGTTGTTACAAAATGGGAAATAAAATAACAAAGAAGCGAAACAATTTTCAATAAAACACGACCGCGTCTGCCCCTCGCGCTCCGTCCCGCAAAGTAAACGAGATTGCGGGGCGTGGTTGATTTGCTCCGCGTAAGTAAATTCATTGCGGTAAGGTAGGGAGATATCGTAATACTGTGCTTAAATATCTAACAAGAACGATGTTGATATGTAAGCATATAAAACTGCATAGAAATTAATTTCATATTACCTATATTCAATGTTTATTGTCATTCTTATCCTGATAGGCCGATAAACGTCGAAATAATACAAAAATAAGTGCGCTAATGGCCTAAAATTGGATTTATGGATATTAAGTTTTTTTTCTTTTTAATGATACATGTCTATGTTATAATGTCGCAAATACGACTTTTGGCTATGATACCTAGACCTAGAGTAGTTTCGAGATTGAACGAAGTTTTCGGTACTGAATTTTTGAATAACAGCTCGGAATCTGGCGGTAATCTTGGCGTAAGTTCAAACATAAATAGTAAATTGGGATTGTTCATTTACTTCTGACGATCTCTTTCGCGAATTCAGGCATGATGTAATAAAACCAGTATAATAATATGATATCCTTTCTAATAGAGACTATGCACACCGTTTTTTTTGAACGCGCAGTCGACACCCATTTCTAACATTATACGCTCAAACAAACTGCTATGGGAGATGAAAAACGCCTCGTGCATAGGCCCTTAAACACCTTAATAACCGTGACGAGCCATAAAAAATAAAATATTATAAAGAGGAAAGATTTGTTGTTTGTAGGGGTTTAACTCAAAAACCACCGGCCCGATTTTAAAAATTCTTTCACCGTTAGAAAGCTACATCTTTACGAAGTGTCATAGGCTATATTGATTTCCAGAAATAATTAGGGATCCCTACTAAAACTTTAATAATGTAACCCAAGTGGCAAAAACAAAGTTCACGCGAGCGAAGACGCAGGCGGAAAACTAGTAAAAGATACTTTGATACAGGAGGCGATATCGAACCCCCTAACGATAGCGGAGCTGCTGAACCCCAGCACGCACAAGCAGCCGCCGGCGCGCGAGTACAACCTGGGCCCGCTGCACGTGTTCCGCGACCACTTCCTCGTGTCGCACAACGAGCGCGTGCTCTACATCCTCGACCCGCGCTCCCTCACCGCCGTCGCCGTCGTCGACGATCTGAGGAGGTAGCGTATACCCCCCCTCCCCACCCGTAGCTTTGTATACTTATGTATAGGTAACGTCGCCGTCGTCGACGACCTGAGGAGGTAGCGTATACCCCCCATCACCCCCACTAGTTTCAGTTCGTGCACTAATGCAAACGTAACGTTTATGGGCTTCGAAAAGATTATACTCGACTATTCATATTATTTGGATGCTTTTTACATTTTGAACATTTCTTTTGGTTTAGGATTGTTGTATTTATTGTATTTATAAATGGCTTGAATTAACGTTACGGTTACATTACCTACCAGTCCCTTTTTTAACTCCTTTTTGATATGGCATCTATTGGCGTGCCTTGCTGGTTAAATCGGCGCATTTGCCGTGACGGTAAATTATACGACGCTCGCGTGTGCCGTCACCACTGCTGTTTCTTAATGTTTTTTTTTAAAGTGGTGTCTTTAACGGTGAAAAATATATTTAGTATACATGAGCCCCCCTCCCCCTTAGGATCCTGTCGGTGTCGGTGAACAAGGACGAGGTGTTCGTGCTGGAAGGCCCGCGCTCGCTCGTGCGGCTGGCGCACGCGCCCGACCCCGCCGCGCTCGCAGGTCCGTGCCGCAAGCTCTAGTGCTGCCACCCGTACTGCCCTGCCTACCGATAGACCAGTAACTCAGAAAAGGCCGTTACCAAAAAAAACACGGAAAAATTTCGCTAAAATATTAGCGTCTGTGATAAAACTATACACTCGATTTTTATGTTCTAAAAAAAGGAAAAATGTCTTGTATGTCTTGTACAGTAGAATAACATTGTCTTAACACTGACACTTAAAAAATGGCCGCCTTTGACTTACTGCCCTCTCGATTACCACGGCAGCATACCTAACGGATGCCGACCTAGGCATCAGCTAGACCTAGGATTTAGGCTTTCCCTGCTAGAAAGAGAAAGACTGACCACTAGAGTGAGACAAAAGTGCTCAAAGTCGGCATAAGTTAGGTATGGGTGATCACTCCACTATTACCTATTACGTCATGCAGCTGCACAAATATACACACGTTCTGTGGATTTCATTCGAAAACGATCGATTATGTGGTGTGGAATATCGATTTCGATGTATATCGATTACATTATTATAATTTCCACAATTTCAAGAAAAAATCTTTTTTGGATTTCACTGAATGTGTGTATATACTTTTGCAACTGACTGTACACTGGGGGAGTCATGCTAACATGACAAAAATAATAACTGTCTTTAAATTTAAAACATTTTTGTCGTTTGTTTCACATTTATTACTTTGAGTTTTACCGTGTTCATGATCATTTGCATATCAATGATAATTTATAATATTTTATGGTGCTATTTATCTCTATTCTCTCTTTATTTAAATCGTTATAAAAAGATTTACTCGCTTTAGCTGACAAACAAGCAACAGATGTAAAACGGTGACAAAAAAGTTTTATAATATTATCGTAGAGAACGCATCACCTTAAAAATATCGATATGTTTATGCATGACCCCTTCAGTGTAATGCTCGATGTGAATGTATGGTACGGCCGAAAAGTCTTGAACACTCTGAAGTTAGCCGCATATGTCTGCGCAGAAGCCATTTTTAATATCAAATACGCCATTGCGCAGCCTAAGGCTAACTTCATAGTTGCCAAAACTCGTCGGGCATACAGTATTGTTGTACTTGTTTGAGCACGTTTCGTTATGGTATGACTTGCTATCCATCACATTGAATGCAAGGAAAATTGTTATTTGTAGATAATTTTTAGTTTAATTAGTTCGTATTTTAGAACGATGATTGATATTTTGATGACAGAGATAATCACTAGATACTTATCTAGAATATTCGATCATAAATTAATTGACATTTCTAAGTAGTCAAATGTACCTTTTCTTTGAAATAAAAAGCGTGTTTTTTGCTTTGTATCTGTCAGTTTAGTATTATATAAACACATATCACAATGGGTTTCTTTTTGAATAAAATATGACAGCTTAATCATATTCAAATTCGAACATCGTTCTAGAAAGAACTTCAGTCGTTATTTAGATCACAGTAGATGTTAAGATTGTTGACTTATATAAGACTTTTGCATGAACATTCAAACTTCACTTAACTATAAGAAGGCCGTATTATAGTACTATTAGTCAAGCATAGAAATTGAGTCCTGAGCCGAGTTCTGAATATATTCACGGACCTAATACTGATTCTAGTTGCAAGTCCTTCGTCGCTACCCATTTAAATGAAAGAGAAATTAATCTTTAAGCGACGCTTAAAATTGAGTGTCGTATGAGTTTTCAAGCAAATGATTGTTTTTTTTTTAATAAGCTAGTTGGAGCGAGACCATTGGAGAAGGCGATAACTTTTGGAATAATCTAAAAAATTAGGATGATTTTATAAGCTGTGTCAGATTCGAAATTGCTCATATCCTCCAAACCCTGATGCACAGGTATAGGTTTCAATACGATCCGATTTTCAGCAAGACATTGCTTATATTACCGCCATATTGTGACGTCATTATATTTCATGATACTTCTATTATGAAGTCTCTAGTAGCCGTTCTTAAATTTATTCTGATCGTATAGTTCAGAAATTTCCACAAATCTACAAATAGATTTGAATTCTTCACAAATCATCGTAGCGCCTGCAAAATTAACTGTGTTTTTAGATGCTAATTTTATCCTTATATCGTTATGCGCAAGGTGCATATTAGTATTGAAACTGAAGATCGAAATATACATAGCTAATTTTGAAGGCGCAGCGACGAATTTAAAATATATTATTCAGTTCAGATACTTATCGTATTATCGATTTACTTCAGTATTTTTCTACTAAGTACATATTACTCAAGTGTTGTTAGTTCTTCTGTCAAATCTTCGACTAAACGTCAGTTTTTTAAAAGAGATGAAAATATTTTTCTTGTACTTAAACACATTTTATACAAGGTATAATAGTAAGATATATTAATTTGTACCATTTTAGATTTTATTTTATTATAAAAGAAAGCTTGAGCATTCGGTAACACAACATTACCAATCGCAAACTTTTCTTTTTTTATTCTTTAAAATATTTTCCAATAAAACTGTCATACATTGTATGTTAAATATAATGTGAATATATTATTCTATGAAAATGTATATGATGGCGTAATCATAATGACTTATGTCATAACGTCATAGTCGACGATTTGACTGTCAAGCAAAATGTTAAAAAAGGTTGTTATTCTATAAGTATTACGCACATATTTCCGTCCGAAATTAATTAAAAACATACATATTATTATTAACAAAACCACACAAGAAATATATAAATAGGATTATAAATTTTCCCTCTTATTCATGACAACTACGTTCGTTTAATAAGCCTCTTTTAGTTATCGAACTGTTTTGTCCCTTTCTGTCAAAATTAATTTTTAACCCACGACGCAAAAAGAGGGGTAGTATAAGTTTGACGTCGATGTCTGTCTGTTTGTGGCATCGTAGCCCTCAAGCAGGATGGACCGATTTCGATGCGGTTTTTTTCATTTGAAAGCTTGTTTCCTTGTGGTGGTTCTTAGCTATGTTTGGTTAATATCGGTCTAGCAGTGTAAAAGTATCGGCTCTTTTCCAAAATGATGTAAGACATTTTTGCATTAGTTTTTTAAATTTTTAATTTAATATTTTCATGACTTGACAGATAAGGGCAGAACAGTTTGAAAGCTGAAATAGGTTCATTAACCTTTTGAACGCCAATCACTTGTATACAAGTTCGAGATTTTCGTGCCCTCAGCGCCACTACTTGATTAGAAGTAATAATAATAGTATAAAATAAATGTACGACTTTTATAGCGTGGCGCTGGAGGACACATCGCGTATTATATAGTAGATGGGCGTCGAAAAGAGAATGGGTTTATTATTATGAATAAGGCGGTTGATTTATAGTTGATTTATTCGATTGAAGATTACAGGGCAGGCAGAGATTACAGGCCTTAAGAGTCCTAGGTCTATGAAATTGTTATTTGCATGTAGGAATTTATGTAGGTCTATATCGTCAATTATAACGGTGCCTTAACTATTCTAATTGTATCTATGTAGTTATCTTTCTTACATTATATTCGCCATGAATAGCAAGTATAGTGCCATCGTATTGATATTTTAGAATAGTCATTTTTCTTAATTACATTTTCGATATATATTCCGTAAATTAATGTAACAAGTAAAAGTTAATGTATAAGCTTGTATCACGACTTTGTACCTTAGGCGCTGGATATAAGGTTCATGTTAATTTAATCGTTATTTTCTTAGAAGTACTTACACATACGTTCCATGGTTGTTGCTACTTAAACGTCCGGACAAACGCATCTGTCCCAATTTCTACTTTATAGAGTACTCTATAAAGGCTAAATTGGGACGGTTGCGTTTGGTAGCAGAGTTCTGAAATAAATATTAATAAAAGAATATGTTGTGAGATTAGAAATGATTTAGTAATTAAGATTAATATGTATTAGTTTTAGTATTTAAGATATACTAATCATTAGAAGTGCCTTAATCATACCAAAATGCGACCAATGTATTTCATACATCTTTACATGTATAATAGATATGTAATTATATAGCTTATTGTTTATTAAAATGTTAGAATTATTAATTTAGAAAAAGTAGGTCATTAATTCAGGGATCGGAATACGTAGACTTAAGTACCAAATGACATAATTAACGACGAAATATTAATGTGGATATGTCCTTTAAAATTTTAGGATTGTCAAAAAATGTTTCTTAAAACTTTTCTTACCTGTGTTCATCATAGAACTAAGTAGACATTAAATGTTTTGCCGCATTCTTATCTTGTATCTTTTTTAGCTGTTTTTAAAAGGCATATCCATATAATGATGAAAAAAAATCTTAGAGTTGTATTAATTTGACTCATTTTAATTATGTATTTAGCTGCAAACAGGCTCGCTTTTGATGTTTTATTGCGTCAAAATGTGAGTAAGGGTTATGTTAAAATCCTTAGTAATAGCGGTGTAGTGACAATAATAAATTCTTCAAAATGGTAGTCTTATAGGATATGTATAGGATTGTGTGATATAAGTTGAAATTGAAGTTCAGTTTTTTTTTAAATATAGAATTGTAATTGCTACTTATTTTGTGCAAATATTTTGCGGGAAGATTTAGTGTGTGGATTTGATATTTGAAATTGTGATCCTTTCCACAATTTGCATAAGTACTTATTGGTCGAGACTATTTGTATTTTTTAAATAATCGGACTTTTTTATTAGATCTTAAATTGAAAAAAAAAAAAATAGTATAGTACGAATCTGAAAGTTGTACAGAATTGATTGTTTTTATATACTAATTTACAATTTCTGAAGAAATGTTTTTGGTTCTGACGTTACTAAAAGGAATCTATAATTATTTGGAATATGTTCACCACTAATTATGACCCAAAATTATTAGACTTTAAATAATTGATTAAATTCAAATTAAAAAAGTATTTATTTTAGTTATATTTACTTATTTTTAGTTAAGTAGACATTACGTACTGACACTATTTACTTATACATTCCTATTACTCGATAAAAATGTTATGACGTCATCATAGTGACGTCATGGCCGCCTGTGTAATGAACGGTTGCGCACACATCGGCGCAAGTTAAGCGCTGGAATGTGGACGCCGCTTTTTGGTGCTTGTGGAGTCTGCTTAATGTATCAAGAATATTAGTATTTTAGTAATTATAAGATTATTACAGAAATAAATATTATTAGAAATTATTTTTTATTCGAAATTCGAATTAATTCTACCTTAATTCAAGTGAAAAAAATGAATAAAATAGAAAATAATATTTATTTCTATATATATTATATCTATCTTAAATATACTGTTACAATTATTGTAGACTAGCTGTTTCCCGCGGTTTCACCCGCATCCCGAGGGAACTACTCCGCGCACCCGGGTAAAAAGTATCCTATATGTTAATCTAGGTTAAAAGCTATATGTGTACCAAATTTCATCCAAATCCGTTCAGTAGTTTTTGCGTGAAAGAGTAACAAACATCCATACATACATTCTTACAAACTTTCGCGTTTATAATATTAGTAGGATATAATATTAGTAGGATTAGACCTGTCGCTTATTTCATATACAGGGTGGACCTTTTGAGCTTGTTTAAATGTATTTAACAGGGTAGAAACTATTGTGTAGTAGTAGAAATATTTAAATACATCCTGTACTTAGTTACCCGCTGTAGTGAGAACTTTGACAACGATTTTTTTTTTGTAAATTCTTTTTTTTTGTTACACTTCCTTGCAAAACGTAAATATAAAGGGATAGTTAACGTGGATGTAACTGAATTTATTTATTGATGTAAGCTGTTCCTGTTTTTCGATCCCAGAAAAATTATATCGCGAACATTAGTACAAAATCTGGTTTATTTTGAGTCCGTTTTTGTATTTTGAACTTTATTCCTACCAATATTAATAAATTCTTTGCATATGGCCAAATAAAGTTCGAAATCAAATGTTGAGAGTGAACTGTAGAAAAAAAATCTTTTTATTTTATTTTAATAAGAAAGATATAGTTTTCAGCACAAACTCAGTACCTAGTATATTTACTTAAGAAAATGCATGTATCGTATTGTATTTATTTTTGCAAGCAAGTGTACCACATGCGTTGTCTTGATGTCAGCATGGCCATTGACTTATATATAAATATACACATGCACAAATATATACGCATTTTTATTTTGTATCCGGACACCTTTCGCTTTGTATTTGTATATTTATGTATTTGAGCAATGGCTCTGCTTGTATTGCTGCTCGAGCTAACTAACACTGCTCATTGTAATCATGCTAATATTTAGTAAAAAGAGCTTAAGCTCTTCTCTTCTGTTTAGGGCTGATTTCACCGTTCAAAACTTAAGTTTAAAATAGTTATGAAGTGGTGGTTAAAATTTAGATGGAGAGAAAATAAACCGATTGTGATTAAAACTTTTTTTCTAACATTTTAGCAGATCAAGATAAGTTAGATTGATAAAATCAGCCCATTTGCGATATATGTTTAATGTTAAAAAAATCTGAATAAGTAATAATCTTTCATACAGTATTCTGAAAGAATACCAAATATCGTGGTTATATATACAAAATAACATCATCAACATCGCACGATGATAGTCATTTGGATATACATTATACATATATATTCATATATACACTTAAATATGCAATGCAATTATTCAAAGCTTAGCATGTTTGGAACGCTAACACTTGCTATAATGCCAAAAACTTGTTTTTTATGAATTAATCTGTTTATTGGAGATCACACTTTTAGCCAGATATCGGCTAAATTGAACTGGCATTAACACAGCCACAAACATTTTGAAATAAACATGATGAAACGCATCGAACCCTAACCGTATTTTTCAACAGAAGAGCCGGTAAACATGATGACGAAATCTCTGACGACGTCCATCCAGCACGCCGTGAACACGGTGCGTGACCTGACGCACCTGGACCAGACCGTGCCCTACATCTCCAGCGTGCTCGAGCAGCCCATCTCCATGTTCACCAAGAACGAGCTCATCGAGACCGGCACCGTCGCCAGCGCCGAGGAGTGCTTCGAACTGCCCCCCATCAAACACCTCCCCCTCGACCTCTCGGAGAACGTTCTAGAATCGATCGTGAACGAGTTCCGAGATGTGTCGAGCGACGCGGAGGAGATCAGGCGCGTGAAGACTGAGGAGCTGCAGAGGAAGCTGAAGCTGTATAATAGTATAATGGAGAAGAAGTACGACGGGGAGCTGATACACAGCAGCAGGAGGAGCAGGAGGCGAGAGGGCGGCTCGGGAGGCAGCACGCCGCGCCTCGCCACGCCTGTCAGGAAGCTGCCGGACAACGTGAGCTACACCAGCCCCTGCGTTATGAATATTAGCGTCTATGGGTGAGTTATATTTACTTTATCTTTTAAAAAAATCTCTCAAAATATCAACTTTCAAAATTATTGATCGAGTTGATTGACGGTAGCCTTGTCATGATCGGCCCTTATTATAAAGGTCTCATACCTCTCCTTGCCTCATAAAACTAAATAAGAATTATTTTTTATAGGTGTGATATTAAATTATGTTGTTTTTACCATCTACGTATTTATAGAAATATTGATGAAACTAAGATTTATAATATAAAACCTATATACTGAAAGTATCAACTATCCTATAATTAATTCCAGGGCTATACCTCAACAAAACGACGAGCTGCTGGAGAAGCAGATAGAAGAGAAAGAGAAGATCCTCGCCAAGATGTTGAACTTAGAATCGCTCAGCATCGACAGCCCGAAGCCCGAGGTGGAGACGCCCCCGGACCCCGCGCCCGTCTTCAGGCAGATCGACATTCAACCCGCAGAGGTACCTCCTAAACCTGTCCATAAAATCGCAAAAACACCTATAAAAGACCCAAATCCTATGGATCTAGTGCCCAAAGTAGTCCAACTACCCAACACCTGGAATTTGGAAAGTATAGAGTTGAAACTGGATACCAAACACAACGGGTTCAAAGACCGCTCGCTTCTGTCTCCCGACGACCATCTAGACAGCGAGTGGGAAATAATCTGATACAAAATGATGTCGAAATCTGGTTTGTTTTATACTTTATGAAATAACACCAGATTTTGGTTGTACAATCCTGATACTATGTTTTTCCTTTATTGATGTAAGTATAACATTATTTTTGGTTGATTTGTAGACAAAGTTCGAGATAATCAACCGAAATAGTTTTAATTAAATAATATGATTAAGGCAATATTATTTGTTCCTTAACAAGCCATGGATTGTACAACAGTAAAGGGATCTTCAATGACTTATTGATTAGTATTTCTTATTGATATGTATGCGAAACTCTGCCGTTGTAAAAAGTGAAAATTGCAAAATCATACCGCCTTTTGACATGTAAAATCCATACGTTTATTAATGAAAATTCGCTGAGATTTTCAACAGTGATAATACTCAGGCCCAGTAAGTAGGTTTTGACTTCGCACAGCGGCAGGAATTTAAATACACATGAATAAATATAAGTGTTTAAGCAAGGTTTTCTATACTCACATAATCAACACAGCAATTTGAAGCTTTTTGTGGTTTTACACCTAAATAATTTAAATTTTAAAACGGCAGTTTTGTGCAAATGTTTCATCGGTGTGAAAAATTATTGATATTAAATATACACTAAATTAATAACGTGGATCAAACTTATGAGTAGGTGAGTGTTAGTTTTAATGGTATAAAAGCAAACAGACTTATTTGTTAACATTAAAAAGCAGCTAAACCGTAATATAATGGATTTATGCCCTAAGTCGCATCATAAACACATCAAAAGTGACATAATAGAGAGTATGAATTGATCGATAGAAAATTTTTATCGATACTAGTACAACGTTAGCTGGCTGACTGACAATCAATATTGTAATGGTATCACTTTCAATGCATTTGACAAAAACAGGAGATAACTATAAGCCCAATTACCGCATTGTTCCCTAATATTTTTACTTCGGCACAATATTTAAAAGACATGATCCATTGTTTCATATGTTTGAAAACTTGCCATATCGACAGCTAGAAAAACGTAATGTACTAAAAAAATTCTTACCCAATGCATTCCTACAGGATTGTATTTCCAAAACTGAAAGTAAGTACCGAATACACTATCAAATCAATAATAGGCTACAATTATATTTAATCTGATAGTCATAGTTTGTAATAGACAAGAACAAAAAATAGTATTAGTTTGTATGGTTTAGACGTTGCATTTAGCTAGGAGGCTCATTTGATATCAATTAAGTTATTTGATATGTTTTTATTTATCAAAGTCAAAAACGTAAGACTATTTAAAAGCGTTTGCATCAAATATAACAAGCACTAAGGATTTTAGCTTATGTTTCTAGAACTCCAGTATTTTTTTATTTAATATTTTGCTTTAAATTACAATGCAAATAATGTTACTTTAAATAATTTTGAAATAAAACAGATATATTGCAGTGGTTTACAAATAGTACAAAGGCTATCGAAGTAGTACCGGGTAAAATGCGCAAACGCTTTTAAAGTCAAAAGACATTTTTCGACACCTTTCATACGGAAAATGCATAAAAAATTAGCTATGCAAATAGAAACCCATGAAATAACTCCATTTGTATAATGTAACTTTTACATATTACATTTTTTATATGTATTTCTCGTGTAAAAGTTGTGTAAAATTATTTGCAACTAAGAATAAGTTAAAGAAAAGAGTATGGGTGGTGAGTATGATGTCATGACTAGATATTATTTTAAATAATACAGTAATACTAGTGGTGGCTATACGTGACTAGAAAGTATCCTAAATACCGCATTTAATGAAATAGTATAAGCAGAACATTAGTGTCATTAATGCCAAATATTTTTGTTTCTACAACAGGTTCTTGAATTTATCAAATCGTCCATTTTCACATTTTCAATGAATTTTTATTTTTTTGAAATCGAGTGATCTAATGTTATTATTTCACCGAGTTTCGGGTGGATGTGATCGGAATGCAAAAATTATCTGAGTTTAAAGCAATTGTACCCTAAAATATATCAAGAACATAAATATACTATGCCACTCTCGCATCATCACAGCTCTCTTATTAATTTAAGTTTAAAAAGTGTTCTTACATTTTTAACATACATACATACCTATTATTTAATATTGCATAAACAGGATTTATTTTATATTAAACATTATTTTTGGTGATCTGGTAACAAAACATGGGAGATGGGAAAACTTTTATGATTTAATGTGTAATTATATTTTATGGGGAAAATGGATCGGAATGGTCTTAAGTCGTAAAAATGGGCATAATCATGAATTATGATGAAAATATTAAATTGAAAAATAACAGTATTTATTAAAAAAGAAAGTATTATAAATCTCAATTATATTAAATTCAATGAAACTAAATTTACTCGAATTTTAATTCATCCCATCACATTATTAAAAGGTTTTTAAAATTTTAACCTATTTATTGGCAACTCTCATAGTCAGTGCATGTGAATATTGTATACATACTTAGATCTCTACGCACACTAACATTTTGTATTATATCATGTTTGTACGCATCTATGCATCACTGTGCAGTTAGCACCGTAACTAGTATTAAGACAATTTTTATCATAATGCAATTATTTGTCGTCTTTCAATCACAATTAATTATCGATTGATTAAAATAAATTTATCGATAGAATATGTCACTGTGTAAGAAGTTACTGTTACAAGTGGTAAAAATATATCAATTAAATTCTTTTTAAGCATAATCGATATAGTTCCTCGCATCACAACATTAAGGTGTAAGTTTTTTTTTACAGGGATGCATTGTTACAATTAATTGGATATTAAATTACGTACTTATTTTCTTTATATTTATGTGTAAGAGAAATTTATTTAACAAAAAAATATTTTAAGCTGTATTTACAGTTTTATTTAATACTTCTTTATATACATAATCTCGTATGAAGTGAAACAGCTAAATTGCTGCTAAACAATTAATGCAACATCAACTAGGGTAGGAATGTATAAATTGTGATATGATGTATTTTGCTTTTGGCTGAAAATAAAGTATTTGATAATTTAACTATTCTTTTCATTATTTGTCTTGGGGTTTGGTCATCCCTTTATAATTTTCTGGTAACCCAACAGTCTGCCGAGATAATCGCCACTACAATGAGTTTCATGATTTACACATATGGCGACTAAGCAAGTCGCCGCGCGTATTTTGTTTTCTAAAAGATGAACTTGTATTCTTACTCTACATGTTAATACCTTCCTAAAAATAAGTAATTTGTTTTTGTTGCAGAGGGTACCCAATTCCACATAATATAAATGGTTTGGTTCACACTTTAATTATTTCAGATCTGTACTTTAAAAGGGATTAAAATAAAACACAATACTGCACATACAAACTTTATTTGCATAACACGATGCAATGTTACTTATCGACACTTCGCAGTACAATAAATAAACGCGAAAAAAAAAACAATTTGGTCCGTTACCGAATTCCGAACTAGCTGTCTAAAAATAAAAAAAATACTGTCTTTCCCACAGTCAACAATGATTTTATACAAAAACTAGAGCTCTCGCGTCTTAATCAGTTTATTGAAAACAAAATATTGGTTCATCCAAAGTTGATTGACAAATAAATCACTTCATACAATCAGATGTTGTTACTTAAAAGAGAACTCGTCTGTAAAAATACAATAATTAAGATATAATCACGCAAGGTTTTCGTATAAACATCTTTTTGTTAAACAGAACATAGTGTTCAATTCAGCAGCAAAGTTATATTGTTTTTACAAGAGCTCTATCAATCAACCGAAAACAAACAAAATATATGAAAAAAAAATACAAAAGAAAATGGTAACAAATTGTGATCAAAGCAAAGCAGAAGAAAAAAATATAATATTCTCATGATATTTATAATTGGCGAAATAGAACAACAAAAATTATAATACTTTTTACTTATAAAAATAAATAAACTCGTATAGGCTTCTTAATTTATTTTAATTATAAATCAAGAATTTTATGAATGCAATCATTATCCAACTCAGCGACCTTACAAAAATCAATCTCTTAGGCCAGCTTGCTACACTGTTATTTAGCGGCAATACAATTTATCGCTAAATATTTTCGAACGTCATTCTGTCATTTTAAATCGTCACACAGAATGTTGCTTGAAGTGGTGCCAGCCTCCTTACTTGTCATATTTTATACTATTTTATATTTTATAAAGCAACAATATTGGCAGTGTTTCAATTTCAGTAAAAATCTAATCTAAATCACCACTAGAAATATAACCGATTGATTTTTGTCGTGGTTCAGTCTAATTTGTTTCTGATCAATTACTAAGATATTTTCATAACCTTTCACATTCTACATCACTCTGAAAATTATATAAAGTCGTGCTCGTGTGCCAAAACGTCAGCGTTCATTCATTTTTATCAAGTGTAAAAGATTAAGTACTAAACTTCAGCTAGATACAAAATTGGTCAGTGCGTGTGTTGATATGAACGCGACCTACTATTCTACATATATTAGACTATGGCAGTCACCCACAATGTTCTGAGTAAATTTTCCTATCTAATTAACTCTCTATCCACCCTGTTGGCCTATTCTCAAGCGACGCGGAAATCTTGAGACACTTCAATTCGACACAAAGTTTAATCGCAGCTTTTAATTCAGACCTTGATGATGGTTACTGAGTTACTAACTCATAAAAAAACTTTACGAATGTTATTTGCGTGTTTGCGCAACTTATACAACATTATCAACTTTAGTTCGATAGTTTTGTGTACAAGGAATCCTTCAGTTAGTTTGCTGAATATCAAAGCTAGGATTGAACTTTTATTTCTACCGACAACAATACTTAAACAAGTACTCTTTTCTTTTGACACGTTGTCGTATCAAGATGACTCACACGTCACGAGAAAATATAAAGAGATCTGAGCCTTCATTATAAAGTGTAAGAGGCATTGAGGATCGTTTTGAGAAACCAGATGTTATGGAAGTTCAAGTATATTGTCTGTTTAGCTTATATTTAAAAAGCTTTTAAATAGAACACCAGCGATATCTGCCGCATCTTATCATAGTTCAAGTTCCTCAAAACATCCATAACACCTCACACCACATTCTAAACCTTCTAAAACCTAATCCTACCGACCTGTGGATGACGCCAACGAAATAAGTTATACAATTTTAAGCTAAACATTAATAAGATCAGCTGAATACTGCTTTTTGACTAAACACACAAACATTTGACAAAACATTGGCGCCGCACATCAAACATTTGGTGGCAACGCGTTTTATAGAAATAGTTATAACCAACAGAAGCCTTCAAGCTTATAGAAACGTTTCAACAAGTTATTTAGCATTAAATATCACAACAACATATAGCAAATTAAGCCGTATACACATAAAAGCGAGACGTTTGTTCTACGACACTGTGCAGACCAAGTTGGACTTTAAACTCAAGGTATGTTGGTTCTATAAATTAACATTAAATAAATAAATATCAGACATTTAAACGGAGTAATTGTGTATTTTTCCAAATGCTGTGGACGGAATTTGGCAGTTCAAAATGTTTTAAGCTAACCTTTAAAGTATCGGTTTTACATACGAGCAGAATTCCTAAGATATTAATAAGTTTAAAAATAAATTAGTAGTTGTTATACGAATAAATTAGTAGTAGGTTACCTTTGCAATAATCTCATGGGAAGTCAACACAGCCAATTTTAGTATCGAGAAAGAGAGGGCCTATTCCTGAGTAGCATTTCAAAATGAAACGTACCACATTCGATCCAAAAACTCGATCCGAAGTAAAAAAAAACTAGATCCGTTGCTTCGAAAGCCAAACCAACAAACTTTCTTTATAATACTAGTAGGAAATTAAATTAAGTTAAAATAAATAGTCGTCTTAAAACTATCATAGTCTTTCGAATCAGTGCGTAACTCAGTCCAGTGTATCGTAGAACATTGTCGTTATAATAACCGTACAAACTCGCTCAGCCCACATCAACTTCACACCCCATCATAATACTGATCTTAAGTAGTAAAATTTCTTCAATATACACTAGTCTTTTCCCTCAGTCTTACTTTATGATCGAAAGATATTATTGACCTAGCTTTTGTTCCTGCGGCTTGAGTTTTTTTTTAATTAAATTAATTAAAAATATAGGCAAGTCCAAATATTTCTGGTAAATGTTGGAATAAATAGTGGCTCTTGAACAATATTGAAAAAATGTTTCCCCTTAGCTGCCTCGTTTTCATATGCACAACCAACGATTAAGTGAATCGTTCTTGGGTGACGGTAAGTATAGTACCATCAGCGACTATAGCTTTCCTTTTTTTCGAATCAACTTTGTTTAAATACTGAGTAACATTTTTCATTAAGTGCCTTTGGATTCGTGCATCAAAAACCTTACAAAAGGCCAATAAATCGAGATTTGAATTTCAAGTCTAATAATAACACAAACCGCGAATTTTATTCTTCAAATACTAAATAGTATTCGACTTGAAACTGTCTATTTAAGTAGCAACTACAATTTCTCATAAACGAAAGGAACTTCGCCCAAGCCGCTCATCTTAAACCTAATTTTTTGGCAGTACTCAACGAACCAACATATACAAACAATCCCACTTACTATTACTTATTTTTACATTCGCAATGGCGAACTGCAAATACAATTCTCTACATCTACGTTGTCTTTATCTTTACAAAGCCATGGCTTTTCCTCGAGCTATAATTTCTAAAGTCGAAACAGAAATAATGCGATGTTGAAATATGAGAAGTGCTTTACAAAGACTACTAATGAAGTGACATGCACTAAGCCCGACTTGTACCACTGCTCACTATATACAATTTAACGCTAAATATATTTGAGACGTATTCTATCTCCTCGTTTTGTTTGAAGTTAACAGAGACAAAATGATGTGTTAAATACAATTTAGCGGTAAATGTATATAGTGAGTTGTGGTGCAAACGTCGGCCGCTGCAAGATATTTCGTTGTAAGTGCTATTAATTTAAGACGTGATTAAAATATTCGAGTTACAAAGTTAATATTTTAAATACATTATTTTTTCAACAAAACTAGGCTGTTTACCTGTTACTATCAAAAATAGTTACATATCTGTTACGTATTTATTGAGGCCAACGTTTTCGGAAGATCGTTTTGAGGTAAGGGAGTATAAATAAGGATAGTATAACAGAAATGTTAACGTCAGTTTTGGGTAATTTTAGAAACGAAAAATGTTTCTGGTCTTTTGGTACGACATTTGTAATACAGTTGCGGAACGAAAGGGTTAGGACACAGACATGTAAACAATCAGGTTCTGATATAACTTTTTCAAACCGTTGTGGCAGTTCTTAGTCGATGTACAAGTTTCTTGCACTGTGCAAGAAAAATATTGAAAACATTCACCTTTGCGTTTCACAAGCCGTTTGTACAGAGTTCAAAAAACGATATTCCAAATAAAATATACTGTATATTTCTCAAAATATGTAAACTTTTCTTGATTTCCATTTTTAGAGAGCTTTTATTATTTATTGTACTGTGTTTATTTTGTTTTAAAGGCCATTTTTTTGTTTATTATTTCACCAGTCCTGTCCTGCGTTTTAGTGACATGTGTCACATTTCGTCAGATTATGTTTGAGATTCGACAACACCAAAGACATATATATTGTGTCAGGTGGTTTAAGTCTTTTCATGTATTTTTTTTTAAATTACTTATCATATTCAGATCAATAACAGTCTATATAGACACAGCTGTCTTAGCTCATAAAGACAGACTGCAAAACGTCCTTATAGTGATTCGATATGTCTCACGAATCAGTCAGATAAAAAGTATTTCGATCAGTCATCGATAAATCTATCGACCATCACTATATTCAGAAAAAATCACTTACTGACGTGCCTTTTACGGGCAAAGTTTATATGTAAGTATTGTAAAGTTTTTCCGACTAATATCAACTACGATATACCTCATAAAAATGGACACCGCGTGAACAATGTCGATAAAATAAATTTAAAACCAGGTTAATAAATATAGTTAAGTAGGCGTTATCGACATTGCCCGGGCGATATCGATATCCAGCAAAGATGGAATAGTCTTTTTGAGGCTTTCACAATTTTGTATACAACATCTTCTACAAATTGCAATTAGAATGTAATTATTATTACGTTAAATAAGTAGAAGAATTGCATACAAAACTACAATAAGTAGACTAAAATCATGACAGATCTCTATGAGAATGGTCTTTGGTCAAACCATTGTTCCATACACGATACAAAACATATACATACACATATGAAAACTGTCAACGTGTCAATACTTACAGCTTACAATAACTTATGGTTAGCGTGGCGACTAGTTCAGGCGATATTGGTCCTGGGCGACATGACTATGTAGTGGTGTTCCATGGGGGGCGGCGGTATGATCGGAGACATCGGCATGTAGTCGTTCTCCACCTCGTCTTTTAGACGCACCTTACTCATCTGCTCGTGGCCTAGGAGCAGGTCTACGATCTGCTGTGGGAGGGAGAGAGCGGCAACATTGTCGTCTGTGAACTCTATCGACAGGTCCGCTTCGAAGTCGAAGTCATTTTCAAGACACTCTACGGACTTGGCGCAGCGGTTGGTCTGCACGTGTTCGGTGTCGTCTAGGAACTCGCAGCTCTTAGTCTCCCCTTTGGACAGGTTCCCCGTGGTTATTTTCAGGTTTTTCATCTTGCGACTGACCTTGAAACTCTTGAAGATGTCCCGCGTCGGCGTGAAGTCGAACTTTTTCTTTTTAGTTTCGACATCTTTGTTTTCCTTTGACGTTTCTGATTTCGGGGTGCCGGCGATGCGTGAGTCGCTTTTGAGTCGTTTTCTAAAAGATAAAATTGATTGAAAATCGATGTGAATTTTCACTTTTGTTTGTAGATTTTGGCCAAAATTGCCATCGTAAAGTTCAAAAATTTGAGATGGGTTGAAAGTAATTACCTGAAGACGCTGAAGGGTTGCCTCTTGGGCAGCGTGTTGGTGTGCGAGTGCGCGAGCGGCAGCGTGTTGCTGCAGCGCGGCAGCGAGCCCAGCGACGAGTGCCGCGTCACGTTGCCCTCACGCGCCGGCTTGCCGCGCCGGCCCCACGTGTCGCCGGCCTTCAGCGTGCTGGAAACAGAGGACACTTACACTCGGTTGCATCAAAAAATATCAGGTTACTTATACGTAAAACGGAAGAACTGTCATCCAAGATCTGTCGAAATAGAGGATAAAATTTAATAATTTTGCTATTATTTTATGTTTGATATATGTTTACTTAATTATTATATCTATGTATTGATAACATAAAACATTAAAAGTGTTCTTATAACTGATATCATGTTTTGTGATATTCGTAAAAATATAAATGATAAAAGTTTGATGCAACCGGCTGTTAGATATGCGAAAGATTAATTCGCGAGTTAGTATATCTATATTTGTAGTAATGGTGGAGCATGGTGTCTGAAGGTCATGGTGCGTGTGTGTCACGTCGGCTTCCTGTGCCAGCAGTGAGGGGCTACGTACCCGGCGGGAAGGCGCGGCGGCAGCGGCGGGGGCCGGCGACGCCGCATGGTGGCGTACACGCACTCGCCCACACACTCGTACGTCGGCTCCTCGCACAGCGACGCACCCAGCGCCTGCACAAACACACACCATGCATTTATTTCATTTCATAAAACTAGTGTCTTTAAAGTAAGACTTAAAATTAAATAAAAAAAATGTCTGAAAAAAAAAAACTGTAAAAAATGAGTGAAAATACCTTCAAGACACCGTCAGGCACATCGCACGTGATGCTGCACAGTGTGTTAGTGTTGGTGCCTTCCGGCAGGTCGGGGATCTCCTCGTAGATGCCCGACGCGACGGACAGCAGCGACCGACGGTCCGACACGCTACACAACAATAACCAGTGTAAAAATGCATAGGACCAGGAGAAAACCATCACTATTTATTCGCCTAAAATTACTAACACTCTAATATAAGTAACCAAAAAAATAAAAGTATTTTTTTCTAACTGAGGTTATTAAAATGCTAGTTCGACGTAAACCGTCGAATGTCAGCCATCTGACTTACCTGTCGTCGAAGGAGGTGACGGAGTGCGTGTTGAAGGGTTGCGCGAGCGCAGCCGTGGACGCGAGCTGTCCCGCGCCGCTGTAGCGAGACAGCTGTCCCGCCGGGATATGCTTCGACTCCTGATCAAAACAAAATTGATGATAATTAGTCATTAAAATACTCGGTCATTGTATATTTATACAACAAGCTTTTCGCCCGCGTGTACATTTTTTTTACTCCTTGGGTTACATTATTCAAGTTTTAGTAGGGATCCCACACTTCACTTCGTAAAGATGGTAGCTTTCTAACGGTGAAAGAATTTTTAAAATCGGTCCAGTAGTTTTTGAGTTAAAACCCTACAAACAAACAAATCTTTCCTCTTTATATTTATACAACATTAGAAGATTGTAGAATTACCTTGGACATGACGAGATCAATGTCGTCTAATGACACTTCTGACGGACCGCTGTACCAGCTGCTGCGACGGACATCGCCTACAACATATAACAAATCTTTATGTAATAATTCAACTTCCAATATATTCGTGTCTGCAAACCTCGACGGTGAAGCAAAGCATGGGGAAATTTAAGCTTAAAAAACCGGCCATGTGCGAGTCGGACTCGCGCACCGAGGGTTCCAACCATAGGAAAGAAAAAATACGCAATAAAGTCGCAATTATCTTGTATTTTTCCGACCGCATAATTAAGTTTGTTTGTAGAGGAAAATTGCTGATTACTTAAAAACTACCTGCTAGATCTCGTTCAAACCAATTTTCAATGAAAGTTTGCATGGTAATCTACATTATATATTTTTTTTAGATTTATCATTCTCTTATTTTAGAAGTTACAGGGGGGACACACACATTTTACCACTTTGGAAGTTTCTCTCGCGCAAACTATTCAGTTTAGAAAAAAATGATATTAGAAACCTCAATATCATTTTTCAAGACCTATCCATAGATACCCCACACGTATGGGTTTGATGAAAAAAAAAAATTTGAGTTTCAGTTCTAAGTATGGGGACCCCCAAAATTTATTGCTTTTTTTCTATTTATGTCTCAAAATCTTAAAGCGGTTCACAGAATACATCTACTTACCAAATTTCAACAGTATAGTTCTTATAGTTTCGGAAAAAAATGGCTGTGACATACGGACGGACAGACAGACAGACATGACGAATCTATAAGGGTTCCGTTTTTGCCATTTGGCTACGGAACCCTAAAAAACCGGACAAGTGCTAGTCGGACTCGCGCACCGAGGGTTCCGAACATTGGAAGGAATATAATATGCAATAATGTCGCAATTATCTTGTTTTTTTAAGACCGCATACTGAAGTTCATTTGTAAAGGAAAATTGCTGATAATTTCAAAACTGTGATCGTCTAGTCTATCAACCCTAGTTAGTTCAAAATTTGAATTTCGCTTCATAATCTACGGAGATAAGGGGAGAACGGTCGATCGAAACCCTAACAAAAGTCTGATTTCGTTAAAGAGCCAATCCTGCTTGGTCATCAATCTATCTCCGTATCAGTGTTTTATCCAACAAGCAACAAATAAATTAAAGATGGTTAAGTAGTTAACCTTTTATAAAAAATCCTGTCTGAATGTTACAAGTCTGTCAAGAAGAACAAAATATTGAGGAACATATACAGTCTTACTTATAAAGTCAGATTAATTTTTAATCTGCTTCTTAGCAATGGTTTTACAAAAATCTCAATCATAAATTCTGTTTAGCGTGAAAGTCAAAAATAATCCGAACTTAAGTTAGTAGATTAATCCTTGATTACGAGGTGAAGTAAGGATTAGGTGAGAAATGGTTAAACTTAGACATGTTTATTGGCAGACAAATTATAGGTTTTTTATAAGTAAGACGGATAAAGTGTAGTGCATACCTATATCAGCGTGCGTGCAGGTGCGTGCGCGCAGGTCGCCGTCGCTGCGGCTGAGCAGGCGCGGCGCCCGCAGCCCCGCGCCGCCCAGCGCCGCCCGCGCCGCCCGCGCCAGCGCGCCCGACACCGGCGACGACAGCTTCAGCTGCCCGCCGCCCGCGCCGAACGACCTGCCACAACGCTACTGTACGGGTTTCTGATGCCTCAGAGCTGTCAGCATCAGTGACGGGACCCTCTCCCAGGGCCAGCCTGCCGAGGCTGCGGGATGTTCTAAACAGTTACCGCGCCCCGGGGAAGCAAAGGGCTAAAGAAGAAACACGGATAGGTTTTAGTCAGTAAGAGTCTGGCACTCTTAGTCAAAGTCATTTGATGATTTACCCTCCGAAAAAAAAGGGGTTTCTGATCACGGTTACAGTACGGCCGACCAGTCGTGGCCGCTCGTAATTAAGCAATTGGCTGCGCAGAAAAGTCAATGGGCAAAGTTTGTATAAAACTCTGTCATTTTTACTTGAATTCGTATTCGCCAGCGGATACGCTGGCGGAAAGCTAGTTAATTAATATAAGTTGATTGAATATGTGTGAAGAGCGTTGCGTATGTATAAAATTACAAATTGTTACAAAAACAATTATAATGCTATTATGTTCCACTTATTTGTCTTTTGTCTCTCATTAATAAAACCGGAAAACCCTGGTCTAATATGATAGTATTGTGTTTTCCTAGAAAACATATGTCTGTGTCAATAACAACAAGTCTGACGTCATGATGTTAACAAACAATATAAAAATTAAGCTCGTTAGGAATTCCAGGAGTAATTACAAGTTCAAAATTAAAATTGCGGTTCTATAATAATAATCTCCTCACCGATATTCGGTGGCCAATCTCGATTAAGACTAGCCAGGTGCGCAGGAGATATTAGGGCACATGCGCCTGCGTAGACACAGGTTCACTCTCATAGTCTGATGGGTTGGCAATCCGACACAAATGGGGAGAGATCAGACGCAGAAGCTTTACGTGCTCTCCGAGGTACGGAGGGGTCTCGCTATGTTCAGAAAACTGTCACCCATCCATGGACCGACCGGGGCTAGCGCAGCTTAACATTGCTAATCTATCGATCCGCACGGATGTTGCTTAGCTACGAGTCCCTCAAATTAATTTGCGGCACTATGAAATGTTTGTATCTAGAGTCTATTAAAAAGAGTTATTGTGATTTATTCGTTTTGAATAGTGTGAGTTATGTCTATTCAATTAATCCGAATATATTTCTAATGGATTTAAACACGCAACCTAAATAAAAAAGCCTTTGTTAGCCACGCTAAATGAAATTGAAAGTGCATTTGAGCCTTTCTAAACTTCAATGTTACGGCTCTGGGAATCACTTCATTGTGTATTATATTTTTATGAGTTTCTGATAATTAAAAAAAAAAAAGAGTAAATAGTTTTAATTTTCCTAGAAACCATTTTTCATTTCGGTGTCCCTTTCATCCCAACAGGTATTTACATTTTCATTATCTAAAGACTTGCTTCACGCGTGTTACTATAAGCAGCGTTTAAAATTCCAAAAAAGGTTTTTAAGTAGGTTATTCAAATGGAGCGTTAATTTTAATTTTCTGTTGCATTCAATATCGTGCTAACGTTACATAATTTATATTGTTTCCATTACACGTTAGACTTTCATTTCTTTAGAAGTCGTGCGACTGGGATAACTATTTGGTTGGTTGTTATGTAACTTTTCGTGAGAATAATTGCTATACTAAAGTGTGTACATATAACTACCTACATATAATAGGTACTAGCTGCCCCGCGCGACTTCGTTCCCGTGGTATGCAACTCCTACCCAACTCCTACCCAACTCCTACCCAACTCCTACCCAACTCCTACCCAACTCCTACCCAACTCCTACCCAACTCCTACCCAACTCCTACCCAACTCCTACCCAACTCCTACCCAACTCCTACCCAACTCCTACCCAACTCCTACCCAACTCCTACCCAACTCCTACCCAACTCCTACCCAACTCCTACCCAACTCCTACCCAACTCCTACCCAACTCCTACCCAACTCCTACCCAACTCCTACCTTTTTTTTTTTTTATCCTATGTCCTTTTCCTGGTTCCAAGCTGTCTCCCCTCCAATTTTCAGCCAAATCGGTTCAGCCGTTCTCGAGTTATAAGTGGTGTAACTAACACGACTTTCTTTTATATATATAGATATGTATGTCTTTATGAGTTTCCTTATAAAATCTTTATTATTGTTAATTTATTCGCTGCAATATTTTTATGTTAGGTGTAGTGAAAAAAAACCCCGTTTACAAACCATAGAAGGAATAAAACATTGCCCATGTTGATACGAAAACGAATTTCATACAAGATACCGGATTGACCTATTTGTATTCAAATATAACATGGGATTGTATCTGATACCGCTTCAATGAATATGAACAAAAGGGCTAGACCACGAATGGTGAATGAGACTTTACAGCTGCCTGATATATTCACATAGTAATAGTTTTATACAAGAATTTGGAAAATTAATTTGTCATTTCTGAGTCTTCAAAGTTCTCTATAATTCTATACTAACGTCGCTCGGCAGTGAAAACCTCGTAAAGCACAAATTAAATGAACATATTATGTTTGTTTCTAATAGTCCTTGTTCTATTTATTTTTTGGAGAGAAAACCTCCGTGGTTTTCTCTCCAAAAATTAAATAAAATAAAAAACCATGAATTTGTGCTTTACGAGGTTTTCACTGCACGGCGACGCTAAATTGGGTATTAAACTGTATTAGTAGAAATCCACAACCAATTAAAAACATATAAGCAACAGTGAAAATACGAATTAAATATTAAAAAAACACGAACAAGTTAGAAGCGTTTAAAAAGCAAGTCGATAGAAAAAGATAGCAGAAATGACACATGACTTAATTATGTTAAAATGAGGAGTAAGCCTACAGTGCCAAGTACAATAAATGATGTTTCGCGTGACAAGAATACAAAAACTTTAAAACCTGTGTTTAAAATAGTTTTTATATTATACTAGCTATTTACTGCGGTTTCACCCGCGTCCGGAGGGGACTACTTCACGCACCCAGACAAAAAGTAGCCTAAAACCTTTTCCAGGGTCCCCTCTACCTTTGTACAAAATTTTATCGAAATTGGTCCAGCCGTTCACGCGTGATGCTGTGACCAAGGGAAATAGGGATTCATTTTTATATATTATTGATTTTTTTAAGTATAACATCAACATCTTCGTTTTATTTACTCCTCATAATAACATACAATTTTAATACATGTAGACTTCAAGCGGAGTTGTCGTTTAAACCTATTAAATAGACTTCAACTACAAAAACACCAACCTATCAACAACAAGAACACATATTTTGTTCTTATCGTCGCCAGCGAGGCGAACATCCCTGATATGCTTCCAGTGTATGAAGGTGGCGGGCTGCGCTCGCGCCACTATGACGCCTGCCGGCGACAGCGTCACCACGGTGTCGGCGCTGAGCCCGCACTTGCGGGACAGCTCCGTGGGCACCACGCTCACCGAGTATGAGTCTTTGAGCAATGGCTCGGTGTCTGGAAGATGAGCAAGCATGATCGTGAGGGGCGTTTTGCATTGATCATTGCAAGATGCAAGGAACAAGTTATTCAAGCATTGATAATATTTAAATGGTGCTTTTAAAATTAAAAGGTTTAATGTGCTTATTAAATTAGTGTTGAGTCACACATTAAAATTGACTAAACATACATACGTCTGTACAATTCGATTTTACAAAAAATGTAAACAAAATCATAACCTATTTCGTTTTAATTTTCCCACATAGATAAATAAAATGGCATTAAATGATAAACAATGCTGTTTAGAGCATTAAATTGACATAAATGCGCCATCCTTACGCCATTTTGTTAATTTATGTGGCAGAATTAGAACAAAATAGGTTACGACTTTGTTTACTTTTTCGTAAAATCAATAAATTGGTACAGCCTATAAGTTGTTTCCGAAATTAAAAGTACAATCTCAGAATAATTAAATGCAAATAATTATATTTATAATTTATTTAAATGCAAAAATACCCTCAGAAACATTAAACAAACAGCCAAATGAAATGTAATTAGTTGGACAATGTTGTCATGTGTGTTATATCAATGAGCTTACGCCACTCGCCGACGTAGTACACGAGTTATGTGACAATACAATGATACCACCTCATGTAGTACATCACCCGGGCATTATCAGCAGTACAACATAATGGTTAGTGTCAATAATACCCGGCCGATGTTGACATTGAACATGCGGTCAATGACTCATTCTGACAACACCAAGTTAAATGTATGTTTACGAAAATATATGAAATCTTTGGAGTAGGTACTTTATAATAATTATTATAACAAAATGATGATTTTTAATCAAGGTATCAGACAGTAGTAGAAATCTTAGTTAAAAAATTAAGAGACTAATTTAAAAAAAAATAGGAAATAAAAACCAGTCCCAATATTCTAATATTTATCTGATGCCAGTATTTCTTCTATATCAAAAAAATATTTAAAAAATCATTTACTCAGACTAGGTTGAAAACCAGCGTTTTTTAATCATCAAATTTACAAAACACAGCCCCATAACATCCCCCTTCATTCTACACTAGATTTGTTTTTACTGGACAGACAACAAACAAGAAGGAACATATAATAAACGCATTTAACATATTGTGTGTTTTTTTTTTTTTTAATAAACGTTGCCCCACACTAGGAATTACTCCTGTGTTGTGGGTGCGTTTACAAACATACATTACACATGCACAAACACTCAGACCCGGAACAATTTTAGTTGTCCCGTGCGGGAATCGAACCCGCGACACGCAGCGCAGCAGCCAATTGCTCAGTCACTACGCCAAACGTGCCGTCTATGCCGTGTTATCATCAATAAGTAAGCAAACACCTTGACATATATTTAATTCTCCGCTGTTACTAAATAAAACATGTTTCTCAAAGTGCAAATGTGTGCAACATTGCTACACAATAGAAGCAAAGTTAATAGATCATTGTTGTATTACAATTTTAAATGGGTTTTGTGCGTATTTGCATTCAATGTGGTGACGTCAATGGTGTGCATGCAAATTTCAGGCCATGGACGAAGGACGTATGTGGTATGAATTTGACTTCACGAAACTGTCCTGTTTCGTATTGATGACGTAAAAAAATAATGTTTTTATTTGCGATATGGCACATGTTAGGGCCCATGTCCAACAGATTTATATTAAAAGATAAGTTTAGGGATCTTTTTCTAAAATCGTTAACTTAAAAATATTGCTGAATATCAATTTTATAAATCAGAAAGCTATGATATTAATTATTAAAAATATAGGTATACACAAGCTATTTTAAAAAAAATGTATTTTGTATTTCTTATCATTAAATCAAGAATGACTGTATTCAGAGAAATAAATTATTTTCCCTCAAGTAGGGTTTACGACCTTGTCGTCATCTGCATACAATACAGAAATATCAGTACAATTCATTCCATTGTGATTCCATGACTAAGGGTTTGTTGACTTGTAATAAAAAATATATGACGGCTATTCCGAAACCTGATGTTTACTTTTATAGTATACAAAAAAATATATAGCTGAATTCCTTCGATCCTTCGGTCGCTTGAAAATCCTATTCTTATCTCGAGCAAGTGTGATGGTGCCATGCCAGTCTCTTCAAGATAATTAAAAATTTAATTGTGCTAGAAACAAATTTCTAAAATAATGAAAAACTACTGGGCCAAAGTATGTTAAACTTTTATGGGACCAAATGGCAACTATTCTGCATCTAACTAAAGAAGAATTAGATAAACTGGATCATAAATCTCAGCGTTATCGGTGTACTGTAATAATAAAAAATAAAAAAAATATATGAAGTAGTACTTAAAAAATGTAAGTTCATGTTAATGAAAAAGTAATGTTGATGTGCTCCAAAAGTATAACAACAAAGAAATTGAGTAAGATCGGGCGCCAGGAACACACCACACTAAGACCACGGATAAGCTTACCTGCGGAGGCTTGGAACTTTTAATCTGCCGGTGGGAGGATATAAATAAAAATCTACCTGTACAATATTTGGTAAAAATTTATTCTCCAGTAGGTCTTAAATAAAGAAAGTTCCTTTCTAACATTATGAGGTATGAATACACTAAACAATTAAATTTATATTCTTAAACTTTGAAATTTCGTTTTCGACTATGTCATTATTTTGGTAATTATTTGGTCATTATTGCATCTTTATCAAATAATAAAGTGACTTACTTGGTTTCAAACAATTGGAAAACAAAAGAAAAGGTTTTAATAAAGGGCTTATCTGCTACTGCCGACTCCAATGGTGACCTTCAGCGCAGACTCCCATCCTCATGTCCAATATAATAAATCGGAATAAATATGAAGATAAAAATAAGAAACGACGAAAGAAAGAAAGAAACTGAGAAAGAAACGCCAATGGGCTGTAACAAAATAAACCATGGTTAGGCATGGCATTCAATAACGCAAATATACGATGGCCAACATCATAGCCAATAAGTGAGAAAACTTACCGTTTCTTCTCATAAAAAGTGGTTAACCACGTCTCAGTGGACGGGTATTATTTAATTTTAATAATTTGATCCTGCAACAATGCATAAAATCGAGAAAATTAGAACAACGTCACGAGTCAAAATGCTCGACAAAGGTATGGCACATAAACCGATGAAAATGCAACTTACCATAAAAATAAAAGGTAATCCACAAGGATTAGGCCAAGGGCGAACCCTGTAGTGAATATTTCACTAGAAATACTTCATATTAATTTAAATTCTTTTAGGATTTCTTTTACGCCATCCTTGCAACGGACTCAGCTAGTCGTAGAGTGTTGACAGTCGAAAAAATCCGTCAAACGTCAAAAAGAACAAACAATGTTGCCAACTCAATAAACTCGACTAAATCGATTTTTTTAAAGGAATGAACCGCGATCGACCAATAATCCGGCCCGATATTCTCACACATGTAACGGGCTGAAAAGACTCGTTACATTACATCCCTTCCCAAAAAATAAAAGAAAGAAACTTTCTTTTATTTAGATAAAAAAGAAAGAAACAAATTAGAGACATCTGCTGTGCCCACCAGAATGCAAGTAGTAAATCCACTTCAAAAACCAGAGGAACAACTAAGTGTCAAAACTATCTAATTAAACCAAAGACTGCAAGGATTCAAGACCCTTCAAAGTCTTAAAAAAGTAAACGACAAAAAAGAACTGTATAAATTCATGCAAAAAAATTAAGTTGTAAAGACTTAAGAAAATATAAATAAAACAAACAATTGTTGTAGCATCTACCGTGTCCATCAGAATGCAAGTAGAAAGCCACTTCAAAAACTAATGGAACTACAGAGTGCCAAAACCAGAAAAACTGCAAGGATACAAGATCCTTCAAAGTTTAAAATCGAAAAGATACGACAAAAAGTGATGGATAAAATCAAGCAAAATAAATTAAGTTATAAAAACTTAATAAGGAAAATAACCTAAACTCCCTAAACCCCATAGCAGTACAGTTAGGCACCATAGCCACTGACTAATCATCTCCAACAACTTTCAGAGTACAGTTAAGCTCCATCGCCACTGACTTCATTTTCACATTCCAAACGCAGAATAACTCTCGAGTGCAGTTAAGCTCCATCGCCACTGACTACCTAGTCAACTGTTACCAACTTTCATATCTCTTTGAGTGCAGTTAGGCTCTATGGCCACTGACTAACTTCAGAACAAACCATAAATCATAACCCCAAATGAATATCCGAGATAAAGTGGAAAGACTTTATCACCGTACAATAAAAACAAATGGCAAAAACCAAAATTCGCATTGTGATCGGCACAACACCACCAATCTCCCGAGCACAATGGAAAAAAACAAATGGCAAAGGCCAAGTTCACATTGTGATCGGCTCAACACCACCAATCTCCCGAGCACAATGGAAAAAAAAACAAATGGCAAAGGCCAAGTTCACATTGTGATCGGCTCAACTCCACCAATCTTCCGAGCACAATGGAAAAAACAAATGGCAAAAAAAGCCAAGGTTCCGCATTGTGATCGGCTCAACACCACCAATCTTCCGAGCACAATGGGAAAAAATAACCAGAATCTAGGTCAAAACTACACCTAGACCCGAAAAGGTTAGGGTATTCTAGAACAAAGGTTAAAGAATAATCCTCAAAAAACAAATACAATATGAGATGTATGCATTTCTCAAAACCGAAAATTCGAGTCGAAAAAACTCGAGTTTACTAAAAAGTGTAAACTGTAAACAGCTAAAATTGTTATAAAAATCAGTTACTATTTAGTATTAAGAGAAAATAGAAAGATTTTTTAACTCAAAAAAATGAAGATTACAAAAACTTAAAACAATATTTAAGTTTTAATCCCTTAGGTAGAAAATACCTTAAAGTAAAATGTAAGGTTATATAAGATCTCAAATAAAGTAATTGGTTAAGTTAACCAATAAATAAAACAAAATAAAATCTAAGATCTCATACAATCTCAACAAAAATGAAATAAGATCTTTCGATGTGGAGAACATTAAATTTGTTAAAAGTGTGAAAAGAATATACTTTACCCAAAATGACCAAGTTTTATTTTAGTAAGAGTTGAATTGGAATTAATATAATTTGAATGGAAGTTACCTATCATACTAATATCTCTCAAACCGCAATTTCCTTTCATCCATCATTCTAACAAAAGCGGACCTTCACACAAAAAATACTTAGCCCCAAGACAAAGTCTATAAAATTCCCAAAATTAAAATTTAATAATATCTTTAACATGATAACGTCCCACAGAACCCTTGTTTATGTCTTTCAAAACATAAACATTATCAGAAACTTTTTCCATTATTTCACATTTTATAAACTTAGGTGCAAGTTTAGCCGAAAAATAAGTAGGTGCATGAGATTGAACAAAACTTCTTCTCCACACTATATCACCCACATCAAAAGAAATGACCCTACGACCCTTATTATAATAAGCGGCATTCCGCTTATAACCCTTTAACAAATAAGTTTGAACTTTAACAAAAATATCACTAAGTGAATTAAGAGAAATTGCATAAGCATTTCTATTAGAAATTTCAAGTTCAGACAAGTTATCAACCGAACTATTAAAATGATGTAGTGACGCATCAAAAATAAGTTCCCTACCAAACATCAGAAAGTTTGGGGTAAATTCTGTAGCAAGATTTACACTATTATTCAGTGCTAATTGAACATTGGGCAAAAATGTTGACCATGTTCTATGATCATCTTTAACAAAACACGAAATGCAAGTCTCAACCGTTTTATTATATCTCTCAACAGGATTATTTTGAGGTGTATATAAAGTATTATAAAATATTTTAGTTATATTAAAACCTTTCAAAAAATCTACAAAATGTTTTGAAGTAAATTGAGTACCGTTATCACAAACTACTACTTTGGGACAACCAAATTTAAGAAATATTTCCTTTTCGAAACATTTACAAATTACTCTAGTGGTAGCATTAATCATTGGAAACAACCAGCAATACTTAGTGAAAACATCTACAACTGAAAGAATATATCTGTGACCTGAGTAAGTTTTAGGTAAAATTCCTATAATGTCAACTGAAAGCATAAGCATGGGACGATCAACCTTTTTAGGATTAATCATAGTGCCAAAAGGAGGAGAAGTAGTATGTTTGTAAGCTTTACAAGTATCACAAGACAAAATGTATTTCTGAACATCATTAAACATCCCTTTCCAAAAATAGTGTTGTTTTAATTTCTTTAAAGTTTTATGAATTCCTAAGTGACCAGAATTTACATCATCATGATTTGATCTAATGGTATCCAAAATGTGTTCTTTAGGTATAACAATCTTCCAATCTAAAAGGCTGTGAGGATTAAATTTATTTTTACAAAATTTATATAAAGTATTATGTTCAACTCTAAAGTTTCTATATTTACTTGGAAATTTCTGACATTGAATAAATATTTTTCTATACCATGGGTCAGAAATGTCGTCTTCAGGACAAACTAAAGTATCTGGGGCATTTATTACTGCAACTTCAATACGAGATAAAGCATCTGGAACTAAATGTAAAGAACCTTTTTTATGTATAATATCAAAAGTAAATTGGGAAATTCTAGCAGCCCAACGAGCTAATCGTCCACTTGGATTACTGAGACCCAAAAGCCATTTCAAACTAGCATGATCAGTAACAACTGTAAACTTCATTCCTTCGACATAAGGTCTAAAATGTTCTATAGAATCTAAAATAGCTAATAATTCACGTTCCGTAGTACTGTAATTTCGCTCACATTTATTAAGTGATCTAGAATAAAAAGCAATGGGATGTTGATCTCCATTCTCATCCTCTTGACTTAAAACGCTACCTATGCCAATAGAACTAGCATCACAATGTAAAAAGAAAGGTTTTTCAAATTCAGGACATTGTAAAACAGGAGAAGTGATCAAAGAATGTTTTAAATCTTGGAAAGCACTTTCAGCTTCATCATTCCAAGTAAGAGATTTTTTAGAATTTTTACTACCTGCTGTCATCTTAGTTAAAGGGGAAGCAATATCAGCAAATTTACAAATGAATCTACGATAATAGGAACATAAACCAAGGAAACTTCTAAGTTGTTTAACGGTTTCTGGTCTAGGAAAATTTTCAATGGTTTCTAATTTAGAAGGATCAGTATGCAAACCATTACTGTCAACCATGAAACCAAGATAACGAAGTCTATCTTTACAAAAATTACACTTTTTCAAATTCACAGTTAGACCTGCCTCTTTCAATATTTTATAAATTTTATGTAGCTGTTCTATATGCGTATTAAAGTCAGAATTTATACATATCAAATCGTCTAAATAGCAAAACACAGAATTATCATACTCAGGGCCAAACAATTTATCAACTAGTCTCTGCAACTCAGCCGGTGCATTTGTGAGACCAAATGGCATGCGAACAAATTCATAAAGTCCTTTTCCGGGAACTACGAATGCAGTTTTCTCACGGGAGGATTTTTCAAGAGCAATTTGAAGAAATGCTTTAGAAAGGTCTATTGTACTTATATATTTCGCACCTTTAAGGTTATCTAATATTCTAGAAGTATAAGGGAGGGGATAAGAATCTTTAATTGTAATAGAATTTAAACGTCGTGAATCTAAACATAATCTAGTACCACCATCTTTCTTTTCTACAGCCAAAACAGGTGAACACCAAGGAGATTTAGAGGGTTGAATGATACCTTCTTTCAATAAAATTTCTACTTCATCAAAAAGTTCCTTTTGTTTAGCAGGACTCAAAGGCCAATATCTTTGTTTAAAAGGTTCACTTGTGACATTAATTTTATGTTCAACCAAATGAGTAAGACCTAAACCTCTCTTTTCATACGAAATATCTTTGAATAAGTCAATAACATTAGTTAATTTTTGTTTCTCTGAAGGAGAAAGTTCAGAAATAGAAGTAACAGAACTAACTTGAATTTTAGTATCTGGAACAAGAGTAATATTTTTCCACAAATCTTTAGCTAAATTAAATTGAATCCAAAAGTCAAATCCTAAAATAATAGGGGAAACAAAAGTAGGTATAATTAAAAATTCTATAATTTTAGTGACATCATCGCAAGTTATTGGTAAATCCATAACCCCAATAATTCTCCGAGAAGAACCATCTGCTGTAGAAGCAGAACCAAAAGTAGGTTTAATTGTATATCCTAACTGTAAAAATTGTTCATGAATGTTAGAACCTAAAACGCAGGCGTTTGAACCACTATCTAATAAACCAGAAAAAGTTTTATTATTTATAGAGAATTCCAAGAATGGTCTAATGTCATTCTGTTTTGTAAATAAAATAGGAGCAGAACGGTAAATGTCAAAGAAAGTTTTTAAATATTTTAACCAATTTGAGAAATCTTTATTACGGGATGTGTCATCAGGTTTGTGACTTTTAATAGTTTTTTTACACATCGAGACGCGCGAAGTTTTTTCAAAAACGTGGGCTCGATGCTGCCTAATTAGTTTTTTGACTCAGAAGAGCTTTTAGTAGTCGAATTACAAACGTCACAAGTTCTAGAAGTTACTCCAGGTTTCTGACACTTAAAACAAATCATACCTGGTAATGAAGGGCAATTCCTATAATTATGACCAGGCTTTCTACATTTTAAACAAGAAGGGTTACTATCAACAACATTAAATTTAATAGCATTTTAACAGAATCTTTAAAAGGTTTTTTATTAACTACAACTTCTAATTCTTTAGCAATATCTAAAAATTGATCAATAGAATCAATATGTCTACCAAATAGAAAAGGTGTATAAATAGATAACATGTTGTGTTTTATTGTGGAAATTAAAATTGGTTCAAACAAGGGTATTGAAAGACGACTAGCCATGTCTGAAATCTCAGTGATGAAGTCAGGAAGAGATTCAGAATATTTCTGTTTCCTGGTACGAAGCTCGTATTCTAAAAAGTAATCAAAATCAGGTTTATCAAAACGTTTCAATAAAGCAAGCTTAAGTGCATGCCAAGAGGCTATACGAATTCGTATGGAACGAAACCATTTAAGAGCAATACCATGCAACAAGTCAGAGAATGCACCAACAAGTAAAGTTTCATTAAAATTTTTATATAAAAAGTATTCTTCAACTTGGGTAATAAATTCACGAACGCAAGACTTTCCATCAAAAAGGATTCTGCTTTTCTTTAAATCAGGCAATTTGGTAAAAGAAGGCAAGTTTTTTCTAATGTTTTCATTCACCAGTGCATTCAAAGAATTAAACGAAGGCAAAGCTTGTGCTGTAAACGCAGAAGAAGAGTGTGCAATTCTATTGTCAAATGGATTGTTAACATCAGTGACATTGACCATTTCGTGACCCTTGTCAGCGACATTAGCATCAACGCAAGCGGCAGCATCATTCAATTCCGGAAGCGGCGGAAACTGAACTTCCTTGTCCATGATGAACAGCAAGGCGAATATAAAAAAGCAAAAGCTAAACTTTTAAAGAAAAGTTTCAAACAAAGTCAAAGGTCAAAAATAAAGTTATAAGTTTGAAGTTAAGTATTAAATTAAAAGTTGATGTTTATGTTATTTCCATAGAAAAATACTATGTTATTTAGCAATGTAAAGATGCAATGATAACTCACAAAAAAGTTTAAAACTAGTTAAATTATGTGTACACTTTCACTTAATGACAAGTTATTACTATTCACTTAAAAAAACTTAAAGTTAATTATGTTTAAACATACTCTAATAAGAGAATAACTAAACGTGGTTGACACTAGACAATTATGTTGGTTTTGCTAAAGTAAAGAAACACATGTTATAAACAAAATACACAGGGTATAAACAAAATACACAGCTATAAGTTGTCCGTATACAAAGGATGTACTAAAATAAAGTTAACACTTGTTAAAGTTATAAATGTAACTTTACAAAAAAATATATTGTAAACAATATAATTATTGTGAAAAACACAAGTTAATAGATGCAATAATGACATTAAACACTGGGCAGACCTACTTCAAGTCCCTGCACCGAGGCGACAAATGTAATAATAAAAAATAAAAAAATAAAATATATGAAGTTGGATTTAACTAATGAATGTTCATGTTAATGAAAAAGTAATGTTGATGTGCTCCAAAAGTATAACAACAAAGAAATTGAGTAAGATCGGGCGCCAGGAACACACCACACTAAGACCACGGATAAGCTTACCTGCGGAGGCTTGGAACTTTTAATCTGCCGGTGGGAGGATATAAATAAAAATCTACCTGTACAATATTTGGTAAAAATTTATTCTCCAGTAGGTCTTAAATAAAGAAAGTTCCTTTCTAACATTATGAGGTATGAATACACTAAACAATTAAATTTATATTCTTAAACTTTGAAATTTCGTTTTCGACTATGTCATTATTTTGGTAATTATTTGGTCATTATTGCATCTTTATCAAATAATAAAGTGACTTACTTGGTTTCAAACAATTGGAAAACAAAAGAAAAGGTTTTAATAAAGGGCTTATCTGCTACTGCCGACTCCAATGGTGACCTTCAGCGCAGACTCCCATCCTCATGTCCAATATAATAAATCGGAATAAATATGAAGATAAAAATAAGAAACGACGAAAGAAAGAAAGAAACTGAGAAAGAAACGCCAATGGGCTGTAACAAAATAAACCATGGTTAGGCATGGCATTCAATAACGCAAATATACGATGGCCAACATCATAGCCAATAAGTGAGAAAACTTACCGTTTCTTCTCATAAAAAGTGGTTAACCACGTCTCAGTGGACGGGTATTATTTAATTTTAATAATTTGATCCTGCAACAATGCATAAAATCGAGAAAATTAGAACAACGTCACGAGTCAAAATGCTCGACAAAGGTATGGCACATAAACCGATGAAAATGCAACTTACCATAAAAATAAAAGGTAATCCACAAGGATTAGGCCAAGGGCGAACCCTGTAGTGAATATTTCACTAGAAATACTTCATATTAATTTAAATTCTTTTAGGATTTCTTTTACGCCATCCTTGCAACGGACTCAGCTAGTCGTAGAGTGTTGACAGTCGAAAAAATCCGTCAAACGTCAAAAAGAACAAACAATGTTGCCAACTCAATAAACTCGACTAAATCGATTTTTTTAAAGGAATGAACCGCGATCGACCAATAATCCGGCCCGATATTCTCACACATGTAACGGGCTGAAAAGACTCGTTACAGTACATACAATAAAAAAAAAAACAATCAAATTGAGATCCTCCTCCTTTTGAAGTTGGTTAAAAAATGTAATTTCGATGCTGGTTTAGTTATGTTTTTAGGTACAGTACAATTTTCTATTTCTATTTATATGTGATTTCAATCACTCCATGTACAATGCTGGTACTCAGCTCCGGTTTAGACTCGAAGCTGACCCCAACGTAGTTAGGAAACAGGCTAGTCTTTTTTCATCTGCCTAGGCAGATGATGATTTGTATGCAAAATATATGAGAACTTTATACAAAGTGTGGGAAAGTTTACATTTTGACCAGTTCATAGTAGTTATAATAAAGTAGTAACCAGTTGTGTGGCTTACATAAACAACAGGTTAGTTACATATGAATCTTTTGCAGGTTTCCTCAGCAAACTGTGCATCTAGGTTACCTGTCGCACTGAATTATAAAATAATTTTGTTTATAAGAATTTTTGATTAATCCTATTTACATAAATATTAAGAGAGTCAATAATTTTAGTCCATATATTGTGAGGTTCTAAATACATGGTTTCTATTTATATAAATAAACATAAGTCAGTTGTTTGTTATAAAATAGGAATAAAACATTCTTGCTCAAAGGGTCTAGTGCTTGATGATTGGTGCCTGTGCAGATAGATTGGAAGACAAGTGTTCAACTTGTATTAATGTGGTCAAAATAGATTTTTTCTGTGCAATGGGTCACTCAAGACATTTTGCAATATGTTACTACTACACACAAACGAAACTGCTCAACAAGAATTATTACTCTAAAATTGTTGTAATTATTTTGTTGTCATTTGCTGCATTATACTAATATATACTTTATTTTCAGTTGTAATATCTGCATGCATTTAAAATTAAACAACACACATGCTTAGACACTTAAATCAGTTTTAGCTACTAGAAATAAAAAACATTGCATTCTGTTTGGACTTTGACCACATGGCCAATATGAACAATAATGAAGGTAGACTCACCTAATATTTTGCTCCCATTTAACAAAGCACGGATTTTGTCCATCCAAACTTGTGTGTCATGAAGTGATTGTGCTGCGAGCAAAACGCGGGGCTTTCGCGGCTCGTCAACAGAGAACACGGCGAAGGCATGCGGCCGCGTGCGCGACTTGGCTCTCTTCACCACGCAGCCTAACGGCAATTCCACCGAGCCCGCGGAGGCACCCGCCTCGCTGCAGTACACCGCCAGGGAAGCCCCCGAGCACGTCGGGCTCGGTCTCAAAATACACCATTGTCTTTTCCACGACTGACAATAACAAAATAATCAATGCCACAATGTTGTGTTGTGATACACCCCGATGAATAAATATTACACTTCAAGGAACTTACCTTGAAAGGATTTAAGCCCAAATTAGATTTAAACGGATACTTAATCTCCAAGTATCCGGACATTGCGAGTTTTCCGTTTTTACAGTGTAATAAACATGTCTAATTTATATAAAGTTAAATAATAAACACGAGATGCACATGTTCAATCAAACAATATTGTTTACAAAAAATCATAGACAAACAACAAAAATAGGGATTGGTCGTTTATTTAAAATCGATAATTTAAAACCGGTTTTTCCGACAAGACGACTTTGTCTATGGTTGTAGAGACATTGTAGAGCATAAAATGTAAAAAAAGGTGTTCCCAATCATAGAATACACATAAATGCAGGAAATAATGTGCTTTTATGGCAAGTTTATGTACAAAGTTAAAAGCATTTTTCATACGATCAGCATTATAAAAAGTTTAAATGGTCTGTAAAAATCTTTTAGACGTTCTTGACAATTAAGATTAGGATTGTCATTAATGACAAATATGTCAAAGTCTTCCATCATCACCCGACCGAGATTATTTTGTGAATTGAAATCGATCGTGACTAATTAAATTGTGCGGAATTAAATTAAAAACGAATACTAGTGACCGATTACAGGAATTCTGTAAAATGACACAACTTATTTCAATCATTTTCACATTATGTACATTTTCATACGTACAGTCTGCAATCAGTATCCCTGAAGAGGATGTTGGAAACGGCAGATATTCTATCGAAGGAAAAGTTTTTCCACCCGAAGAGCAAGACTTAGGGCCTTGGCAAGTTGATACACGTATCCATGTCAATGGTGGTGAATACATAGGCTTCATCAGAGAAGACGGCTCATTCGTCATACACAATGTTCCATCAGGTTCATACGTTGTTGAAATCTTGCACCCTGACTACATATACGAGCCAATCAGAGTAGAGATCAACTCCAAAGGCAAGTACAGAGCCAGGAAAGTGAACTACATACAAACATCACAGGTTATCCAAGTGCCTTACCCACTGAGACTCAAGGCTCTATCTAAATACAGGTATTTCCAAGTTAGGGAGCAATGGCGATTGACTGACTTCCTGTTTAACCCAATGGTTATCATGATGGTGTTGCCGCTGCTGTTTATAATGATTTTGCCTAAAATGATGAATGATCCGGAGACCAAAGAGGACTTGAAACAAATTAGCAACTTGGCAAAGATGTCAGAAATGCCTGAAATGTCAGAAATGTTCACTTCATTGTTCAGTGGTGGTGCTGCAGCCAAGGCTTCAACTTCAAAGGCCAAACAAATAAAGAAAAGGCAGTAGCAATGGTCTAGTTCAATATTATTGATAAGTATTTATGATCAATAAGTTTATTGATATGTATAGTGATGTAAAAATTAAATAAATTGTTAAAATGAGCTGTTTGTAAATAATTTCTCCTTGTTTTATAAATATATAGGTGACGGAATGCTTGTGTGTCACTGTTGGAGTATTGTGACAAGTCCTTTAGACTCATGGCCTTGTATGCCTTACATTTTAGAATATTTTGCATCCTTGCAAGTATTTGTCAACATGATGTTATATACAGCTTTGTGCTTTGTTATTTTACCCGATGGTTTTTTCTTGTCAACAAAATTGTTGTATCTTATCAGTTAACATTATGGTCACAATAATTGCCTAAAAAGAACCAATAATAAAACATGGGAGGGTACAGGGGTAATGAAAAAAATATGATATTTTTTATAAGGTTTTATTTGGAAATAAATCTATGACAATAAACCACTCTCCTAGTCTACAGAGAAGCTTTGTAACAACTTAGGAAGATATTACACACAAATACATAAAGTATAAAATCAGTCATTGGTAATTTGGACGGAAACTACTTAAGTAACATGCTCACATTGACAACCAGACATGAGATTCTTTTTTATTACTTTTAAATATTTCTATTTTTCTTCTGATATAAATTTTGGACGGGACATTTTTGTACACAATGTCAAATATCAAAATTTTATTGAATATATTTGATGAATGTGGCACTGTAATACATAAAACTAAATAGGTACTCTCAGTTACCACAATTATACAAAAACTTATACTACTAATTAATTAATCCATTATAATTACAAATCAATGTATATTTTTCATTAAAATAACTATTTCCAATAAATTTTAATTCTTTATATTGTCCTTATTAATAAGGCATTATGATTGACATTTTTTTATATCTTATTGCTTGGACATTTAATTGTAAATAGTGTACAGTACTCATAATTACTATTTACCATTCAATAAACTATTTTATATGTATTTTTCCTCTGAAACCAACATAGGTAGTACTGCTACAAATAGACTTACCAGATGGTATTACATTCTTTTACTAACTGTACACCATGAAATAATTATTTTCAAGTACTATATAGACTTAAATTATTTTTATTTACATACAATTGTTGCATGTTGCCTCCATATAAAAATATTCGAATCAAGGCAAGGACGCATTTTATGCTATTTTATCATCACAAAATTTTCTCTCTTTCCAATTGATCCAAATAATTTGTAGATTTCGATATGTAAGGTCTATTCGATTTATAGATTACGGATTAGTTTGTACAAGATATAAAACTAAAATCAGGTAAAATAATAAAATAAAAGTAGAATGAAATGCTGACAGCACCCAGGGATACAAGCAACATTTTCATTTCATAAATCATGGTAAAACCAATAACTTATGTAATAAGAGTTAATTAATGATTTACAAAACCTAAATCTTTTCTATTTAGACTGGATCGTTCTTGGGCGATAATAAACAACAATATAACATGATTAAACTTAGGCATACAGTAAAAAAATATTTTAATGCAAACAGTAAAAAAGTGGATTTGTCGGTTTTAGGCGTGCATTGCGTTGCTACACGCTAAGTAGATAGATCATCGTGATACATTTAATGTTTTTGTCACAAACTGTCCTCAGTTTAAATAAAAGTTAAAATTTAATGTGCGACTAATTGGCGACGTAGTAATATCATAAAATTAGCAGTAGCAACACAATACACGTCTAAATTTAAACTTAAACTACGATGAACACTTGTAACTAACACCAAATGTTGGAATGGAGAAAGGAATCATGGTTGAACAGTCCCCTGAAACATACGTCATGGAATGGAAGGGTCTCGGGAGTTTATAAATGGCAGTCAGAAAATTTAGCAAACTGAGACATCTGTAAAAAATATCTCAAAAGTTATCGCTACTAGTTAGCTGAGACATCCAGTTACACACTCCCATCGAGATATATCAATAGAGATACAATCCCGAACATTACGCGGTAACAAAAACGTAACCATTTTTTAGAATGCAGACGTAGCTTTGGAACTTGTAATCATTTTAATGCAAAATCTATCTATATCTCTCACATTAGCCGAAACATAATATTCATGACATCTGTATGATAAAGATGGCAATAGGACTCCCAGGAAAAATACGGTGTGGCGTACCACTTAAAAATGGCATGAATTATGTCTGTGGGCTCAACCTTTATGGCTCGCATTGTGTTCGGTGATTGCAGATCTAGTTACTTTAGTAACATATATATCTATGCACACTCCTCTTTGAAATGATACCTCAGCATACTTTGCGATTTCTCTGTCAATTTACTCGGCGGAATTCGGTATTAGGCGAATCGCAACATCAGTGCAATCAGTCTAAGCAATTTATATGAGGAATTAGAATTGGCCCTATTGGTAACAAACCTTACAAAGGAAATAAAGCAATTAATTGTGTATCCTCATACAAAGGTTCTGATTGTTTAATTGTTTTCCTTAATTACATACTATGAGGCAATTGCTAAGAGGTACCAAGCATGTTAGTATACCATGTCTTTTTGTGTTTGTTAATTTTGTTTTCATTATACTACAGTAACTAAGGTCTAAACGGTGGTTAGTCTGGAACATAAGCTACCAAATACTATGATAATGGACACAGAACCATATATATTTAAACATAAAGCTTATAGCTGCACTTATATTGCATAAGGTACTGTGATGGCCCAAATATATTGTAAATTTAGTTTTGACATAAGGTTCGTTCTATTCTTAAAAGAAAAGAAAAACAATAATTATTATAAAATAATAGTTATGAATGTCATGTAAAATAATTATGAATAATCGATTTCCGATACAGCAACAGATTATTATTTCGTAGTTTAATTACGTTAAATAAAGCCAATCAATACTGGGATAAGATTTATATAAAACTGTTGTATATTTTATTTATTTAGATCAATCAAATTGAACAGTAAAAAAAAATAAAGTTTTTTATTTGTTCATGAGAATCAGTTATTCATTGTATACATATACTATCTACATATATATAGATAGCTTCTTGAAATCATAAGAAAACAGATTCCAACAAATTGAGAATGTCCTCCTTTTTTTAAGTCAGTAAATATTGGCTTATTTACAGATTAACTCATTCACGAACACTTAAGAGAACCACACGACACGTTCTTGTTACAATATTCTTGTATTTACATACACCATGGAGATGGTGGTATCTCCAGAACAAATATGAATTCAATTGTTAGGTCTATCTGTAAATAAGCCACAAAGTTTTGGTATTATAAAATCTTTTACATGTTTGCTTATAAACTACATACCTATGAGATTCCATAGAGATTCGCTTGCGGTCGTAAGTACCGTGTGAGGGTTACAATGACTGCTATGAGTAAGAGCGGGGTCGCGAGCGCGGACCGCAAGGCGTTGTTGTATATCGCGCAGTACGGGCACTGTGAAGAGCCGCATACCTCGCAGATATTCAGGAGGTAAGTTGGTAGCGCGTCGAAGATGCTCTCGTTGAAGCGTTCTGGGGGAAGAAATTAAAGTTGAGATAATTATATCTGAGTTTACGAATCGAATATTGTGATTATACCGCTCGTCGTACCATACTGTCTCGTTGGACTAGTCGTAAGCGCAATTGTTGATCATGAGGTCCTGTGGTTCGAATCCCGGATCGGATAGTAATATAGTGTTTTTTTTTTCATGCGGTATTTCTCTGGCTATCCTTGCTTTCGCCCCTATTACATAAAACTCATGTTGCGAAATGTGGATATATACAGGTCCTAGTATAATCCAGGTCGTAAACTATTTGTGTTCCAAATTTGATCCAAATCCAGTCAGTAGTTTTTGCGTGAAAGAGTAACAAACATACATACATACTCAGACTTCCATATTTGTAATACTAGTAGCATGGTATGTAGTATTTTAGTGGGGTGTACTTACCGGGTGCGTAGTAGTCGTAGACACGCATCGGCAGATATCTGGACATATTGGCGACGGGGAACCAGCGCTCGATCGTGAAGTTCACGCAGGTCGCCTCCTCAGACAGCTATAGAACAAGTTACATTTTAGCATGTGTGATACCGATAACTTGGTCTTCAAGCAAGGTGAGGGATATTGGAACCGTGAATGCGTGATGCGTGTATAGTCTGCTGTACTAATTGATTTTACGAAAAATGTAAACAAAATCATAACCTAATTTATCCTAATTTTCCCGCATCTATACTAATATAATAAAGCTGAAGAGTTTGTTTGTTTGAACGCGCTAATCTCAGGAACTGGTACTGGTACGATTTGAAAAATCCTTTCAGTGTTAGATAGCCCATTTATTGAGGAAGGCTATAGGCTAAATAGCATCACGCTAAAACCAATAGGAGCGGGGCACCACTATTCCACGCGGACGAAGTCGCGGGCAGAAACTAGTAAATAAATAAAATAGCATTAAATGATGAATGGTGATGTTTTGAGCATGAAATTGACATAAATACGCCTTACACCATTTTGTTACTTTCTGTCACAGAATTAGAACAAAATAAGTTACGACTTTGTTTACATTTTTCATAGAATCTATCGGTATTAACTATAGTAAGAGAGCTATCGAGATTTTCCGAGGGTACACAATAATCTATTTCATCATCATCAGTTGTATTAATACACTGCTAGACTATTCCCATGGCGCAGGTCTCAATCTACATCAATTACGATTTTCTATATAATGCAACATTAATTTAACTTCAGTGTTTTTTAAATTTAAATAAAATTATAAGTAATTCGACCACCAATAGGACAGACAGCATAGCTTTCGATTGGCGTAGTGACTGAGCAATAGTAGTGGCTGCTGCGCTGTTTGTCGCGTGTTTGATTTCAGCACGGGACAACAAGAATTATTCCGGGTGTTTGTGCGTGTGTAATTTATATTCTTAAACGCACCCACGATACAGGAGAATTTTCTAATGTGGGGGGCAACATTTTTTTTAAAGCTAGATAAACTCTTTGACTAGTACGTCAAAAATGCAAAACCATGCTCTCGGCGCCAAGCTACAATTTCATCCTTTAATTCCATCATGTATGTTGCTGACACATTTTGCTTCGACTGTGGCGCCCATAAGGTAAGTGGTAGTACTGACATAGTCGAAGTAGAAGAGTATCTTGGTGGGCAGGTACTTGGCGCGCTGCAGCGTGGGCACGGCGCGGGACAGCACGTAGGCGTCGAGCCGCTGCTGCTGGATCATGTAGCCCGTCGGCACCCCCACCTCCAGCACCGCCATGCCGGACCGCGGGGACTCCTCCACCAGCGTCCAGCTGTAATACCAACCTTACATTACTTACTAATATTATGAATGCGAAAGTATGTTTGTTACGATAAACTGGCTGGACTAATTTGGATGAAATTTTTGACCGGAGATAGATGGACTCTGGAGAAGGTTATAGGCAATTTTTGTCCGAGTGCGTTTAGTAGTTCCGTGAGGATACGGATGAAATCGCGGTGAACAGCCAGTTCATCATAATGCCTAACTTTTTTCCGGTATGTATTGCAATTTAATTTTTTTAAGCCAAAAACTTGCAAGGCGTATGTAAAAGAACCCATGAAAATGACAGTTTTTAATGTATGCTCGTTATAATATATATCAGCGTCATATCGTGTACATTAATATTTAAACCTTTGATATAATTAAAGAGAGAAGATAAAAACTTTAGATAAATTAAAATCCCTGTTTGTACATTATTAATAGTATCAGACAACAACACAAGTGTAGAAAAGTTTCTAGTTACTAAAAATATCATGGCGGCAGCTGTTCCCAAAAATGTATAAATAGGTAGGTAATGACCTGGCGCATCCCTGGAACTCGATGTGCGACTGGTTCCTGCCGTAGTAGTGGTGCGAGGAGTGCAGCGAGAAGCAGCGCACGGGCGGCGGCGTCTGGAAGCGCGGCGTGTCCACGTTGTACTGCACGGACAGCTGCAGGATCGCGTACCCCGCGCCGCGGGCCGTCACCTTCACCGTGCCCCACGCCGACGGGATCTGGGCAACAACATGATATTACTAACTACAAGTTATTACATAAAAAAACCTCATCCAAATCGGATCAGACGGTTTTGAGAAAATCGCGGACATCCATACGTACGAGTCGAATACAGAAACTCCTTTTTTGAAATCTGTTAAAAATATATTATGACTTCCAAAAAACTTAAAAGAGAAAAATTCATTTAGTTTCCGCTGAAATATCACTCTAGAAGTCGGTGTATTCTGTGGTTTTGCTACGAATATTTATGGAATTCCAACAACATTACAAACATACAGGACGAATTCAAAATAAATATTTGCTAAATAATATAATTTATATTTTTATAATTCTTGGAAAGTTTCTTACGACACACTTGTTATGCACATTCGTAAAGGGTACGTGTTTTAGGCATTGTCGGAGATTTATATTGCATATCCGACACGGATAGACTGTTTGATCCTAAAACACATGTGATTTTTTCATAATAAGACCTTTATGTACACAGTTATGCAATAAATATTTCTTTATCTTTAAAGGAGCTGATTTTCAACTTTATTTTTTACTCAATTTAAATACGAATAAAAATTATTCTTTATTAATTTTCAAGCTCAATTTATGTGCCGTTATATAGTGTGAATATAAATAGAATAACAATATAGTTATATAGTTACGTCAATGAACTGCATGACGGCGATGTTGTCGTTCCGCACGTGCAGCGTGCGCGAGCTGCCGGCCAGCGCGACCGCGTCCACGGCCACGGACAGCGCCGACACGTCGCGCAGGCGCTTGCGGTTCGTGTACTCGATCAGCGCGCGCAGGGCTATGTACGTGTCCTGAACATATCGAAAAAAAATATTTATATTGATAGGAATAACACACATGTGAAAATAATAAATAAGTACACATTATTTTCCCGTAGGTAAATCTTGTTTAAGTATAAAAATATGCAGTAATTTTACAGTTAATTTCAAAATTAATCCCATTTTTTCAGGGATAAAATTGCGTGCATAATCTTATATTATATACGGCTTGGATGGAAGTAAAAAAAATTGGCAATTTTTATATGTATTGCTGAATAGTTAGTTACGCCGCACCACTTCTTCCATGAAGGGTTGACGTTTCGGAAGTTCAAAAATACTGCTTTGCAGCCTATCCTTACTGATATTATAAATGTGAAAGTATCTCTGTATGTCGTGCTTTTTTACCAAAACTACTAAACCGATTTAAATGAAATTTGGTACACAGATAGTCTGGAGCCTGAGCAAGGACATAGGCTACTTTTTACCCGGGTGCGCGAAGTAGTTCCCTGGGGATGCGGGTGAAACCGCGGGTAACAACTAGTTAAGAATAAATGTATTACAACTTCTGTAATGATTATAGATAATGATCTGTATGTTGGGACCCTGACCTGCGTGGAGGCCCAGCCGCCGTCCTGCAGGCGCTGCGAGTTGAGCCACATGACGATGGGCTCGTTGTTGTCCTGGTGGTCCATGCAGGCCAGCAGCGCGTACGCCGTGGCCGCGATGTTGTTGGAGTCGTACTTGTACGGCAGCCGCGGCAGCAGGAACGGCTTCTGGTTCTCCATCTTGTACGGGGGCTGCGGGACCGGTTCTTTACCCCAGTAGCTTAGACCGCCTGTACGATTGCATAGTATTAAAATATAATATTGGAGTAAGCAGAAAGAGCTCATATACGTACGTACACCTTTTTATGTAATATGGATCGAATTTGTTTCTTTTAATGAAGTTGTTATTAAATAAAATACATAAAAACTAAATAATATTAAATGGGAATTAGAGTTAGAACCTTAAAGAAGGTGAGAAAAATATTTTTATGTCTATTGATGGCATCTTCAGATTTACATATTGCATGGATGTTTAAAACATTGAAGATGTCGAAATTTTCGAAAGAGGATTTGTCACAGTTGGCGATAATAATATGATTATGTAAAATAATTACAGTATAGATGTGTGAGTGTGTGAACAGTGCGCTTAGATAGCAAATGCATGTATTATTTTATTATCTTTAGAAAAACTTACAGCTAGTACATAATGAGTAAGCAAGACAAGTTTCCACTTTTAAACTTGTTACAATTTTCCACTTATAAAAATGATCAAAATATCACAAGATTCGCGTAGACAGAATGATAATCTAACACAAAAAAGAAGTTATGTTTGAAATCACATTAAGTTGTATTTTATGCTTACCTTCGTACCGCTGTCGTCGCTTGAGCAGGCGGAAGGCGTGCTCGGAGCTGGGCGCCTTGGCGAAGGTGAGCGCGTGCGCGACCAGCGCCAGCGCGTAGGGCTCCCCGCACTCGTGCAGCACGCGCAGGTGCCGCTCCAGCCAGCGCACGCCGCGCTGCTGCGCAGACGACACGCGCGCGCTCAGGCCCTGCGGAGACAGATGCTTACTACCCTTCGCACTTATCATCATCATCAGCCTGGCCTTCACAACTAGCTTAGGCTCCAATACCAATTACCAGTGCATATGTTAATACAACAAACATTCAAACTATCCATGATGCACTTATCGTCATGCTCCCTTAGACGGCATGGCTAGCGGTAGCGTCGGCGGTCGGGTTGCCCCCTTCCCTCAAAAATGGCGAGGGGGGCGATGGCTGATCTTCGCGTTATACTCGTGAACGGGTGCCGCTTGCGGTGCCAGGTCGTCTTGCTGATACATTCCTTTGTTTTTTTTTTTTTTTGTCATAATGTATTTTATTTAATAGCGTTTTTTTTTTTTAAATACTGTAGTCCTAGTTTACCATGTTCGTGTAGTATATTTACTGGTACAAAAAAACCTTGCACACGTTGGTGGGTACGCTCTTTATGCCTACAAATGGAGGCTTTAGTTACATTGTGTAAATGATACGACTGCGTGATCTAAGATACTCATTGATTTAACCTCTCTGCTCGACCAGATTGTGACATATGACACTACCCCTGATTCGGCGGGATATTTTGAATTGTGACATGGAATTCAAGAATTTGCATCAACTTTCAACTTACAAATATAAAGTGTAAAATACTTTATTGTAGATGTCTAAACAATAAGTTTGAAGTAAATTTAATAAATAATGATTTGCAGTAGGCCATACTATGTCAGTATAATCCAAAATTAGTATAAATTACATAAATCTATTACCTATCCAAAAGGTAGACTACTTTAAATTACTCAAAAATTACACCCGTAGAGTGTACTCACTTTCTTAAATAGTGTATCGAGGACATATTTATAATATTTTCAGTTGACCTGCAGTATCATTCATACTAATAATCATGCAATAAGTTACTTATAATTCACAATCAAAATCGGTCAAAAATTACCATAATATCAAAGACAAAGTAATACTCGTTTAGTGCTGCCCAATCATCTTTTTTTAAATTTTTCTTAGGTATTTAGCATTCTGCCTAATCGATAATCGAATACAATAAAAAAAAGTTGTAACTGTATTAAATTAAATAAAAACTTTTTGATTTATTTTAGTAATATTATTACTATTTATTCCTACACTATTAATTTTATAACTAAAATAAAAACTTTTGAGAACAAAAATATAATATTATTTCATTAAAAAAAACTTTATCTCAAATTAAGAATTTTATTATTTGATGAAAAAAATAGACGCGGTTATGAGGTCACGTGTGACTTTTTGTTTTTTAAATGTATAATATGGACATTTTATAGTTTTGGTCTTTTAAGGGTTCCGTCGTCGACAAGGGTTTAGTTTAATTTCACCATGTCCATCTGTCTGTTTGTCCGCGGCATAGCTCAGAGGTTCTTCGGACTAGAAAGCTGGCTCCACGAAACAGGTAAAGTGGGGATAAATATTTTTTCTCGTGTACCCCATTGTGTGGGGTATTTTTAGATAGGTATTTCAAAAATAACGCAGGTGTGTCAAGATAAATATTCAATTTAGGGAGCAGTTAACGAAATATCAAGCTTTAAAATGTATTTTTGTTCGGTTTGAGCATGGCCTCTAATTTTCGAATGGTTGTTCCAAGATTTGTGAAATAAATTGTGCGGTAACACAGTTATAGTCAACCAACCAAATAAAACGTATTAACACGGAACCCGACCCGATGCCCACTTGGCCGGCTTTTATTATACGTAGGTACCGAATTCGAATATTATCTTTCACTCTTAGTCGTATCTATCAGACAAATAAATAAAATGTACATTACTATACTAAAAGAAAATGGCCAAGAGCGAATCGGATGTGTACCAGGAGTCTAACTTTGATAGGAAAAATGTACGCAGTAAAATCCAATTACCCTATTTTTAGGATTTCGACATGTTTTTGAGGTCAAAAGGACACAAAAACTGAACGCTTATAGAATCGACGTGTCTGTCTGTTCGTCCTCATGTTACAGCCAATTTCCTCCAAAACTACTAGACCGATTGAGTTGAAATTCGGCACACTTATTTAAGTCGTTGATCCAAAGACGGCCATGTAACGTAAATAAATAATTTTTATGCACTGGGGCCAGTTTTCGGGAGTATTATAAGAAAATTAATTTAAAAAAAAGGAAACTATATCGTATGACATAAAAATGAAAATTCTTTGACAATAAAAACGGTACCATTTTTGGTCGGAACACTAAACACTTTATTTTTCTCTTTTCAGTTTTTTGGAAGCCGGTTGCATTTTTTGTCAAAAAGATTACACTATTTTTAGTGGTACCTACGATCAACCCCCCCTCCCCTATTCAGACTTTTGGAAGACTGATGTTTGAAATTCTTGCCAAAAGACCTTTCAAATGATACCTCACACAAAAAATAAACTGGGAACGTGGTAGGAAGGGGGGGGGGGGTCGACGCACCCGGCCTTGTTAGTGGTCAGTCATTGGCGTATAAATAACATGTATAAACAAATAACAAATATTTAAAATATTTTGTGATTAACAAATTCAATTTTTTTATAATAATATACCGGGCGTACTACCATTACGCTACCTGTTACCCATTTATATTTTTTTTAGGTGAAATTAATGATGTAAAAATATTCCATTTATTTTTACATCATTTTACCTAAAAAAAATGTTTTTTAATTAAATAAATAAAACGATTGCTAATTTGATGAATCGATTCGATCGGAATTTGAAATAATAATCGGACCATACCATCGCTCCCTCACATCTTTAAATTAAAAAAACAACTAATGTAAACAAACATGGCGGATTTTAAGCACGAAATTCTAGTAATGATTTTCAAAACGTAAATGTTATAACTTTAACGCTAAATATGAAAGGTTTGATGAAGTTAACTGAACATATATTTATTACAGTTTTTAAATTACTATACACACACAAGATTCGATGGAATGCAAAATAAATATAGGCATAAATAATTAGGATGGCGCATGACAAAATTCCCGGCCCCTCTGGGTACCCCTACTGAGCTTACGGTGGTTTTGACGTTCGGCCCCCAAAGGGGCCTGCTACGAACTATACGGTTAATATAATCACATGATTTATATAGGCCGAAACTATAGTGTCAGCAGACACACACAAACAAATAATACATAATAATAAATTGAGAGTTTACAATATTTATCTGGGGCGGCACTGTGTCAAGGCATGTAAAAGTGCTAACAGTACTCCCCCCTTTGATATAAGATTTTTGGTAAACATTAAACAAAACAATAAAACAATAAAGATGTATAAAGTAAAAGAACAATTAATTAAGTACTTATGCCTAACTATCTAGTTGGCAAATCGCACGACGGGTCGAATTACACGACCGGCTCGGGTGACATGTCGCGCGCCTGTTTCTGCAGGTGCTGGTAAATTCTCGCGTGTTACCGGTGTCATTACTTTGGCCGTGGCTGTTGCTGTGTGCACGTTGTCCATCTTGTCTTCTGCGGTTTCTAGGATGAATGCTGGTTTCAGTCGATCTACGGACACGATGGCGTTCCTGTCCAGAAGTTGGATCGTATAGCATTTCCCTTCACGCTTTAAGACTTTGTAAGGACCTTCATAAGGAGCAGTCAGCGACTTCTTCATCATGTCTCTTCGGAGGAAAACATAATCGCATTTCTGAAGTTCCTTGTGCACAAAGAATCTTCGACTCGTGCAGTGATTCACCGTATCGCTTCGCAATGTGCGCATAGTATTTGCGAGTTGTGTGACGTAAGCGGCGTCGGTCAGTGACGTTTTTCTGTCAGCAAAATAATCAGCTGGCAATCGCAAGGTTGCACCGTAAGTCATTTGCGCTGCGCTTACACCACTCTTTTCACTAATAGCTGTGCGAAGCCCGAGCATAACCATAGGTAATCCGTCCACCCAATTTGTACAGTTATTCCTTGCTGTTAGGGCGGATTTTAGACATCTGTGCCACCTCTCTATTTGGCCGTTCGCTTGCGGATGATAAGGAGTTGTATGGATCTGATTTATTCCTAATCGCTTTGTCAGCTGATGGAATAGATCCGACTCGAACTGGCGTCCTTGATCCGTTGTTATTGTTATTGGACAGCCAAATCTCGCAATCCAACCGCTAATCAATGTTTTACAAATAGTTTCAGCGGTGATATTCCGTACTGGAATAGCTTCAGGCCATTTCGTCTTTCTGTCTATGATAGTGACACAATATTCAAATTCTCCGGACAACGGTAATTTCCCTACGATGTCTATGTGTATATGCTCGAATCTCTCAGCTCGTGGGAACTCGCTCAGTGGCGAAACAGTGTGACGAGTTATTTTGGACTTCTGGCAATCTATGCATGTTGTCGCCCATGTTCCCACATCCTTATTCATGTGAGGCCAAAAAAATCTTTCCGACATCAATTTCCTGGTACTTCTAATCCCCGGATGACTGAGACCGTGAACTGCATTGAATGCTGATTTTCGGTACTGTAGCGGTAAATAGGGTCGAATTTTTCCGGTCGATGTCTCGCACGCAACTTGCTTGTCACTATTAGGTAACGAGCACTTCTTTTTTTTTTTTTTTTTTTTTAGTAAGTAAATAATTCAATAATGCTTGAGTACTTAGTTATTATAGGTATAAAGGTGTGTGCTAGCCAACAGGTAACCAAATAATATATTAATTATATAATTTTACTTTTTTTTGCCAATATTGTAACAATTCTTTTTTATTAATATTGTATAAACGAAGGTTCTTCAAACCTTACAGACAGATATGTGTTGCTGGGGAGTTTGTTGCGCCACTTCTTCTTCCCAGCAAAAACACATAGGAAGTGGTGAAGGGCGGGCGTTTTGGGGGCTGTCTTTTGTAAATTTGACGTTCAAAAAGTGCTGATTTTCAGCCTAATTTGAATAAATGACTTTTGAATTTTGAATTTTATCAGTTCAAATAGAAGATGGTGATTTTATCAACCTTAGAGCTTAAATAAGTTAATCAGTCAATGATACCATATTGAATTAATAAACAAAAAATAAGTACAAACTACCACAAAAAGATTCATAGCGAGCACCCGCAATGTACACAGGGCTACGCTTACAACCGTTGTTTGGAGCAAATACTAATTAGATAAACACTCTAAAAACTTTTCATATTTAATTCAAAGGTTCATACAAAGTAATCTGAAATGGCAATGCTTATCATGTTTTCTCGCTTGCATATTAATGCCGTCTATACTCACTCACGCGTACCATAGGCAGAAAAAACAGTCTTAAATTGCTTTCTCGCTGTCTTGACGCGCTCAGAAATCCTTTTTACGAATTATTTTTTATAGTTTTCTGTTATTTTTATGTTGTTACCTGTTTATTATTGTTTTAGTGTTTTAAGCTAGTTAGAAATTAATACGACCCGATCATGTTTTTATTATTCTTAATCTAAAAACAATCTGCGACTTGAAATTTTATATGCTTACTGTAGTATCTGTTAACGCTACTTGCGTTTAAGATCCCTTTCTTGAATGCATGGACTTATAAAAATGATTACAGTGCCATACAGTATATATAGCCATATATAATTTAAAAAATACATATTAGTATCGTAGTTTTACCCTAGATTTATAATATATTAGTGCAAATAATGAACTTAAAACACACATACCTCTCGCACACCAATATCCTTGAGATTCTTGACAGTTTCCAACGTAATGACCACTTGGGCAGTCAATGTGATGTTCCGCTGCATTATTATCGAGTTGTTCACCTGTCAACATTACAACTTTATAAAACTGATACACAGACAAATATTGATAAATCTCAAGGTGTGAAATCATCATCATACAAAAAATACTTTATATTTTTAAATATTTTTATCAATTATACTTTTACGAATATGACAAAGCATGATATCAATATTTATCATACTTTTAATATTTTTTATGATATCAGTACATAGATATATAACAATTAAATAAACTTATATCATAAATATTTAGACGAAAAACATACAATAATAGCAAAATTATTCAATGATATCCTCCATTTTGACAGATCTTCGATGACAGTTCTTCCATTTCACGTATATTTTTTTTTGCGGCTGTAGAAGAGTTGTGTTTGTCGACGCTTATCTCAAAAACGGCTCAACAGATTTGTATAAAATTTGGTACGCACATAGTTTGTAACCTGGATTAACACATAGGATACTTTTTAAACCGGTGTTTGGATCCAATTTGAAAATAAATAATAAATAAATGAAATCTCACTTCAATAGCACTGGGGTCGTGCCAGCCTGCGTGTCCGAAGGCCTCTTTATACAGGGTGCTGTTCTTTGGTACCACGATGGTGGAGTTATCGTTTCGGTTAGGCATCCACGTCACTTCGTAGAACGCACCGTCCGGCGTTTGGTGGTCGAGTACCCATGATACCGCCATGGATATCACCTGCAGAATTAGATTTAAATAAATAAACTTTGACATATCTAAACTTATGTTTGGCTGTATTTGAGGATATTCAAGTAAATAAAAAAATATATTGTTTATTAACATTCAACACAAATCGTTGCTTTTAAGGCTATATACTGAGACATATAAAATGTTGAAAAGGACAGTCATCATAATATTTATATTAAAATTAAATGTATCTTCAAAATCACTGGTTATTTGCAATAAGTTAGGTCTTTACCTCAGGATCGATGTATATGAAGTTCTCCCACTCGTTGAACGACGCGTCTTGGAATATCTTGGCACAGAATGACGTCAGCCACACGCTCGACGCTGATTGGTTCCTATTATGAGTTAAATAAGAAAAATATTAGTAAACATGCACATATTTAATGGACATCAAAGTTGTGCGATCATGAATAACCATATTTAATACTATTCATGAATAAAAGCTCAGTAGAATTTACCCGAAATAATAATAAAAAAACAAAACTAAGTTATATATCACACTTGTCAAAGTAATCAATATCGTCCGGGCTGCGAGATTCGAAAGAGTTACCGCGCCCTCAGAATAAAAAAGGGCTAAGGAAGGAACATGGATGGGTTTTAGTCAGTAAGAATCTGACACTCCCTCCTGCCCCACCCACGGCGGAAGGAGTCATTTATTGAGATCCCATTCGGAAAAAAAGGCCACTATCAGCTGTAGACGTTTACGAAAGCTTAAGCTGCGCTTAAAAAAAGGTGAAGCTGCGCTTGGCGCGGTCGGTCCGTGGATGGGTGACCATCTATGTCACCCATCTATGTGAAAGCACGTTAAGCTGTTGATCCCGGCTATCATATGTAGATCTTTGGCAGTCGTTACGGGTAGTCAGAAGCCAGAAAGTCTGATAACCAGTCTTACCAAGGGGTACCGTGTTACCCGGTAATTGGGTTGTGGAGGTCAGATAGGCAGTCGCTCCATGTAAAACACTGGAATTTAGCTGCATCCGGTTTAGGGCTTGTACATAAAACTGCGATGCGACGACGCATCGCAAAAACCTGCGAGCTCGCACGTCTATATTGTTCGTACGCACGCACAACTTTTTGCGTTGCGAATTCGCATTGCGTCGCATCGCAGTTTTATGTACAAGCCCTTAGACTGGACGCCGATGCCAACATAGTTAAGAAGCTAGGCAGATGATGTTCACGAAAGCTACTCACCAATCGCTCCTGAACAAGCTGAAGGATCCGTCGGGCTTCATGAAGGACAGCTGCCTCTGGTACAGGATGTTCATGTGGTAGAAGGCGTCCTTCTCTATGGTCCTGTTGCGTTGGTTGATCAGCCGCATGTATAGCGTGAGGTACATGTTCGCCGCGAAACTGAACATGTTCTGTTCCGCTGAGTCCTGGGGGTAAAGTGATCATAGTAATAGGTATTTTTTATATCTTCGTAGACCTATGTTTGATTGCTTTATGTGCTATTATTATTTATCTCTTTCCTGATTATTCCTAGAATTATTTTTTTTCTTCTCATTTATTACTGAAAAGTATTTTTTATTATTATATCAAAGATTATTTGGTAAAAATACTATTTGTGAATTTAATGATACTGTTATGATTAGGTGCCAAAACTTAACGACTATTTAATTGTCTCGCATATCATGACGCAATTGGAATAAAATAATTGAGCTACACAGTACATAAAAAAAACATTGAAATACACAGCCTAACAAATATGTTACTCCAAAAATATACTTTAACGCTTGAAGAAGCTTGTAATTAGATGAGGTCATTCCAATTTACTATTGGAACTCCTTTCAAATTGGACTAGTAGTTTCTGAGAAGAATACAGAACCTGGGGGGTAGATAAGTGGCAAAAACGCTAGTAGAATAGAAAACAAAATGTATGGTGATTACAGATAGCTAGTCGTAAACGAATGTAATTCTCATACATTTTTCATCACCCATACATTCTCAACTACTGGTCCAATTTGAATGGAGTTTAAAAAATAAATTGGGATGGCCTAATCTAATTACACGCTTCTTCAAGGGTCATGTTTCTGCGCGTCTGCTTATGTTGAAAACCTGTTTATATTAGAAAGTGCATAGTCGATTACTCACCATGGGCAGATGCAGCAGGCTGGTGGCGTTGACGGGCATGGTGGGGAAGAGCGGGCCGACGACGTCGCCCACGACGGAGATGCGCGCGCGGTTGGAGCCGAACACGTAGTAGCGGTCCACCTCGTACGGGATGATGGGCGTCTCCGTCACGTTCACGTGCATGTATTGGAACACGTACGCGCGGTTGGACAGGTCCAGCAGCACCGACTGGTGCCGGTACTGGGGCAGGCCGTCCGGCTGTTGACAGAGACGGGGGGTAAGTTCTATTGATGTGTGTCGTTGTAAACGATACCCATGTCGTATTTACTCAAAAAGTTAGATACGACAGGTCGAGGATGTTAGAGGTGCTCCTTAAGACCTTTGAAAACGACACCCATTTCGATTATACGCAAAAAGGTAAATACGCCATCTTGGATATATAAAATGATTTGCATTTTAGTAATCAGCACCCCTAACACCCTCGAAAACGACACCCATATCGATTTTACTAAAAGTTAAGTCTGCCATCTTGAATACTGTAAAATGATCGCATATTCGTAATCAATCACCGTCTCTAAAATACTCGAAAATTATACCCATATCGATTTACTTGAAAAGTCAAGTCTACCATCTTGGATCCGGAAAAATATTGTCATATTCGTAATTAGGACTACTAATACCCTTGAAAATCTTAAACTCAATGTTATAGACCAGGGTCGATAATTTTTGAAACCAAAAAATAATAGCAGGATGAAACCCATTGGAAAAAAGGAGAATATAATAAAAATGAAGGGAAAAATAAATTACAGGCGACCTCAGATCGCTGTTTATCCCAATTTCCGGCAAAATTATAGGTCCTATAGAAAAAAGTTAAATGGCAAAGTTGTAGGTTTATGTTTGTAGAGTTATTAGTAGTCTATTATGCTTTAAAACAATAGATTTGATTCATTACCTACTCTTCTCTCTTACTTCATACTATGGAGCTTTATAATTCACACCCATTGTCATTCAAATGCCCATAACTTTTGATACAATCAACCGATTTTGACGAAATAAAGATTAAAAAATATCTTAGGACACATTTTATAGTTTTATAGACACAGCTTTAACATAAACTTGGCTTTTCGTAGTGATTCGCGTTACAAAATGGCTATAACAGTACTGCAGCATACCTCGACAGTGATCTTCTTGACGTAGTGGTGCTGCCCCATGAGCGTGGCGGCGTGTATCCGCACGAGTATGTCCCCGAGCCGCGCCGGCACCACGGGCACGTGCACGGTGGCGGCGTCGCCGGCGGGGATGTACACGAAGAACTGGTGCTCGCCGAACGACGTGCGCGGGTTGTACGACCGGACCTGGCGCGCGGATTATAGTGTTAGGTGCTGATTAAAACAACGGTCAAGTGTAAGAGCACCGTGCCGTTGTATAAGATATAAAACATTCATATATTTGGTTGATCATTGTGGTTTTTTAGCCACTTTGAAAAGTCATCTAAAGAAATATAGACTTTAGCGACGATACGATTAAGTTCAATTCAGATCGCGCAGCGCGTAATTACCTACGCTTATAGTTGCCTAGAAGTTGCGTCTCTTTCTAGCGCATAACGCTTACCTTTTCTAACGAAAACAGGGTTGTCTCCTTTTAAAAAATAAAATTAATCTAAATACTGAATTACCATTTTTGTAGTACTCTAGAGAACAAATGACTTTCAAAATAAAAACGTAAGGTAGGTGTTAACAGTACTATAATTCTAATACATATGTGCATACATACCTACTTACGTTTTCGATACCTTCACGAAAAGAGACACAGGCCTTATATTACTCAAATAATGTTGAATTACGCCGCCTTACTATTAATACCTTTGTCAACAAAAGACGTTTCAAATCGTATCACACGGTCACCGGAATGACTTACGATGCAAACAGACTAGTCCGGGAGGCCGTTCCTAAAAACTTACGAATAATTGAAACGAACAAATGAAGTAGATACATATATAATCAAAGGAACAAATCTTGCGCGTACATCACTCACGGCTCGCGCGTGAGGCCCCAGTGACTAGCCGTCTCGGATAGGCCGCTGTGCGTAGGTACATTTTTGATACCTACACGGGGAGTGGGACAGGCCTGACTCTAGCTTTGTAAAAATTTCAAAACTAAATAATACGGTTTATGGGACACAACCCGCCAGCAATAGACAGACGAGCAAAAAAGGTATAATAGTTAAATCCTGTTAACACCCTTCGAGTATCGATCCCTAAAAACCAAAAACTTTTTACAAAAAAATAAAACCGACTTCCAAAAAAAACTGAAAATTAAAAAATAATTTTATTTAAACGCTTTACGACCAAAACATCGCTCTAGAAGTCGGTGTCTTGTAAGTTACTATTGTTAGTATTTCGCCACCGACTTCGAAAGCGATGTTTTGGTCGTAAAGCGTTTAAATAAAATTATTTTTTAATTTTCAGTTTTTTTTGGAAGTCGGTTTTATTTTTTTGTAAAAAGTTTTTTATTTTTTCGCTTTTCAGTGTCTCGGTCTTGCTATCTTAACAAAATAAACACACCACTTTTTTTTAGGTTGTAATAAGCGTAAACAACCAAATCATCTAAGTATTTGGCATATCAGCAGGTAGAGATAAATCGTTATTTTTGATATATTTATAAAACGGCTGAACCGGTAGTGATAAAATTAATATGGGACCACTTCGGAAGTATCTCCTTTCGAACAAAAAAAGAATTTTCAAAATCGGTCCACAATTGGCGGAGTAATCGCGTAACAAACATACAAAAAAAAAAAAAAAAAACATACCGTCGAATTGAGAACCTCCTCCTTTTTTGAAGTCGGTTAAAAATAGGAACTTCCTTTAAGCCTCAACCAGTCAGGTAAATACTGACTGGTTAAGGCTGAATATCTATCACATAGAGCAAAATATTTAACATGGCTTAAAAGGCTTAAATGACAGAAAATTACAAGTCCATTTTTAACTTTAATGTAAAAAACCTACATGCTAACGTAAACACTTTGCAGTGTAGCCAACAAAAAGTTACCTGTCCCTTATTAAACCATTTTTAATCAACCACAAAACAATGGAATTACCACCTTATACCTCATCCATTAAGACTCAATTCCTATAAAAAGCTATAAATAAGACTCACAATGCCATTCTCCTCGACGTGCACGAACTTGTAGTCGGGCGAGGCGGCGAGCACGACCACGGCCTCGATGTCCTGCGCCTGGTAGTTGAACACCACCACCCGCAGCCCCACCTGCTCGCCCTGCCGGCACTGCTCCGGACCCTCCACTTTGATGAAGAACGGCAGCACGCCGATGTACTGCACACAATTATATTTCTTCATTTTTTATCTAATTAGAGAAGTTCGCACAGAAAGAAAAACTGGAACTATGCTGGAGGACGGGGAGCTCGTGGCTATATAACAGCCGCACGTTTCGACCGATCAAAGGTTAAGCTTGGCGCGGTCGGTCCGTGGATGAATGGCCATCTTTGTCATAGAGACTCCTCCGTGCCTCAAAAATCACGTTAAGCTGTTGGTCCCAGTTGTCATTTGTAGATCTTTGACAGTCATTACGGGTAGTCGGAAGACAAAAAGTTTGACAACCAGTCTTACCAAGGGGTACCGTGTTACCCGGTAACTGTTAGAATATTATCAAAATATAGTTAAATTATAATAGTAGCTCCACCAATATAATATGTTCTGTGTTAGTGAGAATAACTCGGTACATTGTTTCTCTATGGACTTGTCTATGTCTATCTTGGAAGAATACTTTTTAAATATTAAACAGTCTTGTCGCTACAGCTATTGTGTTTTATTAGGTTATGGGCCCAGTCCCACATTTTTCTAAGTAATACTAAAGTTTATCAAGTGTTTTCGTTAAAAATGTCGTCTAATTACATAGTTAATGTCCCGAAATTGAAAGGACGAGAAAATTACGACGATTGGGCGTTCGCGGTAAAAAACTTTATGGTGTTAGAAGGAATTGACTTGGACAATATTTCATCGGATTTAAGTGACAGTGAGCAAGCAAAAGCCAAAGCAAAGCTAGTTATGACTATCGACCCTTCGTTATTCGTACATATCAAGACTGAGAAAACGGTTGACGCGTTGTGGAAAAAATTGAAGCAACTCTTTGATGACACCGGATTTACTAGGAAAATAAGTTTACTCCGAACATTAATTTCCATCCGCTTAGAAACCAGTGAATCTATGACCACTTATGTGTCTCAAGTAGTAGAAACTGCGCAGAGATTAAAGGGTACGGGTTTTGAGATCAGTGAAGAATGGATTGCATCATTACTTTTGGCCGGTCTACCTGAAAAGTTTGAGCCAATGATAATGGCGATCGAACATTCTGGTTTGGCGGTAAGCGCTGACGTCATAAAAACTAAACTTTTAGATATGTCCGCTGATGTTGGCAGCAGTGGATCAGAAACAGCGTTTTGGACGAATCGTCGACAGAAAGTTGGCAATACTGTAAGCTCCAAGCAAAAGAAAACGTCAAAATCAAATCAAAATATGTCAATGTCATCGGGAACGGGAAGTAAACAAATAAAATGTTTTCGATGTAAAAGAATCGGACACTATAAAAACCAATGTCCTGAATTAAAGGTTAAAGAAGCAGGTGCCTTCAGTGTGGCCTTTCTTCACGGAGAATTCAGTACAGAAGATTGGTATATCGATTCAGGTGCGAGTGTCCATATGACGGCGAACAAAGAAAATTTATCGAAATTACGAAAACACACGATAAGCGAAATATTTGTGGCGAATAAAACATCTATGCCAGTTATGTGTGCCGGCGATACACGAATAACTACATGTGTAAATAAACATCAGTTTGACATTTCTGTAAGAAATGTGTTGTGCATTCCTAACCTAACAACTAATCTATTATCTGTTAGCCAGCTAATAGCTAATGGAAATACAGTGTCATTCGAGCAGAATTGTTGCAATATCCGCAATGGACAGAATAAACTCATTGGAGTAGCAAGTTTAAATAATGGAGTGTACAAACTAAACACAGTGAAGTCAGAGGGGTTCGCAGGTTCGGCAGTTCACACATCAGATGCAAGACTGTGGCATAGGCGACTTGGGCACATCAACAGTGTTGATTTAGAAAAAATGAAGAATGGTGCAGTGGAGGGTGTATCGTATAAAGATAAAGCGAACATCCAGAAATCCAACTGTGAAGTGTGTTGCGAAGGTAAGCAGACTCGCTTACCTTTTCCATCAGGTAATCATAGAAGTGAAACACTGTTAGAAGTTGTGCACTCAGATTTATGTGGACCTATGGAGACCAAGTCTATTGGTCAGGCAAAATACTTTCTTCTTTTTGTGGACGATGCCAGTCGAATGTTAAGTGTATATTTTTTGAAAGAGAAGAATCAAGCATTGCAGTACTTTAAGGAATATAAAAGGTTGGTTGAAAATCAAACTGGAAATAAAATTAAAGTGCTGAGAACAGATAACGGAGGTGAATTTTGTTCTAAGGAGATGGAGAATTTTCTGAAATCTGAAGGGATTGTTCATCAAAAGACTAATCCCTACACCCCCGAACAAAATGGTCTCTCTGAGCGCCTCAACAGAACGCTGGTTGAACGTGCTAAATGCTTACTCTTTGAGGCTAAATTAGGCAAACAGTTTTGGGCAGAAGCTGTAAATACAGCAGCCTACCTAAGAAATAGGTCGCCAGCCTCAGGACTAGGAAATATTACACCGTTTGAAAAATGGACAGGCAGAAAGCCTGACCTGAGTCATGTTAGAGTGTTTGGTAGTTCTGTCATGGTGCATGTGCCCAAGGACAAAAGACTTAAGTGGGATAAAAAGGCAGTCAAATATATCTTAGTTGGTTATCCAGATAACATTAAGGGATACAGATTATACAACTTAGAAACAAGGCAAATAACTATGAGCAGGGATGTGACTATTATGGAAAAAGAAGACATCTCAGATAATACTCAGATAGTAGTGCAGGAATTGACTGATGCACAGGAAGATTCACAATCAGTGGAGGAAGAATCACAAGAAGACAGAACGATTTTAGACCCAAACGACCTTACCTATGTTCCTGATACCTCTAATTCGAGCTCAACATCAGAAGACTCATACCATACACTATGTGAAGAAGACGATGATTCAAGGGCAGTTGAAGTTCCTGAATTACCAAACAAACGCTTAAGAAAACCAGTAGAGAGGTATGGAATTTCAAATCTCAGCATTACTGACGAGCAGAAGTCCTGCCATGGTGAAGTAACATATGAGGAGGCGATGAAGGGGCCAGATAAAGAGATGTGGAAACAGGCAATGGAGCAGGAGCTCAAGGCTTTTGAGGAAAACCAGGCGTGGGAACTAGTAGATGAAAAGGAAGCAGACAGAGTGGTTCAGTGCAAGTGGGTTTTCAAAAAGAAATTTGAAAGTGATAACAAAGTGAGATATAGAGCTCGGTTAGTGGCAAAGGGCTTCACCCAGAAAGAAGGAGTGGACTTTAATGAAACATATTCTCCTGTTCTAAGATACTCTACTTTGAGATTGTTGTGTGCATTAAGTGTTAAATTAAATTTTAAAGTTACCCATCTTGATGTAACAACTGCGTTCCTAAATGGTTGTCTCAATGAAAAAGTTTATATGCAGGTTCCACCTAATTTAAATTGTAAAAGCAATACTGTTCTTAAATTAAAACGTGCTATATATGGATTAAAGCAATCAGCCAGAGCCTGGAACCAAAGACTTAATGATTGTTTACTAGCATTAGGATATGTAAAGTCAAAATTAGAACCATGCTTGTACAGTAAAAAAGAAAATAACAAACAAATTTTTGTCACAGTGTTTGTAGACGATTTTTTTATTTTCTCAAATAGTAGTACTATGACAGATAAATTAAAGAAAGATTTAATGTCAAATTTCAAGATAAAAGATTTAGGGCAAGTAAAAAACTGTTTGGGCATGAGGGTTAGGACATATACAGACGGTAGTATATCATTGGATCAGGAACAGTTTGTTAATGATATTTTAATGAAATTTAACATGTCAGATTGCAATGGTATTGATACTCCAATAGAATATAACTTAAAATTGGATAAGTCTGATAGTGTTGAGAAACAGTTCCCTTATCAGCAGCTCTTGGGAAGCCTGATGTATTTGTCAGTTTTAACACGCCCAGATATCAGTTTTAGTGTCAGTTATTTAAGCCAATTCAATAATTGTTTTACAGCAGTCCATTGGAGACATGCAAAGCGTATATTAAAATATTTAAAGAAAACTAAGTCATATGGATTGATGTATACCAAAGATAATAATAATTTGGTAGGCTTTGTGGATGCTGACTGGGGCTCTAATAATATTGATAGGAAATCCTATACAGGTTTCTGTTTTATATTGTCCGGTGCTGTAGTATCATATGAGTGTAAAAAACAGAAAACAGTGGCATTGTCAAGCACGGAAAGTGAGTATATGGCAATATCGGAGGCCTGTAAGGAAGCTATCTACTTAAAGAATTTGTTGTCAGAAATTGTTAGCTGTAATTATACTATTACTCTGTACAATGACAATCAAGGTGCTCAGAAATTGACAGAGAATCCTTTGTTCCACAGGAGAACAAAACATATTGACATCCGCCATCATTTTGTAAGGGAAACTGTTGCCAATAATATTGTCAAAATTGTGTATCTGTCAACTTCTGAAATGCCAGCTGATCTTTTAACAAAAGGTTTAATTAGTAATAAGCATAATAATTTTGTTAAACAATTAGGCCTTAAAAGCATTGTTTAATTATGTAAATTTGTTAAGAGTCAAGTGTTAATGATAATAGAGGTTTTATTTAGTTTGTTTATTTTGTTAACATTATTTTGATAAGTGGAGGTGTTAGAATATTATCAAAATATAGTTAAATTATAATAGTAGCTCCACCAATATAATATGTTCTGTGTTAGTGAGAATAACTCGGTACATTGTTTCTCTATGGACTTGTCTATGTCTATCTTGGAAGAATACTTTTTAAATATTAAACAGTCTTGTCGCTACAGCTATTGTGTTTTATTAGTAACTGGGTTGTGAAGGTGAGATAGGCAGTCGCTCCATGTAAAACATTGGTACTCAGCTGCATCCAGTTTAGACTGGAAGCCGACCTATAGTTGGGAAAAGGCTACGGAGATGTTTCACTATGCTAGAGGAACTATTTCTTGCGCCCTGGGAGGGAACGACATTGTATATCGTTCCTCAGGGGTTCAAGCTATTTCCATACAAAGTTTCATTTAATTCGTAGCAACAGTTTTACTGTGAAAACGTAACAAACTTAAGATTTTCATCTACGAACGTTTCACCCGCATCCTGAGGGAACTATACTTAACGAAACCGGATACAGTCTCACACTTCTTTCCGCCCCACTCACGGCGGGAGGGGTCATTTGATGATCCGAAAAAAAGGGTCCCCTCCATCTCCATACCATATTTCATCCAAATAATTGCTTCAGCCGTTTTACCATGAAAGCGATATAAACAAACACTTGCGCATTAATATTAGTTAGGATTAGTTTTTAGTTAAGATTTATTTACTCACTCGTTTGGGTTCCGTCAACATGCCCAGACCGAGGCTGGGAGACATACTGAACGCCGACACTATCCAGTGAGCAGGTACCTATAACAAAACAATTATGTAAACTGCCGTTATATTGTGAAGTTATCAATCTGTTTGATAGCAAGAAAAAACTAGGTTAGTTATTTGGTAGAATATTATATTATGTTCTTGAAAATAAATCTATACCCTAAATATAGATTTATTTTCAAGAATATAATTATTATTAATTGGTGTAGAAATAGGTAAAGACAAAATAGTTCTACATCAATAACTCCTGTTTGTAAGAAAAATGTTTTCGTGTTATTGATAAAAAAAAGTTTGATAATTGCATATTTATATTCATTGTACCTGTTTTGTATGTTTTAACTGACATCGTTAATTCCAAGCTTGCTAAACAAGGATGTATTGCTTTATGTCACAAAATAACTTTACAGATGCATTCAACAAAATTTCTAAAAACACCGCTTGCCCATAATACTATCCTCAAATTGTCGACCACGAGGCAAACACTAGTTATCTATACATATAAAATGCTTTGTCCTGAATGACGGATCAATGCACAGCCTAAACCGCTGATCGTAGAGACCTGAAACTTGGAGTGTGTGTGTTCATGAAAGGATTTTCCTAATTCTACCCCTAGAGGACGTGAAAAAGGGTGGCAAAGTTTGTATGAAACTTTGACATTTTTAATTTGAATTCGTATAGCCCAAGCGAGCGTTGCCGCTGGCGTAAAGCTAGTGTATAATATTATGGTAACCCTAGCCCTAGAAGGGATTTCGGGATTTACTAAAGCGCGGCAGATTAATATACAGGGGGATACCTTGTACCCGTTTGAGTACCTCCACCAAATATGAGCCCCATATATAAGGACGCGCGTCAAGGATAAAAGATCAGATTAGTAAAAAAAAATCGATCATCAGACAATCTCGAGCGCGTGAGATTAAGGTAGGGTGAGTTAATTACATGCTAAAAAGTGTATATTCGACTAATCTGACAATTTGAGAGAGACGCAAAGAAAGGGGAGGGCGGAAAAGTTGTAAAAAAAAAACGTCATCTCGACATTCTCGAGCGTGGCTGTTTTTTTTTTTATTTTGTAGTAAATTATTCAAGGATAACGAAAAATATATAATCTGACCATTTCCACAAGCCGAAGTAACAAAAATTCGTCGATAAAGTTTAATGCGTGCATCTGCGTGATGATGATTATCCTCTCCGCGTTTCTATTCCCCTCTCACTCTTTCTCTATCTATTACTATCTCACTCCGTCCCTACTCTGGTTTCGGTTGCTATGACGCCTTCACAGCTGATGACACAGAACAGACTCGTTCGTGGCATAATATTATTAACAGTATTTCCAACGTTTTGGCTTTTCGTTTACGTTTTTTTTTTTGTTCGAGCACGAAAAAGATGAAGATGATTCTACTGATGAAGATGATGATTAATTAATCAATTAATTATAAAAAAAAAAATTTTTTTGAGCATTTAAAAAAAAATATTTTCTTATAAATACGAGAATACTTGTAGTATTCTACTTAACAAACGTACACGTTTTTATTTGCATGCTATTTCCTGAGCTTTTCAATTAATTAAGTCCAATGGTTTGAATAAAAATGTTTTTTTGTCAGATTAGGCGAATCCCTCTAGATCAGCTATACTCTAAGTGTGTTCCGCGGAACCCTAGGGTTCCGTGATACCTCTGTCGGGGTTCCGTAAGAATTTAGAAAAAAAAATCAAAACACCTCTCTCTGGTCGCTCCGCGGCTGCGCGGACTCCGCGGCCGCGCGGAGACAAAACGCTATGAACGTTACTTATTTATTTATTTGTATTTGTAGAAACATGTGTTACAATAGCTGGTACAATATATCATAAGTTTGGTATCAACAATTTTATACTTGTACAACCCGTTCGCTCTAAGTTTGCCGTTCTGTGGAATGCGCGTACCCTCCCCCACGTGACAACAAAACTTATAATGTGTCATAGTTTTACCCAAATATTACAATTTTTATTGTTACAATTAAATAAAAAATATTTTTATATTAGGTTTGGTGACGCTACTTTTCGAACGTCATACCTATCGCCAGCGGCAAACTTAAAACGTGCGGGTAGTATACTTGTGAGCGCGTAGTCTCTTTGATAAAAGCCGCCTCTGAATTAGACGCTATAGTTGTCAACAAGCGACTTTCGACTCTAACTTCAAAGGATAAAGTCGATATTGTTTACAACGCAATTTTTAAATTTCTGTTTTTATTTTTGCTTTTTGTTTATCAAAGGTGCCGACTCGAGTATTTTCGAGAATATTTGAGATCGAGTCTAGGACTAAGTATAAAAGCGTCGCCCGTCGTCAGTTGACGATTAGCGTTCGGAGCGATAAGTTACTGCCTACTTACAAGCTCGCTAGCGAGAAACTAGTGTTCATTGTTTTACTGCCTGCTGTATTCTGTTGTCTCAGTTTTGTACATTTCTTCACCGTAGGTACTAAATTTAGTCTCTTATACGCAGTAACGATTGTGGATTATTTAAACCCCACTATCCTGACGTGTAACATTATAAATAAAGAAGAATGGAACGTTGGCTTAAAGGTGTTAAACGTGTTGCAACAACATCTTCTAATGACGCTGAATGTTCAAAAGCAGTGCGCGCGGAGAATATAGCAACCACCGATTCAGAAGATGATGCCACGACGTCAAGCTCGACGGTTTCAAAGACGAAAAGAAGGAAGTATGATGAATCTTATATCAGTTTCGGATTTGTTGATTCCAACGGCTCACCTCTCTGCATGCTCTGTAGTAAACTGCTTCCTAATAGTTCCATGGCACCTGCCAAATTGCGCCGACATTTAGAAACTGTACACCCCGAGTCTAAAGACAAGAATAAAGAATTTTTTGTTCGCAAAAAAGATCAGTTATTAGAAAGTCAAAAAAATATTATGCATGTAACACAAACTATCAACGAAAAGGCCACGGAGGCATCATATTTAGTTAGCTATCGCATTGCACAAGCAGGTGAAGCGCATACTATCGCTGAGAAATTAATAAAACCATGTGTATTAGACATAACAAAATGTATGCTCGATGAAAAATCTGCAAAGCATCTTTCTAATGTTCCGCTATCAAACGATACTGTTTCACGACGAATCCATGATCTGGCAAGCTACGTCAAACAAGAACTAGTTACACGTCTACAAAATACACGATTCGCCTTGCAAATGGACGAGTCGACTGATGTCGCTGGTTTGGCTATCCTGCTGGTTATTGTGAGATATCCATATAAAAGTTCTTTTGAAGAAGACATGCTTATGTGTTCATCGCTGCTTACAAACACTACCGGGGAAGAAATTTTTAATAAAATAAATATATTTTTTGAAGAAAATAATCTCAGTTGGAACAATTGCATTGATATTTGTACAGATGGGGCCAAGGCGATGACAGGTAAAACAGCAGGAGCAGTGTCACGAATTAAAAATAAAGCGCGTAATTGTAGTTCCAGTCATTGTATTCTGCATAGACAAGCACTTGCGATGAAGCAAATGCCGTCTAATCTAAAATTAGTTATGGATGAAGCGGTAAAAATAATTAATTTTATCAAATCACGACCACTACAATCCCGATTGTTCTCATTATTGTGTGAAGATTATGGCAGCAAACATAAAACACTGCTGCTCCATACAGAAGTGCGATGGCTGTCTCGGGGTAAAACTTTAACAAGGCTATTTGAACTTAGAGCCGAGTTACAAATGTTTCTTTCAGCAGATACTTCTTTTAATTTGAAGGACCGTTTGTATGATAAAACTTGGTTGTTCCGATTGTCTTTTATGGCGGATATCTTTCAAAAACTTAACGAATTGAATTTATCGTTGCAAGGTAAACAGACAACAGTGTTTCAGGCCTATAATAAAATAACTGCTTTTAAAAGAAAATTAGATTTTTGGATCATTTGCATTGGTAAGAAAGAAATAGAAAGCTTTACGTTACTCAGTGAGTTTGTTAGCGAAAACGACTCAGTAATGTTTGAAGATGATGTATTTGAATTGGTCCAATATCTCAGTTCGATGCGCGCATCTTTTGAAAAGTATTTTCCCGAAGAACACAATACAAAAATTAAAGTGAATTCATGGATTCATAATCCTTTTTTACCCAACTTGGAAAAGCCTGAAAACATGTCAAACGAGATATATGAATCTCTTTTAGAAATGTCATCAGACACAAGTATGGAGTCACTGTTCAAAACGACGCCTCTCAATGATTTTTGGTGCAGAATCCAAGATGAATATGCAATGCTTGGCCAAATGGCTCTGGATATTCTGCTCCCGTTCCCAACTACATATTTGTGCGAAACAGGATTCTCTACCTACGCATCCACGAAAACAAAATATCGCAATAGACTGGACGCCGAAGCTGATATGAGACTCCAACTTTCTTCCATCAAATCTGATATCAACCAATTGATGAAAAATAAAAAACAGTTTCATACCTCCCACTAGTTAGATTTTTTCTTTTTTAATGTTTTCTATTGTTGTCGTTGCCAAGTGGTGAAGTAAATAATAATTAGTAACTGTTAGATTGTACTTTTATTATGCTGATTAATAAAAAATACACTTATAAAAACAATTGTTTTATTGTAGGGTTCCATCAAGTATTTTGCTTCCCAAAAGGGTTCCGTCATTTAAAAAGTTTGAGAACCACTGCTCTAGATAATCGTCAGATTATGAGACAGCACGTCTAGGACATAAAGATGAACCATATATATCTTAATCTGACGCGCTCGAGTATTTCAAAATGGCGATTTTTTTTTGCACATTATAATAATGGCCACGAGTTTGCGTCACATCGAAATCGTCAGATTATTGATTGAGAGCGTTTTTTTAGGTTCACTTAACACCCCCTTAGAAAATCTGACGCGCTCGATTAATTTATTTTTTTTTTCATTTTCAACCCTTACGTACGACCACCCCCATCATGCAAACGATCAGATTAACATACATACATTCTTAAAAATACGTAAGACATTGATGCTATCAATATCTGACGCGCTCGATTATGTCCATGCAACAGTTTTTTTTTACATTTTTGAAAATCTATAGCTGCTCCCCCCACCGATGAAAACGATACATTATATAACATTTTTTTCTTCTTATCATCTAAGCTTTGCATCCCAATAGGTCTCTATGACGCTCGAGTAAATCCCCATTTAGCATCGTGGGCTCCCCTACCATTAATATGAATTAATTGTTGTGATTACCTGCGGCACATCAACAGTGAAGACGTATCGTCCGTGCGGGCCGATGTTGACGTCACGCCACAGCCACACGTTGTCGTACTGTCGCTGTACGCGGTTGAAGCGGAACTTGCGGAAGTGCGTCAGCTCGAACGACTTGTTTATGTCCGTTTCGCCTGCGAGTAATAATTGAGATTATTACTAAGATTATTATTAATTAAGATTATTTTCATTTACATGAAAAATCATCATCATCTGCTTAGCCTTTTCCCAACCATGTTGGGGTCGGCTTCCAGTCTAAACCGGATGCAGCTGAGTACCCGTGTTTTACATGGAGCGACTGCCTATCTGACCTCCACAACCCAGTTACCGGGTAACAAGGTACCCCTTGGTAAGACTGGTTATCAGACTTTCTGGCTTCTGACTACCCGTAACGACTGTCAAAGATGTACAAATGACAACCGGGACCAACAGCTTAACGTGCTTTCAGAGGCACGGAGGAGTCTCGCTATGACAAAGATGGTCACCCATCCACGGACCGACCGCGTCAAGCGCAGCTTAACCTTTGATCGGTCGAACCGTGCGGCTGTTACTTAGCCACGAGCTCCTCCCTCATTTTCATTTACATGAAAAATATATAAAGAATTTAGTCAGTCTAACACATTTCTGTAGTCGTATCACGGGGGGTGGATAAACGAGTTTTCTCCACCTTTAGTCCTTGTTCAATACAAAAACCATAGACAAAGTGGAGAAAACAGGTTTATCCAGCTCCGTACTAAGCCGCACGTGGAAGTTACGTGTTTCTAATACATGATTATAGAGCTGAACCTGATAGCGATAAAGTCATATAGCTATTCAAATGCCTGTCAGAAAATTATAATGTTATTTTTAAGTAATTATTTTTTAATTTTCTATTTGTAATTTTTTAGTTGTCAATTTGTAATTTTTTTTTTTATTTTTTTTTATGAATTCATTAATTATTATATCCTTTATTTAATTTTTTAAACATAATATGAGTCCTATTGTTACTCGAAATAAATGAATTTGAAACTTGATAAAACTATAAATCCGTGAGCACCAATTGGGTCCTTAAGAACGGGACTAAAAACCGCGGTCTATTGTTAGTGAACTTACAGTTAGACTCGTCAGTGTGGTCGGGACAGTCGTAGACTCCGTCGCACTGCTTGGACAGCGGGAAGCAGCCGCCTTCCAAGCACTCGCCGAAGCCCTGCGTCACGTTGCACGTGGTGTAGCGCCGCGTCACCGGGACATCACTGAACACTATCAGGCCTGCGTACCTGAAGATACAATATTTTTTAAGTACATATTTTCAGCGGCTTCGCCCGCGATGATTTAGCTAATGGATACAAAAACTTGACAAATTATATATTAAAATAATCCTCATTAATTACTCGTATCTATGAAAAAAATCCGTTGCGTAGTTTAAAAGATATAAGCATACATAGGGATATAGGGACAGAGAAAGCGACTTTGTTTTATACTATGTAGTGAAGATCATCGTTAACTTTATTCGAAGATGTTCATATAAATCGATTGCAGATTGCAGGTACTCACTCGAAGGTCCTGTTGGCGTCGATGCCGAAGGTGGAGGAGGGGAAGTAGACGAGGTCGTCTGCGTCGCCGAAGTGCGAGCGCCACGTGTAGGCGAACGTGCCGTTCGTCGACTCGTCGAAGTGGGACATCTTGGATATCACCTGGGACGGAACGGACGAATTAAGACACTTTACAAAAATAGATTACAAGAGTTCTTGTTAAAAGGATCTATTTGTAGTAATATGTAGGCATTTGACCGGCATAATTAAGTATTTCATAATAATTAACGAGAAAGAAAATAAACATATTGTATGTAATCCGTTAGTTTATAATCTTACTCAAAATTTAATACGTAACATTATAATAGTTATAAACTATTTATAATACGTTATATTACGAATAATTATAAGCTACCGATCGATATATCATTCGTACGGTTTGACACAGGAGCTTGTAAAAGAGCTACCTAAAATAAATACGTAATATTGTAAACTGTTGGCACAGTTCAGTTCTTATGATCTTACGAGTAAGATTATAAACTGACGGTATTCATAGTCTTGTGACAGTATAAGTTACCTTGGCGTAAGTGAGCTCGTTCCCGGCCTGCATGGTGTAGAAGGAGTTGTCGATGCCGGAGAGGCCGACGTAGGCGCCGGGCTCGCCGTAGATGGCCACCTCCACCCGCTCGCCCGTGCGATGCTTGCGGTTGTTTATGAACACCGTGAACTACAACACATAATTATTATATGTTAGTATATCATCAGCCTATATAATTACTGTCCCACTGCTGGGCACAGGGCTCTTCCCATACAGAGAAGGCTTCACTATGCTCGCTCAAGGCAGATTGGCGATTTCAGACTTTTTAAGTCCAGGTTTCGTCACGACGTTTTCCTTCACCGTTAGTCAATGACGTCTATGATATACTTAGAAAATACATACATATGACTTTAGAAAAGTCACGATGGTACTTGTCAGGTTTCCAACCCGCACAGTAGTACACGAGATGCAGGTACCTTAACCAATAGGTCACCACGACGGTTGTTAGCCGATAGTTAATTTATTTAGATGAGTAATAGTAATTTAATGTGCAATAGAAAAAATTACAAGAAATTGTACCCGACGGTGCGATTGTGAGGGATAAACACAAAAGTCTTTGAATGATAATTTGCAGTAGAATAATACAGTTTCGTCAAATGGTCGCTATATAAAGATACTATAACAGTTCAGTCTGGTTGTTTAAGTCGTCTTCAAAAATAAGCAGTTTTATATCTCAGGGTTTTATAATCTTTTCTCCAAAGAGGTATCCTTCGTCAGTCGTTTTTAGGATGAAAAATCCCCCCTTTTTTTTGTTTATCATACTAGCTGTTTCTCGCGGTTTCACTCACATCCCGAGGGAACTATTTGATGCACCTGCTAATTTACATCACGTCCTATAACCGTCTCCAGGGTCCCATCTATTTCCATACTAAATTTCATAAAATGTTTGTCCTATGGTAAATAAATTTAGGAAAAATCGTGGAAGATATTATATGTGTATATATATTATAAGTGATACTGACGTTGTTCCGCGAGATGCCGTTGACGGGGAAGGTGAGCGAGTCAGCCAGCACGTGGCCGCGCCGCTGCACGCTCCACACCAGCACCGTGGCCACCGGCGCCATCTCCGCCGACACCGTCACCGCGAACGTGCGGACCCCCTCCTGCACAACACGGTACGTATACGAGCTTGCACCAAGGAAACATCAGGTTACTTATACGTAAAAGGGAAGAACTGTCTGAATGGAGAATAAAATTGAATATTTTTACTATTTTTTTATGATACATGTTTATTAATTATTTTATATCAAGTGCCTTGATATTTAAATTATACTTATAATTGATGTAAAAATTTGTTAACATTAATAAAAGTATGAACAATGTGAAGTTTGTTTCAGGCTTGGACCTACTAAAAGTTAAATTTTCAGTTAATTTTTAAGTAACTACATCAGTAAAGGAATATTTTCATAGTTCATGGTTTTTATTAGGTTTTAAGTTCTTCAAATGCTATTTGTTCAAATAAACAGATATATGGACAGACTACATTTAACAATTAACCATCACAATATACAATTGTACCTGCATGATCTCCTGTCCACTCGTGAGGATGATCCCCTTGGACATGACGACGTAGTTGAACGACTCCATGTAGAAGTTGCTCTGCACGTGGAAGATTATGTACTCGCCCACCTGCGTGCAATATTATCACGTTATGAGCAAGATGAATCACGATAAAGCAACCTTTAATCGTATGGGGTATATTTAAGGCTGCCATCACCTAAATCGCCGACTCCGCCGTTAGATTTTTTTTTCCTGACACTTTTTGTATGATTTGTTTCAATCAATCGGCATTGAATATTAAATAGAACTCGGACCCAAAAAGTAGCCCAGGTTTTCCCGGACGCTCTTTAAAAACCCCGCGCGTACGGAGTGCGCCCCACTCCGAGAGCTGTCTTGTCGTAATTTTGAAACTCAATGTACTTTTTCAGTCTAATTATAATAAATACACTCTGTATTTTAAAATGAGGTAATGTATAAGTAGTAGTGCCCTGACCCGTGCGTCCGTGGTGCTGGTGGCGATGCGTATGTGCTGGTGGTTGTCGCTGTAGTGCGCGACGAAGTGCAGGTCGGCGCTGGCGTGCGAGCCCACCGCGTCCGCCAGCTGCGCGCTCAGCCGCACGCCCGTGATGCTGTTCAGCACGTCGCGGTAGTTCGCATCGTTCTGCAGCCCTGCAAGGATACTTCATGTTAATACAGACGACCTATCATTGTGTTAGCATATAAAGCAGTTGGTATAAGTCACTGGCAGGACCAAATATTATTTATTTTAGTTCAAATTGGATGACGTAGACCAATTACACCAACTGAATCAATTATCCAGGATCAATTTCGGCACAAGTATTCTCCCTGTGGTCCCGGAACAGCAAAACCTGCTGGAACAGCATTGAAGGGCGTCACTTCTCAATTGTTGAGTCTCCGTATTCCTGGGCTATAAACACTTTAGGACTATCACGTTGTATTGTATAGTAGGCTAAATTAATTATTAATAAGAAAATGTGTCACAGAAAATTTTGATTTTCAGACTCACGGTGTGCATGATGATGGGAGAATCAAACAAGTAGATTTATCTTAGAGCCGACCACACACTGCGTTGCGGTGGCAGCGCCGCCCTGGAGTGGCGTCGCTGTGGTTTTACTTAGAAATATTAACGGTATACTCTACGGTGCGTCTAGCGTCGCAACGGATTTGCAACTCCTGAGACAAGGGGGGAGGAGCGGACAGCTTTGCGACACCGCTGCCGCAACACTGAACATCAATGCCGCGAAATCTGCGATGCGGCGCCGTGAAGTAAGTATTCATCAGCTCTGAAGGATAAGTATCTATCATACTATACCAGACGCCTGCCAGCCCGGCAGCGGACACCAGTCGTGGTACACTACATCTGCAGGGTATACTCACTGAGCAGCTTGTACAGGTCCAGCTTGAGGTGCCAGACGGCGTCGCTGCCGGGCACGAGCGCGGGCAGCTGCGGGTCTACAGCGCCGGCGCGGCCCTCCACCTGCACCTGCACCGGCAGCGGACACCAGTCGTGGTACACTACACCTGCAGGGTATACTCACTGAGCAGCTTGTACAGGTCCAGCTTGAGGTGCCAGACGGCGTCGCTGCCGGGCACGAGCGCGGGCAGCTGCGGGTCTACAGCGCCGGCGCGGCCCTCCACCTGCACCTGCACCTGCAGCGACACGCCGCGCGCCTGCCAGCCCGGCAGCGGGGACCCGTCGTGGTACGACACCACCATCTGCACAGATGCCTACGTTTTAAAGCTTATGCCCAACAGTGGACAACTTATATAGGCCAATAATGATCATCATTTACGTCGTAGCCTGTGATGTACATACGCTATTTCTAATGTAACATAATAGAGAATAATGCATGCAAAAGATAAACCACAATGTAACACAACTTAATGAATGGAAAGGCAATGTGATTTTTTTAATAAAGATACTGTGACTTTGACCTCTTTTATGTACAAAGTCTCTGGTCTATTCTCAGGACATCATTAACTTTAGCTTGAACGATCGGCCCGTGTAGATTTTTACTTAGCCACGAGTTCCTCTCTCTATACTCAGGCGTAGCATCATCGCAATCATGAGAAGACATAAAATATGTCTTAGTTAAGAGTCTTTTCACATCAGTCATGAAGGTCAAATCGAGACAATCTCATTTATTCTACACAAAACAATATCAACTTTAATTAGTTTAATTAACTTTCGGTATTTTATTTGACGGCGATGAGGAAGAATTTTTTGACGCCATATTTTAGTTAGATTTATATTAGAATATATTTATTACTTACTTTTTTTTAAATTTTTCGTAATGTAAATAATGTAAATACTTTCTGTAAATAAACATTTCCCGTTTAATTAACTTAAAATTAAAAAAACTCACGTAAACATCAAACGGCATAGAAGGCTTGAAGACTTGCGGGGTGCCTCCCAAAAAGGTGACTTGTAACGAAGAGTTGAATATCCTGGCGATGCTGTACCCCTCGATGACCTCGTCGAGGAAGGGGTCGCCCACTGAGGCGGTGATGATGACCTCCACGCCGTCTAGCGTGGGCACCAGCTGGGCTAGCTCCGACATCGGGTACTTGAAGTCGTATGTGCCGTTGAACTGGGAATTTAGTTCGTGTTAAGGTTGCTTGTTGGATGGATATACAGACAAATGATGTCATGTCTGCAATATCGCAGTTGTTGTTTAACTACAATAGTGAACAGACGTACAATCGCGCGGGTGTGCTCTAGTTAAGAGTATTCTGCAGACGCAGCATAACACCGTCGCGTCGTCGCGGGGTACCTACGTCGATCTATCGGGGTCATTACAATGACCTAGTTACAAGTGCGGAAATCATGAATTGTTTACAATATTTTTTTGTTTAGGTGTTAAACTCGCCTTACAACAAAATAATGACTTCACAAACAATTAAAATAAAAACTGACCTGGAAAAGCGGTTGTATGACTGTTATATCCAGGAGAAAACGGATAGAGAAAACCTGCAACTTATGGTACGTGATCTTAATGATCACGTTAGTAGCTTACAGGATCAAGTACAAGCCCTTCAAGGAGAATTAAATCGCCTGAAGGGAGAAAAGATAACCGAAGGACCCATAGAAAAACAGGAAAGCGAGAAAACAATATCTGCCCAGCATACCAAATGTGACGTCGAATATTGTACAGACGAGGATGAACTCGCTAAAGAGACAGAGTGGATTAGGGCCAAAAGCAGGAAGAAGAGGAAGCTTAACACCTCCCTCTCTCCAAAACAACAACCCGGAACAAGGGCCCAACAAGAAGAAAAAAAACCAAAAGAGACTTCTGTCAAAAAAGTGCCTCCGTCACCGCCAATCATAATAGATGGAGTTAAGAACTACCAAACGTTCTATGACTCCCTAACTGAAACAATACCAGTCGAATCATTTACCGCAAGAATGATGAATGGTGATTGTGTGAAGGTTAACGCCAAAACTGAAGACTCTTATAGAGTAATTGCCAGGATGCTGTCTGAAAAAAACTACCATTGGCATTCCTACGAGAATAAGCAAGCGAGACCAATTAGAGTAGTTGTGAAGAAGTTACATTCTTCTTGCCAACCTGATCGAATCAAAGACGATCTAACAACACAAGGACTAAAAATAGAAAAAGTAGACAGCAAATTGAGCTGGAAATCTAAAGAACCACTCAACATGTTCGTATTATCATTTAATAATGACGAAGATGTTAACAAAATCTATGGCATAAAGTACATTCTAGGGTGTAAAATTGAAATACACCCACTTAAAAATCCCAAACTCATTCCCCAATGCAAGAGATGCCAGGCATATGGGCATACTCATAAATACTGCAGAAAAGAGCCAAGGTGTGTAAAATGCACTGGCAAGCATCTTACAGCCAACTGTACCAAATCTCCGCAAGAGAAGCCAAAATGTATTCACTGTGGCCTACCTCACCCTGCCAACTATAGAGGGTGTGAAGTAGCTAAACAGATGCAAATTATAAAAAAATAAAAAGATTAATAAAAAGAAACTTGTGGTACCAACTACACAACAGTCTCTACCCTTACGAAATCCAGATAAGCAGGCACAGAAAGCAGTCCAGTCAACTGCAAAACCCATGCAAGTAACCAACATTGGTTCCTATGCGGAAGCGGCAAAACAAAGATCACAGGCTTTGAACCTAGAGGATAAGATTAATCAGATCTTAAAGTGTATAACATCATTTGATAAGAGATTAGAGAAACTAGAATCCGGCACTAAAATTGCTGTTTTAAATAAACAAAAATGAATAACACCCTTAAAATAATGGCGTGGAACTCTAATGGGCTCCTCAAACATCAAAATGAGCTGCAGGCGGTCCTAGACACAGAAAATATAGACGTGTGTTTGGTCTCCGAAACGCACTTCACTAAGCAATCTTTTGTTAAATTTAGAGGATATACGGTATATAATTCGCTCCATCCTGACAACTCTGCCAGAGGAGGTAGCGCGGTTATAATTAAAGAACACATAAGTCACTTCATGCAGTGTAAATATGAAGAACAAGACATTCAAGCCGTGGCAGTATCTGTTAAAACCAAATATTGTCACGTGTCCATTGCAGCCGTATACTGTCCTCCACGGTACATGATAAGAAAAGAGCGATATTTACATCTCTTTGAACTATTAGGTCAGAGATTTATCCTAGGCGGCGATTTTAATGCTAAGCATACGCATTGGGGATCAAGACTCACTACAACTAAGGGAAGGCAACTCTTAAGTGCAGTTAAAGATATACATGCCGAAGTTATGAGCACAGGTAAGCCAACGTACTGGCCCACTGACCACCAGAAAATACCGGATCTTATAGATTTTTTTATATGCAAAAATATATCCGCCAATTACGTCAGTTTGGAGGAAGGTTTTCATATGAACTCGGACCACTCCTCGATTATATTAATGCTAAGTCAAAAAATACTACTCAAAGAAAGCCACCTAACGCTGGTTAATAAACTAACAGACTGGGAAAGTTTTGCCCTTGATTTAAATAATATTATCGACCTTAAAACTCCGTTAAAAAAGCAAGATCAGCTTGACACGGAATTAAACAAATATATCGTTGATATCCAACAATGTGCGTGGAACAACACACCACAATTAAAACGTAAATATAAGGGATTTATCTACCCTAAGGAAATTGTGGATTTACTTACTGAGAAAAGGAAACAAAGGAGGCAGTGGCAGCAAACAAGGTGTCCGCGAGATAAAACATTACTCAATAATCTGACTAAACGACTAAAGAGGAAAATCCTAGAATTTGAAGATGAATCTCTGAATACCAACCTTCTGCAGCTAACTAATGACAAATCAACTGATTACTCCCTTTGGAAAGCGACAAGAAATCTAAAAAGGCCGACTATACAAATACCACCGATCAGAGATAGCCACGGAAAATGGGCCATAAACAATGACCAAAAAGCGTTGAGGTTTGCTCAACACTTAGAAGAAACTTTCCAACCCAATAATAGCTCTATAGAAATCCTAGAGAGTGAAAATTTATCACAAAATCAAAAAATTAAGCTTGTGACCCCTAAAGAAATAATAAAAGAAATTCAAAATAACATCAGCACGAAAAAGTCTCCGGGTTACGACCTTATTACAGGTGAAATTCTAAAACACCTCCCGCACAAAGCCATAGTAAAGCTGACCAAGCTTATCAATGCCGCATTCATCCTAAAACATGTACCTGAGTCATGGAAGGTTGCTGAAGTCATTATGATTGCGAAGCCTGGGAAACCTCCCCATGAAGCATCATCATATCGACCTATTTCTCTGTTGCCAGTTTTATCAAAACTATTTGAAAAACTGTTATTGAAACGGTTAAAACCAATAATAGAAGATAAAGGCCTTATTCCAAATCATCAATTTGGCTTCAGGGAAAAACACTCAACAATAGACCAGGTACATAGAATAACAAACATTATTGAAAAAGCTCTTGAAAATAAAGAAGTCTGCGCCACCGTGTTTCTAGATGTCGCCCAAGCTTTTGACAAAGTTTGGCATAAGGGTCTAATAATCAAGCTCAGATGCATGCTTCCAGAATTTGCAGATATCCTAAAGTCTTATATAACTAATAGAATGTTTAGAATACGGCAGGAGGACGCATACTCCGAGCTAAAACCTATAAAAGCTGGTGTACCTCAAGGAAGTGTGCTAGGCCCAATTTTGTACTTGTTATACACATGTGATATCCCAGAACTGGAGAACAACACCATTGCGACTTTTGCAGATGATACTGCAATTATGGCAACTGGATCATCCCACAAAGAAGCAGTAGAAAAAGTTCAACTAGCAGTGAACAAAATTTATGACTGGACACAAAAATGGAAGATCAAACTGAATGAGTCAAAATCAATTCACATTGACTTCACAAACAAACACTTGGACTACCACCCAATCTACATAAATGGCATGCAAGTGCCTTATGCTAATACAGCTAAATACCTTGGCATAACTCTCGATGCCAAGTTGCGTTGGAAAGCCCATGTCAAAAAGAAAAGACAGGAACTCGATATACGTTATAAAAGTATGTATTGGTTACTCGGAAGGAAATCCTCTCTATCAGTACATAATAAAATAACCATATACAAGCATATTCTTATGCCAATTTGGACGTATGGTATCCAACTTTGGGGCTGTACTAAACAAAGCAACGTCAAAATAATACAACAATTCCAAAATAAAGTACTCAGGGATGCTGTCAATGCACCCTCGTACATAAGAAATGACGACCTTCACCGTGACCTTAAAATGGAGTTCGTCACCACCATCATCCAAAAATTTGCTGAAGCCCACGAACGCAGACTTCATCGACACGTGAACGTGGAGGCAATCCAGCTGCTAGACAACACAGACTTAGTGCGTAGGCTAAAAAGAACTAAGCCATTTGAATTAGTGTACAAAGTGAATTAATAAATAATAGTAACAATGTTGTGCTATACATATAACACATGAACATAGTGTTTTATAAATTATATCAGACTCTAAGAAAGTGCTACGGACTTACCTACATATGTAAAAGTGCAAATGGACACTATTCTTAGTTTTAACAATCTATCACGTAACATATTAGGTTAGAGTCAAATTGCTTATTAGTCTTTTAGGCTAGATTGTAATTAATTATTAAGAATGTACTCGTATTCTTACTAATAAAGTATAAAAAAAAATGTCTGCAATAATTACTAAGCTCTAAATTGCCAAGAATTAGCATCTAAGAATTGTTAAATGTTAAAATTTACATCGTTCTCATCATCATCATCATCATCATCATCATCATCAGCCTATCTAACACTAGTCCACTGCTGGACATAGGCCTCCCCTAACGTGTGCCATATCGCCCGGTCTTCAGCTTGACGCATCCAACTTCTGCCTGCAGCCTTTCGCAGATCGTCACTCCATCTTGCCGGAGGGCGTCCCACACTACGTTTACCTAGCCGCGGTCTCCACTCAAGAACCCGTTTACCCCAACGGTCGTCGGTTCTTCGACAGATATGGCCAGCCCACTGCCACTTCAGCTTACCAATTCTTTGAGCTATGTCGGTAACTTTGGTTCTCTGACGGATAGTTTCGTTGCGGATTCTATCCTTCAGAGACACCCCGAGCATGGCTCGTTCCATGGCACGCTGAGCAACTTTGAATTGGTGGACTAGCCGTACTGTGAGTGTCCATGTTTCGGCTCCATAGGTCATGACGGGTAGGACGCACTGGTTGAAAACTTTAGTTTTCAGGCATTGTGGTATGGAGGACGAGAAAACCCGACGCAGTTTACCGAATGCTGCCCAGCCCAGCTGAATTCGCCTTTTGGCCTCCCTCTCAAAGTTGCTCCTACCCAACTGCAGTATCTGCCCAAGGTATGTATACTCCGAAACAACTTCATCAAACATCAAACAACAAATTTACATCGTTCTCACATAAAAAAAAACATTATTGATGTATATACGAACATAGTAAAACATGTTGAAAAAGAGTAACCATGGAGTTTCTTGCCGGTTCTTCTCCATAGGAATCTACGCTTTGGAACGGGCAAATAGCTTCATCTTTCTTTTCGAAAAACTGACAGACTTATGACTCTTTGATAATTCAAAAGTGCCTGTAAATGGTCTAGTTGAAATAAATGATTTGAATTACTTGAATTTTGCCGTTACAAAACACTTGTTACTTTGGAAAAAACACCGTTCCCCATACTAATATCGCGGGTATGTTTACAAACATAATTTACACGTGCCCATATGTCTAGAATCGAAACAATTTTAGCTGCCGTGCGGGAATCGAAACCGCGACACGTCACTTCATGAGGGATCTAATTAACTCACCTGGATATAAAGCATCTTATGTGCTAATCTAGGTTATGAAAGCGTGTATCAAATTTCATCCAAATCCATCCAGTAGTTTAACTTGATAAAGTTACAACCATACATACATGGTAACAAACTTTCGAATTTAAATTGTGCTAATTTAGTAGGGATTACAATTGTAGGGACACAGTGCATTGTAAACTGAGACGTACTGCTGACGCATGAGTTCAGCGTACAGGCGCGCGGTGGTATTAGCGCGGCGCAGCAGTCGTCTCCCCACCCATTCAGTTAGGTCAAAATATAGTTTATAATTAATAATCTGGTACCAGTCAGTAAAAGTATATTATACCCATCATGTGTCCCTCATTGAAGGGTATCCAGCAACTTCATACCCTAACCCTACACAATCTATAACCTTCCAAATAGGATGATACCAATTTTCATGAACCTTCATTACTGTATTGTTGAACCTATACACGCTAAAATTTCCTAGAATACTCACAAATCTCAAGTAGGGCAGCTGATCGTAGTACGGGTTGCTGTAATAGCTGTTGTACGTCGATGTCGTGGTGTACGTGTTGTAGTTGGGGTTGTTGCTGTTGTGATCGATGGCGTACTGCGTCGGGTCCGGCTTCGGCATCCAGAATGGGTACTTTTCATCCTGGTAAAGATAAATAAATAAAAGTTAGTTCGATAAATACTGTGATATGCTATACCCCGGAACGCAAAGGGCTAAAGAAGGAACATCGATGGGTTTTAGTCAGTATGAGTCTGACACTTCCTTCCGCCCCACCCACGGCGGGAGGAGAGATATGATGAGAGATTTGATGATTTCTCATCCGATATTTTGTTTAATCCTTTAGTTCACCTTTAAATCGTTTTTCTCTAACCAGAACTCATAAAAGTACATTTTATTCTAATTTCAATAATACCGAATTTTCATACGAAGTCCCAAGACTTTTACATTCTTCAAAGAAAAATTATCAAAAATCTAAAAAAACGTTCACACTCACGCAAATATTAATGTCATAGGCCAAGTAATATTCGAGGTTGTGCGTTCAAGTCAGTCATTGACACATAATATATGATACATAGATTCCACTTACGAAGTTGAACATCCTGGTGACCACCTTCTGCGGGTCGTACCACCAGTCCGGCTGCTCCAGCTGGTTGGGCTGGCCGGGGATGTAGCGAGTCTCCTTGTTCACCACTCGCCCGAACTCGTCCACGACTGTCTGTCCGTAGTTGTCGTGCTGTTGCTGGTAGTTGCCTTCGTACTGTTGCTGGTAGTTGCTGTCGTTGTTGAAGTTGTTGTTGTAGGCACTGTTGTAAGGGTAGTTTTGGCGGACTGTGAAAGAAACAGGTGTTATTCGTTTTTTTTTAAGTGGACTTTGTGTGCGTCACGCCTTGCCGTCAATAGGTCAGAAATTTTTATTCCTTTGATAATTGAACACGTAATCGCTCCATGTAAAACACTGGTACTCAGCTGCATCCGGTTTAGACTGGAAGCCGACCCCAACATAGTTGGGAAAAGGCTAGGCAGATGATGAATTGAACACGCAACACACCACCCCAATCTCGTAACTACTAAGCAAATTGTGTTTTTTATACCAAGAATGGTCTTCTTACTAATATTATAAATGCGAATATAATTCTGTCTGTCTGTTTCACGGTAAAACAGCTGTAAAAATTAAGATAAGAGTTTCGTATGGAGACAGCTCGTACCCTGGGGAAAGACAGAATAGTCAATAGCTTCATCATCATCAGCCTCCTAGGGCACAGTCCTCTTCTCATATAGAGAAGGCATGAGCATTGATCACAACGCCAGTCCACGTTTACCTCACGATGTTTTCCTTCACCATTAGTCAGTGACATCACGACTTAAAAGGTACATATGACTTTAGAAAAGTCACATTGCTACTTGCCAGGTTCTGATCCCGCACACTCGTACACAAGAAGCAGGTGTCTTAACCACTAGGCCATCACAACTGTTTCATATTTAGGAAATAAGTATGTCGTAACCTTACCTCTAGTATACTGATTGACCCCATACCCGGTGGGTACTCCGAACTGTCCCCTGTTGTTGAACTGTCCCTGCGTGTAGTACCGCGGCCGGTACTGCGGGATGGGCCGGATGGTCGCCTTCAGCGTGAGGTTCCCGCGGACGGGAGCGCCCGACGTGTAGTTCGCCATTATACGGCCGTGGATGAACGGCTCGGTGTTGAAGAAGAACGCGGGCATGGTTACGTTCACCTGAGGACGATATTAATAGAAGAGAAACATATTTAAATCATCATTTTGTCTCTTTCAACTTCAAACGACTGACAGAAATAGAGTCATGTGGCAAATATTTAGCGGTAATTTTTCTTTAGTAAAGCGATCCATCTCTTATTACAGACTAGCTGTCCGCCAGAGGCTTCACCCGCGTGGACTTTTTTTTTACACCTAGGGTTACATTATTCAAGTTTTAGTAGGGATCCCTAAATATTTCTGGAAATAAATATAGCCTATGACACTTCGTAAAGATGAAGCTTTCTAACAGAGAAACAATTTTTTAAATCGGTCCAGTAGTTTTTGAGTTAAAACCCTACAAACAAACAAATCTTTCCTCTTAATAATTTTAGTATAGATATTCAAATTTAACACATAAGAAAATGTAATGTCTGAAGTCTTAGGTAGGTCTTACCTACAAAAAAAATCAAAGCTTAAATGAAAGTTACACATACCTCATATCGCGTCTGATAGTACTCCTCAACCAGGAACTGCGTCTCCTCGATCTGTCCCAGGGCTTCCACTCGGATGTACCACTCGCCGAACAGCGGCTGGTCTGACATCTGGTACTGCAGACTCACTGTGCCGAAGTTACTCTGTGGACAGAATATTTGTTAGACCACCCGTAACTTGGTAAAGTTGAAGTAAACTATGGTATATTACTCTTTATGTATTGCTAGGGGAATACTTAGGCCCAAGTTCACCGACAGTTGGTTTCCTAATCGGCCCGTTAAATAAAAACGTTTTTTAACCACGAAGCGGGAATTTTCGTGTTATCCACTTCTTGTCCTACCCCGGATTGGTAATCGACCGTTTTAGGAATAAAAAACTAAAATGATAAGGTATCCATCGTAAGACAGAAGTTTGAATTTATGGCAAACAGCTGTTTTGAGTTGATCGGACTGTTATGTTGTCGGTGTACTTGGGCCTTAATGGCCTTGGCCCTTGGCTCATATAGTTATCATTATTATGTTAGAGTAGATTTTAATTAGTTGGCTAACAACCTTGTTCTCTAGATCCTCATACAATAATAATTGATCAAAGTTCAAAGTACATATTCTGAGTGCATGACAAACGCAACAATATGTATGCACCTTAATTAACATCTAATAAATATGTGAACTCGCGACCCTATCGTTTAAAATCAAATGTAATCAAATATGTAGATTTTTGATTTTTTTTGTTTGTTTGATAAGATTTAGTTGAAATTTCCCAAATGTTTATTGTAAACAGGCTCTGGCTTTAGGCTTTAAATTATGTCATTTTTTGCTATGGGGGATGAGCCGTCAGGAACATAAATGGCTAAGGAAGGAACATGGATGGGTTTTAGGAGTCTGAAAATCCCTCCCGCCCCACTCACGGCAGAAAGAGTCAATTAATGACTCCGAGCAGTGAGGTATTATATGGGGAAGTCCGACACACCCAGGCGAAATTGCGGACAATATGGTCTTCAAAGAAAACATGTCTGATGATATAATATATTATAACTATGTTAGTAGGCGCAAGTCGTAAGATATCTTGTATCGTTTGAGTATACTTTGTGCGAACAATAGCCTGTACAACACGACGCTACCACGACTATCCGATCGAGTGGCACAATGGAACATTATTCACTTATTGTGATCATATCAAAGTTCTTTATAGACAAGTGTGAAAGACGAAGAGGCTACAAAATTACAAGAATATATTATGTGTATTAATTATTTGATATTTTTTTTTTTTTAACATAAACCCAAAGACTGTTATTCTAAAAGATATGGAATGGTGGTGAAGTATACATCAAATGGTTGTTCCCATATAATAGAATCAATAACTAAGGGCATCTGGTATCGTTCCATACAGAATATGCCACCCGCTGCACCATGGTTTGACGGTGTAAGCTTAACGAGGGACACACTTGTTACAGCGCTTAGGTTGCGGTCTGGTCACCTTCCACTGAATAAGTTTTACCATCTTGTTGGAGTTAGAGCATCGCCATTATGTGAGGCTTGTCAAAAGCCAGAGGATATTCTACATTTATTGTTGGAATGTGACCAGTACACCGAATTGAGGGGTCGGTTAATGTGTGACATAAATCTTTATAATGGTCAGCTTAATGTTATTTTGGCCAAACCAACATCTCGAGCATGCAAAAAGATATTTGATTTTGTAAAATTGTGTATGAATGAAAGAAGACAGAGAGAATGCTGATGTTTGAATGTGTCTGTTAAGTGTTTAACTATGTAATATATGTATATGTAATTTCTCATGAGGCTGGCATAGTTACCTAGAGTGACTGAAGCCTTGTTAAAAAATAAAGATTAAAAAAAAAGTATAATAGAAAGAGCCTAATAGCAATTTCTCACTTTTTTTAACATAGATTAGTAAACTTGTGGCTAATTTAGTTTCAAAAGGCTATAAAATAGAGTGTGGAGCTGTCTTACCAGCCAAACTAAATTGCTGATGATAATTCAACTATACAGGACCTAAGTTTCACACTCACAATATTTGTGATAATATATATATATGTTGGCTTAGCTCAAAAGCTGCATTATGGCATGATAAAGTGATAAAGATTCCAGTGCTAGAAAAAGACAGCACCATACATAATGAAAAGCCATCCCTTTTTTGCATTGTATTGATATCTGTAGTACTTTATTGTGTTATAATAATAACCCTGCTAGGGGTGACGTCAATAATTCCTGCCAAATGTCACGAAAAGCTTGTATACCTGTCTGGAGAGCCATCTCTTCATGATACGACGGTTGGGGTCCAGGATGAACACGTCGATAGCTCGCCCGAACGCCTTCAGCTCAGTGTTGATTGGTATCACGCGGAAACGAACTAAAACAGAGGATTCATGTCAGACTTTTGGAAGAGTAGATTAAAAATTGGGCATTGAATTCTAACAATTCTGTGATAATTAGATGTTTGTTTATATTTTGTAAGTAATTTTCTTTGTATGAGGTATGTTTAAAATAATTATGTATCTACCAATTGATATGTTATCTTGTAAACAACATTTTCTTAAATTGTTGATAAACTTTGTGTACTTAAAATGTATGTGTACTTTGGTGTCCTACAGTTGATGATGTAGCCAGGAGGTAGATAGCATTACTCTTGAGTGTGTCTATTAGTAAACTCTCTAGTTTAGTCACAGATTATTCTTTTCAACTATACTCCATTTACAATAAGATTAGACATTTAAACGCACCCCATTTACCGTTCGTTCAAACGATTTTGAGCTCTATTGGCAGAATACATTTGGTATTGTAAACATTATATTGCTTTCAACACCATCCTTATCTATATGGAATAGAACTCAAAATCGTTTCAACGAACGTTAAATGGGGTGCGTTTAAATGTCTAATCTTATTGTAAATGGAGTATAGTCTAATATTATAAAATGCGAAAGTTTGTGAGGATATATATTTGTAAGTTACTTTGTCAAGCAAAAACTACTTGATTTGGATGAAATTTGGTGCACAGATAGCTAATAACCATAGGATACTTTGTCATCTAGGTATCTAGACCCAATTCTAAATATCTGCAGACAAAGTCACGACAGACGCCAGTAGATTAATAAGTATGTGTTTTAAACTACACATTTTTAATTAGGTATAACTGTTATAAAAGAGTTATATATAATTTTTTTCCTCACCAGTCTGACCCTGCATGTAAACAGGTTTGTCCATCTGTATGAAAATGGTCATGAATCGCCTGGAGAAGCTCAGCTGGGACTCGTTGACGAAGGCGCGGCCTCCGAACGGCGTGTCTAAGTACAGGCCTTCCACGCGGAGCTTGTAGTCTCCGGGCACTGTTGTTGGGGGCACCTGCAGTAGATTGATGGTTATAATAAAATATATGGAGGTACTTAATTCTTTCTTACTTGCTGTTGTAACTCATTATTCTCGTACAAATGGAGGGGAAGCGCGCTAGAGGAAGAGCGCCAGCTAGATGGGTGGACCAACTCAAGGAGGTTACTGGAGGCCAGAAACAGGGAGCGGTACATATGGCGCAGAACCAGACCGAGTGGAGACGATTGATATACAGTCACGATCCTTAGCATTGAGGGAACGATCAGAAAGAAGAAGGAGAAGAAGTTGTAACCAAAAAAATGAAATTCTGCACCCTAATTTGAAGAAATCATGTTTACTTTTGTAATCTAAAACAGTTTTGTAAACTTATTAGTAAGATTGTTTATGGCCTTTTTAAGTTTGATTTTTTCTGTTCATTGGAGAGCTTATTTGTTTTTGAAACATAATGAAAATGAGGTAAAGTTATTTATGATTTATATCTGCACTTTAACATTTAACACTTAGTATGCAGGAGGGTAACTTTGGTACCCTTTAGACATGGACCATGGTACCAACCCTAAAAAATGAGTGCAAAGACCACTTACTCTCATATTCAATATTTCTGGGACACCCTCTTTCACTCTCTGGTTGACATCAGTAATTTCGACTCCATTGCAGGAGATAGAAGCCCTGATGGTCATCTGCATGCGGGCTTGCAGGATATTAACTGATATCTTGTATATCTGACCCGGCCTCACCATTCTAGATGCCACTATGAAGTATGTTCTGTGGAAATTAAACCAATAATGTATGTTTGTTTAAACTCAATAATAATACTAGAAGATAGAGTAATTATTTTTCCGAACAGAAGTTTTTCAGAATTTATTATTATCATTTATAATTAATTTACTCATATTATTTTTTTAATACTTCATGAAAATCAGTAACATTATAAACATTAATTAATTAAATAATAAAAACCTCATGCTTGTCTCCTAGACAAGCAACTATGCTTATAACATAGATAGATGCTCTTATATCATGCAAATAAAAAAAATATATAAAAAAGTATCTAAAAGTTATGTATACTTTATTTTTTATGTATACCACAATACTGGTCTATAAGGTACTTACGCTTCATTGATAATGACACTTTCATGTTCCAAAGGAGCACCTTTGTAAGATGTGCTATATGTCCTACCGCTGTCCCATGATGATCTTGGAGTAATATCAGGAGAGTACTGGTTTAGGTTGTAGTTCACGTCTGGATTCCGGTTCTCATATTGATTGTACCTTTTGTCTGGCTCATTCTGACTCCGGTTTGGATCATACTGACTCCGGTTTGGATCATACTGACTCCGGTTTGGATCATACTGACTCCGGTTTGGATCATACTGACTCCGGTTTGGATCATACTGACTCCGGTTTGGATCATACTGACTCCGATTTGGATCATATGGACGATTAGGGTCATATTGTTGGGTTGGATTGTTCTGGTTACGGTTCTGATACTTTTTATTCGGATCATATGGGTTGTCATACTTTGGGTCTGAGTTGAGGTAATTGTTTGTGGGGTTCGTTTGACTTACATCCGGATTGTATGTTGGAGATGCATAATCTTGTGATGTGCATTGTTTTAATACTGTTGTAGATAGTATGTATGTTAATATTAAGAGATTCATTATTCAGTCTTTGAATTTAATTGCCTGCAATATAAATGAGAAAGGTTAAAGCACTAGGTATGTATGATTAAATTAAATAAATCAATAAAAAATTTTTTTGTGTATTTTACTGTTTGGTAATTTCTAACTTTCCACCATAAAGGTAGCATATTAAGATAGTTAATTTATAAGTAATACTTCTTTCAACGGAAGATAAACAACAGTTCGTGTTACGTTTAAATTAACAACAGGTATCAATTATGACAGCTAACAATACACGGTTAGCCGCATTACTAGTCTCCAATTCATAAAAAAATATGTTTTTATAAAGTAATAAATATATTTACAGTCATTTATATGAAGATCTAAGCAAAATAGACCATATTATCAGCTGTTAAATAAGTTAAGTTTAAGATTCGAATCTGCAACAATCGTTAGGCAACATAAACACTAAACTATTGTCAGTTAAAAGTTCAGTTTAATTATGTAACACCGGTCATATATACGAAATTAAAGTTAAATATGTAAACGTACAACTAGTTTAATACTCGATTAACCTTAATTTTAATTTAATAATAAAATTAACAATCTCGTAACCTGAAGTTAACGCCCATGGATACTCTCCGACTTTATATTTTATACAAAGTAAACAAACACATTTGCACTAAAACTTCACTATACTGCCTATAAACACATAAAATCACAAAATTTTAAAGAAAATCATTTAAAATAAGTTTAATTCAAATAAATAAACAAGAACGTTAACAACGTCCCATTACTCACTTCATTCAAGAAAACGCGATTGTCGCGCAGCCGCACTTCACCACGCCCGGCTAGTGGAAAAACCGGTAGGTTCCGTTAGGGTATGAACGTTGTATCATGATAATGTAAAATATTATACATACTCAGAATATTGAATTTTCAATTACCTATTATGAATTTATACGTGCAAATCTATCGTCACATCTTTGATTAATAACTTTTAGTTTTTGAGATATATTCATCGGTTTTTTATTCTATACAAAATAATTTCTTATCTATGGAAGGAGCGAAAGGAAAATAATAATGCAACAAAGCAGCAAAGAACAAAATGCAAATAAATAAAAAACGTTTTTTTGTCTATTTTAGATTGTTTCCTATTTTTTTCTTCGAGGTGTAAGTGTAAGTGTAGACAGAGAAGTTAGGTGCATAGGTAGGTCGTTATGTATTCTAGAAAATCCTCGCTACACTTTTTGAATAGGGTTGCCAGGCAATACTCTAGAAGTAGACTCTACCATTTCTACAAACGTCAGACTTATCCAAAGATGATTATTGTGTTGTGTACGATGGTTGTGTAGGTACTTTCAAAAGCTGTATATATTTTCTATAGAAAAATAATCACTTTTACTTAATTTTACTGTTTATTAGTACAAATAAAAAACATACAACTCAGTTGTCAAAGTCAAATTATAATATTTCAGTGAACAATCTTTAGAAATAGTTACAGGAGATTGTAGAACTTTCTTTTCTTAGGACGTATTTAATTACCCTATTGAGTACTTGAGCTAGGGACATTGTAGTCAGTTTCCATTTCATCTGAATCCGATTCTTCTTCTGATGAATCCTCGTTTCTGTCGGATTCGCTTTCGGATTCAGAACAGCCTCCAGAATAAATAGGGAAACTGTCCGTCATCGTATCAACAATGTGGTCACTCACACTATACTTGTCCTCTATTAATTTAACTTTTTTGCACCAACTCACCCATTCCTTTTTATTCATCTGATTAATTTTCTCTTCCGCCATTTGCATAGTCCGGTTAACATTAATGTCGTCATTAATCAATTTATTTGTCGTTTCGGCGACATAATCCTTTACTGACTTCCAAACTATCTGCATGGGATTAAGATCCGGGTGAAAGGGAGGCGGTCGCAATACAACGTGATCATGCTCATTTAATATTTCATCTACCACGAAAATATTTTCAGTGCTTTTATTCTGGTGTATTAGTCGATATAACTCGGGCTTCAGCATCTGTTTACTGAACGGAATGCGTCTGTTTTTCAACCACAACTCCATTGCTTCTTTTTTAGAATAAGGAGTTAGTGCGGTCTCTTTTACTTTATTGTGATAGGGTGCATCATCCATCACAACGACAGTGTTTGGACTCAAATTGGGAATGAGTTTGGTTCTCAACCACTTTTCATAGTTTACAAAATTCATGGTGTCACGAAAGTCTCCTGATTTTGACCCCGACCTAAACATTAACAATGAATTTGGGACAAAGCCATCTTCTGATCCCGCAAGGACGATTTCAAGTTTAGGTCCTTTTGATATAGGGATCTTGTGATACGAAGAATATATAACGGATTCGTCCACGTAAACGATCGGTCTCCCTTCTTTCCTGTATTTTTTAATTTGTTGGAGATATTGTATCCGTTTCAGGCGAATGCCATTATTTTCTATTAAAATATTTTGACGACTTTCAGTTCTCCGCCACTTGAATCCCAAACCTTTTATAATAAGAGAAAGACTTGTGGCGCTTCCTTTAAAATCTATATCTTTTTGCAACTTCTGGTGTAGTTTTTTCAACGTTGGCAATTCTGTTTCCGTCACGTGATAATTATGGATGCAGCGTTTGATGACACCTTTAGCAAATTCATTTAGTCCAGTGATCGTTTTTGTCTTACGGCGTTTCTTACCCGGCGTTTTAAAATCGGAGTTCGATTTCATCTTCTTAGATTCACTAAGAATATTACGCACCGTCCGAATGGACGTGCCGGTTGCCTCAGCAGTTCGCTGTTGTACTTGGTTCACATTATGCACGCCTTCATCTTTCTCCTTTTGCATATGAATTAAAACATTGTGAATTATTTTTCTCGCTTGACCGTTAAAAACTTGTTTAGACATTTTAGCAGTTTATCAGCTATCACTACAAATTAAAAACAACACAAGATACAATAATAATAATTAATACCTATATATACCCAAATCAAAATAGCACAAGGATAAGATTAAAATAATACTTAGGTGAATACTATTTACGCGCACTGATCGCACTGATGCATTAAACTTGAGAGTCATTTAAGGAATGGAACAAGAATGGAAGCAAAATGGAAGAATGTTAATGATTGACCACAGACTATATTATAGATAGTAGAGTATAATAATATGAAGTCGATATCAATTTAATAATTCGATGTATCATGTGGGGAATCATTGGATAGGGATAGGTATCTCAATAATTTTGTAGGTGTGTGGAAACCATTTGGGAAAAATCAAGCGCTACTTTTTGTAAGCCTCGAGCGTCCCACCTCAAATTTCTGAATGCAGCCATTCCTAGATACTTATGTGGAAAAATTCACAGACATCAAAAACTATCACGGCCGAGTAGGCTTGGATTCAGGGTTAGAGTAGAGACTAAAGTGTATTACGGAACTCCACATCGCACATGGCCCACTACGCACTTAGCCGTTTTTTACCCGACTGTGTTATAATATTAAATACGCCATTGAACAGCCTAAAGGCTAACTTCGGAGCGGCCACGAGTCGTCGGTCGTAATGTTAATGTTTATTGCGTCAAGTTCCAATTTTTTACAAAACATGCCCATTAGCTATCAGCCTAGCCTTTTTCCAACTATCTTGGGGCCGACTTTAAGTCTTACCATGTGCAGCTGAGTACCAGTGTTTTATATGGAGGACTGCCTATGTACTTCCACAACCCAGTTTATATGTCTGATTCTATGAAAAATGTAAACAAAGTCGTAACCTATTTTGTTCTAATTCTGCCACAGAAATTGACCTTACGCCAAAATGGCGAGTAAGGTCAATTTCATGCTCTAAACATCATCATTTAATGCCATTTTATTCATCTATGTGGGAAAATTAGAACAAAATAGTTTATGATTTTGTTTATATTTTTCGTAAAGTCAATTGCTACAGACTATACCGAGTAACACAATACTCCTTGGTGAGGTTATCTGGCTTTCGCATCTGACTACCTGTAGCATGTCCATTTGGATTGAGGAACCACTTCAGATTTTTCCACGAAACATTGCCTAGATTAAGTAGGTGCGACTGTAAACGATCTACAAATTACAACCGGGACGACCTGAGTCTCGGTATGATATAGATGGCTCCATCCACAGACCGACTGCGGCATCAATCGCCTCGTGCAGCTGTTTCTAGCTACGAGCTCTTTAGATAAGATCCCAAAAACAAGAAAACACATTTTTAATTTTCATGATAACAGGGTTTTGGCGGGACATGTATTAAAAAAAGGTCTGCATTGTTCCAAATCTGGAAATTATCGGTCATTCGGTAGCCGAGAGTGACCATAAAATTTGTAGTTTAGGCATGATTTCTAAAGTTTGATATCGTAAAACATCAGATGAAGTGGTGTTCTCTCTCCAATACATCCGTATAGTTCTAGTTCAGAATAGTCCCATAATTGCAAGTAAGTATTGAGTTTAGCATATACTACTCATTAGGCATTACTCTCTGATAACGTGGCACTCCATTCGGCAAACTCCACGGCAGTCAGGTGGCACTCCATTTACTGACAGGAACAGCAGGCAGAAGAACATGAGAATAGTTTGTAAAGAGAATACTATACTTACTATGATAGTTTGGATATAGTATTTGTAGTAGGTTCGCAACATTATTTCAGATCGTTACCGAATAGTCAATTAGGTGCTTTTTTTGACTGTATAGTCACCCAATTTGTTTTTTTTTTTAATGGTTGAGGGTCTACTAGGTCTGGTAGCTAGCTTTAGTAATTTAAAAGGTCTATAGTTACTAGCATACCACTACAAAAATTGACTTTACTCCAACTGAAGTAGATTAATGATTTACCACCAGGCTTACAGTGTTGTGGTCGGAAGACGTTCCTTAAAAAGCCAAGCAGTAGTGATGATCAAAAAAACATCTTTTTTAATAATACATTTACAAAATGGTATCGTATGGTGCACGCGTGTAGTGTTACAACATTAATTTGTAAGTATTTTATTAGGTTTGGTTGTAGGATAGGTATTGCCCTCTTGTTCAGTCAGTTGATATAAGCTTAGTGATGTGATTTCTAAGATAAGTGATTAGACTTGGGAGATTTTTAAAACAACTATCTATGTGTGTCCATGTTGCGAGCACATATAATAAATTTAAATAAATATGTATGATGTTAAAAACAAAGGGCAAGATGAAAACTTGTGAAATAATAAGGCAAGATTTTATTAATGAATCATCTCCCACTGTTAATTGAGTAATCATTATACATTTCAGTGTATTACAGAGAGGCACATTGACAGGGATAACAAAATAAAAAATGTTTTGATTGATGAAATTCTAATTAACCACTGAATTCTCCACAAGTTAGCAGGATCTCATAAACAAAGGAATTGATCAATAAAAATAAATCACGCGAAGTGATAGGATGTAAGATTGAGACTCGTCGGATCGCAGTACGATCGCGTAAGAACAACGATTACTGTATAACAAGACGAACAAGAGAGTCCAGTAGGGGTTCGGGTCGCTCCGGGGCCTCCACTCTTCACATTGAAAACTCATTATACGCCAGCATCCAATTTATCTTTTGTCAAAAAAATCTGTACAAAATATATTAAATATATACTCTGTAATGCTAAAAACTGTAACGCTACCTCCTCAATAGTTCAATCACGATTATTAAATGATTTAAAACACAATAACTCGTTCACGTCGTGCAAGAACAAACATTAACGTATCGACGAGCGCCGCCGGCGCTCGCGCGGCGGGGAGACCTATATACAAGTCAACATTTTAAAAATCATACACCTCAGTCTGTCACGAGAATACCGCTGCTGCATCCTGATTTATAATTCCGTTGCATTAATTTCATACAGTCGTGTGGTCTTACGATCTAGTGTCGCGTATCGCGTCCTTTGCTTATCGTCCGTGCGTGGCATCATAATATACATAGTTTATTTTATATATAGGCAGTCGCGACGAGGCGTGTGTTAGTTCCGCTCCTCATCGCAGTCGCGGGAGATGTGTCCGGGCTTTCCGCACACGTAGCAAGTCTTGGTGCCGTCGGGGCAGTTGCGTGAGATGTGGCCGGACTTGTTGCAGTTGTAGCAGGTCTGGTTGGAGCTATCGCGCCCGCCCTCGGGGCAGTTCCGTGCGATGTGCCCGGTCTTGTTGCAGTTGTAACACGACGGCTCGTCCGGACTCTGCGCGCACTCGCGCGCTATGTGTCCCGTGCCGTTACATCTGCACCGTACAAATAAAACCACCATTAGACATATTATATCCAAAACCTAGAAACAACTTATATTTGGTATCAATTTAAAATTTAAATTAGTAAGAAAAGGTCGATGACAAGTTAATTGGCCATGTGTGAAGTCAAGGTCAATGCCAACAAGTTCAGCGTGACACTTGAACATTAGTGAACAAACCACACTTTCTCTATGACCCCCTTAGGCCGGGTGATTGTGTACATTAGATAAATCGGTTATTGATTGTACTAGAATTCACCAGATACATTTGGAGCTTTATTATAACTATGAACGAATAGCAAAGAAACATCAAAGACGATTTTTCTCGTTATCGAAACTGGTTTTAGATATCATCTAAAGATAAACCGCCGTGACTCGGATAAGAGTCGCGGTGAGCTAACGTTCACCAACAATGTAACTTGAAACACACCCAGTATAAAATAGTCGATATGTGGTGGTTAGGCGTAACTGGAGGGAGACTTGTCTTGAGCAAACAAGTTTAACTGAGAATATTGATTTTATTAACTACAACTCGAATATATAAATAGTTGGAATAGAAAATAGTATCCTACTGTATCAGTTTATAATAGACGTAGCGTGGCACTTGTTTCGTCGTTTCCAGAGAACGCGTGTGAGTGGAGTCGCTCAAACGTGACCACTCGTGCGTAACGAGCCAATAGAGATAGCTCATGTCCACACGAACAAACGTGTATCGTTTGAAGTGTCGTTAACCTGTTGCAACGTTAGGAATAAGAAGCTTGATTGATCTGCGCTATCGCTTCACCGAATAACTGACTGCGGTTGGGCAATGGGTCATCATCACCATCTGTTTGTCGTAATCTTCTTTGCAAGCCATTTACTTTGACAGGATACCAACAAACTGGTTTATCTTTTGGACCACTAGTTACATCAGTGAATCCCGATTAGCAGGCCACGAACCGGCTGTCGTAAATTTAGTTTTATTATCTTTCTAATACTCCAATTAATGCTATTGTGAAACGCTTTGACGTTGAACAGGTGTACTGCTTAAGTGTACACGAACTCATTTGACCATGAAGCGAGCAATAAAACAACATGTATGTTAGTTTAAGGATTTGGTACCACATTCTTGCTGTGTCCATAGCTCATCTGTGAAAGAGGTCCTATAAAATGAAGTAGTGGGTTTAACCTGTAGCAACGGTCAGCCTCCTCCTTGCAGTCCCGCGCGAAGTGCCCGGCGCGGTTGCACTTGAAGCACTTTTCGCGCTGGCGGTTGAAGCCAGAGTCGCGAGCGGCGACGCCACCCTGGGTGCACTCGCGGGCGAAGTGCCCCGTCCGGTTGCACTTGTAGCATACGCTCGAACTCATTGTCTGGAACAATGGGATGCACTTCGTTGAGTACACTCTTATCACTACGCATAATAACGGTACTTCTACTGGGACCTACATAAAATGTACATTCACTGGTAAACTACGCAGCAGTGCAGTAAGTATTCAAGTAAAAAAATAATAATCGAAGAAAAGTTAAAATGATAATAAAGACAATTTGGGCCGAAAATGTTATTCAGTCAACGTCATTTTCTGACCTTGTAATAATGACCTTTATAAAATACGGTCATTCGCCTCCGTCTATCTCTTTCTTATCCTTATTTGAAGCGATAAGTGTAACAGAGATGCAAAGTTTAATTATTTGCACAGAAGTTCCGCTGACGTGATGACCTTGAGGTTGATAACGCGCTCCATGTGCCAAGATCACGGCAAATTACGTACGATTGTCACCAATTGACTCGCGGCAAACATCTTGATCGAGACGTTAAAGGGAGGCCCGATACGATGCAAAACAATTGAGAAAATGAACATCGCGCATTCCGAAAGGTCTGTTGACTTCGAGTATTTTAACAGCAGCTTGCGCCAGATTTTAAAGTTGGAACAATGCGTTACGAAGATGAAGTACTTCAACAGGAAAAAGTTACTTGAAGGGCAAGGAAATATAACTGTGTTATGCAAGAACAAACTTTTTAACAATCAGTTGTTTTAAGAAGTTCTTTTGATATTTATAGCAGCTTTTGTTATTATTACATGACTACAAAGTACGAATATGAAAACTGATAGATTATTCAAGCTACGATCTGAATTGAACATGGTGCTAAAGTAGGTCAGGTATAAAATACATTATGTAATTGTCAGAGGACAAAAAGTTTATAGAACACCACATGTATCACTGATAAAGTATTATTTATCGGCAATAGAATGCGACACCATTAATTACACTTGTTGTGTCAAATGGTAGGTATTTGAATAGTAAACTCCAGTAACTTATAGAAATCATAGAATTGGAAACACAAGTTTGACATTCGACCTTGACTTGGCGACACCTTTCTTTGGCCTCTAAACTATTGATCAACATAATACCAAGACATTATTGGATACAGCTTCATTTGCATAACCAATAGACTTTTGGTTATAGTCATTTAAAATCATACTTATGTAGGTTTAAATAAGTTTTATGTAGGCAACCAAGCCCAGAATGCTATTGGACTATGTTCTACTGGGTGTTTTGAAAAGAAAAGTTCAACTACACTTCACAGTGATTAAATATGAGCACAATGTAGGGGGGATAGTGAAAGCTGCAAGTGGGAGAGTCATTTACTTGAAGCAATTATGATAACTAGTGTACATACAGTCACAATGTAAATACCCGGCCCACACTTATGTACTAACAACATGTTATAGCGGTTCTCAGGAGACTTGAAAACTTGTTTAGTTAAGTATCCATAAAGTAAATTGGCTGTTTTAGGGATTAATTGTATGCCTATTTAGTTACAATTAAGCTTTAGATTAAAAACTCGTGTTTTCTTATGATTTATTAAAGAAACAATTGGGTTTTATACAAAAAATCATTCAGAGTGTGGTTCATGCAACAAAAGTGATATGACCTATTTTTTTTCATATTGAAAAACAGTCTTATGATGAGTAATTTGTTTTCTTGCTTGAGTCATTTTTAAACCATAATCAGAAACTTACCTACACTCCACAATAAAATTTTCAAAGTTATCTCAAACCAAATACAAGACAATATAAAACAAATAATTACTTTGGAAAAGGCCTATCAGAAATACAAAATCCTACATGAATTTTAGTGTGAAATCTAGGTGGCTGTGGTGCAATTGCATGAAATGAATGACTTTCTAAATGTTAAAGGGTTAATGGAGCAATAACTTGAAAGTTCTAACTGTACACTTTAAAAGTGTAACAACCTTTTTAATACTTTTTGGGATTGTTTATGGCTCTTATTTTTTAATTTATTTTCTTTGCACCAGCACAAGCAATTGGCTTGTATTGTGGACCAGATAAAAACAAAAGCTTTTATGTGGTGATTGGAAAATTGAATTGTATTACTTATTGATGTTTAATGTTTTTTCCGTACAACCTAAAACCTGCACAAACATCAGTTTATAAACTATTTACAATTGTTTTCACAAATAGCTGGTATTTTAATGCTTCTGCTACCAATGCTATGTGAAACTAATATTGAAGAATTTAAATGCTTAGAAAGTGTATAATTGGAATTGTTCAACGACTTCATTGACTTTCATACTGCAAAATTCTGCTAAAGGTAATTATTAAAATATGAACAATATGGTATATATTACTGAGGAAACAACAACATAATCTAGTCAGAATTAATTTACCTCGAATATTATTAGAACAAGGGTGAATTTGATGTAAAAATATTGAATGTGGTACAATGTATTACATTGTAGTTGCAGTTAACCAATAAATATAATATTGTCCCTAATGAAGTAATGTCAATGAATTTGTAAGTACAGTAACCAATAATACGGTTAATGTACTCTTTTACTGAACATGAGTCCTTTGTGTGAGCATGTAACAGGTAGACAGGTTAACACATGCTCAAAACTAGACTTGTAAGGTTCCTATAGGCATTATACGTATTAGTACTTTCCCACATGCTGTTCATAGCGCAGCGATGCGTCATTGTCTTATACTAACAGAAAAAAAAAAGAAAGCTACATACAAGAGAAGGCATGACAAATACTTAGAAGGGATGGAGATCTCAGAGTGATGACGGAGCAAATTTTGTGATCGTTGCAGCTGCATTTTACCGAATATAAATACATTCCGATACTTAATTCGAATATAAAATTACCTCAACAGCAGCTATATGTGTCAGCAACGAGTCACCGTTTGTCAAACTAACCACGTTCAATAAACAACCTAACTATGATGCGTTGACATAAAAATAACAGAATTTCACTAGGAAACACTTGGTAAATTTGCGTCGTGGCTATTTTAGCTGATTAATGTAAGAAAACACATCTGTAATGTACGTACGCCGTATAGCAGCCTAACCACGTGTAGAGGTACCGGTAGCGCGCGGTTTCACATTAAATGTCGCACTTTACACTTACCGATTAGATGTGAAACTTCTTGAGCACTTAAATCACTACAGAATCGATCGTTTCACGATCAAATTTTCAATAAGATTTACAAATAAGATGTAATTTACGACGCTTCGTTTGCAAGGAAGCCAGCCACCATCACTACGAATTCGTAAAAGACATTTTGAGCATAGACAATGTAGCTAAAAAGTTTCCAACGCTCCTCTAACGTGACCAAACGGCAATTTTAAATATAAAATAAAGTTACATCTTACTTTGATAGCAGACTCAAATAAATTGAAAATAACTGTATTTTTTTTACTATATAATCCTAAAAAAATATAAAATTTAAATAAAATTTAAAAAATGCATGTGTTTGAACCAGGTCTATTGTCCATTGTAAGTATTTAACCAATAATGAGATTACAGGCATAAAAATCAACCAATCCAAAATTCCCCAAAAAAATATTACCAATGAAATCCTTGTATTAGTTTTAGACCAAAAACTATTTTCTTATTCATCATGCTGTATGCATCACCAGCATCACTGCATTTACTGCAAAGTATAAACATTCCGATTTGAGAAGTCCTCGTTTACCTCGCTTTTTGTCATACAATCACGAAGTTTACAATTTGTTGGGTTATCTATGAATTGTCAACTTTGTCAAGGTGGACGGTGTTTACAAAACTAAACAAAATACTTAAATTGTTGAGATAAAAGAGGAGCCAAATTAGTTTCGACTGTGTGGAAAATGTCCGCAGAAAAGAGACCTAGTAGCGTTGATAACAATGAAGAGGCTGATGAAAGCGACGGCTGGATAGGACCGATGCCCGCCGAGGCGTCAAAACCTAAACCTAAAAAGAGGAAAGGTAGACTCTCATTAACATTTCTCAATTTTAATAAAAATATAGATTCATAAGGGCTTTCGAGTCTGATACATTATTTCTCTATTTTCCAGTGTTGGAGTTTGAATCTCTGTACATAGAGAACCTGCCTACATCAGAGACATACGAGTTCAGCTACATGCACCGCGACGTGGTCACTCATGTTGTGGTCACTAAGACAGACTTCGTGATCACCGCTAGTCAAGACGGCCACTTAAAGTTTTGGAAGAAACAGGTATAATACATCATTAGCCTAGGATAACTTTATAGGCAAACAAAGCATGTAAAGAAGTTATGAATAAAAATATGCCTGTGTTACTTGAAAAATAACTCATATCGTCGACAGATCATCATATTCTGAGATGGTAGCTGCATTAAATAGTTCAGCTAATGCAATAGGTTTACATTTAACTCATTATAACTTGTCAGAAAACTTACTATCCACAGCTTCTTTTAAACGGCATATATTTGTTTTCTAGGAGGAGGGCATCGAATTTGTGAAGCATTTCCGTTGCCACCTGGCACCCATCAGCCATGTGGCAGCCAACACCACGGGCACGCTGCTCTGCACCGCTTCATTGGAGAAGACCATCAAGGTTTTTGATGTTGTTAACTTCGGTAGGTATCATTGAATTTTGTCATGTTATTAATCTCTTGTCTATTGCAATCATAAAGACTAAAATTTCCATTATGATGATGATGATGATGATGCGATCCTGTGGTCCCTCATCAGGGACATAGGGCTCTAAGAAGAAATTTCCATTATGCCTCACTTAAATCCATACAAAGGGATAAAACCTCTAATGTTGTTGTTATTAGATGGAATTACAATAAATTTGAAAAATGAAGATTAGCCATTGATGAATGTATGGATTAATATATTAAAACTATGTACGAGAGAAAGAAATTAAAACGGGAGCAGAAGTGGGAAAAAATATTATAATCACTTAGGCCAGGGGTTTCCAAACTTATTCAGTTTGCAATTCACTTGTCATTCAGTTTGCAATTCACTTGTAGGTTGAGTGTTTAAATCAACATCCTAGTTGAAATTAAAAAAGTTTGATCCCAATGGCACACAGACCGGGAACCCCTGGTCTAGCCCTTTAAATTTCCCAATTAAATCTTAATACATTGACTAAAATAATATAAATGTGAATGAGGAAATTTATACCATTCTGTGATTTCTATTTCAGATATGATCAACATGATATCTATAGAGTTTGAGCCGTATGTTGCTGAGTGGGTGCACTCAGCAGGGGATCCCATCTCTGCTCTTGCAATGTATGTATCATACCATACTATTTATTACTCCCTAAATGCAAACAGAGATTACTTTTGCCAAGGATTCTATTCAAGGATATATTGATGTTGTCAGCTATTTTTCCTTACTTAATATTATAAATGCAAGAGTAACTGTCTGTCGCACTCTCAGGCCAAAACTACTGAACCAATTTAAATAGAATTTGGTACACAGATGGTCTAGAGACTGAGAAAGGACATAGGCTATTGTTCACCCGGGAAACTGCGGGAAACAGGTAGTACTAGATATATTGGGTCTTCATTCCTTGATTTGTATTATAAAACTTACTTGTGAACCTGACTGGATTCAAAGATTTTAAAGCCCTGGAATGGATGCCTTAATACATTTACAAAAAAAAAACTGCAAGAACGCTTAGGTTTTCATACCACACGGGTGATCGAAGCTTTAGTTACGTGACCCTCTGGTTAACTACCTGCTCGCCTTACATCATCATATTAGCCTATCGCTGTCCACTGATGAACGTAGGCCTCTCCCAAAGAGCGCCAACCCTCTTGGGCAGCTTGCATCCATACGCGTTCCATATGTGTAACAATTTCCAACCTATATCCCCAGCTCGGAAAAAGCCAGCAACAAGATCCACATATTTGACGGCACACAGACTGCAAGCACACCCCTCCATACATTCGAAACGCTCCACCAAGCCACGGTGACCACTATCAAATACAACCCTGTCTACGAAACAGCTGTCTCGGTCGACAAGGCCGGCATCATTGAATACTGGACCGGACCGAAACACGAATATAAGTTTCCGAAGACAGTGAATTTCGGCTCGAAATTGGACACAGACTTGTATGACTTCGTGAAGAATAAGACTTATCCGACTGCGCTCGCGTTCTCGCCTGATGGGAAGAAGATGGCGTCTATCAGTTTGGATAGAAAGGTAAGATGATATAGTGCTGATGTATTTGTTGGAGTCTTTTTATATGTTTGGGATGACTTTGAATTACACGAAATTTGTAAGTCGATTCCAAGGACAAGAAGCATTTATTTTAACACTTTTCATATGAATACAGCAACCTCTAAGAATTTATGATAGCAAAATGAACCCTACTGTACATTAATTACAATTTTGGAGCATTGTCTACTGATATTCTTTATTTTTTAACCACTGTATAAACCTCTGTGTAACACCTAATTTTAAAGTATACAATAAGCATAAGAAGTATGTTAAGTTTTATTATTCAGTAAATTTATTAAGTAGAGATAACAAAACCACTAGTTCCCAATATCCTTATTAAAGTAATAAATGCACGTATTTCTGTCTGTCTGGCTTTCACGATAAAACCATTTAAAACGATTTAGATGAAATCCGACATGGAGATAGATAGAAACTTGGGAGCGAGTTAGATACTCGAAAACACAAAAAAATGTCCTCAAATGCGAGTGAAGCCTCGAAAACAATTAGTCTAAATTAATATAACTTACTATGTACGTAACACATTAAGCCCCAGTATGTAACAAGTAGGGTGTTTGTCTGTTGATGTAATAGGTGCGTGTGTTCCATTTCCTGTCAGGCAAGCTGCACAAGGTGCTGGACGAGAGCCTGCAGCGCTTCCAGGAGCTGCAGCACCAGACGCAGCAGCTGCCTAACATGGAGTTCGGTAGACGGTAATGTTGTACTCGTTTATTTAATCTACTAGCTTTCCGCCCGCGGCTTCGCCCGCGTGGACAATTTTTTTCCCCTTGGGTTACTCAAGTTTTACTAGGAATCCCTAATTATTTCTGGAAATAAATATAGCCTATGACACTTCATAAAGATGTAGCTTTTTAATGGCGAAAGAATTTTTAAAATCGGTCCAGTGGTTTTTAAGTTAAATCCCTATAAACAAACAAAAAAAAACTTTCCTCTTTATAATATTAGTATAGAAGTATAGATAAGCGCGCCTTTGGCGTAAGACCGACTCGTTATGTTGTGACGGCATACAACATGACGCTAGCCGCTCACGCGCACTATCTAGAGACTGTTTTTTGTGAGTTTGCTTGAGGGGGAATACCAATACTATGTATATGTTTCGTGTGAAAATTTCAATAAAAGTTTACGAAAAGCACTTTAAATTCATAATTAGGGTTTCAAACCAAAAGTGGTAAAAAGGGACCCTTATGTTTCACTGCGTCTATCTGTCCGTCTGTCACAGCTGATTATTTCAGAAATACTCATGCTATCGACTTGAAATTTGGAACAGTTATAAAGAACGATTGTTGAAAAATCATATTGCTTTTATGGAAAAAGTGGGGGGATGTGGGGGTTTAAAATTTCAAAGTATATAGTTACTAGGTCATGTAGTATGAAAGGTCTTGTTTTTTATATTTCAATTGCTCTCAGGCAGTTAATATAACTATTGGTTCTTAACAGGATGGCTGCGGAGCGAGACTTGGAGAAGTCGGACTCGGTGCACCTGGCGAACGTGGTGTTCGACACGAGCGGGCACTTCGTGGTGTACGCGACCATGCTGGGCGTGAAGGTCGTCAACCTGGTCACCAACCGCTGCGTGGCCATGCTGGGCAAGCCGGAGAACTTGAGGCCTTTACATCTTGCGCTCTTCCAGGTCAATATATACTTAAAATATAATTATATACGCTTTTTTTATTACACACTAGTTTCTCCCCGCGACTTCGTTCGTGTGGAATAGTGGTGCTCCGCTCCTATTGGTTTTAGCGTGATGATATATAGTCTACATATAGCTTTCCTCAATAAATGGGCTATCTAACTCTGAAAGAATTTTTCGAATCGTACCAATAGTTCCTGAGATTAGCGTGTTCAAACAAACAAACAAACTTTTCAGCTTTATTATATTAGTATAGATTAACGGCCGGTTGCACCAAACATTTTTATCATTTATACTTATATGAATATCACAAAACATGATATCAATTAATTAGCATAGTTTTAATATGTTTTTATGTTATCAATTAGATATAATAATTAAATAAATGAATATCATAAATATTAAGACGAAAAACATAAAATAATAACAAAATTATTCAATGTCATCCTCCATTTTGACAGATCTTGAATGACAGTTCTTCCGTATCCCGTATAAGTTAACCTGATATTTTTTTGGTGTAACTGGGTGTTATAATTAATACAAAAAAATTAATGTCAGATTTTTGCACATTTATTATTAATTTAATGTATTTTTTTTGCACATTTATTCTACACTCGCTGTTTCAAGTGGTTTCACCTACATCCCACGGAAATTACTTCACGCATCCATATAAAAACTATACTATGTCCATTCTCAGGGTTCAAGCTAACTTCATACCAAATATCACCGCAATTCGGTCAGCCAATTTCTCGTGAAAGCTTGTAAAAGACAGATCAGGTCCAGAAAAAATGTTTTTGGGTTTTTTAATATAGAATTAATAATTATTACTCAAACATCGTTAAGCAAATACTATTCTATAGACTAGAGTATAGACATTTTCCTAAAGCTGCTTTCAGACTATGCTATAATATAATAGTATATAGCTCATAGCACAACAATATCGCGCACCTTACATAGTCAATAATATATAGTACAGTACAGTGTGAACGTGTCCATAACAATATATGGTGCGCGATATTGTTGATTATATTATAGCGTAGTCTGAAAGCAGCTTAGCTCTATTTTTCCCATATATTTCCAGGGTCGTACGAACCAATCGAAGGTAGCGACCACCCTTGAGATGGAAGGCTCAGAGAACCCCACCCTCCTGAACGTGAAGATAGACCCCACGCTGTTCTGCACGGCGTACAAGAAGAACCGCTTCTACATGTTCTCGAGGCGAAGCCCCGACGACATCAAGAGCCCTGACGCTGACAGAGACATATTCAACGAGAAACCTTCGAAAGAAGACATTATTTCCGCTACAGAAGGACAAGGTAACCTTTTGTTGTTATTGTTTATCAATATATATAAAGATCAATGCCACTTTTCGTTGTAATTTTATAACTCAAGAACGGGCTCACCTATCCAAACCAAATGTTTAGGCTTTGTTCGGACTATTTAGTAGATGGTTTATGTGAAGTTCGCACAAAATCGGTCGAGCGGTTCATCTTTAATTTGAATTCATAAAGCCGCTGGCGGAAAGCTAGTACTATATAGACTCTTGTTGTGCCAAACACTGGTACTCAGCTGCATCTGGTTTAGGCTGGAAGCCGATTTGCCAAAAATGATTTGAAAAGGCCAAGCAGATTTGTTGTCATATTGCTTGGCTATATTCTACCAACGGTATTGTTGTCGCCACTAGTGTGTCCTCGTGATATCACCTGTCTCTCGTATACAACGTTGTTTGAGTTGTCTATGTGTATAAGTAAGGCAAGGATTACCCAAATCCGTTCAGTAGTTTTGTGTGGAAGAGTAACAAATTACGAAATCTCTCAAACTTTTATATTAGCACCGTTGGGCAATTTTTAATTTTATTAATATGAATAATTAGGTGCAAAATTAATTGTTCTTTAACATGCTTCGTGTAGTTGCTAACATAATATTAATCTGGGAAGTACACAACCAATATATTGATACTGTTTATGCACAAAATTGTGCCTACTGTTTCTGCGTTTGCAACTTAATATTGTTTTTATATACCTATCTATTTAAATTGTGAACGTCAAACTGTAGCAACTCTCAATATAAAAACTTTTTTTTCTTTTAACCCTTCTCTACATATAAAATGCTTTGTCCTGAATGACTGACAAATCAACGCACAGCCTAAACCGCTGATCGTAAAGACCTGAAACTTGCAGGGTGTGTTCTTTGTATAACGTAGGCATCCGATAAGAAAGGATTTTCTGAAATTTTACACCTAAGGGGGTGAAAAAGAGGGGCAAAGTTTGTATGAAACGCTGTAATTTTTAATTTGCATGATGCCTACGTCATACAAAGAACACCCTCCAAGTTTCAGGTCTCTACGATCAGCGGTTTAGGCTGTTGGTTTCAGGTCTCTACGATCAGCTGTTGATCTGTCAGTCATTTAGGACAAAGCATTTTATATGTATAGATATATAATGTAATTGTTGACTTACAGGCGTACAGCGGCTGTACGAGCAGGCGATCCTGCACACCTCACTGGGCGACGTGCATATTCGTATCTTCGGCAAGGACGTGCCGCGCACCGCCGAGAACTTCTGCGTGCACTCGCGCAACGGGTACTACAACGGTCACGTCTTCCACCGCGTCATCAAGGGCTTCATGGTGCAGACGGGAGACCCCACCGGTGAGATGTTATATCTATACCAATATTGTAAGCTGTGGTTGCCTGTAATAGAAGGCGCATTTCTGTAAATTATTTTAATGTATATAAGTCAGTTGTGTGTCATTCTGAATGTGTCTTCGTTGGCAATCCTTAAATAAATAAATTAAGATAACTAGCTTCAGCCCGCGACTTTGTCCGCGTGGAATAGTAGTGCTCCGTTCCTATTGGTCTTAGCGTGATGATATATAGCCTATAGCCTGCCTAGATAAATGGGCTATCTAACACCGAAAGAATTTTTCAAAGCGGACCATTAGTTACTGAGATTAGCGCGATCAAGCAAACAAACTCTTCAGCTTTGAATACTAGTATAGATATAGATAAAGAGGTAAAGTTTGTGAGGTTGTAGGGGGTAATCTCTGGATCTACTGAACCGATTTAGATAAAATTTGATACGGATATAGAGGGGACCCTGGAGGAGGTTATAGGCTTTTTATCCGTGAAGTAGTTCCCTCGCGACGCGGGTGAAACCGCGGGAAACAGCTAAGTAAGTAATATTTCTAGAGAAGTCTTGTATTATTATTATCATCACGTTTTCGCGACACGTTTCCCGCCCACGTGTGATTTATCATTGCGTGATAAGAGACATTTTGTTGCAAACTTGTTTTGAAGGTCGCGCTATCAAATCTTAAGTGATAACAAGTACAGCAGCGTCACTATTACTAAAAACTTTAAATTCTTAAGAAAAAAGGTTAAGTTTTAGTTTTTTTTACTTTAATACTATTTAGTTAAGAAATATTGAAACTGAAACTTGTTCATTTATATATGAAGAGGCCTTTTATAGCATGCTATACTGTGGCATGGTAATAGCCTCCTAGGCATGCCATGCCATCAATTGTTTTTTAAATGCACCGGTATTTTTATTTTCGCGAATCAAAATTTGATCCAATAATATCAATTGGTTTATTGGTGGTCACCATTTTGAACCAATTGTTATTTTTCAGGTTTGGTTTAGAATTTACTAAAATATAATTTAAATCAATCATAATGAAATCTCTTTATTTTTGGAACAATGCATTTTAAAAGTTATCTCGTATTATTAATAAATGTTCATAGTCGAATAAATCTTTTTCCAAATCTATATTCCTCAAAATACTTTGAAATTTCTAAAAGCGCTAATATATAATTCTTACTCTTCAATTTCCCAGGCACGGGTACCGGCGGCGAGAGCATATGGGGCGGCGAGTTCGCTGACGAGTTCAAGCCGCACTTGAAGCACGACCGCCCGTACACCGTCAGCATGGCCAACGCTGGGCCCAACAGCAACGGCAGCCAGTTCTTCATCACGCTGGCACCCACGGTTAGTGTTATATTGGTCTACAAACTTACATTATACATGCAAATATGAGTTTGTGCGTTAGTTTGTAATGCTTCCTTCGTAAAACTGTTGAACAAATTTAGTTTTTTTTTTCGATTAATCTAACAGATTGAAACTTGAGAAAGGATAAATTATAGTTTATTTCCCTGGTGCATAAGAGTAATTCATGTCTCGATTTGTGCCCTGTTGACGGCAGACAGTTCGCCCCCTATCACAACGTGGGACTTAAAATAGAAGGCCGTTGTAGTAACAGTTGGGGTTAGGTGCAATTACTTTTCTATGTAAATAATTCCCTGACTTCTTGTTTTTTACTTTTGGCAGTTTTTTTAATATTTTTTTGATTATTCGTTTTATTTTATACATTTTAGTGTTAACGACGAAGACTGGCGATACTTTATACCTCTAAATCAATTAAAGCATTCAGAAGTTGTGGTGAAATTAAGAAACACATAAATACTTAAACCCTAAAAAAACAACACACCTTCAGTAAAAATTGTAAACTTTCCCCAGCCCTGGTTGGACAACAAGCACACAGTGTTCGGTCGAGTGGTCCGCGGTATGGAAGTGGTACAAAACATTGGCAGCGTGAAGACCAACCCTAAAACTGACAAGCCGTACGAAGACGTAAGAATCATATCAGTTACCGTCAAATAAAATAATTATTGAAATTTTATAGGAACTCTTATTATTTTAAGTTACTGTGTAAGTGAAATGATGTGATGTACAAATGAACTGTTGCAATAAATTAGATCGATGTTGTAATATTTTATTTTTGTGTGTATTTCCCTCAACTACCACAAAATTGAAGTCGCTAGACATGTGTAAACATAAGTAATAAATAATTATACTTGACTACGTATTTAAACACGTGGCATACTAAGTTTAAATTTTTAAGCGGGGTCTTTGAAAGGCAGACTTTTTTACGCCAATTTTACCGTGAGCTGAAAGATGAAATAATTTAATTTGAATTATAGCTTTAACAAGTTAAAAAAAAACTGTATACGATACGACGACTGTAACGGATTATGTAAGTTGTACAACAGTCCCGTGGAGGTCAATGACCTGTCGAGACATTTGTTTCGACGTGGGTTCCGCTTAATAGTGTACCCAAAGAATACGATTAATTAAAGTCTACTTTACTCTGATGAATAGAAATTGCATTAATAACTCTTCTTCTTCTTCCTGCCCTGCTCCCAATCTATTTGGGGTCGGCGCAATATGTTTTTTGCTTCCATTCTTCTCTATTAGCCGTCATACTATCATTCACTCCCTTTTCATTCATATCCTCTTACACGCAATCAATCCATCTCTTCCTTGGTCATCCCCTCCCCTTTCGTCCATCTACATTCATATTCAATAATTTTTTTGTGGCATGTGTTTCGTCCCTTCTCATTACATGCCCATACCACGACAATCGCTGGCCTCTCATTTTTTCCGTCACTGTCGCTTCAAGCTACCCCTTATATACTCATTACTCACATTATCCATTCTTGTTACTCCACACATCCATCTCAACATTCTCATCTCTGCTACATGCACTCTTTTTTCATCCTTCTTCTTCAATGCCCAACACTCTGATCCATACAAAACGACAGGTCTTATTACGGTCTTGTATATTTTGCCCTTCAACTTGAGGGGCATCCGTTGATCGCATGTTATGCCTGTGACCTGTCGCCATTTCATCCATCCAGAATTGATCCGATGCATAACGTCTCGGTCCACTTCACCGTCACTTTGGACGAGTGACCCCAGGTACCGGAAGTCGGAGCAGACTGGTAAGGGCATTCGGGCAAGTGTGATAGACACACGACTGGAGTGACCGCCGAAGTTGTAGAACAGATACTCCGTTTTGGTCTTGCTCACTTTCAAACCTACGGCCTCCAGTCTTAATCGCAATGCCTCCAATCTACTCTGGACCTCTGGGCCACTCTCCCCAACCAGAACAATGTCATCAGCGAATAGCATGCACCAATAAATTGCATTAATAAGTACCGTTTGTAATTATGCGATGGAAATTGAAATATGAAACATTTTAAGGACGCCATCTGTTGTCCAGTAGATACAACTTTAATACTGATTTTCCCGCGCCATCTAGTGTGGAGTAGTCAAACTATATATTGTTCAAAAAAATTAATAGATGGCAGTACTAGTATTCAATGATTCAGATTAAATCACATACCGGCAAAAAAATAAACATCAGCAGTTCGTCTTGGTACACAATGGGTACTTTGTATTGTATTAATTGCAAAAAAATAATAGGTATTAAATAATACTCAGTAACGCAAAATCCACTTTTATGCTGTTAACATAATTTCCGCAACATTATCGCTTTCCTGTCTGTTGCCGCCCTTTGCCATCTCTGGGTATTTTGTGGTGATGGCTATTTAGGTTATAATAAATCTTCATTAAAGTAGGTATAAATAAATATTAATACTTCACTTTGTCATAATGTAGATTATTCATTGATAGTTAAGGTACCTACACTAATAAAGAACAATTAATTGATGATTCGTAGTCTGAACGATTCACTGGAAATGAAAGACGAATGAAGTCTTAGCGTAGGTAGGTACCTAAAAACTTAGCAAAGCGTTCTTCAGACAATTCGACTGTGCTACCTATGTTATTAAGTTTCCTACAGGGTTACCTTCAACCTGTATAAAATTTATTATGGTAGTAAGTAACTGCGGAGCCTTCAAACTGACAATGCTGGTTGATACGCAGATGTGCACTTGACCCTATAATGCTGCGTAGGTTAGGCACATCAACATCATCTTATATGATTGTATACTTGGTGGGGCCTTCTCACGTAGACAACTATCGGTGAAATATCTACATAGGTATCTAAAAAATGTCAAAAATTATAAAAATGTTTCAGTTATTTTTAGATGCATATATGTTGTAAGTAAGGAAATGTGGGCTTTAAGGTGTAGTAAAACTAACTGGATTAATTGCGTTGCCAAGGGTGAATTGATATCGTTAAATGCAAAGTGATAAATCAGATTTTCCTTTTAAGCTAGGTTTACCTACATACACTTTGTAAGGGACATTTATTGTGACACGAAAAAAGTGGTGCGACCACAGATATGGATATACATAGATAACGCAAGTATCACGATCTGTATGAAAACCAAGCGTGCCATTTTTTTAATACCTATTATGACGTCACAAGCACTATTTAGTGATGAGAAAATCAAATCGATTCAAAGACGCCGCCCGCGCACGGCGCCCCCTCGCCCCGCCCCCCGTCTTGCACTCGCGCTTACCCAGCCAGCAGCACGTTGAAAGTCTTTGTAGTAGAGGTTGCGTGCTCGAGCGCCTGCGTTCCATCGGCGTTTTTGGATACCTTTGCCATAATTTCAAGTTTACTATTATAAACACTTAATATTTGATCGAAACACCTTATATTTAAATATAAGATGTTTTTATCGAATTCTTTTAATTCTAGTGTTTACAAAAAGCAACGAGATTCTACCCTTTTTCGTTTCTTTCTATCTCTCAAAGATTTGCTGGGTGAAAACTCAATTTTGAATATAGTTCGCCTTTGTATATACCATTTCTCAATTACTATACAAATATAAGAATACTATTTAATGAGTAATTTTGTACAAAACTAAAAAAAACACGAAATGTTACGATTATTTATTAAAATTGTCTACATAATAAGTACTTATATAATTCAAAATCATTCCTCTGTTTCCGAAATCGATTCTCGAGAATCGATTTGTGTTGCATATGATGAACAGCACTAATCGCTAAAATTGACAGAAAAATGATAAAAGTCCCTGTACTACAAAACTGAAGCGATATACGATAGTATCGCTTATTTCGATATTCATCACTTGTTAAAACAAAACGTCTCATCAACCGCTCCAAGTAAAATCCCGCAATGTAATACGAATGATTCGTTTTTCTCAAATTTGGTTTTTCTCATATTACCAGGTATTACTGAGGGTCTCAGGTTTAAAATAATTGATTTTTAAATTAACTACGCATAATATTAATCACAAAATGATCTACCGGTGGAAGGAAACGTTTACTTTATTATTTCTCCTCGCATTTGTACAGTTTTTACAATTTATAACAGCACAATTCACCATTTTAGTATTTTTAACTGACATCCGACTAGCGCCATACACCGATGCAGAGTGAGCGCGAAAATGGCCACTTACGATTTTTGTACGTAAGCTAGGCACGCGAAGTAGTTGTTCTTGCGTTATCTAGGTATATCCATATCTGTGGGTGCGACATACGACGTAGGTCCATGCATACTACAGAGGCATCACAAAGAACCTTTAGAAGTATGAACTTAGCTTTATGTATGTTTATGGTGCTTGATGTGAAAAATATGTAGGTACTAAATACCTACAACTATCCGTTATTAGTGTTATTACATTTTTATGTGACCATAAAAATATTGTTATTAATTTAATGATGCTTAATAACCATAAAGAGTTCTCACAGCCGTTGGCTGCCATTGCCATGCCGTAGTGCTACTTAGGTACCTGCCTACTCAATTATTATATCTAGAGGATTCTATACATCAATACGTTTATGGTCTTAAAAAAATGAAGGTCAACTTTACAATAACACTTCAAATGTGAGTCCACAATAATATAGGAATTTTAGATGCATTTTATTTTCCTTTTGCTCCGTTGTTGGACTTATCTTTTGTGTGACCGGGATGGGAGTGTGTTGTCCCGCTCTTTCCCGTACAACTATCGCGTTCCGCGCCCCTCCCGCGCGCCCGCACAATATTTTCTTGCACCGCGCGGCTACCCCGCCTCCGTGCCTCACCCAAATTCGTTCGTTTCCATTGACTCTCGAGTCTCGTTCAACGATGATTATTTTTTTTATTTTTTCTTATCTGATTTCAACACGAGTATAATATACCTATTTATTCGTCGTTTACTTTCCACGTATAAATACATAAAAATACTCCATATAAAACTTATTCATTTGATTATTTTTGTAAAAAGGTATTATAGTAAATAATAAAGTAAAAAAGTTTCAAAAGGCTACATGCCTTGAATTAAATCATTCCGATTTAATTAAGGACTTTAAAATAAAAAAAATCAGGTGACCAACATTTTTTTATAAAAAATCAGGACAAGTTCACAGTTGAAACAAAGCTTTGTTTTGTTAGGTATTTCATTTCTATAATTGAAAAAGTATATATTTTTAAAATTATTCCCATATCCCGCCTGTATGGTTTAAATTAGGCAAATTACGTAACACCATTCAATTGCCTTCATAACCTAATAAATCTTATTATGTCAACGCAATGATTCGATCGCCATCTAGTGTCATCGAGCATGTAAAGTAAATGAATGAAGGGGGGTTTGTTACGTAATTGTTGTATATTTTATTAAAAAATATATTAAATACAAGATGAATATTCAATCTCTCAGAGGGTTAATAAATCTCTAAAAATAACGTTTTCCGAGTTTTTGCGAAACAATGTGATTAGCAGAAAAGGTTTTTTTCTTAAGTTTTCACGGCATCTTCGTTTGGACTTCTACTAGGTCTGATCTTGCAGATGTTGTACAAATATAAACATTATTTATATAAAAAAATAAGTTTATACTATTGAAGTGTATTAATTTTAAAATCAAACTAGGTAAACAACCGCTAATTTTGTTTCTCGATTCGTGGTACGATATAATTGTTATAATGGACATGCTCCTGCTGATTCTCGGTAATCGTACGAAGTCGTAAACAGCCCGCCGCGGCCTCGCGCTACGCTACGGCGCCAATCACCAATCACACGCAAGCGTTACTTGGTATCGCGCGATTTTCGACCAATGAGCGGCCGTCTATATCACGCTATTTCTAAAAATAGCTTATCTGAGTCACTCAATAAAAGCAGTGGTTGTTTCTTAACAATGTTTAGAAACAAGTGGAACGTTGAGGGAGTCGGACGTGCGTTGCCGCATGAAAAAGTTTTGATATTCGCGCAGTGAGTTTAGTGATACCGAGTCGTTCGGTGCAAACACATGGTTCGACGCTTCCAACACGGCATGGAGACCACTTTCTATGACGAGCAGTATCCGCTCAGTGGACCTGTGGAGAACCTCAAGAGACCACTCACCTTGGACGTGGGGCGGGGCATAAAACGGGCGCGGATTGGTGGTGCGCCGGTCCTCTCCTCACCAGACCTTCAGATGCTGAAGCTCGGCTCCCCGGAGCTTGAGAAGCTGATCATCCAGAACGGTATGATCACAACGGCGACTCCTACACCGGGGGCGCCTGTGTTATTCCCGGCCAGCATCGCGCCGACGGAGGAACAAGAAATGTACGCGCGGCCGTTCGTCGAGGCGCTGGACAAGTTACACCACTCGGACCCCACGCCGCAGATCGGACGCGTCGACAGGCGAGTGTACGCCGACCTGGACAGGCCGCTTGACCGCTACCCTACACCGGTGGTCAAAGACGAGCCGCAAACAGTGCCCAGTGCTGCGAGTTCACCTCCACTGTCCCCCATAGACATGGATACGCAAGAGAGAATCAAATTGGAACGTAAACGGCAGAGGAACCGAGTGGCTGCATCTAAGTGCAGACGGCGCAAGCTTGAACGCATCTCCAAATTGGAGGATAAAGTTAAGATCTTGAAGGGCGAGAATGCGGAGCTGGCGCAGATGGTGGTGAAGCTAAAGGAGCACGTGCACCGGCTCAAGGAGCAGGTGCTGGAGCACGCGAACAGCGGCTGCCACATCGACTCGCACTTCTGATCGTGCCGTCACCGCCGCTCCACCACATTCCATGCTAGTCGCGCCCGGTAGGACGCAGCATACAAAGCGATTTGTGATCTTAATTTTACTGTGTAATATATAGTTAATGAACACTAGTGTATAAGGTGTTGACGCTACGTTAAGGATGCTGTGGATGTATCGTTAAGTTTGAGAGATTAGGTTGCCAGTGATGTGTGCAGGCAGAACCTCCGCTCGGGAGAGCTGACTCCAGGACGTTTCATGTTTGTGAAATGGTTACGTTATGGTTCACTTAGCGAGGGATGTACTTAGAGCAAGTCACAACTGCAAAAGCTAAAGCTTCCATTGTAAGTTGCAGAGTTAATGTTTTCCTTAAATCAGTATTGCGTTGTCTCATTTAGAATAGTGTAGAAACTAGAAAGGATAATCGTGCGACGTCATTCGTTTGCAGACTGACTGAACGAGGTTGAGGCGGCGTTGCCAGTTTTACGGCGAATTTCCCGTTTCAGCGATGTTGCCGCACTTGCCTCGCTGAATCGGGGATTTCCATTGTTCATTGTGTCCCGGCCATTGTGTGTATTTTTTCTGTCCAGTAGAATCTTATTATAATAATTAGTTTACATTTCGGACGTTATTTATTGCGAATTAGACGGAGACGCATGACACCGCTGTGTTGTGACAGGTACGAAACGCAGCCTGTGGGAAAGAGATAGTATAGAGTAGAATGGCAACGGCGCATCAGGCCGAGTCACGAGCGGATGTTCTGCTAATTAAAATTCCGCCTGCGCCGCCCTCGCGGAATGGCGGCCATGTGTTCAACAGTCGGACGTTCCGAATCACGTTTTGTTGCACAAGGTTAGCTTTTAAACGCGACAACAGCGTTGTAACGCCACCGCCGTGGACTGGAACGTCTTTGTTTGCTTCGCTTGATTGTTTCGAGACAAATTAAGTGCTTGTGTGGGAGACTGATCGAATGCAAGTATGGAGTGCCTTGTACGTTTGAGCGAGAGCGTGGAACGCGCAAATTATTTTCTCCGTTTTGAAAGAAGATTCTCGGAACTGACCCGGTGCTCTTTAGAGGACGTGACTTTTTGTAATGTGAAGCCGTCCGATTTAAAATATTAGTTGTGGACGAATGGGAGCGTTTTGTAATGAACGAATGTTTAACATGTGAACGATGCGAGTGAATGTGTGAGGGATGTATTTATTTGTGAGAATGTTTATCTTATAGGATGAAGTAGCAATCTCGAGTGCCTACGCTTTGTAAACTAAAGCCTATACCTATGTTTTAAATTGTTTTTGTTACCATTAATGTGCTACAGTAAATTGTTCTGTACCATTGTCTTCTATAGGTTATTGTAAGTAATTATAATACCAATTAACAAGTTGAATTGTTATATAGACTATATAAGGCGAACGGGTGGCGTGGTAGCGAGAACTCAAAGAAAGTTGTTTCTGCGAAGAACGCGCCCGACGCCTATTTGTATTATTTTTATACAAAAGAATTCGTCAGAATGTTAACAGTAATTTGTAAGTTTATAAAAGATATGGAAACAGTTATACTAAAATAATATATTTCTATGAATTTAACAAAGAATATTGTTTTATACGGAAGATCATATTGTATGATAAACATGAAAGAGAAAATAAATTATGAAGATTATTATACCATTTATACCTTGATTTCATTTCCATACCCCAGAAAATTGCTATAATAATATACATTATTGCCATCCGCAGGCAAATTGTATTAAGAACTGGATACCTAAAAACTGGAGAACTCATGACCAATGTCAGTGCTTTGCAGTTTAAAAACACTAAATTCAAAACTGCGCTCTGACAAGCTCCAATATAGAATGAAACCCAAAACAAAAACAATAATACTGCAGATGCAAATGATGTAAATAATTACAAAGAATCAAATAACAAATGCCATTACATAACAGAGTAACGACATGGTGTGTGTGTAATGAGCAAACGAAACAGGAAAACTCATAACATTGCAAGCGTATAGCAATTTGACATTGAAGAACGAGATTAACAGCTGTTACATGTTAGATTATATTGTTATGAAGTAACAAATCATCTGTCCTATGTATATCTGTTTATCTAATCACTAAGCCATATTTATGATAAACCTACGCTTGCTTGCAAATAACATAAATGGTCATCACTTACTTTGGCTATTTGCTAACCTTACCATTCTAATAGGAGTTGTAATTGTTTTCCGAAGACCATGATTATTAAAAAGTCTTGACTCTTCATATTCAGAAAAAGATCTGATCCAAGCATTTATAAATTACTTTGTCTAAACATTTTGTCACTATAATACATTTTGTAAAGATTAAAAGTAATTTTCCTAAATATAAACAAGCGATAAACTCGACTTGAGTGCAATTTTGTGTCAAAATGTTTATACATTGATAACTATGTGTACTATGTATGTTTGTTGCTAACCTATGGCGACATGTGAACAAATAAAGACTTTATTTAATGGCCAGTAAGTCGATATTCATGTTATGAAACAAACGAAGGTCAAACAGATTGATGCCAGCGATATCTGGCCGGCCGGATGTCCGATTTTTGTGGCAAAAACAACAAAAAAACTTGGGACAAGCACGTTTGCTCATAGGAAATAAAAATATTAATTTAGAGGTAGCAAGTCAGCACACTGTTCAGATCAGCAGTGGGCGGCAATTTAAATCTATACCATCAGGGATAACAACCCATACATTTTCCAGCGGGTTGATAGATTGCTTGCCTTCGGCCACCGAAATCAGAGCATAACGTAATTTGTTTCCAAGGCATGCTTACATCCTATGTATGTATCCCGTATCCAGATTGTTCCCAGTTTTCCGACCAGGCAGCAAAATTATTACCATCATTTCCGGGGGCGGCAAATGACGGCCACTCATTATATGGGTCAGTATGCTGTTAACATGAACGTTAGCCACCGAAGCCTACGCATTGTTCTCGTTAAAACATCGCAATATTTACTAACATCACCGTGTTTATATCGGCTGTTGTTAAAACACTTATGTATTTATGATTCGATGTTTTTCATACGACGAGCATGTTGACTGATTGCGCTGCGCTTGCCTATTCATTTCGATCGCCCAAAATAACACGCAAGCGTGTTGAAACATCAATATTTTATGTTCAGTTAATATCAACAAAAATGCTTATGTCGCGAAAGTATTTATTATATTATTACATGCTCTGTTATAGAGGACAAGAATTGATATAAACACAGTTTTTACCTAAATAATATTTGGGTGTGCTTTTATCTTCGGGCTCATGTTCACAAAGATCAAATTAAAAAGTTTGAAGGTATGACCTACTTGTGCGTCTATTACCTACCTGAAAACGTCGTAAGAATTAAGATAATGGAACTAGTCAATTACTCAAACATTTAATGGTTCCATAAACAGAAACACAAAACTGGCAGACCTAGCGGTCGTATCTTGGACATATTGTGACATTTTATTAAAATTTATAGCTCTTGGAAGACATTTATGATGATGATAATAATAAAATGACATTATATTCAGACACTGTCATGTCAACCCATATAATAATGAACCTATATTCCTTCCGCTGACTTCTCTTGAGCCTAATACATAAACCATAGCTATACGATTCATCTTGGTAAGTTTAGTATGATAATCGAAAAAGCATTTTCATGTCTATGAACTAAATAAATGTCGATTTTCGTTGCAAAGCTTTTTCAATTGGAAAAGTTCCAAAGAAAACACCGTGTGCGGTCGTTTGCCCTCGGCAACGCTTCTGACTCACGTAAAAGAAAAGAAAAATAGTAAAAAAAACTATTGTGTACGTTACAAGGATATTAATGTTACAACGGGGACAATGTCAACTAAGAAACACAGTTGGGTTCTTAGAAATGAGGTTGTTCAATGCTTTAAAGCGGCAACAAGCTTTTATGCGGTTCACTTGGAAACAATTAACTAAAATATCTAAATGACTTGGGAAATGGGAATGTTCTCAAATAATTTATCGGTACGCGAGCAATGTGTTTCTCGGAAATTATGTATTGAATTTAATGTGACAACAAAAGGCAATGTATGGTGCCAATTTATGCGACCTTTTATATATTTATCAAGAACCTGATTGTATTTCTAGTAGCAATTAAAGGAAATTCGGCATTTGGCCACTGGTGAAGACAATTTCTGAGAAAGACCCCGTTGGCTTTTAATTTTAACCCGCGGGTCACCTTCAACTCGGCGACATGTAGTGCGCGCAGGTGCGCCCTCTGCTGGGCTAATATTCGATTCAGTTCGGATATCGGTTGGCCAACCTCCAACCACCGCACGTGCCGTGTTGCGTGCACTACCATGCGTCAATATTTTGTAGGCTGATCCTGTTGATTATAGGAGAAAGCTGATGATGAAAAACATACATATAAAAACTATCTTAGATCGTAATAAATATAAATACAAATAATACTTCATATCACTTGTCATATCATCTTATCTCACACGCTCTAGCAAACATGTAAAGCTGTGTTTTCACTATTATAATATCCCTTTCTGAATCATGCCCGTGGTCGTAATCTGTCCTTGGCCCACTGACATCCTGTCCAGATACAAACTGATAAAACTACACACTAGAATCTCTGTTTGTTAAATGTGCATAACATTTACATTTTAGGAGATTATTTAATCGGGTTTGCCTTATCAAATAAAATGTAAGCGACTTAATATACATATTTCATGGAAACCGCACACAGTAAAAGGAAAAAAAAGATAAATAAAAAAATTACAATATCAACCACCACGTATGCAAAAACAGGAAAAGTCCTGTAAAATCATAAATGATGGTGACACTATCCTCGGCTCGCAGAGTCAATAAATCAGGTAGATTCATTGCACCATTGTGTAGCGTCTCCAAACTGCCTAATAATAAATAGATTATGCAATTTAATAGATTTATTACCGACACGGTTTTATTTTAGTTTCAGAAAAATACAAATAAGTGGGACATATTTTGGGAGTTACCAGCCCGTGAGACAATGTCATTGAAGATAACTATTCAACTGGAATATTGTTTTAAATTTAACATTAATGCCCTTCGTATGACATTTTTCAGCTGAAAATTTGTAAGAAATAGAATAGAATAGAATATTCTTTATTATTTACACCACTTTTAAACTTAAAACTAATAATTATATCAGAATAAAATACTACGAAAAAACACAACAATATTATTTTATAACCTCACTATCAAACAATAACCATTTTATAATTACTTTATTCAATAGCTATCTACTTAGTTGCTTTAACGAACGCGTCACTAACTACACATTAAGCCCAGTTTAAACTGAACTCAATAATTAATTAAAACCGACTGCCGCCGTCGTTATGTCGTTAATTAGGTAATTTAAACAATGTCAAATTCAACAGTTTAAAGCCAGTCCAGTAATTATGAAGTGTTATTTCTTAGGTACTTAGTATTTGTGTGATCAAACAGAACCAGGTCATAAACTATGTCCGTCTTACCCATTTCTCACCTAATCCTTACTTAACGTCGTAATGCAGGATTAAGCTATTTAAGTTCAGATTAACGCTAAACAGCATTTAAGAGTGCGATTTTCGCTTATCCGTCGCTAAGCTGCAGATTAAAAATTAATCGTACTTTATAAGTAAAACGGTGTCTACTAAGTTTCTCCAAATCCACTCAGCAGTATGAAGGATAAATGGGCAAATTGCTATGCTATTATTAATTTACCTAATATGTATGATCGTGGGCAGTACAGACTGCTGTTGGGTTTCTCCATGGTAAAATTCTCAGTAGCAGTTGGGAATCGGGACCAAATTCTGCTAAAATAGTACCTACTTGTAAATGATTTATTCTCCACTAGCTGTTACCCGCGATTTCACCCGCGTCCCGAGGGAACTAGTTCATCCATCTGGATAAAGCCTATAACCGTGTCCAGGGTCCCCTCTATCTCCATACTTTATTTCATCCAAATCGGTTAAGTCGTTCTCAAGTTATTGCGTGGTCAACAGAAATAGAAATAACAAAATATAGATTGATGTAGCGTGGTCAACAGAAATAGAAATAACAAAATATAGATGTAGACATTTATGTCTGATATTTAAGAACAATGAAATAGGGGACAAAACTATTTTCATCAACCCGGAATAAACCAGACTACGGGTTGCTTCTTGGAAGTTTGGAATAACACTTTGTGCTGTCCAGGAATCGCCCCCGGGACCGCATTGTCTTACAAACTAGGCGATTATTGTTCTTGAAAATAAAAAAATAAATAATCTTTTATTCAGCGAAAGAGATTAGGATATTACATTAATTCTATTGTGATTGTGTTTTTAATTACTATCGTTTGCTGCGAAAGGCTTTGTTCTCTACTAGCCGTTTCCCGCGGTTTCACCCGCGTCTCGAGGGAACTTCTTCGCGCATCCGGGTAAAAAGTATATGTTAATCCAGGTTATAAACTATGTGTGTACTAAATTTCATCCAAATCCAATAAGCAGTTTTTACGTGAAAGAGTAATAAACATACATCTATACATTCTTTCAAACTTTCTCGTTTTAAATATTAGTAGGAATAAGAATATTAGCAGAATAGGGAGTAGGATCTTATTGTACGTGTATAAAGGATATCAAATAAAATAGTTGCAATATAAGAGCAGCTGTGTACAGTCGCGCGGCACTTTCTATGGATTTCACAAGTTGTGCAAGCGCGGAAGCTCCGCCCGTTATAGTCCTGGCACACTTTCCACTGTTGTTCGCAACTGTACCGGCACCCACGGCTGTTTCTCTGTAATCACATTTATTTATATTAAGCTCAGTGCCTTTAAGGAGTTTCTACTTATAACTGTACGTCCTATATTATCATAAAATTCACTACAAGACACGAGAGGTACGCTCTCTGTGAGTCCAATTACATAGGATGCATGGTCAATGGCAATCCAATTGACATGCCTTCCCCAAATATGTTTAATATACATTGATATAAGTGTATAGATATTTCTCTTATTAATTAGTAGATACATCGATGCAATATTTATCAATCCTGATTGACAGATCAATCGCAAAAAGTAACTTTTTTGGAAGCGTTATCGTAATTATTTTATTATTTTCAGTACCTATCCACTTTTTTAAGGATGGAATATCATCTAATTATTCATCCTGCTGTGGGCGGAGTGGGAGTGTCACATTCTACTGACTAACGGCCATTTTCAATATCTTATCTATCCATAGATTTGCTTACTAGAGATAGATTTTTGACATTAGTCGTATGGACTTTATGTCAAAATTCTATCTCTAGTGAGGAAATCTTCGGATAGATAGGTTATTGAAAATGGCCATAAAACCCGGGGCCGCGATAACTTTTTCCTGACTAATTCATCAGAGCCCAAACCAGAGCTTGAAACTTGAAATTAAATTTCAGCAGTTGATTTTTTTATGTTGTAAGCATCCACAAAGAAAGGAGTTTTGGAAATTCAATCCCTAAAAGAGCGAAACGAAGGCATACGCTAGTTAATTAGCAATATTGTAGCTTTTAGTCTTCCAGATGACTAGCACTACAATTTATCCATACAGTTGCATACATGTTTTTTAGATTCTGCAAAATTTAGTTTCATTGACTCATCATTTATCTGATTCGAAAGGATAGAAGTCTGAGGTAAGGTATACATATATAGCAATTGATCGGTGATGACTTGCTCTGATTATATTAATTAACTAGCTTTCTGCCAGCGGCTTCGCCCGCGTGGGCTATTCAAATTCAAATTAAAAATTACAGAGTTTCATACAAACTGTACCCCCATTTTTCACCCCCTTAGGGGTAGAATTTCGGAAAATCCATTCTTATCGGATGCCTACGTCATACAAAGAACACACCCTCCTAGTTTCAGGTCTCTACGATCAGCGGTTTAGGCTGTGCGTTGATCCGTCAGTCATTCAGGACAACGCAATTTATATGTATAGATTTTTGCAAAGGTAAGCTATTTTTGGAGCATTTCTTTATGACAGGACGTCGTGGTGGTTTAAAACAACATTTTCAGCTTCAAATTGTTAAGAAAAGTTACCTACAACTCTAGCGACCCCTATCAGTAAGGTCGCGGGTGATAGGTAGATGTTTTGTTTGTATGTAAATAATATAGTTGGTATGCCAGCATACATTAGTGCGTGCTTCGATCATCCATACATAATACGATGGAATATTACATAATAAATTATAAAGGCTAGTAAAATTCTATTTCTTTTTTTGCTAATTTCAATTCTTTTGCTAATTTTAAAAAAGATATAATTTTAAATGTTACTCTTACTACCGGTTAATTTGTGGTATGGTATATCCATAGATTTAGTATTTCACTAGGTATATCATAATAATTATTAAAGATATATCTTTATATCTGCATAGTACACTACAACACAACAAGAACTTCTGTTTTCTTTAAATCTGAGCCTGTGTCTCTGAGCTCGTCTCATAATAACCACTATTTATCATAATATATACTGAAGTTTAATGAAACTTTTCGTTCCTTGACTTTATGCCCTTTTTTCCTACTAGGCGAAAAACACTTTTTTTCCATTATTGGAAGATGTCAATTAGAATTTTTATAACCGCTAAGAGGTTCTACTTTTATGATGGTAATTTATTGTTATTTAATTTCCAATAATATAGGTACTTTATTTTTTCGACAAATCTATATTAGCTAACTTTTATAGTTTGTTTTAGTTAAGTGTCTCCTAGTTTCTTTAAACCTATAAGTTGCTAAGTAATGAATTTCCTTTATAGTATTCTAAAGTACGAAGTACTTGAAGTCCATATAAGTTTCGAAGTATGTTGCTATTAACTATTAATCTTATCTTAATAATAATGATTGCACAATAGTGGCAGGTGGTTGAGTGCGTCGCAATAGCTTGTGCCTACATGGACCGCGGGAAACACTGCAGGAAATGCATTGTTTAAATAACTAGGTACATACTTGCTGGATAAATTTATAAAGAGTAGTATTTCTTCTAAATAGGTATTGCTAAATTGAAAAGAGGAACTAATACACCGTGTGTTGTGTGACCAATGTTTTTTTATATAAATATTCATATGATTTCATAGACAAATGAAGATTTTTCTTTTTAAAACTATACTAAACGCCTTCCTAAAATAATTACGGACTGAAATATCTATTCCAGAGATCTGGAACCTTTTAACTCAGTTTAATTTAAATTATTAGAATATTTGGGCCGATATGTGAAAAATCTTCAATAGAGTAGGTAGGTAGGTTAGCTTAAACAAGTGAAACACTCACCATCACCATTATTATCATCACTCATCAGCCAATTTAGTAAATGTCCACTGTTGGACATAGACCTGCCCTAGCGTGTGCCATCAGGTCATGTCGCCCATAATACACTCACTCATTTTATTATCTACTTTAAGTAAATCATAAAAATAGACACATTCTTAACAATGCAAAATTAAGTAACGTGCTTATTGCATACCACAATGCACATTGTATAATTAAAATGGAAATTGTACTTAACTTGATGTTATGTCAATATTTCTTTGCATAGTTCCACAGGTTTGCAACCCCTGGTCCATTCTAACAAATGAGTCTGCCAGACGTTCAGGCTCTTAGCCACAGACGTAGCCTAACAAAGCGTAACGAAACAAAGTGTAGAACTAATTGCGTTTCCTACTACCACTTGATATTATTATTATGTAGGTAAGTACCTACGCAATACTGTACAATTTACACAAAGAAGGTTATTAATGTATACAATAAAATACAATTGTATTACGAACCTTTGTGGAGTTATAGTTAGTCTATGGTTCCAATCAAAGAAAAAAAAACTGTTCTTCCTCCATCAAAAAGTAGGTAACCTACATATAGGTACATACTTATAAAAAAACAGATTCTAACAGAAATATAAAAATAATTAAAGATATTTTAAATATCTTATTGATCCTATATTGCTAAAAAACTCCAACATAAAAATAATACAATCAGTAAATTAATTTATCAAGTAAGTACCAAATTCCCACCAAAAAAGAAGCCAACAAACGAAGAGCGAAAAATAAGAATAAAGTCGTTTCAAATATCGAATGTTTACAGTCTAATAAAATAATCGCGGCCCTTTGTTCGAACGGACAAAGAGTTCGTAACGTGCGAGGTTGCACGTATGTGTGCACGTGCTTAAGTCCCAACACACGCCCACAAGTAAGCGCCGATGGATAGTGATGAAATTGTTCTACTAATGAAGAAATTAATTGTTACATGGAAGATTTATCAATGAATCAATGGGTTGGGGAAAAACGTGTGCAATTTGTTGTTGAATGAATGGTTGAGATTTCTACTAAGTAATTAGAGGTCTTTTATAGTCCATTTTCAATGCTAAATAATGTTATCAGCCAGATATTTCTGCATAGCAACCTCTTTCATAAAGCTACTATAATGTCTCAAAAAAAACAAATGCGTACCTAATGTATCACGGCTCAAAGGTTAATAACACCGTTTGCTTTTATTTTTAACTCTTGTACTGTATCTAAAAATAAATGTATTAGCTATAAACTGTCCGTATGTTTATCTTCTTGATAAATGTGGCTAATTCTTAATTTGGCTGCAAATAGAAGGGATAACAAGTATTTCCGAGATTTTGATATTTTCATTTCTTGATGCTGAAACGCTCAGTTTTTATTTCTAAATCGCATTGTAGATAACAATCTCGTTCATCAATATATGTATGTATATTGTTTCTTTTACTGTATCCTTGTTCGGCGTAAAAAGTTATCCTCTTGTCTGTCTCTTGTATTTTAATTCTAGCCTCTATCTATCAACAATGATCTAAATTTACACTCCCTTTCTAGCCCAATCTGCTTTTACAACATCCAGCTCTTAAAGCCTAAACTAGCTATTTTCCGCTGACGGGGCCCTCCCACAGGGCCATAGCCTGCCGGAGCTGCGGGACGTTCGAAAGAGATACCGCGTCCCCGGAATACAAAGGGCTGAGGAAGGAACATGAATAGGTTAGTAAGAGTCTGACACTACGGCGAGAGGGGTCATTAGATGATTTCCCACCCGAAAAAAAGGTATTTTCCGCAGTTTCGCTTCTGAAGGAACTACTTAACTCACTCGGATGTCTCATCTATCTCCATCCCAAACATCGATAAAGGTTCAGCCGTTTTATCGTCAAAGCCTAACAAACAAACTCACTTTCGCATTTATAATATTAGTTGGGATTAGTGGGGAAGTTAGGATATAACCAACTTAAGCTATTATAGAATTGTGACCCAAAACTTCTTGATAAAAAAGCTAAAGACGAAAGGTTTTATAGATCTCATGTCAGGCGTCAAATTATAATGATCAATGGTAAGGTATAGTCGCCAGCAACATCGTCTGATAGATAAGAATGCTGGCACCACAGCTGCATTATATGTATGTTAATGCTTATATTGACAATGTAAATTCCCTGGCAGGGATTCAACCCGCATTCCGATCGACAGAAGCCTTCAATTGTGGCTCTGAGGTGCCTGCCTGGTTGGTAATGGCACTGGATGAAGCCTAAAGGTTAGAAGTTATCAGGAAGTAGCTACCTTATCTAGCAGGAGGAAAAATGCATAGGTACTCCGAATTCCTGTCTAAATAAATACAGTTAGATACAGTTTGGATAGAAAGTTTTCATCTCTAGCTATATCTTATCTCCCTTGTTTGTTGGTTCATTGTTTGGTTGGTTCATTTAGGTAAATATTTTATTGGAAAAACTTAACTTATGCTAATTTAAATTAAATGTAAAGACTTACAAGGAAATATAAATTGAGTGTTTAACTATTTTATTTCTGGATTGGCCTGATCGATTCTGAATAGTCCTACACGAGATACGACATTTCAGTGTAAACCAAGCGTGATGTTATGTACATAGGAACTTACTTAAATAATAGACATACGTGTATAATTAATTATAGCTTCATCATTACCGTTAGATTGTTTACTATTCAACCAATGTCCTTCACGATAGCTTCCTATTATTTCGACAATCAACAGCCGAAAGAAGCTGGCGTTAATTGTGTTTATTTGTGTATGTAAACAGTATTATTGATGGAAGATGTACACACATCGTATCAGAGACGATGTTACCTGTTATATTACAAGTTTGGCCAAAGGTTAGGTTAGGCAAGTGATGCTCTGCGGAAGAATCTGGATTCCCGCGGCCCCACGCGCACGTTCGAGAAGTGATACCGGGGTGGTTTTAGCCGGTAAGAGTCCGGTACTGTTCCCGGCCTCCCCAGGCCGGGTTCGTCCATGAGGATTTCCCCCCGTAAAAAAAGGCAATTGATGTTGCTGCGGGAGAATCTGGATCACCGCGGCTTTTCACGCACGTGCGAGTAGTGTCACCGGGGTGGTTTTAGCCGGTAAGAGTCGCCGGTGGAGGATGCCCATGAGGATTACCTCCTGTAAAAGGCAAGCTCTTGATGCATAATTAGTTTTCTTTCTTGAAAAAAACCTCTTGTTATTCGCACGTCATTAGGCGCTACAAATGTTAAATATGTTTTTAAATCCTTAAAACCTTTATGGATAGTGATAACTATTATAAGCAAAACGTCATTTGAATTTTGTGTTTGGACTCCAAAATCATTCACGTTGATAAACGGATCAGTCCCAACCACTGGAACTCCTGAAGCCAGAATCAACAGTGACGAAGCTTTTGTGGAAAAGCGTCGCCAAGTCTCAGAGAAATAATTGTATTGTTTTAGATCCTGCAACCTTTGATTATATATTCAAAGTCTGCAACGAATTTAACTAGAGAAGAATAGCGGAGGAGTAGAAAAAAAAATAGTTTCCACTTCCCTCAATATAAAGCAAGAGAAAAGTAAGCTCAAGGCTAGTAAATATCTATAAGCATGGTCGCGACCTGCCTAATTAGTAGCTGAAACTCGAGTTACTGTCAACAAAGTTAAAACTAGTGTTTTTTACCTGTAGTGTAAGCTGTATAATTTGCGCAGTTTTCAATGCCGTTGCCAAATATAACATCGATAATATTTGTTTAACGAGTTCTATCATAATATTGATTTGTTTGATTTGATAGAAAAATATGACGTCTAACTTCTAACCAAAAATATAAATGTTATGCTGATCAGACATGCGACGCATACTCGTATGTCCATCCAACAGTAGACTAATATTAAATAGGCTGATGATGGTAATGATGATCAGACATAATACATATTCTAGAACTAACTTCATGATTGATTTTCATTGTTCAGCTTTTACAGTATAGTAAAATTGTATTACTTACTAGCCTCTGCCCCGAACATCGCCTGCACTAGATGTCGATAAAACACAGCATTCCGAGATAAAGTAGTTCTTTAGTAACTAAAGCATATTGTAGTAGCATTTTTTTATTTCTAGAGATTACGAGTTCGGTTTACAAACAAATAGGTACCTCTTTACAATATATAAGTTATAGATTACAGTTGACATTATCTTGAACACCATCTTCAGATAAACATTTCTTGAAACGAATACCTAATTCTAAAATTACCACTTACTTTCAAGTGGTAAATGTTCAAGTTATTTCCATTTCCCGTAAAAAAGATAGTAGAGGCATGAATGGTAACCTACTTACTACACGTTGCAACAAAGAAGAGTACCTACGTGATCGAAGTAACGGATCGGTTTTTCCAGCTGCGTCGCTGTCGGTGAATGCTTATTGCCTGTTAGACTTTAAACGGAATAAAGTGTATGGGCGGTAATCTTTGATAGGTATTTCATCACTCGATATTCACGAGTTCTTAATACTAGAAGATCTTTGTGCAGTAAGTTTTGATTGATATACGTTTAACTACAGATACGATGAATATTCAGATAACGTAAATTACATTATTTGTATAAAAATAAGCTTGTCTTCATTTCTACTTTCGACGCCACAAAAGGCTTTGGTTTTCTTGGTCTCGAAAATCTAGTACTGTTTTCAGCTCAATACACAATTACGATTTTTTTTAGCTTTCGGTTGACGTCTGGTGCTAAAACGGTGGAAGGCTTATTTGAATGGTGTCGAAGGAAGACCTCGCACTCCCTTTGACACGCGAAGTCTTACGTACATTCACATCATCTATTATAAAGTTATTGAGACACGTGTCTGTGCATATAACTCTTTTAACGTGTCGAAAACACCTTTTTGGGTACCTTGGTGCCTTGGATGGTGGTTAGTGTTGCGGGTTGCCAGTTGCCTCACTTTTCTCGGGACCTCCCGCTTTTCTAGCAATAGAGGAATATTATTTTCTGTAAGCAAACTATGAAGCGCACGGGGCAAGGAGAATGCATGCATTTTCGCGACGCGCCGGCGACTGTTCCGATTTTTTTCTAGGCCGACTTGGTTTCATTTCTTTCCTTTCCTCCGTTATTCTGAAAACTAGATTTGGTAACACTAGTGGCTGAGTTTAATAATTTTTATTTGCACAGGTAGTAGTACTGTAGGGAATGCGTAGACAGAGGTTGAGGATTCGTTATTACAAATCCAAAGAGGAGCTTTAAATACTTCCATTTTATTTCATGATCTGGAATCGACTGACAATATTATATAAAAAATCTATTATAATTACCTTTTCTTCATTCTAAATTTAAAATGATTGTATGGCTAGTTCAAACAATAAGGTCCCATTTCTTAAATTTTCATAAAACCTCTACAGGACCTACTTACTTGCAACTCGACTCTCTACTGCAATGTCAATGTTGTGTTTATAATTTTGGTGATCAGTGATCTGATCAGCAGTGCATAAAAATGCCATTTTATTAAAGTTTGTCGATCCTTCTTCTTCTATAACAAAGATTGATGATTAAAAATATGGGAGGTTTTGTTAAAAATATGGAAATAATACAAATAGATTTCGTGTAATAGATATGAATTGACTCATAACACCAGCTGTGTTAAATATTTGTGTTATTAATTGATAACCTAGTTATTGCAGTGCATTGTGGAATGATTTCAATAAAATTAGTTGCATAAAACAATATAATAATATCTTTAACCTACATAATATCCTCGCTAAATATTACTTGTTATCTAAGTGGGACAGTTTGTCATACTTACGGGTTGTTATTAGTTTCAAAGCTGAAGTCAGAAAGAGTAATAGTCGCCATATTAAATATGGCGTAATGACCATAGACACTTTTATTGTAAGATGATACAACTGGCCCTCTGTGCCAAGGTCTCTGGCCCTGGCCTTCTGTCATCATCAATAAGGAAATATGTGTAGGTCTTTGTATATCTTTTTAAAGTATATGTGTATCTTTTTAGAGTGTTTTTTATGAGTTTTTTTCTGAGCATATTCTAAGATATAAAAAATTAAATATTTACCTATCTTGATAAAATTATCTCCACATTTACGAAGGAATTTCGTAACCACATACTTATGGGTAGGTATCAATTTTATTTCAATTTATAACAGATGCGGTATATAATTCCTTAAATACATACAGTTTTCTGATAGTGTACAAGTCACCAAGTCTGTGGCTATCAATGATACTGTGTGTGCTATCAACATGACTGGATTTTTTTAAGTGTGTTTAATTAAGTAAGCCAATCATAGCAGCTAACTTTATTTCATCAATTGTTTTAACTGTAATGAATGTTTGGTTCTACACGTAGTATTATTTGATCTGTGGTTCTACAATCCATCGCATAAATGGGAGATTGTGGGACCATCTGCAATAGGCTCAACGTGTATCTATGGGTAATAGAATAGACTATTTTTTATTATGTACACCAAAATAAAAACATATGAATACAATGCATATTGCTATAAATTTTTTTTAAATCTTATTTGTTTACAGGGTTTTTTCTGTAAAGAAAACGTCACTCCGATTATTGACATATTATATTTGAAACACGGTACACAAAAGTGTTAAAGGTTGGAGCATCAATAGAAACTCTTTGCTGCCAACCTTTGACGTATTCCTTTTTCGAATATTTTTTTTGTTTTCTTTATTGTGTAAAATTCAAAAGAAGTGTCAGTTGTCAAAAAAATTCTTAACCAAAATATTCGTGTAATAATAATAATTTGTATAATACAACGAACTTAGTGTCTACTGCATGCATGCCTAAAACATGACTGACTGTGTGTGTGTTTAATTCCGGAATTGTGTTTTGAAGACAAGACTTTCTCATTCTCACATCTCCATGAAGCAGGTAACATTTGGTTAATCACTTTTAAGAAAAATAACATAAAGAAATACAGAACATTAGTACCCATATAAGGATCGGCAATTAAACAAACCCGTATTCAAATACGGAAAACGACTTCAGTTAATTAGTTTAGTTTTTCGACAAAAACAAAGATGGCCGCGAGTCAATGACTTCGCGCCAAAAATACGATTATAAAAGAAATGGTTCTCATCACTCTTTGTCAGATGGGGGAACGTGATATGAACAGACGGACAACTAATTATCTGACTACAACCAGTGTCGTATATCATTTTATCCCCCAAATGAAATGTAGATAGGTAAACGTTTGTTTGGGATTGAAATCGGACTGATGGGTTTCAGCTGTTGTGTTAGTAGTGACATCTGTAAACTGTGATGATTATTTACTTTTCTCTGAAATATTATCCAAATTATTTCGTAACTATCTGTTCCAGGCATGCGTTGTAATGGCACTTTTTACCTGACTCCCAAGGAAAGGTTAAGTTTTTTGCATTTTTGAGCCAGAAACTTTTGCAGAACAACTTACTAGAGTTTCATGACAATCTGATGTATGGTTTAGGAGCGCGTAGAGGACCAACATACAATTCATTGTTATTTACATAGATAGAAGATAGATAGCATGTGTGGATCTAGAATATAAGTTACTTACGCGCTACCGCTGAGTGAGGTCTTGTGATGACCAAGTCAAGCGGAATATAATTGGGTTTTTCTATGAAGAATTTATCTTCACATGGAACCCTATTACGTTGGGCTTGAATCCATTGATGGATAGCATTGACATTGGATTGTGTTAAAGCTACGCCATTGCCTTACCCTTCATGAAAAACACGCTCGATGTTTAAAATGATCTTGGATAATTATTAACCCTGGTTTGCTTTTAAAAGTAAGGTCTGAAATAAAACAAGCATTTGTATTTAAACACAAATGCACTTTACAATTTCAAAAATGTAACATCTGATCTGTAATACCTAGGTACATTCTAAGGAAATAAATTCTTCTATTTCTCCTATTTCAATTACAATCTACTTCACGTCTCTGTCCGTTTAGTTTATGAATAGATCCAGAATATACTGTAGGAATCTTTCATGATAATAAATATAGAATATTGAAAGAGCTTGTTGAATTTCACGAAACCTAGGTATGCTAGGAGTTTGCTATTATACGCGAGGCTACAATAGTTCAATCAAGCCGAGTTGATAGAAACAGCGTTGGCTGTTTCTATCAACTGTGCTCCATCATTCAACAGCCAAGCATTTGTCTATTGTTGAACAGCATATTGACCTATTAGACCTATTACCATGAGTCCATGACCTATCTCCATGCGTAGAGGTCGTAAATATTCTATCTAATTGCCGTATCGTATTACTGTATTAATATAAATGAGCATTAGGTAAAATGCTCAATTTTGTTCATTTACATTTTATATTCATCTGTGATATAGTTTTTTTAATTAACTTTTAAATGACATGTGTTTGTGAAATGAAATTAAAATTTAATTACCGGCTGATGGACTATAAAGGTAGCTAGCTGGTGAAATTAGTTATATCAGTAAAGTTGGGATGTAGGTTTTAGTAAAGTGTGGGAAAATTGTGGAATAAATACTACGACTAAATACTTACCTTTCAACCTGTAGTAGCGGGTGGACGATGATATCGATCAATTATCATGGCAAGATAATCGATAGATTAATTGTTGAAAATATAAAATCCAGCAGAAAAATCCGTATTACACTCCTTTTTTGGAGGAATTTTAAATAGAATCTAATACCTATTTATTTGATTTTAATCTAATCGTTTTAGAGAATAACCAAACCAAAAAAAGTTATTGTGAAACATTCGTCGATATTACAAGATCCGCCAACCGCCCACTGAAAGCCTGACAAACGAACAACCTAATAACATAACAGTATCACATAATATAATCCATAGACTATAATATAACGACAATGGAGTGTGACGACCTCTCGTTCATTCCACCCGCATGTGCCGAAACTGTGAGCTTAATGGCCGCTTACTTTGACAATAAACTGCTTATTGAAGCCATGTGCCGTGTTACGTACGCCCTTTGTTAAGTATTTAAGACTGAATTAAATGGTTTTTTTTGTTGATTTAGTGCCAGTTTTATGTGGATTTTGAACGATGTGACTATTGTGGCAGCGAGTTGTACAATGTCCATTTCAGTTGCTTTGTGGTTTAGGACTTCCCGATTTCTTTATTTCCTTTTTATCCGACTGCGACAGAAGGAGGGTTATTATCAAATTTCTTTGGTTTTATCTTAACCTGATTTAAGAGCATATGTTGTTCGGCCTGGCTTCCATCATCATCGTATTCTCCATATGACCTTTAATTATGCAATTACTCTCACACATCCGTGGGCGCAGTGTTCTTAGGAAGGGATCCAATTTCGCTGCACACTTCAGTATTGATAGTTTATAGATTAATGCAACCTACACTTTTTTGTTGTAGAACTTCATTTTCTGTGTTTCAAGCTCATTTATATTTTTTGACTTCCTCGATATTATCTTTTGACCACCTAGATGAAATTCTAAATTGATTTAAAGTATCTATAAGTAATGTAAATACAATGTCTAAAGGTCATTTTTAATAAGGTTGTGCAAAGAAATTATCGTTATATTTTTTTACTGAATGACAAATAAAACTCATAAATGACAGATTCTAAATTCAAGTTTAAAATTGTTTGCAAACAAGAAGTTTCACATTATTGCAGCCATTGAAGCCGATCGCCATAAGTAATGGAATCCAGTTAATACGACATCTTACTGAAGATTGTTAATTAAGCTGAAACACAATATTTGATAATTGGTTCAAGCTTGTTAGAGTAATTCGTCGGTGACTTACGATCGTTAAAGATTGACTTGGTGCCAATTCTCGGCGCCTCGGTATTGCCAAATAGTTATGAATTCTTGAAAAGAATTTTAAATATTAAATTTTTGACTTTAAATATGTAGTTGTAAGTTTTTGTAGTAGGTAGTTATTTTGTAATTCTAATATTCTATAACACATTTCCGCTGTGTTAACTTAATATATTACATTTGAAACTGTTGAAAAAAATATTCTAATGATACGAAAATATCGTAAAATTCGTCCTCATCGCTGTCAACTGGGAGTGTATCCGAGAGACTGGCAATATTGACACGATGGATGGCAATGCTGCCATGTAATATAATGTTTACCTAATTATAATATACTTACTGTTTACTTAATATTATTACAAAGCAGCGATCTTGTAGTACCGTAGGTAGTCAGTTGTTATAGATCTTCTCCTTTTTTGTAGAACTTCTTTGTAGCCCTTCACATTACTACTTATAAACTTCTTTATGATACAAAATAAGCTACTTACTCTACTAACGTAACTTTAGCAATTAATCAATTAATTTTCTTCTCAGAAATAGGCAATTGACAAACTTTTTATGGGCTATCTTGAGTTTCCCATACAATAGCAAATTATGACATCACTAATTTTCCACCTCAATTCACTCACTGTTATCTAGCTTTACACAAAATTCAAAGCTTATCAGCTTTTCGTGGATAAAATCAAACGATTTTTATTTTTTTATTATTTTTATTATTGATAGGTTCGCGTTTGACCACTATCTCACCTGATGGTAATTATCCAATAAAAATTGTGTCTTGGAATTATTTGTTATTGTTGTCAACTAGGTACCCAATTCCGGCACCACCATATGTAACTAAGTAGAATTCTAGATTATAACATTGATACGGCAGATAACCACATATCACTTCAGCGTAAAGTCTTGATTCTCTTTAATGACCTGATAAGCTACGTCACAATACCCTTTAATCTTGAAGAGGGCATTATATCTTCTGACAAAACAGAGATAAGTTTCAGGAAAATGGACTCACATTGTTTGTTGAGACTTTACTTGTGTCTAATCTAACGTGATAAGATAATATATTGTAGCCAGTAAATAGCCACGGTAAACAGTCGTTGTAGATTATGGAAAAGATTGTGGATATTTCGCTTACTTTTTGGCGATTTTCCAAAAGATACAATTTGGTTTCTGTGTATTGGTTGTTTAAATTACTAGCTGGAATGTAAAAACCATGTTGTACTAGTATCACTGTTTTAAAAAACCGGCTAAGTGCGAGTTGGATTCACGAACCGAGGGTTTCGAACTTCGGGAGGAAAAATATTCGCAGTAAAGTCGCAATTAGTCGCAATCACAAAAGGAAAGAAGATTTCCTTTTGTTAAGTTTGTTTGTAAAGGAAAATTGCTGATTACTTTAAAACTCCGATACTTAGCTTCATAGTTTTATTTTTAACCCCCGACGCAAAAGCTGTAATAAGTTTGACGTCGATGTCTGTCTGTGGCATCGTAGCTCTCAAACGGATGAACCGATTTCTATGCGGGTTTTTCATTAGAAAGCCAGTTTCTTTCTGTATTAACTTAGATTATTACTTAATTTTCATATGCAAACTTTAAAGATACTTCGAAGTATTTTCTTTTTTGTGCATTTTTCATTATAATAAAGTTGAGACATGATAGCTGACACTAAGTATTTTAGAATTTCCAGAAACTCTTATACAAACCAGGTGGAGTAAATACAGTTTGAGATTGTAAACCCCCACTTTTCCATGAAATCTATATTATTTTACAACTTCTTTCATTAGCAAAACATCTGCTGACTTTTTACCCGACTACGGTGAAGCAAAAAGGTGGGTCATGATTTTTACAATATAAGCAATAGGTAGGTATGTCGATATGCTTATGTGTAATATTACTACAGATAATGCCGTTATCACCTGATAAATATAGCTACACGTATATGTAGATATGTATGTATATATTTACTTTAATAGATACGTGTTATGTACTTACCCTGGCGAGTAAATCTCATTTTCACTATGTTAGGGGGGTAGGGGAGCCTGTCGGGGCTGCGGGACGATCGAAAGAGATAACGCGCCCCCGGAATTCAAAGGGCTGAGGAAGGAACATGGATGGGTTTTAGTCAGTCTGACTAAAACCCTGTCTAGAGTAGAGTCTGACACTCCCTTCCACCCCACCCACGGCGGGAGCCCGTCATTTGATGATTTACCATCCGAAAAAAAAGGGGGGTAGGGCAGGTCTATAGCCAACAGTTGACTTCTTCAGCTGATATGGTGTCGTATACATTTATTTTGCTTAAAATTCTGTAATAATGATATCTGTTGATGTTACAATATTAATTAACATTAATCAATTACTTAGTTTATTGATTAGAAGGTATATAATCTGGATGGTATTAATCATATCGCGTAAGAACGATTTAGGAAATACCCGAAGCGCCATAGAATTAAGGTGTCTAAACACTTAACACACACAAAGTATTTCCTAACATTCAGTCTATTTTTTTTGAAAAAGGATTAAAATAAAAAACAAACATTACAACCAATTTTAACTGTCTGTTTCTTTTTAAAAATAATATATATATACAAACAATAAACAGCAAAAAGTAAGCTTTTAAAATAATATTACGTAATGAAGATCCTACGTTTTATTTTAAACGATAAATTACAAATTGTACAATGCCCTAACATTCAAGATAATCCCAAATTTATTAATCCCTATCACTATCCCACTATTGAGTAAAGGCCTCTTCTCACACAGAGGCATGATAGATCACCACGCTTGCTCAAGGCGGATTATCGATGTCAAAATTTTTTGAACCAGGTTTCCTCACGATGTATTTGTTCACCTTTAGTCAGTGGTGTCAAAGATACACTAAGAAAGTACATATGACATTAGAAAAGTCACATTGGTGGTGCCAGGTTTCGAAGACACGAGATGAAGGTGCCTTGACCTTGTGGTTGCCACCATGACTGTCATGAACACGTTTTAATTAATTCTAATAAATAGTTATAGGTTTCTAATTTTCCTGTTTACTTAGTTTTAGTCTGCAGGAAAAACATAAATCATTTAAAACAGTTGTGTTTATGTTTGGCTAAATCATCCGAATTTCACATATAGTCATCACAGCGAAAATTTTCCGCATTATTGAATTCTAAGGTGTGTAAATGATAAACATTTCATTCTTAATTACATTCTAGACTTCAACTTTACCGAGTAGGTAGGTATTATGGAATGAAATTTATAAGAGATCAACGAACTTAGCAATCAGATAAGAATAAAGGTAGTAGCTAAGCATTTTTAAGATATTTTTTCTGTTCCCTTTTAAGTTTCCAGCACATTTATTCGGAGAACTTGCTTCGTTGTTCTAGTAGCTAGCTATTTCTTCAAAAATATGCGGTTGGTTTTTCAACGCTATTCGCTTCCTCGCATGAATTTCATCATTACCAGCCGTATAAAATTCAATATTTACCTACATTAAGTAGGTAGTTTCATTATTTACCATAATAATTTTAAACTTGTAAATTATAAAATTTAAACGACAATGGGTAATGACGATTCGGAAACCAAAAAGCAAAATATAGAAGATGCAACCAGCTGCGACTGCTGTGAACGGGATCTCGGGTTCGATTCACGGGTCGGGCCTATATCCCATACATGGTTTATATAAAATTTTACGAAACAGCTCGGTGCACGGTAGGAATCCTCGGCTGCTACCTTGATAGTCGTTGATCGTTGTTACAATTCCATGTCAGTGGCCGTCAGGCGGGTTTGAGAAGACTCTGAGACTAGGGCTAGTTATTTTGTCTAGGTACCCTTAGGGTATAAGAAGAAGAATTGTAGAAATTTGGAACTGTTAATGTTTATAACTGAGAACTACGTTACTTAGGTACTAGGATAAAAAGTCTTCTGCCAGGGTTCCTGTAATCTTCATGTCAACTTTCATTGAAATCGGTTCAGTTATATTAAAAGTGTAACAGACAGACTTACTTATCGCAATCCAATTAAGGATTATGCTTAGCTTACACTGAGTTAATGAAATGAAGCAAGTATTAAATTGATGTAATTAGTATCGAATAGAATAAAACTTTAATGAGCTTACGTGATCCATCCTTGGCTACATTGTCACTCGACATCAGGTGAGGTGTTGCCAAACGCACTGAGGTACATAATAAAAAAATAATATATTATATAATAAATGTATAGTTATTATTTATCCTGAATGACTGATTCATTAACGAAGAGCCTAAAGCACTACAAATATGGAATTTTGGCAATTAATGCCTTTTATGTTGTAAGCATCCACTAAGAGAGAAATTTTCGAAATTCAAATCCTAAAGGAGTGAAGCGTGGTTTCGAAATTTGAAATTTATATGGCGAGTGAAGCCAGCGCAAAAGCTATATCTATACTAATATTATAAAGAGGAAAACTTTGTTTGTTTGTTTGTAATGAATAGACTCAAAAACTACTGGACCGATTTAAAAAATTCTTTCACCATTCGAAAGCTTCATTATTCACGAGTAACATAGGCTAAATTTTATTTTGGAAAAAATAGGGTTCCATAAGATATTTGGGTTTTTCGGATACAAGGTATAAAAAATCAACCAGAAAAGTTCTTTCACCGTTAGAAAGCTACATCTTTACGAAGTGTCATTGGCTATTATTATTTCCAGAAATAATTAGGGATCCCTACTAAAACTTGAATAATGTAACCCAAGGTGTAAAAAAAATACCACGTGGGCGAAACCGCGGGCGGAAAACTAGTTATTAAGTAAAAAGAAAAAAGTAATTAACGATAACTTAACATCGGCAACCCTGTTCAGCCGGTTCGCAGGGGTGACGCCAAGGTCGCCGGATTACATAAATTTGGACGAAACTGCTCCTCCGATACTGTGGGTGCGTGTCCGAATAAATTACACCTTTGTTAATGCATTTTATATCGATTAAAGTAACTCAAATCGATTCGTCTATGTACCTAAGCAGCAAAATGACAAAGAGGGTTGAAAATTCATTTGGTTTTCGTTCGTTTTCATGGAACCCTCTAACTCGGTCAAAGTGTTAGTATTTTACGGCTTCAAGGCGTAGATTAAATTCTCACAAGATGTTTCTTAAAACTTTAAAAATAATTATTTAAAGTTTTAAAATTAATTTAGCATTATATAAGTACACTGTCCTGAGGGTTTGCTCAGATCAGTAGGCTTTACCGTTTAGTTAAATGAAATTAGTTATGGAGGTAGATTGAAACCAGGCTTCAGTGTAAATCCTTCCTCAGGTTTCAATACATCTCCATACCCATCAGTAGAGGAGCTCGTGGCTAAGTAACGATTCGACCAATCAAAGGTTAAGCTGCGCTTGGCGCGGTCGGTCCGATGGGACCATCTTTGTCATAGCGAGACTCCTCCGTGCCTCCGAAAGCACGTTAAGCCGTTGGTCTCGGTTGTCATGTGTAGATCTTTGACAGTCGTTACGGGTAGTCAGAAGCCAGAAAGTCTGTCAACCAGTCTTACCAAGGGGTGCCGTGTTACCCGGTAACTGGGTTGTGGAGGTCAGATAGGCAGTCGCTCCATGTAAAATACTGGTACTCAGCTGCATTCGGTTTAGACTGGAAGCCGGCCCAACATAGTTGGGAAAAGGCTAGGCAGATGATAATGGCCCATCTATACGGTTCATCCGTTTTAACCTGAAAGCGTCACAACAAAGTCACATTAGCCATGATTGTTTTCATCTCTGCCGAATCCCTCTAGTCTTTTAAAAGAGTATCCATGGAGTTTCTTGCCGGTTCTTCTCAATAGGACCCACTTTTTGGAACCGTGCACCTAGTTTCTAGTTTTGACGTTTTATAAGTACCTGTAAATTGGTCTACATAAAATAAAAACCTTTTGACGTTGACTTTGAGTCTCTCTCTACGTTAAGTTGTGGCCATGGTGGCCATCAATAACCTTTACCAGTTACTAGATGTTGTAAATCCGTTACTACGTCGTGCAATTAGCTCGGCAGAGGTACAATAATAGACCAGCGTTAAATATAAGCCGGCTATTTCAGACCACTGCATCCACAGCGCGAATAAGTACTGCGGTACGAGATATTCATGATCTGATTATATCTGTACAGGGAACTTACATCTTCATTATTTCCTCCTCTTCCTGTCAAACAAATCAGCTCACATAGTTGAAATATTATACTACCCCAAATTAGGGTCCCCTTTTTTTTTTTGGATTGGAAATCATCTAATGACCCCTCTCGTGGTGGGGCGGGTGGGAGTGTCAAACTCTTACTGACTAAAACCCATCCATGTCCCATCTTCAGCCCTTTCTTTTCCGGGGGCTCGGTATCTCTTTCGAACGTCCCGCAGCTCCGACAGGCTCCCCTACCCCCCTAACATAGAGAAAATGAGATTTACTCGCCAGGGTAAGTACATAACACGTACAAAGAAAGGGCTGACCCTTTTATTTTCCGGGAGCTCGGTATTTCTTTCGGACGTCCACAGCCACGGCGAAATCCTTACTAATATTATAAATGCGAAAGTAACTCTGTTTGTCTGTCTGTCTGTCTGTGACGCTTTCACGCCAAAACTACTGGACCGATATAAATGAAATTTGGTACAGAGATAGAATAGACCCTGAGGAACAACATAGGCTACTTTTTACCCGGGTGCGCTAAGTAGTTCCCTCGGGATGCGGGTGAAACCGCGGGAAACAGCTAGTCAGGGTAATATAATAAGAAAAAGGCACCTTAGTGTAGTACAGTGTAGTAAGGGAGCTATTCGTTTAGTTAAGTATAATAACCCTTTTATGTACTATCAATAATGAAAATAAATATAAAACCTCGAGGAAATCTGCGGAAGTATATCAATAAAAGTATGTAAAATAGCCAATCCATCTTGAGCACCTTCAGAGAAATATGTATAATTTACTAAGATTTTCGACTGCGAATCAACTATGACACCTATAATGGTGGCACGTTGCATGCATTTATTTACTCTTCTTTTGTCTTGAACGTACCTAAGCAATCCGGATATTAGGACCAAAAAATAGTAGATTTAACATAATTAACTTTCTGATAGTGTTAGTTGTTATTTATTAATCTCGTCTTTTTAATTATCAACAATTAAGTGTAACATTAACAGTTTTCCTTGAAGATAAAATATTATTATTTTCATAACTATATGCATCTGCAATTATTATTTAACACTCATACTAAACAAGTATTAAATAAAAATAATAAAAGTTTCTAGGGCAACAAAAGGGGTGAATATTGACATAAAGTCTGGTAGAGATATGTAGGTACTTATACATCGCTTTTTAGAAAATCGCGGAATACAAACATACATACAACGGGTCGAATACAGAAGCTCTTTTTTTGAAGTCGGTTAAAAAGACATCCTGCACCATCCCCAGATAGATCGGGATACGGCGATGATATGACTCCGGTTTCATTATCATCATCATCATCATTAACCCGTGCCAGTCCACTTGCAGTTGGACTGCGGCCATCCCCAACGCATGTCATCAACTCGATCATCAGTTCTTCTCCTCAAATTCCTGCCTACTGAATATCATCGCTACACTAATAATAATTTCTTATTTAATTATTTCATTATATCAAACAAAGAAAATAAATAATCTGTTTTTTAATGATAGTACCTACCTACAACAAAAGATACAATATAATTAATGTAAAGCATTAATTAGTATAATCGCGTACATACACAGTGTTTCGCTGTTTGTTATTTATTCATTATCTTGCCAAGGCCACCGTGTAGACCCACAGTAATAATACACAAATAATAGTTAACTCATGCCATCCAGTTAGGGTTGACAGCGATTAATTAAAAGTGTCAATATATATTAAAAGTGTTAATAAAATGTCGATACACGCTTCTGCCCGCGACGTGGAATGGATGTGCGCGTGGAATAGTGGTGCTCCGCTCCTATTGGTCTTAGCGTTATAATATATAAATGCCTAAATGGGCTATCTAACACTGAAATATTTTTTCAAATCGTACCAGTAGTTCCTGAGATTAGCGCGTTCAAACAAAAAACTCTTCAGCTTTATTATATTAGTATAGATGTCAGTGTCAAATTGTAGCTTCTTAATTTAATATTTAATAAATCCGCGCTAGAAGCCTGAAATAAAAGGCCTGCCGGTAGTACTCATGCACTTCATACTCCCAGATAAAAAAATATGTCCTTCTCCAGGATTCAAATCTATCGCTCTAGCAAATCAGTCCAGAATATAATAATAGTAATTAACTCATTACAAAAGCATGTTTTTTTTGCATTATTCTTTATCCATTAAAAACCAACCTATTACATTCCTAATATTGGCATTCATATCTCTCATACCTTGGTAAGACTACCAATGATGTCTTAGTATGGATTTCAGAGAAACCATTACAAGCTTGCCTTTCTGTTTTCAAGAAAACAAAAAAGCAAAAATCATGTAAATGAAAAGCATTTACCTATCTAAATTCTAAAAAAGACCAACCCTATAACAGGGCGTGATAGTTTCAACGAACTAGCAAAAGTAGCGAGCTGAATGACCTTCAATAAAGCAAGTGTTCCAATGAGTCAACGTACCGCGCACCAGATAGCAACAGCGCTTGTTCGTAATCAACTGCTGCTTGGAGCAGTGCCAGCGAGATACAGACTCCCTGTCGCTTGGGGCTGTGACGATCATGTTGATTTTGATCGCAGATTGGAAGCAGGTATAAGCATAGATTATGTAAGCAACACGTAAATAAATGTTCAGCTTTTGTAATAGCAGATACAAGAAACAAACGAATGTGTTGGCAGGTTTTTAACGAAATTCTAATGTTACAAATTGGGAGATCACTCGTTTCATCATCATCAAGTCATCCACTGTTGGACATAGGCCTCTTCTATGGCAATTGGCAAGCAAATGGGGTTAATCTTCAACCTCCCCCTTTTCCAATCCTTGCCTGATCACACTGACCACACCCTCAAAAGCCAAATTTAAAGATGAAGAAAGCACTCCTAACGCCCTCACTTTGTAGATAATAGTTTTGGACATGGCCCAAAAAACACATCTGCAACGACTGCAACAAGCCTGTGTGTACTTATTTAAATTATGTCTGACACAAAAAAACATTTAACCACACAACATTTACCAATCTTCCCAGAAAAGAAGATTATTTAAGGACTATAAAAGAAGCTCAGACGTGGCATTAGAACATTACTATTCACATACGAACTTGTCCAAAACATCCTCTTTTCTCTGCTGTAGACAGGCTGTAAGAAGTGGCCAGCATTTACCACTGTTTGACGGGACTGAAATAAATCCAGTAGTTATCGAGTTCTCGTTGGATATCCCAAATATATGTGTGACGTGTCTACAATTCTCTCAAGTAACTTAATCTTTGAAAAGAAAACTATCTTACTCAGAAAACGATAGGAAATCGTAAATTAAAGATTTCAGTGCCGTTACTCCCGAACGATTTTGGCAAACTTACAAAATTGACAGCCTTGAAAATTTTATGGGTCGCATTTTCATGGAAACGGGTTTATGGCAATTTATTATTGTTTATTTCAACATCTGAAGGACATCGCGTAGGTCGTAAAGTATTTTTCCGAAATCTCCGATCTTTCCAAGTATGCCAATGGCCGCCTTCCGATTGTCGTAATATAAATCAAATTAATCTGAAAGACGTTTGGAGTTTTATTTCAACGACGTACCTACATGCCAGTGAAGTGATTGTAACTACTACTATTTTGAGATATTCTGATAAAAACGATAAACAAAATGCTGTTTTGTTGATATAAAACAAGATCATCAAGAAAGAAATAAAATATTTAAATCTTTAAAGAATCTTCATCACTGACAGTCCCGTCAAAATGAGATTCCGCTTTTTTGCGATTTCAGCAGTGTTGGGCTTAGCTTAGGGATTACTTGTTTGAGGACGTGATGTCGCAGAAGGAAGCTGCGGAGCGGGAAAGGGAGATCTCAACTCTCAACCCCACCCGCAGCAGGCGCACCGGGCGCCGGAGGAGGGCAGACAACGCCCTCTTCCGCCCCCCATAAACGGGTCCAGGGGCGACGGACTTGGGGAAGTCCCCGCCCCCCATGATAGGACCCGAGCCGGCGGCGCGCGTCTGTGTCCACGCGCGCCCCCGAGGCGATGCACGGGGTAGGACACCTCACTACCCCGTGCAGGAGACGAGGCCTGGCAGGACGGGCCGGCACCAGTGCGGGGCTGCGGACGAATCAGGATTCCCGCGGCCCCGCGCGCACGTGCGAGAAGCGACACCGGGGTGGTTTTAGCCGGTAAGAGTCCGGCACTGTTCCCGGCCTCCCCAGGCCGGGTTCGTCCATGAGGATTTCCCCCCGGAAAAAAAAAAAACGGGATTACTTGTTTAAAGTTATTTATAACAGCTAACTATTCAAATCCTTTAAAATATCGAAAATATCAGTCAAACGCACATACCTTCTCCGTTCCGTTTTCGGTAAAAACATTCATGGAGTTATATATTAATCTTTAAAAAAATAAAACTCAATAAATTGGGAGCATGAGCAATTGTGCAATAATTGGTCTGAATTGTGCAATCGTACGAATTAATTCGTGTTGCAACTTGTATGATCTTTGGTCTAGCTGGCTAGTGCTTCTTATGACTAATACTAATCAATTAATTATAAATAAATTATCCACCTGTCTGTCTTTTAAGGTTTCATTTATAATCCATGGAGCAGAATTCGTAATAAAATGTATATTTACTTTTAACAATCGCTAATCGGTAACTGGATAGGAAATACATTAAGTAGTTTGAAAAGAAAAAATAGTTACGTGTAAGTAAAAAGGCTCATTTAAATCTATTTACAAAATAAAGATCATTTGAATATTATCTCTAGCAAGCGAGTGCAACCATGGACAAAAACTAGTAGATGAATTAGAAATATCTGGTTATAGGTAGACTATCTCATCCGCTCACATCCGGATAAGAGTTTTTTTTTTAATCTTGTATGAAGACGCTCGCGCGTGTTTTGTTTTCATTTATTTCGGCAATGATGACTTATCTCAATGACATTTTTTATGAAGTGTAAAAAATTTAATCGTAAATGTTTTTTTTTCAGCTGGCAACAGCACCTATTACTGTTTGAAATGGTTATTGAGTGTTCCAAGAAAAAAATACATGTTACAGTTATATTATTAAGAATAATGCTTTTGACTTTTATTTAAAAAAAAACAATTGGGTCACCAACAATCAATTGACATAGATTTTATAGCACACTAGCTTTCCGGCAGCGTCTTCGCCCGCGTGGGCAGACAGACATGGCGACACTATAAGGGTTCCTTGTCGACTACGAATCCCTAAAAATTACACAATTTCATACAAACTTTGCCCCCTTTTCTCCCCCTTAGGGGTAGAATTTCGAAAATGCTTTCTTATCGGATTCCTACGTCACACAAAGAACACAACCTCCAAGTTTCAGGTCTCTCCGAGCAGCGGTTTAGGCTGTGCGTTGATCCGTCAGTCATTCAGGACAAAGCATTTTATATGTAGATTGTTACGTCACTAATTTTCCTACTCAATTCACTTAGGTACTATTTATTAATTCTAAAGCCACAAAAAAAAATATATAAATAAAATTATAAAAATAATTATATAAACTTATCGTGTTTTCAGGGATAAAATCAAGCGCCTTTTTAGAATAGAATAGAATTTAAACACACAACTTTTTAAATATAAGTTATTAGTGTCAATAACCCAATTAATCTAAACTCAAACTTTATTTTGTTCATATTACTTACCTTTACTTACTCAGTGAAGCCATTAATTACCAACGACTCTCATTACCGACCGAAGTCCACGTTCTATCATACGCACAGCAAAAATCATTTGAATGCAGCCAAGCCAGTGATGAATGAAATGTTCCTGAATACAGTTCCCGGTAAAAGTTGCGTAAGATCCGTTTCGGTAGTACACAGCGTGCAGAATTAGTGGCACAGTATAAAAAATAATGAGTAACTATTTATTTTGGGAGATTATGCAATGAATTTGTTTAAGAAATTCTGGAAGCTCTGAAAATAGTTACGGATGCTTTTATATATTCATGAAATGAAAACATATTCGGGAAACAATGTTCAAATATATAATATTTCATCAGAATGGTCAAAATAAAGGAAACCTCAGTTTCGAGTATTTACCTATAACCATTTAAATTTTTTAGTAAGTATACGTACGTGTTGTGTAAACCTGTAATTCAACAATAACTAAAAACTAAAATTTTAGAAGTTGAGGTAGCGAACATAACGCCACCTTCATTGCCCCACTGCTGGGCAAATGGCTCTTCTCAGTTGTACCACGCTGGCTTAAGATGTTTTTTGTAAGTCCAGCTTTCCTTAGGATTTCTTTGGAATATTTTCTTTGAAATGATACTGTCCGAAATGTATATAAGTCACCTAAAATATATTGTGTCAATATTTTTGTCCTGCAGTGTATTGGGACAAGTGCCAGTAGTTCGTTAAAACGGATGAAAACATAGAATAAATAAATATGACGCAACGCACCAATGGAAACGTCTAGAAAATGTATTTTAAATATTATTTCGTATTTTCATTCTACGTAGGTATATCTAAGAGATTTTCTCTCACTTTAAATATTAAGATATTTAAAAAATAAATCGCCGTCACTTTTATTTTGAGAACCAACGAAAAACGGGAAATAGAAATTTTAAAATTTTCCATTGCTTTTGCTTACAAAAAAAACTTATGTAATTATTGATCAGACAATGGCAATCAAAGATTCCTTATAATTATTAATCAGGTTTTACGTACACAAGAAATGGGTTTTTGGCTCTTATTTCTACATTTTGCTTCGGAACTAGCTTCATCTTAGCACACCTAATAACTAACCTAACAAGCCATTTTTTCGGATGGAAAATCATCAAATGATCTCTCCCGCCGTAGTGTCAGACTCTTACTGACTAAAACCCATCCATGTTCCTTCCTCAGCCCTGTTTTCCGGGGGCGCGGTATCTCTTTCGAACGTTCCGCAGAACCTCACAAGCCTAGTGTCATAATTTTCTCAAATCCGTCTGACGGCCCCTGACATGGAATTGTAACAACGACTACTATTAAGGTAGCAGCTGGGGACGATGGCTTAACGTCCTCCCAAGCACGGGGGTGCGACCACTGATTGCGGGCGGGAATAATAAAAAACAAACGTACTAATGTTTAATTTCAGTTACCTATATCTTAGAATTATACGTCATTTATTATTCTACAGCTTTCCGCCAGCGGCTTCGGCCGCGATATTTTAGCCAATGGATACAGAAACTTGACACAGACAGACAGCGGGAAGCTAGTTTATTTTATACTATGTAGTGAAGAGTTACCTATAATTATATTAGGATTCACGTAGTGGTGGATTCGCAGTCTTGGGCGCCCTAGACCCCTGGCAATGTTGCAACTGTTGCAAGTACCAGCCGTCCCTTTCTCCCTCCTATAGACTACATAATCAATTTTCTTTATTGCCGCCCACCGTAATGTACGCGAGCCTTTAAAATATTTAGGTAGTTACTTCGAGTTATTTCTTGTCATCAGCAGTGAATATTTTGTCACTAGTATCCGCACTAGGCCCAGGTCTGCTGGACGTTAGGGCAAACACACCACTATGAACTAATTAACCAGGGTAATAGATGTAATTCCTTCAAGGTGCTGTTGAAACCGCGGCAAACAATTATATATCTTAATAAATTAAAATTAATAACACCGTTTATGGATGTTTACCCATTACTATTAGTTGCCTTGGCCGTGTTTAGATACTAAACGACCTCCCGTACTCGCAGACAGCACTATTTACTAAGAATTATCTCTTGTGTAGCATAAACCAATAATTTTATCTCCATATTGATCTGTGAGTAATGTATTATTAATTCATTATTATTTATTGCCTGTTAAAAGGTTTATTTAGGAATGATGAGAACGAGTATTTATTACAAAAGCTAATGATTTACTAATAATATCAATAACTACAAACAAATCATTAGAGGGTCAAGGAAAATTATGCTTGCCGTGATCTGAGTCCCGACATTAATTAGATGCCAGAATTTCTGTCGACAACCAATCTTATCAAGATATCGTGTTACCCAGCAATGGGTTGTAGAGGTCAGAAGGCAGAAGCTCCGAGGTTCTTGTTACTAGGAAGCTGAAATTTAGTATGGATATGTATATTGATCACGCTGAGAAAGTGGTAAAATAAAATTTTGAAAAATATTTTTTTTAGGGTAGCTCCCAAACACGTAAAGTGGGGATGAATATTTTTTTCTCGCGTACCCCTCCGTGTGGGGTATCGTTAGATAGGTCTTTCAAAAATAGTGTGGGTGTGTGAAGACCATTTTTCGGTTAAGCGAGCCATTTGCGAAATATCTAGATTTTAAGTGAAAATTTTTGTTCGATACGAGTTACCCCCCCTCTAACTTTTGAATGGCTATACCTAGAAATGTGAAAAAATCACAGACGTAGTACATGTAATGAACTTACAAGGAAAACTATCACGGCTAAGTAGGCTTAACCGTTTACAGAGTTATAGTCGACTAACTAAGACCTACTACGGAACCCTACTGCGCGTGGCCCGACACGCACTTGGCCGGTTTTTTTTTCTCACAAAGTAGCTCGGAGTCAGGCAGTTAGTGGAGTTCCACCCCCGTGTCAGCGCGCATCTTCGGCTGCAACCTTGATAGCAGTCGGATTTGAGAAAACTCTGATACTAGAGCTTGTTTGGTTAGTAAACCAGACACGTTAAGAAGAAGATGTTACATTGATTTTGATTAAACTAGAACCTGATTCCCAATATAACTGGAAATTGACATATTTTGTGTAATAAAAGTCTTGATAAGGACTTGATACTTATTGGATGAAACTAAAATGACTTTGCTAAGAATAGAAACGTCAATCAAATATGTAATGATTACTACTAATATACAAACACATTTGCTATTGAATTGAATGATAGTGACTGCGTTTGTGACCACTAAGCCAACAATAAGTCCAGTAATTAGATAAACGTTTTAGTATTATCACAAAGGATCATCCAATATAACGCTTCGAAACGAATCAAACTTTATCCACTCGAAAAAAAACGAACAGGCATCATTAAGGCCCAAATTACAAATCTAAAAACGGTGATGCCCATCTGGCATCAACTGTCACCATCCTTCTTATTGGCCCAATTTATTTTAGGATACGCCCGATTCGCCGAAGAGCTAAGACGAGCTAGAATTGGCGGAGCGACCTTAAAACTAAAACAGGACTCTGAATCACTCTTGTTTCGTTATTCATGGCATCAATTATGGGGCCTCATTCTTCACTCTGCCAATTTTCTATTGTATGTATCTGAATTTATTATCAGCTTGTTGTTGTGTCTAATCTTGTACAGTGTTTTGTATATCCGTTACTGAATTTTTTACTGGCTGTCTCTAAGGCAAAATGCTTCAACTCAAAGATTAATGATATGAAGTGACGATACTGGGGCATATTGGTGTAACTCCAGCTCCACGGTTGACTGGCTAAATGGCTTGCCTAGCGTTGAAGCATTTTGCCCTATCTTTCTCAAAAAGTGACGATACTCATATAGACTACATAATACACGTAATAATACTGGTGCTTCCTGGTCTAGCTCCAGTCCCACGGTTTACTGGTGAGAACTTGCAGTGTATTCCACTTCCACAAGAGGTACTTTCTGTCCTGCCTCGTCTGAACTCTCTCGTTGATCTTCTAGTCGGAAACATGACTCGAGGTCTGGGCCTGCAGTCTCGACATTGATAGCGATGTCATCGCAAACTACCGATCGCTAAATATTAGCGAAAAAATTCGGTTGCCGTAACGACGATAACAATAAATGCAAGTCTCGACAGACGAGATAGCGAACAAAATCACATCACTATGTTGACTTTGCGCTGTCGGTACACTTACGAAAATCGTATTTATAGTGCGGAGATTTTATTGTAAAATATTGGCAGTTAACAAAAATCTTTATATTAAAGGGAAAATTGGGGGACAAAATATTCTCAAATAATTATCTTTCTTTGAAAATTGTATAGAAGATAGGTAAACCTTATCATATTAACACTTTTTTGCAACGAAACGTGTAAATAGCTTGAACCGTTTTTAAGAATACAGTTAAACAAAGAACATAATAGTTCGCGTCCTTGCAACACAGACGTTGAACATGACAAACTTTATGTCTCCGACTGAAAGACTCGTTTCTATGGTCATGATGAATAAATTAAAAAAATACATGACAAACTGTCAATGTCAAGTTTGTTTGTTGACAAAATAGATTGAATCCGATCTGTTATAAATACTGATAAAAAACTGTTTTCCGATGTTGGGGGACAATGGCACAGGCGTAGTGTGTGCTCATACCTCAACTGGCGTTCTTGTCTGTCCAACACAGACATCTAAAAAACAAACTTCAGCACACCAAAGCATCTTTCAACGATACCCCTGGCTGAACGATGAGCATTTGTATATTTCCACTCCGGTCCGCACACTCAAGGCATTGATTCTTTAAAGGAGGCATCAACCATGGTTCCATCGGATATCCATCATCAGTTACAAGAATAAACATAGAAAGTACTTTCAACTGCCAAATGAGAAACCTCTTCTAGCCAGATTATAATGTATATTTATTATTATTTACCAAGCAGCCATGTACTTCACCTTCGCCTACACACTTCCTGGAAATAGCATTCAGTGGCACCTTAACGCACCCGTGTAAAGATAATCGCCTAGCAATAAGACTAGTCTGAATGTGATGGTATAAGAATCTTATGGGAATAGTGGCATGCGGTATTGTGTCAGTGATACGAGACCTTGGAGACGGCACCCAGGAAACCCGCAGACGTCACCTACTAAAAGGATTACAGTCGTAGTTAGACATCGAGGGTGGTCTGAAAATGAGGTTTTTTCCCCATGGGGTTAGGACCACCATTATGGTGTATAAAGATCAAGGCGTCATAGAAAACTTTGCTCCAGGAGAGATGAACCTCACCAGAAGAGTTTCCAGGCCACCATTACTCGACAAGTAGAGCCGCACGGCGTCTTTGGGCACATGGGTCTAATTATTATTTACTGATATTGTGTATGTTAGACTAAGGTACATATGTATTACATTTTCGGATAGGGGACTTTATTCCCTATCTCATGATATATAACAAGTGTATTTTATGTAAACTACTGACGAATAAATACAAGCCGCAGAGTTCTACAGTTACATCGCAAAGTGTTTTATTGTGTCTGTCCCTTGTGTATCCCGTTTCCTCGGCTGCAAATGTGGTATCCTATCTGATATGATATCTTGTGGTACTCTATCTTGCTGACTCTTCCGACTACGCATTAAAGGGTGCGTGGGGGCGTAGTGCAACCAGCGCGAAGAGTTCGGGGTTTGCCGAGGGTTGTGTGCAAACGCGACAGAGGCGAGTCACGGCTCGCCGTGTCAGTCATGCCCCATCGATGAAACTTCTGTGGAGCATTTCTAAACTGTTCTTTAAATGCACACCGTTCTTCTTGGATCATGGGAAATTTAACATAGCTATTCATTAATAGCCAAAGACACAACATGTATTACTGGGTTTAGTGGCTTTTGGCGTATGCTACAATCCCACTCCAAGCCAACAAGTAGTTGGTAGCACCCACTTGCGTAAAATCGAAGTGCCTTCGGTATCTATTAAGAAAATAATTAGAAGTACTTAGAGACTAGAAAAAATCAAGAAATATTATTTAGGCATGGAGCCTAGACGACTTGGGACTCCATAAAACGTCGGTAACGCCGAATAGATTGGCGAAGTTCACCAACAAGCTCATGAAACAACCTAAGAACCAATGCTAACGATCGTAGCGATCACTTATCGGGCTGCCAAAAATGGTCGCTAGGAAATTCGATAATATTACGATACATCGGTATCTTAGCAACAATATTTGTCAAGTTTGCGATGACAGTCGATAGCTTTGGCAGTAGAGACTACCAAAAATCGTTGTGATCGGTTCGTTAGCACGTAGCGACCGATTTTTGTCGTAAAGTCATCGCTATCAATGTCGAGACTGCAGGCACTGGGGTCCGAAATCCAGCCGACATCGCTTTGTGAGTTTATACATTTCACAAAAGAGACCGAAGACAGGTAGATGGTGATGGTGAAAAACACCTTGACAACTCGGACACTAGGGCTGGTTAGGCAACGTTGTTAGGTTAGCAAGATCAGAAGAAGTAACTACTTACAAAAGAAATACCCTGTTTCCAGAAAAATCGTGATGACTAAGCAGACTAACTAGATGCATACATGCTTGAGTGATGTTCATGTAGAACAAATCATAACGTAACCACCTTAGGTTTATTCAGTATTCATAGGATTTTACCTTGGTGTGGTTTTGTGGGAAAGTCCCCTCAATTCGTGAGCTCAAGTAAATGGATGAAGGTCAGGCGATGACAACCCGATGCAAATGACAGGTGTACTGTGACATTGTAACATAAAGGTGCCCCTGTGTGCCTGTTTGTGGTTTCTCGAATTTGAATACAAAATAAAATTCATGTAGGACGTGATTGAATGCTTACGTATTCAAAACGACAAATGATAATATGAAGGTCGAATGAGGATACGTTTGGCAGCAAATGTTATTAGAAGACAATAGACGAAAATAAAATTGTATTTAGTAGATTTTATTATTGTATTTAGATCGTAGCAGAGGAATATCAAGTACGTTGGTGACTTTTCTTGCATACCTACTCATAAAAAGCATTTATATACTTACTAAGTTCTTAAGCCATAATGGACACTAACCCAAATGGTCATTACCCTTATTCGATTCTTTTACCAAGACAAAAACAAAATTTACAACAATTGACAGAATACTCGTAACGAATTCCAAATAATTTTCAATTATAGGTACCTATACAAAATGCTAGCTAACCTTGAAATTGGAAACAGCTAGTCACTCTGGACTTTTTATTTTCTTTTCAATAAGAATATACTTGGGCAGTATTTTCTGTACAATCAAAACTTTAAAAGCTTCCTATTAAACTGTCAGCATGAAGAAAAGTCTAGTAAATATATTGGCGAAGTCCGACAGCTTAATGTATTTGTTCAGCATAGAGGAAGTGATGTGTAGGTGTAAGATTTTATTTACCCGGATAGATGTAGAGATCGAAACACAAATTTTGTTAATCAATCAATGCCAAGCAATGAAATCTTTAGACTGATTGATAATGATCGTAATTAATCTAAATAACTAGTTAATGCGGAACCTGATACAATCATTATTGATTGAGCTTGACGAAAACGGCAAACAGTTAATGATGTTGAAGACAATTATGATAAATGTGAAGGAAGCAAAATATGACTTATTAAAATAGAGATACTGTTGAGAATCAGCTTTTATTTACCCATCCTTTTTCGTGGACGTTGCAGGGGATGAGATGAGATATACCATAATAAATAGAACTTGTGTTAAGAGAAATAAGTTTCAATGAGATACCATTATCTGAACGATTTAGTTCCTGCGAGTGATTACCCTGCAGCTCGTACAGTTAGTTTCCAAATGAAATTTTGTTAAGTAAGTGCCAGGATTCAGGAGAGTCAGAGTTCCTGTTGAACTTCGGACCTTGTGGTCGTCATAAATATTTGCTCGAAAACCTGCGGTTTCTACTTTTCCAAATCAAACCTTGCAAGCCACCTCATTTATAAAGTACTAGCTGTTTCCCGCGGTCTCACCCGCATCCCGAGGGAACTACTTAGCGCACCCGGGTAAAAAGTAGCCTATGTTGTTCCTCAGGGTCTATTCTATCTCTTTACCATATTTCATTTATATCGGTCTAGTAGTTTTGGCGTGAAAACGTAACAGACAGACAGACAGACAGAGTTACTTTCGCATTTATAATATTAAGTAAGGATTGCTTATAGGTACCTAAACTGTTTCAAGTTATTGGTATTTTGTAAAACGTGACCCGTCTATCTATGGCAGTTCTTAAGGAATAACACATTAATATTGTGTTATTTCCTTATTATTACATTTTCCTGGAGGAAAACCACGGCGCAGACGATACTGGTGATCAGTTTTGTTTATTTGTAAATCCGGCAAAATGGACATCACTATCTGGTTAGTAGGATTTTTAGTGCTCACTTTAGTAAGAGCTACATCATCCATATAAGTAGACTAGCATTCCGCCAGTGGCTTCGCCCGCGTGGGCTATAAAAATGAGAAAGTTTCATACAAATTTTGCCCCACTTTTTCACTCCCTTAGGAATAGAATTTCGGATAATCCTTTCTTATCGGATGCCTACGTCATACAAAGAACACACCCTCCAAGTTTCAGGTCTCTACGATCAGCGGTTTAGGCAGTGCGTTGATCCGTCAGTTATTCCGGAAAAAGCATTTTATATGTATAGTATGCTGGTTCGAAACCTGGCAAGTACCAGACTTTTCTAAAGTCATATGTACTTTCTAAGTATATCTCAGACACTACTAACTAACAGTAAAGGAAAACATCATGAGGAAAAAAGTCTGAAATCGCTAATCCGCCTTGAGCTAACGTGGTGATCGATGCTCATGCCTTCTCTGTATGAGAAAAGGCCTGTGCCCAGCAGTGGGATAATATATAGGCTGATGATGATGATAATCACCACTATCACTATGTTTTAGTACAGAAAATACAGTTTTACAGATCATTTGTAGCATTATTTAGAACGTGCCAGTAAAGAGAACTCGCACACTAGTTAGCCAGCCACAACCTTGGTAGCAGTGGCTTCCTCCGGCCGAGCCGCAGCCTGTGGCCAATTGCGCGACGTGCTTATGATGTCTATATTCGTGGGCTCGTGGTCGTCAAGTGCGCGAGATCCCTAATCGTTAAAATGGCGTCCCAAATGACAATTTACAAGCAGATTTACTCCGCCCACACCATCCCCGACTAACAAATTATTAACGCTCAAAGTAAGTTAATAAAGCAAGCGGCGTCAAGTGACGAATAAGTAATTATTACTGTAGTTAATGATCTTCTAAATCCCTTAGTACTGCAAGTGTCCGCAATAAATCAAGTGGCGCCAGTGGCCGTGAGTCACAGATCGACGTCGGCGCGGGCGCAGCACCGTACACCTACTATTTTTCAGCTAATTCTATTTACAGACTTTATATTAATTGCTCACTTAGTTCGGCCAGCGACAATGGCATTGTGTGAAGTTGAATTGAGGCCTTAAAATGTTGATTGGCGATTATTTACTACTTATCTTAATATTTTAGGTGGCTCAAACTCACTAACTGAACAGATTTTCATGATTTGCGACTTATGAATGCTATAGTTATGTCGTGGTGGCCAAGAGGTAGAGGAGCTTAAGTACTTCAAAATCTCACAAGTATCTACTAATCCTTACTATCCTTACTAATATTATAAATGCGAAAGTAACTCTGTCTGTCTGTCTGTTACGCTTTCACGCCAAAACTACTGGACCGATATAAATGAAATTTGGTACAGAGATAGAATAGACCCTGAGGAACAACATAGGCTACTTTTTACCCGGGTGCGCTAAGTAGTTCCCTCGGGATGAATCGGGTGAAACCGCGGGAAACAGCTAGTCAAGTCATATAATATACTTTATGAGCTTATATACGCCACTAGCTTTCCGCCAGCGGCTTCGCCCGCGTGGGCTATACGAATTCAAATTAAAAACGATAGAGTTTCATACAAACTTTGCCCCCCTTTTTCACCCTCTTAGGAGTAAAATTTCGGAAAATCCTTTCTTATCGGATGCCTACGTCATACAAAGAACTACGATCAGCTGTTTGTTTAGGCTGTGCGTTGATCCGTCAAGTCATCCAGGACAAAGCATTTTATATGTATAGATTAGAAAAGGTGATAAGTTAAGTGAAATCGCCCATCTACCTTGAGCAAGCGTGGTTATCATTGCTCGTGCTTTCAATGTACGAAAAGAAAACTTAACTAGTAGGACAATAAATCGGCTGATGATAATGATGCCTTAGTTATGTATGCGGTGAAAAAGCTTTCTGTTAAATTTGAATCTCGAATTTTCAGCGTCTACTCACGCTATGTTCCATGAATATTTTTTATATGAAAGTAATCTCGAGAGAAAATGAAATTACTTATACAATATAATATAAAAAGCGCTCTCGATTACTATGTACATAAATTACCGATGTCTGTTATCCGGTTAACCCTGTCACTTCTAATGAAACGCTAAGCTAAAATCCATTGCATAGCGCCCCTCGTTCGTAGCGACATAAAATACGTGCCACGTCTGTGTAGGGTTACTTTCCCCTACCATTTGAATGGGTCAGATTTATTTAATCTTACAGATTTTTTAGACTTTCTAGACTGCAAAAGATTGTAACTAAAGGTGTAAAATGATAATTTCATGAAGATATAAAGTCGACTGTGTGTAGCGCACGATTTTCGGGTCTTTCGCTAGGTGTGATCTACAATATAATTATTATTATGATTATTTTCCTATAAATCTGTTTTTTTTTTTTAATTTCCGTTTTCCATCAAATATTAGCTATTGCCATTGTCCAGACACAGAGCTGTTATCGACATGGAAAAACCGGGGATTAACAATTGTTGAATATACTTAATAATAGGTACCTACATTTATCTAAACAAAAATCCAACATGTGCGTTAACTATTAAAAGTATCAAGGGACTTCTCACTTCAATATAACGGTCGTTGAACTCATAATTCCAGAAAAAACTCGAGTTTCAATAGTAATTCCCGTCGCGTCAGGGGCGAAGGCGTAGGGCGCCAGGACGGCGCGACGCTCCCGCCGCCCGGGCGCCGCCCCGCCAAATAAACGACGTATATTATAGTCTGTACTACTTCGAAAACTTCCCTCTCTTTGTTGGCTATTTATTCATCGTCTTTTGAAGAGCCGTTCCTAGTATTGAGGTGTGATGAAAGTTGGTACGCAGAGGAATTTTAAAAAAGGTTATTAAAAAGGCCCTTTTCTTTTCCACTTATAATATTTACCATTTGTTTTGTTAACAAGGCGAGTATCTTTTGCGGTGTTTTGAACATTTCGCGATAACGCCATGTTTACTACGAAAGATAAGATTAAATTGTCATGGGGTCGACAACTAAACTGATTGTTCTAATGGAGAAAGAAATTTCAAGGCAAGGCAGGGTAATCTACGACACCGTTCTTTTTTTTATGGGACAAGCCCGCCACACTATTCCCAAACACTGCAACTCCTGAAAGACAGAATCAACAGTGGCGACCACCAGAAAATGCCGAGACAACAAAGCTGACGAGTCCCAGAGAAATGTTTTTTTTTACTGTCTTGGAACCCATAATGATTGATAAAGACGACACTGTTCTATGTATTTTTAACCCTCGATAAACAAGATTAAGGAGCGCTAAAAGTTTAACGGGTGTATCTATGTGTCTATCAACCAATTTGTAGGCTGTTTGGCAGGGCCGTCTCTACCCGGGGGTGCAAGGGGTGCGAGGCACCCGGGCGCATGGTCTTAGGGGGCGCAAGTCGATCGTCTGAATCGTACCATGCGTAAAATCAGTTTTAAAAACTACTTAACAAAAATTTATATACATTATTCAGATTGTTTATAATGTAACTTTCGGCATATTTGCCTTGTGACTTGTGATGTGAATTTATTATTTAATTTAGATCTTATTGTTAAATCAATTAAATATATTATATGCCAACAAGCACAGGTGGCAAATTTTAAGAGCTTACGGCTATAAATCGGGCACGCGCCCTTTGATACCTACGCGACACTTGCTTTTTAACCAACTTTAAAAGAGAATGTTCTGTGGCGACCCTTATTTATGCTTGTTTGTATGTCCGCGATTTTCTCAAATGTGACTGATCCGCTTTGAATAGGGTTTTCGTTATTCAAATGCATATTTTCAAGGAAGGTTTTAGTATATAGCATATTGGGCTCTTATTAAGATCTCCGGAGATAGTCTATGGAACTTTTTAACTAACAGCAAAGGTCCCGTGATTGCAATCTAATTTAGATAAATTACAAACCGATGCATTAAAAAGCGAGATTTTTTTTTGCAAAAAATGGAACTGACTTCAATAAAGCTACAAATAAAAAATAACTAATACATCGCTCTAGAAATCGGTGGCGAAAATATACAAAACATAATTTAAAATAACTTGATTTCTAGTACTCATCATATGAAAGGGAGAAGAAGAAATAAGAAAAGGGGCTCATAGGCGATGATGGAGTTATAAGCGAATGTGCGACAAACACACGGACGAAGTACCGGGCAGAAGTTATTTATTTATGTAATGGTACACACAAAATAAGGTTTGGTTGGCAAGGGGCGCAGGCTCATTTTCGCACCCCGGCGCCCAATAGGGTTAAGACGGCCCTGCTGTTTGGGATAAAGAGTAGCCTACACCATCTCCAGGGTTCCATCTATCTCTCAATACCAAGTGTCATCTGAATCGGTTGTTGTTTGACTGTGACACCGTAACAAACAAACAAAGAACCAAATAAACTCATATTCGCATTTTATAATATTAGTTAGAAGGACGATCATGCCTTTTATAAGCCGGGAAATAATTGAGAACAGGGTCGGCAGATGATGACAATGATTCCCGCAACGCTACCATATAACAGTGACTCATGTTATCCGAACAATCTAACAATTAAGTACACACAATTACATTTTCGCTGTAGCACAATAAATCAGTCGTTCATTATGTACGCCTGATCAGCCTTCAGATATCACTGAACATAAAACTATAAATAAATAAATTATAAGCACTGCACACACCCATAAAACCAGCTGTTATGGGTGCCTAGACTAATACATATGGAACTCCTAACGATAAATAAGTACGTGAGATAAATATAGATTTTATTAGCATAGAATAAGGTGTGATTGTTTCTAAAAGATTGTAATGTACTGTTGTGTGTTGTGCTTAGAATTTCTGTTTCATCTAGAAGTTGAAAAACGGGATTCAATCGATTTGCTTGAGACCTCTGTGGATGGAGGTGAGTGGGACAGAGGAGAAGCAATGCTTTACCTTGATAAAAAATATCATAAGTATCAATCCAGGTTATAATCTATGTGTGCAGCAAATTTCATCCAAATCCTTACGGTAGTTTTTGCGTGAAATAGTTACAAACATACATCCTCAGTTCCTCACAAACTTTCGCCTTTATAATATTACTAGCTTCTGCCCGCGACTTCGTCCGCGTGGAATAGTGGTGGAAAACCCAAATATCTTACGGAACCCTATTTTTTTCCAAAATAAAATTTAGCCTATGTTACTCGTGGATAATGTAGCTTTCGAATGGTGAAAGAATTTTTAAAATCGGTCCAGTAGTTTTTGAGCCTATTCATTACAAACAAACAAACAAAGTTTTCCTCTTTATAATATTAGTGTAGATTAGTATTAGGCTAACGTAATAAGAAATTATTAAGTACTGGCTTATTTTAAAAGATGATTATTACATAGGTAGGTACCCACTTGTTTCACAAACTGCAACATCATCATCTGCCTAGTCTTTTCCCAACTAGGCTTCCATTCTCAACCGGATGCAGCTGAGTGCCAGTGTTTTACATGGAGCGGCTGCCTCTCTGACCTCCACAACCCAGTAACTGGGTCCCAGTTACCGCTTGCTCGTGCTTTCCGAGGCACAGAGGAGTCTCGCTATGACATAGATGGTCACCCATCAACGGAACGACCGCGCTAAGCGCAGCTTAACCTTTGATCGGTCGACCCGTTAAGCTGTTACTGCAACAATGACAAAGAAATTTAGACACATATTTATATCCACTTCAACAATGTGAAGAGAGATATAGATAACTATTAAGTATTATATTACATCACCAATTTGATGAAGTCTACTTGTTGTATAGTGGTATATTTTTTATCTTGTGGAAATCCTATTGATTAATGTTTCTTTCAAAAGCGAACCCAAATCATAGTCAATGTTGAAAACATTTTGTGATTGTTCATATCATAATTAATATTACATTTATTGGAGTACTGTATGGGAAGGGTAACAACGGGACCCTATCACTAAGCGTCCGCTCTGTCCGTCTATCCGTCCGTCTGCCTGCTAGCTGTATCTCATGAACCATACTAGGAAGAGAGCAGTTTTTCTTACAAATTCTCGCAATAACAACAAATAAAAATAATCTAAATAAATATATTACAATCATCAACACATAATATATTATATCTTTATGGTTCGACCGGTTTTATAATCTCTCAACTCAGCGATAGGAAATAATTAGCTCAATGAACCGATCGTCACCTGCGCCTCGTCACGTACCCATAATCTCAAGTCATTCATTACTCCATGCCACCAGATAATTATAGAAAGCATGTGTGAATGGTTCAGTGGCGTAACTATAGGGTGGCAGGGCTGGCAAAATGCCACGGGCCCCCGACCCAAGAGGGCCCCGGCCCAAGAGGCCGCCAGCTCAGCAATTTTTTTTTAACATTGCATTTAATTGAGAGGCGCCTTAGGGGCCTTAGGGCCTTAGGGGGTGGCGAACGGGGCACTCGCCCGGGGCCTCGCTCTTGCAGGGGCCTCGCGCAACAACCCGAGCAATATTTTTTTTAATTCAATATTTTTTAATTTGCTTGAAACACTTCAAGCTCGGTTTCAGTAGAAACCATGGATGTATTATTCGCATAATATATTTAAGGTAGAAACACAGAGAATCTCCAAACGCTACACTATAAAATATCGTATACCTACCGCTACCGCTCGGTGCATACCCCATGTACGTATGTTTCATTACGTTCGTCAACTTATTCACTTTACGCTTATATATTACCTTTATAGCTGTAGGCTTTGACTTATACATAATATATAGGGCAGGGCGGAATTGTCCGAAGAACTTAATGTCATCTCGGTGCTGAAATAGGTTTAAATTTAACAGAAAAAAATTACTGAAGTTTTTCCCAATATTGACATTGTCCTGAAAATTATTGCTACTACACGTGTTACCTCTGAAGAAATGCGTTTTTGAGACTAAAAATTATTAGGAATTCGATGACACTCAGTGCCGGATTAACCACGAAGCAGGAGTAGCGATTGCTACGGGCCCCGCGCCTAAAGGGGCCTCGGGCATCCCAACCGGCCGACCTCGCGTGAGCGTATTTTGTTGCATACATACATATATATAATTGAAGACCTGTGGCCCCCACACGAAAAACGTGAAATTCAAGGAAGCAAGAGTTGATTAGAGAAAGCATCGAGATTAGTCAACAGTCAGGGAAACCCTGAAATTCTTGGCGAAAAACAAATATTATTTATTCCCTATAATTTTATTATTTTATTTTTATGTATTATTTTATTGTCTCGCTGACGAAAATTCGCGCTCGCTGCGCTCGCGCTTTCAATTATATATTCTTATATCTTTTCAGATTCTATTTTTGTTACAATTTTTTATTTATTATTATCATGTTACAAAAAAATTCACGCTCGCTTCGCTCGCGCTTCCAATTGCTTATTCCTATTTATTTGACATTTTGTTTCTGATACTATTTATTGAAAAAACCCTATAATATTCATGCTAAAAAAATCGCGTTCACTTAGCTCGCGCTGTCATCTACAGTAAACCCTATAGGTTATCTGATATATGCCATGGTAAAATAACTAAATAACTCATATCTTCCTTCCAAAACGACATTACTGAGTTAGGAAAATATGGCAAAACGGAATAATAGGTAGAACGACGTGTATCGCTTTATGGAATTTGAAAAAATCACAAAGCAGCTCGGATTCAGAAAATTGGTGGTATTACTACCTGTCGTCGTATCGTATATGTTATCCATACACGCGTATTGAATGTTATTTTTTACCACTATACACTTAAGACGCATAGCAGATCAAGGGCCCCTCGATCAAATTTTCTGCGGGCCCCGCGCTTGCTTAATCAGGCACTGAAGACACTAATCTGCTTTAATTAAAGATTTAGTCTTAGGAAAAGTTGCTCTTTGTGTTTATTAACTATTCTAAATCAACCAATACTATATTGTTATTATATATTATATTAAACATTTAAAAACGTAAAAAAATATTTATTTAAGTATAAATCTTAAGCATTTCTTATCAAACATATAACCGGGGATTGTCCCTGGGTGCCTTTCTATAGTGTATACAGGTACAATAACCGGTCATAAGTCATGATCACATTTCATAAAAGTTATCTGAAAGGGCTTCTGCGTGTTGGCTTCGGGCCCACGTTCGCCTCCCAAAGGTCCGGGACTCTGTAGTCCCGTGCATAGTAAAGAATGTGATAATTATTAGAATTAGCCTAAAGACGAGGGCCTCGCAAAGGCCTGCCGCCCGGAGCCTCGCAATGGCTAAGGCCGCCGCTGATTATGTAAATGTATAAACCCATGCTCTTGAAAATAAAATTGTTATTAACTGTTGGATTACTACTTTAAGTGGTTTATCTATCTATACTTATAATAAATCTGTAGAGAGGTCAATTCTGTACATGAAATATTTTTCCAAAATAACTATCAGGGGGTGATTAGGGATCGATACTGATGCCAAAAATGCAATCAGTAAAAATTTTGTCTGTCTGTCTGTCCGTCTGTCTGTCTGTCTGTCTGTCTGTCTGTCTGTATAAACTCTATAGAAACAAAAACTACTCGACGGATTTTCACGAAACTTGGTACAATTATTTGTCATACTCCTGAGATGGTTATAGTATACTTTTCATCACGCTACAATCAATAGGAGCAGAACAGTGAAGGAAAATGTTGTCATTTTGTTTAAACGCGCTAATCTCAGGAACCGCTGGTCCGATTTAAATAATTCTTTCAGTGTTAGATAGTCCATTTATCGAGGAAGGCTATAGGCTATATATATATCATCACGCTAAGACCAATAGGAGGGGAGCACCACTATTCCACGCGGACGAAGTCGCTGGCAGAAGCTAGTTAAAATTAAACTAAGTACAACGTGACGGGCCTTACTGATAGGGCCCCATCAAAAGAATTAGCCACGGGCCCCAGATGGTATAGTTACGCCACTGGAATGGTTACATGTTTCAAAACATAATTTGTTGTACGGCACACATGTTGGAAATTAGGCTCGTGATTATCAGGAAGCGGTAAAGAGAAAATAGAGATTGTACATGGGCTGTACCACCACGTGTTTTTGCAATCACTATTCAAGTTTGAGAGCGTGACCCAGCTACTAACGTCATATAGCTCCTTCTTTTTTTCATAACGAAAATAATCTTTTTTTGGCACGTCATGGTAAGGCCCCAGGAATGGAATCTATACTAATATAATAAAGCTAAGGAGTTTGTTTGTTTGAACGCGCTAATCTCAGGAACTACTGGCACGATTTGAAAAAAACCGGCCAAGTGCGTGTCGGGCCACGCGCAGTAGGGTTCCGTAGTAGGTCTCAGTTAGTCGACTATAACTCTGTAACCGGTTAAGCCTACTTAGCCGTGATAGTTTTCCTTGTAAGTTCATTATATGTGCTACGTCTGTGATTTTTTTCACATTTCTAGGTACAGCCATTCAAAAGTTAGAGGGGGGGGTAACTCGTATCGAACAAAAAATTTCACTTAAAATCTAGATATTTCGCAAATGGCTCGCTTAACCGAAAAATGGTCTTCACACACCCATAATATTTTTGAAAGACCTATCTAACGATACCCCACACAAAGGGGTACGCGAGAAAAAAATATTCATCCGTACTTTACATGTTTGGGAGCTACCCTAAAAAAAAATATTTTTCAAAATTTTATTTTACCACTTTCTCGGCGTGATCAATATACATATTCATACCAAATTTCAGCTTTCTAATAACAAAAACCACGGAGCTATGCCGCGGACAGACAGACAGACAGACAGACAGACAGACAGACAGACAGACGGACAGAGCGAAACTATAAGGGTTCCTTGTCGGACTACGGAACCCTAAAAATTCTTTCAGTGTTAGATAGCCCATTTATTGAAGAAGGCTATAGGCTATATGTCATCACGCTATAACCAATAGGAGCGGTGCACCACTATTAGACGCGGACGAAGTCGCGGGCAGAAGCTAGTCTATCTATACATATAAAATACTTTGTCCTGAATGACTGACGGATCAACGCACAAATTAAATCGCTGATCGTAGAGACCTGAAATTTGGAGGGTGTGTTTTTGTATGACGGAGGCATTCGATGAGAAAGGATTTTTAGAAATTCTACCCGTAAGGGGGTGAAAAAGAGAAGCCAGATTTGGGTGAAACTCTGTCATTTTTTATTTGAATTTGCATATAACACGCGGGCGAAGCCGCTGGCGGAAAGCTAGTTACCACTAAACAACTTCGAAGTCAAGTCAGAAAGGTACCTATTCTCTATAAATTTCAATATCAATATTTGATGATAGATATGATGAAGCTAGCTAACAATTAAATTCATACCTGGCAAAGAATCCTACTAATATGAATGCGAAACTTTGTGAGAATGTATGTTTGTTACTCTTTCACGCAAAAACTACTCAATGGATCTGGATGAAATTTGGTACACACATAGTTTATAATCTGGATTACCACATAGGATACTTTTTACCCGGGTGTGCGAAGTAGTTCTCTCGGGATGCGGGTGAAACCGCGGGAACAGTTAGTCTGGTTATAAAGTAAAGCTTCATATAATAGTTGTTGAGAATGATATGCTAAGGTAAACTTCACTACATATAATATCTTGTCTGCCTGTCACGCTCAAGTATGTGCAGATACCTATAGTCTGATACAGTAAACACATTTATTAAGTTGAAGCACAAGTAGAGGTCATGGAAGTAGAGTGACCATGATGGTTGTCCCGACAGAATACTAATTAAAAATAATAAAAGTTAAAGGGATGAGTTTGAGTTTCAGATTCCATTACCAGTGAAAAAGTTATTGGGTTTTTCCATGAGAAATTTATCAGCCCCAAAGTACACTTGTGTGCGTAGATTAAAAAAACAAATATGCAATTTTTGTATTTTGTTTTGCCACCAAGAGCTATGAATACATGAATACTGTTTCGCATGTTTTTCGCTAGATTTCCGCCAGTGTACCTATTATCTTTCATTTGGTCAGCAGTATAGGTACTTTATGACAATCGAGTGTGTATACTGATCTAAAAAAATCGCTTACGTTAACGTTACGATTACATTATTACCTACGTTCGTGCTAGCCCGCCAGCAATCAATTAATATTCGATTACTTTGACTTTGACATGACCTTGACCCGCAGAATCTTCCGTAATGTCCAACGATTCCATGGTCACCCCATAACCATAAACATTTTACTATAGAACCGTCCTCGTTGAGATCGTAAAGCTGTCTGTGGTTATGTGTAAGTGCAATACATGCATTTTGTGTCACGTTGGGTCTCATGCAAGGCCTGACTCGCTTCAAGGACAACCAGAAAGTAAATAAACAGCTTATATATTTTACGATTTCACACCCACACTTTGCCTATTTTTCGCTTATAAATACATAATCATCTACCTAGCCTTTCCCAACTATGTTGGGGTCGACTTCCCTAAACCGGGTGCAGCCATGCAGCTGAGTACCAGTGTTTTACAAGGAGCGGCTCCCCTATCTGACCTCGACAACCCAGTTACCGGGTAACACGATACCCCTTGGTAAGACTGGTTGTCAGTTTCTGGCTTCTAACTACCCGTAACGATTGTCAAAGATCTACAAATGATAACCGGGACCAAGCTTAACGTGCCTTCTGAGGCACGGAGGAGTCTCGCTATGACACAGATGGTCACCCATCTGCGGACCGACCGCATTAAACGCAGCTTAATCTTTGATCGGTCGACCCGTGCAGGCTGTTACTTAGCCACGAGTTCCTCAGTTTTTCGCTTATACGTAGGTAATTGAGATAATAAGTGGTGGCCTAGTGGGTTCGAAACCTGGCAAGTACCAATGTGATTTTTCTAAAGTCATACGTACTTTCTAAGTGTTTCTTAGATACCACTGACTAACGGTGAAGGAAAACATCGTGAGGAAACCTGGACTCAAAAAGTCTGAAACCACCAATCCGCCTTGAGCAAGCGTGGTGATCAATGCTCATGCCTTCTCTGTATGAGAAGAGGCCCGTGCCCAGCAGTGGGACAGTATATAGGCTGATGATGAATTGAGATTCGCATAATTGGTAAAAAGTAGAACACACGAGTAGGTACTAATTTAATAAATATTTTCAGGAACCTGATAGGTACCGAATAAGTCATAATTAATTTCATTGTATGAAAAATTGCCATTAGCATTAACTAAGCAGACCGTGACATCGATGAATAAATTAACAATATTTCCCTATGGAGTCGTTTGACATGTATCCTAATTATTTTTGGCGTGTAATAGGTAGCTGACCACAATATAGGTGCTAATATTAATTAGAACACATCAATAGATATGAAGGAAGGAAAATTTCAAATAAAATCGCATCGTTTTGACAAACAATAAAGTATTTTTTTTAACATTTACCTTAAAATTTTCCTTGATTTAAAAATATTATCAGGCACCGTTTTAAGCGTTAGAGAATCAGGTGTCCATATTTATTTTAATACCTATATATTTATTTATTTTCTCTACTTGACCTCTTGCAGGGTGCTTCTAACAGCATTTGACCTGCTTAACCGGACAATGTGGCAAGGTCCTAATTTTATTAATTAAATTAAGGCCTCCAGCCCAGGTTTAATACCTATATAACAAAGTGTAGCTTATATATATCTAAGGCGTATTCTAGAACGATACCTTCTCAAGCATATATCTTGTTTTGAGCATAGAATTGGACGGGGCTGTGGGATTGTTCGAAATAGTTACCGCGGCGACCAAAAGGCGACGGAAGGAACATAGATGGGTTTTAATCAGCAAAAGTCTGACACGTCTTCCCGCCCCGCCCACAGTAATAAGAGCCATTTGATTGGCGGAAACTAATAGACCACTAATTCAGCATTTCAGCTGCCTTCGGTTAGACTGAAAGCCGACCTTAACGTAGTTGGAAAAATGCTAGGTAGATGATGATGTTTGGTGAAATCTATTTGAGTCTGAGTCAGGTGTTGTACGGATGTAATTCTTGGAAGACATGAACTAAAAAAGTTTTTCAGTTGAATACGAATTTTCAAAGTTTTAACTGTAAAATATAAATAGCAACTACTTTTGAACACTTCTTATTATCGACTTAATAGCGTCTCCTTAACCACATCGTTATTAGCGCAGACATTTAGGTATTCCACATATAACAAATAACCACAAAGACTAACTTCGTCAATAACAAACACATTTTATTGCAAGGATCGGAAAAACCCATTGCCGCCATATTTGTATTGTCCAGAATTCCTTGAACCCTGTCTTGGAGGGAAAGAGTGAGATTATGGAACATTTGGTAAGACGTTAGAGGTCTAGTTATGTTAGATGTGTGCTGTTTGCTCAACACACTGTTGCGTGTTGAGTGAAAGTTACGAATGCATTTACGTTTGGCTGTGAATTGTGAATATGTTAAAGGATATTTGTTCAGGGTCAATGAACCTTTTAACAGGATATTACTGAAGTTAATGTTTTACCTGAAATGATGAGTTGTTGATTTCTCTCTTCAGACGTCTTCTTATCTAAATACCTACTGTTGATAATTTGTAAGTTACGGATCCGTAAACATTGATAAGATCTTATTAAATCATTTTATCAGGCTTGATTAATAGCATTTATAAAACCATTTACAAATAATTACATGACACAATTTATCTAAAAATTAACTTGATTTCATCCGGAATTTATTGAAATTGTAAAATTCGATTTATTACCTTTGCAGTTAATTCCATGAGTTACTTCGAAAATGAGTGATGTCATTGTATGCTATTGCCGTACAAAATCTATAAAAAGTAGATTGGTGTCATCCCAATTGTCAATGCAAAAAAAAAACGAAAATCAACCACCGCAGTATGTCAAGGGCCAGAAATATTAATTAAGGTAGGTTTTTAATGAAAAGGAAATTGTATTGTGTTTATTTGGGTCAATTGCTGTAATCAAGTAAGTAGGTAGATACCTACCATAATTTCTAGAAACAACGACTGAATGCGAACGAACGAAATCCGTGGAAATGACAAAATTATTAAATTACAGTTTTTTTTTAATTCCAAGTAAACACAATACTAAAATGAATGTCAAGGATGTTCGTTTTTCAAATTATGTATTTCCTAATTTGAAACCGTCAAAAGCTGTCAAAGCTCAATGCTAAGCACTGTTTACACGTACTCGCATGTGTGAAGTGCTCACTCGCCTTGACCCGAGGCAACTTTATACCATGTTCCCTTGATCACTGGAACGTTCGTCTGTGTTCAGTCTGTGTTCGAGTAAATACGTCCAAAACTCAAATACGAAAGTACTAAAATAGTTCCTTTGTGTACGCCAACCAATAAGTAATTTGTACCACGCAAAAAAGTTAACAAAAAATAATACCTAATCTGTTTTAAATTTTACGAAGTCCTCACTTCAACTCGAGTGTGAAATTAACAATGAACTTCTTTCGTAACTCATTCAGTGAAAACGTCAGATGATCTCACAAACCGTGAAATATGTAACCCTTACGAGCTGCTTGTAAAGGAATGTTGCTTTTTTTCTCACCGTGATATATGAGCAAAGCGAAGGAATGCATCACGCCTCTTTGGAATGCATTACTCGCGCTACTTAAAAATTTAAACTTCTTAATCAATTTCAGCTCTTATATTATAGTATTACAGTTGTTATTCCTTTGTGTATCAGTTTATTTTTAAAATGTTAAAGCTTTATTTAAGGGTGTTTACTATTGTCAAAGAATTTACGGCATGTTATTCCACAACAAACGCGTCAGTCACTTTAACGATCTGCCGTGAAGGTTTTATTTTGATGATAGATTTATTTCTTAGCAAAGGAATGAAAGGCAACGCCTGTAATCTTTATCTATATCTATACTTATAATAAATCTGTAGAGACGTCAATTCTGTACATGAAATATATTTCCAAAATAACTATCAGGGGGTGATTAGTGCCAAAAATTTAATCAGTAAAATTTTTGTCTGTCTGTCTGTATAATCGTTATAGAAACAAAAACTACTCGACAGATTTTAACGAAACTTGGTACAATTATTTTTCATACTCCTGAGCTGGTTATAGTATACTTTTCATCACGCTACAATCAATAGGAGCAGAGCAGTGAAGGGAAATGTTGTCATTTTGTTTAAACGCGCTAATCTCAGGAACCGCTGGTCCGATTTAAATAATTCTTTCAGTGTTAGATAGTCCATTTATCGAGGAAGGCTATAGGCTATGAGTGCGAACGAGAAAAAGTGAAGAACATTATAATATGATAAGAACGGTTCTGAGCATGAATGTGCTCTAGAATTCTAGATGAAGGCCAAAAAGGATGGACTGTATATGAGACGCCATTGCTAGAAAGAGGGTGAATGATGAAATGTTTGCTGTAATTAAATGTATGATTGTCTAGCTTTCCGCCCGCGGCTTCGCCCGCGTGGACAGTTTTTTTACACCTTGGATGACATTATTCAAGTTTTATTAGGGATCCCTAATTATTTCTGGAAATATAATATACACTTCGTAAAGATGTAGCTATCTACACGGTGAAAAGATTTTTAAAATCGGTCCAGTAGTTTTTGAATTAGAACCCTACAAACAAACAAATCTTTCCTCTTTATAATAGGATTAGTATCTTCTTCTATCTTCTTCTATACTTATAATAAATCTGTAGAGAGGTCAATTCTGTACATTAAATATATTTCCAAAATAACTATCAGGGGGTGATTAGGGATCGATACTGATGCCAAAAATGCAATCAATAAAATTTTTGTCTGTCTGTCTGTCTGTCTGTCCGTCTGTCTGTCTGTCTGTCTGTATAAACTCTATAGAAACAAAAACTACTCGACGGATTTTCACGAAACTTGGTACAATTATTTGTCATACTCCTGAGATGGTTATAGTATACTTTTCATCACGCTACAATCAATAGGAGCAGAGCAGTGAAGGGAAATGTTGTCATTTTGTTTAAACGCGTTAATCTCAGGAACCGCTGCTCCGATTTAAATAATTATTTCAGTGTTAGATAGTCCATTTATCGAGGAAGGCTATATATCATCACGCTAAGACCAATAGGAGCGGAGCACCACTATTCCGCGCGGACGAAGTCGCTGGCAGAAGCTAGTAGATTAATAAACCTTTACTATCTCAGTTAAACTGAACACATTATTTTTTGACAAAAAAAAACATCTACATATTTACGCATTACTGTTCAGCTACGTATTTATTACTTACTACTTATTTACTTACTTACTACTTATTTACTTACTTACTACTTATTTACTTACTTACTTATTACTTACTTACTTATTCTTCAAACATCAGGTGATTCTCGTAATCTCAACAGCCTACAGAGGCTAGGTGTACAAAAGCTACGTTATCAGGCTAATACCGAGAATTACCGAGGAACTAATGAAGTTAAACAAAGACTTTATCACGAGGCGAGGCACAGTAGGAAGTGGCCGAGGCACTACCAAAGCAAACGTTGACTCATACTGATACAGTATTCACTATAAAAGACATGTTTACTTAATTAATTCACTAGCTTGTATTATGAGAAGCAGCAAATATTGTTATTCATAACTATTTTTAGATCATTGTCATTGTAGTCGACAATTTTCTGGTTCGTTTTTTTTTCGGGGTTCCGTAATGATATTTTTACTTTATACTTTTATAATCTTAGAGGGATTACAGGTGAGAAAATCCGAAGTAATCCAAGTCAACTGTTTGAAATGAATCCTTCCTTGCAAGGAGTCCTCACACTGATGTCATTATTACCCTTGCCCATTATCAAGTTAACAGCAGCTTCAAATATGTATTATTTAGAATACAGTAAAGTACAGTAAAGCGATATTTCTGTAAAACGTGATTTTATGTGAACAGTGCATATAAGTAATGCCTACGCAAAACCTACCTAAGCAAAAATACACAAGCCCGGTTAAGCAGTCGACAAACTTCTAGGTTGACCTGCGAGATGCCATACAAAAATACGTTGAGTTTCTGAGATTTAAACTGCTGGCAGACCGACAGACGGGTGGACATGGTGAAACTATAACGAACTATTGTCTACGGAACCCTAAAAATGTGTAAACTTACAGGACATATATCTTACACCGTCTAATGTTTTACGCGGTGTTTAAGCTATGTATGTACTTACGCGGTGTGCTATGTACCACATGCAGCTCGCGACAGACATACTATTATTTTATACCTAATTATACAGTTTCCTTTAATGGTGATGTACCTTCATGATAATTAAACCGCAACACGTGACGTCGGGTAACGTGTTTATGAGAAGATGTTTATAATAAAACGAGATTTTTTATACTTCATTGCATATTGCACATAAATATTAATGTGTAAATACATATATACCTACCTAGATCTATTAAGATTTATTTCATTTACTAGCTTCTGGGCGACTTCGTCTGACTGTACCTACTTTAGAATTGATTGGGTTTTCATTTTATTGCGCGGAATCTTTATTCTTTTTCAAAAGCAGCCTAAGTTACTTCCTATTCTAACTCTCTAGATCAGAGAATGTCACGTCAGAATCAGTGCAGCAATTTCGGCCAGAATAAACGGACACAGACAAACAAAAAAAAAAGTTTTTTTTTTGGTAATTATCATGTAAACATCACTAACACAATCACAATCAGCATCTAAACCCAAACTTGACATTGACTTAAAGTCAATAATTTTATCTATTAAAGTGCTCGCTCGACCTCGACACCAATGCCAGACAAATCCAAGCAAATGAGATGGCCAACTTTATATTTTCAGCAATAAAAACCTTAAAAACCATTGCTTAAGGTCGAAAATTGTAAAACAAACTACATTGAGTAAAGTTCTATCATCGTTAAAGTATGTTCAACCTTTAAGCTTTAGACATAAGAGTCAAATTCGTTTAACGTTATTCGGAAGTAAATTACAAAATTAACAAAACCACAAAATGTTTTTTTCGACCTTTATTAAACTGAAACATTGTTTTTGTTGTAAACGAATTGTGGGTGTGACTGTTACCAAAAAAACTGTTTGTTGATCATTATTTTAACGTGCTTCAAGAAAGGAGGACTTGTTGAGTTTGGGCTAGATTCTTTTTATATAGGTACCTACTCATAGACCAATATTCTCGAGTGGGTACTGTTGAAGGTAGAACACCGAAATATGTACTTATTTAAAAAAAAGGTTACAAAACATAGGTGCCTACCTTGAAAGCTCGTAGCAATAATATGTCATATCGTTGAGCTCGCTATGTTAAAATGTTGTAAGATGATAAAAAATTGGGCCAATTGCGAGTCGGACTCACGCACGAAGGGATCCGTACCATTACCATCTATATAAAAGTCACGTTTGTTGTATTGGAGTCCGTTTAAATATTTATTCTGTTTTAAAGCGGCAAGAGAAATAGGCCTACATAACTCGTGAAAATTTCATGAGATACAGCCTGGTGACAGACAGATGGACGGATAGACAGCGAAGTCTTAGTAATAGTTTTTACCCTTCCGGTACGGAACCCTTAAAACAAAATGAATGTCAAACATAATGTCGAATTAAAAGTGGCATGGTAACAAAAAGCTTTAAAAGCAGTTTCAGTTACAGTACTTTTGGGCCTCTTTGTTTACAAACGTGGTAAGTAGGTAGACGAGCTGCAAAAAATGCTGAGTAGTTTTTTATCAGTCACACAACTCATACATCATCCATAGGTATAGTTAGCGACTAAAGTCTTACAAACATACTTAAATATTTCATGAATAACATAAACTATAGACCTAAAAATATTATTTATTTTCGCTAAATATTACTCGTATTTACGCAAAAAGTTTTTTGTATCAAGTTAAATAGAATAGGCCAGTGCTTTTAGCCTCTAAAAACGGTAAAAAGTGAATTAAATAATAGTAGGATGAAACCCATTGGAAAAGGAGGGGAATACAATAAAAATGATAGGAAAAATAAATTACGGGCGATCTGAGGTCGGGAAGTGGGGGGGAGGGGGGGTTAAAGTTTAAAAAACGGTTTATCTCAATTTCCGGCAAAACTACAATTCCTATGAAAAAAAGTTAAATCGCAAAGTTGTAGGTAATAAAAAGATCTACAACTTTTGGATTGACACTTTTTTCACATAACCTCAAAATGTATGTGAAAAATTCAAAAAACCAAGTTTTTGGTTTTTTATTTTTATCTTTTACAATAATTAATTTTTTTTCACGAAATTTGGTGAAAACTTACCTTTTTATGTCCCAAACACATTGTAATTTATTTGATTTAAAATAATTATTTTTTCACCCTTATTTTGACTTAATATCGAAAAAACACCCTAATTTTCAATCGAAAATTCTCGTGTCAAAATACCACTTTTTTTTTAAAAGTCGATGGTCTTTTTGTTCGTTGAAATCTCTACTTTCAGATGGTATAAAAAATATTTACATTGCTATGGTAAATGTTCTCAGAAAATATAAAGAAACGCTACGAAATAACAGGTAGTAAGGCCTAGACCGGCTTAATTTTTTTGCGTAGATGCCTATTTATTACTATTTTAAGATAACTTATGTATCTGAGTGACCTACGGAACTTCGGACCTCTCTATGAAATACCTTTTAGCTCATTAAAAAGTTATTTCATAGAGAAGTGGGGAGTTGCTAGAAGGATCTAGGCCTTGCTAACTGTTATTTCGTAGCGTTTCTTTATATTTTCTGAGAACATTTACCATGGCAATGTAAATATTTTTTTATACCATCTGAAAGTAGAGATTTCAACAAACAAAAAGACCATCGACTTTTAAAAAAAAAGTGATATTTTGACACGAGAATTTTCGATTGAAAATTAGGGTGTTTTTTCGATATTAAGTCAAAATAAGGGTGAAAAAATAATTATTTTAAATCAAATAAATTACAATGTGTTTGGGACATAAAAAGGTAAGTTTTCACCAAATTTCGTGAAAAAAAATTAATTATTGTAAAAGATAAAAATAAAAAACCAAAAACTTGGTTTTTTGAATTTTTCACATACATTTTGAGGTTATGTGAAAAAAGTGTCAATCCAAAAGTTGTAGATCTTTTTATTACCTACAACTTTGCGATTTAACTTTTTTTCATAGGACTTGTAGTTTTGCCGGAAATTGAGATAAACCGTTTTTTTAACTTTAACCCCCCCTCCCCCCCACTTCCCGACCTCAGATCGCCCGTAATTTATTTTTCCTATCATTTTTATTGTATTCCCCTCCTTTTCCAATGGGTTTCATCCTACTATTATTTTTTTTGTTTTCAAAAGTTATTGGCACTGGTCTAGAAGATATTTATAGTTATTTGCATTAAAATGTATTCTTAGAACGTAAATATCTCGCGACTTATGTCACTGACAGTACATAAGTCATGCGTAATACTTACACTTAACTTTTTTAAGCCTCTTGTATTATTTATTATGAATTCATAAGTTAAGTTAATTCAAAGTTACACAATTATTTTGTGAATCATCAAATGACACAGAAGTTATCGTTACATAAATTAAATAGTAATTAATCGAACACAATATAAATAGTCTAGTAAAATATTTATAGGTATTTATCTATCTATCTATATCTATCTATCTATACTTATAATAAATCTGTAGAGAGGTCAATTCTGTACATGAAATATATTTCCAAAATAACTATCAGGGGATGATTAGGGATCGATACTGATGCCAAAAATGCAATCAGTAAAATTTTTGTCTGTCTGTCTGTCGGTCTATCTGTCTGTCTGTCTGTCTGTCTGTCTGTCTGTATAAACTCTATAGAAACAAAAACTACTCGACGGATTTTAACGAAACTTGGTATAATTATTTGTCATACTCCTGAGATGGTTATAGTATACTTTTCATCACGCTACAATCAATAGGAGCAGAGCAGTGAAGGGAAATGTTGTCATTTTGTTTAAACGCGCTAATCTCAGGAACCGCTGGTCTGATTTGAAAAATTCTTTCAGTGTTAGGTAGTAATCCATTTATCGAGGAAGGCTACAGGCTATATATCATCACGTTAAGACCAAAAGGAGCGGAGCACCACTATTCTACGCGGACAAAGTCGCAGGCAACTTTTTCTCATTGCAGTCGACTGCTTTGCCACGTATTTTATTTTTCTTTAATAATTTGAGCTATTTGGCTTTTGACGGGGCCCTCCCCCAGGGCCATGGCCTGCTGTGGCTGCGGGATGTTCAAAAGAGTTACCGCGCCCCCGGATTAAAAGGGCTGAGGAAGGAATACTCCCTCCCGCTCCATCCATGGTAGGAGGAGTAATTTGCTGATATCCCATCCGAAAATCCGAAAAAAACCCACATGCATATGTAAGTAACACAAGATATAAAAGTTTATTTTGATTCAGTGAAATTGATACCAGCCATCTGTGTAATTGCAAATCGTTGGCAACCCGATGTAGTAGAACAATTTAAAAGGTCTGGCTATTGTTCCAAATATAAATTAATAACTCTTACAAATAGTAAAATGTTTATTTCATCATAAAATCACGCAACTTGTCATGTTTGTGCAAAAAAGCCTTGAAAAACAAACACGACGTGCTTCCTATTTACGCGGCTAATTGAAGTGTGATTTTTGCGAGTGCGAAACGGAAAAATAAACTTAATGAATTGTTTTTCTGGCAGATTTTCTGAAACGCCTTCAAACAAAAAAAAACAAAGATAGATTCAGTGGCAAATTGTTTGAGAGAAATTGGTATCAAAGGAAAATTGTCTTTTTTACTAGCTTTCCGCCAGCGGGTCCGCCCGCGATATTTTAGCCACTGTATACAAAAACTTGACAAATTATATACTAAAACCTTCCTCTTGAATCACTCTAAAACAGCATCAAAATCTGTTACGTAGTTTTAAAGATCTAAGCATACATAGGGACAGACAGCGGGAAGCGACTTTGTTTTATACTATGTATTGATTGATGGTTTATGTCCATTAGATATTTCTGTGACCATTTTGTTTACAATAAAAACGAAGTACACTGACGGACTAATAAACTGCATCAATGTTCAACACGCACCTACCTTTAAAAAATTTTTTAACTTTTTATACAAATTTAAATTGAAACCTATAGTTTAGTTCGTTAAGTTGATAACAGCATAGTGTATCATTATCCCTTAGTGTATGTTTGTATACTAGAAAGGGCCATTCAATTTTTTTAAAACAAAAGCTTTGATGCAGATTCTTTGTCTGGGGGTATAGATACTTTTAGTACAATTCTTGCTATTAATAATTCCTAGATTTTCGGAGCTAACTTTACGTAGGGGCTACGGGCTACGACCTGCACTCGTAACCATATCATGAGAGAATTGAGTTAAGTAAGTGAAAAAGGGTTCTACTTCTTTCTCACAAACGGTTATCAATTATAAAAAAAAATCACTGTAAAATAAAAAATCGCTACCTATATAATTATCAGCCTAACCTTTTCCTAACAATATTGAGAATTAGTTCCAGTTTAACCTCACACGATCCATTTACTGGGAAACAGAATATCTCTCGATATGACCGGTAGTTAGATTTCTTTCTTCAAAAACCGTCCCTTTACACCAGTTTTGCCACTTTGGCACAGAATAAGTTCACCGACAGATAGTACTTAATCGGTCCGTTAAATGAAAACGTTTTTTAACCACGAAGAGGAAATTTTCGTGTTATCACTTCTTGTCGAACTCGGGATTGGTAATCGACCGTTTTAGGAATCAAAAACCCAAATTTGTTGTAACCAGAAGTTTGAGTTTATGGTAAACAGCTGTTTTGAGTTGACCCGGCTGTTATCTTGTTGATGAACTTGGGCCTTAATAATATAGTACAAGACATCGTAAAAAGCAGGATTTTAAAGGCCCCGTTGAGGGCGTAACAGACGAAAAAGCGGGAACTCCCGCTGAACCGGGATATTGGTAACACTGTATTTCCCACTAAAGAATTCCAAAGATAACGTTATCATACCACAAGACACCGGCACGAAGAACAAAGAACATTATCTTGGACGAACAAACAGACATGTTTCAAGTTAAATGGGTAATCTTATCGAATCTTGCGAATTCCGAGAAAGTTGCTCGGTTGCCCTGCTCCGGTTCTTGCAGTTTACTTTATAAGCTAAGTTAATATAAACTGTAACAAATTACTGGTGTTAAATGCATTCTTGGAAGGCTTTGTCCACGTTGAGTTACTCGGGTTAGCAGTTTACCAGTTCTTCGAAGATTTTCAATCATTTTTGTCAGACTTAAAAAATAAGCTTCTCAATTCGATTGTGTATTCTGCACATAATTGCCTCACTATTTTGGAGCTCGTGGCTAAGTAACACCGCACGGTTCGACCGATCAAAGGTTAAGCTGCGCTTGGCGCGGTCGGCCCGTGGATGGGTCTATGACCTATGTCATAGCGAGACTCCTCCGTGCCTCGGAAAGCACGTTAAGCAGTTGGTCCCAGTTGTCATTTGTACATCTTTGACAGTCGTTACGGGTAGTCAGAACCCAGAAAGTCTGACAACCAGTCTTACCAAGGGGTACCGTGTTACCCGGTAACTGGGTTGTGGAGGTCAGATGGGCAGTCGCTCCATGTAAAGCACTGGTACTCAGCTGCAGGTTTAGACTGGAAGCCGACCCCAACATAGTTGGGAAAAGGCTAGGCAGATGATGAATTGCCTCATTATTTTCTGTATTTTAATGAATCTTTTCTTATTCGATATGGTTTTATCGTCTTTGGATAGATCCGAATTAGTCCCATTTAGAAAGTAAATCGTTTTAGTGTTTGCAAGTTTCGTTAATTTATTCTTGAAATGTTTTGGATTTATCGCTGTAAACCAACAGCTCTTAGCCTTTTTAATAAGATAAGTAAATCCCCCATTTACGCGACTGCGAAAAAAACCAAAAGCAACGATAATATTGCTACCGAAATACTTCGCGTTCCAAAATATTTTAATTTACAACATGCGAAGACAGTTTTTTTCACAGATTTTTTTTTACAGGCAGATGCCTGTACGCCAGTCAGACCTTACTATTCCTGACTTCAAGGTGCAGCATAAAACAATAAAGTAACAATTTCTCTTGCGAGGTAAACTGATTATAAACAAGTTGTCCTCGCGATTATTCTAAGATATCGAGAATAAGGATATAATTAACCAGTGAAGGTGAATGCAGTAAAGTGCATTGATAGTTTCGACACTGAAATATTATCAAGCTTGTTTTTACCGAAGGGATAGTCTGTACCAAGATTTAAAGAAAAATGTAGCCAAAGTCGTAACCTATTTTGTTCTAATTCTGCCACAGAAATTAACAAAATGGCGAAAGGGTAGCGCATTTACATCAATTTCATGCTCTAAACATCATCATTTATTAATGTCGTTTTATTTATATGAGTGGGAAAATTAGAACAAAATAGGTTATGATTTTGTTTACATTTTTCTTAAAATCAATTCGTCGGACTATACATAGACAGAGGTATGTCCATGGAACACATAAAAAAGTTACCTTATCCATCTATTCCGTGGGTATATCTAAAGGTTACATACCCTCATTTCACTCTATTGCCATCAGCCGAGTAGAAATCCTTCCTTCCAGGCTGCTACTGTGCTTGGAGCTGCGGGCCTGCTGGAACTGTGGGATGTTCGAAAGAGTTACCGCACCCCCGGAACGCAAAGAGCTGAGGAAGAAACATGGTTTAAGTCAGTAAGAATCTGACACTCCATCCCGCCCACCCACGGCGGGAGGAGTCATTTACTACTTTTATTACTAACTGTAAAATTCCACAATGAAATTAGCAATAACACTGTCCAATCTGGGAATCGAGCGCGTAACTTCACTCTGAGCAGTTCCACTTACAACCAGTAGACCAAAGAAAGAAGAAGAAGAAAGCAGTCAAAAAAGGTAAATTAAGATTCAATAGCCTTATTTTATGTTCTTTTAATACCTTTTTCCCTTATAAAAACCTTTTCTCACGATCGTACTCGCATCAGGACAAATGATACATGTTAGCCGTGTTCAGTGAAGGTAAACGCGAGCGGAGTCGCGGGGCGGAACGGTGTGCAACTCACTGCATATGTAATGCAGTTGCCACGTTGTTAAGAAAGTAAAAGGGAGGGGCTCGTGGCTTAGTAATTTTGCACGTGTCGACAGAGAAAGGTTAAGCTACGCTGGACGTAAAGCCTGTGTGTCTGTCATTCTGTAATTTGTAAATCTTTGACTGTTGTTACGAGTAGACCTAAAAGTCTGACACTTTCTTACCCAGGGGTATCATGCTACCCAGTAATACCTAGTAACTGGGTTATGGGGATCAAATATGCAATCATTCTATTTAAAATACTGACATTTACCGCATTATAGAGTTAACTCATAAGCATTACTTAAATTTTAAATAAAAAAAGAGATTCGGAACTCTAAATCGATGCTCCGAACAAGATGCTATGGCTGTAGCATCTTTCTATTTAGAATTCGACATGAACCATGAACAATCATCTCTTCCATCATCATCAGCCTATATATTGCCCCACTACTCAGCACAGGTCTCTTTTCATACAGAGAAGGCATTGAGCATTGATCACCACGCTTGCTTGCACCATGCTTTAGAAAATTCACATTGGTACTTGCCAGGTTTCTAACCCGCACTCTCGTACACCAGGTGCCTTAACCACTGGGCCACCACGACTTTCATCATCATCAATCATCTCTTTAATGGCTCCAATACTGCAATCACCATTCTTGAACCCAACAGCATAAAGTTCTATCCAACTGCTGCAAGTTATTATGAAACTTGTCCCATTCTGGCCCGTTAAAGGACTTATATAATGACGTCGATGACCATAAACAATAGTAGTTGCGACACAATTAAGTAAATACCAAGTAGGTTCTATGTACACTCCCAACAAGGCAACTTGTTACTCCGCATGAATGGAATACGCAGGTGTACAGCACTACTGTTAGAACACCAGTGTTGTAAATACCAATTATTATTTCCATAATAATCTGGGAATGTTAGAAGTATAATCATTTGTCTTGTCTGCCATTTACAGCATCTTCCAAGACAGTTTTATCTACACTACCTTATGTTATATTTAGGTTTTGTATGTTTGTATCATCATCTGCCTAGCCTTTCCCCAACTATGTTGGGGTTGGCTTCCAGTCTAAACCGGCTGAATACCAGTGTTTTAGATGGAGCAACTGCCTATCTGACCTCAACAACCCAGTTACCGGATAACACGGTACCCCTTGGTAAGACTGGCTGTCAGACTTTCTGGCTTCTGACTACCCGTAACGCTGTCAAAGATGTACAAATGACAACCGGGACCAATAGCTTAACGTGCTTTCCGAGGCACGAAGGAGTCTCGCTATGACAAAGATTGTCACCCATCCACGGACTAGGCGCGCAAAACTCAGTTTAACCTTTCATCGGTCGAACCGTGCGGCTGTTATTTAGCCACGAGCTCCGCGCGCTTTGTATGTTTGTATGTCTAAAAAATACCTTTATAAATTTCCTCTGTTAAAACTCGGGTCAATAATTACAAGAATTACTCACTAGGCTACAGTATATTCTCAAGCCCTCATCATCCTAATATTATAAATATGAATGTGAGTTCGTTTGTGTGACACCCTTTCACGAAAATTTTAATCAATTTTGGTATAGAGATTGATGGGACCCTGGAGACAGTTATAGGCTAATGTTTATCCGGGTGCGTGAAGAAGTCCCCCAAGGCAGCGGACGAAACCGGGGAAAACAGTTAGTTTCTTACCTACATAGAAATAATTAAGTGAGCAGCGAAAAATTTGCAATGAGCGGCTAAGTTTACGCTCATCGAATTGGATACATTGTCAGTTTACCTTGTGTCTTGTGTGGTATGTTAGGCGCGTTCTTTGATAGGGGGTATCTTACTCACATAACTCCTATGTAAACAGATACAATTGTCAGTTATATACTTAAAAAAAGATAACCAGCTTATCAGTTAACAATTATTTTCTTTGAGTTTTCCTGCTATTTTTGCGTTCTATCATTTATCGGATCAATGTTAATTCCTTAAGAAGGTTAAATTGGATTTATGTTGGGTAGACTTTGCCGCTAACCGTTACGGTATGTGATAATCTTACCTGATAGATAGCCGGGGAATGGAAACATCCTTATACGTATAAGCTGATTGCAAACTTTTATGAGGATGTATGTAGGTATGTTTGTTACTCTCTCACGCAAAAACTACTAAACGGATTTGGATGAAATTTAGTACACACCTAGTTTAAAACCTGGATCAATACATAGTATACTATTTATCTCGTTTTAGGAGACCACGCAGACGAAGTCGCGGTCCGAAGCTATTACATTTAATTATGAATGCGTAAGTAAACCTTACTGTCAGTTATCTACGCTTTAACGGTTAAACAGCGAATTTTAATGTAATTTGGCAAAGAGATAGCTTAAACTTTAGTTAACGACATAAGTTTATTTCATGGTGTTTAAAGTAGGTCTTGCAAGATGCAAATGAAAACTAAATTATAAACCACAGTACCTTTGGTTCCCTTCTTATTAAAGGTTTCTAATAAGGGTGTAAAACGCTTGGGCTGGAAGGTTGTTCGAAAGAGTTACTTTGGTCCTCAAAATTCAAAGGCACTTTTGAAAGCCAACAAAATACATAAGAATTTAATCGCCCATTCCAAAAAGTAGTTTCCTATGGAGAAGAACGGGCAAGAAACTCCATGGAATGCAAAGGACAATAGAAGAAACACAGGTGGGCTTCCGGCCTTCCGCATCCCTAACAGGATGGGTGTAAAATGCGCGTTACACTGATAAAACAATAAATATTTTACCGAATAAATTATAATTTCGTTATCATTGTTTTGTCATATCGCTTGTTTTGTTGTTATGGGATGGATTTTAAAGATTAAGTTATTTTATTTTGTGATCACATTAGTACGAGTACAATGTTATACATTATACCTAGGTCACGTTTGCAAGTATGGTGCACGAAAAATTAAATTGGTCGCTATTTTCAGAGTAGCAAGTTTCAAAACCCTTTGGGAACGTTTGATAGTTAGCGTATTGCATGTAATATGTATTATCAACCGGGCCCGACGTAATATAACCCCAAATCCCTTGCCTATTTATTTCGCTTACGGTTATCAAGGCAATTTCGAAAGATCTATCTTTTATTATTCTAATATTTACAATTATATTTTTATATAAAATATATTTTCTTTTATTTTACTTTTAGGTGACTGTAAATAATGTTTTTTAAGTTGAACAGAAAATCACATACATACCAAAAATGGTTAGTACAATTATTTTCTCATTTTCACTCACATATACAACTAATCCCACACAAACAATTAAAATATCACGTTTTATGATGTAGGTACCTACTCTCGCGTTATGGAAATCTATTTATTGCACAATTTCAGTAGGATCTTCCTGCCACAAGTTTCAGCTTCGGGTTTTCCCATTAGGTACTAAATTATAATATAATACAATTTTTATTTATTTGTAAACCACGGCATAGATTTTTTATTCTAATATTTTAATGTTAGATAGGTTCATATATCGATAGAAATTAAAGAGTTAAATATAAGTAGACATTTGCCCTAAATATCGGTGAAGTATTTTTTTTGTGAAAAACCTATCTATTCATATAAAATGCTATGAATGCCGGAATGACTGATGGATCAATGCACAGCCTTAGCCGCTGATCGTAGTTACTTAGAAGGTGAATAGAAGGCGTAGAAACTTGGAAGGTGTGTTCTTTGTATGACGTAGACATCCAAGCGGAAGGATTTTCCGAAATTCTATCCCTAAGGGCGTGAAAAAGGGGGGCAAATTTGTATGAAACTATCATTTTTAATTTGAATTTGTATAAAGCACGCGGGTCAAGCCACTGGCGGAAAGCTAGTATGTATAAAATATTGTTTCAACTCCTTAATCACTTTAATTGTTTCAAAACCCATATGTCTAATCACTACCAAATAAGCCCCATCCCACCTGCTTGATTGTCCTACAAGAGGTCATGTATTTTTAGGGTTCCGTACCCAAAGGGTAAAAACGGGACCCTATTACTATGACTGCACTGTCCGTCCGTCTATCTGTCTGACACTAGGCTGTATCTCATAAACCGTGATAGCTAGGCAGTTGACATTTTCAAAGATGATTGTATTTCTATTGCCACTATAACAACAAATACTAAAATCGGCAAAGTGCGAGTCGGACTCGCGTACGTACGTTTCATCTATAAGTACAACATAAAAAAATCCAACGACACCTCATATGTCAAAAACCGTCCAGCCGTTTGGGCTGTAGGGCGTGCCAAAGAAATGGACATATATACATACGATCATAATACGCTCGAAAAACATAACCCTCCTTCTGTCGCAGTCGGGTAAAAAGGTTATATTATAGTGTCTAATGCTGTATAATAGTACAGAACCCTTCGTGCGCGAGTCCGTCTCGCACTTGGCCCGTTTTTTTTTATTAAACCTCTGTGTTCGAAGGTTATAATCTTCACAGACACGTGACCGGATGCGGTGTGGATCGAGAGTGAATTCTCGTCGAGTTCCAAGTCAGTTCCAAGAACTTCGATGATTCATGGATGTGTAGCGTACCGTAGTAGGTACAAGTGTATGAGAAATGTGATTTTAATTAAAAAGCCACAGGGTTTTTCGTTCCAAGAATATATTTTTTATGAATGAGTTCTTGTATTTTTCATTCGTGTGTGAGATGTTCGTGTCTTGCTGCTTGCTTGTTTCGTGTGATTGCAGTAATAAGTTTCGTTTCATCATTAATTGTACATTTATTCATACATTGAATTATTTTTGTTTTCTTTTAGCATGTTGCTTTGTATAATCTTTGCAGAAAACTATTGTAATTATAAAATTGTAAAAACAAGTTTAAACAAAAAAAAACCAAATCGGTCCAGGCGTTTTCGAATAATCGGGGAACATACCTACTTAAAAATATTTCAACGAAATGAGAACCTCCTTCTTTTTTCAGTCGGTTAAAAATCCATGGAATCTCTTGTTGGCTCTCCATAGGACCCACTACTTGACCCGTACAACAAATGTGACCTTTCATAAGTGCGTTATTTGAAGGCCTATACCTATGTCAAAATTTTGACGGAACCCTTATTACTCGAATGATAGACATCAAAGGCAGGTTATATTTCGCAAAAGGCATTAAATTACGGTCACGAGCCAGCAGATAATCTAATTAGCAAATACATTAATGTCTATAAACAATGCTGTTTTGTCTATAAAGTTAATAATAACATCATTTTAATTTGTTTGTTTATTCATTTGATGAGTTGTTTTGATATTTTTGAGCGAAAATAGCGATAATGCTAGCGTTGATTCATCGTAATTATTTTTAGAGAGTAAACATTATTAACATGTGTAATGGAATAGCTGTAGACATCGTGTGATAAGCAATAGATCGACTTCCTAGAAGCTGCAGTATGTTCAAAATTATTACTCGAGGTCTAGAATTTTCTAAATACAAATTACCTACTACACTGTCTGTTACGTTTTACGGGATAGTCAAGCACTTATAAAATACCAGTAAACATGTATTGACACATTCGTCAAAATCGGTTTAGTAGTTTAGGTAATACAGTGGACCATACATACATAAATGTAAAAATCATAACCCTTCCTTTTAGTTTTGCCAGTCTGGTAAAAAACATAACCCTCCTTCTGTCGCAGTTGGGTAAAAACTACAAGCTGGATACGCGGTTCCATAAGTCGAGTAGTTGTACAACAACGAATGACCTGGGGAAAGTCGATGTCTGTGTTTCAGCTGATATAATAGTGACTAACAATTTTGGTGAAAAAAATCCTTTGACGTGTAGGAAATAAATATCAAAAAACTAATTATTAGTTCGATCATAACGTCTTTAGCTATTAACATTATATCTCAAGCCACAAAGCAAAGCAGTTGGTTAGCACACACCTTGGTAGGTACTCTAATTTAGAATAAACAAAAAAAAATTAAAGCTATTATAATCATTCTAATCAAGGTGCTAAAGATGTTAATTGCTTGCACGTTTCGTAACCAGAATTTGTGGCGTTCTTCGCAGTTCTTGTTTGTGTTGTCCATTGATGGATAGACAACACATAGATGTAGATTCCATGTCGTATGCTGGAAGCGAACTCAGACCAGCGTAGTTATTTTGTAAAAAAAATATATTGGTGACTAGCTTCTGCCAGCGACTTCGTCCGCGTGGAATAGTGGTGCTCCGCTCCTATTGGTCTTAGCGTGATGATATATAGCCTATAGCCTTCCTCGATAAATGGACTATCTAACACTGAAAGAATTATTTAAATCGGACCAGCGGTTCCCGAGATTAGCGCGTTTAAACAAAATGACAACATTTCCCTTCACTGCTCTGCTCCTTTTGATTGTAGCGTGATGAAAAGTATACTATAACCATCTCAGGAGTATGATAAATAATTGTACCAAGTTTCGTTAAAATCCGTCGAGTAGTTTTTGTTTCTATAGAGTTTATACAGACAGACAGACAAAAATTTTACTGATTGCATTTTTGGCATCAGTATCGATCCCTAATCACCCCCTGATAGTTATTTTGGAAATATATTTCATGTACAGAATTGACCTCTGTACAGATTTATTATAAGTATAGATTAAGTTTGAAAGATCCGAAAAAGGCACGAAGTTTGTGTTCAAACAAAAATGCATGAAGTCATTCAAGTCACATTTTACGTTTACGCCTTTTTTATTTTGTGGAGTCCGAATAATTTAACTTTAACATTCGTACAAACGAGTCCATTCAACCTTTGAAAAACCTTATTTTGCTGTTCGATTTTGTAAGGATGATTCATCGGAAAAGGAGGTTGTTTACAAAGCAGGTTCGCCTCATCTATATTCTATACATCGTCTGCTTACCAGTCTCGGCAGAACGGGGTTGAACAAATTAGCGAGCTGTTGGTGTTGTTTCGAAATTTGAATGCGCTGCTTGATCGACAAGAGCGGCCTAATGCGCACCAATAAACCTCCTTAGAACATTTAGATAACATTTTCCGTAATTCGTATCTTTGAAATATTAAAGTATTATTTCTCGAATTTCCATACAAAAATATTACCAAGTATCTTTCAGTTTTCCGTTGTATTTTTTACACAAAGTTGGTCATAAATTAAAATTGTCAAATGATGATCTTACCATGCCATAAATTATTTTTATGTCAAAAAACAATCATAAGCGGACTATTATTTAAAATAAATAATCTAATAATTTTCATTAACAAATTACGTCAACCATCATCTCACCCAAGAATCTTCTGACAGTTCGTTTCCCGCTTTTTTATATTTTTTATCCATAACCATAGCCAAAATTAAAGAGTTTCTTGTCTATACATTATATCACATAATATTATATAGAAACTGCACACATCCACCATACGCAGAGGACAAATAGCATGATATTTATTTATCAAAGCTCCATCTTCATAGTCCTGATGAATCCGGAAGTGACATCGCCGCGGCTGGCGAGGTTGTATGCTGTGAAAACAACTGATGATGCAACACAGCCTCCGCCTTGAATATTAACTTTAGTAGACGAGTACTTGTCTATTTATATCCTTGCAACTGATTAATGGACGGCGCGTGGAGCTACTCCATACAAACCACAAGTTTCAATAAAATAATAAATTGGTTAACTTTAGTTTTTATTGTTTTAACATCTTTTTTTAAGTTAACCCTTTACTTGGATCCGTGCTAATAATTTGACCCTTCGTAAGAAGTGTACCTTATGTGGAGGCCTGTGTGAAATACAAATTTGACCTTTGAAAGAATTTTACACAATAGCAACATTAAACGGGTGATGATGGAAAGTGCATTCTCTTTCTTTAAGATAGTGTATTGTCTGATAATAAAACAGATATGTTTTTACTCGTTATTTGATATTATGATTATAAAGAAGATGAAATATGAAAAAACAAACCAAAGAAAAGATTTTTTTTTTCTCTTTTTTTATGAAGGTGCACCTAATCGTATGCTCAATGTAGGAAGCTATTTACGTTACAAGACTCACATACATAGTCCACGTTTATATACATAATACATATACATACACCTATGTATAAAACATCATGGTTAGATAAATCTTGGCAGGCACGTTTCTCACGCGATCCTATGGTAATTAAACAACAATCAGATGTAAAAATACTAAAAACGATTGCAATAAATGCATCTAGGAAGTGGAATCAACTTGATAGCATTGAAGATGAGAATATAATAAGTAATACTTATAATTATGTCTTCCATTTGACCTTTTGAAGACGATATTTTGTAATTAATTAGTAGAGAGGTCGGGGTGTAATTAAAAAGCTTATTGCCAATTTGTGGAATAGGTCACCTCTATAACCAGCCTTTTAAATGAAATAAACACTTTTACGGTCGGCTTCTAAATTAATAATGCTAATTCCGTTTTATTGGCGGGTTTCTGAAATGATAACTGAAGGAGAATTCACCAACAGAAAGAGAATTAACGCAAAGGAAATTATTATTTACAAAATGCTTATAAAAATGACCCGTAAAACATTCTATGAAAGACGTAAAAATGCTAAGGGCCTGTTTCAACTCTTCTGGATAAGACTAATCTGCCAGATTTGTTCATAATTAGAGATCTTCATTCTTACGGAATGACCTGGTTGATAAATTTAAGTAGTACTTATCCAGAGGTGATGTAGGGTAGACTGGGTACGGTTGAAACGGTGGACGGTTGAAACAAAGCTAATATCTCCGAAACCATGCGTGATGAGGTGAGGGGTACAAGGGGAGAAAGAAGCGGGTGACAATTCAAAACACGAATTTTAGTGTTGCTTTGCTCTTCGCGCACTGGTTTTGTGTATAGGAGGGCCCATTGTGTTTTTTGACGGAAAAGTAAGTAATTTTCGTTCGTATATTTTTGTAATTATTATGGTTTTATTAAAGTTATAGTATTGAGGGTTTTGTATTGTTTTACTTGAAGTTTGTTGAATATGACTGTATGATTAGTTTTTATTCAAATTTATTATCATTCTAACTGTGAACCGTTTTATACATAGAATGGGGGTTGGGGACAGTTGAAACATTTTTTGTGGGTACAGTTGAAACAATTTCTTTATTTAATTTTCTTGTATCTTAGATACCAAGAGTACGCTAAAGGGAGACTACGAGATATCAGGCCGACTTATCAACGTACAAACAAGCCTATGAAGATGTAAAACCCGGATCTTCGTCAGAATGGACTGAACCACTGTTCTCTACTGAGGTGGTACTTAAACGAATGCGAGTGGCGGCGATGAAAACGGGATATAAGGCTCACAATCGAGAGTTTAACCAGGAATAAGAGCTTGAGCTGTCTAAATATTTATATAAGATGTGTAGACATATATTTTGGCCTAACTAAAAAGGATGTATCAAATTGGCATACGAACCAACCGTCAAGTGCCACTTAAACATATTTTTGATGTTTGAAGGTGCCGTTACGAGTCGTACATTATTAGACGATGAATAAAACATGTTTGTTTATTATATTTTATGTTATTTGCATGTGTTTCAATTGACCCCAGGCACTGTTTCAACCGACCCTGGCATGGGGACGGTTGAAACAAATTTCTTTTTTTTTTCAATTTCATTTTATACGTAACATACAATACAGTGATCTCAAGTAACATTGTCCATTAGTAGACAGATACATGGTCTTTTATTTAATATATTTCCGTCATCGCTAGCTTAACTAGTCCCGATGTAATGGAGGATAAACGCTAAAATGTTTCAACCGTACCCAGTCTACCCTACTGTTTAAAAGTTAAGCAGACACATTCAACAAAAAATACTGAAAATTTTTACTTCCAAATGATTTCAAAATGTTATCATTCTCTTCTCTCCATCTTATATTCATCCCCACATTTCAATCTATCCCCGAGTGTATTAAACATCTAAATCAGCTTAACCTTTTCAGCGTGAAAGAGACTAACTGAAAGACGGGCAAGTTATACGAGTACGTCCCGTGTCTTTTTTTTGTGTATGGCATCTCGCAGGTCAACCTAGAAGGTTGTCGACTGCTTAGCCGGGCTTGCCTGTGAGGTGCCTTAAATGAATTTAGGGCCTCCAGCCAGGGCTTTAGGTTCTCCCAAAGGGCTACTGCCGGTGCTATGGGTTGTAAAAAAGGGAGATTTATACATACTTTCACATTATATAAAGTAATTTTATATTTGAATTTATATTACTAGAATTAGGAAGTCAGGTAAGATTATTATCTTAGTCCAGACTCCAGACATTGTAAAGGCCTCCTAACAAAAACATGGAGGTACTAAATGTCTTCATCACTAAAACAATTACAGGTTATTTCTGTCAAATAGCTTGCACAACTTGAGGACAAATTATTATAGTCTCTACAATGTATTTTACAACTCCTCGTGACGCAAGTTAAATGCAGAACAGAGTACAATCTCAGTAAACAATATATTTATAGCTCTTCCAGCAGTCACCCGAGTCCCAAAGGAACTACTTAATGGCCTCGGATAAAAAGTAGCCTATAATCTCTAAGGTCCCCTCTATCTCCGTACCACATTTCATCTAAATCGGTTCAGCCATTTTCCCGTGAAAGCGTAACAAACAAACTCATGTCTGCATTAAATTAAAATTAATAATTAAAATTACAATATTAATTAGAATTTTAGCTTAAGATATGTTTATGTACGCCTTTAAGATTGATCAAAGGCTTTTTTTTAAGGTGAGAAATCATCAACTGACGTGTCCCTCTCCTTATGGAGTATTACACTCGTACTGACTAAAACCTATCCGTATTCCTTCAATTGCCCTTTGCTTTCCAGGGGCCTTACAAATGACGTGCCAAAGAAGGAATAGTTTCGTTATGAAAGAGTGACGGTGCGATACGACGTTAGTAGCTGTGTCTCACTCTCACACCTGAATAGTAATTGCAAAAACACGTGGTGCACGGACCCAGAGCTGTGGTCTTTTTATCATTCCCGCAACACATTGATCGCATAATTAATTGAAGAAGAAGAAAGAAAGAAACAAATAATAATTTATTGACACAACAAAACAAAATAAAGAAAACAAGCGTTGAGCACTACACCGTGTGCCCGTTGTGCTAAATAGGTCCAGTTCAGCATTATGCCAGATAGCCAGTGTCTGCTTTCAACTGGGCCTCTGAATAGTTTTTAAAAATCCATCTTATAATATTTTTACAATGGACTCTTTGTAAACAACTTGGAGTGTTTAGCACAGACAAGAGGCAGACAAAAAACTAGCGAGTAGGTACGGCGGCCATGATGGAATTTAATTGGCTGATAAATGTGTTTTTGAGTGCATTGTGTGTAAAATTATGTAACGTAATGCAAGTCAAATGTCTGTACCTACTCTGCTGATATTTTTGACCGGTTCACCTTGAAAGATTAGACACTACTTTTTTCAATTAAAATGTATTTTTATCTTTTGTTATTTTCTGTTGTCACCAGTGATATACATCACATATGTATAGTCACACAAACCAGACATTTATTTGGAAGTAGCGAATTGCCCAGCCAGTTAACCGAACAACCATAGATCGCCGACATAGAAACCAACCTTCTTTCAAACTAACTCATATTCCAAAAATACGAAGGCCATACGTTTGGAGCGACTAATTACATTAGTCTCCTAAAACATGACAACAAAGCTGATCTTGATAACAATGTTATGAATTAGCAAATGTTCGTAGCTCACGGCGGATATTATAAATCAACTAAATACGCGAGGGAGCCCCTACAATGAGGTCAAACGTTACAAATTTCAATTTACACGACACCTAATAACCATTTACTGTCGACATATTCACCATGCTATACGATTTTCAATCTTATTTCTATGGCTATACAGCTAAATAACAACAATGTCATGTTTCGTCAGCATCTTGATTAAGTTTGCCCAGGTATAGCGTGAGTCATTGGTATTCGAATTCAGAACACTATCTGTTATTAAATTATCTGCATCAACATAATAATTATGAATGTCTAATAATAGAATATCTTATCATGATTAACGCGATGTAATAATCGGGTAATGGTATTGTGACTGTCATCTCCGAATCGTCAAACGGCTTCAGTATGAGTTTGACACTCCTTCACGCCCCACCCACCCCAGAGGGGTCATTTGATGATTTCCTGTCGGAAAAATAAAAGACTACATAAATATACACTAAGAAAGTATCTACATACAGCCTACTGAAAGAGAAATTCCACATGGAAAACCAAAAGGCACTGCGCTAGATCCGGGAATTGAATCCAAGGCGTCTTGTCTAGCAGTCACGTTGCGACCACTTCTAGACTAATAATGTACCCACTCAGTATAAACTAAAAAAAAAACTAAATTATACATTAGTGTTATTCATAGCCCAAAAGGCTCAATATTTAAAACTCTTTTATCAAAGAGTATCTTCTCATACAGAGAAGGCAGCAAGAGTTATTCACCAGGCAGCGCAAGAAACTAAAAAGAAAGAGTTGGAAAATTACATAACGCTAACTAATTTAACCAATTAATAAAATTAATAAACGTTAATCTTAAACTACCCATTTTATGAAATCATTATTCTTACTATGTTTATTCAGACGTGTTGTTAATATTTACCTGTTACAAATACAATACGCAATCAGTATACTTTTGTTGTTGTTTTTAAAACCAAATTACTTATATAACGTAGGTACCTTTTTGTTGCGTTTTCACGGTAAATTGGCTGATTCGATTTAGATGATTTTTTAATGGAAATAAATGGCACTTTGTTTATCCAGGAGCGTGAACTAGTTTAGGAAGCGGATAATACCGTGGAAAACAGCTATTGTAATGAATTATTTAATAATGCAAATATAATAAAAAGAAATTGTTAATTAATGAGTCAATAAATGTTTCATTCTTTCTTTCTTTAATATCTTGAAACAGTTTTTAACGCAGCGAGCAGTGTGGTTGGTATTTTCCCAGTGCAGATAATTTCGTAGGCTTGGCTCGACCGTGCTCCAATGGCCGGCGCCTTGGCCTAGTTTCAGCAGGACTCAGTCGCCTTCGACAACTGTCAATATTACGTTTAATTTGTGTACTCTAATTGATTGAAAATACGTGGTAAATGTTTATTTTGTACACTCTTTTACGGTTATATCCTAGTAATTGTATACATGCGAAAGTTTGTGACTTTTGAGGATGGAATGATGGATGGATGTTTATTTCTCTTAAACTACTGAATGGATTTGGATGAATTTACGTACACACATAGTTTATAACCTGGATTAAAACATAGGCGACATTTCATTCAGGTGCGCGAAGTAGAATTGGTAGAAGTCAAAATTCGTGTGAAACCGCGTGAAACACCTAGTATTAAGTATAATTATTTAAAAAAAAAAATTATGTGGAAAACTGTCTTTGCTGCGCTGATTCTAATATTGACCAATGTTACTTAGTAAATTATTCTCACTCCCACTTCTGGATATGAGTTAACTGCCAGATTAATTAGTAATAATTGGAACATCATTTCTTGTAATTACCTGGCATAAACATACTACCTAAGTGTATTTATTACTAGAGAAACTGCGGCAATTTCTGTAAAAAGAAAATTATTACAATTCATGTTTTGTGTCTAGATATACATATACCTACTTCATGTAGATTTCAAATACTTAAAACTGGTATGTTTGCCTCCACGAGCCCTGTTTTACATTTATATGTGAGCGACACGCCCTGTAACTTTTCCCATGGTAACACTCCCTAAAGTGTAAACCGGGCAACCTATGTATTGTTACTAATTCCTGTATAATAGGAATTCATTTTATGTTCTGCTAGCTGTAGCCTGCGGTTTCTATGCTGTCTATCTCGCTTATTATTATGTATGCGAGTAAGTATTTTGTTGTTCCCTAGGAATAGGACTAAAGCTATCTCCGTGGCCATCCTTCCTAATAAATCCGAATGTAACTCTGTTTGTCGGTCGGTCTGTCACGTTTTCACGGGAAAACAGCTGAATTGATTTAGTATGAAGATAGATGGAAATATGAAGTAAGACATAGAGTAGTTTATGTATATATATATAGGAAGAGCTCATGGCTCAGTAACAGCTGCACGGTTCAACCGATCAAAGGTTAAGCTGCGCTTGGCGCGGTCGGGCCGTGGATGGGTGACCATCTATGTCATAGCGAGACTCCTCCGTGCCTCGGAAAGCACGTTAACCTGTTGGTCCCGCTTGTCAATTGTAGATCTTTGACAGTCTGTACTAGTAGTCAGAAGCCAGAAAGTCTGACAACCAGTCTTACCAAGGGATACCGTGTTACCTGGTTACTGGGTTGTGTAGGTCTGATAGGCAGTCGCCCCATGTAAAACACTGGTACTCAGTTGCATCCGGTTTAGACTGGAACCCCAACATAGTTGGGAAAAAGCTAGGCAGGTGAATGGTTCAAATTGAGATTAACAGGCGGACGATATCACATTCTGATCTTAATATTAAACAATCGTTAGTAAGGATTAAGTATGAGTAAAGAAATATCTAAACCCATAATTAATTTCTTAGAGACATAAATCATTTTACACAATACCTAAATAAAATAAGGCGCGAAGAAACGTAACAATAAAAAACACATTGTTAAACTTTAGATAAACATGTTTCTGCCATAGACATCCGTTCTTCATTTAAAAGCCGTGCATCTGTTACAGATGTTATTCTTCAGAACTTTGTACTTAATAATATGTAACATCTCGCATCACTGAAATATTATGTAGAACTATTACGTAATAATGATGCAAGAATTAGTAAGACAAAAGTCTATTTTCAAAACAAAATACTATCAAACTTAAAGACAAAAATATTAATTCAAATTACACAACCCACAGATTCTGATAGGAAGCAAAACGTTTGATAAATGCCTATAATTTTCGATTAACAAATTAATTTGCCATATCTTACCGACTTTACGAATTTAGATCTTATGATCTACAACATAAGGACCGTATGAGTATAATTTCTCTCAAATCAAGGCTGTCATAAGAACAAGAGATTGTGCAATGCGGACCGACTACCCGGAATGGGGTCATTTCCGAACTAAGCTTAATCAATGGACTTTTAACTGTAAGTAATAGACATAAGGTCCAATTTCAAGGGTTAGTTATACGGGTCTAGATCAAATACTGGTTTGCAAAAGTTTGACCAGACATTATAGGATAGAAGCGGTTTGTAAGTTGCGTTTTCATACTAATTACATACAAGTTTGGCTTGCATTGAACTAGTCTGCTAGCGTTGCATGGTTTTGTAATAGCTTCAAAGTAACATACGTACCTCTTACATGGTACATTTACACAACAAATTACATCAGAGTTACTTTTATGAGTCTGTTTGCTATCTCTCAACGATAGTATTCAAGATTTACGTCTAGGCACAGAACAAATAATACTTTACGTAGTATACACGCTTGATCAAGACTGGTTTCAAACTTTTTGTCTCAGATTTCCTCACGGCATTTTCGTTAGTCAGTGGAGTCTAAGATACACTTAGAATGTAACTTTATAGGACTTTAAAAAAGACACATTGGTACTTGTCAAGTTTTCCCCTGACGAGGTTATTTACAAAAGCTCCACTATTTCTAATTAAATTAAATCTCAAATTTAGAAGATCGAAGCTTATAATATATCTTTAAAAACCCAAAGAATAAAACAAATTGAAAGAACTTCTATCCACGAGATTTTCTTTGATGCAGTTCGAACAAAGCATTTGTTTTCAGTTCCGATTGACCGATAGCATCTCGGATGTGCCAACTCTCACTGCTGAGTGCCAAAACACTGTCACTGTTGGCGCACAGATATTTACGTTAATGTGAATAATATAACAAAAATAGAATCGTAGTAATGATCAATATAAATAAATGTTTTGTCAATATTCGCTGAAGATGGAGGCAGGTGATGGCAAAATTGTAGTTTTCTAAATAATACACCCATCACCGAAGTAAGTTGCAAACGTAAGTGCAATATCACTGTAGGTATCCATATAAACGAGTAAATAAACAAAAGAGTTACACTTTCGGTCCATTTTCATTGACATCTTATAAGTTTAGGTGGGGGTCACCCTAAGCATGAGTTAGGCCTTTGGAGAATGGTTACAGATTAACCGGTTTAACTCAATAAGATTCATCTAAAGAAACTTTAAAATGTCTCCTAGGTTAAGGTGGTCAAAAGCAATCTCCTGAATCGGCCAATACAACTCGTAGACACTTTTGTACATTTACGGTGGTATAAACTATGCGAAAATACTTCTCATGCCTTAGTAAAAAGATTAGCAAGTCGGCAGGTTGGTGTTTAGAGCTGAGTGGTGCGTCACTAGGGTGCGCCGGATGATCTTTTATATAATATACCTATTGTCTAGGAGACTCTTCTGAAGCATCCTTCAAACTTCGAATATAGACGGGGCATTTCTTTAATTGCATTGAAGAGACTCTCTCTAATTTTATACATCTAGAGGGATTGTGATGTGACAAATAAATGCTGTAGTACCATTTCATAGAGATGAAAATAGAGAGGAGCTTATGAGATCAGCCTTTATGGTTTAAATTTGAACCTTAAATAATTCTATGAAGGTAGATTTCGAGAATTCGCCAAAAAAATTGATCGACACAAGGATATCTAATACAATTTAATCTTCTCAATCCAACTTTGCCCTTAAATTGTTGGTTAGATCATCGAGTAACAAGCTAAGCCATGATTAACATGAGCTAAGACCTGACTCACAGATTATAAATTACAAGTAGCGTTAATGTCAAAACGTTTCCAGCAAGTGCATGTTTCACATTACAAGCGGTTCATTCAGATTTATAGTTACACTTCAAGAAGAAGAGGAGCTTACGCATGGATCTTAATTATTTTTTTCGTTTATGGAACAGGCTTCTTTTTTTCGGATAGGAAATCATCAAATGACTCCTCCCGTCGTGGGTGGGGCGGGAGGGAGTTTCAGACTAGAACAGACTAAAACTCACCCATGTTCCTTCCTCAGCTCTTTTTAATCCGGGGGCGCGGTTACTCTTTCGAACAACCCGCAGCCTATCGAACTGGCTGAAATATAAACAACAACAAAACTAGTAAAACTCGCATGAATTTCGCAAGAACCTTTCTACTACTAAACAACGTTTACCAACTCAGTATGACGTCCGCGTCACAGCAAACATATTTGGATATCTATATTTAGAACCCAAAAACCTATAATCATGCTTACAAAGATTTTCTAAAGTAGAAAGTACAAACAAAAGATCCAAACTTTAGATTTCCCCCCTTTATTTAGGCCTTAAACCGACGTGGTGGCCTAGTGGTTAAGGCACCTGCATTTCGTGTGTGCGGGTTTGAAACTTGGCAAGTATCAATGTGACTTTTCTAAAGTCATATGTACTTTCTAAGTGTATCTTACACACCATTGACTAACGGTGAAGGTAAACATCGTGAAGAAACCTGGAATTAAAAGTCTGAAATCGCCAATCCGCCTTGAGCAATGCTCATGCCATACCTGTATGAGAAGAGGCTTGTGCCCAGCAGTGGGACAATATGTTACAGGCTGATGATAAAGATTATTTAGGCACAGCTTCTCTTAGTTCAGTTCTGGTAGCATTCCGAGTTAGTTCAAGTATACTACTAATACCTTTGTAGTACACAAAGACACGTTTATCATATTGATGCTAATATTCCCTCAGAAAATTTGGAAAAATATTAAAAAATAAACTACTGTAATACTGTAAATACGTGATTCATAGCGTACTATCAATATGACGCGTTTAATGCAGGCGTGAATTACTTAATATTTTTAAATAAGGAAGTAATCGAGCCTATCTACATAAATATGTCTGTAACTAAAACCAAAGATCCTGAGAAGATTAAACTATAATCACCAGGATCACGATATATGTTGGTCGCGATTGCATCGCGATGTTATCAGTAGACTATGGATACTGCTGCCTAAGCCTGTCGAGCAGATAACACGGCTATCTGAAATTACTAGCAACCGCTCGTACGATCGTTCTAGACAGATTTGATAAAGATAACAAATTGTTTTCAACCTTCTAACCGTGAGATAATGTAATTAAAATTTTATATAATGGCGCCGGCCACCTGCGAACTGCGAGCTATCCAGTGCGGTAAGGGCCAGGGTCGTGTCGAACGGCGGTGTTTTCCACGCGCGTCTTAAAGACATATAGCATTACACGGAGCCTTCGCAGGGCCCATAGAAATATAATTATATCTATGGCAGGGCCCGTGCTTGCCGGAGCTGCGGAATTATTCACAAGAGTTACTGCGGCCCTGGAACGCGAAGGAAGGAACATGGATGGGTTAACAGTAAGAGTCTGACACTTACTCCTGCTCCGCCCACAGCGGGAGGAGTCATATGATGATTTCCCATCACTAAAATACTTTGGGAAACACAGAGAATACATATTGTGGCTTTATGTTAATATTACTAGCCAGTTCCTATGTCATGTCATCATCTTTCACAGTATTTTAGGCCTGCCCCTGCCACACCGAAAATTCGGCGCAAAAGTCTTTAGGCGGTACATACCCTGGTGCATTGTAGAAACATCAGCCACTATGTAACTCAGAAAGAGCGAGCATATTTTCTGCCTGCGAGAATATGCCTAAAATTGGCTAAAGTATATGTCCTAAATGAAGGGTAAATTTGATGCTGTTAGTTAATTTGGCAAATAGAAAAAAAAACCTTTTCCAGAACATTATCTGCTACTTTTCCTTAATCATTACTAAGAAACCCTTAGCAAATTGACTCTAATATTTCACAATATTGCTTCCTATGAATCGCAAACTTAAGTAGAATCAGATAATATAGTACTTTCCAGAACTTTGTGTCGGTATCTTCAGGAAGTGTCTAATCATAAAACCGATACTAAAATGACGCATTTTATAAATTGATTCGAAAATAACGGAAAAACAATCCATATGGTCAGTTTACCAATTCCGAATAAGTACCGCTTAAACTTATCTGCCAGATAATTTCACATGAATGATGTTTCAATTATGAATTACTGAGAGATCCAGGACTGTTGAAATTAGCCATTAGTGTTCAAAGGCGAAAGATGTGAGAAGAATAGACACATGCTCCTTTATCAGTAGGTACCAAAAATAAGTGAACGATTAAATTATTATTTAAACATAAATTATATTTTCTTCTTTCAGGCGCCTTACCATGACGTGCCAAAGCAGAAATAGTTTTGTTGTGAGAAAGAGACGGTGCTATACGACGTTAGTAGATTTTCCAACAATTTCCTCTATTACATGCTAGGAAAGCATATAGGTTTCCTATGTAATTGCCGAAATGGGGGTGTACCCCTGTATTTAGATATAAACCAGATTTCAATTGATATTCAACAGCATTTTAGATTGCATATTTGCAATTCATTATTAATATTACTTTTCAGCATGTTATTATCTCAAGCAAAATCATTAATCATGCTTATACTCACATTTTAAAAATCTTTCTACAAAATTGCTTATTATGTAACACCCAGCCTCCCTAAATAAGTCAGTAGATTCTTACAAGTATGATTGAATTTTGACACTTCGATGAAATACATTGCGTCATTGAATGTATCAATAGGATATAAACGTCTAATCGTATGCAGCAATGTATATGAAACTACTTTGGGAAAAGTATGTCAATCGGATTCCTTTCCCGAAAGATTAAAATGCCATATTCAGAAATAAATTATAACTTAAAAGCTTTTTTTAATATGACCGACTTAAATCTCTTACGATCCGAGTATTGTTGCCACTTGCCACCGACTTCTAGAGCGATATACGAGTATGTATGTTTCAATTGGTATAAAAGTTCTTCAGAAGAAAAAAGTTTTGAAGTCAGTTAATTGATTGAAAACCATATATCGCAGTTAGGGTTAAACGGAGTCGCAGAACTAGGATGCGACAAGCTGAAGACCGGGCGAGATGCCACACGTTAGGGGAGGCCTTTGTCCAGCAGTGGGCTAGTGTTAGATAGGCTGATGATGATGATGTTAGACGGAGTACTCGGGGATCTAACAACACACTTGGATATGCATCAGGGTAATGACTTCAAGCATAGATGTGGAACTATCTGATTAGTTGGTTTTAAGTTTTAAGGTTTTAGTCAGGCAGTGTTTGTGAATACAAATCTTCACGAAGTTTCATTTAATAATATTATATCCCAGGTTTTCTTTCTTCGCCTTTTACCGGCGTTTACGTGATCGCAGACTGGCTCAGAGAAAGTAGCCGAGCCAACAAGCCTCCAGTTTCCATACCGGTGCCTTCGCCCACAAGTCCTTGACGACTTGCATTTAAACTTTATTGCTTTGTTTGTTTGTCCATTTTCCTTATAGCGACGGCCAGAAGAAACCGGCAAGTTTATTGTTCATCTATCTATATTATAAAGATATAGGTTTGTATGTTTGTATTAAACTCTGGAATTATTGGACAGATTCCAGAAAGGTTTCACTAACAGAAAGGATCTCCCTGATCAGACGGGCAGTCACCATTTAAAACAATGGTACACCTACTCAGCCGCATCTGGTTAGACTGTAAGCCGACCCCAACATAATGTAGCAGTCAGGAGAAAAGGCATGAATTAGTTACAAAGTAGCTATTTGTTGCAGAATGATAAATAAAAAGTAAATAGGTAGGTACCTAACTGTTTTGTTCCAAAAGATAACAACGTGACTTGGTCGTTTCGAAACATTAAAAAACCTTTTAAAGCAATTTGTTTGTAGGTAAGGTCATGGTAGAACGACCATTAAGCTTTTTATTTAAGTATAAAAAAAACTTTTAGATAACCGAGTAACTATTACACGGCATGCTGTACAAAATCGATCTTAATTTTAATTCCTTTTGTTTAAGACATAACAGTAAGTATTCCTTTTTTTTTACAGATAGGAATTTTTCGTAGATGCCTGATACAGAAACTGAAAAAGAAAAATGATAAATTAAACGTTTTTAAACTTGTAACATGCTCTTTGGAAAAACATATTGAATTCTCCCAGCCACTGGTGTTAAGATCCGACTTCTCCGTCGTTTTTAACATACGTCAACCATAAACTGAAATGCAGTAACTGGATGTTTTGTATTCAACGTGTTTATGCAAAGGAATAGCTAAAGACAGCACTTTAGAAATAACTCAAAATAATAATTACTTTCAGTGCAACGAAAATATATCATAATACGAAATTATTGGCAACCCTATATCCACCCTCGCAATAATGCAATGTCCACCCTTACCCCATTGCCCTTGCCCCTATATTACAAAGTACAACACAAACTTATATCTATAGGTAAGTACCTATCATACAATCTGTAATATTTTTAAATTAATTGCTATAGATAACAGCTGCCTTTATTATTATAATATAGAAAGATAATATCTTTACGACAACAAACTGGCAGATATCTTTATACGAAATGTTAGCACGAACATTTCACAAGTTTAAGTACCTACCAACTTAAGAAGTGCATAACATCAATAATGTAGCCACTTCAATATAAACATGATTGTATTGTTAGCAAGTATACGATTTACGCTTTGCCTTAATTATATTTATACTAATTACTAAAATATATTTTTCCACATTGATAATCGAACCACCTAGTGTCGAGTAGCAAAACTATTAAGTTACATTGTAATATTTTGACAGAGAATAACGCCATCTATTAGTTAATAGCTGCGACATTATAAGGGAACATTCGTACGCGTCACGAATAGTCTTGCGGTGTTGTGCCAACCACAAGTTCCACTAATATTTTTTTCGTGGCGCACACTATAAATAATTGCTATTTGCTCCAAAATAAGTTTTTTTTTTAATTTATCTACATTTGGCCTGACCATTGTGAAAACAAATACCTATGCACGATGCAACTTAAACATTCTTTGAGGATCATCATAAGTCCCAAAGAGAGTCTATTAACCAAATAATAACTATATCAATCCGTTTACCACATTGCTGGACACATATTAGTCTATGGCTGGATATAAGCTTCGCCACTGAGCCCGTTAAATAGCTCTCCTACCTCAATTCTCAGTATGATCAAGGTATAAAATCCTAGGTCAACTCAGGTCAACAGCAGTAATTTACTGTAAAGAAAAGTTTGATGCGTAGAGGAGTGATACGGAGTCCGTACAGAAAAATCTACGCGGCTAATACTCCCTCTACGTAATCTGTGCTCGCAACAGTTACGGGTTACCTTCAGACAATCAAAATATTTATCTGTATACTCTTTGGATCGGTGCTACCTTATAAAAAAATAAGTTTTTATATATTCTTTAATAGCATAAACTAATAAAAATTACTGAGTACTTAACTCACAGTCAGGAAAATATTTAAATTATTAAAATCTAATTTTAATTGTATGAAGTCATAGTAATTACAGTAGTTTATTTATATGAAAAGAGTGTATAAAATTTCTCAATTTATTTATACCGAAAAGAATTTGACCATTTTGTAAACGAAATATTAATTAAAACAATTTTATTAATATTTCTACATTAAAAACTCACAAGATGCCTGTCTTCTTCAGGTTTTTTTTCTGTAAAATTGATAATGGCAACATAAGTTGTCTATGATATCACTTAAATTTGACGGCTGCCTGCCACATCCGGCCCTCGGACGAAAGGGTCCTTTTTCAAGCGTACGCCATTGCTGGCGTATGGTAGTTTATTTTATTGAACGAAAAATCTAAAACCATCCAAAATGGTGAGTATTTAACTACATAATTAAGTGCCGAAAAGTGTTCCTGTGTATCTGTGCTACTGTTTCGCGTTTATATTTTACGTCTTTCGAGTTTAAAATCGAAATAAAATTTAACATTCTTCACGACGGTCGTCTTTGTGATCGGATGACGTTTCCAAGTGTTGCGGTGATTGATCGGTGTCGGTGTAGATTTGCTAAATATCGGCTTGGATAGCTTAAATTTGGGGGAGAAAGGGAGCTGAAGTTATAGATACAGTTTTAAAAATGAAACGTGCGTGTTTGAAGTGTTCCATCTGTGTTGTGATGTTGGGTATGTTGACGAGGTGTTTTCTGGTTTGCGCAGGTGAATTTCACCGTAGACGAGATCCGTGGGATGATGGACAAGAAGCGGAACATCCGCAATATGTCCGTCATCGCCCACGTCGACCACGGCAAGTCCACCCTGACGGACTCGCTGGTCTCCAAAGCCGGTATCATCGCTGGCGCCCGTGCCGGTGAGACCCGGTTCACGGACACGCGCAAGGACGAGCAGGACAGATGTATCACCATCAAGTCTACGTGAGTACTTGCGTCACCACATGGTGTAACCGACCACTTATTGTTAGCTCGACATTAGTGCCGCTGAGTCGGCGTTTTATGTTATTTGTCCTTGAACTTGACTCTAGAGGTCTCTGCTCGAAATTATTGTCAATTTCGCAATTTTAGGTTATGTTTGAATAGCTTGGTCATTTGTAGCACAAAAACTGACATAAAAACTTGGGCTGGACTGTTGAAAAGGAGTCAATATGTCTGCTATGCACTAAACTATCCTGTCAATTCCTTTGTCACACTTAATTGTTATCATAACATGTGGTATTTACATGACAGATCATCAAAGTCAGCTGTTTCTATGTTTATATAAACCCACTTAAAAATTCATGTCAATTTTGCTAAGCATCTTACTAAACTATAGAAAAACAACACAAATTTTCTTTAGCCATGATTTCACAATGTAACCCTAAGTGGTGTAAAATATTGAAGAATTTTATTTAGCACAATACATAACTATCTTCCATTATTAGTAATATTCACATGATGATTGTTCTCTACCATTTAAAACTGAATATCAATGAAGATTTTCAGAACGGCCATCTGAATTACCGTATACACATTATTACACAACATGCAACTATGTCTGTATCTCACAACAATCAACATTCCACAGTGCTATCTCCATGTTCTTCGAGCTCGAAGAGAAAGACATGGTCTTCATCACCAACACTGACCAGCGTGAGAAGAATGAGAAGGGTTTCTTGATTAACCTTATCGACTCACCTGGACACGTTGACTTCTCGTCTGAAGTGACTGCTGCGCTCCGTGTAACTGACGGTGCCCTCGTTGTTGTTGACTGTGTCTCTGGTAAGTATTTTTTTAAAGTATAACAAATGAAAATAAGTTGAATTTTATTATATTTACTAAATTCCTAAAATATTTATTCATTCATACTATGGTCCATATCACAAAAGTGGACTCACTAATACTTAAAATTAGATTAGGCACAAAAACAATGCAGAAAACAGTCTATTGAGTAATGTTCTGTGATACATACATTATTGTCCTGCTTTATCAATGTGAAAGTTTGTAAGGATGGGTCTATGTTTGTAACTGTTTCATGCTTAAACTACTGAATAGAATGGGGTAAAAAAAATTACACATACAGATAAACTAAATTTTAGGGATAGGTTTTTTTACAAGAGTATGGACCCAATTATAAATCCATACAGACAAAATCCCACACAGAAGCTAATTTATTTATAAAAAATCCGTCAAGTAGTTTTTGTTTCTATAGAGTTTATACAGACAAAAATTTTACTGATTGCAATTTTGGCATCAGTATCAATCCCTAATCACCCCCTGATAGTTATTTTGGAAATATATTTCATGTACAGAATTGACGTCTCTACAGATTTATTATAAGTATAGATTTGAGTGTCAAATTATAGGTCAATATTAGGAGTCATAAAAGTAAAGCATACTAAGTTAAGATATTGCATAACTTCTGCCAATGTCAGTAAGATAGGATGTTACAACAATATAATTATTGGCATTTAATGTTGCACATGATAATTACAATGTACTGAACATTGTCATTGGATGACATTAAACTTTCACCCATATCAGTTCTAGATAAGGCTAAGACACTGATTGTGTTTTAAAAACAATTCCACAAGATTATTTAAATTCTGTCTAATCATTATATTCAGAACAAAAGAATTGTGCTATCACATTTACTTGTAATTCCAATGATTAGCACATTCAAACTGTTTTATAGTCTAGCTTTTTCCCGTCGTTTCACCTGCGTCCAGATGGAACTACTTAATGCACTTTGATTAAAAAAAATTGCCTATAATTCTCCAGTATTATATCTATCTCTGTACTTAATTTCATTCAAATTGGCTCAGCTATTTTATCTTAACAAACACCGACAAACTCGGTCTCCAGGATTTGATCTATTTCTGTACAAAATTTCATCAGAAACAAACAAACAGACATACTCACTTTCAGATTTAGGATAAAGTAAACAAAAGCCTCATGCCTGGTGTGCCCAATAAAACTGAATACAAACTAACTTACACCACAATGTTATGTATATGTAATCTCCATAGGTGTGTGTGTACAAACCGAGACTGTCCTGCGTCAGGCTATCGCCGAGCGCATCAAGCCTATTCTGTTCATGAACAAGATGGACCGCGCTCTTCTGGAGCTGCAGCTGGAGGCCGAGGAACTCTACCAGACCTTCCAGCGTATCGTTGAAAACGTCAACGTCATCATCGCCACCTACAACGACGATGGTGGTCCTATGGGTGAGTTTCATTGATGATTACGACATTTACTTAGTTAAGATAACCTATTTCTGATAAACTATTAAAAAAGTTTATACAGTGAAAGTTCGCATTTATGCATGATACTCATTTTATATGCTTTTTCTGATGCATTCAATAATACTTTCCATACTTTTGATTACCAAGAGCTTTACGGTTAAAAGGGTCTTTTAACCTTAAAGCTAGCTAAGCAATTCTCTAGCATGGCATATAGACTGTGTTAATAAAAGCACTAAACAAAAAAGTGCTCATATTGAAACTTAAAATGAACATTTTCCATTATAATGTAGGGCACGTGACGCCTACGTCACCCACGTGTTGTCTACCCCTACGCTCAGTGGGCGGGGGTAAAACTTGTGACGTGATTCACCCACCACCTGCCTACGCTTCGCTCCCTTTACCAGTGACGTAATACGAATTTATTCAATTGAGAGAAACTTTTCTTACGTATAATAAGGGTTGTGTTATGTAAACTCTAAAGGCATCTTTAGTATAAAGAAGGCTGTTACGTAATTGAATTAGCAACTTTTTAGCCCTGATCATTATGATTCCAATGATTGCTTGTGTTTAAAAAAATTGAAATAACTGATTAGTTTTTGGCTACCTTATAAACGCCGTTGACTTTGAAGCCAAATATAAATTAGGACACCATAAACCGTACACTCTTTGTATACAGCCAGTGTCTGTAAACAGGTGTTAGACATTGTGTCACTAAAGTGTCACGAGAGCGGCATCTCAATGAAAATATTAAAGGGAATGTGAAATGAACAAAATAAAACTGTCGTTTACACCACTCAGTTTAAACTGTCGACACGCGTTCATTTGCTACGTTTAATGAGAGGAATCAGCTAAACTACAATCAAAAGCGATTGGTGTTACAAGCCAGCCTGTTTCCGTTTTAGATTATCTTTTTTCCCGACCTACGAAGGGGGTAATGTTTTTAGACTTCGTACCTATTTGTGTTAACTATGTAAAACTACTGGTAATTATAATTAACAGAGCCCTAAACAAATAATATACGAAACCATTAATGAACAATTGAAGTGTAGTTTGAATAAAAAAAATGTAAACGTCACGTTATTACATTGCCAACCTGCTTGTAACACGTAAATCGCGCGATCCGCATTGATAAACGCGCCAAGGTCGGTCACTGTATTCTCATTTGATAATATCGTGTAATAGTCAAATAAAACCGGCATTTCCGAATGTACGTAATACTCAGTGATTTCATGAATTTCATGTAAAATCTTGGTCCTTAGAACTTTAGAAGTTTATTTCTATTTTTTTATTATAAAGTTTATCTGAGAGATGTACATACATATTTGTATTTTATTTAATGTGCAATAAATAATTTACTGTCTCTATATATAACAATGTCTATTCATCGAATAATAGAACAGAAAAAGTAATAATAATAAATTATGTAGTTTAATTCTATTGGGTAGACTACCGAGGCACGGTAGTCAGCAGTAGGCCTCTGCAGAGTCGATCGATAACAAACAAAGCCACAGCATAGCCATACCATCCTTTTCTCAATAAACTTAGTAAAAAGTATATCGTATCGTGCTTCTAAAAATAAAATAGTGCAATAAAATAATTCTGCAATCCTGTCGTAGGTCAATACATTTCTTAACCCGTCAACCTAGCTAGAAAAAAAAAAACTTTGTCTCCAAAAAATCTATGTTCCAGTTCATTTTTTATAAAAGTGTCTATACAATGTCAGTATTTTACAAGCATAGTAGTAGGTATCTTACTTACACGCGATATTCGTCCCATTGATACTGGGTAAAGTGTTCCATGCTATACGCCAGCGGCAGACCGGGACGAACATTATTTCTCAACATGGATTGGTGAATTGCTCACTGTTGACTATTTACAACGATTGTTGGGGAACAATACATCACAAAAAAAATATTGACATTAGCTAGAAAAATCTTCATCAATAAATAGTCTTAGCTGTTTTCAGACTATGCTATAATATATAGTATACTAGCTTTCCGCCAGCGGCTTCGCCCGCGTGGGCTATATGAATTCAAATTAAAGATGAACCGCTCGACCGATTTTGTGCAAACTTCACATAAACCATCTACTAAATAGTCCGAACATCTAAACATTTGGTTTGGATAGGTGAGCCCGTTCTTGAGTTATAAAATTACAACGAAAAGTGGCATTGATTTTTATATTTATTAATAATAGCTCATAGCACAACAATATCGCGCACCATACATAGCCAATAATATATAGTACAGTACAGTGTGAACGTGTCCATATTATAGCGTAGTCTGAAAGCAGCTTTATCGCTGTCACAATGAAGATTAGCGAAGGAGAACCTACATGTTTCACCCACACAACCGCCGATATACCCAACGTTCGTTCCATTTGACCAGGTGAGGTCCGTGTGGACCCCAGCAAGGGTTCCGTGGGCTTCGGCTCTGGTCTCCACGGCTGGGCCTTCACCCTCAAGCAGTTCGCTGAGATGTACGCCGACAAGTTCAAGATCGACCTTGTCAAGCTTATGAACAGGTATTTGTTATTATTTTTAGTCTTTATTTTTTTACAGGGTGGGTCTTTATTTTTGGCAACTAGCATATAATATACTGATATGTTGTTCCAGCTGCGCGGCGGTTAAATCATTTTAAATTTCTTCAAAGGGCATTTTGTAGTATTGAGTGTTTAGGATGATAGTACAAGAAATATTGATGATATAAATACATTGAATTTTCAATTAATCAATAAAAAATTCCATGTCCAACTCTGACTCGCATCAATCAGTCTGTCTACAACCAAAAATGGGACCACGTGAAATAGCTCTCCCTCGTGGTCCCAATAATAGGACAAAATAATAGGATCACGATAAAACAGACGATAATTTTCGAAACACTTCGTTGGAACATGATTTACGGCTGAAGAGACTTAACCATGATATCGAAAAAATGTGGACAGTCTCTTCCGTTAACCTGGGATATTTTTTTATTGTCCAAACTGGTTAGTTTACTTTATCTGATCTCTTTCAACTTTCACTTTCAAAAGTTAAACGAGTACTTATTTGGCAAGATTTTAAGTATCGTAACATTGAATAAACATTTTCAGGTTATGTTTGCACACGTGTTCGTTCGTGTTATACAAACGTTGAGATATATCCGAAAATAGCTTATGAACGCTGCGATTCTTAATCCTTACTTAAAGTCTCTGTCTGTTTCACTTTTACGGTAAAATGGCTGAACAAATTTAGATGAAATTTGAGGTTTCTATCTGGGAAAGGACTTGGGATACTTTGAATCGTTCGTGAAGGAATTCCCTTTGAATGCGGGTGAAACCACGGGTACAGCTAGTAATAAATAATTTATTTAATACCCTAAATAAATACTCATTTAACATAACCTATTTTATAAATTCTTACCCAAACAATATTCTGCTTTCTCGAACTTTCGATACACTGCGAGTAAGCTCCATAATGCAGCATTGCAGATGCACGTAATGACGTGGCGCGCATTGATTCGTGTACACGCGACCTCGCCTACACCGGCTATGCAATGTTAGCCTCGCCGAACCGCAGCTTATGTCGTTGACTTAGAACTGAATTTCCATATTTTTAAAGATAATTATTTCCGGTCAAACGTAAGTTTACAAGTCTCGAAACACGTTATACGTTTTTTTATCCTCGTTTGATACAAGTTTGTTTTGTTGTTCACAATTAATTAATAAGTAAAAATATTATCTCCCAGACAGTGTGTCGACGTAATACTTACCACTTGACACTGTAGCTTTATATAGACTAGCTGTTTACCGCGGTTTCACCTGCGTCCCGAAGAGCCCACTTAACGCACCCGAATAAAGAGTAGCCTATGAAATTGCCAATCCGCCTTGAGCAAGCGTGGTGATAAATGCTCATGCCTTCTCCGTATGAGAAAAGGCCCAGCAGTGGGACAATTTATAGGCTGATGATAATAAGCGTCTCCAGGGACTTATCCATCTTCATATCGAAATCGGTAGACGATCTTTCGCATTGAAGATTGTAGAAGAGTTTGTTAGTTAGGTTATCGTCCCATTGATACTGGGTAAAGTGTTCCATGCTATACGCCAGCGGCAGACCGGGACGAACATTAAATTCTCGACTTGGATTGGTGAATTGCTCACTGTTGACTATTTACAACGGTTGTTGAGAAACATTTTAAAATTATTAAGCTATTTGAAATATAATAAAATATTTAGAATAGTGTAGACTGAAATGTTTTTTTTTTATTATTTACCATCTTTCCGCCAGCGGCTTCGCCCGCAATATTTTAGCCAATGGATACAAAAACTTGTTAAATTATATATTAAAACCTTCCTCTTGAATCACACTATCTACTAAAAATAAATCGCATCAAAATCCGTTGCGTAGTTTTAAAGATCTAAGCATACATAGGGACAGACAGCGGGAAGCGACTTTGTTTTATACTATGTAGTCATTTGGGGAAACAAACAATTTTACACAGAAAATAGGTTTACTGCTGAATACTTATATATTGAATAGTTATACAATATTTTAACCTTATGCTATAAAACCAGTAAGGATACAGCCAAGAACAAGTTGTGCAGTGCTATTTTGTTAAATTTAGATACTTATTCTAAGCCTAAATACTTTTCTATAGGCTTTGGGGAGAGAACTTCTTCAACGCCAAGACCAAGAAGTGGGCCAAACAGAAGGACAATGACAACAAGCGCTCCTTCTGCATGTACGTGTTGGACCCCATCTACAAGGTGTTCGACGCCATCATGAACTTCAAGAAGGAGGAGATCGACGGCCTCCTCACCAAGATCGGCGTCACCATCAAGCACGAGGACGCCGACAAGGACGGCAAAGCTCTGCTCAAGGTTAGAAACTTCTTAAGTACATAGGCTATAGCCATCAATCGCCACGGACTCTCAGTCTTAGTTATAAAGTCGAAGATTAATTTTTAATCTCTTGCTTCGCAACGGATTAGTCAAAAATCTCACAAATATATACTGTTTAGCGTTATCCGAACTTAAGTTAGTTGATTAATCCAGGATTACGGCGTTAAGTAGGAATTAAGTGAGAAAAGGTTAAACTTCAGATTACAGGAATTTTATAAGTAAGACTGTTTGTATGTTGCAACAAAGTTCTACAATGAAATTATGTTCAGTGGGATTAATGTTTTTATAAACCTGGCATATTTTTCCCCATCTAAATGAAGTCTTGGTCTATCAAATTGTTAACAAATGTTCGTAATTTATTCTAAGACTCAGTCCCAAGTGTTGCCAGTTACTTACAATAAGCATCTGGGTGTCAAAGTGGACTTACAGCATACTTCATACCGGAATTGGTTGTGAGACTCGGTAGCCTGCGACCCCATAAATGTATGAGACATTTATTTACATCAAAAATAATAATTCAAACTTGTATTTTGATTTTTTATTCAAACTTTATTTCTAATTGTCTTTTCATAAAGTGTTCACTCAACGATAATTATTACTGTTCAGGTGGTGATGCGTAGCTGGCTGCCCGCCGGTGAAGCTCTGCTTCAGATGATTGCCATCCACCTGCCGTCCCCCGTGGTGGCCCAGAAGTACCGTATGGAGATGTTGTACGAGGGACCCCATGACGACGAGGCCGCTATCGGTATCAAGGTAAATAAACTAAGTTGTTTATAAATACTTACATTTCAATGTACAATAATTGAGTTCAGTTATATTCACTCTCTTCCTTGACGCTAAAATCTAATTCCTGTTACCCAGAGCTGCGACCCCGAAGCACCCCTTATGATGTACGTGAGCAAGATGGTACCGACCTCCGACAAGGGTCGTTTCTACGCTTTCGGCCGTGTGTTCTCCGGAAAGGTGATCACCGGACAAAAGGCCCGCATCATGGGACCTAACTTCCAGCCCGGCAAGAAGGAGGTATGTCTTTTCAGCTCATTTTAGTACTAATATAATACACTCCACTCATTTGAATAGTTTTTACTTGATCATGGAAAACGCAGATAAGTTTCTTGAAAGTCCTGCAATAGTCACTATTTACAAATGAGTAAAGAAAAGCGTATTGGTTCCACAAATTATAATTTATAATTTTTATTTCCCAGTTAAAGATACTATGTTACTTCAAAAAATCTGTTTGCTTAGGATCTGTACGAGAAGACCATCCAGCGTACCATCCTCATGATGGGTCGTTACGTCGAGGCCATCGAGGACGTGCCCTGCGGTAACATTTGCGGTCTGGTCGGAGTCGACCAGTTCCTCGTCAAGACCGGAACCATCACCACCTTCAAGAACGCACACAACATGAAGGTAAACTTGGACAATATTATTTCTTAGCCTACTTCTATACCTACATCACCATTAAAAGTTGAAATGCTCAAAATTAAAACAATCGCCGTGTGGATGTTTGGCCGCCATGAGGGAAGTGGTAAAGAATTTTGTCTAAAATACTTGTTACCAAGTTACACCATACTGTGTGCTCTCTGCAGGTCATGAAATTCAGTGTGTCGCCCGTCGTGCGTGTCGCCGTCGAGCCCAAGAACCCCGCCGACTTGCCCAAGCTGGTGGAGGGTCTCAAGCGTCTGGCCAAGTCCGACCCTATGGTGCAGTGCATCAACGAGGAGTCCGGAGAACACATCGTCGCTGGTGCCGGAGAGTTGCATCTTGAGATCTGTCTGAAGGTATGTAACAAGAAGTTGGCGCAGCCAGTCCCAAGTGTTGCCAGTTACTTACAATAAGCATCTGGGTGTCAAAGTGGACTTACAGCATACTTCATACCGGAATTGGTTGTGAGACTCTGTAGCCTGCGACCCCATAAATGTATGAGACATTTTAAATTATGTTAATTTATAATTTTAGAGCAATGCATCTAATAAATATCTAACAATCTATACATACTAGGCCAAATTCTCGTTATTCAACCTTTATTTCTGTTTACACAGGACTTGGAGGAAGACCACGCTTGCATTCCAATCAAGAAATCCGACCCCGTGGTGTCGTACCGTGAGACTGTCAGCGAGGAGTCGGACCAGATGTGTCTGTCCAAGTCGCCCAACAAGCACAACCGTCTGTTCATGAAGGCGCAGCCCATGCCCGAGGGACTCCCTGAGGACATCGACGATGTGAGACTTACTTCTTTATTTACTAAATATTCTTATACTTCTAGCAGCAGAAAGTCACACAGTACATGAGAGTTAATTGACGTAAAAATTTAATGTATGAATGATCAACTACTTCACGGCGTTTCATTTAATAGCTGAAGAATTGAATAGTATTTTTTTATATAAAATACCTTCCGGCACACCGTGCCGCGCTGTAGCGAGTCGGTTGCTTGTCGACCGCTTCGCGCTGACGGCTGCGGCGTGCAAACGAAGCATAATAAAGCTACCCCATGTCTAAACGCTGCATAGGACCTCTATCCTTATGTCCTGGAACTGCATGCTACGGCGCGGGCGATACACAACATATTTATTACCTACTATTCATTAATTTGATGTAAAAATTACAGTAGTATTAAAATATGTATTTAATGTTTGCCTCTCAGGGTAAGGTGAACCCTCGTGATGACTTCAAGACCCGTGCGCGTTACTTGACCGACAAGTACGAGTACGACGTGACTGAGGCGCGTAAGATCTGGTGCTTCGGCCCCGAGGGCACCGGCCCCAACCTCATGGTGGACTGCTCCAAGGGAGTGCAGTACCTCAACGAGATCAAGGACTCCGTGGTGGCTGGCTTCCAGTGGGCCGCCAAGGAGGGAGTCATGGCTGAGGAGAACTTGCGTGGTGTGCGCTTCAACATCTACGATGTCACGCTACACACTGATGCTATCCACAGGTTCGGACATGAGACATTCCTCCACTCTGCTTGCCTAACTGATATTATAAACACTTTAAAATTTGTTATGCTTTTACCGTAAACAGGCAGACCCAGTTTAGATGACTTTTTATGTAGATAAATTTAAACCTGGAGAAGATTCAGGTGTTTATTGGTTGGTTGAACTAGTTCCAAAATTAACGTGTAATCTTCTTTACAGGGGTGGCGGTCAAATCATTCCAACGACGAGAAGATGTCTGTACGCGTGTCTGCTGACCGCGCAGCCCAGGCTCATGGAGCCCGTGTACCTGTGCGAGATCCAGGTACGTGCCGCTCGCCTGCATGGAATGTCCGCCTGTAGAGATAATCCAGTTTTGTATTGCAATCTAAAGACGAAGCTACAGTTTCCTTACATTTTCATCATTTGTTACTTAGACAATTGCAGGAAACTGTTGATTATATAGAGCTTTTATGTTAATTTGTAGAGTACAGTTTATCTTTAGAGTTTTGTGCCACCTATTTTTATACAATTTTATCTTGCGTGTTCGTGCGCGTTTATAGTCAGATTTAATTAATCGTGCATATTTGTTACAAAACTGGATTGCGAAACTAAGTTATAATATAATTATTTATTATGTCTATATAAATGTGATAGCAACAGCTATCTAGAACATTGTTATCGGCTGTGAATGTGTTCCCAGCATGACCCCACGTTTTTCCTGAGCGGGCTAGCATGTACCGATAGTACCGCCTTTCCGAGACGTGGCAGATCAACAGTTCTTTGTTTTGGCATCGTCACCCGACATACACCTTGCCTGAATAGGGGAACTAACACTCGAACAAAATTATAACAAACCTTGATAATTGGATTATCCACAATTTCGTTAATTGCATAAAAATATGCAATGATGCTACTGGCATCTTTGTGGCAAGTTGAAACTGTTTTATAGGCATCTGCATTCTGATTACAGGAATGTTGGCATGTTAAATAAAACAAACCAGATCTTAACATCTTACTTATGTTTACATAGCATTGGCCTGTAAAACATGTTATAAATTATTTATTCAATATATCAATAAATGAATTAAAGTTTATGTTGTAACATTTTCTAAAGCAGATTAAACTACTAATTAAACACAATATTAACAACATACGTACGTGTCATCTCCGCACAGTGCCCCGAAGTCGCCGTGGGAGGTATCTACGGTGTGCTGAACAGGCGTCGTGGACACGTGTTCGAGGAGTCGCAGGTGGCCGGCACGCCCATGTTCGTGGTGAAGGCGTACCTGCCCGTCAACGAGTCGTTCGGCTTCACCGCCGACCTGCGCTCCAACACCGGCGGCCAGGCCTTCCCGCAGTGCGTGTTCGACCACTGGCAGATCCTGCCCGGAGACCCGTGCGAGGCTGGCTCCAAGCCCTACGCTGTTGTGCAGGTTTGTAATGCCACATGCTTCAAATTGTTACATCGCTCATTAGGAGAAACATCGACATAAATGTATGTTTTCCAAAAATTAGTTAAATATTACAAAGTACTGCAGAAAGTGTATTCACGTTAGAAGAGACAAAGAAATCAATCGATTTCAGTCGATTTATCAGTAAACTAGGAGTCTTCATAACGATGCGTTGAATGAGTTATCATTACAAAAGATATAATTCAATTTAAATAGCTCTCCTGTAAATTTTTAAAAGTAGCAGTTACGTCGATGTTTCCTCAAAAGAGCGATATTTGTTTTTGTGTTTTACAGACTTATTATATAGATTACAAAAAAACCACGGGAATATTATGTTCATTAAATTATAATAATACCTTCCGGCACACCGTGCCGCGCTGTAGCGAGTCGGTTGCTTGTCGACCGCTTCGCGCTGACGGCTGCGGCGTGCAAACGAAGCATAATAAGGCTACCCCACGTCTAAACGCTGCATAGGACCTCTATCCTTATGTCCGCGGACTGCATGCTACGGCGCGGGCGATACATATTTCATTTTAATGATAGTTATACAAACCGTTATTGATGTAATTTTGTATTGAAATAAAATTGTTTTTTTCTATCATTGCAGGAGACAAGGAAAAGGAAAGGACTTAAGGAGGGTCTGCCTGACTTAAATCAATATTTGGACAAACTGTAAACGTCGTAGCTAATGCAATCCATACTGTAATATATGTAACATTATTGAGAGCGCCTCACGCACTATACAATTTTACGTTTTAACATTATGAATAATTTTATTTTTAACATAAAACGGAATGTATCGCCTCAATTAAGTTAAGTGTTAAGCACGACGACGCTGGTCGGACCGTTTGTTACTGAGTGGCACTATGTTGCTGTCACCACGAGAAACTAAATAAACTATTGAAAATATCACAGTCTGTTTGATATGAATCGCTATGATGTCGGGAACCATGATTCATTACTTGTACTGTAATTAATTTTTAAATTATAATTTTTCTATTGTAAACAACCCTAGTGTTTTTATTTGGCTGAAACAGTCACTTATGGAAAGGTGAGTTGAACTTTTATGAGTAGAGATAGATTCTGGAATTGATATTCCTAATTTATATTGAAGTTTTTGACAAAATTGCCAGAATTTACCTCTTTTTGACATACATTTAGTGCAGTAGACAGTAGACATTGTCACTAATCATTCATGACTGTTGTCCCTGCACTAAATGCATGAATCTCTTCTAGTTTTTGATCTTAAAATAACATTTTTCACTTTGATTCACAGGGCAAAACAAGCAGATCCAATGAAAACTCCATACCAGATTAAAAAGGTAAATATCTTTTCAAAATGTTTCACAACATAATCTACATAAGCAAGTATGAAACATCCATACACAAATTTACAATTAAACTTTTAATGATGATTATCACAGACCTGTACTGAGTAATGAGGAACAAATTATATTACACTGAAAATGCACAACAAAATATTCATTTATTCATCATCTAATCACTGAGTACTAAATAGGTATTAATTGTTACAGGTGATTTGTGCTATCAACATGAGAAAACTGAAATGAAGACGAAATTAACTAAAAGGTAAATTTTATTGAGATTATTCTATTTATAAACATTCATAATATTTTTTTTATATTCATGACTGTTATTATAATGCTCATCAATCATCATCTTGATCCTATGACGAATCATATTAGATGACAAGCATATTATTTGCTATATACCTTATTTTTTGGTGTCTCAAAATAGCTGAATTATTCTGACTTGCTAGAAGAATGAGTAGTGTAATATATGAATGATATTTTGTGTACATAAATGTTGAAATGATGATAAAATTCCACCCGATGCCACCATGACGGTCTATACAAGCTCAACAGGACTGAAGCATAAAGTAATAAACAAAACAAAAAATAACGAGATAGAAACATGCTAATAAAAGCACTTGTTTGTTACAGATGAACAATTTACCTGAATGTGATGTGAAAAGAACGAAGCCGATTAATCCATCATCAGGTAATTATCCAATATTTAGCAAAATTCATTGTCATAACAGCTTGCTAACCATAATTATCAGTAGTAATTTTGGTGGATCTATATAATTTTAGTTTTAAATTTAGAACTTACGCGATAGACATTTCAAGAAGTTTTTTTTAATATGATGACAAACTCGTTCTTGATGCCCCATGAAGGTTTAACAAGCTCAACAGGCCTGAGATTGTATTTACTTTCTAGCTTTCCAAAATCTCGTAGTCACACAATTAAAATCAAACTTTAATTGCAGGTGCGTGTGAAGACTGCTCCGACACGGAAAAGAAGACTCGAAACAAAAGGTAAAAAAAATGGCCTAAAACTACACAGACTTGTTAATATTTTCCTTAGAATGATGAACAATCACAGACCTGTTCTGAATTAATTTGAGGTCAAACTATTATTATTTCTGATTTAAACTTACTTTTTACAAGTATTTAATAATTGTGATGTAAGTTACTAATTAAATTATATCTTTTGCAGGTACATATTGTGGCTGTAGCGTGTATTTAATAAGTTGGAACTTTACTGTTCAATAACATTAAGAGGATCGCCAATAAATAATTATTTAAATAAACTAAAAAGTTGTTTTTATTAGACCCTTTGTTATCCGTTGTCGGCGTCAATGCAGGACCTTCTAAATGCAAAAAGGTTTGTTTTACACTTTCTTAAATGCAAATTAATTCAAAAAGTTTTTTTGCATTTAAAAGGTCCTGCACTGGCGCCGGTGCCCAATAATGCCTGACAGTGTAATAGAATTTGCGCACCAATAGAAAAGTGGTCAGGCGCCAAAGGTTTTTTTTTGTAAAAACCAGTTTATAGACCCTTTATTCTGTCAATTCAATTCACTCACTAAGTGATTCATTATTCAGTGCATACTGCATGCTCTTTATTCAACGCATATTATGATCGTAGATAGATAATTAGGTACCATACCTACACATTTATTAACGGCTATCAAATTACCTAGATAGAATAGAATAAGTTTTGCTTGAAATGACAAGTTACAATAGGTGTTACAATATCTACGTATAGACGGGGAAGTATTATCTCTAGAGAATGAAAATTTTGATGATTTGTATCAACATGAAAAGTAATCCGAAATATACTCATTCATGACAGTCTCAGCTTAAAATTGACTTTCGTGAGAGGAATTACAACTAACGGTAGAAAAGCAGATTTTAAACAACCAAGGTATATAAACGAGGGTATTGATTACGGGAAACCAAAGTTAAAATATGTTATAGATGTAACTTTACAATTTTAGTTTAACCAGGAACGAATGAAGGAACTACTTCGCACGCCTGTAGGTACAGGGTAAAAAGTATCTTTAGTGTTAATCCAGTTTATTAACTGTGTGTAGTTTTGCGTGAGAGTAACAAACATTTATAATATGATTACGTTTTAATCAGATTATTTGATGCAATTCGATGATCAGTTAAGTTTTTCTTCGAATTATTGCAAAACACGGCTTATAAAACCACAAAATAGAAGAGGGGAGACGTTGTTTTCGTATTTCTCGTCCATACGGCTTTTAAAGCAGAAAATATAACATTTTAACATTTAGTTTAGCCACTATAATATCACACACTCAGCAAGCGACAGAACAGTTTAACTAAGAGTGAAAAATAAAATACGCACAGTGCATCAACAGAAGTTTTGTTTGCCCAAGTATAAACCCGACAAACAAAAAATCGTAACGCTATCTCGCTTTAGCTAACTATAATCTGTATGTCCATCCTGTTTACGCCCGATGACGTTTCGAATAATTTCTCTAGTCCACTTGCGTGAGGTCGAGAGAATAGCGAGTAATTTTAGTAAAAGCATTTTAACCCAAAATGTACCTTTTTAACGCTGGATATGTACCTTTTCGGAACTCAGTTGCGGCAACACTGGTTACGTCAAAACTCAAGGCTGCAGCTGTGCGCATGTTTTATAAAACGAATCGGAATCTAGTTAAATAAATTAGTCTCTGTACTTAATGCTGACTCGCGCGTTGCGTTATTGTTCGCAGTATCTCAACAAAATGGTACCTGAAGTTGTATTCGTGTTGGGTGCTCCAGGTTCCGGTAAGGGAACGCAGTGTTCCCTTATCGTTAAGGAATATGATTTTGTACACTTGTCCGCTGGCGATTTGCTACGCGAGGAGCGTCAGAGGCCGGGATCCGAGTATGGAGAGATGATAGAGGAGAAAATTCGAAACGGTGAGATTGTACCTGTTGAGGTTACGTGTTCCCTCCTCCACAAGGCCATGCAGAAGTCCGGTAAGCAGCGCTTCCTTGTTGATGGCTTCCCGCGCAACAAGGACAATTTAGACGGCTGGGAGCGCGTCATGTCCGACAAGACGAAGCTGCTGTTTGTCTTATGCTTCGAGTGTTCGCAAGATATTTGCACGGAGCGGTGTTTAGGACGTGGCGCGGCCGGCAGCGGGCGCTCCGACGACAACCTGGAGAGTCTTAAGAAGAGATTCAACACTCATGTAAATGACACCTTGCCAGTCATAAACCATTATAATGCCCTGGGTCTTATGCACAGAATCAATGGAGAATTGTCTCCAATGGAAGTGTTTCAAGAGGTGAAAACTGCATTCAACAATGTTGGAGTGCAGAGAATAGCTAATTAACTTAACATAAGTAGGACAATCTTGCTAATGCTGTATATAGCAGTATATTGCCCATAAGGAATATGAGTGTTATTTAATTAATTAAAGTAGCTTTAATGCTAAATTAATTGTGGCAAATGTATTAAACACATACCAAAATTTTGATAAGCTAGAAACCTTTTAGGGATAATATTTTAAGTATAAATTACAGCATTTACATACTTCATGTATCAGGGCTTGAGTTTGCCATTGACATTAAGTTTGACCTTCACATGGAAAATTAATCTTAGATGACGACTCATAAAAGAGATGCTAAATAATTAAAATAAGTAAAATTTGTGTAAACTGCTAACTTATTAATATGTTGAATCTAGTGATAAAGTTGTCAACAAATAAATTTTGAACTGAAATAAATTGTATTCTTATTTTTTTATATAATGTGATGCATAATAAATAAGTTTTAGTTTTCAACAACAATGAAATATGTATTTGGCAGTTCAACTATATATATTTGAATGGTATCAATTTCAAAATCAGCTAATTAGCTTCCTTTATTATAGATGATATAAAAATAATATTATCTTTTTTTACATAAGTACTGTTTAATCAACTAGAGTAGCAATGATGTTGCAATATCTAAAAATAATAAGTCATCATTTTTTGTAATGCTTCTCCTCCACCAGTGTCTTAATGTGGCAATTAATTTATTAATTCAGCCAACTAACTATTAATTTATTTATTTCTACTGACATGTAGTCTGATGTGAACGCAGGTGGAGCAGTGACGATGAACTATGTATATTATCATAAAATGTTTTAATTGTTTTCAATTATTTATGTATCTTCATAGTACCTTAGGTAATGTCTCCTATTGTTGGTGTATTTCTACTTAATCACAAATCTTTTGTGAAAACTTGCACTAGAACTATTTCTAGATTTGATGCCTTAGCTTAGCAATTTTACTAGCAGTACAAATGTTTAATCTAATTAAATTCAATTTACAGCTAAATAAAGAGGACAGAAAGCATTTTCTCCTGTAACTAGTATTTATAGTGCATTATATATACCTGTATGTTCAAAATGTGCATTGTCAAAAACACATTCCTCAATTTTCTTCTAACATAGCTAGCCCAATGAAAATATGTGTGACACATAGATTGTTGTTGAATAAGTAGATGATGTGGAAGTGAATAAAATATTTATTGTTTTATGTGATTATTTTATTATTTTTTACCTTTATCTAAAACTGAATACTGGGATTATTAATTAATTTTTATAACTCCGAACTCCCGAAAAGGAGGAGGCTCTCAATTCTTTTTTTTTGAATGAATTGTGGCAAAATACAACAATATAACTTCTAGAGCAATGTATTGGCCCACAATTATTTTTGCTTTTGAGGCAGAGGTGTACAGTCGGTATCATATTCATCTAAGCCTGAGTAGTCAAAGATCTCATTCACAGATGTTCAAATACGCAATCAAATTTGCTAACCATATATCGAGGCAGCCATAGTCCGGCACAAGCTCCGGATGTCGGATTTATCCGGACCGTGGCAGAATTAAAAAAACTGGCTCCTGCCGACGTCGTCCGGGTTGTAATAATATATCATAGTCTATAGTACCTCCTCAGGGACAATGTAACTTGTCTATTAGTGTAAGATTTTCTGGTATTTATCCAGAAGATTCCAGATTTACCCATTACCTATAAAGTACATACAAAGTTTAGCTCTATAAAATCCTTACTAATTTAATAAATCCGAAAGTAACTGTCTGTTGCGCTGTCACGGAAAAACGGCTGAACCGATTTGGATGAAATTTGGTATGGAGAATGGAGACAGTTTAGACCCTGTAGGCGTAGCACAGGGATGGACAAAACTATTTTCTTCGTCTATGAATTTTGTATCGAACAAGGGGACAAAAGGTGGAGAATAAGCTTTTGTCCACCCGCCGTGGTAGACCTGGAACGAACTCACCGGACCTCTGCACGAACAGTACAATAAAGACATTACTATTGCTCAGCTAACAAAATACATAGATCAAACGATCACAGATATTTTGTGTTGACATACATTTTCTCTTAACGTTATATTAATTAATATGTTACCAACAGCGAGCAATGATAGCTACTACACCTACTGTTTAATCGTGTTAGCAGTCCTGCTGATACGAAGGTCACAGCCCCTCGAGTCACACACAAAGTACCCAGAAGTATAGAAAACATATCTTGTTTAGGATATAGAATAGTTTCCCGTTATTTTTTAGAGTTCCGTAGTCGATTAGGAACCCTTATAATTTCGCAAAGTCCGTCTGTCTGTCCGCGGAGGTCCGTCTGTCCGTTGTCTGTGATCAGAGGTTCTTTGCACTAGAAAGCTGATATTTGGTATAGATATCTATATTGATTACGCCAACATCATGCACAACATTATCATTGGATAGGTCTTTTAAAAATAAAGCAGGTCTGTGAAGATCATTTTTCAATGTAGGGATCCGATTGCGAAATTTTTGTTCGATACGAACGTCCCCCGTCACACTTTTGAATGGCTGTCCATAGAAATGTGAAAAAAATCACAGACGTAGCATATGTAATAAATTTACAAGGAAAACTATCACGGCTAAGTAGGCTTGACCGGTTGTTCAGACTACAAACGGTTCTACACAGTATTATTGTACTTCATACTCTTAGATAAAATTATATCAGCTGTAGAAAATAGGTAGCTACCGATCTTTTCCACCCTATTAATATATTATGATAATTGCGAAGGATTGTGAGAATGGATGTTAGGATGTATAGATGTTTGTTACTCTTTCACGCAAAAACTACTTAACTGATTTGGATGAAATTTGTTACACACATAGCTTCCAACCTGGATTAACATATAGGATACTTTATATTCGGGTTCATGCAGTAGTTCCCGGAGGACGCGGGTGAAACCGCTTGAAACAGCAGCAATATTTATACTATAATATTACACTATTAACTCATATTTATTAAGCTAAGTGGCGCGGCCTGAAGCGCCAATACATTTTATAACTACGTGCATTTCAACGAGTCGCGGCTCATCGGAATCCACTAGGCGTCAAGAATCTACGCGTACTTTTTATAAAGATACCCCCGCGACAAAATAATTGCATTATATTCATTCACCATCACCGTACACAGGTCACGTCAGCTCCATGTAAAATTTCATTTTTTTTCAAGTATACACGTTATAATCAAGTTCTCGGGTTTTATTAACATCAAAAATAGGACCCTCTTATGTCTACAAACCAGACATAAATTGGCGACCGTGACAGGACACGGATTTCATCAAACATAAAATCGACGAGTCACTACTCCCCATGGTCAGGAGAACGTGCCTCATCCGAAGTTGAAGATCGTCAGGATCGGCGGCTAAGCTACAGCACGACTTAGTCACGGCTACGGCAGGAAACCTCCAAAGAGATAAGTGTCCTATTCCTTTGTTCCTTCGCATACCTAATCATATTTCCACAATCATCACTATATTGCCTCCACAGTGCATCCAAGGTCACCAAGGGCAACTATAGTGGTCATAAATTAAGGAGAATCATCTCATCACAGCAATTTGATTCTTTATTGTTCCAAATTCAGTTCAAATCTTGTAAGGTACAAAGGTCATTCATTTTAACATTGTTGCAAATCGTGTGTAACCCATAATTATCTTTTCATACATTGCCTATTAACGATTCATTATTATTGTTCATCATAATTCTGATTTAATTGGTTACCAAAGTGATCAATAGTCTCAATAAATATCCCTTCTCAGTTTAAATTAACTTTAATTAGCCATTGTTTTGTCAGTTATTATAATTTGAAGTTATCATTTCGTCCCGTAAAAGGTTTGGTTATTTGTTAGTACAGTTATATTCCTAAACACATTATCATTAGATTTAATAATTTCAAGAAAGTACATAGTCCATTCAATAGCCCAATTTTAAGCACATTAGTGTTTCTTGTTTTTCACCCGTTCTGCCGAAATTTCCAGGACTGGTGTCGGAACACGGCACTGCCTGCAGTTCAAGCGATCTGCTGTGTGGAACCGGTTTCTTCGCCGCAGGTGTCGCCGAGCTGACGGGAGTGACGTAACGATAACAGCTATTCACTTATTGTAAACAAAGTGCAGCTAAGTGGACAAGTTTTTATTTGTTTCTTTTCTTTTTAAACACAACAATGACTACTGAGTCAGACAAAATTAGTATCAAGTTTAGGGAATTAAGTTTGAAACGCAGTTCTATTAAAGGACAAATAACGAAGTTTAAAAATTACTTATCAACTTTAGACTCAGTGCAACTATCTAGTATACAGCTGGCCGAGTTATCATTAAGGTTAAGTAAGTTTGAGGGTTTGTCTAGCAAGTTCGATGACCTTCAAACTGAAATTGAAGTTTTAAATCATAAAAATTTAGATTCAGAGATCGATGAGCGTGATAGCATCGAGCAAGATATTATTTCATGTATAGCTACAGCAAAGAAATTAATTGAAGACGCGAACAATCAAGCTGAAGCGCGTCGAAGGTCTTCAGACTTCTCATGCCATCACCCTCATAATCCTGAGCCTGTTGGTTTTAAGTTACCGCGGATCGAGATTGCTAAGTTTAACGGAGCATATTTTCGCTGGCTTGAGTTTCGTGATACCTTTCAAGCGTTAGTTCACAATAACGAACGTATTTCCGAAATTCATAAATTTCATTATTTAATATCATATCTGGAAGGAGATGCGGCTCGTATCATTTCAAATCTTGAGGTTTCATCATCAAATTATAAAGAAGCCTGGTCTTTACTTTGTGAACGATACGACAACAAGAGGTTGCTCATTAATTATCATTTGTCAGAATTAATTAATATGAAACCGATCACCAACGAATCCGAAAGATCATTAAGATTTTTAGCGGACCACGTTACAAAAAACCTACGAGCACTAGCTAATTTGGGTCGACCCACCGATAAGTGGGACGATATAATCATATTCATGATGACATCCAAATTAGATAGTCACAGTTTAATGAAGTGGGAAGAGTTACAAAATACTTTTAATTCTGTAGATGAGCTGCCAACTTTAACTCAATTTCATAAATTTTTAACAGACCGTGCTGGTGTATTGGAATCAATCAATCGAAGTAAAACCGACAATACTCATAGAGTGCCTAGAGAAATATCGCGTCCTAGCCAGAGTTCTCAAAATCAGCAATCTCATTCAAATAATAAACAACATAATAATAGCTTCAATAATAAAAACAATAAGTCATACGTTAAATCGTTTATCAGTAATCAGCAGAGACAAAAGGGAATTAATTGTGTTATTTGTAATGAGTCACACAAACTGTATTCATGTCCTACATTTAAAAATAAAAGTGTTAGTGAAAGATTGGCTGATGTTCAGAAATATAATCTGTGTCATAATTGTTTGAGAGAGGGTCATCAAGCAGCAGACTGCTCATTGGGACCTTGTATTTTTAAGGAATGCAATGAGCGACATAATTCTCTTCTGCATCAATCCCGTGCTGTGCTATCGGCGAACTCCGCTGAAGTACTTTCATCTATCTCAGAGCCATACACAGCTCATGTATTTCTCTCCACCGTCGTCATTGAAGTGTCGAACCCGTTGACCAACGCCACGGAGAAGGTACGCGCTCTCTTGGACTGCGGCAGTCAATCTTCTCTCATAACTAAAAACCTGAAACAGAAATTACAATTAGATACAAATCAAACAAATGAAATAAATATAATAGGTATAGGCAATAACTTATGTCATAAGGTTACAGAATCATGTAATATTACACTTAGTTCAATGAACAACCCATATAGTGTTACCTTATCCTGTTTAGTGCTTGATGAGCTGACAGGAGAGCTACCTAGGGCTCCTATAAACATTAAACATATTACATTACCCGACTACATAAAGTTGGCCGACCCTAGCTTTAACGTACCAGCAAAGGCAGACGTTATTCTCGGGGCGGATATATTTTGGGATGTTGTAGGTTCGGAACAATATTCCCTGGGTCCCAAGAACCCAAAATTAATAAACTCAAAATTTGGCTGGCTCGTAGCTGGTCCCATGTTTTTAAGTTATTCTAAATATATTCAATGCAATCACTCGAGTAGTTCAAACAAATCATACAAATCTGACTCAATTACAAATATTGATCAGAAGTTGACTAGATTTTGGGAAGTCGAAGAACTTCCCCAAAAAACTAGCCTTTCCCCAAGTGAAAAGTTGTGTGAAGAACATTTCGTAGCAAATACCACACGTTTAAGTTCAGGTAGGTTTTGCGTTAAGTTACCCTTTCGTGATAATCCTAATACTCTCGGTGATTCACATAACTTAGCTAAAATACGGTTTCTAAATTTGGAAAAACGATTTCGTAAAATCCAGAACTCAAAATACAATACACAGAATTTATTAATGAATATGCTAAACTAGGCCATTTATCCCAATCGCATATTGCAAAACCTACTCCAAATTATTTCTTGTGTCATCATGCAGTCTTCAAAGAAAAAAGTGAATCTACTAAAATTCGAGTAGTGTTCGACGGTTCCGCCCCCACTTCCTCTGGCCGCTCACTTAATGATATTCTAATGGTCGGCCCTAATAAGCAAAATTCTCTTTTCTCCATTCTGCTCAGGGCAAGACAATACAAGTTTATACTCACTGCTGACGTTGAGAAAATGTTCCGCCAGGTGGCGTGTCACAGTGATGATCAAAATCTACAACTGATCTTATGGAGAGAAGATGAGTCGCAGCCAATCAAAACCTATAAATTAAATACCGTCACTTACGGTACAGCAAGTGCGAGTTATTTAAGTACGCGATGCCTGTGGCAGGTCGGAGAGGAATGTGAGGACGAATTCATTAAATCTATACTACAAAACGACTTTTATGTGGACGACCTCATCACTGGATCAAATAACGCAGATGAACTACGCCACATAAAGGACTCAGTATCAAAGGCTTTAAATTCAGCATGTTTTCCTTTGCGGAAATATAAAAGTAACTTGACAAGTATATTGCATGATAGTACCGGCAATCAACAGGACAAATTAATTACAAGTGAATCGTCGAGCACCCTCGGATTAGGATGGAATCCGTCTACTGATAACCTACACTTTCCAACTAAACCTTGGACAGTTTATGGAAAGTTGACAAAGAGAATCATAATGTCAAATTCATTAAAAATATTTGATCCGCTAGGATTATTAAGTCCGTGCATAATCATACCGAAAATTATGCTACAAAAGTTGTGGCTCCTTCGATTAGATTGGGACGAGCCTGTTCCCCAAGATATTCAAGACTCTTGGGACGAGTTCATAAATAATTTACATTATCTAGCTAACTTACAAATTCCAAGATACGTTAGTTGCGATAACGCAAAGATTATTGAAATACATGCATTCAGTGATGCATCACAATGCGCCTACGGTGCTTGTGTTTATGTCAAATCGGAAAACCAAAATAATGATGTTAGTGTTAAATTACTATGATCAAAATCTAAGGTCTCACCTTTGAAGCCTGTAACGATTCCTCGTCTGGAACTCTGCGCTGCGTTGCTCGCAGCTAGATTGACCAGGGCAGTTTGTAATGCTTTAAGATTCCAACCTTCTCGCGTAGTCCATTGGTGTGACAGCAGTGTAGTCCTCGCCTGGATTCACAGCGTACCTAGAAATTTAAAAACATTTGTAGCAAACCGTATAGGTGAAATCGTAGAAATTACACAGCCATCATCATGGAGATACGTACCCACTTCAGATAACCCAGCTGATCATATTTCAAGGGGTATCAATCCAAGTCAGCTGGCGCAGTTAGACCTGTGGTGGTATGGTCCACGTTTTTTATACCAAGAGGAATCAAACTGGCCTTTATTACATTCGAATATTACAAATAAAGAAAACTTACCTGAAGTTAAGACCAATTTACACACTGCCATTGTTGAACCGTTAATTAACTTTGAAAATTATTCATCATTCACTAAACTCCAACGAGTAATAGCTTTTGTCAAAAGATTTATTTATAACTCTAAAAATTCACATGTAAAACGTACTGGTTTTTTAACAACAGATGAATTAAATCAATCCTTCTATTGCCTCTGTTTTATGGCTCAACAACAAATATTTTCATGTGAGTACAAACTTTTAAAACAAAACAAGTCGTTAAGCAGTAAATCCAAAATTTTACCGTTATCACCATTTATTGATGACAATAATTTGATTAGAGTTGGTGGCAGAATTCAAGCTTCTGATTTTCCATATGAAAAGAAACATCAAATACTTCTTGACTCTTCTCACTTTCTTACCAAGTTATTCTTTCGGAAAGAACATGTGCGTCAGATGCACGCCGGGCCACAACTCCTACTAGCTACCGTTCGAGAAACTATTTGGCCTATCAACGGTCGGCATCTGGCTCGTCGTACAGTACACAACTGTACAACCTGTAGACGAGTTCAAGGAAAGACCCTGCAACCCAAAATGGGGAATCTTCCTGCACAACGCATTACCGTCAACTTTCCTTTTGTTTCAGTTGGTCTAGATTTCGCTGGCCCGTTCTTTATCGTTAACCGAAGAGGACGAGGGGCTAGACTGACAAAATGCTACATGTGCTTGTTTATTTGCATGCGGTACAAGTGCATACATTTAGAAGCAGTAGGGGGCCTATCCAAGGATGATTTTTTGATGACACTGAAACGTTTTATTGCACGACGCGGCAAGCCAGCGGAAATATTCTCCGACAACGGTCGAAATTTTGTCGCAGCGGCTAAGGAATTAGGATCATTTTTAAAAACTCATAACCACTTGTTTTCCGACTTCGCTGCACAAGAAGGTATTAAATTTAATTTCATTCCCGCTTACTCCCCTCACTTCGGCGGCATTTGGGAATCAGGCATCAAATCCGCAAAACACCACGTCAAACGCGTTATAGGCAATCTTCACCTGACCTTTGAAGAGTTGCAGACCTTATTTGCGCAAGTGGAGGCAATACTAAACAGCCGGCCCTTATGTCCCATGACCTCAAATCCCAATGACTTCCTTCCTCTCTCTCCTGGACACTTTCTCATCGGGAGAGCGCTAACAACATTCCCTTCACCACAACTAGAAGAGGTGGACCCCAATAAGCTGAAGCGGTTTCAGAGACTGGAGCAAATTAGACAGCATTTTTGGCGTCGTTGGCAAAATGAATATATAAACGAATTACAGAGAAGACAAAAATGGTTGAAAGACACTCCACAACTCAAGGTGAATGACTTAGTCCTGATAAAGGAAGAAAACTTGCCACCGCTGTGTTGGAGACTCGGGCGAGTCACGAAACTGTTTCCGGGACCCGATGGAGTGGTACGAGTGGCAGACGTACAAACTTCAACCAACTGCCTTCGACGAGCTTTGGTACGCTTGTGCCCTCTTCCCGGTCCAGAAGAAGAAGTCTCAATTGAAAGAGAAGCCTTTCAAAGGGGGGAGCATGGCGCGGCCTGAAGCGCCAATACATTTTATAACTACGTGCATTTCAACGAGTCGCGGCTCATCGGAATCCACTAGGCGTCAAGAATCTACGCGTACTTTTTATAAAGATACCCCCGCGACAAAATAATTGCATTATATTCATTCACCATCACCGTACACAGGTCACGTCAGCTCCATGTAAAATTTCATTTTTTTTCAAGTATACACGTTATAATCAAGTTCTCGGGTTTTATTAACATCAAAAATAGGACCCTCTTATGTCTACAAACCAGACACTAAGTTTTGCGTCAAATTTTATGTGTATAACAAATGAACAAACTCACAGACATTTTTGCAACTAAAACTAAGAGAAGTAGGTAAGTTTATAAATAATTGTAAAAACATTTTGCACTTCTGTCAGCACATCCCGATAACAACAGTTTTCAAGTTTTTAACCTTGGTCTAACTCGTTCACATGTAGTACCAAGATATGCAGGTAATATCGAGGAAATACTTGTTTTCAAGTGCCCATTCACCTCCATTATACATTAACAAGGGAGTGATATAAAATTCAAATGACGTTGTTGCGACGCACGCTATTTCGAAAATCTTTTAGAAAATACATTAAGGGCCAAATTCACTGACAGATGGTTACGTAATCAGCTCGATAAATAAAAACGTTTTTTAACCAGAAAGTTGGAACTTTCGTGCAACCCACTTCTAGTTCGACCCTGATTTGGTAATCGACCGTTTCAGGAATTAAAAATCTCTAATAATACATAACCCATTGAAAGTTCGAAGTTTGAATTTATGGTAGACAGTTGTTTTAATTTAATCGGACCGTTATCTTGTCGGTGAACTTGGGCCTAAGTCGAAAACTGCTTTATCGAATGACGTGGTCGCAACCACTTGTGCATTCGAAAAACTATTTGAATGGTATTCTAGTAAGAAACTAGAAAGTCTTGGTACCTATCTTAATCCAGTGTTGCAAATTATTATTATTTACCCGCATCTTAGAGGCGGGTTAGGGAAGCTTGTCTATGTTTATCCCATCCGTCTTCATCATCGGGAAAGTCTCGTTATGGCATGGTAAGTACTTTTCGATCGACCCGTAGGTATTATTATTTAAAATAGGAATAGGTACTTACCTTTTTTTACAGGTAGCTGGCTCCCCCCGCTTTGGAGTTCAGGCGCCGCGTGACAGAAGGCTTCAATCTGCGGTATAGTAGGCTCCCATATTCGTTGGCTCAGTTCATACCGATTTGACGATTGACGACCAAAATTGCTTTTTTAGGGTTCCGTAGCCAATAATGAAAGCTTTATAGTTTCACCATGTCCGTCTATCAATCTGTCTTTCTTTCTGTCCAGGATTATTTCAGAGACTACACTCGAGAGCAATGAATCCGGGTCACTTAAAGAATCCTAAAAATCTCGGAAACTAAAAATGCTAGGTTAATGCAATAAATTGTATTTAATAGACAATGTAATACTCCTTAAATGAAGGTATTAAAACTTCTTAGTTATTGTAAAGTTATATCATAAAAAAATCAAATTTGAAAAAGGGCCACTTTCGAAGATGGAACTACGAAATTACAGCATTTGGTTTTGCTTTTGTTTGTAATCTGTCATTTATGTGGGTACATAAACCATGTTGATAGTGCTCTATATTCATTATTCAAGCTGAAATTATGTCGCTTACGCCTGAAGAATGCACCAGAATACTTACAATGCTGGAAACCGGCCGGATACAGTCAGCGCGATACAGCCAGGACTGTCGGTGTGTCGCTGTCAACAGTACAAAGAGTTTTCCGACGTTACGAAGAAACTGGTTCTAACGTACGCAGACCAGGAACGGGCAGAACCAGGTGTACCACAGCACGAGAAGACCGATACTTGGTGAACACCATGCTTCGAAATCGCTTTCTCACAGGAACTGAACTCACAAATCAGTTTCGACGCCTCGGAGGAAGTAACCCAAGTGCATGGACAGTAAGACGTCGGCTTGCTGAATCTAACTTAAAACCCCTTAGACCTGCAAACGGCCCTAAACTGGAGCGTGGGCATCGTATTTCAAGACTAAGATATGCCCAGAGCCACGTAAATTGGAGTATTGAAGATTGGTCAAAAGTTATGTTCTCCGACGAATCAAAATTTATGCTCTACAAGCACGATGGAAGACACAGAGTGTATCGAAGACCAGGGGAAAGATTCAAGCAAGCATGCATCGAAGAAAAAGTAGCCTACGGCGGTGGGTCTGTACTTGTGTGGGCCGGAATTTCTTCTGAAAGTCGCACAGAGCTGGTGATCATAGAAAACGGCTCTTTAACTAGCGAAAGATATGTGGAAGAAATCCTCAATGATCACGTTGGTCCATTTATGGTCAATTTAGGTGAGGATGCTATATTTATGCATGACAATGCCCGACCTCATACAGGTAGGATTGTGAATGACTACCTTCAAGAGATGATCATTACTCGTATGGAGTGGCCAGCGCGCAGCCCGGATATCAACCCGATCGAGCATGCTTGGGACGAGCTAGGCAGATGCGTAAAACAACGAAACCCTCCCCCAATCACGCTTCGTGAGCTCAAAATTGCTCTCACAGAGGAATGGGAGAATATTCCCCAAAATCGTATAAGGAACTTGGTGTATAGCATGCCAAACCGCGTAAACGCAGTAATGGAAGCACGAGGAGGCAATACGAAGTATTAAAATTCAAGAAAATCGTAATAAAGTTCAAAAATTTAATGTTTCCTATTTTTGTTTTAAGGAGAGATCAGCAGTTTTTTTCTTTATGTAATTTTGTGTTAATAAAATGTATGGTGACTCATATTTTTTTTACTTTCATTTAAGGAGTATTACATTGTCTATTAAATACAATTTATTGCATTTACCTATCATTTTTAGTTTCCGAGATTTTTAACATTCTTTAAGTGACCCGGATTCATTGCTCTCGAGTGTATTTACTACCTATATTAATATTAATCACACCGACAAAGTGGTAAAATAAAATCTTGGAAAAACATTTTAGGTTGCCTACCCTACACGTAAAGTGGGGATAACTATTTTTTATTGTGTATCCCATCGTGTGGGGGTATTTTTGAAAGGTTTTTTTTTTAAATATTGAGGGTTGCCTAGACCACCTTTTGATTCTGAATGTACTTGCAAAGTATGAAGATTTTAAGTGTCCATTTTTGTTAAGAGTCAAGTGTACCTGCATCCCTACCAGCTAAATAATAGTATTAAGATAGGTAAAAAAAAATAGCAGTAGCAAAAATAAAGAAATAAAGGGAAACTATCACGACTAACCTAAGTAGGCAATACAGGTTAAAGTTATAGTCGTTCAACTAAAATGTGCTACGGAACCCTACCACGCTTGGCCCGACACGCACTTTACCGCATCTTTTTCTTAATCCTTCGCCTTGTACAAACCATGTACAACACTTTAAACACACTTTAAGCACCCACGACTAATCTTGATTTCTTACATCACGATTCAAATAAGCCGGTTAGCACTGTAGTTGAAAAGTATCTAGCAGTTTTTATATTTTGGAATAAATTCACGACAAATAAACCTGGATAAATCAAGACTATGACACGCACGTGTGACATCGTAAAGATTAACTCTTAAACTGATGCATACGATAGTTTTTGTTTGAAATACAATTGTTAGACTACCCGCATTCTAATACTCAATCGAACGCAACAAAAAACCAAAAGTCAAATTGAGAACTTATTATGGAAATCGGTTAGAAATAACAAGTCTTTTATCAGATGTTTTCAAAATAAAATGCATATTGACACTTATTATTAATTTAATCTCATTAAAACAATATAAACTTGTGTGATATTTTTTTAGTATTGATTGCTGATTAGTAGGTACTTAGATGCATCCGTTTGGAATGGAATCCGATATACACAGGAACAGGATAAACGCAGATGATAATTGTGGTCTCCATATAGACACAATAATCTTTGATTTACAGTGGGCCTAGCACGAATCACTTTACAAAAACTATTCGTATCGAATGCGATTTTTGAATGGAATATACTCGCTTCATAAATACTATAAAATATTTAAATTTATGAATGACTTTAATCATATCTGAGTTGTAAATTCTTGTTTATGCATTTTAAACACACATTTTGGAATTTACGATTCGAAAATCGCTTATATTAACGAATAGGTTTCCGCCCGCGGCTATGCCCGCGTGGATATTTTTTACACCTTGTGTTACATTATTCAAGTTTTAGTAGGGATCCCTAATTATTTATGGAAATAAATATAGCCTATGACACTTCGTAAAGCTGTAGCTTTCTAAAATCGGTCCAGTAATTTTTGAGTTAAAACCCTACAAACAAACAAACAAATCTTTCCTCTTTATAATATTAGTATAGACTAACGATTACATTAGAGCGTTAGTGCTAGGCCTAATATTAATACAGTTTGAATAAATGACTTTTGAATTTTATGATGTAAGTATTATAGATTTTAGTGTGAGTCACAGAGAGGCTTTATAGAACGAATATCACTGTCCTTTTTTTGCACTGGAATCTGGTTCGCTTGTACGTGTTATTGGCTCCCTCCCTGGTCAGCGTCCTGCTCAAGTGGGCTGACCAAAGTGACCCGGACTATCATCAATAGCTTTAATAATATGACTTTCCTTTTTTTTCTACATGACCTCTTGCAGGGTGCTTCTATCAGCATTCGACCTGCTTAACCGGACACTGCTATACGACTTGCGAAGATGCATTAATATATTCAGTTTTTCTTAGGGAAATCACGGAACTCCTCCCGCTGTGGGCGGAGCAGAAGGGAGTATCAGACTCTTGCCTTGCTGGTAAGAGTAACCCATCTGTGTTCCTTTTCTCACCCTTTGTGTTCCAAGGTCGCGGTAAATCCGAACAATTCCGTGTCGTCATTAATTTATTCCAAGATACTTGTGAAACCAAGGCAACAATAATGATACATATACTAGATTACTTTTGAAGGACTATCGGAGTACTAGCTGTGATTTCCTGCCATTCACATTATCAAGTACTTGAATAATATTTCCGTATTATTGCGCATTATAAAATATATTTCTGAAGTGCAATTACTAAATGAAATCATCATCACAGAATTTATGAACACATAAAAATATTAAATACAGATGCAATAATAAAAAATGGAAAATAAGACAAGCGTTATGTTTGTATGTAAAAATATTTATTGATAAGTATTGGGAATAAGGTTGAAAATTACAAACATAGGCTATAAAAAGAAAAAAAAAGTATAACTACATACACTCATTACAATAAAATAAATGGATAAAAAATCGTTCCAATTTTATAGTTTTTTAATTGTTGGTTAATAATAAATATGTTGTGCTTACGAGAATATCTATCAGTTTGTTCGTCATTCAATAAGTACTAAAATCAGTCGGTTTCTCGTGTTTTTAATTTCATGAAATAGTTGCCAATAAAGAGTCTGAAGCATGTAATAAGTAGTACTACGCCAATCGGGTGTTATATTAATTAATATTTTTTATTTAGATACCTACTTGAATCATACGAATATTACAAAGCACTTTTGTGGTTATTATATACAATTTAAGATAACATTAGAATTATATTCCAAATATTTTGCAGTTTATTCAAACGATTGTGCCTCTTATTCCGTTGGCATAAAGATAAAACTAATTTAGTTACAAATGTTAACTACAAGTCACCAACGAAATAAATTTAAAATCTATTGAATTAATTGTAAATATTGTTTGTTTAAATGTTATTTTAAATCACTATTTAATAATACATTATTTAAATTAATTAACAATTTAATTAATTGCTTTTCTTAGATGACAATATATCGTGATGATTTAGGCACACTGTGCAGTGCAGACATTTGAGTACAAAATATAGTTACAAGAATATTTTTTTCTATCCAACACACTCTCCAATCATTCACAAATAATACAAGTTATATAAGTTTTATACACACATATAGCTTAAATGCACTACACTAAGGTTGAATCCAGGATTCAGCGAAGTTCAACGCACTTCTTCGTATATGGTTTGTAGTGTGTATGGCTGGTTTACTAACCTCACAAGCTCTAGTGTCAGATTTTTCAATTCCCAATTTTAATAATCATATATATTCTGATCCAGCCTGTCCCTTGCTGTCCTCCCCCAGCGACGCCCTAAGCCGAGGCCCGTACCCCACTAGGGGTTGCCCTTAGCGTGTAATCGCTTAATTTTGTAAGTTAAGCCCTGGCTGGAGGCCCTAAATTCATTTAAGGCACTTCACAGACAAGCCCAGTTAAGCAGTCGACCTGCGGTAGGTTGACCTGCGAGATGCCATACAAAAAACAATTAAAATGTCAGATTTTTCTCAAATATGGCCTAAACACATACACACAGTAAAATTGTTACGGGAAACATTTGTTAATACATTGAATATTAAAAAAAAGTTCAGGAAACGATGATGATGCCAAATATGTGATTTTTAGATTTTTTGTCTGTTTGTCTGAGTGTCTGTTTATCTGTTCGAGATTCACGCCAAAACTGCTAAACAGATTTACTTGAAATTTCCCAAAAATGTCTATTGTAAACTGGGCCAGGCTTTAGGGTATATATTATTACGCAATAAGTTATGGGGGATAAGCAGAAAGGCAATATATGGGGACACTCTGACACTAACTCGTACGAAGTGCTTAAATAAAATAATATTTTAGATACCGGGGAGTTACTTCGCCTAAAACTGTCATCAACCATAGGTAATATATACCTTCATGCTAAGCGGTTTACTATACTTATCACAAATTTAATTCTAAAGCTCTCTATTACACGTAATCAATATAATGTTAGTATACTCCGTTATTTGTATGTCATAAAGTATAAACAATTTTGTAACACATTTTAAAAAACAGCATTTCGTATTTAAAGTACTTCTGTCGCGAAAATTACGTCAGTATGAACTTCGGCAGAAGAATTTGTAGTTTAAGAGCTTTTTATGGATACTATATTTTACGCTTAAATACTTTTTTTATAATCAAAGATGTTGCCAAGATTGTTTACACATTAATTAACCTAAAAAGGGGTAAGTTTGCTGCCACAAAATGTCGGAAGCAATCAGTCCTAATGTATGAGATGAACTATGAAATAATTGGACGGAATATTATACTGTCGGTAAGCCAACAAACACGGCTGCATTTTCCAAGTGCGACGCCAAAGACAGTCATCATCATCAGCCTATATATTGTCCCACTGCTGGGCACAGGCCTCTTCTCACACAGAGAATGCATGAGCATTAATCACCACGCTTGCTCAAGGCGGATTGGCAATTTCAGACTTCTTTAAGTCCAGGTTTCCTCACGATGTTTTCCTTCACCGTTAGTCAGTGACGTCTAAGATATACTTAGAAAGTACATATGACTTTAAAAAAGTCACATTGGTATTTGCCAGGTATTTAGTTTTTATTAAAGCTGTTGTATTATTTTCTACATGCACACATTAAAAATCAGGGTGACGTTTATTATTTCGAATGAATGTGATGTGAAATGAAGGAATGTAATCGCAACGTTAATGTAAACGGTTTTTGAATAATATATAGTATGTGAGAAATTTGTAAGAGGAGCTCGTGGCTAAGTAATAGCCGCACGGGTCAACCGATCAAAGGTTAAGCTGCGCTTAGCGCGGTCGGTCCGCGGATGGGTGACCATCTATGTCATAGCGAGACTCCTCCGTGCCTCGGAAAGCACGTTAAGCTGTTGGTCCCGGTTGTCATTTGTAGATCTTTGACAATCGTTACGGGTAGTCAGAAGCCAGAAAGTCTGACAACCAGTCTTACCAAGGGGTATCGTGTTACCCGGTAACTGGGTTGTGAAGGTCAGATAGGCAGTCGCTCCATATAAAACACTGGTACTCAGCTGCATTTTTAGAGTTTTAGACTGGAAGCCGACCACAAACATAGTTGGGAAAAGGCTAGGCAGATACTGATGTGAGAAATTTGTATATGCCATTCAAAACTCGCCTAAATTAACGTCATGTTCACATTAGCGCGTTCGTGCTGGGCCCAATGTTTGTAAAATTCGCATTTTCAACGTTGAGACTCGACCACCGAATGGCCCTAAAACTATTTCGAGACTTCTGTTACAAAACTGCATTTTATTTGCTATCCATCAGTAAATAAGGCTGCTTTTAGATTATTCCTAAACCAGGCGCAGTACTTTGCATCAATAATTTTCTGAAGCATTTTAAATTATAGAGAGCAACCATCAAGCTACAGGTAACGCACTGTTAGGCTAGATTAGACGATTTTTTTTCCTCATATACCTTATACGAGATAACGCAGTGACAGTACCTTGGAAAATAAATTTTTCAACTGTTCAGTATCAAATTAGGAAAAAATCGGGCCAATTTTCATTATAATTCGAAAACTAAAAGACACACAAGAAAATAAAAAAAATGTAAGTAATGTGCAGGACAAGCCTACTCATATGATACCCCACATGACACTACACTTTGAAATTTTATAACCCCACCTCCCCCCACTTTTTCCATAAAAACAATAGCATTTTTTTACTTTTTTTGGTTGGCAATACGCATGAACTTTCGTTCTTTATAACTGTTCGAAATTTCAAGTCGATAGCATTAGTAGTTTCTGAAATAATCATCTGTGATGGACAGACGAAGTGAAACGTGTTGGGTTGAAATGTGTTCCTTTTTATCCGACAAAAAAAACAGGAGTTCACAAGTCGATGCGTATATTTCTTTTTATGTATGATCACGCATCACTTTTTACAGAGTAGTCCGATTTTGATAATTCTTTTTTGCGATTCTTGGTCGGAACCCAAAAATAGTATATGATATTATTTATTTTTGTAAGTAAGTTATAAAATAACAGTGTATTTTATGTATTTTCTACCGTCACTGCGCTATTCGATAGAATCGGTAAACAGGGATAATGAATCCGTGTGAACGTACGTAATAAGGTAAATGAATGATTATGAAAACATTTACTATTATCACAATAATAATTAATGATGAAACTGCTAATTTAATCTGAAGTACGGTAATAGAAAAATAATATTACATGACTAGAAAAACTATTTTGGGAATGTAGATGTTCAATGTAGGCTGAAAGTCTCTACCACAGATACGTATCTAAATATCACGTGAGCGTTTTAATGATTTTCTTCGTACTAGCTAATATTTTTAGTAATGTCTGCAGCTTAATACGGCACAATTATATTTTTTTCTAGCTTTCGGTTGACGTCTGATGCCAATACGGTGGAGCGCGGACTAATTCAGACGGTGTCGACTTAGGTGCACTGCACTCATCATCACACACGAAATACACACACTTGCGTCATCTATTTAAATACATGTCTGTGATCTTTACAGTCTAAGTATTTTTTTTGTTTTTTCGCTTAAGGTCCAAATTCCTTTTAATCACCAAATGGTACAGTATCATTCTCAAGCATTTTGTGTCCTTGAACAAAACTCAGCCTATCGTATGCCATACATATAAAAATATTTCAAGTGTTGCCATCTTTTGACACTTACATACAGGCTTTATATTATGTAGATATAATAATATCACGTATCGAAAGCTCTATTCGACACTCCATTTGGTATAGCCTCTTAACTTCAATACTATTTACACGCACTATTTTTACATGCGACGCATAAACATTAAGGCTTGCACCACTACTAAATACAATTACCGCTAAATATCAGTTGAAACATCATTCTGTCTTTATCTACTTCAATCGTTTGATAGAGACAAAATGATATTTTAAGGGTCTGTTCCACTACCTAGTTGGTAACTATCTACCAGATTTATTCATAGTTAGAACTTGTTTTGTATTAAATTATCTGGCATGCATAACCGGTGCTTATCAGGTTGTGGTGTAACCACCCTTTAATATATTCAAATATAACTGCCATCAACTTTACCATAGGAATCCGCGTCACCTAGTATCGTGTTCAAGCGGTCTGCGTGCCGCCCTGCTGCTCCTTGGCAAAGGAGAGGAACACCTCCTCAAGGGTGGTCTCCGTGACGGAGTAGTCCTCGATGAGGGAGGGGAACTCGAGGCGCATGGCTTCTAGCTCGGCGAATAAGTCGCTGTACCGCATCGTTTCGTTTATGTGGTAGTGTAGCATCGTCTGTGGACAAACACCTCATTTAGGTCATCATCGGCCTATTGATTGTCCCACAGCTGGGCAAAAGTATCTTCTGATACAGAGAAGGCACGAGCATTGATCAACACGCAAGCTGAATGCGGATTAACGATTTAAGAAGTCTATTTTTTCTCGTCGAAATAATTATGACATATGTTTACTTAATTATTATAATATCTATGTATTTATGTCATAAAAGATATTAAGATTATGCTTATTATTGATATCAGGTTTTGTGATATTCTTAAAAGTATAAATTATAAAAAGTTTGGTGCGACCGGTTGTAAATCTAGTTGTAGTCTAGGTTCTCGATTCGATATTTCCCTTCATCATTGGTCAGTCAAAGATTGGTCGAATGAATGGAACTTGAGCGGTTAAATAAATAGAACTTACCTTGTGCTCATCTTTAAGCGTGCAGTTAAAAGTTTCTTGCAGTTTTCCCTTCAGCCGGTTCGTGTGTGTTTTAGCGCCGTCAACCTCTGCAAGAGTAAAAGTTACTTTATTCTTAAACAATCTTTCATATGGGCTTAAACGTTTTTTTGCGTTAAAATGAGTAGAGATGTTTTTTTTATAAAATGAAGGGAGATTTGGGTGTCTGAAAGAAATTGACGAAAATTGTTGACAGTAGTGGGATGTTTTCTGTGTTTCATTCAACATATTCCGCGTCTTCGCCACTATGCATGGAGACCTTGCCAGGATGTCTTAAGATGATTATGCAGGATAATAATAATAATAATCTTTATTTTTCTCAATTTGGCATTTTACAGAATTATGTTTTTTGGGACAAATTACTGAGAAAGGTGGTGTAGGAATTTCTTGATGTATCATGAAGGATGCTTTAACATTTCGTTAATTTTAATAGGTACTTAGTTTTGTTTTCTACTTTAGCAACTTCTTTTAATATTGTTAAAAGGTATCAACTGCATTTAGTAATAACCTATCGTCAAAAAACGCTCATAGTTGCCGCTAATAACTACTATGTTTAATCAACTTGGAAGGGACTGGAACTCCACGACACAGGGTATCCCAGTGAACATGAAAATCTTGTGTAATTAAGCTTTAGTATGTAAGATACATGCATTATCGTTGTACAATTACTTGAACCGTAATACATTATTATAATTACAGAAAAGCACATACCGTCATGCGGCAGCGCATGCGCGAGCTTGAAGACGACGGCGTGTCCCTGCGCATGCGCGGCCCGCAGCGCGGCCGGCTCGCCCAGCGCGCGCACGCGGCCGCCCGACAGGATGGCGATGCGACCGCACAGCGCCTCCATCTCGTCCATGCTGTGCGACGTGATGACGACGGCGCGGCGGTGACGTAGTGCCCGGCGGAGCGCGGCCCACAGGCGGCGGCGCGCGGCCACGTCGACGCCGGCGCTGGGCTCGTCCAGCAGCGCCAGCGCCGCGCGCCCGCACAGCGCCGCGGCCGCGCCCAGGCGCCGCACGCACCCGCCGCTGTACGCGGATACCACGCGCCGCGAGTACTTTTCTAGGCCTAACCATTTTGTCATTGTTAGTCTGATTTGTTGGTCCACTGTGTCCATTTTTGATTTAATATAATAGAATAGATTTAAAAAAAGCTTTTTTTTATTATGGACGAGGACAACAAAAGAAGAATCCGCGTCCTGAAGAAACTTAACGCACCCGAATAAAAATCGACAGGTGTTTAAATCTGAAATGGTTTTGCAATTGACTATTTTTTTGTTGTAAAAAATGACTTTTTATGGTTTTTACATTTGATATAAAAATAAATTAATAAAAAAAAATAAACGTTAATCAAAAGTCAAACGCACAAAAACTATTTACTTACCAACGATTTGTATCCATGACTTGACCTCCCTCTTCACAACCTCTTGCTCGTACCCTCGCAAGGTGAGCACCAGCTCCAAGTTCTCCTCGCCCGTCTGGAACATGTCCAGGCCGAAGAACTGCGGGCAGTAGCCCAGCGTCTGCAAGTACTGTGGGAGAGAACACCAGCTATATGAAGTTCGGGTATCCTACTAATATTATAAATGCTTTTTCTTTCTTTCTTTCTTTTCTGAAAACTACAAATGGATTTGGATAAAATTTGGTACACATGTAATTGAAATGTTGAGGTTCAAGGGTCTTCTCAAATCAGACAACCATCTCGATTGAACGTACTTTAATGAATCTAATTATAAAAATGTTGTTACAAACGCATTGAAGTAAACTGCTTACTTGGCTTAAAACAATACTTATATTCTAAAGGAGCGTTCTTACTACGTTTTGCATTGTTAGGGAGCATACATACACTTCATAGTTTATAAGTAGGAACAACAGTTTATGCGTGAAGTAGTCCTCTTAAGATGCGAGTGAATCTGCAGGTAAAAGCTAGTACCTACTTTATTGATGAAAATTACAACCGACCGGGTCGATCGATCAAGAAAAGCAACGCTGTTTGCCTTGATCGATCGAGTTGTATGGCATGCGGTCGGTCAGTGGCTAACCCACTGTGCCTTTAGAACTCGTTAGATTTTTGGTGCCGGCTGACATTGTAGTTCTTTGACAGTCGGAAAGCACGATAATTCGTTACCTGTTTTTAGGGATTGTTCGATAGAGTTGCCGCGGCCCTGAAACGCAGCTAGCGAATGAAGGAACATGGATGGCTTTTCGCCAGTAAGAGTCTTCACAGTCCCTTCCGCTCAAACCGCAGCGAGAGAGGTCATTTGATGATTTCCCATCCATAAAAAAGCCGGTGCCTTCTAACCTTCGTCACTATTACTAAGGAACCCTATCTACACCAGTGTTACCGAGGGGCATATTATTGTCACGTAGGTCGGTAGGAACGTTCTAGGTCGAACATCCAAGAACAAATGTTCTAGGGCTATGACCTAGAATGGTATGACCTAGAATGACCTAGAAAATGCTACGCTACCGCCATCTATTATCGAGAATGTTCTAGAACTATGTAGGTTACCTAGAACTTTCTAGAAATCTGGGGTCGACATATAAATAGAGGGTGGGCAGCGCTGCGAGTCAGTTCTTATCTGAACGCGATACAGTGAACTTTGAGTGAACGAAGTGAAGAGTGATAAGTGAATCTAATTAGTGAGTGATTCTTTATTTATTTATTATTTTAATAAGTGTTGTAATTTGTGTATATTGGTGTAAAATTATTTATCCCAAACCCCAGCTCGTAACATTATTATCCAGTAAGGTGGTGCTGGTTACCTGCGCGTTCCCCCGCTTGAGGTGGTGCCCGTTGCCGAAGATGTTCCCGCGGGTGGCGCACTCCTCGGCGGTCAGCATCTTGAAGGTGCTGGACTTGCCCGCGCCGTTCACTCCCAGAAGCCCGAAGCACTCGCCTAGGCAGAAATTACATACGTCACTTTTATATATTTCTTAAGGTCAAAAATCTTTTGCTCGAAATTTCATACGTAAATCAAATTGGTTCAGTGCTGTTGTTATAAATAAAGCAAACCCTTTGATATTGAATAATTAAAGTTTATTACGTGGACACATACACAGTACATTTCTTTTCACAGAGAGTACGCGCCAAAAATATAATTGAGTTGCCTCAACAAAAAAAAAAAACATAGACGGTTTAGCCAACGCATTAAACTACATTAATAAAACAATGTTGCCACAAACATAATATAAATAATGCAATGCTTTTATTAACAGGTGCTAAAATCTCATGCTATCACCGTCAGTTAGGCCGGGTTGCTAGACTGCATAATAATATATACAATGGGTGACCAGTTAGTGAGCTGGCTCCACCTGCCATTTTCAAGTGTTTACATTGTTACGGCAGCCGCCATAGGTTCCCCGTATCCTATTCCACTATCATCCCATCAAATAGCCCAGTTTTTTTCCACGTTTTGTAATAGTCCTGTGCAAATCGGCGATTGTCCCTGGATGCATTTCTATAGTGTGTACAGAGATAATCGCCGATTATGTGTCACCATCACATTCCGTTAAAGTGATCTCACAGGACTTCTGCGTCTTGGCTTCGCCCTCACGATCCCCTATCATTGTACATCATCACCATGCTCGGGACTACAGAGTCCCGGCCCCTTCCAGAGGTCCGGGACTTTGTAGTCCCGAGCATGGTGATGATGTACAATGATAGCTATTTTTTTATTTCGTTTATATAACACGTTTCTCTACACTAGAAATTCTGTATCGTGGGCGCGTTCACAAACACACACTACGCATGTAAAAACACACAGACTCGGAACAATTTTAGTTTTATAGTGCGAGAATCGAACCCGCGGTACGTTTTAAAATTTATAATTTATAAAATATGTTGATAGAGATACACTGATGTTTTTTATGTGTGGAATATGATCCTGGATACAGTTTCAGCGAGTTGTCTGTGACAAAGTAGTAACTTCCTGTATGAAATTATATTGAAAATATATCTATACTAATATTATAAAGAGGAAAGATTTGTTTGTTTGTAGGGTTTTAACTCAAAAACTACTGGACCGATTTTAAAAATTCTTTCACCGTTAGAAAGCTACATCTTAACGAAGTGTCATAGGCTATATTTATTTCCAGAAATAATTAGGGATCCCTACTAAAACTTGAATAATGTAACCCAAGGTGTAAAAAAAAATGTCCACTCGGGCGAAGCCCCGGGCGGAAAGCTAGTGTTAAATATATCTAAAATTACCTTTCTTAACGGAGAAGCTGACTCCTTTGACCGCGTTACATTTCTTCATCGTGAGCGACACGTAGTTCTTGTGCAGGTCGTCCACCAGCATCGCGTCCGGGATCTGCTTCGAGGCTGTGAACAAATGACTACATTGTGACCACAGACATGTATCTAGCTGTCGCCTCCTTCTGCGAAGCAGTAATGCTGGAGGAGGCGACGGAATGCCTTAGGGGACGACAGGGCTAACGCCCCAGCTGCCGCGGAAGACGCCCGGGCGTCGGGAGCCGCGAATGCAAAGGGCTGAGGAAGGAAAATAGATGGGTTTTACTCAGTAAGAGCCTGACATATTTGTATTAGTATAGATTTATTTGTACTTAGCGTCGATTCTTTCTATTCAGAGAGGCACGAGAGAAAGAAATGGAAGGAAAGAGAGAGGAAGAAGAGGACGGGGTAAAAAAGAGTATATACGTACGCATAGTAATAGCTTTGCTGACGTAAGCCCGCTCAGCTCGCACCATCTCGTCAGTCTGCAGCGGCTGCGAGGGCCGGTAGGGCGCGTTCATCAACTTGTCCACCAGCCCGTTGAAGACGCCCCGCTCCGTCAGGAACACCATCGTCTGGACCAAACAGTACATCGTGACAGGCTCTGCCATGGATGAGTGACCAGAAATCCAACGAGATAAGATAGAATTAAATACTATTTCTTATTCATAATAACGCCAACATTGATACAGACGCCTAGACTGATACCGACGCCAACATTGATACCGACGCCTATGCTGATACCGATGCTTAGACTGATACCGATGCCTATACTAATACCGATGCCTATACTAATACCAACGCCTAGACTGATACCGACGCCTGGATTGATACCGACGTCTTCATTGATACCGACGCCTGGACTGATACCGACGCCAACATTGATACTGACGCCTACACTGATATCGACGCCTACATTGATACCGACGCCTATGCTGATACCGATGCTTAGACTGATACCGACACCTACTCTAAAACCTACGCCAATATTGATACGGGCACCTACACTGATACCGACGCCTACTTTGATAGTCAGTAGTTTTGTTGTGAAGCTCAAACAGATCCAAACAAACAAAAATTATAAAAATCAATACATATTTGCATGCACATTTAAGCACCCTCTACAATGAGGTTGCAGATGTTTGACCAATAAAATTAGAATACTTGCCATCATAATTAGGAACTGCACCATCAATATGATCATCCCTTGTCCTGGCGAGTAATCGTCTATGCAGAAATAGCACCGTGGTTTCTCGCCGGCTGGAACGAACGAAATATTATAGATTGCTTACATCTTTATACAGAACTAGCTGTTGCTCGCGGTTTCACCCGCGTTTCGGGGAAACTAATAAACGCACCCGGATAAAAAGTAGCCTAAAACCCTCTCCAGGGTTTCCTCTATCTTCCTACTATTTTACTTCTTACTGATTTTATCCAAATCGGTTCAGCTGCTCTCGAGATTTGCGCTTAGCAAGACTTTCAGCGATTCATTTTTATATTATAGACTAGCTATTTCCCGCGGTTTCACCCGCATCCCGAGGGAACTACTTTACGAACCCAGATAAAAGCCTAAAACCTTTTCCAGGGTCCCCTCTATCTTCGTACCAAATTTTATCCAAATCGGTTCAGCTTCTCTCGAGATTTGCGCTTAACAACATATTCAGCAATTCATTTTTATATTACAGATATACAAAAAAGTAAAGAATGGAATAATTTCGACAGATCATTATGTATAAAGATATCCCCAGACTTTGCCATAACTTTTCGTTCAGTTTTCTTCTACTCATATCTGTTTATAAAATATTTATAACTATTGATACCATGCACCCCACGCTTTATTACAGTAAACTCATTTTTTCTTACACTATTTTTAATTCAAATTTATTAATTTCGTTTTCTATTTTTTTGTTGGATTTTCTATAAAAGCGTATACTTTTTAGTTTTTTTAACTATTATTTATTTTTCAGTTGAATTTTCTTTAAAAAAATATTGAATTGTCATCGATCCTTAATAAGTATGCCAAATTTCGAGATAATCTGACGTTTTGAAGGCGGTCAAAATCATGTTCAAAGATTCCGTTACATACATACTAACATACGTATGAAGCTAATATAAAAGCGTATTAAAATTAATCGGACTTTATAAGTAAGGCGGTGAGTGTTTCCGAAATTTTTATCTTACCGCAGCACTTGTCCATATCGAAGCCAGCTTCGTTGACGAAGGATGCGGGGCAGTGCGGGCGGGCCAGCTCGCACCAGGCGTTGATGCGGCCCACGTTCAGGCACTTGAGCGCCGCCGTCACCATGCAGTGCGGCGCCGCTATGTACCCGCACAGGGCCAGGATAGCGTACATGGGCCCGTGGGGCTCGTTCGAGAACACCTCCTGAGCTGTCTTCATGAATGGAGTTAGTACACCTGTGTGAAGAGGTTAGCAAAATAAATTCAAAGTAATATGGTATTTGTTTGTTTTTTTTTAACACGTGCAGTGAAACATCGAATTAGTTATGTTAAAAGAAGACAAAGTTAAAACTAAAAAAAGACTGCTATTCTCACTTGCAAAACTGTATATTTTTTTTAACAGCATAATACATGTACAGCTGGGCAAAAAAGAGTAGAAATTAATAGGGGCGCCACTTTACCGTTCGCGTGGCAACCCGCTGCGACCGTATAGTGTACCAGCCTATCGTCTTGATACTAAGCTGTATTTTTATAATTATTTAAAATCGGTAAGTATTATAATATGTAATAACAATATATTCACGTCATGTAACTGAATACAAATTACTTCTAAGCACTAATAATATAAGCACTACTGTGTTACAAATTTTTTTGGGTATAAAAAAAAAGACTTATAAACATAGAATTATTATAATTGATTTCAATAAATCTTCCTCTGAATATTCCACGCCCTCCACATCCATGTCTTGGCTAGAGCTAGCCAGATTCAAAGGCACTGCTTTATCACGTTGGAGATTGATTCCTAAACTTTTTATGTCCACGTACGAACCCTCTCATAAATTCATAATACTCCTTTTCTATTTTGTTAACATGCTGGCATGAATTCTTTTGAACTCCTACTCGGTTTTAGATTGAAATGCACGTTCGGTGCTTCCTATAAATATAAAAAAATTGATTAAACCTCTATCAATTTTAAACGTAAAAAGTTTACGGTACCTATTTTTTTTGTGATTTTTAAATGCTAGTTATAACAAGTATCATTTTGTCTTGTGATCACACTCATAGATAATGTTATGCGAATTTACATATTGCAGAGTATCAATGCTCAAGCCACTCAAGTATCAATATTAATCTATTCGCGCTATACCAAAGTGTCAAAGACAAAACGTAAACATAACCTATATGCTCGATGTTTATTGTTCAAAATTTCACTTATTTCGTATTCAAGCAATTCAAAACAAAATAGAGATCATAAATTAACACTTGATTCAACTAAATACAACAAAACAAACTCTTACATACCTGTCATAATGGCGGTACTTTGGTAAATATCGTCGAGATCGGAAAGAAGAGTTTAAGCCTCATGTTCGACCAGATATCGCCTATAAACATTATAAATTGTTTCCTTGCTAGTACTCCGAATGGTTTTATTTATTATAACGTGGTTTTATTAACGTTTTGATGGTCGCGAACTTTGTTTACATCGAACGACACAGAACGACATTAATTGCCGGGGGCTGCCAGCAATAAAAAAAATTAGTTCCGTTTCTAGACTTTTTTGCCAAGCTGTATCTAAATAGACAACGTAAATTTCGTGAGCCCGGTTAAGCAGTCGACAACCTTCTAGGTTGACCTGCGAGATGCCATACAAAAAAAAAGTAAATTTCGTCATTCGTAGTAAAACGAAGCGTGTCATTTCTACTTTCTGTGACGTCATAAGAGCGCTTTAGTAGTTTTAGCTTTTATCCTGACATATTAGTAATGTTTGCAAATCTCAGTACCGCAGAAATATGTATTTTATGAGCTTTCAGTTGACGTTATCTATTTAGATGTCTATGGTTAAAACTATATAGAATAAAAAACTAGGATCAAGACATTCACTGACCGAATATGATGATGCAGGCGACGAGGATGATGCTGGTGGTCCTCTCACCGAAGTTGAAGCTCACCAGGTACATGAAGGAGTAGAACGACATGCTACCCAGCACCAGGATCAGCGCGAACGTGCCTGCAGGCAAATCATACGATTTGTTGATGTTGATTTTGACACAAATCGAATAAGTACATTATAGTCTTTAGATTGTAAAGATCAGTTTTTAGGTTTCCAAAGTGAAAAACCTTGGAACGCAAGGGTAAAGGAAGGAACATGGGTGGGTTTTAGCCAGTAAAGTCTGACACTACCTCCTGCTCCGCCCAAAGCGGGAGTCATCAAAGGGTTGGTTGGTTTAGGGAGGGTTGGGGCTGCGGACGAATCTGGATTCCCGCGGCCCCGCGCCCACGTGCGAGAAGCGACACCGGGGTGGTTTTAGCCGGTATGAGTCCGGCACTGTTCCCGGCCTCCCCAGGCCGGGTTCGTCCATGAGGATTTCCCCCCGAAAAAAAAAAAAAAAAAAAGGGAGGGTTGGGGAGGTTTTGGGAAGACTATGCAGATGATGAAGGAGATACTTGGGATAATAACGGAGATACTTGGGATTGAACAACTAGTTTTCCATACGCATATAGTGTGGACCAATATTATAGGCTGATTAGCTTTCCGCCAGCGGCTTCAACCGCGTGGGCTATACAAACTTTGCCCCCCCCTTTTTCACCCCCCCTAGGGATAGAATTTCGGAAAATCCTTTCTTATCGGATACCTTCGACATACAAAGAACCCACCTCCAAGTTTGAGGTTTCGAGAAAGCATTTTATACGTGTAGATAATGATGACGCGTACCGATCATATCAAGCTGGTTGATGGTGTCGTCGGTGTCGAGCGCGAGCGCGGCCAGCACGGTGGGCAGCACGAGCGCGGCGCCGCTCAGCAGCACGTGCCAGCCCAGCGTGGCCAGCCAGTGCAGCTCGGCCGGGCAGCCCGACATCACGTGGATGTGCCGCGAGCCCGTCTGCCGCTCCTTGCACGGCAGCGAGATGCAGTTGATGTTCGTCGCTAGGATTACTGGGCATACATCGTGGAGATTATTAGTAAATATATCATTTATTTATTGATGATAAGTTTGCTTGTTTGTTTGGTATAAAGATAAATGTGATCAATGCAATGAATCATGTGCGGGAATCGAACCCGCAACACGCAGCACAGCAGCGAATTGCTCAGCCACTACGTGCCGTCAACGATTTTGAAACCAACTTTATTTTTAGTCAACAATACTGCATTCAAACACTATCCCTCTTTGTACGAAGCACGGTCTGTCTAATAGCAACAAAATAATATATTTAAAGTACATTTCACGTGTACTATCAGTGGTAGTTCGAGGGATTGGGGGGGGGGGGGGCAAAATCATACACGTCTAATTGACCTGCCACCAAAAATTATCAATTTTTGAAAATTTTAATTGTAATTACGCATTGGTAGGTCGTTCAAGTTCGGAACTTGCTTGAAACCTTCGGCTTCAGCCAACACTTCAGCCAGTTTTGGTCGTTGATGATCCCCCCCCCCCCAATTTTAGGCTGCGATCGCGATTTTGTAGTATAGTACTCACTGAAGGTGACGCCGATGCCCCAGGTGATGGCGGAGACCAGCTCCTTGGGCTGGGCGGCGTCGCGCCGGAAGCTGAGCTCGCGCTGCACGGGCTCGTTGAGCGTGGAGATGGTGCTGCCGTCCGCCCACGAGATGTAGCGCGTGGCCAGCAGGTTCGACACCAGGTTCAGCGCCACCGGCGCCGCGTGCCGGACCGTCGTCGTGTACAGTATCTGGGAAACATTCATCTTTGCAACAGCCCGTCGGGTTTGTAAAAACATTTTACACTAGCTGTTTCCCGCGGTTTTACCGGCGTCCCAAGGGAACTACTACCCGGATAAAAGGCCTTGAACCTTCTCAGGGACACCTCTATCTCCGTATCAAATTTTATCTAAACCGGTTCAGTAGATCCAGAGATTACCCCACTACAACCTCACTAACTACCTGTTTATACAATGCTAGCTTTCCGCCAGCGGCTTCGCCCGCGTAGGCAATACGAATTCAAATTAAGAATGACAGTTTTATACAAGCTTTGCCCCCCCCTTTACACCCTCTTAGGGGTATAATTTCGGAAAATCGTTTTTTATCGGATGCCTACGTCATACAAAGTACACACCCTCCAAGTTTTAGGTTTCTCTCTCGCTCAGCGGTTTAGGCTGTGCATTGATCCGTCAGTCATTCAAGACAAAGCATATGTATAGATGAGAATACATTTAATAGCCCAATTGTTGAGTATTCACTTTCTCAAGAAGCTCGTAGCTAAGTAACAGCCACACGGGTTTTTAAGCTGCTTTTGGCGCTATCTATATCATACCAAGACTCCTCAGTGCCTTAAAAAGCACGCTAAGAGGTTGTAATTTATAGATCTTTGACAGCTTATAATCTTAGGAATAATATTAAAAACCAACGGTATTTGTAGTCTTACGGACAAATATACTTAGTATATATATAGTTAGGAAACTCTTTAATTTTGTCTATGGTTCTGAATAAAGAATATAAAAAGGCGGGAAACTAGCTGTCAATTAGAAGATTCTCGGGTAAGATGATGGTCGACGTAATTTGTAAGTGCAAATTATTTATTGTTTTATGGATAAAATAGTGGCTGAACTCCTTAATATTATCTTAGTTCACTGATTATTTATTTTTAATAATAGTCCGCTTCTGAATGTTAAATATATAATATAGATAAAGTTTTAAATACCTTAACATCAGTTTCATTGAGCTCCATTCCGACTAAATACTTGTTATATTCCAATATGTCCTTCTGACCTGTTCTGAGTACAGCTGGGAAACAAAACAAAAAAAACAATAAACATTAGAGTTACAGCAAGGAGGGGGGAGGGTCTCGTAAAAAGATAGAAAACCCCCGCCCTTCACAACTACGTGTTTTTGCTGCGGAGAAGTGGCAAAACAAACTCCCCAGCAACACATATCTGACTGTTACGTTTGTTTTAAACCCATCAATAACAAGAAACTTTTCGGATAGCTATACAAACAAGCTGACTGGATGAACGAGGGACGTGCTCATGGTTAGGTACCAACACCAAAATTAAAAACTTTGGTTCTAAGACATTGTAAAATTCGCAAAAAAATAACACTTCCCATACAAATTGGTCGATCAGCTAACGACTTTTTTATCAAGCCCGGTTAAGTAGTCGACAACCTTCTAGGATGGCCTGCGAGATGCCATACACAAAAAAAACTGACGACTTTTCTATGGGAAGTGAAAACTCTTAGAACAAAAGTTATTAGTTTTGGTGGTAGTAATCATGTCTTAGAGCACGTGCCTCGTTCACCGTCAGCCTGTATTTGTGTATAATGAAGCTAAAAATATAATTTTCTTAATTAAACTGACCGTCAGCCACGTCGTCGGCCTTGTGGAAGGCGACGCGCGGGTAGCGGCCCTCCACGGCGGCGGTGGAGACGTCGGGCAGGTCGCAGCGGTACAGCACGCGGCGCTCGGCGCGGTCTGCGTACACGTCCAGGTTCATGTCCAGCGCGCCAGACGGCATCAGCTCCGCGTTGTTCATCAGCTTCGTCATCACCACTATCATGGTTATTGGTAGCACTATTTGCTGGGAATTATAAAAAAAAATATGAAAGTTATGGTAAACAGTTTCTTGAGGGGTGAACATGGTTTTTAGGGTACAGTACCAAAAATGTTAATAACGAACTCTTATCTTTCTTCGTCTGTCTATCTGTCGGTCCGTCTGTTACAGCTGATTTTTTCGGCAACTTCTCATGCTATCGACTTGACATTTGGAGCAGTTATAAAGAACGATTATCAATGCGTATTGCAAATGAAATACAAAAATTATATTGCTTTTATGGAAAAAGTGGGGGGAAGTGGGGGCTTAAAATTTAAAGTATAGTTAGTAGGTCATGTGGGGTCTATGTATGTATATGAAAGGTCTTGATTTGCACATTTTAATTTTCGAATTATAATGAAATTTGCACAAAAAATTACCGTTCCCCCCTCTTATCTCGCGAAGTTTGAGAAAGGACATATCAGAAATAATTAGCATTAAACAACAAAAAACTACGATTCTTATTATCAGTGTTAAAGGAATCAGCAATTTTCCTCTACTAACCAAGTTAATTATGCGGTCGGGAAAAAACAAGATAATTCTCTCTATTCCTCATGAAAGCGCAACATACAGACAGACATACTTTGACATTTATAATATTAGTAGAAAGCTACTAGCTGTTTCTCGTTGTTTCCGCACCCGGATAAAAACTATTCTACGCCCTTTTTGAGGTCCACACCAATTTTTCAATTATATCATCTAAATTGGTTCAGCAGTTTTATCGTGAAAGCATGACAGACAGACAGGCAGATGTACTCACCAATATAAGGAAGGTCCATTTCTTGTGTATCGCGTATTTGACCTGTCTCTTCAACAAGACGAACAGTTGGCGCATGTACAGGGGAACACCAGTCAGCTTGACTGGGGTTATTTCTGAAAGAACATTAATTATTTAGTTTTTAAAACTGACTAGTATTTTGGCTAGGGGTTGAGCAATATAGTTTAAATAAAACTGCGTTACAAATAACAAAACGGTTCACTTTATTTAGGGATGGGAAATCATTAACCCTCTTACTTATAAAGTCCGATTAATTTTTAATCTGCTGCTTAGCAACGGATTAGGAAAAATATCACTAATAAATACTGTTTGGCGTTAATCCTGGATTACGACGTCAAGTAAGGATTAGGTGACACATGGTTAAACTTCAGATTACAGGGTTTTTACAAGTAAGACGGTAAATGACTCCTCCCACTCAATGTTCGCAGGCTCGCGCAAAGCAGAACCTTACGTCTTTCTTTAAGAGTTGAAAATTGCATGTAAATACAAGCGTTAAGGTTTTTTTAGAATAAAATGTACTGTATTCTAACGTCGGGGCAAGATGATAGTGAGATAACGATAGAAAAAGTCACCCACCTGGCTCATTGACATTGTCCACTTCATCTTCAGTCACTGTGGTGTCCACGTCACTGCACAATCTTGAGGAAAAGTCGTCACTTAGAAAAACTTACATAAAAATACCGAAGACGAAGATAGAACCTCCTTTTTTTGGAAATCGCTTATAAATACAACTATTTTCAAAAAACCTAAAAGAGAAATTGCATTTTTGCAATCATTGGCAACGCATATCTAGTGTAACGGAACCAGTTTTACTGGAAAGTAAATATAATTATCCTCTAACTGAATAGAGAAAAATAAATTAAGGTACTTTATGATTTCAAGGAAAGTTGAAAAAAAAAATTTTTTTTATACCCCGTAATCTAGGTAGAGTTGTACTCACCAGTACAGTCACATTTCTACTGAGATATCTCATGTAAAAAACACAATTATAAATTATTCAAGAATCAAACTCACGTCTTTATTCACTACTAGCTTCCGCCCGCGACTTCGTCCGCGTGGAATAGTGGTGCTCCGCTTCTATTGGTCTTAGTGTGATAATATATAGCCTATAGCCTTCCTCGATAAATATACTATCCAACACTGAAAGGATTTTTCAAATCGGACCAGCGGTTCCTGAGATTAGCGCGTTCAAACAAACAAACAAACTTGAAGAGTTTGTTGTTTTATTATATTAGTATAACCAACGAGGCAGTCGCAGTGAGTTCAATCACTTACTTCAAAAATACTTCTTCAAGTGTAGACACTCCAACTCCGATGGAATCGATGCCCAGTTCTGATCTCTTAGACTCCAGGGCGCTGAAGAGTGCGGGGAACTTCCCGCTGCCGGCGGCCGGCAGGTTGTACGATATCGAGTTGATGGTCTTCTCTTTGAGGGAGGCGTCGGCCACATGTGACGTCACTACCTTCGTGATCGCCGACTCTTTAGGCGAGCCAATTGTGGTGAACGATAGGCGGTAGCCGGTACCTGAATTGGAGTTTGTTTATAGAATACTAGCTTCTGCCCGCTACTTGATCCGCGTGGAATAGTGGTGCTCCGCTCTTGTTGGTTTTAGCGTCAGTAGTTCCTGAGATTAGCGCGTTCAAACAAACAACAAACTCTTCAGCTTTATTATATTAGTATAGATTAGCTGTTTCACCCGCATGCCGATGGAACTATTTCGCGCACCCGGGTAAAAAGTAGCCTTAGTCCTTTCTCAGGCTATCTGTGTATGAAATTAAATTTAAATCGGTTCAGTAGTTTTGGCGTGGAAGCGCGACAGACAGACAGTTACTTTCACATTTATAATACTAGTAAGGAAGTAAGGATAAACTGTTTTCAGCGGTTAAATCCGCGTCCTGAAGGAACTATTTCATACACCCGTATAAAAAGTAACCGGTAAACTTCTCCAGGACCCCATCTATCTTAAAAGTATCCTGACCCTGTCCGTCTAAATTTTGTATTTTTTTTTCATTATCACTGTGTCACTTCCGTTAAATATTAAGTTCTGTAAACTAGTATGAGTTATAGAAGGGCCGAACTACCAAAAAATAGACACCAAATTTAAAACCAAAATTATTGATCATTTTTTTTCCGACTACGGCGAAGCAAAAAGGAGGATGTTGATTTTTTTGTGTTCGTTATTGTAAAAGGTTTGTATAAAAAAAAATATAAAATCGAGAAGAAAAAAAAAACAATGGCGATACGAAAATCGCCGGGTCAGCGAGTTTTAAATGAAGTCAAATACCTAATACACGAGTGACTCACCCACGGCCTTCTTGAGATGCATGGCGCTGGCGCTGCAGCGCAGCACGCCGGCGTGCAGCGCGGCCACGCGGTCGCCCAGCGCGTCCGCCTCCTCCATGAAGTGCGTAGTCAGCAGCACCGTGCGCGAGCCGCGCAGCGACTGCACACCACACACCTTACTACTCATTCACACCGACTTAGTCAACACAACATGTATTACTGCACTAGGATACCGGGGCGTTTGATGTCACGGGACGCCCACGAGACGCGAAACGTTTAAAACAACAGTAAATTGGCTGGTCTCCCAACTCCCTGGTCTGTCTCCCTGAACTGGTCACGCAAGAGGAGAACAGAGCAGTACACTGACCAGCAGCAGGTCCCACAGCTCCCGGCGCGTCTCCACGTCCAGGCCGGAGGTGGGCTCGTCCAGCACCAGCACGTCACGCAGGAGGAGAACAGAGCAGTACACTGACCAGCAGCAGGTCCCACAGCTCCCGGCGCGTCTCCACGTCCAGGCCGGAGGTGGGCTCGTCCAGCACCAGCACGTCACGCAGGAGGAGAACAGAGCAGTACACTGACCAGCAGCAGGTCCCACAGCTCCCGGCGCGTCTCCACGTCCAGGCCGGAGGTGGGCTCGTCCAGCACCAGCACGTCACGCAGGAGGAGAACAGAGCAGTACACTGACCAGCAGCAGGTCCCACAGCTCCCGGCGCGTCTCCACGTCCAGGCCGGAGGTGGGCTCGTCCAGCACCAGCACGTCACGCAGGAGGAGAACAGAGCAGTACACTGACCAGCAGCAGGTCCCACAGCTCCCGGCGCGTCTCCACGTCCAGGCCGGAGGTGGGCTCGTCCAGCACCAGCACGTCGGCGCCGCCGGCGAGTGCGCAGGCGAGCTGGGCTCGACGCCGCATACCACCCGACAGCTCGCGCGGCAGGGCCCGCAGCTTGTCGCCCAGCGCCAGCCGGTCCGCCAGCTTGCGCGACGACATCCGGGCCTCGGAGTACGTGCCTTGCTTCAGCTGGGGAGACACTCGTATTATTATCAAAGACTAAAGTCGCATAAAATATTTTTGGACTTTTTCTTTCGCAACGTACTAAAGTGAAGAACATGATGTGCTCCTGCACGGTGAGGTCGGGGAAGAACAGGTTGTGCTGCGGGCACAGGCCCAGGTTCTTGCGCACCGCCTCCCGCTGCGTCATCGTGTCCTTGCCGTTCACGTACACCTTGCCTTCTGTGGCGCTTGTCATTCCTATGGACAAATTGAATCAAATTCTCTACATTTCATAATAGTTTTTCCATATGGAAATAATTGCATAAACTAAAACACATTTTCAAACTTACTAAAAAGCAAGGTGAATGTAGGGTGTCTGTCATTTACCTGTGATGATGGACATAAGGGTGGTCTTGCCGGCGCCGTTGTGTCCCACGAGCACTGTGATCTCTCCCTTGTACACCTCCAAAGAGACATTCCGCAACGCTCTCTGTTTTGGGTACACCTAAAGCAGAAAAAAAAGACGAAAGTGAAAGTTTAGACCCCATGGCAAGGTTTAAATTCTGGCAGACCACTTTAATTAGGGCGATTTTGTCAAGCTTTTAAGAGCGGTTATTAAACATTGTGACTGAACCGAATGACCCATAGTAATGAAGATTTGTTTCATTTTATTTAACTTTTTACTCGACAACCCACCAAAAAGGTTATGTTTTTGATACGACTTTTTCGTATTACTATTTACCTTGGACACGTTAACGATCTTGATGCCGACCTCCATATTCGCAGGTGCGGGCTCAAAGAACCGCGGGTCGTGAGCCATCGGGTCCTCCTCATCACCTTCCGCGTCAGGCTTCACCTCGTTTTTGTTCCAATATTGGGCCTAGACAAACAAAATATTAATTAATAGACTATAATTATATTAATTAAGTTCAGAAGTAAAGAGAGAGATGCACAGTACAGGACAGCGTCGATGGCTCATTTAGTAAAAAATAAGTTTAAAAATCTAAACATTTTGGACACCAAATTAGTCTATTTGTCACGAATAGTTGCGGATTTTTCGCCAACGAAATTTTCACATGATAAAAACGCAGTTCAACAAAATATTAGTGTACGACGGCGACACGACGCTGGGTCTCTGCCGCGGCGGTAAAAAATAGTTTGTTTGAGATTTCATCTGCGCCGCCATGACTGTGCTACGGGAGGTGTCTCAGAGCTAGCTGGCAGACTTTAATAATATAGGGAGCAAATAAACTAGCAACACTTGATTGTGAATGTATGGTAACAAAAAAACACTCAATTACAAATTATTACTGTTTTTTTTTTCAATTGCAATTTCCTGGTGCAATGTGACTTTTTCAACACGCTAAACTATAAGGCCAGCTCAAATACCTAAAAAATACTATGTCATTTGTTTTTTTCTACCATCTTGATGCCGTGCTACGTGTTTGGGTGTCAATTTTGTATTAATTACTTGAATAACCAAAGTTGTTTCTTTAGTACTTAGTGTTGCCAGATCTGTTGTTTCAAATATCGGGACTTGCGGGTTACGAAAAGATTGTGATGTATGTGCAACCCACCTCGTGCACTTCTTAGTTTGCTGCCTGGTAATATTTTAACAATTTTGGTAATTTTAGTCCGGTCAATTTAGACAATTACATTAACAAAAATTCCGACAGAACCAAATTTTCCGTAAAGACCTTTGGTTTACCATAAAGAATAAAAATTTGAAAGTCCCCATCAATCCCATGACTGCTAAAAAAGTTATTAGGGGTCAAAGGTCAAAATTTCAGGTTTTTGGGGTTTTCCTCGAAAGTGGTAAGTTTTTTCAAAAAAATACTTCAGACCAAAGTTGTAGATCTTAAAATTCTCTACAAAAATGGTCCTTATGATTTTTTCTCTAAGTATCACCGTTCCTGAGATATCGTAATTGTAAGAGTCACGTTCTAAATAATATGCACACGTTTGCCACATATATACATACTCAGGTACTTAAGCAAGCAAAAATGCCTATTTGTGTCTCTTTTATGTATAAACTATATACTATATTGAGAAAATATACATTTAAAAGACAGTCAGTCCCTTCGAGAATCCCCTCTACCCAAAAAAATACACGAAACAAGAAGCAAGTGCAACTAGCTTGTTTTCCTCCAACATCGGCATCTGCTATTCAACACTTGTATCGAGTATATTATCAAGTTCAGATATGGCAAGGTAATCAACTGAACCCTGAAGACTGGGGTTGGAAATTAATAAATAATACTTTGGAACCAATCAAAACTTTACTCCCCCCTGCTCCTGAAAAACTTCTTAACACTATTTTTTGCAATTGCAAGAAAGGTTGTAGTGCCAAATGTGGCTGTAGAAAAGTAGTGTGTGTATTTTTGACAAAGGTTAAATATCTGTATTTGTCAATGCAATCTATTTTTCTAGGAGCTCCATAAACAGCAAGAAGAAAGCGAATTCCTTTCGTAATTATTGTCTGAGGCGAAGAATCTATTTCCGTAATGACTTTCACACAGTCAATTAAATCTTTTTTCTCAAATAATTTTAAAACTGTTTTTTTTCCCCTTCTGTACCTACATTGCCGATGTAGTATCTCAACCGGTTATCGCATGTAAAAATAAAATATAGTTTTGGCATTTAGGATAAGCCGATAAGCTTTTTAAAGAATAAATTTCTGTTCGCTGTTGAACCTTTCCAGGTTTTAGAAAGTATATAGTTTTATCAATTGGAGTCCTTGCGGTAAGTAGTACCAACAAATCAACATCTTCACCCACTACAATTGTTGTGTTTGTTGCATTTTATTATTGTTGCATGTTATTCAAGGCCATTTGGGTAGAGAGGATTCTCGAAGGGACTGACTGTCTTTTAAATGTATTTTTTCTCAATATAGTATATAGTTTATACATAAAAGAGACACAAATAGGCATTTTTGCTTGCTTAAGTACCTGAGTATGTATATATGTGGCAAACGTGTGCATATTATTTAGAACGTGACTCTTACAATTACGATATCTCAGGAACGGTGATACTTAGAGAAAAAATCATAAGGACCATTTTTGTAGAGAATTTTAAGATCTACAACTTTGGTCTGAAGTATTTTTTTGAAAAAACTTACCACTTTCGAGAAAAACCCCAAAAACCTGAAATTTTGACCTTTGACCCCTAATAACTTTTTTAGCAGTCATGGGATTGATGGGGACTTTCAAATTTTTATTCTTTATGGTAAACCAAAGGTCTTTACGGAAAATTTGGTTCTGTCGGAATTTTTGTTATTTGATCACTATTTTTATGTCTAAATTGACCGGACTATTTGATGCAAAAGCAGGATTTTAGTCGACTTCATAAAAAAACATGTGTTTTTGCTGGGTAGCTAAGCTGAAGCTGAAAGGGCCCTTCTGGCAAAAGTCTGGCAACACTATTGTTAGTACTAAAACTTATTGTCTAGCTCTATCTAATCACTTATGAAAATCCAAAAACATGAACGTGAATATTACGGTACACTAAACATCACATAAAATCTACTAACATCATCATCGTCAATACTATTGAACTGAGTGAGCTTAGTGGAGTACTCATTCTCTCTTCCGACTCCCTTACTCACTCTTCTAACTTCGTAATTAGTTCTATAGTCTGTGAAGTATTCAGACTGGGGATATTCTGATAGTTCATAGTCACCCACTTTTTCCACCTTGTGGGGTTTCCTTGTATTTTGACGTCTCTTCGGTTGACGCTGAAATTGTATGAACTTCCATTTTTAGATGGAACAGGCCCAATTGGATTTAAGCTTACCTGATTTTGAAAGAAAACAAAACTAGTTTTTTTGAAATAATTACCAATTTATTCGGGACAAAAATTTGTCTTTTTTTATGCAACCACAAATTAGTATGCATTTCTAAAAACTATAAAAAAGGCAAAAAAATAAAATCATCTAAATTTTTGATCTGATTTGTGAATTTCCTTTACATTTATTCACAAATCACTACCAAAATATCTCAGAAATAGTATCGTTGAGTTAATTCAGCACCATAAATAATGTCGAAATTAATTATCACCCTGTAATAACCCAAAATGTCATTAAAAACAAACAGAAACCGTCACCTACCACGCTAAAAAGCGACAATAATTACATAAAAACATCCTTCCAATCTCTCTCTTCACTTTTCCTTTCTCCTCTCGTCCTACCTTGAACAGAAAGTTCCAGGGCAGCGCCTGTCCGTACTGGCCGGGGCGCACGAGCGACAGGTACCACGCCAACGAGTAGAAGATGGCGGACTGCAGCAACATGAACACGTAGCTTAGGGCCACGGAACCGTTGTTGTACGCGTGTGACGTCAGTATGTTGCTGAAGTACACGCCGCTGCCTGGAATAAATTGGAGGGAAGTTTTTGTCATCAATAATCTCTCCAGAGCGATTTCGGTCTCAGCTGCCAACCTCGATGGAGACTAGCCCGGTACCCTGGAGATAATATAGTGCACAAGCACTTGCGCAGACACAGGTACACTCTATGTTCTCCCACACTCATAGGATGGAATGGAACGCCAATCTGCTACGTCCGGGGAGAGATCAGGCGCAGGACCGACAGCTTTACGTGCTCTCTGAAGTACGGAGGGATCTCGTTATGTTAAGAAAACTGTCAACCATCCATGGACTGACCGCGGCTAGGACAGCTTAACCTGGCTAATCTATCGATTGATCCGCATGGCTTTTACTTAGCTGTGTGCCCCTCATTACTAATATTATAAAATGTTAAAGTAACTCGGTATGTGTGTTACGCATTCACGTTAGAACAGCTGAACGGATTTGGAAGAAATTTGGTACGGGTAATCTTGGGGAAGAACATAGTTTTTATCTGGGTCCGTGAAGTAGTCCCTTCAGCATGCGGGTGAAATCGCGGGAAACGTTAGTTGATAATATATTTGACGCTCGACGATCTCCGTAGCAAATTTTATCTAAATAGGTTGCGCCGTTTTCCCGTAAAAGCATAATAGATAGACAGACAATTCTGTCTAATCCTTGCCGGATATACACCTATTTAAAGCACGAACCAGGCTGTATCTAGAAAGATCACAGGGTCACGAACATCAATTTAGAGAGCCACTACTCACCATATATTTCAAGCATAGCCACCTCCTTCCAGAACCAGTACATGGGCGTGTGGGGGAAGAAGCCTGTAGCCAGGGTTGCCACGTACGGCAGGTTGTAGTCCGACACCACACGCGTTGGAAGCCATAACGTGACATACGCTAGCACGGATAGGGTTGCCGCGTACTGTGCTGGAGGAGAAAAAAATAATACATTCAATTTTTTTCAATCGACTGCCTCGTCTGTCTGGTGATTGTAAAGCGACTTCTGTGAACGGGGTCTCGGGTACGATACCGGGTCGGGCTGAAATAATTTTGTGTTTTAATTTTAAATCTCAATATTTTTTCCGATTGGTATTTTTCATCAGAGTTAGTAATTTAAAGTTCAGATTTTATTATCCCAACTTTATCTATTTTACGACTATTATAAACTTTTGGCTTATTACGTGATAACGTCATATAAATCGACGAACGTTCTACCTGAGCCAAGCGTGCAAGCGAGATCGCGGAACAACAAGCGATAGTATCACTAAAATGATCGTCCATACACCGACTTTACAGACATTTTTTAATAAAAATAAAACGTTACCCCACACTAGGAAATTATCCTGTATTGTGGGTGCGTTTACAAAAATACATTACACGTGCACAAACGCCCAGACCCGGAACAATTTTAGCTGTCCCGTACGGGAATCGAAACTCAGACACTACGTACTCAGACACTACCAAAAGTGCCGTCAAAATCCTATCTTCATAACATAAAGATCATCATCATCATCAACAGCCTATATATTGTCCCACTGCTGGGCACAGGCCTCTTCTCATACAGAGAAGGCATGAGCATCACGCTTGCTCAAGACGGATTGGCGATTTCAGACTTTTTAGGTCCAGGTTTCCCGATGTTTTCTTTCACCGTTGGTCAGTGACGACTTCAGAAAAGTCACATTGGTACTTGCCAGGTTTCGAACCCACACACTCGTACACGAGAGGCAGGTGCCTTAACCACTGGGCACCACGACATCAACATAAAGATAGTCTTTTTTAGGGTTCCGTAGTCCGACAAGGAACCCTTATAGTTTCGCTCTGTCCGTCTGTCTGTCTGTCTGTCCGCGGCATAGCTCCGTGGTTTTTGTTATTAGAAAGCTGAAATTTGGTATGAATATGTATATTGATCACGCCGAGAAAGTGGTAAAATAAAATTTTGAAAAATATTTTTTTTTAGGGTAGCTCCCAAACATGTAAAGTAGGGATGAATATTTTTTTCTCGCGTACCCCTTCGTGTGGGGTATCGTTAGATAGGTCTTTCAAAAATATTATGGGTGTGTGAAGATCATTTTTCGGTTAAGCGAGCCATTTGCGAAATATCTAGATTTTAAGAGAAATATTTTGTTCGATACGAGTTACCCCCCCTCTAACTTTTGAATGGCTGTACCTAGAAATGTGAAAAAAAACACAGACGTAGCTCATATAATGAACTTACAAGGAAAACTATCACGGCTAAGTAGGCTTAACCGGTTACAGAGTTATAGTCGACTAACTGAGACCTACTACGGAACCCTACTGCGCGTGGCCCGACACGCACTTGGCCGGTTTTTTTTTAAAAGAACTTACTGCCTCTTGAAATGTAACTGCAAACGATAGCCATGGATACGACGGTGTTGAAGTAGAGGATCAGCATCAGGAATATGAGGAAGCCGTCGGTGTTCGGCACCAGGGGGTTCGACGTCACGGTGAACAGGATACTCCCGCCGATCGAGAAGATCAGACCACAAGGCAGCACGTTTAGGAAGTGGGACAGCCCTAGAGTGTTGAGCGACACCCCTACCATTTTCATTAACTCCTGTAAAAGATAAAATATATTTATGTAGCTTTTTTATTTTAATAAGATTATAAATGTGAATGTATCTCTGTTCTTATCCAAATAGGTTCAGTCATTTTCCTGTGAAAGCATAACAAACAAACAAACTTACATACGCATTTATATTATTAGTTATTACCTTATAATATAGTGAGTGGTATACTTTTTTTGTACGCCATCTAGAATTGAGTTATGGAAAAAAAACCGGGCTATTGTTTAAAGTTATTCAAGCAGAAAACGACTCGGTATCACACTCATGGGGCACTAATTGTCAATATTATATTACAAATCCGTAAGTAACTCTGTCTGTGACACTCTCACGCTAAAACGGCTGACCTATTTCGATGAAATTTGGTATAGAGATAAATTGAAGCCTGGGGAAGGACATAGGAGTTTTTATCCGGTTGCGCCAAGTAGTTCCTTCAGGATGCGGGTGTAACTGTGAAAAACAGTAACTGTCTTACTTATAAAAAACCTGAAATCTGAAGTTTAACTATTTCTCACCTAATCCTTACTTAACGCTGTAATCCAGGATTAAGCTACTAACTTAAGTTCGGATTAACGCTAAACAGCATTTATGAGTGAGATATTAGCTAATCTCTTGCTAAGCAGCAGATTAAAAATTAATCGAACCTTATAAGTAAGTCGGTATGTCTATGATCAAAAATCGCAACTTGGAGTGCATCCCTGTAATACCGCGGCCACTCACCTGTATGCCGGAGGTGCGCTCCTGCAGCAGGCGGCACATGAGGAACACGAAGGTCAGCATCAGCGACAGCCAGCACAGCACCATGAGAACCTTGCAGATGGTGTACGTGTCCACGTTCTTCCGCGTGTGGTAGTATGGGAACTCTTGCAGCGATAAAGCCTGAGAGTGAGGGGTTGGTTGTATGACTTGCCTTACTACTAGTAATATGTATTACAAATACGAAAGTTATTCTGTCCGTGTGTCCACCTGTCACTGTACAAATTTACGGTTTACTATGAATTTCATTAAAATCAGTTCGGTTCACATTTTAATTTGTGAACTTCTTATCGGCTGCAGGAGTTACCAACCTAACAAGCCCCTAGTGTCAGAGTTTTCTCAACTCCGCCTGTAGGCCTCTGACGTGGAATTGTAACAACAACTGCTATCAAGATAGCAGCTGGGAACGATGGCTTAACGTGCCCTCCCAGGCACGGGGTTGTAACACCATCAACTTCCTAACTCCGGGCTGCTTTGTAAAATTTTCAAAAAGCGATTTCGGCCCGACCCGGGAATCGAACCCGAGACCCCGTTTACAGTCGCGTTATGCGACCACTAGGCCAACAAGGCAGTCATTTAGATGAAAGAATTTAGAAAAAATAAATTAGAGTTGGGAAAGGACATAACATTTTGTCTGAGAATGAATATTTCCATCAGAATGAGATAGGACCCAAAGGAGAATCACATCGAAAACATAATGTGTATAAATACACTGTCGGACTAATAAACTGCATCAATGTTCAACACCTACCTTTAAAACAATCATTTTATCCAAGTATTCCAATTTTTTATACAAATTTAAACTAATTGACACCTATAGTTTGGTTCGTTAACTTCATAACATCGTAGTATCATTATCCCTAAGTGTATGTTTGTATACTAGAAAGGGCCATTCAATTTTTTTAAACAAAATCTATGATGCCGTTTCTTTGTCTGGGGGTATATTTATTTTGTTACATTAATCCAACATTTTAATTAGATTATATCGAAATATTCAATGATTGCACCGTTACAAATTACATTCAATATCATCGTTACAGCTGCAGTACAAAATGACAAAAGACTATTTCAAAATTGCTCAGACGAGTTTCTATTCGTGAAAGTTAAATTCCATTGCCATTTTTGTTGAGGTTTAAAAAGTAATCTATACATATAAAATGCTTTGTCCTGAATGGCTGACAGACTGACCGATCGATGCACAGTGTTCTTTGTATCACGTAGACTTGCGATAAGAAAGGATTTTCAAGAGGGTGAAAAAGGGGGATAAATTTTGTGATGAAATTCTGTCATTTTTGAGGATTCCGTAGTCAACAAGGAACTCTTATAGTTTTGCCATGTCTGTCTGTCTGTCCGCGGCATAGCTCAGAGATTCTTAGTACTAGAAAGCTGAATTTTTATATAGATACATGTGTATATTGATCACGCCGACAAAGTGGTAAAATAAAATAAAGTTTTTTTTTTAAGGTAGCTCCCAAACACGTATCTAATGTGGGTTCTTTTTCTCAAGAACCTGTCCCTTCGTTTGGAGTATAGTTAGATAGGTCTTTCAAAAACATGATGGGTGTGTGTTTTAATTTGCATTCTTATAGACCAAGCGGGCGAAGCCGCTGGCGGAAAGCTAGTCATAAAAAACCGGCCAAGTGCGTGTCGGGCCACGCGCAGTAGGGTCCCGTAGTAGGAGTTAGTTAGTCGACTATAGCTCTGTAACCGGTTAAGCCTACTTAGACGTGATAGTTTTCCTTGTAATTTCATTACATTTACTACGTCTGTGATTTTTTTCACATTTCTAGGTACAGCCATTCAAAAGTTAGAGGGTAAGGGTAACTCGTATCGAACAAAAAATTTCACTTAAAATCTAGATACACGAAGGGGTACACGAGAAAAAAAATATTCATCCCTAATTTACATATTTGGGAGCTACCCTAAAAAAAATATTTTTAAAATTTTTATTTTACCACTTTCTCGGCGTGATCAATATACATTTTTATCATCATTCATACCAAATTTCAGCTTTCTAATAACAAAAACCACGGAGCTATGCCGCGGACAGACAGACAGACAGACAGACAGACAGACGGACAGAGCGAAACTATAAGGGTTCCTTGTCGGACTACGGAACCCTAAAAAAGAGGTATAGTTTATAATCTGGACCAACACATAGTATACTTTTTATCTACGTATCTGGATCCAATTCCTAGTCTACGCAGACGAAGTCGAGGGCAGAAGTAGAGACATTATAATCTCCCATCTGCCGGTATCCGCTGGTGTGATAAGGTAATTGCATGGTGATTGGTCATGGTATTGGCTCGCTATACTCTGAGTACAGTAACAAAGCAAACTGAACACAATAGCTATTGTTTTTTACCATCATTGAACATTGAAAGGCCTTTGTTGAATGGACATTTGCAATGGTATACTATAGTGAAATGCGCTTAGGTCGATGTGTCGTGTGAACTGTAAAGGTCAATTCTTATAATTGACTAGCTTCTGCCAGCGACTTCGTCCACGTGGAATAGTGGTGCTCCGATCCTATTGGTCTTAGCGTGATGATATATAGCCTATAGTCTTCCTCGATAAATGGACTATCTAACACTGAAAGATTTTTTTCAAATCGGACCAGCGGTTCCTGAGATTAGCGCGTTTAAACAAAATGATAACATTTCCCTTCACTGCTCTGCTCCTATTGATTGTAGCGTGATGAAAAGTATACTATAACCAGCTCAGGAGTATGGAAAATAATTGTACCAAGTTTCGTTAAAATCCGTCGAGTAGTTTTTATTTCTATAACGTTTATACAGACAGACAGACAGACAGACAGACGGACAAAATTTTTACTGATTGCATTTTTGGCATCAGTATCGATCCCTAATCACCCCCTGATAGTTATTTTGGAAAAATATTTTATGTACAGAAGTGACCTCTCTACAGATTTATTATAAGTATAGATAGATATAGATAGATGGATTATAGCTTTAGGCTAACATGCAATTTTCAACTTTAAATATAAGATTTAAGGTTCAACATTGTATCTTGTTTTGTTTCGACCTTGGCAGACTTATATCATTGATTCTGTCAACTTTCAAAAATTTTAACTCTCGTCCTTACTAATATTGTAATTGTGAAAGTAACCGCCTGTTTGTAACGTTTTAACGGATAATCACACGCTAAAAAATGCTTTAAAATATTTTGGAAAAGAGCTGATACTCTTACACAGCTGGACCGATATTAACCAAACATAACTAAGAACCACCACAAGGATTACAGGCTTAAAAATGAAAAAAAAAAAACAGCATCGCAATCGGTCCATCCGATTGAGAGCTACGATGCCACAGACACACACACACAGACAGATAAAGATACAATTTGGTATGGGGATAGACTGAATCACGGGGAAACGATAATTTATGTCCGGGTGCATTAAGTAGTTTTCATAGAATGCGGGTGAAACCGCGGGTAACCGCTAGTAACAATATAAGTTCATATTTGCCTATTAGTTTAGTAGTGACGTTTATGAGGTAGAGTAGTTCTAATATTTTTGCACTATTTTCACGTGGCTATCATTTTTGCATAGCAAAACTTAATAAGCGTAAATAATGACTTCCTTTGCCGTTGAAAATATTTCACGATCGTTTGTCATTCTACAATCAACCTAGATGTTAAGTACTTTAAGCACACATTCGCTTGTTTAATTGTTTGTTATGTTCATTAAGCTAAACGCAGACGTATCGTAATTAATTTCTCGGAATAGCTTCGATGAACAGTGAACAGTCACATTTGTGAAATATACATGCATATTTTATAATATACACACAACATAAATTATATTAGCATCATCATCTGCCTAGCCTTTTCCCAACTGTGTTGGGGTCGGCTTCCAGTCTAAACCGCATGCAGCTGAGTACCAGTGTTTTACATGGGCGACTGCCTATCTGACCTCCACAACCTAGTTACCGGGTAACACGGTACCCCTTGGTAAGACTGGTTATCAGACTTTCTGGCTTCTGAGTACCAGTAACGACTGTCAAAGATCTACAAATTACATCCGGGACAAACAGCTTAACGTGCTTTCCGAGGCACGGAGTAGTCTCGCTATGACATACCTAGATGGTCAACCATCCACGGACCGACCGCGCCAAGCGCTTAACCTTTGATCGGTCGAACCGTGCGGCTGTTACTAAGCCACGAGCTCCTCAACCGCAGATTTATTGCAGAGCTAACATCGAAGCAAAAATAATTACTACCGAATTTAGTTTTATCAAAACCCATTCGAACTATCTTGGTTCTAAAAAAATGTGAAGTGTAGTCATTACAGAATCAACTAGGTTATTAAAAGTATACAATTGACTTAGTACCTAAGTACTAGTTGTCAGTAGCAACGAAATAATAAACAAATGTTACAATATATAATTTGTATAACTACATATGGCTATAAAAGAAAAGCTCGTGGTTGGTGTATGGGAGACCGTATCCATCAATGTCATACCGAGACTCCTCCGTGTTTCAGGAAGCATGTCAAGCCGTTGGCTTTCATTTGTAGATCTTTAACAGTTTTTACGGGTAATCAGAAGCCAGAAAGTCTAGACAACCAGTCTTACCGAGGGGAATCGTGTTACCGGGTAACTGGGTTGTGGAGGTCAGATAGGTAGTCGCTGCATGTAAAACACTGGTACTTAACTGCATCCTGTTAGACTGGAAGCCTTCGCCAACATTGTGAGAAAAAGGCTAGGCGGATGATGATGGTCGTATAACATCATATACCCTGGAGGTAATATTGGGGCGAACTTATTTCCATCAATCGAGCACAAATCCAGGCTCCAGGCTGCTACTGAGAATTTCCACATGGGAGAACCAATAAATCTTTGCCCAACCCGAGAACCGAATCAAGGACTGTACTTTCGAAAGAGTCTCTGGCCCTGGTACGCAAAGGGCGAAGGCAGCAACATGGGGGGGTTTTAGTCAGTAAGAGTCTGACACTTCCTCCTGCTGCGATCCTCAGTACGAGGAGTCCTTTGATAATTATCTATCCTTGAAAAAAGGACCGGTACTTTTTATCCGGGTGCGTGAAGCAATTCCTTGAAGACGCGGGTGAAACCAGAGGAAACAGTTAATAGATCATTGTTGTAAAATAATCTTACCTGAGGCACTTCGGAGCCAGTTAGTAACTTGATGTAGCTCGTGTCGACCGCCCACTGGATGCGCATAAACGTCCCGTATTTGAAACCTATAGAAAATATTACATTTAATTTTAACTAACTACCACTTATATTTATTATCAAACTGTATTTTGGGTTGGATGTTTAACAATCACAACATTTGGTATACAGTTAAACCATGACCTGGATTATCTGGATCATCCCCCACTGGACTCGGTTCAGGTCAAAAATCTCTAAAGAAAGGTCAAAGCTGTTGCATGATTCAAGTAGGAACAACCAGCAACTCCTTGAAAACTTCTTCAATATTCACGGTATCCACATAATATGGAATAGCAAGGCAAAGACAGTAGTCAGTAATAATTTGAAAAAAAAAAGGTAAAAAAAACTGTTAGAAATGTCACGATGTCTCACCAAACATCCTATGCGGTCCAGGAGTTTCGTCAAGCGACTCATACGTCTCCGTCTGGAAGTCCTGCTTCATACGTATGGTGTAGTTCAGCCGGTCCGGCCACGACTCCCCTGACATTTTCTGTCATTAACAAAGACAGTAAGTGTTTAAGAGATCTTCCAGTTTAAAAAGACCAAGATCCGCCCCTATTCAAACATATCATACTTAAGGACCGGCATAATAAGTCGGCGCGTTTTTTCCTTATCTGGCTCCTCTTTTTGGCCAAAATCTTTTACACAATCCATTCATCGTTTTCTTGGATGTCCTGGAGATACTAAAATGTAGGACCAACGCAGACCCAGACAAAGAGTGGAGAAACCACTCACCAAGTCCACCTCTTGTGCTAGGCCCATTGAACTGTTAACCCCAATGGACGGATTGTATAAAAGATTATAATGGCGAAAAAGGTAGAGTGAACATTGAGATGACGGCCTGCTAAACAATGAACCCTATCAACATAATTCGCAAAAAGTTATTCCACACGGCATGACGTCAACGAAGAAACATGAACATAGGTAGTTTTTGCAGTCAGAAAAGAAGTCGACCTAAGTTACTTCACTTACATGAAATATGATGATTGCTTCGGAGAGACGCATTTTAGATGGGAAGTCACCGAGTTGAGATTCATTGGAGTAAGCGAAGTAGCCTTTTTTAGTGTGATCTGTGGACAATGAAATTTAGTTTTATGAGATAGGGCCACTATTGATTGTCTCCGGAATACGTATAATACGACATGGGTGGACAAATACGTCTCCACTTTTTGTCATAATGAAGACAGAAGATGAAGCAATCGTCCACATCCTGTACTAGGCTTGCAGGAAAATTGCGAGGAATCTCAAAATGACCATGATTTTCTGAAAAGACCTCACCCACCAAATTGCTGCTATTATCACTAGTGTTATCTGATATTAACCTTGAAATCCGGCTTGCCTAGTGTTTATTCCTAGTTGTTTGATGAATATAGTACGTGTACTAATTAGTGAGGAAGTTGGTTATGTTTTTAATTATATAGTCGTGTATTTATATGGCATATAGCAGTCTCGTTCTGTAATGACACACATGACAAACAAACATTATTCTAGAAGTATTTTTATTGTATGACCCTTTTTAGTCATAACTCATGTTCTTTTTTTCACAGTCAATCCAGCTATTTTTTTAGCTTCCTCTAATCCTAAGCCTTTCACATTAATTACACACAATATTCATACTCAGAACCTTTCTTGTCATATGTCCTCCACTTCTTCGCATCTCATGTCCATGTTGCGGCCATATCGTAGACTTGCTCACTTCCTAAATTCATGAATTAGGTTGGTTAGGTTATATATATTTCATCGAAGTTCTCGAGCATTTCATGGAGTGAGCAAATCTACGATATGGCCACGACATCCATACCATGGACAAACGATTCCCACGTAACTTCTCGTCCACTGGCGCCACTTTCAGACTTAGTCGTTTAATTTCATTTAATTCCAGCCATTGGGTTTTTATTACCTAGGATCTTTTCTTTGATCGTAGTTTTTGAGATGCTAAAGAAGTCAAGCAAAAAATCCGGAAGTGCAAAACATTCTCGCGTATATGAAGTTAGCAGTGGAGCAGATATATCTAGATCTTAAAATGCGTTTACTTACCTGGAAAGCTATCCAGCCGCTGCAGGTTTAGTTTGGTGCCCACGTCATCCATCAGCGAATTGGTGAGCGGCGTGTCTGGGTAGTACAGGATCCAATATGGCGGAGGCATGAGTTCCGTTAGCGGTATTATATCCTGCGGTAGAAACGGCTGTTTTAGGACATCGTTTTTGTTTGATACCTTATTTTTTTGACTTTATATTTCCCACGGTTTCACTTGAGGGAATTACTTTGCGGACGCAACTAAAAGTATTCTATTTGTTAATCTAGGTTGTAAACTATGTGTGTGCTAAATTTTAACCAAATCCATTCAGTTATTTTTGTATGAAAAACTAACAAACATACATCCTCGCAAACTTTCGAATTCATAATATTAAAAGGATTTGAGCATAAATGATGGTGTGTTTAAAGATAATCGTTACGTGATATTGTTACGTGTCATCATCTGCCTAGCCTTTTATCGTGAAAGCGTAACAGACAGACAAGAGTTATTTTCGCATTTATAATATTCAGTATGGATATCAGTAACATCTGCACTTTATGACAATAATTCCATTTAAGAGACAATAAATAACAAGATACCCAGTAACATTATACTTGATAGTAGTAAGTACAGTGATAAACGAGCTCATTGTTAATGACTAATAAAAACATGAAGATGTACTCTATAATAAGCTAATGTCTCATGCTTTTAACTTTTCTGGCCTCGTACAGGTACAATGTGACTTCTTTTTGTACTAATTGTGTATTTCCTGTGCGTGTTTACAAATAATTGTTTTTCTTTTTTAATAGGCTGTGTAATATTAAAATCGAGGAGCTCGTGGCTAAGTAACAGCCGCACGGGTCGACCGATTATAGGTTAAGCTGCGCTTGGCGCGGTCGGTCCGTAGATGGGTGACCATCTTTGTCATAGCGAGACTATCAGTGCCTCAGAAAGCACGTTAAAACTGTTGGTCCCGGCTATTATTTGTAGATCTTTGACAGTCGTTACGGGTAGTCAGAAGCCAGAAAGTCTGACAACCACTCTTGCCAAGGGGTACCGTGTTACCCGGTAAAGTGGGTTGTGGAGGACAGATAGGCAGTCGGTCCATGTAAAACACTGGTACTCAGCTGCATCCGGTTAGACTGGAAGCCGACCCCAACGTAGTTGGGAAAAGGCTAGGCAGATGATGATGAATAGGCTGTATAATATTAATTAGGGGGTTATAATCGAGAGGTAAGCTCTTTAAAAAACAAGTACAATTGGTTTATCATTACGAATGTTTGATGGTAGCACATTATACTACTTATTGATGATCAACAAAGTCCTCATTTTCCGAAAGATGCAAGCAAGGTTCTACACAATGTTAATGTCCAGATATTTGATCCCATAACCTACTTGGCACAGCGCCAAAAACATTCCCATAATTCCGGCTCCCCCAAAGATTGTTGGCGCCAGGACAGACAGGGGAATGATATCGATTAGCTTATCCTACAAATAAAGTTGTCACCGTGTCGAAAATGTTTATACATTTTTATAGCTCTTCGCCCGCGTGCGCTATATTCATTCAAATTAAAAATCCCAGTTTCATACAAACTTTGCCCCTCTTTTCTACCCCTAACGGGATGACCCTTAGGGGTATTGTGTCTATTACAATATCCTTCTTAAATATAAATGTGAATGTTTGGTTGTTTGTAAATCAATAAGAGTAATTGTAATAGGTACACATTATTAATATCCTCGGCCCAAAAGCTGCTGTTATCAAGCATATCTAATTCTCAACTGACCCACCAAAAAGTTAGCAGAACGTTTGAATACAAGACACGCCATGCGAGGCGGTTTATTGTCCTTGTAACGAATACGAAAGCAGGTTTTTACTACTTTCACATACCAAATATTAACCAAAGATAATAAATTAAAGTCTTTGTGACGTGTGCGCACTGTTTAGCAAGGTTAAGCTGCGCCTGCCGCGGTCAATCCATGGATGGGTGACCGTTTTCTGAACATAGCGAGATCCCTCCGTGCCTCGGAGAGCACGATCCCACCTGATCTCTCCCCGGCCGCGTCGAATAGCCGACCGACCCATCGGACTATGAGAGTAAGGCAATAGAGAGTGAACCTGTGTCTTGTGCACTATAATAAACGCTAATTTAATGTGTGACTTCTAAAGTCATATGTACTTTTTTGTGATTTCTGAGTGTATTTTACGTCACTGACTGGTGAAGGAAAACATCGTGAGGAAACCTGGACTTAAAAAAGTCTGAAATCACCAATACGCCTTGAGCAAGCGTGGTGATCCATGCTCATGCCTTTTCTGTATGAGAAGAGGCATGTGCCTAGCAGTGGGACAATATATAGACCGATAATGACTATGACAAGTTAAACTCAAGAACTGCGTGGTTAGGTTGAATACACATCTGCAGAACCTCCGGTGCACACAGGTGTGTATGTTATGAAGAAGTCAAGTCACATAACATTATAACCCGAATTATAAACAGCGCCATTGCTGGGAACCGAACATAAGATACATTCACTACCATTGAAACAGGAAGGTCATGAGCGTTTGGTTTACGTGTTTATAATGTACACTATGTACGTACGTATGTATGTACGTACACTATGTATGTACGTACACTATGTATGTATGTGTATAGAAGAGTTCAATCAGCATTGTTTACCGCCCGTACCACTTTAGATAACAATATGCATAATGATAGGGGCACGCTGCCTTTAGTTGGATTGGAACAACCATTTATAACTAGCATTCCGCCAGCGGCTTCGCCCGTGTGGGCTATAGGTTTCATACTAAAACCTTGCCTTCCTTTTCAATCCCATTAGGGGTAGAAGTTCGGAAAATCCTTTCTTATCGGATGCTTACGTTATACAAAGAACAGACTCTCCAAGTTTCAGGCCCCTACAATCAGCGGATTAGGCTGTGCGTTCAGGACAAAGTTCAGGATTATAGCTATTGTTTTCACTATTAGGGTTCAGCAATTCAAAAGGAAAAACAGAACCACCTGGCTCGTGAGGCTGTACCACCACGTATTTGCAATCGCTATTCAAGTGTGAGAGCGAGACACAGCTACTAACGTCGTATAGCACCGTCTCTTTTTCACAACGAAAGTATTCCTGCTTTGGTACGTCATTGTAAGGCCCTCCACCAGCTATTTACCAGACTCGCTGGTAAATTGTACTATGTGACATAGACATAGAATAAGCATTTAATTCGTTAACTAATAGAGGTATTATTTCACGTAGTGCTGTAATGTTACCCTTATACACTTCGAACCAATAAAATGTTGAATCATAAACATACTTTTTACTCTTTTAAACGAGTGGCCCCCACTTGGCAGTCAGCTGTGACGTCATATTACTCATGACTCACGTATACGACTCTCACGAGCCAATAGTACTAGTAATTGTACGGTGGCATGTGTGATGTCTATGTAGATATACCGCTTAAAGTAGGTACCTACCTATAATTATTTACCTTTTGCTATTTAATAGCTTGGAAATGTCATACTCAATGTGTATGAAATGTTTTACTGAAACAAAGTAATTTTCTACATATAAAATGTTTTTTTCTGAATGACTGACGGATCAACGCACAGCCTACCGCTGATCGTAGACCTGAAACTTGGAGGGCATGTTCTTTTTATGTCGTAGGTATCGGAAAAGAAATGATTTTCCAAAATTCTAGAGGGTGAAAAAGGAGGGCAAAGTTTGTATGAAACCTTGTCACTTTTATTCGAATTCGTATAGTCTACGCGGGCGAAACCGCTAGCGGAAAGCTAGTTAATTATAATACTTATACTAATATAATAAAGCTGAAGAGTTTGTTTGTTTGAACGCGCTAATCTAAGGAACTACTGGTACGATTTGAAAAAATATTTCAGTGTTAGATAGCCCATTTATTGAGGAAGACTATCACGCTAAAACCAATAGGAGCGGAGCAACACTTTTCCACGCGGACGAAGTCAGGGCAGAAGCTAGTATTAAATAAAATGAAGTAAATTAGAGAAGGTCATGGCTAAGAAACAGCCGCACGGGTCGATTGATCAAAGGCTAAGCTACGCTTGGCGCGGTCGGTCCGTGGATAGATAACCATTTATGATATAACAAAACTCCTCCGTGCCTTGGAAAGCATGTTAAGCTGTTGGTCCTGGCTGTCATTTGTGGATCTTTGACAGTCGTAATGGGTAGAAGCTAGAAAGTCTGGCAACCAGTCTTACCTTAGTAATGGCTAATGACGACCAGTTGATTTTTGCCTCAGGCCGATTAATATTATAATAATAAGCCATCACCAACAACCCTAAGAAACCAGCCAAGTAGGTTATGCTTGACGTTTGATTCCTATTAAAATTGGAATTCTAAAGCATAATATTTCAAACTGATATTTGAATCGGAAAATGGTCTTTACACACTCGCAACATCTCTAAAAGTACTGGTACAATTTAAATATTAATATTTATAATGCACTTGCATGCATTGGTAAGTCATATTTAGTTTAAGATTATTAAATTTTGGTGTGTAAGAAACTTTTGGCTTTGACCAAACTGGTGGGATTTTTGGCTGAAGCTGAAGGTTTGGCGGACACTATAAATGACATAGGGTTTACATGGTTTCTGAGGCATTGCAACCCAACTTAATATTTAACTATCACTCTGTGTGAATCTCAACCACCTTTTTAGGGTTAGAGGGCCATCTAAATTAGGGGTGACCCACGCTATGCTCCAGAATTTTTTCTTTCTTTTTTCATACATTCAATTAATCAATTTCTATATTTGATGCATAATGATTTCTAAATTTCACTAGGTCAATAAATAATTGTTAACTGTTCATTATTAGGAAAATAACTTAATAGATATTTTTTATCAATAAGATGATATTGAATATAATAAAATAATAATATATATTTTACAATTAAGGTTTTTTATGTCTCATTGAGGGTATTAAGGAAAATCTTGTTGAGTTGTTAGTAAGAGGAAATTGTTTTATTAATTATTCCATAAATATATAGGCCAATTGAATAATTGCAAAGGTAAAACCTAACTTTTTCATAAATAAATGGTTGTTATGTACTATTTTTACAACCGGACATTACCATAAGTCTACCTAGTAGTATTGAAAACGAACGAAAGGGAATTCAAAACGATTTAAGACAGAAATACAAACTCACCGTGTTGGCCACAGGGTCTTTTTGCTCTGAGATCGTCATTTGAGGTTTGATATTATTTTTAAAAGCAAAAAGCAGCATGAAGAACATTAAAGGGGACACAAAGTCCACAGCTGTATGGATGAACCTTCGTACTCTAACCACTGCATGTTTCCACATCAAAACTGACAACACTCTAGCCCCCATCGTCACTGATATCACCAAAAATCTATTTCGCAAATATTTAATTCGATCACACTACACATAAACACTAATTTTGCTTCTTTTGAGACATCACAAAGGGTTGTATACAACCGAACAGCTTTAAACTTAAGCCATTATTATCCGCACGCATAATTGTTTTAAAATTGACTGTAAAGACATAGATATTAGGCGAGGTTTAAGATAGTGTAAAGTTAATGTATAGTATTTTAAACATTTTATAAATTTCCATTAAATTGAAATGTTTTGCGTTTACAAAATACCTATTCGGAATTTGTGACGTTTCTCGATAATAACTTGACACTTGTATATGTCAAGCAAGCACAGAGTATTAATCAATCGTTGTTGAGAGATATAGAGATGAACGAAGGAGTATTTATCTGAACTGTTATATGAATCAGGTTTACAAACTATAGGAACATGGAAAAAAAACCAGATATCTTTAAAAAAAAATTGGTTAAAATAGATGTTTACATCGGTGAAAAACGGAAGTTCTCCCTGGTTTTAATTAAACAGAAAATATTATGTAATGAAACTAGCAGTTATGAAAATATAACTTACGCAGTTTTATCAAAGTTTACTATAAAATAATGACTTAGTATGGTCCCACGTAACATAAACGATAATGGAAATTAAAATAGGGTTCCCAAATTGTAAATACCACCAACAGACTCAAGTTAGTGGATTAAAACATGATTGATGATGAATAAGGAAATTTATAAAAAAAAAACAGAGCAAACCTGTTTCTTTGTATATATTTTTGTTTTTTTTTTAACTTTTTGAGATTTGGGTCAAACAGTTATATAATATAGACATATATAGACTGTGGCCATGAAACTTTTAGCGATGTCATAGATTACTATTTCGGAACCGGACCCTTACTGTTATTTTACTAGTGCACGAAGAACAGGTGGAGCAGAGTATTATTATACCGGTTATTTCCCATCCCTATACATACTGACAGACTGAAATCAGTGTTGCTATTATGTATTTCAAATCTGCCTGCCGACATACCAGGTAATAAAATTAATTATAACAATTTTATTGCTGCAGTAGATTTGATAATCGAAGTGCTATTCTTTCTTTAAATAGATGACTCTTACTCACCCATGTCACTTTAAATTATTATAACACAACTAGCTGCCCCGCGCGACCTCGTTCGCGTGGTATGCAACCTCTACCCAACTCCTACCTCCTATGTCTATGTATCCTATGTATCCTATGTCCTTCTCCTGGTTCTAAGCTGCCTCTCCTCCAATTTTCAGCCAAATCGGTTCAGCCGTTCTCGAGTTATAAGTGGTGTAACTAACACGACTTTCTTTTATATATATAGATAGATTATTACGGGTCATGGCTGCATTAAAACTTATCTAATGCAGATATAGATTGAGAGAATTTAAATGTATACGTATAAACACACTTTACATACCACATGTATTTATTTTGGTTGCGAAAGGATATTCCAAACGTAGTGCTAATCCAATAGCTCAAAAACTGAGCCCCTACCACGAATGCACTAATGTCAGGGATGTTTGAATGGAATAAACTCGTTTCTCAAATCATTATCATCCTCCTGCCTCCGGCAAGCGCAGTAAGTCTTTTTCTTCCACACATCTCTATCAGCAATCATTTCATCTTTCTAGCCAAGTCGTCTTTTACATTTTAGTCCATCCAGCGTCTATTTTGGCCTTCAACTAGTCATAAATCGAGCTACATTCATGCTCAGAACCATTCTAGTCATATGTTCTTCACTTCTTCGCATCACATGTTGGTAACCCCATCCAAATCGGATCAGAAGTTTTTGAGAAAATCCCGGACATAAACATAGGTACTTAAAGGTCAAATAGAGGAGGGGCTCGTCGCTAAGTAACAGCCGCACGGTTCGACCGATCAAAGGTTAAGCTGCGCTTGGCGCGGTCGGTCCGTGGATGGGTGACCATCTATGTCATAGCGAGACTCCTCCGTGCCTCGGAAAGCACGTTAAGCTGTTGGTCCCGGCTGTCATTTGTAGATCTTTGACATTCGTTACGTCGGGTAGTCAGAAGCCAGAAAGTCTGACAACCAGTCTTACCAAGGGGTATCGTGTTACCCGGTAAACTGGGTTGTGGAGGTCAGACAGGCAGTCGCTCCATGTAAAACACTGGTACTCAGCTGCATCCGGTTAGACTGGAAGCCGACCCCAACGTAGTTGGGAAAAGGCTAGGCAGATGATGACTTAAAGGTCAAATACAGAATGTCCATTTTTTGAAGTCTGTTTAAAAAACGGGTATAATAATAGTTTCTACGGTAACAAGTAGAGCGTAAGGACACAAAGCCTTGTGTAAACCATTTATTTACTGATCGTAAGTTACGGTGTAGTCTCTTGGAATGCCGGAGTCGCCGGCGCAGCTCGGCGGCGGCGGGAGAGTGCAGCGTTGTTCACATTGCACTTTAGAATCGAATCTGTTTCTAGTGCCGCCGCAGCCTGACCAGTCGTACATCTCGCACTCGTCCGTGTAGGGGTTGTAGCCCCACCTGTGGGTACATGGTGATGGGAAATAGAGTTACCAATATTATAGGTAGGTAACACTTCCAGAAAATCTTGGCATATTTATACGGAGATAGTTTATCTAATATTTAATAGTTTAGTATATAGAAGCTTTTTAAGTAATATTATAAACTAGCTGGCATGGAATTTGGCGATACCAAGTATCGCCCCATCATTTTTTGGGTTCCGTAGTCCGACAAGGAAACCTTATAGTTTCGCCATGTCTGTCTGTCCACGGCATAGCTCAGGGGTTCTTGGTACAAGAAAGCTGAAATTTGGTATGGATATGTATATTAGTTACATCGACAAAGTGGTAAAATAAAATTAAGAAAAATATTTTTTAGGGTACCTCCCATAAACGTAAAGTGGGGATGAATATTTTTTTTTCTCATATATCCCATTGTGTGGGGTATCATTGGATAGGTCTTTTAATATAGCAGGCGTGTAAAGACCATTTTTTGATTTAGGGATCCGTTTGCGAAATATTTAGCTTTAAAGTGCAAATTTTTGTTCGATACGAGCATCCCTCTAACTTTTGAATGGCTGTCCCAAGAAATGTAAAAAAAATCACAGACGTAGCACATGTAATGAACTTACAAGGAAAACTATCACGGCTAAGTAGGCTTTACCACTTACAGAGTTATATGTAGCCGCCTAACTAAGACCTGCTACTACGGAACCCTACTGCGCGTGGCCCGACACGCACTTGGCCGGTTTTGTTTTCGTCAATTTTCTAGTTATTCGGGACGGAAACAAATACAACAAATTAGAAACCATGAAAATCGGTCCAGCCTTTCTCAACTTATAAGTGTTCGGACAAACCCGACTTTGTTTCATATATTAAGATGAGAAAGTACCTACTTTTTGTTTCTTTGTTACGATTTCACCGATTTGGATGAAATTTGATACGGCAATCGGGGACACTGGAGAATTAGGTATTAGTTTTAACCGGGTGCGTGCAGTAGTACCCTTAGGATGCGGGCGAAACTCCGCGAAATAGTTAGTACCTATAGATATAACTGGAGCCTACAAAAACAGCGGTACGGTGACGAGTCGATAGAGGCCACAAGCTCCTATAATGATCATATAACTTACGATATAGATAGGAGGAGCGCGTGAGTAACAGCCGCACGGGCCGACCGATCATAGGTTAAGCTGCGATTGGCGCTGTCGGTCAGTGTATGGGTAACCATCTATGTCATAGCGAGACTCCTCCGTGCCTCGGAAAGCATGTTAAGCTGTTGGTCCCGGCTGTTATTTGTAGATCTTTGACAGTCGTTACGGGTAGTCAGAAGCCAGAAAGTCTGACAACCAGTCTTACCAAGGGGTATCATGTTACTCGGTAACTGGGTTGTGAAGGAGGAGTCGCTCTATGTACAACACTGGTACCTACTCAGCTGCATCCGATTTAGACTGGAAGCCGACCCCAACATAGTTGGGTAAAGGCTAACAGATGATGATTATAACGATTATGTCATCCGAGAATTGCATTAAATAGCGTTTATACTGACTTTTTATGATGCCAGTGGCAATGTCCTCTCCTAGGTGCAAGCAAGCAGATACTAGGCTTGCCCGAGTACTTGGGCACGTAAGCCCAGGGTGGAATCGGCACTCCGTCCGAACCCTCACCGAGATCTGTTTTACGAAAAAAAAAACCGTTAAGTTCTTACATAGCGTTTTGAAGTAATGTTTTAATGTGCTCATTTTATGAATTTCCGATTCTATTTATAAAAATATGAATAATTTATATATAGAATCATAGATCTTTATCTCTGCTTGTTATTAGCGCAATAAAAAGAAAATTGCTTTTTTGCAATTTCGATAGTATACGTGGGGACCATCGATATGTACAATGGCGGACTTAACGCCTTAGGCACTCCCTCATAGTCTACCTTTGGGTGGTGGGGAAATAGAGATAGCAGGTGCTCAAATACTAATAATAAAAAAAAAACATAAGTTCTACCTTTCCACCCAGGTAAAACAGGCCATCCGCTCCCCGGCCCGCGCTCTTTCTGTAACCTTGCTTTATTACGTTTGTTAAAGAAGTCCTTATTTTTTGTATTCTTTTTAAACGCTTGTTTCCATTTCATCCAGTCAATTTCGACCGGTGGGGGAGGTGTCCAGCCTTCCCACGCAACTTTTAATTGTCTTTCCAAATGATTCTTCACTCCTTTTATATTTATTGGATTTGCCTGCCCGAATTCGGCTGCGTGAGGAAATTGCGTTGCTGTCGGTCTGTGCCACTTGTAGAAGCTCCCCCCACTCCAACAGGCCAGCACAATCTTCAAGTTGAGTACAATAAACATACAAACATTTCTATAGTACATTTTGCATGTCGAACGGTTTGGCGGTCTTAGAGATTCCGTTGGTGTAGGGTTTTCTTTTATTACTTATCTACTCAGTAGCTACAAGTAGGTTCGCCAGCTAAAGCGGTTGAAACATTTGACTGTATAAGAATATCGAATTTTAAATCCGCATAAATTCTTACTGGTGCGTTTTAATTAGTTGAACTGATTTCCAATTATTTTTTTACTTTGTTCTCGTTAATGAACTTGTTTGTTAATTGGACCGATTTATTAAAAAATAACCTTACTGCTTAATTATGTTTTGTACCATTCCATTGTAATCTTAAATTGAGAATTTGATAACAATGCTTAAAAACGAAATGTAGGTAGGTACCTATTAGAAACTAACAGGAATGTTGTTATATTATGCACAAAAAAATCGTCGTAATAAGTACAAACTTCAAACTTCGAGTCTCATCGTAAAGATTGTTGTATATCTATACTTCTCATGAAAAGACTAAGTAAGTTTGTATGTAGGGGGCAATCTCCGGAACTACTGAACAAGTTCCAAAATCATTCACAGATGGAGAGCTACTGACATTATCCCTGAATGCTATAGGCTATTTTTAGGGTTCCGTAACCCAAAGGGTAAAAACAGGACCCTATTACTAAGACTCCACTGTCCTTCTATCTGTCACCAGGCTGTAATCTCATGAACCGTGATAGCTAGACAGTTGAAATTTTCACAGACGATATTTCTGTTGCCGCTACTCTAACAACAAAAAAAAAATTCAACATACAATAAAAAACTCACTCGAATGTTCTAGTCTGGGTCGTGGGTGTTTATTATTACATGATTGTCCTATATATAATATATATATAAGTACGTCGTAAGGTATCAGATACATATTTTATTGAAAGAAAATAAAAATAGCAATCAAATAAATTAGCGGGTATCATGGTCTCATATTTAAAGAGATTGCAGCCTTCACGTCACAAGAGCCACAGGGACCACAGGGGCGACTAAAGGGATCAGGGCAGGGTCATCACATGGTCGGTTCTTCGTCCTCCTCCTCATCGTCTTCCTCAGTCTTCTCGACGGCAACCACAGCCTGATGAAAAGAATCATTTTTATTTTCAGAAATTATATACATTTTCCCCGTTCATTTATCGTTTATACGACCATACCAATAAAATTAAGGTATATTCGCCGGCACATACCTTGGCAAGATCCTACAGTAGTTTTGGGAACAAGTTTGCAATCCAAAAGTAACACTTTCAATGCTTGTCATTACACTATCGTTTATTGTATTAATTTACTTTTAAAGATTTATATGTAGAAGATAGTTAGAGAAAAGAGAAAAACTACTTGCAAAGTTACGTGCGCACTACTATACCTATCATCACCCTCATTATTAGCGCCCCACTGCTGGGCAAAGGCCTCTTCTCATACAGAGAAGGCATGAGCATTGACCACCACACTTGCTCAAGGCGGATTGGCGATTCCAGACTTTTTAGTCCAAGTTTCCTCACGATAATTTTCTTCACCTTTTGTTAGTGGTGTTCAACCAACATATACTCAGAAAGTCACGCTGGTACTTTGAGGTTTGAACCTGCATTGTTAAGTTCTCAAGGTGCCTTACCCTCCAGGCCACCCTAACTTATCACTGAATTAAACATAGCCTGCTGGGGCTGCGGGACGTTCGGAAGAGATACCGCGCCCCCGGAATACAAAGGGCTGAGGAAGGAACATGGATGGGTTTTAGTCAGTAGGAGTCTGACACTCCATTTCGCCCATGGGGCTGGGTGGGTATTTGGTGATTTCCCATTCGAAAAAAAACCCATCGAATGTGTTTATGAAAACTTGTGATGTCACTCCAATGAGGACGTGACTAATAAGGTTGAAACCTATAAAACATACCTCTTGAGCTTTTTCCTGAGGTTGTTCAGTTACCTGTAAATATATGTTACAATTAATATTATTGAAATTTTGGTAAGTTTAAGTGGTATTCAAAGCGTTACTAAAAATCTATGAAACCCAACCGACATTTTAATATTGTTACGGTTTCTTAAAACGTTTCATATCGCTTGTCGTAAAAGTGCAATCATCATCTAAGACAGATTTTGATAATTTTCATGATTTATGAATTCCTGAAAGCTTTATGTACTTGCTAGACTCCAGAATCACTACATAGTAGGTATAAAACAAAGTCGCTTCCCGTCTTTCTCTCTTCTCGTTGCCTGTCTGTCCTTATGTATGTTTAGATCTTTAAAACTACGCAACGGATTTTGATGCGATTTCTTTTAATATATAGAATGATTCAAGAAGGAGGTTTTAGTATATAATTTGTCAAGATTTTGTATCCATAGGCTTAAATATCGCGGACAAAGCCGCTGGCGGAAAGCTAGTAAATATTAAGACGAACAAAATAAAATAATATCAAAATTATGCAGTTTTATCATCCATTTTGGCAGTAATGTCATATTTTTTGATACAACTAGATGTAAATACTCCTCACCGCTATCTCCTCCTCCTTAACACTCTCCAACTCCTCGTGCTCGTCTCCGTAGCCGACGGGGAACATCGCCAGGCACTCGCGCTCCCCGCTGATGACATCCGAGCTGATGTACACGGGGTTCAGGCCCGCCAGCTGGAGGAGCGGCAAGGAACGCTTGCGGGACACCATCAGGGCTAGGCGGTCGAAGCTGGGCGAAGAAAGCTGTACTTATAAAGAGAGTTCACGAAAAAAATTATAGAGAAAAATTTATAGATTTAGAGAGAACCATGCAACATCTTGGTTGTCTGTAAGAAATTGCTTAACGATGTGACACAGTGCATTGTAAATTGAGACGTACTGCTGACGCATGGGTTTAGCGTACAGGCGCGCGGCGCAGCAGTCGTCTTCCCGCACCCAATCAGTTAGGTCGAAATTAGTTTATAATTAATATGTAATCTGGTACCAGTAAAGTAAAGTATATTATTATTACGATAAAACAGCTTATTGTACTGTTGCATATTTTGCGCGCCACTACGCCGGTTTTGCCGTTATGAATGTGAGTCTTACTGACCATAAAATAAGGACTATTTTGCATTTGGCTATGTTATAAACCAGTATTTTCAAAATTTTGATTTGTGCGTGTATTCATGCAAAGCAGCGAATTTGTATAGTCTTTTGGTGTAGGTGCAATAGAGAATATTCTATCTATCTTCATGAAGTCAAAGTCTAAGTCCTTTTCTTAACCCTTAACAAAACCTTAACCCTTCTCCAAAAGCCTGCCTACATTACCCATTCTTATATAAGTACCTAGTAATAAAACGTAGATGAATAAGCGGTAGACATACTATCTCCTCGGCCGTTCCATCTTGTCGTATTGTTTGATGCTGTACGCTATGTGCTCCGCGTTATACGGATCCTCACCGACGAAGATACCCATCTGCAATACCAATATCACAGAGTGAGTGGGAGAGAGAGAGTGAGGTGGGGGGGAATGAGTGGACACCGGGAGAGTAGTGCAAAGATGAGCAAGCAGGCACAGGGAATCCAAAAAATACTATTCGCAATTTGACTAAGTATTTAAGGATCTAGGGCCATCGCCTTAAGTATGGAAGCTGGTCTAGGAACCCATAATAGCAACAGCATGAACCCCACGGCGCCCATGAACCATGGGTGAGTGTTTGTGTGTCTACATGATGACTAACCTAATACACTACTGAAGTTCTTAACAAAACATAGTATGCGTTGTACCCATAGATATACATGTTACTAAAGTAACTAGATCTGCAATCACCAAGCAAATTGCGTGCCATGAAAGTTTGAGCCTCCAGCCACAATTCATATCAGCTGTCAGCTTGACTTAAACTGAATGTCTGGAAAAACTGACTGTCGCCGTCTTTGTAGAACAGATATCACGTAAATAATGTTTCGGTTAGTGTGAAAGAGATGGTTACCAGTATCAAACCTACGCCTGCATTCAAAAAAATGGCTATGTTTTTGTTACCGCGTAATGTTTGGGATTGCATCTCTATTGATATAATCTCGATGGTTGTACCAGAAAACTCAAGGTCACTACCATCTTAGCGAGTACTGACTTACATTCAAGATCTCGGAGGTGTACATGTTGACGACCTCCTGGACGTCGTAGCGCTTGTCTATGGTGAATATGACGAGCACATGCGGCGGCAGGTATTCCGTCTCTATCACCTCTGCCAAGTCTGCCACTTGCTGCAAAAAAAATGGAAGTTTGATAGTTCCCGAAAGCAGCAAAATTATTTAGGGTTGGTAAAAAAACGTGCAAATCTTTTTGAACATCACCAGAGTATACCTTTAAATAAAAGTATTCCCTGCGACAAAATAAATTTAACGGCTTATTCTCCTAAATGGCTTCACCTATTATGAGGTCACCATGTGGTTCTTAGCAGAAACATATTCTGTCAAGTCTTGTCTGTCTTCTTTTTTAAAAACTACTAATTGTTTATTTTCTCATTTCCTGTGCGTGTCTAGAAGAAAATGGTTTTAATTTCTTCTTTCAAACAGGGTCAATTACCAGATTCTAGCTGCTGCTAAGTGGCGCTGTTATTGGTGTCAAACAGCTATTGTTGGTGCTATATTATTACTGAACTAGCTACAAAGATATGCTACATTTTGACTCAGTTGAGTAGATTATAAAAAGGTATTGGAAGCCATTACCTACCTACTGAAAACACGAGCTTAGCCAAAATCAAACACGCTCATATACAGATTAGACGAACCTTCGGATAGAAATAAGCAAGTCCATTAGCTTTAGCCAGCTCGTTGGCCGGTGTGTACAAGCCGGGCACGAACAGCCCTCCGGGAGGGATATAATCCTCTCCCTCAACCTCAATGTCTGAATGAAACTCCTCTTCTTTTTCCCCCATCTCCTCGTCTAATAGAACTTCTTCCTGACCCTTTTTTATGAAAGAGAAATGTCAATTCATACAAAAGTTTCCAGAGAAGAACAAAGAATTGTTTGACTTATTTAAATGTTCTGGCTGGGTGCAGTGCAATGAAATCTGGCGATGTCTTGCCGAGTGGACGGTATAATACCATAACCAGATATAGTCATCGAACTTAATCAAACTTATATAAAGTTACTTTTTTTCCTCATATTTCGAAAGTTAAACCACATTTTAAACTACGCATTTACCTTAGTCTGGAACATATTTAGCAAAAGAATCAATACGCGCCTCCATCGGAGTTAAGTCAGTAAGAGTAGTCGTCACTTCCGACACTTCAGTCTCCGCCTTCTCTGGTTTCTCCTCACCACCTTCTACCGGTTCTCCTTCAGCTCCCTCCTTTACTTCTCCTTCTGCACCTTCGCCTCCTTCTGTCGGTTCTGGCGGCGGTGGTGGTGTTGGCTCAGGGTCCGCTGGTAACTAAATTCAATGGATAATTCTTACTAACTCAGCGTGTCACGCTTTCACGGTTGAAACACTGAATCGATTAAGATGAAATTTAGTACCTATGGAGGTAGATTGAAACTTGAAGAAGGTTGTACAATAGTTTTTATCCAGGCACGAACGTAAATTTCCCTTAGGACGCGGCTTAAATTTCTAAGAATGGTAGAACCATTCTTAGAAATCTGACATTTAGTCATACCGGCTTCGAATCAACGTTTCTAACAAAAGTCACTTATTTTTTACAAAAGGGTTCATAAAGGTTCAAAGACTAAGAATGTCTTACCCCTGCAGCTATTCTGGCCATTCTCTCCTCCTCTTGGCGCTGTTTCTCGACCCTCGCCGCTTCCTCCTGGGCCTCGCGCGCCAAGCGTTCCTGTTCAGCTAGTAGGCGTTCGTGGTCTTCTTTTTCTTCTTTCTGTTTGTAGAATACATTATTCTAGACTCTGTTTTGGCGAGAAGACTCGACTCTGTTCTTTAGAGACAGCATGAGAATGTAGAGTGAATGAAAAATGGTGGACTTGATAATTAGTTTGCATTCACCTTCTATCGGTCAAAATTTATATTTATGACTGCTTCGTTGGTCTAGTGATCACAAGCACGACTGCAGGAGACGTAGGGGGTTCGGTTACTGGCTGAGTGTAATCCCTCAGTATCTGTATTTGAGCCCATGTATGGGATCTCCCCCTTTTACATAGGACTTTGGGGAAAAAGATTTTAATAGCCTCACCAGTTTCTGCAGCTTAGCGTTGTACCGGTCCCGGCGGACCTCTCGCGCTGTCTTGCTGATGGTCGCGTAGCGCTCGTAAGCCGGCACTGGCGGCACTTGCTTGTCGGGAGATACGTCCTCTTTGGGGATCGGGATCTCTTCGTATAATGTATAGCGCATCAACTCTGGGAGAATTCACAGCAGTCTTTGACAAGGGAGGGTTGGTGAGTGGGGCTGTAGCGACACCTATCTCGCTACATTTGAACGACGACAGCAAGTTTCTACATCGCGCAAGCAGTGTTCACAAGCGAGTTAGAAAATATAGAATTTCCCGACCATTTCATTGGGCAGTAGCCCGCCAGGCAATATCACCTGCCTGGCCGGAGAATCCTCCCTTTTCAATGGAGGGACCCCGCACAGTGTTCCTCCATTGGCCTTTTGATGGTAGTTGCAATAGCGACTTATAAAGTTATAAGCATGGGTTCTCAATTCGATCCCCACTTTGGATCTCCTTCCAAAGTTTTATAGACGAACTAGCTATTTCCCACAGCTTCACCCGCGAGAACTAGCAATATATTTCCAATAGGCAACACTGACTAACAAAGTCCCGGGTGTCGGTCTCGAACATCTTGAAGAGCACGACCAGCACCCTGCCGGACAGCAGCGCATGCATACACGCCTCGTTGGGGTCTACGTCGCTCATGTACAGCGCCTCGCGTGCAGACCTCTCATCTAGCTGGAATGTGTCTTTCGCTGCCACGGTTATGTCTGCAAATGACGTGTAGATTTGTATTTTTTCACTCGCTTTCTGAGATAGCATTTATGACTTCCCTGACCCATGAGTGAGATGTGATACATGGCCATTGTTTTAATATTGTGTTTGCATCGCGGACAGTGAGTGGTTCACCTAGAATTTGGAACACACTAGGAACAACATTTATGATAACACCGTGTATTGTGTCACCATTTTTTTAAATTTATAAAATGTTTGGTGTACCTACTATAAAAAAACCGGCCAAGTGCGTGTCGGGCCACGCGCAGTAGGGTTCCGTAGTAGGAGTTAGTTAGTCGACTATAACTCTGTAACCGGTGAAGTCTACTTAGCCGTGATAGTTTTCCTTGTAAGTTCATTACATGTACTACGTCTGTGATTTTTTTCACATTTCTAGGTACAGCCATTCAAAAGTTAGAGGGGGGGGGGGGTAACTCGTATCGAACAAAAATTTGCACTGAAAAGCTAGATATTTCGCAAATGGCTCGCTTAACCAAAAAATGGTCTTCACACACCCATAATATTTTTGAAAGACCTATCTAACAATACCCCACACGGAGGGGTACGCGAGAAAAAAAATATACATCCCCACTTTTCGTGTTTGGGAGCTACCCTAAAAAAAAATATTTTTCAAAACTTTATTTTACCACTTTCTCGGCGTGATCAATATACATATCCATACCAAATTTCAGCTTTCTAGTATCAAGAACCTCGGAGCTATGCCGCGGACAGACAGACAGACAGACAGACGGACAGAGCGAAACTATAAGGGTTCCTTGTCGGACTACGGAACCCTAAAAAAGCCACAAAAACATTAATGTGAATGGATGCAAGTCCCTTAAATCACAGCCACAAGAATGACAACACACCGTTTTTAGTTGCTTTGAAATTATTATTTTTAGGTTTCTGCATACTAAATTGTGACTCATAATTAAAAAGGCCAGTGAAAGCTTACCTAGTTACACCAGCTAAACGATGAATGATGATACTCAGTAATAATGACTTTAAGAGAAGTCGAGGACTAACTGATCATGTCCCACTTCTCGTACAAGTCGTAGTGCGCTTGGTGGCAATGCGGCCAGAACATGATGAAGTTCAGCCGCCTGATGTTCTGCGACAGGCGCTCGTTCACTCGCTTCTTGCGAGCGGCCAGGGTCAGCACTCGGAGCCTTTCAGCTGCGTCGCGGTATTCTTCCTCAATCTTCAGGTTTTCTTGCATTTTTGCCTGCAACAACATCGAACTGTATGAAGTTCAGCTCAAACGGTTTCATTCGTAGTTAAAAATATTGTAAATCTTATAGTAAAGAAGGAATTTTGCTGTACCCATAATACACTGACGGACTAATAAACTGCATCAATGTTCAACACGCACCTACCTTTGAAAAAAACATTTTAACCAAGTATTCAAAGTTTTTATACAAATTTAAATTGAAACCTATAGTTTGGTTCGTTAACTTCATAACAGCGTAGTATCATTATCCCTAAGTGTATGTTTGTATACTGGAAACGGCCATTCAATTTTTTTAAATAAAAACTTTGATGCAGTTTTTTGTCTGGGGGTATATAAGTAGTGTCTAACCATTCCTTCGGCTTCAGCTTCGGCCAATCCTTCGGCTTTCGCCAAAATCGGTCGAAGTGTTTGTTAAGCTACTGAGCCAATTCAAAGGTATTGTTAAAGACATAGCTAGAACCCTTGTTAAGAAGATAGGAGACCTTTTGTTTAGGGACCTAGCTCCTTTAGGAGTTGAGGAGAAAAACTACAATAGCTAACGTAGGTACCTATAAAATATCTATGGTAGGATCGGCTGTTCCAAATGCATGTATTTATTGTTGAGCCATAAAGGATTAACAAGGTAACATACCGCTTCTTCAGGCAGCATCTCATGTACTTCTAACCTGGGCCTTTCAATATGGATGCCCTGGGCTTCCTTGCCCAGGATATTCAACTCCTCCTCTATGATGCGGCACAGGTCTATACCATTCGGGCCGAACATAGCTCGGGTCAGTTTGCCATGCTGGTGAAAAAAGATACATGACCTAGCAGGTACTATACTTCGAAATGTTAAACCAGTTATGCCAGGAATGAAATACTATTTTTCAACTTCTTGTAATTGCAAAACAATTAAGAAAACCCTAGCAGTGCTTGAAATAATCAGCTGGACAGACAGACAGACGAAGTCACACCAAATGGCTTCCTTTTCACCATTTTGGCTCGGAATCTAATACTTCTGCAACTAACATTTGGGTCGGTGGAAAGATGAGCTCATGATGAAATTATTTACCTACCACTATGAACAGGAATGCCGGTTCACTGTGATCCTTGAATCTTGCCAGTGCATCTATTTTGTCGGCGCAACACTACAACAAACACACTATTTAATAAACTGTAATTGACCCAGACAGTCCCGTTGGTATAGTGGTTACCAAGGATTCCCTTGGGCTTCTCCATGTATCTAAATAGATAACGTAAATTCCATCATTTGTATGAAAACCAATTGTGACACTTTATTCTACTTTCTGTCACCTCACAAGAGTGTTTTAGTGCTTTTCTTTCTTACCTTCACCATAGCAATTCTGTCTTGTCCAATCTCCAGCTTGCCCTTCCTGATAGCGTTGCCAGTTGCCAGACAGGGACCACAGAAGTCCGAGTACACCTCCATGCCTGTTACAGGGTCATTAAATATATGACTTAGAAAAATAGGATAAGAAGACATCAGTCGTAGCCTAGGGCTGCCATCCCACCGGGTTTTGACTTAGTTTAGGGGGCGTCCGGGGTGTGTCCGGAAAGGAATTTCAAATAGCGTCTGGGAAAACCTGGACACTTCAGGTTCCTGTGTGGTCGATGGGGTTCGGGTTTTACCTGATATACGATCGCCCTTTGATTGAAAAATAAGCAATAAATTAAAAGAAATAAATAAAAAAGTGTACGGGAAAAAATCATGTCTGATATTTATTAGCGAACTGTAAGCTTTGCTTTGCGGTTACAGTTCGATGATTGAGCACACATTTAATGAAAAATTTAATCAAAATTAGTTATTTGCAGGAACAAAAGGCCAGTCGCTAGTTTATTATAAGGTGTACTATGTAAGGGACAATTTGAATACTCACAAATAAGCTGGTCCATATGAGATGCGATGTAGTTGGCGAAATCCTCATTGTTTTCCACAGTTTCTTGAATTGATACTGCTTGTTTACGTGCCATTATTTCTTTTAAACACTTATTTTTTAGTTAATTCAAAATCTTAAAAACACTGGAACCACTGAAAGTTTTTAATTCAATGAAAACTTTCTGACTTTTGGCAACAAACACCAAAGGTGACGTTAAAATTTTATCTCTTTATTTTTCTTTTTGATTTTTTTGCAGTTTTTATTCGATATTTTATTTTATATTGTGAAAGTGGTTTAGGATCAAGGATTGTACGGAGTAACAAACGCGAGTATATTTATGGGCTGATATAAAAAGTTACGTGCCAAAGCGCCTATATGGCGCCTATTAAAAATTGCCTCTTACCCAAAAGTGTGTTCTAATTTTCTTCCTATGAATAAAAGAAGAATTATTTCTAAGCTATATTGTCCCACTGCTGGGCAAAGACCTTCCCATCGACTTTCCATACTTCCCGATCATTCCCAATCACCAATCTCCGCGGTAGGAGTTAAAGTCTTCGCGCCATTTTTTTAGGGATACACCCCCTCTGCTTTTTGCGTCAGGAGGGGTTCAAACAGTAACAATAATTTACCCACCGTTCAGGTTGCATTAGACTAACATGTCTAGCCCACTCCCATTTCAAAGCAAGAATGAGGAATTAAAAAATAATCTTTAGTATATCGGTCGTGTCGTCGGCTTGCGACGGGAAAAAAACGTATTTTGTATAGTAGACATTATAGTTTATAATAATAACAATTTAATACGACTTATATTGCATTCAACACATTATCAACATTGCATAAATAAATATCTATGACATAAAGATCCAATAACATCGATTTCTAGAAGGAACAATCAGTCTTGATATTTTATAAAAAAAAGCTTTTTTATTTTTAAACAATTCCTTTGTATTAAAATTGGTCATTTATATGCTACGCGGTGTAGAAGTGGCAGTTAGAAGTTTTGGATAAAGTCTAGCTAGTATTTTGAAGTTACGATTACATGCAATATTAACTAAGATGTCTGTGAGTTTATTAGTGTAGTTTTCAATGTATACTGCTGATCAAATCCTTATGAAACGCACAAAGTTCAAACACGAATCAGTAAAGGTTGTTACTTTGTACCCTATGATACTTTTTACCCACGTGCTAGAATATAATAAAACAGTAGCATCAAAAACAAGTGTGTTATCTGATTGGAACTTCAAGTATCAAAACGAATTTTCCAAATTAAGTTTCTAGAACAACAATAACCCGACTTTTGAAAAAAAAAACCTTTAAATATTTAATTCAAATTCGCCTGCACCGAAATTGACATTATCTAGGAACTGTATGAGATTAAACTAGACTTATCATCATCTTCAGCTTATATAATATTGGTCCAATGTTGGGCATAGTACCCCTTTCTATTTTTGGATGGGAAACCATCAAATGACACCTCCGACCGTGGGGGGAAGGGAGTATCAGACTCTTACTGACTAAAACCCATCCATGTTCCTTGCTCCACCCTTCAGTATACAGTCCTTCAATAACCTGTGCCATATCGCCCGGTCTTAAGCTTTTAACAACTTCTGTTAAATGAGAAGCACAATAAAGACTTGAGTATATTAATTGTTGAACTTATTAGATTAAATTTTCGATCTATAAGGCATCAGCCTCCACTGTGACTGTATCATTTCCTTGTTGTTCTCGATCATCGCCAGTTTTGATTCGTCTGAAAAAATTAGGCGAATAAGTTACAAAGAATAAGCAAGACAAGAAAGAAAAACAAATAGAAGTCTGTAAGTAAATCTTAAATCCCCTTCTGGGTATAGGATACCTAGAGTTGCAAAACATTTATTTTAGTGAAACAATTCGTAATGACAATTGACGAAGTAAAGTCTTTACTTAATTTCATTATAAATGCGAATGTGAGTTTGTTTGTTACGCTTTCACAGTAAAACGGAAGAACCGATTTGGATGAAATTTAGTATGGAGATAGATGGAACCTTGGAGATGGCTTTATACAGGTATGTCAAGTAGTTCCCCTAGGACGCGGGTGAAACCGCGGGAAATAGCTAGTAGTAATTTGAAATTATTTCCAAAATAAATAAATTTAACTTAAGCTCCCAAATAGATATTCATTAGTTTTTAAGAAAATAGTACGCGTCGTCGGATCTGCATTTACTCTTAATTCCTTTCATTATCATAAATCCAAAATAGAAGCAATCCTCACCCTTATCCAGTATGTAGTGCGCAAGCGCGTGGCTGAAGACAGTGACGGGCACGGCCATGTTCACGTAGGGGAAGCAGGCGCCGCCGTCACTCGTCACGTTGATAGCGATGATGCCTATCACCTCCACGCGGTTCTTCGGCCTGCCACACAGAATATAAGTTTAGTAAGTTAAGCCCCGGCTTGAGGCCCAAAATTCATTTAAGGCACTTCACAGGCAAGCCCGGTTAAGCAGTCGACAACCTTCTAGGTTGACCGGCGAGATACCATACAAAAAAATCATTGAATCATTTAATTAGTGTGGCATGCAACTGGGTTCCTAAACCAGCTTCCATATGCCTGCTTTTTCAAACAGTAAAAAAATATGTTATATTATTATTTATATTTTTGACAGAAGCCTGAATGTCTGATATCTAGGCTTACCAATGGGTGGGAAGGCAATCGATCCATATAAACTACTGGAATTTAATAAGACTAGAGACCTCAATATGGATGGGAAGAGGCTAGGCTGATCTTCTTTATGTAATAAATCTTTCTCTCAATGGTTTAACGATATTTCTGCAAAGCCGTGACAGATATATGGACAGAGTAATTTGTACATTTATAATACTCATCAGTTTTTACCTGGTAACCCTAAATATAGGTCCTCCGCTGAAGCCCGACTGCACGCAGCAAGAAGTCTGTATCATAGAGGGCGACACTGTGTTGACGTGGCCCGACGTTATAGTCGGAATCAGGTTCGTGAGGTCGAACTCGTTGTAGTATGGGAAGCCGGCTGCGAGAACTGATTCACCTGGAACGTGATTTATGAATAAGGTATTTAATGTTTTAAAAGTGATGACGTAAAAGTATAATGTTACAAGATTATGGTTAAGAATCGAGATGACGATTACTGGAAATTTGTGTGTCTTTTACATAAAGATATATTTAGATAAAGAGGAACAAAACTTAAATAAATAATAGAAAAATATACCTACTTGTATATACATAATTATAATGACGACTATTATAATTCATGAATTGTAATTCTCAAATCAGCACGACAAAAAAATCAAGAAAATGCATACAAAAAATTGTGTCAAAAAATAATTGAAAAAAAAAACACATGTAAACAAAGACTTTACTATATTAGTACTTTTACTATTAGCAAAAATTTAACTTACCTTTTTCAGCTGGTATATTCGACAGTACGGCAGATTTCATGTGACTCAGTCTGTCTGGGTTTGTGAACAGTAAAGCTAAATCATACGCCTTCTTGTCTGGCGTCTTATACCGCACTATTGCTGTCTCACTCACACCTCGGCAGTACACCGATAGCTTGTGAGTTTGGTACTGGAAGGAAAAAAGGAATATTGTGCTGGAATAACAATCATTATTAAAGTGTATTGAGCAAGCGTGGTGATCAACTTTTTTTACCAAGGAGCTGGAATTTTCGTGTTACCCACTTTTAGTTCAACCCTGGTTTGGTAATCGACCGTTTTAGGAATAAAAAACCCAAATGACAGGTTATCCATCGTATGGTAGAAGTTTAAATTTATGGTAAACAGTTTTCAGTTGGTCGTACCGTTATCTTGTCGGTGAACTTGGGCCTAAGTATGGTAGAGTGCCAGTAAGACTCACCGACTTGACGACATGCGCGCAGGTGACGACGTACCCGCCGCCCAGGTACACGCCCGCGCCCCACGCGTGCCCGCACCGCACCAGCACGCAGCACGAGTCTATCTCGTCTGTAAGAGATACCTCAGCATCATCAGCTGTTCTATAGATACATGTTTGTGTCATCATTCGTCTGCCTGGACCAAATGTGGTGATCGATGAAAAAAATAAAAAATAATGTATTTGCTTTGGTGACGCACTTCGATAAAAGCTTTGCCTCTCGAATAGTATGGTCACTAAATACCTACTCATAAAGGGGATGTGGATCGAAAAGTCGAAAAGGTTAAGGTGTAAGCAAAAAACCAAAAACGGGACCTTCTTTGTGCCCCCCCCCCCCCCTCGGGCTCACCTTAGAGGGGTAATGTCTTTTAGTATCTATGTTTATCTCCTAACTAGTCCGAACAAAGTTCCTAAGTCAAATTTCTTCGCTTTCGACTTTTTCATCCACATATTATTCGTTGACTAAGCTAGAACTAGGTAGTTAGCCTGTATCTAAGGAGACAGTTAAGTTTAATGATTATGCCATTTCTACAATATATAGGCAGATGATGATGATGTAGAGATGCTACGCCTCCTAACTGAAATGAGAGAGAGACAGCGATAGAGGCGGCAGCTCATGTTTGTTCCCATGCATGTCCCTCAGTAACCTCACGGGTATACTCATGTAGTGTAATTAGGGGCTTACCAAGCACAGGCTGCAGTGGGTGCGCGGGCAGCGCGGCGGCGGGGCTCGGGGACGGCACCCGCAGCTTGGCGGCCAGCACCGCCGTCAGCGGCGCCACCAGCGTCAGCCCCACCCACTCGCCGCGGCACCACGACACGCTGCACACCACCGCACCGATCAGCTGCTTGCTGGATTTAAGTATAAAAATTCATTAATGACTTAATATCTTGCTTGAAACAGCAATAGTTGGATAGAGGGACGGACGACATTGAAAACAAGGCTGGATTAATGTTAAAGACCAAAAAGCAAAGCATGCAAAAAACCGGGTACTGAAAAGTATAATTACACCCAGTTGCACCAAAAAAATATCAGATTACCTCTACGTGAAACGGAAGAACTTATTGATATCATATTTTGTGATATTCGTATAAGTATAAATGATAAAAAGTTTGGTGCAACCATAATGTTTTTAAAGTACAGGATAAGTGAGTTTTGTGTGAAGATTTCAATAACCAAATGGACCACCGAATCTTAAAAATGTTTCGATAGATACTCACGTAGGTCCTTCAGTGAAGACCGGTCCACCTTCAGATCCTAACGCAGTCGCAGCGTCAGTTAGCAATAGGGATGGCCTCTTGCCTACTACACCGCACACCGAACCCTGTGTTACTGCATTTAGGAATACCTGTAATAGTTGACTCATTAGAATGTCTAAGGCCTTCAATCTAGATGAAATGTAAGTTTTACAATTATGTAACATTGATATTGTATAAACCTGGTTCTTCAATCCTTACAGACAGACATGCGTCTCTGGGGAGTTTGTTGCGCCACATCTTCTTCCCAGCAAAAACACATAGGAAGTGATGAAGGGCTTTTTGGGGGCTGTCTTTTGTAAATTTGACGTTCAAAAAGAGCTGATTTTCAGACTAGTTTGAATAAAGGATTTTTGAATATTTTATAATATTTTTGATTTTTATGTAAGAGCAAAAGCATAAGCCAATCGAAGTTTTGAATGTTTCGACAGAAAGTGTGCGTTACCTCACATCCGAAAGGCGTAGAGTGAACTTCGATAGTGGAACCCCTCCCTGTAGGAGGTCGTACCACGTCCAGCAAGTATGACAGAGGCCTTAAACTTTCAACCCCTGAAATAATCATAAGAGAGAAATTATAATTGGGTCATGCAAACATGATTTACCCTAAAAAAAATGGTTACGGACAGTCTCGCTTTGATTCTAAACACTTTCAAAATAAATTCGGGTTAAGCTACATAAAAGGTTTAATTTTTCTTCTGGAAAGCATAACTTCTAATATCAGAACTAGTTGTTGCCGAAAGCTTCAAATAAAAGCTAGCTTTACCCGTGTACTGTAAAAGTAAAAATTTGGTAAATGAAACAAGACTTCAATATGTTTATTTATAGTTATAAAACCTTTTTTACCTAAGTGGTCATCTAAACTGACAACTATGATGAAAACACGAAATGACAATTGTGACGTTTTCAACAGTTTGTCAAGCGAAAAATGGAAGAATCTTTAGCGAAACCAAAATGTGATCCTCGTAATTATGCCAGATACTACGATTCACCTGATGGGTGCGACGTGGAAACGAAGGTAAGTAATAGCACCTAAGTAGATCATCACATCTAAAGACCTCCAGACGTCAAAATCGCCATAAAACGTCCACTGCTGCATAATATGACCGGTTGCGCGCTCATTTGAACCAGATCTTCGGTCCATCGTATGGGAGCTTTACCCACGATGCACGTGCCTATATATTTATATTACATATAAAATGCTTTGTCCTGATTGACTGATGGATCAACGCAAAGCCTAAACCGCTGGTCGTAGAGACCTAGAACTTGGAGCATGTGTTCTTTGTATGACGTAGCCATCAAAGCATTTTATATCTATAATTTTCCATGTTCATAGAATATATTTTCCGTTAGGTTATGGTCGCCAGTCGCTACGGCATTGTCGCTGGTCTCATCGCGGGCACTTACGATGTTCTAATGTACTCGCACGTCGTGGGATTGATGCCTATACTCACTAGGTACGGTTTTGTCATGCTTATGAATATGAAGATATCTATATAAGGGGAGCACCTTTATACCCTCCTTTATACCTTACAGAGAGGATTCGATTATCGTGGGAGGCCTGGGAGGGCCTAGGCACAGGGGTGTAACACCCCCAACTGTCTGACTCCTGGCTGCTTTGGGATTTTTCGACCACTAGACCAACGAAACATGCTGATATTACGTTCTATCAAATTGTAAAAGTTACAGTTGTTAATTCTTAATTTCCTACTCTAATATTATAAATGTGAAAGTGAGTTTCTTTGTTACGCATTGACGAAAAAGCAGCGGAACCGTTTGAGATGAAAACTACGTGGTACAGTCTGATAAAAAGTAGCCTATAACCATCTCCAGGGTCCCATCAAATAGATGCGATCTGGCGACCCCGGAGACGGTTTATCCGGGTGCGTTAAGTAGTTCTCTCGGAACCGGGAAACCTTATAAAATTGTGCCTCTTTTCAGGTATGCTCGTCACGTCGTTCCCATTGGTCTAATGGGCGCAACATTCGCCGTGGTCGCTAACGCCGTACAGCACGCGAGAGATGCTGACGATCCCTTGAACTATTTCTTTGGTAAGATTAATATAATTTCCTATATTACCCTGGATTTTGACCGGTAATGGTGTTATTTTTTTATTGGAAGTTAAACCAGCCAATAGACCAATGAATTTCAAAACCCTTTGCAGATTGGTTTATATTTCAGAGGCAACCATAAAAGGTCTCATTTGTCTATGTCATTCAAGGCTTTTTTAAGCCTTTTACTAAAATCCCACCACAGCTACTAAAGTTTGGTTAACTTCAACAACAAAATACATTGCATATTAAACACGCTAGCCTACTTCATCAAAGTTCCCTTTTGTTATGCAAATATTGTTTCTAGGTGGTCTTGCTTGTGGGCCGCTCGTCGCCCTGTACACTCGCTCCAAGCACGGGGTCGTGGCTGGTGGCATCTTCCTCGGGTTGGCTGGAGTGGTTAAAAAGGAATCGATCGATAGAGAAGTAACATTGTTCCCACACGTTCCCCGCGGAATGAACACAATTAACGGCTGGAAGAATGATTGGTCACTCGTTCCAGACCCACGCGATGGTGAATTTTTTTCTTTGTTATTTCAAAGACAGGTGAATTCTCAGTACTTGGCTGTGTATGAAATGTGAATGCCAATGTAACACTCAAGAGTAGGTATAATTCCAATAATTTCAATGTAAAAGACAGTTTAGTTATATATTTATTTTATGTATCATATTGTGTCGAGCCTTTTCCCAACTATTTTGTGGTCGGCTTCTAGTATAACTGGATGCAGCTACTACTATTGTTTTACATGGAGCGACTACCTATCTGACCTCCACAAGTCAGTTACCGGGTAACACAATACTCCTTGGTAATACTGGTTGTCAGACTATCTGGCTTTTGACTATCCGTATCACTGTCCGGCAACAAACCGGATAGCTGGGGACCAAGGGCTTAACGTGCTTTCCGAGGTACGGAGGAGTCTCCGTATAAAATACATGGTCACCCATCGTCGGACCGACCGTGCCGAGCACAGCTTAAATTTTATCGATCGACCCTCGCAGTTACTTAACCACAAGCTCCTCCGTTAGTTTTAAATATCAATGCTAAACCTACATCGACATGTCGTGACTTTGATTGGCAGAAATGCGACACACTTGCGATGAAGACTTCGATGACGATGAGGATGACACGAAATCTAAGAAGAAGAAGAGGAAGAAGAAGAAGGTTTGTTAATTAGGAGAATTAGCGGGTTCACTTGAAAGATATTGGTTTAAATTTTAATAAAGGAAATTTGGATAAGTTGTGTCTTCTTATTTAACTTTTCAGCCTGATATTTATAGTCTGACGTGTCTACCTAACTTAGGCAATATAGCTTAACTAAATTGGTTATCTAGTTGCAGATTGGCTTAAATATTGATTACCATAGTATGAGTGCTAATTCAAAATGCAAATGGGCGTGGACTTCGATACTGAAATACTGGTTGAGACAAATTGACAAAATATTATGTTTATGATGAGAATCGTCTGGAGTCCTGATTGAAAGTTTTCTTAATAAATACATTACAATTACAATTTCACCTGCCGAGCCTTTTCCAACTAAGTTGGGATCATAGAAAAATAATAGATCTATGGTTGGGATCGGCTTCTAGTCTAACCGGGAAGTAACTCACTCACCTCTTTTATCGCTCTCCAAGTCTATAAGCACGAAAACAGAGAACAGAGCGTTGCCAAGCTTCATCTGGCTGTCGATGTCACCGTCCTTGTGTCCTATGGTCCAGCTGTAGAGGATGTCGTCTGCGCACCTGTCCAGGATAGGACACTGCCACACGTGGCATATCCTGAAGATGAAAACGTTTTATATTAAAACTTACTGGCCCGGCGAACTTCATCGCGCTTCTTCATATTTTATTTTAGTTTTTTTTAATAGTTAGGTATACTTAGACTGCTATTCGGGGATTTGACAGCACTGGTCAACAAAAGGCCTCTGTGATTAAATATCATATGTTCCCGAAATTTCAGTTTCCATGAAACAAAGGCTCTAACCTAGTGTTTTAATTAATTTAATTAAACATACCTTCCAGTAAGCACTCTTATCAAATAGCTGCTATGTTCCAAATCTCCCTGATTCGTATTCCGTTCTCTGCTTAATTTCTCAACGCTCTCATAAAGATTAGGATTCTGTGACTGTCTCTTTTCACACGTCACATGAATCTCTGGCAGATTCGCATAGAATTCATCACTAAGAATCGGTTTCCCTCTAGCTTTCTTAATGATCTTGGCTTCTTTCAATGGAGATAGTATCGAGCCGTGTGTCAGGACCCAGCGTTTGGAAAACCTGATGCCTGAAGCTGAAACTGTTAGGATGTTGGCATATTCACCGTCCTCTGAGTAGTTGTATGTCACCATTACGCCTTCGACTGCCATGGTTCTGGTGAGAGAAAAAATGGGAGGTAAAAATTTGGAAACTAAGTTATCGCGACAGTCTATTTTAGCAGAGTTTCACTAAAAAGTGAGAAATAATTATTTTTTTCTTTTTATCACTTTTTTTTTAAAGAAACAAAATAATGATTATTTCTCATCTCACCTACATTCCTGCGTGTGTTGTCCATTTATTTATAAATTTTATCGTCAATCACACCCACAAACTACAATCACACGTTAAACTTATCTAAAATGACGATCGTAATGCACTATAAATAGAATAATCTGGAGGAAACTGGAATCGTCGGTATGCAACGGTAGACCGGCAGCATGATAACTTGCGCGTGATTCCTTTTAAGAGTCACATACACTTGAAGTTATAAGCTTGACAATTATTTTAGTTTTATCTTATTAGAGTTTAAATTAGCTTCCCTTTCAAATTCAAAAGTCATTTATTCAAATTAGGCTGAAAATCAGCACTTTTTGAACGTCAATTAACAAGAGACAGCCCCCAAAACGCCCGCCCTTCACCACTTCCTATGTGTTTTTGCTGGGAAGAAGAAGTGGCGCAACAAACTCCCCAGCAAAACCGACTCGAAAAATGGAGGTTGTGTATTCGACCCGTATGCATGTATGCTTAAATGTCCGAGATTTTTGTTTAAACCTATTGGTCCGATTTGGATGGGGTTTTCGTTATTGAAATGCATAATTTTCAAGGATGGTTTTATAAAGTCAAAAATAAAATAACCTCTCAGTCTTAAGCGTGTACCTCTATCCTATATCTCTTGCAGAATAAGTGGGGGTAGATATTGAAAAATACGAATAAATACCTAAGGATATTTTAGAGGAGGCAAAAACTAATACACATACTTCCAGACACGACCATACTGTTATAATATTGAAAATTTATTTTTTATTTATTTAATTATGTTTTTGAAGATTGAAAAATTGAAAAAAAATCTTGAAGAGACTAGGTTTTTCTCCTAGAACGTGGGTGTTAACAAATATCCAACACATTTTTTCTAATTTTTTTTCGGATTGGAAATCATCAAATGACTCCTCCCGCCGTGGGTGGGACGGTAGGAAGTATCAGACTCTTACTGACTAAAACCCATCCTTGTTCCGTCCTCACCCCATTTTATTCCGGGGGCGCGGTAACGCTTTCGAACATCCCGCAGCCTCGGCAGGCAAATAATAATACGACCCATGTATGATTTTAGAAGAATGCTAGGCCGCGTGTTCGTGGTTTTCGTTAGTGTACGCGCCACCTTATTACAGTGCACTTATTAGTTTTCGTGATACGGATTTAACACTAATTATCTGATTGACCTCTGTACGCTTCTCGTATGATTTTGTAGTTATCAGGGAAACAAAACAATACAATTTAACTAAATCATTGTCATGATTCACGTAGTTTGATGTTCAAAGAGAATTAATCTATACATAATTATAAAATGCTTGCTCCTGAATTATTGACTGACTGGCGGATCAACGCACAGCCTAAACCGCTGATCGTAGAGACCTGAAACTTGGAGGGAGTGTTCTTTGTATCACGTAGGCATTCAATAAGAAAGGATTTTCCGAAAGTCTACCCCTAAGAGGGTGAAAAAGGGGGACAAAGTTTGTATGAAACTCATGTCATTTTTAATTTGAATTCGTATAGCCGACGCGCGCGAAGCCGCTGGCGAAAAGCTAGTTTAATATATGTTTACACATTAATATTTCCACATAGACAGCATGATGCTATAAGTACGTGCTAATCTTTAGAATAGGATAAGGAGGATCTCGGATCCTGATTCGAGTGCGAGAAAGAGACAATATAACTAGAAGTCCTGTATAGCTCCATCTCATTTGAACCAGCCTAAAAAATTAAAGGGTTTCCAATACGGCTGTTTTTTATTTTCAGTTGACGAGATAAGGAAAAAAATATACTTTCCCTGTAATCGTACCTTATTTGATACCTAATTAAAACTGTTTTCGTTTCAAATTATTTTTTAACAGACTTCCAAAAAAGGAGGAGCTTCACAATTCGTCGGTTTTTTTTTATGTAGGTACATTATGTTCCCCAATTATTTGAAGACGCCTGGACCAATATGGAAAATTGTTTTTTTGTTTGATAGGGAATATTTCTCAGGTGGAATTTTTGTCATGATCTAATCATTGTACCAGTCACTTTGTATGCATGGGTACTATTCTCAGGCTACCGTAGGTTTAATATATCAGGTTAGTGCTAAAAATTCAATTTCATTAACCCTATCACACATCAGATTGTGAATAAAAATAGATGAAAAGTAATTTTCTTTTAGCAACGAATATAATCATAGCATGACGTGGGAGGTCCCGTGCAAAAATAACGATCCAAAACACGCAATGAAACTTTACAATACATTCCTTGCCCACAAAACCTTTCATGAATTAACGCGCTTATTTAAAAGGCAATGTATCTTGTTTCAAGCGTCAATGTTGCAGACAGACGAGACTAATAATACGCTGGTACGAGTAAAAGATGGGTTGAAGACAGGGTGCGAACACAATTACAAATTAGACGTAAACACACCCATGCCATAGCAATAATGAACCATATTCAAGCGGGTGGTCAATATAGCCATGCAATTTGCGATGGTATAAAAACGACATGCCAGCCCTGTCCCGCCAACTTGATTCGAAGCGTCGTCTCAGGAGACGCTTGTGACTTGTGTTCGAATTTCGAATTAAGTTTTTTTTTCTGTGCAACCTGTGCTTTTCATCACGAAGGTAAGTTTGCGATTCTGTGTAAGTTTTCGCCCTTTGAAAATTGAAAGTGAATTCGGTTTTCTTTGAATTTCATAAAAGTTTAGTGTTGTGAAATAATAAGGAATAACAAAATGTCCAGGTACTAAGTAGGGATACCGGATACATGAGGTATAATGTGAAGGTATGACAATGATGAAGATCGGTTAAGAATAACCGAATCATTGACTTTTTTTTTGTTTTTAATTCTAAATAATACCTATGTGAAATCGAAAATAATTAATTTATAACACAGTCCAAAGAAACTAAACTGTAATTTCGGCATCTCTCCTATCGTTTCCGTAGTGTAGCGGTTATCACGTGTGCTTCACACGCACAAGGTCCCCGGTTCGATCCCGGGCGGAAACAGTGTCTTTTTGCGAGATAAATCTAATTTATTTGGTAAAATAGCACTTTTTAACCTTAAAAAAATAGTAAAAGATAAACTTTTTGTTTTCGACGAGCAAATGTAAGCGTATTGCAGAAAATTACAAAGAGTAAGTACATTGTTCATGATTTTAATAAGCTCTTGCTTAACTGTAATGTAATAACTGAAAATCAGTGCCGTAGTTCTTTATGACTAACATTATGCTATGCAGTACATTTGTATCTCAGTTTGAACGGCGGCCCTGCCTAATAAGTATCTAAATTGTATTTTTATTATTTTAAGGTTAGTTTGACAAAATGCGTGTTGGTTATACTGTTATACGGTTGTTTTCTATAGCAAACAAAAAAATATTTCTAATAATAAAAAGCAATTCCTTCGAGCCGGATTTGAACCAGCGACCTATGGATACCCACAACTTAACATCTACAGTCCACCGCTCTACCAACTGAGCTATCGAAGGTTGAGAAAACAAAGCGAAATTATAAACTAGTTGCCAAAACGCTCTTTATAGGGTAATTCTTTAATTTAGGAAACGTAAAAAATAAATTAAAAAAATAATGAAATGCAAAGAGCAGTCTATCCCTATTTGCATTAACATTATTACACGTTTATAATGTAATAAATAAATAAATAAGTCTTCATTTAAATATTGTAAAACTGGCCAGCGCCTTCTCGTATCAGACAACCGTATTTTAAGATCAATTTTATCGCAATAATCCTAAATGATAAGTCAACCTCTAGTTTATTTTTATTCGATTCAATATTATAAAATATTTTATGTTCACAATTGATTTCTCTAAACATTTAACCCGTATTGTCATAATTAAGACGTCAATAGCATTAGTTTAAATTAGTAATGTGCATATTTCGACCTCAATTGTTGGATTCGAATGTGTGATGGATTAATTAGATGAAATAGGTAGGTAGGTAGGTGTAGGTACTACTTTGATAAATTTATTTATAAATAAATAAAATTGAACGCATACATTGTAAAAGTATGGCGGGAAAATAACAAAAAAAAAAACCGGCCAAGTGCGAGTCGGACTCGCGCACCGAGGGTTCCGACCATTGCAAAGAAAAAATACGCAATAAAGTCGCAATTATCTTGTTTTTTTCCGACCGCATAATTAAGTTTGTTTTTAGAGGAAAATTGCTGATTACTTAAAAACTACCTGCTAGATCTCGTTCAAACCAATTTTCAATGGAAGTTTGCATAGTAATCTACATCATATATTTTTTTTAGTTTTATCATTCTCTTATTTTAGAAGTTACAGGGGGGGGGACACAATTTTTACCACTTTGGAAGTGCCTCTCGCGCAAACTATTCAGTTTAGAAAAAAATGATATTAGAAACCTCAATATAATTTTTGAAGACCTATCCATAGATACCCCACACGTATGGGTTTGACGAAAAAAAAATTTTTGAGTTTCAGTTCTAAGTATGGGGACCCCCAAAATTTATTGCTTTTTTTCTATTTTTGTGTCAAAATCTAAAAGCGGTTCACAGAATACATCTACGTGCCAAATTTCAACAGAATTGTTCTTATAGTTTCTGAAAAAAATGGCTGTGACATACGGACGGACAGACAGACAGACAGACAGACAGACAGACAGACAGACAGACAGACATGACGAATCTATAAGGGTTCCGTTTTTGCCATTTGGCTACGGAACCCTAAAAATGGCCGTCAGCTGATGTCACTGCGTCGTTTCGTTACACAGAATTCTCCTATTTATTAGATTAGATTAGTCTATCTCAGTAGTGAGTGACCTAGATGTAATGAACTTGGTTTTATCTACAGCATTATATTTATAACAAAGTAAAGGCCTATTTATGTGACACAATGACAATGCGCCGATAAACACGTGGAGTTACGATTTTCTTGGAATAAATAGAAATAATGTCAGGAAAAAAAATATATATATATATATATAAATAGTGTTTTTCAATTCCCTGGATATTTCCTGTGATTGTTCAACTATACTTGAAATAATAAGTGAAAAATCCAGTTTCCTGTGTTTACATTCAGGTAATCGTCGCCGAGGAAAATAGCAATGTTTCATTGCTTACGCAAATAAATAAGACTTATGTAAGAAATAAAGAAGTATGCTAGGTATACTAAATTAAACGATAAATGAATATTTTTTTGAGATATGTGACAAAGATGTCCGATTAAAAATTTCAAGAAAATTTTTTCACACTCAAAGTTGATAAGGATTTCAGGCACCAAACAAAAAATTGCGCTTTCTGAAGTCATATTATCTCTAAAGTAAACCCTTCAGCTTCAAAGACGACAGTATCAGCCGGTTGCATCAAACTATTTATCATTTATACTTTATACTTTTACGAAAATCACAAAACATGATATCAGTTATAAGAACAATTTTAATATGTTTCATGTTATCAATACATAGATATAATAATTAATTATCATAAATATTAAGACGAAAAACATAAAATAGGTAATAGCAAAATTATTCAATTTTATCCTCTATTTTGACAGATCTTGAATGACAGTTCTTCCGTTTCACGTATAAAGTAACCGCATATTATTTGATGCAGCCGGCTGTATATCTACGACCGTATCAACACATTAGTACATCTGTTTATATGTAACGAGATACCTAGATACTCATCTGCAATGATATAACGTGTACCTAAAAGGTACCTATCTATATTTCTAACTTGACCTGCCATGCGCTAGATCAAGTCAGATTTCTTGGGTTAAACTTAGTGACCTAATCAAAGTTGTAAACTAGTTTATACTCTAATAACTATCTGCAGTTTCCAATTTGAATTGGATACGGAGCCTTTGACCGCACTCAGGCCAGGCACTACAGTAACCACTAATTCGAAGTGTCTGAAAACGATCACGAATTTATTTTGAAGAGTTTTGGAGTGCCTTGTTATAATCTGTACCAATTGTTTTTAAGAAAAATGTAAACAAAGTCATAACCTAATTTGTTCTATTTTTTCCACATAGATAAATAAAATGGCATTGTGAATGATGTTTAGAGCATGAAACTGACATACATGCTAATGCTGATGCTGATAATGCTTTCTGTGGCAGAATTAGAACAAAATAGGTTACGACTTTGCCGTTACAGTTTTCGTAATCATCCTATTTTGCTTTTTTTTTGTTAAAAAAATTACATTAAAAATAAATAAAAAGTTTTAGTTATGTTGGAATTTAAAAAAATACCTACATATCTAGTGCGAAAAATATCTTTCAGAGTTGAAATTAAAGTTAAAATTGTAACTTTGCCTGAAACACCAAATCACTAATTTCCCTTGGTGGCCTAGGAAAGTTATATAAAATAAAAGTTTTACCTAACGACATTTTACACGAGAAACAATTTAGGATTCCTTTAGTTTTGTTAATTAACTATTAGTTTATTTCTCCTGGCCACACGTAACCGGAGCAGGCGAACAACACGCGTCATCGTATGGCTTCCAATACCCCTTTCTAGACATTAATTTTACCTCGTAAAAGGTGTTCAGGTTGCGTGATAAAATTTCCTTCGTTTTGTATACTTATATTAATTTATTTACTGGATCACGTTAAACGTGATTTTTGCTTGGTTCTAGGGATTGCACGTTTGATTTTGTGTGACTGTTAGGTTTCAGTGTTGGCATAAAAAATTCAATAAAATTTTCCAATTAGTGACAGGCTATATTTCCAAAAAAATGGTAGGTATTGTAAAATTAGTTTTCTTAACTTAAACAATACAGAAGCAAGTAGAGTTCATTTGAAGATGAAATAAAGTTAAGTTGATATATTATTTTATTAATTTGTAGGGCAAAGATAAGTCACATTAGAGGAATTTTAAACGATGTTACATAAAAACAAATGATAAATTTGTTTTGATGACGCAAAAACATTAAAGAATCAATCTTTTTATTTGTAAATACTTCATGTAATCGACATTTGCAGTTTTATCGGTACCTATGTTTAAATTCATTGCCCTTATTAAGCACAAATTGTGTACCATTAAATATAGGAAGGTATTCACTGTAAATCCTATAACAAAAACATTATTAAACGACGAAGGAACGCGAGTATCGAATTCTGATTTCCGATTGGTCGAAACGGGTGGTGTGACTGGCGCACCTCGCACGAGGTGATCGCGACCGTTACTCGTTTAACACCTGCGCTTGCGCATCGGTAATAGAAAACGTATGCATAAATATTATCGATTTAATCGATACCTTTCCCAATGCTTTCGTACACGTTCGATAATTTTATTTAGCATGGCTTTAAACATTTCACGGCGGGAGATCTTGTGTTTTATGTGGTCTCATGTAACAGTTGTACTCAAGGACTCTAGATGACGTCATACGTTTATTCAGATAATTAATTACATCCTTGCAGACATTGTATTAAGCTCTTGGCCTACGTGCAAGATGTACCTACATAGTACAATACATTACTGAGGAAGTGTGCATCTTCCTGATGATACCATTGAAGCTTTAGACAAAATACTTTTACATTGCATTGATAGCCTGCATTTCATTTTTACACAATACGCTCTGGATTCATTCTAGACGAGCTAATCGACTAGTAGAGACAGAAAAGTCTTAGTTGAAACTTACGTAAAATTAGTTATTGTCTTCGCAATTCAAGAGTGAAGAACTTTCGTTTACACAATAGACCATCTTTTTTTTTCAACTTTTCATTGTTCATTCATGTTCTCTTTCAACTTTCTATTGTTCATTTATACCCATGTTACAGGCAATTTGAACCCTATTTTACATCTTTTTGGGTTCAGTAGTATATCTGGACGACTAGTGGTGGTTCCATACAGGTATACTTGCTTCAAAATACAACATTACGGGTGTCAGTCTTAAAAACGATACCTATTGAATATGTTTACAATAAACCACAAATAGCAGTTGAGTCGTTCGACCTTATAAACTCATTGTACACATCCTTGATCGAATTCGGTTGGACTCCGACAGACGGCCAACGACACCGATATAAAGAACATATTCTTATTCTCATTGCTTGTTCGAACCGGAGATTTGCAGTTCCCCAGAGGTCTTAAGGAACGGGATACAGCATATAGTGTTGCAGAAATATCTTGCTGCCATATATAGTCAATCTTGAATAGTTGGCGTGAGGTTTCAAACCTTTTTGGTTGAGGAAAGAACTAAATCATGTAAAACCTTTTTGCTTAGTAACTGAGTATACTGTTTAATATACTCTTTGGAGTATGATATGACGAGATCGACTTGTTTTGTTAGTAAGTCGAGGTGGGCAAATACCTACACGACCTACATCGGAAGGGCCGTCAAGTTGCGCCATGTCCACATTTCCATCCGCAGGTTCCTGTGTGAAATATCAACGGAAACGGCCGGCTTCAGAGCTTCGCCGGTACTTAACCGTCCAATTGAACAAACGAGCGTGATAACCCTGGATCCGGTCCCGTGACTTGATTCGTTGTGGCCTCTTAATGTACCTAAATGCAGTTATTACTGATGATGACTGATTTACGTCACGATCGTATCGTGAAAGGATGTTTTTGATGAGCCTAACTCCTGATACGCGAAATTGCCCATGCAAATAGAGTATTTAATCAGTGTTTAATTAAAAAAAACTCGCCTGATACGATGATTTTGAATGTGTTCAGTTTAGGAGTCGAAAAGAGCATTGAAGTGTCTTACAAATGTAATGGCATTGCTCCCAAATTTCTGAGTTACACACACGTTCACTTGGCCCGGGTCGGCAATTTAAGGAGACACTAGCACTACGATAAGCCCACGACAATACAATAATGGACGCTCTTTTGCCTAATGGGTCGCATCCTGCACGGCCCAAGCGCAGTCCAGTCAATGCTAAGAGTTCGCTCCTCCAAGCCACATGTTCGTTTCCAGAAATTCAATTTCATTGTTCATGTTTCCCTAATCGTGTGTGTGATCACGTTTCGTGTCATTGTAGACATCCTCGTGTGGGTTTCAAGTGTCGTAGCTCTGGTGAGGCATCGCTCCGCCAATCGACGGACGTCGGCGACGGCGGACGATGTGCCTGTGGCGATCTCGAAAACGATAACGAATTTTGAGAACTTTAAGACTAGTTTATCTATTTATCTCTATCTTTATTGTGTAATGGATGCAGTGTTGAGGATGGGAAAGTGCATTTTATGAGAGAATTTTACCTGTGCAGTGTATAGTGACGGACATGCCTGAGTTTCGACGCCTGGCAGCCAGTGTGAAAAAAAAGAAGCCACTTTCGCCGACTCAGCGGTTGAGTCACTCGAACAGTTCTATTTACTTGATGCGATAACGTTTTAGGTGAGTCTGTCATTAGTATAAAGTGGTGTAGGTATCCCTTGCATTAATGGCCACTTAGCTATCGTGAACAGGTGTGTGTTCAAAGGCATTATCGTTGTCCTTAAAATGTTCACCATTTTTAGTTATCAGTGTTTGTTATAAGGTGAGATTTAGTTTTTTTCCGTTCATCGTATCGGCGAAAAGTAACAAATTTTTGACCATCGTAAGTATCGTTTGTTTACTTGTTTTTTTACCACCTATTAAAACCTATAGGCTCTATGTATGAATACCTTTGCGTGTTTAACTAGGTTAAAAGATCAATTGACAGTTGACAGCTAGAAAAAAAATACAAAATAATTCTGAGAAAAATTGTAAATTCCAGTTGGCAATTCCAAAACCAATTAATGAAAATTTAAAGTTAAGCACAACTTACTTCGAAGAAGCCTATACGCACAGCAGATAAATCACTAGCTCATGAATAAATGGACAAGAAAAACATAAAACAAGAACTAAAAAGATTCCCCCAATCACACCAAAGTTTCTAATTCCAACTGACTGGAAGATCACCAACAATTAAAATGTCATTTAAATATAAATAAAACAAATTAACAGAATATATACCTTTGACCTTTAGTGCGTTTGTTTACTTTTTTGAGGTTATGTTTAGTTACATTGGCCACAAACTTTATTCCTTTTTCAAATTCAAAGTTAACTTTTTCATCACATCAGAGACACACAAAATGCACTGTTTTCACGACAATATTCTTAAATGCAATGTTTTCTCATATTATGCCCACGATAAATATACTATTACTCCACTACTTATCAGCTGATGAGCTGCCTGTTTTGTATTTAATTTGTTGCAATTTTATCTCCGCATTCTTATTGGTAGCAGTCTAGCAGTGTAACGATCTCTCGCGGGCTCATTCATTACTACATTCATTCACTATTAACGTGTCAACGTGGTAGTTCTTTATGATATCGCGAGATGGCGTTAATATAAAAACTGAATACGCAAGAAAAATAATATCTATTTTTTTTTAGATTACGAATTATGAAAAAGATATTAAATAATAAGAATTATGCCAGTTGCTTCCTTTCAAAAGTAATACGACAGAATTTTATACAGACATTGTTTTATCCTAAAGTTACATTAATTATAGGGTACCATCTTCTAAAGCAGGGGTAATTAATATTCCAAGGGTGGACATTCCCTTGAAATTGACCAACCATGATCAAAGTCACAATATAACATAAAAATGTTAGTGAACAAATCGGAAAAGTATTTTATTTATAGATAAGTTTCGTTTGTAACGTTTGACCCAAAGCTAAGCATAGTAAACTCAACTGGAACCCGAAGTACCTACTTTCCCTATTTACCTGGTACTTAAAACCGACTACAAATTATAATAAACAGCTCATTAAAATGTATCGTCCTCTAGTAGGTAGGTACCCACATCTCTGACAAAATTGAGATTTCACAAGATAACCTCTTATTGTGAAATGCTTATAGTTCTAATTTCAAAGTAACTTTTACTAAGACTTAAAAGAACATATTTCTGGAAATATTTTTCCTAATTGAACCGAAATTGTAAACAATAGGTTCCTATTACATGACATTTATCGTAAAGTATATTTTCTTAGAGCTTCGAACAAAGGGTAGACATTTAATAAAATAATTGTTTACAAAATTGGAAATCTTAATTGGCTATTTCAATTATGATTTTCGTTAGATTCTTTATACGGGGACGCCTTACAAATAGAGTTGCGTGGGTATTTCATTAATATTTTTAATTGAATTACCTACAATTAAATTCTGCCAAGAAAATTATAAGCTAGAGAATATTATCATTTTTTCTCAGAAAATTTTGTTATTACTTTACTGTGTTATCGCTATCGCAACTGTGAAACAAGTTGATTAATTTTAATAAAAGAAAGAGTTTTTCTAATCATTGCAATCAATACATATAAAATGCTTTGTCCTGAATGACTGGCGGATCAACGCACAGCCTAAACCGCTGATCGTAGAGACCTGAAACTCGGAAGGTGTGTTCTTTGTATGACGAAGCCATCCGATAAGAAAGGATTTTCAGAAAATCTACCCCTTAGTGGTAAACAAGGGGGGGGGGCAAAATTTGAATTCATTCAAAGCTGGTTTACGATAAAAATAGAGTCATTGGTGCCGATTCTTACTTACACACGACTAAACTAATTTTAAAATATCATGCTCTTTTTCTATTGCGAAATACAAGAAGAGGATAGCAAGTAATTCAGTGCTGTCAAATTAAATGACAGATGACATTTTGTTCGTACAGGTTTGTTAATTTAGTCGAGATGTTACGTCGTGATGTTTAATTTTGTATGGAAAACTATTTTTTGCTTATTTGACAGGTGTTAAAAGTTTGCTATCCCTTTCTTATATTTGTTGATGGAAAGAGAGAATTATAGACTAAATTTAATTTAGATGGTGTCAAGAGAATCGCGGCCATTGTACATTTCTTTACGTCAGTTTAGTTTGTCATCTTCATATTATTTTATATTTCTTTTACTAAACTTACACCACGTTAAGTATTTTAATAGAGTTTTTTTTAAAACAACATCAATATTCATTAATATTATGTATATTAAATCGTCGATCGATCGATCTATTTATACTGCATATACATACCATTTGAATACCAAGGATATTTTTAGAATTGCATAATTATGCAGTTTTTCCAAGTCGCCATTTTTATGCAGTTTTCCTACTTTATATGCGTTATTATTTTAGTCTATGAGTAAGTGAGTTTATCAGAGGTACCTACCCATATTCAAATAGTGTTAAGCACGTTTTTTCCTATAACTATAGGAATAGTTCTACAAAACGAAACTGAATAAAAAATTAGCAACTTTATAAAAGAATAATAGGCAATGCCCATATAATAATAAACACCAATTGTACCTATATCGGAGAACTAAAAGTTACAAATAATATTATAAAATCCATAATAATAAAGTCTAAATTATTTATACCGCAAATGAGTTACGAGGTGTTAGAACTTAAGCGACGAGTTGCGTAATAGTCATTACTTAGTAATCAATCAACTAAAGAAATGGCACTTCTGTTTATTTTTTTTAAACAAAAGGCAAAACAAAACCTCAAACCAGAAAACCTCAGAAACAAAAAGAAATAATCGATTTTCAAGATAATATTTAATCTACAATCTTTAAAGCAAGCGACTGCTCCTGCTATCGTCTTAACATATCATTCTTTGCCTAACAGCTAGGGAGAAAACAATCATAGACTGAAATCTCAGACGCAGTTTTATCTGTGTCCGGCTACTTTATTTGAAAAGTTAGTCACCAAGTATGTTTGTGAGAATGAAATCACTTGTATTTGACAAACTACTTTACATAACGGATGTCGACAATACCTACTGGAGGCTAGACTTTGCAAAATTGAACAGTTACCTACAATTTTATAACTAACTAGTGGCCCGCCCCGGCTTCGCACGGGTAGGCAGTCTTTGTTTTTAAACAGACTTCAAAAAAGTGGTTCTGTATTTTTTTTTATATATGTACCCGTATGTATGTGTTTTTATGTCCGCGATTATCTCAAAAACTACTGAACCGAATTTGATAGGAGTTTTCGTTCTTCAAAAGCATAGTCAAGTCAGTTTCAAGGAAGGTTTTTAGTATAATACTTTATAGTATATTGGGATCTGATGAAGTTCTTCGGAGAAAGCCAATGGAACTCTTCAATTACTAATAGTAAAGGAACAGCGATTACTGCAATCGTATGCAAGTGATTGTTTTCACTATTCTATAACATAACATCACACCTCTAAGCTTTAAAGGAGAAAACAGAGGTATAGAGTTCACCCTTATTCAAGGTGATGAACATTTGTCTGGACATTAGGATATTGTTATTTATTTAAATTACAAACTACTACACTCAAAAGCGAAATGAAAAACTTTTTTGCAAAAATAGAACTGGCATGGAAAATAAAATTGAAAAATAACTAATAAATACATCGTTCCAGAAGTCGGTGTATCCAATTAGGTATTGTGTTGTGTATTTTTGATCTATTTTTGCAAAAAGTTTTTTTTTTTAGGAATAGAAAATCATCTCCCGACGCTTCCCGCTGTGAGCGGGGGTAAGTGTCAGACTGACTTAAATCGATCCATTATGTTCTCTTCTTCGCTCTTTATTTTCTTAGGTCGCGGTAGCTCTTTCGAACAGCGCCCCCAGGCACTTTTCCTGGGGGTGGGCCCCGTCAACTATGCTACATCTCATTGAGGCATGCGTGGAACTCAAACGCGCCGTCTACGCGGGCCTAATTCTTACCGGATGGCCACTTATTGCTTAAAGTCTGCAGGCCCGGGCCTGCAGTGGCCTGGAGTCGATTCCTGACTCCAAATGCTGATGGCTAGGCTGGGGCGTGAGGTTTGTCTCTCCCTCACGCATCCTGCTATCTCCTTCTCTAGCATGACTGTTTCGCATAACGAGGCCACTGCTTCCTATTCCCACTCGCTTTGGACCATGGTTTGATCCAGGGCCGAACGTTAGAGGTCACCGCCACCCAAGCGGGGCAAATCACCACTGTATGCTCCACTGTATGATCCTCACAGTGTCAACACCCCGACGTTAAGGAACAGGACAGGAACCTCCCAAAATATCCGTGTCCGGTGAGAACCTGCGTCAGGCGTAGGCATAGGATCTGCGGTAGGGAAAGATGCCGTGGCGCCTTCCTAACCACTCTTCAAAGAACAGATTTATATTAATCGCCACAATTGTGGGGTGCCATGCACTGGGCGTACGGGTAATCTTGATGATTAGGAAAAGCTGGAGAACGGTGAATTATGTCCGAATGTATGTTTTATTGTTATATCTATACGACATCGCGTGCCAACATATTCGCTAACAGTTAGGTGTTATACAAACGATCCTTACTCAGGTTCATCAGAATACATTCAAATGTTTGGCCTTATGATCTGTTAATTAGCAAAGGGAATTCTAGATTCTTAAGTTCTGAAGTGTAGAATAGAATTAATTCAATGCAAAGCGCAATTTTTTTTGGCTTTTAATTATTCCACTGTTATGTATGAAAAGAGGTCATTTTTATACATAGAATGCATGAGCATTAATCACCATGCTTTATAAAGTGGAATAACATCTACATAATATGATGACTTGAAAGCGCTTACTTTTAACAAATTCGTAACTTAATTCTTGAAGCCGCTAAAGGTGAAAAATATTATGTGAAATTAAGTAAAAGAAAAAGAAAATTGTGTATGCACCAAACTCAAAAAAAAAAAACTTAAAATATGTGGGATTCGAACTTGATGTAACCGATTCGCATGATCATTAATACAGCCCCTCAGCTACAGTGCTCGTTGACATTGAAGGTAAAATTGACGTTCTAATACAACGTCTTTTCAATTTTAATTACTGCTTATCTGCTTTAGAAACGGGCGTGATGATTTTCATGTCAAAGATTGTAATGATAGCGAAAATGCATAATTATAAAAACTTGTTAGGTCATCCCATTACAAACTTATTTCAATGCCTCACTGCTCATTCCCCATCATAATCAGCGTGATGATTTGTAGCCTAAAACTTGACCCGATTTATAAGAAACATTTTTGGTGAATTTCAAGTAAAACTGTTCAGACGTTTTCGCGTAAAGTTAAAACATATTTTTAATCTTACAAACTTTAAATTTGAATTTTTCACCCTGGGGCTAAAATATTGATAAACTGTGAAACACGTGTTTAATTATTTTCATTTTACAGTGTTTCTACAAAATTTGAGTTTAATTAAATAAAAAATAAAACTTACTCCATACAAACTTTCAACCCTATTTTAGTATACTTAGGGTTGGAATTTTCAAAAATCCTTTCTTATTACTTGTCTAGGCGATAAAAGGCACCTCCTGTCCAAATTTCATTGCTCTAGGTCCAGCCGTTTCGGCTCTGCGTTGATGAGTCAGTCATTCAGTGTATGAGGTTGTCATTTTATATAATAGTATAGATTACTTAGTTACGCTACAGTGGTAAAAAATCGAACATAATTTATTCTTTTTTTTAATAGTTTGATACTAGGCTATTTTAGTGGCCTAGAGGTGAAATCTGGCAAGTAGGTACCAAGTGTATCGTTGCCATGACTTAAACATGTAAAAAAGAACATCGAGAGGAAACCTGGAGCCTTACCATGACATTCCAACACAGGAATGGAATAATTTCGTTGTGAAAAGAGACGGTGTTATACGACATTAGTAGCCGTATCTCACTCTCACACCTGAATAGTGATCGCAAAAACACGTGATGGTATGGCCCCTGGACTTTAAGTAAGATATCACCTGTGCCCTGGAAACCAAAGGGCGAGGGAAGGAATATGGATGGGTTTTAGTCAGTAAGAGTCTTACAATTCCTCGCGGTTCGCACACACTGAGGAGTAATTTGATAACTTCCGATGTCTAAAAAAAGGCAGCACATTGAATGGTATCACAGTACATTGAAATAATACTCATATAATTATGTCAGATACTGTAATGACCCGTTATCACAATGCAGCCTCTGTACATTTCCGGGGATGCTGGATGTTCGAAAGAGTTACCGCGCCCCCGGAACATAAAGGGCTGAGGAAGGAACATGGATGGGTTTTAGTCAGTAAGAGTCCGCCCCACCCATGGCGAGTCTCCCCCGCCATCATTTGATGATATCCCATCCGAAAAAAAAGCCCCTGTGCCATAGATATATTTTATATTTGTTACTAAAGTAACTAGATGTGCAATCACCAAGCAAAATGCGTACCATAAAGGTTCTGACCAGTCATAATTCATGACATCTGTCACTTGGAAGCCAGTTTGAATCTATCAGAGTATAGCAGGACGATTTTAACAATAATATGGGCAAATTTGTAGTAAATGCCATCCTTATCATACAGATGTCATGAACATTACGTTTCGGTTAGTGTGAGAGAGATAGATATAATTACATCAAAATGATTACTAGTTTCAAAGCTACGTCTGCATTCTAAAAAATGGTTACGTTTTTGTGACCGCGTAATGTTCGGGATTGCATCTCTATGGATATATCTCGATGCCCTGTACACTTAAAGCTGAACTTCAAACTTTCCGTCTATCTGGAAAGTTACTAAAACTCCAAGTCACCACCATGACGTTTCAATAAAACACTTTTCCATCTAAACAGTATGAATCAAGAGATAATTGGTCCCGTTTCCTGCAAAGCTATTAAGGCAAATGCACAATGGAAACTGCAGACTCCACAGGCGGTACTTTTAGCATTAAATGCCGTTGTCAGTCATTAATCACATGCTAGACATAATGATAATTATAATGGACATTGTATCGGAAAACTAGTTGAAATATGTTCGTTACCTAGTTGTGCTATGGGAAAAACGATGGGGTGACGTTTATTTCGGTTGGATTTTAGGACCTTTTTTGAACGTAACGGAATATATAAAATTACGTGTTGTCGCTGTCGCGCAGCTGACAAATTACAACAATAAGACAGAGACGGAAAAACCGTAGTAGAATCTTGTGTGTAGTACTTCTTTCAATTGCTGAACTATATGTGAACTTATCCTATAAAAGTATATATCCTCTAAAACCGATCCAATTTAAGATATACTTTTCAAATATTTTTCATTTATAAGTCCCATGTCATGAGAGATTTCAATTGGAAAGCAAATTATCCCAGTAACACTAGGTTAACCAGATACCTAGTGCCTTATCCGGAAAAAAATGATTGATTTCCGACACGTTTGCTTCGAAATCGAAATGTCCTTCTAAACATATTACAAGCCAAAAATCTACATATATGTATAAACATCGTGATCAAAGCTTACTTTTATTAAATCAACATAAAAAGAATTAAGTAACTCGATAATAATTTAATTCTAAGCACAAAAAGCCCAGTAAAAACTACTCCTTAATTTATAGACTTCACACTAATCAAAACTGAGTCATGACAAATGACCGAGGCGTAAAAAAAAACTTAAAAAAGTGGGTATAGACTGACACATCATATCTAATTATTAAGTTAACATAAGATTTGGATTCTGGATAAAAAGCCATCTAAAAACCCACGTGTTAAAAACTACATACGTGGTATAAACTGACACCAGGGTCGTAGCTAGGGGGGGGGGGGTATTGTGGAATGCCCTAGGTACCTTAAAAATACCCAAAACTAAGATAGATTATTATATTTAAGTAAATTATTTTTTCATAGTTTGAGATAAAAAAAAAATAGCAATCGGTAATTGATTAAGAAGCCCGTGCTTTGAGGCAGATCAAATATGATAAAATTTTTACTTCCGCCTTACCTGTAATAACCAATGCTGCCCTACCTTAAATTCTAGCTACAGCCCTGACACATACAGCCGGTTGTATCAATCATTTTATCATTTATACTTTTACGAATATCACAAAACATGATATTAATACTTAGCATACTTTTAGTACCCAATTAAGTAAAAATATATACCAAATATTACGACGAAAAATATAAAATAATAACAAAAATATTCAATTATATCCTCCATTTTGACAGATCTTGAACATTGACATTCTTCCGTTTCACGTATACGTAACCGTACATTTTTCGATGCAACCGGCTGATAGTGATCAGGAGTTTTTTAAACTTTCGCATACATACTATCAGTAGGATATTGAATTTATCTAAAATGACATATCAGACACTAGCCTACATTGTATTCATGATGCACTTAGTACACTTATAGTATGTTTGAATTTTAAAAGAGACTTTGACCCTTGAATATGTTTCGGTGTTACTTTTCATCTAGCTGTAAAAGTGTTATTTTAAAACCTATTTGCAAAATAAATTTCATTTATTACTTTTTGTTATATTATACAAAGTTGGAGAGTTTGAGATTAGAGCAATTATTTTTGTACTAGCTTCTGCCGCGACTTCTTCCGCGTGGAATAGTTACTTTGGGCTAACGCTAACTTTAACCCGCCGATTTTGAAACATTCTTCATTGGTGCTCCAATCCTACTGATCTTAGCGTGATGATATATATAGCCTATAGCCTTCCTCAATAAATGGCCTATCTAACACTGAAGGATTTTTTTCAAATCGGACCAGTAGTTCCTGAGATTAGCGCGTTCAAGCAAACAAAAAAACAAACTTTGGCTTTATATATTAGTATAGATTTAAAAGCCTACTTAGGGCAGGATATAGGCTAGTAAACATCGCGCTATTATCGTTAGAAGTCATGGAAGAAGAACGAACTAAGGCAGGCGTTGCGACGCGTTGGGTCGGAGGCCGCGGTCGGGTGAAACATTGAGGCATACTTAGTCTAGGTATAATTCTAAGTTGGCCACCCACAACGCAGCAACGGAATCTGGAAAGCTTTGAAACAAATGCTTTAAAACTGCTAAAACGGTTACCTAGGTAATTTGCGATAAATCTCGTTGCTTCGCGAAACTTTTGGCTTAGTGCTTAGGATAGGAATGTTAATAAGTGTCAAGTGTACAATAATTTTACTACTTAAGTAATAATGTGTATTATATATTATTTATCACAATAGACCTAAAATTAAAATCCTTACTAATATTATAAATGCGAAAGTAACTCTGTCTGTCTGTCTGTTACGCTTTCACGCCAAAACTACTGGACCGATATAAATGAAATTTGGTACAGAGATAGAATAGACCCTGAGGAACAACATAGGCTTTTTACCCGGGTGCGCTAAGTAGTTCCCTCGGGATGCGGGTGAAACCGCGGTAAACAGCTAGTTGGTGATAAATCTTTCATTGTCCGCGATGCAGACAGTAAAAAAAATGTCCATGTATCATTGAGAGAAGTTATTAAGTATTTACAAAAAGCGTATCAGTATAGATTACCTAAAAGTCTATTAAAATGTTTTTGCTACATTTAATACTCGTAGCATAAACAATACTGAAGCATAGAAATAACTTAAGTAAAGGCCTTTCCAACACAAGTTTTCTGGAAGAAAATGAAGAAAAAAAAGAAGAATTTAACTGAAAATCAAATCACCTTTGTTTTTAGATATTTTTACACCATAATACGACTGATAAGATTTTTTTACTTAAGAATGTTATCATTTTTTGAGCTCAATAAATATAGAACATCATTATTATCAACCTAGACTGAAGTCGCCAACCGTGCGTGTGCAACCAAGAGTGATGATTAAAGCTCGTGCCTTCTCTATATGAGAAGAGGCCTTTACCCAGCAGTGGGTTAGTAAATAGGCAGATGATGACTATCATTGACATTTCCTCGAAATTCATTATCATTAAACTTTGAGGATTTTATTTTACACCTAAATTTAGTCGTAATAATACATTTTGTCGACCAACCAAAACTTCAATAATGTCCGTAGACAATAAACTCATGGTTCACATACATGGACATTGATTTATTGTGTCAACATACGTTGTTCCTCTTTTCATGACATACATTTTCTCAGAAAATGTTATATTCATCATTGTATGTGAAATCTAGTTTACGCGGTTCGCGGAGCCGTGTGTTTGACGATCTATCACGTCTCTTAGGACTTAAAACAGATTATAATTATATCTCATGGATTATTGTGATCATTACAGCTTTAAGTTCTTGGTACTGGACGTGGTCATCATTGAAAATTGTTGTGCAATTTTTGCGTTACGTAGCGTTTTCCCGGGTTTTTTCTATGTATCCGAATTTTACCACTGCTACTACACCATAGATATTATAAATTATGAAATTATTGGTGTATTTATGAATATTGATTAAAAAGGTTTTCTTAAGTTATGGGGAGAATATAATCAGACTAGCATTCCGCGGATTCGCCCGCATGTGCTATACGAATTCAAATTAAAAATGACAGAGTTTCATACAAACTTTGCCCCCCTTTTTCACCCCTTTGGTGTATAATTTTGGAAAATCCTTTCTTATCGGATGCCTACGTCATACAAAGAACACACCCTCCCAAGTTTCAGGTCTCTACGATCCGCGGTTTAGGCTGGGCGTTGATTCGTCAGTCATTCAGGACAAAGCATTTTATATGTATAGATTTAGATAAAACTTGCCCAAATACAGCGTTATTGACGCAGGCAGGCAATATGGCATTTCCTGTCGTTCGAATGGCACTCATAATAATATTAACGTCATTAAATTAAAGGAAGTGTGTTCCAAATGACATGAAATTAATATACATACGTAGTGGTCGTAATTTTATGAATGTATTTTTGTGGAAAATCCTATACTACTTTAGAAACACAATCATTAGGTTTTTAGATCAAATCATTGGATTAAGAATAGACGGGAAAAAACGTTTGCATGAAATAGAAACTTAATAAGAGAACTACCTAATTATTTGCATCTTTTATTATAACAGAAAAAAAAAACACCTTTTAAAAATTATTCTCTCTCTATAGTTTATCAGTTTAAAAATCGAATCATCTTCGCATCGATCGTTAAACATTGGGGAGCAGTATTAATGGGCCAAAAATGACCATAACTTGTTTAATGATATATACACTTTTATTTCATGGGTATAATCTAAAGTTTTGCATTTATTTATTTCATCTTGACGAAGGCATAGGCATTGCTACGTTAGTTGGTAACAGCGTACTTTTACTTACATTTAATTAACGGCCTATTAATTTTGTTGACTGTTTGACTTTGATATGAAAAAAGCAACCGGTTCGACTCCTTCACCTCGTTTGACTCCATAACTAATAGAAAATTAATTCGATACTGACGCCAGTTCATTACTCTATGTAATTATGTCTTCAATACCTAATTTTTTTTCGTGTGCCCAAATCATATTTCAAAGTCAGGTCGAATATAATTCGACCATGCTTTTTTTGTGGCCGCTCGATTACCATAGACTGTCTGTGTTGATTTTTACTAAAATATAATGTTACCAACATTACGGGATTACGTACGGGACTTCTTTGGCAATAAAAAAATCATCTTGTATGAATGAATTTATTTAATTGACATTTCAGGCGGTCATGCAAATTATTAAGTTCGTTTTTTTTACTTTCTTGCTGGAGTGATCGAGTTTATTAGATTATAGGTTTGCGCTAATATATTTGTTTATTTTTTTTAACTTTGAAGCCAAATATAAACGATATTTTACTGAAGTAGTCTGAATATTATAAGGACACGCATCTTTGGCACATAATTTTCTTTACCACTTTAGCATAACTTCCCGCGTAAAGCTAAACGTCACTATTGCCACAGATTAAAAACACTGTCGCATTTTTTATTTTCCTCAGCTCGCAGACAACAGTTTATTCTAAGGTTGAAGGCCGACCACTTCCGTTTGTTGTCAGCTAGTGGCGCCAACTTTTTATCATAAATGTTAATTGATGCCATAAAATCGATTTGTTCGTTTTATTTTTATGATTAGTTGTAGTAATTTATTGTTTATACTGGTTAACACATGAGTCAAGACGAGATTTGATGTTTCATAAAATATGAAGTGTATTGAGTTCTTAGTTTTGAGCACAAACTAGGCATGACAAAGTCTGGGTAATAAGATTGGGCACTCAGAAACAAGTTTTAGGCAAATTTATACATTTAAATTAATTAAGTTATATTATATATATAAATTAAGCACACAAAAGATCAATTAGGTACCGCAAAAAATGGACGTCATTGCGAACATACAGTCGGAAAATCATTTTTTTATATAGGAAGCGTTTTTCCTTGCAAAAGTTTATTGGTTTGTTATTTAATTGCAATCCAGTTTTTTGTCCCCAACTAATCAACTAAACACCTTGCATGTGCAAAAACACGTGAAAAAACATCACTTTAATATCAACAAATAAGTATTTATTATAATTATTTTTAGATAATGGTCTGTATATTTCAATTTTAAAACTGTCTGAAACCCACATTGAAATAAAACCTTATTTGAAAGTAGAAATGAACGCACGGGAAGCATATTTAAAAAAAATATCTGTCACGCACCAGACAGCGCGACGACACGCCTATTAACTTTCCACCAATTAAATTGCATCCTTATCTTTATTACGCATAAGTGTTAAAATCATTTGACTGTTATCTGGAACACCGATATTATGTCACATTGTTGTTTGAACCCATAGTATGTTCGTATTTGGTTTTGGAGCGCATGGCATTCCATTAATTTTTATGGAAAGTAGGTACTTCATTTACGACGGAGAGGACTCACAGATAGTCTTTTCCGCCATATTATGAATTTCAAATAATAATAAATTACAAGTTTCCTTTTACTAGAAATACGTGCATTTTCTTGTAATAAATAAAAAAAATAGTCGATGTTTACCTACTTCAAAGTGCAAAGAATATTGTGGATACGGGTATCTACTTAGATAAAATTTCAAAGCTCATGTAATTGCAAAAGAATATTGTAAAACCGCAAATAAACTAAGCTTTGATATTCCTTTCATTTCATATTCCACCCATATCGTACATGCATCTTCATAACCATATTTTAACTAAAAGCATATCATTTCGCATCGCTAGCGTTCGCAGACGATGACGCAAGGCCCTTACAGCGATTTAACAAAATAAAAGTTACAAAAAGACCAAGCTTAGCAGTCCTCTTTGAATGATCATCATTGATGAACATTGTTTTTGCGGCTGCCAAACTAATTACTCTTTGATTATAGACTTTATTTCTTTAACAATTGAGTACACGGCGTGCGCCAAGAGTTGTTCAAATATTTTGTGCTGGAACTCAGCGCGCGCAAGAATGATTGGAAGTTTTGTGTAATGAAGTCATAAACGAGACCAGTTATAATTTTCAGGAATTCAGTCTTATTACGAAAAGGTCTGGTTTCTCTTAGTTTAAAGGCATGTTTAAGATTTCTGTCGAATAGCGCGAATCATCGATGTCTATGCGAGATAATTAGTTCTATTAATCGTAAATTGTTGTGGGTTTTTCTCGCAGTAGTTCCTGTCTTTGTTCTAGTTGTAAACCCTTGTGTCCTACGTCCATAAAATTACTCGATAAATTTTCAGTCACCCAGCAATTTCTTTTTCTTGCCCGGAAAAGTTTCTGAATCATTATAGCCATAAATCAATTTTTCAAAATAGCTGACACCACCGCCGCATCTTGAACACCTTTTATCGTGAGGGTTCTACTTCGTCATTACTCCTATATAATTAACACCGACAATTAAACTAACTAGAGGTTAAACACCTGTAGCTATTTTGACATCAATAAGTTTGGCACCTCGCACCGCCACATGGGCTAATCAGACGATAGTATAATACAGCTGTGAGATCGATATACCGCTTGTATATCGATTTGCAAACTTTACTGATTGCAATTAATCGATTATCGGATTCGATTGATGGCTCGTTAAGTCTTGCATTGAGAATCAGACTGTCTTAGAGAGATCATTATTTCGGTTGACGGTAACTGACATGTCCTCTAAGCTTGCCAGTTATTTAACTGTTTTGTGATCTCCGAAAGTGTAACTGTTCTTTATTTAACGAAGATCGTTATATTCTAATTAAGATTTTTTATTTCATCATTTTTTTTTACAGATTCCCCCCACATTTATCCGCCATTCTAATTATAAAGACGGAAATCCTTTCCTCTGTGTACGAGTCAAAATATTTTACCCTTACCCTACCCTTTACTACCCTTTCATCTGGAATGTAGGTCTATAGACTATTGGCCAGTTGCACTAAACTTTTTATCAATTATACTTTTACGAATACCTATCACAAAACATGATATTAATATTAAGCATATTTTTAATACTTTTTATGTGAACAAAACATAGATGTTGAGTAAACATACATATATTATACCTAAATATCAAGACAAAAAACATAAACTATATTATTCACCATTTTTCCATTTTTTTAAAGATAGTTTTTCCGTATCACGTATAAGTAACCTGATATTTTATTGGTGTATCTGGGTGTATGAGTCTGGTTCGTTTGCGTAAAAGGCATTTAAAAAAAATAATTACAATAAATTCGAATTCCAATTGCAAATTGTCATATGACTAGTCAATAATTTATAAAACCTTCAATGTACAACATCTAAATCACAATCTATCAGCTGCAAGGTAAACCACTTGTTTGCTTTTGTACAGTAACTTGTAAAAGTTACCAAGGAGTTTTAATATTCTGAGCAATAGACAAATATGTTTTCATCAGTTGTTATTGACACGTATTTTGGAATGTCTATGTTTTCATAGAGTGGGGACTACGATTTTTAACTTTGTTTTGTTTTAGCTGTTTTAAAATGGAGTAGCCGTTTAAAATTAAGCGTCGGCTTTAACGCAGAAACAAGCTTAAACTGTTATCAATATTAATATGAGTTTATAATCGTCAATAATGTAGATAATTAATTCAAAACTCAAAGTTTTTATTTCATATAGGTCTTTGCAGGCACTAATGAAACGTCAAGCTAGTTGCACGGTTCCAAGGAGTGGGTCTTATGGAGAAGAACCGGCAAGAAACTCCATAGACACTCTTTCCAAAAGGAAATGTTTAGAATAGTCTTTTTTATAGATAAGTATTATAAATAAGTAAGTATGTAGATTTTACTCTAATCTTGCAAGATCGATTTCAAACTTATGTCTAATTCCTAGAAAGCAATATATACCAAAAATACACGCTCAAAATCAGCCTTAATAAAAGGCTTAGAAATATTTAGTTCTTCCATTCAGAAATTTCACAAAGAACCATTACTTTTTGAAAATAAGCGATCATTTCTCTAATTGCATAATTCAAGCTGATCCGACACCGATCTATCGTCCATAATTCCACCCAAACATTCCCCCCCACTCGCCCGCGTAACCGTCTGCCCACCTTACATCAGACAGTCGTGATAGTGACCTTAATGCACTTACGAAATTGGCGGCTGCACCCAATGACTTGACTTCAGAACACGTTGCATCATCTGCCGTACGAGTGAATGAAGTTGAATGACCAATTTGAGTTGAAAGAAAAAAATACGATGTTGAGATACCTATGTTGTGAAAGAAAGTGCTTGGAGAGACAGACAAACGGTGGATCATTTTAAATTATTGAATATATTGAATGTATTGTCCAGGGTTATAGTAAAATATAAGTATATTAAGGCCATAAGAGAAGCAAGATCCGCTATTCTGAGACCTTAAATAAATGATATTCGCTTCAAGTCGTTTCTATTTGGTCAAATTAAACATTTCGCGTAAATATTTCTAATTATTTTTTTTCGGATTTTTTATTGTACCGTAACTTTTTAAGCTTTAATTCCTGAGTTCTTGACGTTCGTCTGGTGGTCACCGCTAATTTTCTGGAGTTGCAGTGGTTAGAAATAGTGTAGAATCTCAAAAACAAAATCTAAGTCTGTGCGTGTCCTCGCTTTTAGAAGCTTGCTTCATAGAAATTGAGATATTTAAAGTACACATCTGACGTAGTTATCTGTGAAATAATATGTGTCGGTTGGATACAAAGAGAAAGAAAAACCCAACCCATTTTCATTAGCACCAGCTGGCTAACAGAGAACGCAATATCGATATGACGTGTCGTAGGCAAATATTTTACGCATCATATTACCAAGACTGTGACGTACCTATGTCAGTAGTTAGATTGTTAAAACGCAAAGAAATATCGGTACGAAATACGAGTAAACGATAGAAGTATCTAGATTATTTCTGTTATATAAAGATGAAAAAGATGAAAGATGTGTTGGATGGCAATCGTAAAACACTGCCGCGTAGCGATCGCAGCGGTCTCGGGTTCGATTCCTGCGTCAGACAGACATCGCTTGGTGGGTTTAAAAAAAAAACAAAGCACTATTTGAGCACGTTAAGTTGTCGTTCCGATCGAACTGTTGTTACAATTCCATGTCATCAGGGGCCGTCAGGCGATTTGAGATAACTCTGACACAAGGTCTGGTTTGTAAGGGAAGTAAACAGCAGCCCATGGTAAGAATAAAAAGAAAGTTATTAAAGATTTTTACCAACTATCTTAGGTTCCGTTTCCAGATGAATACCTCTGTTTTACATGGAGTCTGATCTCCACAACCAAGTTGCCGGGTAACACGATAACCCTTGGTAAGAGTGGTTGTCCGTACCCGTTACCACTGTCAAACACTGCAGTGGAATTCTTATAAGTAGCTCTTCCTTTCAAAAAATATTCTGATTAAAGTCAATATTTCCAGTTTTCAAAAAGAAGTTTAAAAAATTCAAACACAAAAACTGAATTATGAATCAGTGAAAAATATTGAAGGCCATTAACTGTTCGTAATTCGAGGGGTATCCCCATGACCTCACTATATTTTAAAGGGTTGTGGCGCCTGTTTTATCAATAAACATTATAGGGTTGCCCGTTGCCGTTTGGTTGAAAATTCACGATTGCAACACTGAAGCAAAAGTAAAGTGTTATAAACAAAAGTTCGTTAATTTCATAATAAACCTTTGAGTTGGTATATTCATACTTGTATCAAGTAAGACTTTTAGTTATTTAAGGCATAATAGATGCATAAATTCCAGTACTAGTTTTATTTTTATAGAAGACTAGATGTTTCCCCCGTATAAAAAGACTATAACCTTCTCCAGGGTCCCCTCTATCTCCGTACCAGATTTTATCTAAATCGGTTCGGCAGAGATTACCCCCAACAACCTCATAAACTTACAAACTGTACCTCTTTGTAATATTAGTATAGATGAACAATTTCTAACGTAGTCATAGTTTAAATTATTGATATGCAAAAAAAACGGCATCAACAATTTGTAGTTATTTTATTCTAAAACTGAGAACGTGTGACTAAGCATGTCATATATCATATTCATAGGTTTTGAATCATATTAGACATTATCGGCTTGCCGGCACAACCCTATATGAACGCGACCACAACACGCAATCATTTGTGGTTAGCTCGAAGCTAGGCCACATGCACATTGCCTGCAAAGATTGCTTCTTGCTTCTTGCGCTCAGAAAAATCCTTTTCTGAGCGCAAGAAATAAGATACATAACATGAGTACAGTGATTAGATCGTTACAAATAAATAAATATGTAAAAAAAAAAATAACAAAACATATCTACGACGTCAAAAAAAAAACGAAATCTCGATAAATATTTTGCTGGTAGATGTTAAATAAATTATAATTAAATAAATTGGGATTTTTTAATTAGTTTAATAAATATGTAAAATAGGTGCGACCAACAAAACAAAGTTTGCTTGCTCGATTTCTTTAGTTTATTCTAAGAGTTCGTAAAATCGATAAATCATAACACACTGGTGTGACCACAGGTTAAAAAGACAATAATAATGTCGTTGGTCTTTTAATTATGTTTATTTTAGGGATCTTGGGAAGTCCAACTTTAAATATAGATTTAATAAGAAATCTGTATCACCTTCAACGTACACGTGTACACTGCTTTTATTTTGTTAGTAATTAGTGATTGGGTTTTTTTAAAAACTTCTTGAACAACTTTTTAAAATAATCCTGATTTGATTGGCAATTGAGATTTACATAATGATTTTTAATCAAAGTTATAAGACAGCCCCGTTGAATTTTATCACGAAATGTTATCTAAACTTAAATTTGAAATCTTTAGGAGAAACCCTCAGGTACATTTTTTTATAATTCGGTAACGGTAATATGACCACTAAGCCATACATTTTGCTTTGGTCATGTCATCAAGAGACGAACGTTTAAAAAAAGAATCAATCCTAATTTATTAAATTGTCAAAGTTGAAACCAAATTAGTGTCCAACCTCCATTGTTTGTAACGAGTAATGCAATGGTTCAGGGTGCACATTTTTCAATTACCCCTCGTGTATTATAATGTTCTAAAGCTAGGGCTTATAAGGTTGGTAAACCTGATTCATTCAAACCCATCTGTCTTGCCTAAAAAACCTGACTTGCGTCAAAAAAAGGCCCAGCAATTGGTGGATTAATTAGGTGACACTCCTTTTTTATAAGGCACCAAATAACAAAAGACCATTTATCATCATAATTGCCATTTAGATCTTGGAAGAGGCTTTACCCAGCTATAGGCCGATTAATTCGCCGTCGATCCCCTGTTTGTCAAGACATTGGTATCTTTCGAGAGTCCATTTGGTTAACTATCAGAATGCTATAGAGTTATTTCGCATAAGCATATTGCAGCATCTGTTTTATCTCAGTGTTCGTGGCAGCCGGCAGGGGCGTGAGTAATGGTGGCGCTTACCTATATACCTGCAGAGCGTCACTCGGGACGCACGTGTAACTGTTACTGTTTGCCGTAAAGCACGTGCACTTTGCGGTAAACCCTCTGTTTTCTACATCTACACTAACATGATAAAGAGGATAGATTTGTATGTAACGATAAACTTAAAAACTACTGGTCCGATTTCAAAAATTGTTTTGCCGTTAGAAAGCTACATCACTGTGTAACATAGGCTATATTTATTATGAATTCGTATAGATCACGCGGGCGAAGCCGCTAGCGGAAAGCTAGTGTGTCATAAAACGCTTGTCTGTCTGTCAGTATTTGGTAGACCATTTTTTTATTTTTATGAGTAAACTGTACGGAAAATTGGGGAAAAACTGTAACTGCGTATAATATATATTTATGTGCAGACGAACAAAACGATAGTTTTTTTAACGTTAAGGAAAAAGAACACCTATAATATTTTTTTTTCTTTCTGATACCATCAAACCCGCGTACAGTTACATGGTAATTATTTTCTTTAGACTCATAAATAAATATTGTGTTAAAAACAAATTAAATATCACACTAATCCCTGATATAATAGCAGTCATATGATTTGGATCGCTGTCCGTTGACGAAAACAATGTGACGTCTCAATGCTACGAGCTAAATATGGAAATAATTATGTTTTACTATAGATATAGGTACATACGTAGGCAGTTGTTATGTAGGTTTAGTTTTAGAGTAGCTTTATGGGAATTACCAACCTATGTAATACAATATCATCGTGCATCAGCGTACTATAAATAATTTAAGTGCAATTAAATTTTCCGGTAGCATTTCCGGAAAAAAATAAATATTAACCTTGTCCTGATGATAACGAACACGACAAAAGAAGAATATGTCAAAACGGTCTTGAGTGATGAGCTTTCAGACATGTGGCAATCGATTTATATTTATATTAATCGATAATCGACTAGCTTCTGCCAGCGACTTCGTCCGCGTGGAATAGTGGTGCTCCGCTCCTATTGGTCTTAGCGTGATGATATATAGCCTATAGCCTTCCTCGATAAATGGACTATCTAACACTGAAAGAATTATTTAAATCGGACCAGCGGTTCCTGAGATTAGCGCGTTGAAACAAAATTACAACATTTCCCTACACTGCTCTGCTCCTATTGATTGTAGCGTGATGAAAAGTATACTATAACCATCTCAGGAGTATGACAAATAATTGTACCAAGTTTCGTTAAAATCAGTCGAGTAGTTTTTGTTTCTATAGAGTTTATACAGACAGACAGACAAAAATTTTACTGATTGCATTTTTGGCATCAGTATCGATCCCTAATCACCCCCTGATAGTTATATTGGAAATATATTTCATATACAGAATTGACCTCTCTACAGATTTATTATAAGTATAGATAGAAGATAGATAGATATAGATATTATGTAAGTATGTGTCTAAATTATGTTTTCATCCTGGGGTCTTCCGTCTACTGTTAAAGTCTTTTTACCTTTCAAGTCTTTAAAAAAGGACTTTAAGGCAGCGGTCGGCAACCTTTTAGCAAGCAAGGGCCACAAGGTAGCAAAATAAACTATAGGCGGGCCGCACTTGTGATATTACCCCTAGATTCTACCTGATATACCTACGTATAATTTTCCATAGAAAAACCGGCCAAGTGCGAGTCGGGTCACGCGCACTAGGGTTCCGTAGTAGGTCTTAGACGAGTATTATAACTCTGTAACCGGTTACCAGAGGCGTATTTAAAGATTTAGCGCCCCGGGCCAGTTAGCTTTGCCGCACCATTAACAAAATGGATAAATAGAACCTAACTAATGGATCGTTCTTGAAGTTGGTGGCGAAAAAACACAAAACAATAACAATTGGAGTCACCGACTTTTAGAACGATGTATTAGTTATTTTTCAATTTGTAGTGTGTATTTTTAAGTCGGTTTTATTTTTGCAAAACATTTTTTTATTCACTTTTGAGTTGTTTTAGTTTGTTGCATGATAACGTTTTGAGTAAAGACCTATAAATTGTAGTAAAACAAACTGTTAAAAGAAAAGAATAGTTTCAAGGCGCGAGCGAAGCGAGCGCGATTTTTTTGTAGGATGTAAATTTTTTGTTGTTTTTTTTGTTGCATGTTAATGTTTGGAGTAAAAAACTCAAAATTATGGCAAAAACTAAATTTTAAATAAAATAAAATCAGTTGAAGGCGCGAGCAAAGCGAGAGTGAAGCGAGAGTGTTTTTTTTGTAGGATCACAATAAAAAAAATACTTTTGAGTTGTTTGTTGCACGATAATAGTTGGAAAGAACTGTAAATAGTAGTAAAAAATAAAAAGGGGCAATTTAAGGCGAATTTTTTTTTAGGATCACAATAAAAAAAATACTTTGAGTTGTTTTTGTTTGTTACATAATAAGGTTTGGAGTAAAGAACTCAAAAACTAAAATAAGGTTATTTGAAGGCGCGAGCGTAGCGAGCGCGATTTTTTTTTTAGGAACACAATAATTAGGCTGATATGATAGGATGATCAAATTTAAAAACAAAATTAAACTTGCCGTCCCTCGCAGCCTGCCGCCCCGGGCTATGGCCCCCTTGGCCCTATGGTAAATACGCCTCTGCCGGTTACGCCTAGTAAGCCGTGATAATTTTTCTTGTTAGTGGATTACATGTGCTACGTTTGTGATTTTTTTCACATTTCTAGCCATTCAAAAGTTAGAGGGAGGGGGGTGCTCGTATCGAACAAAAATTAGCATTTAAAAACTAGATATTTCGCAAATGGCCCACTTAACCGAAAAATGGTCTTGACACACCCATTATATTTTCGAAAGACCTATCCAATGATAAAACATACGACGGGATACGCGAAAAAAAAAAACATTCCCACTTTACGTGTTTGGGAGCTTAAAAAAATATATGCCGTGCCCGACACGCACTTGGCCGGTTTTTTTTTACCTTGAAGCCATACATCCAGCGTATTTCATTAATTCATGACTCGGTGGCAAAATACTAACAACAGTAGCTTAGAAACACTGACTAACGTTTAAATGAAACTAATTTTACTCTTATTAGTATTTTTGGAAGTCGGTTGTATTTTTAGTTTGGTAAAATCTTTTTTACCAAACATTCGCGGGCCGCAAGTAAGACGTCCGCGGGCCGCATGCGGCCCGCGGGCCGCGGGTTGCCGACCGCTGCTTTAAGGCATTGTTATTTCGCTGCGGGACGTTCGAAGGAGATACCGCGCCCCCGATAACAAAGAGCTGAGGAAGGAACATGGATGGGTTTTAGTCAGTAAGATTCTGACACTAACTGCGGTAGTCATTTGATGATTTCCCATCCGAAAAAAAAGGCATTGTAATTTACGATTGGGTTAAAACAGTGATCTGCCATATTACTTTCTGGAAACAGGATACTCTAACTGAAGTTGGTTCCTATCTGACGTCAACGGTAACTAACTAAAATAGTATTGTGCACCTACCAGAGGTAGACTAGTAGAGAACGCCTAAGACTCTCACTACTACTCCGCCATTGTACATATTCTGTGCAAAAAGTATATGAATAAATATCTTTTCCCTACTAAAATTAGTAGAGTTATATTTTGGATTATTTATAAAAGAACTCCAATTAGTAGTTTTAGATGCCAATTTAGGCATGATCAATGCACACACTTTCCTTGTACTGTATGGTATCACCGAGTGCTCCGAATATACCATTTTTGGGAAGGGAAAATACGAGAATTGAGTATGCCAATGAGCTCAGGAAATCAAAAATTAATTACGTAAATGGGTATGTCTTTTCGCCTCGATGGGTCCTGGCTGGTCATCGCGAATAAGGTACGAGGTTACAAATTCCCCATGATACAAAATGTCGTATCAGTGATCATGTCTGCCTCCGCTACACATCTCTGCTTAAAGAATAAGGGCACAGGCGTGATGTACGTATACACACAAAAGTGGTTTCCACGAACTAATTATAGTCCATCGATGATTATTATAAAGCAATGACCTATGCGAATGCATCTGTAATGTGACTGTGCGCACGTATACCTTTGATTGCACATACATTAATTAGATTGTGGCATCTAATTTTATGTACGTAAGGTCGATATTTGTATGACATTGTAAATAAATGCAGAATCTCTCTTGCAATCAGAGCATTTTAATCTAAATATCGTAACTCCGTAGATCTTGAATGCATTCCTAGTAGTGCAGTGTTTGTAGAATGTAATTCTATTTACTTAGCGGTTTATTAGTTTATACTAAGGCATTTCGGTAGAATATTCTGTTAGTATATGAGTCAGTAGATTTTACATATAATTTTCATGCTAGAGTCTTATATATACAACTCTGGTAGCACTAGTTGAGTTTATTTGCAAGAATCTTTGATTTTACATCGAATATCGTATGGGATAAGATCTCGTCGTATAGGAGTTCGTGGCTAAGTAACAGCCACATAGGTCGACCGATCAAAGGTTAAGCTGCGCTTGGCGCGGTCGGTCCGTGGATGGGTAACCACCTATGTCATAGCGAGATTCCCCCGCGCCTCGGAAAACACGTTAAGCTGTTGGTCCCGGTTATCATTTGTAGATCTTTGACAGTCGTTACTGGTAGTCAGAAGCCAGAAAGTCTGACGACTAATCTTACCAAAGGGTATCGTGTTACCCGGTAACTGGGTTGTGGAGGTCAGATAGGCAGTCGCTCCATGTAAAACACTGGTACTCAGTTGCATCCGGTTTAGAATGGAAGCCGACCCCACCATAGTGGGAAAAAGGCTATGCAGATGATGATCGTATGGGATTTTACAGACAACTCCTAGCTTCAACAGTAAGAATATAGTTTCTTTTTTTTAACAACTAAATAGCACTCCAATCAGCCAGGAAACAAGCACTGAATCATTTCTTGCAAAAACCGAGGAAGGCTATATTTTAAATTATACCCCATATAATGAGTTTCCTGCGAATGACTCAGATGTGGCAACATTCCCTGGAAATTGCTTTTTTGTTTGTTGTTTTTTATAACTTTTAGTTGTTTTTTTGGGTTGCTAATTCTGATAAACCGATGAAGATGTGCCCAGGTCAATAAGTGGTGACGTGTAGTTTTAAGGAAGTTTTTTGTTCAAATTGTGGGGACACTCCTGAAATCAGAGTGGTTATAATAATTCATACATGAGATATTATATTTGAGATTATTATTCATTTTTATTTAAAAAAAATCGACAATAAAGAAGAAGATCAATTTATTCGTGAAATGTAATCATTTATAAAAATCTACCCTCCTTAAAAATAGCAAAAGGAGCATGATACCTACTCCTCTAACGTACCTACTCTAACGTACGTCTATCGAAAACTGAAAATCTATCGAAATCAATAATAGCAATTTGCCAAAAAATATATAATATTAATTTGTGTATTACAATTCTGTAGAAAATAATCGAAATGGTGCATGATAAGGAAAGGTTTCCAGTTGATAACCGAATTAATAAAGGAAAAAAATGTATGACGCAATTATTTTTCAATAAAAGGGGGAAAATAGGAAATTGGATCGATTATATGCGCGAGCGCCGATAAACCAACGCACGCGTTTCATTAAAGCGCTTAATCCCGCTACGTCAGCGATACACGTCACAGCCGACGTGACGACATCCGAGTCGCGGTTTGTTGAATAAAATATTTATAACATAGGTCCTCATTTAGCAAGCTGCATAAAAAATATAATATTAGGTTAAGTTTTTTGTTTTACGTCTTATGATTTCCGTTTACTTCAAAGAAAAACTACGTTGAGATTACTTTACAGTATTGTATAGATTATTAGAAAAGGTACCTACAATAATTTAGTTAAATTAAAAGTGGCTACTTATTTATTTATTTAAGCCTTTATTACATCCAAGACAAATGCAGTTAAAAGAGAAAGAAAGTTTAAAATACAAAAAAAAACCTGATTCAATTTGTCCTGCCCCATTTTTGGAGGCTTCCGGCGACTGGGACCGCAATTAACTGATCCGCGGTGTGAGTCGCCGGATGGATTTAATTTAAATATTTTTCTTCCGGCGACTGGGACCACTCATAAAATATAAGGCTCAAATCAAAAATAGTACAGTCAGACAAAAAAATCTTCAGTGCACTCTATAATATATATTAAAAGAATCAAATGGACATTGAACATTTGAAATGTTGCGTCACGAAAAGTACTAGGACATCATAGAATGAAAGAGACCGCAGTGTTGTTTCAACTACCCACCCATACATAATGTAAAATCTTTGCCCACCCGTTACTTTAACTTTACCGTTTACGTAAATGCCACGTAACATACCAGGGCTTCATAAGGTTGCAGAAGTTCCGTCCGCATTCGGATAACGGAACTATTCAATTCTACCAACATGGTGAGATTGAAAGACGGGATGTGTAGGTTGCACCTAATTCTGTTGTTTCCATCCCGCTAGTGAAGTTACTAGGACAGCATAAAATGAAAGAGACACCGCTGTGATGTTTCAACTACCCACCCACCAGTTACTTTGTAATAATGCCACGTAACATACCAGGGTTTCGCACTTCTTTACTTCGCTGAGTATTGATTGGCTGACGACTGCAACTAACCGACGAATACGCGGGTCCGCTCAAGTAGTTTGCTTCTTTACCTTGGCGAGACCCGCGTATTCCGTGCGCATTTTATTTACATTATATACGGGTGGGTAGTTGAAACAACACTGCGGTCTCTTTCATTCTATGATGTCCTAGTACTTTTCGTGACGCAACATTTCAAATGTTCAATGTCCATTTGATTCTTTTAATATATTATAGAGTGCACTGAAGATTTTTTTGTCTGACTGTACTATTTTTGATTTGAGCCTTATATTTTATGAGTGGTCCCAGTCGCCGGAAGAAAAATATTTAAATTAAATCCATCCGGCGACTCACACCGCGGATCAGTTAATTGCGGTCCCAGTCGCCGGAAGCCTCCATTTTTGCTATAGGCCTTCTCCAATTGCATACATTTTTTTTGTGTTTTTAAACGGTTTTTTTGTTTAAACTTATAAAACGCTTAGTATTGAATGACTGACGGATCAACGCACAGCCTAATTAGTAGGTAATAGTTGATCAAAACTGAGAATGTGTTCTTTGTATGACGTAAGCATCCGAAAGGATTTTCCGAAATTCTACTCGTAAGTAGGTGAAAAAGGCGGGCAAAGTTTATATAAAACTGTCATTTTTATAGCCCACGCAAGCCGCTGGCGGAAAACTGGTATAACACGAGATATTCTTGCAATAAGCCCTTACCGGTCAGTGTTTTTTGATGACGTAGATACGAACTCCATAATTGAAACCACAAGTCTAATTTCGACTCACGTAAAAAGTAAATTGATCAGTCGTCATGCAAAGTTCAAGGCAAAGTTCTAGTTCCTTTTTTACATTTCCTAGACTCCTGGTAACCGCGGCTTTTATTGCGTCAGCCTGCCAGTTAAAATATACGCAGTTTACAAGCTGATTTTTCTGGTTAAAGTATTCAGATAGATTTTTACGTACCTAGTGTGTTTTTGAAATACCATTTTTGTCTAATTCCAAAATTTAAACCCAGTAGCAGAGAATCGCTCACTTACTTATATATATTCTCCCACTGCTGGGCCTCTTCTCATACAGAGTAGGTATGATCATTGATCACCACGCTTGCTCAAGGCGGATTGGCGATTTCAAACTTTTTAAGTCCAGGTTTCCTCACGATGTTTGTCCTTCACTGTTACTCAGTGATATCTTAGATATACTTAGAAAGTACATACGATTTTAGAAAAGTCACATTGGTACTTGCCAGGTTTCGAACCCGCACAGTCGTACACGAGAGGCAGGTGCCTTAACTACTAGACCACTAGGAGTCTACGACACTATCCTTGCTAATACTTAATAGCAATTAGCCAGTGAGTGCTTAGCGTGATGATATAGCCTACAGCCTTCCTCGATAAAAGGGCTATCTAACACTGAAATAATTTTTCAAATCGGACCAGTAGTTCCTGAGATTAGCGCGTTACAAACAAACAAACTCTGCAGCTATATATATGTATTAGTATAGATTTCAATCACTAATATGTAATAGACAGCTATGTTGAAGTATATCCGCTTCTTCTTTCCATAACACCAAGAATCGGTGAAGGGTGGATCTTTTAAGGACGCTGTCATAATGTAAATTTGACGTAAAATAGTACTAATTTATTTACTCTATTTCCAAAATTCATTTTTGTAAGTTTTTTTTATTTTTACAAAAAGAAAGACAAATTATATATCTAGAACACAATGTCACGTACAATGTCCCTTATTTAAAAAATCACCTGTATACAATTGTGGTTTATATCTCAGGTAAACGTGAGTCAGCGTAGCGCAGTAGCGGTTAAAGTGCGTGTAGTGTTTCTTAGAATATACTATTGTGGTCGTTTTAAGAAAGTATTTGTAAAAGAGATCACGTCACAATGTTTATTTAAAGATTTGTAGGTGCAGAAAAGGTTAACAACATTCGTTTATTTTATACACTCGACCTTTTTTATTAAACCTAGTAGCTCCTATCGAGGAAAACTGGTAATCCTACTCATTTCATTTTAAGTTTACAATAACTTTGTTGAATATAAGACAGTTCATTCGAATTATAGTCCCAAGCACTCCCAAGTTTCAAAGGAAATTATACAAGCTACCTACCTCCTATCCTACTTCACTATCACTACATAGTATAAAACAAAGTCGCTTTTTCTATCCCTATATCCCTATGTATGCTTAAATCTTTAAAACTACGCAACGGTTTTTTATGCGGTGATGGGTTTTTTTTAATAGATAGAGTGATTAATGAGGAAGGTTTTAGTATAAAATTTGTCAAGTTTTTGTATCCATTGGTTAAAATATCGCGGGCGAAGTCGCTGGCGGGAAGCTAGTAATATTATAAATGCAAAAAATGTGAGGATGTATAAATGTACGAGTATGTATGCTTGTTACTCTTTCACGCAAAAACTACTAAATGGATTTGGATGAAATTTGGTTCACACATAGTTTATAACCTGGATTTATACTTAGAATACTTTTTATACGGCTAGGATATTATAAAGAGACAAAAATTTTATTTAAAAATTAACATCTAGAACTATTAATTATATTCCAAAATATCTTCCACTAACAAAATGTTATAATTAATCAGTTACGCTTCTCAGACAGAACCCTAGTCAAATCTTGAAAATGATATACATAATATACATATGTATATAGTACAGTGGGCCTAGCACGAATCACAATTGGAAAAGTATTCGTATACGCACGATTTTCGAATGCAATATACTCGCTTCTTACGTACTATTTATGACTTTAACTATATCTTTGAATACTGCAAATTGTTATTTATGGATTTTAAAGAAAAAAGTAATGTTTTAGCATGGTATACGATGCGAAAATCGCTAACATTAACGTTACGATTACATTAGTGCGTTCGTTCTAGGCCCACATGTGTAATCCCAAAGGCAGACATCCATTCGCCTTACGTAGAATTACCGTGCCTGTAATATATCGATCACTTTATTTATTGGTACGTATATATGTACAAGTAACATGTATTATATATACCTAGCTTCCTAGTGATTACCGCGGAAAAGTCTGGTTTCCCAAAGTTCCAACGTTCTCTAATGATTCAGATTAAATGATTTCTCATAGGTTGAGATCATGGCTGTCATTCAATTGTACATATATAGCAATATAATAACATATGTATCCATTTTTTATTTATTTAGTTATTAGAATTAGCGGATGAGATGATCAAGTTTATGAATAAAAAATGTGTGAGTGTGCATCGATAAAATTTCCATATAAAATATTTATCTTGGATTGAGGAAAAAACTGTGAAGATCTATATCACGGCTTATATGTATGTATCGTAGTAGAATAGTATTCAATGTAACCTAGCTTTTTGCCGCGGATTCACATGTATATCTTGAGAGAGCTAATTTAACTTGATAAAACTATCCCTTGTTCTTACCCAGAATTCTAGCTATCTCCATACCAAATTTCATCCAAATGCGTTAAGCTGTTTTGCTGTGAGAGCGTAAAAGACAGACAGAGTTACTTTCGCATGTATAATATTAGATAGGAAAAGTTGGTTGGGCGGAGCGTGACTGAGGGCGGCGCTGAAGTTAGTTTTCTATCTAACAATAATAACAGAGAATAAAGTCTTTGAGTCACTAACACCTTAAGCAAATACATCATGATGACAATGCTTTGTCCTCAATGACTGGCGGATCAACATGATCATCATCAGCCTATATCGTCGCACTACTGGGCGCAGGCCTCTTCTCATACAGAGAAAGCATGAGCATTAATCACCACGCTTGCTCAAGGCGGATTGGCGATTTCAGACTTTTTAAGTCCAGGTTTCCTCACGATGTTTTCCTTCACCGTTAGTCAGTGACGAAAAAAAAGAAAAATCATATTGGTACTTGCCAGGTTTCGAACCCGCACACTCGTACACGAGATACAGGTAGACGCTTAACCACTAGGCCACCACGACGGACGGATCAACATTCAGCCCAAACGTGATCGTAGAGACCTGAAACTTGGAGAGCGTGTTCTTTTATGACGTAGGCATCTGATAAGAAAGAATTTTTCGATATTCTACCCCTAAGGGAGTGAAAAAGGGGGGCAAAGTTTGTATTGAAATCTCTCATTTTTAATTTGAATTCGTATCGTTCACGCGGGCGAAGCCGCTGTCGGCAAGCTAGTATAATAAAATAATTCTATGAATAACGAGGTATGTGTTTCCAATAATGGCAATCCTTTTTACCACAAAATGCAACAAACAAAAGAACAACTAGAAAAGGACACAGAGTAATTACAGCGTAAAGAGTTAAATACCAAATGAACAGTAGACTCATTAATTGTCTTCACAGAATTCCCGTAGGTACTCTACTCTACGTCAGAGTTATGTAACAGTTGAAAATGACACCAATTGTACTTGCGTGTTTGTGAACGAGATGAAAATGTTCTGATATACGTCATAACGTGGTGTAACTGGGATATACTTCATCTGTGAATTGAGTCATCTGTGGTCAATCAACTATAAGAAGTTAGAGGAAGTTTCTGAATCAAAAAGTTGCTTCAAAGATCTTCGACATAAAAACGTTTGCATCACAAAATAATAATTCACTTGTCTAATGATTCATCTATTACAACTGGGAAATCAAAAATCCCAGAGTACCTATATTTCTTTTTGAAAACATATTTCTGTCTTCTGAAGCTGAAGAGAGAAATAGAATATTTCTTTTCTAAGCTCAGGAACTACTGGTCTGATTTAAAAAAATCTTTCAATGTTAGATAGCCCATATATTGAGAAGGGCTATAGTCGCGGGCAGTAAATAATTTATTGATAAAAAAAAAAAACTAAAAATCGAATTTTACGGTAAATTGAAAATTAATAGTTTTTTTCAATAATCTTCCTTTTTTAGGAAAGTGAAAATCTTGATATTTTTAACTACTTTCAACTAACCAATTTTCGAATGAGATACATTTCTTTCGTATAAGCGCTACTGATTCCAATTTAATTGCTTACTTCAATCGAACGATGTTATTATCAGTGTTTTTTCTAATGATGTCAAAAAGCATGTCACTACCAGAATAAAGACGAAACATCTCTTACTCACAGGTAGGAAGAAAGAAGATTAGGTAAAACCAACTTTTTACGTCATATTCTGTGGTAAGAAACTTGTGGACAGAAAAACATTACTTAGTAAAAATCCGAGAGATCTGTTGTGACGTCACTATGACGTGTAGGATAGTGGATTATGCTAGTTTAGTAGAGGATTAGGTAGAGGTGATTTTTGTGCGAATGGTAGGATTTTAGATGCAAACTGTTTAAGGTAAAAATCTAGTTCATCTTAGCGGGAGTTGATGAGGAAAATTATGTTTAATGGTTATTTTCAGTTTTAAGTCTTAAAACTGGGGTTATACTCCATTTGCGAATGATGAATTTGGTCATAATTAATTGTTCTTGATAATTTTACTAATAAATTGATAACATCAAACCTTAGAATATAACCTAAGCATCAATTAGGTACATAGAAGCAGTTAATTATTGGAACGAATGAAACAATTTGCGAAGAAGATTGTTTTTAGCATAGTTTCAAGCTAACCTTTGCTAAGATACCAGCTAGAGCTTAGAGCTAATGTCGACTTGTTAATATACTGAAATAAGCCAGAAATAAGATTAACAGTATTAATATAAGGTAAAATAGAAACGGTCTAAATCAAGCGGACAAAACACTTCTATGAACATCACCATATACAATAAAATTTACACCTAAACTTATATAATATGACAATAGTAATAATTAGCACATTTGATGAAAGATTTGAATTATCAATACATTATATTGATAAATCATGCATTTATTAGAGTATAGAGGCTAATACTAATAATGATATACACAAACAGAATGATTTTAATGTAAATAATTTATATGTTTATGTACTTCAACGAATTAGCACGTAACGCCGAATTTAATCGATGCCTACCGTAACATGTCGAAGCATTAAAAATCTACAGACGAATTGAGAACCTCCTTCTTATTGAAGTCGGTTAAAAAAGGTGATTGACGCTCCTGAACATAGCAAAAACACATAGTGGTAGAATTAGCTTTCAGCTAGCTAAAGAACTAAGAAACTAGAACTCTGCCTGGAACTTTGCATGACGACTGACCCATTTACCTTTTACGTGAGTCCAAATTAGACTTGTGGTTTTAAATTATGGATTTAGTATCTACGTCATCAGTAAAAAACACTGACCGGCAAGGGCTCATTCCAAGAATATGCCTTGTTTTATTGATAACCAATTTTCCGCCATCGCGTGATCTTTATGAATTCAAAATACAAAATGACAGAGTTTTATAAAAATTTTCCCGCCCCCTTTTTTACCCACTTAGGGAAAAAAAATCGGAAAATCCTTTCTTGTCGGATACCTACGTCATAAAAAGAACACACCCTCCAAGTTTCAGGTCTCTACGATCAGCGGTTTAGGTTGTGCGTTGATCCGTCAGTTATTCAGGACAAAGCATTTTATATGTACCTATAGATTGTCTAGATGGCGTGATCGAAGAAGTGAGACTAAGCGAGGGTTATCATGGTGTTGATTCACCACTCTTCTAAAAACTCCCGGATAAAGGTGTGATGTTGAATGCTGATTCATTTGGGGTCTCTAAAATATTACCTACTTATGAGGATGATCCGTAAAACAATCTTATCCATGATATTATTATTAGCAGTTAATTCAAAATTAAAGTTTTGAAATGTTAAAAATGATTAATCTTCATCAATGTTTAGGTACCCCTTTCCGAGAAGGGTTTTTACTAATCAATACTCAATGAAACTCCTATAGAATATTCATATTTTTTGTCAGATTAATGACTCCCATTTGACACCATGCACGGTAGATTCTACGATAGGTACAATAACAGTTTACAGTACTAGTACTGAATGCAAAAACCTTACAACACTTCGTTACGCATAATTCAAAATTAACATTAATAACATTATTTTATTTATTGATTTAATCAGTGTTTTGTAGGTTAACTTAGCGATTGAAAAGGATGCTAAAAAATAATGTATGGTCTCGATAACCTCTTTTCCTCATATCGTATTAAAGTAGAAATTAACAAAGCTCAAAACGAGGTAAAAAATATTGACCAGTAAATGTATTCGTATCGACAATAACTGCTCAGGGGCCTTACCATGACGTGCCAAAGCAGGAATAGTTCCATTGTTAAAAAGAGACGGTGCTATATGACGTTAATAGCTGTGTCTCACTCTTACACCTGAACAGTGATTGCAAAAAACATAACCCTGCTTCTGGCGCAGTCGGGTAAAATCATGGAGACTATTTTAAATGCACAAATGGTTTGCAACTTACATCATGATTACCATCAGCCTATTTTATACTTGTCCGCTGTTGGACAATGAAACATTTTTATATATCCATTATTTTTCCACCTGAGTCGTCAGATAGAGACATACAATAATTAGTCCACTATTTGTCTCTTCCTATAAACAGACTTAACAAAAGGTCTTCTTAGATATCCTACATAGATACAGTTGTTAAATAATCTCTAAAAAAATTCCATAGTCCATAGTCTCTTTCCGGAAATCTAATTCTATTATGTTATAATGTTACAAAATTAATTTGTAGTACGTTCTTATCTGCTGATAAAAATAACGGGGACCGTGTTTCCTTGTGTTATTTCAAAGTAATATGAGGAAATTATTCATTTAGGTATGACGGTATAATTGTAATGGCAGTTTTTGTATTTACCTCCTTTGCTTGATAGGCTATTACTGATAAATACTTGGCTGATCAGGTGACACGAGGATATTTATCGCTTTTAAATTAACGGCGATTTAAAAATAAAGTCTTTCAGAATTACAATAGAAATGTTCTTTATGTCGCAGCAATTGAGAAGGCCTAAGATAGTTCCCTGTGGCATTCTCTGGGCGGCATGGGAACTACCTATTGTTATTTATCTATCACTATTATTTATATCTAATTATAGTTTAAATTTGAATTTACACTATTATTATTAAAATTTACTATATTTTATGAGTAGTTTGTGAACAAATTCTTCTTCATTCTACAAAGCTTTTAAAAGGCTTATCTAAGACCTTATTTAAACATTGTGGAATCTGTGAAGTATATTCCAGTAATTTAAAATTTTAAAAGCCAGAAAATTTTACAAAAAAAATCTTTAAAAATTAACAACGTTATATTTAAAATAAGTAGGTAAAAATTTGCCCCCAAGTCAGATAAAATGAGGGAGTAATGAACAGACGGATGATAAAAAATCAATCGTTTCCTCAAACTCTTGGATTATCAAGGAAATATAGGTTCTTACTGGAAATATCGCTACAATGAAAATACATGATTCATAGATCTATCTAATATGATCTAGATTAGCATTGGCAGCTGGTCTTCGAACAATGATTGATATTGTGATTCTCAAGGCCCCTTTGTATTTGCACAAACTCTGACTATTATTGCTGGAACTGAGAAATTAATTTTTGAAGAAAACCTCGAGACTCGAACCCCGGATCTTAAGCTCAACATTCGCCAACCAACAAAGCAGTGATCAGTAATCGTAAAATCGCAGTATGAAATGTAGGTTTAGATAGCCCACCTGCGTCGGCTTCAAACACTCTGAATGATAATGTGTTTATATGAACGCATAATATCTCAGATTCGGCGTATGTACGCTGAACGGAATTCATAAATAGATGCAGGACTTTTTATTACACTTCAGGTATATTTTTGTGGTTAAATGAAAATTCTATAGTGTTCTCGAGATTATACTGTCTTGTGCTTATTTTAAAATTGTTCACTATTCTGTATTAGCATATTTTGGCTCATCATCAGCCTATACAATATCGACACACTGCTTCATATAGGCATTCCGAAACGTGTACTATATTGGCTTCTCAGCTTTATTCATCCTACTTCTGCCGGTATCCTTTGCAGATCTTCACACCATTTTAGTTCTAGTCTTATCGTGTGGACTGCAGGATTAATAACTAAACAAGTCCTAGTTTCAGAGTTTTCTCAAATTCGCCTGATGGCTTTTGACATGAAATGCTCAAGTAATCTCAAATTATTCATCAAGGTTTACTCATTGTCTTCAGACACGGATTGAGTAAAAGTTATAGTGCCTAATTACTGGCAGTAGACGTGTTGATGACCCCGTTTGCTTCCGCAGTCGCCACGGCCAGACTTGTTCCCCGTTCAAAGTCACGGCCATCGCTTCAACGTTAATGATTCACCAGACAGGCCGAAGTTTATTAAAATTTGCGGTTTTCGTCTTTCTTTTTAATTTGGTTAAATGTTCGTTGGTACACTTTTTAATAGTGTTTAGTTTTTTGTTAGTGCTTCTGACTAATGTTGTGAGAAACGATTCTAACAAATACAGAGAGTCAATTAGGTAAATATGTATTAGTTTCTACTTATAGTTTAAATGCTATTTGGTATTTCCAAATAAAATACCTATGTATAATTTTTTGAAACTGCTTTTATTTGAAGATTGTTTTTTCTGGTTTTTGCTAAAATTACGCAAACGTTCCTAAGACTAGGAGTTATGCTATTTAACTTTTTTTAAGAGAATTTAATATTGGCGTTTAACATTCTAAACTTATTAATTTATATCTCTTATATTGGTTCTTGATTTGCTTTGATTTGATTGAGCTTTCTTTCTAAAATATTTTTTAGAATCTGTTCAGTGGTTGCAGAGATTACCTACAAACAAACTGATAAATAAAATGCACTGTAGTATTAAGTAGTTCTGATCGAGTTGAGATTCTCGTGGCCAAATACATATTTTATCTCTTAAAAAATCTACGGCATCTACCTCTTCTCTTAGGATTGCTTTACCTTCAGCGGACGTAACATCCCCATTATTTACTTTAACAAATTAGTCACATGTGTTTACGTCATATATAAACTCATGCATAATCTACGTAACCACACCCTTATCTGATAACACCAAATCTTGTTTATTAAACATAAATATTTTGGCTGTTTGTGTTCCGATTCCGTATGTAATTGTTAGGCTTTGTTACGAACTAAAAATAAAATTTAGCTCCAACTATGGTTATCACATTAATTAAGAAAATTAGACGTTCAACTAAATACAAAATTTCGGTTTAGCTGTTTGACCTACAGATAGGATTTTGTATAAATAAATGCAAACAAAAATATATAGATAAAGCTGTTTCTCACAGTAACTACTTAACAAACCCGAATAAAAAGTAGCCTATAACCATCTCTAGGGTCCCATCTATCTCCGTTCCAAATTTCATCCAAATCAGTTCAGCCGTTTTACCGTGAAAGAGAAACAGAATATTATCTAGGCTGATTTTATCATAGCATTTATTCACAAAATATTTTTATTTGAAGTGGAAAACCGTAAAAGATTTCTTCCATCACTTGTAATCGGCGACAATCTGATATAACGTCGGGTTTTCCGGCTATTCAACGCATTATTGTCGTTTTGTGAACTTTGAAACCCAATATAAAGGCTGCAGACATGTTAAAAACAAACAAGTTTGTTTTTAAATTAGTATATTTGCTAATTTACAGTGGGTTTGCTTGTTTAAACGGTGTTCAATCAAGTTGAACCCGACTTTTTTAGGTACGAATATATTTTAACTAGTCTTCGACGGTATTGGTAACCCAAAATTTGGGATCTAAGTATTTTGTCTATCCTTAGATAATGAAATAAATGCAGTTGTACCTAATTAGATTAGCAAAAAATCCTATAAACGCTCGTGACCAAAAGAACGGCCACACGGGTCAATCGATCAAAGGATAAGTTGCGCTTGGTGAGGTCGGTCCGTGGATGAGTGACCACCTATGTCATACATACCGTACTGAGACTCCTCAGACACAGTACAGAGTTAAGCTGTTAGTCCTGGCTGTCATGTTATAGATCTTTGACAGTCCTTACGGACAGTTAGAAGCTAGAACGTCCGACTACCAGTCCCACTAAGGGATATCGTGTTACCGTGGGTTGTGGAGGTTAGAGAGGCAGTCGCTGCATGTAAAATACTGGAACTCATCTGCGTCCGGTTAGACTAGAAGCCGACCCCAACATCGATTTGAAAGGAGGTTGGTAGTGACAGACTCGCCCCGTATACAAGGAACTGATTCAAAATTATAGAAATGCCTCAGAGGCGAATTAAAGGCACCCAGGGAAGGATGAGAGAGGCTTCGCCGCCCCCCGCAGCCTGCGGCCCCGGGCCGTGGTTCCTAGGGCCCTATAGTAAATACGCCCCTGCCGTGCCTTGTACTATTTTCTTAACTGCTGAAAAAGAGTGAAGAGTCTCAGAGATAAGGCACCACCTCCTTAATAACGTCGCGTCATCACTCTGTGGCGCCAATCCGCAATATATCTACCGATACGTAAAGTGCGTTTGCATTTTATTTTATCGTTTCTTACCCATATTCATCTTAATCTGCAGCCTCTTAAGTAATCGGTTTTCCATTTGACTGATAGCTACTGATACTCCGACTGATATCACTGATACCGTTTATTTTTCTCTTAACATGACCTAAAAAGTATTTTTCCAATACCTTACAATGACGTGCCAAAGCAAGAATAGATTAGTTGTGAAAAAGAGTCGGTGCTATGCGACGTTACTAGCTGTGTATCGCTCTCACATTTGAATAATGATTGCAAATAAATAATAGTTTAAAAAAACTAAAAAAACACGCTTTTATTGCTCTTTTTTTATCGGATTATTGCATTGTCATCGGCCCTTAACACGTGTGCAAAGTTCCAAGTTGATCAGACGTCTAGAAACCAGTGAAAATTAGGTTCAAAGATTCCGTTACATACATACATACATACATACAACCCGAGCTAATAATAAAAGCTTGTTAAAAACGTGAACCCCTGAACTGTTACGCCTAAAATAGTAGTCACCACTCCCATAATTCATGATAGTATCAACCAACAGTTATGACACATCGTTGGCTTTTATTACGTTTATTGTTCCTAGAACCACTGTAGGTTTTTTCTAGTATAAGCCATTCTAACCTTTGTCCACTGCTGGGCAAAGTAAGAGCTCTCATTTTTTTGAAAACTTTGCAGTAAAGTTTGGCAGTTAGCATGATTAAATTGAAAAAATAAAAACTATTATTTTTTAAAGCACATTTTGTTGTCCCAGTGGGGTAATTTTGATATTACCCTGGAAAAAACCTAGTACCATACTAGGTACGTATAGAACATAAATACAAAATTACTTTGACACTGAATTACCTCTGTGCATGTGACATAGAGCAGATTATAGTGTAACACGTCGAAGGCTGCCTTATCGTTTCCGAGAAAATTCTTATTATCATTGTATGCATCTAATCGGAGTCTTTGATTTTGCACACCTTAAAAGTCTTAAGTACATCTGCATCTTCTCTCAAAACAATGGCATCTCTGGTAAACCCGAAGCAGTCTTTACTCTGTTGAATTGTAATTTTTATACCATAGTTTAAGCTTTTTTTATCTGTTCTTATTAGGTCATGTGAACCCCATCGTACATTGATGATTGATTGACTCCTTACTTCTAGCAGATAAAAAGGAGTTATTCAAAGACCATAATTAAATGGCACCACTTATTAATTATCTTCATTAATGGTACCCGCATGAGTTATTTAACGTGACCGACGCCAAAGCCCGATTTTGCTCAGACATAGCTAGTGACGTCAGAGGGTACTTTCGTTTAATGATACAGAGAATGTAGGCGCGACTTAGTGCATCATCTTACTTAATTACGGACAATAACTAGCTTTTGTTTACGGCTCTGCTCGGAAGAACGGATTAACAAAGTTGGAATGAATCTCCATTCGAATCCTAAATAAAACATCCTATATATACATGACTAGCTTTTGCCCGCGACTTGGTCCGCGTGGTATAGTGGTGCTCCGCTCCTATTGGTCTTAGCGTGATGATATAGCCTTCCTTAATAAATGGGCTATCTAACACTGAAAGAATTTTTCAAATCGGACCAGTAGTTCCTGAGATTAGCGGGTTCAAACAAACAAACTCTTCAGCTTTATATATTAGCATAATATAAATATAGATAATAGATTAATTTGCAAAATCATTTATGTACCAACACTAAAAATTATGAGCAACTGTTAATTTTAATTAATTTAATAATTACATCACCTCAACAAATAATAAACAATTAATTTAGAAACAGTGAATCACAATAAATTAACGGACCTAAAACTTTACAAAACTCGAATATTAAATGGATGCACACAGAGACGGCCCACAATGCAAGTGTAGTGAGACAAACAATAGGCTGATGTACTCGCGTATTTCAGAGAGACAGAGCTCGCACGGTTAGTCGCTTAGCAATCTGAGCTTCGAGGAGACGTTAGTGCAACACCGTGCTACTCTGTGGATTTGACGAATAAACGTTTTGTTATAACACTTGGGTGAGTCTTTTACAATATTTTATTAGTTTTTTTGTCCAGCTTTTTTTTTGCACTGAACACTGGGTTATATTTTTAGACGTTCTAGGCATTTATTTTGTTAGGTTTTTTGTCGTCTCGATTTTTAATTCTGTATAAATAATGTTTGAGGTGATATTTTTATAGCGTGTTTTTTAGTGTTGTTAGATTAAGTTGTAAGATTCGTTTATTTATAGTTCTAAACTCTATTTATTGTACCTTTAATACGACATCTTCACGTCAAAAAGAAATATTGCAAATTTAAAATCGATAGAAAAAAAAGCTTTTTCATACAAAAAAAAATCGTGAGTATTTCTATGTTAGTATTGGCGTATAATATCAATATATCGTATCATAATGAGTTCTTAAACTAAACCGATCGAATAAAAGTGCAAACTAAAGTTAACTTTACTCCAAGAAGTGAATCCACCTATCGCACAGTGCTACAACTATACGAATTGCCAAACTGTAGTAAAAATCTATCGGTTGCGTGAGCCCTAAAGGCTTTCGTGTGACGTAGCGACGGGCTCGTCGCCTCGACCAATCACAGCGTTGACTGATCCATAAAAACGTCAAGCGTGAAGCGGAAAGACCAAACGAGAATCGTACGTGAGGCAGAACGCACGCCGGTGTCAATCGGGTCGCGCTACATTCGGTCGCTCAATAAAATTTACGCTCGCTTACGTTCAGTGTTGTGTTGTTCGCATTTCGGAATAAAAAAAGTGAGTAAAAAGCAAAAAATATTTTTTTTGTATTTTTTTTACGTTTTGTCTCCCGCGGGTGTCCAATCGGAACCACTGTGTAATCGGATGCTGGATTCATTCAAGTGATATTAACTTAGTTTCAAGTAAGCTATCAGATTTTTTTAAAGTCAATTCTTAAGTGGTTTGCAAACTTTTCGTATTGGTTCCAAGTGGACATTCATAGATGGTACAATTGTAAAGTCGCAATAAGTGAATACCTATATCTTTTTTGATAATGTTTGCATTGAAAATTAGTGAGCGGTGAAGGAGTGTTTGCAGTGTTTCTCAACATTGAAGCTGTGAGCTAATGCATTAAATGTAGCGATAAGATATTTCAAATATTCTAGGAGAACTTTTGAGATAGTACTCTAGATCAAAGGTTTCTAAGATAAGATTTAAGTCGTTAATGCGTATGAATGATTGCTCACTCCTGTCTAACGCTTACGAAAGATCTATCATGTACTTGTCGTTACATTATCTGCATAGTTCTGAGTGATCAGTCAATAACTCAACATTGATAAAGTTTATTATCTCAATCTCTTATATAAATATTATCGGATGATTTGCTTTATCTTATTAGATGGTCAGTTTCACTTCTAAAAAATGTTTTAATGAGATGAAAAGTAGCAACTATCCGAGAAAATTCTAATGTTTTTAGAATATATCTTTTCCCGCTCATCGATTGATTCATTTACATTTAAATATTAATCAATATGCTAATCATTAAAAGATACATAATATACACAAAATCTTTTAAAAGCCACACACGCTTCAAATACCAAATCAAACAACCAAAGTAAATATTTAGTCGTCTACGAATAGAGGTGTAATCTCAAACATTTTGTTGGTTTCGATAAAATTGTGTCATATTTATCATTTTATCTCTTACGTGCAAAAAGTAAATGTCATTATGATAAACCAGTTATAGGGTGAAGAGATATCCACGTCTTAATCATACGTAAGTAAATCTCACGTGAACACACCGAACTCGAGTAAATATGGAAAACGAAAGTCTGTGTTTAGTTATCGCAAAACTTTAAACCACAAATATGCTTAGAGCAGTCGAAGTGGAATGCTTGTATAAATGGAATTTAGGATGAAGACTACGGTATATGTATGGGTAATACTTGATACAATGTTGAAAATTCATAATTCTGGTTCTACTGAATTAGAATATATTGATACACATGAGTCACGCAGGCTTAAGTAATCAATGAACGTTGTATGTTTTGTTCTAATCCATCCAGGAACTGTTCTAGAAAAAGAAATACTCGTTAAATATAGATTTAATTTCGTTATCGGTATCTACTGCAACTTGTGATGATTCTTCTTTTAAGATATTATCCGTTGCCCTCTGGTATTTCGTTTGTTTTTTTTTTCGTTTGTATTATTGTTCATATCCATACTCTTTCCTATTTGTACTTCGTCCTAGAATTGAAGTTGATCACTTCAAGATATTTTTTTTTCTTTTCTAGATTGATTTCGAAATTCAAATCTTGGATATTTTTTTTATTTTTCATTGCTCCCTTCTTCTGCTATTATGTGGCTTAGTTCAGTTTTGTCATGGCATATTTTTACCTGTTGACACCTTTCTCTGTGTGTGGCTACGTCATCGGATGACGCAATAACTGTTACTGTTTCTCTATGATTGTGCATAGCTGTCCTTTCTAATGCTATTGTAATTATATCAAAATTATTATCTTTATCTAGGTATCTTTATCTTGTATCGTGAGATTCTATGACAATTTCGTCAATGAAAGTTTCAAATCGGTAGTAGGTAAAAATAATTGGTAAGTTGTTGTCTCTCTCTCTCTATTTCAGTAAAACCTCCTAAACTTTATTTTTGATATTTTTTTCTTGGATTAGGTTCTTGGATTAAAATCTTAACTACACATTATATTCATGATATTTACATTTACAATGAACTTTTAAAAAGTGCATGCAAATAAACTATTTTTATTTTCTGACTGTCTAGATACTTATAAGTATTTACATAATACTCGTATAATAAGAGAATTGTAACTAAACTGTCAATTTAATTTAATACTTTATCTCTTTTCGTGAAAGTCTCAAAGTGCAGAAAATATTGCATCGAAAAAAAAGGCCAATTAAAAAGCGACCCGAGTCATTGTGGCCTAGTAGTTAAGGCACCTGTATCTGGAGTACGAGTGTGCAGGTTCGAAACCTGCCAAATACCAATGTGACATTTCCAAAGTTACATGTGCTTTCTAAGCATCTCGTGAACACGAATTACTAACTGTGAAGGAAAACATTTTAAGGAAACCTGAACTAAAATATCTGAATCGCCAATCCGTCTTGAGCAAGCGTGGTGATCAATGCTCATGCCTTCTCTGTATGAGAATAGGCCTATACCCAACGATGGGATTGATGTAGTACTAAAAATGCGATCGTATATTCCTAAAGCTGTTAATGTCCCTAACACATGACATTAAGAATTTATGAACACACGTTTGATTCCCAGTCGTGCTACTTACCTTATAAGTATACAATAAAAAGCTAATAAAACAAAATAAACCATACCGTATCAATAAAGATAAGAATGTTTGTACAAATGTCTTCAGTAAAAGCCTGAAGCACTAAACTTTGGGCACTAAGTTCGTCTTCAAAAAGACGTAAATGTTTCTTCTAGGGAAGATCTTTCTTCTAAAAAGATGTGGTTTCCATTGACCTCAAATAAATTGGGATAAGGGGAGGATGATGATGATGATAAAAAATAATATAAAAGATGATATTGTGTGTAAAAAAATAGCCTTTAGTTTTGTAAGGTTTAAACTCGACCGCATATCCTAAAAATATCAAAGTGCTTTGAAAAATAATTGATGAGTAGGTACTTGCATTATCTGTATGGGAGAAAAATATAAGTGGTAAGAACTAATGATATCTGTTGATCTAGAAAAATCCATTAGAAATTCTCACGTCTCTTAACTTTTACTATAAAAGTCCAACATTATTATCTAATTTACCTAAACAGAGATTATAAAGAATCAATGACTTTCTTATAAATTCTAACTGATATAACAAACAAAGGGAAAGTAACTCTGTCTATTACGCTTGTACTGTTAAAAGGCTAAACCGATTTAAATAAAATTTGGCACGACAATAGATTAAAACCAAGGAAAGAATATAGCATAATTTTCATTTCGAGTGAATAAAGTTTTTTCCTCAGGATGCGAGAAAAACTGCAAGAAAAATCTAGTAACATCGACATTATATATATCAAAAGTTCTGAACAAACAGACGAACAGCCAAAGCAGTTGAAAGACCATTAAATGAATAAAGCCCCATACTAGACACATAGTTTGCCAGCATTACGAGTGGGGCGGTCAGGGCGAGTTCAAACGTTTATAGCCCTTCAAGCAAATTGTTTGCGTGACCAATATACGAGGAATTGTTACCAGCAATAGAGCTGCCGTTAAGGTGTATATTTGCGTGTCAAAGGTCACATGTTTGAAAGAGACAGGTCGGTGATAACATTACACTTACAAATAATAATAATGATAAAGTAATTTTGTCTGTGTGTCACTTGATGCTTTTAGATAGATCTTAATGATTAGAGATAGAAATTTGGTATGGGGACGGATTGAAACCTGGTATTAAGCATAAAGCATTGGCTTTAAGCAGTTCCTTAAGGAGCGAGTAAAGCCGTAAAAAATCCTAGTGTAGGTATATTAAAAACCCTGTCTACTGATAAGGACGAAGAATCTACGAGAAAATAACTATCAAAGTAGGTGCATAAAATACCAATTAAATTTAATTTAATAAAAACAGACAATATACTACGTCACTCCAAATATTAAATTACAGTCCAATTAATAAATCATCTTCGAATAAAATGCCTTTAAACATCGATAAAGAATTCATCGAAAACAACAAAAGATATACATAGTATAACATTTTGCGTTCTTATACAAAAGACATCAACGCACTGAGCTCTGGGACCCCACATGGTTCGTGTCTTGGACTGTGGTCCTTCCGAGAATATTTCCTTATCGCTCCGTGGTGACCCCTAGCGAGTGTACACGTGGAACAAAACTACCTTATAATATATACCTGCATTGATCAAGTATATGTCATTCATTATTTACGAATTGCAACGTACGTTGATTTTCATTGCCATACAAAAAACAACTTTGTCTTAATTGAAATAAAGACGAATATAAAAAACTGCCGTTAACTACGACAGCATCAAAGCGGCTGATCTTATTTATTTTCGACTTTATAACGAGAGATGCAATGTTCATATTTAAATACCAATGTTCGACCAAAACCGACGCAAAAGTCGAATTCAAAATTGCGCAGTGTTTACTGACAGATAGATCGCAAAATCTATGATTTATATAATTTTGTAATAAAAACCTAAGTTACGAATATTGCTATCTCTTACTTGGTGCTAACAAAAGAAAGGAACGGAATATATCTGACAGCTGTCAATTAAAGAAAATTGCAACATTTTTATTTTTTGCGGCCAATTGTTTCTGAATATAGAAAGTACTCTTTCTCTTTCTCACCTACATAAAATCTGTAGTTTTATTTCATCTGGTCCAAAATCCATTTCAGAACTGAATCTCACTTGTATTTTGTGTAAAACTTCAAAAAAGTTGAGAAAAAATCAGTAAGTCTTCAGTTACCGTTCGTATTTTTTTTGTATGGCATCTCGTAGGTCAACCTAGAAAGTTGTCGACTGCTTAACCGGGCTTGCCTGTGAAGTATCTTAAATGAATTTAGGGCCTCCAGCCAGGGCTTAACTTACAAAACTAAGCGACTACACGCTAAGGGCACCCCCTGGTGGGGTACGGGCCTCGGCTTAGGGCGTCGTTGGGGGACGACAGCAAGGGACAGGCTGGATCAGAATATATATGATTATTAAAATCGGGAATTTTAAAGCTATTAGCTCAGCTCGCGGGCTGGCTCGTTGAGCTAGAGTTACCGTTAGCAAGGGAAGTATTCCGTTTGCTGTAAAATGGCGTTATATACAGAAAAATTTACGCGCTCTCACTTAGTTTTTAATTTAGTTGTAAGCCTTGGCTGGAGGCCTTAATTTTATTAATAAAATTAGGACCTCGCCACATTGTCCGGTTAAGGTCGAATGCTGTTAGAAGTACCTTGCAAGAGATTATGTAGAAAATGAAAAAAAAGGTACAGAAAATTTTACAATACAGTCTTGCTTACTAAAATTGTAATTTCATACAAAAGTACCATATAATAGTGGTGTTATGTAGTATTATTGTAAAGAATCAAATTCGCGCATTTAAAAAAATATATTGTACCATTAATGTACGCACATATTAATCGGAAAATAAAAACAAAAAGGAAGAAAATATTATACAAAAGTATTGCTTATTTTAAAAGAAATCATTTGGAATCTGGAAAAAATCTGATTACGAATATGTATTCAACCCAATTTTGAAGTTATGGCCTTTTTTTCTTATGACGTATGTGTTTTATCTAAATCCAATCAGTAGTTTTTACAGGATTTTGTGAAAACTATTTTAATACTAATACTTCCCTGTAGTTTTTCCCTCTTTGTGTAACAAACAAATGGTTTATGAGATAATTAATCTATTTATTGTAATGTGCGGTTTTTCTAATTAAACCGACATCGCTCGTGCCACCCATCAGTGTAAATGTGTCACTAATATGTTTTTAATTGATTTTCAATTGCAATGTTTTAATTAGTACAAGGAAATCTTAAAATACCTTCTTTTAAACTTCAAAAAAGGAGGTTTTGTATTCGACCCGTATGTATGTATGTCCGAGATTTTCTCAAAAACTACTGATCCGATTTGAATGGGGTTGGCTTTATTGTTTGCAAAAAGTTTTTTTATTATTTAGTGTCGTATTCTAGTCCTCTTTATTTCCAAAATAAAAGATTAACTAGTAAAGTCTAGTTTAAATACAAATTAGCTGTTTGCCGCGGTTTTGCCCAAATCCTAAGCGAACTACTTCACGTACCCGGATAAAAACTATTCCATGTCCTTGCCTAAGTTTCAAGTTACTTCATACCAAATTTCATCTAAATCGTTTCAGCTGTTTTACCTTTAAAGAATAACAGACAGACATAGTTAATTTCGCATTTATAATATTAGTAATGATATTATATGATATCGCATATCATATTTTAAACTATTAAATAATAAAATAATTATTATTTATTATACTCACTAAACTACTTTTATTATAGACTAAAATATTAATGAAAACAGTGTCATTTGTGCACAGGTGTACCGTAATTATTATTAATTAGAATATATTATTTACATAATGACACTAATTATATTATCAATACTAATGTTCGCTCGGCTGGTAGAAATTCGGCCATATATATTTTTTTTATTACAATTCTACACTTCTTCGCAAAATAATCTTTAACTATGCTGTAAGTCACACACTTCCGTGAGCGCAGTATTCAAAGTTATCGCTTCACGTAAAAATTTAAACTGAATGAAAATAAAGGCTTAGAGATATAGAAAAAAAACCATTTATAAAATCCATACTAATATAATATACTACTAGCTTCTGCCTGTGTGTAAAAACCGCTGGACAGATTTTAATAAAATTTAGCACGTTAAGGGTTATGTTACACCGCATCTGAACAGCAATTGTCTATCAGATTAGTTCATAATACAAACGAAATTTGTCTTGAATTATCTATCAGATAAGTTTAACCGGCACTTATAGGCAGGTGTTATTTTTTTTCGGATGCTCCCGCCGTGGGACGAGAGCGAGTGTCAGATTCTTAGTGACTAAAACCCATCCATGTATCCTTAGCTCTTTACGTTTGGATGGCGGTAACTCTTTCGAACATCAACAAAGATTTAACGACAAGATGTTATCGGTGTTCTAAAAATAGTTTCTTCAAAGGCCCTACAGTTGCATTCACCAAAACAATCTCCAGGTGCAATGTCGCGAATGCATTGTTTTATGCAACTTTGTAATTTGTTAACTATTGGTTCAGTGACTTATCGACAACTTTGATTACAATGTAGACCTAATAAATGTGCTGCGTGGCTGTTCTAAAGAGTCACCTTTTTTTTTTTTGTGTATGGCATCTCGCAGGTCAACCTAGAAGGTTGTCGACTGCTTAACCGGGCTTGCCTGTGAAGTGCCTTAAATAAATTTAGGGCCTCCAGCCAGGGCTTAACTTACAAAACTAAGCGACTACACGCTAAGGGCACCCCCTAGTGGGGTACGGGCCTCGGCTTAGGGCGTCGCTGGGGGAGGACAGCAAGGGACAGGCTGGATCAGAATATATTTTGATTATTATAATCGGGAATTTTAAAGCTATTAGCTCAGCTCGCGGGCTGGCTCGTCGAGCTAGGTAAAGAGTCACCGCGGCGACGAAACACAAAGGCAAAGGAAGGAACATGGATGGGTTTAAGTCAGTAAGAGTCCGACACTTCCTCCCACTCCACCCACAGCGGGAAGTGTCATTTAATGATTTCCCATCCCTAAAAAAATACCTAGTAAATGTCGGTACACTCAAGTTTAGATGTCGAATTTAAATGTTTTCTTATGGTGAAATCAACGCTTGAATCCCTTACTCCGATAATTACTGATTTCTTATGGTGTGCAAGAAAGACTATTAACATTTGTTCTATTTACTAGCTGATTTGGTAAACTTTAAACATCGTTTTTTTTTTCAAGATTCGGAAGTTTTAATACTTTGCAAGTAGGACTGACGACAAAGCCAACAAATCAAAGATCATAAAAATCAGCCCAGCCGTTCTTGAGTTAGTTGTAGCTAACCTTTTTTTGTTTTAGATATATCTAGACCATATTGATACTGTTCATCTGTCATCAATTCCTTGATTAACCCTGATAGTTGAAAAGCTTTTATCATCCATCATTCCTTGGTGTCAGTGAAGAATAGCAGGTATTCACTACGACGTTTAGCTGATGGTGATATATGATAACGGGTACAAAGTCCTGTCAAATGTGACCCCGTGCGAGGTCAGGTTGTTCAACTCAATGAAGCTGTGTAATTAGATATTATGTCGAGGCTTTGACCCTGTAAAATAATCATAGGATTATTAATAGATTTATGTATAAGAGTTTTAGCTTAGCTGGGCAAGTAATTCATCATCAAGAAGACATTCATAATCTAATCTTTACCGTCCACCATTCTCGTGTCTTCTAAATGAAATACTCTTTACACAAAACCCGTTCAAATCAACGGAACCCAAAACCTCTCTAAAACAGCCATTATTAATATTACATTAACGATTCAATATTTAATTTAAATTAATTTGATGTTTAACATTATTTATATTATTGTTCCAATATTTGAATATGGCTGAACACCTGTGTGTAACCCGATACGGCCGTCGGCGTCGGCGCCGACTGACCGTAAATTGACCATTAATTTGACCATAAACAAAATGTTTTTTCGAATATCGAATGTCTTTTGGGACGGTCCTTCAGGTAGAGATACGGCGGAGGTTTCATTGATGATGAATTTCGATTGGTAGATGCTTTATTAAAAGCATAAAATCAAGCTCATTGTACCGATCATAGATATAGTAAATAAGGTACCGATGAACAAAAATCAAGCATACCACCACTGGTATTATATTAATCTAAAATGAATATCAGGGCAATATTTAGCAAACATAAAAAGATTGGACTAAACAAACAGGATTTGGTATTATCAGAAAATAATTGTACCTTAAAAAATACTCTAAATATAAGGCAAGTTTAGTAACTTTTTATTCTAACTAACCTACACTAGAGCTTCAGTTTCACATCCGGCAGCCTTTGACATGAAATACATATTACATAATATTGGTGAAATAGTTTTATGTCTGAAGAAAGACAATTCTATAAGCAAGAAAGCGACTTTAAAAATGCCATCGAATTCTATGACTATTCATAGTACATCACTATGAAAGTATCCGATGCTAGCTGTCCATTCAACAGAGTTAGTCTACTTGTCCATAGCTAGTATTATCTATAGCTTCACACGCTAAGCACTAAGCAGTAAGCCAACACCACAGCTATATCATTACGCGGAAGCGTCAGGTATGTCGGCAGACATTAACATTGACACTTGACCTATCCTACGTGCGTTAAGGGTACGTGTCTTAACGTTAATTAATTGGAATCGTGTGATAGTTTTGATCTATAATACTTTTAAAGACATCTCTATACATATATAAAATGCTTTGTCTTGCCCGCCCTTCACTATTTCCTATGTGATTTTGCTGGGAAGAAGAAGTGGCGCACCAAACTCCCCAGCAACACATGTCTGTCTGTAAGGTTTGAAGAACCAGGTTTATACAATATCAACGTTAAATTATTGTAAAACGTACATTTCATTAGATAGTATTTTTAACATGTTGACTAGCAGACTCCCTTAGCACTAGGAATGAATTACTTAAATCAATTATTTACTCGTATGTAATAATATAACTAAAGCCAGTCAGTTATTCATTTCTTGTTTTGTTTACGGGATTTATTCGCTAATTCCTCATTATGATATTATTCATGTTATTATGTGTTAGGAGGAGCTCGTGGCTAAGTAACATCCGCACGGTTCGACCGATCAAAGGTTAAGCTGCGCTTGACGCGGTCGGTCCGTGGATGGGTGACCATCTTTATCATAGCGAGACTCCTCCGTGCCTCGGAAAGCACAAAGCACGTTAAGCTGTTGGTCCCGGTTGTCATTTATACATCTTTGACAGTCGTTACGGGTAGTCAGAAGCCAGAAAGTCTGACAACCAGTCTTACCAAGGGGTACCGTGTTACCCGGTAACTGGGTTGTGGAGGTCAGATAGGCAGTCGCTCCATGTAAAACACGGGTACTGAGCTGCATCCGGTTTAGACTGGAAGCCGACCCCAAAATAGTTGGGAAAAGGCTAGGCAGATGATGATATTATTCATGTTATTTCAGTTTCACAGATCTGCACTTTATTGAGCATTTCTTTAGATGAAATGCCTCCTAATTCCTAGTACAGAAGTAAATTTAAATCAGAAACCCGTTGATAGCCGCGATTTTCATCATCTTAATCGTCAGACCGGCTCGGGCAGGCTCGGCGGCACTCGGGGGTACTCGGAACGAGCGCAAGAGTCGCCGTCAAGTCTCGTTCAACTCGCTACTTAAGTTACAAACCAGATCTTGTTAAGTTATAGTATTTTATTTTGTAATATTATTTTCTTATAACGTGATATTTCTTTATAACAATATGTTAATGGATTTTTTGTTTCATCTATTTTTAAAGTAGTTATTTTTAGGTTTAAATTAACTGAACAATAAAACTATGTATAATTTGACGGTTGTTACTCAAGCTACATACAGCAGGAACTTTGATATTTATCTATAACAGAATAGAATATTTATCTATCTTCTTGTTCGATCAGAGTTCACCTTACTCCTATCCTCAAAACTCTTTAACTCTATTTAAACTCAACTCAATTCCCAAATCATCAAGACCATTAATATCCCAAGAGTTATAACCCATGAAAATAGAATTATCAAAGTGAGTTGACATAATAACTTTCTCATCGCGTCCATTGCCAACATTTTACTGATTTCAATGTTGCGACGACCACAAACGAATGTACATTTAAACGAGGTTACTGTACATATTATATTAGTTCAAAAGAAAAGTACATCCGCAATGAAGCTGGGTTCATTTATAAACTGTCTTAAACGGAGATCAAAAATAAATTGTCAACACAAGCAATTAAACACCTTGCGATGAAAGGGACAAAGTTTAAAATGTAGAATACGGGACCTCAGAAGCCGATATTCTCATTTAAGATTATACAGAATAACTATTAATTTGTTAATTAATGGATATTACTTGCAATGTTAGATTGTAAGGAGAAAATCTTCTTGGAACGGTGGAAATAATATACTATATTGTAAAGATACAATTTTACTCATTGATGTAGAAATCAAGAGAAGAATAAAACTTCTTACTACTGATTTAGTATTAAATTAGCTTCAATGCTGCAATGAAAAACGTGGCAATTTGTATTAATTGAAAAACCATCGGAAAATCTTCTAAAGTATACCTCTTTTAGACTAGAAAATTCGTCACATTTTCTTTCATCCTAACAACAATAGCTTACTTCCAACTTAAATGCTATAAACATTACATTTACCAAGCTAATCATAATTATTAATTACACGTAATGTAAACGAGGAAGTGCCAGGCCGACACTAGAACATTACACAAATAGTTACCCATATATTCACGCGTAATCTCAGGAGGACTAAGCAGATAAAGAATCTCGTTGATTGCCAGTAATTAACACGGGGGCTTAGTGAAAGGTGGTACATATCTTTAATTAGATCTCCAATGTTGTTTTCCTTGAGAACTTGGGACCGATTACTGTGCCGTCAAACTGCAATCTGATCTCAATAAGTTATGAATATTTTCACGTAGACTTCGATATGGGTAGCTGTGGTATCGATGGTTATAGGGGTGATGAAAACTGAGGGGAAAGTTACGGGTGACCTTTGAAAATCGACTTCAAACGATACATATAAACACCAGTTAATCATTAATTAAAAAAATACAGAGATGACTAGAAGCGACGCAATTAAAAAAAAATATATAACATAAGATCAGGGGCCGCACCACTACGAGTTTTTGCAATCACTATTCAGGTGTAAGAGTGAGACACTGCTACTTACGTCGTATAACACTGTCTCTTTTTCACAACGAAACTATTTCTGCTTTGGCACGTCATAGTAAGGCCCCAGTTTGCCCTGAAAGATTAGGCGATAAATCATACATCTTACCAATGATCTTGTAGATCCTTTGAGAGAAGCCTGATTTCGAATTAAAAATGTCAAAATTCAAAATTCAAAATTCAAAACATTTATTTCAATTAGACCATTTACAGGCACTTTTGAATTGTCAAATAAATAAATAATTACGAGTCAGTCCGTTAGTCAAAAAAAAGAAAAATTGAAGCTATTTGCCCGTTCCAAAGCGTAGATTCCTATGGAGAAGAACGAGCAAGAAACTCCATGGTTACTCTTTTTCAACGTGTTATAGTTTACAATATTTGTTTTACATTTGTTTTCGAAAAAAATGTGAGAACAATGTACAGGTTATCTGAATCGTATCTAATATAATTAAAATACAATTTAAAATGCAAATGATGGCAATTTCGAGATGACCAGTCCCGACTGACAGCGCCCGTTCACGAACATGACGCGTGCATCAGCACCGCCTAACTCAACCATTTTGAAGGGAATCAAGCGATCCAATACACGCGCCACCATCAGCAAGACTTTTTAGCGAGCATGACATACTCTCAACTGCCAGACTAAAAACGCTTAAAACTGCTGTAATAATAGCTGTAAATAGTTACATAGTACTCACATGTACATCAGTGAGAGAGAAGTTAATCCAATTTAAGACAATCCAATATGAAACGAATGTTTTACAAAGCAAATTATTTTGCAAATAAGATAAAATACTTGAGGACAAAATCTGTAAAATAAAATAAATAAATAAAATGTCATTCCAAACATGTCAATAAGTATAAATAATAAATTAAAAGACGACAAATAATATATTCACAATTACTGATATCATTAGTTAGAACCAAGTGGCTGTGGAGCAGGACCAGCATTAAGCCAAGCATCCTTGTCGGCAATATAATCTTCCAACCTGTAATATGCCTGACTACATAGTGTGCGTTTTACACATAATTTGAATTTTGTATCCTCTAACTGAAGAACATTTGGAGGTATTTTATTGTAACATTTAATACAGTACCCCATAAAAGACGAATGGACTTTCGACAATCTGAATCGTGGTTGAATTAATTTGTTACCATCTCGAGTGCTATAATGGTGTCTTTCACATCTTTTACTAAAGAGATGACGATTTTTCCTAACATACATTATGTTCTCATAAATATATTGGCATGGTACTGTCATGATATTAATTTGTTTAAATAATTCCCTAAGAGATTCGCGACTACGAAGATTATAAATAGCTCTGATGGCTCGCTTTTGCAGAATAAAAATTGATTCAATTTCTGCAGCTCGCCCCCACAGTAGAATGCCGTAAGACATAATGCTATGAAAGTAACTAAAGCAGACTAGTCTCGCGGTATCTACATCTGTTAATTGACGGACTTTTCTGACAGCGTAAGCAGCTGAACTAAGCCGTCCTGACAGGGAAGTTATGTGAGGATTCCATTGAAGCTTTGAGTCAAGCGTAATCCCTAGAAGTTTGTATGTCAGTTTCATACAAACTTTTTCTCATCCTTAGGGTTAGAATTTCGGAAAATCCTTCCTTATCGGATGCCTAGGTCATACAAAGAACACACTCTCTAAGTTTTACGTCTCTACGATCAGCGGTTTAGGCTGCGCGTTCATCCGTCAGTCATTCAGGACAAAGCATTTTATATGTATAGATTACTGATGAGACCATCGCAGTAAGTATAGTACTGTATTAGTATAGTAGTGTAACCGTATATCAACCTAACAGGACATTACGGTAGCCATTCTCACTTGTGTCTCAAATACACACCACAAAGTGTCGTCAACCTAAGCTGTAAGTTGTAATATTATAACTTATTCGTGCTCCTAACACTACAATACTCCGTACGTTAAGTTGTCGAACAACACCATTGCACTTTGAAAGTGGTCATTTATTTCGAGAGCAATGCTAAAATATGTTGTTATGTGCCAACCTCATTGTCACTTTAACTATTTTTATGTATTAGACCTCATTTCTAGACTAGTCTCTTGTTAGGCTCGTTGCACACGCCCGACATTGAAATGTTCGCGAACTTAAACAAGGTTTATTCTGTGTAAACTGACAAGTTGGTGTTTGGAAAATAATTTTGTAACAAGCTGTATAACTTGTTGGTTTATTGAAATATTAACATATTCTATTATAATTGGAATTATAGACGAAAATACAATAATTATCTGAAATATCTATCCGCGTCTGACACGGCCGTTAATCGGATTTGAGACAACTCTGACACTAAGGCATGTTAGTTTAGTAAAACTACAGCCTATACGATGAGAAGATTTCACAAATACGTACCTATAATTCAAAGATAAAACTACATCAATAAACAGGCAATTCTCATTAACGAACCATAAATAACTGAATATGCCATGAACGCTTTTAAAACTTAACGATCCTTTCCATCAAAGACGTCAAATAAACTCGGAGCTAAGACATCATTGCACTTTAATAAGCATTCGTTAACTGTGACTAAGTACAATCTGTTAGTCAATTGTCTGTATGACTGTTTTCACATACTATAAATAGATTGTGGTACATTTGCGTATTCTTGCTATTTATACGAGTAAACTCAATGTTGGGAGTCTTTTATTTTGATTGAAAAACATTTGGAGGGGTTTACATTTGTCTTACAGATTTTATACTATAGAGGATAAGTTTGTGAGGTTGTAGGTAATCTCTGGATCTACGGAACCGATTTAGATAAAATTTGGTACGGAGGTAGAGGGGACCCTGGCTTAGGTTACAGGCTATATTTTATATAATATAGTGAGAATAAAACTTTACATAAAAGTTTGTAATATACTTGAAACTTCATCTATGTTTAAGTACTATTTTTCCTGAAAGTTTTTGCTACTGGTCTTATGAGCTTTTAAGCGATTGTCGCTGATTCTTGGCCTAATTAAACCCATTTAATTTAATTACTTTCAATCAACAATCTTCTCCGTTATTCTTCAAAACAAATCTTCTCATAATTAATCAATTTCTATAAGATCAAGGGCAGTTTCGAGCTACAGCTAGTACTAGGTGTTTAGTTGCAACATGTTGGCAGCGACGCAGTAATGATGTAGATTGGATTGCACGCATGCGCCGTAGAAGGCGTCATGTTGTCTCGGTGTGTCCTCGGCTTAGTGTTGCCAACGCTCACATACGTAGCCGAGTAGGGACGCGATATGCTGGACCTTATTTTTTTTTCTACATGACCTCTTGCAGGCTTCTAACAGCATTCGACCTGCTTAACCGGACAATGTGGCGAGCTCCTAATTTAATTAAATTAAGTCCTTACAACTTAATTTAAAATTAAGTGACAGGGCGCTAAGGGCTCCCCCTAGTGGGGAGGACAACTAGGGACTAGCTGGACATATGCCCGCGTCCGAGGGAACTACTTAATGCACCCGAATACCGTCTCTAGGTCCCATCTTTCTCCGTAACGAATTTTATTAAAATCGGTTTAGCTGTTTCTTCTTGAAAGCGTTATAAACCAACTCACTTTCGCATTTATGATATTAGTTAGGATTATGAAATTAACGTATCTGAGACTAGTAACAAAATTAGCTCTAAAATATCAATGTTGAGTTCAACAATATCATTGTTGAACTCAACATTGATATTTTATATATACCTATATACTTGTGCCCATCTTTTCAAATTAGCTCTAAAAGGTTTACTGTTTTGGTTTGTCACGGTTAAACCATTAATTTATAACCGTTATCGGGTTCACCATTAATTTATTTAAGTGTGTTTTGTTAATCATTGACAACACTTAAGTCAGAAAAATACTTAATCACGTTTATAATATTTCTAGAAGATTAAAATATTTTATTTGTATTTCAATCTAAACAATATCTTATTCTGACCATATAAAGATGTAAGAACGATTCAAATCTGCAATAAATTCGGCATTGAAAACAATATGGCCATAGATATCTGGACATTCTATTTCCATAGTCCATAACAATGTATTTGCAAATCGTTACACCAGCTTGTGTGTCATGCCAACTTACATATTTTATTATGTGACTCTGTGCAAATGATGACAAACGAATATTATCGTGTGTCTACACTATGTAACTTAAACAATTTATGATATAACTTACTTTAATATTTGAAGAAGAACAATAGTTAAGTAAAATCCTTACTAATATTATAAATGCGAAAGTAACTCTGTCTGTCTGTCTATCTGTCTGTTACGCTTTCACGCCAAAACTACTGGACCGATATAAATGAAATTTGGTACAGAGATAGAATAGACCCTGAGGAACAACATAGGCTACTTTTTACCCGGGTGCGCTAAGTAGTTCCCTCGGGATGCAGGTGAAACCGCGGGAAACAGCTAGTTATCTATACATACATATAAAATGCTTTGTCCTGAATGACTGACTGACTGACGGATCAACGCACAGCCTAAACCGCTGATCGCAGAGACCTGAAACTTGGAGGGTGTGTTCTTTGTATGACGTAGGCATCCGATAAGAAAGGATATTCCAAAATTCTACCCTAAAAGGAGTGGGTGAAGCCGCTGTCGGAAAGCTGGTTTTTATAAAAAAAAAACAATTTCAAGGAGGAGGGAGGATCTCAATTCAGCTCAATGTTTTTTTAACTAGTAAAAAAAAGTATATTTTTTACCCCTAGTATATTGTACTAATAGCCACGTACTACGAACTCGTTTTGTTAAATAATAAACTATGAAATATTCAATTAAAAAAACATGACTAGAAAAAATAACATTATTCCTTAATTGATAGAGTTTCAATTCGACTGTCACCCAATTAAAAGTAGCTACAACTTTTACTCCACCACTCTGGCCGAGCCCTTAGGTGCGCAAGCGCGCGTTGCCATCGAGTCTGCCGCAGTCACTCACACAGACACAAGTATCGTCGCGCGTGAAACCCGATACACACACACACATACACGTAGGGAAAATCAGCGAACTGCAGCTCCGAGCCAACTTGCTTTACAAAATCTTATGCCGTGCTGTCCTCAACTTAATAGCATCAGATTTAAAAACTTTTTGTTAACTTAATTTGACTTTCAGACTGGCTGGCACATTGTACAAAAATAAAAAATATGGTATGGTGCTTTGTTTATGGTAATTTTTACAATTTTCGAATACAGTTGATTTCAAGCATAATTTTAAATGAGTCTGGTTAATATTTTTAAGTTTTCCTTCATTGTCGTATATAAAGAATTTATTGCAATATCAAAATAGGTTGCCGTTTCAAATTCCAAAATTCAATTATATATTTTTCGTATATCCACAGAAATCTAATTTAGGTATAACTATAGTATTTTTATTTAATTAATAATTTCGAGTTTGTACTACGTACGTTGTGTTAGTCAACGTCCACATATCATATTTTATGTATATTATTATTTCCTCGAGTTATAAAAATTGTATTACGTCTGCATTAAACATTGCGGTGTCGGTTTCAATTTATTATTTTAAGGTTTTTCCTCTTATATTATTTGTAAACAGGTGATATTTCTATACTATGGTCGATGGTTTTTGAGCTTACTAAATTAAAAACCGTAAAACAGCTACTAGAATCTGTAATGGTAGTCAATTTGATTATTTTTTTACTCGGAATGTAGATATTATAGTAGCAATAAAAGAAAAGTTTGTCATTTAAATGTATTTGTTCTAGAAAATATTTTTTTTGCGTATAAAACTTTAGATCTTTATTCCACCCCATTTAATTTTTATCATATTTTTTGCTACCAAACAACATGATGTTACCTACGGATCTCAACTTAAGAAAAATATTTCATACCCATACATATTAAAAAAAAAGAATCTTGTTTTCCGCATAGTGTTTTAGGTTTTTATCAAATTACCTCATTTCAGGGGTTAAGCTGCAAGTTTGTATGCACACATACAAAATACAATGCATACATACATACAAACAAAGTTACTTACCCTCATGTAGTATTTAATTGATAGGTACTAATTATGGGCTTAAGCAGATACGTAAATTAATTCAACTAAAATACAAAATAATTCATTTATTACCATTGTTTCCCAACGCGATATGGAACTATGAATGAAATATATTAACTATTAATAACAATTTTACAATTTGTTGACATGTTATATTAGTCACTTTTTATAATAAATAGGCACATTGTCCTTCCTGTGATGAAGGTTTAAGTGAAGTACATAGCTATAACTTCAAGCTATGACGACAATGGGCCACTTTGTATTACCTACCCAATCTTTTGTGGTTTTCGTTGAAATTTTGTTTTGGTTATACATATTTACGTAGCAATAGTCTGTTCCAATTGATTTTACGAAAAATGTAAACAAAGTCATAACCTATTTTGTTCTAATTTTCCCACATAGATAAATAATATGGCACTAAAAATATATAAAAAAAAAACAAATTTAATTATTACAGTATCAACCGCCTTACAATGTTTCAATTCAGCTGTTGTCTATTTTTTCTTTTAAAACATTAAACGTGCAAAGAAAACTAACCAATTTTCTCACGTCTTTCGGTAAAATTTTACTGACATTCTTTTTAATTGAAACAAAATATACAAACTTAAAAGTAGTGTCTGTCTTAAACTTTAAAAAAATGCACAGATGTTATTGAAAACTACCACAGATACTCAACATGACCTGGAAATGACAAGAAAACTTTTTAACGATGCACATAGAGTAGATCCCTTACAGGGCGCGAGAAATTGCAGCTATTGGACAGCGTTCTCATAAAATCAATCGGCCTATTAAGTACCACTTAAGCTAGCTCCTTGCAAATTTATGACGTAATATATTTAAATCTGTCAACACTTATTCACAATCGCGATCGTTAAGCGAACACGTTGCTTACCACGTGTTGAACTCGAAGCCAACGCACCTATAAAAGCATTCTTCTCCTACATTTAATAATATTCCCAATGAAAATGAACGTGGGCTAAGATATTTCACACGATTTATCATCTGTCATTGTTCTAGAAATAGATTCTATTGTGTACAAACACGGCTGATGGCGGATGCAGTTTTGTTTTGACATTTTGATAGTTTTGTGATAACGAAAGGTCGTGATTTGAAGGATTTTATTAGTTGGTAACACTTAATTGGTTCTAACAAATTAATTGACAATAAATTAAGCAGAGCCTGCATTTGGGAACAGTGTAGGTTTTTGTAAGCCAAACTTTTTTTTTTGATTCGGTCTATCTTTTCGGAGATAATCAAATTCAAACAAGTATTTATTAAGCTTAAATAATTGCCTACCTAAGATGTAATGTTTCCGATCAGAATACAAGAAAGTCCTAACAATAGTTTCACTTATTTATCCTCCTTAATTCAATGCGAGGGAAGAAAAGCCCAGCGTTATCCTCAACTGCGCTTAGACTTATTGCTAAAAATACCCAATATTGTGGACGTTAGTCACATCCAGCACTAGGTTGCTAATTTCGTTACAGTTCTATGGTAGTTTATTAGAGAACATGACATGCGTCGCTTGTCTCACTATGAAGATTGTACAAATCATTTTTCAAGGCTCATGTTCTCATGTCATGATTTTTTCCCTGAAAAATGGTATATGTGTACACTTTCAGTTGCCAGTTATAAATGAAGTCCCATGTAATGGGGGCGAGTTTATTGCCAACACGTCATTTGACGGCACATTTGGCGTAGTGGCTGGACTATTGGCTCCTGCGCTGGGTGTCGCGAGTTCGATGCCAGCACGAGACAATTAAATTGTTCCCGATCTTTGTTGTGTGCATGTGGTAATGTAGGTGTGTTTATATACAAATAAACCCACTATAGAGGAGAAATTCCTGGTGTAGGGCAACACTAGAAAAAATATCCGATCGCTAATCAAAACTCCGCGATGTAAGTTAAAAATTGAGCTTTATAAATCAAAGCGTATAAATTGTTAATTATGGTCGACGTTATTAACTCACGATTGACATAATGTACCATTTATACATGAATTACTACCTCAGTCGACACTTACGTTAATTGTTGTTAGTTATCACCATGACCCCAATCGAGTCATTGGTTTCCCTCTAAAATGTAAACTAAATGTGACTGAATATCTATACATATAAAATGCTTTGTCCTAAATGACTGACGAATCAACGCATAGTCTAAACTGCTGATCGTCGAGACCTGAAACTTGGAGGGTGTGTTCTTTGTATGACGTAGGCAACCGAAAAGAAAGGATTTTGAGTCAAAAAGGGGGCAAATTTGGAATGAAACTCTCGTCATTTTTAATTAGAATTCGTATAGTGGGCGAGGCCGCTGGCGGAAACCTAGTTAGACAATAATGCTGTTGAATTTATATTAATACTTAATTGTAAGTATTAGATCTAAAATATACCTTTGGTATCTACGATTATCAGTCAGAACTTCAGAGTTGTACCATTAAACATTGTACTTGTAATAGAGCCAAATGGATCTACATACAGTTTATTTACTTTAACATTTCCAAAAATAATCAGTCCAACATCATGTAAAAAGCCACCCACTTATCTAAAGAAACTTAACACAAGAAGTAGCGTGGTCCACCACACGACTAAAAACGTGAGCACTCAACACAAGTATAACAATAACATCTTTTTATGGTCAAAGAATTGCTAATAAAAACTTGCACGCCACTCCGTGACCTCTAAATGTACAGAATATTTAATTTAATGTGATATTAATTAATATCATGTGTCTTTTACTTAAGAATGACCCAAATATGGAGCTCGTATTACGCGGCGACGATACGTCTGCGAGCGTTCCATTGAAAGCTTAAAATTTAAAATGTTTGTGTAGATATTTCGTCTATGAAATTTTAAAGATGAATTTGTATTAAAATAGAATACCAAAACCTCTCCTAAATATCTTTTCATCTTATAGAAGGGTCTTTTTTTTCGGATGGCAAATCATCAAATGACCCTTCCCGCTGTGGGTGGGGCGGGAGCGAATGTCAGACTCTTGCTGACTAAAACCCATCCATGCTCCTTCCCCAGCCCTTTATATTCCAAAGGTTGTCTGTAAAAGATCGCTTTTAGCGATAAGACCGCCCATTGTGTCACACTATGTAACTAACTTTCCAATGTTATATGTTTTTCTTTTGGTGTACATAATAAAGAATATTCTATTCTATTCTATTCTATTCCGGGGGCGCGGTCTCTTTCGAACATCCCGCATTCTCTGCTATACCAAAGTCAGCTTTCCTGTTGCTTTGCTTCTATTTAGCACGATAAAACTTTTCGTTGAACAGAACAGAACTCTAGCAACACCTCGGGTATTTTTTTCTAGGCCCGAGATTATTGAATTAAAACTTGAATTTATGATAAAAAAATATTCAAAAACATATTTTTAATGTTTATAAACTGCCTAGCTATTTAGATTCCCGGTGTACCTACCTATAAATGAAGGCCATAGTGGCATTAATCTGTTTGCTGACTAATAAAGTTATAATCGTGTAGCATTCATTAATTATTATTTATTGACAGACTCAGAAAGGGGGAAAACATGTGTAAAATGTTACATCCAGCCAATAATAAAAACAGTTATAGAATTTTTATTAAAAATTTTATATTTTAAAATCCAAATGTTTTGCAATTTAGTTTGTGGTGAAAGTTGATAGTTTAGAAAATATATTTTTTTTTTACATTTTAACTACATTGAATGCCAATTAAATTTACAGTTTTGAGGTTCCAGGTCTATTAAGAGCGGTCCCAAAACCAAAATTAGCCGAACGAACATCAGACATGTCTAAGAAAATATCGGCTATCATTTTATATAGCCGTTGATTTGTAGGTCACAAATGTATTCCCTCGGTGGTTGTATCTAGTAACATGATACGCGATGCTAAATATAGTAGCATATTCGCATCGATTACGTTACATATCGATATTTGGTCTCGATTCATTGAAGTACGCGTATCGTTTTATAGAGGGAAAGCAGTTTTGTTAAATTATTAGATAGTACCTACTGTTATTGATTTATCTTGAAAATCTTTGTTTTTTAATACAGTTTTGGACTTTATGGAAATTTATATTTGAGCTCACTTTTGGTCCATACATCTTTACAGTTCTTTTCAATTAGAGATCTTGAATTTGTTTTTTAACGAATTTTAGTAGTCTCTATCATAAGTTTGTAGGAGGAAACATATTATATTACATGAAAAACATAAAATAATAGCAAAATTATTCAATCTTATCCTCCTTTTTGATAAATCTTGAATGAAAATTATTCCGTTTCACGTATAAGTAACCTCATATTTTATTGGTGTATTCGGCAGTAAGTTTCGAAAGATTGGACGCAATAAAACTAACGCAAAGTACTCTAAATGCAACTTTTGAAACGTTCAATAAAAAGCGAAATTAAACTCAAAGAGAGTAAAGACGGTTTATCCTCAAAATAAACCGAATTTACAGTGAAAGCCGTCTGGGCACCAATAAGACATATTTACAACGCTTTAATGAAATAAATAAAATTAAACAAGCCCGCTCGGGAGCTAAAGTTAGCTTTTGTCTCTTGCCAATTGTCGGGCTGCTTAATAAAGTGGGTTTTGTCTATCTGACTGCAGTCGCTCTTGATGGTCTTATTTTACAAAACATTAAGATTTTATAACATTCAGTTCAGCCAGTTGTACAAAAAATATGCGGTTACTACGTGAAACGAAAGAACTGTCATTCAAGATCTGTCAAAATGGAGGATAAAATTATTTTATGTTCTTCGTCTTAATATGTGTGACATATTAGTTGATTTAATTATTTGATATGTCTATATATTCATATAATAAAAAATATTGAAAGTATGCTTATTATTGGACATGTTTTGTGATTCATAAAACGATAAAAGCTTAATGCAACCGGCAGTAACAGTTTTTAAAATTTCACAGTTAAAAAGTATGTACGTATTTGCCTAAAATAAATCCTTCATAACCATTCATATCTTGCAAAAAAACATAACTTCATTCAATTTCATTCAATTTAATTAACTAATATACATACAACCTATCATATTTTACGGAGTATTCGTATTTTAATTTTAATCAACAAAACGTTTCTGTAACGACTAAAATGAATTTATTACCAGTTACTGGGATGCTCCTAGCTAAACACAATTCCTGTTTAAATATATTGTGGAATTATTATTTCATTTGGTTTTGCAAACAATGAAGGTTCCTTTATATTTTTTTTCTTTTATTTTTAATCTGCATAGGTAGCTTTGTCTCTTACTGTTCTTAGCTGTTTTTCACTCTACTTATAAGTAATCTATACATATAAAATGCTTTGTCCTGAAACTTGGAGGGTATTCTTTGTATGACGTAGGCATCCGATACGAAAAGATTTTCCGAAAAATTCTACCCCTAAGGGGGTGCATGGGCGAAGCCGCTGGCTGTAAGCTAGTACAAACTAAATTTCAAGATTATTAAACTCGCTTACCGCTTCAAATTCCCCCTTCTTCCACCTTTCTATACATTGCATTTAACATCATTACGTATTCCAATATTTATAATCTCAAAGCCTGCCAAGTGTCGCCGTGGCTCAATTATCTTTTTCTCGAAGGCGTCATTGAAGATGAAAGCGTGTTTTTCCTCGGCGGCGGTACACACGATAGCTTTGACAGTTTTATATCAATCGGAAACCGCAGGGTTCACCTTCCTGGCCGGCTGGTCTTGTCACGCCCTGCGGTTGAGCCAACACAAAATACACGCGTTTACGTCGGTACGTCCAGGGATGTACTTAGGACGTGCTCGGGTGCATCTCGGATTTTATTTGCATTCGAATTCTAGCTTTTCTGACTTGTTAGTTTTAATTTTTTTGTTAGTTGCTTTTATTGGAATCTTAAATAAAATTCAGAAAATCATTTTCCAAATGATTATCTCTAAAGAAGAATATATCATACTGTCTTTCAACTGAATTAGTACGTTTTATTATAACTTTTTTTACGACTTTTATACTATCACCCTATGCGTTGCATACTTATCAGAGCCCATATTATGGCACGCTATAGCGATTCAAAGTCCAGGGAGAAAAAGAGTACTTCATCTCTCTCCCACATTAGAATTTGGGAAACTGTAACGGTCCTAGCTCCCTCCCTGTAAACGATGACCGTCTTCGAACCCGCGCCGTCTCGAGAGCCAGATCCATATCACGCAATTTACAACCACTATATTTAAACGTAGGTATCTTCATTAAAACTGGGTGGTCTCTCTCTCGCTGAAAAAACGAGCCAATAAAATGTTTTCTGGTTTAAATTATCTTTTGATCAGCAGAAGTAATTTATTGGGGCTCTAAAATGACGCTTGAATATAAATGTAGAACGAACAAATTAGTATCCACGCTGAGATTTTTTTTAAATGGCTTATTTTGGTCTGAAAAAATATTGTCTATAAAAATATCAATATAGCTAATTTATACATCTATATAATCAACATATATTATGTTGGATTATAATAAATAAATAATTAATTCAACCTGTGAATGGCAACCCACGCTAGTAAAACGTGAATGAACTTGAATTATAACATCCTCAAGATGATAAGCAGGGTTTGGACTCTCGCCAACATCGGAGAACACATTATTTTTGGGAAGAGACAATAAATATACTTAATGTATGCCGTCCAGACACCGATGACATTTTTACTAAACACGTTTATTAAACAGAGTTAAATAAAACTAGTTAGATTATTATTTGTTTGAAAATGTTTGACGTTTTGTGTGTTCAAAGAATTATGGATTTAGTGTAAAAGTTATGTAGATACATAACAGTTTTGATGGCACAAAATTATTAGATAGAAAAGGTGATTCTGATTACAGAAATAAATAAACATATAAATTTATTTTTTATTTATTTTTTGGTCCCCAGGGCTGGACGTTACTTTAAAATTATAACTTAATTTGGGGCCAAAATTTATAGAATAAGTAACTATTACACAGATTCTCACAAATTTTTATGCCTTTTTTGGTCAACTGTTTATCCGCTGATATATTTTCATTTACTAAGTATTATAAATTAGATACTGTACTTATTATATCTTACAAAGTTATTAAAAAACATTACTATATAATTTATCAGTATGTATATAAGATACTCTACTACATTATGCGTGTATTATACATATAGGTACCTTCATCTTGTATCACTCTGTCTATTGACAAAAACCGCATTAAAATCCGTTGCGTAGTTGAAAAGATCTAAGCGTACACACGGCAGGAAGCGATTTTGTTTTATACTAATTTGCAAAAACAAATACACAAGTTGTATTTAAATAGAAATAACGACACCTATTAATAAACCAGTCGCTATTATTACATAACTTATGGTTATAATATACGTTACGTAATTATTTAAATGGGTGTTTGAACTCAGTAAAATTATAATAATACTTATAAAATAATAAATATGATCTGTAAGATTAATCGATTAAAGATCAATCGTGTATTCTAGAGGTTGGTCTAAGATTGTAGTGCAAATGTTACCCGTATGAATCAGTCTTAAAGTTTATCTTGTGAAACAGAATTACTTTTAAATATTATCATCGCATTATAAATAGCTGAGCAGTGAAAAAGAAACCACAAGTCGTGTTATGATTGTAACGCGTGTTATACGTAATTTATTATACAATGACATAATATTTAATGAAGAGTCTAGAAAATATCGCGTCTCTGGAATCTTATTAGCTGGCTTGTACGAGCGATGAAGGCAATTGTATTTACGTATACATCTATCTTAAGTAATAGTTTTTAAAAGTCCGTTGCACTAAACTTTTTATCATTTATACTTTATACTTTTACGAATATCACAAAACATGGTCTCAACAAGTAGCATACTTTTAATATTTTTTATGTTATAAATAGAGAGATGTAATAGTTAAGTAAACATATATCTCATAAATATTTAGACGAAAAACATAAAATAATAACAAAATTATTCAATTTTATCTTCCACTTTGACAGATCTAGAATGACAGTTCTTCCATTGCACGTATAAGTAACCGCATATTTTTTTGATGCTGTTAATGTTTTCTTATTTCTTGAAAACCAAAAAGAAAGAGAGGTTTTTGAAATCTTTTCGAAATTAAATCATTTCGTTTCGGGGGAACCGTTGATCGTCTGAATTCGTCGTCTGCGTCTGGGCGTTCTGTTGCTAATGTATGATTGGTTAATTTTGGCCGGCAGACTACGCATGCGCGTTGACATGACTTGTTTATGCGCCAGAGTGCCAGACGGGTGTCCTCTAAAGTTTGTTTATTTTGGTTTTTTCATCGATGACTATGTTTCATTTTATTTTATTTATTCATTTTTTAAAAGCTGAGCTGTTGGCAAATTTTCTTTGATGTTGTTGCTATGTTATCAAATTCATATTTTGCGTGTTAAGTTTTGATACTTCCATCGACTAAATAATTATGAGCGAGTGTGTCTGAATTAGGAAAATACTTAATTTGGATATTAGAAAGGTTCTTTGACCGTTTGCCATCATTTCTTTTAAGTTACACATCTTCTTTAGATGGTTAGGGAGTCATATTTGCTAAAATACAAAAATGTTTGTTAAAATTTGAATAGTGACCGATTTACGATAAAAATCATACATTAATATTTACTTAGGTAAAGCATTTATATTAATAAGTTGAGAATACAACTTCTTGCATCTTAAAAACAATCATTCCTTAAAAATACCTAATAACATTTGAATGAAATATGATAGACTTTTGGCAGGAGACACTACGATACTAGCTACGTTTTATTAAAATTATTAAACCGATTTTACGTCATGTAAACATAAATTATTGTAGATGTATAAAAATAAATACGACACAATATACAAACACAGACGTGTGTCTTTACTGAGTAAGTGTACTAATGGCCTTTGATTCATCAGTAGTTATTAACGAAAATAGAATTCGATTCCCCTAATTAGACCGTAAAAAGCCATATGATATTCTCATTTCAAAGAATACACGTAAATTGTCTTTAGTAATTTATTATATTACGTGTATTCCTATGAATTTTGCGGTTGTATTTATAATACAATAGTATGTAACAGGTATAGTAATTAGCAATTAAATGACACAACCGGAACACGTTGTAGGAAGCGGACATGAACCATAGATCACACTAGACTTGCTAATTGTCTATGCCATTTAGAACTATGAATATTATTTATTAAGGAGTTTATATTATCTTGAACAAAATACTTTTTTTAGTCTATTGTCAAAGAAGAGAGATTCTAATTTTAAATTACTGTTTCTATTTATTCTGATAAATAAATTGTTAACTATGATAGTCATAGCCAGAGATACCTAGATAAACTTAATCATAATGCTGAGTATTTTTTCTTCAGTTTTTTATATGCAGTCGTTAAGAAAATAGCGTGTTTGACGTAAGCAGAGGCAATCTGACTGCATAATAATATTAAAGTTATTGCAAAACAAAGAAAAAAAAAGTTCCAGTTGTGGATTTTCTTTATTTTCTACTAAAACATGGAAAAAATATGTGACAACATTTTCTGATTGGAAAAATACCAATGGAAAAAAATACAAATTGAGGTTACATCGTTTTGCTACGCAAAATGTACGCACATATGACGTTTACTCATTTACATAATACCTTGATGGCAGTGATAATAACAATGTCGGTAATTAAAGGGTTTTTTGATACTCGTTGAGGAAAACCGTAATATAGATTAATTTTTTTATTGAATTGAAAATATTTTAGTCAAGAGAAAAACCTCGTTTTTACATTGACGTAAATAAAGGTAAAATGTAATGGTAATAACGTTGATGTTTTTTTCAAAAATCGAACTAAAAAAAAAACATTCCTAAAAAAATCTGTAAAAAAATTCCCAAAGCAAGATGTGAGTGGAACAGCTAATAAGCCGCATCCCACGTTTTCGTTTCCACCCCTTACTTTCGGTTTCAGCGAGGAGGACTCGCGTCATTCGCCTCTATTATTACGCTGTATTAAATTTATCTCTAGTACTTCAAGGACCACCTGTGTAGTTCAACGGCACTAGACCCAACCAGTCAGTCTGGTTAACACGACCGCGTCATTTACACCTGTCAAATGTTATTTTAAACGATATTCAACTTTATTACATGTATAAAAGCGGCAAACTGGACGAACGATCAGAAACAAGTTTTGCCGCCAAAGCGCCGTTTGTGTATTTATTTATTTATTCTTTTTAATCTGTATCTCGGTCTGGATGCTCGCGATTAATGCCTTTGCCCGCGAATGGTGTTTTTTTTTAATCTTCCACGGTGGGCTAAAGAATCGGTGCCTAATTGATGATCTGTAGGTTAGTCGTTACAAAACGTAGGCTCTTTTTGTATGTAATACGTAAATAATATTATGCATTTATATATTCTGAACTTCGTAGCATCTTCTTCTTCTTTGTAAATTGAATTACATTTATGTAAACTACACCAACATCAGTTTAAAACAGACAAATTAAATCTACTTTATTCATTCAATAATTCAATGTAAATTTACACGAGTTCACGGTGGATGTTACCTCAACCAAAATTAATTACCGTTTCAAAACTGCAGCCTCCGCCCATGACGCGTCGTTGTCGAAAAAAACCGTCTCTGACCAAAAACCGGTATCTCGCACCCGTTTGAAAAAAAACGAGACGTCTGCAATAAATTTCGCATGCGTTATATTATCTGTACAGTAATCAGCTGTATGATGACGTCATCCTGATGCCCGCCACTTTCTTTTCTTGCACTAATTATTGGCAAAGGTAACTAGTGCGGGTTGTGTTCACCCTACAGTAATTGGAAATAGGACTAAGTCACGTAATGGGGTAGTTTGTGATATTCGAATTTCATCTTTATCTACAACCTATCTACTTGTATAATAAATTCAATTGCTTTGCACAATGTATTTTAATATATCTACTTATCATTTAAACAAGTTTATTGAAAGATCTTCCCTCACTGCTCAAGTAGCAATAAATTATAGAACTTTAAAGCGGCCATAAACACCTCCAGATGGATTGACTACAATCTAATGCACTGAATATAAACAGGACACTTTAACTTATATTTGCCTCGTAAACATAAAACTGAGCGATATAACATGTGATCGGAGTCGCGCGCTCGACTTGTTACGTTAAAACAGGCCGGCTTCTCGAATGTTCCTACTTTCCTGCCCAAGCCGTTTTGCGCGACAATTTTCCAATACGTGTTTTTTTTAGTTGCATGACTAGGGATCTAGTTTTACATAAATAAACTTGATCTAGTCTAGTTATGTAGCATAATGGTGGGACCGTAGGGAGCGGAGCGATAATTAGTAGCTTTGGTTAGTGGTTGATTGTCGGATGAATTATGTAGACGATATTCTCGCGGTATGGTTATTATCGGCGGGTTAAACCCTTTCCGAGAATACCGCACACAAACAAATAAAAATAACTTTATGTTAATTCGGAAACTGGTTTATATTAGTGAGATGGATTTTTATATAACAAAATTTATTAATTAGATTTACGGTTTTGGCAGAGCTCATCACTATTTTAGATTGTCTTGGATTTAATAATGAAGTTCCACATTATTTTTAATCGAAGTGAAACGCATATTTATCGTATTAGTCATGTGATTGTAATATTTATTACGTTCGCTCATGGCAGATGTATGCCTACTGATATTGAGTTAGCCTATGCGGCTCACGCGCTTCGCATTGTTGCACTAACACAATATATTTGAGTCGTTCAATGTATGTTGATTCTTATTTGTTGGATGCAGTATTTGCGTAGGCCTTCGCGTGTTGAAGTGGCATGTCAAGACGCTTGTTAAAATGAAAACGATATCCCTACGTGACTGGGGAGATCATTTTTCTGTCGGCTGTAAAACGCACGTGTGTAGACTACTGTACTCTCTACATACTTATGTAGCTACATATTCTTCAATCAATTTACTTATTTCTACTTCAGCAATTTTAATTTTACTGTCATCATTGAAGGTAGAGAAAACAAAAACCGTAAATTAAAAACCGTAATTTTCCGAAACAGTTTACAATTGATTGTAAAATAAATAACTCTTTGAACGATTACTGCTCAAGCCAACTCACCTATTTCACTAAGTTGCTGTGTTGCAAACCTTTAATAGTTCAAGCTAATAAAACATTAACGTTAAACCCCAGCCAATAATTTTGCTAAATTAATTCTGATGAAATTGCTCGTAAGTGCAGCACATGATATATTTACACGTTTAGCTAAAAGTCAATCATAATCAGCAAATGATTACATCCTATCTGGTGAACGCACGCCAATTAACTTCCTAACGATTGCGAAAAAGGAAAATTCATGTAATTTCCACGACGAAGTAGTTAGGGTTGCCAGTACCAAAGAATGTAGGCAGGCCTAATAATATTTCGTGTCATAACTTCATAGTTCATGAAAACCGGATTGCACCGTTTAAAACCAAGTTGAAAAGAATCCCATGAAGCACCAAAAAGATGGAAGTTCAAGTTAAAGTAAATGAGGTCAAATTATATCTTCATAAAAAGCAAACTCGAACGTTGTAACCAAGCTTAGTTTAAACAGATCAAGATAGGTGAAATCGGCCCTACAAAAATTAAAAAACTTAACAATCATGAAGATTATAGGTACCTACATAGAGTTGCACATAATCCTTTTTAAATAAAGTTATTATTTCTTCTTTACTCTAAATTTAAAATCATATCATCTACATCTTTGAAACAATTTTTACGTTTAAAAATATTAATTTACACAGCCCTTACGTAAAAAAAATGTCGGCCCTATCTATGGTACGCATGTACGCATTTTACGCGTGTGTGCATGTAACCGGGCGCTGATTCTCGTTGCAGACTGCGAGGCGCGATCGGCTGCGCAGGCGCACGATGTACTCGCGATGAATACATTCAACACTGCCAACTAGTGCCAACCGACTGCCTTGCATGAACTAGACAGAAATGAACTTGGAAGCGAGTTCGGTGACTTTGTAAAGAATGAATGTAGAATCGATTTTATAGGAAAAGTGAATAGAACGATTCGATTGCCAGTTCAAAATCGATATCTTATTAAAGTTTGCAAAAGTAGCAGATTAAAGAAAATTCTGTTTTTTCGTTACTATTTTCTATATCTATCATATATCTGCCTAGCTTTTTCCCAACAATCTTTAGGTCGGCTTCAAGACTTTTACAAGCTTAAGTACTTGTGCTAACATAGTTGCAATCTCGTTTAATTGATATAAAGTTACCTTGTAAACATTTTAATAAAGAGATAAACGAGGCGTTAGTAAAAAATCCTTTTATGACTTAAAATTAATTACATACTTTTCAGTATTTACGTTTATTAGTGTGAAGCCAACACATCGTGTCTGAAAACCAGTCCTTCAGGAAAAAATAAATGTATTTTGTTGTCACAACGACTACACCTGATATTAATATATGTTTGAACCTCAACAAATGCAATATCTTTAAACACGTATCATATCATATCTTTCATACCGCAGTATTACAAAAGGTTGTCACCCTAACGGTATTGTATAATTTGTACCAATTAATTTTACGAAAAATTTAAACAAAATCATAACCTATTTTGTTCTAATTTTCCCACATACGATAAATGAAATGGCATTAAATGATGATGTTTAGAGCATGAAATTGACATTTACGCGTCATCCTTACGACATTTTGTTAATTTCTGTGGCAGAATTAGAACAAAAAGGGTTACGAATTTGTTTACATTTTTCGTGAAATCTATTGGTAATGTCTATAAAATCATAAATATATGTACAATCGAGTGTACCAAAATACTCAGTACAGTAATAACGAGTAATAAATTGGCATCAAACAATAGATGACGACAGTGTCTTACTAATGACACCGGCGCAGAATTACATTATACTAGAAGTGGCTACGGACGTACTTGCTATACCTATCACTTATTCATTGTTTGTAAATAGAGAGAGGTAGATATAAATATGTTTTACCCGATATGAAATTAAACTTAAATATAATGAACAAATTAAAACTCCTTTTTTTAAGTTGGCGCTACTTGAAAAAAATATCACAAATATACAACCTCCAAAATCAAAATAAAAAAAACATTGTTGAAATTAAATCCATTAATTATGTGCATAACATATATTAGGAATAAAGGTAATCAATCATTTTCAGGAACGCGATCATAATAAATATATAGAAAACATATTATATTAATAGTTTGATAAATATTAGGGATGGGATTATTAGCCATTCAATTAACTTTATTTAAATAATCAGTCTTCCTGTTGCATTTTCAATGACCTCTTCATATATGCAGTATTAACCAAGCGTATATTTCGCAACATTACACCACAGCCAGCATATCTTTACAATCCAGATTACCAGGGACACATAATCACGCCGGCACCATATTCTCTAATTCCTCGTTGACCTACATAGCGGCGCACGCGGCTAATTGTCGCTCATTGGCGGAGTCATCACGCGACGTCGACCTAGCCTGCTAATTGTTCCTACGAGATACACAATCGTTTAGACAGCTTACATAAAGAAACTGCGGTGTTTGTGTGTTCATACACATGTTTCTGCACGCCTGGTGTTTACGTAAATGTAGACAGAAAGCTTGCAAGTTCAGATGATTGTACATTTATTACCCTATTACGCAAAAACTGCTAAATATATGTGGATTAAATACTATATTTGGACCATTAGTGTGACCGATTAACGTGTTACCCGGTAACTGGGTTGTGGAGGTCAGATTGGAAGTCGCTCCATGTAAAACACTGGTACTCAGCTTCATCCGGTTCGACTGGAAGCCGACTCCAACATAGTCGGGAGAAGGCTAGGCATATGTTTAGACCATGCACTAAAAACCAACACTTCAATAGTCTAGCTGTAGACCAAAACGTTGAATTTAAAAAAAACCTAACCTAACCAATAGTTTTACACGTGCCGAATCTGATTCATACATAATATATAACTACTATTAAAGCGTCTAATAAAAAAAACATAGGTACATTCGTTTCAAAAGAATATCAAATTACATTTTCAATTCATAAAAGCATCTTCTATTTAACTAAACGATTAATAAGGTTTATTGTTGTTTTATTGTTCACAAACTGCACTGAGAATGAAAGAAAGTTAAAGGATGTTGAATTGCATGCTTAAGTCATTTTCTAAATCGAAAACAGTTTCACTTAATTACTGTAACGTGGAAATGTGAAAATCTATAATTCTTTGCTGGTCGAATCATCATCATCAACCTATTTAATATTAGTCCACTGTTGGACATCGGCCTCCCCTAACGAGTCCCAAATCCCCGGTCTTCAGTTTGACATATCCAACTTTGGCCTAGAGTCTTTCGCAGATCGTCACACCATTTTGCCTGAGATTTTGCAGATGTTTATCTTATCTAGCTCTGTTTCAATGTGAAATCGTTGACTTGATAAAAACCTCAAAATCACAATTACACACCCTGTAAAAGAACCTATGAGCTTGAGCCTAAAGCCAGCCCCTAAAATTAGCAAAAACTATCTATCTCTTTCAAAGTAAGTAATATTCGTCAGTTGAAATAATCGTCATTTTGTTTCCTAACCGACCTTGCTAAAGATCGCTAAGCTTCCCCCGATTGATAAGATTCTAGGAGATTCCAAAACAAACATGGGGAGTTGACATACTACAAATGTACCGATGTCAACGGTAATTCTCCGAAAAGATTATTTATGTTTGTTAAAAGACTTAATTGATATACTAAGTGAAGAGATTGGATCTTTTAGACACAGATGTTTTCAGTCTTATTATGTCATCTTTAGTTCGTTCAATGAACTACAATGCTTTGCTAGCGTTTGAATTTAATTATAACGAGCAATAGCCTTAAGAAAAGCCATGTTTAATTCATACGTTTTTGAAATGAACAAGGATACTTAAACAGATTCATAGATTCAGCTCATCTCTTTTAATTCAGACGGTCATTTTTAAATATAGTTTATATAGCTCTTTTGAATCGTCGCTTGAGCCCAAATCAATGAAACTAGGAAGTGTCGAAGTGAGAGCATCCCAATCAGGTAAGGCCGCAGAGAGGCCGGCCTGAAGGTTGCGCTTACGCAGACACAATGGCGGACGATGCGCGCCATACATGCTATTGTCTCTGCTATTGAATTAATTTAACGGATCGCGGTTCCGATTTTGTGATATGATGGTTATTTTACTATAACAAAGAATTAAGGTACTAGTCCAACAATTTATCGGAATCATACTCGTTTTTACTACCATACAGTTTTTGAAGGCAAATTCCAATAAAGATAGTGTTAGTGGCGTAGCTTTTAATGTAGATATTTACGAAACTGTCTGTAATCCTCTAAACTTGTGACCTAACAATCGATTAATCAAAGGATTCTGCGCGATATTTGAATGTTAAATTAAAAAACCTTAAAAAATAGAGGTAGTAACATCATCTTGATTGATCATAATTGATGTACGCGGTAACTTAAATATTTCAAGTCAATGCAGGAACGTGACGTCATAATCCAGGTATTGCGCTACCCTTTCTTGTGTAAACAACCATACCTTTTTTGTCATTAAAATAGCTATGTAAGAGATGGGAAATAATAAATATTACCCACTTATCGCGCAGGAGTTTGTGGGCGTGCAATGGTCAAAATAATCATAAAACCGAGCGGTGCCATTCCGTCTATAGAACATCCATTTAAAAAAGACCTCTTGACTCACAATAAAGATAGGAAGACCAAGGTCTAATTATAATGGATATGAGAATTTGTAAATTTTGTAAACAATATAAAATGGTAGAGTTTATTCGCGTTGACACTTATATGAAATTTGCAGCTAGTTTTCTGCTATTTTGTATTTGTAAATATGGTGGATATTCGGTAAACATAAGCTGGGTTTCTTCATAAACTCTTCGTGACTTGTGAAAAATTACGATACAAACAATATCTTATTGGTCTTCGTTATGTATGGTGACTAAAATTACCAGAAAATATAGCTACCTTTTTAGCAAAAGCTCAGCATGTTTTCATATCCTTAACTTACTTGATTTTAATAATATTATGAATACGAAAATTTTAGAGGATGGATGTATGTTTGTTAGTCTTTCCAGCAAAAACTACTTAATGGATTTGGACCAAATTTGGTAAACACGTAATTTATAACCTTGATTAACACATAGTATACTTTTTATCTAAATATCTGGACAAAGTAGCGGGCAGAAGCTAGTATTTAAAAGGGTTCTATACAACGCCTACCTACTTGGCCACTCTTGTTCAAACTAATTCGAGTTCTAGATAAACTTGTTAGACTATTTCAGTATAAGTTATCAAAGTAGTTTCCACTGCCCACGCTGTTTACTCACACGACGGCGATCTGCATCAGCTTGTATTTCTCGAACACAAACTTGCGCATGCGACGCGCATAGCAAGCAGGCTCCGAGCCGCGATGGGTGGCTGCCGGCCAGTCTGGCTTGTCCCCGTAATTGCGATGCAGAGGGCGTGCCGCGCGGTGCGTGAGCGGCAAACTGACGCACACTATCACAAACTTTGCGTAACGCCGCTGTAGCTAAGTCTATCTCACCCCGGACTAAGTTCTGAATTTAATTTGTGTGCTTATTAGATAGCTTTATAGAAAAGTTTTGTGGCTGGGGATTATTTTATGTAAATTCTGTTCTCTTTTTGATTGTTATTTCTGGCAAATAACCTTAGGTACTCAAGGTCTGCATAAAATAATATAATACGTTTTAACAATCCTGAACAGGATCTGTGCTTGTTGTAAAATACCGGCCTGAAACTGTAGAAAATTATGCTTCTATTTTCGTAAACTTTCAGCCACGCAGAACTACGCCTACCAAAATGTAAGCCACATCCTTACTATAAAAAAAAAACTGAATACTACCAACCTTCTTTTTAAAACAAATCAAGATATACCTATATAAAGTAAGTTCACTTGAGATCAAATGTATACAAAGTACCTATACAAGTATCCCACACTAGCCAAGCCAGTCTAGTTGGGCGGCAGCCGTGCAGTCTGCTATCTATAATTAATTGCTATGCACCCTGCGCCTGAGTGCGTGGACCGTAAAGCCGCATATTCACTGGCCGACAAATGTTGACCAACTATACGAACTAGTAAAGAGGCATTTATTAAACTGGCAACTTTTTTTTACTCTTTGCATTATTTTTTGGCATTTTATTTTTGCCCTAATTCGGTGGGTAATATTGAGAAATTCTTGGGCAATTTCGAGTCAAAGAAAATTTTAAATGTCTGGCAATACTTTGCCCAGGATTAGTCGGTCAATGAACAGGCTACTTCAGCCGCACACTTGCGTAACAAGCGACAGTTTGTACCGACTGTTACATTATTAATGTCCTCGTTAAGGTATGTGTGAAACGCACCTAATCATATGCCAGAAGAAAGTTAAGTTTTCAATGAAATAGATTGGTTAATGAATATTTAGTGCAGGTTAAATTCCTTTTGACTGGTATTTGTTCTTAATGGTAATTAGGACTTGGGTGATTGGATTTGGTTGAAATTTTAGGGGCAGAAATAAAAATCAGAAGTTAAAGGAATAGACTGGTGATCCCGAAAATAGGCAACAGCGAAAACTAAAGTTTAAAGCTAATTTAATTTAGTTTTTTTTTTGAGAAGGGTTTTTAGCAACTCTTCAATGAACCAATTTCATTTTATCAGACAGATATTTTTAAAAGAAATTCCAGTCAGAAAACGTACTCTACATCTTACTTGGACAGTTGCGCGTACGCATAGCAGACCAACAATCTGGTTATAACTAGTTCGTTAATGCTCTCATGTTTAATTCTAAGTTTGTCCAGCCTACATTCACCTACCGCTAGTTAGGACTTAGAGGCCCCATTTAGCATCAGTTTTCGATCGTAAGACAATTTTTGGACAATGGCTATTTATTTATTCCAAATTCAAGTCATTTCTTCAAATTAGGCTGAAAATCAGTACTTTTTGAATGTCAAATTTATAAAAGACAGACCCTAAAACCTTCAGACCTTCACCATTATCCCCTATTCCTAATATCTCCTCTTTCCTTGTTTTAAAAACGTTGTCCCTGACTATGCATAATTTCTTATGCATCTGGAGTGCTTTACCAAACATATAAATCATCAGCAAAAATTCTGACTCTGAACAATTTATTGGTCCCGTGTCGAAATCTAACCCGCGACACGCATCGCAGTCAAAGATTTGCAAAGTGCGCATACAGAAAATTCGCACAAACCAATAAAGAGTATGTGTCCAATGATTGTCTAAAAAGTTGAAGATTAATAGTTTAAGTGAAGATTGCCAATTGGCACTAACCTACAAGAAAGCAAACATTTGCAGAGTACATGAGTGAAAATATTTTAGCCCTGTAAATGATGGCGGATATTTTACATCGAAAGTTGCATATAGAAATGTTTACAGGATAATTGAAACATATTTTCACAGCTATACTATATTTGCGGATGTACTTATTTATTGCCTTTTTAGTATTATAGATACTCTGAGACCGTATTGATTTATTACGATAGTTCAATGCATGTTGTTCAATGCGCATCTCTATTGATTTCAAAGATTTTTGTCATCATTATATTTTATCGGACTTATTTCGTGAAATAGTTCTTAAATCCTGAGAATTTAAGGTTGATTTTCATTACTTTTTGTTATAATGTATTTAAAAAATGTATAACCAGTAAAAAGGCAAAAGTACCCACCCAATTTTAGTCTGCAACTTACCCACTAAGCAGAATTTATCCTAAGCCTAATTTAGGCAGTAAGTAACAGTAAAGAAAAATATACTTGTCCATACAATACAAAAACATTAAATACTCTTTCCTTTCACCATAAACCACAAGTAGATTTGACAATCATAACTTCAATATCCCATCAGTAAAATACACAAATGCAACAGAATACACCGGACTTTATCACACAAGTACGCAACACGTTGACAACTGCCATCCACGGCACCATTAAACGAGCCCACCATGGCATAATAACTTCATAAAATCGTCCATGAATCACCATTGCCTGGGGCGTCCCGCGTTACTAAAACGTTAAAGCAAAGCCGACTGTCGTCGTCACGTCACCAAAAGATATACAACAAAAGGTTCACAAAATCCAAGGAGTTGTAAAACATTTAAACAGGTACTATCTGAAATAAGCGACACATTTGTGATTTCTTTCACAGAAATCTGTCGTTTATCGATGCGTTTTTGTTCGAAAAATATGTATGGCCCATTTTTCTAGGTAAAACTTCTGGCGTATATTTTTTTGGTGGCAATGTCGGCTCACTTTATACTGATACCGAAGTCAGAACCGGTCCACTTGGCCCAATCAGGAAACGTTACGTATATATTATGTTTGTTTATTGAGACGGATAACAATTTATTTAAGTGCGTTCGCGGCGGAGGGTTAAGTAGTGACAAGATTCGACTTTTATTGAAATAAAACAATGGGATATTGGTTGAAACTTTCGTTATTCTACTAGGTACTAATAACTTTTTTAGGGCGAGTCCTTAATGCCAATTTTCTGTTGATTCTTACTTTCATAGTCATCATAATTATACACTGCCGGACTAATAAACTGCATCAATGTTCAATACGCACCTACCTTTGAAAAAAACATTTTAACCAAGTATTCCAACTTTTATACAAATTTAAATTGAAACCTATAGTTTGGTTCATTAACTTCATAACAGCGTAGTATCATTATCCCTAAATGTATGTTTGTGTACTGGAAAGGGCCATTTAATTTTTTTAAACAAAAACTTTGATGCAGTTCTTTGTCTGGGGGTTATATTTAAAAGACATGACCTAAGAAAGTAAAAACCATTTTCACTTTTCGTTGCCAAAATGATCTACAATCATTAAGGTACGAACTTTCGCACATAAATCACAAAAAATAAGGCCAGAACCACCATTAGCATAGTTTAGGACAATCACAACTCGCAATGACGTGAATCATGCCGAAGTAGGCCTCGGATGAAAGAACGAAATCATTATGTCGAGTCTCCACTCACTAAACTGTTGCTTTCCCAAACATAACGCGATAATTGACATCTGTGGTTTCTATACAACGATTGCGCTAAAGTATGATATGAATAAATTACACTTTTACAGAAATTACAAAATAAATGTTGGAATAAACTTTTATATTGATACATTTCGACAATTTCTTTTTGATGTCGTGACACTTTTCTGGTGTCACAATAAATGTCCCACACCCGTTTGCACACAGACACTCGCTAAATACACTAAGTTTAATGTGTAAACTCAGCTTAAAACTTATCGTTCGACCCATGTCGTTAATAATAGTCACTACGTATTATTCGCAGAAATATAAAATAAGAAGACCTAATGACTAATCGAATTTTAAATCAGATATTACAAGAATCGATGCGAAATTGATTCTAAACTTCGTATTTCAAATCCGGTTGACTAACTCCATATAGGTTATACACTTAAATCGATAAATATGTGATATCGTAAATGTTCGATATAGAAATTGCACAAGTTCTTAATATCCGTGTTGATTGGAAAGCAAGGGAAAGGAGCGTGGAATATGTTGTAAGTTCTGATAATTTCCTGTGTCATGTATCTATTAGTAATAGTTAAGTCTACAATAGTGCTTATGTACGTATAATATATGGTTATCCTCCATTCTGTATATCCATCACTGTATGCGCAAATCGATTCAATTAATTAATAACTTCTAAAATATCGATAAAATAATAATTGAGCAGACATCGAGATTGAAAGTATCATTTCTATCAGCTATCATTCCTAGTAACATGCTAGGTTTTCATTACAATGAAATATGATTAGTGGGGATTACTGCTACAATAAAGTTCAAAATTGAAAAACTACATTCATTCAGTTAAGTTGTATGACACGTTTATGACCTAATCACCTCCATGCCTATAATAAGTATGACAATCAGAGTCTAATTTTAGTTTCCTATTTCAGCCAGCAAACTTCAAACTGGGCACGCTGTACCTGCTTGCCGGGTCCACTTTAAGATAATCGCCCATTCACTTTGCGCTTTAATCTATCGATAGGTACTGGTTAAGGCTGAGCTTAAGTCTGAAGCTATTTTGTCTAAGGCAAAAGGACCAATTTTTGAGGTCTTACGTTCATTTGTTACAATTATTATTTTTTGTAATCGAAAACCGTTTCCAAACCCAATTTAAAATATGAAGATATACCGATACTCGGTTTAAGTAGGTATATTATACCTAGATGATTCACAACGATACATTTTTTTATAGTACAATAAAACATGGGAAATACAGCTCTTCACCTACGTTATTAAGTGTAAAGAAGAGAAGCGCGTATTTCCCTTAAACACGTGACAACACGGCCGACGCAGGCGCAGACGCTGCGTAATATTGCGCCATTGCCGCTCACTCCTTTGATCCTCCTCGCCGTTACTAAATAACGGCCTTTTACGTATTGATAATGTTAATGTACTTATTATAATAACTGTAAAACTCTGTAGGTACGGAGACTCGTTTACATTTACCTTCTTCATGGTGCGAATAATTTTAACCGCAACGGTAGCTATCTATTTAAACTTAGTGGCTTAAACTTCTTAGAAGTTTAACATATTTAGAAGGGCAACCCATATTTTCTAGGCCATATTATTTATATAACCTAGTATAAACCACTGATTAGCTACACTATCAGTCGAAAAAAATCCCTACCTTCAATTTTTCAAATTCACAGACAAATGTTTATCGAACATTTTTTTTTTGAAAAGTACTCACCATTAATGTTGTTGTTTCCAGATGCATCTAAGTTCGATTCAGTTGGCGTGCGCGGCACTGGTGGCGGTGACCCTGGGCGCGGCGGCGCCGCCCTCGTCGTCGCACCACGTCGCGCGGCGTTCCTTCTTCACCCTCGAGTGCAAAGGAGTCTATGACGCTTCCATCTTTGCCCGCCTCGACAGGATCTGTGACGACTGCTACAACCTCTTTAGGGAACCACAGCTGTATACTCTATGCAGGTTCGTTGCGTTTTGTTCGAATTCCATTTTCAAATGTGACGTTTTTCAGTTTTTTGTTTGTGAATGTGCGCCAATTTTTGGCGGGAATTTGAATTAGTTTAGAGCCATAATTATAGTTCTTACTCTTGGATTATATGATAAGCACGATTTTAAATTTTAGTGACGTTACAAAAGTAAAGTAAAAATATTTCATTTTTATGGCATAATAAAAAGAACTAATTCACAATTCACAACCATCACACAATTCCAATCCTAATGAACATGTAATAAAGTGCATTATTCCTTGTTGGGGCACAGGAAAGACTGTTTCACGACAGATTACTTCAAGGGCTGCGTGGAGGTGCTACAAGAAACCGACCAGTTAGAACAGTTCAAGGAATATATAAGAATATTACACGGGGCCGTACCCCCGGCTGGGAATTAGGTACCAACCGAATTTATTTTGCCTCTCCTTCTTACAACTTTATATTTCCTATTTCTAACTCTTTCTAATGCGTAAAGCATTCCTTCAGCTTTGGGGTATTAACAGCACGCTATATATACCGCACTATGTAACATATTATATTTTAACACAGCTATGCAATAGGCCTGCACCTATAACCTCTTATTTAATTTTAAATTGACTATTAGGAATATTTATTTGAATGGTGATATCATGTTCAAAGTAAATTACACCTTGAATAAATATACCTAAAAAAATCTCAAGGATCGTAAGTATTTAGTAAAGGTAACCAATTCTAATTCTTCTTTCCACAGCAACTTTTATCTTCTAGCATTTAGAAGCTGAATTAACAGCATGCCTTGACGCCTTCTTTTCAGCATTTTTATAATTAATAACTTTTTATGAGCACTATTTAATATAATTATATCTTTATTTAGACATAATTCTGCTATGACTTAGACAGATAACACACTAGATTAGGCTGCAACAATCAAATTGAGTCATACTTATTTAGTTTTAAAAATCTGCATTAATCAGAACGCAGCCTGTTCTCAGTTCGTTATCTGCTCAAAGGATTCTTTTAAATTAATATTTTATTAGCTATCTTGTCTTGCCTTGCTATTAATAAATCTGATTTGCCTAAATCAATAAATTAACTTTTAATTTACAAAAGGCCACTAGCTTCCTGAATATACACAAGATATTTACAAAAGTCGTTATAATTTAATATTTTGAATTGAGAATATAATTTCGTTTTTTTTTAATGTTCTTTTCAACTCTATTGCCTTCTATCGCCTGCCTCTTCTTCTACAAACAAAACCTAAATACGTGAAACTAATTAAACGTTTTTGTGTTACAGGGAGAAATGCTTCACATCGCCCTATTTCAAGGGATGCATGGAGTCTTTGTACCTATACGACGAAAAGGAACAAATTGATCAGATGATCGACTTCGTCGGTAAACGCTAAACTACAATCGCGACCAAAAAGTTCCGACGCATCTTACCGTGTAATATTACTACGCAGTTTCGTACCAACTTCCAACGCAACGGTTCATGCAACGACCGCTTTGCCATAAAGCAGACCATAGACAATGTTCCAGTTGGACATCTGCTTTCTTCCTCAACATATTCTAGTCCTTAAGCGACGTAAATAGTTTTATGTTCGCAACTAAATGTAATGTTATTGTAATTTGTATTAAGTAATACTAAGGACATTTATAATCTATTTTATGGTTTATATGTTATTAAATGTTGTAAGCTTCTTACTTAGGGAAGTGTAAAGTACATTATATCACCTCCTAGTATTGAAATTCGAAAAATTTGAGACAGCCTTTGGTGTCGATGCTGGTCATCTGTTCTGTCTCGTGAGATCCGACTGAGATTAACGATTTTATTGTCTAGGTGTCGTTTTGAGATGGCGACTGACGTTCTAAATGGCAACTGGTCGCTTACACCGCTTCCTATCAGCTTCGCCCGATAGCTGTCTGGTTCTCAATCGAATGTCTCAAAACGACAGCTGATTAGTGACGCATTCCAATCACAGTATTTAAAAAAAATACTTACGCTTTTTTATTCAATTCTATAATTCATATTATCACATTTTTTTTGTATTATCTTTTGAATTATATTTTTAAAAGCCTTACAATAGATTTTAAAAGAATAGTATTTGATTTTATATTTTAGGTAGGTTCTGAACCAATATTACTTCTTTGCTTTACGAATTTGAACTTAATTACCAAGAAACTTTGATTTTAGTTTAATTAAAACTTAGTATTCACAATCTGTTGCTAGTTAGTTTGTACGTAAATCACGCATGTGGCTTATACATCACTTAGGTTTATCTCTACAAAACTCAGGGAGTTTGTTTTTCATTTGCGTTTATTTATTTATTATTCATGTTCGTACAGAAGGACCAGTTTCACTAATTGATTAATGCTAAAACTTTCCAATTTTAAAATATAATAGAATAAAAATATATTTTCATATGACAGGTTACCTTGGTTAGTGAAACTGGCCCTTTATAAGTCATGGTAGGTTCTCATTTGTACAAGTGTATGTGTAAAGTGCGGCCGCTTACGTCGTTTTAATATAAGTAGAACCTGCTTGCACAAATGAAAACCGAACTATACACAGGTTTACCGAAATTGTGCCCTCTTCGTTTCGATAACCGAGCGAGTTTAATGATTATTTTATTAGTTAATTTCACTAGTTAGTAAGTATTTAAAAAAAGATTTATTTTTATATACTTCCGACCTATTTATTACCTATTGTTACTTTTTATTTATATTTTTTTAATAATAAGTATGAATAGAAACTTTTTCGTGCAGCGATAGAGTGTACCAGTGTGAAAAAATATTTAACTACTCATATTATATTCCTGATTTTTTTATTATCTTTAAGTTGCGGTTAATACTTATTTAAAAGTTTTCTTTTTGTAAATTCCGCTGTAACTCTTGTCTGTGTTCGAATCTCATCTTTTGTTAGTTTATTAGCGTTTCTTATGTTTCATAGACATACTTTGTAATGAATCGACACAGTTTGTGACGTCATCGTTTCGACACAAAACAGTCTGTCCTGTGACGTAGATAAAATGGTGCCAATTATTGTCAGCAAGACACTAGGTTAAAAAAAATTAGCTAATGGTATATAAACAATGTATAGGACGCGTTTGTAAAAATGAATTAGTAAATTATTATAAATAATTGTATAAATTTTATAAAAACAGCTAAGAAACGCTACGGGTTCCATGAAATATATTTGATTTGAAAATCACACATGCATTTTCTTTACACCCTAAGATTCCACATAGGAAAGTCACCTAAGCTTTGGTTTTCAAATAACGCTTAGGCTAAAGCTTATAAGTTATTCACTAAAAAAATACACTATTCTTACAGTGAATTGCTGACTCGTTCACAGAGTCCTCTATGGTCCTCCTGTCCATATTTTGGCTTTTGTCTTATTAAAACCTATGATATAACTAAGATGAATGAAGATTTTCCTTAAATCTCTAAAGCAACTTGCCGCAATTATTTAATTTCTTTGAAAATTAAGTTCTTTAAGTAGGTTCCTAAATTATGTCACAAAGACGATATATGATATAATTAAAGATTCTTTCTGCATATAGATTTTAAAATTAAAACACAAAAAAAGCTTGAGTAAAATATTCAATAATAATAACACAAAAATATTTCCTAATTCATATATTTTAACGTAATAAATCTTTGACATCAGATATGACAACGTAGTTCAGGGGATCACAGTACACAAGTATACATAATTACATTATTATTCAATTCCTTACATAATTGAATTAATTAGAAATAACTAAATAACATTTAAATTTATGTTAGTGGCAACTTTAGCACGCGAGATTTGATTTTATATCAAAATGGGGCTATTTAAGCTATTCTGAGAAAATAAACAAATATATTATCAATTGTAATTATTAGTCTAATTAAAGGTATTAAAACCTTGAGGCACATTTGACATTATAATATCCAGAAATGAATGTAGGATATACATACTATTGAAGGCTATGGACTCAGAAATTGTTAGAGCGGCGACAGCGGTAACGGGGAATTTGATCAGAAAAAAAACAAGTATCTCTCAGTGTTGACTAGTCGCAAACTTATATAGCCCCATTTAATAGAAAAACGTGTAGGTATCAATACATTTAGAATGTTGTATGAATAGGTGAAAATAGTTAATACCTGTTATAACAAATCGTCGGTCCCTACGTACAAAAGGACATGTCGAAAATGGCGGTTTATTTTTTATTGCACAATTGGCTTTAGATTATCCATATGCATATTCCTGTATATTTTTTTTAACATTACGTATTTAACGTCATTTACAAATCATATATGAGAACAATATTTACAATTAAAAAAGAACTGCCATTTTCGACATGTCCTTTTGTACGTAGGGACCGTCGAAATATTCTTCGAACTAATGGTGGCTAATCTCAAGGAAGACAAGTGAGGTACGTAGGAGATATTAAAATACAAGTGTGTGTGCTAATAAACAGGTGCACTCCCTCTAACATCTCTCTCATAGTCCTATAGGACAGTAATCCTATACGACTGGGGAGATATCAAGCAACACAGCGATACTCTATGTCTGTATTGATAATCTCAATCCTTCAAAACCATCTCACCGCTCACTAACAAAACAGCTATAGTCAATACCAAATGATTATATGAAAAATGTAAACAAAGTCGTAACCTACTTTGTTCTGATTCTGCCACAGAAATTAACAAAATGGCGTAAGGATGGCACTTATGTCAATTTCATGCTCTAAACATCGTCATCATTATTTAATGCTATTTTATTTATTTATGTGGGAAAATTAGAACAAAATAGGTTATGATTTTGATTAAATTTTTCGTAAATACAATTGGTACAGAGTTATATCTATATAAATAGATCTTTAATAGCGAAAAGAATAGTGTTCGTTTTCGTAAAAATATCTCATAAATTCGTAGTTATTTTGTCACCTTCACATCTGCCACAGGTTTTACAAACTGAACAATAATATGACGAAACTCAAAAGTAAAATTGCGTATTAACCATAATCTAATGTTAACAAAAAAAACCAACAACATTTCCATACGTTGTCTAAAAATACAGTAATGTATGCTAAAATATTTTATTAACAATTTCGAAATATAAATGACTAAACATAAAATTTGGAATATTCTAAATAAATACAATCCAGTCTCATTACAATCACACATTTTAATTTTAACTAAGATCTTACGAAGCTATTCAAATTGCACAGTTGAGGAGAAGTTATAAAGCTAAATAATCCTCACAAAAATATGACCTCTCGAATATATTTCGACTTGATAGGATCGAACTACTTTTCAGTACTTTGCGCAACCTGCGCAAAAAATAGCGCAGTCAAGATCTTTTGCGCAACGATCTTCGAATCTGGCCGATTTTGTGAACTTATTATTGTTCTATGTGCCATTTGAATAACCCAATAGAACCTTAGAATAAATTTGGCCTCGACAAAAAACAGGCACTCCTCTATCTTAAGCTCTATTTACACTACCCCAATTTAACGAACCTATATTATAGATTTGCCAGTATAGACGGAACCTTTTTTGCAAATACATATTAAATGGCATTCCATGCTATTTATTTCATTTGTAATTAAAATATATTTCCTATAAGCTTTAATTTAATGTCCCAAACTACGGGTGGCTTGTATTTCTCACTAAATAAGTTTAGCAAGTTGTAAGGACGCCTAGTAAATATAATTTATAACGTACTTACTTAACTATAATCGAATTAGCTTGGCCAAATAATAACATCTAAATTAAATGCTTAGAACCACGGACAGAATCGCGGTCGGCATTATTGTGAGAAATTTATATATTTTAAAGTATATAATTATGATTATACAATAGTCGGAAGACGTTTTAAAACAGTAAAATATACGTAGGTTCAAGCGTGCCATCCTGAAATTTAATCCATTGACAATATTACCACGAAGGATAAGTGAAACTATAACTGTATGGAATGTTTTGTGCAAAAATATTATTATAGTAAATATAAGATTTCCTTTTGCATACCATAAACCAGCCGTACGGTCATTGAACTATGAACCAAACCAAAATTTTTTACCACAAGATAAAACTTGACATACGACGAAAATAATTTGGACGTTCCATTCTTGTTTTTTCACTCGCGTCCAGAAGGAACTTATTCACGCGCGGTTAAAAAGTATTCTACCAGTTAAAAAGTCGCCGGTCGAACGTATCCAGTCTCATTTAACTCCATACTCATTTTCATCGAAACCGTTTTACCGTGAAAAGGCAACAAAAGCATTTATTACTCACATTCGCATTTATAAGTTAGGATTTTCTATGTTAGCCTATAAAAAGTATGGAGAAGAGCTGTTTTTTTATTGTGACCGTATTTCAAGTTTATGGTAACAAAAAGCCTTGTATACTAGAGGTTATTTGGTCGATGGTAATCCAACTTATGTGTCTGTTTAGTCTCTTTAACTATAGGTAGTCTAAACGAATGATACAATTAATAAATCTTTTCTGGTTTCAATTAAATTTATACATTAACTAGCTATTTCCCGCATTCTAGGGGAACTTTTTCTCGCACCCGAATTAAACTATCCTATAATCTTCCCCAGGGTTTAGGCTATTTCTGTAACAAATTTCATCTTAAACGTTTCAGCAGTTTTACCGTGAAAAAACATTCGCATATATTAGTTAGGATTCGCGATATATGCGTAACATTTTTGACTGTATCGAAGCAATAATTTCGTACACAAGGACCAATATATATTACATTAATTCTTTTACACTAACCGGTGTATTCACATTATTTTATACATCCATATTGTGCTCCTAAGAGCTTGGGATGAAAGCCAAATATTAATATTTAAATTATAAAAATATATCGTCTATTATTTCTAATAATAATCAGGTTGTAATTATAATTTCATGTAATAAGCTAATTACAGCAAGGAAAAGCCACCAACACTACATTTAAATTACAGGGTGAAAAATAATCATCGACCAAGATAATTAAATTAATTCAAATAAAATATTAATCAATTAAATAAGGCACTGGGAGGTCATCTTTACCAATTCAATAAAGAAAGAAATTAATAGTAATAAAATTATGTAGCTAAATTCATATACGTTACTAAAGTAACTAGATCTGCAATCACCGAACACAATGCGTGCCATAAAAGTTGAGCCCACAGACATAATTCATGCCATCTGTCAGCTTGACTTCAAAGAGTCAGTCAGTTTATCCAGACATTCAGTCTGTCAGACTGTCGCCGTCTTTGTCGAACAGATGTCACGTACATAATGTTTTAGTTAGTGTGAAAGAGATAAATAGAAGTCTGCGTCAAAGTGGTTACTAGTTTCAAAGCTTCGTCTACATACCATAAAAATGGTTACGTGTTTTTTGACGCGAAATGTTCGGGATTGCATCTATATTGTATATATCACGATGGCTACAGTCTGATAAATCAAAAATAATATATCATTGGCTATTACAAAAATATTATTCAATCATTTTGAAATAGGTCGACAACTATCCCTCTCACCTAATAGTAAAAGATAGTCTATATAATGATACCATCATTAGAAGTCGTCGAGGCAGAAGTCGAAGTGGTCTTCCATTACTTTGTACTGGTCGCATGAGAACCTCATACATTTCGGACAAGTGAACACCTGGAAGCACACAAAAAAGAATTTTAGAAATTACTTTATTTAGAAAAAGTTTTAGAACACATCCATGCATTTTTGTGTTTATACACACATGCTAAAAAAATCAATGCATATTAATGTTAATTTATTTAAAAATGGCGGTTTCTCTTGCGTCCTCGGCAAACTACGTCACGCAACCGGATACAACTCCAATAGGGATGGAGATCCTATATCCATCTCCAGGGTTTAAGCTATCTCCATGCCAATTTATATCAAAATTAATGCAGCCGTTTTACCGTGAAAGCGTCCCAGACAGACAGCTATAATATTATTCAAATATCAATTTCTGGTAGTGTTGATACCGATCAACACTACTACACTGATCGATCAGCCGATCAATCGATGACCGCATCGATTGATCGGCTGATCGATCAGTCACAAAGAATAGCTTTCAGTTTTTTTCTAACAGATAAAATATAGCTCGTTAGTACAAGATAATTATTTATATGATTCTACTCCAAAAAAAAACAAAAAAAATATACAAACGCACAAACATCAAAGGGTTAGACAACTCAAATATTAACATTAGAAACTTAAAACCACCCTATTTACAGATTAGGCAAACGATTTTGACCTAGCTACCTATTTTATTGCTTAGGTGACATGATAAAATTAGATGCAGAATATACATATTTAGAATTACAAATATTATTTTGTTCAATACCATCCTTACCTGCACGGAATAGAAATCAAAATTAGTTGAGTAAGCTGCACAAAGAGTTAGGTATCTCGTTTACCAGAAGAGTAGTTATTATTAGGTAAAAAATATTATTATTCACATCTAAATTTCAAACACACAACACACATCAGAACACTGTCTCACCTAATTGTAGAAACCCTTGACAATAACGTAGATATTATATTTAAAATAAATAATAATAGTAGTTATTCACATGTATAATTTATTTATCTATTACAAGAACTACTAGATAAAAATAAATGCTCTAGGATTAGTAATAAAATATACGATTTGCCAACATGGCAGACAAACCAAGAATAAAGACTGCAAAATTGGTCTCTTTCAAATTATGATGAAATATATAAGTAGTTTACCATTCTTCAATATTTTATGTTAATTAACGAACCTTATACAATAATATATTATTACCTATCTATGTATGTTTTATATAAAATTAGAAAATTATTTAAAACGTTGAAGTATAATTAGACATGCAACGAATATTCGGCATTCGGCCTATTCGGCTACTTTTTACCTATTCGGCCGAATACCGAATATCTAAGCACTATACTATCTAGATATATGATACATTTTGGATCATTTTTGTACTCCTTGAAGTATAACTCAGCTCATATAGGCGATTTGCGCATTTGAACAAACAAGCGACATTTGCCGGCTGAATACTTTTACCTAATATTCGAATATTCGGCCAGCGATTGCGCTTATTGAAAATATTCTTTGCAAGTCTCATTATTATAATATTTTTTTTATCAAAACAAATAACAATTCATTAAAATTTAAATTCATTGAATATTTATATAAATGCTTATTTCCAAATAAATACTATTTCTGATAATTATTTTACTAAAACTTAAAAGCTTGCTGGCTTCGATGCAGCGCATAAGTCTATTAACCCAATTGCCGTTAGGATATACACTGTGCCCGCTTCATCTGCAGCCGGGTGGAGTTTTCCGGATACAAAGCATTTATATCAGTTTCCAGATACCAGGAGCCTTACAATGATATGCCAAATCAGAAATATGTTCGTTGATAAAAAGAGACAGTGATATACGACATAGGTAGCTGTGTCTCACTCTCACACATAAATTGCTAGAACATGGTGAGGCTGTACTTTTTCGCAAACAATATGTCAACTATCCTAATTTCGGCTATTATTGCTGTGAAAATCTAACTTTCCAGGTAATTTCTATGGAGCACTTTTAACAAACTTTAATATAATATTCCTTTACATCATATTTTTATTAATGCTGTAAATTATCTATTAAAGCACGCGGAGAATTTCTTGGGCATAAAAATGTATCCCATAGAACATTCATTCTTAAAATGCACGTTATCTTCACTTAAATCTAAAATAAATACATATTCAAAATTGATTAATTTTAAAATTAACTAGTTAAATTATACTGAAATCAAGGTAGACAGTGATCTACGTGTTGCTGTAATAATATGAGCGTTTTGAATGGTTTGTCGCACACTGGGCAGTCGAACCGCAGCGGTGGTGGGGTGGTCTCCTTCGTGGCGCCTTCTTGTTGTTCGGCCTCGTTTGATAATTTCTTCTTTTTGCGAACCTTTTTGCAGGAGTTTGAATTTAGAATACTTTAAGCATTTTTTTATTATTGTTGTTTATAGTGGACAGATCTCACTGCCTGTATCCATAACCCATCAATTTATCTCGTTGTCAATGTATTTATTGTCATCAATATAAGTAATTAAAAGGTAGACTGGTAATTAATTAAATCGGAAAGTATCTCACCATGTTGCCGGTGGGTTGCGCAGGCGCGGGGCGGGCGGGGCGGGCGGGGGGCGCGGTCGGCGTGCGTGACGTCGCACCGCGTGACGTCACCGTGCGGTACATCGCCGGGTTTATGTTCCGCACCTCCTCCAACTGTGGGACGATAGTATCTGCTATTAACTGTCGTAGCAATGTAATCTGCAAGTTTTTGATGCTTTTTTCAATGTTGCCATTTTAACGAAACAACTAAATTTAGTCTAAATTTTTTGTTAGAATAACTTTAGATTAAGATGACGAAAACCTTCGATTTCAAACCTTAAAGTTTAAAAAATATTTAACTTATGACAATAGAAGAAGAAATAAGACATTTTGTGCTCAAAATATTTGAAAATGACTGATGGAGATGACTATTTCAGTAAGTATACGAGTAAGTAGAAATATATATTTTGTTCACCTGTTTTGTAAGTTCTTCGTTACGTTTTTTTGTCGTCCTGAGATCTGTCAGTATTGTCTCTTTCTCAGACGCCATTTTCTCGCGAGATTCCCGCTCCGCTTCGAAGTCACTCCTAAGAAATATATAAATTAGTAAACTGATAATGCTCACTAATTTCACTAAAACCGTTGAGGAGTTGAAAATGGTGTTAATAAACTTTAGCATAAGGTTCAAATTCGCGTGTAACTGGAAACGTAAGTTAATAGTCCATTTCGCTCGTGGCATGTCTGGCTGACCTACTAGGAAATGAACATAGGCAAAATGAACCTTATTTCCTCAGTTTTCTATATTTAAATAGGTCATGGATGTTAGTGCCAAAATCCAGATGGATCAGATAAAGTCCAGGTTTCCTCGCGATGTTTTCCTTCACAGTGGTGTTTAATATATACTTAGAAAGTACATCTGACTTTAGAAAAGTCACACTACTTGCCAGGTTTCAAACCCGCACACACGAGAGGTATGTGCCTTGACCACTGGGCCACCACGACTTTTTATATTATATTATATTCTATCAAACTAAAAAGCTCACTTATAAAGATCCATCTGTGCTTTAAGCAGTTCCGTATCATCCTTCTCCCCTCGCAGCCGCTGCAGCTCGTCCTGCAGCGCGGCCAGCTCCTGCCCGCGCGCCACCAGGGCAGCAGTCAGCGCCGCCACGTTCCCGCCGCGCTCCAGCCGGGGCTTCGACACCGCCTTCTTCAGCACCTCGCTGTAGTCCCTGAATATGCTCTCGAATATCGAGAGACTACCTCGGACTTGACCTCTGGAAAGGTGAAAGATATTAGTCGATTTTGGAATAGTCGATTCGCAAAGGTTGGGTTTCGATTAGAGTTTATACAAGGTTTTCGAAAACTACGTGGCCTCATAGTTAATGGTTTTAAATAACTTTTGCCTATGGTGTTACCCACATACGCCCTTTCCTTCTGTGGGCAGAGAGGGAGAGAATTTTAGATACTCAATGATTTAAACCCATTCATATTCCTCCATTAATTTGCTCTTTGCGGTTCAGGGTCACGGTAACTCTTTCGAACAGTCTCCGGGGGACGGAGGGTATCTTAAGTCCAGATTTGCTATATAGAATTGCAAAAAGAAACTAACAAATTCTACCACGTTTTAAGAATAAGAATATTTATTTGTTTGCGTGAAAATAGGTTTACAAAATTTTATAACAATACTTACACTAATTTACGTAGTATTTCTATAACATCAACTTAAACTGATATTCAGAACTATTATAATGTTTTAAAAAAAGAAAAAATAGAGAGGATTCCATGGTATACAAATTTATAATATTGAATGTATACAGGTGTGTTTTTACAAAAATATATTTTATTTTCATATTAATAAATAAACTTACATATTATTAAGCGCTGTGCTATGTTGTTTCTCCAGCTGCTGCTTGACCTCTGCTAGGCCCGATTTGAACTGTTCTGCCGTCATCCTCTCCAGCTTGTAGTCGTGAAGGCTCGCCACTAGACCCAGGGTTTGGACTAGACTATCTGACATGCTGGAAAAATAGTTAAGAACTCAGTCTGAGTTACTTCTACAATCATTAGTCATTTATTTGATAGATAACAAGTAAATTAATATAATATATAAAATTTAGTTTTCTAAAAAGTATAGAAGTCTTCTAAGAAGAACCTAAAAATGATAGAGATAGCATGATCTTTATTAAGCACTGCTTAAATTGAGATTGTAAATTACTCTTTTAATAACATAGTTTGTCGTCCATACATTTTACACAACATCAAAAATAAACACAAGACCTAGTAAATAAACTTTGAAATTTTAAACCTCCACTTTTTTATAAATGCTATATGATTTTTCAGCTTTTTTCATTTGCAATACGCATGAACAATTCCGACCGTCGAAATCGTTCTTTATAACTGTTCCAATTCAAGTCGATAGTTTGAGTAGTTCCTTAAATAATCAGCTGTGACAGACGGACAGACAGACAGACGAATTGAAATCATTAGGGTCTCTTTTTACCCGTTTTAGTACGCAAGCCTAATTAAACTCTTTAATATTGTATGTGTATATACAAAACTAACCACACACAGGCTACTGGGTTCTGTGTTCCATAAGAACTAAGTGTGTGAGTGGGATGAATGATGATGATCTATCACTCACCCATGTGTGAGTATGTTGAGTAGCTCAGCCAAATGCTTCAACGTCTTATCGTACAGCTTGACGTTGGTCGTGAGGCTGGTGAACTCTGACGACGTCGACTCTGACTCCGAACTGATCGAGAAACGAACTGGTTGGAACACCTGGAGGGTACAGAAAATTATATCATCATGCCTGTTACATGAAGGATTGACAGACGTAATGCAATATCATCTGTATCATTTTTCCAACTATGTTGGGGTCGGCTTCCAGTGTAAATAGATGGTAGCGACTGCCCATCTGACCTCCACATCCGATTTACAGGGTTAAACAATACTCTTTGGTAAGACTGGATGTCAGACTTTTTGGCTTCTGACTACCCGCAACGACTGTCAAAGATCTAAAAATATAGCTAAACGTACTTTCCGAGGCAGGGAGGAGTCTCTCTCCGTATGTCATAGAATATAGATAGTCAAACGAAAAAAAACAGTCTAACCCTGTTCGGGGCTGCGGGAGGTCCGAAAGAGTTACCGCGCCCCCGGAAAGCATAAAGGGCTGAGAAAGGAACATAGATGGGTTTTAGTCAATAAGAGTCAGACACTCCCTTCCGCCCCACCCACGGCGGGAGTCATTTGATGATTTCCCATCCGAAAAAAAAACCCTGTGGTCCATTCTCGAGTAATTTGCTAAGCAATACATTTAGCTGTAATTTTTTTATTTAATATAATTATATACTCACAGTAGTAGACGCTTCCTTTAGCCTGATGTGCAGATCTTGTATTTGGTCCTTATATATTTTGACGGCCTCCGATACGCCGGATTTGTGTTTTGTAAATTCTAACTGGAAAATAACACAAATAATATATTGTCAAACTGCTAGTATTCGTATGATAAATCACTTCTATTTTGTGGTATATACTTTTAGGTAGACGTGTTCCAATTCAAACTGAAACTTGTATTAGGCCTTCGTAGTCCCTTAGGAGTTAATCTTACGAGTATATTAGTAGACCGAAAAGTACGTGGTAAGGACAAAAACCGGCAAGAATCTTGATATTCTTTTCAAATATTAATTTATTCTATGCTTCAAACTTAAATTGGGATAATCATTCGTTGATATTTTGTAACTACCTATAAAAATATATTTAATTTTTGTATGTTTCCTCTCTATGCGTTCCTAAACCATTAATTTTCAACGAACGCGAAGTTTCTGGCCCAAAAAAGCTCCATTGCAATGAATACGATACAGCTAGTCCTTACCAATATTATCAATACAAAAGTAACTTTGTATGTTTGTCTGTTAAGCTTTCACGGGAAAATGACTGAACCAATTGAAATGAAATTTGGGTAATTATGAAGTGAAGTCGTTCCTTCAGAACGCAAGTGAATTCGCAGGAAATAGCTTAGTCTTTTATAAAAAAATTAGGCACGTTTGTCTAGAATTAGTAAGTATACCTTAACGTTCTCCAGGTCCAAGATCCTGAGCTGTGCAGTTTTGAGCTCGGCCTGCAGCGAGGACACCCGGCCTTCCAGCTGGCGTATCAGCTGGTCGCGTTTAGACACCTCCTCTGAAGATATACTGGTCTGAAAGTAGATTGATCATATTTTTGTAATTTTGACAGCCTCATTGGGGTCCCAAGCTATACCGTTGAGGTCCTGGTTTCTAACTTTCGTTCTTTTCTTCTTTCTTTCTTTCTCTTCTTCTTTCTTTCTTTCTTTTCTTCTTTCTTTCTTTCTAATTATTGATATTTAGGGTTGCAAACCAAAGATTAGTTTGTAAAAAAGAACACTTTGGTGCGACATCGTCTGTATGTCACAGCTGATTATTTCAGATTTCTTTAAAGCTGACTTGATATTTCGAACATTTAAAGACAGAATTGCAAATTGTAATTGCTTTCATGGGAAAGTGGGAGAATCATTGTGGAGGTTTTAAATCATATTGACATTTTTAACCCTAAATACGTATTAAAAAAGTTGGTTAGAATATATTAATTCGACTTACAAAGCTACTGGCGGACTGCAACTGTGCTTCCAAATCTTGTATAGTAATCCTTAGACTATTTATTTCAGTCGCGTGTTCTGTGTCCTTAGTTGATAGTAGAAGCTGAAAATAATCAATTATTATATTCTTGTATTCATAACATAAAAAAAAAGTATGCTATACTTCATTTACAATAAGATTAGAAAAACTTCCAAAATCTTTTTGCAGCTTATTCAACCGATTTTGAGTTCTATTCCCTACTGATAAGGATGGCGTTGAAAGCAAAATAATGCTTACAATAACAAATATATTCTGCAACTGTTTTTGTCTTGTCACCTTGGTAATAGAGCTTTAAATCATTTGAAAAAACAGTAAATGCACCCATTTAAATGTCTAAACTCATAATAAATGGAGAATAATTTTGATATGATGTTTAATGATATTCGTAAAAGTATAAATTTAATAGCAGAAAAAGTTTAGTGCAACCAGCCATATTTATCGAAATTACTTTTTCTTGTAATATTTGTATAGCAATGAATGGCCAATGGGAACACTTACTTCTGCATTCTTGAGTTTCTCTTTAAGGTCATCCCTCTCTTTGGAAGTGGCGTCTACTATGTGCTCCAGCGATTCCTTCTGCCAAGTTAATTTCTCATTATCCACTATCACCTGTAACAGTGCCAAATCGTAAACCATGTATATAATAATATGTAGGAACCAGTGGCGTGCAGTTCATATAGGCAAAAAGACACTGCCTACCCTACATAACTCAGAAAATATTTACTATCTTTATTTTATTTTAATAAGTATCTAATATTTTATCTCAGAGTAATTACTATTAATAAAAAAATCTTGAAACTTAAATCAGCTCCACCTGTCGAATATTGGTGGTACCTATTACGAAGAATCAATACTCGCGATACATTTCAACAACACACAAAAGTTTGCGCGGTACTAGGGCGCCCCTAGCGAAAATAGACAGAAAACGTGATTGCCTCATTTCGTATAATAGTATTTGTAAGAAGACTCGTAGACATGCGAATACAATGCAGTGTGCGTTCGTATAAATATTTTGCACACATTGACACAAATTACGCACACAAATAACAAAAAAGGCTGTGTCTTTTTGCGATTTATACGACGGAAACATCGGTTCGGAAACCTTCGGCTATCGACAAAGCCACAAGGGACGGTGGCCGATGTTTTCCGAACCGATCTACATTATGATGTAATGTAACTATTTTAAAAAGTAGCATGTTTTGACTTTCTTATCTCTAAGTAAACAACATTTCTTTTAGTCGTATTTTTTTTTCTGTGACGTGAGTTTCGCGCGCGTGTTATAATATGCACCCATAAGTAAATTGCAAGCAAGCACCGGCCTCGATACAGCGCATGGAAACAGCCTTACACGTGTAGCGTAAAACGCTGACACCGACGGTCGACGCTCGACATTCGATGCCCCTGTTTACCGGATGTGTGTTTTACTTATTAATTAATAAAATATAATTATTCATTCTGTATCTAATATCGATCGGAATAGGAACTTCTTATTGTAATAACTTAGTCGTAATTATATCCTTGTAATTTTACTTTTATTAAAGTTAGTTGAAATCATTTTGGTTTTTTTTGGGTCCTCCGACAGCGACGTACATAATTGGCGCAGTCGGTAGGATACTCGAGGCGTCTCGAGCTAGCTAAATAGGGTATTCTAATATCGAAGACCGTCCCGCTAATTCGCTACCGCCGTCGCGAGCGATCGTGTTCGCCGAGTATCCTGAAAGAAGAACCTGTCGTCCTGCCCGGAGGAGATATCCAGACATCGATCCCAGAGGTACCAGAATGCAGTTTATGTAAGTACACCAGAAATCGTTTCTGTGAGTTGCTTTCAATTTCCTTTTCCCTATAGTTAGTTTAATAAGTTGCAACCATTTTTCACCCTAGGCAATCTACGCCTAAAGGGCCAGAGCGCTCCAAACAAGCACGTAGATTAGACATAGATTCGAATAGAGATATTAGTTTAGATTTAAATATTACGGATAAAAGTTCTGAAAACTCGTTAAGTTCAAGAGACCTTAATTTTGCCACAATGACTAGTGCCGATCTAATCTACAAAACCTTACGTTTAGTGCCAGATTTTGATGGTAATTCGCATATTTTACCGAGATTTATACACCTTTGCGACCAAATCGTTGCCGAATATATAGACGCGAATCCTAATGATGCGCTAGCTAGACTTTGCTTAATAAACGGCATTTTGAATAAAATAACTGGACCAGCCGCGCGTATTATCAACTCTAATGGTATCCCTGAAGATTGGGATAGTATTAAAAAGTCACTTATAAATAATTTTTCGGACCAGAGAGATGAGACCACCCTTTACAATGACCTTATGCTAGCAACTCAAGGAAACCATTCGCCTCAAGAGTTTTATGATCATTGCGTAAATCTTTTTAGCACTATCATGACATATGTCACCCTGCATGAGAGTGTTAGTACAACCATTGAAGCTAAGCGTACCTTGTATAGAAAATTAACTATGCAGGCTTTTGTTCGCGGTTTAAAGGAGCCCTTAGGCTCGCGAATACGCTGCATGCGTCCTGATAGTGTCGAAAAAGCCCTTGAATTCGTGCAAGAGGAACTGAACGTTCTTTATTTGCAAAATCGGAATGATCCAAGTACTGATAAAAAACTACCTTTGCAAAAATCCTTACCACAAGCAACGACTAACCATGTTGCCAATTCGATAGGAAAACCGTTCAATTTTCTTGCACGAACCAGCCCTGCTACTGGTTTTCAGCCTCAACATATGTGGAAGTCGAATTACCAGCCTCATCAGGCTACCCCTTATGGGAACGCCGGAATGCCTTTGCATTCGCAACAAATGCCCCGTGCACCAATTTCGAATACGCAGCAAATGTTCCGCGCACCATTGACAAATACGCAACAAATGTTCCGCGCACCACCCCCTAATTATAATCGATCTAACAACTACTTCCAATTACAGCCGAGAAATTTCCCTGTAAATTCTGGTCCTAAACCTATGAGTGGTGTTAGCCACTATGTTACTAGAGAGAGGCCTTCGTTTGGTCAAGCAACAGGTCACGATTGGCGTAAGAATGGTAACCCGCCGCCATCTAACTATTTCAAAACTAAGGAAATGAATATGAATGTATGTGCCGATTACGGTGACCAATATTATTATCCTGACTACTATAACGAGCCCGATTATAATTGTTATGCGGAAGGTACTGAATACTATAATATAGAACCAATTCCTTACATTGACAATGTGCCGTACGATAATTCTGAATTAGATTGCTTGCCTTCAGCAACTGAAGATCCTCAACCAGGTACAAGCTCTGGTAGCGAGCAGGATTTTCAGAAGCAGGGGAGATCAGACAAATTCAAATAGAACTTAACCTGCAGACGCAAAGGCAGCTTCCATTCATTCAAATCTCACATCCACCCCTCAGATTTTTAATTGATACCGGTGCAAACCAATCATTTATTAGCCCGGAAGCTGTGGATACCTTTTATAGTAATTTTCCTCTAAACTTTGATCCATTTGAAGTCACTAATGTCCATGCTACTACAAGAAACAACTATTCCATAACTATTCCTACGTTTCATGAATTTAAAGAGTCTGAAAATATTAAATTGTTCATTTATAAGTTTCACGAATATTTTGATGGACTAATAGGTCTTGACTTATTACAGAAATGGGAAGCTAAAATTGACCTTAAAGATAAGCAACTAATAACGCGTAATTCTATTAATTCGATTAGTATGTATAACTCGAGAAACGTCAATTTGTATGAGGACGTTATCCCAGCACATTCATCAAAATTAGTAAGGGTACCAATTAACTTACATGACGGAGATGCTATTATCTCAGAACAAACAATATCAAATTGTATAATTAGAGATTGCTTAACTACAGTTTCGAATAATCGTGCGTTTTTAGAAGTTTTTAATCCTACTTCACATGACTTAATATTTTCAATGGACCGAGCTGTAGAAGCCGAGACTTACAATATTGAGTGCACGAGCACTCAACAGTACACCTCATCTGAGCAAATAGAAACCCGCGCTAAACAAGTTATTTCGCGTTTACGTACAGACCACCTTAACGAGGAAGAGCGTATTAATTTAGAAAAGTTATGCGGAAAATATAGCGACATATTTTACATAGAAGGAGAAGCATTGACATTCACCAACAAAATTAAGCATCGCATTCGTACAACTGATGAAGTACCGGTCCATACAAAAAGTTATCGTTACCCCTATATACATAGAGATGAAGTTAGAGACCAGATAGGGAAGATGCTAAGTCAAGGTATCATTCGCCCTTCGGAATCAGCTTGGAGTTCACCTATATGGGTCGTCCCAAAGAAAGCTGACGCCTCCGGCAAAACCAAGTGGCGCTTGGTCGTAGATTTTAGAAAACTAAACGAAAAAACTTACGATGACAAGTACCCTATACCAAACATTAATGATGTTCTGGACAAGTTAGGGAACAAAAGTGGGTTTTACCAGGTCGAAATGGACCCCGTAGACATCCCTAAAACAGCTTTTAATGTTGAAAATGGTCACTATGAGTTTCTACGCATGCCTATGGGATTAAAAAATGCCCCATCTACCTTTCAGCGTGTCATGGACAATGTCCTTAAGGACCTCCAGAACACAGTCTGTCTGGTATACTTAGATGATATCGTAGTTTTTAGTACTTCGCTCCAGGAGCATATTATTAATCTTGAGAAGGTCTTCAAGAGGCTACGAGAGTCTAACTTTAAAATCCAATTAGACAAGTCTGAGTTTCTTAAACTAGAGACTTCTTACCTAGGACACGTCATAACTAGAGATGGTATAAAACCTAACCCGGACAAAATTGTAGCTATCCAAAACTACCCCATTCCAACTACCCCTAAGGAAATTAAACAATTCTTAGGCTTAGTTGGCTATTATAGAAAGTTTATCCCGGATTTCGCACGGGTAACGAAACCTCTTACACAATGTTTGAAAAAGGGAAGGAAAGTCATTATAAATTCTGAATACACTCAAAGTTTTGAAAAATGTAAAGCCCTCATAACTAACGACCCAATCTTACAATATCCGGACTTCACGAAAGACTTTATTTTAACCACTGACGCCTCCAATGTTGCATTGGGTGCCATTTTATCTCAGGGCACTATAGGTGCAGACAAACCAGTATGCTACGCATCCCGCACTCTAAACGAGAGCGAGATAAACTATAGCACGATCGAGAAGGAGCTTCTCGCTATAGTTTGGGCGACTAAGTATTTTCGACCGTACTTATTCGGAAGGAAATTCAAAATCGTTACGGATCATAAACCACTTCAGTGGGTTATGAATCTGAAGGAGCCCAACTCTAGATTAACTAGGTGGAAACTTAAGCTATCCGAATATGACTTTACCGTGATTTACAAAAAGGGTTCAAGCAATACAAACGCTGACGCCCTGTCTCGCATCCAAATTAATAACGAGGAAATCAGTTCCGTAGTGGTAAATACATCTAAGCATCCGCCCTCTGTCGGAAATTCATCTACGGCGTCTGCTCACACGAGTAACGAAAACCCGATACTTGAAGTTCCGATAGTTGATGAACCATTAAATAAATTCCATAGACAACTTTGCATAAACGTAGTCGGTGATATAAAAAGACGCCCTACAGCCTCTAAACCTTTTGAAACGCATACGAGAACTGCTGTACAAGTATCTAAATCTAATCTAGAAAACGACATCATTGACGTCATTAAGGAATATGTTAATCCTAAGGTTAAGACCGCGTTATTAATTAACCCCCCATTAGCTATGTACGATATTATACCCATTATCCAGGATAAGTTCAAAAGTTCCTCAATGAATCTAGTTTTGGCAAAAAGAGAGGTCGAAAATGTTAAGGAATATCTTAAACAGCAGGAAATAATAAAACATTACCACGATGGTAAAACCAACCATCGTGGAATAAATGAATGTCACTTAGCTCTCTCTAGGCGCTACTACTGGCCAAAAATGAAAGACGAAATCAGTAAATTTATTAACAACTGTACTGTCTGTGGCCAAGCAAAGTACGATCGCCATCCTATTAGACAAAAATTTAACGTAGTACCTCCTGCCAGTAAACCTTTTGAAACCGTTCACATGGACTTATTAACCATTCAGACCGAAAAGTACTTAACTATCGTAGACGTTTTCTCTAAATATGCTCAGGCCTATCACATACGAGATGGTACAGCCATTAGCATTTTACAAGCGTTGCTGAAATTCTGCTCTCATCATGGGTTACCTCTTACCATCATATCAGATAACGGAACGGAATTTACAAACCAGTTATTTAGTGAATTCATAAATCTACATAAAATAATTCATCATAGAACCTTACCGCATGCTCCTAATGATAACGGGATAGTAGAACGTTTTCATTCCACCCTATTAGAACATCTACGTATTTTACAATTAACACACAAGGGTGACAACATAATAAATCTGGTTCCTTACGCTATACTAGCTTACAACAGTGCAATTCACAGCTTCACCAAATGCCGACCGTTTGACATTATAACAGGTCACTTTGACCCAAGAGACCCTTTCGATGTAGATCTAAGTAGTCACGTCATGCAGCAATACATACAAAATCATAGAGATAGGATGAAGTTAGTTTATGACACTGTAAATGAGTCTTCTCTGGCAGATCGTACTAGAATTATAGAAAACCGCAACCAAACTCGCGAACCTGAAGTCGAGTATCTACCTCAGCAACGTGTTTTTGTCAGTAATCCTTTGGCAAGTCGTCAAAAAATAGCTCCTAGATATACACAAGACACTGTACTAGCTGACTTACCAATACATATATATACTTCCAAAAAGCGAGGTCCTGTCGCTAAAAGTCGACTGAAAAGAGTACCTAAAAGCGCCCAATTGTTACAGGGTGCTACTGGTCCTGACTGCTCCTTTGATAGCAGCCCAGGAGACAAACCGGGAGATAACACTTGAGAGCTTGGATGATGGACCAGGGATACTACCTTTCCGACTTGGTTCAACAAAACTTATAACCCACTATCATAGCTTCTTACAATACATTAAGCTCAAAGACATCGATGAAAAAATCAAAGTACTACAAGATCAATTATATAGTTTCAGACAGCAGTTAAAGAATGACACATATTTGTTGTACGAAGTACAATTAGATTTTCTTTCTAGTAAATTAACAGATATTATATATCACTTAGATACTCTAAAACCCAGTCGTGTAAAGCGAGGTCTCATAGATGGTTTGGGCTCTGTAATAAAAAGTGTTACAGGAAACTTAGATTATTCAGATGCAGTTAGATATGATAATACTATCAAAATCCTACAGGATAATAATTTAAAAATCAGTGATGAATTAAATAACCATATTAGCGTTAGCAAAGAATGGATGGTCCAGCATTCAAATATTATCATGCAGTTAGTTACAAACCAAGCTAAGATAAACGAGACATTAAAACTAATATTAGACAAAGATGCCTATAAAGATACAAGTCTCATAAAATATGCAAAATTCGGCCAGTATTTAACTATTTTAACTGAAAACGTGGATGCAATTCAGAGCGAATTAGTTAGAATCGAAAATATTATAGCATTTATTCATAGTTCTAGTTCACATCATTCCATGATTAGTATTGAAGTATTACGCCATATGATAGAAAGGTTAGTTAAAATTTATGGTAGAGATAAAGTATTAGACTTAGAGCTTAGACAATACTATGACATTATAAAACCAGGCTATTATTATTCAGGAAACCAGATAGTTATTATATTTAAGATACCAGTATTTGCTATAGAAAGTTACGATCTCTATAAGTTATCAATAGCCCCTAATAAATTTAGGCAAGCCCTTATCCCTCCTTATCCCTTGATAGCAACTAGCAGGAAAGGTTACGTGTACATAGAGGCTGAATGCCCGAAGTACAACACCTGGTACCTCTGCGAAGACAAGATGAATCATGAACTGCGGCAACGCCCGGACTGTATACAGAATCTAATCATGAACCAATCCCTCGATAGCACCTGCGAAATTGCAACAGTTTCACTATCACGAATAGCCATGGAAGAGCTGGACGAAAAACACTATGTTATATAATTTCCTAATGCAACCAGGATACACACCTTATGCGGACGAGAAGATTATAGCGTACTGAATGGCAGTTATCTGGCAACCATCCCTGTGAACTGCTTCCTTTATACTTCTGAATTTACAATCACCAACCTCAACGACCACGTGGAGGGACAACCATTGAAAATAACGAAATTACACTACACAGATATCCAGCCAGAAGCAACGCAATTTAAGCTCAACTCCATTGATCTTACGAATTTGCACGATGTCCAGTACAAAGTGATGGCGCAGCCTCCGCTACAACTACAGCCAATACAATCGGAATACCTATATCATACAACAATTCCACTCTACACCATATTATCTGGCTTATTGGTACTTGCTATATTCCTCATTCTAAAACGCCATAAGATGTTCCAGTGCAAAGTCAAGGAACAACCCACTGGAGATGAAACTTATGCAGTACCTGGACCGTCTGAAGCACCGAAGATACAGTCAGCAATATTTTCTCAGTTAAAACTTCAAAAATAGTTGCTGATCTGGCGGTGGAGGTGTTATAATATGCACCCATAAGTAAATTGCAAGCAAGCACCGGCCTCGATACAGCGCATGGAAACAGCCTTACACGTGTAGCGTAAAACGCTGACACCGACGGTCGACGCTCGACATTCGATGCCCCTGTTTACCGGATGTGTGTTTTACTTATTAATTAATAAAATATAATTATTCATTCTGTATCTAATATCGATCGGAATAGGAACTTCTTATTGTAATAACTTAGTCGTAATTATATCCTTGTAATTTTACTTTTATTAAAGTTAGTTGAAATCATTTTGGTTTTTTTTGGGTCCTCCGACAGCGACGTACATAATTCGCGTCGCCCGCCGTTGTTATTGTTTATCTGACTTGTTCCGTGCTAGCGAATATTTCTTAATATTTTAATAATAGTAAGTTTTAAGCGTTGATAATAGTGTGAAATGGAATATATTCACTGTGAAAGTTGTTCAGGTGGTGTGTGTGTGTATAGAAAATTAAAAATGATGCGTTTGTAAAACTATCTTTCGAAGAAAAAAACAAGTGATAGCGAAAGGCCGCTGCACCTATACACCAAATCAGATACAATTTATACAAACTAAAGGTATAGTCAATCAATCGTATATTCAATACTAAACAATTTGATTCCTATTATTAGCTCTCGGATTGCATACACGCTATTTTCCTTACTTACCTACTATTTTACCGCAATAAAACCGTCTGGAACGACGCAGGTTTCACCTATTCATATTTATCTCCTACGGTAGAAAAAACCACGAGCAATATGACTTAGAAGCTTCCGTACACTTGGAGAAAATCGTATTGAAACACGATGAAAGTAGATCGAAACCGAATTATTATTCAATCACTTTTTTATTGTTAGTTTTTGAAGTAAACATGAGTTCACTTTACGTAAAAGAATTTGTTCCTCAGTGAATAAGGGAAGTTATTAAGAGAGGTCAACTTTCATGCGAAATACGACTGAGTTATGGAAAACTATTTACGAAATTGCTCTTAGATATTCATGTGCAAGATTTTTTAATCAAATCTGAATCTATGATTATTTGAGGCGGCATATTACATGCATCATTATTTGATCGACAAGACGACGAACCAAAACCAACATGCGGAATGTATTTTTGAAAAGTGGGTACCAAAGCCAGGCTGGTGTCACCAGGTGTCACTCAGCAGTTTAGGCACATTTGGCCCGTGCGCGGCGCGGCAGCGCATCTCTCGGGCAGGCGTACCTACCTATCGTAGTAAGGTCGTGCGCTGCTCGGCTCGCACGCTAGCGGCAAGCCGCTTCGCGAGTAATTAAGATAGGTACCTATCGATTTTCCGTATTAAAACTTTTTGGCTTTTCTGCCTACCCTACCTAAAAACTCTGTGCACGCCGCTGGTAGGAACGGAATGTTAGATAGTCCGTGAAAAGGGATGTAATGTGTGAAAGAGTTTAGACGTGAATGTGTGAATGATTGAGAGAGGAATGAACGAAGGAAAAAAAGGTTGACACATACGACTTAAGATTTTTGTTTTTTCTAAAATAACTTTATTTTGTATTGAATCCTGTTAAAGAGGGTTTTCAATGCTCATCGCCCTGTTCCAATCCTACATATATCATTACAGCTAAATATATTTAAACATAATTTCATCTCTATTAACTTCAAGCGATTGACAAAAATATAATGACTTGTTGTTCACTTGTGGGAAAACTTTTCCCAACTGTGTAGGGGTCGGCTTCCAATCTAACCAGATGTAACTAAATACTAGTGTTTCTCATGGAGTGACTGCATGTCTGACTTCCACAACCCATTTAGCAATATAACGATACCTTTTTGTATGCCTGGTTGTCAAACTTTCTATTTTCCGTAACAACTTATTTTTTATATTAATATTGTATAAACGAAGGTTCTCCAGACCTAGACAGATATGTGTTGCTGGGGAGTTAGTTGCACCACTTCTTCTTCCCAGCAATTACACATAGGAAGTGGTGAAGGGCGGGCGTTTTGGGGGCTGTCTTTTGTAAATTTGTCGTTCAAAATGTGCTGATTTTTAGCCTAATTTGAATAAATGACTTGAATTTTGAATTTTTGAACTATCAAAGTATCATCAAATAGGGAATTTAAAAAATGTTAGCGGACCTGTCTTCTTTGCTTCTCAACGAGCTCCAGCTGAGCTGTCAGTTTGTTGATGGTGTCGTCGTCGGGTGACGTCACGAACTCCAGCGCGGACGAGGGCCCGGACGGGCCGGCCGGCTTGGCTTCGCCAGTCTCGCTGCTCACTGAAGGTACATCGCTTTCAGCTAGACGCGCTATGTCTGTCTTCAGCTTTTTGTTTTCTTGACGGAGCTGTGAATAAATAATAACAGAAGATTACGCCTGTATTCCGCGTAATGCACTGCAATGGTAATGCACTGGTACCTATAACATATAACACTCCCACATTACACCACTTATGTATATTTAAGTCCTACATATTTTTAACCGACTTCAAAAAAGGAGGAGGTTCTCAATGAGGATCAGTAATGTAATAGCAAATTCAATAAAACTAGTATCTATGTTATTCTTTATGACATAAGAATGATATATCTTTTTGAATTATCGAAATCGGACCATTACTTATGAAGATATTAAGTAATAAACATTTGCCGTTCCGGCCGCTAAAAATTAATGTCCGCGGGAGCGTGTGACGTCACTCCTACGGAACCGAGCGCAGTCTGCATTCATATTTCACTATTCGGCGGAGCTGCGACGCGGTTGGTCACTATATTTGGCAATTTATTTTACGTAAAGTGTTGTTAGAGTGTGTTTTGTGATATTTGAGTATTAAACGTCCTAAAATATGAGTACTAATAAAGTAGAGGCTGGTTTTGTGCAAGCTCAATCAGATAATCTTCCAAAGGTGGATTCTTTCATGATATTTGATTATCTCAGTAATCATTCTAAGTTCACCAGCGCTGAAATCCGTGGTTGGAAACTAAAAAGGTAAGGGTGCTTATATCTATCTACGTTACTTATTAGTAATCTTAAGATATTGGTTTAAAATCTTTAGGCCTCCACACAATCGGCTATTATCGCGGTGAATCGCTGTACATTGCTGTGAACTCTCAAAAACTATTGAGAGTTTTTCATCCAACGAAGTAATGTATAGCAAATCGCCGCGATCATTGGTGATTGTGTGGGTAGGTACGTGTAAGAAATAATGATAGGTACAGGGACGTATTCAGGACTTAAGAAAAAAAGTGTTGATAAACGAATGTTGTTTCCATTCGGATGGCTTTTTAACCTACTTGCGCTTTATTTTGTGCATGGTTTCACACTTGCTGATCTATAACAGAAACCTTAATATTGATTTTCAATGGCTGTTGTCATGACGGTCATTGTTACGAACCATTCGTTCAGTATGTACTCAGGTAGCTTAAATATATAGCAAAAAATCTATACTAATATAATAAAGCTGAAGAGTTTGTTTGTTTGAACGCGCTAATCTCAGGAACTACTGGTTGCATTCTTTTGACCTTGGAATATAACATAGAAATGGAAACGGGCGAATAGGTAGGTACGTAGGTTTAGCCACAAAACTCAGAAAATGTAAGTAGGTACGTTTTTATGAATACAGCATGGTTAATGCCCGCTAAGAGAATAGTTAGGTACACTACATGAAATAGTAGGTTCTTACCAACTTATTTCCATATTAAATAATAGGTATAGTTATGTAGGTACGTACATCGAAATGATCTTCACAGCAATGTCTTGAAGCTTGGGCAGAGGGTGGGGTTTTATAATCTCTTTTTACAACGGAATACCATTTTTTACGAAGTGTTGGGTCGTTCGGCACGTAAAAAAATATTTTTTCTGGCGTTTTAATAGACGTGTTTGTACATTTCGGCACTATGCAATATTTGTACATGTTAAAAACTTGGTTTAGACACAAATTGGACACTTAATTTGTTTCAAAATCACAACAAAACGATGCGCGCCTTATCGCTGCCAACGGCCAACTGGCGGCGACCGTCACAACTATCGCGGAGGCCACTCGGTGAACTTCGCTAGTAATTTGGTCATAACTTCGCTAATTTTAATCGTAGAACAAAAAATTTGCATTGTATTTTAAGGATTTCTTAGCTCTATAAATCTGCATACCTACTCGACTAAAAACGTTACGGATCCTCATTGCGGCGTGCCCTATTCGGCCATCATCGCGATGATTCGCTGTAGATTGCTGTTTAACTCTCAAAAACTCTTGAGAGATATCCATCCAACGCAGCAATGTATAGCAAATCACCGCGATCATCGGTGATTGTGTGGAGGCAGCAGTAGGTAGGTGTAAAAAATAATGAATATAATGTATTGGTACAGAGATCTTGATAAACAAATGTTGGTTTCGTTCATTCCTATGCGGATCATTTCGCGGATGGCTATTTAACCAACTTGCGCTTTATTTAGTTCATAGTTCCCTATATACTTGTCGATCTATAACAGAAACCTTAATATTGGTTTTCAATGGCTATTTTTTGCCACCTCGTTCATTGTTACAAATAATTCATTCAGTATGTACCTACTTAGGCAGGATGGCTTGAAAAAATCATCATCAATCATCTCTTTACAACAGGATACCATTTTGAAGAAGTTTTGCGTTTTTCGGCACGTTAAAAATAGTTCTTCTAAGGTAATAATAGAAGTATTTGTACATTTTGACACTATACAATATTAATACATGTTTGAAAAGGTGAATTAGACACAAATCGGACACTTAATTTGTTTGAAAGTCACAATTAATCAAACAAAACACTGCGCGCCATACTGCTGCCAACGGCTAACCGTCGGAGTGACGTCACAGCTATCGCGGCGACCGCTCGGTGAACTTCGCTAGTAATTTGGTCATAACTTCGTCAATTTTTATCGTAGATCAAAAATTTTTGCACTGTATGTTAAGGATTACTTAGCTCTACAAATCTGCATTTTCAACTAAAAACGTTACGGATCCTCATTCGACGGTATGTTTATTTTTTTTTGTATATTTGTTTCGCGATTACTCCGCCAATCGTGAACCGATTTTGAAAATTCTTTTTTGTTCGAAAGGAGATACTTCCGAAGTGGTCCCATATAAATTTTATCACTACCGGTTCAGCCGTTTTATAAATATATCAAAAATAACGATTTATCTCTACTTGCTGATATGCCAAATACTTAGATGATTTGGTTATTTACGCTTATTACAACCTAAAAAATTAATAAAAAAATACTAACAATAGTAACTTACAAGACACCGACTTCTAGAGCGATGTTTTGGTCGTAAAGCGTTTTTTAAATAAAAAATATTTTTTACTTTTCAGTTTTTTTTTGGAAGTCGGTTTTTTGTGATTATTATTTATACGCACACCGCATATCGTTTATTCCTCTACACTCAACACAATTGCTCAGTGTACATAATAAAAGTGTAAAATTGCAAACAAAAACCGCCATTGTTTCCTTTCCGATAAACCAGATACTTCCTCAAAGATTTCAGTTTAGATTATTTATTCTTTTCCGGGTCGTTTTTTGATCAGTTTATTTGTTACTAAACTCCCGAAAAAACTGCTTCAGTAGTTTGACGATATTTTTTAATGAGATTAATATCTCAAAAATGCTTCTGTACAGCATGGGGTAGCCTTTAGAAAAAGCCACTGATCTTATTTAAAATTAACTTTTTTACTTGTATAATAACTAATCTATCTTCTTTTATATAAATATGAATCCCTATTTCCTTTGGTCACCGCATCACGCGTGAACGGCTAGATCAATTAGGCTGAAATTTGGTACGTATATATGTAGCGACCCTGGCGAAGGTTTTAAGCTACTTTTTACTTGACACGGGAAACAGTTACAACAATAAATTAATGGAATAGTGAGTTTGTTTGCTACGCTGTACTGAACAAAGAGGGTGGCCGTGGGAAAGAGCTATGGGTCTTCATTAAAATAAACTTTTTACTTATATATTACCTAATATTATAAATGGGATAGTGATTTTTTTGTGACCCTTTCTCGGTAAAACTACTGAACCAATTTAGATGAAAACTTTTTTATTCGGGTGCGTTACGTTGAAACCGCGGAAACATTTAGTAACAACATATTAACGTTTTCGTGCACGTAAACAACGAGACGATTACCATTTTCCTAATGATAACCACCTCCTTTGGTGAGTGTGGAAAAGTCTATTTACAAAATTCCACCATTATTATGCTCGTATTAAAAAAAAAAGTCGAAAGGTCGACTACCAAAACATAGCTAAACTTACCTTTTCCACCAATTCCTTGGTCTCATCAAACTTCTCCTTATGTAAGACATGGGTCTTCATCATGTCCTCCTGGCAGGACGCGATCAGCAAAAACTGCTCCTTCATGGACTCGTTGTTCTGTTTCAACGTCTCTTTTAAGATGACATTCTCGTCAAGGAGTTCTCCGAACCGCTTCTGGAGTTCCTCCGTGCTTCTGTCATCCGTTATTATGGTACTGGCTACCATCATGCTAGCTGGTGATGGCTGGAAAGAATAGAAAAAAATATATATAAAACCTTCTTGGTTTTGCTTTCCAATATTTTTTTATTGTTAACCAAAAAAAGTTTTAGGCGAACTAAATCATTGCATATATTAGATTAGGTATTTTCATGAAATCCTCTGAAACCACATTACAGTGTAACAAAAATACCCACATTGAATAAATTTCAGTGTAACTGTACAAGGAAAATCTGTGAATGAGTGAAAAAAATCCCTGCTCCCTGCTTTTAAGCCCGACCACCGACAATGTACATTACAATATGAATGTAAGTGACTATCAACATACTCCACATGGATTATTTCCTCCATACACTATTATCTAAGGTAAAGTCCCTGTTAAAATACACATGCCTACCACCTAAAGGTGAGCACACATTTTTATTTTTTATGCGAAAATATTCGATTTAAACAAGTCTTTCCACGTGACATAGTACGTCACAAGTTCCATGTTTATTTTTTTACAATTTTCATGCAATAATAAAACAATAATAATAACAGTGCGGCCTGTTCGAGATTACGGCAGATTTGGACGTATTTCCTGCCAAATTCTTAGCCCGTATTAATCAGTATACACCTCTTCGCATCTTCTTCCTCAACACTGAGGGTCGTGATCTCCTTAAGATGGCGTTTTTTTTTCTTAATTATGTTGCGCCACTTGTTCCTATCTTTGACATAGTGTAGCGCATCATGCAGTTTAGTGTTCAGCGTAGACCGGCTTTGGACCGACCAGTTTTCAGTTTTACACCGCCCATTGATCCAAAAATAGTATGCAGTTACGTCAAACGAATTCGACTGTTAATAAAATGGATGCTAAACAGATTGATCATGCTTTTATTGTTTGATTTAAGACCAAATATATATACTATTTGATTTGTAAAATGTACTTCAAATTGATCGACAACGTTTATGCGAAAACAAATACAAACCCAGTATCGGCAATGTGTGCACACCCTTACAAGGATTTAATTTTTGCATATTGCACAGTTTAATAATAACACATCTAAATATACATACGTAGGTAAGTATATCTAAGAGATGCGATATAGGTAATCGATTAACATCATAACATTTGATATGATAATAACATAAAAAAAACAAGATAGGTACCAAAAAATAACCTATTTCGTGTGATATCAACAAAATGGGTGCAGTATGCAATATAATAAACATATGCAAGCCATGGATGGGATGGGTAATAATCAAATGAGTCCTTCTTCTCTGCGCGGAGCGGGAATGTTCGACTTTTACGGTAACACTTCTGAACAAACAATTAGAGTTGCGCTCTAGCAGGAAAGAATAATGTTACAGTTCTGTTGACTTCAGTGTGTAAAAAAATATATATTCTCCTAAAAAAAACACCGTCAACAATGAAATCTAGCACCCCCCATATTTTTTTATGCTACCTAGCTAAGAACACTTGGACTAATGAGACGAATCTAACGATACCTTATTAAAGAAATCCATCGAGCGGTTTGGAAGATATGAGATAATCACTACATAGTATAAAACAAAGTTGCTTCCCGCTGTCTGTCCCCATGTATGCTTAGATCTTTAAAACTACGCAACGGATTTTGATGTGGATTTTTTTAATAGATAGTGATTCCAGAGAAAGGTTTTAGTATATAATTTGTCAAGTTTTTGTTTCCATTGGCTAAATTATCGCGGGCGACGCCGCGGGCGAAGCCGCTGGTGGAAAGCTAGTAAAGATTATTACAAACACAGACAGGCGCGAAAAACATAACCCTTCCCTGCAGTCGGGTAAAATAGGCAATGCTGTACATCATCATTTAATGATTTCCTCCCCTACAAAGTAAATCTCCGTGTGCTTAAATGATTGATTACATTACTGCCAAGGTTTGATTGGTGTGAACAAATGTCGCTCACGTCGCCATCCAATAATAATTAAGCTTTTGTTAAAACCTCGCAGGCACATAACGGAAAAAATCAATTAAACGTAGAGGAAAATGGTTAACCTTTTATTTGGCACAGAATTTATATGATTTTGTCGATGCAACTATATTTGGATTAGTGACTCATTCACAATATGTACTAATGTTTTGTAATTTACGTGTAAACCTGAACTACATAGATTACCGATCTGCCAATTTCTAAAACCTACATAATAGAAGTATAGTATCCCCTATTTAGAGGTGTATTACACTACACTGAATGTTCGAAATAATTACCGCGCCCCCGGAACTAAAAGGGCTGAGGAAGGAATATGGATAGGTTTACACTATGGTACCTTTCTCTTATTATAATTCCCTTATTTAGGGTTAAGGGACCTTAATTTAGATAAGGTAAAATATAATAAGCTCTTTATTTCTAATGTATCGATGTAAATAACGCGCAGCCCAGTAATAATTAATGCACTTAAAAATTAATCATCTTTCTTTTCTACGTCCACTGCTTGTAGGAATTACAACTAATTTCAGCTTGATTGAACCTTATTTTATACCCAGCCGAAGGGATAGAGTTACAACTGTGACATGATAAGGATGCGCAATATTAATCACTTCTGAATACAATCCCTAGCATAGAAATAGTCCCTAAAACTAGGCTAAGCTAGACAAAGTGAGTCACGATTGCATCAGCCCCTTATCAACCACGTAGTATTGATTGAGGAAAAGATAGCAGAGATAGTATAGATACAAATCCATTTTGTTTTGGAGATAGAAAGTGAAAGGAGATTCAGGCTCCATACATTTTTGGGCCTTTTCTAAAATTGCCGGACATCGCAAAAAATAGTACGTGTCCGTTAGGGCACTGCCCTAAAAGAATGATCTCCTTTTGTGGTTCTCTTCTGTATTACTCTGGTTAGGTTGTCAGGTGCCTTGGCAACAGATCTCAGGTGTTCATAATCCTTACTAATATTATAAATGCGAAAGTAACTCTGTCTGTCTGTCTGTCTGCTACGCTTTCACGCCAAAACTACTGGACCGATATAAACGAAATTTGGTAGGTACAGAGATAGAATAGACCCTGAGGAACAACATAGGCTACTTTTTACCCGAGTGCGCTAAGTAGTTCCCTCGGGATGCGGGCGAAACCGCGGGAAACAGCTAGTGTTAAATAAGACAGCCCTTCCAGACGATAAAACGAATAAATTCTGTACTTACTACAAAAAGGGGCTTAATAATTGATCGTTACAAACTTTCCGCCCAAATGTGAATAATATATTGTCTATCAGTTTCACCCAGCCAGACATTAACATTAAGCTAAAAATTTCTAAAAAAAACACACATGTACCGTGTGTTTAATGTGATGAAATCCAATATATCTAGTACAACTGCGTACAATTACAAGGGATTGAAAGTGACTTCAATTGTTCGTCGTCTCACATTTCTAGTCCGACGACTCGTACATTATGCAAATCATGTTTACAAACGATACTCTTTTTATTATTACTATGTATTATTGTATCTTAATGTAAACTATTTTTGATAATATGTGTAATCTGAGGTATTGACGCATATTTACATATTATGTCGCAGTATCTCTTTATATGCCCTGGGGGCCTACTCTAACTCACCGAAACGAAACTTCGGAACGACTGAGAATAGGCGATAACTTTTTTTTGTGGTGCGGTAAGGTGCAATTTGAGACTCTGTACAAGGAGAGATGTAATTATGCTATCCATATATAACAATTGTTTAAACCTTACCGGCCTAAAATTGACAAGGAAAGGTTTAATAAATATAATAAAAATAAAAATAAAATAAAACAATAAAAGCAGTCCCTCGCAGGTCACGCATCAAATATGATCTGTGCTTATATCTCCTCGGCTTTATCATTGAGCCAATCTTCTAAAGCGCACCCTTCTCCGTAATGCAAAATAAATAAGAAAATAGTTTATTAACTTGCTACTATAATAAGTTCAATTCGGCTAATATTTCATCACATTACTTAAACACTCACACACACATAAACACCTTCTCTCACATACACATCACACGTACATAATTACACACAACTTGCGCGATCAATATGCTATTGTTTTATTTTTTTTTTTATCACCCTAAAGTTTTTTTTAATGTTTTGCATTATATACTTAATTAACGTTATTATTTTCTGTAACAAATCCAAATTGCAACCCACTGGAAGAGCGGAATACCCTAACACAAGCAAAACACATTGCTTACAAGGGTATTTCAAATTGTAAACCTACTATGTAATTTGTGTTATTGAAAATAAACGTTTTTTTTTATTTTTATTTTTTTCGAATTTCAAACGAAACTTTTCGTTGAGTTAGAGTAGGCCTAGTAGCCAGTAGGTCTTGCTGAAGTTTGGCTTCTTATGGCATAGACGGAGATTTTTTTAACAAGTTTTATTTTGGATGCCATTTGGGATTATAAATATACCAAAAAAAAAATATTCTTACAAAACACACGCACACCGCTTTGAACTAACTAAACGAGATTTTTAAATTAATTTATTTTGAGTGCTAATTCTGACAGAGTGGTTATTCAATCAGTAGCATTAAGTATACCTAAGCTAAAAGAACAAAGCCGGTACTTTATGATATCCTTCATTCTTCCTTTCACCTGGAGGTATTCATTAGAACTTGAGTATTTTTGTCTCAAACATTTTATACATACCTATAACCCGGTACAGAAGGCAAGTACGAGTTTCCTTTTCATTGTTAGCTAAGAAACCCGAAAAAATTCTTAAACACCCTTTTTACCTTTTGTCTGTCCCGTCATTGTTTTTATCACCATTTTTGGTCGATAATCTAAAACGCGAGTTACAGTAGCCATTTTAAAAAGGAACATACACAATATCGTGGTTACGTAACACTTGGACTGGGTCAAAAATTCAAGTTCTGCTATATAACTAACCACTTTCGAATGCATTCGCCTACATATCGATTCGAGTAGTTTAAAGACAGAAGCTCGTTCTTCGAACCTTACAGACAGATTTGTGATGCTGGGGAGTTTGTTGCGCCACTTCTTCCTAGCAAAAACACATAGGAAGTGGTAAAGTAACTCTGATCGTCTTTTCCTGATATAATTTTTATCCGGGAAGTAGTTCAGGGTATGGGTCAACCCCGGGAAAAAACTATAGTAATCATTAATTTTGAGTCAAAATTTTATTTGAAGAGCTGCTATACTACGCTACTATACTTGCATAGATAATCAAATCTAAATGCCCAAACAAACAGTTTTGTCTCCATTCCCAATAATATTGTTAGCACTTAGAATTTCAAATTTCAAGTCGAGACCTTGATCCTGAAGTGTTTACCGTGACAATATTTATTTACCGAAAAGTGTATGGCACATGTATTACTGCAACATAATGAATGACGTCATTTGCGGATGAGGATATATACGATTTTATCTATATTAGTAGTTCAATCAGTATCGCGTCACAGATTAATTAATTGGCGAAAAATAGGTTATTCCCGTGCACTCCAAAAATGGCCGACGGAATTTTTGGAGTAGAATGGAATAGAAGCTTAATTGTACACTAAAAGAAATTAAGATTAAGAGAGATGATTAATTAAAATTATGGGTACATAGGAATCAAAATTAATGTATCGAAATAATTTTCTGATAAGCACCATCGCTTTAGAGCATATGGTATGAAAATAAAAATATGATAAAGGGGCTATCCGGGGATACAAAATCTATGAGAACTTCCGAATTACCTTTCTTTTTCGTAGAATTTTTGCATTATATTTACTAGGTTTCCGCAATTAAATTATAAAAAATATGACAGTTTCATATAAACTTTGCCCCCTTTTTTTCACCCCTTTAAAGGTAGAATTTCGGAAAATCCATTCTTATGGAATACCTATGTCATTAAATTTTTAATATAATATTAAATGTTCCCAAAAAGCTCTACTGGTCTACGTGTATACAACGGGTCTCATGTGCCAGTCATACAGCAATGTAAATAGATGTAGTGATACCTTCAGTGGTACCTAGTACTTCCCCAGAGTAGCTACTATACGTCATGAGTAAGGGGCTAGATTCCGATAGATAAAGATAAAATATTAATAATCTTGTGATAAGAAAACATGTTTGAAGTTGATATATTAAATAGATATGTCAATAATATCATGTAGGTATCGATCCTTTGATACTAGTAAATGCAATGATAATCCGGTCTTACTTTTTCGCAACTATTTTTTTTTTAGATTATGTATTAGACAAAGACTTGCCATCCCAGACAGATGCCTGAAATGTATTTTGCTTTTGCCTATAATAAGTGGAACCCAACAACGCTTGGCGCAGAAATACATAGGTATTCGGGTAGTCCCTCCCTAGACGAGCTTCTTCACAGAGCTCTAGAGCTCAGGTGTGGCCTGGTTCCACTCTAGCTCAATCTGCGGGACTTTCGAATACCGCGCCCCCGGAATACAAAGGGCTGAGGATGGATGGGTTTTAGTCAGTAAGAGAATGACACTAACGGCGGGAGGGGTCATTTCATGATTTTCCATCCGAAAAAAAACTCTAGCTCAATGCGATTAAATAAGTATTAATGTTCTAAATAAAATAATTAACAACAAGCACCCTAAAGTATAAGAACATGCTTTTAAACCACTCACACAATCGCCAAGTTTAAAATGCGCCTTAAAAGCCATATTGGCTTCAACGGAGAGGTCCTTCATGGCCTCCTCCATCTGCTCCTTGTCGAGAGACATGTCTCCGTGTTCCATACCATTGCACTTCATGTCCAGACTAGACCCAGGAGACGTTCCGAGGATAATGAACGAGTCGTCGTCCCCGTTCTGCAGGCTTGTCATGTTCTCACATCAATCTGGAAAGAAAAACAGGGTTTGGTTATTCAAGCAGAAACGAATTTTACCCTGGTATCATTTATTCCCTTTGACCGCCAAATAAAAAATGCAAAAGTGCGCTCTAGGCGCCAAACTACAATTTCATCCTTTGATTCTGTCATGTAGTCGTGGCTGTGGCGTGCTGGACACATTTTGCTTTGTTATATGTATACATGAGTGTAGCAGTCAAAGGTTATACGTATTCTAAAGACAAAAAGGGGGAGAAGACGCATTCGCCCACCCCCGTGGTAGGAATGCTAATACAGGTCTTTTTTAGTGAGTTTGTGAGTGCTTTTGAGTCTCCATTATAATCTCGTTTAGCTGTTAGATCGTTTAAAGGGGCACATAAAATGATTTTAACAATAAAACCTAAACAATAAATACACAAAAGCATATTTTTAAATTATGCTTTAGGTCCAAATTAACTAAGTGGCTCCAAATCTATGTCTGGATATTTTTTAGAGCATGTTCCGGCCTTAAAATTTTTGGAAGAACTCTGTCTGTTGGATCCAGCTCACCATAGCAGCCCTAATCCGGTAAGTGGTCATGAAATATGAATAACTTCAGTATTATGTTCCTGGTGATTCCCAGAGGCCTTACCAAGAACTGACTGGATGCTAGAACGGGTAGGAGGAACTTTAAAAAAAAGATCCTGGTAAGAAAGCAGGTTTTCTAAATAATATTTGCTATACCACTTAGGTGTGACTTGGCAATTTTTATCTATGACTCACCTCAAAGAAATAGGTCTGTGTACTACTTTTAAGCAATGGGACAATAACCTATTGCATGTTATTTTAGTCAAAGAGAATACAATACTACGATTTTAGTAAGTGACACAAACAATGATTGTGTTCAAATTGTTTTGGTAATTAAAATTTCGCAAGTTAACAATACAGGCCTATTACACGGGAGGAATACGGGACGCATTTTTATTTCCACGAACTGTTATCAGACAACGCAGTCCAGTTAAGTTTCAGTTATTCGAAGATACATCCACAGCATTAATTGTAAATGTATGTTCATCAAAAGTCTGAAATTACTCTCCTATTATCCCTTAAAATAAACGGTCAGTGTGAATAAAATTATTTTTTCTAACGTCTCCGCCATAGTTTTTACATAGGTACCTACACAGCTATATATCCTTATCCTAATTATAATTGCTAATGTGAGTTTTATTGTGTTACGCTTTCACGGTAAAACTGCATAACCGATTCAGATAAAAGTTATGACAATAACTGGAACCCTTTAGAATTTAGACGGTTATAGGCTACTTTTTATCTGGATGCTTAAAATAGTTCCCTAAAGATGCACGCTGGTGATACCACAAAAAAAACAGCTAATCTGTATACTTATATAAGTTTGAATCAAAATGTATATTGAACAAAATCAGTTTGCTTCTACTACGGTATTTACATAACTATCAATGTGACAATAGAACATTATGTTATTGTTTTCATTCCAATCTAACTAAAAAAACATTACGTTTAATGATACCAATTTATGTATCAATTCATTTGAGTATTTCATTGACCTAGAAGCATGATAAGTACCTAACTCGAATTGTAAACAAATGGTAGTTATTTATTTTATTGCGTAATTATTAGTATTATTTCCCGCGGTTTGCATCGCATTCTAAGGGAACTACTTCTTTAGGCACCCGGATAAAAACTATCTATCTCTCTCGCACTAAAATCTGAATCATTTTAACATGACGTACTGTAGCCCAAATATTAATGAGAGAATTTTCAACCAGAGTTTGAAATATTTAAATTATATTCAATCATTGGTCTATTTACTATCCCACAGCTGCGCCTCTACCCATTACAGAAGGTATTGATCACCATGATTGCCCGAGGCAAGCGAACAATATTTATTATTATTATTTAATTCCAGTGAACTATAAAAGAGTTTATTTTTTATTTCTTCTACCAAAAACAGGTAGATAACCCAACCAAAAGTCATCTTCACAAGCTTATCACATATTGTTATGCAAATTTTGTATGTAGAGACATTTAAATTATAGTATTCAAAATTAATTAAACAATAAAATTAGTAACAGCTGTACAAATTAAAATGATATTGCATTCTGAGTTTTACAGTGAGAAAATTAAGGCAGTTGCCAAGGGTATTGTTGATTCCATCAATATATTGAGTGATTCTAAAAGTCTAAAGAGGTAAGATATATCCCACCAAAAACATTCTGTAAAAAAAATAGCCAAGTCTCGATGGAGCCGCTATCTCTAAAAAGTTATGAAATCTCTAGACAAAGTTGAGCCAAGGTTTTTACTGCAATTTCTTAATTATTATATTTAATGTTATGTGACTTGGCTGCTGACCTGTACCTACTAACATGTAAAAAATGATCAATGGTTTTGGATTTGGGGCTGCAACAAGTCTTGTGTGAGTGCAACCCCAGACAATCTAGACACTATAAACAAATCAATGTCTCATCATATAGTGTCTATCTATAACAGAGTTAAATATTATTACAAGTAATTCTGATAAGTTATGTTAGGGTTCGCAGCAAAGCTACAACTAGCTTCAGTATAGCAATTAAAATGTAGGTAAGCCTGGACGAGCCAGTTTTACAACATACTACAATAAAACCAGTATCTTGTGATAGTGTAAATGCAACCAATTATCATGAAGTAGTTATAAAAAAATACATATAAATTGGAAAGCCAATTGCATTAACTTTTAATTGTTATTAGTTTATTAGTTCAAACAAGATATCCTTTCTATTTTTAATAAGCAAATGTGATGATAATGACATCCTGTTCCACTTGATAAGAAACTTTTTGCTGATCATTTCATCATTGTCTATGGTGTTGTTATTTTATTAATTAAAAAAATAGGATAAATTTATCCCTTAGAGAAGCAATATCTAAATTTAATGCTTTAGTAATAATTTCATAGTACCTACTTACTAGGTCCAACTTCAATATATATTGATTTGAACAATTTGATGTAAACACTTTGAAACTTTATTATGAGTCACACAGATAATTCAACTAAGAATGAAATTCACTCATTTTCAATATTAGCAATTCAGGGGGAGATAATTCACTAAATACCTAAAAACTAACCTTTGGAATTCCACAATCGTTAGGGAAGTCCCCGCGGTTGTAAACAATGTAAGCTGAGACGCACTTTGAGAAACTAAGCTAAATAAACCTGTGCAATGAATGTAAATTGAATTAAATAACACTCAATAAAGCACCACCAATCGCTGATTAGCCTGAATACTTGATAGTCAGTGCCACTCAACGCCGTGACTAAAAATAAATTATGAAACTTGTCATATTTTTGCGTGTAGGTAGAAAAATAACACTTACCGGATAATTCGATGTGGTGACAAAATGCAATTGTTATGGTTATACACAAGTTTACATTACATAATACGCAAATCGCACTATCATTAAATTATTATAGTCGTCACTTTTGCAAATAAGACGGAAAGTAAATAATATTTTGCTATCTTCGCAATTAGGACGACGAAAACGAAATTCATTCGCACGGCGAGGCCTTGAGATATTTTGACAGTGACAGTTTCATTCCAATACGATTTTTTGACAGCTCGTGGACAAAAGATTGCCAGTGAGGACAAATATCACATGACCAACAATTTTGATGATCAATACCAAAATTATATTACATTAATAAAAACTGTAAAAAATTGATAAATGCACTTGATTTTTGGGATTAGTGAATCATCATTTGATAAGGGTATCTTACTGAGTATCTTCATTAATCTAAATCGGACTGTTCTTTACAATATAATACTTATTCTGCCAATTAGTAGGTATAATACTTTTCCCTATCATTCTAATTTAGATAGTCATCATTATCATGTCAGCCTATTTAAAAGTCTGCTGATTAAAAGTCTCTTCTCATACAGAAAAGTTATTACTCGTTATAATAATGCTAACACATACAACATAATATATACAAAATATTAGTTAGCAGGTACCTAGTAGTGTGGAAATATTATTGATTTTAGGTGTGAAGGATTTTTGCTAAGAAAATAATTGGACTTATTCAGATTTAAGAACTGATAGTTGTGAATAAAGTGATAGAAGGAGGTAATAAGAATGTTCCAAATCATTCATTCAGGTCCTACGCGCCGGGCGCAGCGTGCCGTACTGCTTAGTGTAGGATGAAAAAATACCTGTTATGATATATCATTAAATTGTACCGCACCACTATAATACAGATTATTTACTACTGACAAGACAGGCTACATTGCTGTCAAGTCGATGTCAAAGTGTCAACGACCAACGACAGTTGTCAGTTGTGAGTTGTATCGTTTGTGTAGTAGTTAGCGATATTTTAAATTATTTCTAATTATTTTGAGAGAAATGTCGAACGAAAACGCATTGGATTTACACCATGTCCACCAGTGTTTTCAAAGGAGCCTCAAAGAGGAAGACGACGTTGTGATTGAGGCTTACATAGATGGTTACAACGAATTAGTAAAGTAAGGATTTTTACATTGTTTCCATATGGGTTTTAAAATATTAAGTTTAGATAGATAAGATTGGATAATACATTTGCGAGGTCGTCGGTCGTAGATTCGCCAGAAATCGTACAATATGCTTACGTTGTTTATTGTGTTGGTACATTACAAATTAAACAATGGTTTGGCATTATACAATGAAGACAATAAAATTTTGGATTTATACTGAACTCGAGCTTGAAGTCCATATTTACTTCTTATCCAGTCTTTGAGATATAAACCGATATTTTAGTCCCAATAATATATTTCTACAGATATGATAATGAATTTAATACAATCCCACTAATTTCCATTTATTTTTCCCCCACGGAACCTTTATAAGGTGTGTTGTAAAATATGACCATGATTCATGTTTAATTGTCGATAGTTAAGATTGTGAATAACTTCTAAAGAATTAGCATGACTTACTGAGCATAATAACAAAAAAAACTTAACTGCACTGATTTATCTGACACCTGCAAGGTTAAAAGTGGATTTATCCATAAATATTACATTCAATTGGTGTTGGAAAACTAGAACTATATAGAAAAAATAAAATAATTGAAAAATAATATGTAAGAATCCAATCTTTTGTAATTACAAAAAAATATTTTTCTTATGATAGATTTTTAATATCTCATAAGTATAACAGAAGTCTGCCAAATACCACTTTCATTCCTTAGTTACATGCAAGACATTCTCCTGTACATAATACATATTTTCAAGTTTACATTTAGAAAACTGATCTTACACTACTTGTAATCATGCAACAAATTTGACCTACCTAAGAGCCTGAAAAATCCTCTTTAAACTTTTGACAGGACTTTCCTATTTCATCTTTTGACCTCTTCAATCATGCATACATGACATTGCAAAATGTAGGAAGCAATCTATTGCTCACTATCCAATTTGATGACTGCTAACTACTATATGAATATAATTGTGGAATGTTAAGTTGTATGTGTGTATGTTGCGTTGATAACTCTTACTGTAAATATCTTTTTACTGTAATAATTTTAAAGACAAACTTCTTTAAACTTAGTCTTGCATAAAATATTTTTGAGTTTTCACTGAAATTTACCAATACAAAATTTCAGGTTTCTTAATCTAATAGGTTCAGTATTCTCGTTCGTGAGCAGTGATGTCAGAAGTAAAATAAAAGTGATGGAGAAGCACAGGGAAGGCGATGAAGCAGTGCATTATGATTCATTCAAGAAAATGATGAAGTATGAAAAAGAAACGAGTTTGTGCGACAAAAATGGGTTTGTGTCCGGCTCCAGAACAATGCTCCGTTTGCATAGAGGATTAGGTACGTCCCACTCATTTGTTATCAATGAATTACAAATGGAATTGCATGTTTTATGATACTGTTTGTATATCAATAATTTATTATAGATTATGTTGTTTATGATTTTGATAAAAAAGAAATATCATGTGGCATAGAAAACTGATTATTTAACAGCTGTTACATCAAAGCAATCTATTTAACAAACAATTACTAATAAACAGATGGTACTCTATTAATTTTATTTTTGCATAAACTTAACGTATCTTTATCTCTAACTAGCTGTTTCCCGCGGTTTCACCCGCATCCCGAGGGGACTACTTCGCGCACCCGGGTAAAAAGTAGCCCTTGTCCTTTCTCAGGCTCTAGACTAGTGTACCAAATTTAATTTAAACCGGTTCAGTCGTTTTGGCGTGAAAACGCGACAGACAGACAGAGTTACTTTCGCATTAATAATACTAGTAAGAAAAAACCTGCTTGAGATATTTCTACTAAAAATAACTCATGGGAAAGTCCAATTCCCACTTAATAAACTTAGACAAGTGTCCCAAAAAGCATAATAGGCCAGTGCTTTTAGCCTCTAAAAACGGTAAAAAGTGAATTAAATAATAGTAGGATGAAACCCATTGGAAAAGGAGGAGAATACAATAAAAATGATAGGAAAAATAAATTACGGGCGATCTGAGGTCGGGAAGTGGGGGGAGGGGGGCTCAAAGTTAAAAAAACGGTTTATCTCAATTTCCGGCAAAACTACAAGTCCTATGAAAAAAAGTTAAATGGCAAAGTTGTAGGTAATAAAAAGATCTACAACTTTTGGATTGACACTGTTTTCACATAACCTCAAAATTTATGTGAAAAATTCAAAAAACCAAGTTTTTGGTTTTTTATTTTTATCTTTTACAATAATTAATTTTTTTTCACGAAATTTGATGAAAACTTACCTTTTTATGTCCTAAATACACTGTAATTTATTTGATTTAAAATAAATTTTTTTTCACCCTTATTTTGACTTAATATCGAAAAAACACCCTAATTTTCAATCGAAAATTCTCGTGTCAAAATATCACTTTTTTTTTAAAAGGCAATGGTCTTTTTGATCTTTGAAATCTCTACTTTCAAATGGTATAAAAAATATTTACATTGCTATGGTAAATGTTCTCAGAAAATATAAAGAAACGCTACGAAATAACAGTTAGCAAGGCCTAGACCGGCTTAATTTTTTTGCGTAGATGCCTATTTATTGCTATTTTAAGATAACTTATGTATCTGAGTGACCTACGGAACCTCGGACCTCTCTATGAAATACCTTTTAGCTCATCAAAAGGTATTTCATAGAGAAGTGGGGAGTTGCTAGAAGGATCTAGGCCTTGCTAACTGTTATTTCGTAGCGTTTCTTTATATTTTCTGAGAACATTTACCATAGCAATGTAAATATTTTTTATACCATTTGAAAGTAGAGATTTCAAAGATCAAAAAGACCATCGACTTTTAAAAAAAAAGTGATATATTGACACGAGAATTTTCGATTGAAAATTAGGGTGTTTTTCGATATTAAGTCAAAATAAGGGTGAAAAGATAATTATTTTAAATCAAATAAATTACAGTGTGTTTGAGACATAAAAAGGTAAGTTTTCACCAAATTTCGTGAAAAAAAATTAATTATTGTAAAAGATAAAAATAAAACACCAAAAACTTGGTTTTTTGAATTTTTCACATAAATTTTGAGGTTATGTGAAAAAAGTGTCAATCCAAAAGTTGTAGATCTTTTTATTACCTACAACTTTGCCATTTAACTTTTTTTCATAGGACTTGTAGTTTTGCCGGAAATTGAGATAAACCGTTTTTTTAACTTTAACCCCCCCTCCCCCCACTTCCCGACCTCAGATCGCCCGTAATTTATTTTTCCTATCATTTTTATTGTATTCTCCTCCTTTTCCAATGGGTTTCATCCTACTATTATTTTTTTTGTTTTCAAAAGTTATTGGCACTGGTCTATAAGTACTGTTGATTAAAACACTAATATTTTGTATGTACATGGTGTCTTACATTTTGTATGGTTATGTGACAAACATTGTATGGAAGTCCTTATATTTTCGCGTTATAATAATCGTTACCCAAGTGCAGTGACTATAATGACCCTAATTAGATCGCACATGTTTTTTTAACACCTTGTATATTTGTCCCGTGTTTACGATACCGATGGTATTTACTTACATCTACACATACACGTGCCGTCCACACTGATGCTCACAAGCTTTTGTCCTCAGACTTCATACGATTATTCCTGAAGCGTCTAAGCGAAGCTGACGAAAACATGAACACTTGTACCACGTGCCAGGGCTCTTACAACGAGACCCTGGCGAACTACCACCCCTGGTACATAAGGAAAGCAGCCACTTTGGCCATGCACGCCTTGCCGTCGAGACCAGATCTATTGAAAAAGGTAATTATCTAATACTTGCTGTTTCCCGCGGTTTCTCCCGCATAAACCGGACAAAATGCCTATAAACTTCCACGGTTCCATCTATCTCCAAATTGCATCTAAATAATTTCGGCCGTTTTACTGTAAAAGCGAAAAAAAATTACAAACAAACTTACTTTATAATATTAGTAAGGAATAAAATTTCTTCGCGTTTTTATCAACCAGACCCAAAAGATCTGACGACCAGTTTTCACAAGGGGTATGTTGACCCGGCTACTGGGTTGTATAAAGTAACATAGGTGGCATATAAATCACTGTTTCTCAGCTGCATTCAGAATTAGACTGGCCCCAACATTTGGAGACGACAGCGAGGAAAAGGCTAGGCAAGATATCAAGCCCGGTTAAGTAGTCGACAACCTTCTAGGTTGACCTACGAGATGCCATACAAAAAAAAAGCTAGGCAAGAAAGAACTTTCGTTCTTGAAGCTAAGTTCATATACTAAAATCTGCTGGAATTTCTCTTGATTATAATTATTTGTTACACGCACATCGCATCAATCACATTGATAATTATCATATTTTTCGCTCCACCGAATTCAAACAGGGTCTTTAAGAAGCCTTGATAATCAATACAGTATAACAATTGGGTCAATTTGTGGCGTCAATCAATACCACTCAACATAATTGTGAGAATCACGACTCATGACGATAACTGCTTTAGTTAATAATGCATACCACTCCTGGGTGTGACGTCAATAATATTATTATACAAGGCTGTACGGCTTCGTGATTGAGAACTAAGCGAACACGTTTCATAGATCGGCAAGCGTAAAGAAAAAACTTAGTAGCTTGCAAGTATCACTTTTTAAGCAAATTGCGAATTGGGATAGTCAATTTATTTAGAGTGCAAAACATTACCCTAAAAAAATTAATTAAATTTCCACCCAATTATTCTTTTGTAAGTCGTGGTGGCCTAGAGGTTAAGGCACCTGCTTCTCGTGTACGAGTGTGCGGGTTCGAAACCTGGCAAGTACCAATGTGACTTTTCTAAAGTCATACGTACTTTCTAAGTATATCTTAGACGTCACTGACTAACGGTGAAGGAAAACATCGTGAGGAAACCTGGACTTAAAAAGTCTGAAATCGCCAATCCGCCTTGAGCAAGCGTGGTGATCAATGCTCATGCCTTCTCTGTATGAGAAGAGGCCTGTGCCCAGCAGTGGGACAATATATAGGCTGATGATGATGATGATGATTCTTTTGTGGTCAAAGTCACCTTTGTTTTCCACACATTGCTAACAAGTAGCGCTATGGAAGCCTAGTAGTGGTCGCTCCACATAAAATATTCAGGAGCATCCAGTAAAACTGGAAGCCAACCACAACCTACTTAGTAAAATTCCAGGCGGATTTCTTACAAAGATGTATCGACACTGGAAGTAATTATAGAATTATAGATACTATGATGACGTAACAAAATATGGCGATATTATCACGCCACAAAATTTTCGCGAGCTGATACGATTTAATTGTACGATTTAGATGTTATCTTTGTTATCATTGGAGTGTTATGACGCGAGTTTTCGCGGCCATTCGTCTTCTGTATTTCCTAACTCTAATCTGTTTTGATAACACGTCCTAGGTTCTGTTTTGGAGGGCCACACTAAACGAATGTGAAAGTTTTCCGAATTGATCAATATATGTTGATCAATGATGTTTAGAGCATGAAATTGACATAAATGCGCCATCCTTACGCCATTTTGTTACTTTCTGTTGCAGAATTAGAACAAAATAGGTTACGACTTTGTTTACATTTTTCTTAAAATCACATTTATTAATTACATATTTTTTTCAGATCTTCGGTTCAGACGAGATCCTAACCGCAGCATTAACCATCTTGCCTCAAACGCTCACATCTTGCGACGAAGTGTACAAACGCGTTGAACAACTATACACCGAGTTTGAATTCCATGAACTACCCTAAAGTTCTTTAAGGTGTTATTAGAAAATTGTTACAGCTGTCTTTAATGACCTTGTGGTACACCAAAGAGGTTTTACTCACTAACTTCGGCAAACGTACGCTTTGTGATAGGGAAAATGAATTTATATCGAGGGAATGTCTACTTGTAATAAGCTCTAATGCTTCTGTGAGATTGCCGGTTAAAAGACCCAAGTAAGGTATATTTAGATTAAATCGCGCTTGACATTGCTCGAAATTGAATCGAGTATACGATAGCTAGCCTTTTTTGTTTCGTTTCCATAACCAGGATTAATTATTTCCTGGTGCGAAAATTAACATCAAACATCATATAATCAAATTAGTATGAATTTCAACACTTTTATAACTTTAAAAATTACAAAGTTATAGTCCTCAAAATGCTGTCTATACCACTTTCTATGTTTTTGTTGGGAAGAGAAAATGCAAGAAACTCCCTAGCAACACTACCGTTATGGGAAAGAGATGGAGCTACAGAGGACAGATAGCACCGTCCCTTTCTTGCACAGGAATCTAAATAATTACATAGTTAAAACGGCCTCTTTACAGACTAGTTTATGATCATCTTGTATACGTAAATAAAAGTTGCAGTTAAAATTTTTTCTCTTATAGTTTCAACGCAAAAATTTAAATACAATATTGTTATTTAATATCGTCGTTATCAATTCGGTATTGATCGCTTATCGCTGTTTTGATATGAAACTTATTTTTAATGCGTTATGTATTAATTAATCTCGCTTTGCAATTGTTTCCTTGTAAAGACGAATTAAGGTACCTCATTATTTTAAGACCTCTTTTATTGGCCTGCAATATCTAGCTAACTTTTTAAATCAATTTATAAAAATGTGGAATTAATGAAAACTTATATTTTTTACTTACTTCTACTTTTAGTTATCACCGAATATGTTAGACACGTATGCTTTTAATAAAAATAATTTAGATAACACGTCACAACCCAGTATACAATCTAATGAGGCGTGACGTAGTGCCACGTAGTAACTCAATGTATCGACGTAATATTTAAAAGGAAAATACGTGTCCAATATTTTTTAATAATTTACTGGTTAAAAATGTTTATTCATCATCCACTCAGTGTACTTAGTTGTAATTATTCACATAAAATAAGCGTATTGTGATTATATTTGTCTATCTTACAAGAGCCATATTGTAATAACCAACAGTTGTGTTAAAATATGATCTCAACAATAACAAGTACACTTATACGCATAATGTTTTAGTTATTAAATAATTACCAACATAACTAAAAATATAATCCTCCTTTTGGGATCCCGCCACGGTAATTACAATGTTGCCAGCTTTTATCGCCATGTATAAACTAGTAGTAATCATTATACTAATGTATGGCAACATCGTAAAAATATTGTTTGTTGGTAAACAACGGAACCAATTATTTATTTGAAATAAAACAATGCAGGCTCTGAGCTACAAAACAATGCATTTTAATTAAAATGCTTAGTAAATATTAATTAAGTTTAGCCTTAAGTTTATTGGAAATAAATTATTTAAAATTAGTGCTTCGAAGTGTAGAATCTTGAAGTAAAATTAAAAAAAGAAATAACATTTTCGAGATTTCATAAACGCGAAATTCGCGTTTATGAAATCTCAAACATGTTAAATCGTGAAATCACAAAAAGCGCAATAGTATAATTCATACTTATATACGCCAACAATCCTAAATCATATATTTCTTGTGGGTATATATATTTCTCTTTCACACATTTACGTTTAGACTAGTATGCTACTATAAAACTATAGTTTTTCGTGATTTCCCAAAAAAGGAGTTTTCTACTGTTAAGTAGGTCTGAGCGTGCGATGTATTGAGTGCAATATTTTTAAAAGTAAAACAAATTAGTCAACATTGGAATCGAAATAGATTTAGAAATTAACTAGCACTGCCACTAACGGCTAGTATCCGATATCATGCAGTAATATATATAAAATGTAGGTATGTATGTACATATGTATGTAGTAGTATGCGCGCGTAATGAGCTCAATGGTAACGATTGCTCATTCAAAAATATTTGGTAGCTTTTGATAACAATTGTTATGAAAATAAATATTGTAAATTACGATAACTTATAATGCAAATCATGTTTATCTGCGCGTTGTATCCCTAAACAGATTAATCATATTTTTAACACAAAAAAAAATTCTGCATTTGTCATCCAATAATTCACTATGTACCTCTACGTATAAATATCTACTACTATATACTTTAGCTATTAATTTTTAGTATAAGTGAATCTGAATGCGACCAATTTTTAAACGAAAACTGAACTGTGCAAAAATTATTTTAAAAAAAATTTTTCATACTGAAATTCACGTGTCGTGTGTACGTAATATACACACGACACGCGTCACGGTGTAATCGCATAAAACAGTTATCCGAGACAAAATTGAATTTTAGGCCAAAATGAATAGAAGTTAATCTGTTAATTAGCAAGAAGAGTGCGCGCCACGAAAAGAATTCCTGCGGAAAAATTGTGATAGGTACTACATATTTTTTTATGCAAAGTGATGAAATGACATAGATTCTAACGCCGTACTAAAAGGACTTTAGATGTGGTGCGGACTCAACTTGGGCTAAGCTTTATCCCTGTCACTGTTGCGCAGCTGTCAAATAACAACATTAAGACAGAGACAGAAACATAGCTAACACAAGTGATAAGTTAATTCTATGTCTATTTAAAGTGGTGTATATACCAAAAACGCTGACATATTTCGGTGACCTTAAAAGGGAATATGCGTATGGACCAAAGGATCAAATATTTTTTAACAAGCTTTGTAATTTCAAAATCATGCCTGCATAGTTAAATATTTTTCCATGTCATTTCTTTTTAATTAAGGTAATAATTATAATAAATGCGACATTCAAAGTAGATGAAACGCAATGCTATCACTTCAAACGTATAGGTCTGCTAATTTTGAATTGATTAATTGTAATATTAATTTTGAATTTTAGATTTGTTTAATGAGGTAAGATATTGTACAAAAATATTAAAAATACGCGCCTATTCCCTATTGTTATGATGATTCTTATAAATAAAGTGGCTAACACAAGTCAGCGGCTTGTCACGACTGAGTAATGAGTTTGGTGTATACGACGCTTATCACTGCTTATTTTAACGGAAAATTAAATAATGTAAAAATGGTAATCAAAGAATTAAGAATGGGTATGAATGGCTATCGACTTAGCAGCTAATATGTTGTTTTATAACATTGTATTAAAAGAATATAGTCAATAAAAATAGTAAAATATATTTTTATTTTTTCACTAATAAATCATACAATAATACCCAAATGAAATACTAAACGTTTAAATCTTTGCCGCGTCATTAAATTGGATATTTTATTAATCACAGATGTTGTTTTCATAGCAAATCTAAGGTTCCTCTTCATATTATATTTATTTTATATTTAATAAATTAGTCTTTTTGTATTAAAATATGAAATATCCGTATAAATTATAACATAAATGTTAGTTTTTATTAAGAAATTGTATCTTTATAATCATGCTGTTATCTATGTTTAAATTATAGCTAATTGTTCATAAACTTGAGGCCATATAAATTGGAACAGTGTCTTGTATGACGTTTATAATTGTAAAAGTTGTGACAAAAACCTAAAATTGGCCTCAAGTGTACCATGTGCTTCATACATTCCCAATCATTCCTAGTTAAGGGGAAGCGTTTTATAATTTTTTGTAACAACGATTTAATGAATAAACTGTTTTTGCAAAGCATTTAGATTTTTATTACCAAAAAAATAAATTGCGCCTATTCAATTTGCCCTTATGTTCAATTAGATCTAGGACCTGTATAATTCTTTTGAACAATCCCGCAACCTTGGTAGGTACTGGTCCTAGTGAGCCCCGTCAAATTCAAGTCCCCTGTGGGGGCCATCAACCGGGCAATAGGCAAAAATCCGGCCTATTCCGGAATTATGATAGATCGATCCTCTTTGAAGGAATTCCTTCTTGCTTCGTACCTATATTAATGAACAAGCTGTTTCCCTTGGTTTCACTCCATTTGCATCCTAAAAGAACAAGTTCACGAATCCAGGTAAACTCCTGAGTCCTCTGTTTTATTTCATCTCCAAGCTAAATTTCATCTGTCGGTTTAGCTGTTTTATTGACCAGATAACTTTCAGACTTATAAAATCAATAACTATAGATAGCAAAAAGAAACTACAATATGGGATTATAAATAATCGCATTTTATTCGATGCATTCTTATTTGTTCTTACCACGCAACAAAACAAGTATAGTAGAACAACATATAACATTAAATTAATTCATAGTTCGGACACTTATTTTTAAAGAGGCTAATAATATCGCTGATGGAGAAGAAATTCTTTGACCAGTACCTAGTAGCTACAAAAAAGGTTAATTAAAGATCAGGTTCGTACAATTAAATTGTAAATAGTAATATACCATCAGACACCAAGGGAGCTAAAATATGACAATAACGAGCGTTGGGTTACATAAGTTACTGTTCCTAGTACACTGAGGTGCAATGAAGCGGAGTCAGTTAAAAAATATCAATATAATAGTTGGAAATTATAACTTAGTGTAGTAAAAACTGATCAAATAATTGTTAAAAAAAATATAAACTTCTGCTATATTTCCGTAATTTGAATTTCATGAAGAAAGTAAGTAGAATAGTTTACATAATTATTTATTTTGGTAGGTGGTCTCAAGTGTTAAATTCTTTAAGTTATTAACAAATTATTTAGACTATCTCCCAATGACAGATTTGTCTCTTGAAAGCTATTTGACTCTAAGGACCAATAAGACAATTTAAAATATTTAAAAAGTATATTACATTACTCTGAGGTACAAGAAGAAGATACAAGATTTATTTCAGCACTCTTATGGTAGATTGATAACACAATAGTTGATTTATAAATAAATAGCATATTATATAAAATATTTAACATTGTTTTATATCTAACTAGCTGCACCCCGCATGCGTTGCTATGCCACGATTTTTTCACCATAGAACCTTCGTTCGAGTACATACATAGACTCACACTCGATTGAATGGTTAAGGAACGCATAGCGGACAAACATACAAACATATATTTTTATTTATATAGATTATAGAAGATATAGTATCCCATTACTTGAATAATAATTCATAACATACTGCTAACAATAGAAAAATGCAAAAACAGAAAAAAATATTGTATTAAAAATACATGGAACGCAATGAAAGCTATAACAATAAACAACTAATTTGATAATACAATTTAATTTAGTTGACTAAATAAATAGAAAAACGCCTAAATATAAATAGTCAGCAGTAAGCTGCACACCATACAAATATTAGATGCTTATTTGAAACTAGCTTTTCCCGTGGCTTCACCCGCGTTCTGAACCACTTAACGGACTCTGATAAAAACAAGCCTAAAAAGATCTCCAAGCTCTGCCGGGGCAGCGGGATGTTCGAAAGAGATACCGCGCCCCCGGAATACAAAGGGCTGAGGAAGGAACATGGATGGGTTTTAGTCAGTAAGAGTCTGACACTCCCACCCCACCCACGGCGGGAGGGGTAATTTGATGATTTCCCATCCGAAAAAAAGGGCCCCCATCCAAATCGGTTCAGCAGTTTTAACATGAAAGAGTAACAAATAAACAAACTCACTTTCGCCTTATAGGTTTTAAATATTAGTCTACTTAAGGCTAGGTCTGGTATTCAACCGGATATAAACAATCATAGTCTTAGCCAGGATTTAAAGGCTTATAAACGTAAATATCTATGTGTTATGAAATAGGCATCACGAATGGTCAAAAAAAAAGGAAATTTTACTAGGAATACTTGCAGTCGGCGCCGTATTTTATGGTACTCTGTGGTCGACGTCACTAGTGATGTTGGCTTATATATTTTCCCTGTCATTAATTATTCTTATATGTATATGTATCAATCGAAGAAATTGCAAAACTTTCAATCATAAATCGTCGGTGAAGTGCGTAAGTAATTTTCAAGTTTTGTTCCTCTTTCCCCAATCCACCAAAAATTACTTACGCTCTGTTAGAATTTCACTGCCGAAATGTCTATAATTTTCATACTAGTTTCTTAGTATTGCCACTGTCGCGACATTAATTATTGGTGTAATAATCAATGTCACACCCCTTTTCACACACAGACACTTGGTGTATACACTTTTTGCTATGACGTAGTGTAAAGTTAGTTTTAAAATTACACCAGCCTGTGTATACAAAACTCTTAGATGTAGATATATATGTATATGTAATTGGTCGTTTACCAATATTAATAGGGGATGTTAATTAATTTTTCGAAGCCAAATCCTGCCTAATTCCATAAGTAGACGCTATCGAACGTTACGTCCGGCTATAAATATCACAATGTTGCAATACATTATTTTCATACATTTTCATTTTTTTTATATTATTCAAGCTAAGCATAGGAATACACTATGCATGTTAATCTCTTAAAATTACTAATTTAAAACGGAAGAAATCTAGCAATATTCTATAACTATGGGATTGTAACAGCGAAACGGTTATGTAAATAACTACATTGTTAACGTTATTTTAGATATATAAATTATTTACTATTATTGCTTTTAAAACGGTAAAACATTATATTACGATTTTCATTTCACAAAAATACTAATCTTTCCCGCGATGTCAATAGCCTTCCCCTAAGATAAATTTCGATAGAAAGAAAACAAATGCCAATCATAGATTGCCGAAACACACTTCAACGAAGAAATGCGAATACGTGAATTTGCCTGTCCACTTATCTATTTTGCTAATAGTACAATTTGATATTGAAAATCATGATCACTTTTATAAACACAGCCCTCTTGTGCCGTCATTCGTAATTTTTTACATCATAGTCAATGTTACATAAAATAAACTACTATACTTCATTTACAATAAGATTAGAAAAACTTCCAAACTTTTTCAGCTTTTTCAACCGATTTTGAGTGCTATTCCGTACTGATAAGGATGGCGTTGAAAGTAAAATAATGTTTATAATAACAAATACATATATTCTGTATCTGTTTGTGTCGTGTCACCTTAGCAATAGAACTCAAAATCGTTTGAACAAACGGTAAATAGGGTGCGTTTAAATATCTTATCTCACAGTAAATGGAGTATAGTTTTTAAGGTATCTTTACTTCTTTCATTCTTGTTGTTGGGGTTGGTCTAGGGCTCTTCAATGAACTTCCTTTTATTTGTAGATGTAGATATTTATTGAGCTATATAGTTTTACAGATATTCGTTTTTAACATTAGTAGTTTATTAAATGTAAAAAGAAAATTAGTTTGGAGATGGTGAACCGACTACCATCTTCCTTTCTTGCGAATGTTCCAGTGCTTTTTCTTGACCAATCAGGACGTCTCGCGCGCCGCTCCCGCTCCCCGCGATCTGGCGAGCCTTTGTCCACCCACCACTAGATGGAGCCACGAGTTGCCGCTCCCTCGTCAATAGATGGCGTTAACATATGCCCCCGGCCTTGGAAGCTCCTGCTTCCAACGAAGTTTTCTCCTCTGCTTGTGGTAACAACGGACATATTTTTGAAAACGCCCGTCGCACCGTCCCAGTTGCCGTTTTGATTTCAGCGACTCGTGAGACGCCGTCCTTCCCAGGAAAGGTATGAAGAATTCTTCCCAAGCGCCACTTTAGTGGTGGGAGATTATCCTCCTTGATGAGTACGAGAGTATTAGGTACCAATTCTTCCTTACTTGTCTTCCACTTCGTTCTGGTCTGCAGTTCCGCTATGTACTCCTTTGACCACCTCTGCCAGAACTGCTGGCGCATCTGCTCCACTCGGTCGTAGCGGGACAGGCGATGTGAAGCTGTAGTCGTCAGGTCTGGGCTGGCAGGTGCAGTGAGCGGTCGGCCAATCAGAAACAGAGAAGGGCTGAGGGGAAGAAGGTCAGTGGGGTCTGCGGACAACGGGTACATGGGTCGAGAGTTTAGGACGGCCTCGATTTGGGCTAATATCGTGCTAAACTCCTCGTATGTTAGGTTCGCGTTGCCAATAACACGACGAATATGATGTTTGCAAGACTTTACTCCTGCCTCCCACAATCCCCCAAAATGCGGTGAATATGGTGGTATGAAATTAAACTTAATATTATCATTAGCTAAATTTTCCATAATATTATCACAATTGTTAGTTAAAAACTGTGTCATTTCCTTCATTGCCCCCACAAAATTCTTACCGTTGTCTGAAAATATTTCAGCCGGTTTACCCCTTCGAGATACAAATCTTTTTAAGGCTAACATATAAGCATCTGTTGTTAAATTAGTAACTAGTTCTAAGTGAACTGCACGCGTTGAGAAACAGACAAATAAGCAAATGTAGCATTTTTCTAATTTAGCGCCCCTCCCTTTACGGTTCAAAATAAACATGGGTCCTGCATAATCTACACCGCACCTCATAAATGGATAACCCGATTCTAGCCTTTCTACGGGTAAGTTACCCATTTGAACTGAAGCAGTTTTACCCATAATACGTGTACATGTCACACATCTATGTACGACATTTCTAGCCAAATCACGGCCTCTGAGGGGCCACCAACTTTCTCGTATACTAGCTAACAATGATTGAGGACCTACATGAAGAAGGCGCTTATGCTCATATTGAAACAACAAACGTGTAAAGATATGTTTACTACATAACAGAATGGGATGCCTTTTATTGTATGAAAAACTGGAAGAATTATCTAATCTACCTCCTACTCTAATAATGTTATTATTATCAATGAATATATTAAGCCCAGATGTATTACGAGTTGTCTTTAATGATAAATTATTTTTTAATGACACCTTAAGATCAGGGAACGATTGGTTTTGAGATATTTCAGTCAACTTGATAATAGATTTATTTAATTCGTCTACTTGAAGCGGGCCGCATTTACGATTCACCTTTATTTTATTGCGTACATTATCAATGAAACGTAACATGTAGGCAACTACACGCTTCATACGAGTAAATGAAGAGAATCTATCAAACGGAAACGTATTCTGATTTGTTGCATGTACCAACAACGTGGTAGTTAATTTGACATCTGGCAACTCATTGAAATTAACGTTGTGACATGTATGATCATAGCTAAAATTACAAAGACGTTCGTGCAAAAATGCTGGGCCGTGCCACCAAATATCAGTGGTACGCAACGCGTCCAGCGTGACCCCGCGTGACACCAAGTCAGCTGGGTTGGATTTACTTCCTACGTGTAACCATTGTAAACTGCCAGTGAGTTCATTAATTTGAGCCACCCTGTTTTGCACAAATGTTTTAAGAGTGTTAGGTGACATTCGTAGCCATCCCAGTACAATTGTGGAATCGGACCAGAAATAAACATTAGTGAAATTCACACGAAGTGAATTTATAATTTTTGTATACAACTTAGCACCTAATAATGCCCCGCATAATTCTAAACGCGGTATAGTTATCGGTTTGACAGGCGCGACCCTCGACTTAGCGCATAACAAGGATACAGACACGTCAGTATTGTTATCAGAGTACATACGCACGTAAGCACAAGCGCCGTAAGCATTTTGAGAGGCGTCCGTGAATATGTGCAATTCTATATATTGCATTTTACTATTTATAACCTGACGTGGTATACGCAATTTAATCAAACAGTCAAGAGTGTCAACGAATTTTTGCCAATTAATTAAAATATCATGAGGGACCGGGTCGTCCCATCCGATTTTGTACGTCCATAATTTCTGTAGTAATATTTTAGCAAGTATTATAATAGGCGCCAACAGCCCTAACGGATCGTAAACTTGTGAAATTGCCGATAACATAATGCGCTTCGTAACATGACTCCCGGTTAACTTTAATTTCGTCGTATAATGTAACTCATCTGTATTTGCGAACCAACCTAAACCTAAGGTTTTATTTTGACAGGATTCGCCTAGAGATAAGTTCCTGGATATATTTACGGTTGACAAATCAAAATTAAACAACCATTTTCGTAAACAGAAACAACCCGACTGTAATACAGTAGAAATTTTATCACAAATTTCTAATAATTCCTTTTTATCATCACTTCCCGTAATTAAATCATCTACGTAAAAATCTTTGTGAATAATATTAGCGATGTCGTTGTCCGTGCACTCCGACGCCAGCTGTTGTAAACATCGCATGCTTAGGTATGGCGCGGACGCCGTGCCGTAGGTCACTGTATTAAGCCGGTACACATTGAGCGCATCTAACGGGTTTTCTCTCCATAAAATTAATTGTAAATATTGTTGATCGGGTTGAATTAATATTTGTCTGTACATCTTTTCGACATCTGCACAGGCAATATATGTGTACTGACGAAATCTTAATAGAATGGCAAATATATCATTTTGCAAGGATGGACCAATCAATTGGATGTCGTTTAACGATTGACCGGAAGTAGTTTTAGCGCTAGCGTCAAATACTACTCGTAATTTAGTAGTTGTACTATGTTCTCTGAATATACCGTGATGCGGTAGAAAATAATGTGGAGATGTATAAGTATCTATTTTTGTCATGTGACCGAGTTCTAAATATTCACGCATAAAATCGAAATATAATTTTTTATAACTCGGTGTGCACCGACTTAACTTTCGCTCAAGCGCGAGGAACCGATTTTCGGCTTGCAAGTACGAGTCGCCTAGTTGATCAGCTGACTCGCGTAGTGGAATACGCACAGAGAAGCGACCATTATTATCACGTGTAGTCGTTTTTATAAATAAATTTTCGCAGTCACGTTCTTCCGTAGACATATTATTTTCTGTTATAGAGCTTAGCTCCTCTAATTCCCAAAATTTTGTTAATTTAGTATCTAAGTTGTCATACGTGTGCGCATAATTGCATTGAACTCGTTTAACGGATGAACCTTTAGTACCATGTATGGAACCGGATACAACCCAACCTAACTTAGTATTTTGTAGGTATGGGCCGTTTGTAAGTCGAATTAATCCTTCACTCAGAAGTTCCCAAAACTTATCTGCGCCGATTAATAAGTCGATTTTATTAGACATATAAAAATTAGGATCGGCGAGCGATACATTAGTCGGAATCATAAATTTGGCAATATCATGATTGACCGAGGATAACGTTGCAGTAATGCAAGGTAAGACGAGACAGTTTAAATGCATATTAAATTCACTATTTTTAGATCGCAACTGCACTTTGCATGATTGTGTAGATTGGGTTACCGAATTACCTACCCCTGCGACATGTACTGTGGACTGTATCAACTGAATTTTTAATTTATCGCATAATGATTTTGTAATAAAAGAATGTTGACTGCCATTATCTAGAATAGCACGAATAGTATGATAGTTATTATCATTATCTAATATTTCCAATAATGCCGTTGAGAGAATAACGGCTTCTTGAAATGAAGGCTTATTATAAACTTGTTGACGCGTTGAAGTTGACGCACTGTGTAGCGCTGTACTATGTCCGCTACCCGTCGCTTCGGACTCGCGACTCGACGCCGTGGACGCCGCCGGCGGCGGCGCATGCGCGTCGTGCGACCCTATAGACTTTGACGAGTTGCCATTCTCACAGCACTCATCATGAAGAAGCGAATGGTGCTTACGATTGCATAGCTTACATGCACCGAACCAGCATTGAGACACGGTATGCCCGGCGCGCAAGCAATTTTTACAAAGTTTGTTCTCGTCTACGAATAATAATTTCTCCTTCATAGGAAGGTCATTGAACTTAACACACGAATAAAGCGAATGATTCTCTTTGCACAAATTACACCTTTGATAACGTTTTGAATCATTGTGCGAATTAGGTTTTTGTGCTGATTTTGACGAATTATTATTATTATTACGTGTTGCGATGTAGCTATGTGAGCTAGCATGCTTCGTTTGATTGGATGACGACGATTTCTTTACCGAACCCTCGGACGTCTGCTTACCAGAATCGTATGTACCCTTAATAGATTCTAACATGTCTGTAAGAAATGTTATCATATCGTCTAGTGTTAATTTTTTATTCGCGTGACTCGGTAATTTCGCAAGTGCGCTTTTGTGGTTTTCCCACTCCCTCTCGGTAATTGAGTCCAACTTAGTAACAATAAGGAATATTATTAAAGTGTCCCATTGATCTGTAGGCTCATCTAAACCTTTAAGGGCACGAATATTTTTTAGTATGCTATCTATTAATTTTCGAATATGAAATGCGGATTCTTTGTGTAAAGACTGTATGGTAAACAGAGCTTTAACGTGGTTTTGAACGAGTAATCGATTATTATTAAATCTGTTTTCCAATAAACTCCATGCTATTGCGTAATTTTCAGCAGTGAATTGCAATGATTTTATTATTTGACGAGCAGCGCCAGTGAGAGCGGATCGCAAGTAATGGAACTTTTGTATGTCATCTATAGTTTTTGAATTGTGAATTAAGGATATGTAGGTATCTCTGAACTCTAACCACTGTTCAAACGAACCGTCAAAGGAGGGCAATGAAATAGTGGGTAATTTAATGCTAGAGGTTTGATTACCAACTTTAACATCTTTATCAATAATTTCTTTACTCTTTAGCATGCATTTCGCCTTAGAGGTGATCTCATAAAATAGATTTTCGAAGGTTTCTCTTTCAATTAATTGCTTTTCTAAATCTTGTTCTGAATCCTGTAGGTGGAATTCTATATCATCCTGAATGGTTGAGAACTTTTCTAATAGTGTTACAATATTGCTACAGCGATCTTCGAGAGCTATTTTTTGAGATTCTGATATTTCTACGTCTTGTAACGATTGCACGAATTTAACGAATACACTAAATTTTCCTTTAACTACACCCCTTTTTTTAATCAAATCTTTATGATCATCAAGTGGCATTTTGGGAGACTATAAGAGACAAAAGAAAGTACTTACAGTTTTAGCTTGCTTGTTCGAACTCGAAATCGCGCACGACGCTCGGGCGAAACAAGTAGGTAGGTATTTAAACGCGGGCTCGCGGCACTACTCGTTACTGGAATTTTACACAAGAATACACGATATTAGCACAAATGATCCTTGAGGATGGGTTTGGATAGGAACACTGAATGGCCTGACCGTTATTTGCAGTTCTGCTGGTTGCCGACTTCCAGAACTTCTTAGAAGCCGCTCCGATCCGGCTCGAAGGACCAATATGTTGGGGTTGGTCTAGGGCTCTTCAATGAACTTCCTTTTATTTGTAGATGTAGATATTTATTGAGCTATATAGTTTTACAGATATTCGTTTTTAACATTAGTAGTTTATTAAATGTAAAAAGAAAATTAGTTTGGAGATGGTGAACCGACTACCATCTTCCTTTCTTGCGAATGTTCCAGTGCTTTTTCTTGACCAATCAGGACGTCTCGCGCGCCGCTCCCGCTCCCCGCGATCTGGCGAGCCTTTGTCCACCCACCACTAGATGGAGCCACGAGTTGCCGCTCCCTCGTCAATAGATGGCGTTAACACTTGTGTTGATTATAATTGAGCGTCGTTATCTAAACTACTGCTTTCTACCACCCAGCTAGCCAAATTCAGAATTTTAAAATGTATAATTTACTAATTTTGATTAAAAACTAAATTTTCCTAATAACTTCTTATTGTACATTTATTTTTAGAAAATATAATATACAAAGCTATCAGATTAATTATTAGATTGTATGTTTGTATATGTACATTATATTACATAAAATTGTTTATTTTCACACGATACTAAAACACGCAAATTTAACTTGGAATATTTTATTGATTATAAGAAGGCAAGTTTAATGAGAGATGGCGCCACCGACATATGTCTACGTTGCCTTAAGCCATTTTATTACAGAAATTTTATAATCGCTCAATAACATGTATTGGACAGAATATATTTACGCAACTAATCAGTGAGATTTAATTAATTGACACGACCATGAATATTTTGATGTATACTTAGAAGAAAAACGATTTGAAATACGAAAATATTTCAAGTGAAAAAAGTTTTTAAGGTTCTGTTTAAAATAGATTTTTATGGTTTAATTTTAATAAAATATCAGAATGGTATAGTCCAACCTACATTGTTTACCATGACAAATACTCTAGTACACATAAGTCATGCTCAAACAAGATTTGACAAAAATATCTTGGTCACTCTGTTTGCAAAGATGTCGTTGGTAAGCTTAAGCTGTTAACCTATACGTTTTACCGATAGTACTTTTACGAAAAGTTTAAAACACACCTGCATCTTTGAAACCTGCATCTGTGTGTGAAAAAAAAAAAACATTTTTTTTTTAAATAGTGCAGTCAACCTTAAAAGACCACAAAATGTTGCCATAAACGCCCTTTTTAATATACAGGCTCTGCTAATCTAAAATATATCTAATAAAACCATCATAGTCGTGTGTTCTTGGTCACTATGTTAAAATCACAAAATTCTCACTTGTGATACCAAAAATACCTTTAACCAGGGAATACTACGTCTTGGATTCTTATAACCTCAAACTGTGCTACATTAAAAAGAGTAAAAGACAAAACTGTGCTTCAAAGACATAATCGTCCGACATATATTAAAAAAATATCCTCTATACTCACAATAATTTTTAAATAAATATAATTGATAAGATATGTCAAATTGACGTCGCTACGTCAACTTATTCACCGACTTTTTAACAAAAAAAAATGTGGACTGTTAAAAATAGTCGGCTCTGACGTCCGATGCGTGCGATTAAACATAAAGACAAATCATCACCATGTATCAAGCCTGCTGCGCTTTTCTTCACGACGTTACTCCCTTGCGACTAGTCGCGCGACACGTGCGTGCGACTGCGGCTGCGTTTAGTCGTGCCTACACGATGTGTCAAGCTTGCGGCGGTTCGTCGAGCGGGTTGGCCCGCGGCAGCTCGTCGTTGTGCGACTCGTCGCGCGGCTCCGGGAAAGTGGTGGACGACGAACCGCTGCGACTAGTCGACGTCGATGTCGCAGTCGACGAGTCGCCCGCTTGTGTGCTGTTTGAGTCCCTAGATAAGACGTATATTATTAGAATAGACTCAGATAATAAAGCTTGTAAAATGAAGATCTTGACAATGAAATTTAAAAAAAAGAGCGGTAGCAATAAATTTTTTTTGGAAGACCATGCATTTTGTAAATTACGTGGATATCATTTTTTTCCTCAGAAAAACTGATGGTTCGCCTAAGGATACTCTTAAAATAGACTTTTACAATATCAATGTATTCATAATATCTAAATTGCATTAAAATTCGAATTTAGAAAGGCTTCTTTTGGGGTAATATGTCTCTTAACATAAGGTAAGAAGATCTACTTCTTAAACCGGTGAAGTGAATAGGTACTAACTTGTGGAAGCCGTTAGTCTGGCACGTGTTGTAGGCGCCGCAGTGTTGGCACTTCAGGCCTACCACGTGGAACTTTACTGTCGACAGCTGGAACACAATATTTAGGTATTAATAGTAAAATAACTTTTTTCCTCAGTGATGAAGTATTAGGGCTGACTTTGTAGAGTGCATTGGACGTATACTAAAGTATTTCCGCCTGTTGAGTCTATTTTATTTCTACACTAGCACTTTTACAGCGAACTCATTCTTGCGTATGATAAATTTTCTCACATAATGCCTTACTGGTCATCTCCCATAAATAACAGCGTGGTAATTTATAGCATAAAGCCTGACCCGGTTTACAATAGACGTTTTTGGTAAATTTCAAGCAAATCTGTTTAGTAGTTTTGACGTTAACCTCGAACAAATGAACATCCAAACAGATACACAGACAAACAGGGAAAAGAAAATTAAAAGCTACATAGGACCTCAAGATAACTGCCAAAAATTGGGTGCATTTATAAACGTTTGTAAAATAGGTCTATTGATATAACAATAACAATATTATTTTATTTAAATTTCGTATACAGCAATGATACATAATTCAAATCATTTTCAACAATTCCCTTCAGAATATAGGTATTTTTAACACATGGTTACGTAGTGAAGTTATTAGGAAAATCCATATTCTAGTATGAAAGATGTTGTGCGGTTAAATAAAATATTTGCTATATTATACCTTATGACAGTCCTTGCAGAGTATAGTAGCCTTGTAGTCGGCATACTCCGGAGGCATGGGCGTCGCCGCTACTTCAGAGTCTAAATAACTCCACAACTGAAAATAAAATCAACATAAATCAATCTTTGTATATTAAAAAATTGTTCTGGGTCCGGGTGTCTGTGCATGTAAAATGAATGTTTGTAAAAGCACCGACAATACCAGAATATACCCAAGTGGGCAAAGTTTTTTTTTCAACTTTATACAGTACTCTGTATAAAGGTTAATAATCAAAATTATTTTTTTAGGAGCAAGCATTTATTGTATTTTTTTACGTTCTTTATTGCATTGTCACAAGTCCTAACCGAGTTTTTATCGACATTTCTTCTCAGAGGTTTAGAAATCAGTAATTGCCAAAAATATTTAACAAACATCAAAAAAGTATGAGTTTACGTATCTGTATTGTAACATTTTTAGGGTTCCGTAGTCCGACAAGGAACCCTTATAGTTTCGCTCTGTCCGTCTGTCTGTCTGTCTGTCTGTCTGTCTGTCTGTCTGTCTGTCCGCGGCATAGCTCCGTGGTTTTTGTTATTAGAAAGCTGAAATTTGGTATGAATATGTATATTGATCACGCCGAGAAAGTGGTAAAATAAAATTTTGAAAAATATTTTTTTTTAGGGTAGCTCCCAAACATGTAAAGTAGGGATGAATATATTTTTTCTCGCGTACCCCTTCGTGTGGGATATCGTTAGATAGGTCTTTCAAAAATATTATGGGTGTGTGAAGATCATTTTTCGGTTAAGCGAGCCATTTGCGAAATATCTAGATTTTAAGTGAAATTTTTTGTTCGATACGAGTTACCCCCCCCTCTAACTTTTGGATGGCTGTACCTAGAAATGTGAAAAAAATCACAGACGTAGCACATGTAATGAACTTACAAGGAAAACTATCACGGCTAAGTAGGCTTAAGTGGTTACAGAGTTATAGTCGACTAACTGAGACCTACTACGGAACCCTACTGCGCGTGGCCCGACACGCACTTGGCCGGTTTTTTGCAACACTGGGTAAGCTGGCTCCATCGCCGACTTAGTCTCTGTCATCTCTGTCCTAAACTAGAGCCAAGAGCAAATCAAATAAAAAAATACCACTCACATTAGTCATATCAATCATGCTGGTCTGGCAAGTCGGACAGGCGTAGTGTCCGGAGTGCAGCAGCTGCTCGAAGCAGGGCCGGTGCAGCAGGTGCCCGCAGTCCGGGATGTGGCACGGGATGCGGGACGTGTGGATGTCCTCCAGGCACACAGGACAGTTCGACCGGGACACGTTCTCTACGCACTATCCAGGGAAAATACAACGGTTTTACTGTGAGATGTTGATGTCAAATGAGGGTGATGATATAGGAGCTTTATCCTAGTAAAAATCCAACGATTGTGTTGGAGGGTGGGGTACTGACTTGTCCTACCTCTAATTTTCAGTGATTTTTTTTGGGTTGTTTTTAATAAAATAACTTGAATTCAGAAAAGCACAAACATGTTTAATAAAACATGTAATTAAATTACGGTAGAAAAAAGTAACAATAATAAGGGCGAACCAAGTTGGCAACACAACAAGAAATATTCGTAGCAATGATGCCAACAACAAAAATAATATGAATGCATTCTCATTTTCCAACAATTTTGAATATGTAGTAATTCCCAGGTACTTACACAGTACACTACTTATATGAAAGTGGAAAAAAATACTTTATATTTCAAAGAGCTTGATTTGATGTTTTACTAACATTCAAGAAGTAATACAATTTACTTCGCTTAGTACAAAAATCCGAGTGTATAGCTACCACCTTCAGTCAAAACAATATACTGGTGGTTTCCTCACCCTGTGGCCAACTTGCTGCAGCTGCACCGGCAGGCACATGTTGCACCGCTCGCAGTGGAAGAACCGGTCCCTCCCCCCCACCCGACAGATACCGCACCCGTCGCAGTGGTACTGCCGCTTGTCGTCGTCATCGAACAGGTTGCAGATCAGACACGTGTACTGGGGAAATTAATATCGGTTTGTGTGTTTCACTGCCACGTAAAAAATGCAAGTCTTTAATTCAATTCTGTCATGTATTCGTGATCGTGGCTCGCTGGATACATTTTGCTTTTTAAAAAAAAAAAAAACTTTGCCTCTCACTAGGAATTACTCCTGTGTCGTGGGTGCGTTTACAAACATTCATTACGCATGCACAGACACCCAGACCCGGAACAATTTTAGTTGTCCCATGCGGGAATCGAACCCGCGACACGCCGCGCAGCAGCCAATTGCTCAGCCACTAGTACATGACTGTGGCCTGGCGGTTACAATGTTAAGCGTTGTGCGCGTCTTTTACCGTAAAACCATCTGGTGTACGGAGCATTTGAATGTCTAAGCTTTGAATTAAATATCTTAATGTCATTCAAAGTATACATACATATGGAAACAGAGAAAAGTTTAAAAAATATATATCTAAATTTGTCATTTGTTTAAATTGAAAATAAGTGAGTATATTAAATTCCTGCAGTATAAATAGCGAGATAAATTATGTTAGCTGTTTGTGTTTCCCACGGTTTCGTCCGCATTCAGACGACACTTCAGACCGCAGTATACTTCTTTTCTATTATTAGTTACAATTTATAGATATGGCAGCAAAAAACGGTGGCGAGAATAGATAAGACTTAACTAATACAAATATTCTAATTGTGTGTGTACAATTAACACTTAATCAAACAGTTGAATTTTTCAAGGTTACTCAGCATTTGCTTTATTACAATTTAATGGTAAAATACCAGGTAGATCATATATTTACTGTATTCATAAAGTACATTTTGTAACCTAACTAATATTAAATGCGGAACTAAGTTTGTTTGTGTAACACTTTCACGGTAAAACGGCTGAATCGATCTGGATGAAATTTGGTATGGAGATAATGAGTCTGGAGAAGGTTATAGTGACGTGCCGCTCTGCCAAAAGCATTAGGCAGAAGTTGGAAGAGTGATGCTAAAGACCGGGAGATAGGCTGATAATGACAAAGACACGCTTATAGACTTTTTACCTGAGTGCTTTGAGTAGTTTCCTCGGAACGCAAATGAAACCGCAGGTTACAGCTAGTACTATATATTAGTAGAATTCGCAACGCAAAAAGTTGTGCGTGCGTACGTACAATACAGACGTGCGAGCTCGCAAGTTTTTGCGATGCGTCGTCGCATCATAGTTTTATGTACAAGCCCTATGTACGTATAATGTATGCATGGTACCTACATTTGGCACTCACCTTACCAAAACATATTGTTTTTCCTTATCAGTAAAGGCAAAACCAGTCCCTAAATAGAACCTGATTACCTAAAGACCTTACTAAAGACATCACCAAAAATATCTTTGAGACTTTTTTTTTATTTATCTGAACAGAACTTGTATGTTTACTATGTTTTAAACCCTGTATATGGCTAAGCAGATGTTGGCATCAGTGGCAATAAGGAGATTGTAATTACATAGTTATTAATTTAAAATGGTTGACATTTGCATAGGGGTAGGGCTGCCATGCGTCCGGGTTTCCCCGGATTTGTCCTAGTTTAGAGGGTGTTCGGGGGGGGATTCTCAAAGAGCATCCGTCGAAAACCCAGACACTTTTTGGGACCGGGATTTACTTGATATCCGATCCCGATTCCTTGATTAAAAGATAAGCAATAGATTAAAACAAATCATAAAAAGAGACGAGGTTAAACAACAATTTTAGCGATAAAAGCAGATGGCAGCTGTAAAGTGAATAATACGAAAGTGTATACATTTGTATTGTATTCGGTGTAATTCACTCAATTGTCTGGGGTTTTAATAGTTTTAGTCCAGGTGACTAAGGTGATGGCAGCCCTAGATAGGGGTCAAGAGGTCATTTAGTTGCATGATGACTCCTTAACTGATTGCCATATACCACTATAAATGGCTTTATTCACTGCTTGTACTTCTTACTCAATAAACATTCAAATTGCAGTACTAACAGTACGACCACAAAGGCATTGATTAAACAGTTGATATTTAAAATTTTAAACAAACCTTTCCGAATCGGACTCCGCAGTTCTCACACTCCTCCTGCACCTTCTGTCTCTTGTCACACTCGGTACAGATGAGCTCCGTGACAGACTTTCTGTTGAAGTAGTGCTGTTCATTCTCATCATGGCAGTATCGGCAGACGTATACCTTGTTGCAGCACGGTGTCTGAAATTGATATTCATTACATTACATAACTTATGGCACTTTTATAAAATGCCCAAAAACAAATGGAACCTGAATGATCTCCTTTATGAATATGACTTTGTGACACATAAATAAGCTGACTGTATAATCTGCATAGTTACTAGCACAAATACCGAACATGGGTTCCCAGATTTAATTAATTTAAATTAGTTTTGAGGTCAATTAATTGAAAGTGGAATTTAGATTCAATTAATTGAAAGTGAAATAAGTATGCAGTTGAGGTCTGGTTTTGTGGCTGTTAAGCAATAGGTTCACCCCCTATTGGTACCTCCTCCACCTCGCCATACTCAAGAAAAAGTGTGATATTTTGTTATGTCATTCTATTATGATAACTTTCACTAACCAGCTAGTATTTTAACGATCATCCTACTAATATTATAAATCACGCAAAAACTACTGAACGGATTTTGATGAAATTTGGTACACACATAGTTTATAACCTGGATTTACATATACTCTAATAGTATACTTTTTACCAGGGTGTGTGATATTGTTGGTATTTTTGTTTAATTTGTATCCTAAGATTGTGATTGTCGGTATTCCCATAGCAACTGACTAATGCAACATATGGCAATGACTCAGAGTAACTGTGTGTGTTTACATAAATTAAAAACTATATTAAAGATCCATATACAGTTTTAATGAACAAAGAAGTCTTCAATATAGGATCATAACATTCCAAGTTCTATATTTAAAATCACAGAAGTTTCTGAAAACTGCAACTGAATCTGGTCTTTAATTGATAATTACTGAGAGTAATTGATAAGTTTTATGCTTAAAAACAACGCCATATTGTACAAGTTTATTTTGGGCAAAAGTTATGTATAGTTTTCTTTATATCGACGCAAAAATAAAGCATGACCCGCGTTTTCGGTTCGTTGACTTCAGCTTTGTTTCTCATATCCGCATGTCACTATCTCGAGACTTCTGCGATGTTATGTTTATATATAGACCAAGACTGTTTTGTTCCCGGCAAGCGCACAAAAATCAAATTAATCAACTAATATCGATTAATTAAGGTGGATGTTCCGATAGTCCGTCCATACATTTTGGGATTGAGCTTTATCCTAAACACAGCCACTATTTGTTTCAAACTAATAATTTCATCACTTTCTACAATGAAATGTGTATGTGCCTATCAACTTTTTAGAGAATAACTTACATTATTTACTAAGAAAAATAATAGTAAAATTCACGCAAAAATTGACATTTTGTTTATTAGTGTGAGTGTCTTTTGCCATAAACAAAAATAGAATAGGATAGAATAGACAAGCAAACCAAAAGCGTAGTTTAGACATTAGCACGCTAGATGGCGACAGATGATGAATCAATTTCTTATGTACAATATTTATTTATTTCCTTTTCTGCAATTCATAAACAAAAAAAACAATAAAATAACATAAAACTGAAGACCCTAGATGACAATTTTTACAATTTTATTTTATTACATCATAATTATTGTTGTCTGGCAACATAAACCATTTTGCGTAGGTAGGTAATATAAGCGACGCTGCCACTCTTGCAAACTTAGACCTGACCTTCAAACATTGACGAAGAAACAGCGTTGCCAAACTTCTATCACTTGTTTGACTGTAATAAAATACATTCTGAAGTAATTCTCAATTGTCCCGCGATAGGATTTGCGCGCGGAAGTTCTTGCGTGTTATATTTTGTATGTTATGCATTTTCATTGATTCAAATTGGAATATTTCTAGTATGTTTTTGATTTCAATTTAATAGAATATATTGTAATTTATGGTAGATATAGTAATTAATTAAGTTGGCCCGTGATTTGCTGAAATCTCGTCACAATACTAATCACCTACGCCGTATGAGTCGGTGTTGAATACTAAGTCAGTGTTTCATGTTATTTTAATGTATTTTTATTTTTTTGGATAAAATTATTATAAATCGGTAAGCTACCAAAGTAGGTACCTAGTCACAAAACAAAATTAATAAACATTTTCAAAATATGGTTTTGCCGGGTTACGTAAAAAACACTTTACGAATTTTGCAAAAAGTTTCAGACAGACGCACATTATTATTATTTTGTTTTATTTTGTAGTACCAAGAAGCTCAAGGTCGCGTCCTAAAATTTGTCTGGTGCGTTCAATCCTTCGAGCAACACAGGCTTCCGAACGAAGGTTCAATCAAATAGACGTATAATTATTTTTATAGTTATTGTAGTTTATTGTTTATAATACAGTTTTTTTTTCTTATGCGTCGTCTACCAGGAATATAAAGAAAAAAATGATGTAAAAGATAACTAAAATTTTACTGTTACATTTTGTTGTTCTAGACTTTTTAATTTTCGAACGAAACCTAAAATTCAAATAAGAATTATTGTATTATCTATGATCTGGATTATCTCTCAGCAGATCAGAATTCAGATGACCTGTGCGGTAGTATTGTATTGTATTATTTTGTGATCTGCGATCATTTTCATTACATGGTTGTGAATTACAATACTATTAAATTTTATTCAAATATTGAGTGTTTAAAAGTAACATGCGCTTTTGTTGTTCTTTTGAGATTAATTGGCCGCAAGCTGATACTGAAACTGATTCATTTCAAATTGATTGTCGAAACTGCTCCAAATAAATGTTTATCTAAGACATCTGGGTATCGCATTTTGGACTTGAAGCATGTAATTGAGTGAGCTTTCTTTTTGAAAAGACATCGAAATATGTGTGAATCTTCGCAAATTGAATTTGTTAGTGAAAGACTTGATGGGTTTCGAAGTGAATTAATTTTCACGTGCAGTATGTGCGATAAGTCATAAAGCTTGGAAGCATTGTACGGAGAGCATTGATAAAATAAACACTGCATTTGCTTGGGCAACTGTCAATTCTGGTAGCTCTAGTATACTGAAGCAGCACACATAACAAGCCATAAGGATGTTCCAACACTGTCAACTAATAAATTTCGACGTGTTGTAAAAATCTTGGGCAGTGTGTGGTTTGAACATTTGATAGAGGAAATTAAAACTGCTAGTGAACAAGAAAGATCAATTGCTATTCAAAAAGGTCATGTGTCTTCAGACGGTGTTCCATTTGTTTACTGTTCTTATATGTAGATGGAGGATGGTTGAAAAGATCGGGTATGACTTTGATTTATCATCTGGTATGGTAAGTTAATCTAAAAAAGGTTCTTTATATTATTTTGTGTGTTATTTCTTATTTTGTGCAATATTTACAAGTGTCGTTTTTCATTTCTAGGAAGTATCTATTTCTTGGTGTTAAAAACAAATATTGTTATACATGTCAATATTATGAGAGGAGAAACATGGATATGAAAGCACATAATTGCTGCAAAAAATTCACTGGACCGTCTATAGTTATGGAATCAGAAATTATTGTGGAAGCCCTTTCAAAAGACTGAAGAATTACATCAACGTCGCTATTTGAGTTTTATGGAGACGGAGACTCCTCTGCGTTTGCAAACTTGAAATAGAAAGTGCAATAATGCATGAATCATGTAGTAAAAAACTATAGCAGTGCACTTTACAAGGTATAATATTATATTAACAATTCAAATTTGTTTAGTTATCTCAAGATCAGTGGATCTCCACATTATAATTTATTTTAGTGTCTTTTTTTCTTACTATAATCAAAAACTATTTCAGGTTCAGGCACCTTTGACTGTGATAGAAGTTTTTCAAGATAATGAATGTATCCGCAATATGATGACAAAATGATTTAGACTTTTTTGAAAACTATTCTGCTAGAAAACATTGAGACATGTTCAAAAAAATTTTGAGCATTGATTTTTGAGCAGCTTTGGAGATGGATGGTAAATAACATTTTGAAGTGAATGGTAAATAATATTCATCAAAAAGTAACTAGTATACTAAATAAAGTATTTTTTCTTTGCAGCAGCCGTGTAACAGTGGTTTCAAGACAAGAAGACTCAGAAGAGGGGGAAATCAACAAGTCCAATGATTTATGTTTTAATTGTATTTTTGTAGTAGTTTGTTTAGAATCTACATCATAGTTGTATATTTCATACTAAATCGTGTTTTAGATTTGTTGTTATCTCTTGTTTATGAATTGTAATTTCTTACGAGTTATGTTGTCTTTGTAATAATTGGTTATGTTACAACTCATCAGTGTTATTAGTTTTGATTGAATAGGCATGTGTTACTTCAATTACTTGTGATTTGAAAAATAATTTCAATACTGTGAGATAATAAAGTAAACTGCGTTTTATTTTACATAATTTTGTCATTATTTATTTCCTAAGATTATAAATCAATTAAATAGTTTATGCCTACAAATATAACTTTTATTTTTATCACATAATCGTACATCGTACATAATAAATATCGTAGAAGGTGGCGTTCTGTAGTTGTAAAAATCGCCATCTAGTGCTCAATTTTCGTAAACGTAAGGACTAGGCACTCGCCCACGTCTGTGTGTGTAAAAAATACTATGTTCAAGGACAATGTTATTTTGCAACTTTTTTGTCGAATTGGGTGGATTTTGAGGCAAGGAAATGACCCAGTTAAATAAAGTGTAAAATCCGCGAACCGCCACAGCTACTCCGACGACTTAATATGTTCCAATTACACAATAAACTCAAATAAACTAAAAACATTGACTTCAACGCCATCTAGCGGGAAAGTGGCCGGGAACAGACCGTATGTTTCACCTTAACATCCGTCTGCGATCTACATCTTACCACGAACTTCGCACGACGTTTGTAATGAGCGCATCCGATGCGTTTTTCTTTGCTAGGCTCCGTGTTCACCGCATCGTTAATATTCACACTTTCTTCTTTTTCCGTAGACATTTTCGGGCTAATACACCGATGCACTTCCCGATAACAACACGCCAAGGTCTCAGGACGTCATTCAATGGATTCTTTCAATTATTAAATTGGATAATATTGAACAACATTTTATTTGCGTGACATCTGGCTGATTTGCATGTTTTTCCAGTACTCAAAATTGAATGTTACGCATCAAACAAGAGTGAAGAACACAGTATAGACGATCTGTTATAAGTGCAACAGAGAAAGCAAACACACGATGCCAAAGATACCGATTCGTTTTAACTATACTAAGAAAACAGAGTTTGACGTTTATAGACACGTTTAGTTATTGCTTGATTATTTAGATTGATTTCGAGTATTGTATATTGTCCTGCACAAACCGGGGATTGTCCAAAGGTGCATTTCTATAGTGGGTATAAAGGGATAATTAAATGTTATGTGTCATCATACTCATCATTACATTTCATCCGGTCCGGGACTTTGTAGTTACAAGCATGGCAGAGACAAATGAAAGCATGCGAAATCCACTATTATGCGAGGGTCCGGAGGAGGAGGAGTTTCTTATACGAAACTTTATCTGAAATGAAATATTATACCTACTTTGAGCCCACAATGGTAGAATTAACTTAGAAACCGTACTATGTATGAACTCGTTAGAATCGTTCAGATTACTGTGCAAGCGTGAGATGGCTTGTGGTGAAGAGTTTTAAATTGGGAAACACCCAATTAAAAACAGCTAACTATAAACTCCTCTTTGGTTCATAACCATCACTATGACTTGACCGACTTGACAATGACGCGTCCATTTTGCATCACAAATCAACAATTCACAGTACAATTTCTAATCAAAATAGCACAATGTCAAAATTTTAGTTCCAATTTTTTATAAAATGTAAAATACCAAATAAAAAAATCAAATAAATGAAAGTTCACAACATGGCTTGCTTATCCATAATTCTGATACTATTCTTTTTATATCAAGCGGCAACGCTGATACCTCCAAAATTTCAATGGAAGACCATGGACTTCGCTTGGGAAGGCGCTGAAAGAGAATCAGCTCTCACCAATGGGTCGTACATACCCATTAACAACATGCCAACTGGAATAGCCAGGTGGAAGGACAGGTTATTTATCACCATACCTCGGTGGAAAAAAGGCTAGATTTTATTTGTTTTTGAGGCAAATTTGCTAGTTCATCATGATCATCATCATTTTCGGCCTATCCCAGTGTTGGTTAAAGGTTCTCTTCTCATGAAGAAAGCATGAGCATTGATCACCACATTTGCTCTAGCCGGATTTCAGACTTTTTAGTCTGGTTTTCCTCAATCCAATGTTTTTCTTCACCGTTAGTCAGTGGCATCTAAGATAATATATCCATCTACTTAGAAACTAGGTGTATATGACTAGAAAAGTCACATTGGTACCTGCCAGAAATTGCTAGATTAGCTAGACTAACTTTTAAAGTTAATTAAAATCCATTCAGTAAAAAAAACAGTGGTACAGTAGACTAAGCTACTAATCGAGAAAAAAATCTTACCGTAAATTTTAATGATTTCGTACTTAGAAGTAGCTTCACATTTTTTAGGGTTCCGTAGTCCGACAAGGAACCCTTATAGTTTCGCCATGTCCGTCTGTCTGTTCGCGGCATAGCTCCGAGGTTCTTGTTACTAGGAAGGTGAAATTTGGTATGGGTATGTATATTAATCACGCCGAGAAAGTGGTGAAATTAAATTTTGAAAAATATTTTTTTTACGGTACCGTTCGTGTTGACCGATTGATGCAACACACCGAAGAAAAATTCTAGAGACACGTCTCTAGAGCTGGTAAGATAAAGATATAGGTAGTAATCTTCCAACCCACATCACCGTGAGAGAATACCTTACTTAGATTGGGATTAGAAGGCAGTACCTACTATACGGCCGACGAGTCTTTACCACTCCAAAGTTCCATTGCGCAGACAATTATGTTTTTATGAATTATATGTTCAGTTTTTCATAATTCTTCGTCTACTAGGTATCCCCTCCTCCCTAAACTACGTGTACCTGAATGGCACCCAAGACGCGCCCTTGCACCCGTATCCCAATTGGCGGGAAGGGTGCCTGTCGCACAGCGGCGCCGTGACCTCCAACAGAACCGTCGTGTCCACCTTCAGAGTGCACGTGGATAAATGTGACCGACTCTGGGTCGTGGATAATGGAGTCTGTGATATGTCTAGTAAGTGCAATGAGAACAGCACACCAGTTTTCCCTAAAGTTTTAGGTAGGTATGTGTAAGTTCAATGTAGGTAGAAGGCGAATTTCGCCTGTCCCCAAAATAAAACCCAGGACCTCATACTGAGTAGCGGGTACGACCATTAGGCCAGCGAGGCAATCTTAGGATCACCTACCGATATATCTACAAATTATTTATCTTAGTGTTTCCGCTGCTGGAACCTAGAATCCTCTGAGCAATAATCAACCATGGGGCGCAAAGGGAGAGGGAAGAATACCAGTTTTATTGAAACATTTTCCTTCGCTGTAATTAGTGTACCTATTGTCATCATTCATATTTTTTTGTTTTTGTGTATTGTCATTCATCATTGTTGAGATCTATTATGAAGTTGCGAGTTCCATTCTCCCCAGTATGAAAGTATACTTACTTCTATTCTTTGATGAGATTTGTATAACTTCAACAGTGGATGTGAAACAAGTAGCACAGCCGGCCGTCCTTGTGTTCGACCTGAAGACGGACGAGCTGATAAAGAAGTACATCCTTAGAGACGATGTCTTGAGAGACTCCTCCGTGTTGACTAGCATTGTGAGTATCGTGTGATACCTACCTAGCTACTTCATGTACCCGATATATAGACAATAAGCCATGTAAATAGGTAGAAACTTTGATGGCTTAGCTATCAGAATACAGGTATTCTACGCTGTTGCCGCGGGATTAATTCTAAAAGGAACAAATACTGAACGAATCATCTACAAGTTTATTTAAAACGCAGCGTTAAATTGAATCAGTAGACTGGATACATGATTTAAGTTGCCTGTAGTCTGAGCAGTGAAATATATTCAAGTAGTTTAGTAACAACTATGTCAGTTATTAATATGACATCTCATCTTACCTGCTAAGACTCAAAAATGAAAGAGCTTCGCGGATTTACGTAATCTTTTATTTCTAGGCTGTAGAAATAGTAGGCAAAGACTGCAACCGCTGTACAGCTTACGCGTATATCACCGACATGGGGTCAAACGCGATCATAGTGTACAGTCTGAAGGATAACGATGCATGGCGCGTTGAGAACCACTATTTCCATTTCGACCCCCACGCTGGGGTCTACAAAGTTGGTGGGATAGACTTCTATTGGAGTGATGGAGTGTCGTCTGGAGCTTTGTCGCAACCAAAGAAGGATGGGTGAGTTGTCTTTGAGTTTTTTAAGATACAGAACGATCTATCTTTTTTTTTTTTTAGCACGGGGTAGTGAGGTGTCCTACCCCGTGCATCGCCTCGGGGGCGCGCGTGGACACAGACGCGCGCCGCCGGCTCGGGTCCTATCATGGGGGGCGGGGACTTCCCCAAGTCCGTCACCCCTGGACCCGTTTATGGGGGGCGGAAGAGGGCGTTGTCCGCCCTCCTCCGGCGCCCGGTGCGCCTGCTGCGGGCGGGGTCGAGAGTGGAAATCTCCCTTTCCCGCTCCGCAGCTTCCTTCTGCGACATCACGTCCTCGCAGAAGGACACCACCGCGTCCCACGACTCTGCGCTGCCGACCATACTCCGAACAACGGCCGGCAGCGACAGATCGCCTCCTACTACCGAGGTGAGGGCACGGCGCTGCTCCTCCCAGGACACACACTCCCGGAGCGTGTGTTGCGCCGTGTCCTCCCCGCAATGGACGCAGTGGTGGCACCGAGCGTCCGACTCCCTGCCTATGCGACACAGGTACCTGCCGAAGCACCCATGCCCCGACAGCACCTGCGTCACCCGAAACGACAGGGAGCCGTGCCTTCTCCCGAGCCATGCGTCGAGCACTGGCCGGATCGCCTCGACGGTAGCGAGGCCGGCGGTAGGGCGCAGAAGCCTTTCCCGCCATTCCGCCACCAAGACCTGGTGGAGCTCCGTACGGCGCAGCGCGATCTGCCGCTGCACCGGTCCGAAGCCCCGTGCCCACTCTTCCTCGCGCCACCGATACAGCGACGCGAGTACTTTCGCCTCCAGGTCCCAAGAACGATCTATCTGTCTTAAGACAACATTCATGACTTGATCGTTCGTGTCTCGAGAAATCAGTGACCCTCCCACGGTAACACGTGTTTAGCAGTATAAGAGTGGAACACAGCTATAAAAGACGTGGTATAGTTACATTATTGCAATGAAACTATTACCTTGCCACAGCTATTCCTTTTTTTTTGACGGGGGGAAATCTTCATGGACGAACCCGGCCTGTGGCGGCCGGGAACAGTGCCGGACTCTTACCGGCTAAAACCACCCCAGTGTCACTTCTCGCACGTGGGCGCGGAAATCCGCGGAAATTCAGATTCTTCTGCAGCAGCTATTCCTGCTTTAACATTTCATGGTACGGCTCCAGGTGTGGGGATTTTATATAAAAAAATACTTCCAGATTCTGCGATTTGTATCTGCACCCAACGTCAAGCACTAAACAGTTTAAAATGTCGACCAAACTGTTACGTGACAAGAATGCGCCCAAAGAAGACATATTCAATGGAGTTGAGGTACTTGGAGCTGTTTATCATAGAGATATATATTAGATCCAATAGCTTATTTTGGACCACTCGAAGACAGTTGAATGTAGAACTTGCCAGCTGCAAACGCTACTCAGCCTGGAGTCTAAATCTCCTATATATAAAAATGAATTCCTCTTTCACGGCATCACGCGTGATCGGCTGGACCGATTTGGATGGCAGGCGGGTTAAGATGGAACTACATCGGAACGCGGGCGAAACCACGGGCAACAGCTAGTTTTAATATAGAAATTATTAGTCAGTACCTGAAATGCTTGAAGGTTACTACTCTCTTCCAGATAATTGGTGACAGAGGTCCAAAATCACAAGCCACTGCATGCGATATAGATCCAGCAACAAACGTATTGTTTTATACACAGGTGAATACGCTTAAGCACTTTATTCAGCTCTTAGAAACCATATTAATGTTGATTTCTCCTGAGGTTTTTTTCAAACGTCATTGTCGATGCTTGTAAGGACAGATGACAGAAAACCTGATGTTCCTTCGTTTCCAGGTATGCAAAAATGGCTTAGGATGTTGGAACCTGGACAAACAATTCAACCAAGAGAATACTCCTCTGATACTTAGCGACTGCAATTTGATGGAGTTTCCGAATGATGTCAAAGTATGTAACTTAAACATATTTTAACAGACTGCACTTCCGCTTGCTGTACAGGCCTTATGGCATTCTGAAGGCATGCACTATAGATAAACTCTTATTTTCATTTGCTTAAAGTACTTAGTCCCATGATGTAAGAGCCCCCTATTGGCATCAACCAGTTAGTTTTAGGATACTTATTAATAGGTTTTAGTTAGTTCGAGGAACCTCCGGTGTACTAATATTAAAAGTCCTGGAAAAAAGCCTATTGCACTTTACCTAACCTGGGAATGTACCCAAGAGGTCCTAGCCCTAGCATGAAAGCACTAATATAAATTCGTTTCTCACACAATATTATTTCGTGCTAGGTCCACAGAACCTCGTGTGCAACTGGAACAATTACTAGTAGCTATAAAAGTATCTTCGTACTTGAGCTAGAATCCATCACCGTATTCAGGAATTTATCGTAGCGAAATAAATTTAGATTTTCCAAATCCAGGCGGATCGCGACGGCAACCTGTGGATACTGAGCGACAGACAGTCGCGGTTCCTCTACGAGGCGATGGACTTCGGGCAGGTCAACTTCAGAGTGCTGACCGCGCCAACCACTACTCTCGTCCAAGGCACGCCGTGCGATAAGAAGTCTTTCTTTAGTAAGTTTCAGAAAATATCAAAAATAGAAACAATTTAGAATTACTTTTCTTTATGTGTGACCATCATCAATTTAATCTTCCTTCTGACCTTTACCCAACTTATGTATTTGGGGTCAGCGCAGTCTTCTACATCTATCTGACGGCATCTCAGTAGTAACCTGCTTTCTAGCCATATCATCTTTCACACAATCCATCCATCGTTTCTTCGGTCTATTTTTTATAACTAAGTTTATACTTTCTTTTTCGAACTTAATTTGAAAATGTTCAAAATTCCGATATCCTAAGGCCCAAGTTCACCGACAAGATAACGTTCCGAACAGCTGTTTAGCATAAATTCAAACTTCTACCATACGATGGATAACCTATCATTTGGTTTTTTTATTCCTAAAACGGTCGATTACCAAGCCAGGGTTGACAACACCAAAATTCCCGCTTCGTGGTTAAAAAAGTTTTCGTTGTAACGGGCCGATTATATAACCATCTTTCGGTGAACTTGGCCCTTAATATTGATAACGAAATGATTCTGTTCTCGATACTATTTAGCAAATTTACAAAAACTCGCATTAGGTCCTCTGTTATTTAAATATAAGTTGTACATATTATTTTACATTTGTATTTCTTTCGGCAGGTCGTCTCAGCGACTCAATGGTCAAAGTTCGTTAGCTGATTGAAGATGTAAAAACTAAGCTTCAACGAAACTTCGTAAACTGGTGCAATAATATTGATCATGTATTTTCCTTGTACCTTGCATAAACCAATGTAAAATATATTTAACTGTAAACTGGAATGTGTATTATTTATTCCTTACCGAGGCACACAAAATTTAAAAAAAAAACAGGTAAAATAAATCCCAAAAAATAATGTAATTTTTTATTTAAATATACAACATGGTAGTTATAACTATGTAATTAAATAAGTCTATGTGATTGAATAATTCATAATTAATCATAATTTTTGCACGTGACCGTCGATTCCGTTTGATTTCGTTCACATTGTCAGTCTTTTCGCTAATTATTACAATTGAACCGACGTACAGTGGACTTAGAAAATGTTAAGCACCTACTGACTAAAGTAAGGTGAAGTTTAGAGTCCCGGGGACATCGCAGAAACGGATGGACAAGTGTTAACACGAGAATAGTAAATCAAAGAGATAATATCCCGAACTACGTTTTGTTCATGCTACTAACTTACGTCTGACAGTGGCCTACGCATTAATGGAGATAGTCTGTTTCCCGCGATATCACCCGTATCCCGAGGGATCTGCTCCCCCCCACCCGGATAAAATATATCCCATGTCCTTCCCCACGCTATCACAATACCAAATTTCAACTCAATCGGTTCAGCAGTTTTAGCGTGAAAGCAAACAGACAGAGTTACTTTCTGATTTACAATAATATTAAGGAAGGATGTAGGTACAGAAAATTCCTGAAGGAAAAACTGCATGACCTAGAACTCGAACTTAGGATGTCATACTCAATCACCTGAAGACATCTGATACTCATGAAAATATGACAAACATCGGGATATTACTACGAATACGGTACAATTACTTGCACTACATACAAACTACAGTAGCATACAAAAAGTATAGAATCTAAATCGATATCAGAGTATCATTGTATGAAAAAGTTTTGTATTATAGTCGCATTTTTAATTCGACGCAAGAACTCGACCTATCTGAGTTTTAGCGATTAATTTTCAAGTCAATGTTACGAATTTAAAATACGAATACACAGATGGGTGAATCTACAAATATTTTGCTGCTTGGTTGTCGAATCGTCATTACCGTTAACACCGACTGTCGTTGAAATTGTTTGCATTTTCAAGCTCAAATTGTTATGTGAAATAATTATGTAGGTATTGTCTTACAATGTATATAAGCATTGGATTTTATACGGCTGGTAATGATGAAATATAGAAGCGAACTGCGTCGAAAAACCAACTGCAATATTTTTGTAGATTCACCCAGATACACTACTTATTTGATATTATCGAATCTGTATACTACACAAGTACATTCCAAATTATTTTTATCATATTCCTAAATTTCCGTTGATATTATAAACTTTTCCATAGAATGTTTCACTAATCGTTTCTAAGAGGAATTAGCATGTTTTCGCACTGAGAGTTTGTTCAAATTGGCTGGAAGAAGATGCATTTTAATGTAAAGGCTTATTTTGTGAAGGGGTAAAGACTTGTAGGACTCATAGACAAACTATACAATGGTTGGAGACGACATAGATTTATTATAATAGCGTTAGATCGGCAAAGCGAGATAGATAACATAGGTACTCATGTGTTAGAGCGAGATAAAAGGCGAAACCATTCGCGTACGCGCTAGCGGCCTGTATCGGCCTAACGCCAGTTGTAAACGAAACAAATCCCTCTTATTTTTATCTTTATTTTAATCTCATGTTTAAAAATGTAAATTTGGTGTTAATAGACGCAAACAATTATTGTGCAAACAAACGTGTGCAGTACCTGGTTGTCATTCATCTAGGAAAGAAAATGCACGTTACATAGTACACTAGTATGCTTTGTTTTTTGGTCTTGCCCAACTGACTCTATTGCCAATCTAACGCTAGTATAATAAATCTATGGGTGACACAGATATGATTGATGTTAATAAACTTGACAGGCTGCTAAACCAACGCTAGGTGCAAAAACATCCTAAAATCAAATGTTTAATAAAATATAACTTCAGATGCATTTTGTATGTGTTTTCCGCAAAAATTCAATGTGTGACCTGAAGAGAATCTTATTTGAAAATCTTGCAATATTTTACAATTTAACCGTACCTTAGATCAACACTACAGCTGCCGACTAAAACCTTCTATTTACTATAACAACATTTCATTTCATAATACTCGTTTAAATTCGCGACTTTTTTTTACTACCGTTCTTCGGCAACTTTGAAAACGTACCTCTGTTTTATTATTGTTTTTCTAAGTCCTTGTCTGGCTCGTACGGTGCACATCGCGTGTTCGAAACGCACAGATCTTACATAAGCGTTGCAATTTGAAATATAACATTATTTACAAGTATTTATTGCTGAATCATCTATCATAGGCCATAATGAGAATTGAGAATTTACAAGAAAATATGGATTACAAAATAAAACTTAATATAAATAGTGTCGCGCATGCTGTTATGATATTTGCGAAAATGTATCTATTAAATCGTTATTCGATTTCTTGGAATCGACTTTTGGATTTAACTGAGTATAATTTTTTTTTGTCGATAACTCAATTTAAACAAATTAATTGGCAATAAGAGCATAACTTGTTCTAGTTACAGAAAAAATAAAATCATACATAAAATTTTTACTATTGGGCACATCACTAGATTAATCTGATTTCCATTTTTTATATTTTTCTATTTTAAAGCTGACGCAAGAATAAAGCGAAGTAAACCTTTTTGAGGACGAACATCTCTTCGAAATAAATGCTTAATCGTACTTTTTGCTATAATTTATCTGTTCGTTTATTTTCAATGAAATCTGGCGTCAACTTTAAACTGATGTGGTCGTACATTAGATTTATATACCCTTTAAGTAAATAGAGCACTAACATTTTTTAATCACACCATTATTTATTATTTCTTAATTCATTTGCCTAGGGTAAGAAATGTTTTTGTATCTTAAATAGTATATTAATAACGTGATATTTTTATTGAATTTTGTACAAATTTTGAATGCATGCGCGGCATCTCAAACCGTAAAATTATGGCATAAGAGATTTAACGGTCCAACATTCCCGATCTCTAAAACAAACATCGAAACCGCACTTCGGCTACCGTTCATACTTTAATTAGTGAAGGATAAAATGATAGTGTTGTCTTTTTCCCATTCCCGAAGATTCCCGAACATACCCGAAGTGTGGTGCCGCTAGAACAGTGCGTCACTGTGAACATTGTCCTACCCTACAAGGTCCGTTTTGCTGTGACGAAGGAGTTTCTACCTTATTTCATAAGTCCAAGGTTGCTTGTTGAGTTGATTATCTAGTGTTTTCGGCGGTTTCTCCGTTTTTATGTTGGGGCGTTGTCTTGGCTGTGCTGAGGCGTTTTCTGAGGGGCGTCGTGTACTCCCACCCATCTTCGCCTTTAGGGTTGAACAGCTGGAACAAAAAAAATAAAATAGAAACAACTGGATTTAGATCAATTTTTAACAAGTGCCTTAAAATGAACGTTATATTTTAAGTAACCTTAGAAGTTGTAATATTCTCAAACCACTTTGTGTGGGGCTATGATTACGTAGCAGTCGGCGGCCCGCACTCGTGCGGTGCAGTACTAGTGCAGGTGTAACATACCAGCGTGTTCCACTTCTCCCCGTGTGCCTCCCTGCACTTGACGGCGTCGCGCTGCGCCTGCTCGACGGCGCGCTTGGCGGCGGTGGCGGCGTCGCAGTCGGCGGCCCGCACTCGTGCGGTGCAGTACTAGTGCAGGTGTAACATACCAGCGTGTTCCACTTCTCCCCGTGTGCCTCCCTGCACTTGACGGCGTCGCGCTGCGCCTGCTCGACGGCGCGCTTGGCGGCGGTGGCGGCGTCGCAGTCGGCGGCCCGCACTCGTGCGGTGCAGTACTAGTGCAGGTGTAACATACCAGCGTGTTCCACTTCTCCCCGTGTGCCTCCCTGCACTTGACGGCGTCGCGCTGCGCCTGCTCGACGGCGCGCTTGGCGGCGGTGGCGGCGTCGCAGTCGGCGGCCCGCACTCGTGCGGTGCAGTACTAGTGCAGGTGTAACATACCAGCGTGTTCCACTTCTCCCCGTGTGCCTCCCTGCACTTGACGGCGTCGCGCTGCGCCTGCTCGACGGCGCGCTTGGCGGCGGTGGCGGCGTCGCAGTCGGCGGCCCGCACTCGTGCGGTGCAGTACTAGTGCAGGTGTAACATACCAGCGTGTTCCACTTCTCCCCGTGTGCCTCCCTGCACTTGACGGCGTCGCGCTGCGCCTGCTCGACGGCGCGCTTGGCGGCGGTGGCGGCGTCGCAGTCGGCGGCCCGCACTCGTGCGGTGCAGTACTAGTGCAGGTGTAACATACCAGCGTGTTCCACTTCTCCCCGTGTGCCTCCCTGCACTTGACGGCGTCGCGCTGCGCCTGCTCGACGGCGCGCTTGGCGGCGGTGGCGGCGTCGCAGTCGGCGGCCCGCACTCGTGCGGTGCAGTACTAGTGCAGGTGTAACATACCAGCGTGTTCCACTTCTCCCCGTGTGCCTCCCTGCACTTGACGGCGTCGCGCTGCGCCTGCTCGACGGCGCGCTTGGCGGCGGTGGCGGCGTCGCAGTCGGCGGCCCGCACTCGTGCGGTGCAGTACTAGTGCAGGTGTAACATACCAGCGTGTTCCACTTCTCCCCGTGTGCCTCCCTGCACTTGACGGCGTCGCGCTGCGCCTGCTCGACGGCGCGCTTGGCGGCGGTGGCGGCGTCGCAGTCGGCGGCCCGCACTCGTGCGGTGCAGTACTAGTGCAGGTGTAACATACCAGCGTGTTCCACTTCTCCCCGTGTGCCTCCCTGCACTTGACGGCGTCGCGCTGCGCCTGCTCGACGGCGCGCTTGGCGGCGGTGGCGGCGTCGCAGTCGGCGGCCCGCACTCGTGCGGTGCAGTACTAGTGCAGGTGTAACATACCAGCGTGTTCCACTTCTCCCCGTGTGCCTCCCTGCACTTGACGGCGTCGCGCTGCGCCTGCTCGACGGCGCGCTTGGCGGCGGTGGCGGCGTCGCAGTCGGCGGCCCGCACTCGTGCGGTGCAGTACTAGTGCAGGTGTAACATACCAGCGTGTTCCACTTCTCCCCGTGTGCCTCCCTGCACTTGACGGCGTCGCGCTGCGCCTGCTCGACGGCGCGCTTGGCGGCGGTGGCGGCGTCGCAGTCGGCGGCCCGCACTCGTGCGGTGCAGTACTAGTGCAGGTGTAACATACCAGCGTGTTCCACTTCTCCCCGTGTGCCTCCCTGCACTTGACGGCGTCGCGCTGCGCCTGCTCGACGGCGCGCTTGGCGGCGGTGGCGGCGTCGCAGTCGGCGGCCCGCACTCGTGCGGTGCAGTACTAGTGCAGGTGTAACATACCAGCGTGTTCCACTTCTCCCCGTGTGCCTCCCTGCACTTGACGGCGTCGCGCTGCGCCTGCTCGACGGCGCGCTTGGCGGCGGTGGCGGCGTCGCAGTCGGCGGCCCGCACTCGTGCGGTGCAGTACTAGTGCAGGTGTAACATACCAGCGTGTTCCACTTCTCCCCGTGTGCCTCCCTGCACTTGACGGCGTCGCGCTGCGCCTGCTCGACGGCGCGCTTGGCGGCGGTGGCGGCGTCGCAGTCGGCGGCCCGCAGCGCGCAGGTGACGTGGCGCCACACGCGGCGCGACTCGTGCGCCGCCTGCCGGCTCACCGGCGCCACGCGCTTGCGCCGCGGCTTCATCAGCGACACCTCGAACAGCACCTCCGTGCGCTGCACATTCAAACGTCCTGTTAGCACGCCTGCCAGACCAAGTAGGTGCAGAATTCATTTGTATGGATGTGGTTCAGCCAATGCACGTTGCGCAGAGCCATACGCAGCTGCTACTGAATAAATTGGCTTCGGTTTAACGTTTGTTACTCATTTGCCGTACACACACGATACTATGTTCCAAGGCTCAAAGATAGTGAAAAAATATATTATTGAACAGTATAGGATCTAGAAAGGATGCTTGCAACAGCAGTATATACAAAATATGCCATATTATTTTAACTATCATCTCACGCTAAAAGACCACAAAAAAGGATTACAAAAGTAATACTGTATGACTTACTCCTGAATCAATCCATCTTCCATCCATCCTCGAGTTCCACTCGCCCAGCGCGGTGTAGTAGGGCTTCTTGTCAGCTCCAGCGAACACGTCGCACGTGACGCGGTGCTTCTTGCCGCCGTAGAACGGCTTCGTGAGGAACTCTATGTTCGCTTTGTGGCCGGTTTGGACGCACTCTATGACTACTGAGCCGCCCAGTTCTATCCAGGGAACAGTTAGTATTGATCTGCGGAAGGTTAATTAAGTCTTCAGTCAACTGGGTGTCATTGATAGAGTCCTGAGTATCGAAAGAGGACTCCCAACTTCATTAAGATGGCATCCTATGATGATGATGATCGAAAGTGGGTAGAATTGGATAAAACAAGATTGCAATAGGTGTTTATTTTAGTTTTGAAAAGAAAACCACGCAATTAATTTAATACTCAAAGCGATTCTATGTAGTGTAAAAATATGTATCGAAGAAAAAAACTGAAATCAAACTATGATAAATCACCTACTTAAAAGTATTACCTACTATTCTAAGCTTACCTGCCATATCCATTAGGGAATGTTAGCGTATACTCTTCTCCTGTATCCAAGAGCGTCACAGTCCCTTTGCCAATGTTATGCACGCCGATGGACAGGCCGAGGAACTTGCTCTTGGTCCACACCCAGGCCTCGAACTGGATGCGTTTGTTCACGTGTTCAGCGTAGAAGGCCGATATTGGGGGATGGTGGGATACTTGTTCGGCTACGAAGGATAGCTGGTCTGGTGTACACCAGGGGACCGGCCCATCGCCTACTTCTTGCTGTTGATAAATATGAAGATTTTCAAATACATTATGATAGGCCATACTTTTCGGAGCCACGCATCTAGTTCGTAGTTGTGATTTTTTATAAGTTGTAATAGATCTACAGACAAATCTTGACTTTGACATATCCCTTTATCATGACGATGAATGATTTTATAATATATCCTAAAATTAAAACGATTAGAGCAAATTTACTTCAAGACAGGGATCCGGGGGTATGCTAATTGACCGATCTCAATCAATTGTAATACAGACAGGCAGCTAACCACACTTGCAGCCCACATCTTACGGCCTAGAGTTGCAGAAAAGGCGTATCCAGCTTATTTATGATCTCACTTCTGGAACCTCACAACAAATTCTACTGGAAACTATTGCAGAGTTTAAATTTTATAAGGAAGCTTACCTTTTCATTATTAGCGGGATGAGCCTCAGGCGGCACACCGTCCAGGTCCCAGTGACACCTGAACACCTCTCCGAGGATAGGGTTGTACGGTTTCTTAGCGACCTGTGATTTGCGGCCGGCGTGGTACGAGCTCAGGTACCATCGCACTACTTGCACCATGCGCTCGCGGGGCGTCGGCTGGTCTACTATCCTGGAGACGTACAAAGAATCCAAGTCATGTTTAGTAATAATCAGCATTAACTTAGGCTATCTTTAAGAAGTTCGACAAAGTTCACAGTTGAACTTTGCACCGTAAGCCTTTAGTGATAAGGTTGAAAAGTGATCAAAAGCTATTTTTGACTGTCTTTTTCTTTTTATTAATTTAATAGAAAGAGTTTTATGTTTTTTGGTGTTTCATTTAAACACTTTTGTCGATTAGCAGAACATATTATTATCATAGATTTTGTATGAGAAATTAAGGACGAATCCTAGGTCTAAATTAAAAGTAAAAAGTCCTTGGTATGAAGAAAATAGTTTATGGTTCCTCCTCAACTTACTTTACAAACTGATCGGGGTGCGCGAAGGAGTCTGCGTACATCTCTAGAAGCGATCGCCTCTCCAAGATGAATGTTGGTAGCACAACCTGTAACAGATGGTTGCTTCATAACTCCGCTGCCCAAATCTCTCGAGTGAGTTACTCTCAAGTATAAATTTAACCCCATCATTTGAGAATAATTGCTCTTATTGTTATGTTACCTACAGAACGAAAACAAATCAACTTCAGCTAGAAGATTGACCTAATATAAAAAAAAAACATGAAATTTTTCGAGGAGAAATTCTCTAACTTTGTCGCGTGTAACAGCTGTAGGTACTTGGAATTCTGACATCATAATCATTTTAGTACTTTATTTTTCTAGCAACAAATTAATAAATTCCTTCGCATTTAATTTCGTTAATTGATTATAGATTTAAAAAAATACAAACAAAATACCCTGTTTAGGAATAGTCATGATGATGATATAAATTAAGGTGTGTTACCTTAGTGAGATCCATTCCAATCTTGACCTGCGACAGGAGATGGGTGACCACCGAGCCGTGGTTCTCCATCGAGCCGAGGTCACTATCCGACTCATCCTCGTACAAGGCTGCCAATACAAATTAGGCCATTAGGCAAGGGGTATAAGACCTTATTGAATTACATTATGAAATGGAAGCACGTCCCGAACTTGGCACAAATTCGTATATGTATATTTTTTTCTATTGTTACTTATAGACCGCGGGCCACGAACAGATTTTGATGACCAATAACCTCCCGGGCGAAAACTTGTAAGATGCTTAAGATAGGTTTATTATGAAGCCTGGTGAACGTCAGCTGCGGCTTGGTTGGTGGGATAAGCAGCGGTGGTCTCCCAAACATGTAGATAAAAATAAAATTTTCAGTCATTTCCTCCCGAATCAAATGTGTGTCAAATCATAGTTAGACATATATCTTAAAGAAAAAAAATCGTCAGCTGACTATAGGGTGATGGATTATACGTCAGCTGGTCATGCGAACATGTAATAAATATTAAAAAATTCAGTCATTTCCTCTCATTTGAAACTTACCCAGGTGATAGCTTATACGCTATAATGAATAAATAAAATCGTCAGCTGGCCATATCGCGGTGGAATGATCGTCAGCTGATGGCCTGAAAGTTATATACAGGCGCCATACGGAAGCATCTATCGCCTGTTTAAACGCATCATCTGACGTGATTTCTCTTTTCATTACTTAAAGGATCATATTGGCAATCCGCTTCTGAATTTGCATACGGGAGGAAATGGTGTATCTAAAGTTATTGAGCATTTTGCTCCGTGAACTAAATTAAAGTTTTCTGTTCTCGCTTTGGCTCGTGTTACTTTTTATTTCTTTTTTATTTATTGTCTCCGCTCTAACATACTACCGTCGGCTCTTATTAACTATAATTTAAAAAAGCCACATATATATATAAGCCGTAATATTTTAGCGCCATCTATTGGCAAATTCTGAAACTAAAATACATACTAGTTTTTTTTATAAACTTAAAATATTATTTTTTTAATGCAAATTCATAAGCTGATTGCTAATTATGATCCTATGAGTAATGAAAAGACAAATCTCATCAGATGGAGCATTTAAACAGGCGATAGATGATCCCGTATGGCACCTGTATACAACTTTCAGGCCATCAGCTGACGATCTTTCCACCGCGATATAGCCAGCTGACGATTTTATTTATTCTTAATAGCATATAAGCTACACCTGGTTAATGTTTCAAATGAGAGGAATGACTGAATTTTTTAATATTTTTTACATGTTCGCATGACCAGCTGACGTATAATCCACCACCCTATAGTCAGCTGACGATTCTTTTTCTTTGAGATATATGTCTAACTATAATTTGACACATATTTGATTCGGGAGGAAATGACTAAAAAAAAATTTTTTTTCTACATGTTTGGGAGACTCCCTCTGCTTATCCCACCAACCAAACTGCAGCTGACGTTCACTAGGCTTCATAATAAACCTATCTTAAGCATTATACGAGTTTTCGCCCGGGAGGAAAACATTGACGAATTTTGCGCGTAGCTTGCAGTCTATTAGCTGAAATAGAGGAACAAGCAAGATCATATTACAAGAAAGGTTCTGAGTATGAATCTGGGTGGCTTTAAGGCTAGGGGAAGACCAATAAATGCTGGATGGCTGAGATAACTAGAAAGGCAGTAAATAATGAAAGCCGGCTTATAGAAATACTAGCTGTTTCCCGCGGTTTCACCCGCATCCCGAGGGAACTACTTAGCGCACCCGGGTAAAAAGTAGCCTATGTTGTTCCTCAGGGTCTATTCTATCTCTGTACCAAATTTCATTTATATCGGTCCAGTAGTTTTGGCGTGAAAGCGTAACAGACAGACAGACAGACAGATAGACAGACAGACAGACAGAGTTACTTTCGCATTTATAATATTAGTAAGGATATTGAAGAAAATGAGATGCTGCGCCGACCCCAAATTATTACATATAAAGATAGTTGCTAAAACTCCTGAAAAGAGCAGGATTCAATCAAACTTTAACAAGCTTTTTCTTTCCTTCAGCAATAGAATTACAAAAATACCTCCCAAATTGGAACTCAAGAAATATTTCCAAACGTTTGTTTAGGCCCCAACGGTTAAGGCTGACCTATGCGAGATAAGGTTGCGAGCATAACAACTCAAGTGTTATTAGAATTTGGTCGTTGATATCGAACGATGAGATCAACTGTAAAGGCTGGACTAATAAGTCTAGTTCTCAAATATTGGGATTTTCAGATGACATAAAAGTATGTCGAGTCCTTCAGAGTAAGTCTTTTGATGTGCTTGGAACCGTGCCAGGGAAACTGGGAAAGGCTTTACCGGTTCGATTTTTATGGGCAGTCATCAAATAACTTTCAGTATATGTATAACGTACTGTTAATTTAACGGCAATTCATATTGTGAAATGGATATATTAACTACAGGACGTCAAATGGCATCTCGGTCTGTCCCCTAGACTCTCGAGTTTTTATCCGGGTGTGTCAAGTAGTTCCTTTAGGATGCTGGGGAGTTTGTTGCGCCGCTTCTTCTTCCCAGCAAAAACACATAGGAAGTGGTGAAGGGCAGGCATTTTGGGCAGTGTCTATTGTAAATTAGACGTTCAAAAAAATTAGACGTGCTGATTTTCAGCCTAGTTTGAATAAACTATTTTTTTTTTAATTTGGAATTTTAATGCGGTAAACAATATTATCAAATAAGATCAGATATTAAAATAAACAGCTCTCTCATGGCATGGCAGTCAAAATTAAGGGTGATTTGAACTAAACATATTTATGTAATTTTTTGTAAATCTTGGTATCTCGTGGTTTATGTTTTCATTTCTTATAACCACGGACCGTTTTTAGGAGCTACTGTTTTATGAAACCCAGTATCAATACATTCAAATGACAGGCTAGACACGATAAAGTCGTGACATGCCTGGCTATTTCGTTGGATACACGATATACATGGTTACTCAAATTGTTATGTAGGGGATACAATTCCTACTAAAAACTTAAAATTGAATTTTTTTAAGAATCCCTATTTTCGGAAGCCGTATGTAATCAATACTATAAATTAACTGTTCTGGAAATGGATAAGTTAAAAACGGCGTAGGAGGTTGTTGCAATGTTAAACTCAGCATGTGTTTACTTTTTCATTTCCTCTGACGAAAATAAGTTACAAGTAGATTTTGTACCAAGCAATATGAATTAAGATTCGTTTGGCAGCTGTGAAAACCCACACTAATAACAACATAGCGATTATTTTCAGTTTTAATAATTAAATAGCAACACCTGGGTCTCGTCTTTTAAAACCTACCTCAGTGAAAATTTTGAAAGCTGCATCAAATCCATCTACTAGTTTAAAAATATTGCATACTAAAATGATTTTGTTTATATTCGACTGTCTTTTTGGTCTAGTTGTCGCAAACGCGACTGCTGGAATCGAGGATTAGATTCTCGAGTTAGACAAAGATTTTTGAAAAAAATCACAAAGTAGGCCGGAGTCAAGTAGTAGGCACAATTACATGTCAGGCGGATTTGAGAAAACTCAGACACTAGGGCTTGTTAGGTTGGTAAACCTGAAGCCCACATGATAAGAAGAAGAAGTTTAAATATTATTTTATGCACATTTTCAGAATATCTTTAATAACTAAGGGCTAATATCGTACGTGCGTGAGCATTGTGCATACGACGATATGTCAAGTAAGCCAAGCCTTGTCGTGCGCATTGTATGCTAATCCCAAGAAGCCCCACGAACTGTCTGAACATTTGTGTCAAAGCATATTCCTTGTAGTGGAATCGTGAGGGGAATAAGCTAGCGTCGTATTGTGTTCTTTGAAAGTGTTTGTCGTACGTGACGTTTTGCGATCAATTGTGACATTATTGTATTAGAACTTTTTAGTTTAGGCAGAACGTAAAGTGCTGGGCAATACCTTCGTATAGTATTTTCTTTAATTTTGTATTTTCTTCTGATTAATATGTGTGTACATAAATGATAAATAGTTAAATGCTAGGTTCATTATTTTAGCTCGTTTCAAATTGACAGTACCCACGTCGCTACGATTACGCTGCTTATCATATTTGCATGCGATGATTCTTAATTCATCCCTTATATTATCCTTTTGATAGTAGAATTAATCGTTTCGGTAGTATTAATGTACCAACTAGCTTTCCGCTATTTCAGCCGCGTCTCGAAGAAACTTCTTAACGCACCCGGATAAAAAACCACCTATAACCTTGTCCAGGGTCTCATTCATCTCCACGCCAAATAAGATTCAAATCGGTTAAGCTGTTTTACCGTTTAAGCCTAACAAACATACTTAGGCATTGATAATATTAGTTAGGATATCCCCAACACACCAGTTGAGTATTTCACAACATTATAGACATCTTCCCATTTTATTGCTTGGTGTTTCTACGAGTATAATGAATGTTGGAGTATTGTGCTAACTTACCATCATAATCTATTTCTCCGTCTCGGGTGCGCGGTAGGTCGACGGCGGGCTGCGCCGAGTCCTGCTCGGGCGCGCCCTCCGCCTGACACGTACGACTGGCGCTGTAACAATACAGAACATTATTTACTTAGGTATGTACTTTTTTTTTTATATAGAGCTGAAATTTACAGGTCAAGCAGTCAGCTAGAGCTGTTCTTATGGGTGCCAGGCACGAGGGTGCAAGGTCTTGCCATGAAAGAAAATACAAATAAAAAAAAATCTTTACTGTTAGCACAAATATTTAAGCTTCCAGGTAATCTAATTTGCTGTCAAAAGGACAATCAGCTTAAATGTGGAACCCTTAACAGCTTTATGAAATACACATTAAAAAACTAATTTAATATACCCCCTGGAAATATTTTTTCCGGCACCCATGGCTATTCTGCTAGAGTTTGATGCTGCTCAGAACAGCGGTTTTTATACTTTATGAACAGAGAAGTTCAGAAATTATCAACGCTTATAGTCGCCAATATTCTCGTGAGTTCTTCTACTTCGTTTTAACCACCAAGAGTGGCGTTGCGGGGCAGGTAAGGGGCCTCCAAGTCCATAACAAGTTCTTTGACTAGATATTATTGCAGTTACCACAATTTATAAGACCCTTTCCAGCTAACGGATCTGAGGGCCTACTCTAACTCACCGAAACGAAACTTCTGAATGACCGAGAATAGACTATAACTTTTTTTGTGGTGCGGTAAGGTGCGATCTGATGCTCTGTACAAAGAGGGACGTAAATACTTATACTATCTATATATACGAATTGTTCGAACCTTACCGTCCTACAATGCTCAAGGAAAGGTTCCGAATTTCAATCGAATCTTCGTTCTCGGCCCTATGACTTTTTTCAACTTCTTCAAGCTAATTAATGTCTTCCTTTTAAAATGAAACTTCCGAGTACACCATACTAATAACATAGGTATATGAGACAGTTCCAACGCAATTTTGAAAACAAAATCGTTACGTATGTCGCGTTAGGACGACAAGAAACGAATTAAGGGTAGTAAAAAATGTAATAAGCTCCCTGCTTAAAAGAAATTGCCTTTTACAAAGAATTGATGGCCTCCGGGAAGAAAGGATTGGTAGTAAACCGCTTATTACGTAGATCTGTTTAAACCTCATGAAAGCACTGAAAGTTTGGATGTAAGGTAGGTAGGTATCTTGGAGAACTCAGTATTATTAGCACATTGGGAAAGATCTCGAGGGTAACTGCTGAGTGGCCTGCTAGAAGCTGAAGAAGTTCTGCAGCATATGTTTATAGTCTTCAAGAGTTTACCATAGGCATAATCCTTTTCTATGTAGAAAGTAGAAATAACGAACCAAGTAACGAAAGTAAAAAATACATGATCATTTAGTTACATTGTCTTTCTTCCGGATGAAATTAAAAGTTAATGGATTTAATTAATTATTTTTCTACCCCGTATTAAAATATTGAAAAAAAAATATAACCTATTCTGCAAGAGTAATTAAAAATGTGTCGCAAAAAACGAGGCCACGAGCGTCATTATAATTTAACATGCCATTACAATTTGCACGAAAGCTAATTAAATTAAAAACCCTAAGTAATGGAAGAGCAAACTGTATAGATTTATTAGCACTATGAGTTTTTTATGGAAGTGTCATGGTTCATGAAAATGGAATTCCATACCTTTGTTTTAGACTTGACATTGTTTTATCATTCCAGATATGAGCGAGAGAGATGTAGCTATTCAGAACCAACAGTCATCATCATCTGCCTAGCCTTTTCCCAACTATATTAGGGTGACTTCCAGTCTAATTGGATGCAGCTGAGTACCAGTGTTTTACATGGAGCGACTGCCCATCTGACCTCCACAACCCAGTTACCGGGTTATACGATATCCCTTGGTAAGACTAGTTATCAGATTTTCGGACTGTTCGTATCGTCACTATTCCTCACTGGAAACTAGATCACTTTAATGTCTGTACGGCTTCAGAGATGTATCAAAAGTATGTATGAGTTAAGAGAATGGCTTATAAAAAAAAAGGTCCTTGCGACAGTTTAAGAGGTACTCAAAAAGGACATAAAATGACGTCACGTATCGTCAATCCGACATTTAATGTACCCTTTATAGGGGTATGAAGCCTTTTCGGAAATGTCCGCCTTACACCGTCAGGCGGTTGGCGTAACTTATATTACTCTGGGGAATATCCTGAATTTAATATTGAACGAATGCTTGTCTCTGTGGCTCCAGCATAGTTTGGACAACGAGATAAACTGCAGTTTGATGTTTATGGCAGGACGAAATATATTAAGGAGAAGAGTGTGGGAATGAGTTTTCTTTCTTACAATTACAGTTTAATATTTAAGGAGATCAGTGTAAGTTAACTTAAACTTACACAGTGGGCAAATTTGTGTTATACTGTAAGAATTCTTCGTGTACAGTCTTGTATGTATGTTTCTTACTCTTTCGCGCAAAAACTATCGAATTAATTTGGATTCAATTTGGTACACATATAGTTTATAATCTAGATTTACACATAGAATACTTTTGTATGTGTGCGCGAATTAGCTCTCTCATGATGCGGGTGAAACTGCGGGCTTTTTCTATTCTATTACCGAATAATATACTAACTCCAATTACTCATTGTAAATAAAAAGTACTCAAAATGAATGAACATTAAACGGAACGAAAATTATACTAAGCTAAGGGTAACAATTTTCTGGTTGCAGAAATAGATCAACAGAGCCTCTCCAACGTTTGAAAAGGTCAAGCGTAGGTGTATGCACGATGAAACTTCTACAGTTGAACTTTGAATTAAATTACTCTCTAAATCTCAAATACGAGAACACATGAATAAATAAAAGATTCAAGAATAAATTTTTGATCTTCCCACTCAGTATTTAATTAAGCTGAATATTAATTACTTACGAAAATGTACATTCAAAGTAACAATATTAAAGGCACGAATGAAATTAAAGCTTTAAGCTTCAGCGGCTCAATTCTGTGGGTTGAAATAATAATGAAATGATAAAAAGCACGCGTTGGAGTTAATAAATAAAGAAGGATTTATTATTTTCAATTGAAACCTTTGTTTGTACTTCAGGAGGTGAATACGTTATTCAATTGTTTATTTTTTCTTTTTTACTTTAAATATATTTGATCTACGTTTCGCTACTAGTCATCATCATGATCTGCCTAGTCTTTTCTCAACTATGTTGGGGTCGGTTTCCAGTCTAAACTGGATAGCTGAGCTGAGTACCAGTGTTTTACATGGAGCGACGCCTTTTGCTGAATGTATTATTGATTGTAATCATACCTTCTGACTTCTATCTACTTTCTGTTGAGTTTTATCTCACGGGATTTTCCCGTAAAGTAATTTAATAAAAATCTAACCTTTCACCTAGATTCAAATCCAAGACCACGTAAACACAGGTCAGGTAGAAAATCGGGCGTAAAATATTTTTCATAATATAACTTGGCCTTGCTTTTAGGTCGTTATTAACCTTGTTACAGTGTAATGAAAACTAACCTAATTACAGTGTGAAGGCTAAACGTAGGTATTATTAGGTTAGTGCTATGATTTCTAGGTGTAGCAATAATTAACTTGAACTCATAAATATGGTAACTAATAAACAATATTATGGAAACAAAGTCAAAACATTCAACACACAAACAAAATATACTGACAATAATAATATTATCGACCACACAAACATACAAGAGTATACATAAGTATTATATACTAGCTTCTGCCTGCGACTTCGTCTGCTGTTGTCTTATTAAACGAGATAAAAAAATCCTATGTGTTAATGCAGATTATAAACTATGTTTGTAAAAAAAAACACACAAACATTAGCTTTTATAATATTAGTAGGATATTGAATGAGGGAAATAGTAACTGGGAAGAGTAACCCTTTATTCTAATGGGCTAAGAGACAGAAATTATCTTAATTCTCATAGAAACAACTAAGGCAACGGAGGGCCCACATTTGTCGTATCCCTGGTTAGCAGCAGAACGAACGACAAATTGTGAAGTCCTAACATAGCCAGACGGTATGGAGTATACCACAAAATGAATGAGTATTAGACCAAAGCCAAAATCATGAGAGCCATAAAAGGATTGATGTCCAGCCTTGATGGCAGATGTAATCCAGAAAGAACATCAAGGACATTTTTGAAAAAAAAATGGCAACATGGATTTGCACAAACAATGTTTGCTGCAGCGCCCCCTGGTGAGTTGTCACCGTAACACCTATCTAAGAACATGCATGAATCAAAACCCGAACTCATAACTGAAAATTACATCAAAATCAGACTAGTAGTTTTGGAGAAAAATGGCAGCATGGATTTGCATAAACACTCTCACCCCAAAAGCATATACGCTGTCTTCGTTCAGTCGTGGGAACAAAATAGAGTAAAGTGTCAACTGTTTACAAATTATAATATAGAGTCCAAACATGCAAATCCTATTATACAAGTCAGCACATTTAGTGGGTGGTTGTAAATAATACTTTTTGGCATCTAATGTATAAATATAAAGGTCAGAACTCGGCCTTGTGACCAATACGTAACATTTGGGAAAATTATTCGCAAAGCAATGCGTAGTCAAATCTCAGCTTATGATCTATAGGGTTACCACACTTTGGACTAAACAAGTTCGTTGCTAGAAATCAAAGAACATTTTATCGGATAGGGCTATATGGCCTTCCAAGGATTGTTAGAAAGACTGCGTCCCTGGTATGCAAAGGGCAATTGTACGAACACGGATGGGTTTTAGTCAGTAAGAGTCTGACACACCCTCCTCTCAGCGTACACATGATCATTTGGTGATTACCCGTCTTAAAAATAAGGGTTTGGATATCCACTGCTGAACCAAGGCCTCCTCCAACGGTGGTAAGGAAACAAATGCAACTCTTCATTATTAATTCCTTTACAAACTTTTGGTTTGAGGTCATGCACTCGCATCACATCAAAAAACACATTTTCTATCCTCAGTCAGAGCTTGTTGTCGTTTAAGGCCTCACGTTAATAGTCGATCAGTGTTTTAACAGAAATAAAAACTCTTCACTCTGACTTCTGCGTTGTCCTATTGTTTTTGGCAACCCTAAATGAGAAAGTATTTCATATTTCGGTGTTGTCTCGTATTACGATATGGTTATGTATTCTGTGAACAAAAGGAAAGCTACTGTAGGTGTTTTGTGATACTAATCTGTCAGATTATGTTCTGTTGCGGTCATTAATACATTTTTTTTTATTATTTTTTTTTATTATTGATAGGTTCGCGTTTGACCACTATATCACCTGATGGTAAGTGACGATGTGGTCGACGATGAAGCACGCTTACCTAGAAGTAACCTATTCACTCTTGACTTGAAGACCCCTAGGTTATAGCTATCAGGAAATACAGACTCCGGCAGGGAATTCCACTCCTTAGCAGTACGCACAATAAAAGTATTCCCAAACCGTTTAGTGCGTGTGGGTGGGATGTCTACCATGTAACGGTGGCGCATCGCCGTACGCCATACGCCATTTGTATTCTCTTAGAACTTATTAGATTCGAAGCACTGTATACAGTATGATATAGATGGTGTCATCCACGGATAGACCGCGCCAAGCGTAGCTTAACATTTGATCGATCGACCCGTGCGGCTGTTACTTAGCCACGAGTACAACACATCTATACTAATTTCCGCGCCCCACATTGTACATAGGTGGTTATATATTTCTTATCAGAGCCTTCAAGGTAATGTTACAAGTCACGAATTGTGCTTGCTATTACTCATTATAATACTAGCTTAATATGTAGTTTGTTGTTCTAGAAAAAAATATAAATTTTCATTAATTAATAACTACAAGAATTGGTTTTGCATCGTCATCATCAGCATAGTTAGTCCACTGTTGGACATAAGCCTCTCCTAACGTGTGCCATATTACCCGGTCTTCAGCTTGACGTATGACGTATCCAACTTCTGCTTAGTTTTGCATTAAATAATTATATCAACTAGTAATTTTACGCTTCTATGTGAATAGTACATAAGTTTTACTGTAATAATGAACATATTAATTATTACTATGGACCACAAGAGTTATTACGCGCACTGTCAGGGAGAATCACCTAATTTATAATTTAATTAACACATAAAGCAGTAATTAGGGTCTTATTGATCTCAAACCATATCAAAGTACCTTTGATCAACACTGTGACAGGCTAATTATTTTAATTTGTCTTTTGTTAAAAGTTAATCACAAAGTGAGGATCCATTAGCGACTGTCAGTTTTAATGCTATAAAGAATATTTTATGATGCCATTTACTGTGTTTTGCTTTAATGATAGCTTTGAAAATTAGTAAAAAAAGCTTTTTAATTAATATTCCAAGGTAAGAAGCGTATGAGCGCAAAATGTACAAAAAAGCTCTCGATATTCATTTGTTGTGAAATTGTGATTGTGATGTGAAATTTCAGATTTTTTTATAAATAACTTTGTTCAAACATGAATATTTAATTAATTAAATTGGCAATGTAGGGAATAACTTTGTTATAAGGTAAGGTGGGGTAAGACAGACATACTTTTATTTCTGTCAGACAAAAATGGATTTTATGAAGAATTTGTTTGCTCTATTTCTGAGGTAATCAGTATGGTGATATATGATAAAATATACTTTAATACGATTATAAACATTTTTGTATAAGTATCTTCAAAACGGAAATAATGAGGAAAGTGTAAAACTGGAAAAACTGTCAGTCTTGCCCCAGCACCGGGGCAAGACTATCAGTAATATTTTTTAGTTTAATACGTGTGCTCAAGTGCTGTTTCTCAAGAAAAAATATAAAATTAACAGTAGTCATTTTATGTTTAATCTCAAGTTTAACTAAATAGCTTCAGTTTTTGAGAAAATCGTAAATATGTAAATACGGGGCAAGACTAACATACTATCAAAATCAGGGGTAGCAAACATCAGGTGTATGTTCATTACAGGTCAATGACCCCTTATGTGACAGGTCACATAAGGAGTCTTGTAATGAATTGTCAGGACAAACAAACGTTGGTGAAAGTCTTAGATAGGAAACTTTTTGTTATATCTAGAATTAAAATAAGTGTTTAAAACTACAAAATTAGTTTAAGGAGTGCTGACTATGAATATGAGAACTTTTAACAGATCCAATATAATGGACTCGATTTTCTAGTATAATCGATATGGGTATCGTTTTCAAGGTTTTTTACATATCCAAGATGGCTGTCTTGACATTTGTAGTAAAATCGATATGGGTATCGATTGTAAGGTTTGTAGGGGTGCCGATTACGAAAATGCGATTTTTTTATAGATTCAAGATGGCTGACACAGCTTTTGTAGTAAAATCGATATGGGTATCGATTGTGAGATTTGTAGGGGTGCCGATTACAAAAATGCGATCTTTTTATAGATTCAAGATGGCTGACACAACTTTTGTAGTAAAATCGATATGGATATCGATTGTGAGATTTGTAGGGGTGCCGATTACGAAAATGCGATCTTTTTACAGATTCAAGATGGCTGACACAACTTTTGTAGTAAAATCGATATGGATATCGATTGTGAGATTTGTAGGGGTGCCGATTACGAAAATGCGATCTTTTTACAGATTCAAGATGGCTGACACAACTTTTGTAGTAAAATCGATATGGGTATTCCATTTGAGGTTTTTTGGAGTCGGTACCAAAAATCTTTGATCAGTAAAATGATCTCAGTTTCTTAATGCGCACCCTCAAAAACCTCAAAAACGATACCCATATCGATTTTACTTCAAAAGTCGAGTTAGCCATCTTGGATCTATAAAAAGATCACATTTGCATAATCGATACCCCTACAGACCTCGAAAATGATACTCGTATCGATTTTACTTCAAAAGTCGAATCAGCCATCTTGGATGTGTGAAAAGATCGTATTTTTGTAATCGGTATCCCTATAAACCTCGAAAACGATACTCATATCGATTTTACTTCAAAAATTGGGTCAGCCATCTTGGATAAGTAAAAAGATCGCATTTTCGTAATCGGCACCCCTACAAACCTTTAAAACGATAACCATATCGATTTTACTTCAAATACGAGTGAGCCATTTTGGATCTATAAAAATATCGAATTTATATTCGGTATCCCTATAAACCTCGAAAACGATACTCATATCGATTATACTAGGAAATCGAGTCCGTCATATTGGATCTGTTAAAAAAGTCTGTTAAAATCTTTTTTTTATTTTCCGCTGTTCAGTAGCTCGATAATTATCTTATAAGCGCAAATCATCCAAGTACGTGGCGTATGCGGAAATAGAGATAAACCGTTATTTCTAATATATTAAGAAAACGTCGGAACCGATGTTGATAAAATTTATATGGGATCACCTCAGAAGTATGACTTATCAAACAAAAAAAAATCAAAATCGATTCATAAACGCCGAAGTTATCCGCGAACACAAAAAAAATATGTACTATATTATACGGTCGAATTGAGAAACCTCCTCCTTTTTTGAATTCGGATATTTTTTAATGTAAATAGGTTCAGTAGTAGGTAATTGTAACTACTAACATTCATATTTTTTGCTTTGATACAGAATTATAATCATAATAATGAAGAAAGAAAATCCACCAAAAAAATGTTGATTATCTCTGACTTGGGGCAAGACTGACATATGTCTGTCTTGCCTCCCACATACTGACAGTCTTGCCCCAGCTTGCAATTTTGAAGTCATGTTTTTGTTTCTTCAAATATTTTAGAAAATACTTTGATTTACGTTAAATTGAAATAATAATCTAAAAGATAATATTCATAGGATTCTATTCACGTTAAGACCGCTTGTTTTTTGCACTACTTTCACCAAAAAAAAATAATTCCGTTAAGCCGGTAACTTTGAAATTCTTCTTTCCCCACCGTAATTTTTAAAGGTTTTTTTCTTGCCATTTTTACTTGAAGGTCTAACTTTTGTGTTTTAGCCGAGAATATTTACGATAGTATTATAACACAGACTAAGAGAATTTTGTAGATATGCTATACTTATCGAGATATTAGGCAGTGATTGTCTTGCCCCGGTGATAGTCTTACCCCACCTTACCCTATATTATTATTTTTTAAGTCACAATCTCAAGTTTCAGTTTAAATTAAGAAATTAGTCTAAGTAAATTCCACTATTTATATTTAACTAGCTGTTTCCCGCGGTTTCACCCGCATCCCGAGGGAACTACTTAGCGCACCCGGGTAAAATGTTGTTCCTCAGGGTCTATTCTATCTCTGTACCAAATTTCATTTATATCGGTCCAGTAGTTTTGGCGTGAAAGCGTAACAGACAGACAGACAGACAGAGTTACTTTCGCATTTATAATATTAGTAAGGATACAAACTGTATAAACATTATTCAACTCTTTTTCTTTAATTCAATTATGAATTTTCATTACAAAAGTGCTAAGTCACTCAGGTACAGTCAAGCATAGAATTTGCTACATACTATTCAAATACCAATAAAGATCAAACCATCCGTAGACGAAGAAAACAAGAAAACCACAGCTGATAAAAAATTATACACCAAACAAATGAAAATCGAAAACCAATTCTTATCCACAACGGCATCTTTTGTTTAAACTTTGAAGGACCTTCCACCTTTCACGTGGTCCTCGAACTCGACCTTGTGATGCCACTTGACATTTGTCATGACCTTCAAGCATTGGCAATGGCGGCAAATCCTTGTTAGGTACTCGTATGATCGTGGTGAGTCTCCCGATCAATAGTGACAGGTGACGTACTGATTAGCTGTACACTTGAACAACTACTAGTGAGGTGAATTTATAGTTTTCACGATAATTAAGCTAAGGAATTACAAATTTCTTTTTAAAATATAGGATGCAATCAAAAATATTTTTTTTTGCGTTTAAAAATTGGAATGTCCTAATTAAACTTTGTTCTCCATCGGTAAAAATGCAATTTCCTAGATTTTGATACCCAATTGTGCGATGCTTATGTTGACTTTAAAGTTAACTATTTTTGTCTTCTGTTAAAAGCAACGAACGGCAACTAACAATGGTAGTGAGCTGTAGCAGAAGATATGAAAGTGCTTCATGCAGAAGAAAAGAACGGTCCAATCGTTTAAATCTAATATAGTCTTGGAAGGGGGTGATTGGTCTCATTTGCCAGACACCCAAAAATATACCAACTTCAGAATGTGTATAAATATTATTTTTTGAATTTTCATCATCGAACTTTGTGGATGAAAATAATCAAAATTTGTTCTTCACAAGAGCTTTTTCTTTAGCACCAATAGTGACACAGACACCCCAGTGTGTCCCAAAAACTTAATGACGTCACTCCCATTTAGCCTTGATCACCAAGGCACCATTACTGCAACGACCTCAAATGTCAAGCAGTGGTAAATGTATCTAACATATCGAGGCAGACCGTATAGGAATCGATGCTAATGTGATTTTGAACGGTGCTTTAGTTTGATCGGCTAATGAGCTGGAACGTGTTAGCATTAGCAAAAGGCATGTGGATTAGGATTTGGAAGCAAATAAAAAAAACCTTTAGTAGAGACATATAAACGAAAGACAAAAGAATAACAATCAATCACGTTAACGTTAGAAAAAGAATCCCGGAGCCTAGAAGATTTTTACTTATAACGATACAAAGATTGAAGGAGAAAAACTCTTTCATTATTTACGCAATCCTCGAGGCTGTACACGACCAGCCCTATATGACAACAACAAAAAACAAAACATGCCCAAATTAGACCCTCGCATTCACGGAAAACACGACCATACAGAACAAGACAGAAAGGTATTTCCAATTTTTCCTCTAAATCGAATTATCCACGGACATGTCACACCCTTGTTCTAACGGCAAACGACGCGGTATGGCTGCAGGGCTACTAAAAATTGACATTGACATCGCCCCTTTTGATTGTAACGTGGTTCAAATCACGTGGAGGTTCGTCATCTGTTCCACCAGGGTCATTGCCAACTTACAATACATGTGTATTGATTATATTATGCATGCACTTTATTGAGAGTGAAAGAATATAACGGCTGTTTTCGAAACCATCCTTCCATGGATTTGCTTACTAGAGATAGGTTTTTGACATTAGTTGTATTAAGGCAAAAAATCTATCTCTAGTGAGAAAATTTACGGATAGATAGATTTTTGAAAATTGCTATAAGAAAAGTAGTAGTACGTACAGTAGTAGTTCTGATAATCAAGAAACTAACAAACTTCTAGTTTAATACGGGTTTGAGAGAAAAAAAAACGCTGTTTCATTTCATCACCATGTAAAGTACAACTCAGTCAAACTTTTTTTTTACGACAGATCAGTTTCAGTGCTTAAGGGAAAACACCAGCTGTATTTTTTCGTCAGTAAAGGTACAAGGAAGAAAAATAATAATGGTGTTTCCCACGCTAAAAAGTTTGTGTTGTCTATTTAATTAAAAGAATGTAGTCATTATCTATACCAACTGCGTGGGATATACCAGCTGATGGCGAGGGTCACTGTTAACTTACATTATAGATGAAGATCGATTGAACTTGACTCGTCCCTGATACGTGCAGTGTTGCGAGTTTACTACTACTGATAACAGTGTTGAGTCACGTTGCATTCAAGGTCATTTCTAACAAAGCTTTTCAATTTTCATATTAATCCAACTTTAGGATAAATTTCAAGGTGTGAGCTAGTCAAACTGCAAATTACCTAATAAATTGGATTGATCTACATATTTGTACTTGCTTATTTTTAATAGATCTCCTTCGGGGTCCTTAAAATGTCTTTAAGGTAATGTCTCTAGAGAAATATGTACGTACGCCAGGTTATAAGATAGAAGGAAATGGAAAAACAAAGTTATGCATATTAAGGAAACTGAAACGAAAGAGAAATATGATAGCGGATCCCATATTACATAAGGGGCTCATAACATAGCTACGCAAGCCGCATGCATGTTGAGATGAAAGATATTCATTCAGCAGAAGACATGGTGACTCTTATTTTCAAAATAGAAACTGAACTATCCCCAAAACATTCATTCTAATCGGTTTTACTTGTTCTTTTTAGCAATAAAATCTATTTTATACAGACAAGATTGATTCGTGCTCTAGTGCAAAACACAATAAATAAAAAAAATGATAAACCAATAAGTGTAAACAAAATAACTCGAACGCAATACTCAGCACACCCACAGTTTATTTACTCGCCCTATGCCAAGAACATACGTACTCGGCTAGACAATAATGTCTACCGTGCCAAATATACTGCTATAAATTTTGTATGAATCGTCTGTAGAGATGACGTCATCAAATACAAATTATTTAGAAGTTTGCTTTCTCCTTAGTTTACCGGAGAGATATTATTAAAGCATTAAAGGATGATCTGTTTAGCCAGATAGCTTCACTAGGCGAAAATCTGAACGAATTTCACAACTGTTACGTACCAGAATATTTTATTTCAAGAGGTCTTCTTGTTACAAAAATATATGCTAAATTAAATATGGAATAATAGGTAAGTGTGAGATAGTAGCTAGGTGGGGCGATGATATTCGTAAGGCAGCGGGCAGGTATTGAAGGAGCTCGTGGCTAAGTAACAGCCGCACGGTTCGACCGATCAAAGGATAAGCTGCGCTTGGCGCGGTCTGTACGTGGATGGGTGACCATCTATGTCATAGCGAGACTCCTCCGTGCCTCGGAAAGTACGTTAAGCTATTGGTCCCGGTTGTCAGTTTTAGTTCTTCGACAGTCGTTACAGGTATTCAGAAGCGAGAAAGTCTGACAACCAGTGCTGGAAGCCGACCGACAGATGATGTGCGGGCAGGGATTGGAGGAGGAAAGCTGAAGATCGAGTTCAGTGGCGTGCGATTGGAGAGGCCTATGTCCGGCAGTGGATTGACACGGGCTGATGATGAAGTGTGAGATATGAGATAGATAGAAGTATCAGATGTTTGGATGATACAAATCGTTCTTGTCATATTCTAAATATAATTTAAGATAGTATATTTTAGTATCAAAAATAGCTCAGGTTAACGTTACTATTGCGTTATTTAGTACCTTCGCGTAGGCCCACAGGTACATAGGTTTTTTAGTTAATAGCATTGTCCACTTTTCGAGCTCTAGATGACGCAGTTGATAGTTACCTAGTCTAGTACGTGGGCACGTGGCATAATCAGTAGCTGACTGAGTAATAGGAGTACCTAACTGTTAAGTGAGGAGGTCGTTTCGTTTCAGTGACTTTGGGTTAGAGGTAGTCAGGTTACTCGTTCAGTATCCTTAGATATACCGAATAAAGAGTATATTTTAATGTAAAACAAAAAGAACACCTACTCGTTGAAATAGTGAGTCTTGGCTGAAACTCAAAATAACACACAGATTTGGGATCTGGACAGCCTATTAAGAAGTAAAAAGTATACCTATACACCATCAGCTCCATAATACCACGTTGACTGATTAATGTTTAATCATGGCATGAGTTTTTTTTTAACATAACATTTCATGATACAAAGGGAAAATAATAATAAAAAATAGAGAAAACGTTATATTAATTAATCATAATTCGCCATTCCATTCTTACTTAGAAAAATAGCTAGAAGGTAGATCTAATAGGTAAGCTCCTACATGGAATCTTATCAATTCATTAATTAGTTTCCACCATTGAATTATATATAAAACTAGACATGAATTTATTATTAGAGCTTAGAGCCATTATTTATAGCACTTTATAAATAACTCATTTTGAGGGCACCCGCTGTGATATTTCAAATTAACTATCCAGTAACCTGCTATTTCCAAAATAGTGGTAACATTGTAACATATTATCACAGATATTATGTTATGGTCGTATATTATGTTGTGGGAAATAACCGACGTTTATAGGTTTAATTTTATCCCATGTATAGAAAGTGTTTCAAGAACTGTACCCACACTGAAATAATAATAATAAATAAACGTTGACAGAAGATCTTATAACATCTAAAAATCTAACTGTATTACTTTTAGTACTGACATGGTCATATAATTAAATAAAAAAGTAATAATAAAAAAAACATAGAAAGCGTTTACCACAACGCAAGCCGACCGGCGAAGAGATTATAAATCATCTCTTATACCACATGAGTTGGACAGGTCTTGGATCAATAGGACTATTACTATCTCACTGTTCAATTACTTCATTGCCAAAGGTTTGCAAACACTCATTGTCTACGCTTGAAGTGGGGTATCCGAGTTTATACCTATCTACTAGTGTGAACCGATTATCCATTTGAGTTACTTACGGGCAAATTGGTCAGACATGCGTCAACATACTACATCGTGATCTAACGCAATACAAATGTTTTGAAGTTTGTTCATCACAACGTCATTGTTTTCATTGAATTTAATCATCTAAACATAATAAAAAATAACAGATAACTTGTATGAGTTTTACCGTAGTTGCTACTATTAAGGCTTACTTACAAATGTCATTAGCTAACCATTACGTAGACGACGTGTTTCGCTAGACATCCTTCGAAGTCAATTTTAGGTTCTTTGGAAGCCATTGAACTATGAAAAGATTGTAAATAGCTAAGCGTTAAATTGTATTTACAAGAATCACGTTAACTTTAAGGTTAATGTTCCGTGTATAATGACGGCATAAATGTACTTTGCAAATACCTTTTTTATCAAACTTTCTTTCCACTCAGTCGTCTATGAAGCGTGTCGTATTAGTGTCGTGTCCGTGACGACCGTGCGTCGTGATCGGATGTTCTGTTCGAGATCGGCAGCCGTGAAGTGGCACCGTTATGTCGACCGTTTCAAGTGCTGCACTGTTAAATTGTTACAATAGTTTTATGTAGCTCGTGTCATCACGCATGCTGCAACGTACATGCTTGAATCAGATATATTTTTTGGATCGTAGTTAAAAACAGTCTCAATTTTTTTTTTCATAAATAAAATAATAGTTTTCTTTTACAAGCGCTTTTGTATTGTCAATGGAAGATGAGTCTGTCAGTTAGTCAAAAAAGAAAAGTTGAAGCTATTTGCATGTTCCAATGTGCCGAATCCTATGAGAAGAACACGCAATATACTCCATGGTTACTTGTTTCCAACAAGTTCTACATTTGGGTTTTTTACATTATTCATAATGCATTTTGAAATTTTACGAAACGTTACTAAAATCGGCTAAGACGTGAATGATATAATATAAATAATTTGAAGTTGAATCATTTTCATCAGTAATGCAGCATACTTTTATCTGCTGAAATATATTTATGTGCCCGATAAGGTAAAAAAGGATGTTAAGTATGGAGATTTTCATAATACCTTTAGTTCATATTATTGAATGTAATAAACAAATAATGTGTTATGCCTTCCCTATTAAGGACCGACAAAGATGTTTTCAAAAAGGAATATCAGTTAATTGGATGACTTCCTTTCGACTTTAACCGTGACAAATAGTTCTTATAAATTGAACATAATATGACTAAGAAAACGTTTTATGAAGCTGTACGCAACCTTGAACTTGGAATACGGTTTGAGAAAAACTATGTCAAAACAAAAACACTCTTACGCAAGTGTATTGGTTGAAAGATAAGGGTGGCTCCTGAGCGAGGTCATGACGTAACCGACCACTTAGAAAGGATAGAGCGAAATATAATCCCACTAGCGCGATCCTTTTACTGGCTAAGCGGAGAAAATGTAAAATTGAAATAAATTCAAGACCCTGTAGTAGTAGTTTCGAATTAACTTTCAGTTGTACCTCGTAAATATTCGTGTTGGTTCAGGATAAAGCAAATGTTGGTTTAATAAGAGTTACAGTTCAGATCCTGCTTAATGAATTAAAAGCTTCTTACATAGATGTGGAAGGTACAGACGTAAATAAATAACGAGGACTCAGCCCGAATAAACACTCAACAATAAATAGTATACATGCTGCAAGGATCAACCACTAAGAATACACACACACACATTTATACAAATATACTAGCTTCTGCCCGCGACTTTGTCGACATGGATTTGGAATTGGATCTAGATGTCCAGGTTATAAAAAATGTGAGCATCAATTTTCACTCAAATCTATTTATAGTTTTTGCTTTAGTAGGTCAAACCAGAACGGCTCCAAAAACTATCATCTTACTTTTTTACTTCTAGCATTCAGCACTAACAATTATTAACAAACAAACTTTATCACCATGGACCATGACAAGCAGACACCATAAAACAAAAGAGAAACAGCATCTGTCGCAACGCCGGATGAGTGTCATCCAGCGATTGTCAAGCAAAACGTTCTTTAACAAAGGAAAACACTACAGCATTTCATAACCTTTGGCATTTAAACTTTAGAAAAATAATGAGACACTCAAGAAAGGAAACTTGAAGCGAAGGATACTTAGGAGACAAAATGTTGGATTTATACGCGAAAATTCTCAGATGGATATTCCGAAACACAAGTATTTTCGGGAGTCTGTAATTATGTAACTTAGTTTGCGAGCTTTGCGGGACTTAATTAATTCTGTTCGCAAGACATGGTAATTTTGTTAAGGCAGGGTTTCATGAACTATTGAATTTTACAGTCCTTTGAGATTCAAGGGTATTAGTAGACAGTTTGTCTGCTAACACGTTCCCGAAAGTGGGCGGTTTTGGCAGCAAGTTAAAATTCACTGCTGGCTTTCAGGACGAACATATCCGATAATTTGTTGTTAAGGTTTAGAGATTGTAAATGGCTTTCTTCTTCTATTGCGACACCAGCTATTGTATTGTCATATCTTTAGATTTCAGAATCATGCCCATGTCAGCATTATTAGATAATCTTCTGTGCGTTCATTACATCTCAGTATTGTCTGTTGTGTTGTGCAAGCTTAATCAATATTAAACTAAGCCTAAGCTGTCATGTGTACGGAGAGTAAAGCATATACAGGGTTAATTAAACAATGGTTTATGTAATCACAGTAATGAACATCTAAACTGAGATGTATTCTAGTAAGCTACGAAAATCTTCATAATCAATCACTGCTAAACATATAGAGTATAAGCCATATTAGATACAAGAAATAAGGTAAATAAGGTAAAATGAGATTGTTAATATTCATTGCTCTCTTACAGAACAACTCTCTGAGGGAATAAAAAAAACTTCAAACACAGATCTAGATAATGGCAAAACTTTGTTGAAATTAAAAATAATATTGGCTTTGCTATCAAAGCGGTTCATGATTTTTTGCAGAATACAAAGGAATTCTCTGAGGTAAAAAGTAGGGGTAAAGTAATATTAGTTTTGTGGAGGCAAACGATGTGAATACCAATTGAATGGAAATATGGTTCTGTCTGTAGGCTTTAATACAGGTAGATTAAAAAGGGAATCAGGGAGTCACGTACTTACAAACGAGTACAAAATACTAGTCTACATACAAATGACTTTGAAAGAAGAACAAGATAAATTAATGATGTAAATACTTGTGAAATCGGAAATTTATTGAAATGAGCTATTCCTAATGTAATATAAGAACTAACTAATTTTATACCGACTGGTCGCTTATGCGAATGAATTCATTACGATTTACGATGAGCAAAACACGATTTGAAAATACTGATTTCTGATCCAATCAATTTATTCCGTCCTCGAGTGTCTGGCTAGAATTTAACAAACTGATAACGAATAATTTCATTTATCGTATTTAACCTTACTCCAAACGGTTTCCCTAATACAATAATTCCATTAACATTAACCGAATGAAGCACAACTTTAATAATGTTATGTTTTGGCAAAAGCCGATGGATTTTGGCTGGAACGGGATTATGCGGAAAGAAACAAGCTTAAGTTATGTATACTTACATAGAATTGTGTTTTCTTATTTATGGAATCTGTTCTACATTTTAGAATATTGAATCTTGTAGTGATCTGATGACTTCCTTTTTCTTTCATTCAAGAATACAGCTAAGCTTTTTTCTTCAAAGTTACATATTGAAAAGAAGAACCCGGCGGCTTCATAAGAGCTATTATATTGAAACATCAATACCTAGATTTTGATGTAATGACTAGCAAAAACCTTAATATTTGGTAGTACCTATAGCCAGAACTATTTTAGACGAGAAATAATCAGCTTAACTTGATACTTTTTTGAAAATTCACGTGGAACCGTCAGTAATAATAAGCAATCAAACCCTTCTATCGTGGGTGTCGTAATATGCGGCCAACATAAAAATTGGCGGTTACAACATCATAATTTTACTGTTCCATTTTGTTTGCCAACCCGTTATGATAGAATAATTTATTTTAACGCTCTATAGGGAAATTTGAAAATCCCAGAGTAAAATACACTTTGAAATAGGTACAACCAAGAGATACTATGACTTTTGGTGATGAAAATCTGGAAATAATTGAATTTATACATAGAGAAACAAATACCAACGGTATTCATCCTGCATAGAATGCAACAACTGCGATATTTCATTTGAAGCATAAATTAGCTGGCTGACAAGTAAAAGTTGCCAAATTGACTAATCTCTCTAACTAAGTAATTTATGTTTCTATTGCATATACGTAAACAGTTATAAATCTTTGTGAGAGAATGAACAATAATTTCATAAGAACAAATTCAAAACAGGCGTACCCACTCCCGTGGGCGTCGTTAATGGCGACCAAGGGAGTGTTGAATAAGACCAGTATCTGAGACGCTGAGTAGAGATTATGGCATTATGCCAGATTTTTTCAGTATTGTCAGAGTAGGCTTATGTTCGTCAATTAAGTTCAAGGCTGATAAGTAAATCGTTTTGAATACTCAAGATAACGACGTAGCTAACAGTGAGAAATCTAAAGAGTCGTATTGGGTTGTTTCTCGGGGAACTATTTCAAGCACCTATTATTAGGTGGTAAAGGTTTATTTTAATAAAGTATTTTGAAGCAAAGAAAGACATATTTATCTCGTCAGTTTTAATAAATACAATAGAGACAGCATTAATACTCAACTTTTCATTTCATTCCGAGACAATCGACATTGGCGATAGAATAACGTACAAGTCATATAGATAATTGTCAATAAATGATCTTGAACCCATTAGTAAATTAAACTCGTTTTTAGTAATTAACTTTTTGATAGTGGATTTTGTCTTACGCTTGACGGTTAGTAAGAGGCCAAATGAATGAAAGACTAATAAAGACCAATAAAATGCTGTTACAACCTGAGATTTTTCAAAAGGACATTTTATATGTGATGGAATTACGAATGGGAATCATGAATCATCAAGTTAAACAGCTTTTGTTTATCTATAGTTTAATAACAATACTACTATTTTTTTAGAGCTAATAGCTGATTTGGAATAAGTAAATGAAATCTCACCTGCCGCTGTCCCGTCGCAACGACCACCTTCTAGAAGTCAACGCACGAAGCATTGTACACAGTTCAATACACTACATTAAACATCACAGTTTTCTAATGAAGATTCAACAATCATAGTATAAATGCATTTCTGTCACTTTCTATTCACAGTACTTATTAGTTTATGGAAAATCTTTTTCATTATCACACTTCCGAGGCACTGAGTTTTGGGGTTCAATTAATTTTGGTAGATTATAATATTGAAGAAGTAGTTTAAGAGAGTCTGAGGAAGATAGAAATATTGAAGATTTTTTAAAGAAAATAACAATCTACAGTATAAAGATGACGAATAGTTTGCATTGCAATACGTTGAAACGACAAATTAAATTTTAAGTATTATATTACGAATGTTGCCCACTCACAGCGCGCGCCTTGATTTAAATGAAGAAGCAACATTTAATTTTAGTGTTGTTTTCGATTCTCTTAATAAGATCATGGAGAGTATATGCAATACTAAAACTACTGGGAAATTGCATTCTTTTTTTTATTTCGGTTAATGAGATATTATTTACTGCTACAGTATCCATAACATCATTGTCTATTTTTAGTCTTATATTAAATCTACTATTGTCTTTGAAGTTCCTTATAACTTGGGCATCTGGTTCATCGTAACAAAAACAATTTAAAACATGTGTCGTATATTTTAGTCTAGACTTTAGTGTAATAACACCGCTTTGACTAACAATTTGTCTTTTATTATTTTTTACACTAACAATTTATGAAGCAGACTAAATTTTAGCAAGGTCTTCTTAAGGCACATTGTAGATTTTGGCGATCTTTAGTATTCGTTAATTTGATGAACATTCAATACGTCATTTGATATTACGATTTAAGGTAAGGGATCTAAAGATAATTGCAGACACTAATCAACAAAGTATCGATAACCAATTATGTCAGAAATTCCTTTTGTATATGCGGATCAATATCGAAGCTTTCATCGGAAAATTCATTTAATTATTTATTTATAAATGATTCTTCATAAGAAGATATACTAAATAGCGCTGTGCATCATTGCCGAGGAATTGGCGAGCGTGTGAAAGTGGCGGCAAGACAATGAACGATAGAATGACGTAATCGCATAGAAATATTAGAGCAAACGTAAAGAAAGGCACGTCTGATTGTCCGGTGAGATAACTAGCGAGTATTCCATTTTTATTCGGCTTTGATATTTATAAATAAAGGTGATTTTTTTTTGTTACAATGATGATGGTGAAGTTAAAGGAACGACTGCTGCAAGAATCAATATGTCTGTTCCTCTAGTTAAAATTTTTAATGCTGAAGTAGATTTAGTAGGCTGAGATTAAGATTCTTGGTGTAAGAAGTGGTGATGGTAAAAATAAGCATTGTGGATCTTATTTTAAAGTTGTCTAAGTTTTAAAAGAGAAGATTAATCATTCGATTATAATAAAACTTACCATCAGTGACTTGGCAGTAATTTTCTTAAGTAATGAAAAAAGGTTAAAATTCATATGGAGAGTATTGGATAAGTACAGAGAGCTAACAAAAATTAACGAATTCCGACCGACCAATGAGCGAACATTAATTAAAAATAATTCTATCATGTTATTTTAACAAGCTCCTATATGGAAAAGATAAACATTGGGTATGATACAACCATCAAAAAATAAAATTCTAGTACCAAAAAATCTTTCCGAGCAAATATATTTTTTCTTTAATATCAATGCTTGGAAATCGATTTCGCCACTAAAGTTACTTCGCCCCAAGCTGTGCTAATACAAATTGCTTCACCGCCACTTAAAACTTTGCCCTATCTCCGTTTTTAATCCCACTCGGGTTATACCTGGCAATATAATCGATACCTGTAAATCGGTATCCATCGAATAGTAGCTGTGTATTTAGGTATTTAATTAAACTTGACGAAGACTAGTTTTTGTGACCTAGTTCCGAGTTACCAATCATTGTTGCAACATTCTTTGGTTAATTTCCTCGTCTGTTGCTTTACTAACATTAATAAACAAAGCAGTTTTTTACTCCTTCTTTATTTATATGCTGATGTAACGGATACGAATCTCTCCAAAAAACTGGGGACTCTCTTTGTTCACAACCTTTGTTTGACTGTCACAAGCTAAATAATGAGAAAACCACGGAAAAATCCGGACGTTTATTTTGTACAGCAAACTGCGATGTTCTATGATGTAGATATTGAAGCTGTATTATCAGGAATTTCGTTACCTATAAAATTAGTAGGAAAAGGCCATTAATCAATATTAAGGGATTGAAAAACAATAATTCTATTGAGTTGAGAAAGAACTTGTTGTACAAAATCTTTTAAGTTGGGAACAAAAACTGCCAAGGACAACAAAAATAGTCGTTTAATTAAAATAAAATTCTTGTTTGTTGTTTATAAATGAGGCCAGTTACATTCAAGTTTTGAATAAAGAATAAAGTCCAGGGGCCTTACCATGACGTGCCAAAGCAGGAATAGATTAGTTGTTAAAAAAGAGACGATGCTATACGACGTTTGTAGCTGTGTCTCGCTCTCATACCTGAATAGTGATTGCAAAAACATGTGGTGGTACGGCCCCTAGTCCATATGAGGAGGTTTTAAACGCTCGATACGGCCTGAATCCTAAGGCTATGAACTGCTTCTATTTATTCAGAGCTAAGTTTTATAGATTTGGTTTTCCATACAAGAGATTTTATTTTACTTCTGTTATAAATTGGAAAATCCGTTTGTAAAATTGTCTTTTTTACACAACAACGGCGCAACAGATGACTTCTTGCATGAATGCATAGAATAGACATTGATGATTGGTATATGATTTATGGTCCGGAGAGTAGTTTTAACTAATTTTTAATATTCAAGAAATAAATATTTTCTCTTGGGTAGACCACGACACCACATATGTAAGTCCCGGTTTGTAGAACAATATGCCGTGAACCTTAAATAGACTAACGTAGTATCTAATAGTACAGGAAAATACTCAATACTCAATACTTTATTGCATTCCACAATGTAGGCTTAGGTGGTAAAAAATATTTGGTAGGTAACAATCGTGGACCCTGTCGGGCACAGCAAAAGGTATTATAAATAAATGTGGAGAGGACTTATCATTTAAGTAACTTATAGCAATTAAACTTATTCTAAAAACATACCCATAACACTAACATTAGAATCAAAATTGTAAATATGTACTTTATATTTCTAGTTTTAGAGATCTATCACTTAAATATTCGTCGACACTATAGTAAGATTTTTTTAGTAATAGTTTTTTTAATTTATTTACGAATAAATAGAGTTTTTTTTCTTTTTTTATTGTTTCTGGTAGCACATTATATATTTTTACTGACATTACCAGAGGACTTGTTGAATGTATTTTTAAGCGGGATGACGGTAGGTTGAGTCGTGTTTTGTGTCTGAGTGTGTACCTTGTTTGTATGTTTTCTCGTTTAGTGTAAAAGTCTTGGTGTTTGTGAGCAAATTTGCATATTTCTAGTATGTACATACAAGGCAGAGTTAAGATATTTTGTTCTATAAAATGGGGTTTGCAGCTATCTGTCTGTTGTATATTTACCAGGATACGGATAAGTTTCTTTTGAACGGTGAATAGTGTTGGGGCATCTGTACTGTATCCCCACATAATGATACCGTAGCTAAGCCATGCATAAGCATAGGCGTAGTACATAACCAGAGCAGTCTTTAAATTTGTGGTTTTTTTAACTTCCCGGAAAGCATATAAAAATTTCGATAGTTTTGATTTTATGTTTTGTATGTGTAACTTCCAATTTATGTTTTTGTCTATGGTTATGCCTAATAGTTTGAATTCGTTAACTGTTTCTATTTTATGGTTATTGAAGGAAAATTGTACATTTAGAGGAGTTTTTTGGTAGGGATGGAAAGCTATGAGTTTGGTCTTTTGGAAGTTTATTTCAAGGTTGTGTTCATTCATCCAGGTTATTATTTTCCCGAGAATTTCATTGAGGGTACTGTTTAAGTTCGTATTGTCAGAACATTTGGTGAGGATGGAGATGTCGTCCGCAAATAAAACGCAAGGTCCGGTGTCTGCAATAAATTTTGGGAGATCATTGATGTAAATGAGAAATAAAAGACATCCAATAACACTACCCTGTGGTATTGATGCGGTTATCGCCTTTAGGTCAGATCGAAACTTTTGAAGTTCGTTTATAGTGCTATTGAAGTATTCTATCTCTACTAGCTGTGCTCTATTTTCCAGATAAGATTTGAACCATTCGTATGCTTTTCCGCGGATCCCTATTCTATATAGTTTATTTAATAAAATATCATATTGCACTTTGTCATAAGCTTTGGTCATATCAAGCATTAACCCTACTGCATATTTTTTATTATTTATTATGCTTAGGGCTTCCTGTATAAATTTATAAACTGCTAACGCTGTTGATCGATTTTTTCGAAAGCCGTTTTGGCATTCGTCAAATATTTGATATTTTTCGCAGAAAGTGTACACGCGATTGCACATTGCTTTCTCGAAGATCTTTGAAGCTGTAGGCAGTAAAGCTATTGGACGGTAATTACTTGGCTCTGTTTTGTCATTTTTCTTGTGTAGAGGCTTCACTAACGCTATTTTCAGCTGGTCTGGAAATATGCCATCTTCAAAAGACTGGTTTAGCAATTTGTAGAAGGGTAGTGTAAGCTCATTAGCGCATTTTCTGAGTAGACAGGGTGGAAGTTCATCTATGCCGTGGCTTTTTTTATTTTTTAGTGTTTTAAGCATACTATTGATTTCGTAAGCGTCTGCTGGAGTGAGGAACATTGTATTTTCGGTTTGTGAAATCACTGGTATACTTTTCGACTCATCGTAAGTTCGTACTCGGCTTCCCTCACCGATAGATGCAAAAAAGTTGTTGAATATAGTGGCTACTTTCTTTGGCTCTGTGGTTATTTTATTATTATTTGTTTGTAGTTTTATGTTAATTTTGTCTTTTTTTATGATTTTATTGGTTCGCTCGTTTATAATATTCCACATTGTTTTGACTTTGTTATTAGATTTTATTATTTTGTCAATATACTGTTGTTTTTTTGCTGTTGTTACTGACTTTTTTAATATTTTTTCATACTGTTTATAGTGTTGTGATAGTATTGGGTTATTTGTTTTGAGTGTAAATGTTTTCAATAGTCTTTTATTTTTGCAGGATATTTTGATACCTTTGGTTAGCCATTTTTTCTTTAAATTTGATTTTAATTTAATTTTACGTAATGGTATGCATTTGTTTAGGACATTTGTTAGGGTATCATTGAATGCTTTGTAGTTATCGTTCATATTTTGGTGTTCTAATATTATTTTGTTCCAGTCTATGTCTTGTAGTGCAGATTTAAACTTTAATATATTGGTGTCGTTAAATAATCTCTTTTTTACGTACCAAGTAGGTTGAAATGTGTTTACATGTGGTATGGAGATTTGTAGTGTTGTTCCGCTATGGTCTGACAAACCAAATTCTTCAATTTTTGTACTTATTCTATTTATGTTACAGTTTGTAAATATTAAATCTAAGCATGTGGATGTAGTTTGTGTAATTCGTGTGGGTTTTTTTATTTGTTGTGTAAGTTTGAACTCTAGCATTAGATCTAGGAATTTACTAGTTTTCCTGTTGCTCTCTAAAACATTTATGTTAAAATCTCCGCCAATTATAATATCAAATTTGGAATATTTATTTTTGCTTATATAGTTTAGAATCATTTCTAATTGAGTTATAAATATATCTTCCTCTCTTTTATTCCAATATATCGCTAGTAATAAAATATTTTCTTTGGGTAATTCAATTGCACATAATTCAATAACATATTCTATGGACATATCTGTAATATCATTCCTCTCTTTAAATTCTATGTGATCTTGGACCAGATCTTGGACCAAATATATATTAATTGTTCAAACTGCGGCATTATATTATGTCCTCTAGTCTGAGCATAACATTATATTATTAGCCTATTTGTTATTAATTTAGGCTCGTGTGTTGCGGGACGAGAGCTAAGCAAGCTAAGTTCAAAGCAAAGACAGCTCTATTTAGCATAACTTTGATTGAATTTATAATTGTAAGTATCTGTTTAATTTTGCAACGTAATAAAGAAATCTGTTTGTGGTAGCTCTTACATAGACTATAAGTCTGTGTGTGTGTTCACCATCATTAGATAAATTAGTCAACAGGGTCTGTGGAATGTTTACAAAGGAAGGATTTTATCTTTTCATACGTATTGCTATTTTCAAAAAACTAATCGCTATTAATTTAGCACTGGCTTCACTTTTTTTGTCTAAAAGTCGCTGAAGTTTGAGGTAGCCAGTATTTTTTTTCTAGGCAAGACATTGAAGACAAGAAGTCGCGACGTATATTTTATTTACAACTAAAAAAAGCTGCGACAAAATGTCGTTATGAGTTCCTAAAACAAAATATAAGGTATATAGGTAAATAAATCTGCTTATAAAAGCTTTTTCCTCATTCTGTGTTTCTTATATTCTGAGAGGATTCACTGCCATATATTTTGATACAACGCAATCCGATTTACGACAGCCGGTAGAAATAAAGTACCAAAATAAAGCATTTCAACCAAACTAAATAATTTTGATCTAAACGGATAAACACACTAGATAAATTGAATCAATAAACATTGGATCATCGACAAAATATTTACAATGTTATCGATTGTTTGATTGTTCTAGGTCTATTTATAAAACTAGATTTCTACTCTACTAGGTGTACCTAGTAGAGTAATAATACTTCTATTTGTAATAATGGCGAAAGAAGTCACAGAGTAAATAGATTTGTAGTTTTAGATAAAAGCTTCTAAATTCTAATATTTTACATACACTGATGAGCAGGAATATTTGATGACATAAAGGAAAAATCTATATATGACGTGCCTTCTAACAATGGCTATATAAAATGAGAAAGAGTCAGAACCGACGATGAACCGGTATTTTTTTTATAGCATAACTTTGTGGGCCTTGAGATAGGTCTATATCAGCACTAGTCTTAAGACTGATATGATGATGTTTGATGTCAGGTGAGCTAACGGCTAATCTGAATGAAAATAGTTACTGCAAATAGATATATAGATAAAACATTTATTTAGTGCAAAAATAAGACACAATACTAGAAAGAACGTTACAAAGATAATAATTAATATAAAAAATAACAAATAAACACGAAATGACAACTAATAATGATTAAAAACTAATGTTTAAAACATATGGACAGCACCGAAACAGAAGAAAAAAAAGAAATAATACAAGAAATGACACTTATGACGGTAGCGCTAAAGATTAAAAAAGAAAAAAACAAATGGACATGATCCGAGAAGCATTGATCTGCGAAAGGCTGGAGGGAAAAGTTGGATGCGTCAAACTGAAAACCGGGCGATATGGCAGATGTTACGAAAGGTCTATGTCCAACAGTGGTACATATTAAATATGATGATGAGAAGGCAACCTGAATGACTAATTTACTTGTGATTACCCCAGCAGCCATCAAACCTATAGTACTGTTATAATTTCGGTACGTAGCGACAGAAATCATACATTTATTAGTAATGTCCGGATGAAATCAATTACCTAGGACAAGCTGAATTAAGTCGTCAATGACGTGATTGTCACTTACAGACAGAATCAATTTAGCCGAGCCAATCGTGTCGCAGAATTGAAGCCGTATATCTAATCAGACTGGTATTTGACCAAAAATCGATTGTGCGGTAATGGTCACCGAGCCGGTTTTTTTAATGTTGATGACAACTGGTATATATTCCGCCTACCAGTACTAGATTCGATAACAACATTAATGTTTTTGGATGACAATATTTACATTTTTGTAACTATTCCTATTGTTACGACTTCTAAGAAAGGAGATTATGTTATCCTGCCAGGGTGATTTTTCAAAAGTTAGGCACCCCGGAATGCAAAGAGCGATCGAAGAGACACGGACAGGTTTTAGTCAGTAAGACTGTGGACTCTTTCTCCCACTCCGCTTACAGTGCGCACAAAAACTGAAGAAAGGAGTTTATATTATGCGCAGTTAGCAATGTTTTTTTACCCGTGGTCTATGTTCTATTACTTGTTTTGGATGCGAAATTAAAATTTGTTTTAATTGTGTTATAGATTTGGCCTTTAGTAATTCTTAATGTAGTAGTTTTCCTTATTGCTACCGTAATGATTTAACTAATTAAGTTATACTCTTTTAATTAATAAAGAAACGTGTGTATTGACTGGCATGTTGGACCGCAAAGCACGCACGGCATTCTATTGTGTTCCTACTACGGCATTGTTTTATTCGTAACGACTTATTTTGCGTTTATAATACCTGAAATTACTTTTGGAACCCATAAAAGAAATCGGTATGTTCTAGAAACAAAAAGCCCAAAACTTGTGACGAATACCAACCAGCGCTAGCTTGCGTATTGGACTACGACTCTCCTGCTTTGAGTCGAAATCCTATCACTAGCTGTGCTTATAGAAAACAAAGTAAGAGAGTAGACACTTATCAAAAAGAACTACGTCAAAAAGTTCATGCCAAACAATGAAGGAAACAAGGAGAACCGTCCAGAGAGCGGTGGCGTACATTTTAACTACAGCTACATCTGGAGGCTATTATATACCAATGTACTTCCAGAGCCTAAATCATCAATATTACTCCATATTAGGTCTAAATATTAGGTACTACTACAATAAATTTAAACTAAAATCTATCATACTCCGTCATTGTTAGTAGCGCATAGCCAGATGCTAAATATAGTTAATGAATTTGAAACATGCATGAAAACGTTAGCCATAACGTGACCAATTAAATAAGTGGGTGAATTGATGGAATAGTGTTACATCAGGTTGCTAACGCTAACACTGCGTACCTACGTAAACTCTAATATATTTTAAAGTAAGTTCTGCCCGCGACTTTGGCTGTGTGATCTTTGAATTTTGCCCAGATACCGCAGTAGAGTCCTATATGTTAATCCGCTACCGCCCAGGATGCAAAGGGCTGCGGAAGGAATATGGATGGGTTTTAGTCAGTAATAGTCTGACACACGGGCGGCAGGAGCCATTTGATGATTTCCCATCCTAAAAAAAAGGTGTGACTGTGAAAACGGTGTGCCAAATTTCACCCAAATAAGTTGAGCAGTTTTTGCGTGAAAGTTTGTAATAAATAATTCCATCCATTCGGAAAAACTTTCGCAATTGGACCTGGATATTTCTTGTTTCAGTATATTACTCAGACAATATACAATACTCAGACCAAGAAAAATAATCCCAAATATATATATAGCGTACGTCTTTCCCATTAAAAATTTTCTACTTATATCATTTTCCCTTCTAAATTGAGCTCTAAACGCGTTAAATGATAACCACCCCTCGCACGAAGGGTTTATTGACCCGAGCCGAACCTCTGCCTTTTCCGGAAAATCTTTATAGGGTCCCCAATGGTCCATAAGACTTTATGTATCAAATCCCTATCAAGTTACAGCTCTGTAAGACAATGTTTAGCTTAGAGACAACAGTCTATTTATTAAAATAACATTTTCATAACGAAATTGTCAGTTGGAAAGTAAATATATATCTTTCAGGACCGTACCGGCGAAAGGTTTATTTAGGAAGGGGTTTCAATAATATTTACTGAAAGGGTTGAATTGATTATACAAGGGGTTGTTAAGATGTTCTTGGAAAAAGATAGGGGTTGGAACGACAGTCTAGTGTACGTTTTCCATCCTAAAAGTGATTTTGGGGTCTAGTTGCACTGTTCGATACGTATTGTAAACTAGCTTCTGCCCGCGACTTCGTCCGCGTGGAATAGTGGTGCTCCGCTCCTATTTGTTTTAGCGTGATGATATATAGCCCATAGCCTTCGTCAATAAATGGGCTATCTAACACTGAAATAATTTTTCAAATCGTACCAATAGTTCCTGAGATTAGCGCGTTCAAACAAACAAACAAACAAACTCTTCAGCTTTATTATATTAGTATAGATTATTATATTAGTATAGATATAAATAATGTTGGCTAGGTTATGTTCAGTGTTTAAAAAGGTGCTTCACTAAAGCATAATACGCACTGATTGGACAAAAAAAAATAACCGCTTATAAAACCTGACATTCAGATGCTGAAAAGGAAGCAGTTTCTTCACTAATGAGCCCGGTAAACCAGTTCAGCTACCACTATCCAAAAACCAACCTTAACAAATACAGAATAAAGTCGGATATCCTTCCAAACATCCACAACCCTCAATCGAAGTCCCAAAAACAAATCTAAACACAGTTTCCGTTTAGAAAATTTGCAATAGAATAATGTGGAAGAAGTTGAACGTAAACGTAATTTAAAAAGTAACACCACACACACACACAAAACATGCGTTCCGATTTAGTGATGGGGTGAAAACTCGCGATTACAATATAATTGTGCGACGTACGTTATTTTGCCGTTTATGCAACGAGCGGCAGGACAGTCGCGTACAGTCGTCGTGAAGCGTGTGTTGAGCGTATCGATCGCGTCACGCGGCGGAGCCGAGTCGCAGAGGTGCGCCGCCCGGCACGTACCGTCGGCCACTGAAGTGCGGCCGATAGAGATGAACGTAGACCAAAATAGAGCAGAGGAGTTACAGGAATTATATGGATTCCTGTTTGTTAGTTACGGAACTCTTTTCTGTTATATTCTTTCAGTAGGAAATGCAATAGGATATTAGATATGAGTTTAAGATTACATAGAGTTTAAAAAAAGGAAAAAAAAACTAAATTCAAAACATTCCAATTAATCATTTGCTCTTTTGAATTGTCAAATAATTACGAGTCAGTTGGTCAAAAAAATTAAGATTTTTTTTAGATATTTGCCCGTTCCAAAGCGTAGAAATAATCTTATGGAGAAGAACGGGAAAGAAACTCCATGGTTACAGTAAATAATAAGAAATTACATGAACACTATGAAAATGTTCTTTGATACACTTGCTTAATTTATAGTCCACAAATAGAAGTCGTAGAAGTCGATTACATAAGTTCAATCACTTAAGTTAAACAAATATATGTGTGTGTACTGAACAGTTGCTAGGCGAATAACCAAATCGGGTAAACAAAATGATAACTAAATGACACAATAAACAGCGTTAATAGTATTTACATTATCCTGTTTATTCATTTAGTCATATTGTTTTTATGAATAAGGAAATTTTCCCCGAAACGTGTTGTTAATCACGTGCAACTTTACGCCGCTTTGGTCTATTAAACGAGTCAGACGAAAATTTTATTCACAAATAAGGAACCAGTTTTGATTTTATCAACTTGTTTTTCTGCGTTTATTTTTAATTCCTACTTGTGAAGCACACAGTTTAATCACAATAAGAGTTCTGTATAAATTGCCCTTCAATTTATAGAACTCGGCTGTAAGTATTCTGCCTACATCAAGCAGTGTACTATCTACGTAAACTACTCTATGGCTGCTGACCGTAGCGCGTCGGCGCATCGCTGCGACGATCGACGGCAACGGACGGGACGCATCCAAATATTGTTTATAAATAAACACCCAGTGTTCGCATTTACAATAAACACTTGCTTCCTCGACTGTACGATCGAGATGATCGAGATCTTTTAAACGTTAATAAATAAAAACGGAGTGGAAAATGTACTAAATTAATCTTTAATGAATTTGTTTGCATTAAAAATTTTCAGCCGATGCCTCAAATTATGACTTTTGTAATCTTTTGCAGATGTGGCAAAATAATTAATAGTCTAGTCCCTTCAGAATATAACATTTATAATTTTGCTTATGACTGAAATGCTTCATAGGTGTCTGATATTATAGTGTACGATAATCTACATACATACATATACCCCCAGACAAAGAAACAGCATCAAAGTTTTTGTTTAAAAAAAAAATAATGGCCCTTTCCAGTATACAAACATACACTTAGGGATAATGATACTACGCTGTTATGAAGTTAACGAACCAAACTATAGGTTTCAATTTAAATTTGTATAAAAAGTTGGAGTACTTGGTTAAAATGTTTTTTTCAAAGGTAGGTGCGTGTTGAACATTGATGCAGTTTATTAGTCCGTCGGTGTATATTAGCAAAAGCCTACTTTCTTTTAACTTTACTGTGTTTTTTTTGTACTACGTTCAATATCTCGGCATTACTATTATGATATGCTTCTCATATGTAAAATTATGAGATACTAAGGGCCAATTTCACCAACATATAGTTACCTAACCGGCCCGTTAAATAAAATCATTTTTTAACCACGAAGCGGGAAATTTCGTTACCCACTTTTTGTCCAACCCCGGATTGGTAATCGACCGTTTTACGAATAAAAAAACCCGTAAGACGTAGAAAGAACTTTGAATTTATGGTAATCAGCTGTTTTGAGTTGATCGGACTGTTATCTTGTCGGTGAACTTGGGCCTTTTAGAAGAGCAGTGTGAGGGAGTTTGTTCTTTGAGTTAGCAAAATGTGAACCAAAGTTGATTAATGAGCCTTCAGGCTGAGTGGTGTATCCGTTAGTTGGATGTAGAGGACAACAATTAATGGTCCGTAACCGAAACTAATAAGTTTCAGTACGAAGTAGCTAAAAGGTGTGACAGACAGGTGAAATACAGGCGCTCAAACGATCTGTTTCGCAAATTCTGTCACGTATTTCGAAGACGCGTTTTCACCTTTCGTGCCATAGTTTTTCAAGCATGAGTATTATAACCCTGGTTCGTATCAGACACGGTTTTTTGAAAACTAGTTTTAGAGCAGGAGCCGCACTTCCACGTTTTTGCGATCACTATTTAGGTGTGAGTTTTTTTTTCAGATGGGAAATCATCAAAAGACCCCATCTGCCGTGGGTGGGGCGGAAGAGAGTGTCAGTCTTTTATTGACTAAAACCTGTCCATGTTCCTTCTTAGCCCTTTGTATTCCGGGGGCGCGGTAACTCTTTCGAACATCCCGCAACTAGGTGTGAGAGTGAGAAACAGCTACTAACGTCGTATAATGCCGTCTCCTTTTCACATCGTAACAATTCTTGTCTCGGTACGTTATGATAAGGCCCCATTATTATTACAGCGCCGCAGATTTTAACATTGATTGGAATTAGTGATACTATGGTTGCACCATTTAAAACAAGATGCAATAAATAAGGTGTAGTTACTTTCTCGACCAAGTCAAAACGTTGCTGGACCGACCAAGTCAAAACTACACTAAATGGTCCACTCCACGAATTCACGAGGCAAGCAACAGTACGAGAGGAATGGCGACGAATTGTGAAGCTTGCCACCACCCCTGTCATGACGACTACGACCACTCAAACAGTGTGACGACAGAGAAGAGAAGAGAGTTACTTTCTCATTAATGTATTTGTTTGTAGTAGATCCAATTTAACTGTAGGATCACCTTCATCACAACATCTATATTTTTATAACAACTACGAGCAAATGCGCAGTTTCTACCGAAGAGATATTTACTGTTTATAAAAATATAATTTATAAAACTCGAGTACTATTCCACAACAGATAACAAACGCATCGTTTTGGCAAGTAGGGTGACAACAAACTGATGTAACAACGCAGGGAAACATACCTACACAAAACACATCGCGATACAAATAGACTATGTTAGTGTGTCTACGTCTAGCGTCCGTCTGGCTAGTAAATTACTGAAGATAAAATGTTGAAGCAATAAAGTTATTAGAAATGCGACGCAGATTCGTAGCGAAACAGATTTGAATACGATTGCATTTCAGTATTAGATATAGCATTTTCAAACACGTATTTTTTTTCTTATATAATCAAATGTGCTAAGAATATAGAATGCTCTTTATTATGTACACCAAAAGAATAACGTATATCTGTCCGCGGCATAGCTCAGAGGTTCTTAGGTATGGATACATAGGTACATAATATGTATATTGATCACGCCGACAAAGTGGTAAAATTTTGAAAAATATTTTTTTCATAATGTAAAGTGGGCTCGTGTATCCCATATGTAGTATCTTGAGATAGGTCTTTCAAAAATAAAGCAAATGTGTGTAGATCATTTTCCAATTTAGGGAGTCGTTTGCGAGAAATCAAGGTCTAAAGTGCATATTTTTGTTCGGTTCGAGCCCTCCAACTTCTGAATGGCAGCTCCTAGACTTGTGAAAAAAATCACAGACCTAGCATATATAACGAACATCAAAGGAAAATTATCACGGCTAAGTAGGCTTAACCGGTTACAGAGTTATATTCCACCAACTAAAACCTACTACGGAACTCTATTGCGCGTGGCCCGACATGCACTTGGCCGGTTTTTACATGAACAAATAGACAGGTCACCAGCAGGCCTAGACCGCGGGGTGGACAAACGCGTTTGGGTGGTTTTATCCACCCTTTGTCTCTTAGTTCAATTTATTTTCCAAACATAAAAAAACGTTTGTCTACTCCCGGGCAAGCCCTCTAGTTGTAAAACTATTAAGAAGTCCCGTCGTTTGACACAAAGCAAGCAGCCGAAATACTTATTTACCGTACAATGCAAACACAAATACCAAAGGGCGGTATATAGAGTGCGTCATTCTAACCAATAAAAACATTTCTTTAAAGAACACAATAGGTGCCCTACCCACTACTTAGCCGAATAAAATGGCTCCCAAAAAGCCAACATTGTAAAGTTCAATGTTCTGATGAATTCGTGACGGAATCCACATACCTACCTTATATAAACACAATTAATCGATGTTAAAGTCTAGAATTATATAAATAATTAATATAAACTAAATAAAGTACGAAGAAAAAAATATTGAGTGTAGAAATAGAAGTAAGAAAAGGGGGTCAAGCACAGAATTAAATTATCATCGAAATATTAGAATTTATATTTCAGAACTATGCATAATTGGTATACTGTTTTAAGCGAAAGTATTGAAAATCGTAATCATTTAAAATATAATGAAGCTATTAATAAACATTTAAGCTTTTACGAGTAGAAAAAATTGCCATTACATGTAAAATATTAACATTTTCGACAAAGGCGTGGCCAAACTGAAAACACTTGATCAATTAGTCTAAATTTGAACCTTTATATAGAACGCTTTAAAACAAATCAATAAGGCGACATTGGACGATTGAAATAGAAATTATTTAAATGGACCATTATTTTTATTATGACCACGTCGTTACGTGGCGTCAATTTTAAATTATTTGTTGTAAGCTATCATTTACGATTTTTATAATTTATTTTCTTAAAGATTTCAGCTAAGTTTTTAATAATCCATTTCTTATTGGGTGTATAAACAGCTAAATACGCGAGTGTACGTGGTTCACAACGACCCGACGATACAAGGTACGTATTCTGTTACTGTAACCGTTGCACGTTACTCTCACCAAAATTCATAGCGTGTGTGTATCAGCCAGCCAGCGTATAGCCAGAACATGTGCGGTGTGCGGCTCGCAGTGAACGTGTAACGTGTTACGCGTACACAGTGAAACCTTGTTACTGTATCATTTCAGTTCCAACTCGGCTTACACAAATTATAACTACAAATGTTTATAGTAGCTACACATGTACTAACAACAACAAAATATTTGTGATGCTGTTGGTACAAATATTTCTATTGTATTGTTTCTATTCTAATTATGTATCTTACACGCAGATGAATCAGTGATTGTTGGAATACTTGGCACTTGATAGCGAGACATCGGTTATTTGATGAGTCAATTAAAAGACATTTAAGGGATGTTGTGTTGTGTAACTATACGTCATTTATTATGATTTAATTTTAAGCTGCTTTCAGACTACGCTATACTATATGCTATTATATTATAGCGTAGTCTGAAACCAGCTTTATCCCAAGTCGCGCAAAATACACAAAGATTATAAAGGTATTGAAAAAAAAATCCCAAAACATTTCATGCATAAATACAATTTTTATGATAAATCATAAACAACACATGTCCTGATTTTTAAAATGCTTTTTTTCAATATGAAAATTAACACAACTTCATTTTAATAAGTGTAAGTAGTTGTAAGTTAGTTGATAAGGAACGCTTATAGTTTCGCCACGTCCGTCTGTCTGACTGTTATCGTATGGTAGAGCTCTTCCCCATCCTTTTCCGAACCTATTTAATGTATGACTGAAAATGTTTTCTATTTACTAAAATAAGAACCATTCCAACATTGTTCGTGCCAATACGAAATAAGAACATAACTCATACAAATGGACTAGAAATATCCAAAATTGTATCATAAATCGTAGAAGACAATACTCCGAACTACTATTACGGTACCTTCAAAGTTTTGTTACATCTAAATATATATAAAACTCAAAGGTGACTGACCGACTGACTGACATAGTGATCTATCAACGCACAGCCTAAACCACTGGAGGGATCGGGCTGAAATTTGGCATGCAGGTAGATGTTATGACGTAGGCATCCGCTAAGAATGGATTTTGATAAATTCTACCCCCAAGGGGATAAAATAGGGGATGAAAGTTTGTATGAAACTTTGTCAATTTTAAATCGATCGGGCTGAGAATTCATATAGCCCACGCGGGCGAAGCCGCTGGCGGAAAGCTAGTTACTGATATATGTATACACTTTCTAGTTTTTTTCAGCAACTCACATTATAGCGGTCAGCCATCCAGGCGTAAATTCGAGGCGATCACGCGATTTCCAGCGTTAGTTCAACCTAGACTAAAATGAAGATACGTCAGTGTGTATCGTGACTAGGGCTATTTTAATTTCTAGTTTATGTGTTCGGACTGGCTAAATATTTGGCTAATACTAGACGTAAATAACCAAAGTTATACTGAAGCTAGATTTCGTTTAGAGATATCTGACTTCTAGTATAGCAGAAGAATGATAATTACGTGAAAATTAAAACTCATATGGCTCTTACAGGTCAAACTAGCTGCATGATTCCAAGTACCAGGTCTTATGGAGGACAACTTGAAGAGCCTTCAAGGTATATACATAAATGCTCTTTTAAATTCTGTGATTATCTATATATATAGATAAAAGCAGAAACTGATTAGCTGACTGACTGATTGATCAACGCACAGCTGAAACCGCTGGTTCAAGAAGTGTGAAATTTTGCACAAATGTTCCTAAAATGAAAGTTTGCACTAAGAAGGATTTTTCTAAATTCATCCCATAAAGGGGTGAAATAGGTGATAAAAGTTTATATGAAATTCTGTCATTATTTATATTTAAAAGCTAGAGTAATAATATAATCTGTTGACAAGTTAAAAAAAAACAGTTAGATTTGTAGTGGGAGAGATCTATGGAGATCTTATCGGTTAACAAGACCTATTTCTGAAAACGTGCGTCTCGTTTTGTACTCCAAAGTAAGGTCACCTGCCATCTGCCTAGCCTTTTCCCAACTTAGTTGGGGTCGGCTTCCAGTCGAAACTGGATGCAGCTGAGTACCAGTGTTTTACATAGAGCGACTGCCTATATGACCTCCACAACCCACTTACCGGGTACCACGATACCCCATGGTAAGACTGGTTGTCAGACTTTCTGGCTTCTGACTACCTGTAACAACTGTCAAAGATCTACAAATGACAACCGGGACCAACAGCTTAACGTGCTTTCCGAGGCGCGGAGGAGTCTCGCCATGACATAGATGGTCGCCCGTCCACGGACCGACCGCGCGAAGCGCAGCTTAACCTTTGATCGGTCGAACCGTGCGGCTGTTACTTAGCCACGAGCTCCTTATATTATCTACTTCCCTGTTGCTTTTAATAACTGTTATCTCTTCTACATAAAATAAAATTGTGACCTTTCGTACACAACGGGACGAGTGAAGTACGAAGTGTGGGTGTCGCTCATTCAAGCAGAAAGCCTCTTGGTACACTTTAACATAAACTTAGTCTCCAAGAATACTACATAGTTCACAGAATGTTAGCTAACCTCTCCTTTGAGAGTTAGTCAACCGTAGACTGAAACACCTACGTCACAATAACAATGAACCTTGAAAGAAACTAGGTTTGTTTGTACGAAAACTAAACATACAAGGTAGAAACTTTTTCTGTTTCACTGTCGATAAAACATTTCAGGCTTTGAACTTTTATCATGATATCTGTTTTCCATGGTTTCGTCTACCTATAGCACCAACATAAAAATGACCTTATACCCTAGAGACACCAGGATTGCATCTATCTCGGTACCAAATTTCATCCAAATCGGTTCAGCCGTTTTAGCGTGAAAGCGTTACAAAATAACTCACTTTCGCATTTATAATTAAAGATTAAAATATTAGAGCAATTCTAACTTTGGTCCCTGGGCCTTACAATGACTTGCCAAAGCAAGACTAGATTCGTTGTGAAAAAGAGACGGTGCCATACGTTAGTAGCTGTGTCTCGCTCTCACACTTGAATAGTGATTGTAAAAACACATAAATGGAGAGTTATAGGCTACTTTTTATCCGGGTGCGTTGTGTAAGTTCCTTTAATAGGACGCGGGAGAATCCGCTGAAAGCCGCAATTGTCTATAAACCGATCGACCGTCTTCCGAGTGAAAATCATTAGCGCAGACAACGGGAACATTTTCTTATACAATCTTCATTTCTTTAATATTATTCCCGTTTATTGAGCGAAACAATTAAGAATACGGTATCCATGCACACGGGTACGTTCTGAGATAATTATAGTACCATGTTATTGTATGGTTTGTACCGTGTGTTTCTTGGATATGAGGAAAATAATCTTGTTTGTAGTGGAGGCGAGTAATGCCGGGTTCGTACCTACTATAGATAATTATAATAGGTACAACACAGTTTTGTATATACGGTGTTATTTAATTCACTATTTTCCCGAAATGTAGGTACTCAGTCCAAGACACAGAACTTTTCTAAAGCATTTATTCATCAAAATAAAAGTATCAACAATTATAATTACCGAACCCGGACAACTCTTTAATGTCGTATTTATACGGTATGTTTTTTAGGGTACGTTAATTAATTTAGCACGAAAGAGAAACTGCGTAAAAATCTAGTTTTCATATTCTGCGCGTGAATCCGAGATTAGACTGAACAGATAAAAAATAAGACTCCTAAAATGTGGTGCAATCTTTGAGTCACTAAGCTAACTAAAAAACAGGCTCTTTCGAATCAGATTATATCTATTTTAATTGTAAATGCCAAACTGTTTAAATTGTTTTTTTTTTCAACGTAACGTAGTGACATTTACATAACCAAGTACCAACCCCAACTTTCAATGTAAATAATTTATTAGACCCTAGAATTATTCAAAGGGTCTGCTCTGAGGCCGCTATATCATATCAGTCCGTGAGGGGAATAGTAATCAGAGGTATCTTTTAGTTAAAAGGCCAATTAATATGTATGAACCATCCTGGTTATTATTTGAAACTATATGAGAATATGGTGAATGGTTATATCACATATTATGTAGCCAGAGGGAGAAAATGGGAAAATTAATCCTGCTAGGTAAATATTATATATGCGAAAGCTTGTGTATGTTTGTTACTCTTTCAAAGATGGATAGATAAAAGATGTGACCTGAGTAAAATCATATGTACTTTCTAAGTATATCTTAAACGTCACTGACTAACGGCGAAGGTAAACATCGTGAGGAAACCTGTAGGGCTAGACAAATGGCAAAAACGCCAGTAGAATAGAATACAAAATGTATAGGAATGACATTGAATGACAGATAGCTATATAGTCGTTAACGAGTGGACTAAAAAAGTCAGAATTCGCCAATCTGCATTGAGCAAGCGTGGTGATCAATGCTCATGCCTTCTCTGTATGAGAAGAGTCCTGTGCCCAGCAGTGGGACACTATACAGGCTGATGATGATGACACAACACGAAATAGAAAAACAATACAAGTAGTGACACTTATGACGGCAGGAAAAAAAATGTTGTTTAAAATGTAAAGCAATAGTTGTTTTCTATGGTTTCAAACACACATTTTAATCCAAACCCATACGGGTGTATTAAGAATAAATAAATTAGGTCCATGTATCCAATACATTGCTACCATGATGCGAATCGACCGCGAAACGACGCAAGTAGTTCATTGACCGATTATTTCAGGAGTTACTGCTGTCATTTGACCTGAAAACGGCAATGCACGACTATCTTACCCCGTAACCCAACAGGGAATTGTAGTGGTGTGATTAATTTGTATTGTGTTATATTTCTTTCATCTATACATATAAAATGCTTTGTCCTGAATGACTGACAGATCACACACGCACAGCTTAAACCGCTGATCGTAGGGACTTGAAACTTGGAGGGTGTGTTCTTTATATGACATAGGCATTCGATAAGATGAAGAATTTTCCGAAATCCTACCCCCAAGGGGATGAAAAAGGGGGGGAAAGTTTGTATGAAACTCTGTCATTATTAATTTTAATTCGTATAGCCCATGCAGGCGAAGCCGCTGGCAGAAAGCTAGTATATATTATATTTAGAAAACGGTTGATGTTGATAAAGTATGTGGGACCACACAGGTCCGGTTTCAAATAAAAAAAGATTCAACAAAATCGGTTCACCCAGTCGGAAGTTCTGAGGTAACAAACATAAAAATACAGTCGAATTGAGAACCTCCTTCTTTTTTTTTAAGAGAAGAGTAATGACTAGACCCGTTACTTTTTTTTAAACAACGCCAATTTAATTCTACCTCAGATTTAACAGAAATTCGTTACAGCATAATTTCATCAACTGTTTCATATTCAGCAGACTATCTTTTACTCAACATTCTGTTGCTAAATCAACTAAAATTGGACTACTTTAGTCCAATTTATTACAAAAGCTGAATCGAGACTCATGCGGGATCGTTCGAAAGAGTTACATACGAAGGAAGGAACATGGATGGGTTTTAGTCAGTAAGAGTCTGACACCCGCTGTGGGCGGACCAGAAGGAGACATTCGATGATTCCCCATACTTAAAAAAAACCCGCTAAGTGCGAGTCGGACTTGCGCACGAAGGATTAGATACCATTATCTATAAAAAACTAAAAAAAAAACATGTTTCTTGTATGGGAGCCCCCCTTAAATATTTGTTCTATTTAAAATCAATTATGTTTTAGTATTTGTTGTTAAAGCGAGAACAGAAATTCACCTGTGAAATTTCAACTGTCTAACTATCACGAATCATGATCAGATACAGCCTGATGACAGACAGACAGACGGACAGACAGCGGAGTCTTAGATTACGGACCCGTTTTACCCTTTGGGTATACAACCCTAAAAAACACCACTTGAAATAAGATCCAAACTCAAACGGCTTATCTATAAAATTATCCATTTTATTTCAGTCAACGTCGACCCAATATCTCAATATACTCACGTCCATCACAAAAGCCTCGTCACTTACATAATGCATTAGCATGCATACAGCTGCATACAATATGCATCGGACTACGCCGAAATTAGGTCGCGGGTCGACGACACTGCTACCCTCGGGTCGTGAACTTTGCGTTACTGTGAGTGTAACATGACGGGATATTATTAAGGAGGTATGGTCTACGGCTTCTTCAGCATCCGAGAGAATTACGTCGTTCTTTCTTTCTCATCATCAGCGTACATAATGTCCCACTGCTGGGCACAGGCCTATTCTCATACAGAGAAGGCATGAGCATTAATCACTACGCTTGCTCAAGGCGGATTGGCGATTTCAGACTTTTTAAAGTCCTGGTTTCCTCACGATGTTTTCCTTCACCGTTAGTCAGTGACGTCTAAGATATACTTAGAAAGTACATATGACTTTAGAAAAGTGACTTTAGAAAGGTTTCGAACCCGCACACTCGTACACGAGAAGCAGGTCCCTTAACCTTTAGGCCACCACGACTTTTGCTTCGACTTCTGCTTCTTTCTTTCTATATCCTACTAATATATATATATATATACGCGAAAGTTTGTAAGAATGTATGGATATATAGAATGTATGTTTGTTACTCTTCCACGCAAAAACTACTGAACGGATTTGGATGAAATTTGGTACACACATAGTTTATAACCTGAATTAACATATAGGGATATTTTTACCCTGGTGCGCGAAGTAGTTCCCTCGGGGTGCGGGTGAAACCGCGGGAACAGCTAGTATCTCTATACTCGGATAAAAGGTCCTATTTTCCAGATGGTTAATATGCTAGATGATCTAGGTCAGAAAAATTTATTTTAATATGGCTGTTTTTTATGTTTCTTTGTTGCTTTCTGGTAGTTCTTGACTTTCTGGTAGGAGAAGTAAATGCAGACCGATCGTTTTGCTGGCAAAAATCTAGTTAGTAGCACTTAAAGCAACCTAGCATAAAACACCCCGTATTTCAATTCAATCATAAAGTTATACTTATGCAAATCTCCAGTTTCAAAATACCAACAATACACCACAATAGGCATAGTTAAACTAAGTCTATAATAGCCGCTGCCGTTCTGCATATTTTAGCCGCGAACTATGCCCAAACTTAGCTCGGATCGATAGCGCGCGAAATTAGCACTTCGCTTGGTCACAGTTGAAGTTCTTATGGTACATGGTTTTAATGGATATGTGTTGAATGGGTTTCAATTTACGTAAAGCACTTATATGGCCAGTTGCACTAAACTTTTTATCATTTAAACTTTATACTTTTACGAAAATCACAGAACATGATAACAATCATTAGCAGACTTCTAATATTTTTATGTTATCAATACAAGGATATAATATTTAAGTTAAAGAATAACTTAAATATTTAGACGAAAAACATCAAATAATAGCAACATAAAAATAACTCAGTTTTATTCTCCATTTTGACAGATCTTAAATGACAGTTCTTCCGTTTCACGTATAAAAAATAACCGCATATTTTTTTTACTGCTAGTGTGTTGTGTGTGTGCACAAATCCATTCCACGGCCTCTTACATGGAATTGTAATAACATCTGCTATCAAGGTACAACCAGAAACGAGCTTACAGTGCTCTCCCGGTTACGGGGGTGTAACACCGCCAACTACCTGATTCCGGGCTGCATTGTGAAATAAAAACAAACACTACAAGTCGAATTTCAACCGCAATCGAAAATCCCCTTTCACAGCTGTCGCGTTTGCGACTACTAAACCAACAAGGCTGTCGATCTTAAGCTGCTATTTACCACAAACTGGAAGTGGCACAGGTATGCTTTATGGAAAACACAAACCCATCAAGTAACAATTGTCAAATGTTCAATGTCAAGTTTTCGTTAGTCCTGTTAGCTATTGTGAAGAAAGAAAAAAGATCAGCCTGCTGTATTTCGGCGAAAAGATTGTCAGTTGATGCCCTGATTGGTGTTAAAACAGGATTGAGACGCGAGCCTATACACGTACGAAAAATATAAGTTTCGAGCGTATAGCACTCGTGGGCTGCAGCTGAAAACCAATGTCGGTGGCCAGCACTACTGGTCATCAGGAGCCTTTTCAGGCCTCGGACAGGTATAATGTAACTATCTTTTCCTTTTTCCTTGTTGTCTACTACATGACCTGATGTATTTTGTATCACCTACATGTATATTAACTTTTTCTTACCGTTTAAACCTTCCCTGGACTACGACAAACATTTCAAAACCAAAATAAGCTAAATCGGTGCAGCCGTTCTCGAGTTTTAGCGACACTAACGAACATCCATGTTTATATATAAGATTTCCTGTGCGTGTCCAGAAATCGCTTGTTGGCACAACAATGAGAGAAAATTATATCTTCCATCTTCTATCTTGTTTGATTTCTGTGTTGTTTGTGTCAATAAACTATTTTTCTTTATTTATTTTCTTCTATTTAAATGCACCAGCTGACGAATTTCTCCTCGGCATACTGCTATAGTCTCTACAAATTGATTTTACGAAAAATGTAAACAAAGTCGGAAACAAACAGAAATTAATAAAATGGCGTCAGGATGGCGCATTTATGTCAATTTCATGCTCTTAATATCATCATTCATAATTTATTAGAATTAGAACAATATAGGTTATGTTTTTGTTTATATTTTTCATAAAATCAATTGGTACAGGCTATAGTTCAATTTTTCAGGATCATATTACAGTAAGTACGGTCATGAACAAAATGTGCTGCTGTCTCAAAGTTAACCAATACTCATAAGCAGTGACTGACCTGGGCCCCGGCTGCACGGTGTCCGCGGGCTCGTCGTCCGCGTCGTAGAAGTCGTCCTCCCCCTCGGACGACGAGTACGACGTGTCCGGCACCAGCAGCGACATCGCTTGTCATGTAAACAAACAATGTTTTCAATTCAACCAAGTTGTTAACTTAGGTAACGTTGGGGCTCGCATGTCCATGGTGACAAAGGCCCCTAAATAAAAACAGATAAAAAAAATCATTTAAGACCCATCTAAAAGAATTACTATAAATAATGGAAATAACTTGAATACTTTTCCCCAATAAGACAATGACTTTATTGCAAAATGGCTGAATTTGACTGATGTTCCGCGAAAAAGACTTAAAAATTAGTTGTATTTTTAATATAACAAAGGTTGTATGAGTTTTACAATTATATTCAAACTAGAGGTTTCCTGTGTCCCAACCTGTGGTTTCGCCTGTGTTCTAATAAAAACTGTTATGTTGAGCTAGTAGAGATCATAAGATGCGCGCGTGCAGGTGCTGCCGCTACTGCTCCTACAGCATCGGACCAAGCACAGGTTTTCAAGATCGAGAAAGGACAGAAAAGTGCCAAATCCATCAAAAACGATTATATAATTTATTTGTTGTATGTTAAAAAAAAAAACTTCATCCAAATCGGTGTGAAAGCGTAACAGACAGACAGACAGAGTTATTTTCGGATTAGTAAGAATGTAGAACTTACGAGGGGCATCGAGGTGTTCAAGCGACGGCAGCGGGTGCGTTGGCGTGGTGAGCTCGCGACATTCCGCGCCCATCTCCACTCGAGGGGACAGCTCCGCATCTGAGACGGAAATATACACTTAGTTACGTATGTAGGTACTTACTAAACCTATTATTACACTTATTTCGGATGGGAAATCATCAAATGACTGCTCCCGCCGTGGGTGGGGCGGGAGGTATTGTCAGATTAGCACTGACCCATCCATGTTCCTTCCTCAGCGCTTTCTATTCCGGGGGCGTCGTAACTTTTGCGAACATCTCCCAGCCCCGATATTATTACCCTACACTCCATTTAAAATAATATTAACAAGAACGCAACTTTTTACCGTTGTTACCGTAGGTGCAGAGTATATTTAGTATTGTAAACATTATTTTGTTTTCAACTTCATCCTTATCTGTACGGAATAGAACTTAATATTGTATGAACTGCAAAAAGACTGATTATTTTTCTAATCTTATTGGAAATGAAGTATAGTGTAAAGCCGAGCACTCATTGGCGAACTGTAACCGTAGCATTTTAACAAAAATCATATCGTTAAATCGTTCCATGGTTCAACGGTTCGCGTACGAAAGTAACGAACCTACGATAAGCTGGTACACATTTTGTTACAGTTACACTATACTGATAATTTTTAGTCACGTTCGATGAAACTAATAGCATTAAATTCCATTTATCTACTTTGAATTTCGCGCTTATTTTTTGCACTTTACAATAATTCTTTTGCTTAATTAAAGAAATAAAATTAATTAATATTAATGCAGGTTTGATTCTGAAGTAATAAAGTTTGTGAAATGGTTCCAGGCTCAATAAGCGTGGGATTACGAGTGACGGCAACAGCTAGTATGTAATGAAACAACAGTGTAAATGTTGACACAAAGCTTTCTTTAACTAAAAGTTGTTAAGATCGTTTTTGCTTTGGCCTATAATTCAAAAACTATCTGTTAATTTTATAATAGTCTTTAAGTGCAATATAATGTAGTCTTAATTCTGCTTTGCATTTTACTGACAAGATCATCCAACCGCAAAGGCGTACACCTTGTGTCCGAAAAACCCAAATATCTTACGGAACCCTATTTTTTTCCAAAATAAAATTTAGCCTATGTTACTCGTGGATAATGTAGCTTTCGAATGGTGAAAGAATTTTTAAAATCGGTCCAGTAGTTTTTGAGCCTATTCATTACAAACAAACAAAGTTTTCCTCTTTATAATATTAGTGTAGAAAAGCAAAATCTCTGGCTATATAATAAAGTGCTTAGGGTCATTATCTGCCTAGCCTTTTCCCAACTATGTTGGGGTCGGCTTCCAGTCTAAACCAGATGCAGCTGAGTACCAGTGTTTTACATGGGGCGACTGCCTATCTGACCTCCACAACCCAGTTACCGGGTAACACGGTACCCCTTGGTAAGACTGGTTGTAAGACTTTCTGGATTCTAACTACCCGTAACGACTGTCAAAGATGTACAAATGACAACCGGGACCAACAGCTTAATGTGCTTTCAGAGGCACGGAGGAGTCTCGCTATGACATAGATGGTCACCCATCCACGGACCGACCGCGCCAAGCGCAGCTTAACCTTTTGATCGGTCGAACCGTGCGGCTGTTACTTAGCCACGAGCTCCTCCGAATAAAGTGCTTAGGGTGCAGGCGCCTTAACCACTAGGCCACAACGACATTATTGACACCTAGTTGCGTGTATTATACCTAAACGCAGTGGAATATAAATGTTGTTTTTTTTTAATTTACCCATATTACTACTCAACTATTTTTTGCGACTAACCGCATGGGGGGAGTACACAACAAGTAACCAATGGATGAAAGCCACGTGACTACAAAGCACAGTGAATCTCGCACTACTGTGCATTCTTAAATCTAGTAAAATATCATCATCCTCATCAGCATATTTAATATTGAATCATTTTATATTTTAGCTGCGAGTGGAAAAGCACTTTAAGTCTTCCACAATAAAAGTAATTTTCCTTCAAACGTAGACTTTATATCCTATCTGCGAGTGAGAAAGCACTTTATGCCTTCGTAAATAAAAGTCACTTGCTTTTTTACCGTGTTATGATAAAGATAAATATATATTCGCTAAGGATATGGTACAAAAGTTAGTGGCACATACTGGTATAGTTCTTAGACACATCCGCCTCTGTAAGAGGCATACGAATATTTTACATTGTTAATTTGTAAAATGTGTAACTCATGTTGCAGTTAGCGTATGTCTGATTCTTGTATGATGGTTTTCACTATAAAAACCCAGTATATGGATTTTGATATATAATTTTTTATTGCATAATAAAGGACTCGTGAAATGTTTAAAAATATCTCAAATACCTTGTTTGATATGTGTTTGTGAAGGATTTGTAGGTCCCTGATAAACTCCGTTAACTGGATTTACTGTGTTCTGCAAGAAAACAATCATTTATTTTAATTAATATCATGAACGATGAATTATTATGTTGTGTGCGTGTTTCTACATTTATGCCCCAAATTTATAGATCTCAGTGTAAATTTAATATTTACTGTGTGAATGATGGATTTTAATATATTTTTTATTTAATGGGAGAAAGGATATGCTTACCTTAGCTATTTGTAGCAGCACAATGGAATGTTTGATATTGTCCAACATGACCTGTAAATAAATAAAAAAAACTTATTATTAAATGAAAAGAGATATTTGGCTGCGTAACATTATTTATTTAAACCTTATTATTTGTTACACGGAATCTTTAGATTAGGCTTGAAACGAGTTTTTGTATTTCAAACCTTTATTCCAAGTACATATAGTTTAGTTTTAAATACGTAAACTGACTTTTGGTTCTTAGTTCTCAGATGTATTTGTATTTTTGTGTAGTTTTTACCGTAGTTGGAATAAGGTTCGAAACAGAAAAACTTGATCGCAGATATATTAGAGATATTGTATTATTCATTAAATTTTATTTTGATCAGATTTTATAGTTAACTAGCTATTTCCCGCGTTGTATCCGCGTCCCGATAGGCGCGTCCGAGTAGTTCCTACTTAATACACCCGGACAAAAGAACTACAACAGTCTCCAGGGAGTCAGCAGTTTTGGCGTAAAAGCGTAACAAACAAACAAACTCACTTTCGCATTTATAATATTCGTTATAATATATGTACTTACATTGGAGTGATCTAATATGACTTGTCCTTTGCTCTTTTCGTGCGGATCAGCCAGCTCCGACACTCGAACGCTCATTTTCTGAAACAAAAACAGACAACTGTTAGAAATTAATTTGTACTACCAGACCTTACATTTAAACCTTACAGATAGATAAATGTTGCTGGGGAGTTTGTTGCGCCACACACCAGCAAAAATACATAGGAAGTGGTGAATGGCGTTTTGGGGGCTATATTTTGTAAATTTGCTGATTTTCAGCCTAATTTGAATAAATGACTTTTGAATTGAAAAAACTTAATGATTATATCGTTCTACCTTACGAGATTTATCTTTCGACCTTTAAAGTTCTAGTTTGAGTTAGAGTCAAGTATCCCCCCCACTCCCGGCGAGCTAAATAGTGGTTCCGGTATAAGTGATGAAATTCTCGGCTGTACTTACACCAAACCCAGTTGCACCAAAAACATATTAGGTTACTTATACGTGAAACGGAACTGCCATTCAAGATCTGTCAAAATTCAATAAATCTACTTTTATTTTATGTATTTCGTCTAAATATTTATGATACAAGTTTACTTAATTATTATATCTATGTATAAATAATATAAGTAATAAAAAGCATTAAAAATATGATAATTTTTAATTTATGTGATATTCGTAAAAGTATAAACGATTAAAGATTTGGTGCAACCGGTTGTTAAAATTAAAACTATCGCGGTTAAGTAGGTTAGTATCGGGTGTAGGTCATTTAAAATTGTAATAAAAAAATTAAAATGTACAGTGTAATTACTTTGTTAACATAATGTTTTATTAATTATTTTGCTAAGAAATTCTATTGACATTATTACCTATTAAACTACTTCATGTAATAATGTAATGCAATATGTTAGAAATATTTTGCAGCGAATTTGAATTTTAGGATACTTTTCATATTTGTATATCAGTTGTGTAAAAAGTCGTGGTGGCCTAGTGGTTAAAGCACCTGCCTCTCGTGTACGAGTGTGCGGTTTCGAAACCTGGCAAGTACCAATGTGACTTTTCTAAAGGCATATGTACTTTCTAAGTATATCTTAGACACTACTGACTAACGGTGAAGGAAAATATCGTGAGGAAACCTGGACTTAAGTCTAAAATCGCCAATCCGCCTTGAGCAAGCGTGGTGATTCTTCTCTATATGAGAAGAGGCCTGTGCCCAGCAGTGGGACAATATATAGGCTGATGATGATGACATCAGTATCGGTACGATTGTCGCAGTGGCTGAGCAATTGGCTGGTGCGCTACGTGTCGCGGGTTAGATTCCCGCATGGGACAGGATTTTTTTTTCTGCGTATGTGTAATGTATGTTTGTAAACGCACCACCGATATAGGAGAAATTCCAAACATGTTGATCAAAACTTTTACTTTACATCTATAGGTATCTTAACAACCATGTATTATTAATTATCTAGACATGTTTATGCAAATAAAACAATTGTGTTTTGTATTTGCACGTGGCCCAGCACGCACTTCGTCGGTTTTAGGTAATGAGCATTTTTTTCGAGGCCAGGCCTGACCTCCAAAACCCAGTTACCGACCGGGTAACACGAAACCCCTGTTTGTCAGACTTTCTGGCTTCTGGCTACCGTAACGACTGTCAAAGATCTTAAAATGACAATCGGGACCAACAGTTTAACCTATGACATAGATGATCATCCATCCACGGACCGACCACGCCTAGCGCAGCTTAGCCTTTGATCGGTCGAGCCATGCGGCTGTTACTTAACCACGAGCTCTTCCAGCAGAAAATTCAATATTCTCATTATCATTAAGTGACAGTGTCTAAATAGACTTCTTACTTTAAACGCTGAATCCCTAAATTAATCCCTATTTCCCTTGGTCACTACATCACGCGTGATCGGTTGGACCATTTTGGAAGGTTTTAGGCCACTTTTATTCTAAATAAAATGAACATGGATACTTCTTGGGAGACTTACAGAAACTAGCTCGATCATGATTTGCAGATAGGCGTCTGCCTCCGATATCCTCCGCTCCAGGTCACCGTGTCGGTGCCTCGGCGCGGGCATGCAGCGCGACCATCTCTCTCTCCTGCCGTGCCTTGATATGGTGTCTTCTAGCGCTCGAACCCATCGTTCTCTTTCGGACCCGTCTCTTGCCTGGAAATATCGAAGAAGTTTTTTATTATACAGCGAGGCTTTTGCTTTTCTTTTCCAAAAGAGAAGAGCGTGAAACTGAGTTCTACTTTTAATAAGTCTATATTCTGTAAGTCGTGGTGGTCTGTGTGGGTTCGAAACCTGGCACGTACCAATGTAACCTTTCTAAAGTCATAATGAAATGAAACTTTCTTAGTGTATTTTAAATACTACTGACTAATGTAGGAAAACATCATGAGGAAACCTGGAAATAAAAGTCTGAAATCTCCAATCCACCTTGAGCAAGCATGGTGATCAATGTCCCTGCCTTTTTTGTACTATCTCACTTAAATGCTGATGATGAATTCCTATTATAACTATACTAAACCCATATTATTGTTTTGAACATCACATTTGAGCCAGATCAAACTGTAACTTACATGATAAGATAATAAGGGTAAATTTCGATAATCACCTGGAAGTGGAACGTCTTGTGGTCTACAGTGATAGTGAATGTAGAATCGTCTTCATCATCGATGCCTATGACCGCCGCCCTCAGTCGCACGCAGCCTCTTCGAACGCCCCGTGTCATTTTCTCCTTTGACTGAAAAGATAAATTTTACGTGGATTATTGTTATAGAAATAATGGTTAATATTTAGAATTCCTGATGTCAAATACTGCGGGCCGAAATCGCTTTCTGGGTTTTAGAAAATTTCACAAAGCAGCCCAGAGTCAGGAAGTTGGTGGTGCAATACCCCCTTGCCTGGGAGCACGTTAAGCCGTCGTCCCCGGCTATTATCTTTATAGCAGTTGTTGTTACAATTCCATGCCAGAGGCCGTCAGGCGGATTTGAGGAAACTCTGACACTAGGGTTTGTTAGGTTGGTAAAACCTGCAGCATACATGATAAGAAGAAGAAGAAGTAGGAGGAGAAGTAATGTTGAATCTCCTGTGACGTCAGAATATCTAAGATTGATTTTTGATCTACATAACCCCTTATTGGATGCGTGAAGCTAAAGACCGGGTAATTTGGCACATGTTAGGGGAGGCTTATGTCCAGCATTGGACTAGTGTTAGAAGGGCTGATGGCGATGATGAACTTCTTATTTATTATTTTTTGGTTATTTTAGGAAGATTAAAATAACAGTTCAAAGAAAAAGTTTCTAAAGGATTCGGAACCGAATGAAAAGAAAACAAAAAGTTTTATTTTATTTATCTGTTACCCAATCAAAAATCAAGATGGAGCAAGACTGATAAATAAACATTAATACAAGTAAGTAAGTAAACAAAGTCCTTATAGTTTACATAATATATTGTAATGATTTCAATATATTTTCAATGCAAGTTAGGTTCAAACCCTTTACAGTGCCGAATGCTATACAGTGCAGTGGTGTCAAAGTTGTTACAAACATGGATGCAATACAAAGAGCTTACAATACAGTGTTTTACGAAAGAGCAGGTAATAAAATAAACATAATTACGAGTAGTAATGTAAAATCGTTTTGAAATTTAATGTGTGGTGGCGCAAAAACTAAAGTGCTATGGACATACAGACAAAAGGTGCAATACGATACGAAATAGTAAAAGCTTTTCGATGTTTAAACCTCTCTTTTACGGAGTTATCCACCGTTAAGTTGAATATTGTTCGAATAATCAAAAACTTTTTCAAAATAAAATGAATTCGTCGCTTTGTAAAAAAAAAAAAACAAACAAAAATAGAATTATCAAAATCTGACTAGGTACTATGTAAAAAGTTATACGTGGTCACACAAAAAAAAATATACGCGTCGACTTGTAAAACTCCTACGTTTTTTTTCGTCCGTTAAAAAGGTTTGTACTCTCCTTAAGCCAGCAAATTAAGATTATTATTTTCTATCACTACTTCAGCAAAGCTTCAGGTCACCATATCCTGTTTGCGGATCCAAAACCAAATAAAACATGGCGATGGTATTTTTTTAAATGGCTCATTCTAAACATTTAAACCTTCATAGCACTTACAGCGTCGTATAATCGAGCAATAATGAGCGAATATTCCGAAACCCGAAGATATTATGGGGGAAATCTGTCATTTCGCCAAGCGGCCCGACATTTTATAAATGCCAGCGGTTTAAACGACTTCCAAAACTGCCGACCTTCTATGGCAGCCGTGATTATATTATGAGGATATGCGCTTGTATTTCTGGGTGACTTAAATTTCTTTTCGGCGAGTTCGAGTTTCTTTGCTCTATCCCCGTAGTCGTTACTTCAGTTTACTTAAGTTAAATAATGTTCAAAAAAAAATCCTTACGTTTTGACACCAAATTCATAGGTTTTTATTGGAGCAACAGGAACAAATGTCTATATGTTTGTACACGCATCCCGCAAAAACTACTGAACTCATGAAATTTGGCGTTAAAAACCTGGATTAAAACAGGGTACCTTTAGGGTACGTTTTATCTCGGTATATAGGACCGCATTTGAAGGAACTCGGTATTATTTAAAGAAGGTTGGTATTATAGCACTCTTACGCAATTACACAAGTTGTGATATTTACATATAGGTTGATCGCGCCTGTCGCAGCCCGGTCAATGAACTCTCATAAACCTTGCTGACATGCTAATCTTTCTTACTTAGTCCCAACTTATTCTTACGTATTTTATGCTGATACAAGACGAAGCCCTACGAACAAGGTTGAAAACTTTAAGTCCAATTACCACGGAGTCACCGGAGCACACAATACCGGAGCATAATAGTCTGAAAACTTTTCCGTGTCTAATATATATACTACGTATCTATACGTACGTATCTACGTATCTATAAAGCTTGAAAGAAAATATCGCATAACAGGGACAGAAAACCCACTAATATCGTGCCTTAGAATACAGACCAACAAAACTATAACTCCTGTGTGGGTCGTTGCACTCGTCGTAATATAGTTTTCTTTAGTTATAAACTACAGAAAACATCAGAAAAGCGTCTAAAAAAGCGCTAAAAGCGCAAAAAAAGCCAGGGCCTTTTTTTGCGAGATACCACTAGAGATCTTTCTGTCAAGCGCCAGACTTTAGGAACCCCTTGATACACTTGAAAAGAAAAGTCGAAAGTTGAATAGTCTTTTGCTTTAGGTAAGGTATGTGGGTCGTATATTTCTATCGGAAAAGAAGGAAGTGTACATTAAAAGATAGAACCTCCTTTTTTGAAGCCTGTTAAAAACGAAAAGTATTCGCTCTAACCCTGTTTATTCACGTACACGATATTCACTGGCAGCAAGCAGCACAAAGCCGTGATTTGTATACTACATAAATTTTGCTCAAAATTATCACAGTTTCACTCAAGTTTAAACATAATATGCCACCTTTGTTCGTGTAGAGTTAATTGTATGGAATTATTCTTCTGTAATGTATTTTGCGGTGGCGTACTCTAAGACTACCGCGTTAGACAAAATTAGTCACGATTTTAAGATGGCCAAATAAAGTAAATGGAACATGTGTTTGTAGTGAATTGCTGAAACAAGGAAATGTGCAATCACTTGTTTGGTGCTTATACTTGATTCTGTTAGTCTGTTTATCTAAACAGACTAACATAATCAATGAAAACCTATCTAGGTTTTCATTAATCCAATTTTTTTTTTTTTGGAAATATCTCGGCGACGTTTAACATCGATACTATTTTTAAGGGCTATATATTATGAATCTTTCACCCTCAGAACAGGTATGTTAAGTCTCTATTTCTGAACATCACTCAGGCTGTTCTTTTGCCCTGTGAACTGATCCATAAGTATTTATTACTCGTACATTGCTATCCTACAAATCGTAATAGAGTCTGTACACTTATATCTCAATACTAAATTAGTACCCATCAAAAAGAACCTCCACAATTAAAACAAAAACATCTTTGTTCCATTTCTAGGTCTCGTCAATCACGATATAGCACAAAACAATATTAAATTGATAGCGAATTAGACCCCAAGTACAGTAACAAAAGGCGAGACGAACGGACATTATATCATTAGTGTCCTTTCACCTAAGTAACCGTGGCGTGTTGCAAAATCACGTTGGATATGATTTAATATTTCTTTGTTATGCCTGATGCAACGATAGCGGACGGTCGAGATTAATTTATGCCGATACTAATAGTAACGGGAGTAAATCGTGCGTCTGCGCATCGACTGTAACGGAGTTCCGCGAGGTGGTATAAAAACTCTTTGGTGGACTTAAGACTTGGTAATGAATATTTACGAAATTCGCATAAACCACATTTCGGCTACGGTTATGAAATTGAGAAGAATTTTAAAGATTTAATCAACTATGTTCAAAAATTTGTTGACAAAATGGACACATTTTTGGCCATAATTGCTTTAGTCATCGTCAATGTTTTTTTTCTTAATACCTAAACTTTTTAAAGATGCGTGCTTCGAAATGATCTAAAAAAGTAATTTTGAAGAACATCTTTTGACATTAATGAGTAAAAAATATGTATATTAATTATCCTTATATTTTATAATCACTACAACTACGGAACCATCATCTGCACTTAGCAGTTGATATAATAAAGCTGCAATTTGCAGCATTACGAAATCTAGGTCAGTCAGACTGAAGTATACGTTTGGTTAAAAAGTGAAATACCTCTTCATAAAATTGCTGATGTATTTCAAAGATTAAATTGTTGTGCTTCCTCCTTGATATTACGGTCAATTTAATGGTTGTAATGTAAAATGACAATGGATAAGCTGTTTTTTTTTATTTCACTTGCACCTGTTTTGTGACGTCAATGTATGAAGTGTGTATCTTATTTTAAGTCACAAGTTGGCATACAAACATGAGCCCCCCACATACACCACAGTGTTACCTAAATAATTACCGTCGCCTTTGCAGATGCGCGAACTAAGGCATCGCTAATACATTGCCGTACATTATACCACCATTACATTCCACTTCAGCAATTATTTTATTTAGTTTCGTTTATTTCAAAAAAAAAAGACAACATGCAATTTAAAATACACTTCACATTACAAATTTTTACACATACAATTTTTTGAAAGACGTGCTGTTTTAAAACTATTCAGACAAAATTGAAATGTCTCATGTGCCTGCACTTACACAAACAACTTAGCAGCAGAAATAGGTACCTATCCTTGTAGTGCTCCTTCGAGCTGCAAGAGCTCAAAACACTAGATGACAATAAATACATGGATCGCAAAATTTTAGATAACAAGTTGTCTTTATCAGACAAATTCCGAAACCAAACAGGAAAAACTGAGATAAAACTAATTTATTTAACAATATCTAATTTAGATAAGAGTTCTATTATGTTGTTATTATTACACAGAGCCTGAGAAATATCTAAAGCCTCCGTGACACTGTGACAGGAAGTTAAAAATAGAGGAGTGAAGACTATTTACACGCAGGGGCTTGTGGAATCTATCTATAAATAGATAAATATTAAAATGATGAAATGGGGAGAAAAATTGTACAACACTGCACATTATAGTGTTTGCTAGCAGGAGAGCCAATGGCTTGAGGTGAACTGCCATACAAATTTAAGAGAATAAATTAATGCTTTTAATATGACTTGACTAAAGCGTTCGACTCCATACATCCAAAATTTAAAAAGTTCGAAATTATTTTGACTTTACTTAAAATGTTCATTTCTCATCAATTCTAGACCAGAGAGTCAAAGACTGGGCGCTGATGACGTCACCGAAGCCACTGGCAGCCATAATAGCAACATACCTAATAACCATCAAGCTGATCCTGCCAGCTTACATGAAGAATAGAAGACCATATGAACTGAAGAGTCTCATCAAGTGGTACAATGTGGTGCAGATTATTGCAAACGCCGTTGCAACCTGGGGGGTAAGTCTGATTTTTAGGGACAAATTATCTATGAGAGTCCTTATGACTAGGCAACCCTTTCATATAAAACAAGAAACATTATTCTGACATATTCAATAAGAATGGAAACCAACCCCAAACTAGTTTGGAACCTCTGACACTTAATAATGTCAGATGAGCAGAAATTTTGATCTAAGCACTTAGCGATGATTGGTTAACATTTGCAACTAAGTGTACAAGTATTCATGTCAAATCTATGCTTACAATTAACCTCGGGTTTCCCCTATGGAATTGTCTACATTTCTCAATGTATCCAATCGTCAGAGGCAAGTAATCTGACTAATGGATTTCAGATACGGAGATTTCCTATATATTAGGCCTAAAAGCCTGGTTTGCACATAACCAACTACATATTGTAATGTTATTATTGGATTGTGTAAAAGGTGAAATGGCTACAACTGGGATGACTACTAAGATGGCCGCTGGCCGCATAGGTTGAGGGTTGGGTATAAGTTTTACACGACTAAATATCGAGTTATACGAAACGAGGTGTCGAAATATTTAATTTTATATTCTTTCTAAATATCTTCGTTATTAGGTAGACCACGAACATATTAAATCAATTAGTCAAAAAAATCTCATAATTTACAAATTGTGAAAGCGACTGGTAGTCAACAAACGCATACATAAACAATGTACACATATACAATTACTCATACATGTGTGTCACACCGGATGTTCCCGTGTCGTCCGCGTTACGTGCGGGTCACGCAGTGTCAATTTGATCAATTTCATACCGCCCAGTGAGTGTAGGGTGTCCAGGAAAACGTATTTCAAACGCGTGTTTACTCTTTTGTTGTATGGTTGCGTTGATTTTTTCCGGAGATGAAAAGAAAAATTCTATTGTGTGTCAATCAAGTAACTGAGTAGATATCTATACAATTTGTGTGTACTTGGATGATTTTATTATTAGATTGACAAATGCGTTTTATTTCTAGGTTCCCTTTGATTTTTTAAGTACATTTCGACCTGAATCAAACATGGATAATAATTAAATATTGCTACTTCATTATATCTACTGCCTTTCTAAATGTATGGATCACTGGATGTTACTGAAAGAGACAGAAAAGAAGTAAACCAGTATCAACTCTTTAACAGTAAAATCCCACGTTTAAATAAAGCATGCACACAGTAGCGCGTTGGCATGACAATCACAATGCAGTGATTTATAATAATGATTGTATGATACAATACTATCACAAGTCCCAGACGTTTATCGTCTAAGTTAACATGTTTATTCCATTCCAGTTTATTGCATTCGTGACAAGACAATGTATTTTTGAACGACCGAATTTCGTAAGTTTTATTTATTTGGGTGAATTATCCCGTAAAAGTTTTTGGTCGTGGTTATACTAGCATTCTCAGGGAACTTTCATGAATCAGGTTAAACTTAATCTTGTAGATACTTTGCAAATTGAATTAATTAATTAATTTTAAATTTTAAACTTCAAATCAAATAAAATATGAGTCAGGTCTAAGAAGCATTGAGCGTGATGTCAAAGTTTCGCTACTTCTGAAGGCTATTTTTGGGCTATTTGCAAATAGGTACCATCGTGTTAATATTTACGAGGGTGAATAAGACCCGTTGAGGGCTACTTAGGCCCAAGTCCACCGACAAGATAACGGGCCGATCAACAGCTGTTTACCATAAATTCAAACTTCTATCATACGAGGGATAACCTATCATTTGGGTTATTTAATGCTAAAATGGTCGATTACCAAATCGGGGTTAAACAAGAAGTTGACAACACGAAAATTTCCGCTTCGTGGTTAAAAAACGTTTTTGTTTAACAGGCCGATTATATAACTATCTGTCTACAAACTTGGGCCTTAGGGATTTTTCAGGATTCTTATGGAAAGTCACTAGGAATACTTAGGGATGACCAAGGTGTCAAAACGAATAGCAAACTGCATTATCAACTACTATAATTATGTATGTGTTTTGCCGATTCATGTGACGTTTTCAATCAATGTAATTCTACGTACCCTATGAATGTTATCATGCCTAACTTATTTTTTCCATTCATGGATATAGAGTACTTATTTCTTTAGTCATTGTTAGCGCGATGCACTGAATCGATTGTTTAATCGGTCACAATTCAAGATTAGATTTTCAGACTTTAGTCATGACAGAAACGATGACTTGTAGTTTTTTGTAGACTATGATTTCTATTGTATCTCAACTATTCTCTGTATGGATATCGATACTGATATTTTAAAGGTGAAATTAAGAAATTAAAAAGTGGATACTGGTGTCGATTCTGACTTACACACGACTAAACTAATTTTAAAATATCATGCTCTTTTTCTATTGCGAAATACAAGAAGAGGATAGCAAGTATTTCAGTGCTGTCAAATTAAATGACAGATGACATTTTGTTCGTACAGGTTTGTTAATTTAGTCGAGATGTTACGTCGTGATGTTTAATTTGGATATGGAAAACTATTTTTTTCTAATTTGACAGGTGTTAAAAGTTTGCTATCCCTTTCTTATATTTGTTGATGGAAAGAGAGAATTATAGACTAAATTTAATTTAGATGGTGTCAAGAGAATCGCGGCCACTGTCTCTCTGATACGTTATTACGGCTAGCATACATGACACTTTCATATACTGACTAGCGTTCAGCCAGCGGCTTCACCCGCTTGGGCTATATACTAATTAAAATTAAAAATGACAGAGTTTCATACAAACTTTGCCGCCTTTTTTCACCCCTTTAGGGATAGCTTTCGGAAAATCCTTTCTTATCGGATGCCTACGTCATACAAAGAACACACCCTCCAAGTTTCAGGTCTCTACGATCTGCGGTTTAGGCTGTGCGTTGATCCGTCATTTATTCAGAACAACTATATTACGCCTACTGTAATATTCTCAATCTTTATTTTTAAAAACATAAAGATCATGACAGCTTACTGCTCACGCTGTTTATTTTACAAACGATTTGCGAAGCTCATAAATTTCTGTTTGCTATTTCTAGCACTAACAATAAACAAACTGTTACAAAACTGTTTATTTTTCAACAGACTGTTTTATACAATATACAGTCTTTTCATCAAAATGAAAAACTATAGATACAAGTCTAAGATCTGTTTTAAACAGATTAAAACCCCGATAATTTAGCGAATTTGAGCTTCTTGGATTGGATGTGTCACCTAATTAAAGATTATCTATAATGATTTTAGTAGGACCAAAGGATTAGAGATTACTTAGCAAAAATAAATTAAATCTATACTAATATAATAAATCTGAAGAGTTTGTTTGAATGCGCTAATCTCAAGAACTACTGGTACGATTTGAAAAAATATTTCAGTGTTGGATAGCCCATTTATCGAGGAAGGCTATAGGCTATATCTCATCATGCTAAAACCAATAGGAGCTGAGCACCACTATTCCACGCGGACGAAATCGCAAGCAGACGCTAGTTAATCAATAAAGTATATTTTTTAATCAGTCAGAATGAATGAAAAGTGCTACTACCTGATTAGATACGAAGAACCTGTCTACCAACCTTTGATGAAGAGTTACCTACTATAAATACAAGTATCCAAATCTACAACTTTCTTCAGCCTATCACCTGAATACATTAAACGTACAATTAATCGTACTTATGGCCCGTTGAATTAAACATAGCGTGACACTAGAAATTCCAACGAAATTAACTTAAAATCTTATGATTTACGACTTATGAGACGAAACGTGTTATGGAGTTGAGACCACACCCGTACTTTCATTCATCAGAATGTTGGAGGCTATAAGAACAGCGGTTGCATAAGCAGAGCGAGAAAAGTATTAGTACACGGCTCTCGCAGTCTTCATACAAAGGATAAGATGAATCAAAACACTGCGACTGTTTTATTTAGTTTTTAAATTAGATTGATTTTAGCTATTTAGTTTTATTTTTATTTTTGTAGGAATTTTAATACACATATTCAACTCAATTTTTTATACTGAAAAAAAAACTCTTAAAATGTTTATTGAAAATAGACTAATTGAATCAGCATTTTTTCCGTCAAAATAACATTATGATAGCGCCCCCAAAACGCCCACGTTCACCTTTCATCGTACATTACTCACAAACATAACTGTTACAACAAAAATCTTGTTTAAAATAAAGAGAACTGAAACGCTGTTTTCGTAGCCCATAATCGCGGTCAGCCATCATTAGATTAGTCATTACCATGAGTCATATAGCGAGTTGTTTTAAAGGCGGAACACGTCGGTGTCCATAGGATTATATGGCACCCTTATTTTATGGTATAATTGGCTACCCAGACCACAAACAGAATTAGCTAGAAATTAAAGTGAAAATGTATATAGTTTCTGGATTCGATAGCTCCATTCAATGATGTTCAAACTGAATTTTGCAATGCTTTAAAGTCACATGTCATAGGAAGAAACTTGGGGCTGCAAATGGGTATTTCCTAATGGAAAAACCCTTTACAAATTTCCCTGACTTGAGGATTGAACTTTATGTTCAGTTGTCGCGTTACCAAATACAGTCGGGGGATGATGAAATAATTTCGCGTACTAAATACAAGCTTAAGTTAAACAATAGGCAATAACGGCGATTAATTAAACTAGCCTGAAACAACTATCTGAGATATCTCATTGTTCGTCGAAGTGATAATAAACTATACTATTATACAAATACTTGAGCTGCTAAGTGAGCAAACAGGGGACTTCGTATTGTCAAACTTACTGTAAAACTAAGTTTAGAAACACCTGTACGGTGTATACAATACTATACACCGTCGATAGAAGTCGGTGGCGAAACACTAACAACAGTAACTTAGAGACACCTATTTCTACATTGACGAATTGGTCCACTTGCGTTTAAATAAAACATATTTTCTTTTTCAGTATTTTTGGAAGTCGGTTTTATTTTTGTATTTTGTATTTGTGTCGCAATTTGTCGTAGAGCAAACTCAGCTTTGAAAGAGTCTGTGTATTATAACAAGTATTGGTTTGGATAAAAAAAGTCTACATATACGCTTGTTCCGTCTCAGACAAGAGTCTCCTGCGCCTGACTTGAACAAATAAGGGAAGGAACTAATTACGTGCGGGCCGCTTAAACGTGGCTTTAAGAAACTATTAGTAGTGTGGCCTTAATCTTCGGAGTGAGCGCGTTTTTACGCCTCATTCGTTAAGTCTGCTTCGGATGTTACATATTTTGTACTCTAACGGGAGGTCAGGTTCAAATATTTCTAGAAAAATAAATACTTTGTTATCCTTAAATGATTAAATTTTATATACCAGGGCCCTTAAGTCGGTCAAATCATTAACTTGCTGAGTTTTTTTTACATCATTATACTTAGCCTAAATTAAGGCTTAGTACTAGAGTCTAAACAATTTATTTATTCACATAGGCTCTTCAGAACATCCTAAATTTTCGACCACCTGCCTGGCTTTGGCAGCCATTTATTTTCACCAAATTATTCTCTAAGAGGTTTAGTCAAGTGAGGCCGGAGTGCTAACATTGACTCAGCAAGGACCCTCATTAAAGAACCCGCATTTCATGTGTTAGATGTGAACCCATTAATCATTCAAACAGACTCAAACTTAGCAAGAAGCTACCAATAAATTTAAAATTCAAAGGTTTGGTCTTTTGGTACAAATTGAACGTAATCTATTTATTTCGTTCAGTATTTTGGTTTATTATTCTCATCGCTCCTAATGCTAAACGGAAAACAATGACGTCGGTGATCAATCAGCTATCCCTAGAGAACGAACACTTTACTTCCATTACTTCAGAATGATGAGAAAAAGAGTAATTGATTTTCCTGCGAGCATAAACAAAAAAAGATTGGTTACTGGCCCTTATCTTACAGACTCAGGTACTTTCACGTCTAATAATGGAGATGTGACGATCATCTAATGGGTTGTCCTAATTGCCAATCGTTCACACGAAATTTGCGATGCGAACTAATCACGTGAGTAAAATATCTAAGCGGGATTAATGAATTAATCTGATCAAGCAAACTCTATAGACGCTCAATAAGGGTCGCAATATCGTATGTTTGATCACGAGTTAGTATGATCAATGCGATGAGATCATCGCATATTCATGCGAACGATTGCTAATTAGGATAAGACTACTTTGTATTTCAGCAGTATTTTTTATTACTGATAGTATCTGAAATCGCCAACCCGCCTTGAGCAAGCGTGGTAATCATTGCATGCCTTCTCTGTATGATAAGAGGCCTGTACCCAACAGTGGGATGGCAAATGTGCTGATTATGATATGAAGTGTCTGCAAAAGCAAAGCCATCGCAGATGCGTTGCCACCCAGAGACAGAGCAAAATACTTCATCATCATCTGCCTAGCCTTTTCCCAACTATGTTGGTTTCGGCTTTCAGTCTCAACCGGATGCAGCTAGACAGATCAAAATACCTCACATGCCTATAATTACCCTAGCACTGTTTCGAATAGGTACGGAATAGTAATAAATTCCTAAGGCTCAGAATTTAACTTGTACCTTCCAGATAATGACATCGGGTTGGACTACCACGTATCACTTCGGCTGCATGCTACCAGACTACTCCATGAACCCAGAAGCATTGAGAATGCTCCGGTTCCTCTGGTGGACTGTGATGCTGAAGCTTCTAGAGCTGTTTGAGACAGCGTTCTTCATATTGAGGAAGAAGGAACGACAGGCTTCATTCCTGCACGTTTACCATCACGTTAGTACGCTGGTCATCATATGGTCTGCATTGAAGTATGTTGGAGGTACGTATGCGGTGCGAAGGAAGGTCCTACAAATTTGGTTTGTTTAAGATGTTTTTGAGGTCCCTTGGGCGGTTTTTTTTTTCGGATGGGAAATCACCAAATGACCTGCCATGGGTGGGGCGGAAGAGTGTCAGACTCTTACTGGCTAAAACCCATCCATGTTCCTTCCTCAGCCCTTTGTATTCCGGGGGCGCGGTATCTCTTTTGAACGTCCCACAGCTCCCTTGGACGGTAAAACTAATATCAAACAATTGAGTGACGATTATGAACGATGCATCATCATATCACATTCATTGTCTCGCGATAGTTGTTTATCGGTAGATCCATAACAATAAAACACGGGAGCCTTAAAATAAATCCTTTATTAACTGCCAACAAGCGGAATGTTGTAATAAACTCCTTTCAAGATCCAACAGACACGCAATCAGCGTGTGAATAGATATCCGGAGCTATTGGAAAACAAATATGTCTTCGCAAAACAAACACGTGTTTGATTGAGCGTGAATTCTAATCCAATTTTCTGCTAAAATTGTTTGAGTCAATTGGGCCTTATGTTATTACGTTATTATCGACATTATTATATTTTGGACTTGGTAGAAATGATCTTTTCTCAACTAGTAATTTGTCCATGGCTGAAATGGGACCTCCTGACATGTGGATTTTCTTTTCTGATAAGGGACTTAATGTTATTTTTAAATAGGCTGATCATCATTATTAAAAGCAGAGTAAGGTCTATATTTTTAAACCTTGGGTTGCGCAATAACCCGTCAACAATCCATAACCCTAGAGAATTACCACTAAACGTGTACGTTACAAAAAATAAACAAAACTATTTTAACTATATTTAACCGTTTTATTTACGGATCGCGTGTAAACTGGTCGTTCGACGGCACGGTGCGGGCGAACCAATTCCAACGGGTGATTTTCGCAAATTCGCCGTCCGCATTTGGTAAAAAAATGCATGTAATTTATTCCTGCATGAAGAGGTTTAGTGATCTTATTAAGGTTAATTTTGTTACAACGTGGCCTACATAGCTTGGAACACTTGTAGAAGAGAAAATAGATGACTGGTTCATAGACGACATAGTTAGATTACCTTTACATGTATTAAGACTGTTGCAATTGCCACATCAGCCTTGTTTTGAGTAAGAGATCATTAGTCCAGAATTATTTATTCTTTCACTAACTGTGTCCGAAGGTTATCAAACAACACATTGCATGACTGAATTAATCTTTCATCGCATGCATATAACACTAAGTAACTTAAAATATTACACTAATTAAATCATGTTTAACGCGATGCCCTAATTCGGGACTCAGAGACACGCTTAGCCAAAATGATTAGTCCTACCACTAATAAATTCTTGTCCTATAATAATTTGTCTAACGAACCAATTAATAGGTGTAACCTCTTAATAGTTGCATAGTCCAAAAAGTAAACATGCCAGTGGCGTTTCTACTAATATTATAGAAAACTGCAACAGATCTAAACATAACAAAGACGATGACAAAAAAATAACAGAGCAATCCGGTTAAAAATAAACAAGCGAAATAATAGTATCTTAAATTGTCGTAAAATCTGGAAATGGCGTTTTTACGATAAGTTTCATTGAACCATTTTTAATCGTCCATAAAGTCAGATGTTGGACCGAGGGTAGCTTAGGGGTGGTAAACCCTAAAACATGAAAGGAAGCCGTAAAAAACCTCAATCTGTACAACTTACTTTTTAAATAGTATTGTAAATTCAAAATACTAATAACAATTTGTATCAGTCATTCTATAATCAATGTTACTTCCGAAGACAACTAACCTCTTTTACAGACAGGTATTTGAAGAATTTTCGTAAGCAATACAAACTTTGCCAACCCTAGACAAGGATTTGCCATAAAAGATTTTTGCGCCCCAAATTTAGGCCAATAAGCTTTTTGGGCAAACGTCGTTTCATTTTGACATGTTTCCATAATAGCAATCAAGTGAACTGTAACAGCGAATGATTGAATTCTATTGATTGATGAGATGAGCGCTTTTGATTGATATATGTATCAATCAATCACGCGCGGCGTTCTGTTTAGTTACCGAGATTTAGTTAATCTGTGAATTTATATGGACAAAATGTTATTATGATATCAGTATTAAAAGGGTCAATTAGATTTTGCAGATACTGAATAGGAATCTAAATCAAAGGTTTCCTGACTCAGTTATAACGATCAGTCATTATAATGATGAGAGTAAAATATTCTTCTAACATTTAAAATTGTTTACCAAGATCAAAATTATTTTGACCTGCTTAATGCATGTTGCACTTCAAAACTTCATGTCATTTTACTAATTCAAAATCATGAGAGTTGCAGAACATTTCTGATTTATTAACAAATATTGTGAGTTGTTGGTTACTATTTTCATATTCTGAGACTTTAGTTTGTAGCAGAGATGGTACCTAACATTAAAATTCTCAAAGTACCTAAGCTAAGCGCTTTCCTCTAAAGGTTCGGCACAGTTCCAAGCCACACTACAGTATTCCGTTTAAATATATGAACTAAAATATGCCGCATATTTAAAGCGACTTATATAAGAGAGCTCCCTGATACGCCCGGGATGGTTTTATTTGACACAGATGACTGACTCGCGCGGGATGCGGACACAAAGTCCATTGAAATGGCGCTGCGTAAACTTTCTTTATCAAACCGCAGAAACGGTCCATTCGAACTAAATAAAACACTTATTCTCAAGCTTCTATTTGCGAATATAGGTCAGCTGTTATTATCTTCATAGACTATAAAGCTGCTATATTAAAAGACAAAAGATAATAATACGATTTTCCTCGCTATACAAAATGCTATTAAAAGGCTTAAGCTTCACCGCCGTACTAACAAAACGACCACAGCTTTGTTACTTAAACACAAAGCGTAACAGAGTTATCTAAAGCTTGTAGTACAATAACGTCTATCTGGTCCTTCCGTCCTAGATTTAATAGATAGTTGACTAAGCCTATTAATAAGTTTAGATACGGTTGGCTGTTGTGTATTTTCATTATTGTATCATCAGTTTGTACCTTAGCTTTAATCAATTTTGGTCCTCTTAAAACTACTTATAGGTTACCTAAGCAACCTATTAAACAAAGCACGTAGTACTAAAAATTTGAAAGCAAGCTCTTGTTAATTAAGGTAAAAAATATGTTGATCATTAAGTCAAACACGAGGCTGCATTCATAAAACTTGACCTTTACCTAGGAGCGTGGTTAGCGTGAATACTTAGAGAAATCCAGCGCTCGCAGCGAAAAATATACGTATTCAGAGAAATTTAAATTTACAGTGCTTGTTAGTTAGAACTTGTCACAACTTTTTTAAACGTCATCACTTGAGAATTTTCTATATGTAAATCGAAATTGGTATTAGCCTATAGGTACTGTGGTTTATTTTAGATATTTTAAGTGGAAAATGCCTCAAATGAGATTATAGCGTGATTGAATGCTGGCATTTTGTTATTGATCGACGTGAGGTGGGATTATCTTGACCTAAGGGAAATTTTAAGTTTTTCTCACATTAAGAAAAATCTTATTACAATTATCATTATCAATGCTGTAAAAAAACTAACGACTGAGAATAAAGCCATTTAGAAATACATTTCATAATAACTTTTTGATCATTTGTATCCGGATACCTGGCTCTCACCCAGGAGGCTCGGGTTCGATTCCCGGTATCGGAACCAAATTTATGTTAGTGGCGAAACATAAATAAAATTAAACGTATAGAAAAACTTTGGAACCACTTTTATAGGATCACATTTTTTCTAGCCGACATGACATTGTTCGACCATTTTTTATAGTCTCAAAGGAAAACCAAAAAACAACACCTTGTTGCCAGTATAAAATAAATAAACATTATAATGTAGCCAGCGTAATTAAACTCTTGTTTGGATACGAACACAAAACACCATATAACGTTTGCTTCACATATTTTTCTCTTCGACTTTATTTGTAAATGTTTTTAATTGTTTACCTTTTCCAACTTACTAATGTATTAAAGAACCTTGTATATGTATACAAGCATCGTTGAAGAGCTAAATCAAACGTAGACACATTTTAATTTCATTATACACAAATCTACATAACATGGGAAACCGCTGCGTGTATATTATGCCTCAACCAAACATTCCATTTCGATTCGAGGAATGAAAACAAATGAAAATACAAAACGACGAGGTACATTCTGCTGAATGTTTTTTTATAACTCCTGTACAATACGGTTACCGGAAAAAATTAGCAGTAAAACTGGCATGTTTAATAAATTAAAATTTTAAATAGAGATTTGATAAAACAATTTTTCCTACTTCTTCGCTATTCTTTTCTGATTAATTTCGTTCCGGGGTTCAAAGACAGTTAAAATCATTTCTCTCTGAGACTTGTCGACGTTTCTCTGGTGGTCACCACTATTTATTCTGGCTTTCAGAAATTGCAGTGGTTGGGTATAGGGTGCCGGCTTGTCCGAAAAAAATGTTCATCATTATTAAGTTAACGAGAACTTACCGCGTTTCACTTAAGTACCAGGTTCAATAAAATAGGAGATATTTAATATTTTGGGTGACATTGAACTGAAATTCAATAATCCAGGTACGAATACAATTAAGACATCCGAAAACCCGATACCAAACTTTCTCCGAACTCCCCAAGCCGTCTACAAATCTGTCTTACCTACTTCGATTAAATTCCCAACCTACTGGAAATACTCGGCTTCCTATAACCAATAACTTATGGGTTTTGCCTTCGTTTCATTGAACGTTAAATATTATACTATTAGCTGGAACCTATAGGGTATTGGGAACACGATGTTGGTAGAAGATTGTATAACTAGGTTCAGCAGAACAATATTGTACAGCAGGTATTATGACACAACCGTGACCTCAGAGCTCGTTTAGGGATTTCTTCTCGGTCCCAAAAAGATAAACGCGACGCGAAAAATATTAAAACTAGCTCTTTTCCGCAATTTTTAGGAGACTACTTTACGCACTCTTATAAAAACCATCCTATGTCCTTCTCTAGGGTTCAAGCTATCTACATTCTTGTCATCCAAACAAGTTTAGCCGTTTTTTTCGTGAAACGAGCAGAGTTACTTGCGCATATATTTATTTAATATTAATAAGGATTGAACTGTTAAAATGTATTTAAGTATTGCATGACGCATAACTTTCTGGACAATTAGACTACAAGCATGATACAATGGACAATAAACCCTAGAGACTAGAGATTTTACTTCCGCGGCTTTAACAGAATGGAATTTTTGGACAGGACTTCCTTGCGAAGTAGATCAAAAAATGTTTAGGAAAGTTCATCCCCTGTTCAAGTATTGTAGGAAGATTTAAAGGTGCGTTGATGAGAAATTTCACAACGCAATAGGTACACACTATATAACTGTAAGATAACATCTATATACACTGATTGGATCTAGTATTGCTGGTATGTCTGTACGTTTCTCGATCTATTAATGTAAAGAGGGGTGAAGGGTGGTGAAAATATAGGTCACACGTGTTGTCTGTTTCTAGTTTCCTGGGGTGTCTAGGACGATTCCTTATTAAGGTTCAATACATAGAAGTTCTGTAATGGAATTGAAAAGCCTACTAAGTACATATAGAGATAAGTATTTTAGATTTTGCTTTAGGTCATTATCAGCTTTTTATTGAAAAAAAAAAACAAAGAAAAATAATAGATTGTATTGTTCTCAAAGCCTACGAGCTGATTATAGAGTTATAGATTGTACCAATTGCTTTTACGAAAAATGCAAACAAAGTCGTAACCAATTTTTTTTTTAAATTCTGACACAGAAATTAACAAAATTGCGTAAGAAATTCAAATGTCATTTATTCAAATTAGGCTGAAAATCAGCACTTTTTGAACGTCAAATTTACAAAAGACAGCCCCCAAAACGCCCACCCTTCACCACTGCCTATGTGTTTTTGCTGGGAAGATGGATGGAAGAATGGAGCATATATGTCAATTTCATGCTCTAAACATCATCATTTATCATTTAATGCCATTTTATTTATCTATGTGGGGAAATACAGTAATCATCATCATCATTGGCTCATTTACTAACCCACTGTTGGGTAAGCCTCACAAACAGAGAAGGCATGAGCATTGATCACCACGCTTCCTCAAGGCGGATTAGCGACTTCATACTTTTTAGTCCAGGTTTCCTCACGATGTTTTCCTCGCTGTTCGTCAGTGGTAGGTAATTTCAAGTATACTAAAATAATTCCCGCATTTCAAATAACATTATTATTTCTCTGCCATACAATGCCAGTTCTTCTCCATAAGCATTCACCCACTCCTTGGGACCGTGCAATTAGCTTGACGATTCATAAAAGCCTGCAAAGACCTATTTGAAATATATTTTTTTGAGTTATGATATAAATTAAAAACTACCAATGAGGAAAATCTAGGCCAATCTCATCACTCAGTACATTGGTACTAATTTCATTTGTCACATGTTATCTAGAGTAGATACCTACTGCAACATAAGCGGGTTACTGCCATTAAGCCCTGTCAATGGCACATGTATGCAGATAATAATGGCTGATGTAAATGGAGCAATGGCTAATGGACTGCCTTCTATGTTACGTAAGCTTAGTAGCAATCTGATTTGAAGATAACATTTATAAAAGTGCTCAAGTAAATAAAAGAATGTAATGACTGATTTGATTGTGAATAAATTAAACGCACCGCACGCGAGCCAATAATGGTGCATGGTGACTGATTTGACTGTGCATAAATTAAACGCACCGCATGCGAGCCAATAATGGCGCTTCTTTTTACAACTTACTAGCTATTTCCCTCGGTTTTACCCGCTTTGTAAAGGAAACTACTTCTGCTAAAGTATTCTATGACCATCCCCAAGCTTAAGTCTATCTCCATACCAAATTGCATCTCGATCGGTTCAGGCGTTTTCCGCCTGAAAGCGTAAGAAGACAGACAGAGCTACTTATCGATTTATTTCTATAAATATGTATATGTAAGGATAATATGTTTTATTTTAAATAAGATATTTCTTTAATAATAATTAGCTACGTTATAGTGGTCTAGCAGAATCCAGTGTGTGAGCGAGATGTAAAGGATTACTTTTCCTGTTTCGTACTCAAATTGGATCTCCATATAACTCTCTCTTATTCATTTTACCCCAAAAAGGGCTATTATCCTAACTAAACAAATGCTATCACAGCAGATTAGCCTCGGAATTGCATTCTATGTCAAAAACGTAATTAGTATAAATGTGACAAGTACTAGAATTACCCCACAGGCGCACGTAAAGCCCATATTCTATAAATACTGCAATCGATAAAGGTTACCGGAGTCAAGTCTGCTAGCGTTTACGGTGTTTATTTAAAAAATAAAGTGGGGGTTTCTCTCCACCCCATGAGAGAATATAGTGTGACGCTATAATGACAAAGACTACCATTATCCACTTACGGCAATCTTCTATTTTGTATCTAATCGAACATTTTTCCTACTATAGTCTGTATCGATTGATTTTACGAAAAGTATAAACAAAATCATAACCCATTTTGTTCTAATTTTCCCACATAGATAAATAAAATGGCATTAAATGATGAATGATGATGTTTAGAGTATGAAATTTACATAAATGCGCCATCCTCACGCAATTTCGTTAATTTCTGTGGCAGAATTAGAAAAATATAGGTTATATGTAATTTTTCATTTAAATTCGTATAGCTCACACGGGCGATGCCGCTAGCGGCAAGCTAGTATATGTATTAATCTATTTAACTATCACAAGCAAATTCGACACCCCTAGCATAGACACAATGCTACAAACAGACAGACAATGTTAATTAATCAAGACCAGTCGTCAGCGTTACAAGATTAACAGGCAAGAAAACTTGTCCAATACTAAAGTCCCATCATCAATCATTCGGCTTTATAAACTTTATTAACTTTTACATGATCACTTAAAAAAATAATTTTAAGAAAGCCTGAAATTTTCAACCAATTATGATTATTAAGAACAAAAAAATGCCTAGACCTTTATCCCAAATCATGTTCTAGCCCGGATTTTTCTTGACTTTTCTTTTTCACATTTTATCTTTAAAAATGATATACGGAGAGCATGACTCAACTTCCTATTTATAGCAGTAAAGTATCCATCTGTGGTCATTCAAATACGTTTTAATAAGCAGGTCGTACGTAGGTCACAAAATTTGATAAAAAAAGTAAGTATGCAAATAATATTTTATAATAAATCAATTATTTGCAAGGTTCTTTTATGTGATCAAGACCATAGTAGCTAATTATAATAGTTGTATCATCCAGTTTGACAGATTTTGAATGAATCCACTTCAAGTACTCGTATAAGTAACCACATATTTTTTGAGCATTTGCCTTTAAACGTACGCCCAGCATACATTAGACAGTCGGAGCGCTACCAAGTACCAACAATTCGAAAGAGCAGAAGAAAAGATTATTCTTACAGTAAAACAGTCGGACGAACGAAACATTCACGACCAATAAAAGTTAACACCCCACGTTTTTGCTTCATGTCGACGTTAAACACGACGGCTGACATTACGGGGTTGCGTCAGTCATAATATGCACGATTTATGTTCTATCTGTTACGATATTGATTATAAAAGATTTGATAGCTTTGAGTCGCGTTATAAAGCTAATAAAGGCTAAACAACTAAGCTGTATAAGGCTATTAACACATTTTCTACAATCAGATGTAGTTACAAGAAAATTGCTTCGCTATTATTTCTAGGAAGACTTTCAACTCGGCTCAAAGGACGTAATTGGTATTGTTTTATAACAAAGTAACTCGGACCTCGTCTAAAGTGAGTCCAGGTTTTCAAAGAACCGAGATTCGATAAGGTAAATTATAAAATTACTCGTAGGTATAACGTCGTTACAATCGCGAATCGAAGGACCTTATAACTAGGTCATTATTATTCAATTACCTCAGTGAAAAGCTTCGGAATACATTCCGAGGGTCCTTTTGAAGATCCCAGTGAAACGATCAGCATGTTCAGCTGAGTGAATTAATCTTATGATCAAAGCTGGGTTAAATTGAGGATAGCTTTAAGTTCTTAGGGTGAGTTGGATACTTAAATTGATTAAAAAATGAATTAATAATGGATATGGAACTACGAACTTTCTAAATTTATATCGTATATATACCACATTTAGGACACAAAAATACACATAGGACATAATAATACAACATACTTTTTAGTCTGAACTCTAAAACAAACGATGCCCCCGCTCGAAAGGACTAAATAATTTCAAAGGACCAATCCGAAAACTGACAGAAATATAATATAAATTTCAACACTGTAGGTATTGCCACTTAACCCACATAATTGCTGTTCTCGCCCCACAGATCCTTAAACGTCAAACTTTGCCCAAACTACGAAATTGTGCCTCCAGTTTGTTTGGAAACTTAAGACTTAAATGGTTTTGCTTGGAAATTTGTCGAGAAAATTACAAAACAAATTGAACACTTGAACTAAGTACGTGATATTAAAGACATTCTTGTGTTCCACTTATTGTTTTATATTAAAAATTACAGAAGCTACGTAGTTACTAGGTCTAATCTTAATATTTAACTTGAAATGATTGCTCAAACTTTGACCCTTAAACTTAATTTTTCAATAATGTTTAACTCAAATCTCATGTTTAAAAATGAAGTGAAAGACTATAAAACGAAAAACGGAAAAAGCGGTCTTTTGAGTCCTTGAAAATTCTGTATTCAATCTGATACAGCCTCTTAGTATTCTAATAGCGAAAATGTTGGGAAAAAGTCACTAACATCACCTATTACCATTCCCTTTCCAAAGACTCAATGACCACCATTTATTTACATCAATCAACATCAAATGCCATAAAGTCGCCAAACACCGTATTATTTGTAAAGCATTTGAATGTTTTCGCTAGACGGACGTCCCCTAAATAAAACATGGAGGTTTTATTTAAAACATGAAAGCCTCGAGCTTTCGTTTGCACCAGTGCTAAATATAGAGGCGGTATTAAGTATTCTTTTTGTTTCTCGGCCGATGTCGGATTTGTTCTTTAAAACGGAGCGTTCTGGTTAGAATTTGGACATTTCAATTAAGGATTTAAGGAAAAAAAACCGGTGGAATAATCCCACGTTTATAAATTTCTTGATGAGCAGTTCTTATTTCGTCAGATAATTAGCAAATTTAGTGTAATTGGAATGTTCCATCAACATGAACATTTTCGAGAAACGGACTAATGCTTTCAGCGCCTTTACAGGCTTTCACGAGCTGTAGGTACTTCATATGATACATAAAAACAAGAAACAACAATTATCATCAAGCCTACGAATTGAGGTTCAGCTTGTTAATTGTAACACTTTGTTTAATGTTTGCCTGTATTTTCTGTAGGTAGCCGTATACGTAGAGCTATCTACCAGATTTTCATAATATAGCTTACCTATCTAACTTGTATGACCTATATTACGGCGTCATGTTGCCAATAATGCTTTTGTCTACTCTTCCGATTCGACCCCAACTCTAAAAACTAGTCACTTTAGGTAGAACAAATTAATGTGTGAATGTTATATTGATACAACAATCAATAACATCGAAATTGACGTACATTGATAACTTAATAGTCTCTTGACATCTTCTTTAGTAAACTTAACAGTCAATTGAGTGCTAAAGATAGTTTAATTAATCATAATCTGTCGCGTTGCCGTCTATAATAACCACATTAAGCGATTGATCACACTCCCTTGACGTGCAGACATGACCTTGCAGATCTATCATAGTCGTTAGGTTCAAGGCAAAGGGAATAGCATTTCTAAAGCTATTGAAGATCTACAACTCATTTCTTTTGCTACGCCTGACATTGACCCAGTGCAAGGTAAAGGCATTTTCGTATTGAGAACCGGAACGAACATTAATCACCATGCTTGCTCGTTGCGGCATTACAGACCATAATGAGAAGAGCTTGTGGCTCGGCAACAGCGGCGCGGATCGATCAATCAAGGTTAAGCTGCGGTTAGTCTGTAGATGGGTGCTCATTTATATCATAAAGACTCCTCCGTACCCCGTTAAGCTGATGGCCCTAGTTGTCATTTGTAAATCTTTGATAGTCTTTGCGAGTAGTCAGAAAACCAGAAAGACCGACAACCAAGTTGGATATGCACTCGTTCCATATAAAATACTGATATTCAGCTGCATCCGGTTAGACTGGAAGCCGACCCCAAGATAGGGGAAAAGCTAGGCAGATGAGATGATGAATGATGGACGGATATAAATCCAGGTTCAAGTTCAAGATAACACATGAAGTTGAAAACTGAAAACTCGCATTTAGCAGGGCTCCAAAATACAATCTATGCTTGAAAATCAGGTAGCTAAACTTCCGAGGCAAAAAATGTTAAAAAACTCCTCTTAAAAAAAATCTAACGTAACGATCCGGTCAGTGGTTCAGAAAATTGTATGCAAAGCGTAATGCATAGGCATGCCAACGTTTTCCCTGTCAAGATGAAACCCTGTGACCCATATACAGGGTTAGCCATATACTTCAGAGGAATATTTTGTCTGTTGCGAATTCTGAAGGGAATGTGGCGTTTGTTTTAACTCGAGGTACAATACAATGCTTTGAAGTAGTGGTTGTGATACGTGAGGATCTGTAGATGTGTGATTACAAATGCTGCAGATTGAAAAAGGCTACATTTAATTCTCTTCCTTTTCTTAATGTCATTGTTACTTTCATACTGAATGAGACGAAAAAGTTTTTCATAGGTTTACATATTTTAAACTTTACCCCTCGGATTTTGTAACAGTTCCAAAGTATTTAATTGACCCGAAAATATCAATTACATTTCCTACTACCAAATGAATAACTTTCCATCGAAGAACGTGCTCCGATTCACCGGTTCCGTAATACTCGATTACATCTCGATGTTATCTCTGGCCATACATTCGCTGATAAAACTGACCCTAAACAATGTCTAGTAGTTTATCGCTGGACAAGCATTGCGAAGATAGCGATGGCCAGCGAGTGAAAGTGATGGGCTGGGCATTGACCACAAAGACGAAAACCAACAACAAACTCTATCTACAACAAGAGAGAGTATACTTTTGGATGGTCCGACATTCGCGTGAGACCTTTCAGACGGTGATATCATATTAAATGTTATTGTATAACACCGTATAATGTGTGTGCCTTGGATACTCTTCGTGTTTGTCGACTGGCTCTCATAACATTTAATTTGCAGTAAAGCTAGCATGCCAAATGAAAGGTTTCTAACCGCATCTCTAATTAAAAATAAACAACTTGACTCGATAATCACGTCGAAAAGTGTAGAATGGAACGAATTTTGCACTTGTCTAAATACGTAATGATTACATCGGTGAGTGTAAATAGAAATGTATGATAATATTGACGTAACCAACTCGGAAGATAAAGAAGTATGTGACGTTTATATTTAGAACGTCTATGTTATCATGACAAAGAGAAACGGAATTGGGGATTTGGTTTTGAAGTATTTTACATGTCTGCTGTGCCGGACACAATGGGCGTGGAGAAATGACAGAGCAAACATACAGGAGGACAAAGGTGTGACAAGCGATCGCAAACAAGCCACTCGCCGACCCTAATGGATACATAAAGTCACGTCACGGGCCGAAGGCAGCCTTAAAATCTACTTCACATTGAGGTATTACAGCTGTTACGGGCCACCTTTTGACCTAGAGAACTGCGCGTGTTAATTTTTTACAATACCTATATGTTATTAGGTGAGGAGCTCGTGGCTAAGTAACAGCCGCACGGTTCGACAGATCAAAGGTTAAGCTGCGTTTGGCGCGGTCGGTCCGTGGATGAGTGACCATCTTTGTCATTGCGAGACTCTTCCATGCCTCGGAAAGCACGTTAAGCCGTTGGTCCCGATTGTCATTTGGAGATCTTTGACAGTCGTTACGGGTAGTCAGAAGCCAGAAAGTCGGACAACCAGTCTTCCCAAGGAGTACATTGTTACCCGGTAACTGGGTTGTGGAGGTCAGATAGGCAGTCGCTCCATGTAAAACACTGGTACTCAGCTGCATCCGGTTTAGACTGGAAGCCGACCCCAACATAGTTGGGAAAAGGCTAGGCAGATCATGATATAAGATTTATTAGATACGCAAAATTCCTTATTAATCCTCATTTCTGTTTTTCTATGCAGAAAACTGGCCAGCGTATGAATTTCAGACGGTACCATTCAAGCATTTAAACTAGACATATTCTATTTTAGATATCACGCTCATATTTACTAGGAGCTTAACATACGTGAATATAATTAAGTTATACCTACTGAAGCATTACAAATGTGAGTAAAGGCTTTGGTGTTCCATTATAAGAATTTCGTTTTTGCAACCCCTAAAGTAAACCAAGCGGTAATTTAGGGTCACACGCGCGATTTGGGACTACGGTTCTGATAAAAAGGGTAAGGTATCGCTCAGCATTGGAAATGTGTCCGATTGATGATGATGATAACTCTTTGTCGCATTAGGACCACAATGGCAATTTTGGTCCTTATATCCGAACGGTGTATTCCATTCTTGTAATGGTTTTATTAATACCAACGTTACCTTAATGATAGAAGATTGATAAATTAATAGAAAACAGATGAAATAAATACTTTGTCAACTGCTTTGTAATTCTATTTCTAGTCACCTTATCATAGTCAGATTTCAATATATGTATATATATATAACAGTTTTAATAAAGTACGATCTACGATTCTTTTTGGGACAAATGTTTTTAATTTTTTCCTTATTCTCCGTAACTCAACCACTCACCGTTGTGGTTTGGCATTTAACAGTTATCGTGGGAAACATTCAGAAGATGCTTCAATCAATCAATTTACTTTCACTATGAATGTACTCCACCCACCGCCACAATATTGAGCACCTGGTGCCAAAGCGAGACTTTTATATTAAGCGGATGATGCTTTTACTGAGAAATGCGTATCATCGCCGAGATTGAGAAGGTTTCCATTTTAGGAAACTCACTAATATAATAAATGCGAAAGTAAGTTTGTTTGTTATACTATCACGGTCAAACCAAGTATAAAATTTGGTACGAGACCCTGGAGATAGGTATAGGCTACTTTATAGTCATCTCGGTAAGCTGGTAAAACCGCTGGGAACATTAATTTCCGATAATCTAGCTTTTTCCCGCGGTTTCACCCGCATCCCGAAGCATCTACTTCACGCACCCGGGTAAAAAGTATCCTATACGTTAGTCCAGGTCATAAACTATCTGTGTACGGAATTTCTTCTTATTCCATTCAATAGTTTTTGCGTGAAAGAGTAACAAACATACATCTATACATTCTTACAAATTTTCGCGTTTATAATATTATTAGGATCATCCAAATTTCAGCTCAGACGGAGTATTAAATTCAGTATTACTGAATGATAATCAAGCATAGATCTTGTCTTTAGAGACAGTATTCGAGTAATTTGATTGGTTGAATCTAATATTTAGTAGTGTTTAGAGTTTTGAGACTGGTTCTGTAATACAGGTCTTAATCAATATATTATAAGATAATAATAACAGTCTGATCTCCGCGATTGTTGTATCATTTTCTATTTAGCATAATTTATTCAAGGCCGAAAAGTTTATAGTTGATGTTTTTATTTCTAGTTTTCTTTGTCCCGACATCTTGCTATCTTAATCATCATTGCAGATGATGTTGCTTGTGGTTTTTAGTATTTTTATGCCGTTTTCCATATCACAGCAAGTTTATAATCTTTCCTATAGATAGTCCTTGTTTCTTTTTAAAGCTATAAACAAAAAAATATATATTTAAAGTTTTTATTTAAATGAAGATTGTGTGATGAAAACATGACATCATCTAGTTTTCGATTGTAGCTTTGAGACATGTTTTTTTATCCTACTCATACATGGGAAAGTTTGTGAGAATATATGTATGTCTGTTTGTCCACCAAAATCTTAGCTAAATCGGCCCAGCATTTCCCAAGTTTTTGCGAGACTAACGAACATCAATTAATCTGTGTGTTGCTGGGGAGTTTGTTGCGCCACTTCTTCTTCCCAGCAAAAACACATAGGAAGTGGTGAAGGGCGGGAGTTTTGGGGGCTGTCTTTTGTAAATTTGACGTTCAAAAAGCTGATTTTCAGCCTAATTTGAATAAATGACTTTTGAATTTGAATTTCTAAGTCTCTAACTGATAATATTTCTGGCTTCCCCAGGCGGAATAACATCCTTCTCTCCAATGTTAAACAACTCAGTACATGTAATCATGTACAGTTACTACCTCCTATCTGCAGAGGGGAGCCCCAAGTTGAAGGCTACCCTTATCAAGTACAAGAAATGGCTCACTGTTATGCAAATGGTAAGTACCTTTATGGAATCCTTACTAATATTACGAATGCGAGAGCAATTCTGTTTGTTTTACACAGGTAAACTGGTGAACAGAAGTTGATAGCAGTTCGTATGGAGGTTGGAAACTGCAGGTAGCACAGGGGGTGGACAAACGCGTTGTTTTTTCCTTGTTCAATACAAAGGGTGGGGAAAATGTATTTATCCACCCCCCGTGCTAACATTATCCTATGTCCTATATAAGATATTGTTTATCCTGGTACATGCCTTAAGGTCTTAAAGGTCCTTTAGTGTAATCTTTTTATAGATGTGTCAATTTTGAAGCCGAAATATACTGCTAGAGTTTAAGTAATGATGGTAATCATAAAACAGGAGGTAAAATTTTATAACGCTTGATTTTATACTGGACCAGGAGGCCTACTCTAACTCACCGAAACGAAACTTCGAAACGACCGAGAAAAGACGATAACTCTTTTTTGGTGCTGTAAGGTGCGATCTGATGCTCTTTTCATAGAGGGATATACAATATACTATCCATACAACAATTGTTTGCACCTTGCCGCTCTAAAACCCACAAGAAAGGTTCGAAATTTTAATCGAATCTTTGTTTTCGTTGAGTTAGATTAGGCCCCCTGTTCTTATGATTAGGTAGGCTACTTCAGTTTTCTATTTTCACCTACTTTCCTATAATGGCTACTATTTGAATTCATACAGATGTGTCCGGAGGGATGACGGCTACCCAATTTCCCGCCAAATCGTTGGCAGAAATAGCAAGGTCAAACCGACAGCCGACACTTGGAGCACTGACTTTATCGAACATATTTAATAGCCTTCAATGTTCTAGCAAAATGCACTGGTTGTGAATATCAATGCAATTTAACTATGCCTACTTCATTTACAATAAGATTAGACAAAAGTCCAAACTCTTTACAGCTTATTCAACCGATTTTGAGTTCTATTCCGTGCAGATAAGGATGGTGTCGAAAGCAAAATAATGTTTAAACTAAACAATATGTTCTGCATTTGTTTTTTGTCATGTCACCTTAGCAATAGAACTCAAAATCGTTTGAACAAACATTAAATAGGGTGCATTTAAATTTCTAATCTTATTATAAATGGAGTATAAATAGAAAAAATAACTGATTTGGCAAAAAGGATGTTTGGCTTTTTTTTGGGATGGGAAATTATCGAATGACTCCTGCCACTGTGGGCAGGGGGCGAGCGAGAGTGTCGGACTCTTACTGCCTAAACAAACTAGGATAATTAGGATTCCTTCAAAAAAAAAGGTGAATGTGAAGGTATTTCTGTGTGTATCATTTGCACATCTAATATAGAATGATTGGAGTGCTAATTTGATGGGCACGTCAATTAAGTTGATTGTGTTGTACACCAGTTGTTTATTTGTACAAGCCCAGCTTGCCCTAAAACTATATTGCTCTTTGCAATTCAAAATAAACATGATAAAATAATAAAACAGTATGTTTACAGAAATTACTTAATAGCAATTAATTAAAGACATGAAATGCCTACAAAACATGAGTCCAGAGGCTTGCCCTATCGTGGCCTTGGCCTAAATCTGTCTGCATATTGTTTAGGCTACTAGCTACTACAATGTTTCAAATTAAAAGTAAATCCTGAACTAATCATTGTAATAGACAGCTATGTTGCTGGAATGTTTGTTCATCACTGTTCCCTTTTTCCAGTCATAACAGGAGGGTGTGAATTGATGAAACATTGATTTAAGGGTACCAAATTAAATTGACAATTTACAATAAACAATTTTCAAGTTTTGAGTTGAGTTTGGTCACACGCAACTATGCATGTCACTATTCAAAGGGCAATATTTTCTTTTCTATCATCTTAACAATTAAATTAATCGGCCTGTCATTGCCAATTGATATAATTATTTATATTATAATATAAATGCGAAAATGAGTTTGTTTGTTACACTTACACTGTATATAAGGGCTTAACCGATTAGGTTCAAACTTTGTATGAAGATAGAGGGGACCCTGGAGGCGGTTATAGTTTTTATCTATATAGATGCGTTACTTAGTTCCATCAGGGCTCGACGGAAACCTAAGAAACAGCTAGTACTAAATATTATTTTATCTTTACAGATCCAGTTTACAGTCATGTTAATATACTCCGCACAGGTATTCCTGCCGAGCTGCCCAGCACCGCTAGGCATTACCTTTTTATACTTTCCTAGCGTCATATTTGTATACTACATGTTTTACAATTTCTTTAGACAAAACTATTTGAAAGATAAGAAAGTAAATGAAAATAGTGTTGATAAAAACATTTAATGTTGTATTATAATTTAGATTAGATTGTCTTTGTCTTCTGTATATTTTCTTTAGGGATATTAATGAAAAATATATTAAAATTATTGAATTGAACAGAAACTTATTAGAGTTTGGAATTTGCTTTTACACATGACAGATGAGATGAGACTAGCGAAAGACCTCAAAAGATCGCCTCCCAACTATGTTAGAAGATGGCACCCTGTGATGAAAATGACATGCCAGGTATCGGCCACACACTGGTTTGGTCCCACAAGCCGCTGATAATATATTTCAAGCAATAAAAAGTTTGTTTTATATTTTTAAATATGAAAACCGGTACATGACAATGCTTCCTTTGTTACAGCTAGATAAAAATATCTCATATCATATTCACTCTGTATTAATGTACCTTATCAAATATATACCTATCAATTGTAACGTGAAACACAGTAAAGAAAGTATATACCTACCTAAAAGCCACAGATAGTACATTAATACTACAAACAGACTATGGGGTTAAAAAAAATATGAATCACAGAATAATTCTATGAAGCCTAAATATTAGTTTTTTGTTTTAAATCAAGAACAAATATGTGAATTTGTATTAATGAATAAATGACTGTCTGCCATATTAATAAAAAAATATTATGTATAATAAATAATTTATTTAAAGAACTTGTAATATGTTTTGAACTTGTAAAATGTTTTGTAGAATGATATATTATTACTTTACAACAGGCCTATCTACCATAGCATTTTATTGTTTAATTTCCAAAGTATTGTAAACTCTTTTGTATTATTTATCATAAAGAAGTCTTAGAATTCCCTTTATACCCACGGCCTCACCTTGGCACCTATGGTACACATAAACAACAAATGCTTAACCTTGACATTGGCCCTAGAGTTTTCAGCTTAAAAATTATTATTTTAGTCCTAAAATAAATTGCTCTGTTTACTTCAAGCGGATTTTATAGGTCACGGTATTGAGCAGAGTCCAATTTAATGTGTATTTTTATTCATAAAAACTTAATACTTCTGGGTGCAATAACTCGTAAGAAGGTTAAATCATGAATTAAAATTTCTTATGTATGACGACGGATATGAACATTTTAGACATATTTTCAAGGTAAGCAAACATATGTGTGAAAAATCCTTGTAGAAATCACATTTTAATACGACATAAAATCGGTAATACGGTTAGTATGAAACGTCACTTACCGTGTAATAGGAAAGCAGGCCAGCATTCTCGTCCAACACGAACCACCGGTACTGCCAACCCTTCACCACATTTGTCCATTTACTTAGAGAACCCTCCATTATGTTTACAATTCAAAAAATATAGCAAAATACATGAAAATAAATAAAGACTGTGAATTTTACACTGCGGTATGAACCTTCCACCATAAATAATCCATATGTTTGACAGTTTGAATCTATGTTGCCAGCTGTGAAAAATACAACTCGATTCTGAATTAAATCGATTTAATCGTTTGTATCGAATCGTTATGGAAAAACTATTTTTGTGTTTAATGAATTAGCTTATAATAAATCTTATCTTCAATGATTACTATGAATTATTGAGGCATACAGTGTAATTTTAAAGATTTTGATTGTTATAAGTTTCAATGATATTTGAATATAACTGTTACTGTGATGTAAGGAAAAAAAGAAATAAAAGCAAACTTTAATTGGCAGTTATTTTATATTGTACAACCATTATCACTTTTGTAAAAAAAACAATTACGACTACACGCAACAATCGCGTTGATTTTTAATTTAGTAATACTAATACTAGACTATTTACAAGGATCAGACACCATTTGGCATTTTACATATCAATGTCTCCTAAACGATCTGCCATGTTTCGTTTTACTGTAACCTGATGATATTGACACTTTGTTTGTATTTTCCTGATCTAAATTTAAGCCTGATAAGTCTACATATAATGGCACATTTTCAGAACCTTCAGCAGCCACGTCATCGCTTTTCTTGTCGAAATTTTCTGGAGTACCCTCTCCTTCAATGGCCAGTGACTCAATATCTTTGCTGAGAGAGTTATTTTCTGCAGCCTCAACGAATGCGTTTGATAGTTCACCATCGAGTTTGTTTACATTTCCTGAAGCAATGTCATACATGAAGATTTCCTTTTCACCCGTTGCATCGGTGTCGCTGAAAATAAAAAAGCATTATTATTATCAATCAGAAATATTGAAGAATACAGAAAGCAATATAATTATAAAATATATGCTGAAAATGACTATGTAAATGATCTTACCCAGTCACAAGCAAGACGACCGATTGTAAATCAGTGGCAGTTTTCTTTTCAACTTCCAGCCACTTTTTGAAGTTATCCTTTGTCGGTCGTTTAAGTAGTTCTTGTAAACTCTCACCAGCGACAAATTTAATTCCTTTCAAATTTTCTTCAGCCGCTCGCTCTGTCCTTGAATGGGATCCTAAGACTTCAGTCTCAACAGGAGCCAAAACAACTACGGAAGTAACTTTCCTTCCTTTCAGGACATCTGGTAGTGGGAACTGATTGCCACTTACTTTCAAAGGCAAGTATCTGTTATACCTTTTGTCATTCAGTGCTACAGGATCAACTTGTGTGGCATTTTCTTTAATATATTCACTTGCCAATTTCTGTCCTTCGGGAGTCTCAGGGTTAAAATGGACAACTTTCATTTCAACGGTTTGATCTTTTGATGGAGGAGCAACATAACTGGCAACATTTTCTGACGCAGCGAATTCTTGGTCATCTTCGATATCTTCATCAATTCTAGATTGAATAGAATCTCCGTTAGGCTTGACATAGACGGGTCTATTTTCACTAGAAGCAATTTGCTGACCACCGCCGGCACTGAAGAAGTTAGCTAACTGATCTGGAGGTAAGGAATCTAGTGAAGTGTCTCCTACTTTATCATAATCCAGTACACTGATGTCAGCATTATCCAAGATACCGGACGACAACAGCTGTTCACGAAGGTCATCCGGCACTTCATCCGGAAGTTCGATAGTGGGTTTCTTTTTCTTCTCTTCTGTTTTAGTCTCTTGGGCGGAAGATATTGAGTTCTGTGTGGAAGATACATATTTTGATGTTGTTGGCTTGATTTCCACTGTCCTGGAAGTCGATTGATAGTAAGGAGGAGATGACGTGCTTGTTGCAAACGTAGGGTGTGGCCGTGACCTTTCTTGGATGTATTGAGATCTCGGTGATGTAGCTTGAACTTGCTGCTGGTAAGCGCTTTGGTATTGTTGTTGCTGCTGTTGCTGCTGTTGATGTTGTGAATGTAATAGCTGGGCTTGTAGACGTTGGATTTCTTCTTGTTGCTTTTGTACGTTATGTGCTAACTGTAACCTAACTTGTTCTTGTTCCGCATCTAATTGTTGTTGCTGCTGCTGCAATTGTTGTTGTTGCTGTTGATGGTGTTGTTGTTCATGCTGTTGACGCTGTTGCTGTTCTTGCTGGTGACGCTGTTGTTGTTCTTGCTGGTGACGCTGTTGTTGTTCTTGTTGGTGACGCTGTTGCTGTTCTTGTTGGTGACGCTGTTGCTGTTCTTGTTGGTGACGCTGTTGTTGTTCTTGTTGGTGACGCTGTTGCTGTTCTTGTTGGTGATTCTGTTGTTGTTCTTGTTGCTGGCGTTGTTGTTGTTGATTATGCTGCTGTTGCCGTTGATGATACTGTTGCTGTTGTTGTTGACTAGGTGTTGGCGTTGGTTGACTAGGGCTAGACTCTCCAAGACCACTGAATGGTTGAGCTGTAGGTCCATTAACTGTAATATGTTGTTCATATTTAGATATAGCTGGGACTAATTCACCTCCATTTGGAATTAGGCCGCCAATGTTTTGTTCATGTTGATGGCTAAAAGGTCTTTCCGTTGATCCTTGAGGTTGGAATTGTGGCCTTTCCGATGGTGAGCCTTGGTGGAAAACATCGGGCGTTGGTGATGGTTGAGGATGGAAATTGTACAAAGGAGCAGAAGAAGGCGATGGAACAAACTGATTCTGAGGGGCAGGAGAGGGCGAGGCGGAGAGTGGAGCTGAGAATGAATGTTGTTGTTGGAATGGAATCTGAGGTGACGGTCTAGGCAATCCCTGGGGTCCTTGGTGGAAACTAAACTGTTGTTGTGGTTGAGAATGTAGGGAATGTTGGTGGAAAGGTGGGCGATTATCCTCAATAAGCGGTGGGGAAGGTTTCAAATTAAAGAATGGAGAAGCGCTAGGATTTATACTGATGGATGGTTTGTTGTGGGTTGTATCTGCGAACTGATGAGCTGGTCTTTGCTGAGGTAATTGTTGGTTAAGTGGAACAATAGGAGGCCGGCGATGCTCTTGGAATTGAGCTGGACTTGGGCTAGGACTTGGATGCGATAGAGAACCGAAAGATTGCAGGGGCCGGTTAGGCAATTGTTGCTGTTTTGGTGGGTCAACTTGTTCTGTAGTGATGGTGTGATAGTTTTCTTGCAAATATTTGGGATCATCAAAATAGGGCTTAGGCTGAGATGGGAAAGGTCTCTGTGGTCCGGGATGGAAGCTTGTTCTTGGGGGTCCATTAAACTGGGGCCTTGTGGCAAAGGAAGGTGGGCTGTTTATGCGCGAATGGAAACTAGGTCCGTTGTTAGCTCTGGGAAATGAGGCGGTAGGGAAAGCTGTAACTGGGCTAGCAACAGTTGGGCTACCAAAATGTGTAACGGGGCCAATAGGACCATTAGAGAACGCCGCGTTAAAAGTGGAAGTTGGTCCAAACGGAATTCTCGGTGTTTGGGGCTGTTGCTGAGGTCTGAATGGAGACACGGAAGGTCCTTGTCTTGGCAGCTGTTGTTCGTTAGGAATTTCATGAGGCTGGAATTGGATTCGGCTTTGAGCTTGCGGGGGACCAGACCTGAAGAATTGGGACTGTTGCTGGTGCTGATGCTGATGTTGAATGAAGGGTGGTCTAGTACTAGATTCAGCGAACTGTGGCTTAGGTGACGCTGATCGCTCTAATTGGGGATGAGTTTGATGAATTTGATGACTGTAATGACTTTGTTGAGTGGGTTGTGGCGGTGAATTGGGGAATGCAATAGCTGGCTTTGGCGCAGTCTCTTCATGATGCTCAGTGTGGCTATTTCCTTCTCGCCTGTCACTATAATGACGGCCTTCATTGCCAAAAGTAACTTTAACACTGCTGTCACTATGATATACTTCTGATTCTGGCTTAATAATGGCTCTTAAAGTAGTAGTTCTGGCAGGTACGTAAGGTTCGGGGGTCACAGTAACATATTCATCTTCATGATGTTCGTCTTCTTCGTTAGTAGGAGGTGTAATAGCAGGAATAGGTTTCTCATAAACAACTTTGTCTTTGGAGTGAGGGTCTTTACTGTATTTTACGTAGAAAACATGCACGGGCTCTTTCTTTTTCTTCTGAACTGGTGGAGGAGGGGGTGCTGGTAACGTCTCATTGGATTCTTTGATAATGATTTCAATAATTGGTTCAGGTTCTTCGTAGTAATGAGGATGCTGACTGTACAGAGGGGCAGTTGGCAAAGTACCAAATGGAGGTCCGTAGTTTTCGGCGGATTGTTCATCCACGTTCAAAATTTTCGACTGAGCATAAATTTCGTTTTTGTTTACAACGGTTTCTTCTAAGTTGTCTTGGTTAGGGTCATACAGTGGATCTTTTTGGGAATACTGTACAACTGGCTCCATCTGAACTGCGTAGGGTGGCAGCTTTCCTTTCGTTTGGCCATGAGAAACACGTCGGTTGTTCGACAGGGCTCTATAATGTTGAACTCTTGAGTGCGGGAGTATGAGAGAGTATTGCAAGTTTTCATGGGTTCGTATGCTGTCTAATTGTCGTTTCGGTTTCGTTTTTGCCGTTGAATTCTTGGCCGATGCTATGCTGAGCACAGCCAGGGCTGTGACCTGAAACAAGATAAATACAAACATTAATCGATTTTGTAATCGAATATTTTATCGATAGGAATGATTTTTTACACGGGCAAGTTTTAGTTACAAAATAGCGAGTAATGGTATTACTCGCTATTTTCTTGAAGTACATACAGCTAAAAGAAAATAGGTAGGTACTGTCAGCAAAAACCTGTTCATGGCAAAAAAAAATATTTAGTTTGTTTGTTATCAATAATTTTCCACCTAGATGTCTAAAAGTAATACCTAATATAAGGGGTGAACCTTTATAACTTGTTACCTACAGGAAAGCTTTACTATTTTATTGCTAGGTGTTGAAAGAAGACTTGTTAAATCAGTTAAATAAACAATAACAAACAAAACCCATTGTTTGTCGAAACGTCTGTGTCCGACACCCACAACATAGTGTTGTACACACCATACATAGAGTGAATAGAAGCGATTTCATGGTGAATCTTAGTGGTACATCAATGTTTGGGTACACTTTTATTTGTTTACGTTTGTAGGTATTTCAATCTCAGACAATGGTTTATCTTTGAATACTTACCGTTTGAACTATCTCTCACCTACACTAATCATAATATTAACATAGATTTGTTACTCGGAGACAGTGTAGGTAGGTACTTGGATCTAATCTTTCTCAGAATGGGATGAGCAGTTATTTTTTTATTTCTGCTAAATAATAAAAATAGGTAGATGTTAGATCGTTTGAAGAAATCGATACTAATGTTTTTAGTAAAACCTACGTAGGTACTTCAAAATTATTATAAACTAGCTTCTGCCAGCGACTTCGTCCGCGTGGAATAGTGGTGCTCCGCTCCTATTGATTTTAGCGTGATGATATATAGCCTATAGCCTTCCTCAATAAATAGGCTATCTAACACTAAAATAACTTTTCAAATCGGACCAGTAGTTGCTGAGATTAGCGCGTTCAAACAAACAAACTCTTCAGCTTTATTATATAAGTACAGATTAAACTTATTAGTACCTACTACTACCTACTATTACCTACTACTACCTACTACTACCTACCTAGTTACGCATATTAATATAGTGAATTATATATCGATTTCCGCCAATCAATCTTTAGAAAGTAAAAGTGGTCCAATTAAGCTATAAACAGAGACTCATGTTTGATGATTCACGAAGCACCTAGTGTTTTAGGCAGGTACTTGCGTACTTACACGTCATACTGGCTTTTGACTACAGCATCGCTCAAGCTTAAATACACTAGAATGACACTAGACAAAGAAAGCAAGTGCAATCCTACTAATATTATAAATAAAAAAGTTTGGTGAGGATGTACGTATGTTTCTCTTTCACTCAAAAACTACCGAACTGATTTAGATGAAATTTCGTACACACATAGTTTACAACCTGGATTAACACACAGGATAATTTTAATCTGGGTGCGCGAGTGGTGTCTTCAAGGATGCGGGTAAAACCACGGGAAACAGCTAGTACAAAATATTCATACACATCATTATTACGAGGAAGGTGAGTAAGCACAAACACACACACACTCACACAAGCACATACAACAGTAACGATGGGGAAAGTGTTTTGATGTGAAAAGGCTCGTGTTTGCCCACTTTGGAGCCACCGACTGCGTGGATAGCACGTGCGGAAGCGATTTGCGTGATGTCAACGCACTTTGAAGGTACAATAGAAATCTATTTACTAAGTGTAAGTTGACGACAAAATTCCGAGAGGTAAATACTTCTGTAATCTATAAGTAGGTACTACTATCAATATCTACACATGAATTTACTAATAAGTAGGTTTATCCGCATTGTGCAAGCGTGGTGATTATGCTCATGCCTTCTCAGTATGAGAAACAGCCTTTACCCATCAGTGGGATAGTAGAAATGGATGATGATGATCATGACGATATTAGGCTAAATAGTTCCAACTTGTCCTTGTTTAAGATTTGAAAACGCGAGCAATTTTTGGGCTTACGGACCAGATTTGAAAAATTCTTTTAGATTTTCTAATTCCTTGGAAAGGTTATACCTAGAATAACATCAAGCTACACGTAAATAAAATTGGTACCTACATACAAGACAAAAGTTGTACGAGGAAACACAAAGTGTTCCACCACAATCTTGTTCAACTAAGTGAGAAGTTAGTTGGGGCTCAACAAAACACTCGGAAAGTATGAAGATTCCTGTAAGTGATAGAATTTTTAGTTTCTATGTAAAGCCAAATATAAGGTCTAAGGATAATTTCAATTATTCAGACAAGTTAACACGAATAGATAGATAGAATAAAAATATGTTAATGGTTGAATCAAATTGTCAGATTTTTTTTGAGAACTATTATTCGGTTTAATATAACTCATATCATGGGTTTTGTTTCAGAACAGATGCTGTTTTTTTATTAAGTTTGAACTATCATTTAGGCTATTTATTATATATTACAACTATTTTATTTAGACCCACCAAAACCTTAGGTACTCATCCATCAGGACAAAGGACCACTAACATGATAGGTCTACATCTCTTTTAAAACAAATTTGAAAAACGCTTATCGCCTCCTCTTGAGACAGATAGCCTCAAGGAAATTTCGTTGGCTGACCAGTCGGTCGACATTCCAACAAAATAAAAAGTATACCACGAAAAGGCTGAGTACACTTTTGATTCCGACACTCCCCTCAATGGAACTCCAAAAGTATTTTTTTTTATTGCATAGAGACGTGAAATTAAGGTGTGATGTAAGATTGATGGTAGGATACATTTTTGACAAATGTCTGGTTTCTTACATCTCAGATTATGTGAGCTGTCTAGAATCTTCAGTTTATTTAAGTGAGAGTGATAAGCAGCAAATATGAGTGTTGTAATCGTTGCTGTTTTCAGCATTATCAACTTTATGCTTGCACTTAAATATCTTTTAAATATTGATCCACTAGCAAAAAAAAGTGCCAGCTAAATAAAAACCTATTATTTATTATAATGACACCTATTGCATGCAAATATAATGTAAATTTAAACCACCAGAAAGATTTGATGTAACTAGTAGAAATATTACAGTAATTCTGTTGCAAAGATAGCAATTGAGATTGTGTGAATCACTCACTTAGCATCGGAATTCTCGTGAAAAAAATATAGCTAATGCACGTTACAAAATGCATTTTTTTGTGCTTGCAACACAACGTTATGCACGGTGTTGCCAAATTCAAAAAAGTAAAAGTTGCCGTTTAGGTCATACTCGCGATCATCACAGGCCAAAAGTGGAATAATGGACGTTTATATTTCTTATAGCGTGGGCTCTGAAAATACTTGCAAAATTCAGATAAACAGAGAGCGAATGTAGGTCTTTGTATAGTATTAAATGTCCTTTTGAAAGCAGCAACAGTCAACATACGAACAATTTCATCACATCATGTCACACTTTGGCTATAATTAAACTGGTGTACACAATTATACGACCAAATCTTTATATATGTGATCTTAATGACCTAAACCTACTTACATTATTATTAAAACATTATTGGCAAATATCTAAAAACCATTTAATAATAAAATACTTAGATTTAAATTATTTAGACTTACATTAATTTACTATTATACCATTACCTATTTGTGATGATGAAAACTAAATAAATAAGAATAGGATCCTAGTTGCATTTTAACCTGACTACTGTAAACATAAAAGACGGGTTATAAATCTCACTTGAGGTTTCATACCTACATCACAATCTGATTTCGACAATATTCTAGACGAGAAGAACTGCAAATAAATAGAGAAGAAAACCTCTACAGAATATGTTAAGACTAGCTAATTCCCGCAGTTTCACCCACATCCCGAGGGAACTACTTCGCACACCTGAATAAAAAGTATTCCATGTGTTAATCCAGGTTCTAAGCTACATGTGCACCGAATTTCATCCAAATCCATTCAGTAGTTTTTGCATGAAAGATTAACAAAAACACACGTCCTCACAAACTCGCATTTATAGGATTACAAACATGAGCCTAAGAAAGTACGTTTCACCGTTCCTTTGTGTATAATTGCCGTGTTTAACCTTTACGTCTGTGGTGCGTTTGCGCAATAAATCTGACCACTCTCTTGAGCTTTGCATCATTTTACCGTACCTATTATTTTAATGTTTTCCCATACTGTTCTGTTATTTAGCGCCTTGAGAACTATTTGCGACATCTTGCTACACTAAGTTTGAACTTAATTGAGTGAGAACGTGACAATTGTTCGTTTCCTCTTTTAAAAACTTATTGTTTTATGAACATGCTGGCCAGACATAACTCATAGCAAGTATGCCGCCTTAATTAAATGTTACCACTATAGTTTTATTTATTTCGTATAATACGTTCTTCTCTGTAATAATTAATAGGTCTATCTAAGTAACGTTAATTAGGGGTCTGTTCCAATAGGAATCCTTATGGTTCAACTTTGTGTGCCTGTTTAAATATAAACTTTCGACTCTGTAGAATGTGTTTGGACCTTATGTCAGTTAGGCTTAAAGAATATATCGCACAGGATGCCATAATAGGCACGTAAAGTAAGTACTTAGATGCCTTAACTGTAAGCAGATTAACATAAGCAAGTTAGCTGTTTGAAGGCCTTTGAACAGCTGAATCTCATTAATCTGACAGATCCAAGCAGATTTATTTCCACAGCTGCTCGACCGATGATCTAGTTAGTAGCAGTCATTTTCAGGTCTTGTAAATTACATTAAGTTTTGTTTAATAAAGAACTTATGACACCTTTATGCTTTGATGTCGCGGATTAAAAGAATAACAATTGAAGTTGTAAGTAATTGCCGATCTTACGGATCAAAAGGCTGACAGAGGGAGTATACTAGATACTTTAAAAAAAAAAATCATTATTTTTTGGGGAAAATTACACAATGTGAATAATAAAAGAAATTACACTCCACGTTGGGAATGTAATATTTATAACGCTGTCTACTTAACACATATCTATGATTTGATACTATCAATCTGGCAACCAACAGTCTGACTATCGAATTTACGTAATCGTTAACCTCGAGTAACTCCACTAAGCAAATATGAGTAATAATGAAAGTCTTAGGATGCTGTATGTACATTGCACTCGACCTACAAAATATGTAGTAAGCTTTGCATATTTCTTTGAGAGAAAAGTAAAGCTGAGCACGCTTAAAACTTTTAAGTAGATTAAAATTTTCCTTATTAATAATTGGTATTTCAAACCAAAGCAGGCTCGTTCTAGAGGATCACTTTTTAAGAGCCTATTATATGGTAAAAAAAAATGCTATTCGTAATTATTTTCACAACATGTTATAATCTAGTAACATTAATCTGTTAATTGGATGCGGATCAAAGGACCAACATTGTGTACTAGAATTAAGCAAGATCTTTCTTCAATATCTAAGTGACATAATCTTAAAGTAGGTTTTTTTTGGTTGGTACGTATGATCTATGTAACAATAAACACCTACAATCTCAAAAGACCAGATTGCAACGCAAAACATGAAATCAACTTTTCTTTTATGGAATGAACAGAATTACGTAATATCATTAAGTGCATGAATTGCGCCCGCGCATCACATCTACTTCATATTAGAGCGCCAGTCATTAGGTTACACACGTAATCACAACTGGCCCATATTGGATTGCTCAGTAAAATGACGAGGCAATTTACTACATAGTTATGTGCAGGGTTACCATTTGACAGCTAAGTTTACAAACTTATATTTCTTTCAACTTATAGACTGGTGATCAGGCAAAAATTATACTTTTAAGAATTTGCTGTAAAATAAACTCATTTAAATAAATTGCAGAATATTTTTAGGCTCTCAAATTATTGAACTGTTCCTGGAAAATTTTTAGGTTAAGCTATATTAGCAAGAGCACCAGCAAGCAACTAACTTAAAACCTTGCTGTGAATGAAAAGAGGCATTTAATCGGAATGTATTAAGTTCTAAAAGGTTATAAGACGTCTTGGTCGTTATTTAGGCATTTATTTATGCTTGGATTTTAATCTGTATGTCACTGTGATGGTGTGTCGAAACCCTTGTGCCGGAGTGAGAACATTTAGACTCATTTATCGATTAGGTATGCTCCGGTTGATTTTCAACGAGTATTTGTCACGGTCCTTCAGGTCAGAGGTTAATGGATTATTGATGATTATTTCAATTTCGTGACTTTAATGAACAGCACGCTATTAGGACAATCGTAAACACATGTGCTGGGAGATGGTATACAAGAAATAAGTACCTAATAGGTGAAACTTTTACAGATTACAGGGGATGAGTTTAAGAACTTAATTTTAGGTGAAGTTATTTTGTTTTATTTACAACTTTTATACTATCTAAAAATAATAAAAAATGCAGTTAATCGTAAAAATAACTGTCAGCGGGAATATTCTATGGCGGGAATCGTGTCCAAAAAAGGCTGGCTGCATTGCCACGTTAGATGGCAATGCTTTTTTCTTTTTCCTTTTTCAATTATTTTTTGCGTCATCTACAGAAGTCATAGATGCGCATAAGCATTGTGTAACGATACGTACTTTGTATAAACTTTTGAAATTGAAAAGCATCCGCCATTTCTGAGAGCAGTTACTTGCTAGTGACGAAACTTCGAGTTTCAGTTGTTTTTACGATAAATGTAATGTGTTCCATGTTGTGAAATTATGTCAATACGTACCGATGTTATTTTGTAATCCATTGCGATTTTAATGTTTAATTAATGATAAAAAATAATTAAGGAATGTTCTTGTTTAAGGCGTGGGTAAAAAGAACTGTTACAAAATAGTTTTTTTTTATTGTTTATGTTGGTATAACATTTTATAATGAGAGTAACTCTGTCTGTCTGCTTTTCTTTTTGTCTGTCTGTTACGCTTTCACGGCAAAACGGCTCGATTGATATAGATCAAATTAAGCATGGAGATAAATTGAAGCCTGAGGAAGACGTAGGAGCGTTTTTATCCAGATGTGTTAGGTAGGGTGATACCGCTAGTAGTAGTAAGAGACAAACTAAACACTCCATCAATCAATATACATACATAATATTATATCGAGACTAAGCCACTACATCTTATAAACCTCCACCATTTCCTCAATATAACCTGTCATATTATTCTAATAAATGATATCAAATCTATCTACTTTCCTAAACATCATCATAACGTAACTATCATTTTAGTAATGTCTTCCTAGCCGACCACTAATCGTAGTTTGTACTGTTCGGACGACTACTCGTTACGTTAAGGTGCGTATACACTTGCGTGCAAGTCTTGCGTGTTTGACATAAACTCACGCATTTTTCACACGCAAGTCATTTGTGACTTTTGAGCATGTGTGAGTGTGTTATGATCGTAGTTCTATTATTGGACTATAAAAGCGATCAATGCATATTCACCAAGCTATGTCTTTTGATTGGGTTGTTGAACACAGCATCTGTCGTGAAGATTATTTTGCTTTCTGATTGTTTCTAGCAGACAGAAAAGTAAATATAAATAGTGTCTATTGGTTTTCATATTCCTACTTCTCCGCTGTTTTGGCCTGATTAATTTTAAGACTGTTCTAAGACTTTTAAATCATTTCTCTAGGACTACTCGAGCTTCATAGCTTTGAATGCATTTCTGGTGATCACCATTTTGAATTCTAGCTCACAACAGTGTCAGTGGTTGCGAATACTATGTTAATAAGAAAAAAGGAATTATTGGCTAATTTTGAGACTTTTCACACAGTACCCAATTAAGATAAAAGATTTTGGAAATTTCTTGCACCATTTAGCCAAGCCTTAAATGCAAGAGGCGAAATGTGGCGGCGAGAACTCTTATTTGTTTGCCTATGTAAAACCCACCTTACTATGACATGAAACCTGGCATTTGCTGCAATTCGCCAGGCCGTGGGAATGGGAGGGGCCGGGAAAAATGTGGCAAACATAATTGTGGCGAGCTGATCTTGTTTACACGGGATTGTAGGGAAGCGGGTTAGTTCAGCACTGGTTACAAGTCATTAATTGTTGATTACTGAGTGCATATAGATGGGAAGTAATCTTGTTTCCTTAGATTCTGTGTAAGTTTCTTTGTGGGAAATTTTGAAGTTTTATTAAAGAAAAGATACATTACTTTCATGACAGTCACTGAGCTAAAATTGAGCATAGTTTGTGGCTTTAAAAGTGCAATTAGGGTCAAGCGTTTATTGGGAGAAAAGTACATAATATTCAAATTGATAATAGAATTTATATTTTATGTCAAAGGAAATTAACATCGTAATGTCTATAAGATGTCCAAACATGGATTGCTGAGGATCAGAAAGTGGTATCGTTTATTCGGGCTGGTGGTAGCTTGATTGGAAAACTAAATAATTATGGTTATTATTATAACTAACATAGTAGGATAAGTTTATTGAGCTGTTCAGATTAACAAACTTCAGAGGAAACATCAGCCAAACGTCATAGCTTTCATTAAAATCATAAGAAAAAGCAACTCAAGATTCAAATCTCTCTGCAAAACGATTATTCAAACCTAATTAAGATTATAATCAGACTGTGAGACAGTTTAGTTCAAAACTTACAAAAAACCGTCGTAATATCGGCCACAATGACACAATGGCGTGTTCACTAGGAACTGTTTTACACTTGCATCAATTCATTGTTTTAAAAGATGGTAGCTTCCTTTCTTTTTGTTTTATTTCGATGGTAAAATGTGTTACAATTGCTGTTTAGACCTGTTGTTTCCGTTTTATAATCATTTGAATAGGGATGTTGATTTGATCTAAATTTTTCTTTGTTTTATAAGTTTTAGTATTTTTTGCCTTAGAAAAAAAATCTTCTTATCTTGAAGTCAAATCGTGACTAGTTGCTAGGGTTGATATAGTGATTTGCTTAGTAAAAACTGTGTGTGGCTACACAGAACTACATGTGCAATAAAACCGAACGTTTTGTTTTTTATATAACATTAAATTAATAATTTAGTTTATCTAAATAAAAATACAAAGAAACTACAAAGAAATATCATAGATCAATGATCACAATTCATTTACATATGCATGTTACTACGTTTTCATCCTCAACCCATTTGACAGCAACATAGCCATTGATATTTTTCTAACAAATGAAAAGAAACATAACGTCCAAACACTGCCAGACACAATATAAACCGCCTACGCTGTTTTCTTTGACAAAAACAACACGACCTTTTTGAAATAATTTCGGAAAAGTATCATATTTAGGGTCTTTATTCTAACATCAAAGGATTCTAAAGGTCAGCTGTTCAGTGTCAATGCACTATGGCCGTGTAATAAGAGCGCCGCGTATGATTCCATCGCCTTTGACTATGGTCACGGTAATTTTGACGCCCACTACTTTCGGTGGAGCAAGTGACAGGCGGAGAGCGGTGTAGAATTTATATATAGTAGTGGTAACCAGAAAGAAAATTTGACACTTTTCAATTAAATTAAGTTTGAAATGACATTGTGTACTTATACAAATTATAGCTCAAGATTTCATAGGCCTCAAACCCTGGCTCTTTGGGGAGTTAACTGTGAAACATATGACGATTATATTGATGACTGATGTATTATAATTCTCTGACATAAAGGAGATTTAAAGAGGGTTATATATTTTTTACAGATGACTCGGTATCTAAAATTGTATACTTCCTATATAGTCACAATTTCATATTGAATAATAAGTGCATATGTAACGTCCATTGTCTTTCGCATTAACATCATTGTATTTTCATTTCATATTTTACGAACATTTTCAAATCGAACGATAATTTCATAAGTCACAAAAATGAAAGTGAAGTTTATGCTCTTGATATATGCATGGTGTTTTGTATGGGCATTTGAAAGTGATGGGCGTGATGGACAAGGTTGATTCTGACATGCCATAGAAAAGAAACAGATGGTTGATACAGGTGATTTCTAGTTCATTCTTTGACTTTTTTGACGCTAGCGGCATTTGATAGTAAGCACAGATAAGATCTATTATGGTGAAGATGTTGTGAAGTTATGAGTTCTTCCCGAAGAGAGAGAGAGAGTTTAAGCATTCCTAGTTTAGAATCTTATATTTGACGGGAATGTGTTTTGCCTTTATAGCTATCACCCAATGACGAAATTCACGAATGGGCCTTAGACTTACGTACATAAAAAGAAAGCTTGGAAACAAAATAGAATTTCCTAAAACTACATGTCATGTTTTTTTAAGATATCATTTTATCATATGAATAAATATATCTCTTTGATACCCTTGAACATAGAAGCAAATCAAAACAAAACACAAGGCCAAGAAATTAAAATACCCAGATAATTGAAATAAAATAATTATTCCAACACAATCATTTCATTCAATATATTTTCCACGTCAAACAATTGAACGTCAAGAAATAAAATGATTGAATGATATTACATCAATAGATTGACGTTTGATTGACGTTATGACGTGTTAATCGCGCGTCGTAGAGGGACCGTGACGGCGTGACGTATCATTACGTCACCGAGACGAAAGTGTGGGTAATTATTGTAATTACTTTCTTTTTATTAACGTTACTGTTGTGTGGGACGTAAATGCTGTGAATAAACATTAAAACGTAAATATTATTGTGATAATAGAGTTTAATTGCCGGATTTTAATAATATGGTGTTGATTCTACGAAGCTAGAATATGTTCGATAATTTTAATTTGATGAAAGTTACCTATGAAAAATATAAATCAAAAGCTTGGGCCAATAACATGGATAAAGAGACACAATTATTTTGTTTTCCAATTGCTCAATTATTAATGCCTTCAGGATTTTTACTGGGATAACGTAACAAACTCACATTTACATTTATAATACTAGCTGATGACTGCGGTAACACCTGCGTTCCGAGGGAACTACTTAACGGACCCGGATAAATAGAAGGCTATAATCTTCTCCAGGGTCTCTTCTATCTCCGAACCAAATTTCATCCAAATTGGTCCAGCCGTTCATGCGTGATGCCGTGACCAAGGGAAATAGGGATTCATTTTTATATTTATAGATACATAGATTAGTAAGGATTCTTGATGCACCTCACTCTTTGGCAAAGTAAACGGTAGAGGTATTAAGTTTACTTAACAATGAGAATCTTTCTTTAAACACTACCAAATTATACAATACCAGTCTGAGAAAAGTACAAGCCTGACCGTTATTGTTATAAAAGATCTAACTAACTAACGCTAACACAAATTGCACAATAATTAGTCTATAATATTAATTGCCTCTTTCACTTTCTTCTTATTACAGCAATTAATTATAATCTATGACATCGGCCATTATTGTTCTTGCAACCCACGAAGTGTCAAGACCACATCGTCTTGTTTTACATACATCTCTCTTTTTATTTGAATAAAATTATACACTTTAACAACAAAAAAGTAATGTACATCGAACATAATGGTATCATCTGACAGTATCTTAAGAATAATGACATCATTTAGTTACCACACTTTAGCAGTTACATAGATACATTTGCATACGTTGCCACAGTAAAAAAACAAGTGAATTTCAAATCGGTGTTGCCAACAATAAACATTCTATCTTCATCGTGAGAATAAAAAATAAACAATAGATCCGATTACCTCACTTTTCGTTGATACACTTTCATTTATGTGTGTTTCTTATGTAAAAGACATAAGGTTCAAATTAGTGAATCAGCTTGTTATGGGATATTTTAATAAGAATATTATGGTAAATACATTTCACTTATAGGTGTTATGCAAATGTATTGGAATATCGCTCGCATCATGTAAAATCAGCATCTAGATATGTGTTACATACCAATATATCAGGCCAATTAATAAATAGAAATTACTTATTTTTATATTCCATCTACCGCTTCGCCATACCGCATAATAAATTAATGGTACAGTGACACGAGTCAACGACAACTAGATCCCGCTATCGATAATGTCAACTCAAACAGGACATCTAGACTTTGACTTGTCGATATAGATAGACTACTAGATCTGGACAGATTGACATGGACAACAAGACCTGGATCCCTCGGCATAGACACCTATACCTGGATACCTTAAATTGTATAACTCAACTATAATTTATCAAGGATGGTTTTAACTCGCAAATACAGAGGTTCAACGTAGTAAAAGCTATACTACTAATAATATAAATGTGAAAGATTGTGAGAATGTATGTTTCTTACTCTGTCACGTAATAGCCTAGCCCTAGTGTCAGATATTTTTCATGGAATTGTAACAGTTACTGCGAGCTATCAAGATAGCAGCCGGAGACGACGCCGGGGATGCGGGATGTTCGAAAGAGTTCCCGCGCACCCGGTATATAAAGGGCTGAGGAGGGACATGGATGGGTTTTAGTCAGTAAGAGTCGTACACTCCCTTCCGCCCATCCGCGGCGGGAGGAGTCTTTTGATGATTTTCCATCCGATAACTTGGGTAAAGTCCTCTTCTCATACAGAGTAGGCATAAGCATTGATCACCACGCTTGCTCAAGGCGGATTGGGGATTTCGGACTTTTAAGTCAAGGTTTCGTCACGATGCTTATCCTTCACCGTTAGTCAGTGACGTCTAAGATATCCTTAGAATGTACTTACGACTTCAGAAAAGTCACATTGGTATCTCGTTTCGAACCCTCACACTCTTACACGAGAGGCAGATGCCTTAACCACTAGACCACCACTTACAGACACCAGACAGTGATATCGTACATTAAAACACTTCTAAAATTAGACTGACGTGTTGATGGTCGTGATTCGATTTAAATGCTCGCGTAGCTAGATCAACAACAACCAGTCTTTGACTGCTAACCTACTGCCAATAGAGTCAGCACATTAGGCCTACGTGACTGCAGACATTAACACTGCGGGTGCCACAGTTTGCATAGTAATCGACCACTTTAGGTGATAGAACATCGTTTAAATGTAAGATGGTCTCTAGAACTTTCTTTGAAAAATCAGCGTGTTTGATTTTCCTTGCTTTTCCGAAAATGCAATTGGAATTATTAATGAAATGCTTTCACATCGGTTCAGTCATTTTCTTATACTATAAATATCTCTAATTTGAAAACCTCTTTGTAAGAGATCTTTAAATTATTTTTGCTTTTTTGCATTCAATTTATAAAAAGATGGACTATGATCCGATTATCTTTAATATTAAAAATGGCAATGTGAGTTTGTTTGTTTGTTACTCTTGCACGTTGGGTATGGAGATAGATGGGACCTTGGAGACGAAACTGTAAAGACATTTTTAACTATTAAATACGTAAAAGTCAGAACCCTCCTTTTTGCTTCGCCGTAGTCGAGTAAAAACTCCTTTACGAACCAATTCACGTTTCGGCAGCGTATCTACTCCACAAAGATCAAGTTCACGACACTTTCTCCACAAGTATGGGAGGCTCCATGTTTTATTTATCAATACGGTGCGGTAATGAGCCCCTACGCATTCACCGGTCGTAAGTACACACATCCGCGACAGGACTAGGTCCTATTGCTAGCGGAGAGCGGTAACGGCTTATATAGAAACTGGCAAACGTCTTACATGAACATATTTTGGGCTAAAGTCCTGACTAATATAATGTTACTAATCGTTTCCCGCAGTTTTATGTGAGTTTCGAGGTAACTCCTTAACACACCCTGATAAAAAGTATAACCGTAAGCCTATAACCATCTCCATGGTCCTATCTATCTCCGTACCAAATTTCATCCAAAGCAGTTTAGCCGTTTTGGCGTGAAAGCGTAACAAACAAACAAAGGAAAAAACAATCTCACTTTCGCATTTACAAAATAAGATAGAATAGGATTAGGAAGTTAGGATGTAACTCTGTCTGATATGCTTTTATGATAAACTGAACTGATTTAGATGAAATTTAATAAAGAAGAAAGAAAGAAAGGAAAGGTGGAAAGTTATTGGATTTTTACCATCCCGGTTTATATTAATTATGATGGGATAAACAGTACACAGTTATGATTATTAATCATTTAGATTATGTTATCATTTTAACAGTAGCACAAACTTTCCGCTCGTGTTATAACCTCGCCTACACGTTGCGATTGTTAAAATCAGGTTTCGTTAAGATAAATGGTTGTTTGGGCTCACTCTCGTTTCATTTGACAATTCAATTTTACTCTCTCCTAGACAGACAACGAAATATCATTTCCTATTTCGCATACTGTCTCGTTTGTATTTACATAAACTAGATCCGCTCTTCCTTGTGTTAGGTAACGTTATAGACATACTAAATATACCTGATTTTACTCGAACATAATGTTTGAGTACAGTCCTTTCAAATATTATGAGCTGGTTGTACAAAAAATATGAGGTTAGTTACACGTGAAACGAAAGAACTGACATTTAAGATCTGTCAAAATAGAGGATAACATTTTATTGTTTTGCTATTATTTTATGTTTTTTGTCTTACTATTTATAATTTACATTTATTTAATAATCATATCTATCGTTTTTATAATATATATATATATATGTATATATTTTTTTATTGATGATTTATATGAAGTTTTGTGACATTCGTAAAAGTTTAAATGATGCGAAGTTTGATGCACCCGGCTATAAAAAATCATAAGAAACTTTGTCTGACTGTCTGTTAAGCTTTTACGGTAAAACGCCAAAAAATAATTTAGAAAGTATGTATAAGATACTAATATACATTACTAAAAAATCGTGTAATGTTTCATACTAATTTAATAAATCTTTTAATGATGCCATTTCTATAAAGCTATTAGAAATAAATTTAGGTTTCAATCTGTACTCTTCTCATGTTTGTGTGTTATTCATTCAACTAATTGTGATATCTCACGATTGCTAATAGAAATCTACAAATAAATAGACACGTGCGTTTGTAAATCTAATTTTGTTATAAGGAAGAAAGTGGATTCAATGGTATAAAACAAAACATCAATGAACCTATACAAAATATTATGCTTTGTCCTAAATGACTGACTGACGACGGATCAACGCACAGCCTAAACCGCTGATCGTAGAGACCTGGGGGGTTAGACAAGTGGCAAAACGCTAACGCTAACGCTAACGCTCAATGTATGGGAATGACATTCGTTTACGACTAGCTATATGTCATTCCCATACATTGAGCGTAGCGTTAGCGTTAGCGTTTTGCCACTTGTCTAACCCCCCTGAAACTCGGAGCGTGTATTCTTTGTATGACATAGGCATCCGATAAGAAAGGATTTTCCGTAATACCACACCTAAGGAGGTGAAAAAAGGGGGCAAAGTTTGTGTGAAAGTCTGTCATTTTTAATTTGAATTCATATACTTAGAGCACGAGGGTGAAGTCGCTGGCGTAAAGCTAGCATAGCAATAGATGGCTTTATCCTATTTTATATTTATAAATAGGTACGAAAGTTTGTGAGGGTGTATTTTTGTTCACGCAAAAACTGCTGAATGGATTTGAATAAAAATTAGTAGCGTAGGTATATAGTTTATAACCTACATAAACACATAGGATACTTTTTATTCAGGTACGCGTGAAAAACAGCTAGCTATATAAATAAAAATGAATGTTCGTATGTTTGTCGTTTATAATAAGTTCTTAAAGCATTCATCCGATAGTGATGAAACTTTGATATTGTTTTCTACCCTAGCCCAATAAAACAGTGCAAAACGCATACTGGTTAGCTGTAACCAGTATGCGTTTTGCACTGTATTAATTAGCTGTAATATACTGATAAAAAAGCATTTGTTTATCAGGGACAGAAATAAACATCTACATTTATTCACGGAAGCTCACAAAACGTTAGTTTTCAAGGCCAATGTCACAGTAAATAGTTATAGAGCAGTAGGTCAACGCATTGTATCGATTGATACGGCTGTCACCGGTCCACTTACTACACCACACAATAGCTCGCGTCTAGTAAAAGTTACCAGTAAATTGTTCGCAAATCGACCGGCAAATTGAAGTTTGGATGGCTGTCAAGACCGACTTTAATTAAGTTGATTGAACCTGGTTTTAGTGGAGAAATTCGCCAATGTCATATCTATACTAATATTATAAAGAGGAAAGATTGGTTTGTTTGTAGGGTTTAACTCAAAAACTACTGGACCGATTTAAAAAAATCTTTCACCGTTAGGAAGCTACATCTTTACGAAGTGTCATAGACTTAATTTATTTCTAGAAATAATTAGGAATCCCTACAAAAACTTGAATAATGTAGCCAAAGGTGTCAAAACAAAATGGCCACGCGGGCGAAGCCGCCGTCTGAAAGCTAGTTTATAGCCATGCTTAGAGGATACCTATGCTAGGTACACGTTATGGCTACTAAGATGATGACGAAATACCAGGAATTAACCTGAAATATTTCATAATATACTCTTGTAATTTTGGTTGTCTCTCACATATTGAAAAAAAATACTACAATAAAGCTTTGCGGTATGAATGAATGGTTAATTGAGTGCCTGCATTTTTGTAAGACCAATATTATTTAATTCTTTTTAAATATTGTTATTAGTTTATATTTTTATGTTTGTACTTATTATATAATACTTTGGTTTATGTAATTGCTTTCTTAGGCCGTGTAGGTAAATAAATAAATATGTTTGCTATTAGGTACTGGTTCTATATTGGACGAGATCATCAAAGTCCTCCAGTTCCTACTCTGTCCAGAGCAGCCTGGCTAATATTACAGATAGGCACATACTCTGCTGACTCCTCAAGTCAATTACCGTGAAGATAAAGAGAGAATAATTTTCGCATGCACTCCCATTGAAGTACCAAAAGTGAATGCAAATGCACGCGTTATGACGACAGATGATCGGCTTTCTAACGACCTGCGCGTACGCATCGCACACTTGATACTTGTAGAGTGACAGTTATGTAGTGATTTCAAAAGGTCTGATGGGTTTTGAGACTACAAAACTACAATCAATAATACAATTTATATGTATATTATATGTTAAAATGCTACGTACCTACCTTAAATGCATTCACGTCACAAATGTAATTTTCAAATCATTTTCGTATTTTATTGCATGACGTGAATGCATTTAAGGTACCTTAAATGCATTCCTTAAATGCATTCACGTCTTTCTTTAGATAGTTTAGCCAATTTTTCGGTTCCGTGGGAACAATAAATTACATTGTGTAACGTCAGCTTAAAATATCACACGTGACAAATATTTCAATATCATATCTGACACATGTGACAAATTAGGGTGAAGTCTACCACGCGGGTTTAGTGTATATGTATACATATACAATAATCTACCTTTTGGATTGAATTGAAATTTTATTAAGACAATAAACATCTCAATTCAAACAAATCAAAATTGTGCTTATAAAAATATATTTTATTTAAAACATTTCGTAGTTTAAATTTAAACCCACCACTGATCTATGTTCACAATTGCATCTGTCAACCAGACAACTGTTAAACCCGCTTATTTCTACCATGAATGTTAATTTCAGCCATAAATTTAACATTGGCTGTGTTAACGTCATAGTCTTGCAAATATCTGGCAGACTTGACGGTGGGCAGCACCGGTCTTGCGGGAATGTAGAAAGCTGGAAGGCGTGCGCCGGCGCATCGTAATCAAGCTGTTTTGGTGATCGCTGTGCTCTCTACGTTGTACTATTAAGGCCCAAGTTCACCGACAAGATAACGGTCCGATTAACTTAAAACAGCTGTTCACCATAAATTTAAACTTCCAACTTTCGATGGGTGACGTATTATTTGAGATTTTTATTCCTGAAACGGTCGATTACCATACCAGGGTTGAACTAAAAGTGGGTAACACGAAAATTCCAGCTTCCTGGTTAAAAAATGTTTTTGTTTAACGGGCCGATTACGTAACCATCTGTCGGTGAACTTGGCCCTTAGAGCCAGTTCACTGACAGATGGTCGGCCCTTTAAATAAAAATGTTTGTTAACCACGAAACGGGATTTTTTGTGTTATCTGCTTCTAGTTTAACCCTGGTTTGGTAATCGAAACCCATCGAAAGTTGGAAGTTTTTATTAATGGTAAACAACTGTTTTAAGTTAATCGGACCGTTATCTTTATTATTAATTATGATATAACTTTATTTTTTATTATGATATTACAAATCTGTAATTTTCAAAACAATTTCGTATTTTATTTTCAGTCGTACATAATAATCAAAAGTTGGATCTTTGGTCATTCAACATCTGGTCATTCACATTTTTTACGTCATTACTCTTTTAACTTGTAGCAAGACTATTAAACTAAAGTTTAATGTCAAACTCGGTTTTATCATGAACCGGTTAGTTGAACGCTGTCGTTTAACCACGTGCATAACTTTAACCTTAACCACGGTTTGATCTACATTCATACTAAAGTTCAAAAAATATAATCGGCATTTGTATAAAAAAAGTATATCGACAAAGTTATCCATGCATGTCATTAGGGCAAATATCTGTCAAATCTAATACATTTCATTTTAGTTCTCTAAGTGGGCCATACGCAAAACTAAGTTGGCAAGTATAAATACGTGTAGTTTTGAGGTGCGTCCAACGTAAGACTTTGATTGACATCACCAAATCTTTAAACATCTAAACTGCGTGGTTATTAGAAAGCTCTCTGAAAATTCGCTTATTTGCATGTCTCGTTATATTCTGAGTGACTGTACTAGACTCTTTTATATAACATGATAGAACATCACGCCTATACAAACCCTTATCGCTTTGGTTGACCCCAATTATTTGTCAATGATGTTTAATTCCAATGTTACAGGTACATCAACTACTGAGCCTTTTACCTAATTATTGTACAGGACTTGGAGATCGAATTCAAGACCTCACAAAACTGGGCTGCGAGATTGTTCGAAAAAGGTACCGCGTCTCTGGAATATAAAGGGCAAAGGGTTTTAGTCAGTAGGACTCTAACTCTTCTTCCCACTCCACCCACAGCGGGTGAAGTATTTGATGATCCCTAAAAAGTGTGTCCAGTCTAGATAAAATATATCATAGCAGCTTTCCTCACCCGCGTAATAAATGTATATGCGAATTCAAATTAAAAATGTCAGACCTTCATTCAAACTTTGTCCCCCTTTAAGGGTAGAATTTTAGAAAATGCTTTCTTTTTTATCATACAAAGAACACACTCCAAGTTTCAGGTTCAAGTTGTGCGTTGATCCGTCAGTCATTCAGGACAAAGCATTTTATATGTATAGATTATTATTTACACTCATTGTATTGTAACTGTATACCACCTGCCTAACAGAAAAAGACGTTACTTACTCACCCACAAACCACACGATAACTACATTACATAAGTTAAAATTATCCAGTTAAATTAACCGCAGCGGATAAACTGTGTGAGTAGTTTCGCAGTTTTCACTAAAAACGAGTCTGTGTGGGAACCACGGGTCTCTAGGAGGATGTGATGTCGGCTAGTGGTTAGTTTATATCGACACCGGATCATAATTACGTAGACAGATGATTTCACTTTAATAAGTACTTGTTTGATAATGAAAAGGGCTTCAGATAATTTATGTTTTTCTATGCTATGTTTGCTTAAGTTTTGTGCAATTTCTCCGTCACCGTTTGCAATAAAAGCTAACATTATTACTGGCATATTAATTTTGCTCACTGCTGGGCAAAAAGTCCTCTGTGACTTGGGACAAAGAGGCGATTCTGACTTCTTTTTCTTGCTCTGTTTGACTTACTTAAAATTATTATGTAGAGATATATGTAAATTCAAGTTCGTTTCGCCCGTACTAAATTCTTACTAATATTTTATAAATGACGAAGTAACTCTGTATATCTGTATGTTACGCTTTCACGGTACAACGGCTGAACCAATTTGGATAAAATTTGGTATAGTCATTGTCACTTGCAAGGTTTCGCCAAGAAAACGTGAAGTTCTATAACTAAAACCGATAGAGGAACGCCCGTAATGATTATTACAGGTTTTTAATTTCCTAAGAGAATGCCTTGTATGTAGATCTAACATTAGACCTTGAGCAATGAAGAGTAATCGTAGAGAGAATGTCCAATACAGGCAACTGTTGCTAATTCAGTTTTATTTTGGTTGCAACATTAAAAGATTTGCAAAATCTTCGTCTTTTTGGCATGTGTCTGTCATCATCTGCCTAGCCTTTTCCCAACTATGTTGGGGTCGGCTTCCAGTCTTAACCGGATGCAGCTGAGAACCAGTGTTTTACATGGAGCGACTGCCTATCTGACCTCCACAACCCAGTTACCGGGTAACACGGTACCCCTTGGTAAGACTGGTTGTCAGACTTTCTGGCTTCTGACTACCCGTAACGACTGTCAAAGATGTACAAATGACAACCGGGACCAACAGCTTAACGTGCTTTCCGAGGCACGGAGGAGTCTCGCTATGACAAAGATGGTCACCCATCCACGGACCGACCGCGCCAAGCGCAGCTTAACCTTTGATCGGTCGAACCGTGCGGCTGTTACTTAGCCACGAGCTCCTCATGCACTTTTTGGCATGTGTCTGTACTAAACGATATTGCAAATATTTACACGATGAATTATCATAATTAAGTAGGTTTAATAACATAAGAAGTAAGATTTTAACTGAATTAAGATGAATTTTGAACCACAAGTAATTTATGCTTTAATTAGCTGTCCCCGCAAGACTTGTCCCGGATAAAAGTCTCCAGACTCCCGTCTATCTCCGAGCCAAAATTTATACAAATCGGTTAAGCCGTTTTTCCGGAGCTGGTGGAAGCGTAATAGAATGCTGATAAATATGCTGGTATGGTAATAGTAGTAGTTTCTTTAATAAAATCTTATGCTTTTTACATATTATAATATACATATGTAGTAGCATAATGTTTATTGCCAGTCAACATTGCCATTTCCATGCCATCAGCCCGTTTGGCAATGTAGCCCGAGGCCCTTGCCTTAACCTCGTAAAAGGAAAAGTTTAATCACTTTTAACTTTCTACTACGCCTATCAAAAGACAGATCATTTATCAAAATTGGTTCAGTGGTTTACGAGACCATTACGGATTGTCAATAATTATCGGAGATTGAGAGGAAATCGCCTGTTTACTGGTCGAGTTAGTGGTTCACAGTTACTGGTACGTTTAGTAGTGGATAATTATGTTGTCTTAACACAGTTAAAGTAACCTGTAGTTAGATTCTTAATTAATTTAATTAAATAGCATTGATTCTTATGTTTTAGCTTGCTGGTAAAAACATATATTTACCACTTTTTCGCGTAATCAATATGTATATCCATACAAAATTTCAGCTTTCTAGGACATGAAATGAAATGAAATGATATTGTTTATTTTGCAAATTGGATATGGTATCACTTTTACACGTCAATAATAATTAGATTTTTTATTTAAAAGAACGATGGCGCCGGCATTTCCTATCTGACGACTCCTGAGAAGAAATGCCGAAACAAACTCAGGGATGCTTCTGAGTTATGCTGCGGACAGACAGACGGACATGGCAAGGGTTCCTTGTCGACTACGGAACCCTCAAAAGCTCTTTTAAACAAAAACATTATCATACATTACATCGAATTTACATCATCATCAGCCTATATTGCCCCACTGCTGGGCACAAGCCTCTCTCATACAGAGAAGGCATCAAATTTACATACACCACAAAAAATATAATCAGTGACCATAGTTTTAAAAGAGCCATTATATTTCGTAATGTTCTCCAAATTATGGTTTTCTGTTTGTTTGTTTATAGAGTTGTTATGTAATAACCATGACTGCATTAAGCGGTGCCATGAGTTTTGTAGAAAATGTTATGGTTTACGGCAAACAGTTATGTTTCAAATTGTATGGTATTTTATTTAATATGTCATTTAAAGAAATGCTCAAGTACGAGACTAACGCCGTGGGAAAATTTCACTATATATAATTTAGCATTTGATGGGATAGATGATGTAGATGAATAGACATTGGGGCTTATTGGTTTTAATTAGTTTTCATTGTTATTAAGAATAGAATAAAAGAGTATTTTCATATTGAACCTTGTTCTGTGAATGTCTAAGTAATAGTTAGTGAGTAGTTAGATTGTATTAATAAGATCATAAAGTATACATTTATTTGATTGATGCCAAGAATGAATCTAAGTACTTACACATGTTTAAACAATCAAAAAATAAATATTTATTGAGACTCCAAACGTGGCTGTTAGTAGTCTCAGTATTATAGTGTTGGGATCAATTCAACTTTTTTATCTAAAAAATAAACTCTTCGATCAAACATTACACAACACATACCAATGAACAAGTAAACATCCAGTTTTGTCACCATTAAACCCGTGACGGCCTTCTCAGAACTTTCTAATTCAAATACACATATAAAACCATAAACCACGAGCGTTTATCAAATTTAATAAATTTAATAAATTGCTTTATTATATCGATATTTGATTGTGTTGAGATGTCTACTATCGATAATTTCAGTTTTTATAGACATGTGAAATGATAAAACATGACTGTTAAAAAATCATGTGAATATGTAAAAAAAAATAGTAATTATGGTGAGACTAAAAATTAGAATCACATGATTATATAACGAAAAATCCTAAACTTCGAGTGCTTGAAACTTCTTTTACAAGGTAGGTTAACTAATTGAAGTGGCCGTTGGAGTGACAATAAATAATGATTAAGAAATACAGCCTATGTATGCTCCGTTACTTCCATAAATTGCGTTGTCAACTAATAAAATAAAGTTATACTTAAATAAATTACATTTAAAACACTACTTCTGATGATAATTAAGATAACCAAAAAATATGAACACCACAACTTTATCGATATTTAAAATCCTACGACACAAATTACATCACTATCATGCGACATCTCACTCATCCTTCTTTTTTTAAATAGTCATTTGGATTAGGAACAAATTCGTTACGTCACATAATTATACGTTATGAGTCTGTGGTCTGAACGAGTGTAGCCATGCGAGTTAAATAAAAAAGTTAACATATTTTTATAAATGGCTAGAATTATATTATGTAAAAGAGATTGGTATGCTTAATGTGGTAAGTCGGGACTGGTTTCATATTGAGTAAGATTATTTATGAAATATAATTAATTATTGGGGATTATTGTCAGACCTAATGTAGTATATATGGGCTACGGGACTGGTTGAAGGAGTAACCCTGGAAAGCAAATATAAATTTAAGGAACACAGAAAAAAGATCTTATGTAGTTTCGTTCCTTAATTCATTCGTTCGTGCATTGAAAAGTATCCATAAGCCACTATGGATAATATGGGGCCAATCAATGATTGATCAAATTTCGCGGGTTCTATTTCCTATTTTCATATGTAGGTTTGGCAAAGTTGTTACTTAATTTCTCTAGTTATGAATATGAAAAAAAAAGAGAAACAAAAGTACTTCTTACTACAACTTTATGATGTATTCCCACATTCATAAGCAACACTAAATAAACGAAAGTGAATCTTCCAACTATTTGCGTAGCTCTTAGCAATTTATGAAAAAGTAAAAGTTTTTATCACCGTGACGCTTAATGCTCGCACCATAAGGTTTATATTTAAATGGCAGTTGTACGCCAAAATACCAGTTGCCTATTACGTCGTATGTGTCAATTGTGGTCTTCGAACACCTTAAAAACTTTCTCTGAAGGTCGAAACGTGGAGACGTGTAATTTTGTTTGTTCAACGTAACTAATCTGTACTTTGTGTAATTTAATTAGCGCTAATTTCTGTTTTTAGCACTTTTAACAGTTTTTTAATTGCAGGTTACAATTAGTTGAAGAATTTAAAGGTTTAATTATGTTTTATGATTTTTATTGGAGAAATTAGCCGTGGTATATGCTCTACCCGCCCAAAACTAGAAAGAGTCTTCAAATTGTGATAGCACAACTTTAATGAAGCTGAGTGTGCATTTTGAATTTTAAACTTGAAGGTGAAATGTTCCTCGTTTTTTTTCTTTCTACATGATCTATTGCAGGGTGCTTCTAATAGCATTCGACCTGCTTAACCGGACAATGTGGCGAGGTCCTAATTTAATTAATTAAATTAAGGCCTCCAGCCAAGAGAGTTCCTCGCGACTTTTCTTACCATTTATAGTCAGTGCTACTAACTAAAACTAAAAACTTACCGTTATGTGTATGTGATTTTGTAAAAGTCCAATTAAATTGGCATTGGACGACCTAGTCGTTGGAGCCATTAGGATACACATAACTTTTGTTTTATCTTTAAAATAAGTATACCAACGTAGATACCTACCTACTTAAATAAATACAAGTTGATTGACCATTCTTATCAGTAAAGTCAAAGAAAAAAGTAATGTTATAAAATAAGCTGTTGGTGATAATTGCGTTTATTAAATCATCATGGAAGGAACATGTCATAAAAGTTTTTTTACCAACGCAACTTCTCACATTCAACTCTAAACACTCGATCGTTCCACATACTGATCAAACAGACAGACAATAGCATCGTTATACAGAAATTACACCTATTATCCAATTACCTGAACAAATCTACTCATTAAACCGTTATCATTGATTATATACGGTTATTATACACTGCGTTATTTATCAATTGAATTATATTCATTGGGTAATTGCTTGCGTGGTCTAGGTAGGTAAGCAGAGGTTTCAGAAAACACTTATCAATATATATTTTTTTTTATGTTGTAATGTGTAACTTTTTTTACAAATTATAGGTCAGTTAAAATACAAATCTGTCTATTTTAATATTAACCGGCTAAGATGCGTTAGTTGTAATTATACATTTTTTTATTTGTATAATTACTATGCACGAGTTTTAATTAATTTCGACTAAATGTTTTTGCAAGTATACCTTCTAAATAAATATTCATATTTACTAATATAGGTACTATCAGCAGATAACGTTTTTGTAGCAGGTATTTATATAGAATATTTACTGCAATTAAATATTTTTATTTTTATATTCTATCTGTTTATAGAACTATATCGACGGCAGAAAGCGGAAATGTCGTATCTCAAAAATTGGCTAAATTACTTTTAATTGTATTGATATTAAGAAAAAAATCGCGCGTCGAATGGTGTATAAATCGTCTTTCTATGATGAAAAAAAATTAAGATACGTCATCGAATTTTTTCTAGTTTTTTTACCATTTACTTGACCAATTGCTGTAAATAGACAAAAAAACGCAACTTTCGAAAATAAAATAGATACGACCATAGTACTAGTATGGTAAACAGTTACAGCACTCTTTTCCTGAGTCGAACATTGATTTTAAGGAGATACATCATTTCAGCCGCCCCAAAATTCTTACGTTGTCGAACATACAGCAAATGCGCTGAACTGACGTGAGTACTTATCAAATAGTTACTGCATTTCAAACGTATAATCTAATAGCGAAAATCTTACTAACATCATTAGAATAGTGTCTTGTTTTGTGTACAGCAAGTAATACGTCACTCTAGCAAAACCAACTCCCTACCTACCTACTAACCTACGCCATTCTGATCGCGCGGTAGTTGTGCGTTAGCGCCGATAGTGAGAACGCGGAATTGTAAATTCTTAAAATATTATTTTAAAACATTTTTATTTGCTGTTTTTTTTTTAAGATTTGAGTGCGTTTGACTGCATCTCACCTGATGGGAAGTGATGCCGTCGAGGATGGTACACGCAAACTCAAATAATGCCTATTCACTCTTGACTTGAAGACTCCAAGGTTATATGATTCAGGGAAAACTGACGCAGGCAATGAGTTCCACTCCTTCGCTGTCCGCATAATAAAGGAAGATGCAAAACGCTTCGTGCGGATAGGCGGAATGTCAACAACAAAATAATGGAAACCCAGCCTGCGCCTAGTTGACCGCAAGTGGAACGGAGCAGGAGGTATAAGGTCGTGTAACTCTTGCGCACCTTCTCCGAAATGAATCCGGTAAAACACCGATAGGCAGGTGACTTTGCGGCGATGCTCCAGACTTTGGAGCTTAGTCGAGACTAACTCGTCGTCGCCTATGAGTCTCCTAGCACGGCGATCGATGGCATTCAGGGCTTCTAGCTGCGGGCTGATCCATCCCAAAGGTGAGAACAGTACTCCACACAGGAGCAGACCTGTGCCTGGTAAAGTGTAAGAAGCTGTCCTGGTTGGCTGCGAAGTGTTTTGAGTACCTCGTTTTGACGGATACAAATAGGTAGCATTGTGGTATCGCAAGGAGGTAGCTTTGGTGGTATTTTGTTCACAGTGTCTAGACGTGAGTTTTCAGCAAACCGACACAGGCAAACAAGTTTGCCTTATCAGTAGCTGTGTGAGCCAGTGATCCATCCGGTTTCAGCAGAGGAGGCAAAGACAAGCGACAGAAATTGGCCTCGACCGATTTAGCCAGTCGAGCAACAGCCCAATCTTGGTAAGCCGAATGTTTCATTGCCTCCGCAACTGAGCACTAGGCATTGAATCATGGGCGAGCTTGGTGCTCGAGAGGAATGTCAGAGAAAGGAATATAATATTCCATCCCTTGACAAATTACCTCCGAGATTGCTGTCGCACAGCTCGATGGGTCATCAGAAGGAAAGCACGTTCACCGCCAAGGATAAGATGCAAAGAAGTAACGCATCTCATCCTAGTCTGCTGACTTGTACCGCCAAACCCGTCTAGTGCCCTTAGGGTTGAAATCGGGTGGTGAAAAGGACAGTACAGATTTCACCAGACAATGGTCAGAAGTTCCCAGGGGGGATGAAACTGACTACTGTCAGCAGAAGGTCCAGCCAGTTTGCCGTGTGGTCATCAATGTCAGGTACACGCGTTGCTTGTTCTACCAGCTGGGACAGATTCAGCGACAAAGCGAGCTTAAACGCCTCTCTGCCAGCATGGTCGGTCTTCTGGTATGGGAACAGCCATTGCTGGTGATGGGCATTGAAATCCCCCAGAAAGACAAGTTGAGCAGACGGGTACCCCAGTTGAGCCAGGTCGACAGCCTCACTGAGATGTTCGAATAGCCCGGTTGTCTCCTGATCGCCGCTATGTGAGCGGTACACGCAGGCATAGACTATTTTGTCCACACCTGTATCGACCAGTACCCACAGCGTCGAATAGGCGGAGTCTTCAAGGTTACGGAGACGCCGGCAGCAGATGGCATCGCTGATAAAGACACAGACGCCAGCGCGCGCCTTGAAATTGTGCTCCAGGAAATACCCTGTGTACTGCAAGTAAGACGCGTCGGCTGGTCGTCTGATTTGCGTCTCCGTAAGAAAGAGCAGCTGCGGCTTGTCGATCTCAAGGTGGTGGTGGACCGCATCGATATTTGAGTGCAACCCCAAGAGTATGAGGCGCTGCGTAGAATCAGTGGTGAACACAGAGACGCTGCACTGAAGGATTGACTAGTCTGGAGACCGCGGGCACGCCCGAACCCCCCCGGAGATCGCCATCGGGTCCTCCCATCCAATCGCCAATTGGCACGATGGAGCAATTCCGGGATTATGCGTAAGGTGACGGGGCAGCCTTTCACAGGTAGCTAGCCTACTACTTGGGCCCCCAACTACCTACGATCGGCCAGCGGTGCACCGTGCTTCGGTTCCCGCTGCCCTCCACCGGACTACAACAGCGCAACTGTACAGACCCGCCCTCCCTATTGGCTTCTCCAGGCAACACACCGGAACACGTCCGAGGACACTTGGCGGTATGACTCTGCCTGGAGGGTGGTGACCAGCCGCAGCCGGAGCCTACCACCTGGAGAAACGCGATTGCCTCATCTGTTGATTAGCAGGGTGTACCGCGGACAGGTGAGGTTGGCTTGGATCGCTTAGATGTTAATGGACCCCTAACACCCCAAAACGTTCGTTTACGTGTTTAGAAATAATATTTAAGACAAAATATAAGTAAGTGATTGTTGAAAGCAATAAAGAGGAAGTATAGCAGACTGATTTATGTAACTAATGAACAAAGAAGGAAAAGTAACATGATGATTATTTTTATTAAGTTTAAAAACAAATACTGAATTTAGCAGATTGATTGTTAAAACTAATGAAGAAGCAAAACTATGGCAGGCTGATTGTTAAACTATAGAAGGGAAAGTGTATACTTATTAAAATTAATGAAGAAGAGAGATAAGAACAGACTGAATTTATGTAACTAATAAAGAAGAAGAATTTTGTCGGACTGATTATTAAAATTAAAAAACCGGCCAAGTGCGTGTCGGGCCACGCGCAGTAGGGTTCCGTAGTAGGTCTCAGTTAGTCGACTATAACTCTGTAACCGGTTAAGCCTTCTTAGCCGTGATAGTTTTCCTTGTAAGTTCATTACATATGCTACGTCTGTGATTTTTTTCACATTTCTAGGAACAGCCATTCAAAAGTTAGAGGGGGGGGTAACTCGTATCGAACAAAAAAATTCACTTAAAATCTAGATATTTCGCAAATGGCTCGCTTAACCGAGAAATGATCTTCACACACCCATAATATTTTTGAAAGACCTATCTAACGATACCCCACACGAAGGGGTACGCGAGAAAAAAAATATTCATCCCTACTTTACATGTTTGGGAGCTACCATAAAAAAAAATATTTTTCAAAATTTTATTTTACCACTTTTTTGGCGTGATCAATATACATATGCCTACCAAATTTCAGCTTTCTAATAACAAAAACCACGGAGCTATGCCGCGGACAGACAGACAGACAGACAGACAGACAGACAGACAGACAGACAGACAGACGGACAGAGCGAAACTATAAGGGTTCCTTGTCGGACTACGGAACCCTAAAAAGAATAAAAATTATTGCAGACTGATTTTATTTGTGTCATTACATTCTTTAAATTTAAATAAAACTGTTAGGAAAAAGATACAGTATTTTATTGTTTTTACATCTCTGACTCTTATTGTATTTACAACATTTCAAATGTAGAAAGTTATTTCATTAAAAGTTCATACAGCTAAATAGCCCTGTAGAGTTTATCGTTTCTTTGAGATACAGCAGATGCGCTGCATGGAAACTGAAGTCCACTTAAATAAGCCATATATTTTACCTTACTGATACAACATTTCTGCAGCTCGATATTAAAAAATCAATTGCTGTAACTAGTCAAAAGTCAATGAAGTAGTAACTCTAGAATATTCCAATCACCTTTATTAAATAAAGTTTAATTAATAGAAAAAACATGTAAAATTTCAGCTTTCTAACTTTCTTAATTTAAGATTTATGAATTTTTGAAACAGTCTTTTTGCTCTGGTGTAAAATCGGACTTTTTGAGATACGACAAAATCGCTTTCTTCCGTCGATATGTGTATTGCCTTTGATATCAATGACATTCAATTTTTTTAAGGTTATATTTATAATTTTTACTTAAGTAAAAATGTCAAAATCGTAACCAACACAACTGTCGTAACTGCAATAGTAGACAATATAAAATATAATAAACATTTAGTTAATAGCTTTTTCTTGTAAAATTATTTGACGATGAGCAAATAAAATTTTAAGTGAAAGCGGTGAGGGAAATCGAAAGGTATCTATGCTTGAACGCCTGCTGATGTTGATTTGCCTAAATATGTCTATAAATACAACCTTTTGGGCACTGCAAAAATAATTATTTTAAAGGGTATAATTATACCCTTTCATCAAACTCTAGTGTGAGTTTTTTTTTGTATGGCATCTCGGAGGTCAACCTAGAAGATTGTCGACTGCTTAACCGGGCTAGATCTGTATAGCCCAGTGAAGATCTATATAATATATCCTAACTTAATATTATACAAGCGAAAGTGAGTTTGTTTTTTTGTTACTCTTTCATGGTTAAACGACTGAACATGTATGAATGAAATTTGGTATAGAGGTAGATAAGACCCAGAAGATGGTTATAAGCTTTTTATCCAGATGCGTTAAGTAGTTCCTTCGGGACGCGAACGAAACTACGGGAAACAGCTAGTCTTATTATATAAAAATTGATTAATGTTCGTGAGTCTCACTAAATCTCGAGAACGGCTGGGCCGATTTAGCTGATTTTAGTTTTGAAATGTTTGTCGTAGTCCAGGGAAGGTTTAAACGGTGATAAAAAGTTAAGATACATGTAGGTAGGTAGGTGATACGAAGTTCACCGGGTAAACTAGTTTAGAATATTTTCTTTAAAATTACCAGTTTACATCATTCCCATCTCATACTATACACACGTATAAAATCCAGGTTAAATACAACCACGTGTTGAGGTTTCACGGACCATTTCATGCAATGTCAAGGCTGTGACCAGCCAGCCGTGTCAGTACTGGTTAACCCTTGCTTACGTCACAGCTTTTAACGGTATACGCAACAAAAGATTACTAGATTGTCTCCTATTATTTTTGACATAAACATTTTTTTTTAAATTCCAGTATTACAATAGATATACAGCTGGTTAAACAAAAAAAATGCCTATACGTGAAACAGAAGAACTGACATTCAAGATCTGTCAAAATGGAGGATAAAATTGAATGTTTTTGATCTATGCTAATATTATAAAGAGAAAAGGTTTGTTTGTTTGTTTGTAGGGTTTTAACTCAAAAACTACTGGACTGATTTTAAAAATTCTTTCACTGTTAGAAAGCTACATCTTTACAAAATGTCATAGGCTATATTCATTGCCAGAAATAATTAGGAGTTCCTACTAAAACTTGAATAATGTAACCCAAGCTGTAAAAAAATGTCTACGCGGGCGAAGCCGCGGGCGGTTATTATTTTATATTTTTCGTCTAAATATTTATGATATATGTTTACTTTATTATTATATCTATGTATTGATATCTTAAAAAAAAAGTATACTTATTATTGATATCATGTTTTGTGATATTCGTAAAAGTATAAATGATAAAAAGTTTGTTACCACCGACTGAAAGACTTTTTAACCGACTTTTTGTATGTATGCGTGTCAGTAGGTTTGTTCACTTACATAATAAGCTTCTTTACACATCTTTCATTTCTGAATTTAAGAAATAAATACGTAATTATGTGAATACTCTTAAATAATTTGACCTACAATGCTAAAAATGTTTCAACATTGCTTTTCAAAGTGTCACCTTAAATTCGAGCGATTTTTCGATAATAAACCAGTTTCGCGTATAAGTAAAAGGGACGGTAATGACATACATATAAACACATAACTGTATAATTACATACAGGATGTATAAAAGTTATTTCCTACTACGTAGATTTAATGGCACGCTTAAGAAAATCTTCAAAACATGAGGTCGGTGTATTCAGTTCCTGCGTGTTACTTTGTTTTACAAATGATCGACATAGATTCCTATTTAATATATTTTTCTTGTTTGCATGATTATTTAGATATTTTCTTCTTCTTTATATATTTGGCATATTTTAATGCTTTTCATAGTTTAAGTTTATACGTTGTGTATAATTTAAAACAACAATTATTGTCTATTATAAAGCACAGTATGCACTGAATCATTACTTAATTCTTTTCTCAACTCACTTCCTAAAATCTCAATTATACATTATTTTACATCCTGTATAGTGTATAATTACAATACACACATACAAGCACACGCGTGTTATATTAATATACATTCGCATGTCCTTGTATAGTGTTAGGTTAAGGCAGTCTGGTTAATATTGCGGACATGTACAACCTCGTTGGTTTAAATCGGAAACCGCCAGATTTCACTAACACACTGCCCGAGTTAAGGCTTTAGGATTTATTTAATGTAGGTATATTTATTTGACTATGTATATTTTGACTGCCTTGTTGGTCTAAGGCAGATAAATATTTTCAGTTCGCATCGCATGTACAGGTAGGAACACTTTAATAATTTTACCTCGGCGCCCTGGGTAGTTGAAATAGTCTACAATAATACTAGATAACCACAAACAATAAAACAGTAAACAGATCTCTATGGCCCATCAAGGAGCCCCACGGTGCACAGTTCGGGAACCCCTGTCTAGTGGTTTCGATAAGACGAAAAATATAAAACATAGCAAAATTATTCAGTGTTATCGTGCGACTTATCATGGCGTCTCGCGGCGCACAGTTTGGGAATCCCTGCCTAGTTTCAATACGACAAAAATTATAAAACATAGCAAAATTATTCAGTGTTATAGTCCATTTTGACAGATCTTAAATGACCAAAATGACAGTTCTTCTATTTTACGTATCTAATATTTTCTGGTGCAACAGGCTGTTAATGTCATTTAATGAATAAGGTAACCAAATATTGTCCAACACGCATACACACATCCGAAACCCATCGCTGTACAATCACTTTCCGTTCGAACATAAACCCAAAACAAATATCTTATGCTTATCTGTCAAATCTCTTTTCTTTAACACCCAAATAGTCAGTGAACTATCTTCTTTTCAACGTTTTATAAAACAAACTCCGCGGCAAGCGAGGCGTCCCATTCACTGCAGCCAATCGTGCGTAACTTTCGACTCACGGTTCCTTTACACTACAAGATGATGCAGAAGTATCAAGCCTTATCTATATTAATAAAAAAGGAATGTTTGTTTGTTCGTCTATTCATTTTATAGTGATGAAATGTTGGCAAGTCGTTTTGTTTACGGACGTAAACAAAGGATGATTCAGGGCCCAGGGAAAAAAGTGTCTTTGCAAGGCCTACTAGATAATTATATATAATTTACTAGGTATTTCACCGCGGTTTCACCTGCGTCCTGAGTAAACTACTTGACGCACCCGGATTAAAAGTAGCCTATAACTAGCTCCGGTTTACTATCTATCTCTATACCAAATTTTATCTAAATCGGTTGAGCCGTTTTGTCGTGAAAGCGTAACAAATAAACCAACATCGCATTTATAATACTAGTAAGGATTTTCAAATGGGTTGAAGACAATAGTATTATTTGTAGCTGTATATTACCTACGATAGAACGAAGAAGATATAAATATATTTGAATGTTATATATGTGTATATGGTTCATTTATTTATTTATTTGTTTTGGTATTTTTCTGACTTATCAAAAGTAAGTTAAGCACAGTTCATTTATAATAACCATTCAACCTCAAATAAGCTAACTTCGTACACAGAAACAAGACCAATAATAACATCGAAATTCAAAGTTATACTTCTGTGGGTCTGTCTGTCCTGTGGCCGGTCGTCGGTCACGACTCGCACCTGTCAGTTCCTGCTGCTATGTTACTCAGGTAGTCTCATTTATCCGGATGATAGTGTCATTTCTTGTGACATTTTTTTACTCCAATATAAACTGCTAGAAAGACTGGTTTAGTTCTATATTTATATGTTTGTATTTATTTCTGTAGTTTTGTTTATATATTTTAATATATTTTAAAGAATGATGTATAATCCTACTTCTTCATAATATTATAAATCTGAAAGTAACTGTGTATTTCTGTCTGTCTGTCAATCGTAATCGTAATTTATGCGAGAGACTAACTCTGGATCTACAGAAATTATAAATGCAAAAGTGATTTTGTTTGTTACGTTTTAGCGGTAAAACGGTTGAACTTATTTGGATGAAATTTGGTATAGAGATTGACGGGATTCTGGAAATGGTTATAGACTTCAGGTATGTAAGTGGTTTATTCGGGAAACGGGTAACACCGTGGGAAATATCTATTTACAATTTTTTCTCGGATGGGAAATCATCAAATTACCCCTCCCGCCGTGGGTGGGGCGGGTGGGAGTGTCAGGCTCTTACTGACTAAAACCCATCCATGTTCAATCCACAGCCCTTTGTATTCCGGGGGCGCGGTATCTCTTTCGAACGTCCCGCAGCTCCGGAAGCTATACTATCTCTGATTGACATAAATTGTTTTATGTGGTTGTTATAATAAACGACAGCTGACCTAAACGAAAATATAATCGCTTAAACTCTGATCAAGAAAAAATACAACACTATGTATAATTAAAATAACTCCTGCAATATCAGAGTTAATAAAAAAAAATACACCCATTAAAACAGAGTTTTAACATTGCAAATCGTCTTTTAAATCTTTAGTTCAAACTAAGAATTATTCGCAATAAAAGATTGTATTCATCACTTCATTTAATTTTAGAATGCTCTCATAATATACACTAAATGTCAAAAATATACATTTAATTATACAGATAAAATGTTCTTTATGACTTTTGTGCAATTATGATATAATTGTATAATCGTATGTCTGTTAAATGTTTGCAAAAATGAGCGATGTTTATTTGGAATTACACTTTCTCTGTTGTTACATCATTTGTATTGTTGAACTTTGTAAAACGTGCGAGTTATTATAATTAAAACTTTACTTGAAAAGAGGATAATATTTTTTCATGTCATTAAGTTATTTAATTTTTTTATTTACTTTCATACATTTAAACGCACAATTGAACGCTATAAGTATTTTGTTCTCTATCAGTTTTCTTATTTTATAGTATACTAGCTGTTTCCGGCGGTTTCGCCCGCATTCTGAGAAAACTACTTCGCGCACCCGGATAAAAAGTATCCTATGTGTTAATCCCGGTTATAAACTATGTGTCTACCAAATTTCATCCAAATTCATTCAGTAGTTTTTACGTGAAAGTGTAACAAACATCCATATATCATTCTTACAAACTTTTGCATTTATAATATTAGTGGGATTTTATATATTATTGATTTGGAATTACCATACATTCCTTGTTATTATAAAGTGAATAATATATTTTTGTTTTACAACTAAATAATATAATGATTTTATTCCTTTTCATCATCAATAGCACTTGCTGCATTAACAGGCAGATCTCTAAAATACACTTTCGCAATGAAGACGGTTACAGAAACATTGCACACATCTGCCGCCGACCTTGGCATTTTATTAATTATTAAAAAAGTACATACAATCTAATATTTGCCTATTTAGCAACTTTCGCACATATGTGTAAAAATATAACACTTTTACTTGTCGCTGTTTACGCTTTTCAAGGTCTTGAGTTCGGTTCTCTGGTAGAAATTATGTTATTACAAAATATTAAGTAGAGCATTTGTATAAAAAGTGTTATGTGTAATTATTTATGTAAGTGGTTCAGTGTATTGATTGCTACAAATATATAACGTTAACGTATTCTAATATATCCACTTACATACGGTTGTTTTTACTTTCTCATCGTGCAAAATTGATTCCAAAGAATTCTGACACATAAATATATAAAAATATCATTTCAATAAATTAAATAACAAAATGCAGTTACAATTCGTTGTTTTGAATAATAAACGTCAATTAGTGTAATAGCATTTATGCAAATGGCAGCCTTATGCATTTCTGTTGCATAAACCTGCAGCCGGAAGTCTGAAATTGTAATTATTGATGTCTCTCGTGAGATGAGAGGATGCTTAGAGGTTAATGCCATCTGTGTCCTAGTTTCTGTTAGAAATACTTTATTATTATAATTATTATGAATAAATCCCTAAGAATTACCAGCAACGATATTTGAAAACAAGAACCTGGCCGTTGAGGTGACAATTTTTTTGCACTTTAATAAATATTAATTTAAATTGAATAATCGAATTATTGTGTCAATAAATAGTATTGTATAATTTTATAATAATTTATTATGTCGTATATTTCATAATATATTATACATAATAATTTGTATAATTATGACATAATTCCTCTATCCGCATATTGCATTAGGATGCAGAATAAGCCAGACACTCTCTAGCAAGATAAGTATAGAGAGTGGACATCGTAACAAGTTGTATAATACAAATGTATAGACACATAGAGTAAATAGGTGAAAACTCGACATCTGAGCGGCGGGCACCTTCCGAAGCCGCGCGTCGATGTCTTTTGCACGGAGGAGTTCCGTTCGCAAATCTGACCGAACGACGCGCCGACCTACTTTTAAGCATACTTTTCTGCACTTTTACGTAACCTTTTAGGATCTTTGTGAGTTGAAAAATGTATAAATGTATAATAATATAAACCTACGTAAATGTGTGTCTATAAACTCGAGTTTTTACGTCACTATGCAGGTGAAATTTTAGCATTAAATAATTTACATTCGCTTATAAATGAATGAACAATTTACAACTGTATGTAAATTTGTGATGGGTATTTGCATGTACATATAATAAGTCATGAAGTTTCGACAGTCTTCCAATATTTTTTATATGTTGTCAGTTTAATTATATTAATAGTACTTCAATTATCTACAAATTCATGTGGTTGAAAGCAGTTTTTTACCGCGACAGCTTTATAAATAGATGTCTAGCTATAGAGAGAAATTGCACGGTCAAGCGTTATTTTTAGTTTGAGTTTTCTATACTACTGCTTTAACACAGTTCTTATTCTCACCAAGCACTTACGCATTTTCATTTGTCATTTCCGGTTACTTTTTATTTTTGAAAAATATGTAATTTATCAAAAATTGTTTTGTACCTCACTGTACATATAAATCAGTACATAAAACAGGATTTTTTTAATTTAATTTTTGGGGACTTATTTAATTTAATTTCTCTATCACGTTATATTCAATCCAAATTTCTCACACCAATTTATTAATTTCACGGAAGTAGTATACACACATATCCGAAAAAGCAACATAGAATTAAGTTCTTTCATAAAACTTAGATACATGAATATTCCACACTCAATCCATACTTCGAATTGGACACAAAATTTCCCACATTGACATCGAAAATATCACTTGGACACGAAAACCCGAAAAGTCAATTTTCACTAAATTTTTTAAATATAAAAAAACACTTATTTTAAATGTTAACTTACCCAAAATATTAGCCTCATTTTATCCATACACAGCACTATAGGAAAGTTTAGATAGTAGTGTAACCGTCACTGCACATGCGCGTGGGGGCGCGCGTCTCCTGCGACTGAAGGCAGCGGCGGCCGGCGAAGCCTCCCCGCCTAAGAAAGTGTACAACCTTCACATTATATATTATATAAACTTGAAAAAGCGCAAGTGCATTATGGCTTTGAGAAGGTTTTTTATGGTATTGTTTATTATGAAATTATAGGTTTTGTTGTTAACAATGTCTTTTATTGTTACACTCACATTTCTAATTAATAGTTTGTTATATTTAATTGGTGGAGACAAACCGTGAAATGTTAGTCGAAAGAAAAAAAATCTCGGTACTGGCTTATAATATTGCATAAAAACTTTTTGTTTCCAAATATAATTGGCACGCAATGACATCGTATTTTTTAATCTTTTTCAATTCCCAATGACGTATACACCGATGCGCTGAACAAAATCATGCAGTGACATTTTGTATAAAATTTTTGTAATGAGTTTTTCTTAATTTTTCTAAATATGTCTACAAGATTAAAATTAAATGTAAAAAATATTACATCAGGTTTCCAGAATTTTAGTGATGTATTAGGTCATGAGTCTAGAATTCATAACGGTTTCTCTCGACTAGTCGTGCCGAGGTCTATACCACTCCGTAGACCCGACTGCAAATATTACAAGCAAGACTATGTAAGAAGAAGTACATTAGACTACGCTAGACTTGTTCTTTCGCCGACACCAGAGAAACAGTCTTTGAAACGAATATCTTCGGAGATACCGCTACCCGGCAAATGGCTTGATACGGTGAGAAAATATTGATTTTGTCTTAGCGGGCCAGATACAAAAATCTGCACAAAGTTTTAAATTTTTGACATAAGAAATTCTTGAGGTCAACTATCTGTTCCTCATGTCCACTGATAATTGCGACAAGGTTCTCTGACTTATTATTTCTCAATATTATTCTAAGCTAATCATTTTCGCCACATATGGTGAGCGCAGTTTAGATCAAGGGCAAGAAATTAGAGGTTTCTAAAACAGTATGACGCATTTTCGATTCTCAAGATATGTTCGCAAGGTGGCCGGATTAGCCCATTCTATCCGAGTACTCGATCATGTTGAGGTTAATCGAATCATGCCTTTGTTTATGTGTTCCAGGTACACAGTGGTCCGGTCTTCACCCCTGGTAAAGGGTGTCCTTGGGAGTCAACCTACAGTTTCTACTATGACAAACAGAACCCACAATGCCCTCCCCCGAACCCTAAATCAGATGGCGACGCGAGGGGGTCAAACAATAAGTCTGGCATCAACTGCCCCGAGACACCGCGGCCGCAGGTGAAGGTAGGAACCTCTTGCGATGAGAAGCAAACCAAACCCAAGACTGACCCGTGTTGCAGGAATAAGTGCACATTTGCTGTACCTTTAAACATGTACAGACGTTATTCAACAAAAGGCTGTTCCTCTAAGAAGGGAGGTTCTGGTGGTTCTGATTCTGACAAAGGTAAGCCTTGCAAGCCTAAGCCTTGTCAAAAAAAGCAAAGCAAATCTGACAAAAGTTCAGGTTGTCCCCCTCCAAAGAAAAGTAAGGGTTGTCAACCGCAAGGCAGGAAAAGCAAAGGGTCCGCGTGTCCTCCACAGAAGAAGGTAAAGGATTGTCCACCAAAAGGGAGGAAGAGCAAAGGTTCAGGTTGTCCCCCTCAAAAGAAAATGAAGGATTGTCCTCCGAAAAAGAAGTCTGGTTCTGGTTCCGGTTGTCCTCCACGGAAGAAAACGTCAGGCTGTCCTCCGAAAAGCAAGAAAAGTAGAGGAAGAAGTGCTTGCGGTGGGGGCAAGAAGAAGAAACAATCTTCCAAATCGAGCTGTCGCCCAGTCCTTAAGAAGCCGCGGTCTTGTTCGTCCAAGAAGTCCAAGCCGGACAACTGTGGACACAAAGGCAAGCCGAAGAAGCCCAAATGTTAGGACATGTGAATCAATTTATTTATATTATTGTGTTACCAAAAAAAATGTGATTTCGAACTTATTGTTACTCGTGATTTGGAATAATTAAATGCATGTTAGAAAATGTAATACATTGTTTTTATTTCGTATATACCTTATTTGATGACTACGAAGAATGTTATTTGATATCAACATCGTAAACTTACCTTTGAAATAAAGGCTAGTTTTGCTAATTTATTTCGTACAATTTGAATGTTAAAATTTTAACTACATTTTCAATTAATAAGGGCCTGATATCGTAGGTCGACTGTGTGAGAGAGATGAAACTAGCTAAAAAGAATAGCACACTATCATTCTTCCGTAAAATCGAAATAGGAAATAGATATAACAAAATTATTTTCTAGCATGGTAGGTATGTTACGTAATGCGGAATTAGAAAGTATTGCGTCTAAATATGTACGAAACCTGTTTATCGATATCGACAAAACATTTTGGAAAATAACCTTGATTACAACAAAACATCATTGTTGCTTTCCTAAAGGGCCAGGGGCTAGGCAGACATGTAAGTATTGTACAATCATATTTATCGGTTATGTTTAAATCCTCACCTACTCATATTAAAATAAAATGCGCTTTTACGGGAAAACAGCTTAACCGATTAAGTTGAAATTTGGTATGGATGTAAATTGAACCTTGGCAGAAGTCATAGTGTAGTTTTTATCATGATGCATAAAGAAGCTCTCTCAGGATATGAGTGAGCCCGCAGGAAATAGCTATAATAGCAATAAAGTAGACTGCTACAGAAATTCAAAAACTTCTTTCAAGTTAAAATACAATAACACGATGTCTAACCCGGGAATAGAACCCAGGATCTCAAACCCAGAAGTCAACTCACCCGTCCTCAACACAGCTCAGGGTCGCGGGACTCTTGCCGGGGCGGCGGGACGTTCGAAAGAGATACCGCGCCCCCGGAATACAAAGGGCTGAAGAAGGAACATGGATGGGTTTTAGTCAGTAAGAGTCTGACACTCCCACCCGTCCCACCCACGGCGGGAGGGGTCACTTGATGATTTCCCATCCGAGAAAAAAAATAGGGTCGCGGGACTGCTGAGCTTATATTTTAGTAAAAGGATTCCAGTTGCTATTCGTACTGAAGCTTACCTTTTTAACCCCCGATGCAAAAAGAGGGGTGTTATAAGTTTGACGTCGATGTCTGTCTGCCTGTGGCATCGTAGCTCTCAAACGGATGGACCGATTTCGTTGCGGTTTTTCATTTGAAAGCTAGTTTCTCTGCGGTTGTTCTTAGCTATGTTTGGTTAATATTGGTCCAGCAGTGTAAGAGTATCAGCTCTTTTCCAAAATGATGCAAGGCATTTTTACGTTGGGGGTTTTTTATATAACTTGTTACAACTTGTTTTTATTACATAAGCAATAATAAAAAATATATTTTAATAATTATGTTTGTTTATTTAATTAGCACTTATAACAGAGATGAACATCAAATTAATCATAATAGGTTGAGGACAACACAAGGTTTTTATTTAGCTTTTTAATTTATGTTACTTCGGTTTGCCGCAGTTTCCCTTGCATTATGAAGAAACTTTATTTATTCGGATAAATCCTAGCCTATATCCTTCCCAGTGACGGTCCAAGGGGGGGGGGGGCGTTACAGGGGACATGACACCCACCCTCCAAATCGTACACGTCTAAAAAAGTAAATAGAAAATTTTAATTGTAAGTACGCATTGGTTGGTCTTTAGTCGTAATACATCGTTCAATTTAGGAGCTTGCTGGAAACATTCGGCTTCGGCCAATTTTGGTTTTTGATGACACCCCCCCCCCCCCAATGGGCAATTTTGGTTGTTCAACCCCCCCCCCCAATATTTGCTGGCTGCGACCGCGCCTGATCCTTCCCCAGGTTTCAATCTATCTGTAAACCAAAATTCATCTAAACCAGTTTAGGCGTTCAACCGTGAAAACAAACAGTCTGAAAAAATTCAGTTGTATTATATTATGGATGAATTTAAAGTACAGTATGGATTAATTTAAAGTAACCTTGTTAAACCTCTCAATGTAATCGAAGTGTATAAATCCGAAGACGTTTTATCTAAGTATTACTTATACGAGTATTAAAATAATTACTGCTTCCGAACAATTTATTTGTACAGAACCTTGACACTATTAGTCTGAAAGGAATAAAAATGATTTCAATTTGCTCGCATTATAATAATTTATATAATGTATATATCTTTATACGATTTTAATCGTATGACCGGGTGCACCAAACTTTTGTTGTGTTAAAAATATTGGGCAGTCACCAAGGAAGTAGAGAGGCTGATTGGTCAGGGGCCTTACCATGACGTGCCAAAACAAGATTATTTTCGTTATGAAATAGAGATGGAGCTATACGACATTAGTAGCTGTGTCACACTCTCAAACTTGAATAGTGATTGCAAAAACACGTGGTGGTACAGCCCGAGGAGGCATCAGACATACATACATACATACATTCACGCAAAAACTACCGAATGGATTCGGATAAAATTTGGCACACACGTAGTTTATAACCTGGATTAAAACCTAGGACACTTTTTATCCAGGTATCTGGGCCCAATAAAACAGGTATCTGGACTGTAAACGAAGTCGCGATCAGAACTTAGTCTAAATATATATAAAACTCAATGGTGACTGACTGACCCACATAGTGATCAATCAACCCACAGCCCAAACCACTGGAGAGATCGAGCTAAAATTTGGCATGTAGGTAGATGTTATGACGTAGGCATCCGCTAAGAAAGGATTTTGATAAATTCTACCCCCAAGGGGATAAAATAGGGGATGAAAGTATACCATAAACTTTAAACATCACAAAGTAACCATCTCATTTCTTAACCATTCGCACTACCTATATTAATATTTTATACATAAGTTATTATAAAATCTGATTTTATAGCTTTGCCTGTGAGGTTAAGCAAGATAGCCTGACGATATTCGCGCTATGTACGTCAGAGACTAATGCAATACATAGGTACCTATTTCTTTATACTATTTCACCACCTCGAGACATTTAGGTACCTGTTAACTTACCTAGAAGATAATTTCATACAAATACCAGAATTGAATGAATTTTAAATTTATCATGCAGACTAGTTTTCCGCCAGCGGCTTCGCCCGCGTAAGCTATACAAATTCGAATTAAAAATTCCAGAGTTTTATACCAAATTTGCCCCCCTTTTTCACCCCTTTAGAGGTGATCCGCCATCTATGAAAATATTATGTATGTTAGAAAAAATCTTCATTTGTTTGATAAAATATGTGATAGACATGATTACAATACTAGGAATAAGAACAAACTAGCTCTACCACAGTTCAGATTATCTAAGGTACATACATCTTTCATGGGATACTGTGTTAAATGTTATAATAAAATACCAGAAAACATTTTAGAGCTAAATGAGAAAAAAATTAAAACTTATATAAAAGCCACGCTCTGTAAGCAAGCATATTATAAACTAGAAGATTACATTCAGGATAAACATGCTTGGAAATATGCTGGTCCTGCTCCATAGGACGACCTTTACAATATCAAACTTTAAAATCATAATTATGTAATATAAATATTTCTAATTACTATATTTCTTTTTACTATATAAATTGCATTTATCTTCGACACAGCAATAAAAAAATGTAAATGTGAATACCATGTAGCTACCAAATAGACTTCCTACCTTACCATTTTTTATTTATTTATTTTTAAATTTTGATTCTACATGATCTTCGCATGTTATTATTTTATGTATACACTAGCTTCTGCCAGCGACTTCGTCCGCGTGGAATAGTAGTGCTCCGCTCCTATTGGTCTTAGCGTGATGATATATAGCCTATAGCCTTCCTCGATAAATGGACTATCTAACACTGAAAGAATTATTAAAATCGGACCAGCGGTTCCTGAGATTAGCGCGTTTAAACAAAATGACAACATTTCCCTTCACTGCTCTGCTCCTATTGATTGTAGCGTGATGAAAAGTATACTATAACCATCTCAGGAGTATGACAACTAATTGTACCAAGTTTCGTTAAAATCCGTCGAGTAGTTTTTGTTTCTATAGAGTTTATACAGACAGACAGACAGACAGACAAAAATTTTACTGATTGCATTTTTGGCATCAGTATCGAACCCTAATCACCCCCTGATAGTTATTTTGGAAATATATTTCATGTACAGAATTGACCTCGCTACAGATTTATTATAAGTATAGATAGAAGATAGATGAAAATTGTTAAAACTTATTTAAAAAGAGTAACCATGGAGTTTCTTGCCCGTTCTTCTCCATAGGAAACTACTTTTTGGAATGGGCAACTAAATTCTTTCTTCTTTTGACTTTCAAAAGTGCTTGTAATTAGGCCTAATTGAAATAAATGATTTGAATTGTGAAATTTCGGATGCCTACGTGATACAAAGAACACACACTCCATTCAAATTGTTTATTTCAATTAGACCATTTACAGACACTTTTGAATTGACGAATTATTTATAATTGCATAAGTATTGTAGGTAATCTCTATCATAGCTGAGCTGATCATCCCAAGTCCATAAACCTCCTGTCACCAGACAGGCGAAATAAAAGTATTTTATAAACAGTTACACATCTGCCTAGCTTCTAAGAACACAAGCATGATGATATATTTTTTATATGACGGTATATTTTAGTGTGTAATATCAATCTTATTTCTATAGGGATAAGAATTACGGAGCTGCAATACAATATATCGAATGCCTTTGCAAACGGTGGCGCAACATGTCAATATATACTGGTCACTCTGTATTTTATGTCGCGGTCAAAGTTCAGCGCGTAGTTAAGCTGCAAGTGACACGTAGCCTTACAAACTGACCTGTGTGTCACACTATTGTGCCCGATGACTCCTGCGATTTACTGGATTGATAGTGGTGCAATTTGAGAGGCCTATACTAATTGGAACGCTATTGGCTCGTTTGATTGATATGTTACAAAATATTAACTTTATTAGCAATCAAGCAATTGAAATGATAAAGCAGAAATATTTGGATGCGGGATTTATCTGTCACAATTGATACAAAAAATCCACCTTGTTACAAAACGTTAATGATTACCATAATTTACAATAATCATAGTTTTATTAGTCGGGTATACTTCAACAGAAGCCCAGATTTAACCAGACTTTTGTAATAGGTGGGATGTATTATTTTTTCAAAAAAAATACACTACATAGTTATCAAAGAAAGCAAAATAGTATGAAAAATTGCTCAGAGAACACATTACTTGAAGAAAATGTTCTTTATAAAAATCCTACTAGCAAAATAGATTTTAAATACTGATTATATTTAACTAGCCAGCCCGGTGAACTTCGTACCACCCCATCATATTTTTATTGTGCATTGTTCCAATCTTCTTCTTCTTACCGTGTGAGCTGCACGTTTTACCAACCTAACAAGTCCTTTTTGTTTTTCTTTCGGATAGGAAATCACCAATTGATCCAATGAATCATCCCGCCGTGGATGGGGCGGGAGGGAGTGTCAGACTCTTACTGACTACATCTCATCCATGTTCCTTCCTCAGTCCATTAGATTGCGGGGGCGCGGTAACTCTTTCGAACATCCCGCAGAACCTAACAAGCCTTAGAGAGATTTTTCTCCTGACGGCCTCCAACATGGAATTGTAACAAGAGGCAGTAGCTCTCCGTACCTAGTCACAAAAATTGCCAGCTCCATTAAATCTTCTTCGTGGATACCTACCTACTTTCAGTTCAATATAACTATCGTAAATACAAACGCGTAGTGCAAACGATGGCAATTTAGTAGCAAGGTATATGTGTTTATACCGACCATTAACGACATAGCCAATTTTAAACCGGCATACATACCGCAGTACGGTGAACCCGATCGAGTTCACTAGTTCATAGAGAAGGGACGCATCGTACTGCATAATGTAGTGGCCATATTTACCACATTTGATGCTACATAGAGTAAAAGATAGATGCGACAACGGTTTTGATAGAAAACAGTAAGTATTTTTATTATACGACGTATCAAAGCAGCATTTATTCCATTGCGAAAACGAGACATTACACCGCTTCTAACTATGTCTCGTTCTCACTCTTGAAGCAAAAGCACGTCATGGCTCTCCTCAAGAAACAAAATTGGTTTTGACCGCTGCTTATTTATTTATGTACTTAATCAATCAATATATATAAAAATCAATGCCACTTTTCGTTGTAATTTTATAACAGGCTTTGTTCGGACTATTTAGTAGATGGTTAATGTGAAGTTTGCACAAAATCGGTCGAGCGGTTCATCTTTAATTTGAATTCATATAGACCAAGCGGGCGAAGCCGCTGGCGGAAAGCTAGTACTTAATAACAATGGATGACTGACAGCTAAAACAAAAAGAATAAAAATAGTTAGTGAGACTGACAGCCTAAAAACAAATTGGAAAGAAAGAGTGTGAACACACTACAACACCGAAAATCCTAACCTACTGCTACCAAAAAAGAAAAAGAAGACATTACAGCATTCGAGAATTAAAACTTTAATATTTGTAATGTGAAATTTATACCTATGAAGCGAATTACGGATCGTACCTAAAGAAAGCAAGTTACAGGCGATTTCTTCCTCTTAGGGTAGGCCGAATCTGACCAGACTGATAACTGGACTAATCTTACACAGGTACTCGTATATATATAATATGGGCTGGGATTAAGAAGGGCAAAGGGAATTTATTGCCCCACTGCTGGGCAAAGACCTCTTCTAACGATATAATGAATATTATCACTAATCTTGCTAAAGGTGGATTGGCGATTCAGTCTTTCTTCAGTCACTTTATTATCAGGGTTGCTTTCAAACAATGATTTAGTCTTTGGCATGATATTATAATATTCAAAAGTTACATCGGTTAGCCAATCGTAATCATAGAAACGTCATCAAACGTACCAATGATGTAAAATCAATGTATGGATGTTAATATCTTTGCGTATTTGAATGTTTGGGAAAATCACGTCACTTCCTTATTGAGAATTAATTTTTATCTCGCGTATATTAATTTGGCATTAGCATTGTTTTCAAGAGAAAATATTTTAATGTATTCATGGTTTTGTTATTCAAATTTAGATTGAATGGTATCAGAGGTCATTCTGCCGACTCCTTTCCCAAAGAAGTTTGATAAATCTTTAACTACATATGTATATAAAAATGAATCCGTATTTCCCTTGGTCACGGCATTGCTCGTGAACGGCTGGATCAATTTGATAAAATTTGGTGCGAAGATAGTTGGAGTGGAGATGGTTATAGGGTACATTTTATCCGGGTGTTAAGTACCTAGTTACCTCAGGGCGCGAGCAAAACCGCGGAAAATACCTAGCTAGAAATGGATATTTCCGTTCCGTTTTCTAAGTTTTCTGTCAGAGTTATTTGTTAGACAGATGACAGGGGAAGACTGGGACCACAGATATGTATCTGTAAATAGATGACGCAAGTTCCTTCATTGGTATGAAAACCAAGCGTGTCACTTTATGACTACTTTCTGTGATAGCACAAGAACGTTTTAGTGGTTTTCTTTACCTAGCTAACATTTTTATTAGTTTATGCAGCTCAATATGGCACAATTTATACATAATTATTAGGACTTATTCAAACGGTATCCCGTCACATGTGAAATGCACTTCTACTAGCAAATATTTGCTCCATGCTTTAGATACGTGTCTGTGGATGAAACACAGTCCGAGTCCGTTTATCTGTTGGTGTGTACAAGCAAATTTAACAGGACTCTATTGAGATTTTTTTGATACTAGGGCAAATTAATACCTTCATTAAATAAGAAACTTCCATACTTTTATTTAAACTACTAGCGATCATACACTTTACTAAAGACTTAAGTGCGTAGTTTCGAACTTTCGACCTAAGACCCTTCATCATCCGGTTTCAAACCCACTTCTCACACATATGTGTTAGCTATCATACAATATACTCACAGTTATTGTAATGACAATGAGCACAGGTCCAAGGTCAGCACTCCTGAGCCCGTTCGACTGGTCTGAGTGTCGATTTCCCTAGGGCTTATGATTAAATCGAATTTTCTAGAATATACTAGTATGAGGGGTATAATCAATGCCGATAATTAAAAAAATGCACTGAAATATTATAGTACCTGAGAGTTTTTATTCGTACTAGCTTTCGACCAGCGGCTTCGCTTGTGTAGTCTATACGAATTCAAATTTAAAATAACAGAGTTTCATACAAACTCTGTCATTTTAAATTTAAATTTGACGGGACGTTTGGCGTAGTGGCTGAGCAATTGGCTGCTGCGCTGCGTGTCGCGGGTACGATTCCCGCACGGGACAACTAAAATTGTCCCGGGTCTGGGTGTTTGTGCATGTGGTATGTATGTTTGTAAACGCACCCACGACACAGGAGTAATTCCTTTCCACCCCCTTAGGGGTAGAATTTCAGAAAATCCTTTCTTATCGGATGCCTACGTAATACAAAGAACACACCCTCCAAGTTTCAGGTCTCTACGATCAGCGGTTTAGGTTGTGCGTTGATCCGTCAGTCATTCAGGACAAAGCATTTTATATGTATATCCTTACTAATATTATAAATGCGAAAGTAACTCTGTCTTTCTGTCTGTCTGTCTGTCTGTTACGCTTTCACGCCAAAACTACTGGACCGATATAAATGAAATTTGGTACAGAGATAGAATAGACCCTGAGGAACATCATAGGCTACTTTTTACCCGGGTGCGCTAAGTAGTTCCCTCGGGATGCGGGTGAAACCGCGGGAAACAGCTAGTTATAGATAGCCGCGTTTTTGTTTACTGAAAGGACTGTTGCCCGCGGTAAGATGTTTCACGGGAACAGCTTAACGCACCTTGATAAAAAGTAGCTTACAACCTTCTCCGGGGTCCCCTCTATTACCATCATCATCAGGTTTAGCACCAAACATCAGGGACCTTACCATGACGTGCCAAAACAAGATTATTTTTGTTATGAAAAAGAGACGGAGCTATACGACGTTAGTAGCTGTGTCACGCTCTCAAACTTGAATAGTGATTGCAAAAACACGTGGTGGTACAGCCCCTTGTTTAGCCTTTTAACCGTGAAAGCGTAACAAACCTCATTTCCCCCTTCGTAGTTTTTTTTTTTTTTTGTTATGGCATCTCGCAGGTCAACCTAGAAGGTTGTCGACTGCTTAACCGGGCTTGCCTGTGAAGTGCCTTAAATAAATTTAGGGCCTCCAGCCAGGGCTTAACTTACAAAACTAAGCGACTACACGCTAAGGGCACCCCCTAGTGGGGTACGGGCCTCGGCTTAGGGCGTCGCTGGGGGAGGACAGCAAGGGACAGACTGGATCAGAATAAATTATGATTATTATAATCGGGAATTTTAAAGCTATTAGCTCAGCTCGCGGGCTGGCTCGTCGAGCTAGGGTCGGGAGGGCATGGATAAGGTCGTCGCGATGGACCTCGGCGGCGAGGTCGATACGAACGCGGTCTGTTTGTGTAGAGTGCTAGTGGACCTACTGCTCTCTTGGAAGAGGGTTATAGCGTCATCGGGTATGGTCTCCCTTCGTAGTGGCTTAGTCTTCAACTACAGTAATTGAAAGTTCAGTCGGTAATCCATGCAAAATAAACACTAAATAACCATGACGTAATGAGGCATCATATTCATGTCAATATAATAATCTACATGAGAAAGAAATCATATACATTATATTCCTTTTTTACCCAGTGTCATAACGACATACCTCGTCGCGGTCTGAACTAGCAATTAAGTAATTTGCTGTAAATAAAACAAGAGTATTTTAATAATTGGCACAATGCACTGTATACACACACACACACGCACACACAGACAGATATTCGAACAGTGTGTGTGTGTGAGTGTAATAAATGTGAGTGTAATACATTCACTTGTTGATCAAACGGACGGCGGGTGGTAGCGCGTCTTGTGCAATTCTTATTGGTTGCAAACATTGTGAAGTTTATTTTTAAAAAGGTATCAGACTTTTTCAGGCCATGTTTTGGGTGGTCAGGTTAAGATCGTACCTATAGTTCATAGGCCAAGAATGGCAGGCAGATCAGAAGCTTAACTGAGATCCTGGTTTCTATCCTGGATTCTGGTTTCTTCTGATCTGCCTGTAACAGGATAGTTGGTTGCCATTCCTCTTTTATTTATTTCTTTGTTTTTTCTTACACTTCTAAACCTGTAACAATCCTAATCCTAAGTGAGTTTGTTTGTTACACTTAAACAGTAAAACAGCTGAACCTATTAGGATGAAAATTGGTACTGGGATAGATAGAACCGTGGAAATAGGTTATTTATTATTTTAATTATGATGCATTAAGTAGTTTTCTCACGGGAAACAGCTAGTAATTTAATAAACAATAGGTAAAGTTGAACGGTATGAAATATGACGAATAGCCATTAAATTAAAATAGATTCAGACCTTCAAACCAATGGATGTATTCTGTGAAATAAGATATAGGCCAAAAAAGAACTTAATTCATAAATAGGGCTGCCATACGTCCGGATTTTCCCGGATTTCCCCTAGTTTAGAGGGCGTCCGGGTGCGTCCGGGCGGGTTTTCAAAGACCGTCCGGAGAAAACCCGGACACTTTTTACCTGATATCCGATCCCGATTGATTGAAAGGTAAGCAATAAATTAAAACAAATAATAAAAAGTGTCCGGGAAAAAAATCAAACTCATTCGAAATGTCCGGGGTTTTTATAGTTTAGTCCAAGGTCGACAATTTGGGTGATGGCAGCCCTATACATAAATAACCTTTAAAAGACGCTACCGCGTACTGTTTAAAGACGATAAATAATATTTTTATTGGGTCAGTCTCACTTGTACCTCAATCCGTAGCTAGTAGATATCAAAATAACAAAGTTTGTGCACTCGCGCAGGCTATTGGTCAATAGGCTCGTCTTACCATCCTCCCCGCGACATCAGATCCACGTCTTATTACGTAAAACATATTTGTAATGTTACAGTGCACTGGCTGTACTGTGATTAGGTGATGTAAAAGAAAATTATATCTTGTAATATTTACTATCCGGCGACTTCGCTGAATCATGTCATTCACACGGTAAAAAAATCCTATCAAAAGAATAAATATTATCGACCTATTCCACTATTAAACAAAAGTTTAAAAGTAAGAATTTTTGTCTTAAACAAATAAATTTAAAATTTAAAAACCCCCTACGTAAAAATGCCTTACATCATTTTGGAAAAGAGATGACACTCTTACACTACTGGACCGATATTAACCAAATAAAAAACAAAAACTGCGGTAAACCGAAGCTACAAAAATAAAAAAGTTAAATAAAAACCTTGTGTTGTCCTCAACCTATTATGATTAATTTGATGTTCATCTCTGTGATAAGTGCTAATTAAATAAACAAACATAATTATTAAAATATATTTTTTAATTTCTGCTTATGTAATAAAAACAAGTTGTAACAAGTTATATAAAAAAACCCCAACGTAAAAATGCCTTGCATTATTTTGGAAAAGAGCTGATACTCTTACACTGCTGGACCAATATTAACCAAACATAGCTAAGAACCACCGCAAGGAAACTGGCGTTCAAACGAAAAAAATTACATCGAAATCGGTCCATTCGTTTGACAGCTACGATGCCACAGAGAGATACACACATAGATAGACAGACAGACATCGACGTCAAACTTATAACACCCCTCTTTTTGCGTCGGGGGTTAAAACACAAACGCGAGATGTTGGAACGAGTTGCCGCGGCTCCGGAACACAAAGGGCTGCGGAAGGAACATGGATGGGTTTTAATCAGTAAGAGTCTGACACTCCCTCCCGCCATGCCCTCAGCGCACTTTTCACTTTTATTATGTGTTTTTTAAATAGCCAATGGTGTTAAAAACATGGTAGGTACTTTCCATGTTTTAAGCGGCATACCTTTGCATAAAACACAAGCCACTTAACCTTCGGCTTCAATCTTTCTTCATAAATCCATACTAATAAATTAAATGCAAAAGTAAATTGTCTGTCCGTCACGATTTAGATGAAACCGATTAATTAATTGCGGCACCTTTACCTAATTTACTCTTAACTATAATAACTATACGTATGAAATATTTTGTGAAAAATATCATCAATTAAGCTAAGGTTTAGTTACACAACTATTGAGCAACTGTAAGTTAATACGATATAACTTAACCGTAACGTTTAACGATTGCTAACTAAGAGCTAACAGAAGGTCACATGAGAACATACGTTTCTTTAAAACTTCAGAAAGAGAAGAAAGAAAAGCCTATGTCCCAGAAATAAAAAAATGGTAAAAATATTTAAAAAAAAATATTAGGTATGTTTTTGACATCTTATTATCTTTTTTGGTATACGATAAATTACCTAAAAAGTATTTTTAGTGTCAATATTGGAATAAACTTACACAAGTACGGGATGTAAATGGCACACATTTTTATAAATTTTACATATTTGTCATATTAATCAGTTGCTTCAAATTAGTTCTATCTAACGGCGCCGCTCAAAAAATGCTCCCGTGTTGTCTTTCACTGTCTAATTAATCTCGCACTAAGTGAGATGCTTCGAACAAGCGATTGATTAACAATTTTATCACGAAACTGCGTGCACGGTCGTGTGGTGCGTTATCTATATGTGTATGTGTAATTATTGTATCATTGCATATTATGTTGTACGAGTTTGCATTGCACGTTACGTTAAGGCAGATTCCAAAAATATTTTTAATTCATTTTATTTAAACAATTAGCTTTTTTAATTATTATAGCCATTTATTATATATACAACTAGCTTCTGCCAGCGACTTCGTCCGCGTGGAATAGTGGTGCTCCGCTCCTATTGGTCTTAGCGTGATGATATATAGCCTATAGCCTTCCTCGATAAATGGACTATCTAACACTGAAAGAATTATTTTAATCGGACCAGCGGTTCCTGAGATTAGCGCGTTTAAACAAAATGACAACATTTCCCTTCACTGCTCTGCTCCTATTGATTGTAGCGTGATGAAAAGTATACTATAACCATCTCAGGAGTATGACAAATAATTGTACCAAGTTTCGTTAAAATCCGTCGAGTAGTTTTTGTTTCTATAGAGTTTATACAGACAGACAGACAGACAGACAGACAGACAGACAGACAGACAGACAGACGGACAGACAGACAGACAAAAATTTTACTGATTGCATTTTTGGCATCAGTATCGATCCCTAATCACCCCCTGATAGTTATTTTGGAAATATATTTAATGTACAGAATTGACCTCTCTACAGATTTATTATAAGTATAGATAGAAGATATACATTATAGATATTAATAATGAATTATTAGATTTACTCGAAACAATTCGTTTATAAATGGGAAAAGCAGATAGCAACAGCAGTTTTGTGATGGGTGCTATTATTAAATTTCATAAAGTTTATTAATTTATATCAAGTCAGCACAACATTCAACGAAACAATTAAATGTCACATCCATACATATAAAATGCTTTGTCCTGAATGACTGACGGATCAACGCACAGCCTAAACCACTGATCGTAGAGACCTGAAACTCGGTGGGTGTGTTCTTTGTATGACGTAGGCATCCGATAAGATAGGATTTTCCGAAATTCTACCACTAAGGGGTGAAAAAGGGGGGCAAAGTTTATATGAAACTCGGGGATTTTTATCACGCCGGATAAACCGCTGGCGGAAAGCTAGTTTTCCAATAATAACCGTTGAGTAACGTATGAAACTGGAAATAAACACATGCTAAATCGGATGATCCCACAAACCGAAGCACATGCTAATGAAGCAAGTGGCTTACAAACAAACAGTAATATCTATTGCGAAGTATTATTACGTAAATGTTATTTTCCATGATGCTATAGGATCATTACCATGCAGTGAAGGGTGATTTTATTAATTTTGAATAGGTACGTGAGAGGTAATAATTTTCCGTCCTACTTTTAAAAAACCTGTACCTAATCTGAAGTTTGACCATTTAGGTATGAGTGAGACTTTTGGTAATCCATCGCTAAGCAGCAGATTAAAAATAAATCGGACATTATAAGTAAGACGGTTTATGTCCAAGCGTTATCAGCCAGTAGCTGTTTACCGCGGTATTGCCCGCATTTCGAAAGAACTACTTCACCCACCCGGATAAAAACTATTCTTTGTCCTTCCGCAGGGTTTGAGCTATCTCCATATCTAATTTCATCCACATCGGTTCATCCATTTTACCGTGACAGCGTAACAGACAAATTAAAAGATTTACTTTCCGATATAAAATATCAATACATCTGAAAGAAGAAACCGGTTGGCTGGCTAATCGATCTGCGCACAGCTTTAACTGCTGGTTCTAGAAGTATAAAAAAATCTACACAAATGTTCCTTAAATGACGTAAGTGTGCACTAAAAAAGGATATTTCTAAATTCATACCATACAGGGGTGAAATAGGGCACGAAAGTTTGTATGAAACTCTGTAATTTTTAACTTGAATTCGTATAGCTAACGCGAGTCGCCGCGAGCGGAAAGCTAGTTAGATATAAAAATATGTTCCACCAAGTTGTGAAATAAATTGACCCATCGAACTCCAATAATTACTCTACCAATACTTACGTAACTAATTAACAAATTACTACAAAGGTTCTATAACAAATGTGTTTACACCACGATTTAAACGAAGCTATTGTAATGTACGTCCGTAATAGTCTGCATTAGAGACCTTTCACCTCACAGCTTTTGTTGGCCGGCCCATTTCAAGATGACAGCGGGACGCTACCGATTTTGCAATGTGAATTATGTAATAGAATAGGCCGTAGAAAATAAAAATATACAGGTAATATGTAGATTATGTAGTAGTAGTTGTTTTAAGCATGCATGTAGGTACATTATATATCATTATCCTTACTAATCCTTACTATTAATTATAAATGCGAAAGTAACTCTGTCTGTCTGTCTGTTACGCTTTCACGCCTAAACCAGTGAGCCGATTTTGATGAAATTTAGGACATAGGCTACTTTTTACCCGGGTGCGTGAAGTAGCTCCTTCGGGATGCGGGTGAAACCGCGGGAAACAGCTAGTTAACCTATATATTGTGCCGTTGCTGGGCACAGGCCTCTCATACAGAGAAGGCATGAGCATTTATTACCACGCTTGCTCAAAGTGTATTGGCGATTTCAGACTTTGAAGTCCAGTATATATATATTAATTAAAATAAACACACAAGTTTGTTTAACAAACTATATGAAATTCTCGTGTCAAAACATGTGCAAATGTTTTCTAAAATCTTCACACATTTTCGCTGTCTCAGGGTTATTAAATATATCTATAGCAGTATACATAGAATACGTACATAGTAAATAAGTAAGTCTTTACTCGGGACTGGAGGACTGTTCTTGACTTGAAGGAACATGGATGGGTTTTAGTCAGTAAGAATCTGACACTCACTCCCGCTCCGCCCACAGCGGGAGAAGTCATTTGATCATTTCCCATCACTAAAATAAAACGTGCTACCCGATAACTGGGTTGTGGAGGTCAAATAGGCAATCGCTTTTTGTATTACACTGGTACTCAGTGGCATCCGACTAGTCTGGAAGTTAACCCCAACATAGTTGGGAAAAGGCTAGGCAGATGATGGTCCTTTTTTAACCATGAAAGGGTCTACTTAGCTGTGTGATACTAAGTGGGCTACTTTGACCAAGGACGGGGGAAAGTTGACCCACAACGAATTGCATTTCCTGACGTCATGTAAGCATTACATCACAATGTAGTCATAATAATATCACTCTATGTATTATTTATCAGGTATGAGTACTTAATATTGTAAACAGGTATTTGTTTATTTGTTTATACGCAGGGTATCAATTGGAGCTACGGAACCACTACTAGCTATTTTTTTGAAATTAGAAATCCATGAAAAAATACGAAAAGGTAATCCTAAATGCGATAGGAGTTTATTTGTTTGTTACGCTTTCCCGGTAAAAAAGTTGAATCTATTTGGACGAAATTTGGTACGGAGATAGATGGGATTTATCCCTGGAGATGGTAACTGTATTCGGAATAACTTTATTTTGGATCAAACCTATACTATAATACGGATTATACAATATATACTATTATACAGTTTCTATTATACAGTTATTATAGTAAATAAACTATGTTTCCTAATTTTCTAAAAGTAGCAACAGATTAAAGGACTCTAGAAGCCTATTTCTTCGTAATCAAATTATACCGACCGTTGGGGAGATATGGAACAGGCAGAAGGTGCTCGTGGCTAAGTAACAGTCACACGGGTCGACCGATCAAAGTTTAAGCTGGGCTTGGCGCGGTCGGTCCGTGGGTGACCATCTATATCATAGCGTGACTCCCCCGTGCCTCAGAAAGCACGTTAAGCTGTTAGTCCCGGTTGTCGTTACGGGTAGTCAGAAGCCAGAAAGTCGGATAACCATTTATACTAAGAGATATCGTGTTACCCGGTAACCGGGTTCTGGAGATCAGATAAGCAGTCGCTCCATGTAAAACACTGGTACTCAGCTGCATCCGGTTTAGACTGGAAGCCGACCACAATATAGTTGGGAAAAGGCTAGGCTGATGATGACAAATTATTATACAAGTACCACAAGTGCATAGCGAGACTGACGTACTTATTACTTATTAACCGAGCATCCTTTCACCAGCGGCTGCTGAGATAAACAGCTGCAACGAGAGTTTCGTAATCTACCACTATGATATATAATATTACAGTGTGTTATGCTTTTTCATTGACTACATAGGTATTATGTAAGATTCATGTGTTTTATATTACAAGATTCTGCCCACTTATGCTGAGATGGGAGCATTCTCCGGCCTCGTCAGTATATACAGGCAGAATAACCTGTCACTCTTTGATTTTTACTCATAAAATGAAGCTGGATATTACTATTAAAACTAGCTATTTCCCATAAGGAATGCGTGATGTGTGTACAAACGTACAGACAGATAGACAAACAAAAAAACTTTTTTTGTTTTGGCTAGTCTTCCCATATTAGTTTTTTTTTTCAATATCTTCTATCTATATCTATCTATCTATACTTATAATAAATCTGTAGAGAGGTCAATTCTGTACATGAAATATATTTCCAAAATAACTATCAGGGGGTGATTAGGGATCGATACTGATGCCAAAATTGCAATCAGTAAAATTTTTGTCTGTCTGTCTGTCTGTATAAACTCTATAGAAACAAAAACTACTGGACGGATTTTAACGAAACTTGGTACAATTATTTGTCATACTCCTGAGATGGTTATAGTATACTTTTCATCACGCTACAATCAATAGGAGCAGAGCAGTGAAGGGAAATGTTGTCATTTTGTTTAAACGCGCTAATCTCAGGAACCACTGGTCCGATTTAAATAATTCTTTCAGTGTTAGATAGTCCATTTATCGAGAAAGGCTATAGGCTATATATTATCACGCTAAGACCAATAGGAGCGGAGCACCACTATTCCACGCGGACGAAGTCGCTGGCAGAAGCTAGTCTATAATAAACAGACTTCGGCCTGTTAAATTTTATCATACGTATGTAATAGACGAAGGAATTGCGTATTACTCGACCTCCAGGATCCAGGGCAGAAAAAGAGACGATGCTATACGACGTTAGTAGCTGTGTCTCGCTCAAAAATAATCTAGTATCTACGGTTAGTCGAGTAGCAGATTACTTTATTTGAAGCCATTAGTACCTACACCAACATATTTTAGTAAAGTCTCAAACCCCTCATTGACAACCAATAAGAGCCAGCAGGAGAGCTCATAAAATAGTTTGCTGGACACGCAATTTTGTTATTATCGATTTATTATGCACAACGCCTACGAATGGTCCCATGTACCAATCATGCCTAAAAGTACTTTATCATACTAATTTATTGAAGAGAAAGTAAAGTTTATTAATGTCATTTGTAAAACAATAAGACGTTTCTTCGCACATTGTAGTGTTGTACAAAATTGATGGTCTCGCCGCTGATAGGCCGATAAGTTGTTATTGGTATCTAGGGAAGTACAGTCAACTACATAAAAATATAGGAACCCATTATTGAGAATTTTGAATTTTGACTTTATTCAACCTTTTAAAAATTAAAGGTTGAATAAAGTCAAAATGTTCTGTCAAAATATAGGGTAATACAACTTGAAAAAAAAACTTTTATTTTTTTAATCTTCGCTCTCGCGCCCCGATTTCTTTTTATTTGAAGGGCTTGTTTTCTTCCTGGAAACAAGCCTCTTCTCATACAGAGAAGGCATACAACACTATAAATGCGTATGTGTGTTGACAATGGCCTTCCTTCCATCTAATGTTGTTCATCCGTCACCTAAAACATGTAATATGACTGTGTAAATATGTGTATGTTAATATTTAACTGACATTTTGAAATCTTAACACACGACACACTTACGAAAATTCACCCTGTCTAGCTATTTTCTTTTCAAACTAAACCATGCGTTATTCGCAGTGTATTCGTAGTTAATACATTAATTGCAACATATTTTTTCTTTTTGACATTTCTTTAATTCCTACGCGTCAGCGTAAACTTTTCGCTAACCGCAAATATTACGTGTCTGTGTGTGTACCTAATGCATATTTCATATCTTTTACAATAAAAATAAAAATAAACTTAAACTTATTAAAATGACTGTATTTATTTATAATCAAAACAGATGTCCAAAAATTCCCAGACGTAACATTTAAGGTATGAGTGTACTAGAGGAGTACCGAATGCTATCGAGTGGCGGATAGTCGTTACGCAACGTAATAGAGAGGTGCTGATAGCTGCAGATTCACACGTACCACGAATAAATGTGAACAGACCTTCTTTTTAAGGCGAAGTTGAAACACTTTCAAGGACGGACCACGTTAGAAAAGCTACATATTTCGATAGGTCTAATATTATTTATACGAATAAAAAAAATACAAATGATAATTTACACGAATAATAATAAAAAATATCAAAATAATTAGTTGTTACTATAATTTATAAAATAATGGTTACACTTATGTAAAAAGCTAAACCTGAGTGAACACACCTTACAACTATCTAGTTGCCGATCTTAAGATTTTTTTTCTTCTGTGCAGAAGCGAATTGCTAACTGCAGAAAAAACTGGTTGCTAAACCTTTTCTGCTTTCAAGGTAATTTAATCACTTCCAATAATATATTTATCAGAGTATTATAACATAAGATAATAATTGACGAACTAATACACAAAAATATAAAGCATAAAAAATCGATCGAATTATTTTCTGTAATTATGTTTTTTTTTTTTCAATAAATTGTACAGACTTTATATTATACTTACACGATATAAAAAATATATTAAAATAAAAGTCAAAGTTTGTCATTTAAATACTTATCCACATCATCCTACATATTTTATTCAATCATTTAATTTAAAAACGTCTTCGCCTTAACGTACAGGTGACCGGCATTCCAAATAAAAAGAAAGGGTTTACTATCTATAAAATATCTTTTCACATCGAAATGATAAAAATAACTTTAACTATTAACATAATCATCTGTTATGTAAAGTATTAATAATGTGGGTTTCTTTTGTGAATGAGAATACGAGGCTCTTGGAATAATTTTACTGGTATTTAGTAGCTAAGATGTTTATCCATATACTATATATATTTGTATGTATGTATGTAGGGGTTCCGTACCAAAAACAGTAAAAAGGAATCCTTATGGTTTCACTTCGTCTGTCTGTCACAGCTGATTATTTCAGGAACTACTCATGCTATCGACTTGAAATTTGGAACAGTTATAAAGAACAATTTTTCATGCGTATAGTAAAAGTTGAAAAATCATATTGCTTTTATGGAAAAAGTGGGGGAAGTGGGTTCTAAAATTTCAAAATATAGTTACTAGGTCATGTGGGGTATCATATGAAAGGTCTAGCATGTACATCATCTGCCTAGCCTTTTCCCAACTATGTTGGGGTCGGCTTCCAGTTTATACCGGATGCAGCTGAGTACCAGTGTTTTACATGGAGCGACTGCCTATCTGATCTCCACAACCCAGTTACCGGGTAACACGATACCACTTGGTAAAACTGGTTGTCAGACTTTCTGGCTTCTGACTACCCGTAACGATTGTCAAAGGTCTACAAATAACAACCGGGACCAACAGCTTAACCTGCTTTCCGAGGCACGGAGGAGTCTCGCTAAGACATAGATGGTCACCCATCCACGGACCGACCGCGCTAAGCGCAGCTTAACCTTTGATAGGTCGATCCGTGCGGCTGTTACTTAGCCACGAGCTCCTTTTAAAAAATATAAGAAAGCATGCACATTGTAACATATATTATATTTTTTTAAATATTTGTTTTCTTAATAACAATATTTATTTTTGTTTTCTTATGTCTTTTAATTTTTGAATTATATCGAAATTTGCACAAACTTATTAAATTAACTTTTTTCACACAGATTTCTCCCAGATTCCACAAAGAGATTCGCAGATAATTTGCCAAAATATCTCATCAAGTTTTCTTTACTAGTTTTTTATGTGTTTATTCGAATTGTTTGAATTCCAGAACTGGACGTAACATCTAGTTCAGGTCATCAGAGGTGAGGTGGTCATGAGAAATTCTATACTACATATTAGTTATGTAAGGAAACATGTTTTTTACGCATGGCATCCCACAGCTGGAATTTGTTGAAATATGAGTCATCTGCGTGCTGTAGTTATTTTTATATTACTTGTATATTATTTAAGTAATGTAGGTATTTTATTTATTTATTTAATTATCAAAAACCGGCTAAGTGCGTGTCAGGCTACGTGCGGCAGTTCCGTAGTAGGTCTTAGTTAGTCGACTATAACTCTGTAATCGGTTTAGCCTGCTTAGCCGTGATGGTTTTCCTTGTAAGTTCATTACATGTGCTAGGTCTGTGATTTTTTTCACATTTCTAGGGACAGCCATTCAAAAGTTAGAGGGGGGACGCTCGTATCAAACAAAATTTTGCACTTAAAACCTAGATATTTCGCAAATGGCTCGTTTAACCGGTAAAATAGTCTTCGCACACCCACAATATTAAAAGACCTATCTCCACCTATCCACACGAAAGGATACGCGAGATAAAAATATTCATCCCCACTTTGTGTTTGGGAGCTACCCTAAAAAAAATATGTATATTTTTATGTTTTGTTAAACGACCCCATAGTACACCCCCGTACATCCCTTTTTTTCGGATGGGAAATCATCAAATAACCCCTCCTGCCGTGGATGGGGCGGAAGGGAGTGTCAGACTCTTACTGACTAAAACCCATCCATGTTCCTTCCTCAGCCCTTTGTATTCCGGTGACGCGGTAACTCATTCGAACATCCCGCAGACCCCGTACACCCCTGGAGCCGTAGCACCATGTATTTGCATCACTACCTATTTCGTTGAAGAATGAGACACGGTTACTAATATCGTATGGCGCTGTCTCTTTTTCACAACGATAATATTCCTGCTTTGGCATGCCAGGGTAAGAACTCTGGAGTATATTTAGAAAAGAACTAAGCAAATGATGCTCTTCAATTGATTTCACAATTTTATGTAGACACGTGCCAAAATATCTCACAATACCAACAAATTACCATAAAAGAACAAACGAATGTATATTTGCAATTTTCTCCGGCATACCTGCTCGTCCAAACGCAGAAATTATGCAAAATATACACATACTTAGTATATGTATGTGTATGGTATTATATAAATGTTATGCTTAACCTTCTAACAGGACATTATACGGTAGTATGGTGGCCAAATGTGACATACTGCGTGAAAGAATGACGAACTAAATCGCTAGTCTTCTTGATGTTATGAGAAAGGTTCCGGTATGAGACTGGGAAATGGGAATTTTCTTTGCAGTCGTTCTATTTTTGGATATTGGATCCTTAGTTTGTTGCGCCACTTCTTCTTGCCAGCAAACCACAGAGAAAGGGGTGAAGGGCGGTCTTTTTTAAATCTAGTGTACAAAAAGTGCATGATTCTCAGCCTAATTTGAATAAATGACTTTTGAATTTTGAGCTCAAGATCACCAATGCAGAAAAAAAAATTCACTGCATTCGAAATTGTTTTCTTCACTGCTTTTAATTGTTAAAGAAACAAAAACTATTTAATTCGTAAAATATTTCCTTTCGCATAATCTTGTTTACAATTAGCAAAAATAAACTAAAAAGTGCTCTCAAAAACTACAAGTCTGATCGGAACACACGACAAAAATAACGCGCGAGCACCGTTTCAAAATCATTACCTCTCACTCAATTAAGGTTGGCTAAAATGCTAGCTAAACGAGTGTTCCGTATGCCACGTATAGTCAGTCCACAGGTCCGCATAGAGCGACGCGCGCCGAATAGAAAGGTTGTTTGCGGTGAAAGCGCCCGATCGTGTCCTTGTAATAAATCTAACACTTCCTACTTTTATTGTTTTCTTCGCTATGTTAGTTCGAAACTAGTGTTATTTTAGAGGAATAATAGGTCAGGATAACCTACCCAAACAATAGATCATGTGGTGGTAAAAATATTATCCGTGCGGTAACATGGCAACGGGTTTTAAAGGACCCGGGCCGTAAAATTTATTCATTACTTTTTTAAACGTAATTTATTAAATTCCAAAAATATCTTGTTTTGTAAATGCATAAAAAAATACATAAAAAGCGTTTTTTTATTAGGTTAGCCAACAATTGTTTACACATAAAAATTACATTGCGATTGTCAAATACATATTTGCAAGTGTAACAATCACTTATAGGCTAACACCGCATGTACAGTAAACGGCTTCACTACATAGTATAAAACAAAGTCGCTTTCTCTGTCCCTATATCCCTAAGCTATGTATGCTTAAAGCATTAAAACTACGCAAAGGATTTTGATGCGGTTTTTTTTAATTGATAGAGTGATATATGAGGAAGGTTTTAGTATATAATTTGTCAAGTTTTTGTATCTATTAGCTAAAATATCGCAGGCGAAGCCGCTGGCGGGAAGCTAGTAAATATACAAAGATAATAATTTTAGCAAAGAAGTTGAAAGGTTAGTTCGTTCTTTTAATCAAATCATTGTTGTTGTTTAGTGTTAAAGCTTTTGATTTCAAAAGGCAAAAATTGGTTAAACTTTTCGATCTTTCTTAACTCCTAACGATAACTTTAATGACAAACGATAATTAAGTGTTAAAAATATGATGAGATAATACCTGACACTAATGATTTTAAAAGACATTTGCATCATCTCGTCATAATGTTGTGACGGAATTGATTCATTGTCATTTTAAAATTCCATATTTTTTATTTTCTACATTTAAGTAACAAAACAAATGACAGGAACGTCCTATTTAATTATAATTATCATTAAATAAAAGCTCGACCAATGAAACATATTATTATTGTTTCCATTCTGCTTCTTAAGTCAGTCAAGTACATCATCATCGTATGAGAATGCCTTCTCTGTATGTCCCACTGCTGGGCACAGGCCTCGTGCCCAGCAGTGGGACAATATATAGGTCGAAGATGATGATGATGAAATAATCAGATTTTGTATAGGCCATTGATGTTTATTATAATCTTCGAATGTTTTAATAAATAAATAACTAATATCGTCGGCGTCAGTGCAGAACCTTCTAAATGCAAAAAAAAACATGTTTTACAGTAGACAATAAAAACTTTTCTAAAAGCGATGTGATCAAATTAAAACAACTTTTTTCAAAAACATTTTTTTTTGCATTTAGAAGGTCCTGCACTGACGCCGACGATATGTATTTTTAATTCGAAATTAACACTGTCTGTCTGTTTACACCTTTACGATAAAACTGTTGAACCAATTTAGATGAAGTTTGGCTTAGAGATACCTTGGGAGCGACATAGAATAGTTTTCATCTAGGTGCGTGAAGTAGAAGGAGATAAGGTTCTGAGGGAGCAGGATGAAACCTGCAGGACATTTGAAAGAGATACCGCGCTCCCGGAATAGAAAGGGCTGAGGAAGGAACATGGATGGGTTTTAGTCAGTAAGAGTCTGACACTCCCTTCCGCCCCACTCACGTTAGGACGGGTAATTTGAAGATTTCCCACCCGAAAAAAAAGTATGAAACCCTGGAAAATAGCTGTGAGACTTATAAATACCTACAGCTGAAAGACAATATTTCAAATATACAATTATTTTTTGCATTCAAACCAAGCTAGACGGTGTTCAGACAAAAATAATGACATAATGACGCATTATGTAAGTGCATGCCAATTGAATAATTGAGAGCAACAATTACCGGTTGCAATGATACGGATTATTATCGAATACTATTTGTTGTTTTTGTTCGTGAATGGACTGCACTTTGGGCGTAGTTTGAAAGTAGAGACATGAATTATAGGTAACGTAATCTTTAGAACTGTCGGATTGATGTATTTTTAATAGCAGAGGGTGCTACAAATTCGCGTTCATGATTGGTCATAGGCAAAGAGTATAGAGATCTTTAAAGTTAATTTATTGAAAGCCATTTTATTAAATCCAGATTAATTCTTATATTAAACATAGCTTGCCTTCAATTGTTTCAGCTGCAGCATGCAGCCATTTGCATACAATTAAAAATGAATTCCGAGAATTCTTAAATGTAGGTATTTAAAGTATTTAAATGAAATATACAGACACTAGCTTTGCGCCAGCAGTTTTGCCCGCGTGGGCTATACACCACCAATAAATGTCATATTTTAGCCAATGTAAGTATACAAAAACTTGACAAATTATATACTAAAACCTTCCTCGAGAACTACTTTATCCATTATTGAAAACAGCATGAAAATTGGTTCGGTAGTTTTTGAGTTTATCGCGGACAGACAGACAGACGCGCCCGATGACTTTCTTATAATATGTAGTGATAAAGTCTGATACATAATGGGAGGGTTTTAATAGTAGGTAACACCATAAGAGGCTTAGAGGCCCACCGCCTACGCTTATGAGGAATTTATTGCATTACAATAAATAAATAAAATGAGATCAAACACTTTCACTATGAAACTCGTAATAAATAATAGATTTTTTATTTTAACTAGAATGTTCTGTCACTTCTTCAATGCTCTAATTTTGATAGTTTTAAATCTTCAAATAGCTGTACAACTATATTCTTAATTTTTTTTAGAGTTTTTGTTAATGTTAGTCCACTACGTTGAAAACACTATTAACTTTGAACATCACCTGGTAAAAAATCAGTCGAATTGAGAACCTCCTCCTTATCCTTACTAATATTATAAATGCGAAAGTAACTCTGTCTGTCTGTCTGTCTGTCTGTTACGCTTTCACGCCAAAACTACTGGACCGATATAAATGAAATTTGGTACAGAGATAGAATAGACCCTGAGGAACAACATAGGCTACTTTTTACCCGGGTGCGCTAAGTAGTTCCCTCGGGATGCGGGTGAAACCGCGGGAAACAGCTAGTACAATATAAACAAACCCGACATTGATCAGTTTGAACCTTAAATAAACCCTTGAGCAAAATTTTTTGCACACCAATTGTGTTTTAAAGATTAGTTTATATTATTGGCTATTAAATTTGTTCTCTAAAACGTGCTCGAATGGTAATAATTCACTAACTATGCTGTGCCTTAAATTTTGTACGATCACACTAGTTTGTACAATCTAGTGATGAAACTAAGGCTTGGCTACTGTGACTGTTCCTGGTCAACCCAAGGCTGTAAAATTTTTCGATTTTCCTAAATTATAACTACGTCGGCTTCCCCCGAAGGGGAAGGGGGTGCGCCCCGCCATTTCCGCGCAACCCTGTAGAGCTCGTCACCAAACTGGTCACTCTTCCACCGAGTGGAGGACACATGCATTAATTAGACATATCGTTCCGTCCCGACTTGTAAGAGCTAGGGACAGGGAAGACGGGACGTGATAGAATAATTATTAATTATATACAGGGTAATACCTAATAGAATTGTTGAAGTTAGAAGAGAGAGAGGATTAATACAAACCTAACCTAACAGATACGTAACGCTTGCGCATAGGATTGTATTATTTTGCTTTACGTTATACTTTACAAAAGCTACATTCCCAAGTGTAGTGACGTGGGGCCACTTTAGAGCAGCTCACGCGTCGTACGTGTACGGCTAGACCTGAACGCATAGTTCCACTAAGGAACTGCTACGATTCTAGCGGTCCACGTTCCCTAAGTTCTAAAATATCTTACCCAATCCTAAGACAGAGTACTGCGAAGTCCAACTGCCATTGAGCGAGACAAGTTTCCAGTTAGACTGGACGCGTACAAATTAAATACCCATTTCTTACGGACCTAACGCCCATACTAAGACAATGTAAAATCAGCGCAAGCGCAATGTATGGTCAGTCGGTGGTAGCTTTCTCTAGGAATACATCTGGTATACGCCGAAGTGGTATATTTGATTCGTCACTTCACACTTCCTTAATCTACCCATGTCGAGGAGGCAGTACGCATGTTCCAGCGCTTGTGCAGTCCAGTTTACATGTCTCGCCAAATATTATTTTTTTGATCAGTGAGAGGCCTCGAGGGCCGGGTGGGATTTGACGAGACACGCTCCCTAGCGTCCATCAGAACGGCTATCAATCAGTTTAGGGTACTTGGTGAAGCCTACCCCCACTCCCTGGAAGAGTGCGTACAACAAATGCAACATAAAGGAACCTGCCGGGTTTGTCAGTCCATAAGAAGTAGCCTTAACCAGCGTTTGGTTTATTTCTGTTTGGGACGGGTTTATACAGTATGCTAGTATTAGCAATAGCAGCATAGTAAGAGCTGCTGACAATCATCGCGGACTGTTAATGCGGTTCTGCCTTCCAATTGTGCATACGATAGATATGTGCCCTACGCCACGGCAAGGGTTGTGGGTGTGTAACTGTATAATTAGTGCAATGTGTAGTAGAAGGCCTTCCCCGTTTCCCTATAGCCAAACGCAGGTCTGGGATACCTCGCAGTCTAGGAGAGAACAACAATAATAAATAAAAGCATAATATGTACAGCGATCTTATATCTATGCGGTTTGCTCTGTATTTACGCTTACTGGCCAACATGCTCGTTACGCTTACATGCTTATAATTCTACGCTTATGCGGTAAATAATATTCTACTATTACAGTAGGTAAGTTCAGGATCTAACTCGCCTTGGGATCCCAGTCACAGTCAACCTTACTATACTCAGAATAAGTGTATAACTTTAAATATCACTCACCAGATAGCTTCTAGCAGTAAACTATATTTAACTTACTCACAGTACTCCTACCAGCACATCAGGCTTGTTACCTCGCATTCTTCCCACATCACTCGCTTAGATAACAGACACCAATCAAGCAACAGAATCCTAACATTGACTATCTCTTATAGTCGCTAAACCTCTGGCACCTTTCGTGGTCGAACACCAACTACCTCGATCTCCAGCTACCTCCAGCCCATGTGCTAAAACCATCCCTTCCTATGTATTTTCGATCCTCCAATCAACGTCGACCTAATCGTGTTCCCAGGGTTTTGCACAATAGATTTATTAGTCTTTTTGTAACCTTTCTCAATTGTTCTAAGGATCGCTTTTGGGTCCTTGTGAGTGGTTAGCACATGTGGCACTTCCATTCAGTGCTGTATTTTGTTATCGGATACTTTTGCTTTGTTCTTTAGATGTTTTGTTAAATTATTGCGTCCTAACTGTCGGCTAGCAATTATCCCTATTATGGTTCCCATAAAATAGAAACTTAATGTATTTCTTAGAGGCCCCATATTGCGGTGCGTTGTTAAATCAAATATTATTTTATTATTGACTTAGGGTACGTGACAGGCAGTCACACTACCAAGCTTCGAATCCAAGGCTACCTATCCCACATAAAGAGTACTCGAGATATTTTAGATGCCCGATATGACACCTCATCGATAAATCAAAATAAACATATCGATTTGACTACCAATTGTACTTAAGACAGTGTCGATTATGATTTGTTTGAGAAAATCCTTACTAATATTATAAATGCGAAAGTAACACTGTCTGTCTGTCTGTCTGTTACGCTTTCACGCCAAAACTACTGGACCGATATAAATGAAATTTGGTACAGAGATAGAATAGACCCTGAGGAACAACATAGGCTACTTTTTACCTGGGTGTGCTAAGTTGTTCCCTCGGGATGCGGGTGAAACCGCGGGAAACAGCTAGTATTTTATAAATCTCGGTAATTATGGTATGTGCTGTGCATGAGCAATAAATTTGGGGCAATTATATCGTCAGTTATAAATATAAGGTAGCTCTCAATGAATTAAAATCGTTTAGTTTTTTTTGGTTAATTAAATTGTTAGACTTGAACGTCTAATAATAGTTTCTGTGAAGATAGTTTCGCGTAATATATTTTAGTAATATAGAAACGAAGATTTAAATCTGAAGAATCTTCTTCCCAGCAAAAACACATAGGAAGTGGTGAAGGGCGGGCGTTTTGAGGGCTGTCTTTTGTAAATTTGACATTCAAAAAGTGCTGATTTTCAGCCTAATTTGAATAAATGACTTTTGAATTTTGAAGATTTTATAACAGACCTCAATCAAATTGGCAACAATCTATTTTCCGCAGTTACCCCCGCAACCTAAAGGACCTTTACGCACCTGGATAAAAACCATCCTAGGTTCCCCAGATTTTAAATCTATAGACATTGGTTCCGGCGTTATACCGTAAAAGCGTAACAGACAGAGTTACTATCGTACTTTTAATATTAGTGAAGATAATAAGGTAATACATAAAGGATCGTGGTGGCCTAGTGGTTAAGGCACCTGCATCTCGTATATGAAAGTGCAGGTCCAAACCTGGCAAGTATCAATGTGAATTTTATAAGGTCATGTACTTTCTAAGTGAATCAGACACCGGTGAAGGAGAGCATCGTGAGAAAACCTGGAATAAAATGACTGCACTCGCCAATCCGCTTTGAGCAAGCATGGTGATCAATGCTCATGCCTTCTCTGTATGACAAGAGGCCTTTACTCAGCTGTGAGATATTAAATAGTAGTAAAAAGCAAGAAAATTAAAACACTAAAATAATTTCTACTTAAAGCCTTGTAATATATTTGGTAGGCTTACGTAGGTACAGATAAGTCTACGGCAGATAAACAGTAACTGGCAAGCATTGCGTCAGTCGCCTTTCACGAGTCGATCCTTAGGTCACGAGTGTGGTCCAAACTTGTTACATCTTAGCAGTTTAACTTACTGGTAAAAGTAAAGGCTATGCCAGATGCCTGTCAGATAGATTGTAAAGCTGTATTTAAGTCTTATAATATTGGGTACTTGTTACCCGACTGCAAGGAAAGGGTTATGTTTTTCACTCCTATCTTTGTCGGTTTGTAATTTTCTTTATTCCCTTATATCTCCCAAACCACTCGATGGATTTCTTTAATTAAGGTATCGTTAGATTCGTCTCATTAGTGCAAGTGTTCTTAGCTAGGTCACATAAAAAATATGGGGTATTGAAAAGCATAGAACATAGCGATGTTTCAGTCGGGACCCATTATTGTGACGATTTAAGCCGGTCTATATATGTTAATGGGTTCCGACTGATAAGTCGCTATGTTCTATGCTTTTCAGTACCTATCTTTCAACATAATATAGATAGACTATCGATTCTGCACTTGTTTTGTTTCAGCTTTTATTTAATTTTCATTTTTACGCACTTTTTTATTAGTTTCATTTTTTAATTTTTACTTTTTTTTTGCAGTCGAGTTTTTTTGTAGGATATTAATTTGATAGTTTTATCTTATAGATTTTTTTTTGTTTTTTTTTCCGCTGTTTATCGGCGTCCATAAGGAACTCCTTCACGCACCCGGATAAAAAGGATGCAAGATGGTCATCTACTTCTTATCGTGTGAGCTGCAAGATTCACTAACTTAAGAATCCCTAAGAGTTTTCTCGAATCCGGCTGACGGCAGAATATGGAATAATAACAACAGCTGCAGCATAGCGATCGGGGAAGACGGCTTAGCATGCCCTCCCAGGCACGGGGGTATAACACCACCAACTTCCTACCTCTGGGGTAGTTTATGAAATTTTCTAAAACACACAATGCGATTTCGGCTCGACCCGAGAATCGTATCCAAGACCCCGTTTACAGCAGTTTAGACCATTAGACCAACGCAAGGGTCCAGAAAAAGTGCCTTAAGTACTTCCCTTGAGATGCGGTTGAAACTGGGAGAAGCTAGTACTAGTTAAAATGTTCAGTTGTTCAACTTTGCGGCATCATGGCGATATTTTGAACAGCCGCGAACAATTGCCATTTCTCACCTCATCCTTACTTAACATCATAATCCAGGATTAAGCTAAGTTAAGTTCGTATTAACGCAGCACAATATTTATGAGTGCGCTTTTTGCTAATCCGCTACTAAGCAGCAGATTAATAATTAATTAATCGGATTTTATAATAAAGACGGTTAATATTTAACGTAATTTGCAAGGTATTTTCATTGACCCACGTGCTTACAACACTACCCACGAGAGTATGAGACCCTCCATTACTCATAAGATGTCAGCATACAAAACACAGGTTGCCAAATTGTATTGTTTTCTAAACCTAAGCTCTTTACGGAAACTATTAACAAAATGCTTGGGCATTAGTCAAAAATGTTGCTTTTGCCTTTGTGTTATGGATAGTGCCGAAATAAGTGTCATTAAGCATTTTAACAGCTAGGTTACGGACCTACATAGTTATGTACATTTTTAGGGTTCCGTAGTCGACAAGGACAACTTTAAAAAGAAAACTATCATGGCTTAGTAGGTTTACCGGTTACAATTAGGTGCGAAACCCTATCGCGCGTGGCTCGACACGCACTTGGGCGGTTATTTTTATCTATCTCTAGCTTTAGGCATGCGTTGTAATGCCATGTTGCTAAGAACCTTCACGGAAATTGCACATAAATTTCATCCAGCAAAGTTTCATCACAATCGGATCAGTGGTTTAGGAACGCATGAAGGGCAAACAGAAAATTAGAAGACTTTGCGGTCGTGGGTAATTTTAATTGAAAAGCTAGGTGTTGTAGTCGTATAGAATGATTTTCAGTGTGTTTGAATTTCGATAGCGAACTTTATTTATATTAAAGGGTTTTCACTATTTCGTTTATATTTTATCCATTGCTAGAGTTAGTTTCCTACTGCTAGAAAGAGTAGACTTATACAGTAAAATCGTTATCCATACCTACTTAATATTTAAAATCTGGAAGTAACTCAGTCTGTCTGTCACGCTTTCCCGGGAAAACGACTGACCCGTTTTGAATAAAATTTGATATGGACATAGATTAAAACCCGGGGAAGGAAATAGGGTATTTTCATAGTCATAATCTACCTACACATATAAAATGCTTTGTCCTGAATGACTGACGGATCAATGCTCAGCCTGAACCGCTTATCGTAGAGTCGTGAAACTTGGAGAGTGTGTCCTTTGTATAACGTAAGCATCCGATAAGAAACATTTTTTCCAAATTCTACCCCTAAGGAGATGAAAAAGGATGGCAAAGTTTGTATGAAACTCTGTTATTTTTAATTTGAATGGGCGAAGTCGCTGGCGGAAAGCTAGTCACAAAGTAAACAAGACCTTCTTGTCCGCACACTAAACATTAAACAGGTGTGTAGCAACGAGTCAACTACTAATGTTCTCAATGGACAGTCATTGAGTTATTTTGTAATTCCGTTCTAAACGACAATAAATGTACGTGTATTTGCTTCTTTTTATACCACTCGACCTTGCTTGTTAAGTATGAAGAAGACCTTTCTAAGATTATTTAATGAGATTAGTTGTGACCTCCTCTATTATTTTTGACATAATTTGGAATCAAAGATGGCGAAAGTGTGTTTTTTTGTAGTTCCGATTTTTTTGTGTTAATTAGTTTTAGGGTCGATTTAGGTATGACTTTCGGCTGAGGGCCAGTTTTAAGGAAAGTGGATTAGATAAATACTTTTACTTATAAGGTAGATCTTGGTTTCTAACGCTTTAATTTATAATTGCCATGTTTTAGTAGAACTGATGGTGGTTAAGGCTGAATAATAATAGTGTGGCCAGCAAAACGCGCCACACTATTACGTTTATTTGCTTGAAATGAGTTACAATAGGTGTTACAATATACATAGGTAATTTGATATAGCACAGACATTTCGCCAAATTGGCATGCAAATTGTTTTTGTTGTGACGCAATAAACACTACGTACTAATAATAAAAGTAAAGTAATAATTAAGAGTCTGTCTGACACTTCCTCCCGCTACGCCCACAGTGGGAGGAGTCAATTAATGATTTCCTATCCGTAAAATAAGTCAAACTGTGCAACTGCACAACTTCGCCTCACTCTCAAGCAGTTCCAATCTAGCCATCTGATGGAGTTCCTGGTAGCGTAAGCTGGTAGCCCAGCCATTATAGCAACGTAAACCGTCTTACTTATAAAAACCTGTGATCTGAAGATCATCCATTTCTAACCTAATCCTTAACGTGACAATCCAGGATTAATCTACTAAGGCCCAAGTTCACCGACAAGATAACAGTCCAAACAACACAAAACAGCTGTTTACAGTAAATTCAAATTTCTGTCTTATGATGGAGACGTTACCATTTGCGGTTTTTTTTTTCCCTAAAACAGTCTATTACCAATCCGGGGTTAGGCAAGAAGTGAACGAAAATTCCCGCTTCGTGGTTGAAACACGTTTTTATTTAACGGACCGATTAGGTAACCATCTGTTGGTGAACTTGGCCCTTACTTAAGTCCGGGTTTAACGCTAAACAGCATTTATTAGAGAGATTTTCTAATCCGATGCTAAGCGGCAGACTCTGTAAGTTAACTTTTGGTTAATGACGAAAATCATCCTGATGAATGATGAAATCAAAGCGTGTTGGTTTGCAATGTATCCGAACGACCTTTTAACACGGCAATCAATAAACCAGGATCTCAGTATTGTTATAGAACCCACCAATTTCCACAGCGTTACGAAACGGCCTTGTTACAATATTTCTGTAACATATTGTGTGAATCCGGGGTTTATCGCGGTACATTCAGCGGTTGGAGTGCGATGAGAGATCGCTCTTTTGTAATCCATTGTTGGTATGTTCTAGTTTTTGTAGTTTGGACCAGTAATGACCAGGTGTTGGATTGCTTTTCGTAACGTTTGATATATGTTTTCGGATTGGTGGTAATGTACTTTTGTCTTTGAAGCAATCGGGGTGAAGTAGTTTGTGATAATCAAGTAGAGGATATCATTCACCTTTTGGTGGAGTGTGTCAGGAATAAGTCTGTAAGATGTATGTTAATTAGGGAATCTAAATCTAAATATATATAAAACTTAATTGTCTGACTGACTGACTGACATAGTGATCTATCAACGCACAGCCCAAACCACTGGAGGGATCGGGCTGAAATTTGGCATGCAGGTTAGATGTTATGACGACCTGAGTGGTTTAGTGGTCAACATGCCGGAATGCCACTATGTATAATATGTATGTATTTAAAAAGTATATAAGTAATATATCCGTTAAGCTAGCACCCATAACACAAGCATGCTTGCATTGCTTACTTTGGGGCTAGATGGCGCTGTGTGAAATTGTCCAAAAGATATTATATTATTATATTATATGTTATGACGTAGGCATCCGCTAAGAAAGGATTTTGATAAATTCTACCCCCAAGAGGCTAAATAGGGGATGAAAGTTTGTATTCTTAACGCGAGCGAAGCCGCGGGCAAAAGCTAGTTAAGTATAAATAAGTTAGATTTAGGTGTATTTAATGTTATCATAGCCAAACCGATATCGCCAGAAGCAGTATTAGTTTAGTCATTAGTCACTTTGTAATTGTGGTTCTGATGGGGTGTAACAATTTGTTAAAAGTTCCATAAATAATAAAATATCGAGTTGGAGGGAATGAGTGATCGTTTTGAGACCACGTGTCTTTTTTATTAAACCTAAATTAATTATCTCCTGTTTGACCCACTTAGTAACATCTGGAACTTAGATTTCCCTTCACTGTATATATTTCGACGGGCCCTTTACTTAAGTAGCAGCTTAATTTAACCTTCTACATTAACCATGTAATTTTTGTTTTTCTCAAAATTTGTACTATTTGCGATGTGTACCTAATACCTATTGATGATATCTGCCTTTATGTTCAAGCAATAGTTTTCATGTTATAAAACGCTTAATTACGACAAAGCTCTTTCTAAAACTGAACTAACAATGAAAAAATCTAATTGGATTACCAAGTTGACTTTCTCAACGGTCAGCAGTTCAGATTATAATCTAGGAAGCGTGGAAGAATAGTGCTAAATGCTGCGCTTGCGCAACCGCGCTGCTTCGTCTCCAGTCGCCATTGTGTCGGGCGGTTCCGGCCTTCCGCTTGTACCGTTCTTTTTAATTAAGTCACATACAGTGGGTGGAACTGTGTCAGCTGTTTGTGTGTTGGTCTTTATTACACTCGGGAGCAAAATTATTGGGTCAAATCCACTTCATTATGGTTCCGTTCCCAAAGGGTAAAACGGGATCTTATTACTAAGACTCCGCTATCTGTCCGTCTGTTTGTCCATCTGTCCGTCTGTCACCACGCTGTATCTCATGAACCGTGATAGACAGTTGAAATTTTCACAGACCCATCTATTTTAAGATATTACGGATATTTTATATGTATATGTATAAACGACTACGCCCGCCTGCTAATGTCATATATTAGTATAATATAAGTACCAAAAGATTCTTTCTACGTATTTATTTCATCCATCGGTGACACTTGCATGAATAGAATATGACTGATTCAATATGGCCGACCACAATCAGGTAAACTCCGTATTGAAGTCAAAAACTAACTATTAATAAATTGTACTATTTAATTTTACGTCATAATTAATTAATTCAGACAGTGATTAATAAATATTATTAGATGGGATAATTAAAAACTGCTAATAAGTTTAATTTGTCCCAAACCTAATTAGTAAGCAGAAAACCTAAAAACAACACATCAACAATATCCGTCTAGTACCACTGACCTCAAGAACAGCTCAGCATATTTGCGTAACGCTTTCACCGCAGGGACGCACGTTTCTTTCCGGAGGATGTAGTGTGTCATCAACACCCGGATTGAGTGGCCCATCCAATTTCGGTGTAGCCAATGACCTGCCAGTTACTGTTACCCTACTACGGCGAAACAAACTAGAGGGTTATGATTTTTTGTTAACACTGCTATAGAATATTATAATTATTGTAAATTTAGTAGTCGTGGTGGCCTAGTGGTTAAGGCTGCCTCTCGTGCACGAGTGTGCGGGTTCGAAACCTGGCAACCTTGGTACCAATGTGACTTTTCTAAAGTCGTATGTATATCTTAGACACCACTGATTAACAGTGAAGGAAAACATCGTGAGGAAACCTGGACTTAAAGTCTGAAATCGCCAATCCGCCTTGAGCAAGCGTGGTGATCAATGCTAATGCCTTCTCTGTATGAGAAGAGGCCTGTGCCCAGCAGTGGGACAATATATAGGCTGATGATGATAATGTATTTATTTACTTACCACTTATAATATCGGTATAAAACCACACATATAAATTAAGCTTGAGTATTAATAACAATGAGTTAAAAAGATAAAGAATTAACTTACAAACTAATAAGAACTAACAGAATTGTATTTGTCGTGGAAATATTGTAGTACCGTTGGACATATAGCAGAATATTAATTGATGTGGGTAAGAGCCAAATTTTGATGAAATTTTCTAAATTGAAATGAATTTTAATTTCTGTGACGGGTCTGGGTGTTACTATGTATAATATGTATACAGTATTTAAAAAGTATATAAGTAGAATATCCGTTAAGCTAGCACCCATAACACAAGCATATTAGTTGCTTACTTTGGGGCTAGCTGGCGCTGTGTGAAATTGTCCAAAGATATTTATTATTATTATTTAGTGCGCTGGTTTTAAGAGTGACAGTATTGGCTTAAGATATGGAGTATTGTACGTTGGCGGCAGCGCCGTCTTAGGCTGTACCGGGGCCCTGGGACACACTAGAATTTGGGGCCCTAGAAGGAAGTAAAAAAAGCGAATGACAAAAAATCTGTTATATCTTATACTATAATTTTTAAAAAAGGTTGAAAATATATTTAATCTGTTGTTAGAGTTAATAAAAACCATAAATAGTAAGGATTAAATATTAAGATTTTTTTTAACTAATAGGTATGAGCAACATAATAATCACAATATAAAAATAATTGTATGCTTAGTGTAAGCATTGAGTGGAAGCGAATATTATCGTTTTTGGGGGCCCCCGTGACGATGGGGCCCTGCCTGGGCACGGGCTCCGTGTGCGTGTTATGGTAAAGACAGTACTGTTTGGTGGGACTTATGTACATCACTGAAAAGTTTTAGTTTTTCTTCTTAGGCATGTGGGCAGTAACCTAACCTAATAACTCCTAGAGTCAGCATTTTCAAAAATCCACCTGTCGGCCTCTGACATTATAATAATCTATCTATCGTTTCCTTGGATCTCCCGTTATCTTCCCGTTTATCGATACCTGGATTCCTATATTATAAACTACAAATTATTCTGAACAGTAATAATTGCAATCAAGTCGGCTACACATTATAATTTTATGTAACTGCAACATTCTTGTTGAAAGTAGTCACAATTCTATTAACACATGACCTCAAATACTATTTCTGAAGATCAATATGATTGATAGATTAAACACTGACATGGTTTGAACATCGTTATAATCTTGTTAGTGTAAATTTGTATATTATATCGCAATAGGATGAACAGAAACTAACAATGTGTTTACGTAACAATCTCATTATCCGACTTTAATGTACAAATTGGAAGTGTCGAAATATGACACGTTTATGTGCAAATGTTTACAATTTAAGCGTTTAATTTAATTTAAATTTTGGACTTGATATTTTAATCAATGTGTCATGTATCAATACATTTTTTTTTATCGACGATTTGAGAGTTTTATAATAATTTTGGGTAACAAAAGTAGAATAAGTTGTTGTAGCTATAAGCCGACCACTTCTTTAGTCCAGTGGTCGCAAGCGAGAGTTCTAAGCATGAGATCCTAGGCTCGAGTAATGACTCGAGCAAAATGTTATTGTGCCAAAAGTGTGATTAAATCTTGTATTTTTTGTAATGATGACTGAAGATTAGTAAAATGTAAGCACTGGATGCATGGATTTATGTCTCCTCCCTCCTGCCGGCTGCAAGTACTTGTGTTATCTATATTCATAAGATATATTTGTCGCCGAGCGATACCTCACCGGAATTGCGTTCAGTCACGGTTTGAGTTAATTACTGTTTACCTCCACCTTTTTATTTATTTTTTCATTTGCTAATTTATTCGCGTAACTATATTTTTTATTATTTTAACATTTCGAAACAGTAATTGATTCGTGCTGACTGTCACCCGCAACTCGTCTTAGGTCCAGTAGTTGAAAACCAGCGTCAGGCACTAGCTGTCTGGCATAATGCTGAATTAGACCTATTTGGCACAACATTCTTTTATTTTTGTATATACAACGTGTAAAAAAAATAAGCAATAAAATTTAAGTGGGCTATTCGGTAATAAAATCTTTTACAAAGTATTAGGAACAGTATTAGGAACTGGAAATCTTATGGGATCTTATAGTTTTAGAACAAAAAGAAGTAACAGTTTTTGTTAAAAAAAATAGGTTACAGCCCTAAAAATGGGTTAATAAACTCAAATTTGAAGATCAATAATGCCGAGTTCGCAAATAAGTTACCCCTTATTTTCTACCTATTCCTCAACTAGCCTAATAAGCCTGATAAAATTTAGTAAAAAAAATTATGAAAAAAAAAAGTTAACAGATTTTGTCCGTAGCATCTATACTTGATATATGTACATACCCTTAAATATTATTGCTTATTTTTTTTACACATTGTATATTTTTTTTATTCCCTATGTGATTATCTTATGTTGTGTCAATAAATGTTTTTTCTTTCTTTCTTTCTTTCCTCCAGTAAATAGTTTATCCAGATGCGCTGAAGTTTCATGATGATGAAACATAAAATAAGTAGGTATGCATCTATAAATCTTTAAAAGACGAGTCCGGACGTGCCCAAAATTCACTCCACCTCATACACATGTAAAAACCGGCCAAGTGCGTGTCGGGCCACGCGCAGTAGGGTTCCGTAGTAGGAGTTAGTTAGTCGACTATAGCTCTGTAACCGGTTAAGCCTACTTAGCCGTGATAGTTTTCCTTATAATTTCATTACATGTACTACGTCTGTGAGTTTTTTCACATTTCTAGGTACAGCCATTCAAAAGTTAGAGGGGGGGGTAACTCGTATCGAACAAAAAAATTCACTTAAAATTTAGATATTTCGCAAATGGCTCGCTTAACTGAAAAATGGTCTTCACATACCCATAATATTTTTGAAAGACCTATCTAACGATACCCCACACGAAGGGGTACGCGAGAAAAAAAATATTCATCCCTACTTTACATATTTGGGAGCTACCCTAAAAAAATATATTTTTCAAAATTTTATTTTACCACTTTCTCGGCGTGATCAATATACATATTCATACCAAATTTCAGCTTTCTAATAACAAAAACCACGGAGCTATGCCGCGGACAGACAGACAGACAGACAGACAGACAGACAGACAGACAGACAGACAGACGGACAGAGCGAAACTATAAGGGTTCCTTGTCGGACTACGGAACCCTAAAAATGCGAGTGTACGTTCTTAACTCCGACAAATTTTAAAGTAGGTGAACCACTGTATTTGGCGAGATCATGTTCCGAACTAAGAATTTCGGAGTAGGCCTGTGGATTCTAGTTCATTTTGCTTAACATTTGTAAACCCACTCCTTTATAAAGTCGTATGAACATCGTTTTGCTGAATTTGGGAGGTGCGTGTGTTCAAAGATGTATGATTTAGATTAGATTTGCCGGAAAAGAATCATTGCAAAATTCAGTGAGTAGGTTTCTGGCCTCATAAAAGTTTGTTGAGCAATAAAGATTGTTAAATTGTATTAAATTCGAAATTCTCGACATGAACAAGGTACATGAAGCTACGAATTTATTTATCTGTTTATCATAATTATAAACAACTAGCTGTTTCCCGCGGTTTCACCCGCATCCCGAGGGAACTACTTAGCGCACCCGGGTAAAAAGCCTATGTTGTTCCTCAGGGTCTATTCTATCTCTGTACCAAATTTCATTTATTATATCGGTCCAGTAGTTTTGGCGTGAAAGCGTTACAGACAGACAGACAGAGTTACTTTCGCATTTATAATATTAGTAAGGATTTTTAAATTAACATCAACCCATTCCTATATCTATAGTAGGTATATTTTATCGAAGCCAGAAAGTCTGATAACCAGTCCTACCAAAGGGTATCGTGTCACCCGGTACTAGGGTGAGGTCATTTTACTTATGCAGTCGCTCCATGTAAAACACCGGTACTTAGCTGCATCCATTGGAAGCCGACTTTGACGTTGTTGGGAAAAGGCTAGGCAGATCATCATCTGATTGATTGAGGTTTGTGATTGGATGGCAATATGAAAGTAGGTAATATTTTTCTGAATCGATAACTGTTTCTATTGAGAAGATTCACGAGATGCTTCTCGCTTTGAACACTAAAATATCGAGTTGTGAATTGAATTCCAAAACATTGCAATCGATTTATTTATTACTCGCATTACTTATATCGAGATTAAGTAGGTATTTGTACCTATTACATAAATATCTGCTTAATGAGCTCGTGGCTAAGTAACAGTCGCACAGGTTGTTCGATCAAAGTTTAAGCTGCGACCATTTATGTCATACCGAGACTCCTCCGTGCTTCGGAAAGCACGTTAAGGCGTTGTTCCTGGCTTTCATTTATAGATCTTTGACATTCGTTACGGGTCTTGCCAAAGGGTATCGTGTTACTCGGTATCGGGATGGTGTCGGTCAGATAGACAGTCGTTCCATGTAAAACACTGGTACTCAGCTGCATCCCTGCATCCAACATAGTTGGGAAAAGGCTAGGCTAGGATAATGATGACAAAAATATCTGCTTAAGTAAAGTATTATTGTAACAAATTAAACACGAGAATTTATTTTCTACAACGGAGCGATGAAAGTACTTTTCATTTGCTACCTTCATAAGTGGAAAATAAATACTGTTAAAAGCGGATAACACATAAATAAATTATAATAATACCTTCTACAATATAACAATAATTATGTTAAGTTACTTTGATGTATCAGTACGGCATTATATATTATGTTAAAAGCCTCTTCTATAGATGCTTACTTTTTTCTCACCTGACAAAACAATGGATTGCCAGATTTTTTTTTAAAGTGATTATTTTTGCACTAAATTCTCACATTGCGTAACCGTCAAAATAGTCATGTACACGTAGAAACAGTATTACACCATAATGATTTTGTGTAAATTGCGATAAGTTGTTCAGAGCTTCAAGGCTTTGATTTGTAGGTGATAAACGTAAAGATCCCACACATATATTAGAACCACAAGAAATGTTGTGATGTAGGTAGATATTGTACCACCTATACAGTATATTATACGAGTATACTAGCAAACGTAATATATACCTACTACTAAACAAACTCTTCTACCCGCGACTTCGTCCGCGTGGAATAGTGGTGCTCCGCTCCTATTGGTTTTAGCGTGATGATATATAGCCTTCCTCAATAAATGGGCTATCTAACACTAAAAGATTTTCTAATTGTACCAGTAGTTCCTGAAATCAAACAAATAAACAAACAAACTCTTCAGCTTAATTAGGTATATTAATATAGATTGGATTAACTAGTATCGATCTCGCTCATATATATTTTTTTTTTTGGATAGGATATCATCACACGACCCGGAGCATGCCCTTTTTTTCGGATAGGAATTCATCAAATGACCCGCCGTAGGTGGGGCAGTAAGGAGTGTCACACTCTTACTGACTAAAACCCTTCCATGTTCCTTCCTCGGCCCTTTGTACTCCGGGCGGTAACTCTTTCGAACTTCCTGCAGCAGCATGCTCCCCTGAGGTGGGTGATACGATACGGGAGGGAATGTCACTCTTACAGAGTAAGTAAAACCTATTCGTGTTCCTTCCTTGCTCTTTACGTTCCAGGGCCGCAGTAACTCTTTTGAATAATGCCGCATCTCGGCCTATCTCGCTCATACTCTTAACACACTTTGATATGTCTTGTCACTCAGGATCATCGACCGCTGTGTGGTCGATGCTCAGGATATTTTTGTTCTTAGTAGGTATAAAAATCTGGCGATTAAAAATACAAACCATCCAGGGACCTAATAAACACACCAAAAATTACATCAAAATCACTCCAGCCGTTTAGGAGTTCAGTAAAATACCCACTCATACAGAAGAATCATTCAAATATATATTATAAAGAAAATACCATGCAGGGTGTACCAAGGAACATTCTATAATTGATAGTTCTGTAGGCGTATTTATGCATAAAAACTATGTATAGGTAGGTACCTACGTTTGTTTGTTTACTTCTCATAAGTTACGCTCCCGCCTACACAACAGCTAAGTTGGGTAAATAGTCATGTAGGATCGCAATCATATTGCACAATTGCATTTAAGATGACGTGGACCCAAGGCAACTGGAAATGACGTCATTATTTATGAAATGTGGAACAATCTAAACGAGATTGATAAGGTAGCCTATATATATATATAAGAGGTGGCTCGGTAACATTTAAGGGGTGGCTCGGTGGCTCCGTCGTCCTGTGGGGTCGGCAGTCTAACAGTATGCCGAGCCTGAAACATGGAAAGACTACCATCTTCCAACCCAGTTAATAGGTAAAAAAATACCTCGTATGTTAGCTAGTAGTAGTTTTGTGCAAGATTTTCGGTATTCCAAACATAATAGACTAGACTTCCTTATAGGCATTTACGAAAGCGGTCATGGAGCAAACAAGATTTTTTTTGTGAGGAGAATACGCCTTGGCTTATTCAGGGAAACGGACTGGTTATGTGGGGCTTGTACCCACTAAAAACTCCACCTTTAAGGCCTACTTTCGCTTTCATATGAGAGTCCACCAAAGAGAATACAAAACTAAGTAAGAGTCCACGAGAACTGCTACGCATGTCTTCCGCTAAGAGCCTAGGTTAGCTTTTGTTAATACACCAAGGGCCGATATTTTGACATCACTATTAACGTCGTATAGCGCTGTCTTGTTTTCATAACAAAACTATTCCTGCTTTGGCACGTCATGGTAAGGCCCCAGGACCCACAAACTGATATATTAAAAATAATAAGTCTCCAATAAAACAACCATAATTATCACAATAAAAAATTTATTATCTATATAACATAACATCGGGCCATAACCATAGAATGAAACGACTGTATATTACATTGTATATATGTATATAGGCTATACATGGCTTTAGGCACGTTACAATAACATAACAATGTTATATACATGTATGAAAAAATATATAAATCTAGTAAACTATGGAGTCTGTTTGTGATACGCTTGAGCACTTAGAAAGAGGTTTGTTCACTAAATATAAGTTATTTCATATCAAAATCAATATGGAAGCATAATTTCGTTAACTATAAAATACTTTTCATAGACCTATGTATGAATAGACATTGGCATCACAAGAAAATAATAATAAAATGTTATTTTTATTTTCAAATTGTAAATGATTGTTTTTTTAATGAAGTTTATTTTTATTAAAGTTATTAAGTTAAAATAAATAAAAATGTTGTACTAAATCTTAATCTAATGACTTTATGAAGCATTTCACATGAACTTGTCATATTAACTATATATTTTTTTTACATTTTATGAAGTAAATTTGTTTGTCTTTTTATTATATTTTCACATTGACTAAATTAATGTAACGTGCCTGGGTACCTGGAGACGAACGTATAAATAAAAAGCGTGGACAAAATATCTATGAATAATTTAAATATACACGAATCCTCTTCATACAAGGCTTGTAACAAAACTAAAAAAGGTTTTCGTTTCATACGAATTTTGATCGCTTTATTCACATATACATATCAACTATGTATTCAATTCATACTTTCATTGATTATTGCTTGTACACTAATATCGACCTTACTACATTAAATATAAAAATATTTTTATGTTACATACAGTAAAATTACTAAACGAGTAAAATAATATTCAAGACAGTACATGTTTATTCGACGTCGGACGTCTACATCAGTTTACAAGCAACAATGGCCCGTATAGAAACGTGCATAAGACACAAAATGGTCTGTGTGACGAGGGGAGTCGTTTCTGCCGCCAGGTACCGACTTACAAAACGTAGTGTGTGATGTTTTACATGAAATCGTCGTAGTCGTCGTCGTAATTGCCGTATGTGTCGTATTGATTGAGATGAGCCTGGAAATAAAAGAAAATAAGAGTTAGAAAAAAACTAAGTACGTATTTTTTTTTAGTACTCTCTCAAATTACACTTATGTTAGATAACATGTGAAGAATTGCATGACCGGCGATCGTAGAACTGTTTTTTAATTAATATGCTGCTCGCTAATGGTGGGCGGGGGGGGGAGGTTGATGATTGCCTAACCTTAGAAATATATAAATCATAAAAAAAAACTGCGCCAGCACCATACGGCTGCCAAGTTGACTGACGGTAGGCTATTTATCTATTCCATCTTTATGACTTAATATCAAAATCTGCTTTTAGATATATATTTTTTTTTTTATATATATTTTTAATATATATTGATACAATATAGATTGAAACCATTTTTTAAATATTACTTAAACACATTACCCTTATGACATTGTTTGTAAATATGTAATTTAATCAACTTCCCGCTATCTCAGTGAAGCAAACTTGACCTCTCAGTGATAAAATGCCATGTAAATTGATAACGTATCTCTAGCAGTGTGATAGCAAAAAGATAAAACACGTTTATTATTTATCTTATCGTTTTGACAACGAAATACAGATAGTGTAACTGAAAAATTATACAACAAGTTTCAGTAATTATATACATACAGGAAAAGTTCTTAACCAGTGCGAAAATTTTGAGAAAAATTAAACTTAAACATTTTTTTACAAACTTGTATTTTTCAGTTTGTTAGGTATTAGTACTTAAAAAAATGGTTATCGTTTATGAAACATAATGAAGAACTTAGTTTATTTATTATTCGCAGCTGCGTGCGTAGATATCAGCTAAGTCGTATTTTACCCAAAAAAATGCGCACTGGTTAAAAACTGTTTACAATGCTTTGTCCTGAATAACTGACGGATCAACGCTCAGCCTAAACCGCTGATCGTAGAAACCTGAAACTTGGAGGGTGTGTTCTTTGTATGACGTAGGCATCTGATAAGCAAACTCTTATTGCAGCTTGTTCAACCGATTTTGAAGAACCGGTCTATTCCTTACAGATAAGGATGAAGTTAAAAGCAAAATAATGTTTACAATACCAAATATATTCTGCATCTATTTTTAGATATGTCACCTTAGCAATAAAGCTTAAAATCGTTTGAACGCACAGTAAATTGGGTGCGTTTAAATTTCTAATCTTAAAATTGAGTATAAAAGCAATATATAAATAGTAATCACTCACATTATCGCCTTCAACTTTTAATTTAGCCTTCCCCTTGCCCTTGGTCGGCTTCTTGGACTTGTCCATCTTCTCAGATTTCTGCTTCTCAATGTACAAGTTGTCCACTGTCATCTTTATCCTCTTTATGTCTGCTGATGGTACTGCAATGAGAACATTGGGAATGGTAAGCATATTGTAGGGACACAGTTAATTGTGAACTGAGACGTACTGCTGACGCATGAGTTTAGCGTACAGGCGCGCGGAGGTATTAGCGCGGCGCAGCAGTCGTCTCCCCGCACCCAATCAGGTCGAAATATAGTTTATAATTAATATCTATGTAATCTGGTACCAGTCAGTAAAAGTATATATATTTATATATTCATCATGTGTCCCGCATTGAAGTACATTCAACAACTAATAACCCTTACCCCACAATATAATACATGATTAAGTCAGTAACATAGAAGGATATGAGTAAGAATTAGCATTATGCTCAAACAGGTGGTTCTTAAACTCCATGTCACTGGCTAGAAAGGTATTTACGAGATCTACAACAAGACAAATATATCCAAAGGTGGTGCCTTTAGATTTTCGCTTTTTAGAGTTCCGTAGCCAAAGGGTAAAAACGCGACCCTATTACTTAGACTTGCTGTCTGTCCGTCCGTCTGTCTGTCACCAGGCTGTATAAAAAAAGAAATAATCACAAATTATGTATTTCTGTTGCCGCTATAACAACAAATACTAAAAACAAAATAAAATAAATATTTAAGGGGGGCTCCCATACAACAAACGCGATTTTTTTGCCGTTTTCATATATACTGGTACGGAACCCTTCCGACTCGCACTTGGCCGATTTTTCTTTAAATTAGCAGCATTTTCGTTAGAAAGCAGTTGGTGATTTGACCAATAATAATTGATTAAAACCAAAACCGCAATAAGAACATCATACTTACATTGGACAACAATATTTCTGATAAATTCATCAATAAAGGTGGGGAACTCCTCCCTGGCCTTGAACAGGCATATTTTCTTTGTGAGCATGTCTGCAAACTCGGTGAACTCTTCCTTTGTGGTCGGTTGGAAGCCGTCGATCTTGCCTGTGCCTACTTCTGTTACACCTGTAATAATGATGATTCTATATTAACAATAATTTTGATTTTATTTTGCATGACATTTCGTAAAAACAGACTCTCGTCGACTCTCTCTCGTTCACTTATAGGTGGTGACCTAACCGGCCCGTTAAATAAAAACGTTTTTTAAGCGAGGAAGCGGGAATTTTCGTGTTATCTACTTCTTGTCCCTTGTGAAGTTCGTTGAACACTATTGTAATGGATGGGTGCAGGGCGGGCGTTTTGGGGGCTGTCTTTTGTAAATTTGACGTTCAAAAAGTGCTGATTTTCAGCCTAATTTAAATAAATGACTTTTTAATTTTAATACTCAGCACAAACTAGGTCTGTTTGACATAATACGCGTAATTTCACTCACCAAAGGTCTCCATAGCGAGCCTCAAGTCTGACTCCTCCTGGAGTTTTTGTGCACGGAGTTTCTCCGCTAGCTTCTGTTCCGGTGTCAGCTCTTCAACCTTTTCTACAGGTATCCGTTCGGCCTTTTCGCGTTCCAGACGCTGGAACATGAAAAAAAATAATCTAAATATAACAAATTACTTTGAACATTCTAAGTAGGTATATTCTTATTTGTTTTACCATCAAAACAGCCGTGCCAGCCCATTTCTTACAAACCACTAGTCAGTAGTATAATTCAGTATAGTCTGCATGTTAGTTTAAGGTTTATAACAGCAAATATTAATGATCTAACAAAACAGAAAATACTATTAATTTATGATTTTTATTTTTACAGAGAAAAATTTCAAGCATAAAAAACATTCTTTCCAAGCATATTTTAAGTACAACAGCTCTAGTCTATAGTCATCTGCCTAGCCTTTTCCCAACTATGTTGGGGTCGGCTTCCAGTCTAAACTGGATGCAGCTGAGTACCAGTGTTTTACATGGAGCGACTGCCTATCTGACCTCCACAACCCAGTTACCGGGTAACATGGTACCCCTTGGTAAGACTGGACTAGTCTATAGTAATTATTAATAATAACACTCATTATAATTAGTGTACTGCTGAACATGACTCATTGTTTAAGATAATTAAAATGATGTTTTGACATGAATCAGCACATTAACTGGAAGATGTGCTGGCTATATTTAACTTTACATTATCATCCATTAGATATTAATTTTCAAACTGATAAAGAGATACCATTGGTAATCTGTTTGCTGCTTGTTTAAATAATATTTGCAGATGAATACTTTAGATCAGAGGGCTCCAAACTTTGAAGCCTTTGGGCCATAACAATTTTAATTTTTCTGCCCACCTAAGCAAACATAGGCTTTAATTGCATTTCAATTACCATTGATTGTGTATTGTGACACGTAACAACATCTATGTCGAGTAGTGATACCATGTACTGTTCTAGGTACTATCTATTTCAGCTACATATCTTCTCTTCCATTCAACTTATCACAGCAATAGTAACAACAGTAAAAACATTGGCTGTCGTGGGCCAGATTGATGACACTAGTCATATCGCGGGCCGGATTGATGGCAGTGGCATGCTGGATTTGGCCCGCGGGCCATAGTTTGGAGACCCCTGCTTTAGATAATTATCTAATAATATAATAATTAATTATAATTAAGCAATGTGTAGGGGGGGTTTGCTTTCAATGATATGAAGAGTGTCACAATAGTTTTTGGCTAATGAAAACAACAAATACACTGTGCAATACAAAGGTATAAGCACCATTGAATATTGCTCTAAGGTTCATATAACCAAAGCATTCAATCAATCCAATGGCTCCAAAACCAAATATATCAAGACATATCTATAGTTGAGCAGTTTTCTGTAATACAGACCTAAGAACACTTACAGCCACACCAAAAAATTATGCAGTTACTTATATGTGAAAAGGAAGCACTGTCATTCAAGATTTGTTAAAATGAAGGATAAAATTTATTAATTTGGCTATTATTTTATGTTTTTCACCATGATATTTATGATATATGATTACTTAATTATTATAATTATGTATTGATAACATAAAAAATATTGATATCATGTTTTGTGATATTTGTAAAAGTATAAATTTTAAAAAGTTTGGTGGAACAATACTGAAGTATAGAAGTTTGATGAGCATAGATTAGAAATTCAAGTCAAGATCCATGTTTGAGTATTTTCTAAAACATTCTAGAATACCAGCCTAAATTAAAGTTTGGTTACAAAATATGTATATAACTACTTTTTAAGGCTACAAAAACATGGTTTCTTTTGAAACATGTGTTGGCTAACTTTGACAAACACATGTTCTGAGAATGAACTGCAAAAATAAAATTGAAACAATACAATTTAAGACAACTATATTTCTTAATAGGTAATCAATTATACCTGATTCTCAGTAGGATTAAGTTCCATTAATGACTTTCCTAAATAAAAATTGCAAAGTAAATGATCATTATTTAAGACTGACATTCATTCCAATAACTTTTTAATAATTAATTGAATAACCAATTAATTAATATTCAACTTTGACTAGTATCAATCAAAAGAAGTCTGAAATAGACTACCTCAATGGTTTCCCAGCTTTATGAAAAAAAAAACATGTAAATAAATAATAATAGGTGGTTTGGTTTCATTTTGACATGGAACATATTAGTGGTACCACTAGACACCAGCCTGTAAATTGTACATTATTGTTTAATTGCACTTTTAAATTGTACACATTAACATTAAAATACTTAGGTGAATTTTATGATAGCAGCTTCTGCATATGAAATTTCTACTACACTAGTAGACATCAGTTAAAATATTATCGGTTAATACAAGCTAGAATATTAAATGGTGGTACAATAACTTGTTACTTTCTACTGAGACATTTGCTCCAATTTTAGAGTGGTTTTCTAGCTTTCACAATGTTATCTAGACCAGTTTGCATGTTCTGTAGTTGGATTTATCAGAGTTGTATGACTATAACTAATACATAAATGATATCTATCTAATGTAACACATGGCAAAGGATAGATCACTCTTATGATTAAAAGCTGGAGGAAATCATACTCTTTACATAGCCTGTACGTAATTATTACGTCAAGATGCCGAAACATACGCCCTAATAACACGGATGTCACTGTCCAACGGCCTTGCGACGTAAAGTTCACGACATATGTTCACTGATATCTCCACTAACTCACCTCTTTCTCGGCTATTTTGTCCTGGATTCTCTTTTTCGGCTTCGCCACGGGAGGCGCGGGTACCTCAGTTTTTTCCTCATCTTTCTTTTCTTCCTCCTCGTCTTCCCAACTTTCCTGCAATATCACTGACGTCAACACGTATGCACAAAAATTGAGGTTAAGTACTAAAATCTTGCAAAAAGTCACTAAACGTGAACGCAATACGCGACAGTAACAAAAATAAACTTTTTGGCAATGCACACGTTACCTTCACGATCTCTTCCTCGTCTTCGCCATCCCATTTATTCGAAGTGGTCAACGTGGTTGGTAGTTTAGGCTCAAAATTATCCGCGTCTGGAAATAACCACGCAAGGACATAACAATACAAGATAATGTAGGAAATAATTATTAAATGCTTTATAACAAGCACTTACCCCACGACACATCCATGTTTGCGGACCCCTAAATAGCACCAATCTAATTTTGTTACTCGTTTCACGTGAAGACAAAATCAGACAGCCAAGTAACTTGCCGCAATAATGGTTTTTTATCACAAGATGTCTCCAGGGTCGACAGTGAATATAACAACAATATTATACTCAGGCGAATATTGTCAAACGACCGAGGATTTTCTGCAATGACCGCGACCGGATTGAGAAACGATAGACAAATGACATAATTTTGGCGAATTCTCAACAAAAATATGATCAAATTTTGATAAGCAAAAATATGACTCCATTGCAGACGATAATTTCCGAATCACTAAAAATTTTCAATATGGCCGACTCCCGGTGTGACCTAACTTAATAAAATAATAATTTACAAAAATATATTACTAAATATTGTTTTTCATGTTTCAGAGTGGGACTCAGTGGGACTTTTCATTAGTTGTTCATCAAGCATTAATAGAATCTGCTAATTAAATAAAATTAAAATTGTCATCTCAATGCAAGTTTAAATTTGGTAGAAGCTCAGTAAACATATTTGTGTGTATAAGGCAGTGGGTATATTTAGATTTTGTATAAATACATTTATTCTTCATGAGGAATTATTAAGAACCGGTACAATAAAACTGCTAGTAGGTATCTCAAAGAGGGAAAATCTTCTGCTGAAATCATAAAATGGCCCATCAGTTTGCGGTCACTGTTACGCCTCTGTCAAGTAAGGTCCTATTAGTCAGCTTTCAAACATTCATTACATATGCAAAAACACCCAGACCCGGAACAATTTTAGTTTTCCCTTGCGGGAATCGAACCCGTGACATGCAACGCAGCAGCCAATTGCTCAACTACTACACTAAACGTACCGTCAACGCGTCAATTACTTTGTAGTTTACAAAATGATAGGTTCCATCAATTTTATAAAACTTAATACCTTTGAATTAGACATTCTTAGAGCCACTTATCTTGCACACATTTTTTTTATCCTAACGCTTACTGAGCTGTACTTTGAGTCTTCCTTAATAAATGAGATGGTACAATCAATAATCATTAATAATCGTAAAAAACAGCGATAAAACTTCTCGCAGTCATACGTCAACAAGATTTGTCATACTTTCTTGAGACCTTATCCTACATTAGCGCCACCAGCGGCGAATTCCAGCGCTGTATCCCTTATTTCACAACCGTTATGTCTTGGTAACACTGTTCTTTGTGTCATTTTTGCCATAGACATCTTTTTGGTTATGACACTATGACAATGTCAGTGAGTGATGTGATTAGAGGTGAGATATACTAGGTAAAATGCATACTGAGTCTTAGAAGTACGCGTACGTCTAAATACTTATTCCAAAAACTAGGTCCACGAGTATTTAGGCGTCTCAAGTTTAATGACGTTTCCACAACTAGTAGGTCGACGAGTATTTAGGCGTCTCAAGTTTAATGACCTAGCGAGTGCTAGATATGGAAGGAAACGTCATTACCTCGTAACATTGAGATCAAGTAATGGAGTTTTTTCTGTTTACGGATTATTATCGGCTAGGTAGGTACGTGTAGTAGTTCGTTTTTGTTTTTATTTTAAATTAAATCTTATTGAAAACTTCCCTTCATACTTTACGTTACAGGCTTAGGAGTAGTCCATGAAATAAACAAAAGTCAGTCCTTTATTATATCACAAATTTACACCAAAATTCACTTTTAATCATAAAACATAAGTTTACGTAAATTATGGACACCATTCCTGTGACATATCATAACGTACTAATTTAAAAAACAAATATTGCGAAACAAATGGTTTTGGTCAGTAGTAAGTACTTATAACAAACGAAAACAAATAATAATGCACGCTCCTTGCCAAAGTAAAAGTGATTCTAACTGTATGGTCATTAGGTTTAGAAACGCATAACAAATAAATCGACTCGCAAACATCGCGTACCGACCGAGCCGACGCGATGCCGAACGTCTCCGAGTTCCGACCGAGCTTGTGAGTATGTGAGGCGCCGTACGCCTAAATACTCGAGACGCGTATACGTGGTGAGCACGGAATAAGTCTTTACGCGTCCAACCAAAAACCTATTCCAGTAAATACGTCTCACTTCTAGATGTGATATTTTCCGCCAAATTTGAATACAAACATTAAACATTTTTTTTTATTATTTTTATATTTAAATAAATATCATGTTCATATATAAAAAGGCAACTGAATACAGAACACATGTTTTTATTCCCTTATTAGCGTTGTTATGGAAGTATGCGGTAACGCGGGCACATCGGTACTGTCATTCGTTTTGGGAAATTTTTGGCGGACTAACATTGTTCTTAATATTGTTTTTTATCTATCAAACAACTATAGAAGGACATATTGGTGAGAAAAAACTGATTCAGGTGAATATATTCAATATAATTAATTAGTTTTATTTATACCAAAGAGGTCATAACAATGCAGTTTTACGTTGTTAATTTTCAGAAGTTCATGAACAATGATTTTGTCACTAGAGTCTTCTACAGGCCTTCTAACAATTTTACAGAAAGTCTGATGAGTAAAGTGGAGGAGTATTTGAATGACAATGAGTATGGTACGTATGCACATTCGTCACGTCGTTACATTTTGATTATAATATCAAACAGTACGTAGGTATAATCTCCAATCTATTCTATTCATAATTCAAAATTCAAAAATCATTCATTCAAACTAAGGTGAAAATTAGCACTTTTTGTAATATGTCAAATTTAAAAAGACACCCACTCTTTACCACTGGTTGGTGTTACATTTATTGCAGTAAGACTTCATAAACTTTCAATATTAAGCCATATAATAACTACTAAAGTATAAATTACAAAATAATGTATTTAATTTGCTATTTTGTTTGCAGACGCGCATCCTAAACACCAATGGGACTTTGAGAGCACAATTCTGCCTGTAGATATTAATTTACTAAATACCTCTTATTATGGGATTGCTGAGGTGAATTTTAAGGTAATTAATTTATAATTCTACAACCCATTTCCTGCGGTTTCAATAGCATCCCAAGCCTGTTACCGTCTCCAGGGTCTCATCTATTTTCGTACTAATTTTCATCCAAATTTGTTCAGCCGTTTTACTGTGAAAGTGTTACAAACCAACACGCTCACTCTAGCATTTATAATTTTAGTTAGGATTTGGATTTTTAACCATTTAAAAGTTAACATACTGTCAGATATTCTGCTCATATCATCGTCATCATCTGCCTAGCCTTTTCTCAACTATGTTGGGGTCGGCTTCCAGTCTAAACCAGAATAAAGCAGCTGAGTACCTGTGTTTTACATGGAGCGACTGCCTGTCTGACCTCCACAACTTACCATGTAATACGGTACCCCTTGGTAAGACAGATATTCTGCTCACATGATGGGTATAAATGCTGCCAGAAAATATCCCTATTTTTTTAAATAAATTCTGAGTAATATTCATAGAACAATAATTGAATTCTTTTCTCTGTGTATGGTGGCTATTGCAATATTTAATTATATTTTAAAATTATTATGTTTTTATTTCAGAATAATGGGTCATTTGCTCCTAACTTAGAATATACAATTAGTGTTCATAGCAGGCAGGTGAAAAATGACCTGACTCAAAGATTCAATTCATTTTTCCTGAGTATTACACGAACAGGTAACTATTTCAACCTACATGCATTTTCCTTCAAGTCTGTAATATCTGCTGTACCTATTCAATTATGAATGGTTCAATTTTTTGCTCATTTAATAAAATAACAAGACAAGTACAGTTGTAATCTAAATTGAACTTTGTGATTATGAATTTAAGATTGATAATTTCTAAATTGCACACAGGTATTTGATGCGGCATGCATTTTCTCCAAAATAATAAATGTATGTTTTACAGAGAAAATTGCTCCTCCATACTTGGGGGCACTGCAATGGGCTATAGACAAGGCCTATATAGAGCAACTTACTGCTCAGAATATTTCACAGGTGAATACAAATCTAAATATTTATTACTGGCTATATGTATAATAAACAAAAAAATATCATCAAAATCCATTCATAATTGGCGGAGTAATCGCGTAACAAAAATACAGACGAATTTAGAACCTCCTCAATTTTTGAAGTCGGTTAAAATAACAAATAGGTGAACAGCAGATGGAAAACAGCTGAATAATAGAGAATGCCTGAGACTATATTTAATAGCAAGGCTGCGTTTAAACAGCATTATTTTTCCTGGAGATTTTATCAAATAGAGTTACAGTGGCAAACATATTATTTTTTGATAATTTGATACAGTTTCTTTTCCATTTTGATATACATGAAAAAAATATGCCTTGTGAATGTAGCCGTATACCCATAGTTCTTCCAAAATGTAAATAGAACAACCTATGTTACTTACCATACTTGACACGGAACTAATGTGTGATGAAGTGTTGTTGCCTGGTAGCATTTATTTTCATAAACTAATAGGTACTTTACCTATTTTATTTCAGACAGTACAAATGATTGCCATCCCCAAATACATATCTGAGGAGTTGAAATCACTACACAAATTCATGATAATATGTACCATTGTGGCACCACTGCCATTTTTCCTTACCTATTCTGCTGGATTGATTGAGGAAAGAAGATCTGGATTGAGAGTAAGTTTATATTGATTATTTATTTACCCAAAATCGACTAGTATTTTTCCTTTCTAGCTTTAAAAATATTATGTCTGACTGGATTACAGTCCAGTGCTGCGGGATGTTCCAAAGAGTTATCGCGCCACAGGCACACAAAGGGCTAACGAGGAAACATGGATGGGTCTTAGTCAATAAGACTCTGATTCTCTATCCCCCAAGGAGACATTTGATGATTTCCCATCCAAAAAAAAATACTAGAATACAGTGAAATAGGGTAAAATGGGCTAAAGTGTCAAAGCTTGCTATTAATAGTTTGCTGAAAATTTCAATACTCAGAATATAATTAACACCCACTACAACAAATTATTGAAATTTATTATATTGGACGTAGTTTTCATTCAAAAATAGCGCGCTTTGTGTAACAATAACATCACAATGTAAACATTTCACTCGTTGCTCAATAGATGGCGTGCGTGATTACAACAATCGCGCTCAAGCACTTTCAATAGTTCCTAATACATTTTATTTTTTACCATTACAATGAAATAAGTCTGTGATGTTTCATTAACAGCATCTGATAATTTAATTAAATTGAAGTACTGCGTTCCGCGACGTGTTTGTCATTTCCAAATTAGATTACTAGATGTCACTGTGCATTCGACGGCAGTTTCTGAATCGCGGTGTCAAGATTCTCCGCGAGCGAATGAGGCTTGCGCGGGCGGTTAGTTCGGCAAGACCTTACTTCATAGGATCATTTCTATAGTAAGCTCTTCTCGAGACTTTCACACTACGTGAGTCCTCACAAGTCACGATGAGGAGACGTGGCGCGGCGTCCTGAGCGTGAGGCGGGCGGCGGTAGCAGTACCGCCAGCCCTCGATGATCGTACGCTCCCTTCGCGAGAGGGGAGAGTGGGGCGCTGTCGCTGTCTGAGTGGCTTTTTTAAACCTTATTATACTGAACTCTATTACCATCATTGCAAAACAGTTGGACTGGTCTGGTCATTATTCCATGCACTTTACTATGATACTATACACAACTTTCTAATGAAAACTGCTCTACTACCACTGCCAGGCTTACCTTTAGTGAACATTTTTCTCATTAATATACAGATAGTATAAAAGTTGGGAAGCGTGCTCCGATTTTTGGGATTTTTGAATGATTGATGGCTATCATAATGTCTGCTGTACTACGAGTACCACCAGATCATCAGTCATTTATGTTGTTCTTATTTGTCCTGTTTTAATATTCAAGTGATGGTCACTGTTTTATAGTCAGCCATTGTCATTTATGTACATTTTAAAATCATAAGTGTAACATGATACATAATTACCATAACGTAGATTCGGACGCAATGAAATATTACCTTTTTTTTTTGTAATTTTTACCTAATTAAACACGTTTCTTTAAAATAACCAGTATCTTTGTACTATTTTATTCTTTTATTATCTCTGTATATCAATTGTTTAAAATTATTATTTACATAGGTGACGAAAATAATAATTATTATTCTTTATTGCACACAAACAAAATTATAATAAATTTGATCCAGATAGTATGTATACAACGGGGAGCTTAACTCAGAATTGGGTTCTCTAACAGCAAACCTTTGAGCAATAGAGATTTGATATGGGTACACATTAAAGTGCGAATAATAAAATGTTTATTAATATTCAGGAGCTGATGAAATTGTCAGGCGTATGCTCTGATGTGCTTCGGTTTTCCCATATAGTGGAGACTACAATTATCGGTATTCTGTATGCTATACCGGTTACGGTCATTCTGAAGGTGAGTATAAGAAAAAAAAATAATCTTAATTTAAAATCCGAACCTATGCTGAGGTATTTTACCAAACCCTTTTTACTAACCTTAACTCGCGTGTACAATACAAGTGTAGGTTTAAACGAATGGAATTAAAAATATACATTTCTGTTATCAGATCACATCGGAGCCAATTTTGCCGCATAGCAATTTATTCATTATAACTTTTACGATAGTGTTGCACTTTGTCAACACAATGGCTCTCGCTTTTGTGACTACAGCTCTGTCACAGGATTGTAAGTTATAATGTATTTTAAATTATCTATTTTAACCTATCTTTACTAATACATATAATAAAGCTGACGAGTTTGTTTGTTTGAACGAGCTAATCTCAGGTACCGTAGTGGTACCAGTAGTTACTGGTACGATTTGAAAAATTATTTCAGTGTTAGATAACCCTTTGATTGAGGAAGGCTATAAGCTATATATCATCACGCTAAAATCAATAGGAGCGGAGCACCACTATTCCACGCGGACGAAGTCTCAGGCAGAAGCTAGTCTTTTCATATAAGTAGTGAAATGAGGTAGGAACGATAGAAAATGTCTACTGTCACTATTTCTTGTTTGTTAAGCTTTCACGGTTGAACCGCTGAAACATTTTAGATGAAATTCATTATGTGTATAGATTGATACCTGGGGAAGACATAGCATTTTGGGGAATTTTCATCTGGGTAAAATAGGAAGCGAATGAAATAGCGTAAAGCGAGTAGTTATTAGTTTAAATTTTGGTCGTAATAGCGCCATCTAGCGGAAAGATGCCAGAGTTATTATTATGGAAATATTTTTTTCTTTCAGTTCACCATGCGGACTGCCTGGGTTTTCTTCTATACATGTCAACATTTATTCTAGATTTCTTATGGTACTCGTACAAGGAATATACCTTTATGATCTACATAGTGTGCTGTTTATTGCCACATGCGCCCGTCTATTTGTTTTGGGATGAAGTACTTTATTTGGAAACTCTCGGTTGGTGCTGATTAATATTCTTTTGACTCTTTTTTATTTCATCTGCCGGTAAGAGATGTATATAGTTTTATACTTAATAGAATAGAATATAATAATTTTATTCGCAAAAACATGCGTACATACACACACACACACGCAGGTGTATGTATGTAGAAGTGCTTAAAAACATGATTGCTCGTCATGGCATGCAAATACTTAGCAGATAGGATCATCGTTACTTATTATTTAATTTTTAAAATGATTAGTAATAAAACCAAGTTTTTACATATAATTAAATTAGATTCTATAAATGTATTATTGAAAATTTCACAATTAATATCTAAAGCTTTTTATTTAAAGAGATTGTTTAAGTTATTTTTTGCAAACGTGTTATATTATTTTTATTATTGGTCCTATCCATTGTTCGTGTGGACGATGAGTCTCGAAAAGAGTAAGGAAAAAAAATTCTGTTAAAAGTGCTTTTGTTTGGCTATTTTTAATTTCTGTTCGGCTTTTATTCTTTAAGGACAAGGAAGTCAATTCTCGAATATGTATATAAAACACTCTGACAACTGCATGTCAGTGACAAGGGTGTGGCTATTCTTCTACATTCAGTTAGCTGTGATAACAACCGTGGCATGGTACTTGGATCTAGTCCGACCGGGGCGCTACGGCGTCTCTAAGAGATGGAACTTTATGTTTAAGGTATTTTTTACTTTATTTCTTTAGCCATAAAGATAGATTTACTCTGTTTTCAATAATTGCCTTTTATGATGAAGATCTTGGTTTAATTTACGTGCAGTGTGGTTGGATGTTTCAAAGTAGTCTGAAATTAATGTGCAGTTATGCCAATTTTCGAATTGGTCTTGTTGCCAACACAATAAAAGTCGAGATGATTCAACTGTAGGTAGGTTTCGTTTGTGCTCATAAAAAATAACATACTTAAAAATTTCTTAATAAAGTGGTTGAAAAATATTAGAACCAACTAGGTAAAGAACTACGACAAAGTTTTAAACAAGACGAGAACGACTTACCCCATACATGTACATACCGTAGAAACTATCAGAAGGGAAAGTTCCTTTCAATCAGGGAAGATATAGGTTTATAAAGTTTAAAAATAGCCACTCAGACAGCGACAGCGCCCCACTCTCCCCTCTCGCGAAGGGAGCGAACGATCATCGAGGGCTGACGGTACTGCTACCGCCGCCCGCCTCACGCTCAGGACGCCGCGCCACGTCTCCTCATCGTGACTTGTGAGGACTCACGTAGTGTGAAAGTCTCGAGAAGAGCTTACTATAGAAATGATCCTATGAAGTAAGGTCTTGCCGAACTAACCGCCCGCGCGAGGGTCATTCGCTCGCGGAGAATCTTGACACCGCGATTCAGAAACTGCCGTCGAATGCACAGTGACATCTAGCGGCGTGTTTCCGAGTTATAATTCTGACTTATGAAAGAATATAAAAATATTCTTCCTAATATTATAAATTGGAAAGTGACTCTGTCTATCTGTTCAGTCTCTATCAAAGTTGTTCTAAAGTAGTTCAGTCTTTTTCCCGTGAAAACGTAACTAACAAACAAACTCACTTTACAAGAACAATAAGATGCAGGAAAAGTAATTATTTTGGAAACGTAAAACCGCGTTTAATAAATAGGTGATTGTTTATTGCAGAAATCGTTTTGGTGTTCCAAAAAGATACGGAAAATAATAGTAGCCCCAGCTTTTTTCGTTAAAAGAGACCCCAGGTACTTTGAGAAGGGGCCCAGGAAAGCTGAAATGGCTATTCAAGTATTTAATGTTTCTAAGGTAAGTACACTATTCATGACTACCCAAAGCTTTTTCTTTGTGACCTTTTCCTTTTAATAAAGTTTGCATTGTATTTCCAGTATCTGGACTGAAAACCTATGGTGAGTTGTTTATTTAACTTTTTTTTTATAGTTCTGAAAATATTTATTTTAAGATACAGGCAGGCTTTTTTGTGAGCATAAATTTTTATTTGTAAAATTAAAAAAAAAAAAAATGTTACAATATGAGCATTTATCAAAATAAATTATTTTGATATGAATTTCACACTATTGGCCCGCCATATACCGTGACGGAAAATGGCATGATCCTCGCTAATACCGTCATGGCCCCGTTCCGCCAATCTCTATTGCCTTGTATATGTGGCTGGCTGGTATACATAGTATGTAGATATAATACTTCTCTGTGTGAGTATTGGGACTACTGCCTTTTCATATCGGCCGAGATTCGCAGCAGAGCCTATTTAAAAAAAAAACCGTCGCTCTTGTAAACTATTTAGGGCCAAGTTCACCGACCATATAATCGGCCCGTTAAACGAAAACTTTTATTAATCACGAAACGGGAATTTTCGTGTTAACAACTTCTTGTTCAACCCCGGCTTGGAAATCGACCGTTTTAGCAATAAAAAACCCAAATGATAGGCTATCCATCGTATGATAGAAGATCGAATTTATGCTAATCAGCTGTTTTCAGTTGATCGGACCGTTGTCTTGTCGGTAAACTTGGGCCTTAATCAATATTGATGAAAAAAAAAATCGATAGTCAAAAATGAATTCAAGAATAAGAAAAGTAGTTATCACCTTGTTTTCAGGTATTTAAACAGAATGCAGGCAAATCTGAAGTGGTTGCTTTGGACTCTGTCACTTTTGACTGCTATAAGGGCGAAATTACTATGCTCTTGGGACCGAATGGCGCTGGGAAAACCACCCTTATGCTAATTGTGGCAGGTATATATTTTCAATTTATTTCAAACTAGCTTCTGCCAGCGACTTCGTCCGCGTGGAATAGTGGTGCTACAGACAGACAGACAAAAAAATTACTGATTGCATTTTTGGCATCAGTATCGATCCCTAATAGTTATTTTGGAAATATATTTCATGTACACAATTGACCTCTCTACAGATTTCTTATAAGTATAGATTAAAAAATAACGTTCCACAGGATAAGGGTGTGTGGAAATAAAAAGGGAATAGAAAAGGCTGAGGAAGGAACATGGATGGGTTTTAGGCAGTAAGAGTCTGACACTCCCTTCCGCCCCACCCACGGATAGAGGGGTCATTTGATGATTTCCTATACGAAATTCCTATCGATATATCTATACTTATAATAAATCTGTAGAGAGGTCAATTCTGTACATGAAATATATTTCCAAAATAACTATCAGGGGGTTATAAGGGATCGATACTGATGCCAAAAATGCAATCAGTAAAATTTTTGTATGTCTGTCTGTATAACCGTTATAGAAACAAAAACTACTCGACGGATTTTAACGAAACTTGGTACAATTATTTTTCATACTCCTGAGCTGGTTATAGTATACTTTTCATCACGCTACAATCAATTGCTATTGATTGTAGCGTGATGAAAAGTATAAAACAAAGCAGAGCAGTGAAGGGAAATGTTGGGAAAACGGGAGAAGTTACTCCATTTTGTTTAAACGCGCTAATCTCAGGAACCGCTGGTTCGATTTGAAAAATTCTTTCAGTGTTAGATAGTCCATTTATCGTGGAAGGCTATAGGCTATATATCATCATGCTAAGACCAATAGGAGCGGAGCACCACTATTCCACGCGGACGAAGTCGCGGGCAGAAGCTAGTATTAAATAAACTAGACTATCTAATATGGGTCCCGACTGTCAAAGTCGCTATATCCCGTATTTAAATTTACTATTTGTTATAGTTTAGGTTGGTTTTATAGGGCGTGCCAAAGAAATGGACATAGACACACTCGAAAAACATAATCCTCCCTCTGTCGCAGTCGAGTAAAAAAGGGGGAAGTGGGTGAAAATGCTAGTTTTAAATACTCACACACGGCGCTAGTAAACTTACTATCCTAATTCGAAATTCATGCTCTACTGGTGGCCTATTTGCTTAGACCCCACTTTTTGAAATTTTAAACGTAATTTTTACTACCCTTACTAATCCTTACTAATATTATAAATGCGAAAGTAACTCTGTCTGTCTGTCTGTTACGCTTTCACGCCAAAACTACTGGACCGATATAAATGAAATTTGGTACAGAGATAGAATAGACCCTGAGGAACAACATAGGCTACTTTTTACCCGGGTGCGCTAAGTAGTTCCCTCGGGATGCGGGTGAAACCGCGGGAAACAGCTAGTTATTTATAAATGAGAAAGTAACTCTGTCAGTTACGCAAACACAGGAAAAATGCTTAACCGATTTGAATGAGATTTGGTATGGGGATAGCTTGAACTCTGGGGAAGGACATGACATAATTTTTATCCAGGTTAAAGCAGTACTTTCTTTAGGTGATGGGTTAAACGGACAGACAGTTCATTTAAGTTGTTGTAAGATTTGATTGATTGATTTACGGTATAATTCAACAGGAATGTTCAGTCCCACGGAAGGGAAAGTATACGTGAACGGTATGGATGTGGCACACAAAGTGATGGAGCTCCGAGAGGACGTGGGACTGTGCATGCAGCAGAACATCTGCTTCAGATTCCTCACGGTCAAAGAGAATATTACGTTCTTTAGAAAGGTGTGTACATATTAACTAATCATCATCGTCATCATCATCATCATCATCGTCATCATCATCATCATCATCATCATCATTATCATCGTCAACATCATCATAGTCATCATCACCATCGTCAACATAATCGTCATCATCATCGTCATCATCATCATCATCGTCATCATCATAATCATAATCATCATCATCGTCATCGTCATCATCATCATCATCGTCATCATCATCATCATCGTCATCATCATAATCATCGTCATCATCATCATCATCGTCATCATCATATCATCATCGTCATCATCATCATCATCATCATTATCATCGTCAACATCATCATAGTCATCATCACCATCGTCAACATAATCGTCATCATCATCGTCATCATCATCATCATCGTCATCATCATAATCATCATCATCGTCATCATCATCATCATTGTCATCATGATCATCGTCATCATCATCGTTAACATCATCATAATCATCATCATCGTCATCATCATCATCATCGTCATCATCATCGTCATCATCATAATCATCATCATCACCATCATCATTGTCGTCATCATTGTCATCATGATCATCGTCATCATCATCATCGTCATCATAATCATCATCATAATTGTCATCATGATCGTCATCATAACTATCATCATCATCATTGTCATCATTAGTACATACATAGTTTTTTAATTGGATAAACACAAGGAATACTTTTTATCCGGATTCCCGAAGTAGTTCTCTCAGGATGTGGGTGAAACCGCGGGAAACAGATAGTCTACCTTATTACTTTCAGTTTTATATTCATGATGAGCTCGTGGCTAAGTAACAGCCGCACAGTTCGACCAATCAAAGGTTAAGCTACGCTTGGCGCGGTCGTTCCGTAGATGGATGACGATCCTTGTCATAGCGAGACTCCTCCGTGCCTCGGAAAGCACGTTAAGCTGTTGGTCCCGGTTGTCATTTGTAGATCTTTGACAACCGTTACGGGTAGTCAGAAGCCAAAAACTCTGAAAACCAGTCTTACCAAGGGGTGTCGTGTTACCTGGTAAAACTGGGTTGTGGAGGTCAAATAGGCAGTCGCTCCATATAAAACACTAGTACTCAGCTGCAACCGGTTGACTGGAAGCCGACCCCAACATGGGTCCCAAAAAGGCTAGGCAGATGATGATGATAATTCTATTATGTAATTACAGTTAAAAAGGAAACCGAAGGAAGGCTTCACGGTGGAGCAGCTTTTGAAGAAGCTCAAGTTGTCTGACGTCGCTGATCACTATAGCGTGCAACTGTCCTCCGGTACCCTTCGGTGTTTGCAGGTATGACGTACTGAACATATACCCCCAGACAAAGAAACTGCATCAAAGTTTTTGTATAAAAAAAATTGAATGGCCCTTTCCAGTATACAAACATACACTAAGGATAATGATACTACGCTGTTATGAAGTTAACGAACCAAACTATAGGTTTCAATTTAAATTTGTATCAAAAGTTAGAATACTTGGTTAAAATGTATTTTTAACCGACTTCAAAAAAAGGAGGAGGTTATCAATTCGACTGTATGTTTTTTTTTTTTTTTTAATGTTTGTTACCTCATAACTTGCTACTGGGTGAACCGATTTTCACGATTCTTTTTTTATTTGAAAGCTGGTGCTTCCCGTGTGGTCCCATTTAAATTTTATCACTACCGGTTCAGCTGTTTTATAAATATATCGAAAATAACGATTTATCTCTACTTGCTGATATGCCAAATACTTAGATGATTTGGTTATTTACGCTTATTACAACCTAAAAACCGGCCAAGTGCGAGTCGGACTCACGCACCGATGGTTCCGACCATTGGAAAGAAAAAATACGCAATAAAGTCGCAATTATCTTGTTTTTTTCCGACCGCATAATTAAGTTTGTTTGTAGAGGAAAATTGCTGATTACTTAAAAACTACTAACTAAATCTCGTTCAAACAAATTTTCAATGAAAGTTTGCATGGTAATCTACATCATATATTTTTTTTAGTTTTATCATTCTCTTATTTTAGAAGTTACAGGGGGGGGGGGGGGACACACATTTTACCACTTTGGAAGTGCCTCTCGCGCAAACTATCCAGTTTGGAAAAAAATGATATTAGTAACCTCAATATCATTTTTGAAGACCTATCCATAGATACCCCACACGTATGGATCTGATGAAAAAAAAAATTTTGAGTTTCAGTTCTAAGTATGGGGACCCCCAAAATTTATTGCTTTTTTTCTATTTTTGTGTCAAAATCTTAAAGCGGTTCACAAAATACATCTACTTACCAAATTTCAACAGTATAGTTCTTATAGTTTCGGAAAAAAATGGCTGTGACATACGGACGGACAGACAGACATACAGACAGACAGACATGACCAATCTATAAGGGTTCCGTTTTTGCCATTTGGCTACGGAACCCTAAAAAGTGGTGTGTTTATTTTTTAAGATAGTAAGACCGAGACACTGAAAAGCGAAAAAATAAAAAAGCTTTTTACAAAAAAATTAAAACCGACTTCCAAAAAAAAACTGAAAAGTAAAAAATAATTTTAATTTAAACGCTTTACGACCAAAACATCGCTCTAGAAGTCGGTGGCGAAATACTAACAATAGTAACTTACAAGACACCGACTTCTAGAGCGATGTTTTGGTCGTAAAGCGTTTAAATTAAAATTATTTTTTACTTTTCAGTTTTTTTTTGGAAGTCGGTTTTAATTTTTTTTTCAAAGGTAGGTGCGTGTTGAACATTGATGCAGTTAATTAGTCTGTCAGTGTACATACATCTACTTATATATTATAACGGAGAATATATACATCGGCTGCGGGACGTTACGCGAGATACCGCGTCCCCGGAATACAAATGGCTGAGGAAGGAACATGGATGGGTTTTAGTCAGAAACCGTCTTTAAAAACATGTAATCTGAATTTTACCCATTTCTCATCTAATCCTTACTTAACGCCGTAATTAATTAATTAAGCCAGGATTAAGCTACTAACTTAAGTTCGGATTAACGCTTAACAGCATTTATAAGTGAGACTTTTGCTAATTCTCTGCTAAGCAGCAGATTAAAAATTAATAGGACATTATAAGTAAGACGGTAAGTCTTGACACTCCCACCCGCTCCACCCACGGCGGGAGGGGTCATTTGATGATTGCCCATCTACACTAATATTATAAAGAGGAAAACTTTGTTTGTTTGTAATGAATAGGCTCAAAAACTACTGGGCCGATTTTAAAAATTCTTTCACCATTCGATAGCTACATTATCCACGAGTAACATAGGCTAAATTTTATTTTGGAAAAAAATAGGGTTCCGTAAGATATTTGGGTTTTCTACCACTATTCCACGCGGACGAAGTCGCGGGCAGAAGCTAGTCCGAAATAAAAAGAAAAAAAAATATATATATAGACACCTGCCTAGCCTCTTCCCAATTATGTTGGGGTCGGTTTCCAGTCTAACCGGATGCAGCTGAGTATACCAGCCTTTTACATGGAGCGACTGCCTATCTGACCTCCACAACGTAGTTAGCAGGTGACACGATACTCTTTGGTAAGACTCGTTGTTGAATTTTTTCCTCCATTTTGACAGATCTTGAATGACAGTTCTTCCGTTTCTCGTATAGGTAAACGCATATTTTTATGGTGTAACCAGCTGATAGCATGCATTCAGTTTTTGTTACTGTTACTGTCATGTTACAGGTCGCATGCGTGTTGGCGGGAGACGCGAATGTGTTGGTGTTGGATGAGCCGACCACCGGCATGGATGTGGATGTTAGGCATCGATTGTGGGACCTCATTATGGTAAGATGTTATCTAGTTATTCTATAGTCTGGTTGTAAGGGGGTGTTGGTCTAATGTTATCTATCTGGTTTAAGCCAAAGAAAAATTTGACGAATTTGATTTTTTATTTGCAATTCGGTACTTGATTGCCAACAATCAATTGACATTCTGTTTATGAGCTGTCGAAACGCGTTTCTCCCTTAGATTTTGTATGGCAATAGTGTATTGTAAAGCCCGGTTAAGCAGTCGACAACCTTCTAGGTTGACCTGCGAGATGCCATACAAAAAAAAATTGATTGTAATGTTACTAATTTTCCAACTCAGTTCACTCACTATTTATTGATTCTAAAGTCACTAAAACTAAAAATCTAATTGTACAGTAAATTCAAAATAAATAGGGTTTACAGGGATAAAAAAGGTGCAATTTTAGAGAAGAAGAATAATTTGTTATTAAGAAAGAAGAAGAAGAAAGAAAAAGCATTTATTCACACAAAAAGACGCTATAACAGAAAAAGTACAGAAGAGAAAAATACACAAAAGAAACTTAAAAAACAATAACATAACATAAAAAATAAAAACTACTGACTTATGCGTCATTATTAAGTGATTTTTAAATATTTTTTTTTATAAATAATCTTAAATATCGTATTCAATTTATATTTATAGGTTTTTTTTCTAAGTAGATATAGAGTATCCAGGCAGGTTAAAAATAATCAAAGCAGAATAATTTCTAATATTAATTATCCTGAAGTAACTGTCTGCCTATCTGTCTGTCTGTTAAGCTTCACGTGAAAATGGCTGAACAGGATTGATGAAAATTAGTATGGAGATAGATTGTAGCCCGGCCAAGGAAATATAATAGTTTTTATTCGTAGGCGTGAAGTACTTTCCTCCGGAAGCGGGTAACACCGCGTGGACCAGCTGGTTATCAATAAAAATCTTAAAATATTTCATCTGTCTCATCTGCCTAGCCTTTTCCCAACTATTTTGGGGTCAGCTTACAGTCTAATAGGATACAGCTGAGTTCCAGTGTTTTGCATGGAGCGACTGCATATCTAACCTCCACAACCCAGTTACCGGGTAACACGGTCTTACCCCCAACCACGGTCTTACCAAGGGGTAAGACTGGTCACTGGGACTTGGTCAGACTTTCTGGCTTCTATTCTTCTTCGATTGTCAAAGATCTACATATGAAAACCGGGACCAACATCTTAACGTGCTTTCCAGGTTACGTAGGAGTCTCGATATGACATAGATGGTCACCCATCCACCGACCAATCGCGCCAAGCGCAGCTTAACCTGTTGATCGATTGACAAGTGCTGCCGTTACTTAGCCACGAGCTCCTCCTCTAAAAAAGCGTAAAATATTTGATATTTATTATTAACGTTACCGTCTGGAATATATTGCAGGTCCTTCGCGGCAATAAAACAATACTTATGACGACATCGTGCCTAGAAGAAGCGAATGCCCTGGGTGACAGGGTTGTCATTCTAAACAACGGCGCGCTCAAGTGTCATGGCACTCCGACATTCCTCAAACATGCTATCGGTACGTACCATAGACACGCTTACATCCAGTTCATCATCTGCCTAGCCTTTTCCCAACTATGTTGAGCTCGGCTTCCAGCCTAACCAGATACAGTTGAGTACCAGTGTTTACAGGGCAGTCGCTAAATAACCTGCATCCATTTATACTGGAAGACGATCCTAACATAGTTGGGAAAGGGCTAGGCAGATGATGATATTTTTATCTTACCACTAGCTGTTTCCCACGGTTTCACCCGCGTGGGAACTCCCTAACCCCTCTGCCCGGTTCCCTCTGTCCAGTCCCCTCTGTCTCTGCACCAAATTTCATGCTGATCGGTTCAGGCGTTTTACCGTGAAAGCGTAACAAACTCATTTCCCATTTTAATATCAGTTAGGATTTTTCTCATGAAAAGTCTTTTAATTTAAGTCATACCCACCAGGCACCAGTTTCAACCTATCCATAACAATCAAAGATGGCACTTACATAATGCAAGTCAAAGAAATTGTAGAGAAGATAATACCCGAACCCAACTCTAAGATACACGATATGAGACGCATAACATTCTCGCTACCTTCGAGCGAGTTCCGGAAGTTTCCAGAACTATTCCGGTCTTTGGAGGCGAAGAAAGTCGAATATGGAATAACGTTGATGGCCGTTGGGATGTTTATGGAAGAAGTTTTTTCGAAGTAAGTTTATAATTATCTTCTTTTTGGCTTAAATATGGCTAAAAAAATAATTAAACTGAAAAATGTGATGTTGCGAGTTCGTAAGACGCAATTCACATGCTGAAAAAGTAGACAAAATTTTATGGTTCTTATGTGAAATATAGGCTCGTCTTGGGGTAAAATTGTATGCCGTGACGACATATGGCATGACGTTTGCTTATGCCGTCAGATCCTCTCTCCGTCGCTTTCTATATTGAAGTCGCATGAAATAGAAGCGATTTTTGCTTTTAATTAACGGCTGGGTTTGCTGCTGCTAACTTAGATATTCCAATACAACTTTTATCGACCCGGGAATCGAATACAGGAGCATTCTCAGCATTCGATCTTGCGACCACAGACTAACAAAGCAGTCATTAAAAATTGTTTTGTAATAATTGTATTTTTTTTTAATTAATTTTAAGCTTTATTGAAGCTGCGGAAAGGGAATATTCCACAATTGCTTCCGACACGTCATTTCGAAGTAAGTAATACGTACTTTTTGTTCTACTTCTTCGTTCACAATTCTTTAAGAGTCCATTGTAAGAATAAAAAATAAAAAAATCTTCTCTGTTAGCTGTCTATACTATCATTCACTCTTCTCATTCATACCATCCTTCAATCAATCTATCTCTTTGTAATAAAAAATAAGCAATAAGTAATTGTACTGTTTATTTGAAATTCGTCATCATCAGCCTATATATTGTCCCACTGCTGGGCACAGGCCTCTTCTCATACAGAGACGACATGAGCCGTTTTTTTCAATCCGCGAATATGATTAGGTGTTCATAATAAACCCAGGGAAGGAGGCACACTATTATTATTTCGCTATTTATTTCTATGCACAGATTTCACAATGAACCGGACCGTGGGTGTCAAGCTTGTATTAACACAAATAAGACTGCTAAATAAGCGAGTGTTTGACTATTTCCTCACTAAGAAATATCAGTTTCTAGTGCTGGTAAGTTGTCTATACTTACAATAAATCCGTAGAGAGGTCAATTCTGTACATGAAATAACTATCAGGGGGTGATTAGGGATCGATACTGATGCCAAAAGTGCAATCAGTAAAATTTTTGTCTGTCTGTCTGTATAACCGTTATAGAAACCAAAACTACTCGACGGATTTTAACGAAACTTGGTACAATTATTTTTTATACTCCTGAGCTGGTTATAGTATACTTTTCATCACGCTACAATCAATAGTAGCAGAGCAGTGAAGGGAAATGTTGGGAAAACGGGAGAAGTTACTCCATTTTGTTTAAAAGCGCTAAACTCAGGAACCGCTGGTCCGATTTGAAAAATTCTTTCAGTGTTAGATAGTCCATTTATCGAGGAAGGCTATACGTTATATATCATCACGCTAAGACCAATAGGAGCGGAGCACCACTATTCCACGCGGACGAAGTCGCTGGCAGAAGCTAGTTATATATATTTATACTCCATCTATAATATAAAAATGAATCGCTGAATGTGTTGCTAAGCGTATAACTAGAGAATGGCTGGACTGCCGTCTATAGGAGTGAGGGAAAAAGGAACCCTTACTTCAAAGGGTCTCTTTTAAAGTAAATAAATTATAGTACACAGTAGTGGGTTGTATTCTGCGTCATTTTCTAGTCTCCTTTAAGATAAGCGACCGAAAGATAAATTTCTGTGAAGGTCATTAACTTATTAAAAGTTCCAGGCTTATCCACTCTAAATCGCTCGGTTCAATATCTCATATTCGTGTATTCTATCCTGATTTTTACTTACAGCGAATCATAGTACCAGTAATATGCCTATTAATAATAACACTAACGACGAACCACTCCTTGAGGCACGACAAGATATTCAGCCATCAGATAACAGGCGACTACCACGACCAGCCGGCCAGGCTCGTGTACAACGTGGGGCCTTTCAGACGGACAGCGGTGTTCAGCGGCATGGGGGCCTACCCTGGGGTCCAGCCAGTATATTCCCTGGATATCGATGGAGGTATGAACGATTTAAATACTGACGATCGGAGTGGTTTAGTGGTGGTTCTGGTCCCGGCCGGGGCGGAAATTGAAATGATGAATTTTAATGTCTGTGACGGGTCTGGGTGTTACTATGTATAATATGTATGTATTTAAAAAAAAAGTATATAAGTAGTATATCTGTTAAGCTAGCACCTATAACACAAGCATGTTAGTTGCTTACTTTGGGGCTAGATGGCGCTGTGCGAAATTATCTAATGTATTTAAAAAAAAATGCTTTGGTCGTTCAAATAAATGTAATGGAAGAAGTCAAGTCGTTTAAAGAAACGCTCTGCTTGATTGTTTAGCGTTCATTGACGTATTTGCTGTCCCACTGTTGGCTAAATGCCGCTTCTCATACAGAGAAGGCATGAGCATTGATCAACAAGCTTGCTCAAGGGATTGGTGATTTCAGAATTCTTAAGTCCAGGTGTCCTCGCGATGTTTTCCTTTACCGTTACCTTTTTCATGTACCTCCTTTTTCACCCCTTTTTTGGATAGAATTTGGGAGTACCTTTCTTATCGCATGCCTTCGTTATACAAAGAACACACCCTCCAAGTTTTAGGTCTCTACGATCAGCGGTTTAGGCTGTGCGTTGATCCGTCAGTCATTCAGGACAAGCATTTTATACACATAAATTAAATTATTATAATAATTAAAAACGCATTTTTTCCAGAATTCAGCAACCCATCTGCAGGCTACATGAACGATGAGACTGTAGGCTTCAAAATCACAGATAACTATACAAAGATATTCCACCCTTTGGATCCGCTTCGTACTTCCCAATCAATAAACATGTTCAGCAATGTATACATGGCCATATTTCTGCCTTACCTCAAGAATAGTATACACACTACGTACGAGCCGCTTGAGGAACCTAAAATAGGGGGTGTTAAAACCCCGAAAACCACATTTTTATGCCTGAAATGGACTTCATGGGTAACTTTTTGTAAGTCAATCTTATTTCTATACTTTTAATAAGGCCAAGAGTTTCTTTGTTTGTTTGTTTGAACGCGCTAATCTCAGGAACTATTGGTACGATTTAAAAAAATCTTTCAGTGTTAGATAGCCCATTTATCGAGGAAGGCTATAGGCTATATCATCACGCTAAAATTAATAGGAGCGGAGCACCACTATTCCACGCGGACGAAGTCGCGGGCAGAAGCTCATATAAGCATAGAAGAAGGTCATAATAATATAATAAGGTGTAGAGTTTGTTTGTTTGAATGAGCTAATCTCTGGAAGTACCAGTCGGATTTGAAAAAGTCTTCTTGCTTGAGGAAGGCTATAGGCTATATAACATTACGCTATGATCTTTAGAGGTTGAGCAAAATGAAAAACAGTACGGTTGGGTGTTGAAATGCATGTTTGGGGGGTCATGGGCGAGGAGACAGGCATAGCTACTTTACAAGTAGCGGCCTTATTATTGCGTTCTGATTATGTTAGTAAGGCTTATATGAGGAGCTCGTGGCCAAGTAACAGCCGCACGGATCGATCGATGAAGGTTAAGCTGCGCTTGCCGCAGTCAGCCCGTGGATGGACGACCATCTGTCTTACCGAGACTCCTCTGTGCTTCGGAAAGCTTTGGTTCCGACTGTCAGATGCTTCATAGTTATATACCAAACAAAATTATTTTTTATTTAATTCCGCTATAAAAACATAAACACGTTCCCTCTTCACAAACTTCACATTAAATACACTTATTAGTATCAATAAAGATATTATTATATTATCATCTCATTCTTTGTACCCTAACAAATAAAACCTCGAAACATATCCTCTATGTTAATAAGTTAGGACAATTTATGGCTACTTATTTTTAACAATATGAGTATTTTCCCCTACCTACCCATTATGTTATCATTCTTTGTAATAGAAATACCCCTCGTCTCCCCTTATTCTATTTTTTTATGTCTCAAGACCCTTTAATTTTGCATTAGATTTATGTACTTCCCCTAACCCGTATTATAAACATTCTTCTTTTATAATAGGAAGATTTTATTACTTATGAAGTATACATTTGTTACTAGTGTACCAAACAGTGGAGGTCCTTACCTGTGAAACTCTGAAAGCACACTAACAGCTGGTTGTATAAAAAAATGCGGTTACTTATACGTGAAATGGAAGAACTGTCATTCTAAAACTGTCAAAGTGGAGGATAAAATTGAATAATTTTGCTATTATTTTATGGTAGGGGAGCCCTAGTAGGGATTTCGGGATTTACTAAAGCGTGGCAGATTAATATACAGGGGGATACCTTGTACCCGTTTGAGTACCTCCACCAAATATGAGCCCTATATATAAGGACGCGCGTCAAGGATAAAGGATCAGATTAGTAAAAAAAAATCGATCATCAGACAATCTCGAGCGCGTCAGATTAAGGTAGGGTGAGTTAATTACATGCTAAAAAGTGTATATTCCACTAATCTGACAATTTGAGAGTGACGCAAAGAAAGGGGAGGGCGGAAAAGTTGTAAAAAAAAAACGTCATCTCGACATTCTCGAGCGTGGCTGATTTTTTTTTTATTTTGTAGTAAATTATTCAAGGATAACGAAAAATATATAATCTGACCATTTCCACAAGCCGAAGTAACAAAAATTCGTCGATAAAGTTTAATGCGTGCAGCTGCGTGATGATGATTATCCTCTCCGCGTTTCTATTCCCCTCTTTCTCTATCTATTACTATCTCACTCCGTCCCTACTCTGGTTTCGGTTGCTATGACGCCTTCACAGCTGATGACACAGAACAGACTCGTTCGTAGCATAATATTAACAGTATTTCCAACGTTTTGGCTTTTCGTTTACGTTTTTTTTTTGTTTGAGCACGAAAAAGATGAAGATGATTCTACTGATGAAGATGATGATTAATTATAAAAAAAATATTTTTTTGAGCATTTAAAAAAAAAATATTTTCTTATAAATACGAGAATACTTGTAGTATTCTACTTAACAAACGTACACGTTTTTATTTGCATGCTATTTCCTGAGCTTTTCAATTAATTAAGTCCAATGGTTTGAATAAAAATGTTTTTTTGTCAGATTAGGCGAATCCCTCTAGATAATCGTCAGATTATGAGACAGCACGCCTAGGACATAAAGATGAACCATATATATCTTAATCTGATGCGCTCGAGTATTTCAAAATGGCGATTTTTTTTTACACATTATAATAATGGCCACGAGTTTGCGTCACATCGAAATCGTCAGATTATTGATTGAGAGCGTTTTTTTAGGTTCACTTAACACCCCCTTAGAAAATCTGACGCGCTCGATTAAATTATATTTTTTTTCATTTTCAACCCTTACGTACGACCACCCCCATCATGCAAACGATCAGATTAACATACATACATTCTTAAAAATACGTAGGACATTGATGCTATCACTATCTGACGCGCTCGATTATGTCCATGCAACAGATTTTTTTTACATTTTTGAAAATCTATAGCTGCTCCCCCCATCGATGAAAACGATACATTATATAACATTTTTTTCTTCTTATCATCTAAGCTTTGCATCCCAATAGGTCTCTATGACGCTCGAGTAAATCCCCATTTAGCATCGTGGGCTCCCCTACCATTATGTTTTCCGTCTAAATATTTATGATTTATATTGTCTTAACTATTATATTTTTCTATTGATAACATAAAATATTAAAACTATGCTAATTATTGAGATCGTTTTGTGAAATTTGTAAAAGTATAAGGGGGCGTCCATAAATTACGTGAGCAGTTTTTTTAAATTTTCTATCTCTCCCTCCCCCCCTGGTGAGATATGGTGAGATTTTATTCAACCCCCTCCCCCAACCCCCAATCTCACGTGAGATTTTTAAAATGTGGGTTTCTTACGTAAACGCGTTGGATTGTTATTGTAAAAAGAAAAAAATAATTGCTTCGTGCTTTTGTTTACGACTAGTTAAGACTAGTACGCTTAATATTAAATCTTAAGTATGTACAATCTGGATTAAATGGACCAAAATAGTATAATCTTTTTGTGTTTCAATCAGAAATAAAAAATGTGATATTTGCCGAGACCCCCCTCTCTCCAACGTAAGATTAGATGAGATTTGACTACCCCTTCCCCCCATTTAAACAACTCATGTAATTTATGGACACACCCTAAAGTATAAATGATAAAAAGTTTGGTGCAAACGGCTGTAAGCTGTTGGTCGGCTATCATTTGTAGATCTTTGACAGGCGTTACGGGTAGTCACGACTCGCGAAAGTCTGACAGCCAGTCTTCTCAAAAGGGTATCGTGATACGGGGCTCTCCCCCAGGGCCATAGTCTGCCGGGGCTGCGGGACGTTCGAAAGAAATACCGCGCCCCCGAAATACAAAGGGCTGAGGAAGGAACATGGATGGGTTTTAGTCAGTAAGAGTCTGACACTCCCTTCCGCCGACCCACGGCGGGAGGTCATTTGATGATTTCCCATCCGGAAAAAAGGGGTATCGTGGTATCCAGTTTTTGGGTTACAGGCGTTAGATAGGCAGTCGATTCGTTTCAAATTAGTATTCAGCTGCATCTTGTAGACTGGAAGCCAACGAATATAGTTAGGAAAAAGCTAGGCTGATGATGTATTGAAAATAATTTATTTCTCTTTCAGTGGCCATTCTCCCATTAACTCCAATAATAATCCTATGCATAGAGGAGCTTAAGTGTGGCATCAGGGACAATCATATGATGGCAGGCTGTTCCCCCGTGATACACTGGGGGTCAAAATTAATGGCCCACATGATTGTATTCAGTGTAATCATAGTTATACCTGTGATCATTATCGCTGTGCTACTGGATTTTGACAGGACATTTGCACAGGCCAAATATTTGGGTATGTATTTATAGGATATGAAAAAATACTAACTTATTATTACATAGTTGCATTAAGTTCGTAGAGTACGGTAAACAGTAAAAAAAAATATTTTCAGGCAAAAAAAAACAGAAAAAAATTATACTAATTTTTTTTTTATTTCTTAATATTATTGATATTTTTTTATAAATTATACAACTCTGAATTTGTGCGTAAAAAAAAACCATCTCCAGGGTCCCCTCTATCTCCATACTAAATTTTATCCAAATCGCTTCTGCCGTTTTACCGTAAAAGCGTAACAAACAAACTCATTTTCACATTAATAATATTAGTTATGATGTATGTTTTGATTCCAGGTTCGATTTTTGCGCTGTTATTAATGTTCGGACTCGCGTTCCTAGTACAGTTGTACTTGTTGAGCTTTGTGCTACACGAGAGTCTAGCCATCAGCCAGATTTACATTACTTCCATTTTTTTTGGTAAGTATACATTTTTAATGTTATTTTATTTTAAAGAAAGATTGTACAGTCAGCGTCTAATAGATAGTGACACTCAGGGTATTCAAATAAATAGACGCAACCAAAAAGTCAATAATATCGGTACAAACAAAGTTTCCATATTGTTGTCAACAATTTAGTCGCTCAAAAGGTCGAGACGTTTAAAACGTCATATAGATAGATTCAATCAAAGAGCCATAAATATGGTAACAGTCATCGCGTCAATGGTATCCAAGCATTCTAAGTATTCAAAAATATGGAACAGATTAGAAAAATAAACCAGCATGTTATACAAAAAAATGGTTTCTAAGATGAAAACCTCTTTAGGCATTTAATATTGTTTCATGCTTAAATATGGCTACATATCGCTTTAGTGACACCACAAACCATCGAATTATATTATATTTGAAGGAGGAAGGTGTCTCCATAACAGATATTTCAAATAAACTGGGAGTATCCGTAAGTATCGCTTTAGATGAGTTACCTATAGATCTCTTCAGATCCTTCAGATATCTCTTCAGATCCTCGTTTCCGCATATTCGCACTTTTTCGGATTCGCACTACAGATTAGCATGTCTTCGGAATGTCTTTTCACCATATTACTACAGTCGACGGAGATCAGATAGATTTCTCGCTTTTTTATAGGTGCAAGCGATTTTCGACCTTATCGACATTTGTCTTTATTGCTTGTTTTTAGTATTTATCTGCTATATTGCCTTGTTTAAAATAGCGTTTTTAAATAAAAGTCAATAAGGTCGAAAATCGTAATCTGTAGTTTAGTCGACGTTGGTTTGTTAATTTACCTATATATTGTTTTTCGAATTTAAAAAGTGCGAGTATGCGAAAATGAAAATCTGAAGAGATGCGAATAATAGGCCAGTGCTTTTAGCCTCTAAAAACGGTAAATAGTGAATTAAATAATAGTAGGATGAAACCCATTGGAAAAGGAGGAGAATACAATAAAAATGATAGGAAAAATAAATTACGGGCGATCTGAGGTCGGGAAGTGGGGGGGAGGGGGGTTAAAGTTAAAAAAACGGTTTATCTCAATTTCCGGCAAAACTACAAGTCCTATGAAAAAAAGTTAAATGGCAAAGTTGTAGGTAATAAAAAGATCTACAACTTTTGGATTGACACTTTTTTCACATAACCTCAAATGTATGTGAAAAATTCAAAAAACCAAGTTTTTGGTTTTTTATTTTTATCTTTTACAATAATTAATTTTTTTTCACGAAATTTGGTGAAAACTTACCTTTTTATATCCCAAACACATTATAATTTATTTGATTTAAAATAATTATTTTTTCACCCTTATTTTGACTTAATATCGAAAAAACACCCTAATTTTCAATCGAAAATTCTCGTGTCAAAATATCACTTTTTTTTTAAAAGTCGATGGTCTTTTTGTTCGTTGAAATCTCTACTTTCAGATGGTATAAAAAAATATTTACATTGCTATGGTAAATGTTCTCAGAAAATATAAAGAAACGCTACGAAATAACAGGTAGTAAGGCCTAGACCGGCTTAATTTTTTTGCGTAGATGCCTATTTATTGCTATTTTAAGATAACTTATGTATCTGAGTGACCTACGGAACCTCGGACCTCTCTATGAAATACCTTTTAGCTCATCAAAAAGTTATTTCATAGAGAAGTGGGGAGTTGCTAGAAGGATCTAGGCCTTGCTAACTGTTATTTCGTAGCGTTTCTTTATATTTTCTGAGAACATTTACCATAGCAATGTAAATATTTTTTATACCATCTGAAAGTAGAGATTTCAACGAACAAAAAGACCATCGACTTTTAAAAAAAAAGTGATATTTTGACACGAGAATTTTCGATTGAAAATTAGGGTGTTTTTTCGATATTAAGTCAAAATAAGGGTGAAAAAAAAATTAATTTAAATCAAATAAATTACAATGTGTTTGGGATATAAAAAGGTAAGTTTTCACCAAATTTCGTGAAAAAAAATTAATTATTGTAAAAGATAAAAATAAAAAACCAAAAACTTAGTTTTTTGAACTTTTCACATACATTTTGAGGTTATGTGAAAAAAGTGTCAATCCAAAAGTTGTAGATCTTTTTATTACCTACAACTTTGCCATTTAACTTTTTTTCATAGGACTTGTAGTTTTGCCGGAAATTGAGATAAACCGTTTTTTTAACTTTTAACCCCCCCCCCACTTCCCGACCTCAGGTCGCCCGTAATTTATTTTTCCTATCATTTTTATTGTATTCTCCTCCTTTTCCAATGAGTTTCATCCTACTATTATTTTTTTTGTTTTCAAAAGTTATTGGCACTGGTCTATAATTGTACCTAGTCAGCTGTATATTACTTACAAAGTATATCGCACGAATATCGCAAAATTCTTTACAAAACAAAAGACATGTCTCTGACGTCATGCTTAAAATGAAAAGGACAGCAGTAGGTTATGTCCCTTTTATTTTGTGAATAAATGTTTTAATATTAATTGACGTGAGAAATAATATTTAAAATATATAGCAGTAAAGTTTATTTTTCAAATGTGTTCCATATTTTTGAACACCTAGAATGCTTGGATACCATTGGCGCGATGACTGTTACCATATTTATGGCGGTTTGAATGAACCTATCTATATGACATTTTAAACGTCTCGACCTTTTGAGCGACTAAAGTGTTGACAACAATATGGAAACTTTGTTTGTACCGATATTATTGACTTTTTGGTTGCGTCTATTTATCTGAATACCCTGAGTGTCACTATCTATTAGACGCTGACTGTACGTAACAAGCTTCTGCCCGCGATTTTGTATGCTTGGTATTTTATACTGGGATAAAAAGTATTCTATGTGTTAATCCATTTATAAACTATGTATGTATGTATGTACGGTATGGTATTTCATCCAAATCCGTTCAGTAGTTTTTATTTTCCGGAAAAGAGTAACAAACATACAGACATACATCCATCCTTATAAGCTTTAGTAGGATGATCTGAAACTTTCAATTATGAAAACTATGTTATTAATAATCTATACATAAAAAAATAAAAATATAGTAAACTAGCTTTCCGCCAGCAGCTTCGCCCGCGTGGGCTATGCGAATTCAAATTAAAAATAACACTTTCATACAAACATAACCACCCCTATAGAGGTAGAATTTCGGAAAATCCTTTCTTATCGGATGCCTACGCCTTACAAAGAACACCCTACAAGTTTCAGGTCTCTACGATCAACGGTTTAGGCTGTGCGTTGATCCGTCAGTCATTCAAGACAAAGCATTTTATATGTATAGATTATATAAACTTTTTGCAGGCGTGGTCCTACCAATATTACTATCCGTACTAGAACCAGCATGGCGTACGTCAATATACGTGGCGATACCGTACTTCTTCCTAGTGGCGATGGGCCGCGTCAGCCCCATTTTCGCGTTCGGGGTGGGGCTCGGCCGCCTCACGCTGCAAGCCAGACTCAACACTTACTGCTCACTCAACAAACGACTCTGCCCATACTTGATTGTTGATGACGTCAGTTTCGATTCTGAATACTGTTGCAGTAAGTTTAATTTTTGTTCCATTATCATCATCATGTCGTGGTGGCCTAGTGGTTAAGGCACCTGACTCTCGTGTACGAGTACGCAGGTTCCAAACCTGGCAAGTACCAATGTGACTTTTCTAAAGTCATACGTGCTTTCTAAGTATATCTTAGGCGTCACTGACTAACGGTGAAGGAAATCATCGTGAAGAAACCTGGAGTTTAAAAGTTTGAAATCGCCAATCCGCCTTGAGCAAGTATGGTGATCAATGCTCATGACTTCTCTGTATGAGAAGAGGCCTGTGCCCAGCAGTGGGACGATATATAGGCTGATGATGATCATCATCCCGTGTCAGTCCACTGCTAGACATAGGCCTCTCCCATGGCACGCTACAGAGCTCAAACTTCAGCTTTCTTCTTCCAATTCCTGATCCATTATGGTCGTCTCAAATTTTATTATTGACGACCTGAGTAGTTAAGTGATCAACACATACCACATATGAATACCATGTATGAGGTCCCGGGTTCGATTCCCGGCCGGGCAGAAATTGAAATGATGACTTTTAATTTCTGTGACGGGTGTGAGTGTTACTTTGTATAATATGTATGTATTTAAAAAAGTATATAAGTATCTGTTAAGCTAGCACCCATAACACAAGCATATTAGTTGCTTACTTTGGGGCTAGATGGCGCTGTGGGAAATCGTCCAAAGATATTATGGTGTTATCTGTATAAGAAGAGGCCTTTACTTAACAGTGGGGTAGTTGGCCTATGATGTATGACAGTTTCAAAAGGAAGGTTATGTTAGCAGTGGAGTTACACGTTACACTGTATTGCTTGAAGAGGTAGGCCGTGGTGTATCACTCATCATATGTTTGTTTCTATTTTCCTTCCGTAAAAATATAGTCTTAACTGTCCACATATTTCTAATTCTATTTACATTACAGAGTCGCCATTATTGGAGCCTTTCCCTTACTTAGAATCATACGACTCGGGATTGTTTGATTTTATAAACTTGCTCGTCCACTTCATTATTTTTGCGGTTAGTAACGTAAGCTATCAGCTCTTTATTATTATTTTCCTATTAATTGGGCAAAGCTTCTTATATCATCATCTGCCTAGCCTTTTCCCAACTATGTTGGGGTCGAGTCCGTCGAGTTCCAGTCTACCCGGATGTAGCTGAGTACCAGTATTTTATATGGAGCGACTGACTATCTGACCTCCACAACCAAGTTACCGGGTAACACGATACCCCTTGGTAAAACTGGTAGTCAGACTTTCCGGTTCCTGACTACTCGTAACGACTGTCAAAGGTCTACAAATGACAGCCGGGACCAACAGCTTATCGTGCTTTCTGAAGCACGGTGGAGCCTCGGTACGACATAGATGGTCACCCATGCACGGACCGAACGCAAAGTTTCTTGTTATATGTAGGAATAAAGCTTATAATTAATTTCACTCTGCCAGTGATATTAAATATACATAGATTTGAAAGTTGCTGCCACCCATCCATATTCTGACCTTAACAAATGTTGCTTAACCTTGCAAACCAAAGCTTATATTAGCAAAGAGGTTGCTAATTAATATAACTGTTAATTACAGACGCTGGTCATACTACTAGAGTACAGAATACCACAGTACGCGTACGAGCAGTTCTCTATGGTAAACTATAAGCAGCCTGAACAAGTGATTGATGACGAAAACGTCAGAAGAGAGAAGACTTATGTGCGAACTGCGTTTAGAGTCAGTAAGTGCGTTTTAATTCACTGAAGCTATACAGGCAAAAATTTGAACCAGTGCGCAAATTTTGTCAAAATAAACTTAAACACATTTAACCAACACGTATTTTCCAGTTTGTTAGGTCTTAGTACTAAAAAAAAAAGTTATCGTTTACAAAACGTATTCATATAAGAACTTAATTTGATTAAAGCTCGCCGGACGGCTTGTGCGTAGATATCAGCTGAGTCGTATTGTACTCGTGAGCTCGCTCTCGCATGCCTAGGCAGTGCAGTGCTATTACGAATAGATTATGCCCATGCAGCGGCGTGCACAGAGTTTTTAGGTAGGGTAGGCAGAAAAGCCAATTAAAAAAACCGACTTCAAAAAAAAAACTAAAAAGTATTAAAAAAGTATAAAATAACTTAATAAAGATTTAACACAAACCTAATACCTTTAATATTAATAAAACACCATTATTTGTATGTGTTACCTATTGACAGGTTTAAAGTCGGTGCCAAGCCAAATGTAATAGTGTTACTCATTCAGGTATTAAAAAGTTTTCATCTGTTTCACATTAATTCACATTGTTCTTTAAGTTTATTTACGTAGGTTAATCTTTAGGAATTTCATTTTGTTTAGGACTTGGCACCGACTTCAAACCTGTCAATAGGTAACACATACAAATAATGGTGTTTTATTAATATTAAAGGTATTAGGTTTGTGTTAAATCTTTATTAAGTTATTTTATACTTTTTTAATACTTTTTAGTTTTTTTTTTGAAGTCGGTTTTTTTAAACGTAGTTTTTTTAAATTTATTTTTTACTTTTTAGTGTCTGTAATAAGTTGCTCTGTAAACTACAGTATTTTTTACAGGATTTTTATAGATTACATAAGGAAGGCTATAACATTTCGTTGTTTTTATTGTCATAATTATATGTTAAATAGTTTTTTTTTAAGTAGCTATGGGTAGGCCTACGAAAGGTGCAGCTTTAAACAATATAGATCAAGAAACGGGAACGGAAAATATAAATCGACTCCGAAACAATTACGTCATCGATGTAAACAAAAATGTAAAAAATGTTCACAAAATGAAAACTACTGGGCCAAACCATGTGAAATTTTTATGGGACCAAATGGCATCTATTCCGCATCAAACTAAAAAAGAATCACGTAAATCGGATCATAAATCTCAGCGTAATCGGTGTACATACATAGAAAAAAAAAAAAAAAAAAACCGATCGAATTGAGAACCTCCTCCTTTTTTTGAAGTCGGTTAAAAAGTTTTTATACGGAAAATCGATAGGTACCTATCTTAATTACTCGCGAAGCGGCTTGCCGCTAGCGTGCGAGCCGAGCAGCGCACGACCTTACTACGATAGGTAGGTACGCCTGCCCGAGAGATGCGCCGCCGCGCCGCGCACGGGCCAAATGTGCCTAAACTGCTGAGTGACACCTGGTGACACCAGCCTGGCTTTGGTACCTACCCACTTTTCAAAAATACCTTCCGCATGTTGGTTTTGGTTCATCATCTTGTCGATCAAATAATGATGCATGTAATTTGCCGCCTCAAATAATCATAGATTCAGATTTGATTTAAAAACTCGAACATGAATATCTAAGAGCAATTTCGTAAATAGTTTTCCATAACTCAGTCGTATTTCGCATGAAAGTTGACCTCTCTTAATAACTTCCCTTATTCACTGAAGAACAAATTCTTTTACGTAAAGTGAACTCATGTTTACTTCAAAAACAAACAATAAAAAAGTGATTGAATAATAATTCGGTTTCGATCTACTTTCATCGTGTTTCAATACGATTTTCTCCAAGTGTACGGAAGCTTCTAAGTCATATTGCTCGTGGTTTTTTCTACCGTAGGAGATAAATATGAATAGGTGAAACCTGCGTCGTTCCAGACGGTTTTATTGCGGTAAAATAGTAGGTAAGTAAGGGAAATAGCGTGTATGCAATCCGAGAGCTAATAATAGGAATCAAATTGTTTAGTATTGAATATACGATTGATTGACTATACCTTTATAAATTGTATCTGATTTGGTGTAGGTGCAGCGGCCTTTCGCTATCACTTGTTTTTTTCTTCGAAAGATAGTTTTACAAACGCATCATTTTTAATTTTCTATACACACACACACACCACCTGAACAACTTTCACAGTGAATATATTCCATTTCACACTATTATCAACGCTTAAAACTTACTATTATTAAAATATTAAGAAATATTCGCTAGCACAGAACAAGTCAGATAAACAATAACAATGGCGACGCCGGCGACGCGCGCGAAACTCACGTCACAGAAAAAAAAATACGACTAAAAGAAATGTTGTTTACTTAGAGATAAGAAAGTCAAAACATGCTACTTTTTAAAATAGTTACATTACATCATAATGTAGATCGGTTCGGAAAACATCGGCCACCGTCTCTTGTGGCCTTGTCGATAGCCGAAGGTTTCCGAACCGATGTTTCCGTCGTATAAATCGAATTAAGACATTGCCTTTTTTGTTATTTGTGTAAGTAATTTGTGTCAATGTGTGCAAAATATTTATACGAACGCACACTGCATTGTATTCGCATATCTACGAGTCTTCTTACAAATACTATTACACGAAATGAGGCAATCACGTTTTCTGTCTTTTCGCTAGGGGCGCCCTAGTAGGTACCGCGCAAACTTTTTTGTGTTGTTGAAATGTATCGCGAGTATTGATTCTTCGTAATAGGTACCACCAATATTCGATAGGTGGAGCTGATTTAAGTTTCAAGTTTTTTTTATTGATAGTAATTACTCTGTGATAAAATATTAGATACTTATTAAAATAAAATAAAGATAGTAAATATTTTCTGAGTTATGTAGGGTAGGCAGTGTCTTTTTGCCTATATGAACTGCACGCCACTGTGCCCATGTTTTACTTACTTCATAATAGGATACCATCATCATCCGCCTAGCCTTTTCCCAACTATGTAGGGGTCGGCTTCCAGTCTAAACCGGATGCAGCTGAGTACCAGTGTTTTACATGGAGCGACTGCCTGTCTGACCTCCACAACCCAGTTACCGGGTAACACGATATCACTTGGTAAGACTGGTTGTCAGACTTTCTGGCTTCTGACTACCCGTAACTACTGTCAAAGATCTACAAATGACAGCCGGGACCAACAGCTTAACGTGCTTTCCGAGGCACGGAGGAATCGCTATGACATAGATGGTCACCCAACCACGGTCCGACCGTGCCAAGCGCAGCTTAACCTTTGATCGGTCGAACCGTGCGGCTGTTACTTATCCACGAGCTCCTCTTCTCTCTCCTCACTTCATAATAGGATACCACTGAAAAAAAAATGAACAAAACATAGAAATGTGTTTTATAACTGATACCGAACCACCAAAAAAAAATTGCGCACTGGTAAAAAAAAAACCTGTATAAAGACTCAAACGCTCTGCGGGCTTATTCGAAAGAATCCCGGAACGTAAAAGGCGAAAAAAGAAACATAGATCGGTTTTAGTCTGTAACTGTCTTACTTATAAAGTCTGACAATTTTTTAATCTGCTGATTAACAACGGATTAGAAAAATTCTTACTCATAAATGCTGTTTAGCGTTAATCCGAGCTTAAGTTAGCAATTTTATCCTGGATAAGTAAGGATTAGGTGTAGATTAAGAGTCTGACACTCCCGCTCCGCTCACTCCTTTCTTCCTCAGCTCTTTGTATTCCGAGGGCACGGTACTAAAATATCAACTAGGTACTTATTTTCCGCCATTTTCTCGCAAACTAAGAAAATAATATATTCTGCCGGATAAAAAATCAGTTCAGTAATCTTTATTTCCAGAGAGATATGAAGATGATGTTTTACTAGTTGACAATTTACACAAAGACTATGCGCATGAGATTCGAAGGAAACACAAATTGAACGCCGTCAAAGGTATTACGTTTGCGGCCAAACTTGGTAAGCGATCCTCTATTATTTAGTACTCTACGTACTAGATATTGACATAACCTGTTGCACTAAAAACGATGATATTTTAGTTTCGAAAAGCGCATTTGTTATTTATCAAAATGTATATTCTATTTCGTTTTTATAAATATTATACTATAATAGTATAACTACTATACTTGTCCCTTAATATCTTCTACATTGTAATTACTAACTACCTAAAAACTACCTAACCTACCTGTATAAAAGCACTAGCTCCTGCCCGCGACTTCGTCCGCGTGAAATAGTGGTGCTTCGCTTCTATTGGTCTTACCATGATGATATATAGCTTTCCTCGATAAATGGACTATCTAACGCTGAAAGAATTGTTCAAATCGGACCAGCGGTTCCTCAGATTAGCGCGTTCAAACAAGTAAACAATCAAACTCTTCAGCTTTATAATATTAGTATGGAAATAGTATAGATAACTAGCAAACACTTCTTCAATTCTTTCTTCTTGAATTTTAGTCAGAGTTTTATTCGAATAGTCTGAATATAGTATATAATTATCTGTATAATTGAAATTAATATATTTATTCTTTAAAATCTTTGCCCTACTACAAATTTCTCCTATATTTCAGGGGAATGCCTAGCCATTCTTGGTCCACAAGCAAGCGGCAAGAGTTCAGTCCTGAACATGCTGGCAGGAAACCTTGTCATGACGAGAGGCAGAGCTTGCATCCAGGGTATGCACATCAGGATCAATCGGATGAAGGTAAAACATACTTAATTACTAGATTTTCTTAATGATGAAGCTGTTCGTCATCATCATCGGCCTATATATTGTCCCACTGCTGGGCACAGGCTTCTTCTCATACATAGAAGGCGTGAGAATTGATCACCACGCTTGCTCAAGGCGGATTGGCGATTTCAGACTTGTACCGCCTTACTTATACATTCCGATATTTTTTTAATCTGTTGCTTAGCAACAGGTTAGCATAAATCTCACTCATAAATGCTGTTTAGAGTTAATCTGAACTTAATCTAGAAGTTTAATCCTGGATTATGACGTAAGGTATTAAGTAAGGATTAGGTAAGAAATGGTTAAACTTCAGATTACAGGTTTTTTATAAGTAAGACGGTTAAAGTTCAGGTATCCTTCACCTTTAGTTGATGGGGTCGAGATAAATTTTGAAAGTATACATTACTTATGACTTTAAAAAGCCCCATAGATATTTGTCAGGTTTCGACTTCAGACACTCGTACTTGAAGTGGGGGCTATTTAAATTTTAACCTATCGTAGCATAGTGATGTCACTCCTAATTTATTTTTTCTTTACGTGGCAGTATATACACAAGATCAGTTTGACCTCAAGCACTGGAGGGTTGGATGGCTTCATGACCGGCCATCAGAACTTGATGTTCATAGCGAAGCTGAAGGGTTACTCTGAGAACATGGGCCATAAAATGTCGGTGATGGCGCTGCGGTATATGGGTAAGTGTAAAATGTGGGTAAAATAAGCGCGATGTCTTCATCTGCCTAGCTTTTTCGCCAGTTATGTTGCGGTCGGCTTCTAGTCTACCCGATGCAGCTAATTCCCAGTGTTTTTCATGGAGCGACTGCCTGTCTGACCTCCACAACCCAGTTACCGGGTAACACGATTCCCCTTGGTTGACAACGATTTGTTGTCAGACTTTCTGTCTTCTGACTAACCGTAAAGACTGACAAAAATCTACAAAATACCGGAACCAACAGCTTAATGTGCTTTAACAAAGAATGTATGATTTAAAAAAATCTCTAGGCCACCACGACAACAATACTGTGAACAAGACATAAACCTTTACCTCAGGAATATTTTGATGTCTTCCAGGTCTTCACGCTAACGACACGGTGATATCAAAGTACAGTAGCGGTTGCTTGCGTCGCTTAAGCCTCTGTAACACGATGATCCTGGCGCCAGCCGTAGCCTTCCTGGACGAGCCGATGAGGGAGATTGACGAGTTCAGCAAGCCGCTCGTGGCTAAAGCTCTGCAGCGGCTAATGTTGGAGCCTGCAGCTGTTATCGTTGCTGAAACTAGGTGAGACATTGTTATATACTTACTAACTAACTATAACTAACTACTACACAAGTTTTGTTTGTTTGTTTGTACCCGTTTGCGTATGAAAGCGCTGTTTTGATGACTTTGATAGGTTCAGGATAGAAAGAGAGATGTAAGTGGTGATGGGAAGACCCTTGATCATAAGACCATATTTTTTATTTTATTTTGTTTCTCATAAGTGACGTAAATATAATATCTATTTACTTCTAAATAAATTTTAAATATCTTACTTCAGTTTATTTTACAAACCTATATGTGATCTCTAATCTTTCTAATCCCTCTGGACGCCTCGTGCACTTAGTTCGTTGACTGAAAACTGACTTTGATGCAAAGCATTTGGCAGTGAATACTTTAGAGATAGCTTAGTGACAATAAAGCTATTCAAATCGAAATTCTCCCGAATTTCAGTCACCAAAAATAAGCTTCTCCTTCCAGCGTGGACTGGCGTCTCCTGCAGTCAGTGATCACCCGCATAGCAATCATGTCCAAAGGGCAGTTGGCAGCGTTAGGACCAGCCGAGGAGATCCTCGAGTCGGTAGCCAAGGGCTACGTGGCGCGGATCAAACTTAAACTGGTCACGGCCTACAGGAGAGACAAGTACCGAATATTTGTTGAAGATGACGACTCTTCTGATTGTGAGTTTGTTTAATTAAATAAATTAAAACATTTTTTTTGTGGAACCCGTGCCTAAGTATCAGACGCACGGATCGATCGATCGATAACCGGGAAAGTGCGGTCGGGCCACGTGCAGTAGGGATCCGTTCTAGTATCAAGAACCTCTGAGCCTCGCCGCGGACAGACTACGGAACCCTAAAAAATTAAGTTGCGCTTGGCATGATCGGCCGGTTGAGTGACCATTTATGGTCTCATATACCGAGATTGCTCCGTGCCTCGGAAAGCACGTTAAGCTGATGGTCCCGGCTGCCATTTGAAGATCTTTGACAGTCCTTAAGAAGAAAGCCAGAAAGTCTGACAAAGTGGTCTTTTCCCACAGATAAAATTAGGATGTTTTTTAATATAAATTACTTTTTTCACATATTATGTGAACTTCAATATTACCTACGTAACATAACTATGTCATAGTCTATTTGTTACAGCTGATTCTGATGCGGACGACATAGCCATTCATAGCGAAAAGAGTGTGATGTACGCGCAGCGAGTCATCGACTACAAGACTGAGTTTCTCAAGATGTTCAGCAATAGCAGGCTTACTGGAGAACATTTGGTAAGAGACTACTGTATACGTCCTACTAGAGAATGATGGAGAATGACAGATAACAAAATAGATCTACAATAAGGGCTGCCATCGCCTAAATCGCCGACCCTAGACTAAAATTATAAAAACCCCGGACATTTGTGTAAATTTGATTTTTCCCGGACACTTTTTATGATTTGTTCTAATCATCAATCGGGATCCGATATCATCATAAAACCCGAACCCAAAAATGTCCCGGTTTTCCCCGGGCGCAGTTTGAAAACCCCACCCGGACGCACCCCGGACGCTCTCTAAACTAGGACAAATCCGGTGAAACCTGGACGGATGGCAGCCCTATCTACAAAGAACCTTTATTTGCATCGCGGGTTAAAAATAAATCTCTATTTCCCTTGGTCGCGCCATAACTTGAGAACGGCTTAACCGGCTTGGATGAGATTTGGTACGGAAATAGAGGGGCTGTGAAGCTACACTTTTCAACCGGGTGCGTTAATTTGTTCCCTCGGGATGCGGGTCAAACAGGGAACAGCTAGTTACTCATTAAAAGAAAACCCTGTTAGAGTTACCACTATCTGGAAAATCAGGGAAGTTCAGGGAAGCAATAAGTGGTCAGGGAAACTCAGGGATTGTCAGGGAAAAAATATCGTATTAGTCGGAAGTCAGGGAAAGTTGAGTCATGAAATATATTTTTTTTAGATTCCTAAGAACTATGTTGCTCATATTACTTAAAAAAAACCGTGCTCTAACTCATATTGCTCACATGTTTTTTAGCTTACAATTAATGATTTTTAACTCCAAAAACAGATTAAATATCTTTTCCTACTTATTGCACACGGTCTATAGTTTGACTTCAATGACATATTTTCTTTATGAGACGACAATATTGGGTCAGTGAAATCTGGAGGCCTACTCTAACTCACCGAAACGAAACTTCGGAAAGATCGGGAATAGACGATAACTTTTTTTTTGTGGTGCGGTAAGATGTCATCTGATGTACATACAGGGATATATTTATACTATCCATATATATGCAACAATTGTATGCACCTTACCGCCCTAAAACCCATAAGGAAACGCACAAAACTTCGATTGAATCTTCGTTTTCGTTGAGTGGAATCAGGGAAAGTCAGGGAAATATTTTTGGCATTTAGAGTCGACACCCTAATAACACAGCTAGACTCGAGAATCGAACTCCAAACCAGAATTCAGTAATTTTACAGCCAATAGACCAACAAACCGGTCATATTAACTCATCATCATCAACCTAGCGTGTCTCCCGGTTGCTGATCCCGCCTAGCGCGGGAGAACCCAGGGTCCGCTTTCCTACTAAATCTTTTCCACTTTGCCCGGTCTTCGGCATCCTGTTTAGTTAGTCCGTTGGCATATTAACCATCGTATAATTATATTTTCTACAGAGCATGCTATACTTTTACATTCAAGACGACGGAAACACACAGCTTTATAGTGACATGTTCACAAAACTACAGCAATTCAAAGAGAAATTCGATGACGTGGTAGAGGATTACTATCTCAGCGCTGCCACAGTTGAAGACGTGTTCTGGAGACTCGAGTATGAAAGGGAAGCCCAAAATTTGAACTGATCCGAAATGATTTTGAAAATGATTTTTTGATTTGGTGATAGGTATTCTTTGAATGGTTTTTTTTGTTGATTGCAACACAGAAGTGATCTTAAACTACTACATTTATTTGAAATAAAATATTTAATTATTTATGAAAAGTGTGGAGTTAGTTCACTTATTTTTTTATGGTGACGTACGAAGCTTTTTTTAGATTTACAATCTACAAAAAGTTTTTATTCTAAAGATAAATGTTTTCTTTTTAATGAATCGGTTGTAGCAACACTGAACTCGTTTTCTAACTTATTTATGTGGATATGTGATTTCTTATTTTTTTTTTGAATTGTATTATAATAATATTCGTTTAATAATTTTCTAAAAGTATAATAAATATTATTAAGTATGTAACAGTTGTGTTAATAATTTTAATTGTATCATGATTACTTCCCATCTTCTAGTTGGTCGCGATGATTTCAGTCTCGACCGCATCGATTGGTATTTAGCAGTCGATAAATATGGCTAAAAAGAAAATAGAATTATTTATAGATATTCACAGCGAAAAAGAATTCGAAAATATAGTAAGGCATAATGTGGATCAGCTGATTTGTAAGTATCTATGTTACATCAAAATTCAATTAATTTTACTCTATACTTTTACGTATGTTATATGTTATGGAGGTCAGATAGGCAGTCGCTACATGTAAAACACTGGTACTCAGCTGCATCCGGTTAAACTGGAAGCCGACCCCAACATAGTTGGGAAAAGTCTAGGCAAATGATAAATTTTACGTATGTCACGAATTTTATATCAATTATTTGCACACTTTTAGATTTTTTATATTACTAGGCGATGGATATAATAATTGTCAAAATAAAAATAAAAGACTAAACATAGACTGATAGAAAACGCCTGGGGCGTTAAGTCATAGAGCATTGTACAATGTACAAATAATGTAAATAACATTGTACATTATATTGTGTGCAAAATGTATTGATAAATGAATAAAAATATAAAAGCATGAAGGTTTAGACTGATCATACCATTTATACAGATCTTGAATGACTGTTCTACCGTTTTTCTCGTTTAATAAATTAACCTCTTATTTTTTTGGTGCAGCTGGGTCTTCATTTTCTTTTTAGCATACCAAAAATTTAAAATAATGAAATATCGATTTTTTGGTTCAAAGAGCGGTCTTAACAGTTTTTTTTCAATTTATTAATTTTCTGGGTCATGTGGGTAGGTGCGGAAATATACAGCTATGCGTTTGGCTCGTGCACAGCCCTGGACCGACTCTTCAACACCATGAAGATGGATTGGAGCGACGGTAAACTGATACTGCTTAAAGTAAGAACATTTTCTACCTACATATACATTTCATCAAACTTTTTATCATTTATACTTTTACAAATATCACAAAACATGATATCAGTTATAAAAACACTTTTAATGTTTTATGTTATCAATACATAGATATAATAATTAAGTAAATATATATCATAAATATTAAGACGAAAAACATAAAATAATAGCAAAATTATTCAATTTTATTCTCCATTTTGACAGATCTTGAATGACTTCTTCTTCTTCTTCTTCTTCCGTTTCACGTATAAGTAACCAGATATTTTTTTGATGCAACCGGCTGATAGTTTATTTATAATAAGACTAGCATTCCGCCAGCAGCTTCGCCCGCGTGGGCTATACGTATTAAAAATATCAAAGTTTCATACAAACTTTGCCCCCCTTTTTCACCCCCTTAGCGGTAGAATTTCTTATTGGATGCCTTCGTCATACAAAGAACACATCCTCCAAGTTTTAGGTCTCTACAATCAGCGGCTTAGGCTGTGCGTTGATCCGTTAGTCATTCAAGACAAAGCATTTTATATGTATAGATAAGAAATGATAATAAACAGATGCAAAATATATTTGTTATTGTAAATATTATTTTGCTTTCAACACCATCCTTATCTGTACGGAATAGAACTCAAAATCGGTGGAATAGACTGTAAGAAGAGTGTTTTTTTTATGGATTTGAATGAGATCCACGCACGCTAAGTCCCGGGTTGCTTAAGCTTGTACATAACATTTGCTGGTTTGCTGGCTTGTCTCCGTTGCTTTGCTGTTCTTATTCAGTTAGTTGGGTAACAGGTAGACATTATGCCGATAATGGAAGTTTTTGACGGCACGATTGGCGTAGTGGCTGAGCAATTGGTAGCTGCGCTGCGTGCCGCGGGTTCTATTCCCGCACGGGACACTAAAATTGTTAGGTGTCTGGGTGTTTGTACATGTGTGAAAATGCACCCACGGTACAGGGGAAATTCCAAGCGTGGGGAACCTTTCTTTTTAAAGTGTCTACCTAGTAAATATTTCTTGCTAGGTGCCAGCCGACGAAGTAGAAGTTCTGAAGAGATTTAAAGACCAGAGTGAACCAGTCTACATGTTTATAACGGTACCTATTACGAGTATTTTATCCGTACTAATATTATAAATGCAAAAGTAGAAAGTATGTTTAGTAAAATATGGTGTTGCCTAAAGTTCAATTTGATATACACAAATTGCATTGTACGGGGTATATCAATATGTTACCGTAAGACTGTGAGTACCTACCGTTAGTTTATAATCTTACTCGTAAAGTTATAAGCTGGCGAAAACTGTGAACTGTACCAACTGTTTCCAATATTACGTATTTTATTTTCGGTAGCTTATAATCGTCCCTCGTTAAACCGTACAAAATATTATAATCTATCGAAAATGAATACGTAATATTGTAAACAGTGGAAAATTCTTCTTCTTCTTTAATTTTAAATGCAGTTAATGCCGTAAAGATAAGCCAGTTACTTAGCCGAAACACAAATATAGATTCCTACTGGCTATTAAGAATTTTCTCAAAGAAAAATTAAATAACACTTTTCGGAAATCCTATCGTATGTTTAAAAAATTGCAGAATACCAAAGTGACGAAAGTATTCCGTGGTGTGGATACGGTGAAATTCGCAGAGGTGACCAAGAAGGAGCTATGCTACTATCGCCAAGAACAAGAAGGGCTTGGTTCGGACCGGCAAGTTTATGAGCTGGATGAACCTACCCCGGATGAAATGGTAGGTATATAAGACAAGCTATTTAGTAGGCGTTCTAGATCTTTTCGTCTATACCACATCATATGTAGGTATATAAACACAAAAAACTTTGCGGTCGAGGGCCCGTTCTTGCCAGGGGTTCAAAGTTCCTTAGTCTTGAACAATGCTTATCTGTCCGAATCTCGAAACTCGCTCGCATATGAACATTAGTCTATAATATAAAAGGAGAAAGAAAGAGAGAGAGAGGAGAAAGAGAGAGAGAGGGGAGAAAGAGAAAGTAGCACGGGCTGGCATAACGATTTTTTCTTACGTGAAGATTTCAGACAACTCTTAAATTGATTGGCAGGAACTTTGTTCCAAAAAACATATTATCGGACTAGAATACTACCTGCATGAATCTTCTTCTTCTATCTATACTTATAATAAATCTGTAGAGAGGTCAATTCTGTACATGAAATATATTTCCAAAATAACTATCAGGGGGTGATTAGGGACCGATACTGATGCCAAAAATGCAATCAGTAAAATTTTTGTCTGTCTGTCTGTCTGTCTGTCTGTATAAACTCTATAGAGACAAAAACTACTCGACGGATTTTAACGAAACTTGGTACAATTATTTTTCATACTCCTGAGCTGGTTATAGTATACTTTTCATCACGCTACAATCAATAGGAGTAGAGCAGTGAAGGGAAATGTTGTCATTTTGTTTAAACGCGCTAATTTCAGGAACCGCTGGTCCGATTTAAATAATTCTTTCAGTGTTAGATAGTCCATTTATCGAGGAAGGCTATAGGCTATATATCATCACGCTAAGACCAATAGGAGCGGAGCACCACTATTCCACGCGGACGAAGTCGCTGGCAGAAGCTAGTATAGTTATAAATTCCTACTTTTGTTTTTTATCCCTTCTTAACATGTAACAGTAAGAAAATGAAAATTTGGAAGGTTTTTAAATAGAAAAAATGATTCACGGGTTCTGGTAGGAATATCATACCCCAATAAATTTTAATTTTTTGGGAAATTCCTGTTTTGAGACCACAATCCAAATGACTTACAGATTAAAATATTTGCCAAATTAAGTGGCATATATAAAAAAATACTTTTATCGTCAGCCGCATGTTATCCATGTTAGGTTTTTTTGCTTCTCTCTCATAATTTATCATGACATCAGATTTAGGCCGGTTCGCGATATAGCAGTCGGCTGTCAGAATTTTGCAAACCCATGCAAGATTTATGTGCCTTTGTGGATTTATGATATAGGTACACACGAATGTGATGTATATTGTGACCAGTTTTATATTATTTTCATTTTGGAGTTTTTTATAATTTGAATTTAATCATAATTATACTTAACTAGCTGTTTCCCGCGGTTTCACCCGCATCCCGAGGAAACTACTTAGCGCACCCTGGTAAAAAGTAGCCTATGTTGTTCCTCAGGGTCTATTCTATCTCTGTACCAAATTTAATTTATATCGGTCCAGTAGTTTTGGCGTGAAAGCGTAACAGACAGACAGACAGACAGAGTTACTTTCGCATTTATAATATTAGTAAGGATTAGTAAGGATTATTCTATTACATATATAATACATTTTACATACTATATTTTGAGTTCATTATCCAGCCAATTTTCAAACTATTTACTATCAAAATAAATTCCCTTTGATTTCAACGAAATAGAAGGCAACTTAGCTAAAATATGCATAGCGTATACAGAGTAGCTCCCCACTAAGGCGGGGTATCAAAATACGATGCCCGTTTATTATTTCAAACGGAGCTTGTAAACAAGCCTCTGTAAGCACTGTTAGTGTGACATTTACATGTGTATGTGTTTGTTGGTACAACGTTTCCCTGTATAAGCATCACAATCTACACTAATATTATAAAGAGGAAAACTTTGTTTGTTTGTAATGAATAGGCTCAAAAACTACTGGACCGATTTTAAAAATTCTTTCACCATTCAAAAGCTACATTATCCACGAGTAACATAGGCTAAATTTTATTTTGGAAAAAAATAGGGTTCCGTAAGATATTTGGGTTTTTCGGACACAAGGTCTAAGAAATCAACCAGAAAAGTTTTTGCGTACGCTACTAATCTCAGGAACTACTGGTCCGATTTGAATATTCTTTCAGTGTTTGATAGCCCATTTATTGAAGAAGGCTATAGGCTATATTTCATCACGCTAAAACCAATAGGAGCGGAGCACCACTATTCCACGCGGACGAAGTCGCGGGCAGAAGCTAGTCTATAAATATAAATGCTTTGTATTAAACTAACTAACTCAAAAGTACTGGTTAAGGCATCTGCCTCTCGTGTACGAGTGTGCAGGTTAGAAATCTTACAAGTACCATTGGTACTTGTCAGATTTCTGAGTGACTTTTCTTAAGTCAATTATGTACTTTCTAAGTATATCTTATATCTTAGACGTCACTGACTAACGGTGAAGAAAAACATCGTGAGGAAACCTAGACTTAAAAAGTCTGAAATCGCCAATCAGCTTTGAGCAAGCGTGGTGATCAATGCTCATGCCTTCTATGTATGAGAAGAGGCCTGTGCCCAGCAGTGGGCTCCCATTCGATAATGTTAGGATAGGATAAGGTTTCTTTGCAACGTAAGTACATTATCGACATACCTTTATTAATAGACGACCTTTTCTTTTCTCCTGAATGACTGGCGGATCAACGCACAGCCTAAACCGATGATCGTAGAGACCTGAAACTTGGGGGGTGTATGCTTTGTATAACGTAGGCATCCGATAAGAAATGATTTTCCGAAATCCTAACCCTAAGGTGGTGGCAAAGGCAAAAGGGCTAAGTTTGTATATCACTCTGTCATTAATTATTTGAATTCGTGTAGTCCACGCGGGCGAAGCCGCTGGCAGAAAGCTAGTAATATATATAAATATATAAATAATTGGTGAGTAATTCCCAATGTATTGAAGTTGATATTACTAAAAACCATTTTTCTTTAAAAAATATAACTAACAAAAAGGCTGAGCCTATATCGATAAAATTTATATAGGACCACCACTGAAGTATGACTTACCAAACAAAAAAAAAAGAATTATCAAAATCGGACTACTCTGTAAACAGTTATGCGTAGTCATACATAAAAAAAATATACGCGTCGTAAACCTCCTTTTTTTTCGTCGGTTAAAAATACAAATTACAATCCAATTACTGGCATGAAATACATTACGCTATATAGGTTGAAATTTTGACGTCCCGTTTGACGCATTCGATCGCGGGTTCGACACCCGCAAAATTTTAATACAAAATAAAGACAAAATTTTAAAAATAATACAAAAAACATCTATAGGAATGGATGTCAGCCAGAGAATCGGAGAAGAAGCAGGAAGTTACGTCATTGATAGCTCGTCGTTCGGCGAGGCAGGCAGTCCGCAAGCGCCACCGCGCCACGCTCATGGTGCCGTACCTGACTGACGTGAACTTCGTGCTGTTCTGGCCGCATTGCTTCCATGCTCATCCAGAGCTGTACGAGCAGTGGGATGCTAATAGTTGAGTCTTATAAATATCTATCTATACATATAAAATGCTTTGTCCTGAATGACTGACGGATCAACGCACAGTCTAAACCGCTGATCGTAAAGACCTGAAACTTGGAACGTGTTGTCCTTGGCCAAAAAAAATGTGTCATCGGATGCCTGTTGCAGGTAGTTGTTTTATTATATTTAACAAGTTCGATAAGATAAAATAGAAGATTCATAAATATTTATGGCAAAAGGTTTTTAGACTTGTAAAAATGTAATTAAGCCTTTTTTTGTCATCGTCATCGATTCGTAAGCCCGTGACTGACACGGGCTGTAAGATCTGTATCCAGCTGCAGTTGACTACCACTGTTGGACGGAGAGACTGGGCACGTCACTACCACACGTACAAGTTACGATGTAGGTATGTACGCGCCCCCTCCCGCCCCTGCTCCATACCGATACAAGCTCGACGAGCTCAAAAAAAAATCCCTATTATAATAATCATATATATTCTGATCCAGCCTGTCCCTTGCAGCTGCTGTCCTCCCTCAGCGACTCCCTAAGCCGAGGCCCGTACCCCACTAGGGGGTGCCCTTAGCGTGTAGTCGCTTAGTTTTGTATGTTAAGCCCTGGCTGGAGGCTTTTAATTCATTTAAGGCACTTCACAGGAAAGCCCCGTTAAGAAGTCGACAACCTTCTAGGTTGACCTGCGAGATGCCATACAAAAAAAAAGTATATACGCGCCATGCACACAAGAAACTAGGGATGAATGAAAGAGTCGTCGTTTGGCGTCATGGCTTAAGATGCATAACGTATTAAGTAAATACAAATAAATCTTCTTTGCTATAACCAGATATAGTGATGGTCGGTCGAGAAGAAGTAGTATTATCAGAAGAGAAGATCACGGATATATTCTACGCGGGAGACGCTCCGTTGAACGAGGCGTCGCTCCACGAACTGATGTCTGGACCTACCCTAGCTATATGCTTTCGGCTGCTAGATCCTGATGTTAATTTCGTATGTTAGTGGCATTATACTTACTTATTTATTTTTAGGTAAATTCGATTTATATGGTTTCTGATATGAAGATAGATTCTTTCCTTTCTTTTACTAAGGAAACGTTGCTCCACATTAGGAATTTCTCCTGTATCGTGTGTATAAACATACATTATACATGCACCTAGACCCGGAACAGTTTTAGTTGTCCCGTGCGGGATTCAAACTCAGCCACTACGCCAATCGTGCCGTCGATTATGGGTGAGGACATGAAATCGGATAGCGCGAAATAGCTCCCAATAGATGCAAATAAAGCCGCTAGAAACGGCCAGTGATCCTTAAAAAAATGGAATTAAATTTCGCCAAAGAACAGATTCAGTACAATAACTTCTGAATACATAGTAACACTTCCTAAAACAGCTCTAGTACGTCGAATCCTTTACGAAGAAATACCGCCGTATGATGAGACGAAGTCAATAAGTGACCAGCTGCCGTCGAAAACTGCTTTTGACCGGTACAAGACTTTTAGTCCCACGAGAGAAGATGTTTGGCAACAGCGCAAGTTAGACAGAGAGTTTCAAAGGGTACGTCCAGATTTTTGATAGGGATTATAGACTCAATGAACAGCACGTCCATGTTTATTTCAGCGTGTAGAATAGAATATGCGTGTACCTGTAGTTCAGCTGTAGTTGGGTCATGTGGGATATAACAAAAAGGGGTTTGATCATCATCTGCCTAGCCTTTTCTCAACTATGTTGGGTTCGGCTTCCAGTCTAAACCGGATGCAGCTGAGTGCTAGTGTTTTACTTGGAGCAACTGCCTATTTGATTTCCACAATCCAATTACCGGGTATCACGACCTCCCATGGTAAGACTGGTTGTCAGACTTTCTGGCTTCTGACCGATCTTTGACAGTCAGTCAAAGATCTTCAAATGACAGTTGGCACCAACATCTTAACGTGCTTTCCGAGGCACGGAGGAGTTTCGCTATGACATAGATGGTTACCCATCCACGGACCGACCGCGCCAAGTGCAGCTTAACCTTTGATCGAAGCTGTCTAATCAGTTATTACTTAGCCATGAGCTGCTCAACCGAAACAATTAGTAATAAATAAAATTACCTTCCTCTAATTTCTTCAGCTTAGCTGCTACATTTAATAACCTAACGATCCGAACAGTCCATAACATCCCGCAATCTTTTAGGAAGAAGAAAAAAGGAAGCGTGCGAATTATTTATCAGAAACCCGGCGTTTAGCTCGACAAGCCAAGGAAGAGGCTTTAGAAGCTAAGAGACAGGAGAGGGAACAACGTAAATTGGACCTGCTGAAAGCTGGTGTTAGTATAGTTAAGGCCAATTGCACCGATTAAATAAATCTTCTTCTTATCGTGTAGGCTGCAAGTTTTACCAATCTAACAAGCTCTAGTGTCAGAGTTTTCTCAAATCCGCCTGACGTCGGACATGGAATTGTAACAACAACTGCTATCAAGATAGCAGCCAGGGATGACGCCTTAGCGTGCCCTCCCAGGCAATGTAGTAAATAGTGATGTGTAAACCTAGTATAAAATATGATCATCCATATTGATGGTTAGTTAGTAAGTTTAACATAACTCAGTGTGGATGTGGTATCCACAATGAATTATGTCTGTTTTAATTAAAATTAGTTCACGTGTTTGACTAAGTTTAGAGTACTAGTGTGCATTATAATTTGTCCAATATGAACTGAAACAGTTTTTTAAAATTTATTTGGGAAAATAAACAATTGTACAGTAACAGTCCTAAGAATGAGTTCCAAAAATCAGCCGTTCAGAATCCTGACTTGTATGATGGTGTAAAACTTGTATGATGGTAAAATCGGTCCATAAAAACTCGTGCTTTATAAAATATTTTTTCAAAAACAGTAGAGTTGTAGGGGTAGGGCATAAATGTTGCTGATGTTCTTCAATGAGGGATACATGATAGATATTATATATTCTTTACTGGTACCAGATTACATATTGGAGTATATACTAATTACGATAATATCTGATTGGGTGCGGGGAGACGACTGCTGCGCCGCGCTAATACACCCGCGCGCCTGTACGCTAAACCCATGCGTCAGCAGTCCGTCTCACCCTACCCCTACAGAGTATACTAAATGGAAGTTTCTTTATACAGAACCTGACGGCTTTAGATAAAATGAAGGAGGAACCTGATGATGAAGTACCAGATGTTGAGGAGCCGGAGGTAAGAAAGATACTCCAGCGCAGATCTAGTCTTAAGCATAGGTTTGGACCCATTTGATTGGTTGAATCTATTAGGGTTCCGTACCAAAAATGATAAAAACTAACCCTTATCTCCGAAGTTTGAGAATGGGAAAAATCTGAAATAATCGTCTTTCTTTAGAAGGTCTGAACCTCGGTACGCGAGTCCGACTCGCACTTGGCTGTTATTTTTTAATTAGTGCTTGAGTCTCGCACCTTCTGCAATCCTAACTCTGCAACGATTGAACCGATTTGGATGAAATTTAGTACGGAGATAGACGCAGCTAACGGTAATAGGCTATTTTTTATCTGGATGTAGTAAGTACTTCCCTCGGGACGCAGGTGAATCCGCGGGAAACAGCTAGGTCTAAGTTTTTATCGTGTAAAAGTTCGTAGAATGCAAAGATATATTTATTCTAGACAATAGTAGAGGAAGAAGAAGAAGAAAGTGTTGTAGAAGACCAAGACGAGTATTTTCCACCTCCAGGGTTACTCATACCCGGCTTCTATGCTCCACCGAACGATATTGCCAAATCCAATGGACTGGCTGTGTTGTTTCCAAAGGTAAGTTTCTATGGGGATTCTGTGGGCCTAGCACGAATCACTTTCGAAAAAGTATTCGTATCGAAAGCGATTTTCGTATCATAAATACAATAATACTAAAGCAAAAATTATGTTTAAAATTATGTTGTACTAGCTTCTGCCAGCGACTTCGTCCGCGTGGAATAGTGGTGCTCAGCTCCTATTGGTCTAAGCGTGATGATATATATATAGCCTATAACCTTTCTCGATAAATGGACTATCTAACACTGAAAGATTTTTTCAAATCGGACCAGCGGTTCCTGAGATTAGCGCGTTTAAACAAAATGACAACATTTCCCTTCACTGCTCTGCTCCTATTGTTTGTAGCGTGATGAAAAGTATACTATAAACAGCTCAGGAGTATGACAAATAATTGTACCAAGTTTCGTTAAAATCCTTCAAGTAGTTTTTGTTTCTATAGAGTTTATACAGACAGACAGACAAAAATTTTACTGATTGCATTTTTGGCATCAGTATCGATCCCTAATCACCCCCTGATAGTTATTTTGGAAATACATTTCATGTACAGAATTGACCTCTCTACAGATCCTTACTAATATTATAAATGCGACAGTAACTCTGTCTGTCTGTCTGTCTGTTACGCTTTCACGCCAAAATGACTGGACCGATATAAATGAAATTTGGTACAGAGATAGAATAGACCCTGAGGAACAACATAGGCTACTTTTTACCCGGGTGCGCTAAGTAGTTCCCTCGGGATGCGGGTGAAACCGCGGGAAACAGCTAGTTTATTATAAGTATAGATAGAAGATGTGTAAGTACCTAACAATTTGCAGCATCCAAAGATATGATTAAAGTCATAAATTTAAATAAATAGTTCGTAAAATACAAGTAGGTATATGGCATTTAAATATCGCTGTCGATACGAATACTTTTTCGAAAGTGATTGGTGCTAGGCCCACTGTTACTGATAAATCCTCTGACATGGATCTAAATAGATGACGCAAGCACAGTATTACGATATCTCCCAACAGTACAACCGTGTCAACAGTGTAACAGTGTCAACCGCGTCCCGCAAACACGCTTACTTTGCGGGATGGAGTGAGGAGCAGACGCGGTCGTGTTTTGTTGATTTTTTTTTCGTTTCGTTGTTATTTTATTTCCCATTTTGTAACAACCTTAGCGTATCTACTTACTTTTTGTATATTTCTTACCTGACTACAGCGAAGCGGAAAGGAAGAGTTATGATTTTAGAAGTCTATCAGCCGGTTGCATCAAAAAGATATCAGGGGGGTTAGACAAGTGGCAAAACGCTAACGCTAACGCTAACGCTCAATGTATGGGAATGACATTCGTGTACGACTAGCTATATGTCATTCCCATACATTGAGCGTTAGCGTTAGCGTTAGCGTTTTGCCACTTGTCTAACCCCCCAGGGCCTGCAGTCTCGACATTGATAGCGATGTCATCGCAAACTACCGATCGCTAAATATTAGCGAAAAAATTCGGTTGCCGTAACGACGATAACGATAAATGCAAGTCTCGGCAGACGAGATAGCGAACAAAATCACATCACTATGTTGACTTTGCGATGTCGGTACACCTACGAAAATCGTATTTATAGTGCGGAGATTTTATTGTAAAATATTGGCAGTTAACAAAAATCTTTATATTAAAGGGAAAATTGGGGGACAAAATATTCTCAAATAATTATCTTTCTTTGAAAATTGTACAGAAGATAGGTAAACCTTATCATATTAAGACTTTTTTTCATCGAAACGTGTAAGTAGCTTGAACCGTTTTTAAGAATACAGTTAAACAAAGAACATAATAGTTCGCGTCCTTGCAACACAGACGTTGAACATAACAAACTTTATGTCTCCGACTGAAAGACTCGTTTCTATGGTCATGATGAATAAATAAAAAAAATACATGACAAACTGTCAATGTCAAGTTTGTTTGTTCACAAAATAGATTGAATCCAATCTGTTATAAATACTGATAAAAAACTGTTTTCCGATGTTGGGGGACAATGGCACAGGCGTAGTGTATGGCTCATACCTCAACTGGCGTTGTTGTCTGTCCAACACAGACACCTAAAAAACAAACTTCAGCGCACCAAAGCATCTTTCAACGATACCCCTGGCTGAACGATGAGCATTTGTATATTTCCACTCCGGTCCACACACACAGGGCATTGATTCTTTAAAGGAGGCATCAACCATGGTTCCATCGGATATCCATCATCAGTTACAAGAATAAACATAGAAAGTACTTTCAACTGCCAAATGGGAAACCTCTTCTAGCCAGATTATAATGTATATTTATTATTATTTACCAAGCAGCCATGTACTTCACCTTCGCCTACACACTTCCTGGAAATAGCATTCAGTGGCACCTTAACGCACCCGTGTAAAGATAATCGCCTAGCAATAAGACTAGTCTGAATGTGATGGTATAAGAATCTTATGGGAACAGTGGCATGCGGTGTTGTGTCAGTGATACGAGAGCTTGGAGACGGCACCCAGGAAACCCGCAGACGTCACCTACTAAAAGGATTAGAGTAGTAGTTATACATCGAGGGTGGTCTGAAAATGAGGTTTTTCCCCCATGGGGTTAGGACCACCATTATGGTGTATAAAGATCAAGGCGTCATAGAAAACTTTGCTCCAGGAGAGATGAACCTCACCAGAAGAGTTTCCAGGCCATCATTACTCGACAATTAGAGCCGCACGGCGTCTTTGGACACATGGGTCTAATTATTATTTACTGATATTGTGTATGTTAGACTAAGGTACATATGTATTACATTTTCGGATAGGGGACTTTATTCCCTATCTCATGATATATAACAAGTGTATTTTATGTAAACTACTGACGAATAAATACAAGCCGCAAGTTACATCGCCAAACAAAGTGTTTTATTGCTTCAGTCCCTTGTCTCCCATTTCCTCGACTGCGAATGTGGTATCCAGTAGGTTGTAGGGTACCACATATCTATATTATATCATATATTATATCATATCTGATATGATATAATATCTTGTGGTACCCTGTCTTTCTGACTCTTCCGACTACATTAAGAGTGCGTGGGGGCCCAGTGCAACCAGCACGAAGAGTTGGGGGTTTGCCGAGTGTTGTGTACAAACGCGACACGAGGCGAGTCACGGCTGGTAGTGAGCACTACGTCAACTGAGGGAGATTGTCTCAGTCGGCGTTAAGCTGGGAAATATACTCGCCGCCTCATCAATGAAACTGCTGTGGAGCATTTCTAAACTGTTCTTTAAATGCACACCGTTCTTCTTGAATCATGGTAAATTTAACATAGCTTTTCATTTATAGCCAAAGTCACAGCATGTATTACTGGGTTTAGTGGCTTTTGGCTTATGCTACAACCCCACTGCAAGCCAACAAGTAGTTGGTGGCACTCACTAGCGTAAAATCGAAGTGCCGTCGGTATCTATTAAGAAAAAAATATAAGTACTTAGAGATTAGAAAAAAATAAGAAATATTATTTAGGCATGGAGCCTAAACGACTTGGGACTCCATAAAACGTCGGTAACGCCCAATAGATTGGCGAAGTTCACCACCAAGCTCATGAAACAACCTAAGAACCAATGCTAACGATCGTAGCGATCACTTATCGGGCTGCCAAAAATGGTCGCTAGGAAATTCGATAATATTACGATAAATCGGTATCTTAGCAACAATATTTGTCAAGTTTGCGATGACAGTCGATAGCTTTGGCAGTAGAGACTACCAAAAATCGTTGTGATCGGTTCGTAAGCACGTAGCGACCGATTTTTGTCGTAAAGTCATCGCTATCAATGTCGAGACTGCAGGCACAGGTTACTTATACGTGAAACGGAAGGACTGTCATTCAAGATCTGTCAAAATAGAGGATAAATTTGAATAATTTTGCTATTATTTTATGTTTTCCGTCTTAATATTTATGATATTATGTTTACTTAATTATTATATATACAAGGGTAATATTTTGGGGATTTTTCAAGTCCGGCAGCGTTATTATAGTATACCTTATTTGTATGGCGGTAAGGTTCATCTTTTAAGTCATATGTATTGATAACATAAAACATAATTAAAAGTGTTCTTAAAACTGATATCATGTTTTGTGATTTTCGTAAAAGTATAAATGATAAAGAGTTTGATGCCACCGGCTGTATATATCGAGTCAATCAGATCAGTCAAAAGTGACCCATGGTGACCGGTTGACCGTTTTCTTACCATAGCGAGACTCATCCGTGTCTCGAAAAGCACGTAAAGTTGTCAGTCCTGCGCCTGATCCCTCCCTGGTCGTGTCGGATTGGCGAACCACCGGGCTATAAGAGTGAGGGAATAGAGAGTGCACCTGTGTCTGCACAAGCGCTTGTGCACTACAATATCTCCTGCGTACCTGGCTAGTTCGGCGCCGTGGCCGAAATCAGTCTGAAGATTAAACTTAATTTATTGACATAGTTGGTGCTGGAGCGCGTGACTCCCCAGCCGGAGTTTCTGCCACAACACGTGCTCGTCCTGTTGGAGATCAGCAAACGGCACAAAGCTATAGACGTCATTAGACCATACCAGCACGCTATCATACATGTACGTAACAAGTACTAACTTCTACTATCATCATCAGCCTATATATTGTCCCACTGCTGGGCGGCCTGGCCAGGCCTCTTCTCATGCAAAGAAGGCATGAGCATTGATCACCACGTTTACTCAAGGCGGATTGGCGATTTCAGACTTTTTAAGTCCAGGTTTCCTCACGATGTTTGTCCTTCACCGTTAGACGGTGACGTCTTAGATATACTTAGAAAGTGCATATGACTTCGGCAAAGTCACATTAGTACTTAATCGGTTTCGAACCCGCACACTCGTACACGAGAGGCAGGTTCCTTAATGACGAATTCTACTAATCCGATTAATATTATAAATGCGAATGTTTGTTGCTCTTTCACGCAAAAACAACTTAATGGATATGGAAGAAATTTAGTAGACACATAGTTTAATAACCTAGATTAACGTAATAAGACTTATTATCCGGGAGCACTGAGTATTTCCCTCAGAATGCGGAGGATTAAAGTAGCCTTTAATCGTCACCAGGATACCATCTATCCATATATCTAAAAATCATCAACAAATAAATTAACAAACACATTAGCATTTCTATTATTAGTAAGGATTTTTACATTCGTTTTGTTTAGGCACACTATCTATACATACATATAAATGTTTTGTCCTGAATGAATGACGGATCAACGCACAGCTGGTCGGAGAGACCTGAAACTTGGAGGGTGTGTCCCTTGTATGACGTAGGCATCCTATACTAAAGGTTAAATTCTACCCCTAAGGGGTTAAAAAGTTTGTATGACACTCTGTAATTTTTTATTTGAATTCGTATAGCCAACACGGGCAAAGCCGCTGGCAGGAAGCTAGTAAAGTAATATGTATTTATATTCACAGATGGGAATATTCCAAGCGTCCTCACCATATGAAAGTGTTCACATTGCCTACACAGTCAAGCAATACGATATGTTAGATAACAGTTCGTCGAATTTGTAAGTAAACAATATACTATCTTAATATTGTTCTATACAAATAAATAGTTATGACATCATCTGTCTTGCCATATGGTTAGGTTGAGGTGTTAAACTAATACTGCGAGATTGTTCGAAAGAGTTATTGCCGCTTGGAACGCAAAGAACATATGAAGGCACATGGATGGGTTCTATTGAGTAAGAGTCTGACATTCCTCCCACTCCACCCACAACGGGGGGAGTCATTTGATGATCTTCCATTTTTTTAAAAAGGGGCTTTTTTTACCATTCAAAACTACGGGTCGAACTAAGGGTATCGAAAGAGTTACCGCGGCCCTATAACGCAAAGGGCAATGAACATGGATGGGTTTTAGGCAGTAAGAGATCACTTGTCAGTTCTGCTTCTCCTGTGAGCAAATGTGTGATATAAAATAAATGCAAAGGTGAATTTGTTTGTTCCACGTTCACAATAAAATAGCTTAACCGATTTGGATTTAATTTGGATAGATAAAACCCCAGAGCACTTTTTTGTACTTTTTATCCAGGTGCGTTAAGTAGTTCCGTCGCGACGCGGGTGAAATTGCAGGTACAGCTTTTTTCAATTTCGTTGCGAGTTCAAAGACAGTTTCACTTCATCGATGCTCTTCTGGTGGTTACCAACTATTGAGGCTTTCAGGAGAATTGCAGTGATAGGGAGTAGTATGGCGGGCTTCCATTTCTTTCTATCTTTTACTTTCTTTTGCCGGGATCAAAGACTTTCGTTTTTTGGATGGGAAATCACAAAATGACCCCTCACGCCGTTAGAGTCAGACTCTTACTGACTAAAACCCATCCATGTTCCTTCCTCAGCCCTCTATATTCCGGGTACGCGGTAACTCTTTCGACTATTCCACAGCCCCGATTTAACTTGCTTGTCGAGGCTCGGAGATCAGAGGACGTATATGGCCTCTTTATTTCTAGGGACCAACTGAAACTAGCATTCATGTTGTCAGTAGTGGTGGATGTGCCATTACTGCACTTGATGGATTTAAGTCCAGTGCACGTCAGCCGGGATTGCTCCAGCGGAGAAGAGGAATGCGCTGCCATGTTCCCCGTCGACTATGGGGACGAATACCCCCAGTTAGAGGACTTTGAATAACGAACGAGAATAAAACTGCCTGTTTCTTTTCCAACTGTTGGGTACAGGCCTCTTTTTATATAGAAAGATACATACAGGCCATATTTGAGGCGTCTACGATGAACGATAGATTATGCTCTAAAGAACGTTTAAAATTAAAAACAAAAATGTAGTCGATAACATTCATAGTTCCTGAAATAATCGTATGTTAGAAAAACAGAAAGAGGAAGTGATTTCACTTCGTCTTTTTTTAAGGGTTCCTTTTTACCATTTTTGGTTGGAACCAGTACCGTCTTTACCATAAGGGCACACGGGGTCCGCGCCCAGGGCCCCGACTAGGGGGCCCCAATTTTGTTTATTTGTCATTAGCTTTTTTTTCCAATACGGCCCCAAATTCTAGTGTGCCCTAAGGCCCTGGCATAACCTAAAACGGCGCTGGTTGGAACCCTAAAAAGTACTAGTGTGTACTTAAAAAGCAAGCTCTTTAACCTTCAAGCTACCCCGACTTCACCTTATCTAGAATGATGCTCAAGAACTCGTATGAAATACAATTCAACTAATCATATAGGTTGCTTAATTTATCCTATGCATAACAAGATCTACGTGCGTGTTGTCAAGTTAACAAGTTCTAGAACAATACTTGTTCTCTAGAACAATACTTGTTCTCTAGAACAATACTTGTTCTAGATCATGTTAACTTGACAAATTTTAAGTTTTGCAATCGCTGTAAAAATAACAGGTTTTTTTTTTTTCAAAACTCCTATGTACTTCCCGTTAATAAAAAATCGTGTTGAAAAATTTACTTACAAAAAGAAGTCTGAAATCGCTAATTGGCCTCATGCAAGCGTGATGATCAAGACTTATGTATGTTACGCCAAAAAAATCCTCTGTGAGTCAAAAGTGTATTATGCATAATTTATAACGAGTGTCCTAATAAAAAATACAAAATAATCTATGCGTGACCAGTATCTTATAACATGGACTCAGCAAAATACCAAGCGTCGAATTCAACAGTCGAGTCTCATTTGGACTTTGAGTTTTAAGACAACTACGTCGCAAATAATATATGGATACAGGTGAGCATTAACTTATAAATTTCTTATTTATATTTAACCTTTAAAAGAACAAAGTAGCGTTTTTTTCATAAAAGTAGTTTTTTTATCGTAGTGGAATAGGACGGCTGTCTTAAGGCAAAACACGGTATACGACATTTTCGAGAAATAGGGTTTTTACTTGTGTTGAAAATCAATGATTGATTTGTTTATTTTAAATGGTATTTTCTGTGTTCCATTTTGGGATTGTGCTATATCTAATTCTATTCCTGTTACCTTATAATTTTCATTTAAATAGTCCCTTGTTCCCCGAAGTCCCAAAGTAACGGAGAAATGTAAACATGTTTTTTTTGCATAATTTGGTGGCTGGAGTTTTTAATCCAAAGTAAAGATACTGTGTTTTGAAAGTTAATAAATAGTGCTTTTGGTAGTCGAAATTCCGCTGTCTAGAATTGGGACGGTATTTTTATAATAATGATGAAATCCAAAATATCATTTGCGTAGTACCGAATGTACACTGTCGAGCAATAAATCCGAATCAATTGTAAAATCATCATCATCTGCCTAGTCTAGTTCCCAAGTACATAATATGTTGGGGTCGGGTTCCAGTCTAAACTGGATAACTGCAGGTAAGTACCAGTGTTTTACGTGGAGCGACTGCCTACCTGACCTCCACAACCCAGTTACCGGGTAACACGGTACCCCTTGGTAGGACTGGTTGTCAGACTTTCTGGTTTCTGACTACCCGTAACGACTGTCAAAGATCTACAAATGACTAACCACACCAATAGCTTAACGTGCTTTACGAGGAGTCGAGGAGTCTCGCTATGACAAAGATCACCCATCCACAGACCGACCGCGCCTAGCGCAGCTTAACCTTTGATCGGTCGAACCGTGCCGCTGTTACTTAGCCACGAGCTCCTCCGTCAATTATAAAATCATCACAAATTAATTTTATTTACGCAGTAATTTCAACTTATTTATTTGAATTTAAACGATTCGAAACTATTCACACTACTGAACGTGAAGGAAAACATCGTGAGGAAACCTGGACTAATAAGTACGAAATCGTTAGTCCACCTTGAGTAAGCGTGGTGATCAATGCTCATGCCTTGTCTGTTTGAGAACAGTGGGATACTAAATAGGCCGATGATGATGATGACCCAGATTCATTGGTCGCCAGTGTTTTCTAATAACCAACTATATTTTCACGTATTTGATCTATTACGTGTGTATGTGTGCGTATTAACAGGTGCGTGTGTGTATCATATCGAATCGAAATTCGAGCGTCTGTCAGTGCTAGATAGATGCACACTCAGACAAACGCTATTTATTTTTTATTCGTAGAATTTTCGTTACTCGTAGAATTGATTAATGCCATTTTCTAGCAACAATTTTGTATACGCTTTTTCGGCTATTTTTTAACGCTGGCACTACGCTTGGCGTATTTGTCCAAATATTTGTGCCATTTCCGTATTGCAAAGTGAACATTAGAGAACTACTGATAGGGTTCACTTTGTGTTTATAAAATAATGCGGATATTTGGACAAATACGCCAAGCATAGTGCCAGCATAAGATATTAAATCGTTTTGTCAATGTTGTTAGTCGTTTTGTTGATTATAGTCTGTACAACTCTGTCTGTTGGTTACGCTTTCACGATAAAACGACTGAACCGATTTAAATGAAATTTGGTATGATGATAGAGTGAATCCTGGGAAACGAGATAAAATACTTTTTATTTGGGTACGTTAAGTAGTTCCCTTAGGACGCGGGTGAAATCGGGGGGAACTTTAGTTCTTTTTACACAAATTAAAAAAACATTTTTCATTTCACAGATTCTTATATTGGACCAACTGAAAGCGAGATACAACATGATTCAAGGTACTTGCATTATTTTCTTAATGATAATTACCTACTGTTATTTTAAATTTATATTCTCAAAAAGAAACATTAAATCTATAGTAATATTATAAAGACGTAAGGTTTGTGAGGTTGTATGGGTATCTGGATCTACTGAACCATCCCCTCCATCTCCGTACAAAATTTTATCTGAAAGATAAAAAAAATACCATAGAGGATATCCGTACAAAATTTTATCTTCCAGATTATTATTTTTTGAGGATTATTAGAGGGAACCCTTTAGTTATATAAAATAGAGACCCTGGATAAGTTATAGGCTACTTTTATCCGGATGCCTGAAGTAGTCTAGACTTATACGAAACCTATACATATAAAATGCTTTGTCCTGAATTACTGATGGACAACGCACAGCCCTCACCGCTGATTGTAGAGACCTGAAACTTGGAGGGCGTGTTCTTTGTATGACGTAGGCATCCGATAAGAAATGATTTTCTGATATTATACCCCTAAGGGGTAAAAAAGGGGGGCAAAGTTTGTATGAAACTCTGACATTTTTAATTTAAATTCGTATAATCCACGCGGGCGAAGCCACTGGCGAAAAGCTAGTAATATTATAACCTCGAATTGATAACCTCCTTTTTTATAATGTCAGTTAAAAATAAAAATTGATCCCTTCAAGCTTAACATAGGCATTTATATAACAATAATTACAGAAAATGTTGTAACTGTAATTTATATGTTTACAGTTTACATACAACTTTTCGTCATCTTGACGAGTGCGGCCCTGTCTTCGTGCTACTGTCCCTCCGACAGGACCCGCGCCTTCGGTCAGTGCGCCTTCCACTTCCACTGCATCGGCAACATCCGAGGAATCCACCTCGCCAACCAATGCAGCGAAGCCACCAACTTCCCCGTCACCATTGACGTCACTGTTACTGATGCCGTCGACAGATTCGACGAAAACGCAGACTTGGACTTTTTCAACATAATAACCAGCCTCAAATTATCAGGACGGTGGCGACAAACTAATCTATCTATGCTTATGTACACCCCCAGACTCCAGAATTTGGTACTCGTCAACAACGGTATAGAGGATATCTCAGGCAGACCATTTTATAACTTGAATAGTCTAATAACTCTAAATTTGTCACACAATAGGTTAAGAGAAATCTCTGAACTCTTTCAATTCGAAATCCATCCAAATAAACTTACAGTACTATCACTTGCATATAATGCTATCGATGTCATACCGGGCGATGCTTTCGGTGAACTGTCATCCTTGGTAGAACTTGATCTCTCGTATAATATTATTTCTGATCTAACTGAGGAACCATTCTTCAATCTGACAAAACTAGAAAAGTTAAGATTGAATAATAACAGAATTAAAGATTTGAACGGTGCTGTCAATAGTCTGCAGAACTTGAAGCATCTGTATTTAAAAGGCAATCAGATACAACACATAAATGAGGAGTCTCTCATGATTATCAAACACTTGGAGACCTTTGATGTTTCTTGGAATGAGTTGGAACAAATTGAACCGGTAATGTTCTTAAGGCATTGGAACCATTTTGGTAATCATTCCTTTTGTAAAATCATATTTAGTGGAAATCACATAACTAGTGTTCCAAATACTACTTCAAATGAGATTTTTTCTAGATTCCCAAGGGGTTTAGATAAACACAACGTTAACATAGTAACTGAACTAGATCTATCCGTGAATGAAATTTCGAACATTGAATTCAACGCGTTTCAGTCGTTGATCCAATTGATAACCCTCGACTTATCTAGAAATAAACTGATTGATTTTGTAGTCAACGCCAATGATCTCGCTGACATCAAATGTTTGAACTTGAGTAATAACTACATTTCTCATTTGTATTTCGAAAGTTTCTCGTCCATGACAAAATTGCAGAATCTTGATTTGTCTTACAACAGACTTAACTTCATACCCGATATGACTTTCAACAATAATTACAATTTGAAATATGTAAACATGACTTTCAACGAACTTGAGAAACTTGATAATATCTACATAACTATGTTCCACCCGGACGGTGGTAATTTGGACCTCTCCAATAATGGGTTGTTCAAGCTCCATATAGCTTACGGGGAAGGTTTGCGTTTGGTAAAATTAACTTTAAATTCGAATAATATATCAAATCCCTCGCTAGTCGACCTCAGCCATCAAACAGAACTAAAGCAACTAGACATGAGCGACAATTTAATCGGGGAACTGAACGCCACATCATTAATGCTACCTGAGTCGACGCTTGTGTATCTAGATTTAACTTGTAACAAAATACGAAGAATCGGTCCGGCAGCTTTCAAAAGACTTCCTCATTTAAGAACACTTCGGCTAGGTCACAATCAGTTGACAAACTTAGAATACGGGGCGTTCCAGGGCCTGACGGACCTTTCGAATTTAGATTTATCGTACAACAGAATTACTTATTTAGATTCCAAGTATTTGTTGGATCTCAAATTTCTGCACGTTCTCTCTGTGAGTTCTAACGACATGAATTATCTGGATATGAAAAGCTGGTATGGCCACAAGTTTGATTTGACTGTGTATGTGGACAATAATAATCTTACTTGCGAATGGTTGGGTCGGGTGTTACGTGACTTCAACAATGGGTACACGCGGGTAAGGCCATCTGTGCTGATTGGTGGCAAAGGGAGAAATACCTTAGAAGGTATTCCATGTATGGCCGGAGAGAGTGAGCCGTATACCGACGGAACTCAGTACGTAATGGCTGACGAACGGTTGTTGGTGACTAGTCAGAAGATTCTAGAAGCGGTACGGGAACAAAATTATTATTTTAGGAAATTTATATTGCGAGCGTTGAATGATACTGGCGAGAATATTCGAAAAGGGAATTAAGTTTTTATTTTATTAAATATTTCTTATTTTAGCTTTAAAATACATGTATTTGAGTAGGTTATTGTACTAAGAAATATTTAACGTACCTATCTCTACTTTTTTCCTTAAGTTGTTAAGTTACTTTTTTGTATAAAACTCTGTATAGCAACTTGAAATATTCTAGTTTTTCAAGCAGATGCTTGTGAACAAGGTTTCGGGGTATTTTTTCGACATGAGTGTCAGTGAAAGATTTATTGCTTGGAAATACATTTTACTTGACTATTTTTAATTATTAATTTGTAAAATAAAAAATTACAAGGCTTTGCGTACGGAATTGTTTTTTTTATAAATATTTTTGCTATATTTTTTTATAGCCGATTGACCTAAATGTTACAAAATTAACAAGTGATATTTTTACTTTAATAGCCGCAAGTTCGAGTCAAACCAAGTATGTATTTCATTAAAATTAGAATTTAAATTGTTCATTGATTGTATTTGTTTTGTTAGATATTAATAATAAACCCAGTCTGTATTAATGTATTTAAAAATCCTTATAATTTGTGTTCAATAAACTTATATACCGTTATTAAATTATCTTTTTCTGAAGGTCCGTTGTCATGTCTGTCAGTTTGTCTGTTTCATGGCCATCCAAGTAAGAAGTCGTGGTGGCCTAGTGGTTAAGGCACCTGCCTCTCGTGTACGAGTGTGCTAGTACGAAACCTGGCAAGTAATAATGTGACTTTTCTGAAGTCATTACTTACTAAGTATATCTTACTCACTGACTAACGGTGAAGGAAAACATCGTGAGGAAACCTGGACTCAAAAAGTCTGAGATCGCCAATCCGCCTTAAGCAAGCGTGGTGATCAATGCTCATGCCTTCTCTGTATGAGAAGAGGCCTGTGCCCAGCAGTGGGACAATATATAGGCTGATGATGATGTCTATCCAAAGTTGCACTCTAAATTTTTTTTCATATCTCAACGATCCACATTCATGCTATATTTTAGATTTTTTGTCCTAATATTTATTATATATGTTTATAATACTAGCTTAATTATTATATTTATGTATTGATAATATAAAAATATTCAAAGTATACTAATTATTGATATCGTGTTTTGTGATAAATATTCGTAAAAGTACCTATAAATAATAACAAGTATGGTGCAACCAGCCATCAGTGTGTACAGCGGGTGTCTTTGTGTAAAAATGGTATGAGACATTTATTATGACAGAGACATGCCTTGCACAGAAAGAATTTATAGAAAAGTAAACAGAATAAAAAAAAAAACGTAATTTTTGTCTTAGCAGTCAATTAGACAAATTGATGCCCTTGTCCCTCAACGTTTTTATGTAGAAATTATGAAATGACCTCTACCCACTGTAGGTGGAGCGGGAGGAAGTATCAGACTCTTATCGTCTTACTTATAAAAAACCTCTAATCTGAAGTTTAACCATTTCTCACCTAATCCTTACGTAACGTAATCCAGGATTAAGCTACTAACTTAAGTTAATTAACGCTAAACATCATTTATGAGTGAGATTTTTCCTAATCCGTTGTTAAGCAGCAGATTAAAAATTAATCGGGCTATATAAGTAAGACATTGGCCGCGATTCTCTTGACACCATCTAAATTAAATTTAGTCTATAATTCTCTCTTTCCATCAACAAATATAAGAAAGGGATAGCAAACTTTTAACACCTGTCAAATTAGAAAAAAATAGTTTTCCATACAAATTAAACATCACGACGTAACATCTCGACTAAATTAACAAACCTGTACGAACAAAATGTCATCTGTCATTTAATTTGACAGCACTGAATTACTTGCTATCCTCTTCTTGTATTTCGCAATAGAAAAAGAGCATGATATTTTAAAATTAGTTTAGTCGTGTGTAAGTCAGAATCGGCACCATTTACTGACTAAAACCCATCCATGTTCCTTTTCTTCGCTCTTTGCCTTCCAGAGCCGCGGTATCTCTTTGGAACAATCCCGCACAGCCCGTTCCTCAACGCTTCAACTAGGTACATTACAGGTCAGGACGGGCCGGCACCAGCGCGGGGCTGCGGAAGAATCTGGATTCACGCGGCCCCGCGTCCACGTGTGAGAAGTGACACCGGGATGGTTTTAGCCGGTAAGAGTCCGGCATTGTTCCCAGCCTCCCTAGGCCGAGTTTGTCCATGAGGATTTCCCTCCGTCAAAAAAAAGGTACGTTACAGGTAAAGTCTAGTTTAAGCTGGTAGGTCGGCTGGTAGGTAATAAAAAATTAAATAGATATTAATTTATAAGCATACACTGTGTAATTGAATTCACTGTTTTCCCGATGTATGTACTCAGTCCATGACATAGAGCCTTTTTAGAGCATTTATTCATAGAAATAAAAATATTAATAAAGAGCAAACCCGGACAACTCTTTAAATTTCGTGTTTATACGGTACCGCGACAATCACTACATAGTATAAAACAAAGTCGCTTTCTCTGTCCCTATATCCCTATGTATGCTTAAATCTTTACTACGCAACGGATTTTGATGCGGTTTTTTTAATAGATAGAGTGATAAATGTGGAAGGTCTTAGTATGTAATTTGTCTAGTTTTGTATCCATTAGTTAAAATATCGCAGGCGAAGCCGCTGGTGGGAAGCTAGTCTTATGATAAAATTCACTAAATAATGCATTTTTTTTTATTATTTTTGGTACTTGGGGTCAAGTTGTCAACTAGTCAACTGAAAACAGCTGTTTAGCATAAATTCAAACTTCTATCACTCGATGGATATCCTACCATTTGGGTTTTTTTTTCCTAAAACAGTCGATTACCAAGCTGGGGTCGAACAAATAGTTGACAACACGAAAATTCCCGCGTCGTGGTTAAAAAACGTTTTTGTTTAATGGGCCGATTATGTAACCAACTGTTGGTGAACTTAGCCCTTAGTGATATAGAAATGCGAGTTGGTACATCCTTTCGGGAAAATAGTGAATTAGATTAGGTACACCGTGTGTATATATATATATATACCTATGAGAAGAAACTGACTGGCTGATTGATCGATCAACGCACAGCAGAAACTGCTGCTTCTAGAAGTGTGAAATTTAGCACAAATGTTCCTTAAATGACGTAAGTGTTCACTAAGAAATGTTATCCTAAATTCATCCCCTAAAAGGTTGGAATAGGATGAAAGTACAAGTCCCCGCCCCCAGGATCGGAGCCGAGCCGGCGGCGCGCGTCTGTGTCCACGCGCGCCCCCGAGGCAATGCACGGGGTAGGACACCTCACTACCCCGTGCAGGACGGGCCGGCACCAGTGCGGGGCTGCGGACGAATCTGGATTCCCGCGGCTGGGCTCCGCGCCCACGTGCGAGAAGTGAAACCGGGGTGGTTTTAGCCGGTATTTGGTTTTACCGGGGTGGTTTTAGCCGGTATTTTAATTTGAATTCGTAGCCCACGCGGGGGAACACACGCTGGCGGAAAGCTAGTTCAATCATAATAACTCAAAAAGGGTTCTTACGTTATTTGTTATTAAAGCTGTTTTCGCTTGGCCTCTTTGATCATTGAGAGGATTATCAAAATGTGTGTTATGTAGGTACAAAATCGTCTTTCCATATGTATTTATTATATTACGATAGCCACGTTCTAACTGAAACAAAGAAATAACTCATTGCAGATAACTGTACTCTAAGACACTGTTTAAGTGTTCAGTCAATACAAGATAGCATTGGACACAAAGTTGCCTTTATATTAATATATAGACTAGTTGTTCCTTGTGGATTCACCCGCATCCTAAGGGCCATTTTCACCCACAGATGGTTTCCTAATCGACCCGTTAAATAAAAACGTTTTTTATAACCACGAAGGAATTTTCGTGCTATCCACTTTTTGTCCAGCCCCGGATTGGTAATCGACCGTTTTAGGAATAAAAAACCCAAATGATAAGGTATCCATCATAACACAGAAGTTTGAATTTATTGTAAACAGCTGTTTTGATTGATCGGACTGTTATCTTGTCGGTGAACTTGGACCTTAGAAAGTTACTTTATGCAACTGAATTAAAACTACCACCTACGTTCTTCCTCAGGGTACAATCTATCTTCATGCCATTTTTCATCCCAATTAGCTAACCCGTTGCCGTGTAAGCAGACAGACAGACAGACTTATACAATTAGTATGGATATTCAAACTATCTTAATTATCCTTATTCTTAGGTATAAATCTGTCCGTCTATCACCCATGAAATTATCTGTCAGATAACTTATAATGGTACTTTTTCAGAGATGTTAAAACTGGCCGTACATTTTAGACATCGTAAACCATTACAATTTCTTCACAAGTCGGTTAAAGTGCATTTAATTTGTTACTAATTAATAGCTATGGTGAATGTATGTCTGTGTGTGTTACGATAACCGATGCTACGTCCTGTCAGCTTTACTGATAAAACTGTCAAACGTGATCTGTTTGAAACATCGATGGTTCCGTACACCAAGGAACGTTATATAATTGCATCAAAGATCAATAAATAAAGAACTGACTTGGATTTTTTGACGCTTTTATACTACAATTTCACAATACATACAAAACGCGTTTATTCTCTTTGTAAATAATGACTGTTTTAGCGTAACTTTTGCGTTTTATATTTGAATTTACTACGAATTCCGGCGTTGATAGTACATTGGTATTCGTTTCGCCAGTAACGTTTAATCCCATGGGATACAAATTCAGAATCCGAGCTGATACCGAGAAGTTACACATGGAAAATTCCAGTAAACCTTATGTTCGCCACTGCAAGTAACCATCCCTACCTCGTTGCTATTCCTCAAATTCACACTAAGCGTTTCCAAACATCTTTTAAAATGCGCACAGCAAAGGAGTGGAACTCTCTACCTGCGTCAGTGTTCCCGAACGCATTCAACTCTAATCTCTTCAAAGTTAGAGTGAACAGGATTCTTCTGGATAAGCTCGCATATAAGACTTTGTCTCTGTTACATCTGACTTAAACTAGAGTCAAGAGCAAACCCAAGCGAAACAAAGAAAGAAAGAAAGATACATTTATTCGTCAGAATATAGTACAATTAGGTGTTAATATTGACATAAGTTTCATATATTCTACCATTTCTGGTGTACAAAACTACATAACAATTATTTTAATATATTTTTACCATTGATGAAGTCTGTAACAGAATAATAACATTTATTCAATAGTAATTTAAATAATCGACGTTTGAACAGTGTTAGGCGTTAAAAATTGGAAGTATTTTTTTTTTATAAATTCATGTTAACCCTATATCTGACAAATGCCGTGTCGATTTAGTATTTCGATACTGAACCCTAAACAATATTGCGCAGTTCTCACATTTAGCTGCTAGCGTAACAAGAGAACGGTCACCAGAGTACGGACATAAACAGTTTTAATTTATGTTAAGAAAAAATGTTTATCATCGTAAGTACTTTTGATTTTTATTAATGTTAGTATTAAAATAATTTGTATATGTAGATAACAAATAAATGTATATTTATATTTCTTTAATAAGGTCTACATACCTATTTTACTTTTTAAATGTTTTTTTTTATTTATTATATGATTTTAAATTTATGAATGAAAATATTTTTTTTTCTATTTTCTATTATAATATTGAACAGTGCTATTTCGCGTTGCATTGCATAAACTATGTTAGAGTTGGTTTTTACATGCGGCATGCCATTAGTACTTATCCAGTTGCAATAAAAAAATATGCGATTACTTATACGTTAAACGGAAGAACTATCATTCAAGATCTTTCAAAATGGAGGATAAGATTGAATAATTATGCCATTATTATATTTTGGCATTTGGTGCAACCAGCTTTAAAGTTATACTTAACTTTAAAGTATTTTTGTGGAAAATGGAAAAAAAAAAATAATATTTCATCTGGTCGAGCGATATCTTGGGACCTGACACAAATTCTAATTAATCAACATAAACATTTTTTATTTTGACAGGTATGACATCATGGAGTATCGAATATTATGTGAGTATCTTCTTGTATTCTAGTTTCGTAAGAAATATCTACCATGTAGGTACATTAAATTTCACACATTTATTACACAAACTAGCTTTCCGCCAGCGGCTTCGCCCGCGTGAGTTAAAAAATGACCGAGTTTCATACAAAATTTGCCTCCCTTGGGGGTAGAATTTATCAAAATCCTTTCTTAGCGGATGCCTACGTCATAACATCTACCTGCATGCCAAATTTCAGCCCGATCCCTCTAGTGGTTTGGGCTGTGCATTGATGGATCACTATGTCAGTCAGTCAGTCACCTTTGAGTTTTATATATATTTAGATATTTAGATTTAGATTAGGCGGAATATAAATATTTTTTAATATTAGGCCGCATACACTGCGCACTGCGACTTTTTGCAACGATACAAGCTATAATGAAGTTCGACAGAAAGGGACAAAACAGTTCGTTAGCTAAAAGAGGCTTTTCAGACTAAGGGCCAAGTACACCGACAGGTGGTTATATAATCGGCCCGTTAAACGAAAACGTTTTTTAACCACGAAACGGGAATTTTGTGTTGTCAACTTCTTGGTAATCGACCATTTTAGGAATAAAAAAACTCAAATGATAGGTTATCCATCGTATGGTAGAAGTTTGAATTTATGGTAAACAGCTGTTTTCAGTTGACCGGAACGTTATCTTGTCGGTGAATTTGGGCCTAAGAGGGTTAATGTTTAAACGTCACCATTATTTTTTTTAATTTTTTTTTTCTTTTCTTTAGTAGCAAAACCAGACTTTTTTCTAATGAAGGTATAATTATTTTTTAGGCCTCCTCATTGTGAACCTAGCTATGAGCTTTTCACAACAATGCAGCCATGAATATGACGAGACGCAATGCCGATATAATATGTTTTGCTCGAACTACTTGACTGGAAATACAGGGTGGGACTACTTTCGACGTAATTCTTACAACATGCACGGAATGGACAATGCTGAATGCCCCACTTATGAAAGTATCAACTACGCAGGATATCAAATGTACCCCGTATACCTTGTATTCAAAGGGATAGACTTTAGTATCAGCACCGTTCCACCAACTAGGAGAGGTGGCGATGGACTTCTACACATTATATACTCTTTAGATTTAAGTAACAACGATTACCAAAGTACTCCAATAATAAATACCATGGAAAGTCTATCCATACTAAATATATCAAGAAATCATATAAAAACAGCTGTTCTGTCAAATATTAATTCATTGAATAAGTTGCATGAGCTAGATTTGTCGTACAACACTATAAGTGATATCACAGTTAACGGTTATGAGCATCCTTATAACAGATTGAAAAAAATAAACATGTCACATAATTACTTGGTTAAGATTCCCGATGCTGTGTTTGATAAAATTGACGATTTACAAACTTTAGATTTGTCACACAACTTCATTGAAGGATTGAGTCCATTCACTTTCGAAGGCACCAAGAGTTTGCTACATCTCAATTTATCTAACAACAGATTAACGGACATCAATTCTTCTCTCTTCAGATTTAGTGAACTAAAAGTTTTAAGCCTGAGTGGCAACAGAATAAAAGAATTGAAAGAGAGTGACTTTGAAAAGTTGAATAAACTTGAAATTCTTGATTTGAGTTCAAACGCTATCAAAACGATAGGTTTCAATGTGTTCCAAAATATGGTTCTGTTGTACAGTCTAGATTTAAGCCACAATGCACTAGAAGCTGCGAACAAAGATACCTTTGTTAATTTAAAATCCTTAAGCAGTATCAACCTCTCAATGAATAAATTAAAGTCTCTGCCCAAAGATTTGTTCAAAAATAAAACTATTAATATTTTTTCTGTTAGTGAAAATATGCTAGAAGGTTCGTTGACTAGAGGCACGTTCGAAGGTATTAATGTAACAACACTAGATTTAAGCTTTCAATTATTGACGGCAATAGAAGACTATGCCTTCAACGGTCTTATAAGACTTGAATCTTTATATCTTAATAACAATGGTATTTCTTTATTATCAAACATGTGCTTTAAGACATTAACAGGTTTGTCACTGCTAGATTTATCTAATAACGAAATTGCTAGCATAGACTTCGACAAGACGGATCTGGAAAATCTTCAGACATTGTTTTTGAGAAATAATCAATTAATTCAAATAAAACACGAACACTTCCAAAGTTTAAATAGTCTAGCATTTTTAGATGTTTCACAAAACGCCATTACCCAGTTAGAACCAAGATCTTTTAAATCGTTAAGAAGTTTGATCAGTCTGCGACTGTCTAACAACCCTCTGTCTGGGACATTACAAACTGATACATTTAATGGCCTAGTTTCATTACCTAGCCTTGATATATCTGGTAACTTATTGACAATTGTACAAAACGCGTCATTTAATGAAATGAGTGAATTAAAAGAACTTAACATGTCACATAGTAAAATTAAAGAATTACAATTCAACGTTTTTGACCACACAGGTTACATAGAAACACTTGATCTGTCTTTTAATGAACTTGAATACTTCGCTGTAAATATGACAGATTTAGTAGGATTGAATTCCTTGCTTTTAAATAATAATCTTATAAAATCAATTTCTTCTACCACACTCCTTGGTCTATCAAGCTTAACTAAGCTCAACTTGGCTTCGAATTTAATAGAAAATGTTCATAATGAATCATTCATCAGCTTGATTGAATTACGCTACTTAGATCTTTCTTATAATGAGAAACTTAAATTCACGGATAAGTTATTGGAAAAGATGAAAAATTTAAATGATTTAAAACTATCCGGAATTAAAACTGATATTCATTTTACCCATTTTGAGGATTCAACCATTTCTGAAGTACAGATATCAGATACTGGTCTAGATAATATCAATAAACTAAACCTTAGCGCGTTAACACATATGAGTAGTTTAACCTTGACGAATAATAGTATTTCTAGGGTAGACATTGGAGCTTTTGCAGGTATAGCCACGCTCAGAAATTTAGATTTGAGTTTCAACAAAATATCTTTCATTCAACCAGGAGCATTTAAAGACAATGAGCTCCTGTTTTCATTGAATATTTCTCACAATTCTTTATCAGTCATTAGTTATGGAGTATTTCGTGGTCTAATTTATTTGGATACTCTCGATATGTCATTCAATAATATAAAAGATTTGCAAAGTGAAAGATTTTATGAAGTGAAGAGTTTGACTCAGTTGATAGTTGATCATAACAAAATTGAATCGGTTAATGCTCAAGCATTTTCAGGTTTATCGAAGTTAAGTATAGGGGATAATCCTTTACCTTGCCGCATTTTAGTTACACTTAAGAAGCTAAACCTTCCTTTTGAGATAACAGCAATCAAAATAGATGAACATAGTAGTGAAAATATTGATGGAGTAACGTGTAATAAAGATCAAGAACAAACTGTTTTTAAACCAACAACGATAATCAATAATGTAACTGAAAAAAACGACATACTTCTAGACATAAGAAATATTTTATATAATATGAGCAACAATAATAACGTGCAGGATAGCAATGATAAATATATAGAAAACATGACAAATTTAATTGAAAAATCAAACATTATCAATGAAGAAAACATATTAAATCTTACTAATTTAACATCCAAGGTTATCGATTTAAACAACAATACTAATTTGTTGCTGAAGAAAATTTTGCATTCATTAAACGAAAATGCGGTCACTGCTACGCCTTCAGTCCCGTTAATTGGCGTTAATGGCTCTCAAAACGTAGATTTAATTCCTTATATAAATAAAATTAAAAAAGAATTAGAGAAAACGATAGCAGATGAAAAGCAAAACGTAATCAATGAATTAGAGAATAAATTCTCATTGTTTCAATATCATACAGAATCTTTGCCTACAAGCCCTAATAATGATAAATTGGTGTCAGATAAAGAACCAACCAAATCTATATTTACTGAGACATGTGTAGCATTGATATTGTTAATATTGGTTGGTTTAGTTTTATATAAGTTTTACAAATCACGAATGTTTGTAAGAAGTCGTATGTCCTATAGTACTCGCGAATTGCCGGGGGCTATGGACAATTCTACCTTGTAATTTCAAAACAGCTTACAAAACTAAACCATACTGCCGTCATAAGAAGTAGGGCGTAACTTTATTTTTCGATATTAAGTTAAATACATATTGGTAATCAGAATATTTTCCTAATTCTAAATATGCTATATGTTAAAAGTTACGCCCTTTCTTATGACGGCATGCAGTATAATTGATGCCAGTCGTATTATGAGATAATGAAATGATTGAGATTTTAGAGATAGAAAATGAGGTGGTGATATTATAGCTCTGAAGCATATGGGGCAGATGCCGCGCTTGAAAGATGTACTAGCAAAATAAAAAAACTTTGGAATATCTAAAAATAAATGAATCGCCGAAACGTTCTTCCAAACAACCGCAAATTGAATCTTTCTTTATTTCCGTGTTCCTTTTTGTCAGAATAAGGTTTATCTATAACTAGCTTCTGCCAGCGACTTCGTCCGCGTATAGTGGTGCTCCGCTCCTATTGGTCTTAGCGTGATGATATATAGCCTCTAACCTCGATAAATGGGCTATCTAACATTGAAAGAATTTTTCAAATCGGACCGGACGGCGCGTTCAAACAAACAAACTCTTCAGCTTTATTACATTAGTATAGATATAAAAATGAATGACTGAATGTGTTGCTAAGCGCAAATCTCGAGAGCAGCTGAACCGATTTGGATGAAATTTGATACAGAGATAGAGGTGACCCTGGAGAAGGTTTCAGGCTTTTTTATGGGTGCGTAAAGTAGTTCCCTCGAGACGCGGGTGAAACCGCGGCCAACAGCTAGTATAGAGTGAATAGGTTACTTCTAGGTAAGCGTGCTTCATCGTCGACCACATCGTCGCTTACCATCAGGTGAGATAGTGGTCAAACGCGAACCTATCAATAATAATAAAAAAAAAAGTATAAAATAAATTTAAAGAGAAAATCGACAAGAAAAAAAATGGTGGCACGAATGGCCAGCTAGCTTGCAATTAAAACTTAACTATGTCTATTCAGTGGTATCTGTCAGTTATCAGTCATTCCAATAGCAAAACGTATTCTGAAGTTTTATATTATGAGTTGCGAAATAATAAATCTATTAGAAAAAAAATAGTTTTTGGTAAAAATATTGTTTTTGTCAAACATATAATTTTTGTAGAAGTTTTAACACTTTTGATTCGTTTTTCATATGCAGAAAGATCTCTTGTTACTGTTATTTAAAATATGACTTATATTAAAATAGATGATGGAAAATAAAAATATAAGAATTAATTTAATTTGATGAGGTATATAATAGGTATTCCATTACTTATATAAAGCTTGTTTGCATTTAAAGGTATATTAGCTTATTTTGTATTAACCTTAAAAGCTATATTTTTTTATATAAGTATAACCTAAGAAATGTAAAATTTAATTTTTATTTTATTTTAAATTAATTCTGAAACTTTTCCCAAGTAAATAAATATCAAACATTATTTTCAAATGTTATCAATAATATTTTACTGTATCTTTTTTTTTAAGTGTATCGAGTAATCTTATCATTTTAATAAACAACTAAATATAAAAAATAATGTAATTGATTACGATAAAATATAATGTAAAATATTTTAATTATAGTTAATAATTCTAATATCCTTCCAGAATGTTATGTGTAATTGGTTGTTTTCTTGCTAGGCAGATATAATTGAAATTGGTTGTAAAAAAAGTAACATTTTTACTGTACATTTTATTTTACATATAAAATAAACGTATGTAGATAAATAAAAAATGCGTATTTTTTCAATGGATTGTTTTAATTGTATACCTTAAGACAATTAATTATTCAACGCTGAAAATCAGCACTCTTTGAAATTACAGGTTCCTATGTGTATCAGAAAAATAAAGCTAGGTGTACATGTACACTACGATACAATATCTGTATGTGAGCAAGTGTATGTGTGTATAGCCTGTATTTTTTTTTTCGGATGGGAAATCATCATATATGACCCCTCCCGCCGTGGGTGGGGCGGGTGGGAGTGTCAGACTCTTACTGACTAAACCCATCCATGTTCCTTCCTCAGCCCTTTGCATTCCGGGGGCGCGGTAACTCTTTCGAACATCCCGCAGTATGGTCTATATCTCAATTTATTTTATGAATAATGTAAACAAAATCATAACCTACTATGTTCTAATTTTTTCACAGGTATGTAGATAAATAAAATGGTATTAAATGATGAATGATGATATTTAGAGCATGAAATTGACATAAATGCGCGATCCTTATGAAATTTTGTTAATTTCTGTTGCAGAATTAGAACAAAATAGGTTACGACTTTGTTTGTTGTTACCGACTATGAGTAATAGTACGACATTTGATGCGACACGAGAAGAATGTCGCGAGAGCGGTACTACACAGGACCTGTTGCAGTGTAAATAAAATAAAATAAATATCTTGACATTTGTTTCGGTTTTCAGTCAGTTTCAGTCAGTGTACACATACATATCTATCGCTTTCAGGTTACCGAGGGACAGGGTAGTCTTTAAATCGATTGAAAATGAAAGAGTTTCATACAAACTTTACCCTCCTTTTTAGGAGTAGAATTTCGGAAAATCCTTTCTTGCCGGATGCCTACGTTATACAAAGAACTCACCCTTCAAGATTCAGGTCTTTACGATCAGTGGTTTAGGCTGTGCGTTGATCCGTCAGTCATTCAGGACAAAGTATTTTACATGTATAGATAGATTCATTATGATTCCTTCCTAGCTCTTATATAATAGATTTTATATTTAGAGACTGTAGTTAAGGGTTAGTCATAAGCAAAATTCCTGAAAAAAAAAATCCTCAAATTTAATCTCTTCGTCATATCCATCCTACCCTGGGGGAACTACTTAAAAGTTCTTCATGCACCCAAAAAAAAAACATAATTATGTCCTACGCCAAGTTCCGATATATCCCCACGCCCAATTTCATTTTAATCTGTTCAGCCGTTTGAAGTGAAGATGTAACACACAGAATTACTTTTGATTTTTTTAATACACAAATTAGTATAATTTTACCGGCAACACCAGTACGGGGAAATCCCTGAGTGTCAGTAAAAATGTGTTATCAGCATGGTATTAAAATGCGTAGGTATGTCGTAAAATATCTGCTTAGTGATGACAATGTATCAAATTGTTTAGACTTATATTTTTATTATTATGTAGGTTTGAATGAGTAGATAATTTATTGGTAGAACCGACAATTACATCGCGATAGTTCAGCATAGTGTTCATGATTTATTTATATACTAGCGACGTAAAAATTAATATTTAGGAAAAAAACCTTGGAAGAGTGGTGTCTTCATCTCCCTAGCCTTATCCCAGACGATGAATAAGAAGTAGAAATATTGAAAGAAAGAAAAAAAGAAAGAAAAGGATGTAGATATTAGTTAATAAAAAAATTGAATCCTTTCACCTTCCGCGTAATACAAGTAAATTGTTACCGATTATTGCCGAATAACAACCAGCTCGCGGAGTTTTCTTAAAAAGGTATAAAAAAAAAATTGCTCGCGAAGCATAAGCAGTTTTGGCGTGAAAGCATGAAGAGCTCGTGGCTAAGTAACAACCGCACAGTTCGGCCGATCAAAGGTTAAGCTGCGCTTGGCGCGGTCGGTCCGTGAATGGGTGACCATCATGGTGGGTCATAGAGGAACTCCTCCGTGCGGAAAGCACGTTAAGCTGTTGGTCCCGGCTGTCATTTGTAGATATTTGACAGTCGTTACGGGTAATCAGAAGCCAGAAAGTCTGACAACCAGTCTTACTAACAGGTATCGTATTACCCAGTAACACGACTGTTACTGTCGGTCGCTCAGCTGCATTCGGCTTAGATTGGAAGCCGACCCCACATAGTCGGGAAAAGGTAGATGATGAAGTTTATTGTATGGAAATAAATAGATAGATAGATAGACCCTTAATTGCTCACCAGTTTCATAAATGATTAAAAAAAAGTGGGATCATTCAGTAAGAGTGGTGCAATAGGCGGTCTTATCGCAATCAGCGATTTCTCCCAGACAACCTTTGGATGGACAGAAACTGAACCGTGGAACGTGGTTAGTCAGCGGCATAACAATAACTAAAATATACATAAATATAAAAAGGTCAAATATACTTATTTAGACAAAGTTTATTTACAATCTTGAAAAATTTTTTCAATATGACGTATGTCAAAGGCAATAGTTACAATGAAAATTTGAAGATTTTGGAAAATAATAATAAAACACATGAAGAAAAAGAAGCATAAATGTGATGCTGACTCGAGCGGCCACCAGAAGAGCACGCCTAACACCTCCGCAGTCGTCGCTCAGCTCCGCCTCGCCACCGCCGGACCCTGGATCACCAGCGACACCGGCGGCTGCAGTCGCGTCGAGCTCGAGCGACGAGTATTTCTCCCCGCCGACGTCTCCACCACCTGCGCGTCGGCGAGGAGGACACCGGCCACCGGAATGCTTGGGACCTCGAGGCCCATCGGCTTCAGACAGGATCCCCGCACCCGGCGGACGTGCGCAGCGCATGCGATGGACACCATCGATCAATGAAAACGTCATGCGCGCGTACTTTGGGGCTACAGAGGGGGGAACCAACCTGACTGCTTACCGTAGTCGGATGCTCTCTCTGTTTCAGGTGCTTGAGCCAGCTGTCAGCGTATCGGCACAACGACTGTCGGATCAGGTGCGAGTCATCCAGCGTAATCATATGTTGGATGATACTGTACTTGATCGGCTACGTAATGAAATACAAAGTGACTCTGTCATCACTCCTCCACTACGAACAACAACAACAACAACAGGTATACAACAGGTACAGAACTATATCATTGAAGAGGAGAGTGATGACATAGCCACAAATGTAAGTACCCAGTGTAGTGAGCAATTGAGGAGCGCCCTGGATAGTGCGATTGAGGAATATCGGTCTACACCATTAGACCTCAGACCTAAATTACCTCGTTTGCCCATGCATAAACAAAACAGGGCGTTAATGTGCGCTTTGGATTCGCAGCTATCAAATTATTTTGATAGTTGCGAAGATATCACCGATACCCACTCAATTTTGTACTGCGCTGCCGTGGCGGCGTGTCGTGTAGCTCATGTTAGGCTTCTTAATAAAGACGTGGCTACACGACCAAAACTAGCAGCTCCAGCTTGGCAGTGCAGGATTGAGCGACGTATTGGTGATACCAGAACGCTCATTGGCAAATTGATCTGCTTCAGGGAGGGCAATAGTCGCCCAAGGGTGATGCGCTTTGTGAGACGGGCTTTCTTCGGGACTGATATTAGACCTCAAGATTATATGGCCCGCGTCACAGAGCGCGTCGACTTCCTGAAGCAGAAGATTTATGCGTGGGCAAACCGGATACGCAGATATAGAAAACGTGTGGAACGATATACCTTAAATCGTACATTCCAGAGCGATCAAAGGCGGGTATATAGAGACTGGGAACGATCCAACAAAGGCGTGAGTGACGCGTGCCTGCCGGATGATGATGCCATGACTTCATTCTGGCGCAGCATTTGGTCGGTGCCCGTTACTCACATCGAGGACGACTGGATAGGGGAAATCGAGCGAGCGTGTGAACCGATACCGGAAATGGGGGCAATCACTATCAGCCCCCAAGATGTAACTAATGCAGCTCGTCCGTTGCCTAACTGGAAATCCCCAGGGCCGGACGGGCTGCAAAACTTTTGGATAAAGTGGTTTCGCAGTTCACACGTGCGCTTGGCATCCCAGTTCCAGTTGGCCTTAGAGTCTGGATCGTTACCCCAGTTTCTTACGACTGGAATTACCCACCTACTCCACAAATCAGGTAGTACCGCGGAACCTAAAAACTATAGACCGATCACTTGTTTGCCGACGGTCTATAAACTTCTTACGTCCATTCTGAGAACGAAAATTAATAGTCACATTGAAGACAATAGCATCATGTCTGCTTCTCAGAATGGATGTAGGAATGGGTCCCGTGGTACTAAGGAGTTGCTCCTCATTGACATGGCCATAAGTCAACAGGTTCGACGGTCCCGAAAGGATCTGTCGACATGTTGGATAGATTATAAGAAGGCCTACGACTCGGTGCCACATACATGGCTCATGAGGGTGCTGGAATTGTACAAAATTGATGCAAACCTACGCACCTTCCTGATGTCATGTATGAGGCAGTGGAGGACCGTTCTTCGCTATCCAGGATGTCGCCATATCCATGGGACCAGTGAACCTATTAGGATCGAGCGTGGTATATTCCAGGGTGATAGTTTGAGTCCGTTGTGGTTTTGCTTAGCTTTGAATCCTCTAAGCTCGCTATTGGAGGATTCAGGGCTAGGTTATAGGTTGAGAAGAGGAGATCAAGTAATATCTCACCTCCTTTACATGGATGATCTGAAACTCTTTGCCCACAATAATTTCCAACTGATGAAATTACTGAAGGTAACAGAAACTTTCAGTAATGGCATCAAGATGGAATTTGGTGTGGACAAGTGTGCAGTCATGCATGTAAAGCGAGGAGGGATTGTGGAATCCGAAAGTACCCAACTTTCGAATTCCATAAACTTTAGATCCCTCTCCTCAACTGATACCTACAAGTATTTGGGTATGTCAGAAGCGTTGGGCATCAATGCGACTGACATGAAGCAATCGTTGAAGGAACGCTTCTTTGGCCGCCTGAAGAAAGTTTTCAATAGCGTTCTATCAGGTGGCAACAAGGTGCGTGCCTTTAACGGTTGGGTCATGCCGGTCCTGATGTACTCTTTTGGCATACTCAAATGGTCTCAGACGGAATTAGACGCCCTGGATAGACGAGTACGTTCACTACTGACAACATACCGGATGCATCACCCGCGGTCTTCGGTGATGAGGCTGTATATCCCGCGGAAGTTAGGAGGGCGTGGATTTTTGAACGCGAAGACCCTCCACAACCGCGAGGTATGCAGTCTCAGGGAATATTTCCTGAAGGCTGAAATGGGGATGCATAAGGATGTAGTCATGGTGGACAAGGGACTCACCCCGCTCTCCTTGGCTAACGAGAATTGGCGCAAGCCTGTAATTCTGGATACTAAGGACCGCATGGAGGTATGGCAGAGTAAGGAGCTACACGGACGCTACTTCCGGGCCCTTCATGGGCCTGATGTTGACTTTCTAGCGTCCATATCCTGGTTACGCTTCGGGGATCTCTTCGGAGAAACCGAAGGGTTTGTTTGTGCAATTATGGATGAAGTCATGATGACAAGGAACTACCGAAGGTATATTGTGAAGGATGGCACGGTTGACATCTGTCGGGCATGCCACCGTCCGGGAGAGTCGATCCGACACATAATCTCCGGTTGTTCCAGTCTAGCCAATGGCGAGTACTTGCACAGACATAACCAAGTGGCCAGGATTATCCACCAGCAACTTGCTTTGCGATACTGCCTTGTAGACTATGAGGTACCATATTACAGGTATGTGCCCGACCCAGTTCTCGAGAATGACCATGTCACACTATACTGGGATCGATCTATCATCACTGACAGGACTATTATAGCTAATAAGCCTGACATAGTGGTGATAGATCGATTAGAGCGCCGCACAATGATTATTGATATCACTGTGCCACATGACGAGAACCTCGTGAAGGCTGAAAAAGATAAACAACTCAAGTATCTTGATTTGGCACACGAGGTTGTCGATATGTGGCATGTGGATTCAGCAGTCATTGTGCCGATAGTCGTTTCGGCCAATGGACTACTAGCCAAGAGCCTCGACCAACATCTAAAGAGGCTCTCGTTAGGCAGCTGGATCAAGGGCTTGATACAGAAAGCAGTACTCCTAGACACTGCGCGTATCGTCAGGAGGTTCCTTTCTCTAGAGCCCTGACCGCCGGTAGCTTGGACCCTGTCTCGTTACCGGTGGGATACTATTTTTTATATTTTTAAATGTTTTTTTTTTTTTTTTTTTTTTTTTTTTTTTTATATAGTTTGTAAAAATATTTAAAAATATAATTGATATGGTTTAAAATGAATAAACGGACTAAAATATACATAATAATAATAAATAGATAAATACAACATATACAGTAAGATATATTTATAATAAAAGATAATGCTCCTTTACCAACTTTTAAAAGTATTTAGTGATTGAGCTTTCCTAATCAATACCCATAATGCATTCCACAGGCGAGCAGCGTGGACTGTAAAGGATTTATTAATATACTAGCTTCCCGCCAGCGGCTTCGCCCGCGATATTTTAGCTAATGGATACAAAAACTTGACAAATTATATATTAACACCTTCCTTATTAATCACTCTATCTATTAAAAAAAACCGCATCAAAATCTGTTGCGTAGTTTTAAAGATTTAAGCATACATAAGGATATAGGGACAGAGAAAGCGACATTGTTTTATACTATGTAGTGATTAATAAATAGGTACGAAAAAAGCAATAATAATACTGGGTATAGGATATCCAGTGTAAAGGACAAGGTTCACGTTGGAGTTTAAATGTTCCTCTTGCCCCAGGGATCTGCTCGCTCTAACCATTGAGAGTATTTTTCTCTTTCTTTTTTCTTTTTTACACCGCCGTTCACTTTACTGCTCCGGTTTACCGATTGGTATTTGTGTCAATGCACTTTATAGAAAAAGACCGTAATAGTTTTATTTCTTAGTACATGTTTCCTAAGTCGTGGTGGCCTAGTGGTTAAGGCCTCTCGTGTACGAGTGTGCGGGTTCGAAACCTGGCAAGTACCAATGTGACTTTTGTAAAGTTCTATGTACTTTCTAAGTTTATCTTAGACGTCACTGACTAACGGTGAAGGAAAACATCGTGAGGAAACCTGGACTAAAAAAGTCTGAAATCGCCGATCCGCCTTGAGCAAGCATGGTGATCAATTCTCATGCCTTCTCTGTATGAGAAGAGGCCTGTGCCCAGCAGTGGGACAATATATAGCCTGATGATGATGATGACATGTTTCCCGCGGTTTCGTCCGTATCCTGGGGAACTATTTCGCGTTATCGGATAAAAAGTATCCTATGTGTTTATCTACGTTATAAACTATGAATGCTCCAAATCCATTCGGTGGTTTATGCGTGTCAAAATAACACAAGAATTATACGTAAATAATGCACGAAAGTTAAGCATCAATCACCCGCATCTGCTGATATAATAAACTAGAGAAGCGTTACCCGCGCAGAAATCTAAATCTAATCTAATCTAATCTAAATATATATAAAACTCAAAGGTGACTGACTGACTGACTGACATAGTGATCTATCAACGCACAGCCCAAACTACTGGAGGGATCGGGCTGAAATTTGGCATGCAGCTAGATGTTATGACGTAGTCATCCGCTAAGAAAGGATTTTGATAAATTCTACCCCCAAGGGGATGAAAGTTTGTATGAAACTTTGTCAATTTTAAACCGATCGGGCTGGGAATTCATATAGCCCACGCGGGCGAAGCCGCTGGCGGAAAGCTAGTGACAACATAAAATTAAGGCAATTGACCTAATTCCTTTGACCAGCCTGCCCAATAAGCATTTAGCAATCAATCGCAACGTAACAAACGATATATAGACATCTCTCTCTAACAACAAGTATACCATACGATGTCACACGCTGCCTTTAAGAGCCATAACGTTGGGGAATGACGAGTCAATATTACAATACGTCATCTCTGTCGATAGGAATCGTGCTTAAAAGGCTGCATTGCCACGTTGGATGGCAATGCTGATTCTTTGGCCTAGATATAGGCCAGCCTTCGAGTCACGCGCGGAGTCGACTAAACGATTTGCTATATCGTGAAATAGAAGACTGGTACTCGGATCCCATGGCCTAATGTTGCAACTCCAAACGGCTCAAATATACATCCTACTAATATCATAAACGCGAAAGTTTGTAAGAATGTATGGATGTATGTTTGTTACTCTTTCACACAAAAACTACTGAACGGATTTGGATGAAATTTGGTACACACATAGTTTATAACCTGGATTAACATATAAGATACTTTTTATCCAGGTTCGCGAAGTAGTTCCCTCGGGATGCGGATGAAACCGCAGGAAACAGCTAATCTATACTTATAATAATTCTGTAGAGAGGTCAATTCTGTACATGAAATATATTTCCAAAATAACTATCAGGGGGTGATTAGGGATCGATACTGATGCCAAAAATGCAATCAGTAAATTTTTTGTCTGTCTGTCTGTCTGTATAAACTCTATAGAAACAAAAACTACTCGACGGATTTTAACGAAACTTGGTACAATTATTTGTCATACTCCTGAGATGGTTATAGTATACTTTTCATCACGCTACAATCAATAGGAGCAGAGCAGTGAAGGGAAATGTTGTCATTTTGTTTAAACGCGCTAATCTCAGGAACCGCTGGTCCGATTTAAATAATTCTTTCAGTGTTAGATAGTCCATTTATCGAGGAAGGCTATAGGCTATATATCATCACGCTAAGATCAATAGGAGCGGATCACCACTATTCCACGCGGACGAAGTCGCTGGCAGAAGCTAGTTACCAATAAGACTTATTGTTAAATATTTGCACTGTTTAAGGTAACATAAAACTACCATTTCCGAAAACATTTCGTATTGCGTAAGAATTCAGTGTAATGACCAAACGTTACGTAAAACTTAGATTAAAGTAATAATTTCTGTCTTATTTAAAGTAATAACAAAATTATTTACGTTAAAAAAGGGATGAGATTGAGAAAAAATATATCATTATTGTTTCACAAATGCAATTTGAGACGTTAAAAGCTCGGGAAATGTTATAAGTACTTTGTGGAAACTTGATTTACTTCGTCACTTGAGTCGTTAAGGAGAAGCGGACCGATTGAGTAGGGTGACCCTAAATATTATTCAATTCCGTCTACCGTCTACAAATATTTAAAATGTTATTTGTTCATTAATATGAAATATTTGAATTGAGAACCTCGTTCTTTTTCTCTTTGTCGATAAATATGTTTTTTTCCTACACTTTTTTTTGGAAAGTATAAAAAATAGAAGAAATAGTTTGCTATTCTTCTTTTTGTAGCCTTTAAAAATAAAACATGCATGGTGTTATGGAACAAGCTCTCAAATAGTATGAAAGTCATAAGCAATATGCAATGTTCAATTGTGTATGTGTGTATTTTGAAACAAATATTTTGCTGATTAATAAATCTTTGGAATTGCTTGTCTAATGTAAAGTACTTAAGTTAAATAAACCTCGGAAAAATTATTATGACTTGCATAATGCAACCATATTTATTTCTCGTTCCTTATAAAATAAATATTTTAAAAATTATTAGAATTAATATACGTATAAATATTTATTTAAATTAGAAAAAAAAACAATCTTAATTATAATGTTTTCTTCTTATTCTAAAGTATGTTGAACCTACAATGAGAATTATTCCGATTATTTAAATCGATTACTTCGTTTGAACCTAAGTAATATCTAATCGATTCTACTACTGGTTGTTATTTCGTCTATCTATTTGTTCAATGTGTCTTGAAAACAGCTCAACCGTCTTTGGTGCCTGCCGGGGCTGCGGGACGTTCGAAAGAGATACCGCGCCCCCGGAATACAAAGGGCTGAGGAAGGAACATGGATGGGTTTTAGTCAGCAAGAGTCTAACACTCCCTCCCGCCCCACCCACGGCGGGAGGAGTCATTTGATGATTTCCCATCCGAAAAAAAAGACGTTTTTGGTCGTCAACTTTAAAGTGTCATTCCATGCCAGTTGAGAATACTTTTGCTTTATTAACTAGGTCTTTTCTTCCCACATCCTGGTGGAACTACTACACGCACTTAGATTAAAGCTATCCTATGTCTTTCCCTAGATTTCAAACTATTGATATACCAAATTTCATCGGAATCGGCCGAGCCGTTTTACCCTTGAAAGATGAAGAAAAACCCAAGTATACTAAAATAATAATTATTTAGTTCAATAAGTAGTAGCAAGTATATCTGCGGGGATTAGACCAGAGAGAGATCAGACTCGTATACGATATGCCTTATAAATAAAAAAAAAGTAATCGCTTTATGTCTTTACTTCTAGGCCAGCATAATATGGGTTCCTTGACGCTTCAGCGATAAATAGAATAGAAGTAGCTGGTAGTACTTACCTGGACGAGATCCAACCTGGGGGGTTAGACAAGCAGCAAAAACGCTATAGAACAGAAAACAAAATGTATGAGAATGACAGATAGTCGTAAATGAATGTCATTCCCATACATTTTGTTTTCTATTCTACTAGCGTGTTTGCCACTTGTCTAACCCCCCAGAAAATCTTTAATAACACTGATTTAACTTTTTAAATGGAAGACCAAAGTTTTGAAAACCGGAACGAATCACAGAAGCAGCATTAAACATCATGGTGTTTGTCTTTATTTATATTTAATTGAGTTTAAAGCTTGGTTGAAACAATTTCAACATCGATTTCACGGGGTTAAGCGTTTTGTGCTTCGTACTGGGCCATGAAAATAGCGGGCGTATTTTTTTTATAGGTCATACGTACTTTCTAAGTATATCTTAGACGTCACTGTCACTGGGTACTGTCTTTGTTTTTTTTTATAGTTAATAATAGTTGATATATTTTACACAAAAGGTGGTGTATGTTGGTATTAATTTAAAATGTTTTGATACTAAGAATAGATGTAGTAAAAGATGAGATATGTATGTGTAAATTAATAAATATAGTCCTAAGTAAACATTTGCATGCCGATGTTACGGCGGGACGTGCAGAACCATGTAATGTTATAACAACTTTGTAAACCATGTTTCACCCAAATAAATATTCTTATTCTTATTCTTCACTGACTAACGGTGAAGGAAAAATATCGCGAGGACACCTGTGGGCCTAGCACCAATCACTTTCGAAAAAATATTCGTATCGACAGAGATTTTTGAATGGAATATATTAGCTTCTTACAAACTTGTTATTTATTTAAATTTATGACTTAAAATCATATCTTTGGATGCTGCAAATTGTTATTTACATATTTTAAATATAAATTTTGCTCTGGTATTTATGATTCGAAAATCGCACTCGATTCGAATACTTTTTCGAAAGTGATTGGTGCTAGGCCTACTGGATTTATAGATCGAGCCATGCGGCTGTTGCTTACTTAAAAAAAAACAGCTATCAATTCGGTACTTGACACCACCAATCAATTGACATTCTTTTTATGAGCTGTCAAAACGCGTTTCTCTTAGATTTTGTATGGCAATAGTGAACTGCGACGTCACTAATTTTCCAACTCAATTCACTTACTATTTATTGATTCTAAAGCTACTAAAAATCTAAAAGTACAGTAAATTCATAATTAATTGGGTTTACTGGGATAAAATAACTGCATTTTTAAAGGAGAAGTGTCTTGGAATTATTTTTGTTATTGGAGTCCACTACCCAATTGCTTTGTCACATTATTTTTTGACAATTAGTTTAATGGCCGATTTAGGCACAATTTCAATACAGCGCTCAGATACCTTTGCGTTGTATTTTATCGCATCTTTCATAGCCGCAATTCTAATTCAATTCTCGCTGGCATAACTCTGAGCTAAATTTTCGGGCAAGGGCACACAATAATATGTAGCATCACGCTATAACACATAGAGGTTGGGCAGAAAGTAAGAGTAAGTAATATGTCCAAAGATTTATGCAGAAGTATAGCAAATTTTTGAACGAACGAATGTGATTTTTTTATAGACTTAAGTACTTTCTAAGAGTATCTACAACACCACTGATTAACGGTAAAGGAATATATCGTTAGGAAACCTAGAATAAAAAGCTTGAAATCGCCAAACCGCCTTGAGCATGAGTGTTGATCAATTTTCATGTTTTCTCTGAATGAATAAGGCCTTTACCCAGCAGTGGGATTGTAGCAGATTTAAGATCTTTTAAACTACACAACGTATTTTAATGCGTTTTTTATTAATAGACAGAGTGATTCAAGAGGAACTTATATATGTATAAAACATGCATATTATAGCAGAGAATCTACATTGCACCCATGCGAAGCTGGAGCGGGTCTTAATATTATAAAAAGTAACGATTTTAGGAGTCCAAAAGTGCAGATGCAGAGCGCGAATTACTTAGTTACCGCATGATTAGAAGCGAGAAAATCACACTGCGGTAGAAGTAATGTCCATGAAAATAAAATGACACGCCCCGTCTTTTGTTAGGACATAAATTAACAACTAGTGCGACGCTATCGGAAATCATTAGGTAGTTAATGAAACGGTTAAATTTGGGACCCAAACTTGCTACCTAATGCCCCTCTGTAATGGTGGTTTAAGTGCTTTCAGACGAGTTACGAATATATTTGGATGTGTTATATAATCTTCACGTAAAACCTTAAAAAAAAAACTAAAAAAACACGCTTTTATTGCTGACCGAACTAAAAAGTAGAAAATATTTTTTAAATAATTCAATTCAGAGTAAAAAGCGTGGGGTGCATTTTCCTATATTTTCATGACTCTCCTCTCATAAATGGTTGCCAATAGAATAGGTGTAATAATTAAAATATCAAGCACCCTACGCTTTTTACTCTGAATTGAATAATTTAAAAATTATTTTCTACTTTTTAGTTCGGTCAGCAATAAAAGCGTGTTTTTTTAGTTTTTTTAAACTATTATTTATTTTCCATTTTTTAGTTCGGTCAGCAATAAAAGCGTGTTTTTTTAGTTTTTTTTATCGGATTATTGCATTGTCATCGGCCCTTAACACGTGTGCAAAGTTCCAAGTTGATCAGACGTCTAGAAACCAGTGAAAATTAGGTTCAAAGATTCCGTTACATACATACAACCCGAGCTAATATAAAAGCGTGTTAAAAACGCCGGAGCTGCGGGACGTTCGAAAGTGATACCGCGCCCCCGGAATACAATGGGCTGGGGAAGGATGGGTTTTAGTCAGGAAGAGTCTGACACTCCATTCCCACGGTGGGAGGGATCATTTTGATGATTTCCCATTCGAAACCCCCCCCCCTACATAGGTTAGTTGACTTTTGTTATATACCTTCAAAGTATAGTTCAAAATTAATAAGTAGGTAAATTGGCGAAGTTGAATCAATCATTTTGTATCGCCATGTTTAAAGGTATAACGTCATTAAGGTTGCCCTAATTACGTGTCTTGGGAAAGGCCTATGTCCAGCATTGAGGACTATAATATGCTGAGTAAATCGAGTATTGAAATCGATAAAATAGTAGAGTGATTTAATTCTAAAAATCTTTTTTTGGAGACCGTAAACAAACGTTTCGGTTTTATCTATACTAAAATTATAAAGCTGAACAGTTTGTTTGTTTGTTTACTTGAAGGCGCTAATCTCAGGAACTACTGGTCCAATTTGAAAAATTCTTTCAGTGTCACATAGGCCATATATATATATATTTTTGGTTTATAACCTAACTCATTTTAGTCGATGTATGTATTATAAATTAAATTAAATATATATCTAAACTAGGTCTTTGCCGCGGTTTCATCCGTATTTTGAAAGAACTACTAAACGCAGCCTGATAAAAAGTATCATATGTTTAAAGCAGGTTGTATATACTATGTGTGTACCAAATTTCATACAAATTCATTCAGCAGTTTTGCATGAAAGAGTAACATACATCCATACATAAAAACTTTCGCATTTAAAATAGATAGACACCAAAATATAAATTAAATAAATAATATTATAGGTATTGTGATACCTAAGGAATTCATTCATACTCTACGTGACGTCAATACCTGCGTAGGAGGTAATATTACTTAGATCCAATCTAGCACTCCAGACTGAGCTAGGTACCTGACAGTATAAACAGCTAACTGTTGAATATTCTGTTAATATTAATATCGGTATAAATAATACACTTACAAATAAATTTTAAGTCATATCTAAAAGTATTAAATTCGTTGTTACAATACTTGTCATCTGCATGTTGTCATATCCTTTTTTTTCGTATGGGAAGTCATCGAATGACTCCTTGCGCCATGGGTGGGGCGGTAGGGAGTGTACGGTTTTTACTGACTAAAACCCATCCGTGTTCCTTCCTCAGCCCTTTGCATTTCGGGGGCGCGGAACTCTTTCGGACATCCCGCAGATGTCAATTCCTAATTCTAACTAATATTATGAATTCGAAAGTAAGTTTGTTTGTTACGCTTTCTCGGTAAAACAGCTGAACCAATTTGGATGAAATGTGGTAAAGAGATCGATGGGACCCAGGAGACGGTTATGTTATGGTATGGTTATGGGTGTGTCGCAACGACTCTATCTATCTATAGGGAACTATCCGTAGTTCCCTCCGGGGAACAGCGGGGATTACATAAAAGAAAACTTCTAAATTCCTGATAAACCCCTCCGATAGCACGCGAGCAATATTTCACGTAATTCAGCAATTCTTTAACCAAAACAAACTTTGCTTGAAAAAAATGCGAACTCCATAAATTTTTCGTCCTCCAAGTTTTCCGAGATGTTTTCTTTGTCCCGCCCCACTGTTTGCAGAAGGCCCTTTTTCCTGCATAATGACTGCCAATAATTGTACCTATTCCCTCTGTGAGGCCCGGACGAATTAAGTTAAGTATTCATGGCTGCCATCATTTTTGACACATTAAGAAGAAGTCGGGGCTCATGAATACAATTTTTATTCAGTTTGAGGTGATTTCTTTAACTTTGTAAGTCGCTTTGTGTTGTAACGACGGTTGAAAACCCTCGTATCAGACTTGCCGCAGCCAGATTATCAATGAATAATTAATTATGTAGATGCGATGAGAGCAGTTTGCATTCACACTGAGGTTTTCTGCCTAAGATCATTGTCTAGTGTCTAGACCACATACGATGTTATCTTGGTATAAATTGTCTTTCGTGAGTACGTACATTTCTAATATGGGTGTGTTAATGTTTTATTTAATTAAATTCAATAAACATCTTTAAAATACGTCTTTATGTATTGTGTTTATTTATTTATATTAAATGAACATATTGCCAATGAATATATTTGCAATAATAAAGTAACAGATAGATATTGCCATTGCCATAAGTCTGACATAATTCTTATAATCGTAAATTGGACATTAATTTGCTACTTTGGATATTGTGGGTTCAATTTCCACTCATCTCAATAAACAAAAAAATAAAATCATCATCGTCATCTTCGGCCTTCTCCCTCTTTTTTCTACCTCAATGTAGGATAAAGAACTATTCACATACAGAAAAGGCATGAGCAGTGACTTGTAGACTATTTTAGTTCAGGTTTCCTTACGATGTTTTCCTTCGCCATTAGTCAGGGTGTCTAACATATTATATAGAGACACCAATGACTCTCAGACTCGTATACGATATGCCTTATAAATAAATAAAAAATAATCGCTTTATGTCTTTACTTCTAGGCCAGCATAATATGGGTTCCTTGACGCTTCAGCGATAAATAGAATAGAAGTAGCTGGTAATACTTACCTGGACGAGCTCCAACCTGGGGGGTTAGACAAGCAGCAAAAACGCTATAGAATAGAAAACAAAGGTATGGGAATGACAGATAGCTAGTCGTAAACGAATGTCATTCCCATACATTTAGTTTTCTATTCTACTAGCGTTTTTGCCACTTGTCTAACCCCCTGATGTCTTGAAATCCTGTCTTGGATTCCTTAAAGGGAAATTTGTACTTATAAGATTTTTTGATAGGTTGAGAATATAGAAATCTTCTTAGTGTTGTTTGCCACTGTTCTAACCCTCCTGTACCGCTACAGCAATTGTTTTTAAGGATATGAATACATTATTATACCTCTAGCAGTACAAATTTAACCGAATACATTTTCCCAGTTCAAACCATTAAGGAAATTTCACCTGGACGAGCCGTTGCATAGAGACCATTAAAGCCGTGTTCCATTCTCGATGTAAATGCAGTAAGTTGCAGACGTACAGTCGGCAACATTCGAGTCACGTATTCACATGCAACGCGGAACTTTTGCAAGAACCCCCTGGGTGGGGCACCGTACGTTTGAAATTAACAAACTTTTGTACTGTACAAAAATGTGTTACAGTTTTGTTACTGTACATAGGTAATTGTTGAGGCACGTCCCTTGTTAATTGGGAGAAGTTTGGAACACCTGCAGTTTGTGTTATCAAAACATATTCGTTTGTAATTTTATTAAGGTGGGTAGTTCAATTACGTGTAGAAATTTATTTTCGAAAATTGCTCACGGGAGGAATTTTTGAAAATAAATTCTCAATTGCTTTATAAAGCTAGGTGTTTAGCGCTGTTTCCCTCGAATCCTGAGGGAAATATTTTGCGCATTCGAAAAAAAAGAAGTTCTTATTTATTTAATAACCACTTATATTAACAGTATATTACCACACATAAGTTAAGGTTGAGTATTAATAATAATGAAATTAAATGTAAACATTAAGAACTAACTTACAAACAAATAGGAACTTATTTAATTATCAGCTCACAGAAATTGTACTGAGTGTGGAAATCCCATGTCCACCCCAAGTTTTAATCTATCTGCATATCAAATTTCACATAAATCCGTTCAGTCGTGAAATTTAAACAAATAAAACAACTGCAAATTTATAAATAGTGTCTAATAGTTAAGAAGATATAGTATACATATAAAATACTTTGTCCTGACTGACTGACGGATCAACGCACAGGCTAAACCGCTGCTCGTAGAGACCTGAAACATGGAGGGTGTGTTCTTTGTATGACGTAAGCATCTGGTAAGAAAGGATTTTCCGAAATTTAACTTCTAAGGGAGTGAAAAAGGGGGTCAAAGTTTGTATGAAACTCTGTCATTTTAAATTTGAATTCGTATATATTGCCAAGGATAGAGACAAATGAAAAAGTCTGGAGGAGGCCTTCACCCTCAAATAAAGAAGGGTTCTTGCATGCCTGCACGTCTAATTTAATTTGTATTATTTTTTTATTTATATAACTTTGCAAATAAATATTTATCAATCGTCATTACTTTTTTAATTATTATCTAAATTAATATTTCAATGTAAACTGTTATTAACTTTATTTTATGCAAGAAATAAAAGGCTTTTTATTTTTTATTTATTATATATAGCCCACGAGTGCGATGCCGCTGGCGGAAAGCTAGTAGTAGATAAATACAGTAGCAACACCATAGTATACATAGATATACATACATAGTTACACCAGCTTTAGTACTTAATACATCAACTAAGTTCTAAACTCGTTTCCCTCGGGTCAAGACGTCGGCGCTCGTTTGGCTACATCTAGTTAATATTATGAACATAGTCAGAAGAAGTGTTGTAGGTATGTATGTACTTACAACACTAGTTCTGGTTCGAGTATGTACTCGTATAAGTATGGAGTTGCTACTTTATTTATCTACTAGCAGCCCGTCCCGGCTTCGCACGGTAGCCTATGTTACTCAGGGTGAATGTAGCTTTCCAATGGTGAAAGAATTTTTGAAATTGGCACAGTAGTTTTTGAGTTTATTCATTACAAACATACACACAAAAATACAAATCTTTCCTCTTTATAATAGTAGCGTAGACAGGAAAAAAATTAAGCAGTGCGCAAATTTTGTCAAATTAAACTTATAAAAACAGTTATTAACAAACACGTATTTTTCAGTTTGTTAGGTCTTAGTACTAAAAAAAAGTTATCTTGTACGAAATATATTCATTTAAGAACTTAATTTGTTTAAAACTCGCCGGACGGCTTATGCGTAGATATCAGCTGAGTCGTATTGTACTCGTGAGCTCGCTCTCGCATGCCTAGGCAGTGCAGTGCTATTACGAATAGATAATGGCCATGTTTTACTTATTTCATTATAGGGCACGAGTAAAAAAAATGAACAAAACAGAAATCTGTTTTATTACTGATACTGACCACTAAAAAGAATTTGCGCACTAGTTATAAAAAATCCTGAATATATTATCTACTAGCTTCTGCCAGCGACTTCGTCCGCGTGGAATAGTGGTGCTCCGCTCCTATTGGTCTTAGCGTGATGATATATAGCCTATAGCCCGCCTCGATAAATAGACTATCTAACACTGAAAGATTTTTTCAAATCGGACCAGCGGTTCCTGAGATTAGCGCGTTTAAACAACATGACAACATTTCCCTTCACTGCTCTGCTCCTATTGATTGTAGCGTGATGAAAAGTATACTATAACCATCTCAGGAGTATGACAAATAATTGTACCAAGTTTCGTTAAAATCCGTCGAGTAGTTTTTGTTTCTATAGAGTTTATACAGACAGACAGACAGACGGACAGACAGACAGACAGACAGACAAAAATTTTACTGATTGCATTTTTGGCATCAGTATCGATCTCTAATCACCCCCTGATAGTTATTTTGGAAATATATTTCATGTACAGAATTGACCTCTCTACAGATTTATTATAAGTATAGATTATAACTATAAAGTCGTATATCTGTAAAGTCGTGGTGGCCTAATGGTTAAGGCATCTGCCTCACGTATACGAGTGTGCAGGTTCGAATAGTGTGATTTATACAAATTTTGTCTGTACGTCTGTTTGGATGTTTAATTGTTTAAGCTTCACGCCAAAATTTCTGAATAGGTTTCACTTGAAATTTCACAGAAATGACAATTGCAAACCTTGTCGGGCTTTGGACTATAAATTATCATGCTATAAGTTAAAGGTTAGAGATACAGGCACATACCCGGACGAAGTCGCGAGCAAAGTGCTAGTATCGCAATACATAAAGGTGGAAAGTTTCTAAGTTTGTATGAAGTGGGTACACACTGAAATTGATTAATTTGTATGACATTAAAAACAAAACATTTTAGTTATATTTAATTCGTGACATAGGTAAACGTTTAGTTGACTCCACGCGTGATAAAAACGGCTAGCCTATATGTCGATCAAAGAATCAGCATTGCCATCCACCGTGGCAATGCAGCCAGCCTTTTGGGCACGATTCTCGTTGACAGTGGTGCGTATGAATATTTTGATGCTTAATTTAGTATAATTTATTATTCTTATCTTTCATTTTCCTTTAGATACAATATGTTTGTGCCAAACAGAACATTCAAAACAAAATTAGTGGTTTTTCACCGTTAAAAAATATATATAACAATGTTCGCGGCGCGCACGGAAACAAGTAGTCAAACAGAAAAAAATATATAAAACTACAGTCCCACTAACATAGTGCGTCGTCAATAAACTGAATATGATTGATATTTTTATTATACCTTGGTTGAACAAGTCCTCCTTTCACAAGGAGAAAGCGAACACCATTCCACCACGCTCTCGTTCAACACCAATTAGCATTTTCAGACTTCACATAAAGCCAGACTTTATACCGATAACGTGTTGATATGCATTTTCTTTTGGGGAGTTGCATTTTCTTTTGGGGAGCTGCATTTTCTTTTGGGGAGTTGCATTTTCTTTCCCTCAGCAAAAACACATGGTAAGTAGTGAAGAGGGGGCTTTTTAGCTTAATTTGAATAAAAATATTTTGATGTTGGTGTTCAAATTTACCTTTAGTAGCTTGGAAAATTAAGTTTAAATTGCTACTTGCCGGATTTCGACCCTAAATACTTGTGGAAAAGTCCTAATGTCTCAAAAAATCACCTGCTTTGTTGAGGTCGGCTTGCAGTCTCAATACTCAATACTCATACCGGATGTAGTAGTACCAGTGTTTTATATGGAGCGACTGCCTATCTGACCTCCACAACCTAGATACCGGGTAACACGATACCTGGATTGGTAAGACTGGTTGCCAGACTTCCTAATCTGACTACCCTTAAAGACTGGCATATATCTGCAAACGGCTGCCTGGATGAACAGCTGAACTTGCTTTCCCATGCACGGAGGAGGCTCGTTATGACATAGATGGTCATCATCGCTAAAATAGGCTTTTAAAATGAATGCCATTACTATGAATAAGAGAGTTTATTTATATCGTTGCTTGCTACGATTTTTTTTTTCTTTTTTAACAAATCTATTGGTTTAGATCAGCGGTCGGCAACCAGCGGCCCGTGAATGTTTGGTATAAAGTTTTTACCAAAAAACAATACAACCGACTTCCAAAAATACTTATAAGAGTAAAATTAGTTTCATTTAAATGTTAGTGGACCAATACATCGTTCTAGAAGTCAGTGTCTCTAAGGTACTGTTGTTAGTATTTTGCCACCGACTCATGAATTAATGAAATACGCTGGATATATGGCTTCAAGGTAAAAAAAAAAACCGGCCAAGTGCGTGTCGGGCACGGTAGGGTTTTCGTAGTACGTTTTCGTTGGTCGACTATAACTCTTACACCGGTTAAACCTAAGTAGCCGTGATAGTTTTCCGTTTAACTTCATTAAATGTTGTACGTCTGTGAAATTTTTCACGTTTTTAGGGACAGCCATTCAAAATTTAGAGAGGGTGGACGCTCGTATCGAAAAAAAAAAACGCACTTTAAAGCTAGATATATTATTTCGCAAACCGATCCCTAAATCGAAAAAAATTGCATAGCTAGATATTTCGCAAATGGCTCGCTTAACCAAAAAATGGTCTTCACACACCCATAATATTTTTGAAAGACCTATCTAACGATACCCCACACGGAGGGGTACGCGAGAAAAAAAATATTCATCCCAACTTTACGTGTTTGGGAGCTACCCTAAAAAAAAATATTATTCAAAATTTTATTTTACTACTTTCTCGGCATGATCAATATACATATCCATACCAAATTTCAGCTTTCTAGTATCAAGAACCTCGGAGCTATGTCGCGGATAGACAGACAGACAGACGGACATGGCGAAACTATAAGGGTTCCTTGTCGGACTACGGAACCCTAAAAAATGGTCTCAACAAACAATCAAAACATAAAAATTGGCATCCTACAAAAAAATCGCGCTCGCTTCGCTCGCGCCTTAGGCTTTTCTTTTTTCTTCTCCCGTTTACTTTTTGCTACAATTTACGAGTTCTTTACTTTAAAAATCATCATGCAACAAGCAGAAACAACTCAAAAGCAAAAATTATCATAATTTTATTGTGACCCAAAAAATTCGCGCTCGCTTCGCTCGCACCTTCATCTGTCCTTTTCTTTTAGGAGTTTGTTTTTACTAAATTTTATAAGTCTTTACTCCAAACGTTATCATGCAACAGACAAAAACAACTCAAAAGTAATAAAAAGCAACTGTTTTGCAAAAATAAAACAGACTTCAAAATACACTAAAAATTTAAAAATAATTAATACATCGTTCTAAAAGTCGGTGGCCCGGGCGCTAAATCTTTAAATACGCCTCTGGTAACCGGTTACAGAGTTATAGTCGTCAACTAAGACCTACTACGGAACCCTACTGACCGTGCGCGCGTGACCCGACTCGCACTTAGCCGGTTTTTTTATGGGAAATTATACGTAGGTATCAGGCAGAATTTAGGGTAATATCACAAGTGCGGCCCGCCTTTAGTTTATTTTGCTACCTTGTGGCCCTTGCTTGCCAAAAGGTTGCCGACCGCTGTTCTAGAGAAATCCACAAAGAAATTACAAAGTAACTCAGTAGAAATCTTCGTATGCTAAACAGAGGAGTCAGTAGTATTCGTATCATGAACTATGTGGGATTTAGATGTAGGAGGCAGACGTGTGGACCTTAGGGACGCAACTTTGAACAGACTACGTCCGCGAGGCGCGTAGGAAGCTTCTATTTCTTGCTAGTTCATATATTTTCTTGAATTATTTAGCCTTTACGAAATACTACTGTGTCTCACAGTTTCACTTGCATCCTATAGGAACTACTTCATTATATCTAGATAATAGTTATTATGCTATTTTCTAAGCAAGGTTTAATATATTTGTTAAAAAAATCATCATAATCGGTCTAGCCATTTACCTCTGATATTATAACAGACAGAGCTATCTATCTATTCCCCGCAATGTTGTGTCGCGTTGTACAATATCAAGTTTTTGTTTTTGCGCGGAACCCTTATTATTATTTTGAAATATGTATCAGCTGCATCAGGTTTAGACTGGAAGCCGATCCAAACATAGTTGGGAAAAGGCTAGGCAGATGATGACGATGACTTTGTTGACTGGGCGCTATGGCACATGTTAGGACATGCCTATGCCCAACAGTGGACCAATATTAAACAGACTGATGATGATGACGTATAGATGGTAAGGATTGGTAAACTAAGCGGAAGAACCTACCAACATTAAGAAAACATAAATTTTATGATCGACAATAAAAACTTTACAGATCGGTCTACATAAAATCGGACTTTAACGATTGCGGATATTATACGCATCGTATCCGAAGTCGTCACAGACGAACTAAATTAAGTGTTCAAGGATCATCTTTATGGTGTTTTCTTTTAATTTCTGTGAAAAAAGGTATCTTTAAAGTAAGCGCCTTAGGAACGTGCTTTGTAAAACCTTTACATATAAAATGCTTTGTCCTGAATGAGTGACGGATCAACGCACAGCCTAAACCACTGATCGTAGAGATCTGAAACTTGAAGAGTGTGTTCTTTGTATGACGTAAGCATCCGATAAGAAAAGATTTTCCGAAATTCTACCCATAAGGGGGCGAAAAGGGGGGGCAATGTTTGTATGACTCCTGTCATTTTTAATGTGGATTCGTTTAATACACGCGGGCGAAGCCGCTGGCGGAAGGATAGTCCTTTATAATTATGTTTAACAAGTCACATAGGCGTTCTTTATGTTGTGTTTTATTTTCATCGCAGTAAATATGATTGAGGTTATCATCATTATTTTTTTTTCTGATGGGAAATTATTAAATGACTTCTCCCGCCATGGGTGGAACGGGAGGGAGTGTCAGACTCTTACTGACTAAAACTCATCTATGTTCCTTCCTCAGCCCTTTATATTCCGGGGGCGCGGTTACTCTTTCGAATATCCCGCAGCATTACCTAGCTTTTCCTAAATATGTGAGAGTCTGGTTCGAGTCTAAACGGATGCAGCTGAGTATCATCACAACGCAGTTATCGGGTAACACGTTACCCTTTGGCTAGACTGGATGCCGGACTTTCTGGCTTCTGACTACCCGTAACGACTGTCAAAGATCTACAATCAATGAACCGGTTTATCATGTTAACTTGACAAAGTCACACAAAATGATATTATAGTCTGTACAAATTGATTTTACGAAAAATGAAAACAAAATTATTTTTAGGGTTCCGTAGTCCGACAAGGAACCCTTATAGTTTCGCCATGTCCGTCTGTCTGTCTGTCCGCGGCATAGCTCCGAGGTTCTTGATACTAGAAAGCTGAAATTTGGTATAGATATGTATATTGATCACGCCGAAAAAGTGGTAAAATAAAATTTTGAAAAAAATTTTTTTTAGGGTAGCTCCCAAACACGTAAAGTGGGGATGAATATTTTTTTTCTCGCGTACCCCTCTGTGTGGGGTATCGTTAGATAGGTCTTTCAAAAATATTGTAGGTTTGTCAAGACCATTTTTTGGTTAAGCGAGCCATTTGCGAAATATCTAGCTTTTCAGTGCAAATTTTTGTTCGATACGAGTTACAGTCACAGACGTAGTACATGTAATGAACTTACAAGGAAAACTATCACAACTAAGTAGGCTTTACCGGTTACAGAGTTATAGTCGACTAACTAACTCCTACTACGGAACCCTACTGCGCGTGGCCCGACACGCACTTGGCCGGTTTTTTATTCTAATTTTCCCACATAGATAAATAAAAAAGCATTAAATGAAGAATGATGAGTTTTAGAGCATGAAATTGACATAAATGCGCCATCCTTACCCCATTTTGTCAATTTCTGTGGCAGAATTAGAACAAAATAGGTTTCGACTTTGTTTACATTTTCATACAGACAGATAGGTACAGACTATATCTATATTTAGAACTATGAAAAAACACTAATTATTTTGTTTAGAAAGTGTTGAGTTTTATTTTTATAATTCAAATAGGTAGGTAGTTGTCAATTTCTAAATTTCCAACTACCGCCCGTTTTTCCTATTCCTATCTCACCGCTCAACGTCACCGCGACCTCAGTTCGACGCCGCTGGTCATCTGCACTGTCCGCAAACTCAAGTGCGTGCGTGATCACCATCTAGTGCATGGGTCTGCAACTCTGTTTGTGGATTCGCGACGAGGAATCTTATGTACTCGCGTAGTTGTGTCTATTGTGTGAACATGCTCAAGAAGAGAAGATCTCGAGGTGAAATTGAAGAGGAACTTAACGTAACCTGCCACGTGTCTTAGCTGGAAGGAAAGTAAGCCAAATATCGCAGCTTATGAGGTGAGCTCCTATCCGTTTAACGTTATCTTTACCAAATTAATTACCCACCGATTTCTTTAAATTCTTTTTTCCACTTACTTTGATAACCACGCCTAAGATTTCTACCTTCCTTTACTAACTCCACAAATAAGGATGTGATGGTATAAGATGCCAAAATTTTGTTAGGATAGCTTAACTGTTTAAACAGGACCAGCTACAGTAGGTTATTATTCTGGTAATTTAGAAATGAGTTATTTCATAACGTAATAGCGAAGAATTATTTATTAGGAGTAATAAGGATTTATGATATATTTTTTAAAGTGCGTTCTCACCTGTAAAGGGCCATTGACCCCGTTACTATAGTAGGAGGAAACTATGGCTTTTTGAAACCGAACCCAATTGCTTTGTAGTTTGAGTTTGTATTATGTTATAATATAAAATGATTCACAATAAAATTTATTATTCCCTATTAAATAAAATGTACAAGTTAGAAAATCTGAAACATAATATATCAAACTCGTCCAAATTCTCATTTCGATCGACAAACTAATTTGTTCGACAAAAAAGAAAGGACCCAGCGAGATTCCCTTAGTCACTTAGTGGACAAAATGGCGCTTTCGCGTTTAGAAAAATTAAATAAGACACCGAATATTTACACTTATCTACGGTGCTATTTTGAAGCACTTTACTTTCTTTCACTCCCTCGATTTAGAAGGTGGTAAGGACAAGGTTGTATTGACAGCGATTATTCACTCAACAACACCTTTCATGTTTATTGCTGAATTCAATAATTATATTCGCTTAACAAAAGAACTCTTTTGTCAACAGTTTGTTTTATATTTATTAACTTCTTTATGGATATATTTATTATACACGGATGATTAAAATCATGTTTTCAATAAAACTTAAATTATAACAGCTAAAAAAAACAAAAAAAAAATGGAAAATTACTAACTAATGAAGAGCGTCAATAAAATCCTCTTCATCGTAGTCAACTTTGAGCGTCCAAGAAGCCGGCTGTGCCACGTTGGATAGCAATCCTTTGGTCAATAATAGCCTGCCTTTGGGGTTTGCAAACACAAATGCAAAGACAGGAAATTGTTCGCCCGTATTGATGGCGCGTTTGTGTTCCACGCGCGCCTCAAAGAGATGTCAGTATATTGACAGGGCCAATGCCTACCGGGGCTGTGGGATTGTTCGAAAAAGTTACCGCGGCCATGGAAAGCAAAGGGCGAAGGTAGGAACATGGATGGGTGTTAGTTAGAAAGAGACTGACACTTCCTCCTGCTCCACCCACAGCCGGAGGAGTCATTTGATGTTCCATATCTTAAATTACTCGATCTATTTGCACCTGCACCCGCGGTTGTGTTTTTGAAGATAAATTTGTATTATCATTTTACTGTAATTTGCTGTGTCTACTAGAGAAAAAGGATATGTAATAAAATTGTGCCTAATTAGTAAGTATAGTTCGATCCATATAATCTTAGTCGATCAAGCATTTACAAAGTTTTCGCTCGATATTTCCAGATTAATTATCAATCATAAGTATATTATTTGATTAAAATTACTATCCCATATTATTGAACTATTCCAAACTCAGTGTTTTCCATAAATCATCGTCCACAACCCGTCACTCACTGTTGAGAAAACCTCTCTATCTTCGTAGCAACAGGGTATATTTTGCACTAAAAGCGTTTAGCGAATACGCTATCAGTCGGACCTGTGCCTAATGTCTAATGGTTTCCTCCCCCCGGTCACGTTCCCAGCACTTCGGCCATGTCTTATTTAATTAAAGAAAAATATAAATTAGAATAAATTTTAATGGCAACATTGTGGACGAAGCGTCACGTGAGAATATTTTCGTCGGAATTTTTAATTTTTGTTTCAAAATTATTTTTAATTTTGTAAAGCGTTTGTTGGTTTAATTATAAAATGGTAAATATTAGTTTTTGATTAGATAAGGAGTAAGTATAATAAGAGTATATTTTTAGATTTGTTAGTACTATATTTTCATCTCTTAACTTAACATTTTTGGAGATATTTTATTCATATAGCAGTTATTGTACGTTTTTGAGACTTCAAATGTCATTTTTTTTTCATTGATATCGAGGCGAATTTTGGGTCTTTAGGTCGTAGCTATTAATGACCAAGAAACAAATATCATTAGAAAATCGGATGACATTATAAACACAATTTTTAATACACGAAAGACTTAAAATCGTTTGAAATTTTCAACTCAGACGTTACATAAAAACGTTAACAACTTTCGATGGCGGCCGTACACATAACCTTTACTGTTAACGTGACGTTTATGCAGTGTAAATAATGACATAAGTACCAGTAAACAAGTAGTTAGGCTGCCTACATTTCTGAAGGTCTTTAAGACCTTTTACACCCTACGACATTGTCACGACTTAGCTATGCGATTTGACTTATTTTTGCACTAGTATTGGGTGGCCTAGTAGTACAACTGCATCTCGTATACAATTGTGAGGATTCGAAACCTGGTAAGTACCAATGTGACGTTTCTAGAGACATATGTACTTTCTAAGTGTATCTTAGACACCCTGACTAACGGTGAAGGAAAACATCGTGAGAAACCTGGAATAAAAAGTCTGAAATCGCCAATCCTCCTTGAGCAAGCGTGGTGATCAATGCTCGTGCCTTCTCTGTATGAGAAGAGGCCTTTACCCACCTGCCGGGGCTGCGGGATGTTCGAAAGAGTTATCGCGCCCCCGGGACATAAAGGGCTGAGGAAGGAACATGGATGGGTTTTAGTCAGCAAGAGTTTGACACTGGTCTCACTCTGCCATTTGATGATTTCCCATCCGAAAAGAAAAGACAATCCAGCAGTGATGATTTCAACACATAAACGCATTACTGTAATTATTCTATATTGTCGCATGGTGTGCATGTTATTCATAATTGAACTTATATACATTTAAGTACTTTTAAAGTCATGTGGTGTTTGCCTGTAATTGGTTATGCATTTAGCTTGTAACTTTTTTGCATGTATCGATTCTTCCTAATCACAATGTAATAACTGTTGGCATCCCAAATAAATAAATAAATAAAAATGATGACAATGCAAGTAAAAGCTATATTTTTAAGGACATATACTCAAAACTCCATTTAGCCAAGACATAGTCAAGTATTTTAATCACTATATTATTTTATAATAGCTGTTTTTCGCGATTTCACCCGTATTCTGAGAAAATAATGTAGTGATTAAAATACATACTTGGCTGGTCTTGGCTAAATGAAAAAAAACGCGCTAATGAAAAAAACATATCCTATGTGTTATAAACTATGTATGTGCGCATAAAACTTCATTTAAATCTAATCCTCTTGGTCTAAGAGCGAGGTTTGAATTTAGTAAACGTTAGATGTCAAAATAAAAGTTTTTGATAAAAAAAATGGTACCTAATAATAATGTCGTTGCCATGTCGTGACAATATCGTATACATTAAAAGTCTCGAGCTGAGTCAACGTCGGTTAAGCGAAACCTCAGTTTTCCTTACAATTTGCACGCCACGATAAGCAGGGTGCACACCTCAATGATTTAGCGGTATCGGGGAGAGAAATAGCGCAAGTTTGTACAAGCCCTAATTTGATTTAAAGGGAATTAATTCTGTGAAGTTATTTTTGTGCTGAAGGCTGTTTATTTAATCCATTTATTATGTTTAGTTTATTTAGGGTTAGTTGTAGAGGTCTTGAATTTAATTCCTCGGTCGGTCAAATCGTTTTCGAGTTTTTAGAAGTTAAATATCTTGGTAACGACCCGTAGTCTGAGTTTGTACCGGCTTGAAGATGTAGGTAGGTACATCTGTGTACATAAACATAGACATAGTATATTTATGTATAGCAGCAAACGCGACTGCTGTAAATATAACCTTGATGATCACCACACTTGCTCAAGGCGGATTGGCGATTTCAGACTTTTTAAGTCCAGGTCACGACGTTTTCTTTCACCATTAGTAATTGACGTCTAAGATACGAAATTTTACGAAAAGTCACATTGGTAGGTACTTGCCAGGATTCAAACCCGCACACTTGTACACGAAATATACGTAGTATACTTTTATCCGGGTTCAAGAAGTACCTCCTCGAAATACGAGTGAAACCATGAAATACAGATATCATCTGCCTCATTTCCCTAGCCTTTTCCCAACTAAGTTTGGGTCGGCTTCCAGTCTAAACCGGATGCAGCTGAGTATCAGTGTTTTACATGGAGCGACTGCCTATCTGAGTTATAATACAATCCACTTACCGGGTAATACGAGACCCTTGGTACGACTGGTTGTTAGAAATTCTGGCTTCTGACTACCCGTAACGACTGTCAAAGATCTACAAATGGTAACCGGGACGAACAGCTTAACGTGCTTTCCGAGGCACGGAGGAGTCTCGCTATGACATAGATTGTTGCCCATCCACGGACCAACCGCGCCAAGCGCAGGTTAAACTTTGGTCGGTCGACCAGTGCGGCTGTTACTTAGCCATGAGCTCCTCCATGAAATACAAATACCTGAACATCTAAAAAGGATCGTTTGAACAACCATCACTCGATTCAATAGACAATATAACCGTTTTATTTCATTAATATAGGGTTGATCCCTTCGGCTTGTAGTTACGTACGTGAGAACAGGGAAACACTTGGGTCCCGTAGAGATATTTTAACAAGGGTCTAACTGACCCAAGACTCTCGAATGTACTTCTTAAACGATTCACTCACGGGCGGTTAATACGACCAACATGCACATTTTTTAATAGTAGTATAATTAAATTTAATGTTATATTTGGTGGTAACACTTGGTGATAATTATTTCATTACACTATTAATTAACCGATTTCACCACTTATCGAAAATTATTTGTTGAACATAATATGTGCCAGATGATTTTGTATGATTCCAAATTATAAATTTATCTGGTAGTTAAATCATGTTTAGAAGTGGCATCAGGTACTAAATTTGATTTGCTAACACTACGTATACAATATACAGTTGGTAAATCCCATAGTTGGATAAAGGCCTGTTCTCAAGCAGAGAACGTATAAACATTGATTACCGCACTTGCTCAAGGCGGATTGGCGATTTCAGGCTTTTTATTCCAGGTTTTATCACGATTTGTTCCTTCACCCCTGTTGTCTAAGGAAGGACATACATTATGACTTTACAACCTTCTTCTTGCCAGGTTTCTTGGATTTGATCTTCAGATATTGGATTTTAGAGAAGAATATTAGTGTTAAATGCTTATTTTTAAGATTTGCTGGGGGGTTAGACAGTGGCAAAAACGCTAATAGAATAGAAAACAAAATGTATAGGAATGACAGACGGCTAGTCGTAAACGAATGTCATTCCCATACATTTTGTTTTCTATTCTACTAGCGTTTCTACCACTTGTCTAACCCCCCTGATGTCTTGAAATCCTGTCTTGGATTCCTTAAAGGGAAATTTGTATTTATAAGATTTTTTGATAGGTTGAGAAAATAAAAATCTTCTTAGTGTTGTTTTCAGCAGCCGTGTGTCCCCGGACATTGGGTAAGAGTCACGGTAATACGGCCACCTGCAATGGGCACGCCAGTATAACGGACACTTTACGACTTGGGGATGCCAGCTAAAGTGGTAGACTATTACTTGTAATTCTATTTTTGTCGGTCAATTTTATTTTTGGATTGGTTACATTTTCGTGGTTCAATTTTGGAACGACAATGGAATATATATTTTTTGTATTCTATTAAATTGTCTTACGATAAATACGAGTATGTTGTGTCGTATAGATTTTTTCTTTTACACATAGTTTTATTCAGGCAAAGAAATGAATAGAAATGATTACCTACCTAGCTTTTTAAAGCCATTTGTCGTATTTAATAAACAGCGGTACTGTATTTAAAGAGATGCGTGTTTCAAATAACGTATGTTTAAATAAATTCTACTAAAATTATAAATGTGAAAGCTTGCGTGGATGTATATAATGTATGTAAGTTTGTTAATCTTTAATGCAAAAAGTACTGATTGGATTTGAATGAAATTTGGTTCAAACATTGTTTATAACCTGGATTAAAATTTAGGATACTTTTTATTACGGTGCGCGAAGTAGCTCTCTCAGGATGCTCGCGAAACCGTGGGAAACAGCTTAGTGCAAAATAAAAACACAAAAATAAACAAAACAATGCTGAGACGTAATCGTGTTGAAAACATTAAACACGACAATATGTTTAACTGTGTCATTCTTTTTAACCCTTCTCAGTAGCATTGTATAACATAATTAACCCTGTCGTGGTTTCAACCCACAACAGAGGGCCGAATGATAAATTGGACAATCCCCCCACCCCTATAAAAAGTCCGGGGCAAAAAATACAGTTTCGGGAACAGTGTTGTAAATACACTTAGGATCAAAGAATTTGGGTCAGTTTAAAAACTCCTCGTGTAATTAAAATTTCTCATCATGACTAATCTATACATATAAAATACTTTGTCCTGAATGACTGACGGATAAACGCACAGCCTAAACTGCTGATCGTAGAGACCTGAAACTTGGAGGGTGTGTTCTTTGTATGACGTATATAGGCATCCGATAAGAAACGATAAGGAAGTTCTACCCCAAAGTGGGTGAAAAAGGGGGTCAAAGTTTGTATGAAACTCTGTCAATTTTAATTTGAATTTGTAAAGACTACGTGGGCGAAGCCGCTGTCGGAAAGCTAGTAATATATAAAGAAAGTAACTGTTTGTTTGCTACGGTTTTACAGTTTTAACGGACATTTACGAGTTTTTTCAAAGCCTCTGTTATTGCTGATTATTCACAAAGAGCTCTACTACTAATAAAATACGATATTTAAGAACTTTAACCGGTCGTAAAATTTTCTAGCGAGTTTCAGTATTACAAAGATTTCGTGACTGACTCAATTCCATTGCTCTCGAGTGTAATTTAGATTCTTTGTCTTTTGCGTTGTATTAATAGAGTTTTTTGTCGCAAAAGTAAGCCTATGAATGTCGTCAAGTGACACCTACTATTGTGAGGATACTAGGCCAGTGGGCGGGAATTTCATGTTCTTATAAGTGTAGGTGGAACTTGTCTTAAGATTAATAGAAATGCGTGTTTGGAAACCTAGTCTTCGGATGGCGTTCAATTTAGTCTCTTTTCAAATATATGAGAAAAAGTAGTAGAATGAAAAAAGTGGTCGGTTTTTTTCGGTAGAATGCAGATCATACACTTCCTAATCGTAAAAACTAATGGATGTATTCTAAAGTCATTTATGACATCACAAAAAGTCTTCCATGCCCTCCCGACCCTAGCTCGACGAGCCAGCCCGCGAGCTGAGATAATAGCTTCAAAATTCACGATTATAATAGTCATATATATGCACTATAGTATATATGCACTATATACACAATAGTCATATATATTCACGATTATAATAGTTATATATCCAGCCTGTCCCTTTGCTGTTCTCCCCCAGCGACGCCCTAAGCCGAGGCCCGTACTCCACTAGGGGGTGCCCTTAGCGTGTAGTCGCTTAGTTTTGTAAGTTAAGCCCTGGCTGGAGGCCTTAAATTTATTTAAGACACTTCACATGCAAGCCCGGTTAAGTCGACAACCTGTTGACCTGCGAGAAGATGCCATACAAAAAAAAAGTCTATTACAGGGGAAAATACTGAAAATGATTCAAGAACTTTTAACTAATTAAACGGATCCAAATCTACACTCAAGTCAAGATATGCTTCAATCTTGTTCTGTAATATGGATTTTGATGGCAGACGCTTAAAGTGATGATGTACAATCTTCTTCATATCGTGCGGGTTGCAAGTTTACTCACCTCTAAAGCTCTAGTGTCAGAGTTTGCTCAAATCCGCCTGATAGCCTCTGACCATTGATATATAATGTTACTAACGTAACTAGATCTGCAATCATCAAGCAAAATGCGTGCCATAAAAGTTTGAGCCCCCAGCCACAATTAATGTCATCTGTCAGCTTGACAACTGAATGTCTGGAAAAACTGACTAACGAATAGAAGTCACGTACATAATGTTTCGGTTAGTGTGAAAGAGATAAATAGAATGTTGCATCGAAATGGTTACTAGTTTCAAAGCTTCGTCTACATACAAAAAAATTGGTAACGTTTTTTTTGACGCGTAATGTTCGGGATTGCATCTCTATTGTATACTAGCTGTTTCCCGCGGCTTCACCCGCGGCTGCACCCTCGTCAAGTAAAAAACCTAAAACCTTTTCCAGGGTTCCCTCTATGTACGTTAAATTTCAGCCAAATTGATCCAGCCGTTCACGCGTGATGCGATGACCAAGAAGACATTCATCATTTTTATATTATAGACAGATACCTCACATGAAGTTGAGTGAAGAAATGAAAGAATGAAGTCAAGGTAACAGCCGGCTGGATGCTCATTCAGGCACTGGGGGGCATTTCCTGACTCCAGGCTGTTTAGTTTATTTTTTAAACAAGATTTCAGCCCGATCCAGAAACCAAACCCGAATCCCTCGTTCACAATAGGCGCGTTTTCTCCCACTAGACCAACGCGGCAGTCAAAATATCGCACCTACGTTTAGTTATTTCATAAGGTATTCGAATTTATTTTCCAAATAATTGTTATAGCAGTCTACGTTCTAATTTTATGGCAACAATTATATTTTTAAAATTGTTCAAACATTTTTAAATCAAAATTAATGCTTTCCAGCCAACAATTACACTGGAATAAGTTTTTTGTGACTTTAATAGGTGTAATAAATTCGTCGCGTGTTCAGCTAGGACCTAGGCATAGAATGTTCGTGACTAAAACTGAGCTGGATTTTGAAACTTGCCTGCGGCTGTTGCGATTTGAAATATTAACTGTTTTTCTTGCTGAATTGTGACGTGATTCAGAATTTTAATTGTCAGATTATAAAAAAATATATTGTGACTGGTAGACCCGTGTTCTATAGGAACTAATTCACGCACACAGATAAAAACTATTTATATCCTTGTCCAGGTTTCAGTCTATCTTCACGCCAAGTTTCATCTCAATCGGTTCAGCCGTTTTCTCTTGAAAGCGTAACAGACAGATTGAATTAGGTACTTTCACATTGTTGTTATTGGTAAGGGTTTTTCAACGCAATCACGATTTAATTCATCTTAAACATCATCTGCCTAGCCTTTTCCCAACTATGTTGGGGTCGGCTTTCAGTCTAAACCGGATGTAGCTGAGTATCAGTCTAACCTCCTCAACCCAGTTACCAGGTAACATATGGGGTATCGCCCCTAGTAAGACTGGTTGTCAGACTTTCTGGGTTCTGACTACCCGTAACGACTGTCAAAGATCTACAAATGACAGCCGGGACCAACAGCTTAACGTGCTTTCCGAGGCGTGGAGGAGTCTCGCTATGACATAGATAGTCATCCATCCGCGGACCGACCGCGCTAAGCGCAGCTTAACCTTTGATCGGTCGACCCGTGCGGCTGTTACTTAGCCACGTGCTTTTTAAATGAGGAGTTTCGCTATGACATAGATGGTCATCCATCCACGGAACGACCGCGCTAAGCGCAGCTTAACCTTTGATCGGTTGACCCATGCGGCTGTTACTTAGCCACGAGCTTTTTCCATGAGGAGTTTCGCTATGACACAGACCATCCACGGAACAACCGCGCCGATCGCAGCTTAACCTTAAATTGTTCGATCCGCAATGAAACCGCACGGTTTAATCTTAAAAATTGCGGAAAAATCCTTTCTCGAAGCTTAGTTAAGTAAAACTAAATATAACAACAGCTAAATTTATCGTTATTGCTCTTTAAAAACTGAGTATTACTCTCATCAAGCTAAAGAGCTAAGCGAACGTTTTGCTGTACATTTCTCTTCGAAATGCACGAAGCTAGTACTGGTTATAAATTAATTTCTCATGTTATAACTGAGTCTAGTGAGATTAATATTGTATCAGGGAAACCTTTTATATTGCTGTGCTGCGTTTGAAACGCTCACCACAGGAGAGTAGAGTAACTCTCCTTTGGCCCAAGTTCACCGACAAGATAACGGTCTGATTTACTTGAATCAGCTGTTTACCATAAATTCAAACTTCTACCATACGATGGATAACCTATCATTTGGGTGTTTTATTCCTAAAACGACCGATTACCAAACCGGGGTTGGAAAAGAAGTGGATAACACGAAAATTCCCGCTTCGTGGTTAAACAACGTTTTTATGTAACGGACCGATTAGGTAACCAGTTTATTTTGTCATCATTTTAACTTTTACAGTTAGCATAAAAAAATTGCTAACACGTGATCGTAAACAGAAATAAAATTGAAACAACTCAAACTGATATATTTTTTATAAAACGAGCTTCTTTTATGTAATTTGGTCTTTAAATCGATTTAAATTAAATAAATATAATAAGATGGCTATTTTTTTTATCAAGTAACTATCGTAGTAAACGAGGCACGACTCGTGCATGGGTAATCATTCTCACTTAGCCCCACTCCAACTCCCATCAGGGATTCAAACGAAACAAGAAAAAAATTAAATGTACTTTATTTCACACATTATTTTAAAAGTGTAATGCTGAGAGAAAGCTCATAGAACGTACTTAGTTTCCTAGTGGAGTACTTTGTTCTATATAAAATGAAATGAACCGACTTCAGTAGTACCAGCGTTAAAAGTCGGGTTCCGTAACAGAACTGCGCCTCGCGTACTATGAAATTATACTGAGCAATTTTTTGCTTCAATGTTGTCGTGTAATGAAATCTATATTTATAGACATAAGGATCATTATGGTAACTTTATCGCTATACTTATAGAATTGGTTTTCGCAACAATAAAACCTTTGTCATAAACAATGAAGGGCAAAACCACAACAGAGCTAAAGCTTTGGGTTAAAACCCGCCTCTTCAATATCCAAAGACTTTGGTTCGCACAAAGAGGTCGACAAAACTATTGAAATGCAAGTCTGTTTGACGCATAATTTATTTCTGAAAAACGGTGAAAGGAGAAGGAGGAATGTGACTTAGGTTCGACTAAGGTTGAATGCTTGCCGCGGTCGGTCTAGGATGTGGTGATCATCAATTTTACACCAAGCCCCTGGGGTTGTCTAAAATCATTCTAATCGTGGATTCCATCAGTCATTTGTAGATATTTAAAAGTCGTCACTGGTAGACACAACCTAAAAAGTCAGACGACAACCCAGTTATTGGGTTATGAAGATCAGACAGGCAGCTCCGTCTAAAATACTGAAATTTAAGTGCATCCAGATAAACTGGAAGCTGATCACTATGTTGAGAAAAGGCTAGACAGATGATAAAATTCAGTGCGAAACGCGAATGAATATTTGATTGTAGACTCTCATATTTATTCAAAGATAAGATTTTTCTCTTTCTTTATCGCAATAAAGGTAAAAAGATTGGTCATGTCTGTCACCTGTACTTGATTTTTTAAATTATTTTTTTTCATGTAATTTGGGGTTAGTGTCGCTTAATAAGGGAATGGATTACACAAGTTTTGACTAAGTTAGAAGTGCCAAAAATAGCCTTATAAAGTGAGCAAGGGACGCTTTAATATAACACCAGGCTTGTTGCTGAATACGTAACGAAGATTTTAATTACTTCCGAGATTGCGCTGTGCAGCTTATGCTAAATTTACAGGTAAAATAATTTGTATGTAAGGTGTCTAGGAACCTTTTCTATTTAATATATTTAGCCAAGAAAGAAAAAAAAGACACATTTATTTCTGGACACCTACATTCTAATAACTTCTAACCTATTAATTTTCGGTAGCTTAAAATTGTACGAATGATATACTACCGTAAATGAACACGTAACATTGTAAACAGTTGCTACATTTCACAATTTTTCATCAGCTTATAATCTTACGAGTTAGATTATGAACCAACGGTATTCGTATTCTAACGATGACATAGATGTATAAACAAAAATAATTTAAGGTTCTCATTACATTTTAAAATGTTTCAGAAAATTAATTAGAATACAAAAATTGCGCTTCCTACAAGATAACGTAACCAATTATCATATAAGCTTTAATGGTTACCATGGCAATCATTAGAACAGCGTCTAACTGGTCTGCTGTGAATATTATCTAACATTGTCTTTTAGGCTGTGATTATAGTACATAAGCGGGCGCGAGATCGGGTGTAGAGTATCAGAGCGTTCACGGAAACTTTGGTATAATTTAGCTAATTTGTTCCAGTATAAAGCTGGCTTCCCATGGTGCGTAATTCTGCGGACTATATTGCACCGCCTATGACCATGGACAGTCACGCAGACCACACACAGACTGCCTTCCAATTTCTAATTTTAGCACGCACTCACACCACCACCTTTGAAGTTACCGACTTGCCGTATGTTTGCGCTGCTATGGACGATACTCTTCCCATGGTACGTCAGTGTCGGCTAGCACGTCCGTCTGCAGTTTCATGCACCGTGGGAAGCTAGCTTTACTACAACTACAGAGCTATAATAAAATTGTTTAAGTACCTACATATAGGTTACAATAATATTATGGGAATTCGGTCTAGAACTTACCCAAGTTTAATTTGATCTGCTTCAAGTAGCTAAATACCAGTGTTTTACATGAATGTGTGACTGCCTATCTGACTTCCACAACTCAGTTACCGCACTGCGGTGCCTTGCGTCGATTGCTTGCTCGCTCCGCTTAACGCTCCGCTTTCTACGTCACTTGGCACCAACACTAACAACTATTTGCTGACAACGTAATGAGCACTGCGGTCAGTTAAACCCAACTGGGAACGCGACGATATTGTCAACACACGACTTTGCCATCCACTGCTTTTTAAGTTCAATAAATTATTTTAAAAATGGAATAATTCACGCAATGGATGTTGTTTAGTACGAAATGTTGCGGTGGGAATTGAAACTGGTAGTGCATGTAGTACAGGGTCGTTATAATTTCAAAAGTAAGGGCAGGAATAGTCGCGGTATCATGCTAGTTATAAGGGTAGTGTAAACGTTAACCCCTAACCTAATGTCAGCAGTTTGTTAAATTCGAGTTCTTTTTTTGAAAGTACTTTTTCTGTTTGACAGTTTGAGTAATTTTGTTTTGCAGAGATAAAAATAAAAATAAACGAATGCTGATTTTTTTGCTTCAGCCTTTTTTAATGAGTTCGTGAACTTTTAAGTGACTTGTCACGACCACTCATACAGTGCTCTGTATTTTTTGGCATGTCAAGTGGTTAATGTCTATATTATGAAACGAACCCTATTTAGGGTAGCCATGATTTGAGAATAATTAGGACTATTAGCTTGTTTTGACTTATTATCGTATTAGCTATTTCGAGAAATAAAACTGTGGTCCTAAAAAGTTCAATGATTTATGTACCTACTGATGTTAAAAGCAAGAAGGAGTTTCAAGTTCAAAATACGCCTTCAATTTACAAAGACTTAGTACAAAAGTATCCACACTTTTAGCTACAGGGCTGGCATATAAAAATACTTCTACATCAAAATGGTTCGTTCACTTTTTTGAATAGTAAATAGTTTCCGATACTATCGAACAAAGAGCAAAAAACTAAAACGATCGCTCTTGGGAGAAAATTACGTAACATTTCCAGCGGTTATCGCCATTAGTTAGCAATAGAAAAAAATATATGTTCCTGAATATTTTTTATGAATAATTTTAACGATCTTAAACTTCGCTACACCCAATAAATTCACTTCCTTGTAAAATTACTAAAATATATTTATTTTTACTTTCAACTTTGTACTGACAAAAATTGGATAGGGCCGTGGATTTTTTGACAGGCGAAAACCGCTCTTATTTTTCATAAATTTAAGACTTGTTTTTGTTTGTCCGAAATAAAGGTGTCTTGTCAGCCAGTCCCCCATATTTTTTGTTTTTTAAATGATGATGTAAAGCTATGAATTTATGCCAGTCTCTAGACGTCAGAACAATTTTCTTTTTCAAGTGTTCGTTGCGAGAGTTTCAAGGATTTGGGTTCCGTGGCTCGGAAACGGGGATAAGTGCGTTATCTTTTATTTATGCAGGTGGTTTCTAAGTGCGCTGAGAAATGTTCGTGTACTTTTAATACTGTTAGAATGGTGTAATTTTGTAATTATTGTAAAATGGCAGCTTAAATAATACAAATATTATACGTCTCTGACACGCAGATAACTTGAATAACGTGTGTGTATTTTTTTATTATTGCATTTTTTTTATAAAAGACAAGCTTTCCGCCCCGGTTTCGCCCGCGTGGGATTGTTTTTTATACCTTGGGTTACATCTTTCAAGTTTTAGTAGAGATCATTAATTATTTCTGGAAATAAATATAGCCTTGACACTTCGTAAAGATGTAGCTTTCAAACGGTGGAAGAATTTTTAAAATCGGTCTAGTAGTTTTCAGTTAAAACCCTACAAATAGACAAATCTTTTCTCTTTATAATATTAGTGTAGATTTGGTTGATGGCGTAATTTTTACAATTGATGATGATTTTTGACTTTCAAATCATTTCTGTGGTATTTAAAATACTTACATAATCATAATTAAAAATGTGATTATTCCGAAGTCACGGTGACTCATTAAAATGTAAAAAGAATAAAAATAAAAGAAAGAATATCAATCAGGAACTGTTGTTGTGTAAGTTTTAATGATTTTTGTTCAGAAAAATTTTGAAAGAATTTATTTCAAACTTTACCGAACTTTCGAAATATTGGTGAAGAATGGTCACGTTGGGTAAAAGTTATAATTTACGGATCGAATTAGTGCTAAATTATTGTTTGGAGACTTTAATATTTTGGCTTAACATTTTTTTCTGGGATCCGATATAAGAAATATTACTCTTTCAGCAGGTTAAAACTATTTTTTATGCCTAGGCATTTTCACTATAAGTGCAGTCCAAAAAAAATATTAATATTTTACACTAATCAAACCGCCATACAGGACTATAGATTCTTCTTTTTTTTGTTTCCAAAAAACATGTTCCAACATGCTCATAATTTTGGCAAGGAATTAAATTCTATAAGTAGGTATTTTTTTAAATTATTGGTTCTGTGGTAAGAATCAAACCTTCGATAGAGCGTAAACATGGCATCAATAATACTATTTTTTTAATTATTGGTTCTGTGGTAGGAATCAAACCTTCGATAGAGCGTAAACATGGCATCAATAATACGCTATTCCTAATTTCTCATCGGGTAGGCTCTGAAAAGTTCTTTAGACAACAAACAAAAAGAGAGACATCGACGTCAAACTCCTAACACTCCTCTTTTTGGTTAAAAAGCACCCCATGCATATTGTTTTTATCCATATTTACCTCACGCATAAAAAGGCGACTATTCTCACTAATTCTTTGTCTAAACCATCTCTCATTAAAACATAGAATTTACTAACACAGCTAGCGACGTCATTTTGAATATACGCATACATTTTTGCCCTTTCATGCGTCGCCTGTAAATGTCTCTCTGAGGGCCGTTGAAATGGCAGTCTCACTAATTGGTCCTATTCATTACTCGTGAGACGATGCCTTTGGTACTGTGACATCCGAAGCTGTGACGGTGAAGCGGGAAGCGCTGGATTTTTTCACCCGATAGCAGAAGGGGTTATAAATATCTTTATAATAAATATCTTTGGACAATTTCACACAGCGCCATCTAGCCCCAAAGTAAGCAATGCAAGCATGCTTGTGTTATGGGTGCTAGCTTAACGGATATACTACTTATATATTTTTATAAATACATACATATTATACATAGTAACACCCAGACCCGTTACAGAAATTAAAATTCATCATTTCAATTTCTGCCCGGCCGGGAATCGAACACGGGACCTTTTGCGTGGCATGTTGACCACTAAACCACTCAGGTCGTCAATTATTTATTTTTAATGTATAATCGGTGGATCCCTCCGTCGCCCCGCATTAATGTAATGCAAACTTTTTACTGAGATTCGGTGGTATGCACCTTAACGTTGTTATTTTCGTCGAATTTACGTGCTTTTATTTTCTATTTTTAGTTGAAATTGGAAATTATCCTTACTAATATTATAAATGCGAAAGTAACTCTGTCTGTCTGTCTGTTACGCTTTCACGCCAAAACTACTGGACCGATATAAATGAAATTTGGTACAGAGATAAAATAGACCCTGAGGAACAACATAGGCTACTTTTTACCCGGGTGCGCTAAGTAGTTCCCTCGGGATGCGGGTGAAACCGCGGGAAACAGCTAGTTTGTTATATTTCCAATTATACTATTAAACAAATTGCAATCACTTCCAAAGATTCAGTTTGCAATTTTAGACGATAAAGTGTTTGAATGTTTCATCAGTTTTTTCCCATTCCCATATTTTTTACCCCTGATGTCTGTCTGTCTGTGTGTGTATCTGTCTGGTGCATCGTAGTTCTCAAACAGATTGACCGATTTCGATGCGGATTTTTTTTCGATGTTTTTTTTTATTTGAGAGCCAATTTCCTTGCTGTGTAGTAGTTCTTATGTAGCGAGATAGATGTCGCACATTACTCCCCTCCTGAGATCGGAGATCAATAGTTGATTGGTGAGTCAGCGGTCACATGCTGCCGTAGACTTGGATGTTTTTGTTTCTATCCCTTGGATATGTCTAGTTACTTAATTTATTTTCCTAAATGACAGAATTCTAAATTTTTTTATGAAATCAATGTATCACAAAATAATTTCAAATGATACAAATGTCTAACTACAATTTATCATAAACACTGACCAATTGAAATTTATACTCTATCTCGTTAATTTATGTTAATCAAAATTAGTAGCTACAACGCAACTGTAATAATTACCATGAAATAATCAGGAATTGGCCTTGTTAATTTTATTTAACGTGATATTGTGGTATTGTAAGCTGATTATGGGATTAAAGCTGGCTTGCACAACTACTAGCGTACTTAATAACATGTATATACAAAAATCTAGCACTCATCACCTGCCTAGCCTTTTCCCAACTATTGAAGGTTCGACCCCTTTAGTGTGAGATAAACTGGTTTTATTTGTTATAATTTTTATGTAGTTACTTTAACTAGACGTCTAGTAATTGTCTGTAGTATTTTCACATAAAAATATATTTAAATTCATTTGGCGATCAATGCTCATGCCTTCTCTATATGAGAAGAGGCCTATGCCCAGCAGTGGGACAATATATAGGCTGATGATTGATTGATTGATTAGAAAGAATATCTGTAAATAAGCCAAATAAAGGGAAAGTTAAATACAAAATTTTGTTTTTATGTTTTAATATATTAACTATTTAAGATGTTAGACATTTCATAGCATGTTTTTTTTTGTTTTAAAGCAGAAAAATACTAGTTAATAAACAAAAATCCTTTTACGCTGTTTACAGCGGTCTGCTGAAAGCGCTGTATTGTGTAACAAACTCAGTCTGCCACAGACGTGTGAATAAAAGTTTTTATGAAGTCACTCCGTTCCTCAAATGATGACGAATCATCAGTTATTACGAAGGTCTGCTGTAAAGCGCTGCGAGTTAGCGGATCTTCAAAGTAGGCACATTTCAAAGCCTTCTATTGTTCAATATCTACATGAATATGACGTCGTATTTTTTAAAGTAAACCTTTTGAATTACCGTTGCTTACATTTCAGATGTATTTGAGCGTCAGATGGAATTTTGAAATTCGAATCAAGCAATTTTATCGAGATAAGGACTAGTGGATGTGATTCTACCACTTCCTGAAGCGTTTTCACTTACCTTTCACTAAAGGCTTTGAGCAAAAAGAATAACCAAGGATTGAACTGGATTGAACGAATTTTACTTTTCAAACAGAGGAGCTTACTTTTGTAAATTAGTTAGTAAACTATTAAAAGTACACCCCTAAACAGGAGACAAAATGTACCTTTAAAAAAGATAATAAATAATATAATATAAATAATATAATATAAATATCTTTGGACAATTTCACATAGCGCCATCTAGCCCCAAAGTAAGCAATGCAAGCATGCTTGTGTTATGGGTGCTAGCTTAACGGATATACTACTTATATACTTTTTAAATACATACATATTATACATAATAACACCCAGACCCAACACAGAAATTAAAATTCATCATTTCAATTTCTGCCTGGCCGGGAATCGAACCCGGGACCTCTTGCGTGGTATTCCGGCATGTTGACCACTGAACCACTCAGGTCGTCAAAATAATAATATTTTAGTATCTAAAGCTGGCTTCACACTGTGCGTGATTCTACAAATTATGTCGCACGGCTGACGACTACGGGCATGTCTTCGCTGCTACGGATACTCTTCTCATAGTGCATAGGTGCGGGCTGGTGCATCCGTCTGCAAAATCATGGAAAGCCAGCTTAATATAGTCTATTCAGAAAAGAAAAAACTCATTATAAGCATAGATATAACCACATATATTTAATGACACCGCAGAATAGCCATTAAAAATAGATTCTAAACAGGGAAACAAAATCGACCCCAAACAGGGACAACAAAATTTGGAATGACATTTATTTTTAGAGTTGACAATGAACATGAAAGTGGTTTAAAAAGTACCCGGGCGTTCCGGGAGGGGTCGTCAACTTAAGGGTCAAGGTTCAAAGTTATTTTTATTCGTTGCGTTAGTACCGTCTTGGACACGATTTTAGGACTGTCACTTAAGTGTGGTACAAGTTCAGACCATTTAAAAAACAAAAGGGATTCTCTTACTCCTTCAAAAATTATAAAATAAGCTGGGGGATTAGACAAGTGGCAAAAACGCTAGTAGAATATAAAACAAAATGTATGGGAATGACAGATAGCTAGTCGTAAACGAATGTCATTCCCATACATTTTGTTTTCTATTCTACTAGCGTTTTTGCCACTTGTCTAACCCCCCTGGTCATTTATGACTAAAGTTTGTAGGCTTATCATTTACAACTATTTTATATTTAACTAGATGACCCGTTGAACTTCATATCACCTACATCTATCTTAACTTTTCTCACTGTTTAAACCTTCCCTGAACTACTACAAACATTTCAAACCAAAATTAGCTACATCGGTACAGCAGTTCTCGAGTTTTAGCTGGACTAACCAACATCAATTCATTTTTATGTATAAGATTTATTAGATACTAGTTGATTTTCACAGTTTTATCCTCGTTCTGTAGGATAAAAACTATCCAATTTGTTTTTATTCAAGTTTCAAGTTATATCGATACCATATTTCATCTAAACAGATTTAGCCGTTGTAGAATGGAACAACAAATGGCAGACAAACAAACTTTTATATTAGCATTTGTATTAAGAGCACTGTGAGTTTCATAATGTATTTATGACTCATGTAGGTCACGTCAAGGCTCATCAAATGATTTAAATATCGATCTAAAAACAAAACCATAAAATTCAATTTCTAAGGGAATCTCTTCTATCTTCTTAAATTGTATATGTTAAAAGATAGAAAAAAAAACAAATATTTTTATAAATCTATTCCTAATAATAAATAGCTTATACTTACTAAATAAAAAACGATAGACGCTCAATGTCATGCCTAGTACCACACACACCAATGCCCCAAAAGGCTAGTCGTGCAAGATCTGTGACGATCTCCGTTATGGCTCTATAAAATACCTCATGCCATCCCCATTTTAATGTGGATCGTCCACTCCTGGGAACTGTATTGTTTTTAATCCTCCAAGATGGTTGGATGGTAGAAAAAAATCGTTTTGGGCACACCAAAAAGAAATACTTTGGCTTGAGTTTATTTTTTATTTTAGACATAATATCAGACTTTCCCGAAGGGTTTTTTTTTTTTTTTTTTTTTTTTTTTTTGGTTTATGACTGCTTTTCCCTGGTCATGGGTGGACCTGGCCCTTATTAATCTGTGTTTTCATTCATTCTTTTCCTTTCATACTTCTCACACTTACTTTCTGTAAACGGTTTTGTCGTATTCTTATTTTTATAGTCGAGTACGGGTGGGAGTTCCCGCTTTCTTTATTCCGCTATGACTTCTGTTTTTGTTTAAATTATATTGTATTGCTTTATTGTATACTACTTGTTGGTTGTTTAGGGGTTTTATTATCTTACTTCGTTATATATTTTATCTTAGGTTTTTTGCTAAACTGTTTTTCCTTTTATTTGTTTGTCTACAAATCTTATTAATGCTGCTAAAATAATCTACTTTTGTGGTCTGTTGAGGTTGTTATTTATATTATTTTACGTCACTATACATTTTGAACTTAGATTTCTATACTGTCATCATATTTTGTTTATTTATTCGTTTGTTTACAAACTTTATTGATACTGCTTTATTATTCTAGTTTTCTATTTTATCTGAGGTTTCCATTTATACATTATTTTACGTCACTTTACACTTTAACTTAGATTTTTATATACTTTCCTATTATATCATTTATCTATTTGTCTACAAATCTTATTATTACTGTTTAAATATTCTAGTTTTTTAATTTTATTTAAAGTTTTTATTTATACACTATTTTACATCGCTTTACACTTAACTTATTTTTATATACTTTCCTATTATTTCATTTATCTATTTTTCTACCAATCTTAATATTGTTTAGATATTCTAGTTTTAATTTTATTTGAGGTTTTTATTTATACATTATTTTTGCACGTCAATTTATTATTTGTTTACTTAATATTTTTATTTTGTTGATGCCTTTATTGGTGTTATTGCAGCGATATAAGTCTGTTAAGGATTGTTTTTGTATAATTATATGTTTTAATCTTATACTTGCCTATTACTATCTTGCATATTTGTTATGTTTAAAATTTTTGAATGTATTTTATTTTATTCCCCTCCTATTGGACACACTTTCCATTTTTACATATGTAATATTTACTGTTTCCCGAAGGGTTAGGCCGTGGTCAATAATGTTGAAGTCCCGTGATTACTTGTTATAGAAATTAGGAAGGCGACCCCAACAAAGTTGGGAAAGGGCTAGGCAGATGATGACTTCAAGACCTGGGAAGCAAACTTTATTACATCAGTGAAGTATGACCCTAGAGCAGGGGTCGGCAACCTTTTGAGTCTAAAGAGTCATAAATTACAATTAACAATATTCCAAAACTTTAAAAGAGCCACAAAAAAATATTTTCCCAACAATTTTCAATTTGTTGTATTGTTTTTTAAATCGGTTTTATTATTGCAAATATTTTTTTTTTTGTTGCATGATAATGTTTGGAGTAAAGAACTCAAAGTTGTAGCCGAAACAAAAGAAATAAAAATAGGATAAGTTGAGACGCGAGCGAAGCGAGCGCGAATTTTTTTTTGATCAAAATTAAAAATAAACAATATTTTTTTTTAGTTTTGTTTGTTGCATGATAATGTTTGTAGTAAAGAACTGTAAATTGTAGCAAAATCCAAATGTGCAAAAAGTAATGTGAATGGTGGAAGGCGCGAGCGAAGTGAGCGCGATTTTTTTTTTAGGATAATAATAATTGGAATGAGAAGATAGGATGATCATATTTCATTAAAAGTGGCTCAAAGGGCTTCTGCGTGTCGGCTTCGGCCCCACGTTTGCCTCCCATTGGTCCTGGACTCTGTAATCTCGTGCATGGTAAAGGATGATAATAAATAGGATTAATATTTTCAAGGATCCGTACACGACCCTTATAGTTTCGCCATGTCCGTCTGTCTGTCTGTCCGCGGCATAGCTCAGAGGTTATTAGTACTAGAAAGCTGAGATTTTGTATTGATGTGCATATTGATAACGCTGACAAAGAGTTTAAATAAAATTTTAAAAATTATAAAAATAATAGATGGCCCCGTACATGCACAGTTTGAATAAATATTTTTCATATTCGCGTATTCTTTATATGGGATGTCGTTAGATAAGTCTTTCAAAAATATTATAGGTGTGTCAACCAGTTTTCGGTAAAGAGATCCATTTGCGAAATATCTAGCTTTAGACTGCAAGCTAAGCGCCGGAGGTTATTGGTCATCAAATTCTGTTCGTGGCTCGCGGTCTACTTTAAAAAGCAAATGTTTCGGCATATTTTTATTGAAAAAGCTATCTATTTTATGCGTTTGTTTGTAAATTTTTCTTCCTTGTGTTTTTTTTCCAAAACTTTTCTACGATATGCGTTTGTTTTTAATTTAAATGTCAATTAAATTATAATCAAAAACATTTAAGGTTAGCTTTACAATAAAACGCGCCCAGAAAAGACTGAGCCTTGCCGCCCTTCGCAGCCCTATGGTAAATACGCCCATGTTGGTACTGACGATTATTTGCTAAAAATTAAGTTTATGAGATTAATGAAATTATTACAAATGGCTGAGCGATAGAAATGGTGCCTAATCTTCGTTAATCGATTGAGAACAATTTTTAAATGTTTTTTTTAAATATAATATTTGCGTATGGAACTAAAGAGCCGCAGCTTCACATCCAAAGAGCCGCATGTGGCTCGCGAGCCGCAGGTTGCCGACCCCTGCCCTAGAGGTTGCAGTACTTATTCTTAAAACACGATAAGTACCATCTAGTGTCAAAGGAGAAATCGGTTGCGAAAAAAGAATGAAAATATTCGTCGTATTTAATATCATCTAACTTTCACCCTAACCTTAAAATTCCTTCGGTTTTTTAAGGTTAGGGTGAAAGTTAGATGAAGGCAAGGCAAGTAGCAGGCCCTGAATGGACCCGTATAGCCAAGGATCGAGAATTATGGAAGTCTTTGGAGGAGGCCTTTGTCGCAGGATAAGCTGTTACAGAAAAAAAAAAAAAAAAAAAAAAAAAAAAAAAAAAAAAAAAAATGGAACCGATTGCCGCTATGTAAAAATAATTAGTATGTAAATTGTCAAGTATAATAAGAAATAGTTTATAAGGTTACCCATTGTATAAGTAACAGCAATAAAGGCTTATTTTATTTTTTATTTATTTATTTTAACTTTCACCCTGGAATGTTCTGGAGCAGTGACAAAACACGTCAAAGATTATGCCCTGACCATCAATTCAAGAAGTTAAGTACGAGGGAATGTTCATACACTTAGTTTCGAAAGTACTTTTTTATAGACTTGGATAATTCAGTGAGTTTTCAAGAACTTTGTTGTCCTTTTTATGGCCGAAGTTCGGGTTTTTATTGATCGTTATCAAAATTTTTAGCTAGGGTAAGATAGAATCTAGAAATATGCACACGTAACTCGTGATTTAGCTATCGAAAACTACTAAAAATGCTAGCGAACAGCTGATAGTAGTTATTGCTGACAACTCGGCTTACATTTTAATTTATTTAAAAGGGTTACACTGAGGTGAAGGAGCTCGTGGTTAAATAACAGCCTCACGGGTCGACCGATGGAGGTTAAGCTGTGTTTGCCGAGGTCTGGATAGGTGACCATCTATGACGTAGCGTGACGTTTCAGAGCCTCGGAAAGTACGTAAAGTTGTTGGTCCTGCCAACACTTGTAGATCGTTGATAGACGAGTCGTTCTGACTAAAGACAGACAGACACTTGAGACTTTTACTGATTTAAACCTATCCATGTTCAGGCCCCCCACAAGGTGAGCTGATGACCTGGTGAAGGTCGCTGGAGTCCGCTGGATGCGGGCGGCGCAGGACCGGTCAGTGTGGCGTTCTCTGGGGGAGGCCTATGTCCAGCAGTGGACGTCTTTTGGCTGATGATGATGATGATGTTCTTTACTTTGCCCTTTGTATTCCGGGGATGGGGTAACTCTTTCAAATATCCCGCAGCTTCGGGCGATTGAGATAGTTTAGCTAAATGCAGCGAGCGCTTAAAAGGCACGCGACCGCGAAATAGCATACCGTCGATCCTAAATTCATCTTGTGTGCTCCAGCCCTTATGATTGACCTATTAAAATCTAATCCTATTTCACATTTAAATGCTATTGAGTTTAAGGTTTAATCTTCCAAGACTTTAATCCTTTTATCGCATAGAATAACCGATTTTGTAGACAAAAGGGAGATTTTAGAACTTCTGATTCTGATAGATTGTTTAAAATTTTAAGTTTTGTTTAGGTGCCTACCTTCTTACAATAATTTTGGAAAATACTTGCTATTTCCCGCGGTTTCACCCGCATTCTGAGGGACTTACTTAGCGCACCCGGATAAAATGTAAAAAGAAAAAACATTCAAATTGATTTAGCAGTTTTTGCGTAAAAAAGTAATATATCCTCACAAAAAATCGTGTCTATAATATTAGTAGAATTATATTTAAAAACTTTGCAAGTATTGTGACGTGGTGGCGTCACAATACTTGCAAAGTATTTAATGCATTTTGACGGACAGTTCTCATACACCGAGATTGGTCTCCTTGTACTCTACCCTCCATATTTGAACGAAATGGACCTACGTCAAAGGTTACCTTTCAACAGCCTTAACGGTGACAGTTCTGTTTTCTCTTGTCAACGAGTCTTAAACTAAGGGAGGATACAAACAGATAATGCAAGTACTTATCGATTTAAGGTTGCCACGAATTTTATCTATACTAATATTTGAAGCAGAAGAGTTTGTTTGAGCCAGCTGATCTTTGGAACTAGCAGTCGGATTTGAAAAAAAAAATGCAATTGATAGTCTAATTCTTGAGAATGGCTATACGCTACGCCTTGGGCCGATCAAAAAGAAAAAGGTTTGAGTAAACTTTGTGACTAGAGTTTGTTATGTTACTGAACCGGCAGTCCACACGATATGAAAAAGAATATTTCAAATAAGGTAAAATCGGCCAACGAGACGAATTTGTATTTATATATATAGCTCAGAATCATATCAGATAGAAATTTAGCAGCAATTTTAGACAAAAACTGATATTCGTGAAATTATTAATAACGCTTAGGAGAGCTGAAAGCTATTTTACCTCAAATTTTAATATTAGAGAGAAATCTGGAGTACTTTAAATGGTATTATGATATTGTTAAATAAATAAATTCAATTGAAACGTAAATATTGGGGTACCGCGATATTGGTGAAGTACAATCGTATACGAAAGTGATTTAAAAATGAGTATTTCGAAAAATAAAAATGATTTTTATTATTTGTGACCAGTTCATGATAATAGTCTTGCCCCTATACTATGGGACTTAAATATAAATGGTTGGGTAATCCTAATAATATTTTAGGGAAAACAGGATTTTATTATTCTAGAGGTTTGATTCTGCAGGCGGTCCTACCCATCGCGATACATACCTAAGTATATATCTATACAATACCCATTGTAAGGAGGTCTATTTTCTATAATTATAACCCACCAAACTATATTAAGTTGTTTGCAAAAAGAAAAATATTAAAATAAAAATTCCAGCCTTAATTACTTTAACTTAATTGCAAATATGTTGAGTCTTTATTATATTTGCACAAAACATTACGTTTTTGTTAATATAATAAAAATAATAGCAAATAATAGATAACACATTAAATATTATAAAAGAAAGAACAATTTTAATCATAATAAATTAAAATGCATAAGTCGACGCGAACTATTCATAAATCTCAAACCTTGTTATGAAGTCACAAAGAACTTATTTTCTTGTTCATTTTGCTTTAAAAAGCTTTAAAACTTTGAGAAATTTCAATAGTGAATGAACTTACAATGTATTGAATTGGTTTTTACCTTTTCACAGCCACTGGAGTTTGTAGTCGTCAACATTCAGAATGCTTACAAACACCGCGTGAGTGAGTGGTCTGAAATTGGCAATTTAGTATGGAACCTTTCATAAAACAACAAATTTTGGCTGCTTTATGCATAGAATATAAATAGAAAAATGATTTTTGTTTATGATTGGGTACTTAATAACGAAAGTTTGAAAAAAATACTTTATAAGCTCTCGTTAGACAGCTGAAATTATAGCTTTTTTTTCGATACGTCGCGTTTTGTGATGAGAATACCTTGGAGTCTGTTCTCTTTATTGGTCGATCCTATTTTTTTATTCTCACCTTAAATTATTCTTTTTTTAATTTATATATTTTTTTTATATAATAAAAAAATATTCGAAGATGCATGAAGGTTGTTCAAAATGATATAACCATTTGTTTTCTAGTAATTTCGTTAGACATATAGTTACGTACAAATAAAAGTCGACCTATTAAAAAGTTTAAACACACATTACACTAGACATAAAAAATACACAACATCAAAAAAAATATATAAAAAGCTACTTCAAAAGATTAAACACTTAAATATAGAAAAAATATTAAAAAAAAACCTGTTAGTGACTGTACCTAATAGAGCCTCGACTCACGTTAAAATTAATGTACAGGTCACACGCGGTCATGACACGGCGCACCTTCAATATATATTGACAATATAATCTTATCAACCTGTATACACTGAGATTATAGTTCATATCAAAACTAGCTTTTTCCCGCGACTTCACATCCTAACTATAATATTATAAATGCGAAAGTGATTTTGTTTGCTGCGCTTTTACAAAGGTTCACACGGCATTGTCCTGCACGTTTTATTGCAGTATACGTCTTAACGAATAAATAGTAGCACATGTATTGTACATAGACCCATTCATATGGCGTTTGTACTGCAAAATATCGTACACCGTTTATACGTTCAAACGAATACTCAACGGACTTGTCAAGCAAATCGAATGAAGTTTAACGTATTCGGTTTGCAGTGGCACATAATATAGCTCTGTCTCGTTCACACGGCACGATGTTCACAAGTTTTTTATCGAATAGCAACCGAACACGAGACTTCTTTTCATCGTTTCTAAGTTCATTGTATAACTTCTCAAATAGTTCAGTAAGATTCTTTATTTATATGATGTACCCAAAACCTTCTGGTCTGTCGGCGGACAAAACGGTGGCGCCTTCGATTAAACCAAAATAAAAGTACAACCAAGCGTGGATCCATCACTGACGTCCACTCACTGTGACAACTGTGTGAAGACTGCGGCTATTCGTATTTTACACCAATATAAATCTACCGTGTGAACACCCGGCTGAAAGTACGTTAAAAAACCGGCCAAGTGCGTGTCGGGCCACGCGCAGTAGGGTTCCGTAGTAGGAGTTAGTTAGTCAACTATAACTCTGTAACCGGTTAAGCATACTTAACCGTGATAGTTTTTCTTGTAAGTTCATTACATGTACTACGTCTGTGATTTTTTTCACATTTCTAGGTACAGCCATTCAAAAGTTAGAGGGGGGGTAACTCGTATCGAACTAAAATTTGCACTGAAAAGCTAGATACTTCGCAAATGGCTCGCTTAACCAAAAAATGATCTTCACACACCCATAATATTTTTGAAAGACCTATCTAACAATACCCCACAAGAAGGGGTACGCGAGAAAAAAAAATATTCATCCCCACTTTACGTGTTTAGGAGCTACCCTAAAAAAATATATTTTTCAAAATTTTATTTTACCATTTTTTTTGGCGTGATCAATATACATATCCATACCAAATTTCAGCTTCTAGTATCAAGAACCTCGGAGCTATGCAGCGGACAGACAGACAGACATGGCGAAACTATAAGAGTTCCTTGTCGGACTACGGAACCCTAAAAACGAATACAAAGAAAACGTTCAGGACAATGTCGTGTGAACCCAGCCTAAGGGCCAAGTTTACCGACTGGTGCTTTCGTAATCAGCTCGTTAGACAAAAAGATTTTTTAACCAGGAAGCGTGAATTTTCGTGTTACCCACTTCTTGTTCAACCCTGGTTTGGTAATCGACCATTTCAGGAATAAACATCGAAATACCCATCAAAAGTTTGAAGTTTGAATTTATGATAAACAGCTGTTTTAAGTTAATCGGACCGTTATCATGTCAAGACTCAACCAATTTGGATGAAATCTGCTACGGAGATAGATGGAAACGGTTATAGGCTTATGTTTATCCGGGTGCGTTCTGTAGTTCCTTGGGATACGTTTAAAACCCCGGGGAAAACCTATTAGTTTATAACCTGGATTAACATATAGATAGGATACTTTTAATCCGGGTGTAGAAAGAAGTATTTCCTTCATGATGCAGGTAAAACCGCGGTAAAAAGCTAATATTTTAATAAGTTCAATTTTCCTCACGATGTTTTCTTCCACCGTTTGTCAGTTAAAAAACCTTCCCTTACCAACAAGCCAAGTATATTTATATATATATATACTTGGCTTGGACGCAACATGTCCTTCAAGATGTATATATATATATATATTATAGTCTGTACCAATAAATTGATTTTACGAAAAATGTAAAAAAAGTCGTAGCCTATTTTGTTCTAATTCTGCCACAGAAATTAACAAAATAGCATAAGGATGGCGCATTTATGTAAATTTCATACTCTAAACATGATGTAGGCATCTGATGAGAAAGGTTTTTTGAAATTCTACCCCTAAGAGGGTGACAAAGGGGGACAAAGATTGTATGAAACTCTGTCATTTTTAATTTGAATTGATATAGCCCACGCGGGCGAAGTCGCTGGCGGAAAGCTAGTACACAATACAAATACAACCATACCAAAGCTAAATTTATGTTTAAAACGCATGAATAACAATTTGCAACATCCACAGATATAAATTTGAATAAATAACAGGTAAGTAAGAAGCTAGTATATTCCATTCAAAAATCACTTTTGATAGGTACTAATACTTTTTCTAAAATAATTCGTGCTAGGCCCACTTTGCTTTCGAAAATGTTGCGCGTTAGTTTTGAATTTAATATTCGCTTCAGATTATTTCAATAAACTTGTAAGTATGTTTGTATTTTAGTCATAAACAGATAAAGTGCGTTCTAGCTCATTAACGTGTTACTAAATATAAGGTTTTGTTGTTAAATTACGTATGTTTTCGCAATGAATACAAGTTTTCTTAGCCATTTAGGTTTAAGTACGTATTTTAGTTCGTCGTTCATGGATTAAGTGAATAAAGTGCTTTGTGCGAGGTGTTTTGATAGTCATATAGGTTTAATACTTTTTTATATGTTTTTATTACTATCTAAGGCAGAGTAAGCTAAAAAAATGTTTTAAGAGCTATGACTTTGAGGTAGTTCTAGAACAAATCTACTAAAACAGGAGATAAGGCTCGCTGAAGGACAGACGGACGGACACCAAAGGCGAAAAACAAACCTAAAATAATTCCATGAATGATGAACCGATCCTAAAACAGATTCTGGACTGTCACTTAGAAATTCCATAATCCACTAATGGCATAGGACTTAAAGATTAATGACGTAATTTGGATGTGCTATAGGAATCATAACCATCATCCGCCTAGCTTTTTCCCTAAACTATCTTGGGATCGCCTTCCAGTCTTACTAGATGCAGCTGAGTACTAGTGTTTTACATGGAACGACTGCCTATCTGACCACTAGTTACCGGGTAACACTCTTTGAGAAGACTGGTTGTTTTTTTGGCTTTTCATTACTTTTAAAGACTGTCAAAGATCTACAAATAACTGCCGGGATCAACGTCTGAACATGTTTTATGAGGCACGGAGAAGTCTCGGTACGACATAGATGTTCACCTATCCACATACCGATCGCGGCAAGCGAAGTTTAGGTTGAACGACCCGTGCGGCTGTTACTTAGCCACCAGCTCTTCTCACTTGAGGAGAAACAGGCGACTTCAAAGTGTAAAATAATGTATCAAATTAATTAGGTACTAAAACATTATAGGTAATTAGGTATCTAGGTAACACCCGTGTCCCGAAGATAAGTTGTACCCAAGACGATACCAAGATTATGAAGGTTTAGAACTTATATAACAATAATGGGATAGGTGGGCTCAAGTTGATAATATTTTCCAGAAATATTTTAGTTGAAGATTTAAGGACCAAGTTCACCGATAAATAGTCATATAATCGGCCCGTTAAACGAAAACGTTTTTTAACCGCGAAGCGGGAATTTTTCGTGTTTTCAACCCTGGTTTGGTAATCGCTCGTTTCAGGAATAAAAATACCCAAATGATAGGTTTTCCATCGTATGGTAGAAGTTTGAATTTATGCTAAACAGCTGTTTTCAGATTATCTATGTTCGTTAAAAATTGGAAGTTCATCGTGTATCGAAAAAAATACAAAAAAACCCACTGGTTTTGAGGTTTCTTATGTTGCTAGCATTAAAAGTTTGAGTACAATAACGTTTGAAATAGTGGTAAAAAGGCCTTTGTCAACAGAGACGATAAGAAGGTACAAATTTAGTAAAAAAAAAATACTTTAATTTAATCAATTTCAAAAGTCAGTTATATCGATAGATATAGTATAGAGATAGTCAGTAGTTAGATACCTACTATCTGATACTATCTACTATCTATACTATATATACAAATAAATAAATATTCTATTCTGTCTATTTTAAAGAATCATAAAAATCCCTCTTTCCATAAACTATAGATATTAAAATACCCATCACAATAAGCTCGTTATATTTAATTCTATTTCTATTACGCCTTGTAAAGCTGAAGCTAAAGGTTGCTCATTAAGGTATAGAAAAGGGACAATTAAAACAATTTTCATTTAATACTTTAATCCGAAGATCAAGCATTGTTCTTTGTTCTCTTTCAAAATATAGCAAAGATTCGTCGAGAGGATTACAACATTAATCCTTTTGTGAAAAAAATAATAATATTGCATTTTATATACTTAAACCGAAATAAACATTAAATATTTATTTTGTTTTTCGGTTTTACCGATGTGCGAATGAGAGTGGAATTATTTATTTGAGGATGCCATGTTTCATTAGTTATAATAAGTAAGTACAATTTTATTTATTGTTTAATCATTATTATTAATGAAAACTAATATAAAATGAACTATCATATTCAAATAATAGAAATAAATTAACCAACAAATAAAAAAAAATCGAAATCGGTCTATTTACTATTCACCATTGGGTAGAGGCCTCTTATTTTTATTTATTTATTTATTAACACCAGTTACATTTGTCATAACAGGCGAACCTAATTCGACTAATGTAGTCACTACTGACACAAAAAAATAATTGTCACCTTTTCAAATTCCGCCAATGTACAATTAAAAATATCCAGCTGCTGTGAGATGTTGTTCAATAGGTATATTGCTTTCACTATTGGCGCATATTTTAGTGTATTAATACGGGCCACTGGTACCTCAAATGTCTTACTCCTCGGCCCCCGCCGAAATCTGGTATTCGGAACAATCAATTTAAGGGAGCTCAATATCTCCGGATTATTTAATTCGCCACGAAGCAATCTGAATACATATCTGGCTAGAGCCAAGTTCCGCCTTACCTCCAGCTTATAATATCCAACCATCCCTATTACAAAGAGGGTTGGATACATAAGTAGGTAATAAGGGTACACACCATATTGCTTCTGATACAAGTATCGAGTGAACTTATTTTGCATCTTTTCCACCATGAGGCTATACTTAGCTTCATGAGGATTCCAAATAATAGCACTGGTTTCGAACCTACTCCTCACTAATGCATTATAAAGCGAGTTAATAGCTGCTGTGCTTTTGAAATCCCTTGCTTCCCGCATAATAAAACCAAGATATCTTGTCATACAACGAAGGCATGAGCATTGATCACCATGCCTAAGCAAGGCGAACTGGTGATTTCAGACTTTTTTTACCTGAGTTTCCTCACGATGCTTTCCTTCTTTTTCACCTTTAATTAGTCGCTTAGAAAATACACATTACTTTCGAAAAATCACATTGGTACTTGCCAGTGCTAGGTTTCGAACCTACAAGATTGTAAAAAGAGATTTGATACGAAATGTTTGACGTAAAAGATCTGTGAAAAATAATCTTAATAACAAAGGTAACTTAAAATCTTTGGAAACTTTCAAATAAAGATAAACAATAGTGTGCCCAAACAATAGTCTAGACACTACGTTACTTTAAGAAAGATTAAGGTCCTTAGTTAGGTATAGTTAAAAGTTTAAGCACAATATTTTGTGTTAGAATACCTTGTCTTAGTTCGGCGGAGTCATCCATAGGTCTTATACAGGAAAAGTTTTTAACCAGTGCGCAATTTTTTTTAGGTGGTTCAGTATTAGTAATAGAACACATTTCAATGTTTTGTTAAATTTTTTTCACCATTGTCCTATTTTGAAATAAGTAAAATATGGGCATAACCTATTCGTAATAGAACTGCACCGCGTAGGTATGCGAGAGCGAGCTCACAAGTACAATACGACTCAGCTGACATCTACGCACGCGCCAACCGGTGAATAATAATTATTAAATTAAGTTCTTAAGTGAACATGTTTCGTAACCGACAACTTTTTTTAAACTATTTTATTGTTGGACCTTAAACAATAACGTTATCATACAATGAATACAAAAGTTGAAATGGCACTTCTACCATCATAATATTTAATTTTCTCTTCACAAGAGCTACAAAAAACTTCTTGTCAAAACAAAAGATGTTACAACAGCGTTATTACAAACGCCGCAAAAAAATTTAAAAACCGGCCAAGTGCTTGACGCGCCTCGCGCTGTAGTGTTCCGTATCAAGTCTTAATTAGTCGACAATAACTCTGTAACCGGTTAAGCCTACTTAGCCGTGATAGTTCTCCTTGTAAGTTCATTACATGTGCTACATCTGTGATCTTTTTCACATTTATAGAGATAGCCGTTCAAAAGTTAGAGGGGGCTCATATCGAACAAAAATTTGCACTTAAAAGCTAAATATTTCGCAAATGGCTTCCTTGAGCGAAAAATGGTCTTCACACACCTGCTATATTTTTTAAAGACCTATCCAATGATAATCCACACGATGGGATACATGAGAAAAAAAATATTCATCCCCACTTTACAAAAGTAAAAAATATTTTTATTTTACCACTTTGTCAACGTAGTCAATATGCATATCTATACTAAATTTCAGCATTCTAATACACCTCTGAGTTATGCCGCGGACAGACAGACAGACAGACAGACGGACATGGCGAAACTATAAGGGTTCCTTGCCGACTATGGAACCCTAAAAAACATCAAAAAAAGACCAGCAAAATTAAACAAGTCTCCTTAATACAAAGGAAAAAGTGCAGCTAAGTAATTGCCTCAAGAACTATTTCACTTAAGTGCATCCTTTTAATAACTAAAGGAAGCTTCGAGAAGAAAATTAATTAATATTACGGAAAAGCAAAGCCGCAGTAACAAAGGCAATTATCCGGAGATCCGGGGTCTCACATGTTCTAGGAACTAACGAGGGCCGTAACGAGATTATGGAAACTGACTGCGTTTCATATTGATTCCGAGCCAATGTTTATTTAAAGGTTTTAAAGTTCGGCGCGGATTACATCGGTGGTCCAGTTACGTCATACGATAGAAATTTAGTATTTTTCAATACTCCTTACCGTGACGGTCGCAGGTTTACTAACCTAACAAGCTGTATTTTCAATACTAATAAAAAGGTGCAATAATTGAGATGACTTTTATGCACAAAACATGTAGCTAAACTTACACGATCAAAAGGTTTTTTTATGGAGGAATTTTTCGTCCATGTCATGCAATGGTTATCATACGCAAAACTTACAATCAATTATGATGTAGTGTATGTGTACTGCTATCTTATTCTAAGAAATTTTTATCCTCTTATAGTATTCACATAGATGGACAAAGCATGAAACAGGCTACTATTTTCGCGTATTATGTAAAAAGTATAAATAATTAACCCTTTTTAGAGCTTCCCTTTTTTAACAAAATTTGTTGGTTGTATGGTAAGGACAACTAAGTTGAAATTTCAAAAAATATAATGTCTACCGGTAGTGGGGAGAGTTTGGAGGAGTAGAACTGAAGATCGAGATCAGTGGTGGCCATGGGATGGGCCTACATCCAACAGTAGACTGCATGGGCTGATGATGGATGTTTCCAAACTACTAATACCCTCATTCTCTCCGCCAAAATGGCTCCAAAAGTAAGATAGCCAAAAAAAACAGTCTTTGCGATACCAATCGCATTAACGGTAGACATGAATAGTTGAATACTCCCCAGACATGTCGTGACGTGTTCATTTTGCGTCAGCGGCTGTCAAAGTTTACGTTCGCCCGACAACTAATTTGGAAGTCAGCGAAGAAATTCGTTTGGAAAATGTTTTTGAGAATCCGTGCAAGTTTTTAAAAGTTGCCCGAAGGAAATTGGCTTCTGTGTTCGCAAGTTGAATTGTAACTGATTATGTGCTTGTTTTGTACTTTTGGAGCGTTTAATTGGCGAACGAGTTACGCAAAATTTTGGGAATAAAGAGTTTATTGTTATACTTGGTTGTTGAGAAATAGCGTGCTTGACAAATATCAAGTTTTGATCGTCTATTGACTTGAGTATCACGCATTAACATAATGCCTCACTTGTTTAGTAGTTGCGACTATAGAACATTCTAGGTTAGATCCCCTGGTAAGGCATTCTCAGTAGAGTGTGGATGATAACAGCCTCGACCCTTATTACACAGCACTCAGAACTATCTGGCAAAATTAAGGTGAATGCATTAATTTCTTCAACTGTTTGCACATTTCCCATACAAGCATGATGACAAACTACACTCGAGAGCAATGAATCCGGGTCACTTAAAGAATAATATAAAATATAAAAGATAGGTTAATGCAATAAATTGTATTTAATAGACAATGTAATACTCCTTAAATGAAAGTAAAAAAATATGAGTCACCATACATTTTATTAACACAAAATTACATAAAGAAAAAAACTGCTGATCTCTCCTTAAAACAAAAATAGGAAACATGAAATTTTTAAACTTTATTACGATTTTCTTGAATTTTAATACTTCGTATTGCCTCCTCGTGCTTCCATTACTGCGTTTACGCGGTTTGGCATGCTGTACACCAAGTTCCTTATACGATTTTGGGGAATATTCTCCCATTCCTCTGTGAGAGCAATTTTGAGCTCACGAAGCGTGATTGGGGGAGGGTTTCGTTGTTTTACGCATCTGCCTAGCTCGTCCCAAGCATGCTCAATCGGGTTGATATCCGAGCTGCGCGCTGGCCACTCCATACCAGTAATGTTCATCTCTTGAAGGTAGTCATTCACAATCCTACCTGTATGAGGTCGGGCATTGTCATGTATAAATATAGCATCCTCACCTAAATTGACCATAAATGGACCAACGTGATCATTGAGGATTTCTTCCACATATCTTTCGCTAGTTAAAGAGCCGTTTTCTATGATCACCAGCTCTGTGCGACTTTCAGAAGAAATTCAGGCCCACACAAGTACAGACCCACCACCGTAGGCTACTTTTTCTTCGATGCATGCTTGCTTGAATCTTTCCCCTGGTCTTCGATACACTCTGTGTCTTCCATCGTGCTTGTAGAGCATAAATTTTGATTCGTCGGAGAACATAACTTTTGACCAATCTTCAATACTCCAATTTACGTGGCTCTGGGCATATCTTAGTCTTGAAATACGATGCCCACGCTCCAGTTTAGGGCCGTTTGCAGGTCTAAGGGGTTTTAAGTTAGATTCAGCAAGCCGACGTCTTACTGTCCATGCACTTGGGTTACTTCCTCCGAGGCGTCGAAACTGATTTGTGAGTTCAGTTCCTGTGAGAAAGCGATTTCGAAGCATGGTGTTCACCAAGTATCGGTCTTCTCGTGCTGTGGTACACCTGGTTCTGCCCGTTCCTGGTCTGCGTAGGTTAGAACCAGTTTCTTCGTAACGTCGGAGAACTCTTTGTACTGTTGACAGCGACACACCGACAGTCCTGGCTGTATCGCGCTGACTCCGGCCGGTTTCCAGCATTGTAAGTATTCTGGTGCATTCTTCAGGCGTAAGCGACATAATTTCAGCTTGAATAATGAATATAGAGCACTATCAACATGGTTTATGTACCCACATAAATGACAGATTACAAACAAAAGCAAAACCAAATGCTGTAATTTCGTAGTTCCATCTTCGAAAGTGGCCCTTTTTCAAATTAGATTTTTTTATGATATAACTTTACAATAACTAAGAAGTTTTAATACCTTCATTTAAGGAGTATTACATCGTCTATTAAATACAATTTATTGCATTAACCTAGCATTTTTAGTTTCCGAGATTTTTAGGATTCTTTAAGTGACCCGGATTCATTGCTCTCGAGTGTATTTTAACTTTATGTAAAACACTAAGGCCCAAGTTTACCGACAAGATAACGGTCAGATCAACTGAAAATAGCGGTTTACCATACATTCAAACTTCTACCATACGATGGACAAACTATCATTTAGGTTTTTTATTTCTAAAACGGCCGATTAGCAAGCCGGGGTTGCACAAGAAGTTAACAACACGAAAATTCCCGCTTCGTGGTTACAAAACGTTTTCGTTTATAGCCATCTGTTGGTGAACTTGGGCCTAAAAATTCTCACAAAAAGGCTGTTTTTTGAAACCAACGATTGAGTACCACTGCGCTCATCTCACAGCCGTCAACGTTGCTCTGAATAAAGCCAGCTGAAACCTAATGAGACGGAAGGGTCCTTTCAAATGATCATTTGAGCGACGCTCAGCGATACATGGCGGCCATCATTGAGTTTTCAAAGCCAGCTGTGATTTAGGAGATGACGTCTTTATTAGAAAGAAAAGGCTTTTTTTGTAAACTTCACAGTGAAAATAATATCGTGTGTTATATTTACTTTCTGTCTCTACAATATTTAGAGTGTGTACGTCGAATTATTCTTTAGTTTAGGTTTCTTGACTGTTGTAACAATTTATTTTGATAATATTATGCCTAGAATTTCTGGCTACGTTCTTTTCGGATCTAGGTACTTTTAGAATTCTTGCAACTAGTTTGATCTTTTTAAGCTAAAGCCTCAAAAGTCCTTTTTTATATATTATAAAAGATGTATTTTCAAGTTTATTTTTCCGTGACTCGGTGATCGGTGACTGCAATAAAAACAACAGGAACGAGATATTTACTATCCCACAGCTGGGCAAAGGCCTTTTTCCAAACAGATAAGTCAAAAGGATTGATCACTACGCAGGTTTAAACCGGATTCAGATGTTATCAGCCCAAGTTTCCTCACGATGTTTTCCTTCATCGTTAGTTTTTGTTAGGTTTCAAATTTGCATACTCTGTCTGAGAAGCATTGTCTTAATCTCCCGGATTATCGTGTTGAACAAAATAGAAAACAAAATGAAAAGGCAGTTGCATTCGTAGCTAAACAACATCCATTGTAATGAAGTATTCAACTCTTTGTAAGCAGTAGCAGTCTAATAAAATATTAAGCACCACTTGACCCGATTCCTTGCTTTGTACTGAACTTACTGTGAACCCAAAATGAGCTTAACTTGTTCTATTTATTTGGTTCTTTTTTAGTATAGGCACCTAGGTTTTTTTTAAATCAAGGTATTATATCATTGACCTAGCCTTTTTTCAACTATGTTAGAGTTGGCTTCTAGTTTAACCAGATGCAGCTGAGTACCTATATTTTATGAAGCAACTGCCATGTCTTATCTCCACTGCTCAATTACTTGTCATCACGATACTCTATGTAAGACTGGTTGACAGATTTTCTGGCTTCTGACGACCCATAATGACTGCCAGAGATCTACAAATGACAGCTAGGGCCAACAGCTTAAAGTGGTTTTCGATATCCATACTCGATTTTACATGAAGAAAGATGAAAAACCATCCAATGACCCTCTTACAACTTAACTCTATGACCACTTTCTTTAAACTTGAATAGCAATCACATTTTAATTCCAACCCCGACGTTTTGTCAGTAAATAAAGATGGTAGCAATTAATTATTCTAAAACGTAAGCAAATATGTGAAGGGGTGTGTGTTAGTACAGCATTAGCATTTTGCGTTGTGCCGACGTTTCTGTGAGTAAATATATTGCGAGTACACGGAATATGTAGTTTAATGAGGAAACTTTTTGCTTTGAACATGTCTGGAGTTTTAGTTTTTGTTGACATGCAAATTTGTGTCAAGAAGGAAAGAAGAAAGCATTTATGTGTCAGAGTATACCCATATTCTGACATAAAATGCTTCAAATATATATACAAACAATAAGAATCAAATGCTTGTTCTACTTCTAAAAAGTTAACTACTAGGATTATTCGTAATTGCATCATTTATATGGGATGATCTGGAAGATAAAGTTAACCATTACTTTAGAAATAAAGAAGAAATTATCAAATCGGTCATGAATGTTTTTGATGACGATAGCTTCATCATCACTTAAGGTCCTTATTGGAGTTTGCTGCAGAGGACCAAGTATTGTACCCTGGGGAACGCCTGTTACGTATTAATTCTGTATGAATATGCTCTTATTTTTTTTAATTATCGCTTCAAAATATAACACTAAAGTTCACTATCAAACTTCAACGAGCGTTAGTACTAGGAGCTGTAATTGTTTGCCGCGTTTATTTTATAAACAGGAAATAACACCAACAAAATTGATGGAAAATTTTATTTCTCATTTTACTGCCTTGTAATTCCAACCAACTTGACTCATAACAAAACAGGCCATTCCAATTTAGTTACCACTTGAAGCTGTAGCTATTGTTCTAAGGATAAGCTCAGATGAAGGCTCGATGTGCATTTTACATACAATCTCTCGATAAAAATTGCTCATTATAAAAAAAAAAATACGAAAACAATGATTCTTAAGTTTTGCTTCAAAGTGTAAAGTATTATGTAGATTGTAGTTCAAAAATCTTTATTTTTTGCTAGAGGATTAATGGTAATGACATCTGACGAATGTATCATTTATGTTTCCGAAACACACGTGATAAAATAAGGAGAACTTCTCATTCCGTTTCGCGTTACAATAATACATTGCATTGGTTTAGTTTTTCATACTAAATAATGTTTGGTTCGTTCATTCAGGAGTTTAAAAAAAACTATTTTATAAAACAGAATGCTTTTACTTAACTGTTTAGTTTTATTCATTTGATCGCTGAAAAGGATATACTTAATAAAGATTAAGTAATCTTGTTATACTGGAACAATTCTACAGAGCGTTTGAATTGTGCATGTATAACTCCAAACTGAACCACAAACCAGATTATCCGTCAAAATATTTTTTCTTCAATCCCTTCATTGTTTTGTTTCACTGGGAGTATCATCGCCATTAGTGGTATCAGTAATCCAGTCTATAAACGGACTTGTAGGTGTTACTTCTGCGGTATCATAAGTTGGATCTATCTTTTCCATCGCACAAAAATATTCTAGATCTTTTGGACCTAGAGAGTTAACACCAATGACACCTGAAGCATGGAGCATCGGCCCACCAGAATCTCCTGGACATATACCTGAAGACTTGCCACAGCGCCTGGCTAGGCACATAGATGGCTTCATATCATTTTGATCTTCATTACAATGTACTACAACAACGTCTAACAGCTGTAACGGCTTATTCACCGATGTAGTGTCATCTACGACTCCTTCGGAAATGTTAGTTAGTCCAAAGCCAGTCAGAGTTCCTTCTTGGCCAATTATAGTGACATAGTCTAGTGCACTTACTCGCGCGTATAGCTTCAGAGATATCGTTTCAGTTTTGATTAACCCTATATCATTTTGAATTGTAGTCAATGTTAGTTTGTAGGCGGGGTGCGTGATTGCATATAGCACATTGCTTTCAAAGTTATTTTCGAGTGTACCATAACGTATGATTGGCCTCACTGTGATGATGTTCCAAATGGTTTTTCTTTTCAAATCCAAGCAGTGGGCGGCTGTTAACGTCCAAGTGGGTGTTATAACCCCTGCTGTACATAAGTGCATGTTTTTAACTTTGTTTGCTACGCCATAAATGATCATCTGATATTCTAATTTTGCGATATACGGATAATCAGCTTCTATGGCGTCTCTGCCTCCTATGATTCTTAAATCGGAATGCTTGCTATTGATTTGTTTTATCAATATTGTGAATAGCGAATACAATATAATACAATGCATGATGAGCAGAAAAATATACAAGAAAAAATATTTTTTCAATTTCATTTTAATCGATTTTACAATAATTCACATAAAAAAGCGATATACTTAAAGTGCTATTTGTAGTTTTAGAATGAGATGTTAAATTATGTTTTTGATTATGTTTCTACTTTTTTATGATTTTACGGACAGACAGACAGACAAAAATTTTACTGATTGCATTTTTGGCATCAGTATCGATCCATAATCACCCCCTGATAGTTATTTTGGAAATACATTTCATGTACAGAATTGACCTCTCTACAGATTTATTATAAGTATAGATAGATTATTGATATCAAATTATGTGTCATTCTTTAAATTATTATGAATAGCTCAAACTAAATTTTTCGGAAATTTATCTATTCATTATCAAAGTAAAATGTATGAATAACGTTAAATTAATAAATAAACCACTGGCAAAAATACCTCAAAAACTAGGCATAGTATGGTAAAGTAGCTAAACCGAGTTGCTAAATAATGTTAGGTAGGTATTGAATTGTAGTTGAAAGTATACCAAGTGAGATTCTGACCTGCGGGATGTTCAAAAGAGTGATTGCGCCCGGGAACATAAAGGGCCGAGGAAGGAACATCGATGGATTTTAGTCAGTAAGTCTGACACTCCCTCCCGCCCCACCCATGGCGGGAGGGGTGAAAAAAGTGAGATTCTGATAAAAACTGCCTGGTTGGGCTGGTGGTAGCAATCATGGTTATGGAAAATGAGAACCTGAGTTAGATTTATGGGGAACGTATATGTAGGTTTTTCCTTGTGCAGTTGGAGCCCAGAGTTTGAGTTTTTGCCCGGCTGATCTTAATATGCTCGCCTTGTAAGATATGCGAGCATGTCACATAAAACTTGTTTTTTTTATGTCGAAATGCGGTTGTCCTATAAACACCTCTGCTTTTTTCTTTTTCTCATGTATTTTGCCTTATGTCACATGAGACTTAAATATTATTATCAAAGTGATACACCTCTGTTTCATCATCATCATCATCAGCCTCTAAACATATTTTGTCCCACTGTTGGGCACAGGCCTCTTCTCATACAGAGAAGGCATGAGCATTTATCACCACGCTTGCTCAAGGCACACCTCTGTTTAACCATTCGCAACGAAACTACTAGTAGATTGCTGAATTCACCTTATATTCATACTTTGTATATTGCTCGCTTCTCTATAACATTTCATTTCGAAACCAAACTATAAAATATGGGAAAATTTTCATTTCATAAATATCATCAACTTGTTGCACAATATTTATTGGTTGCATAATAAAACCGCTGAACATTTTCAATACGTTTATTGCTAACTGTAGTCTGTAGCTTTACAGGATAAGGCTAAGCTCAGATGGCCTGCGTTTGACGCGCGTTTCACCAACGCTTGTTAAAAACATCCCAAATTACCGCGCGTTGTTACTAAGGAAAGATTAAGGTCCTAAGTTAGGCACAGTTAAAGTTTAAGCACAATATTTTGTGTTAGAATACCTTGTCTTAGTTCGGCGGAGTCATCCATAGGTCTTATACAGGAAAAGTTTTTAACCAGTGCGCAATTTTTTTTAGGTGGTTCAGTATTAGTAATAGAACACATTTCAATGTTTTGTTAATTTTTTTTCACCATTGTCCTATTTTGAAATAAGTAAAATATGGGCATAACCTATTCGTAATAGAACTGCACCGCGTAGGTATGCGAGAGCGAGCTCACAAGTACAATACGACTCAGCTGACATCTACGCACGCGCCAACCGGTGAATAATAATTATTAAATTAAGTTCTTAAGTGAACATGTTTCGTAACCGACAACTTTTTTTAAACTATTTTATTGTTGGACCTTAAACAATAACGTTATCATACAATGAATACAAAAGTTGAAATGGCACTTCTACCATCATATTTAATTTTCACTTCACAAGAGCTACATAAAACTTCTTAAACAAAAGATGTTACAACTGCGTTATTACAAACGCCGCTAAAAAATTTAAAAACCGGCCAAGTGCTTGACGAGCCACGCGCTGTAGTGTTCCGTAGCAGGTCTTAATTAGTCGACAATAACTCTGTAACCGGTTAAGCCTACTTAGCCGTGATAGTTTTCCTTGTAAGTTCATTACATATGGTAGCATCTGTGATTTTTTTCACATTTATAGAGATAGCCGTTCAAAAGTTAGAGGGGGCTCATATCGAACAAAAATTTGCACTTAAAAGCTAAATATTTCGCAAATGGCTTCCTTGAGCGAAAAATGGTCTTCACACACCTGCTATATTTTTTAAAGACCTATCCAATGATACTCCACACGATGGGATACATGAGAAAAAAAATATTCATCCCCACTTTACAAAAGTAAAAAATATTTTTATTTTACCACTTTGTCAATGTAGTCAATACACAGCACCTCTGAGTTATGCCGCTGACAGATAGACAGACAGACAGACGGACATGGCGAAACTATAAGGGTTCCTTGTCGACTATGGAACCCTAAAAAACATCAAAAAAAGACCAGCAAAATTAAACAAGTCTCCTTAATACAAAGGAAAAAGTGCAGCTAAGTAATTGCCTCAAGAACTATTTCACTTAAGTGCATCCTTTTAATAACTAAAGGAAGCTTCGAGAAGAAAATTAATTAATATTACGGAAAAGCAAAGCCGCAGTAACAAAGGCAATTATCCGGAGATCCGGGGTCTCACATGTTCTAGGAACTAACGAGGGCCGTAACGAGATTATGGAAACTGACTGCGTTTCATATTGATTCCGAGCCAATGTTTATTTAAAGGTTTTAAAGTTCGGCGCGGATTACATCGGTGGTCCAGTTACGTCACACGATAGAAATTTAGTCTTTTTCAATACTCCTTCTTACCGTGTAGGTCGCAGGTTTACTAACCTAACAAGCTGTATTTTCAATACTAATAAAAAGGTGCAATTATTGAGATGACTTTAATGCACAAACATGTAGCTAAACTTACACGATCAAAAGGTTTTTTTAAGGACGATTTTTCCGTCCATGTCATGCAATGGCTATCATACGCAAAACTTACAATCAATTATGATGTAGTATATGTGTACTGCTATCTTATTCTAAGAAATTTTTATCCTCTTATAGTATTCACATAGATGGACAAAGCATGAAACAGGCTACTATTTTCGCGTTTTATGTAAAAAGTATAAATAATTAACCCTTTTTAGAGCTTCCCTTTTTTAACAAAATTTGTTGGTTGTGTGGTAAGGACAACTTAGTTGAAATTTCAAAATTCATAATGTCTACCGGTAGTGGGGAGAGTTTGGAGGAGTAGAACTGAAGATCGAGATCAGTGGTGGCAATGGGATGGGCCTACATCCAACAGTAGACTGCATGGGCTGATGATGGATGTTTCCAAACTACTTATACCATCATTCTCTCAGCGAAAATGGCTCCCAAAAATAAGATAGCCAAAAAAAACAGTCTTTGCGATACCAATCGCATTAACGGTAGACATGAATAGTTGAATACTCCCCAGACATGTCGTGACGTGTTCATTTTGCGTCAGCGGCTGTCAAAGTTTAGGTTCGCCCGACAACTAATTTGGAAGTCAGCGAAGAAATTCGTTTGGAAAATGTTTTTGAGAAACCGTGCAAGTTTTTAAAAGTTGCCCGAAGGAAATTGGCTTCTGTGTTCGCAAGTTGAATTGTAACTGATTATGTGCTTGTTTTGTACTTTTGGAGCGTTTAATTGGCGAACGAGTTACGCACAATTTTGGGAATAAAGAGTTTATTGTTATACTTGGTTGTTGAGAAATAGCGTGCTTGACAAATACCAAGTTTTGATCGTCTATTGACTTGAGTATCATGCGTGCTTGCGACTATAGATCATCCTAGGTTAGATCCCCTGATAAGGCATTCTCAGTAGAGTGTGGATGATAACAGGCTCGACCCTTATTACACAGCACTCAGAACTATCTGGCAAAATTAAGGTGAATGCATTCATTTCTTCAACTGTATGCACATTTCCCATACAAGCATGATGACAAACTATTTCAACTTTATGTTAAACACTAAGGCCCAAGTTCACCGACAAGATAACGGTCCGATCAACTGAAAACAGCGGTTTACCATAGATTTAAACTACCATACGATGGACAACCATTTGGGTTTTTTATTCCTAAAACGGCCGATTAGCAAGCTGGGGTTAGACAAAAAGTTAACAATACGAAAATTCCCGCTTCGAGGTTACAAAACGTTTTCGTTTATAGCCATCTGTTGGTGAACTTGGGCCTAAAAAGTCTCACAAAAAGGCTGTTTTTTGAAACCAACGATTGAGTACCACTGTGCTCATCTCACAGCCTGCTCTGAATAAAGCCAGCTGAAACCTAATGAGACGGAAGGGTCCTTTCAAATGATCATTTGAGCGACGCTCAGCGATACATGGCGGCCATCATTGAGTTTTCAAAGCCAGCTGTGATTTAAGAGATGACGTCTTTATTAGAAAGAAAAGGCTTTTTTTGTAAGCTTCAGAGTGTAAATAATATCGTGTGTTATATTTACTTTCTATCTCTACAATATTTAGAGTGTGAACGTCGAATTATTCTTTAGTTTATAATGTTTCTTCACTGTTGTAATAATTAATTTTGATAATATTATGCCTAGAATTTCTGGCTACGTTCTTTCCGGATCTAGGTACTTTTAGAATTTTTACAATTAGTTTGATCTTTTTAAGCTAAATCCTAAAAAGTCCTTTTTTATATATTATAAAGGATGTATTTTAAAGTTTGTTTTTCCGTGACTCGGTGATCGGTGACTACAATAAAAACAACAGAAACGAGATATTTACTATCCCACAGCTGGGCAAAGGCCTTTTCCCAAACAGATGAGTTAAAAGGATTGATCACTACGCAGGTTTAAACCGGATTCAGATGTTATCAGTTCAAGTTTCCTCACGATGTTTTCCTTCATCGTTAGTTTTTGTTAGGTTTCAAATTTGCATACTCTGTCTAAGAAGCATTGTCTTAATCTCCCGGATTATCGTGTTGAACAAAATAGAAAACAAAATGAAAAGGCAGTTGCATTCGTAGCTAAACAACATCCATTGTAATGAAGTATTCAACTCTTTGTAAGCAGTAGCAGTCGAATAAAATATTAAGCACCACTTGACCCGATTCCTTGCTTTGTACTGAACTTACTGTGAACCCAAAATGAGCTTAACTTGTTCTATTTATTTGGATCTTTTTTAGTATAGGCACCTAGGTTTTTTTTTAAATCAAGGTATTATATCATTGACCTAGCCTTTTTTCAACTATGTTGGAGTTGGCTTCTAGTTTAACCAGCTGCAGCTAAGTACCTGTATTGCATGAAGCAACTGCCATCTTATCTCCACGGCTCAATTACTTGTCATCACGATACTCTATGTAAGACTGGTTGACGGATTTTCTGGCTTCTGACGACCCATAATGACTGCCAGAGATCTACAAATGACAGTTAGGGCCAACAGCTTAAAGTGGTTTTTGATATCCATACTCGATTTTACATGAAGAAAGATGAGAAATCATCCAATGACCCCCTTACAACCTAATTCTATGACCACTTTCTTTAAACTTGAATAGCAATCACATTTTAATTCCAACCCCGACGTTTTGTCAGTAAATAAAGATGGTAGCAATTAATTATTCTAAAACGTAAGCAAATGTGTGAAGGGGTGTGTGTTAGTACAGCATTAGCATTTTGCGTTGTGCCGACGTTTCTGTGGGTAATATTGCGAGTACACGGAACATGTAGTTTAATGAGGAAACTTTTTGCTTTGAACATGTCTGGAGTTTTAGTTTTTGTTGACATGCAAATTTGTGTCAAGAAGGAAAGAAGAAAGCATTTATTTGTCAGAGTATACTCATCTTCTGACATAAAATACTTCAAATATATATACAAACAATAAGAATCAAATGCTTGTTCTACTTCTAAAAAGTTGACTACTAGGTTTATTCGCAATTGCATCATTTATATGGGATGATCTGGAAGATAAAGTTAACCATTACTTTAGAAATAAAGAAGAAATTATCAAATCGGTCATGAAAGTTTTTGATAACGATAGCTTCATCATCACTTAAGGTCCTTATTGGAGTTTGCTGCAGAGAACCAAGTATTGTACCCTGGGGAACGCCTGTTACGCATTAATTTTGTATGAATATGCTCTTTTTTTTTCAAATTATTGCTACAAAATATAAAACTAAAGTTCACTCAATCAACTCAAATCAAACTTCAACTGTTTGTACTAGTAGCTGTAATTTTATGCCGCGTTTTTATATTATAAACAGGAAATAATACCGACAAAATTAATGGAAAATTTTATTTCTCATTTTACTGCCTTGTAATTCCAACCAACTTGACTCACATAACAGGCCATTCCAATTTAGTTACCACTTGAAGCTGTAGCTATTGTTCTAAGGATAAGCTCAGATGAAGGCTCGATGTGCATTTTACATACAATCTCTCGATAAAAATTGCTCATTATAAAAAAACAATACGTAAACAATTTCATTCTTAAGTTTTGCTTCAAAGAGTAAAGTATTAGATTGTAGTTCAAAAATCTTTATTTTTTGCTAGAGGATTGATGATAATGACATCTGACGAATGTATCATTTATGTTTCCGAAACACACGTGATAAAATAAGGAGAAATTCTCATTCCGCTATAAGATCTTCTAAAAACGCATGACAATAATACATCACATTGGTTTAGTTTTTCATACTAAATAATGTTTGGTTCGTTCATTCGGGAGGTTTAAAAAAAAAACTATTGTATAAAACAGAATGCTTTTACTTAACTGTATAGTTTTATTCATTTGATCGCTGAAAAGGATATAATTACTAAAGATTAAGTAATCTTGTTATACTGGAATAATTCTACAGAGCGTTTGAATTGTACATGTATAAATAACTCCAAACTGAACCGAAAACCAGATTGTCCGTCAAAATATTTATCCCTTTAATCTCTTCATTGTTTTGTTTCACTGGGAGTATCATCGCCATTAGTGGTATCAGTAATCCAGTCTATAAACGGACTTGTTGGTGTTACTTCTGCGGTATCATAAGTTGGATCTATCTTTTCCATCGCACAAAAATATTCTAGATCTTTTGGACCTAGAGAGTTAACACCAATGACACCTGAAGCATGGAGCATCGGCCCACCAGAATCTCCAGGACATATACCTGAAGACTTGCCACAGCGCCTGGCTAGGCACATAGATGGCTTCATATCATTTTGATCTTCATTACAATGTACTACAACAACGTCTAACAGCTGTAACGGCTTATTCACCGAAGTAGTGTCATCTACAACTCCTTCGGAAATGTTAGTTAGTCCAAAGCCAGTCAAAGTTCCTTCTTGGCCAATTATAGTGACATAGTCTAGTGCACTTACTCGCGCGTATAGCTTCAGAGATATCGTTTCAGTTTTGATTAACCCTATATCATTTTGAATTGTAGTCAATGTTAGTTTGTAGGCGGGGTGCGTGATTGCATATAGCACATTGCTTTCAAAGTTATTTTCGAGTGTACCATAACGTATGATTGGCCTCACTGTGATGATGTTCCAAACGGTTTTTCTTTTCAAATCCAAGCAGTGGGCGGCTGTTAACGTCCAAGTGGGTGTTATAACTCCTGCTGTACATAAGTGCATGTTTTTAACTATGTTTGCTACGCCATAAATTATCATCTGATGTTCTAATTTTGCGATATACGGATAATCAGCTTCTATGGCGTCTCTGCCTCCTATGATTCTTAAATCGGAATGCTTGCTATTGATTTGTTTTATCAATATTGTGAATAGCGAATACAATATAATACAATGCATGATGAGCAGAAAAATATACAAGAAAAAATATTTTTTCAATTTCATTTTAATCGATTTTACAATAATTCGCATAAAAAAGCGATATACTTAAAGTGCTATTTGTAGTTTTAGAATGCGATGTTAAATTATGTTTTTGATTATGTTTCTACTTTTTTGGTTTACTATGTAAAACAGTATCTGTCAAAATGGATGAAATTTCATAATTTAAATATTATTCGCCTAATAATTGATGATAATATACTGACTTAATTACTATATTTATGTTTTGGTAACTCAAAAAAAAATTAAAGATTTACTAATCATTGATATCAAATTATGTGTCATTCTTTCAATTATTATGAATAATGATAGGTAGAAACTTCATGCAACCGGCGATTAGTAGCTCAAACTTATTTTTTCGGTAATTTATCTATTCATTATCAAAGAAAAATGTATGGATAACGTTAAATTAATAAATAAACCACTGGCAAAAGTACCTCAAAAACTAGGCATAGTATGGTAAAGTAGCTAAACCGAGTTGCTAAATAATGTTAGGTAGGTATTGAATTGTAGTTGAAAGTATACCAAGTGAGATTCTGACCTGCGGGCTGTTCAAAAGAGTGATCGCGCCCGGGAACATAAAGGGCCGAGGAAGTAATATGGATGGATTTTAGTCAGTAAGTCTGACACTAATGACGGAAGGGGTCATTTAATGATATCTCATCTGAAAAAAAAGTGAGATTCTGATAAAAACTGCCAGGTTGGGCGGTCGCAATCATGGTTATGGAAAATGAGACCCTGAGTTAGATTTCTGGGTATAGTATATGTAGGTTTTTCCATGTGCAGTCGGAGCCCAGAGTATATGTTTATGCCCAGCTGATCTTAATATGCTCGCCTTGTAAGATGCGAGTATGTCACGTAATAATTATTTTTTTAAGTCAAAATGCAGGAGTCATATGAGTACACCTCTGCTTTTTTATTTTTCTCATGTATTTTGCCTTATGTCAGATGAGACTTAAAAAATATTATGAAAGCGAAACTATAGATCACCTCTGTTTCATCATCATCATCATCAACCTCTAAACATATTTTGTCCCACTGCTAGGCACAGGCCTCTTCTCATACTTCTCATTTTCATACAGAGAAGGTATGAGCATTTATAGCCATGCTTGCTCAAGGCACATCTCTGTTTAACTATTCGCAACGAAACTAGCAATAGATTGGTGAATTCACCTCATATTCATACTTTGTATATTGCTCGATTCTCTATAACATTTCATTTCGAAACCAAACTATAAAATATGGGAAAAATTTCATTTCATAAATATCATCAACTTGTTGCACAATATTTATTGGTTGCATAATAAAACCGCTGAACATTTTCAATACGTTTATTGCTTACTGTAGTCTGTAGCTTTACAGGATAAGGCTAAGCTTAGATGGCCTGCGTTTGACGCGCGTTTCACCAACGCTTGTTAAAAACATTCCAAACCGCGCGTTGTTACCAACGACGCGTGAAAGTCCGCCATCTGATCTTAGCCTTCATTCTTAAAGATGGTGATTTTGAGTTTCTATTTTTGCATTTAAGTATTATTCGTCTTGGTCTTTCGATATTAACATTACGTTTTTGATCCTCATTCTGAATAGTATTACTTATCAAATCAACGTACGGACTAACTGCGGTAATGAATGCAATATCATATCGTTTTAATTTTAGGGTGCAGAAACGTTTAAGTTCTTTTGGACCAAGAGAGTTGACGTCAAGGACACCTGATGGATGGAGCATTGGTCTACCAGAGTCTCCCGGACATACTCCAGCTGGGTCACAGCTTATCGTCACACATATCGCTGGTTTCATATCAACTATGTCTTTATCACAGCTTTTAGCATCTTTAACGGCTTCCCATACAACGTACCATCATCTATAAGACTCTCGGTTTTATCAATTATTCCAAATCCAGTCAAAATTACTTCTTGACCAATCAATGTATTGAAATCAATTGCGCTGACTCGAGCGTATTGCTTCAATGGTATCGCTTTATTTTTGGTTAAACCAATGTTATTATGTGCATTTAAAATTCTCGATATAGATCGAGAATTTGGAAGGATGTGACATATAGAACATACAGAACTTTGCTTACGGTGTTATCTTCCCATAGGCAGTATCGGATGGTGGGTTGTATCATTATAGTTATGACAATTGCTGTGTTTTTTAAGGTAAAGGCAGTGAGCGGCTGTCAGCGTCCATGTTGGAGATAATTTTCACTAAAGTCGATACTCCAAAAATGGACATTTGATATTCCAGTCGTACGACGTATGGGTAATCAGCTTGATTGACATGATTCCTGTCTATAATCCTTGTTTTTGATTGCTCTGTACTAATTTTAATAAAAGAAAATACAGCCAATAATAATATGTATAAAACAATACAATGCATTTTATGCGAAATATGTTTTATTGCCTTTGGGTCATTAAACGATCATCATAAAATACGAACACGTAGGTACGTAATGTTTTCGTAATTTCAGAAAATGATTGCTTATATTACAAGACACAGTATTATTAGTGATAATGCTGTTTGATAATATTTTTGCGGATACTTTTCCTTAGAAAGATTAAGCTAGAGGTGTAATAAAAATCCTAGATTTGGTAGTTATAAACAACGCGGCCTGCGGAAACATAAGTTTTTTTTTGTATTTTGTTTATGAACAACAAAAGATTAGCTCATGAAAGTCTGTCCAAGGGGTATATGTGTATATGTTACCCGGTACCCGGTAACTGGGTTGTAGAGATCAGATAGGCAATCACTCTATATAAAACACTGGTACTAAGCTGCATCCGGTTAGACTGGAAGCTGACCTCAACATAGTTGGGAAAAGGCAGATGGTGATGATAAGGTTAGCTCATGCTGTACATGTTTAAATATTAGCTAATTAGCAAGGTGCTAACTACACATGTATGGTATTTTCATAGACTCCTAATAAGGCCTGAAAAACTAGTACTCTCGAAGATCTTTCGTATTTTGTGTTATCAGAAGTCTTGGCACGAGGATCGGGACTGCTGAAGGTGAGCAATGGGTGGCTCGCCGACATACATTTGCGTCAACAGTACTTTATTTCGTACACTTTTTATTTCGGCCACGTAGATAATGTCACAGGCAGAATCTAGTTATTTATAGATTAGTCAAATCGTAGTATGCATTGGAAAAACACGATTATTCAATCACTTTATTTTGAGTAAACTTTGGGGCCTCCAGGTACGGATCGTATGGTAACGTTTAAAGCGCACTGCGTAGTCTCAAAAAACTGCGTGTTCTTCTGTCTATCGACAAAACGTCTTTCATCATCTTCAGTCGAATTAATAACTCCGAACATCATCTATTTTCCAGGAGTATCAATTTTGTGAGTCAAATCTGCGTTACTCATAGTATAGCTAATCCAATCAATGTACGGACTTACTGGTGTAATTCCTGCAATATCAAAGAAGGGTGGTGTTGGTTTTAAGGTGCAGAAGGTTTCAAGTTCCTTCGGTCCGATTGAGTTGACGCCAACGACACCTGATGGATGTAACATTGGTCCTCCGGAGTCCCCCGGACACAAAGCTGACGCCACGCCACATCGTCTTGCTAAGCACATCCCTGGCTTCAAACGCAAGTTTTCTTTAACGCACTGCACAATTACTGCATCTAGCTTTTGTAATGGCTTCTTCAGCATTGTGGCATCTTCTGCTATCGTTCTGAATCCTTGTGTTGCATTTGTTATTCCGTAACCAGTCAAGGTCACTTGCTGACCAATCATCGTCAAGAAATCTAATGCGCTTAATCGTGCGTACTCTCTCACTATTAGCGGTTCTGTCCTAACTAAACCTATGTCATTAAATAGGTCATATGTTCGCAACTTGTAAGCTGGATGAGGGATAGCATTAATCACATTGCTTGAGGTCATGTTTTCAAATGGACCATGGATTATGACAGGTTTTATTATTATTTTTCCTAGATCCTGCTCAGTTTTTATAGTGAGGCAGTGAGCAGCGGTTAGCGTCCAAATGGGAGTTATAGCGGCACAAGTACACATGTGAACATGTCCTACTAAAACGACGACTCCAAATATAATAATTTGATGCTGCAACCTTACGATATATGGGTACTCTTCCTCATCGACGTCTTCGCCCCCTATCACTCTTCTAACTTCAGAATTTCCAGTACAAAATCGAATTGTAATAAACACGCATAAAATGTTCATAAAAATGCTACGCATGGCGTGAAAATTGTTGAAAAAGAAATAGTTTTATTGGATTGGGATTTTTACGATGTGAAATTGCGGACGGATTGAAATCACTGACATGAATTATTGCAATATTCGAGTGTTACTCGTGTTGTGACTAATACAATACTAGGGTTTTCCCCAAATTTTACCTGCATTTTAAAGACGACTACTTCACGCACCCACAGAATAGTCCTTTTATGAGTTTCTACATACCAAATTTCATCTAAATCGATTAAGCAGTTTTACCGTCAATGTGTCACAAACAAACTAACTCACTTTCGCATTTATGTAATTATAGAAGGACCTTTGTATGTTAGTCTAGATCGACGCCATCGTAAAGCGATATTGAACCCTCATCGCGAAACTATATATATATATCTATCTGAATTGCTTTGTTTGTTTATTACATACCTACACAATTATCTGACCGTCTCGTTGGCTGAGTGGTGGCAATGACCACTACTTAACATGGTATTCTAGTTTCAATACCTCAGTAAGGCTGTCAGTGTAATTGTTTTTTTGTTGTTAAGGAAATCGGACCCTATGTGACCCCTTTGCATTTCAGGCCCCAAAAATTGTTTCTATTAATCCCGCAACTCCCGAATGGGGTTTATGCTTGTTTGAAGGTAATAGTTTAATTTAAATTAATCAGTATATATAAAACTCAATGCCAGTTTTCCTTGTAATTTTATAACTCAAGAACGCGCTCACCTATCCAAACCAAATGTTTAGGCTTTGTTTGAAAATCGGTCAAGCGGTTCATCTTTAATTTGAATTCATATAGCTCAAGTGGGCGAAGTCGCTGACGGAAAGCTAGTATATTATAAATATAACATGCAAGAATCTTAGCATGTAGATTATCCCTCTACAATTTTCAATCTATCTCAAAATTAAATCGAAATCCGTTCAGCCGTTTTACAGTTTAGATCCGAGTGCGTGAAGTATTTATCTCAGGATGTGGCAAAGCCGCAGGAAATAGCTAGTTCTAAATAACAAATTAAAAGGAACAATACAAAATCCATTACAAATTATACCAACAGTTGTTAATTTTTCCTTGAAATAAAGACATAATTAGTTTGACAAAATAACATTCTTGGCGGAGGAAAATTTTCATTTCGCAACAGAGAATGTACTCGTAACTACAAAGCGAAATAAATGAATAATAATTAGCGGGGACTCAATAGATCATTCTAAATTCGCCTTTATTATGACTCAAACAATGCGGCTTTTAATTTCAATGATAAATTACAGTTTTCCGTAAATAGCGTGTTGAAAGTGAGATGGCAGTAGGCCAATTTTGTGATATCGATATATGAGAAAACTATTTTCACCTATGCCGTCATCATCAGCCTATATATTGTCCCACTGCTGGACACAGGCCTCTTCTTATACAGAGAAGACATGAGCATAGATCACCACACATGCTCAAGGCGGATTGTCGAAATCAAACTTTTTAAGTCCAGGTTTCCTCACGATGTTTTCCTTCACCGTTAGTCAGTGACATCTAAGATATTCTTAGAAAGTACATTATGACTTTAAAAAAGTCAAATTGGTAGTTGCCAGGTTTCGAACCCGTACACTCGTACACGAGAGGCGGGTGCCTTGTCACCTATGCCAAAGAGAATGAGGGATAAAGATATGAAATCCTATTTAAATTACAAACGCAAAAGTTTGTGAGGTGGTATGTATGTTTGCTAACCTTTCACGCAAAAAGTACTGAATGGGTTTGGATGAAATTTGTTATATATTTAGTTTATAACCTGGATCAGCACTTATCATCATCTGCCTAGCCTTTTCTCAACTATGTTGGGGTCGGCTTCCAGTCTAAACCAGATGCAGCTGAGCACCAGCGTTTTACATGAAGCGACTGCCTATCTGACCTCCACAACCCAGATACTCCTTGGTAAGACTGGTTGTCAGACTTTCTGGCTTCTGACTACCCGTAACCACTCTCAAAGATCTACATATCACAACCGGGACCAACAGCTTAACGTGCTTTCCGAGGCACAGAGGAGTCTCGCTATGACATAGATGATCGAACGTTTGAACGGTCGACCTATGCGGCTGTTACTTAGCCATGAGCTCTCTTTATTTATAAGCCAATATGATATCCTAATGGCGAAAGATCCCCAATAATCCCTTACTTAATAACCTAACCTTCTGCATCTATCCTCCACTATTCTATGGTCGCTGTTACAAACAGCCGAGGGGGGGTGAGGCGTGCGGGGTGCCGGGGTTGGACAGAATAATGACGTCAGCCAAAAAGTAATTTTCGCGGTGACTTGCTCACCGTCGCTTGTTCCGAGTCATGTTGAAATGCAAGTAATTAACTATTTTGTTACGCGTGACCTCTGATAGGTTAGTGGGTGCTTCCTAGTTTTCTTTTTGTTTTAGTTTGGCTTGTTTGAAGGGAGTTAAGAGGAATTTTATGAGTACGGACGAAAAACTTGGCCTAGTTAGCTTCTGTAAATACAAAGATTAGTAAATCAATTGTTATGTTGTGTGTTTTTAACCCCCGACACAAAAAGAGGGGTGTTATAAGTTTGACGTCGATGTCTGTCTGGCTGTCTATGTGTGTGTCTGTGGCAACGTAGCTCTCAAATGGATGGACCGATTTCGATGCGGTTTTTTTATTTGAAAGCCAGTTTCCTTGTGGTGGTTCTTAGCTATGTTTGGTTAATATCGGTCGAACAGTGTAAGAGTATCAGCTCTTTTCCAAAATAATGAAAGGCATATTTGCGGACCCCCGACACAAAAAGAGGGGTGTTATAAGTTTGACGTCGGAGTGTGTATCTGTCTGAAGCATTGTAGCTCTCAAACAGATGGACCCATTTCGATGCGGTTTTTTTTCATTTGAAAGCCAGTTTCCTTTCGGTTCTTAGCTATGTTTGGTTAATATCGGTCGAGCAGTGTAAGAGTATCAGCTCTTTTCCAAAATTATGTAAGGCATTTTTACGGAGGGGGTATTTTAATTAAATTATTGATTTATTTTTCTCTTGTATGTATGTACATATCACACAAGAACTTAATAGAGATCATCGAATTATCATTATTGACTTAGAAATAAAAGCTGAATACAATATCAAAATTTTAGTCACAAAGTAAAAACTTTGTATAAAATTCCTTCCGAATCTTTTTCGCTGACTAGAAAGCACACTCCAACCCTAACACATTACACACCCTGTATTTCATCCAAAATTAAAAAGAGTAAACATTTATCCTGTAAAAATATAACAAAACACCATCCGTTTGCACAATGCAAGATGGTAAACAATGTTGTTCTAATTAAACCCTTAAATCGTACCCGGGAAATATTAACATTGGGCTCATGGGCTACTTATCAAGATAATTACTGACGTGTTGAGCTCCCGGTACTGGTTCACGGAATAAAATCGCGATACTGAGGACATAGTGAGGAGAGAAGCGGGAGCGATTATGAACAGTTCAATTTTTTTTACACCTTGGGTTACATTATTCAAGTTTTAGTAGGGATCTCTAATTATTTCTGGAAATAAATATAGCCTATGACACTTCGTAAAGATGTAGCTTTCTAACGGATGAAGAATTTTTAATATTAGCATAGATATGAAAGTTTATAGAGGGGCTCGTGGCTCAATAACAGCTTCGCGATTCGATCAATCGAGGTGACGCTTTTCGCAAGCTGTCTGTCAATGGGTGACCATCAATTTTCTACCAACTCCTCCTAGTTTCGGAAAGCACGTGAAGCGAATGGCTGACATATTTAGATTTTTGACAGGGTTAATAGAAGTCTGAAAGTCTGACGTCCAGTCGTACAGAGTTGTCTTACTATGGATATCATATTACCTAGTTGTATTATGAAGGTCAGTTAGGCAGTTGCTCCATAAAATGCTGGTACTTAGCTGCAATTTACACTGGCATCTGACTCCAAAATCGTCAGAAAATCTAGGCTAAAGATGTAAGGCGTTTTTTCTAGGATTACTGTATAGATTCTAAAGAATCCTTCTCTAATCTATAGCCTTAGCTTTAAAGAATCCTTCTCTAATCTATAGCCTTAGCTTTATTCCTCAGTAACTTAAGTTAAATATGGGTTGTCTAGTTTTTTTATCAAAGGCTTTAGTTGTAGGGAAAATTCTTTGTGAACTAAAAGCCTCTATTCAAAACACAGTTTGTTTTTATTTACTCCAAAAATTGTCGGAACAAAATCTTCAATCACTCCACCAAGTTCATGTCTAACACCAAAAATAAAAGGGCTCTTAATTCAACTTGGCATCCCTTTTAGCGCTCTCTCAGCAAACAGCCCTTTGTTAAGGTGGGTAGATTAAAATTATCAACGTGTTTAGCGTCCACTTCTGTGGTTATATTTGCTTATTCATTACAAAAATTATTTCACTCGTAAAATTTTCATATGTCTACTTTATTTTGATGGTGTTAGAGTCTGTTGTTGCTTGGCAAAATTGTGAAAAGTTTCTTTTTGAATTAGGGACTATTGTTTTTAGTCTGTTTATTTGCTTCACTGGCGGTATGGTGATTACATTTTATGGGATTTGTGGGTAACTAGGTATATTCTATTGGATGAGAGTGATAGTGGAGGTGTTGTTATCTCTTTAGAGATCTTTGTTATTGTATTTCAAATACTGTTTTTTTGTTTATTTTTTCGCGCAAAAACTACTGAAGGATTTGGGCAGTATGCGTTGAATATATTCTGCAATAAAACATGGGATAATTTTATTCCGGTGCCTGGACCCAACTGTGAAAAATCGCAGACGAAGATGCAGGTAGAACCTTATATTGTTATCTTTGAAGTTTAATTTTGTAAAAACATAAGTACAGTTGACCCCAAGTTCAGGCGTGTGCATTAACTTGATGTTTTTTTTAACAGATTTCAATAATGGAGGTTTTGTATGCGACCCGTATGTATTTATGAATGTTTGTATGTCTGCGTGTTTCACCAAAAGTGCTAACCCAATTTGGATAAGGTTTTCACTATTTAAGATTGATTAACTGTAAATGACTTTAGCGTAAGCAATTTTTACGATTTATTTTTTTTATTATTTAGCGGGCTTCCAAGGTGGACAACAATATTAGTAGGTACTTATATATATATTTGTCATTAAATAAAATAAAGAAGCGCATGCTTTGTTTAATCTTTATATATTCGAAACAATACTAGAACATCCTAAGCCGTACAAAAACAATAATTTAGAATGGTCTGGAAAATTTTCCATTGCTCTCGTGAAATTGGACATTCTAAGGATTTATGTATGTAGTTATAAGCCCCTAAACCCATATTACGTGCTGTATTAGTTTGTCTAGTGCTCCGTTCATATCTAGGACAATTTTCAGCCTAAAACGGGTCCTATTTGTTGGATATTGGGCATAGTTTAGGGTTATATTTTATAGCTTAATATTGTTGAAGTTATAAATTTTGCGTTCCATAGCTTTAGTTATTTTTACTCTGTGGTTCAAACTTGCTCTTTATTGAGTCTGTGGAAGATTCTAGAAATCTCGCTTCCTTCTTTTGTTTTTGCATATTCAGCACGTTATATTTTGTAATCTTTATATTTTGATAAAATAAATACCAACGAAGCTTCCAAACCATCTTTTAATTACAACAGGTTATGGGCCCAGATCGCTACCACTAAAATGTCGTCAAATACAATGACTCTGATAGAGAAATTAGTAGGCCGAGCGAACTATAACACTTGGAAATTTGCCGTGCAAACCTATTTGCAACATGAAGACCTCTGGTGCTGCATCGAAAATAAAAGTGAACATGTAGACCCAAAACTCGATCTGAAAGCAAAATCAAAAATTATATTATTGGTCGACTCTGTGAATTACATACATCTTCAAGAGGCTAAAACGGCAAAAGAAGTTTGGAACAACTTAGAAAAGGCGTTTGACGATAAAGGGTTAACACGTCGTGTTGGATTACTAAGAGATATGATCACAACTACCTTAGAAAATTGTCAAGATATAGAAGATTACATAAATAGGATAATGACATCGGCGCACAAACTCCGAAACATTTCATTTGACATAAATGATGAGTGGCTGGGTACATTGCTTTTGGCTGGATTACCCGACCTTTATAAGCCTATGATAATGGCTCTAGAAAGTTCTGGTGTGCCGATAACAGCTGATTCTATCAAGACTAAGCTCTTACAAGAGATAAAGGGCTCCGGGTCTGTGGCATTATATGCAAACAAAAATGGTAAATATAAACAAAAGGTTCATGAAAACACATCAAAGTTTAGCAAAGGTCCACGTTGCTATAAGTGCAATAAATATGGTCATGTAGGGAAAAAGTGCAGAACGAAGAAGGGAGACACTAATAAGGAGACAGGAAAAGAATCTGGATATGTCGCAGTATTCTCGGCCACAGCAACAGCAAATGACAGTAATAGTTGGTTTGTTGATTCAGGAGCATCCATGCACATGACTATGAAGCAGGACTGGCTGTATGATGAATCATCACCCCCGATTACAAGCATCCGTATCGCAAATGATAAAATGCTTCCGGTTAAAAGTTGTGGAAAAATTGACCTGTCTGTAATGAGTAGCACTGGAGAGACAAAAACCATACAGGTGACCAATGTGTTATATGTACCAGAGTTGGCAAGCAATCTTCTTTCCGTTTTTTTTTTTTTTTTTTTTTTTTTTTTTTTTTTTTTTTTTTTTTTTTTTTTTTTGTATCGCTGGGAAAAATGCTTTACGCATCCCCCCCATCCAGGGGAATGGGGGGGTATGTGGGACTCCCCGGGCAAGCCCGGTATACCCACTAAAAAACCCAGCGGCATTCCCGCATCGTCTGAAAGGAGGGGGACTGGGAAACCGGCGTAGCCTTTACGTCCAGTCCCCCTCGACGACTGCCCGCCTCAACGGCGGCGGGCCCCTCACGTCCTCCCCATTGGGGGAGGGTCGGGAATGTCCGGCGGAGGTGGTGTGGAGTGCAATGCGGGCGGAGGCGCCCCCGCGCCTGTCGCCCGCCCATCACCACCGCGAGGAAGGAATCTTCTCCTTCCTCTTCTTCGCCTGCGGAGCGGCGCAGCGAGAGGGTCATCCTCCCGCGCGCGCTCCGCCGCCTCCTTTTGCGAAATGACATCCTCGCAAAAGGAGGCGACCGCGGCCCAAGCCCCCTCGCTCCCCAACATGGACAGAACAACGCTGGGAAGCGAGAGATCAAGGCCGATCTCGGCAGTCAGACATCGGCGCGGCTCTGCCCAGGCGGGGCAGACCTCGAGGGTGTGCCGCGCCGTGTCCTCTGCCGCGCCGCAGTGGTGGCACGCTGGGGTTTCCTCCCTCCCGATCCTGTACAGGTGCGAGCCGAAGCAGCCGTGCCCCGACAGCACCTGCACCAGACGAAAAGAGAGGAAACCGTGCTTCCGCTCGAGCCATTGCCGCAGAACTGGCCCGAGCGCGTCCAGCGTCCGGCGGCCAAAAGTGGCGGTGGCGAGGTCGTCCGTCCAGTGGACGACGATGGCGTCCCTCGCCTCCCGCCTCGCGGCCTCCCGCTCCTGCGCGGTGAGGCGCTCTCCGAGCGCCCTTCGGTGCGCCGTCCACTCGTACACCCTGGCGAGCACCCATGCCTCGAGCTCCCAAGGAGGGGTGCCCGCCAGAGCGCACGCCGCCGAGAAACCCACCGACCTGTAGGCCCTCGCCACCCGCAAGCAATCTTCTTTCCGTGAGTCAACTGACAAAGAAAGGGTGTTCCGTACAGTTCAACAATTATGGCTGTAAAATACTCAATAACTCAAAACAAGAAGTTGTAGCCTGTGAATTAAACAATAATATGTATCGCTTGAACTTAAGTAGCATACCAGCATACATGTGTAAATCAAGTGAAAGTGACAGCTACTTATGGCATCAAAGAATGGCTCACTTAAACTTGTCCGATCTAAATAAACTTCCCAAATGTACAGAAGGCATAAAGCTTAGTGAAAATAAGCTAAATATGGTGTGTGAATATTGTCAAGAAGGAAAACAGTTTCGGCTGCCGTTTCCTAAAGAAGGTTCCCGTGCGAAAAAGGTTCTTGAACTCATACATTCTGATGTCTGTGGACCATTAGAAGTGAAGTCAGTCGGCGGGGCGCAATACTTCGTGACATTTGTGGATGATTTCACCAGGAAAGTATTTGTTTATTTTCTTAATAGTAAATCAGATGTATTTAATAAATTTAAACAATTTAAAGTATTAGTGGAAAACCAACTTGAAAAGAAAATTAAAAGAATAAGAACTGATAATGGAGGAGAGTATCTGAGTAATGAATTCAAAGAATATCTTCAAAATTCAGGCATTATACATGAATCTTCTAATCCATATACACCTCAGCAAAACGGGTTGGCTGAACGTATGAACCGCACTCTTATGGAGAGATCTCGTTGTATGTTACTTAATGCTAATTTACAGAAACCATATTGGGCAGAAGCAGTAGCAACAGCGGCATATATAACAAACAGATGTCCAACAAGATCAATATCATACACTACCCCTGAGGAAATGTGGTCCGGGAAGAAGCCTAATTTGAAACACCTAAGAATCTTTGGATGCGAGGTCATGGTACACATAAATAACACAAAACGTCAAAAATTAGATGCCAAGGCAAGTAAAATGATTTTTGTTGGTTATTCAGATACTACTAAAGGATACAGATTGTTGGATCCTAAAACAAGAAAGATTCTTATCAATAGAGATGTTGTGTTTATGGAAAATTCCATAAAGAGGAAATTTTCTATGGTTCCACTAACAGAAAATTTAAATAATAATACTGATAATCTGACAGATGAAAATGTAGAATCAAAAAGTACAGATATCCAAAATACTCATGATTCTAAAGAGTTTAAGTCTTCAGGAACATTATCTGATGCTGAGTCATTTTACTCCGATGATGATTCCTTGTATGTACCTGAAAAAGAAATAGATGTTAATCAGTTCAGTAATATAACTACTAGGTCTAAAAGTAGAAATATAAAATATGAATCTAACACTTACCTTTGTCAAGGTGGAGATCAGCAGTTAAATGACACACCAAATACTTACCGTGAAGCACTGTCATGTCCAGATAAAGAAAAGTGGAAATTGTCTATTCAAGAGGAATTGAAAGCACACAAAAAGAATGAGACTTGGGAGCTTGTGAAGAAACCTGATGGAGTAAAACCAATTGGTTGTAAGTGGGTGTTCCGTGTGAAAGATGAGTCGTCAGGACCTCTATACAAATCAAGACTTTGTGCCATGGGATGTTCACAGAAGCATCAGGTTGATTACTCAGAGACTTTTTCACCAACTGTAAGATATGATTCGGTAAGAGTAATGCTTTCAAAAGTGTGTCAAGATAATTTGAAAATGACACAGTTTGATGTCAAAACTGCTTTTCTTTATGGAAATATAACTGAAAATATATATATGACTCCACCAGAAGGTTTAGATGCATCTGACGGGTTAGTTTGTAAACTTAAAAGGTCTCTATATGGATTAAAACAAGCACCTAGGTGTTGGAATCAACTATTTGATTCAGTATTGAAGAAATTTGGTTTCACAAGTAGTCACTCTGATAAGTGTGTATACACTGGTGAATTAAATGGAACTAAAGTTTATTTAATTCTATATGTAGATGATGGACTAATAATTTCAAAAGATCAAATGATATTAGATAAAGTAATCAATGATTTGAAAGAAAACTTTGAAATAAAAGTATGTGAACCTAAAAACTTTGTTGGGCTTCAAATAGAAAGAGGTGAAAACTATATGTTCTTACATCAAAATAAATATATAGAGAAATTATTAAATAAATTTAATATGGCTAATGCCAATGGAAACTGTATACCAGTAGATCCAAACACTAAGTTGGAAAAGAATCCTTCAGAAATAGACAGGAAGATACCATACCGAGAAGCAGTAGGTTCTTTAATGCACTTAGCTATAGTCAGTCGTCCTGACATTATGTATGGTGTTAGTTTAGTAAGCAGATATCTTGATTGTTTTGATCATAGTCACTGGAATGCTGTTAAAAGAATAATGAAGTATCTTAAAGAGACTAAAAGCTATGGTTTATACTACACGCCAAAGAATCAGAATATAGTAGAAGGTTATAGTGATTCTGATTATGCTAATGATATTGAAACAAGGCGGTCCATCACAGGATATGTATTCATGAAAAATGGTGCTGCAATTACTTGGGCCAGTCAGCGTCAACAAAGTATAGCATTATCTACAACTGAAGCTGAATTTATGGCTTCATGTAGTGCAACAAAGGAAATAATTTGGTTGAAGAAACTTTTGTTGGATATAAATGAGTATAACCAAGAATCTATCACTCTTTATATAGACAACCAAAGTGCAATTTCAGTCATAAAAAATGAAAATTATCATAAAAGATGCAAACACATAGACATAAAATATAAGTTTGTTAAAGAAAAATATGAGGGAAAAGAAATTGATTTAAAATATATTTGTAGTATTGAACAAAATGCTGACATATTTACAAAACCTTTGTCTAAAAGTAAATTTGAATATTTAAGAACTAAAATAGGCATTTGTAAGTTGTAACTTAGTTCTCTGCAATATTCTTATTGTGTCAGTTTAAGTTTGGTGTACTTTAAGTTAAGATTTAAGAGGTAACATGCTTTGTTTTTGTTTTGTGTCTATATTATTATGCTATATTGTTACTATAATATTGTAATGTTGGGGTAACTACTAAATGTGTTGATTTTGTTATGTACCTTGTATTCTATCTTAAGTTTGGGTAGGTAAATAATGTTATATTTTATTTAAGTCCTAAGATGGAGAACGCTACAATTTGGAGAGAGTGTTGAAGTTATAAATTTTGCGTTCCATAGCTTTAGTTATTTTTACTCTGTGGTTCAAACTTGCTCTTTATTGAGTCTGTGGAAGATTCTAGAAATCTCGCTTCCTTCTTTTGTTTTTGCATATTCAGCACGTTATATTTTGTAATCTTTATATTTTGATAAAATAAATACCAACGAAGCTTCCAAACCATCTTTTAATTACAACAAATATATCGACGATATATTTTTTGCACACAGTCAATTTACTGTAAGGTACCGAGGGAATAAGCGAACGAGACATTGTGAGTAAGAACCCCAACGGGTAGCTTAGTGGCAACAGTATAATAATAATAGCTTCTAGAAATAGGTAGGTAAACTTTCTATGATAAACGAGCAATGGGACGATTTTGAGAGTTTCAATTCAATAAATGCTCATATACAAAAATCACCTTCGTGAGACCACTCTTAATATGAAAAATAACAGTTTAACATGCTTTCTGAGGCACGGAGGAGTCTCGCTATGACAAAGATGGTCACCCCACGGACCGCATACGCCAAGCGCAGCTTAACCTTTTGATCAACGGAACCGTGCGGTTGTTACTTAGTCACGTCCAGTATCAGTCTTTTACACGGAGCGACTGCCTGTCCTACCCCTTGGTATGACTGGTTGTCAGACTTTCTGGCTTCTGACTATCCGTAACGACTGTCAAAGATCTACAAATGACAGCCGGGACCAACACCTTAACGTGCTTTCCGAGGCACGGAGTAGTCTCGCTATGACATAGATAGACCCATCGACGGACGGACCTCACTAAGCACAGCTTAACCTTTGATCGGTCGATCCGTGCGGCTGTTACTTAGCCACGAGCTGCTCTACATCCTTTTATTTTATTGGAATCTTATATTTCAATGAAATAGAAATAAGAATTGAGTGCACCGCAAAAACTAATATAACAACAGACTACATTTTAGCATCTCACAATATTCCAAATTAAAAATTCATCTTGCGTGCACACTTTCGTTTAGGAAACACGTATATCTGACCCCTAACAAAATGAGATACCCACGTCACTTTAATTCTGAAATGACCAGGAATCCTGACCCCTCACCTCCCTAAACCGTTGTGTAATAATTGAGTTTGTGAGAAAATGGTTGGAACGTCACAGTTCTAAGTAAATTGGTCGATGTTTGGTTATATTGTTAGGGTGTAATAATGTCACTTTGTATGTCTGGTTGTAAGGCGTGTTGGATGTGTAAGATGTGGGCGATTGCAATGTCATTCAATTATAAGTGGCGCTTAATTATTATATTTTATCTGTTACTTGAACGTATGGTAGTTTCAGAAGTATTAAAAAGATTTTTTTATTTTATTTTATCTTGTTTTATCAACTGAGTAAACAGTTCTAATTTTGATTACGGATTGTGGATTGATCACTTATCATTCATTACGCTTATCAACCCATCATTAGCGTCACCTTTCCGGGTATTTAGGCTTTTGGTGTTGTCCTTAGACAGCCAATCTTCTTCGAATCGTGCTGGTTATATTTACAGCTAAAATAAATAAAAAAATACAAACATTTTTGTTCAAAATCAATTTAAAATTCGAAGTGGTTTCGTTCCTAACTCAAGCGATGTCTGGCAGAAGCTTCCATTATAATGATGTAGGTATGTATATCATCGGGTCAAACAAAAGCTGACCACACGAAACGTTAGAAGCATAAACTTCATACACAGTTTAATATTGATAGTCAGGGAGTTAAATCCACAAGGGAAACCCGATACACCCGGTTCACTCCTACAAAGCTATCTTTCATAAAAGATTAGCCGACAAAAGAATTACGTATCAGCGCCTTCGTGACTTGAAGATATCTTTTTGCTAAACTGATACCTTTTCCATCTTTGTGTTCTTAAATTATGTATACGCTGATGTGAGATTTTTGGGCCTTTACGTGTTCTCTTGTTTAGTTACGAAGAATTGTAGAGTTGTGAGGCGTGTACAATGTACATTGATTTTTGAAGATTAAGGGCGCCTTCAAATTAGCCGCAGAGTGGCGCGCGGAGGCAGCGCGTCTGCAGCGCTGCGGTCGCGCTGCTGTCGCTAGGTTTGAGAATGGTAGTGTTGTATTTTCAACTTCATCGATCAAATTCTTCAACCTGATTTTCGTTCATGTTTAGACTTGAACAACAAATACACACTGCTCTTTGTTACTATCAAAAATAAAAAGGATTTTGAACAAAAGACAAAAAAAAAAGACTTAGAAATTTTGTATAACTCAAGAAACTAAATTTTATAAAGTGAAAGATTACAGTGACCAAAAATTTCGAATATTGTATTGTACAAAAAATACATGCGCACCATCACTAGTCGACCGATGAACTGAGGCGCGGCCGCAGCGCGGGTGTAGCGCTGCAATCGCGCGTTTTTATTTGTATGGATTTACAAAGCAGTGCGACCGCAGCGCTGCAGACGCGCTGCCTTCGCGCGACACTTGGCGGCTAATTTGAAGGCTAACTTATAATAATATAACTTAAAATTACTTATACCGACTTACTTAATTACAGACCTATAAACTAATGTTTAATCAATTTAGTGAATGCCTTGTTTGTCCAGTGTTTGCATAATGCGAATGCTGTTAACGTGGTCTCGGGTTTGATTCTCGATTCGGGTCGATTTTTGGAAAATTTCACAAAGCAGCCCGTAGTCAGAAAATTGGTGGTTTTATACCCCCGTGCCTGGCCGTCGTCCCCGGCTACTATCTCGATAGCACTTGTTATTATAATTCCATATCAGAGGCCGTCAGGCGGATTTGAGAAAACTCTGACACTAGCGCTCGTTAGGAGGAGGTTGTTGTATCTAACTATGTTAATAAAATATACAAAAAAATTATGATTAAAAATACAATATATTAATTGAATTGATGTATGTCTAAACTCGTGCCCATTTATAGTACCTGTAGTAACAAAAAATTGGTTATCTCTTAGTTATTAAAAGTTTACCGTGTAATAAACTTTATTATCTTGTAATGTTATTTCAAAAAATAGTAAAGTATTGTAAATGTAATTTAAAAGAGAGCTTGAGAAATAAGTCTGGGAAAAACAGAGCTATTATTCCCAAAAAAGATTCTAACTGAATCATGCACTAATAATATTTGATCTTAAGAACTATCCGTCCGTCCGTCTTACTTTATTTCAACCCGAAGCGCAGTCTCTCCCAAAGCCTTTTCACACATGCTTACAATATACGAATACATCCAGCACTTTTTATCAAAGTCTTTGATATTTTAATTTCAAAGAGCCAGTACTCCCTAGTTCCCTGAGCAAGTAACAGCGCAGCGTATGTAAGATCTCTCGAAAGCTAAATTTCGGAATATGAATACGAGAAATGGCGAGTTAAAATAATAATTTACTAAGTTGTTGCGGGTTTTTAGAAAAGTTTCCCTGTTTCGATGCTTATTTTCTTGGCCGTTGAGTGAGGCCAGCGAAGTTTTGCGTTTGGTCCTTTTAGAGATGTTGGTCTTTTTGAGTAGTACTTGTAATTATTAATTTAGTTTGTGTTTCGAAGTGGTTTGGAAATTCAAGTATATTTGAATTTTAGAGGTCTGATTTTAAATTGGAGATTTTTTAATGTTTTTTGTGACGTATTGACCGATGGTCATGTCGTGTCGTGTCGTGACCGATGTTTCTCAAGCACAAGTATATGAGGGAATGAGATTTAACAAGTAATAATATAGCTTGTTCGATGCTTTTTCATTAAGTAAAGATTATATTTAGTTTATATTGGCAGTGACTGATTGACGATGAATAAGAATATCGTGGGGAAAAAGATCTCAAATCGCTTATCTGCCTTTAAGCAAGCGTGGTGATCAGTGCTCTCTGCCTTCGCTGAATGAGATGATGCCTTTGAGGTACAGCCAAACGCACTCAAATTCTAATTTCTACTAATATACTTATTATAAATTCGAAAGTTTGTAAGGATGTATCTATGTATGTTTGTAACTCATTCACGCAAAAACTACTGAATAGATTTGGATGATATTTTCTACACACGTAGTTTATAACTCGGATTAACACATAGCATGCTTTTTATCCGAGTACTTAAAGCACAACAGCAAATTACCCGACTGATGTCATATTTATGTCAATTCCGACCACAAAAGAAAATCCTTTAAAAACCTGTATAACATCTGCATGCGACAGTATTCCAATATTATGCAATTCTCGAGACAGGACTAACTAAATTTTTCAATGCCAAAAACCAATCGGCTCTCATACGCCTAATGCAGTTTCGGCTATAAATCTTCAGGCTTCCCAATGCTATGGGATTATCAACTTAGGCGTTATCACATTAGGGGATAGAATCGGATATCAAATAACTGGAGATGAGGTAATAAATACGTTATGTCATTGATTTAAGGGAAGTTTTGATGTGTTGTTAAAATAAGAATTTTATCACCTGATTACGGTAAAGATAAATTGTAATGGTAAACAAGTTTATAGGCCTATTTCATGATTTCATAAATATAAAATATATTGGTAGAAATAATGGTCATTTTTCTGAAAATTACGATCTTTTTATAGATATGAACAAAATTAACAAGGCTATTGGTATCAACAAGCCCTATATATAACTTCTAAGAATATGTTTATTATTAACCCATGCATGGGGCCCAGTTCCAAAATAAGTGGGTTAAAAAATTGATAATAATCCATTTAGCAGATTTTTTAAATGTCAATATTCTTCAAATTACATCACGCCCCATCCTCAAGCGCTAAGGAAGGTACTTATAGCGATCCAAACTTTTACATTTAGTCCCATGCAATATGCAGCAACCCTACTGCCATCAACTAGGCACAAAACAGACTATGCTGCGACTGTAAAATTTCATTTGAACATATTATACTTTATTATAAGATTCTCAACACTAAACAAATGATACATTCACTTCACATTCATAAACACTTAACAGAATTCACCAATCATGTCTCCTCAAAATCTTAGCACTTACCCCAAATTGCCCTACATTTCTACCCCACTTCACCCCATCCCCATAAATCGGGGAGCCCCCATCAATAAGACCTGCTACACACTTCAATCGTAAGACATTACCGTGAAATATTCAGCGTTCGACACTAATCGTATATAGGAACGCAGCACACGATCGAGAGATATTGCTTGCTCATTGGTTTTTCTTATCCAAAATCAGTTTTACCCTTTTCCTAATGGAGTTTGGGGAGTTATTTAGGGGTAGTATAGTCTGTGGGGATATAGCGAAGAGTAATCATAGAATTAGGTCTTTGGGGTAGAAAAAAAATCAAAATTAAATGGTTGCTTACTAATTACAATGTTCGGAATTTTTGTGACTAACTTCTGTTTTTTTCGATTTGGACCAAAAATTTATAGAGATCGGGTAATGTCTTTTTGGCTGGTAAACTTGAGCCATTTACGTCTGCTGCATGTTTGATGGGCTGTGAGCGAAAACTACTACCAGAGACTAGTTAATATACTAGCCTCTGCCACTACTCTGCGAGTCTCCAACAGCAGTAAACGACATAGCGGCAAGCCCCGACGGAGATGGCGGGTGAACTGGACTCCTATCTAAAGAAAATTCTTAGACACAAGACAGAGATAAATAGGAGGAATAGATAGGTAATAAAACTTTTTAATGAACATCAATTAAAGTGTCAAAATACATAGATCTTATAGTAAAGGGGAGCAGTACAATTGGCGGTCTTATCGCGATCAGTAATTTCTTACAGACAAGGCTTCAAAAGGGAAGCAGGAGACACTATAGTCTAAGAATAATAAAAATTAATAAAATAGAATTAAAGTAATGATAATTTATTTCCACCAGCTAAGTTCTAAACTTTAAGCACAGATTTCTAAGTTAACACGAAGCTACAAAAGCTTAAGTACGTAACTTAAGTTATAAGTCTTACAACTCACATTGCCAGATGTCCCGAGATGAAGTCACGGATGCCAACATAACTCTGTGCGCGACTGTACCCGTATGTATATTGTACAGTCATCTAGAAAATACTAACTTGCAGTACATTGGATGTATAGCTCTCTCATGTCTGCAGTTTCACATCCACGATACATATATTGCGAGTTTATTGTGGTTGGGGCTTTGTGATAAGCGGAGCGGGCGTGCAAGCGAATAAGAAGGCGATTTTTTAAAATATTTTTTCTCAAGTAGGTACTTTTTTATGGTATTACCATTTCAATATATTTTAGAGAAGATTTTGACTTACTAAGGAAATACCGATTTTTAGTTCTTTCATGGTGGGATTTATTTGAATTAAGTTTACTCTGTAATAATTATTCTATGATATTTTCTTTTACCGGCCAAAATAATCTGACGTTTTGAACGCGTAAATTTGCATATGAGAACCTTTTTTATGCATGGGAAATCATCAAATGACTCCTCTCGCTTTGGGCGAAATGGGAGGGAGTGTCAGACTCTTACTAACTAAACCCCATCCATGTTCCTTACTTCTTAAATCCCGCATTCCCGGCAAGCACTAGCCCTATAGAAATCCCATGTACGTCTCTCTGAACATGTGCCTTTACTCTCTATTCTTTTCAGATTTTAAGTGTTCCAAAAATTATTAAAATATAAAAAAAATCTCATCATGAACATTTTCTTAAACCCTATTCTCTTACCAAATATAACGCCAGCTATTGCTTTTAAAATACACAGTTTCTCTACAAGATAAACAGTTGCAAATAATCCTTATTGCACTGTGTCCGCTTCACGCGCTGCGAATGGCTTGTCCGTTGTACAGAAGTATATATTATAGACAATATCATATTGTTCATAGAATGTATGTAATTCAACTACCAAAGTAGGATCTTATCATCTGGGTAGTGTATTTTGTTGTGGTATTTGGACTCCTAACTAATCCTGTCTAATATTATAAATGCGGCTTTGTTTGTTTGTTACAAATTCACTGTAAAACGGCGGAACTGAGTAGGACGAAATTTGGTACAGAGATTGAGGAAACCCAGGACATGGTTATAGTGCACTTTTTATTTGGGTACGTGAAGGGTTGTGGCTAAAATGATAGAACAACAAACAAGACAAACTGGGATTTATTGTAATATTCAGCACAAAATGTTATACGCATCACAGGCACTAAGCAAAGAGATATTCACAAGTGACGTTTTAAAATTTGACAGTGACATTTACATGACGTTGACATAAAATAAATATTATTTTTAATCTGTATCAACAGTGTGTGAAGTAGTCAGTAGTGTTTTAGTTACGCTTTCACGGAAAAACAGCTGAGTCGAGTATGACGAAATTTGGTACGGAGATATGGTTATAAGTCACTTTTTATTCGCGTGCGTGAACATAGAACACAGGATGCGGGTGAAGCCACAGGGAAACAGCTAGTATAGGATTAAATGCCAACTAATATTAATGCAAATGTAAGTTTGATATTTGTTTGAATACAATGCTTTCATGGTAAAACTATCTCTTTGTTTAATCCAGGAGCAGCATGAGAAGTGATGAGGAGCTCCCTCGGGACGCAAGTGAGACGCAATTACGAGTCCATACGAACGAACTCCTGTCGAAAAAAACAGGTAAGTAACTCCATGCTTATTCTTTTTAACTTATTTTATACAAGCTGTTGCCCGTGGTTTCACCTGCGTCCGGAGGGAACTACTTAACGCACTCGGATAAAATGTTCCCCTCTATCTCCGTACCAAATTTCATTCAAATCGGTCCAACCGTTCTTGAGTTATAAATAGTGTAACTAACACGACTTTCTTTTATATACTTACATAGATTTTTTACACATTGAGAAGTTCTGATTAATCTGTATCCGTATTTATTTTACACTACCTCGTACATAATGGGTGATTTTAGCCCCTTGTATAACAATCTACTTTTAAAATAGTTCCATCCACAACACGTACTAAAAATACACTTAAAAAAGATGTGCACTAGGTTTCTGAAATACTTAATACCTAACCCGTTATCCCAGCTCAGAGGCTAGGCTTTGAGTCCCAATCCAATCTAGATTAGCTTTAGGCTAGACTCGGGGGTGCGCTGCACGTTATACCACCTGGAATTGCTCACATGCCACGGCTTGAATATTAAGTTGTAGCAGGATGAACCCTAGCTTATAATTATAAACTAAATTTTCATGTGGTTTCAATGTGTTATCGTAGATTCTACGTATATTGTAAGCACAACAAAAGTTGTTAGCATAAATTGTGTATTGTTTTTAGGGTTCCGTAGTCGATAAGGAACCCTTATAGTTTCGCCATGTCCGTCTGTCTGTCTGTCTGTCTGCGGCATGGCTCAGAGGTTCTTGATACTAGACAGCTGAAATTTGGTATGGATATACATTGATCACGCCGACAAAGTGGTAAAAATAAAATGACGAAAAATATTTTTTGGGTAGCTCCCATACAAGTAAAGTGGGGATGAAGACAAGACTAATGTTTTTTTTTTTACTCTGGGCCTAGTAAGAACACACTAATGTAATCGTAACGTTAATGTGAGCCATTTATGCTAGGCCCACTGAATATGCTGCATGACCGTAGTTTAAATAATTATATAATTTTGAACTCTCAATTTTCCTATTATTGCAATTAAACAAAGAAACTCCTTTTTTAGCAATAGTTATTAGGCATAGGTTCTTTAGAACTATTCCAAATTCATGCCTGAGCAGATTCTAACATACAAAATTACACCTTAATGGTTCCTTTTTACGGTATAGAACCCCTAAAAATACACAGATATATCAATTTCCATAGGAACTTGCAGAGATTTCCACAAACAAGATGTAAGTCAAAATATCAATATAATTGGCGGACCGTGAGCGAGGGTGAGTCGTGCGTGGGTAAAGAGTTCGCACGACCGACGCCTTCTGGGGAACTGAAGGGACTACGACACGACAGACCGTTCATGTCCAAATTATTGTAGGGATCACGACAACATATTATTAAAGAGTGGTACTTTATTTGGTTTAGAAGTTTTGTAAATCCTACTATAATATTACAGAGATTTATTATTAGAGAGAAGTTTAATATTCGTGAGGATGGAAGAATGTTTGACACTCTTTTACGTAAAAACTGCTAAATGGATTTGGATGAAATTTGGTAGACATATAGTTTATAACTTGGATTGACATATAGGAAACAGCTAGTTTAATTATATGGTTAAGCCAGTGATATTTTGGGTGGAATAAAATAGCAAAGATAATTAAAAACTGTATTCAAACAGGGAATCAAACTTACGACACGCAGTGTTTTTGACTACTAGTCCACCGAGGCAGACATAGGCTTTTCTTCCCTCTACGTATAAATACCAGCCACGATATTCGAGAACAATTTTCTTACAAACTCCCATATTTTTTCTGTCTGCGACCCATGATATGACGTATCTCGGTACTCCTTATTTCCTACAGATTATCATGACGTTTGATGTGGCACAGGAAATTAGTTTTGCATGCTCGATTACATAGGGAGGCTGTGACGCTAATCATATGTTTATACCTACTCGTTCTGATGAAGGAGTATGCAGGAATAGGCGGTGTATTTTTTTTCTTTGTGATCTATCGATGTATAGAGCATGGTGGTAGTCACATGTCACGTCTTTGGAGGAATGAAATGCGGTTTCAGCCCTTTCAGAAAGCATTCTGCTGGAATCCTGAACAGGACAAAATCTCGTTTTATTTGTGATAGAATAAAAAAATCGAAAATTTTACATATTACCCCGATATTTTTGTTATTCCTGTCCTGCTATTCAATCAATCAATTGTAGAATACAATAATTGTTAACTATATGTATATAATTATATGAATATGTGTAAACTATTATATATCACTTAGACATATTCTATCATCTATCACTAAGCATGCAAAAAATAAGTTAACAATTCAAAAATATTCAACTTTTTATGTTCTAAAACTATTACGACGCCGATGCCAACTTCACTCCATCCTGACACTGAAACTATCTACAGCGCCATTTCTGACAAAGGAAAAAGACTGAACCGATAAAGATAAAATTTTGTTTAGAAATAGCTAGGATCCTGGAAAAGGTTATGATTTTCATCCGGATCAACTAGTTCAAGATGCGGATGAACCCGCAGGAAACCACTAGTCAAACAATATTATTATAATTATGTCAACATAATTGGCTTTAACAAGGAAATTACCGGATCTAATTATAATAAACTTAACTAATTATAACAATCCAGCTGTCGGTATATTATATACTAATAAGTAGTAATATGACGTCTTGTCCATTATTTTGTTTCGCCTGCGAACATCTAATGACTCCTCCCGCCGTGGGGTGTGGTGGGGCGGGAGTCAGTATCAGACTCTTACTGACTAAAACCCATCCATGTTCCTTCCTCAGCTCTTTGAAACTTTTTCAAACATCCTGCATCCCCGGGCACAGGCCTCTTCTGATACAGAGAAGACATGCGCATTGATCACCACGCTTGCTCAAGGTGAATTGTCAATTTAAGACTCTTTAAGTTCAGGTTTCCTCATGATGTTTTTTTAACTGTTAGTCAATGATGTTTAAGATATACTTAGAAAGTACATGATAATCTGACTTTGGAAAAGTTGCATTGGTACTTGTCAGGTTTCGAAACCGGCACACTCTTATACAATATAAAGGTGCCTTAACCACTAGGCCACCACAACTGGTTTAAAATGATAATTTTTTATTTGAGAAAAAAAAAATTAAAAAAATTAGCCATGTCATTCGGTACTAGCCCAGTTTCGCACTCGCACACTCGTACACGAGAGGCTGGTGCCTTAACCACTAGACCACCACAACTTATACACGAAAAATATATATTACATACATCAGTATCGTATAAATGTATAAATATACTGATTGAATACCTAACCCCTAAGGTACAGAGGTGCGACACAACTTAATTACAACAAAACACTTTATATATTTGTTACTAATTAAAAAGTAATTGGTCGCTTGGGACAGCCCTAGCCGCGACCTCAGACGGAATGAAACCGGCCTTAATTAAGGTTCAACGTGTACAGTAGACATATGTCGAGGTACCCTTTTCATTATAAGTGACAACCCTAGTAGGTGTTCTCGAAAAAAATGCTTCGAAAAATCAACTGTATTGAAAGTGTTGTTTTTTTTTGTAATACAAGGTGAATTTATTTTATTTTTTGTTCAAATTTAGGGTCTTAACACAAAATTGCTTTAAGAAAATGTACTTTAAGAACTTTGGTGTAAGGTCGTCTATGATGATTGATATTTTTTTTCTTAAAATTGTTTGAATGGTTTTTAACGAAACTTAATTCTTACTAATATTATAAATGCGATAGTGAGTTTATTTGTTTGTTTATTTAGTTTGTTTCCATAAAATGGCTAAACCAATTGTATGAAATTTGATACGGAGATAGATAAAGCTTGATAGTGTTTTTAGTAAAATTGGTTTGACTGGGAGAAAAAACATTTTTAACTTAATCCTGACTAACAATGTACGAGTAAATGCGATAATGAGTTTGTTTATTTTCTACTCTTTTATGCTAAAATGCCTGAATCGATTTGGATAATATTTGAAGACGGTTAAATTCCACTTATATTCGGATACGTTAAGTAGCTCTCTCAAGACACGAGTGAAATATTATTGCTAAATAAGTTACGGCGAAATTTTGCTCCTAATCGCAACTCTAAAAAAGTACAAAGCATAGGTGAAAATAAGATTACCTTTTTCATACACAGTGTTTCAATCTGAATTCCTACATGAATAAAAGCCAAACGATCGTAAACGCCATTCCCACTTCCAAGAACCTGCCAATATGTTGACATTGTTCAAAAGAAACACATATTATAACTTGACATATTACATTATATATGTGTTTTGCAAACAGAAGTTCGTAAATGGAATAGTGAGAGGTTTTCTTTATAGAACTTTAAATAAGGTCTATCAAAATGTAATAAATAAAATTATATATATTGCTAGAACGTCAGAAAAGTCAAACAACATAATCTATACTAGCTTTTTGCCAGCGGCTTCGCCCACGTGGGCTGTACGAATTCAAAATGTCAGAGTTTCCTACAAATTTTGCCCCCCTTTTTCACCCCTTTAGGGGTAGAATTTCAGAAAATCCTCTCTTATCAGGTGCCTACGTCATATAAAGAACACACCCTCCAAGTTTCAGGTCTCTACGACTAGCAGTTTAGGTTATGCTTTAGTCTGTCAGTCGGTCAATCATTCAGGACAAATAATTTTATATATATATAGATAGATAGATGTTTAGACAAACAGAAAAGGCACATACTGTGTTATTTACATACTCGTAACATAAGTACATTCAGAAATAAAGGACGGTTGCGATCTGACTACGAATCGCTACGAGCGGCTACGATGTCGTAGCAAAGCTACGCCGGCTACGGTGTCGTAGCAAATACTTCTCTAGTGCTTATTTATTCCGTATAGCGATTCAGTGCGGAGGCGTCAATATGGATAAGTATAGACACTTTGTCCTTTGATAAATAGTATATTCACATAGATGTTTCATGAAAAGGCTCTAGTGGCTCATAAATGGGATTGTAATAGTTGTAAATACGCCATGCAAAGCTAATTTTTTTTTTTGTGTTTTACATTCAGTAAATAATTGTCCAAAGTTTAGATATGAGATACATAAATACGAGTAAATATCTAAGGCGACAGATCATTATCGCAATCATATCGGTACTTTCTAGGCTTTTAGTAGCATTCAGTAATATGCCTTTTCACTACAATTACCTTAACTGATAATAAATTGCTTTTAACATTAACTTAAAATAAATTTATTTGGCCATGACTATATATAAAAAAATATTAAATACGTATACATTTTTAAACTACTTCCATACCCATCTGTTGGCACACAAAACATAACACCCTCAAATCTCCATCCGCCATTCCTCACAACGATGACGTCACAATACTTTCAACTAAGTTTACAGCGCGCAGTATATTGCTTCCCCTACACTGTTCTTTTGTCCGTGAATTTATTGACGTCATAAAATGGACGGTGGCGCTCATAAGCTGTTCTGAAGTTTGTTTTGAACTACTGTGCTCGACTGTCCCGCATTGTCGCGTATCTAATAATTGCCTGTTTGTGGTTGCTTACCTTTTTTACCCGACTGTACGGAAAAGGGTTGTGGTTTTTATTGGCTATCTCATCATCATCGGGGTTGGAACAGCATGTCTTCTTCTTCCATACTTTTCTATCTGACGTCATCTCATTAGTAACCTCCTTTTTAGCTAAATCATTTTTCACTCCATCCATAGATTTTTTGGTCTTCCTCTTCCTCTATAGCCATCCAAGTTCATACTTAGAACCTTCCTCACAACATCTTCCTCATTCCTTCACATACCATGACAGCCGGTTTCCACATAGCTTTTCTAGCATTTTTGTGCGTTTATACATTTAAACCGCTAATCCAATTGTGAAAAATTAGGTGATCTTTTTTTTCGGATGTGAAATCATCAAATCAAATTCCGCCGTAGGTGGAGCGGGAAGAAGTGTAATATTCTTACTGACTACAACCCATCCATGTTTCTTCTTTAGCCTTTTGTGTTTCGGGAGCGCAGTAACTCTTTCGAACATCCTACAGTAGGTGACCTTGGGCTTTTCACGGCACTGTGGGGTAGGGCATGAATTTGTAGTCAAGTCGAGTTGTTATATCTCTTGTAGATCTAGTGTAGTTAACTAATCTATACTAATATTAAAAAGAGGAAAGATTTGTTTGTTTGTTTGTAGGGGTTTAACTCAAAAACTACTGGACCAATTTTAAAAATTCTTTCTTCGTTAGAAAGCTACATTTTTACGAAGTGTTATAGGTTATATTTATTTCCAGAAATTATTAGGGATCCCTAATAAACTTGAATAATGTAACCAAAGGTGTAAAAAAAATGTCCACGTGGGTGAACTCGCGGGCGGAAATTTATCCAATATATTATTGTAATCTTCAATTCCATATTTACCTGTGTGTAACGGGGGTTAGCCTAACACAAGTAAACGTCAATGTAACTGTAAATTTTCGTGTAATGCCGAATTTCAACGAGTGCCCGACGGGATAAATCTAAATAAAAATGCAAGTAGTCTGATCCAAACCACGTCTTCTTGAACACTAAAATGAAAAATAATATAACATGATAAAGAAATTTACAATGCGTATATAAGTGAACAGCCAAAATGTAGGTCGCGTACTAAGTGCAAGTAGGTATCTACACGCTTTACTAGCTAATTTATTGTAATAAAATACATATGTAACTTATGTACGTGTACGTCTTCTACTACTAAAATATTTTTGGATAAAAATTAGTTTACTGACAGAAAAGTGTATTATCTTCCTCCAGTTGTTAAAATTAACTAAGACACGCAACATTATTTTTCTACATACATTTTTCATTCCGGATCCTACTGGGAAATCCGTCTCTCATTTCAACTCTTGTTTAATCTCGACCCCTCGCCCTTTTTCACCTTTACATTCCTGTATTTTTTTTCTCTTTGCCTTATTGGTCTACTGCTATCACGAATTCTAATTATAAGGTTATACGATCGATCCCCAGGTCAGGCAATCCTGAAAAAAAATCATAATATTTTTTAACTTATATTATAAATGCGAAAGTCAATTTGTTTGTTTGTTACGCTTTTATGGTAAAACGGCTGAACGGATTTGAATGAAATTTGGGGTGGAGATAGATGAAATTATAGAGACGGTTAAAGGCTACTTTTTATTCGTGTACATAAAGTAGTTTCCTTGGGATGCGGGTGAAACCGCGGGAAATAGTGTGTTATAAGTTTTGTCTCAGTAAACATTATTAGAAGCAGCTTCAGTATTGATTTGTTAGCAACGGCCTATTCATTGTCCCAATGCTGGGCTAAAACCTCCAACACAGATAAGATACAATCATTGATCACCACGTTTGCTCAAGGCGGATTGATTTGTGGTCGGGTAAAGGCTATAATAGGGTCGCAGTCTACTAAATGGGGCTTACATACAAATTGGTTAAATATGGCTACATCTTAGGCTTCCCTGATAATCCTTTGAAAAATGCGAGCGTGATGGTATGTAGTTCATTCTTTCTTTCATTAAAGTTTTTTGTTACACATTAACTAGGGTTTTTTGTCCAAAATCCAGTGCCCAACCGTCATAATTTCTCACCTCATTATAATTGCTTAAAATTTAATTTTCTCACTCTTTGAAATTATTTTTTTAATAAGGTCAGGGTGGCTACTAATTAGTTTAAAGTATTTACCTCTGTTTTGTTTTAATTAAATTCTGCATGCTCTTATTTATATGGCGGTTATCCTTTTAAAGGTTTATAGAATTTTAGGGTCGGTTTCGGTGACATGTTTTTGTTGATAAATTTACTGTAATTAACATAATATAGTGGGTGTTAAAATAGGGTACAATTTTAACACTTGTAATGAAAAAACTTTGGTGCTCTCCAATTGATATATATTGGACTACTGGCTGTTTCCCGCGGTTTCACCCGCATCCCGAGGGAACTACTTAGCGCACCCGGGTAAAAAGTAGCCTATGTTGTTCCTCAGCGTTTATTCTATCTCTGTACCAAATTTCATCTATATCGGTCCAGTAGTTTTGGCGTGAAAGCGTAACAGACAGACAGACAGACAGACAGAGTTACTTTCGCATTTATAATATTAGTAAGGATTAATAATAAAAGTTATTATACATAGTTGGTAAAATCGCATAATAAGAGAACCCATATATCTATACATATAAAATGCTTTGTCCTGAATGACTAATGGATCTGTGCACAGCCCAAACCGCAGAGATCTGAAACTTGGAGGGTGTGTTCCTTGTATGACGTAGGCATACAATAAGAAAGGATTTTCCTAAATTCTAGCTCTAAGGGGGGCAAATTTTGTATGAAACTCTGTCATTCTTAATTTGAATTCGTATAGCGCACGCAGTCGAAAGCAGAAGAAATAATTTTAAAAAAAACCATTTAATCCCAGTAACTATTTATATATTTATTTCATATGAGTTACATATGACATTATCATTTCAGTTACATTTTACAATTATTTCATGCATTTCCAGCTGGGAATGAATGAATGAATGAATTGTTGTACTCATATATCATTCACCAAATTTAAATCAGAATACATTTTATCTACATAATATACAGACAAAATATCATAGACAGACAGACAAAATTCTTTCCGATTGATAATATTTTTAAGGATCATATTTTTCACTCACCTCATTTTGCAAAATCGTAGATGCAATTATTACGATCACATTTCCCTGTTTTGTGAAGACATTATGACTTTTATTATTCCAACTACAAACTATTTAATGGATAGGCAATAAAATCTTTGTTTTTAATAAAACTGCTTATTTAGTTATGAGCATTATTATGACTAGCTTTTGTGAGGAACCTACTACACGCATTTATAGAAAAACTAGGTACTCTATTATCTCTAACAAATTTCAATTTATCACCATTCCGATTTTTTTTGTAAGATAGGTTTTTAAAAATATTATGGATGTAAAGACCATTTTTCGGTTAAGCGAGCCATTTGCGAAATATTTAGCTTTTAAGTGCAATTTTTTGTTTGATACGAGCATTCCCCCCTCTAACTTTTGAATAGCTGTACTTAGAAATGTGATAAAATTCACAGTCGTAGCACATGTAATGAACTTACAAGAAAAACTATCACGGCTAATTAGGCTTTACCGGTTACAGAGTTATAGTCGACTAACTAAGACCTACTACAGACCCTACTGCGCGTGGCCCGACACGCACTTGGCCGGTTTTATCCTTCAATTTTAATGACCTAAAACATCTTAACTAATATCATATGTATATCCGAAAATAAGTTTATTTGTTTTTTACGCTTTCATGGTAAAACGGCTAAATCGATTTAGATGAAATTTGGTATAGAGATAGATGAGACTCTGGAGACGGTAATAAGCCACTTTTGATTCAGATGCTTCTTCAGCATGTAGGTGAAACCGCAGGGAACGGCTACTAAACTTATGAATTGCTATACTTCATTTACGATAAGATTAGATAAACTCCTAAACTCTTTTTGTAGCTTATTCAACTATAGACAACCAGCTTTCCACCAGCTGCTTCGCCCGCGTGGTCTATATGAATTCAAATTAAAGATGAACTGCTCGACCAATTTTGTGCAAACTTCACATAAACCATCTACTAAATAGTCCGAACAAAGTCTAAACATTTGGTTTGGATAGGTGAGCCCGTTCTTGAGTTATAAAATTATAACGAAAATTAGCATTGATTTTTTTATATGTATATTGATAGAGAGTTTTGAAAAAGTCAAAATTAGTACTTGCTAGGTTTCGAATCCTTGAAAAACGAGTCCTTTAACTCCAAGTCAAACAAAATCCAAAGTCATTTCCACAACAAACAACTACGATTTATTTATTCACTTCAACACACAAACTAGCAGAAATGAACTTGACAATTCATCTCATAAATACATAAAACAATTTTGAGAACTACCCTTATAAATTACAGCTTCAAAAGTGATGTAAGGGGTATAGTAGTGTCCTACAGTGTAGTCATTAACAATATAGTACTAAAGTCTGCTACCCTCGTCAACGAAACTAATTAACGACCGTTCCGGTGACGATACGGCTCCGGTACGGCACCGCAAATTATTAGAGGGCCGGTATAGAAAGTAAATACGGGAGCGTTCCGGTTTGTGGGAGTGGTGTTTCGGTTTCCGATGTTTTTTGTTTATTTATTTATATTTTTAAATGTTGTTGATTTTTGGTTGAGATAATTATGTCATAAAATAATTATTGAATTAAAAAAAATATATAAACGTACCTATGTTATAAATACATTTTTTTTGTGCTTTTAAGTTAATGGTGCCGATTCTGACTTACACACAACTTAACTAATTTTAAAATATCATGCTCTTTTTCTATTGCGAAATACAAGAAGAGGATAGCAAGTAATTCAGTGCTGTCAAATTAAATGACAGATGACATTTTGTTCGTACAGGTTTGTTAATTTAGTCGAGATGTTACGTCGTGATGTTTAATTTGTATGGAAAACAATTTTTTTCTTATTTGACAGGTGTTAAAAGTTTGCTATCCCTTTCTTATATTTGTTGATGGAAAGAGAGAATTATAGACTAAATTTAATTTAGATGGTGTCAAGAGAATCGCGGCCATTGTCTTAGAAATAAGGAACTTAGCGTTATATTTCAATAAATTGTAATTTAAGTGAAGTAATGAATGGCCAGGTACAATTTTCCGGTTTGAACTTAAATAAATATTTTATTATTGATCATTGTGAATTTTATAACATTTGTTTATTTGCTCCAAAGTTTAAATGTAAACAGCTTAATTATTAACCACATAAATTGTTCTGTTAGTCAACTTTAATTTTATACAAATTTAGCCAGGAAAGATTATGGCTATAAAAAATGAGAATGAATATCATCATTAAAAAAGACGAAGATTTACTAAAAAACTATTTAAATGAAGTCTAAGTGATCACTGGAATCAAGTAATTGTCTTTAAAAACCTTATACCTTTCAAACAGCTATAATTCGTTCTCCAATCACTTTGATGATATCGGAGAATAATTACACATATTATACTAGCTAATTTCTCGTAGTTTCACCTACATCCAAGAGGAGCTCGTGGCTAAGCAACAGCTGCACGGGTCGACCGGACAAAGGTTAAGCTGCGCTTGGCCCGGTCGGTCCGTGGATGGGTGACCATCTTTGTCATAGCGAGACTCCGCCGTGCCTCGGAAAGCACGTTAAGCTGTTGGTCCCGGTTGTCATTTGTACATCTTTGACAGTCGTTACGGGTAGTCAGAAGCCGGAAAGTCTGACAACCAGTCTTACCAAGGGGTACCGTGTTACCCGGTAACTGGGTTGTGGGGGTCAGATAGGCAGTCGCTCCATATAAAACACTGGTACTCAGCTGCATCCGGTTAAGACTGGAAGCCGACCCCAACATAGTTGGGAAAAAGGCTAGGCAGATGATTTCACCTACATCCAGAAAGCACTTGACGCACCTTTATAAAAAAAATATCTTGTGTCCTTCCCCGGGTTCAGTCTATCTTCATACTCATTTCAATTGGTTTATCGGTTTTCCCGTGGAAGTGTAGCTATTTCCCGCGGCTTCAACCACATCCTAAGGGAACTTTGTGCACCCGAATAAAAAGTATTCTATATTTTAAACCAGGTTGAAAGCTATGTGTGTACTAAATTTCGTTCAAATCTGTTTAGCAGTTTTTGCGTAACAGAGCCACAAACATAAATATATACATCCTCACGAACATTCGAATTTATAATGTTAGTAGGAGTAAGATATTCACTCTCTGGAAATTTCTATGGAATGAGGGTTCGATAGATGTCGTCATAAGTACTGGAAGTGGCTTAGATCAATAATCTCTAAGAATAACTGTCGCGCTTGTCAATGTCACCAACTATTTCCCGCCATAAAATCTGTCAGAACTGTCAGTGTCAAATTCATCCCAACCGTTTAGTAGCTTTTGCGTAAAAGAGTATCAAACATCAATTCTCACAAACTCTTGCATCTACGAGTATAATATTAGTAGAATTATTAAGGAAGTAAAGATTAGATACCACATTAAAAAATATGATGTACCTAACTGACGCTTGAAGCTTTATCTCAACACTCTATTATCTAGGTCGGCTAAACACCATTTACTTGAGTGGCCCAAATAACCATTCGCAGCGATGACCCTAATGAGGGCTCGGATAACGCGATTACGTGGTCATCAGCACAATGCCATAATGATGTTGCTAAACAAAATATAATGGAAGAGATATTGAGCTAATATTTATGAAAGATTTTTTATAAAGGTATGGGAAAAGTGTGGCGGGTTAAAACGCGCATTAGGGTTCCGTAGTAGGTCTTTTAGTTAGTCGACTATAACTCTGTAACCGGTCAAACCTACTTAGCCGTGATAGTTTTCCTTGTAAGTTCATTACATGTGCTACTTCAGTGATTTTTTCACAATTCTACGGACAGCCATTCAAAAGTTGTGACTCTCGTATCGTATCGTATCGTGTGTTGACTCTCGTATCGAACAAAAATTTCGATTTAGCAATAAAATGTTACAGTTTTTAGATCCCTAATTAATTGATAAATTTCAAATGTACAATAGAAAAAAATACAAATCAAAATTAATTAATTATTTGATATTAATTTTACTTTTGCGATAACAAAATAACATAGTTCCACAGGTAACAAGCATGTTCTAAATATTTCGATGAAATGTGACGCCCAAGAGCCTTAAAATTAAGCTAGAAAATAACAATAAAGTGTTTTTCATACACATATAACACTAAAAATAGTGCAGATAAACTCATAAAGCTTATACGGGACGCAGGCGAAGGTATATAAACAACCTTCTGAATTTCTTAAAGGTCCCCAAAGTTGTAAATCATAACAACGACAAAATTGCGTTTCAGGCTTACCTGCGTTGTGATTCTACTAACGTAAAAGTTAGCGTTATAGACGCTTTGTCGTGTAGTTGTGTTTTCAACTCAAACTGACGTTGTACAACAATTTGTTTAGGGACTTGCTGTTTGTGTTGAATAAATGAAAAATATTTTTGGTTTATTATTTTCGGGTTGGGTTATTGCTCGTTAGTGGGCAATCATAGAGCAATGTATTGTCTATTGAAGAGCGATGTCTTATATAGAATTGAGAAAAGGTGAAACTTGATAAAGGTAAGTCATAAAGATTGGCGCAGTGGCTCAGCAATTGGTTGCTGCGCTGCGTGTCGCGGGTTCTATTCCCGCGTAGGACAATTAAATTTGTTCCCGGTGTGTTTCTGCATGTTTAATGTATGTTTGTAAATGCACCCACGAAACAGGAGAAATTCCTAGCTCCCCACTTTTACTTATATAAAAATATTAGTAGATTCCGGTTTTCATGAAAAGTCACACCAGTTCCAAGTAGTAGCTCCTATCCACAAGAAAATTCATGAATTCTCTTTTCAAAACTCGTGTTTATAAAAATCTGGTCGCAATATACCTTTGGCCTAGAAATTGCAAGCGTGACTGCTAAGCTTGAGGTTCTGGATTCTTTTCTTAGGTCACGCAAAGTATGATCTATGTTTTTCCATCAGGAATTTTAGCAGCTCGGTTAATTATTTTAAGCTCATCAATTTTGTTTGTTATAAACGACTGATTTTTTCAACTATATCAAACCCAGTAGGCTGAATGAAAGACATTTTTATAAAATTAAATGGTCTATCAGTACCTATCTATATATTTAAATGATTCTTTGGTATTTTTTAAAATACGAAGAAAAAGCTCTTTCGGTATTTTTTCAATATCAATTTATATTTTGTAATAACATGTCATGGTCTTCAAAATGATATTATTGCTTTCAAAACAGCCTTTGATGAATGCTCTAGGGCTCTCGTTTGAGACCCTTTCTTTACACATAATGAATATATAAATACGTAAACGTACTTAGATTTAGACTTCGTATATTGTAGATAATAAAAACGTTAAATTGTTCGAGTTTTCATTTGAGACTAGCTGTTTCCCGCGGTTTCACCCGCGTTCAAAGGGAGTGAATTAACGCACCAGTACTCCGTACAAAATTTCATCTAAAGTTAAGTCGTTCTTAAGTTATGGTGTGACCAATGGAAATAGGTATTCATTTTTATTTGTATGTTAAAGATTAAATAATTAATTGACTTAAGAATATAGCCTTCTATCAAAAGGGGCCAAATATCGTTTTAAGAATTATTGTGGGTGACAATTATTATGTAACGTTCATTTGCCTAGCCTTTTCCGAACTAGCTTCCAGTCTAACAGGATGAGCAGCTGAGTACCAGTGTTTTACATAGAGCGACTACCTATTTGCAATGAGACCTTGGTTGGATTGGTTGTCAAAATTTCTGGCTACTACTAAACGTAACGACTGCCCAAGATCAAAAACTTCACGTGCTTTCCGAGGTACGATATAGATAGTCACCCATCTACGGACCGACCGTGCCAAGCGCAGCTTAAACTTTGATCGATTGATCCATGCGGTTGTTACCAACGGCCATTTTCTATACCCTATCTGTCCTCAGATTAGGACAGAAACCTATCGGTTTTTCACATTAGTTGTATGGACCTTATGTCGAAATTCTATCTCTAGTAATCAAAATCTTCGGATAGACAGGTTATTTGAAATCGACGTTAATCGCCGTGACGTTGTTATGATATCGATCAACTGAAACAGCTGTTTACCATATATTCAAACTTCCAAGTTTCGAAGGCTAACACTATTATTTGAGCTTTTTATTCTTAAAACAGTCGATTATCAACCCGAGTTTAAACTAGAAGTGGGTAACACGAAAATTCTTGCTTCGTGGTTAGAAAACATTTTTATTCAACGGACCGATTACCAAACGATCTGTCAATGAACTGAACTTGGCCCTTAATAGTCTTAAAATGCGACTTATTTACAAAGACACTGTTTAAACAAAAGCAAAACTTATTCCATCAAATATAAAAAGCACAAAACCACCATAAAACTAATGCAGGTAGGTTGTATTCTTCAGTTGCAATTCTTTACCATTTAAAAGCCAACTTGCTCCGTAGTTGCTCTTTTTAAAAGTAACTGAGGCAAAAAAATATTCCCGTTTTAATGTCGGGTAGTTCAACAAAGACTTAAACACAAAAGTGGGTAAGTTGTAAAGGAGCTCAACCGCTGACTGAATACCCCCACTTCATGTTTCTATTGTATATCTTGGCGAGAGCAGTTCTAGTGAATGCTGATGTTTTTTTTTAAGAATAAAAGGAAGTGTGTCAGTGGAGGGTTAAGTAATATAGTATAGTAACATTAATACATATTGTAGGTTAAGCTGCATTTTCTTGAAAACCAGTAGGGGTAAGATTTTTTTTGACGACTAGGCACGCGAAGTGTAGAGCGCCTTCTTAGGCCCAAGTTCACCGACAAGATAACAGTCCGATCAACTCAAAACAGCTGTTAACCATAAATTCAAACTACTAACTTTCGATGGGTAACGTATTATTTGAAATTTTCTGAAACGGTCGATTACCAAACCAGGGTTGAACAAGAACTGGATAACACGAAAATTCCAGCTTCCTTGTTAAAAACCTTTTTGTTTTACGGGCTGATTACGAAACCATCAATCGGTGAACTTGGCCTTATGGTTTCAACATTGGACTTATACTTAAGCTGACGATGATGATCTATTTAGAAGTGCATATTACATATCAAGTCACTTCTGTGACAAAGGCAGCTCAAAAAACCGGTAGTTTTTATCAGCACCACTGGGTGAAACTGGTTGTCAGACTTTCTGACATCTGACTACGCGTAACGACTATCAAAGATCTACAAATGACAATTGGGATCAACAGCTTTACGTACTTTCCGAGCCACCGTGAAGTCTCGCTATGACATAGCGATATGGTCACCCATTCACGGACCAACCGCAGCTTAACCTTTGATGGGTCGAACCTTACGGCTGTTACTTCGCCACGAGCTGCTCCAAAAACCAGAGATAGCCGCCATCATATAAACAAACATTACTCCTGATAATATTAATTTAAACATAACTTATATTACGTAAACGTTATATTACGTAATAAAGGAAGTTACAAAGCATTAATCCGTAAGACATCACTTGGATGAATGTTTGATGTTTCCCTTGTCAAAATCAAGAGGTTATTATTACATGTAGTTGTGACGTCATATGAGACAGGTAGGTATGTTATAATATATAAGCATCTACTGATATTACAAACGTGAAAGTTTATATAGATGGAAGGTTGGATGGATAGATGTTTGTTATCTTTTCATACAAAAAGTACTAAACAGTTTTGGATATAATTTGGCACATATATAGTTATAACATCGTTATAACATGGATTGACATATAAGATACTTTTTATTCCGATATTCGAAGTCCATGGAGATGAAATCGCGGGTATAGTCGGTACCAATGATTTTACGTAAAATTTAAACAAAGTCGTATCGTAACATATTTTGTTCAAATTCTGCCACAGAAATTAACATAAGAATGGCGCATTTATGTCAATTTCATGCTCTAAACATCATCATTCATCATTTAATGCCATTTTATTTATCTATTTGGGAAAATTAGAATAAAATAGGTTGAGATTTTGTTTATATTTTTCGTAAAATCAATTCGTAGATACAGATTATAGAAGTTAGAAGCTAGCAGTGTAATTATGTTTTAATATGAAGTAGGAAATAATTATAAACAAAGGGTACGCTAACAAAGGGAGGTTCTGTTAACCCTACTACATCATTAAGAGAGAAAAAACTTGTATAAAAAGAGGCTTTTGAAAAATACCTATATTTTTATCTTAAAATAGTTAAAAAATCATAATGCTTTTACGGAAAAAGTGGGGAGAAGTGGGGGTTTAAATTTGAAAATATAGTTACTAGGTCATGTAAAGTATCATATGAAAGGTTTGATTTGCATATTCTATTTATTTTTTTGTCTTTTTATATTCGAATAATAATGAAAATTGGACAAAGAAAGAACGCTACCTTATCTTCGAAGTTTGAGAAGGGAAAAATCTGAAATAATTAGGATTGATAGACATTAACCTGAATAATACAGGAAAAATAAAACCATGTTTGTTTGTAAATATCGCATTTTAAGCAATCAGCAATTTTCCTCTACAAACAAACTTTATTAGGCGATCGAAAAAAAAAAAGATAATTGCGACTTTATTGCGAACTAGCTTCTGCCAGCGACTTCGTCCACGTGGAATAGTGGTGCTACGCTCCTATTGGTCTTAGCGTGATGATATATAGCCTATAGCCTTCCTCGATAAATGGACTATCTAACACTGAAAGAATTATTTAAATCGGACCAGCGGTTCCTGAGATTAGCGCGTTTAAAAAAAATAACAACATTTCCCTTCACTGCTCTGCTCCTATTGATTGTAGCGTGATGAAAAGTATACTATAACCAGCTCAGGAGTATGACAAATAATTGTACCAAGTTTCGTTAAAATCCGACGAGTAGTTTTTGTTTCTATAGAGTTTATACAGACAGACAGACAGACAGACAGACAGACAGACAGACAGACAGACAGACAGACAGACAGACAGACAGACAGACAGACAGACAGACAGACAGACAGACCGACAGACAGACAGACAAAAATTTTACTTATTGCATTTTTGGCATCAGTATCGACTCCTAAACACCCCCTGATAGTTATTTTGGAAATATATTGCATGTACAGAATTGACCTCTCTACAGATTTATTATAAGTATAGATAGAAGATAGTATTCTTTCCAAAGATCGGAACCCTCGGTGCACGACTCCAGTTAGCTGGTTTTTTATAATACAAATAACAAAATACTTTTTCATCGTTCGCGAAGATATTCACTTCATTCCTTACAATTCGATATCGTCCTCCACGTCTGCCAACCTGCCAATGTCTCGACATTCGTTGACGGATTATTTCGTTGCCAACCTTATGATATATTGTATTGTCTACGTCACGGGTTCTACGTCATCGCGTGACAGTTATGTTGGTATTCAGATGTTTTTTGTATTACATATTGAATTGATGATTGAAAATAATAATAAAAAATGTTGATTGAAAATAAATACGTAAGTATGCTAAGGCCGGCTTGTACCATTGCTCAAGAAAGACAATTAAAGCAAAAATATAAAATTTATATACTAAATCTTTAGAAAACATTTTTGCCTATACCCGTTCTTTTTAAATATCTGATTTTAGACGCTTCTGGGATTGTTACCGTACTCGAGAATAAAATTGTAATATTATAAGAATTCTTTTAAACTTGGTTTTGTACTGTAAAATCAGGCTTTAGACTTCAAATCTAACACAAACTTCAAATCTACTTCAATAATTACCTATCAAAATACTGTCTGCTTCTCAAATTCATATGCAAAGACCAAAGTTTTCATATAGCTAATACAAAAACAAATAACAACTTCGTAATAAGGGTAGTCGCCCTTTGAGACAAACTCACGCTTAAGGCTTTACGCAGGACGATCTAAAATTTAATTTCACATACGAACTTTCTGAAGAACTCATTGGAATTAATAATGAAGAATTATTTCTGATGTCTCTATGATATGAGCAAAATCATTGTGTGGGAAAAAGTCTATTTTCTTTTTAGATTTCGTGGAAAAAATATATTAAGAAGTCATTATCGTATTTTGGGAATATCTGTCTCGAGCAAAAAAGAGGTAGTCAACTGTAAATAAGTCACTGGTCTGAATCAACACATATATTTTGGAATCATGATTAAGAATGAAATTAGGATGAAGGGTTTTTGTGGAGGAGTTTAGTAACAGCCGCACTGGTTGATCGAAAAAATATACGCGTCGACTTAAACCATTTTTTTTCGACGGTTAAAAAGAGTAAACAACGCTTACTCTTTTTAACCGTCGGTCTGTGGATAGATGCCTATTAATTTCATGCCTCGTGCCTTGAAAAGCATGTTCATCTTATGGCGCCGGCTGTCATTAGAAGATCTTTGACAGTAGTTACGGGTAGTCAGAAGCTAAAAATTCTGACAATCAGTCTTAGCAAGAGCAAGTATAACCCTAATTGTTTTCGAGGTCAGATAGGCCTCTGGTGAGACTGGAAGATGAGTCCATCATAGTTTACAATAGGCTCAGAAGATGATGAAGAAAATATTTTTATATCACATCTACATATTATGGCAGCTAAAGATGTTTATTTATATCCTGAATACCCATTCCTTTTGTAAAGGCGACATAACTCGAACAGAAGTATTTATTCTTTAAACACTCAGCTTGTTTGCAACACTTAGGCAAGCTGGTTCCAGCTTCCAAGCTAACAAAACGCCACTTTAGAGAATCGCTGGAACAAACTCAGCATGGCTCTCATTCTTTAGTATGAGAGGTTTATAAGGTTTTATAAGGTTAGTCCAAGAAGCTTAAAGATACATCTGGAGTCCGTTCTTGACGCAAAATGAGCCATTTGACTTAAATATTTAATTTATGTGAAAATATATATATGTGGAAACCGTTGTTATGCGGAGGAATGAGGAACATGTAGTGAGGAAAGTTCTGAGCATGAATGTGGATGGCTATAGAGGTAGAGGAATACAAAAAAAAAACGATGGATGGATTGTGTGAAAGACGATATACTATGGCTAGAAAGGATGTTACTAGTGAGATGACGGTAGATAGAGAAGTATGGAAGAAGATAACATGCTACGCCGACCTCAAATAAATTGGGTTAAGGGCAGGTGGATGATGATGTTATCAGTGTGTTGTAATATGTGTATTTAACAACACAATCTGAATGACTTATAGTCCACGTTAAAACGTCCACGTGGTAGTGTGAGAGCCGTCTTAGTCATTTCAATTTTGTTAAGTAATCCTGCCTCAATGTAGAGAAAAAGCTAGGTATAAGAATACATGAAACGGAACCTTTGGCCAGGCAAATAGAATCGCAGAAAACAGCCATTTTTTATACAAAATACACATTCAAAGGATCTTTTTCTTCTTATCCTTTGGGCTGCAAGGTTTTGCCAACCTAACAAGCCCTAGTGTCAGAGTTTTCTCAAATCCACCTGACGGCCTCTGACATGGAATTTTAACAACTGCCAGCTATCAAGATAGCAGTCAGGGACGGAGGCTCACCGTGCCCTCCTAGGCAGTATTATGCCATCAACTTCCTGACTCCGGGCTGCTTTGTGAACATTTCCAAAATTCACAAAGACATTTCGGCCCTACCCGCCAATCGAACCAGAGACTCCATTTACAGCAGTTAAGATTTGCGGCCGCTAGACCAATGAGGCTTGCAAGTGATGATTCTCCTTAAAATTATCTCCAATATCCACCAATAAGATAAACAGCGCTAGTATACACAGCACTGAGCTGATCTCCTTATATTGCATCCGATGGCATAGCATTTGAATATTTAATGCCATCTACCAATATTCTCGAATCGATCTATACATATTTATGAGACATTTCTGTGACGTATACTAGATTGAAATTGCCTTCTGCATTTACGTATTTAAATAGGTATGAGGTTTTGGTAGTGAGGCTTTATCTGTTGAGGTACAAAGTATATGAGAGTACTTCCTCAATAGGGTACAGCCAGTTTTCTGGTGTTTCATTCGCAATCAGAAATTGACAACATAAATAGTTTAATTCTGACTAATATTGTAAATGCGAAGGTGAGTTTGTTCATTTGTTAGGCTTGCACGGAAAAACGGCTAAACCGATTTGAATGAAATTTGGTGTGGAGATAGAAGGGACCCTGGAGACGATCATATTTTATCCGTATGCGTTTGGTAGTTCCCTCGGGGTGCAGATGAAACCGCGGGAAACAGCTAGAATAGAATAAACGACTGTTCTGTCTCTCTGACAAATAAAGATTTTAATTTATATGTTAGTTTTAGCATGTACCTAAATTTACATTTTATTGAACAATTTTTTACACGAACTTTTTTTAATTAAAATCTGTTTGGGCTGTTTCAGTTTATAGCTGTGTGTTCTAAAATAAAGTCACTGGAAGGTTAATTAGAAAGAAATTGGACCTATTTATTTTTTATTATGAATTTAAAGACTGAAGAATGAATAAAAGAATATCTAAATCTATACGTATGAAATGCTTTGTCCTGAATGACTGACGGATCAACGCACAGCCTAAACCGCTGATCGTCAAGAACTGAAACTTGGAGGATTATCCGAAATTCTACCCCTAAGGGGTGAAAATGGGTGGCAAACAACAATCCTTGCGGGATTAAAATTAAAAATGTCAGTTTCATACAAATAAAACTGTGTCATTTTTAATTTTAATTCGTATTTCCCACGTGGTTGAAGGCATTGGCGGAAAGCTAGTTAAAGAAATAAACCACCGATTAAAGTACCTCAGAAACCGGGCAAGTCAAACAAAAAGTTCCCGGTAAACATTTTTAAACCTTAGAAGATAATAAAGAGTAGGTACATAAATAGGAAGAGCTTTAAAAAGGCAAAAGCTTATAAATTTACCACTTCATAGTTTTCTCTTGGAAGATTTCCCCCATTTTAAATCATAACTAGGACAAAATTGCGCTAAGAACTAAAGCTGCTTTCAGACTACGCTATAATATATAGCATATAGTATATAGCTCATAGCACAACAATATCGCGTACTATACATAGCTAATAATATATAGTACAGTACAGTGTGAACGTGTCCATAAAAATGTATGGTGCGCGATACTATATGCTATTTATATTATAGCATAGTCTGAAAGCAGCTTAAGATCTTCGTGAATGTAATATCTTTAGTCTTATCTTTTATTTGTTTCGCTTCAGTTATGTTTATTGTTTTAAAGTCCAGGTAACTTTGCGATTATTGGGCCGTTTGTGCTATGGAGTTGAGATATGATTATAATATCTATATTTTGTAGTCGTGGTCTTTTATATTGTTGAGTAAATTGAACTGTAGTCTATTTTATGGTGGATTATATACTATCAAGCGCTCCGGAGCGACGCATCAGTAGGCCTTGCACGAACGCACTATAGTTTAGACTTTACGAAAAATATAGACATAATCATAACCTATTTTGTTCTAATTTTCCACACAGATAAAATGACACTAAGTGACGAATGATGATGTTTAGAACATGAAATTGACATAAATGCGGCATCTTTACATCATTTTGTTAGTTTTTGTGGCAGAATTAGAACAAAATAGGTTACGAGTTTGTTTAAATTTTTCGTAAAATCGATTGCTACAGACTATAGCGTTAAAGTAAGGAGGTATTCCTCGAAGCGCCACCGTTTTGAGGCGCACCTAATGAAGCGCACCTTTATTATTCCTCGGAGCGCACCTTTTAGTAGCGCTCCCGATAACAATTAAAAATATTAAAATTTAATTCCTTGAAGCGCACCCATGTTTAAAAATAGGAAAGAGAATGAAGTAAACGTAATAAATTATAACGATGATTTTTAAACATGGGTGCGCTTCATGGAATAAAATTTAAATATTTTTAATTGTTATCGGGAGCGCTACTAAAAGGTGCGCTCCGAGGAATAATAAAGGTGCGCTTCATTAGGTGCGCCTCAAAACGGTGGCGCTTCGAGGAATACCTCCTTACTTTAACGCTATAGTCTGTAGCAATCGATTTTACGAAAAATTTAAACAAACTCGTAACCTATTTTGTTCTAATTCTGCCACAAAAACTAACAAAATGATGTAAAGATGCCGCATTTATGTCAATTTCATGTTCTAAACATCATCATTCGTCACTTAGTGTCATTTTATCTGTGTGGAAAATTAGAACAAAATAGGTTATGATTATGTCTATATTTTTCGTAAAGTCTAAACTATAGTGCGTTCGTGCAAGGCCTACTGATGCGTCGCTCCGGAGCGCTTGATAGTATATAATCCACCATAAAATAGACTACAGTTCAATTTACTCAACAATATAAAAGACCACGACTACAAAATATAGATATTATAATCATATCTCAACTCCATAGCACAAACGGCCCAATAATCGCAAAGTTACCTGGACTTTAAAACAATAAACATAACTGAAGCGAAACAAATAAAAGATAAGACTAAAGATATTACATTCACGAAGATCTTAAGCTGCTTTCAGACTATGCTATAATATAAATAGCATATAGTATCGCGCACCATACATTTTTATGGACACGTTCACACTGTACTGTACTATATATTATTAGCTATGTATAGTACACGATATTGTTGTGCTATGAGCTATATACTATATGCTATATATTATAGCGTAGTCTGAAAGCAGCTCTAGTTCTTAGCGCAATTTTGTCCTAGTTATGATTTAAAATGGGGGAAATCTTCCAAGAGAAAACTATGAAGTGGTAAATTTATAAGCTTTTGCCTTTTTAAAGCTCTTCCTATTTATGTACCTACTCTTTATTATCTTCTAAGGTTTAAAAATGTTTACCGGGAACTTTTTGTTTGACTTGCCCGGTTTCTGAGGTACTTTAATCGGTGGTTTATTTCTTTAACTAGCTTTCCGCCAATGCCTTCAACCACGTGGGAAATACGAATTAAAATTAAAAATGACACAGTTTTATTTCTATGAAACTGACATTTTTAATTTTAATCCCGCAAGGATTGTTGTTTGCCACCCATTTTCACCCCTAAGGGGTAGAATTTCGGATAATCCTCCAAGTTTCAGTTCTTGACGATCAGCGGTTTAGGCTGTGCGTTGATCCGTCAGTCATTCAGGACAAAGCATTTCATACGTATAGATTTAGATATTCTTTTATTCATTCTTCAGTCTTTAAATTCATAATAAAAAATAAATAGGTCCAATTTCTTTCTAATTAACCTTCCAGTGACTTTATTTTAGAACACACAGCTATAAACTGAAACAGCCCAAACAGATTTTAATTAAAAAAAGTTCGTGTAAAAAATTGTTCAATAAAATGTAAATTTAGGTACATGCTAAAACTAACATATAAATTAAAATCTTTATTTGTCAGAGAGACAGAACAGTCGTTTATTCTATTCTAGCTGTTTCCCGCGGTTTCATCTGCACCCCGAGGGAACTACCAAACGCATACGGATAAAATATGATCGTCTCCAGGGTCCCTTCTATCTCCACACCAAATTTCATTCAAATCGGTTTAGCCGTTTTTCCGTGCAAGCCTAACAAATGAACAAACTCACCTTCGCATTTACAATATTAGTCAGAATTAAACTATTTATGTTGTCAATTTCTGATTGCGAATGAAACACCAGAAAACTGGCTGTACCCTATTGAGGAAGTACTCTCATATACTTTGTACCTCAACAGATAAAGCCTCACTACCAAAACCTCATACCTATTTAAATATGTAAATGCAGAAGGCAATTTCAATCTAGTATACGTCACAGAAATGTCTCATAAATATGTATAGATCGATTCGAGAATATTGGTAGATGGCATTAAATATTCAAATGCTATGCCATCGGATGCAATATAAGGAGATCAGCTCAGTGCTGTGTATACTAGCGCTGTTTATCTTATTGGTGGATATTGGAGATAATTTTAAGGAGAATCATCACTTGCAAGCCTCATTGGTCTAGCGGCCGCAAATCTTAACTGCTGTAAATGGAGTCTCTGGTTCGATTGGCGGGTAGGGCCGAAATGTCTTTGTGAATTTTGGAAATGTTCACAAAGCAGCCCGGAGTCAGGAAGTTGATGGCATAATACTGCCTAGGAGGGCACGGTGAGCCTCCGTCCCTGACTGCTATCTTGATAGCTGGCAGTTGTTAAAATTCCATGTCAGAGGCCGTCAGGTGGATTTGAGAAAACTCTGACACTAGGGCTTGTTAGGTTGGCAAAACCTTGCAGCCCAAAGGATAAGAAGAAAAAGATCCTTTGAATGTGTATTTTGTATAAAAAATGGCTGTTTTCTGCGATTCTATTTGCCTGGCCAAAGGTTCCGTTTCATGTATTCTTATACCTAGCTTTTTCTCTACATTGAGGCAGGATTACTTAACAAAATTGAAATGACTAAGACGGCTCTCACACTACCACGTGGACGTTTTAACGTGGACTATAAGTCATTCAGATTGTGTTGTTAAATACACATATTACAACACACTGATAACATCATCATCCACCTGCCCTTAACCCAATTTATTTGAGGTCGGCGTAGCATGTTATCTTCTTCCATACTTCTCTATCTACCGTCATCTCACTAGTAACATCCTTTCTAGCCATAGTATATCGTCTTTCACACAATCCATCCATCGTTTTTTTTTTGTATTCCTCTACCTCTATAGCCATCCACATTCATGCTCAGAACTTTCCTCACTACATGTTCCTCATTCCTCCGCATAACAACGGTTTCCACATATATATATTTTCACATAAATTAAATATTTAAGTCAAATGGCTCATTTTGCGTCAAGAACGGACTCCAGATGTATCTTTAAGCTTCTTGGACTAACCTTATAAAACCTTATAAACCTCTCATACTAAAGAATGAGAGCCATGCTGAGTTTGTTCCAGCGATTCTCTAAAGTGGCGTTTTGTTAGCTTGGAAGCTGGAACCAGCTTGCCTAAGTGTTGCAAACAAGCTGAGTGTTTAAAGAATAAATACTTCTGTTCGAGTTATGTCGCCTTAATTTAATTTCACATACGAACTTTCTGAAGAACTCATTGGAATTAATAATGAAGAATTATTTCTGATGTCTCTATGATATGAGCAAAATCATTGTGTGGGAAAAAGTCTATTTTCTTTTTAGATTTCGTGGAAAAAATATATTAAGAAGTCATTATCGTATTTTGGGAATATCTGTCTCGAGCAAAAAAGAGGTAGTCAACTGTAAATAAGTCACTGGTCTGAATCAACACATATATTTTGGAATCATGATTAAGAATGAAATTAGGATGAAGGGTTTTTGTGGAGGAGTTTAGTAACAGCCGCACTGGTTGATCGAAAAAATATACGCGTCGACTTAAACCATTTTTTTTCGACGGTTAAAAAGAGTAAACAACGCTTACATTAGTCGGTCTGTGGATAGATGCCTATTAATTTCATGCCTCGTGCCTTGAAAAGCATGTTCATCTTATGGCGCCGGCTGTCATTAGAAGATCTTTGACAGTAGTTACGGGTAGTCAGAAGCTAAAAATTCTGACAATCAGTCTTAGCAAGAGCAAGTATAACCCTAATTGTTTTCGAGGTCAGATAGGCCTCTGGTGAGACTGGAAGATGAGTCCATCATAGTTTACAATAGGCTCAGAAGATGATGAAGAAAATATTTTTATATCACATCTACATATTATGGCAGCTAAAGATGTTTATTTATATCCTGAATACCCATTCCTTTTGTAAAGGCGACATAACTCGAACAGAAGTATTTATTCTTTAAACACTCAGCTTGTTTGCAACACTTAGGAAAGCTGGTTCCAGCTTCCAAGCTAACAAAACGCCACTTTAGAGAATTGCTGGAACAAACTCAGCATGGCTCTCATTCTTTAGTATATGAGGTTAGTCCAAGAAGCTTAAAGATACATCTGGAGTCCGTACTTGACGCAAAATGAGCCATTTGACTTAAATATTTAATTTATGCGAAAAGATATATATGTGGAAACCGTTGTTATGCGGAGGAATGAGGGACATGTAGTGAGGAAAGTTCTGAGCATGAATGTGAATGGCTATAGAGGTAGAGGAATACCAAAAAACGGTGGATGGATTATGTGAAAGACGATATACTATGGCTAGAAAGGATGTTACTAATGAGATGACGGCAGATAGAGAAGTATGGAAGAAGATAACATGCTACGCCGACCTCAAATAAATTGGGTTAAGGGCAGGTGGATGATGATGTTATCAGTGTGTTGTAATATGTGTATTTAACAACACAATCTGAATGACTTATAGTCCACGTTAAAACGTCCACGTGGTAGTGTGAGAGCCGTCTTAGTCATTTCAATTTTGTTAAGTAATCCTGCCTCAATGTAGAGAAAAAGCTAGGTATAAGAATACATGAAACGGAACCTTTGGCCAGGCAAATAGAATCGCAGAAAACAGCCATTTTTTATACAAAATACACATTCAAAGGATCTTTTTCTTCTTATCCTTTGGGCTGCAAGGTTTTGCCAACCTAACAAGCCCTAGTGTCAGAGTTTTCTCAAATCCACCTGACGGCCTCTGACATGGAATTTTAACAACTGCCAGCTATCAAGATAGCAGTCAGGGACGGAGGCTCACCGTGCCCTCCTAGGCAGTATTATGCCATCAACTTCCTGACTCCGGGCTGCTTTGTGAAAATTTCCAAAATTCACAAAGACATTTCGGCCCTACCCGCCAATCGAACCAGAGACTCCATTTACAGCAGTTAAGATTTGCGGCCGCTAGACCAATGAGACTTGCAAGTGATGATTCTCCTTAAAATTATCTCCAACATCCACCAATAAGATAAACAGCGCTAGTATACACAGCACTGAGCTGATCTCCTTATATTGCATCCGATGGCATAGCATTTGAATATTTAATGCCATCTACCAATATTCTCGAATCGATCTATACATATTTATGAGACATTTCTGTGACGTATACTAGATTGAAATTGCCTTCTGCATTTACGTATTTAAATAGGTATGAGGTTTTGGTAGTGAGGCTTTATCTGTTGAGGTACAAAGTATATGAGAGTACTTCCTCAATAGGGTACAGCCAGTTTTCTGGTGTTTCATTCGCAATCAGAAATTGACAACATAAATAGTTCAATTCTGACTAATATTGTATATGCGAAAGTGAGTTTGTTCATTTGTTAGGCTTGCACGGAAAAACGGCTAAACTGATTTGACTGAAATTTGGTATGGAGATAGAAGTGACCCTGGCAGCGGTTATGGGTTCCTTTTTGTCCAGGTGCGTTAAGTAGTTTCCTCGGGACACGAGTGGAACCACGGGAAACAGCTATTGTCGTGCCTGTAACATAATTTTTTTAGTCAAATAAAGATTTCAATTTATATGTTAGTTTCAGCATGTAACTAAGTTTACATTTTATTGAACAATTTTTTACACAAACTTTTTTAATTAAAATCTGTTTGGGCTGTTTCAGTTTATTGCTGTGTGTTCTAAAATAAAGTCACTAAAAGGTTAATTAGAAAGAAATTGGACCTATTTATTTTCTATTATGAATTTGAAGAATGAATAAAAGAATATCTAAATCTATACATATGAAATGCTTTGTCCTGAATTACTGACAGATCAACGCACAGCCTTAACCGCTGATCGTAGAGAATTGAAACTTGGAGGATTTTCCGAAATTCTACCCCTAAGGGGTGAAATAGGTGGCAAAGAACAATCCTTGCCGGATTAAAATTAAAAATGTCAGCTTCATACAAATGAATCTGTGTCATTTTTAATTTTAATTCGTATATCCCACGCGGTTGAAGGCATTGGCGGAAAGCTAGTTAAAGAAATAAACCACCGATTAAAGTACCTCAGAAACCGGGCAAGTCAAACAAAAAGTTCCCGGCAAACATTTCTAAAACGTTAGAAGATAATAAAGAGTAGGTACATAAATAGGAAGAGCTTTTAAAAGACAAAAATATAGGTAGTTGAGCTTATAAATTTACCACTTCATAGTTTTCTCTCGGAAGATTCCCCCATTTTAAATCATAACTAGGACAAAATTGCACTAAGAACTAAAGCTGCTTTCAGACTACGCTATAATATATAGCATAATTATAGTATATAGCTCATAGCACAACAATATCGCGCACTATACATAGCTAATAATATATAGTACAGTACAGTGTGAACGTGTCCATAACAATGTATGGTGCGCGATACTATATGCTATTTAGATTATAGCGTAGTCTGAAAGCAGCTTAAGATCTTCGTGAATGTAATATCTTTGGTCTTATCTTTTATTTGTTTCGCTTCAGTTATGTTTCTTGTTTTAAAGTCCAGGTAAGTTTGCGATTATTGGGCCGTTTGTGCTATGGAGTTGAGTTATGATTATAATATCTATATTTTGTAGTCGTGGTCTTTTATATTGTTGAGTAAATTGGACTGTAGTCTATTTTATGGTAGACTAGCTGTTTCTCGCGGTTTCACCCGCATCCCGAGGGAACTACTTAGCGCACCCGGGTAAAAAGTAGCCTATGTTGTTCCTCAGTCTATTCTATCTCTGTACCAAATTTCATTTATATCGGTCCAGTAGTTTTGGCGTGAAAGCGTAACAGACAGACAGACAGACAGAGTTACTTTCGCATTTATAATATTAGTAAGGATTATATACTATCAAGCGCTCCGGAGCGACGCATCAGTAGGCCTTGCGCGAACGCACTATAGTTTTTACCAATTGACTTTACGAAAAATATAGACATAATCATAACCCTATTTTGTTCTAATTTTCCACACAGATAAAATGACACTAAGTGACAAATGATGATGTTTAGAGCATGAAATTGACATAAATGCGGCATTTTTACATCATTTTGTTAGTTTTTGTGGCAGAATTAGAACAAAATAGGTTACGAGTTTGTTTACATTTTTCGTAAAATCGATTGGTACAGCGTTAATGTAAGCGGTTTTCGAATGGAATATACTCGTTTCTTACATAGTATATTTATTAAAACTAACGTTTTTATTTATAAATCTGGTCGAAACTAGTTGCTCTTTTCAAATTCAGACAACTCTTTTGAAATTTTAGGTATATATTTTTTTTTGTATAATTATTTGTTTTTATAAACTGAAGAGCATACAGCTAACGCAGATCCACCGTAAAACCCATAAAAGTCCAAGAGACATTTGGTATAGATAAGACGATGGAGACGGTTATGGGTTACTTTTTATCCAAGTGGAAAAATAAACCCATTAAGACGCGGGTGAATTCGCAGGAACAAACTAGTCAGGTAAAAAGCAGATCTCGCATTGATAGATTTGGCTAATCCATCATCTATACATCTAAAATGCTATGTCCTGAATGACTGACGGATCAACGCACTGCCTAAACCGCTGATCGTAGAGACCTGAAACTTAGAGGGTATGTTCTTTGTATGACGTAGGCATAAAGGCAAGAAAGAATTTTCCGAAACTGTATCCCAAAGGGGGTGAAAAAGGAGGGCAAAGTTTGTATGAAACTGTGTCATCTTTAATTTGAATTCGTACCACTTTGGCCCACGCGGGCGAAGCCGCTTTCTAGTCTTAGCTTAGATACATATAGATATTAATGGCCTTTAAAGGCTTTGAAATCTTTGCGACCTAAACCTAACCTAACAAATTCCACCCACACGCATGAAAATACCGCCAATCCCAACCTACAAAACATCAAAAGACAAGAACGCCATTGTTTCCAATATTTAGTCACGTAACAAGAGGTACTCGCGCCCGTCACGGGAATTCCTTTACATATTTTAATCCGGGATCTATACAATATCCCGGGATTTTAACTCCCGTCCTCATTGTTCTAGTGTTTAATATTAAATTGAACGGGTTTCCAGTATTTCCCATCCGTGGGAATCGCGTTCTTGCAAATTGTATATCGTTTGTGAAAAGGTGTATTGTGGAAATGGTTATTGTATTGTGCGAGTTTGTGACTTTGAGCATTCATTTGGATTAGGATTTTTTGTGGGTATATTTTATTGTACGGTTTTTTTTCCTAGAGAGATTAGAAAAATAATTGTGACGATTTGTTCGTCATATATAGGTTTAAAATTGGCGCAAGGTGATATAGTAATGACGACAAATCTCGTGACCGGGTTTACCATGACCTCTTAAGCAGTACTGCTAGGAATGGAGAATATCACTAATACTAAGGATCATTATACCTGAGGTCTATCTAGCTAGTCACTGATATCATCATCATCAGAGTATGATTTGATTTCTATATGTACATATTTTTTTGCATTACTTGAATTGTAAAATTTTCTCAAATATAAGTTGTAGGTATCTTACTGTTAGGAAACCTTTCCAAATACATATTTTTGAAAATAGTGTCTTTGGAGGTTCTTACTGGTTCTTCTCCATAAGACCCACTCCATGGAACCATATGTCTCAGAAGACCAAAGGATTATTTGAAATAAAAAACATCGACTTTGAGTTTGATTCAACAAAATAATACAGCACGAAGTCTGCATTATATATTAAGTTGCCTCATAAATCCTCAATATTTTCACTTCCTCGCCAATTTTATCAGCTTACAAACCTAACGTACTAAGCAACAAACACGCTTACTCCATTGGAAATCCTCAAATAAACCATTTATATTACTATCTGCCAAAAAACACGCTGAAACTCCCGCGACAGAGGGAGAGGCGAGCGTTTGTAAAAATGTAAATTTTATTGCCTAAAAGCAACCGGCGCTGGTATAAATATTTGAAGTTAAGCCGAGTGCACACTGGGCATGCGCTATGCGGATTTCACATGACCTACTGTCACACCGACATGAGAATGTGTTATTTAACGAACATTTTTCCGCGGTCAATTTATGGATGGGGAAGTCGTGTGGTGTTTGCCTAGTGGTTAAGGCACCTGGATCTCGTGTAAGAGTGTGCATTAACGAAACGTCGGTAGCATCAATGTGACTTTTTTAAAATCATTATGTACTTTCTAAGTGTATTGTAGATACCATTGACTAAGGGTGAAGGAAAGCATCGTTAAGAAACCTGTTATAAGAACTATGAAATCACCAATACGTCTTGAGCAAGCATGATGATCAATATGTCCCTTTTTCTTAATATATGTAGACCCTCTCCGTGCCTTAGAACACGCAAAACCGTTCTGCACCGGATCGCTCTCAGTTCGATCAGAATCGTCATCCCATCGGACTAAATGAGTGATGTGAATGATAATGTACCTAGAGGAGCTCGTGGCTAAGTAACAGCCGCACGCTTCGACCGATCAAAGGTTAAACTTCGCTTGGCGCGGTCGGTCCGTGGATGGGTGACCATCTATGTCATAGCGAGACTCCTCCGTGCCTCGGAAAGCACGTTAAGCTGTTAGTCCCGGTTATCATTTGTAGATCTTTGACAGTCGTTACGGGTAGTCAGAAGCTAGAATGTCTGACAACTATGTACTATACTAGCTTCTGCCAGCGACTTCGTCCGCGTGGAATAGTGGTGCTCCGCTCTTATTAGTCTTAGCGTGATGATATATAGCCTATAACCTTCCTCGATAAATGGACTATCTAACACTGAAAGAATTTTTCAAATCGGACTAGCGGTTCCTGAGATCAGCGCGTTTAAACAAAATGACAACATTTCCCTTCACTGCTCTGCTCCTATTGATTGTAGCGTGATGAAAAGTATACTATAACCAGCTCAGGAGTATGACAAATAATTGTATCAAGTTTCGTTTAAATCCTTCGAGTAGTTTTTGTTTCTATAGAGTTTATACAGACAGACAGACAGACAGACAGACAGACAGACAGACAGACAAAATTTTTACTGATTGCATTTTTCGCATCAGTATCGATCCCTAATCACCCCTTGATAGTTATTTTGGAAATATATTTCATGTACAGAATTGACCTCTGTACAGATTTATTATAAGTATTATTTATTTTATTTATTATTTATTTATATACATACATGCAAGTATAGATAGATATAGAAGATATTATATATTATAGATTGAGGTCGGCTTAAATAAAATTGAAACAACAACAGAATAAAATCAATTGTACTAATGAGTTACAGGTACGATGTCAATCTGTACATCTGCGAATGTTCCCAGGAGAGTTGGATACACGGAGCAATGCTAACTTTTGTGATTGGACGATCGTACATACACTGGGGAGCAGTCGGGTCAATCTATAGTCTCAACATGTAGATGCATGTTTGTCTCTGTGTAGTTAGGGAGTAGGTTAATATAGTACCAAGGTACTTCAAGTTTGTTTTGAATAAAAGGTTATTCTGGTTTTGTTTAAAACTGATATCGGTCTGCGTTTGAAGTGAAATATAGCAGAATGTTATAGCACATGGAATCATTTTTTTTAATCCTTCTGACGGCCTCTAACATGGAGTTGTACATATTATACTAGCGGGAGGTGCTCGTGTCTAAGTAATGGACGAACGAATCGATCATTCAAGGTTAACCTGGTTAAGGCCGGTTTCTGGATTTCGGTCCATCCATGGATGTCACCATCTTTATACCATGACTCTAAAAGCATGTAATTTATAGATTTTTGACAGTCGTTACGGCCTGGGTACGTCTGACAAGCAGTCTTGCGGGGGCTGTCGTGTTGCCCGGTAACTGTGTTGTAGTGGTCAGATAGGCCGCCCATATAAAATACTGGCACTGAGCTGCATCGAACTGGAAGCCGACCCCAATATAGATAGCTTCCAGGTAGATGCAGCTGAGTACGATTGTTTTACAGTGGGTAAAGGTTATGCTTAATATGTTTGTTCCGGACATCACATCGAGTGGCGCACGAGGACCGCTCGTGATCGCCGTAACGACCGTCATCACCTTCCCCCACCTGAGACTAGGCCGTCGACCATTATGTGTCCGGCCACTCGCTCCACGGACAGGCTCGCTAGCCGACGCTTGACCGCTCGCACGCTACGCGGCTTCTTCTTGTACCAGCTTATATAGAAAATACAGTTATTACTTTGAGCTTCGAGTTTTATTAGTACAGCCGAGACCACCAGATCACAACTGGAGCTTGGCATTCAAACAATGTTCAAGTTATGTAACAAATACATATAACGGTTAACGCTGAAAACCAGCGCTGTGGACTGGTGCCTTTGTGCCCGGGCCACTGCATTATGATTCTGAGCGTTAGCCGTTTCGCGTAGTGGTGACGCATTTATTAGATAGTTTTATTGTTATACCTATGCCTAGTTTTAGATAGATACACCCATTTGTTTATCGTCTTACTTTATGTTCTGTATGTGTGTCACACAGCAGAACAGCGAACATTCCCAACGGTGTAACACTCACCCAAATCCAGTCCATGTGCACTTACATCACTGTCCACGAAACGTGCCTCCTTATGCATCGTTAATCTTGTTTATTATACTATTTATTATAACCGAACACCAGACGATACTGGGAAGAAGAATTTTTAAAATTACCAACGTTATCAACAGTGATTTAGATGTGAAACTTTCTACCTGTTACGTTTTATTTAAGTTTGTTATGAAGATTTGAGGAGACGTATGGGCTTTTGTGGAGTAAAATTGTGAGATCGTTCTGGCGGAGATGAGTTTTTTTTGTTTTTTTGATGAATTTTGTGGCAGTGGTTTGAGTTGAGAATGTTTTTTCCGTTAGCGGTGATAAGAATAGCTTTGTACCTATTTTTTATATACTTATATTCACTTAAAATATAAAAAAAACTTACTCTTTAAATTTTATGAAGAAGTAATAATATTATAGTCGATTTTTGTGATTGCCAGAGAGACTAAATAACGACTGACTTTTTTTATATAACATTTTTTAAAAGTCTAATATCGCCAATCTGCCTTAAGCAAGCGAGGTGATCAATGCTCATGCTTTTTTGTGTAAGAAGAGGCCTGTACTTAGCAGTGGGACAATATATAGGCTTATGATAATTATGATTTTTAATTTAAATTTAATTGCTTCTTACTTTTCTTAACCTATAAACAAGTGACCATTTCACGTTGGTCATTTCATTACAGATTATATCAATGGAACATTAACATAGAAACACCAACGCAGATTTGTCAAAACCAAATCTCAAAATAGATAATGTCTATCATTTATGCAAAGGACGATACCCAAGAGTATCTTAGCACACACAACATTAATCACCGTCCCACTACCCAGCCATTCCCTGTCATGTCCAACAAAATAAAGGTCTGCTATTCCCCATCGGCAGCAGTAAGGCGACACGTAGAAATGGCTAACATTACTAGACTGAATAGCGGGAAACTGGTTTCTTTACGCCATCTTGTTTTCTCTGATTAATTTTGTTAGCTGTCCCGAGAGATCTTATACACGCGCGGCATTTGTTCGCATTTTGTTTGAGCTTGTTTGAATATTGCGGTAGGGTTGATATGATTTTGGGTAAGTTTTTTCGGTATAGAATCTTACTAATTTTATAAGTAGGAAAGTTTGTGAGGTTGTATGTTTGTTTGTTACTCTTTCACGCAAAAACTACTAAATGAATTTGGATGAAATTTGGAACACGGATAGTTTATAAGCTGGATTAACATATAGGACTTATTATATGGTAGCGCGAAGTAGTTCCTTTAGCTTGCGGTCAAAACCGCATCAAATAGCTAATATATTTGTGTGTTGGAATGAGATATACAAAAACGCATAAGTCACTGGTCAAGACAGTCGTTTTTGCTATAACCTTCAACTATTAATGCTTAAATACTTAATGGGCAGACTTTTTCGCAAATACATTTAATACCCATATAAAAGAGGGTGGGCGTAATAGGTACTGTAGAGGTTGTATGAAAATCTAAGAGATTGAACCTTATTATTTAAACTGGCCACACAATCATTTCGAAATTAGAATAAGAAATTAGAAGAAGAAAGCAATAAAATATTTTTCTTTCTTTCTTTCTAAGAATAAAAGTTAATTAGCAGAGTTCATAATACATTGTCAGTCGATCCACGATCTTGTAATAAAGCTAAATTCTTTAAAGTTCTCTTTGATTTAGAGTTAAAATTTGAGTTTACCATAATAATGTATCCTTTACCTCTGACTATGCATTCCTTACAGTAATATTAGATGGGCACAAATTGTAACGCGATCAGCAACTAAGGATTTCTTATTATGGTAAACCCAAATATGAATAATCAAAGATTTGAACCCTGAATTCATCAGCTATCGCGTCGCCACTAGAAAAACAAAAAAGAAAAATAAAAAATCGTGCTATAATGGTTATCATTGATATTGATAGACTTAGGCCCAAGTTCACCGACAAGATAACGGTCCGATTAGCTGTTTACCATAAATTCAAACTTCAAATTTTCGATGGGTAACGTATTATTTGCGATTTTTGTTCTTGAAAGGATCGATTACCAAACAAAGGTTGAACTAGAACTGGGTAAAACAAAAATGCCAGCTTCCTGGTCAAAAAACGTTTTTGTTTAACGGACCGATTATGTAACCATCTGTCGTAAACTTCGCACTGATGTTTTTCATCTTCCTACTCTTCATATTCAAAATGGCGGGTGTTCTTAGGTACAGTCGGCGCCGTTTACCGCTAACACGCGTTACATTTTATTGTGAACATTTTATACGAACGTGGGCTTTTTCAAGACGTTTTTTCGTCGTTTGAGGTGGTGGATAAATTGAGGAAGGCATTAAAAAATATTGGCGATTAAAGTCTTCGCTTTCCCTAAAAGACAATAATGAAAAAAATAGCTAGTTCCCGCGGTTTCACCCCGTTCTTTTTATATTTTTTTGGATGAAAAATCATCAAAATTACTCCTCCCGACATATATGGGGCGGAGGGGAGTGTTAGACTCTTACTAACTAAAACCCATCCATGTTTTTTCCTCAGCCCTTTGTATTCCGCGGGCGCGGTATTCGCCCCCGGAATAATGAACCCGGATAAAAGTAACTATAACCGTTTTCAGGGTCCTCTCTATCTCCGTATCAAATTTCATCTAAATCGGTTCAGCCATTATACCGTGAAAGCGTAACAAACATACAAACCATTTCACTTTCGCATTTAGAATTAATAGATGGCCTTACTATGCCTTACTACCTGTTATTTCGTAGCGTTTCTTTATATTTTCTGAGAACATTTACCATAGCAATGTAAATATTTTTTTATACCATCTGAAAGTAGAGATTTCAAAGAACAAAAAGACTACCGACTTTTAAAAAAAAAGATTTTGACACGAGAATTTTCGATTGAAAATTAGGGTGTTTTTTTGATATTAAGTTAAAATAAGGGTGAAAAAATAATTATTTTAAATCAAATAAATTACAATGTGCTTGGGACATAAAAAGGTAAGGTTTCAGCAAATTTCGTGAAAAAAAATTAATTATTGTAAAAGATAAAAATAAAAAACCAAAAACTTGGTTTTTTGAATTTTTCACATAAATTTTGAGGTTATGTGAAAAAAGTGTCAATCCAAAAGTTGTAGATCTTTTTATTACCTATAACTTTGCTATTTAACTTTTTTTCATAGGACTTGTAGTTTTGCCGGAAATTGAAATAAACCGTTTTTTTAACTTTAACCCCCCCTCCCCTCACTTCCTGACCTCAGATCGCCCGTAATTTATTTTTCCTATCATTTTTATTGTATTCTCCTCCTTTTCCAATGGGTTTCATCCTACTATTATTTAATTCACTTTTTACCGTTTTTAGAGGCTAAAAGCACTGGCCTATTACAGTATGCCGGTAAAATAAATGAATAAAACACACATATTATTCCTATCCCTCGATAAAGCGACCGGCTTATACAAATAATGAATTATTAACGAACGCTAGCCACTAATGACCGTGCCAATCGTTTTCGTAATTAAAGTACATGAAATTATAATGATCTAGTAAGCTGCCTTGGATTACGGTATTTATTTCGAATAGGTGTATTTATTATTTATTTATTGTATACTGCTTCAGTATGTGACTTAGTTTGCGTTGACTTCAAATGAGAATCAAAAGTATTCAGGTTATAAAATATGTCATACATATCCGTTTAGTAGTTTTTGCGTGTAAGAGTAAAAAATAAACATACAATTTTATTATTCTGCCAAATTTTTCTATTTATAATATTTAGCAGTGAAATAGGTGGAGGAGCCCGTGGCTAAGTAACAGCCGATCAAAAGTTGAGCTATACTTGGCGCAGTCGGATCGTGGATCGGTGACCATCTATGTCAGAGTGAGACTCCTCCGTGCCTCGGAAAGCACGTTAAGCTGTTGGCCGGTTGTCATTTGTATATCTTTGACAGACCCGTATAGTCAGAAGCCTGAAAGTCTGACAACCAGTCTTACCAAGGGGTGTCGTGTTACCTGGTACAACTGGGATCTGGAAGTCAGATAGGCAGTCACTCCATGTAAAACACTGGTACTCAGCTGCATCTGGTTTAGACTGGAAGCCGACCCCAAGATAGTTGGGAAAAGACTAGGCAGAAGATGATGAGCAGTAGAATAGGTAAACTAGGACTAGTTAAATATTGCTTGTTCCCCTTGAGCAAGTGTGGTGAGCAATGCTCATGTCTTCACTGTAATGAGAAGAGCTTTTTACCCAAGAATAATAATCTCCAGACCGAGTTCGGTCACGGGGGCCAATCTCAATGAAGACTAGCCAGGTACGAGAGAGTGTAGTGCACAACCGATTGCGCAGACACAGGTGCACTCTCTTGTAACCCCTGGTTTTTACTAGACTCAATTTCATTATTTTTTCAATTTCGTCAAGTTTTTAAAACCGGAACGCATGCTTAACTATTTAATAAAACAAGCAAATAATGGAACGCATCTTTAAAAAAGTAAAATCATCTGCCAGGGTTAACACACTGACAGTGACATTTTCCCGTAAACAATAGTAAATATTATTGTGGGTAAAATAGTGTAATCTCAAAATCTATTATGCTTGTTGAGTTAATTATTGTCACCCAGGGCTAGCAAATCTTGTCTTTATGGAGTTCACAGATCTTCCTTCCTTCATGGGGTGAAAAACTATGAAGTGTTCTGATAGGTTAGGTGGAACCATAATAATAATATATTCAGAATGATTACCCGGGACCTCGACCGTGACCCGTAATTAGGGTCAATGGCCGTCACCTGGCAACACTCCGGGGCGGTGCGAGTGACGCGTTACATCTGTTTCTTGATTATTTAATCCACCTAACGCCAGTCGCCATCATAAAAACGTTACACTCTACTCCCTCACTCTCATAGTCTGATGGGTCGGCGATCAGCGACCGGGGAGGGATCAGGCGCAGGACTTTGAGGCACGAAGGAATCTCGCTATGTTATGAAAACGGTCACCCATTTATGAGCTGATCGCGGCTAGCGCAGCTTAACCTTGGTTATCTATCGGTCCCCACGCCTGTTGCTTAGCTACGAGCCCCTCCTTACCCAAAAGTGGGCTAGTGAAATAATTTTTATTTTATTGCTTCCAATAGTCTGAACTAGGCCGAATCCAATGACTAATGACCCAATAATATAAGCAGGTATTTAACTCGCTAATTAATGCTTTATTTAATTTTAAAACGTACGTTAGCCACTAACGAGCCGGCCAATCGTATTCGTAATTGAACTGCATTAAATAATTATCGTATACCCAAATGCATTGTTTCTGATATGCTAAAGTTGTGACCGTATTTTATCATGAAACTAGGTATTTTCCGTTTCACCCGTATCCTGAAAAAACAGCTTCACGCACCTGGATAAATCTCCAAACTAAATTTCATCTCAATCGATTTGGCCGTTTTCCTTTGAAGTCGTAACAGACAGACAGATAGACAGTGTTACTTTCACATTTATAATATTACTTCTATTATAAGTATAGTAGTAGTAGTATAATATATAGTATAGTTTCATGAGGATGAAGTGCATCCAACATGCAAGCCCAAAGCTAAGTGCTCGTCAGCCCATTGAAATGCTTGAATATTTTTCTTTTCTAGATCATAACTGTTTCTTTTCTTACCGTAACGATTTAAAAGCAAAGTGGGCTAAGATATAGGTAACTTGACTAAAATATACCATTTTGGACAACATGTTACGTAGAATTCAAGTAAAGAAAATACGAATAAATTTAGAAGAGCTCTACTCGTAGAATCTCATCTAAAGCTTATTTTCTCTGTTGATGTACACATACCTGAGTCTCTCTCTGGTCTCTAAGTCTTCAAAACATACGACATTTTATGATCACGGGCATTGCTCGCCGGAACACAAAATCCTAAAGAATAAAATCTTTCAGTTCTGTAACAACGTTTAAGCTTCGTAGGACTTTGAAATCCGACTTGGGGATTAGCTTGGGATCTTGCGCGGTGTGAGAAAACGTTAGGAAATGTAAAATGTTTGCTACAACCGATATTCTGTGTTAGTGTGTATGTATGTATGTGTCTTTGAAGAAATGCAAGTGCGTCTGCTAGCTTTTTAACAGTCTTAAAAAAGAAGGTATTTTTGATTCGTATGTATGATTGTATGTCCGTGATTTTCTCTAAAACTGCCTGTTTTCGATATTATATTACTGGCCAATTCCCGCGAATTCTATGCTTACCCGGATGAAAATCCAGTCCATATCTTTCATCAGGTTTCAATCTATCTCAATAATAAATGTTATCTAAATTGGTTCAGAGGCTTTGTAGTGAAATCGTTTCAAACAATAGGCATTCCGCGGCATAGCTCAGAGGTTCTTTGTACTAGAAAATTTTAAACTCTACTTCTATTGATCTCGGTTTAAAAACCCCAATCTGTTATTTATTCAAAACGCATTCACCGTCAATTCACTTAAAACAAACAAAAAAAACTTGTACTAAATCAATATTTTATTCTGGCAACATTGTTCATCCGCTGTCAGTGCTAAATAAATTACAACAGCATGAATTAAATATCGGAGCCTGTGGTTCCGTTGGCCGTTGCCATAGTAGAAACAAATAAGTAGGACAACTCGAGCCACGAGTGAGCGATATAGCCTAAACATATAGGGCTGTCGCTTATAATTTGAAGTTAAAGGAGGTAGATAGGTACACACACAAATTATTACGCAGCGGCGGAGCGTGCGTAGATGCAGGCTGTATTACGTACAGCGTAGCCATGACTGGCACACCTTAAGCAGTGATAAACTTTGTCATGTGACGTCAGTCATGTCACTGTGTGAATGCGACGACGTATACGTACGGGCGCGCTCACATACAAACCGTGATCGATGCGTATGTATGAAGATGTCGTACTTATTTGTTTCTACTATGCTGTGGTTCCGTTGCCCGCTGTACCGCGAATTAATATAATTTTACCGTTTTGTAACGGTTTTTTGGTTGTAACAGTATGCCGTTTGTTTTTACTGTGACCGCCAATTAGGGTTTGTTTCGTCGTCAGGGGATGGGGAGTGATGTTGGTAGGTAATTTAGTCATGTGTAATGCGTTTTTTTTTAATAGGCTCTAGTAATGTTCGCGTTAAGTTTTGTTTTTCTTATTATGAAGTTACTACGTTGTAATTTTCAGTAAACAAAAAATGACAATACTCAGTTGGCTTTGGTAGCAAACACTCCATTGACATTTAATTGTTAATATAAATGCAAACGTATTTTTTTTTGTTTATTGAGTTTTCACATCAAAACGACTTAACCGATTTTGATAAGATTTGGTATAGCAATAACTTAAAGGTTGTAAGTTAAGCATCTATGTGAGGCAATATAAACAATTTTTATTCCTCTATTTACCCCTTTAGGGGATGAATTTTGAACAATCCTTTCTTAGTGCACAATTACGTCATTTGTGCAAGAATTCGTACTTTTATTTATTTTCAAGTAACCATGACAAATTTTTCAAATCGTCTGAACGTTTGATTTATTGAAAAAAAAAACGGCTATTATCAATTTAATTTTTGATATGGATGGATTAAAAAAATGTACATGTACATACAAATACGAATAATGTTTTTTCTAAATACTTTTTTGTCAAGTAACAAAATCAAACGACTTAAAATAAAAACAAATAATAAATATGAAAAAACTGATCTACAACAAAAAAAAAACTCACAAAACAAAAACCTTTTTAAACTTCACTATACAACATTCACATTACACTATGTTAACCCGTTAATAGCGAGGCATTGTTCGGCCCGGTCTCTCGGGCCTGAAGCCGGCGAATGACAGCTTAATAACACTAAATCAAGTATCGGGCGATGTTTTCATTCGAGGGTTAATACCGTGCAAAATATAAGTTTATTGTGAACCACCAGCGGTTACGGGTTGTGACGTTTGATTAATGTACTGCTTTTTTTTTCCTATTTATTAATTGGTAAACTTGTGGGGTTTATTGGTGCCTGTATTTTATTATGGGGCCTTTAAGAAAAGTGATTTATTGTTATGATTATTGTGTGGTATTTGTCATTAACTATGTAAGTACTCCGATAAAAAAATCTCCTGGAAAGTCTATCTCTACACCAAATTTCATCACAATCGATTCAGCCATTTTCCAGTGATAGCTTAGCAAACAACAGTCAGTACCTCAGGCTTCAGTCTGTAACACACCAAATTTCATCACAATCGGTCCAGACATTTTCCTGTGATAGCGTATCAAACAACAGTCAGTACCTCAGGATTCAGCCTGTTACCACACCAAATTTCATCACAATCAGTTCAGCCATTTTCCAGTGATAGCTTAGCAAACAACAGTCACATTGGCATTTATAATGTTGAGCTATTTTTGGCATCCTTAGTTTAGTCTATCAATCTAGCTCTATATCAAATTTCTTCCAAATCAGCCCAGATATATTACAACGAAAAAGCAATAGACCGACCTTTTGAAATAATACAATTAAGGAGATGAGGAAGTAAGGGAAATATCTCATGAACCCGTGTATAAGTTACTATGCTTCAAAAGCTGTGGTCTTTAAAATTTTCCCGCTTGTGGTTAGTCATCCTAACCGTGGTTAGGATTGGCACTGGATCGTTAGCTCTGTGCCAAATTTCATCAAAACCGTTCAGTAGTTTCAACTATTAATCTACCACATACAAGCAAACTTTACTTTTTAACAAAATTAGTGTAGTCGCGACATCATACATACAACTAGCCATCTTCTTGTATTGAAACTAAATGTATGAATGCATATAAATTGATTACTATCTGCCCGCGACTTTGTCTACGTGGAATTATTGGGTCCAGATTCTTTGATAAAAAGTATCCTATCTATTAATCTAGGTAATAAACTATTTGTGTACTAAATTTTATCCAAATCCATTCATTAGTTTATGCGTGAATGAGTAAGAAACATACATATATCCATCATAAACTGTTGCATTTATATTACGCGTATTAAGTTGGATTAATATCCTACTAACTGTAATAAAAATATTAGATCGTCAGCAAGGTAGCATGGGTGGGGGCCGTATGATACATTGTACTAATTCTTAGTCCAGTTTACAGAAACAGATAATATTATTTAGAGAAGCAGCAAGAAGGCTAAAAGAGACAATTATTTGTCTTGTACAACTTCGTCTCTCTATTGTAGCCATACTCAACTTTTTTCATAAGTGCCACAAAAATGTTTCAGTCATTGTGTCGTGGGCCTTAAAGAAAAAATATTTAGGTTAACTAATAAGTTTTACTCGGAAATGTTGATACGGTCATCCTTACTAGTTACCTTTTCTATGCGGCTTCGCCCGCGCGGATTTATTTTTTTACACCTTGGGTTACATTATTCAAGGGATCCTATTCGTAAAGATGAAGCTTTCTAACGGTGAAAGAATTATTAAAATCGGTCCCGTAGTTTTTGAGTTAAAATCCTACAAACTAACAAATCTTTCCTCTTTATAATATTGGTATAGACATGAAGTACTTCCCTATTTGATTTACTGAGTGGGTCGTCAGTTTCTCTGATGGAAGCGAAATTTAAAATGATTTTGTTTCCTAAGGTGGGCCAATTCCAAAGGCCCAAGAGCCACATGCAGGCCGTGGGCCGTTGATTGAGTATAGCTGCTATATCGCATTTGCATCTCACTATAATGTGTTAGGTATAACACGACCCCTCACTGCCAATGAAGTTCAAACATCGCTACTCATAGGGCTCTTTTAACGCTCCCCAAACCACTTGTTTTAAAAACTACTCAGCCAAACTTAACGAAATGTTTTGTGGGACAAACTTTCTTCTAGCATAACAAAAAAGGAAAAAGAAAATAATGTACTGAGAAATTTCTGAGAAATGCAAGAACTTGCATAATTTAACGTGTAGTCTCTAGCAGCTTTCGAGTTGTGTGTAATTATAATGCATGCGGTGTCTACGCTGGCTCATCGCTCATAATTAACTTGTGAAATTAGTTTCTTCTGTTTTGGGAATAAGCAGAATGGTCTGACTACCTCGTTGGTCTAGTAGTCGGATAATGCGACTACTGTAAACGGGTTCTCAGGTTCAATCCCCGAGTCGGGCCAAAATCAATTTGAGTATTTTGGAAAATTTTACTAAAAGCAGCCCGGAGTCAGGAAGTTGGTGGTATTATACCCCCGTCCCTATGAGGGCATGCTAAGCCGTCGTACCTGGCTGCTTTCTTGAAAGCAGTTATTGTTATTATTCCATGTTAAAAGCCGTCAGGTGGATTTGAGAAAACTCTGACATTAGGGCTTGTTAGGTTAGTAAAATTTGCAGCCAAATCGATAAGCAGAAGAAGTAACTGAAACGAATTCTAAGACATTTTCTATACATATAAAATGCTTTGTTCTGAATGACTGACGGATCAACGCACAGCCTAAACCGCTAATCATAGAGACCTGAAACTTGGAAGATGTATTCTTTATATAACGTAGGCATCCAATAAGAAAGGATTTTCCGTAATTCTACCCCTAAAGGGGTGAAAAGGGGGGAAGAGATTGTATGAAACTATCATTTTTAATTTTAATTCGTGTCGGCAAAGCTGCTGGCGGAAAGCTAGTATAAATACAAAATAAGTAGCTTCAAGGTATCTATTGAATTATATGGAAGAGACTATTTTCCAACACTTTAAAGAGTGCCTCGTAAAAATATAAAACCCACATGTATTTTATCTGTGAAAATAGAGCAGAGTGGTGTTCGCGGAGAGTAGAATGCAGGAAGCGCCGTTATATTTTATGCAACAAAGGCATCACTTGACTGTGGAATGGTAAGTCCAGTGTTCTTAAAGAACATTGTGAGTTATGTCGAGTTTTCTCACACTTTTATTAATAAACAAGTATATTTTTATTTTATTGTCGCAACGTTTCTTGCAGTTTCATAAAAAAAAAATACAAGTAGGCGTATTAAATATAACGGTACTAATCGTTACTAATCTAACTACTACTATACTAATATAATAAAGCTGAAGAGTTTGTTTGTTTGAACGCGCTAATCTCAGGAACTACGGGTACGATTTGAAAAATATTTCAGTGTTAGATAGCCCATTTATTGAGGAAGGCTATATATCATCACGCTAAAACCAATAGGAGCGGAGCACCACTATGCCACGCGGACGAAGTCGCGGGCAGAAGCTAGTATTTTATATATTGCGAAAATTTGTGAGGGTGGATGGATGTTTGTTACTCATTCACGCAAAAACTACTTAACGGATTTGGATGAAATTTGGTACACACATAGCTTATAGCCTGGATTACACATAAGATACTTTTTAGTCGGGTTTGCATAGTAGTTCTTTGAGGACTTAGGTGAAACCGCGGGAAACAGCTAATATTACAAATGCGAAAGTCTGTTTGTTTACGCTTTCACATAAAAATGGCTAAACCGATTTGGATGAAATTTGGTACGGAGAGAGAGAGGACTCTGGAGACGCATATAGGCTTTTTATCCAGGTGCGTTAAGAAGTTTCTTTGGGACGCGGGTAAAACCGCAGGAAACAGCTAGTAATGTTGGCGTTGATTGCTGACCATTCATTATGTTTTGTAACTAGTATAACGACAAAACTATTATTGTATCAGAATAAAATAAATGTTTGTATGTCGGCATTATCATCATCTGCCTAGCCTTTTCACAACTATGTTGGAGTTGAATTAAAAATATGGCTTTAGATTTTAATGAATTTCGATGAAAAGATTGAACACATAATTTGTATTTTGCTGAACATTAAAAAATGATTGTTTAGTGATTATTTTTTTATTTTATACATATTATTATCTATGATCTATGATCTAGAGGACATTAATTATTAATTTTATCAAGTCTACAAGGTCAGACGTAAACGACAAGAAAGTAAATTTTTATTTCTATCAGCACATTAGCTAGCATGCCTTTTTTCAATTCATTTTCGAAAGAACAAAGTGCCAACCAAAAGGCATCTCCACCATTTTAAAATCCACCCGCCAAACGACTGTGCGAGAGAATATTTCGCTCTGGCAAGCCCATTCATTGGGTTCCGTCGGACGTATTGGCCAACGGAACTACTCTAACGCTCACCCCTACGGAATGCGGACAAAAAGTGGCAAAGTTACATCGTTACACGCGAAGCTCTTGGTAGTTTCATGTAGTTGGTTTTCTATTTTTTTTTCTGTAACCCTCCGCGTGGTTTACGAAGAATTGTGCGGTTTTATGTGGAGGGTTAGAAAAGAGTGATGAGTAATGTATTTTTGAATATGGAATTAATTTAAGTTTTTTAAAATTTTGATAATGTGGGCTTGTGTTGCCAGTTTGCATAATATCTTTAAGGTGTTTTTTTAATCTACATATTTTTTAACTGAAATAGTGATTTCACTACATTGGAAAAATCTATCCGTACGAATATAACTTTAATGAAAAATGTTTGTTTTTCTTGCGTTTCTTAACCATTAATCCGATTGTGATGAAATTTGGGTAAGTTATTTTGCTTAAGGACCAGCCTTATAAGACCTACATTTATTTAAATTCGCTTTAAAATAATCATTAACGTCCCCAACACTTTGAATATCAGGAAATCTCAAGTTAACTCCTTAACTAACTCGATAAACATCAAGACGACTGAATAAAACTGCTTAATCTCAGTTTAACTAAGAGTTATAACAGAACTAGTTACCGGTAGAACTATTAAGATAATTCCGTAGTAAAAAACTAACTTTGTTGGCAATCTTCGACTTGTTTTTCGACAAAATCTAACATCAATTATTAAGGAGCAAATTTTATTCTTGAATAATTTCAAGATAGTTGGTATTTTGGACTTTAAGTTTTTGATATCTATAGTGTAAACTAGCTTTCCGCCAGCGGCTTCGCCCGCGTGGAATATATGAATTCTCAGCCCGATCGGTTTAAAATTGACAAAGTTTTATACAAACTTTCATCCCCTATTTTATCTCCTTGGGGGTAGAATTTATCAAAATTATCTTCTTAGCGGATGCCTATGTCATAACATCTAGCTGCATGCCAAATTTCAGCCCGATCCCTCCAGTGGTTTGGGCTGTGCGTTGATAGATCACTATGTCAGTCAGTCACCTTTGAGTTTTATATATATTTAGATTTAGATTATTATATTTATACCTTTTTATTATACCTGCGCCCCGAGGGAAATACTTCACGTACCAAAATAAAAAGTAGCCTAGATACTTGTTCAGGATCCGTTCTATCTCCGCGCCAAATTTCATGCAAATCGGTCCAGCCGTGACCAAGGGAAATAGGGATTAATTTTTATACATATTAAATGAATTTTTGATTTGATATACTACGTTTAAACTAGGAAATGTAGTTAACAAAAAATATAGTTTTTGTATATCTGAAACTTACTATGTTAAGAATATTATGGAAGTATCATAAGCCTAGCCTTTTTTCAAATCATTATTTACCTACTAAAATAAGGAGATTTATCTTCAAACAAAAAAAAACAACAGTTGAATATAATAGATAGATACTAATAATAAAAATACTAAGGTAAGGGGACACCCGGATTTGAACCGGGGGCCTATCGATCTGCAGTCGATTGCTCTGCCACTGAGCTATATCCCCGATACAGTGTGCAGTCATAAAATGATACCTAACGGTCACGGTTGTTTAAATCACTGCGTTCTTTTGTTATTTTTGAATTTCGAAGAGACTTTTCGAGATTTTTAATTCGATGTAACTTGGATGTAACTATCTAACTGTATATTATGTATGCAATAGTGAGCTTACGCCTTAACGGTAAAACGGCTTAACCGATTTGAATGAAATTTCGTATGGTTTAAGATGGGAGAATAATTTTATCATGTTAGTTTGTAATTCATTTAAATTAACTGCTAGTTCATAAAAGCTCAATCTTCACCTTATTATATTGAATACATTTTTTTTCCTTTTCTATGTAATATGACCTTTTTACAACACCGACAAAATAAATTATAAAGGATAACTGATATGATTGGTGAGCCAAAAAAAAACAATCGCAAATGTAATTTCACTCCAGATTAAATTGAACAAAATTTTTAAACACCGTACCGTAGATTATTTAATAAAATATAGAAAATACAATACTGGTTATCTGTTTATTATCATACTAGATATCCCGCAGCTTCGTCCGCGTGGTCTTTTTTTACACCTTGGGTTACATTATTCAAGTTTTAGTAGGGATCCCTAATTATTTCTGGAAATGAATATAGCCTATGACACTTTGTAAAGATGTAGCTTTCTAAAGGTGAAAGAATTTTTAAAATCGGTCCAGTAGTTTTTGAGTTAAAACCCTACAAACAAATTTTTCCTCTTTATAATATTAGTATAGACTAGCTTCTGCCAGCGACTTCGTCCGCGTGGAATAGTGGTGCTCCGCTCCTATTGGTCTTATATAGCCTATAGCCTTCCTCGATAAATGGACTATCTAACACTGAAAGAATTTTTCAAATCGGACCAGCGGTTCCTGAGATTAGCGCGTTTAAACAAAATGACAACATTTCCCTTCACTGCTCTGCTCCTATTGATTGTAGCGTGATGAAAAGTATACTATAACCATCTCAGGAGTATGACAAATAATTGTACCAAGTTTCGTTAAAATCCGTCGAGTAGTTTTTGTTTCTATAGAGTTTATACAGACAGACAGACAGACAGACAGACAGACAGACAGACAGACAGACAGACGGACAGACAGACAGACAGACAGACAGACAAAAATTTTACTGATTGCATTTTTGGCATCAGTATCGATCCCTAATCACCCCCTGATAGTTATTTTGGAAATATATTTCATGTACAGAATTGACCTCTCTACAGATTTATTATAAGTATAGATAGAAGATAGGTATAGATAGATAGATTGTTTCCAAAAATACGCTAGTTTTTTTTCATGAATTAGGTTAAAAAAAATCGTGTACACAAAATATTTAACCGCATTGTTCTGAAAATGTTATCTATTTTCTGTTTGAGTCATCGTCATAAGTCTAATAATTGTCCCACTGCTGGGCAAAGGCATCTTCTAATACAAAGATGGGGATGAGGATTGATCACCACACTTGCTCAAGACGGATTGGCGATCTCATACTTTTTACATCCAGGTTACATCATGAATGTTAAATTTTAAAAGGCTAATAATTTTCTATGATGATGCTTGGTTACTCGTGTCTTACGATTTAAAAGAAAAGAACCCAAAAGCCTTTACTTTTTAGTCTCAAATCGCTCAAATATACGTTTTCCTACTCTTATCTTATCTTATCTTGATACCACTGATTAACGGTGAAGGAAAACATCGTGAGGCAACCTGGACGCTTTGAGCAAGTATCTTTTTCTATGAGATGAGGCCATTGCCCAGGCGAGGGACATTTAATAAGTCGATAATGAAGATACGGTATAATCTATACATTTTACTGTTACAGCACTCTAACAGCCGCTTGCACCAAATTTTTACTTTTAAGAATATCACAAAACATGATATCAATCATTAGCATACTTTTAATATGTTTTATGTTATCTATATATAAAAGTAAACATATATCATAAATATTTAGACGAATATCATAAAATTATACCAAAATTATTCAATTTTATCATTCATTTTGACAGATATTGAATATAAGTTCTTCCGTTTTACCTGTAGGTAACCTGATATTTTTTGGTGGAAATAGTTACACTGTTAAACACTCATCACCACAAATTGACATCACAAAAGAATTCCACTAAACAACATTTACATTTACCATAATTTTTCTAAACAAAGCCGTACAATTACGCAGTATACCTTTCCCAACAAACTCCGTAGAAACAGAGGCTCTTTACAAACTGCTACAATATTTAAGCCAGTTACACAAGAGATGCAACACATCGCCCGTTCCGAGTAATCGAGCGGAACCCTATTGTTCGTGCTCCCTATGTAGATACAATTCAAACGCGCGCGGCGGGTAGGTAACTAGGTACCTGGTGTCAGTATGAAAAATTAAACAGAAGGCTAACTTGGTACAATAGTTTGCTGTCACGATGTAAATTTTATTTATGTAGAGCAGCTTTCCGTCAGCAGCTTCGCCCGCGTGCGCTATACAAATTCAAATAAAAAAAAGACAGAGTTTCATACAAACTTTTCCCCCCTTATTCACTCCTATAGTCCTATGGATAAGAGCTGGCAAGAAACTCAATGGATATTTTTCATTATATATTTTCATTTATAATACCTATTAGTAGGATATTTTTCCACTATTTAATTTCATCTGATGCCAAAAAGCCCGACAGCCAGTCTCACTAAGGAGTATCGTGTTATCTGGTAAATTGGTTGCGGAGGTCAGATAGACAGTCGCTCCATATAAAACTCTGGTACTCAGCTGCATCCAGTTAGATTGGAAACCAAACCCAACATAGCTGGGAAAAGGCTAGGCAGATGATGAGAAGGATATTCTTCAATTCAATTCATTTATTTCAATTAAGCCTAATAACAAGCACTTTTGAAAGTCAACAAAAAAAGAATTTAGTTGCCCATTCCAAAAATTAGTTTCCTATGGAGAGTTCTTCTCCATAGGAAACTAATTTTGGGCAAGAAACTCCATGGTTACTCTTTTTAAATAAGTTTTAACAATTTTTCGTGTATACATAAAATAATAACATGCGAAGATCATGTAGAATCAAAATTGAGAGAAAAAAAAATAGGTAAGGTAGCAAGTTTATTTGGTAGCTACATGGTCTTCCACTATTTATTATCCATCTGAAGCCAGAAAGTCTGAAAACCAGCCAGCGTTACCCGGTAACTGGGTTGTCAACGTCCGATAGGCAGTCACTTCATGTAAAACTCTAGTACTCAGCTGCATCCAGTTGGACTGGAAGCCGACCCCAACATAGTTGGGAAGAGGCTGGGCAGATGATGATGATGATATGTAAAGAAAGATGATGACCTATTTTTGAATTTGGTGAACTAGGTAATTAGCCTTCTGTCGGTTAACTTTTATTGCGTCATTATCCAGCTTTCGCGTTAGGCTTTGCAAACATTTTTTTTTATTGTAATCCATTTTAAAATCCCTTCGGTTTTTGACGGCACGTTTTTTTAAATCATAGGTGTGTACCCGAATACAGATTTTGTTCGTGTATGTACTGAAAATTAAGTGGTACAGTCGTGTGCGGAATGTTTCATTTTTTTTTTGTTGGATTCTTTTGATTCTGTTGGTTACATATAAAAATGTTTTAATGAAGTGCATACTCGTTATGGTACTCTTATGCATATTGCGTTGAGTGTATAAATCAAAACTGAGTATAAAAAAATATCTCTGCTTTTCCAATATTTTTTATAGGTCCGTCGTTAATCTTTAATTTTATTTGAACCAAAACTGACATTGCATTTATATTAACAATTCTTTTCCATATCTTTCACACACAAATTTAAAAATAAATACCTCCAGATTTCAATCTATCATCTATCAGCATAACCAACACACAAACAGACATAGTTACTTTCACATTTATAATATTAGTAGAGATAGTGCCTATTTTCGTCGAAGAGGGTATTCTAAACGAATTTGCCTACGAACACATTATGTCTTGTTAATAGCCCCTAACCACAATATACTCAGAATAGACCTGGATATACCACAAAATTCCTAGCCTTTATTCACATAACCTTACCCTGCGTCATAGTACATTATACAGTTTATCAAAAAACTAATTCAACAATTTTGTCGCTCACATCCCGAGCTGATTGAGTATAAGGTCTCGGATTCGAATCGCAGGTCACGCAAAGCGATATTTGGTTTTTCACTAGGTGTTTCTTAGTAGCAACCAAGGAGGAGAGGGCGCTATGGCACACGTCAGGGAGAGGCTATGTTTATCTTTCACCATTCGAAAGCTACATTATCCACGAGTAACATAGGCTAAATTTTATTTTGGAAAAAAATAGGGTTCCGTAACATATTTGGGTTTTCTACAACTATTCTACGCGGACGAAGTCGCGGGCAGAAGCTAGTATTAAATAAAGTGATAATGATGATGATAAACCCTAAGGCCCAAGTTCACCGACGAGATAACGGTCCGATCAACTAAAAACAGCTGTTTAACATAAATTCTATTTTCTGTCTTACAATGTTTACCTTATCAGTTGGGTTTTTATACTTAAAACGGTCGATTACCAATCCGGAGTTGGACAATAAGTGGTTATCACGAAAATTCCCGCTTCGTGGTTATTTTTTTTTTAATTTAACGGCCGATTACGTAATCTTCTGTAGGTGAACTTGCCCCTAAGTGAATTATGTCGTAGTGGCCTAGTGGTAATGGCACCTGCCCCTCGTGTACGACTGTGTAGGTTCGAAATCTGGCAAGTACCAAAATGATTTTCAAAGTAATTATACTCGGTACTTTCTAATTATATTTTAGACATCACTGAATAACGATGCAGGAAAAACATTGTGAGGTAACCTGGACTTAAAAAGTCCGAAATCGCCATGGGCAAGGGTGGTGGTGATCAATGCTCATGCCTTCTCTGTATGCAAAGAGGCCTACGCCCAGCAATGGGAAGCTGATAATGAAGTAGCTTCAAATATTTTTGGCAATAATAGGATGGACCATAAACCTTTATACAACCCTTTGAGGAAAAACACGAGTAATGTAATGTTTTCAAACAAAACAAGTAAAAATTTTGAAGAAAAGAAAATACCTATACATTTTTCTTGTTTTCCTAATATTAATAAAAAAATATGTTTGTGTTTCTGTACGCGACTGATAAGGGTGTGTACTGACGTGCGTTTTTTTCCCTTTGCTCGTTTTATTCAAACAATGAACCCGTGCGAGCGGTTTAAACAAATTTCTCGTTAAAAATATTGTCATTTTTGATGCTCACCAAGTTGATGCTGGATTTCAACGAGTACAGATTGATGTGATCGGGATAGTTTTATGGTATATTGAAAGCTTCTGAATTTGAGATAAGCGAACTATTCATATAAGATGAAAGCTACAATGTTTTAACTTATCTTAAGAGCTTTGGAACTTTAAATCCTATTCATTTAAAGTAGATTATTAGCAAGATAGACACAACTGTAATTCAATACTACGAGTGACTATAAATAAGTAGGTTTCCTGAAAAGACAAGTTATCTAGGACAGTCTAAACTAACACCGATATTAATTTCATTATATTTAAAATCTTTTGAGTAATTTAGTCTATGAGATAATAAATTTACCCATATTTACACAGTGACATTCACCTTCACCCTTCCTCACTCCTCTAGTCGGGAATATCGACTGTAAGTCTTCTAACAGGTATTGAGAATTTTACCAAAAAAAATTTTACTAAAGGGGATATAATTCTACCGGGGCTGCAGGATGTTCGGAAGATTTCCTGCGCTCCCAGAATAAAGACGGCTGTGGAAGGAACATGGATGGGTTTTAGTCAGTAAGAGTCTGACACTCCCTCCCGCTCCACTCACGTCGGACGGGAGGAGGCATTTGATGATTTCCCACCCGAAAAAAGGGGATAAAATAATAGCTGGCAATTTAAGCCACAAATACTCACAAAGTCTCCACAACTCCCACCATTTACACATAAACTAAGTCCCCACAAAATAAATAAACCATAATATTTTAGAATGCACTCCGCAATACTCGTGCAACGTTTTAAAATTCAAGACAATGCCTTAAACATTTCCGAACGTAAGGGCCGGATTCGGATTCGGAATTACGTTCCGAAATAAAATCCGGGAACGGCTTTGAGTAATATCAGATATTGCAGTTTATTTCGACGCATGCAATGATATTTGGCAATGGTATTGAATAATAATGTAAACTACAACATGTTTTCTTCTTCCCTGTAAAGAAATATTAACCAATATTTGTTATGGGAAATACAGCGTTTGAATGTCATGTTTGAATAAAGATGTATAAAATTAAGATACTCAATTAGCTGCGTGACGTTTGAAAGTGTTACCGCCGCCCCCAGAAAGAACATGGATGGGTTTAAATTTTAGTCAGTAAGAGTCTGACACTCCTTTCCACCCCACCCACGATGCGAGGGGTCATTTGATGATTTTCCATCCAAAAAAAGGTATATTCACATCTATGCATTTCAATAAAATAAGCGACATACAAAATCTTGTTTTCACTATAAAAAAATACAGCCAATTTCGTCAAGCTGATCATAATCCTACTAATATTATTAATGCGAATATTTATGAGGATGTATGCATGTTTGTTACTCTTGCACGCAAAAGGACTGAATGGATTTAAATAAAATTTAACATATAACTCACATAATTTATAACCTGGATACTTTTATCCGGGAGCGTCAAGTAGTTTCCTTAGAAAATACGGGTAAAACCGCGGATAATAGCTAGTCTTTAATAAATCCATCTATCAGTTTTTATTTAAAAAGAAGAAGATTGTAATTCTTCATTACATTTTATATTTGACAAAAGAACACAAAAGACACAGAAGCTCAAATAAATACGATCCTAAAACTATTGAAGTTAAAGTCGAAATTGCAAGCAGATCAATAACAAAGTTGCAACAGATTGGCGAATGGGCGACGTTTTCTTACGACTAACTTTAGCTACATACTTCATGAAGAGAAACTGGTTTCGAATCGGTTACACGAAAGTCTTGAAGGAGCAAAAGTTATTGTGACAGATTATAATGATGAATAACATAATATTAGTTTTCTCACACCTTAAACGATTTAGGTACTTCTTAAACCTCTATTCGGTACTATAGTCTGTAGGTACCAATTGATTTTAAGAAAAATGTAAACAAAGTCGTAACCTGTTTTGTTTTAATTCTTACATAGAAATTAACAAAATGGCGTAAGGCTGGCGTATTTTTGTCAATTTCATACTCTAAACATCACCATTCATTAATAATGCCGTTTTATTTATATGAGTGGGAAAATTAGCACAAAATATAATATTTCTTAAAATTAATGGTACAGATTATTGCTGATTTGCACCTGCGTTCTAGAGAACTACTTCGCACCTGAGGGCACGAATCACTTTCAAGTATCGCAAGCGATTTTTTAATGGAGTATACTTAGCTTCGTACGTACTATTTTTTTAAATTGATGATTTTCGTTTCTGTGGATATCTGTGGATGCTGCAAATTGTTAGTTATGCATTTTAAACATAAATTTTGTTTTGATATGTATGTATTTATGATTTGAATATCGCTTACATTAACGTTACGATTACATAAATAGTTCTTTCTTGCTAGGCCCACTGGATAAAAAGCATCCCACCCATGTGTTATAAACAAGGTGTTGACCGAATTCAGTACAAATCTATTTTGTAGCTTTGGCATACTTTTTTTCGGATATCTCAATTGGCTCCTCCCGCCCTCATCATCAAATGGCCTTCCGCCGTGGGTGGGGCGGGTGAGAGTGTCAGACTCTTACTGACTAAAACCCATCCATGTTCCTTCCTCAGCCCTTTCTATTCTAGGGGCGCAGTATCTCTTTCGAACATCCCGCAGCCCCTGGTAGCTTTGGCATGGATGAGTAACATATATACCCACATACATCCCGACAAACACTCGCATATTAGTATAATAAAATCAGTATAAATATATAAACAAGCACAAAAATAATTAGTCGCAACACTTTTAAAAATAATGACGTCACAATTTAAAGCTGTAACGTGTACCGGCTCGTAGAAGCAAACGAAATTATATGTCACAAAGCTCCAGCGAAGTGAACAGACAAACAACTTCGTTAATAGCGCAGCAAGATGAAATTGTACAACACTAGAGTTCTCAGCGCGCTAAGTACACATCACTATTGTGTTGCGAAACAGAGATAATTTATTTATTTAATAATAATTCAGAGCACGGCGCTATTTTACCACTAAGTATTTTGGCATATCGAATTGTATGCAGAGGAGCTAATGAATATGATTTATTAGTAAGGAATCACATGAAACAATTTAGTTTAAAGATGTTATAAAATATAGTTACAGCTGGTTACACTAAACTGTGTGCTGGTTCGAAACCTGGCAAGTACTTATGTGACTTTTCTTAAGTCGTATGTTCAGTGTCTCAACAGTGAAGTAAAATATCGCGAGGAAACCTGGACTTAAAAAGTCTGAAATCGCCAACCCGCTTGATCAAGCGTGGTGTTAATTTCTTGCCTTCTCTGTATGAGAAGAGGCCTGTGCCCAGCAGTTGGACAATATACCTATAGATGCAATAAAATATTAAGCTGTTTACCCATTTCATAGTGTTATTGATATCGTATAACTGCAATCACAGTGTGTAATTCCTATCATGTAAATTTAACTTTAATTATAATGGCGAAAATTTATTTCTGAACCTAATTAGCAAAATATCTGACTCTTGAGATTTTAATATTTAATTCGTTATCAAAACTTCCAGGGAATTATTATGTACATTGTTTCTTTACTTTATATTTTCGCTTGTATGTTTTAGAGTTCTGCTTACTACGCTAAACGTAATTTGGTTAGATAAAGGTAAGCGCACATTAATTTTGAATTTTTGAATTTCCATATTGAATTGTTTTATTTTGTTATAAATTATACTAATATAATAAGGCATCAAAATATTCACCCGCATCGCTGTCAATGGGAATCGTGCCCAAAAGGCTGGCTGCATTGCCACGTTAGATGGCAATGCTGATTCTTTGACCTATTCTTTATTAGTATAATTTATTATTTTTATGTTTTTATTATTGTAAATAAATCTAAATAAAGGATATAATTATTTTTGTTATATACGTATATACTAGCATATTTGCTCCATAGTACTAGCGATCAGTACCGTCTTTACCATAAGGGCACTCGAGACCCGTGCCCAGGTCCCCTTTGCCACGGGGGCCCCCAAAAACAATAATATTCTCTTTTACTTAATTATTTTTAAATTTTTAATATTTTATGGCTCACACCTATTACTTTAAAAAAAATCTTAAACCATGACTCGTATAGCTTTGATTTTTTCTTACCTTACTATTTATGGTTTTTAATTCTAACACCAGCCACCTATTCTAATATTTTTTCTAACTTATTCAAAAATTAAAGCAGTTTTTTTGTCATTCGCTTTTTTTACTTTCCGATAGAGCCCCAAATTCTCGTGTGCCCCAGGGCCCCGGCATAGCCTAAGACGGTGCTGCTAGCGACTTGATTTCGAATGCATTTTAAGATTCAAATTAACGATTTTTTTATGTGTTTGTTATAGGTTTGCTCTTAACTCTAGTCTAGGGCAGAGGTGACAGAGACAAAGTCGACGATGATGCGAGCTTAGCTTACCCAGAAGAAGCCGTTTCTCTAACTTTGAAGAGATTAGGGTTGATTGCGTTCGGGAACACAGACGCAGGTACTTGTAAGTAGTGTACAGGAACACAACTTTTCCTATAAAAACAATTATAATAGGGAATTAAATAAAAAAATTAAACGTACGAAATTACGAGTATAGAAAAAGTAAACAACCTAATCGTTTTTATTTATTTATTAAAGTTTCTTACATTAGAGCATAATCATAATATATTCCTAAAATTTTATTGGTACCTACTTTTTTGAAACTAGCTTTCCGCCAGCGGCTTCGCCCGCTTGGACATTTTTTTTACACCTTGGGTTACATTATTCAAGTTTTAGTAGGGATCCCTAATAATTTCTGTAAATAAATATAACCTATGACATTTCGTAAAGATGTAGCTTTCTAACGGTGAAAGAATTTTTAAAATCGGTCCAGTAGTTTTTGAGTTAAAACCCTACAAACAAACAAATCTTTCCTCTTTATAATATTAGTATAGATAAATCTAAAAACCATGGTTACCATGAACATGAAAAATAATAATAATCAAAGATTTTGAATTATCAGTGGTTTTTCACTGACTGGTGTTTTAGTTTTGACTGCTAAGGAAGGGTTATGTTTTTGATAAAGTAGGTACTTTTAAATTTTTCCTCCCACATAATGTGCGCTTGCCTTTATAGGAAAACAAGGCAGAATTCCTGTCGAGGTCGCCGTATGCCTCACCGAGTAATTAGTTTGTGGCACCGGCGGCGCTCTGCGGAACCCAGTTTTAAAATACCGTTCGTGTAATATAATAAGTTGATATTTCAATTTTATTTGTAGTGACGTGAGAACATGTGGGTGTTGCATCGACATAGTTATAACATTACACTTTTATACTCGGAAAGGGTAGGCAGATATATCCTACTAATATTATGAGTGCGAAATTTTGTGAGGATGTATGTATATTTGTTAATTTTTCACCCAAAAACGATTGAATTGTAAAGAAGGGTGAATAATATTTTTAAATATATTTATATTTCTTATTCTGTGGGCCTAGCTCAAATCGCTTTCGAAAAGGTATAGAAAGCGATATTTAAATTGAATATACTCGCTTCTTACGTACTATTTATTTAGGTACTTTGATGACTGTAATTATATCTTTGGATGCTGTAAATTGTTGTTTATTTATTTTTAACATAATTTTCACTTTTGATTATGGTTGTATTTATGATTCGAAAATCGCTTACATTAACGTTACGATTGAATCGTCATTGCGTCCGTGTAGTAAGCCCGTTGGAGTACTTTTATATTTTTATATTTGCTCTTTGCTGGGGAGTTTGTTTTAGGGGCTGAGGGCGGATATTTTAGGGGCTGTCTTTAAGTAAGAATAAATGACTTTTATTTTTTTTAATATCCAAATGCGACAAGTGTTCCTTTCAGGACACGGGTGAAACTGTGGAAAACAGCTAATTTCAAATAATATTCATCTATCTATCTATACTTATAATACATCTGTAGAGAGGTCAATTCTGTACATGAAATATATTTACAAAATAACTATCAGGGGGTGATTAGGGATCGATACTGATGCCAAAAATGCAATCAGTAAAATTTTTGTCTGTCTGTCTGTCTGTCCGTCTGTCTGTCTGTCTATCTGTCTGTCTGTATAAACTCTATAGAAACAAAAACTACTCGACGGATTTTAACGAAACTTGGTACAATTATTTGTCATACTCCTGAGATGGTTATAGTATACTTTTCATCACGCTACAATCAATAGGAGCAGAGCAGTGAAGGGAAATGTTGGGAAAACGGGAGAAGTTACTCCATTTTTTAAGCTTCCGTCGCGTGTGCAACCTTAATGGTTAAAGCTACACAGAAATTAAGGCTGTAGTCTATACATCATCACGCTAAGACCAATAGGAGCGGAGCACCACTATTCCATGCGGATGAAGTCGCTGGCAGAAGCTAGTATGACAATAATTCGCGAATCACATTGTTTAAATACGAAAACCAAGAAGTTTTTACGATTATAAGTAATTAACGACTTAACCGCAATAAATTCCGCCTACAAATTAATGGATTTGTGCCATAAAAGGGTTTATTAATACGTATAAGGACAGTTTTAAAGGGCAGTCTTTATTATTGTTATGTATACTAAGCTTTACGAGTGATTTCATCTGTATTTGAATAGAGACAGGAGTTCACCGTTCTCTCGCATCCTTAGTGCACCAGATAAAATACCGTTTCTAGTTTCTTATATCTATCTACAACCAAATTTATGTACACACTAAACTGATTCAGTATTTTACTACCAGTTAAACGGCTGAATCGATTAAAATGAAATTTGGTATAATACAAACAAACTAATAAATTAACTGTTCATATCTTAAAAACGACTGAATGGATTTTGATGAAAATTACACTATTCACTAATAATAAAATTAGGGTCACGATCCTATATATAATTTCTAAAAAATATGCCGAAAGATACATATATTCATGAAAGAGTAGATAACCTTTTTCGGTATGTTTATTTTGTTTAATTATGTATATTTTTATGAGTTTTCAACAAAGTCATAGAATTAATAAATATTAAATATAAATATTATGCAACTCCAACAATATTACGAACTTACCGTTCGAATTGATATACTCCTATTTGATGAAGTCGGTCAAAAAAATACCTTCAGGTATCGTAAGTAAATTATAACGACTGTTTTATTCGAATCATCAATATCAATTTAGTGTAAAACGTTTAAGTATATAATAAATTACTTAAATTTTGATGCAAACCAGCGACAGTCACGCTAGCGCAACGTATACGCGGCGATTCTTCAGCGACACATACAAATGCTCAGCTCGCCTTCCATGCAGACTTTGCTTCTATAAAATCAGTGAGAAAGATGTACAATAATACATCTTTGTCACACATTGTGCTTGGGCAAGAACTTATGGATAAACTAGATTCTTTTTCTAGGTTTTTAAACCATTGGCTACTGATTTAGACTGATTTAAAGAAGGTTTTCTTGGTGAGAGCTTGAATTTAATCATCAATCTATAAAATATACTTAACACATCTGGGTAAAAAGTGGCTACTCTTTACCCAGATGCTTTTATTTTTATAGGCTTATAACTATCTTCAAAGAGACTGATGTCAGCATAATTGAAGGAGCGAACTCCCAGGGCCATAGCCTGCCGGGACTGCGGGATGTTCGAAAGAGTTACCGCCGTAGTCCCGAAACACATAGGAAGAAGGAAGGAATATGGATGGGTTTTAGTCAGCAAGAGTTTGACACTCGCTCCCGCTCTGCGCAAAAGAGGGGAATCATTTGACGATTTCCTATCCCTAAACAAGGGTCTCATCTATCTCCGTACCAAATTGCATTCAAATCGATTCAGCAGTTTTGCCGTAAAAACGTAATAAACAAACACACTCACTTTTGCTTTTACAATATCAGGATAAAGATGGTTTGATTGTTAGGGCTTATGGCTAGTCAAAAGCCTCCATGAATGATGTGTTATTGAGATTACATCACTTATTATTATGTATTAGACTATATTTTATATATACTATTATGTATTATATATACTCATGAATATATAGGAAATATTTTTTCACAACTTGTGGATACTTTTCTTTTTGTAAGATAAAACAACTGTTAGAATGCAAGGTGCTGAATTTAGTGTGCAAATATATGGATTTAACCAAAATATATATATCTATCTTCAACGAACAGACATTCTCTTGCATAATTTTGTAATAGCAGAGATATTCAAAACGATGTGAACAAAATGAATTAAAATTTGAGATTACTCGTACAGACAACGTAAAAAGTATACGTGTTTGATTATTTTAGTATATTCCTAAATTGGTGCGACTTTCAACGTATGGTCTGAGATATTTTAATTGTCATTAAAAATGAAGCTATTGCAAAAAGCACGTTTTTATTATAAAAAGCTTTCTAGGTGTAACTACACACTTTAAAATATTTCTGAAAAGTCAATAGTTCATTATGCAAATGTTGTATCAATCATGCAGCTCTAATTGTGAGTTCCAAGGGGAAATAAGATGTGATGTAGGTAATAATAAATAAGTAGCGAACAAAAACATTTTCAGGTCAATATTCTAAAAAAAAAAAAAAATTTTTGTATTACTTTTTGTGTCAACCGTACTTGCGCACGCAAGATACGAGATAGGCATACTCGCTGTATGAAAGAGGCTCGCCTCTAGAGAGGTAGTAAAATAAAACACGAAGCCTTTGAACTAATTAAACAGTAATTTTATATACAATATAGCCTCAAATTTTACGTACAATCGTGACACCGCCTCTAATATTATACTTACATTGCTATTTGGGTATCATGTTATAGTGATGAAACTCATGTATTTTGTTGAAAATGTATCGAATTTATAGAGGTATCCACTTTCTATGGCAGTTCACTTTTCCCGACTACGTTGGGGTCTTCCTTCAGTGTAATGGAACACGGCTCAACTTGTATCAACCTGTTTTTTTAGGGCTGAGGGTGGAGTGGGAATGTCAGAGTCTTACTGACTGAAACCCATCCGTGTTCCTTCAATTGTTCTTTGCGTACCAGAGCCACGGTAAATCCTTCGAACTATTTGCAAACCTGGAAGGTTTCTAGCTGAAGAGATGAAGAGTTTCACGACAAATACACTGACAAGTACACTGACAACATTTTGAGGTGCACGTGGAACACAGCGTGCCGTCGATCCGAGCCTGAAGGCTACCCATTGCTCGCCCCAGGCGTCTCTTGTAACCGTTGGGGCGTGAGGATTGTCTCTCTCTCACGCATTTCGCCTCCTCCCTCGCTTGCATAACTACTTTGCAGAAGCAGGTGAATCTTTACTACCCCTGGGTTATGTTTCATGGCCATACAAAACCGGCAACGCCGTGGCAGGCGAGAAAAGCTAGTATACAATAAAAAGCTAGTAATAGTAAAATAATTAGTAAACTTTAATACGTACAAACATAACAGCTATACGCACAGTTTCTGATACTTTAAAACAAAATTCTCATAAACCAATAACAAAACGCGCCCCATTTGAACTCCAAAACACAATAATGTTATTAACTTTTTGATATTCCAAATTGTCAGGAGCGCAACTGGGGGCTCCCACTTTGTTATACTCCCAGAAATACTTTGCAAATATATCTAATTATTCATTTTGAAAAGTTTCTAACGGTACAAACAATTGTCTTGCTGAAGTTATTTTCTGCGTAGGGCTGGCCTTCGGTTACGGTTTCGGCTTTCGGCCTAATTGGTCGCATGATTGGTCTGGTTTCGACCAAATATTTTTTGGGTATTTTTATTTTAATGTTACATAATTGGTTGCCAAAAAAGAGTTCTGTCGATTCGTGATTGTTAACTGGTTTTCTGTTTTCTTCTCATTTCCTTTTATAGGGTAGAGATATAAGTTGTAGCAGTAATCTTGTAAATATTACAAGTAGACTAATTACGTAAGTTTATAATAATATCTATATTAAGTTCACGAAGGTTTTTTTAAATATTTTACACATATTTTGTTCATTTAGTGATCACAATTCAAAAGTAGTAAAATTTCATTTATTCCACAATAACTACAATCACTATGTTTATAAGTTTAGGCCTAAAAATAAAAATCAACCACTATTCGGTTGTAAATTTAAATAAATATAGGGTATTAATTTTTGGTTTAATAGTAATTTGTTAATTAATTACATTCGATAATCAATCACAAAGCTGTTTTAGACCCCTGTTTTATTAACCCCTTACTTACTTAAAAATGAAGGGAAAAGTTCAAATTTAAATTAGTTTGTATTAAAAAGTGGAGTTCTAAAATTTTGCTATCACCGTTGTAAAAACGTGACTATATAACATTGGATGATATTAATACCTCTTTTTTTTTGGATGGGATCATCATCAAATAACCCCTCCCACCGTGGGTGGGGCGAGTGGGAGTGTCAGACTCTTGCTGACTAAAACCATGTTCCTTCCTCAGCCCTTTGTATTCCAGGGGCGCGGTATCTCTTTCGAATGTCCCGCAGCATATTGATATCTCTGAGGTTTCAAATTCGCATACTAGTACCTACTTGAGAAGCAGGTTGCTTCATATTTGGGTCATCACGGCTTTGATCAATATCTGAATAATTCGATTATTTTGGCAATCACATTCAGTCATGGCGCTTAAGTAATCGTGTCAGTTTGGATACATTTAGGCCTAAGTTCACCGACAAGATAACGGTCGATTAACCTTAAACAGCTGTTTACCATAAATTCAAACTTCTAACTTTCGATGGGTAACGTATTATTTGAGATTTTTATTCTTAAAACAGTCGATTACCAAACTAGGGTTGTACTAGAAGTGGGTAACACGAAAATTCCAGCTTCCTGGTTAAAAAACGAGTTCGTTTAACGGGCCGATTACGTAACCATCTGTCGGTGAACTTGGCCCTTAGTCAGTCAGACGAAATTCTTACAAATATCTGCGAAAGTAATTCTGTCTGTCTGTTAACATAGTATAGAGATTCAAAATTTGATATAAAGATTGCCTGGTAAAGGATAGGTATAGGACAGATTTTATCCGGGTGCGGAAAGCAGTTTCCCGAGTGAAACCACGTAAAATAGCTAGTTTCCCGCGATTTCAGTGTTGCGTTTAGTAGTAAACACACTCGGATCAAAATTGGCCTATAACCGTCTCCAAGATCACTTTTATCTCCGCCCTAAATTTGATCCAAATCACTCCAGCCGTTTTGCCGTAAAAGCGTAAAAACAAATTCACTTTTACATTTATATTTTTTTCTTTCTTGCCAACAGCCGTTGATGGCTCTGCCAGTGTGGTTTTGGATTTATAAAACTGACTTAGATTAAGGATAGTTAGGTTTAGGTTTCATCAATTTCACATATGTAATACGTAGTAGTATGTATAATATGCGAAATCGTACAGTATTTAAATTGAACACAAAAATAATTGAAATTTAACAGAAAAAAGGTCAATTAACACGAAATTTAACACAGCTATACAATCGAATGACGCCCGTCACACGAATCCACTTTAAAAATTCAACGAAATCAATCCGTTTTTACTTCACACGTAGATAATAATAAATCAGCCAGATACATAAAATCACAATTCGTTTGGTAATTGTCAAAGTGCAAACTAATTTAAACCTTATTAATTGATGTCATTGTGTAAATACAAATTATATTTGCTTATCCATTCATTTGCCGCGTCAATTTCAATCTATTCATAGAGCAGTAACTGATAAATGAATGTTGATCAAATAATTTTAACTATATTTCCCTGAGCAATTGGTGAAATGTGTATAATTAATTTAAATAATGCTCGCTTTAATCATAGTAGAAACAAATAAGTACGATATCTTCATACCCGAACACGGTTTGTATGTGAGCGCGCCCGTACGTACGCCCGTCATTGCACGCACACACTGACACGCTTGACGTCGCATGACAAAATGTATCGCTGCTAAAGGTGCGCCAATCGTGGCTACGCCGTGCGTAATATTTTCCGCGCCCACGCAAGCTTTGCTGCCGCTGTGCTACCTTCTTCTTTAACTACAAATTATAATAAGCGACAGCCCTACGTGTTTAGGAGTTTGTGTCGCTCGAGGCTCGAGTTGGCATACTTATTTGTTACTACTATGCCTTTATAATAAATTCATACGTTTCATAGATTTAATGAGTAGTGTTAATTTTTAAGTCGTTTGATCACTGACTAATGTGTTTAAAAAGATAATGCCAGTCCTATCATTTGTACCAAGCGTGTCACTTTAATTATTTTCTTCTGTGAAGTCACAAGCAGAGCGCTTTAATGATTTTCTTTATCTCGGTAAACATTTTTATTCGTTTTTGCTCAGCTCAACACAACACAGATATGCATTTATTTTCTATCAGTTGACGTCTGGTGTCATAACGGTGAGATGCAGACTAATTGATTTGACAGAATTGAATAAGTAAACGCATTTTCTTTAGCCTTTGATTCGGGAATACCTATTGAAAAGGAGACAAATGGTGAAGCAGACCGTCTGTGCATACCCCGTGCATTGTGCAAGGCCGAGCTTTGAACTCCAGTTCAAAGGTGACGGTGACCTGTAGGTCTGCAGGTTTGGCATAAAATTATACAAAAAAAAAAAAAAAAAAGTAGGTATCTTATTCACGATCGAGATGAATCATCACGATAAATAAACCGTTTACAGATGCGGTATCAAAATACAACCGGCTACCGGCTTTAAAATAATTTAATGAAATACTTTTTAAGTTAATTAACTCACACATTATAGAAAATACTCGTTGTGTGGTCACGTGTACTAGTGGCCGAATCTGAATAACTCGCTATCGACCACAGAGAGAAAATAATGATGCCATTTTGCTTCGCGTTAAAAACAACAAATAAATGTATCATCCTATTCTATGGTGGATCTCACACTGCTATGCGCCTCACTATGGTATATACCTTTACTTTTTCAGGAATATTTTCGTTAGAGTTGCCACGGTATCTACACGAGAAAACCCGAGTCTCACTGTCTGGATTCAAATTGTTTTAGAGAAATAGTGTTAGAACTAGATCTCAACTCAGAAATAAAACGACGATTGTGTAGATATTCTTCGATATAATTCTTAAAATCAAAAATACTAACGCTCTGTTCGACAGTTCAAACACCAGTATCTTGCGACATTTCAAAAATCAACTGTTACACTTCTAAAAATAATGGTGGCAAAAGTATCAACTCTAAACAGCCAAACAATATTCATTTTATTAGTCGATAACTATTTTAGTGACGGGTATCTGTCAATGTTACCAGACGAAAATAAAAAACTGTTTACGTGTCTGTGACAGCCGGCAGATACTTGTCATTGCTACAAATAATAACAATTAGATAACCTTTTGTGAATAATAATAGTATTAGCTTTACAATAGTGAGACAATTGCATCTTACATTAGTTAAACTATCACTCTTTTCTGCTAGCTTAGTACTTCAGTGAGTGGCCGCTTCGAGTAATTGCTCATTACTCTAACAACAATTAAAACAGAAACAAAAGTATGCTAATTTGAATTAAATTCATGCTGTCTGTTCCAGTCATATAATAATTATGTTCAGTTGGTAATGTTGCATACCTATATTTAGTTACCGAAACTGCTCATCGCTTCACTGTATGCGACTGCCATTTTGGAGTGAATAGAACCTAAGGGTTGTGTTACACGGAACGAATTCTCACTGCGATTTACTCGTGCATAAATATGTAGAAAATAGACGAACGAAATTTCATTTAAAAGTATAGATTCATTTAACATTAAATTGTGACAACTTTAAAGTTGAATATTGTCCAATCTCCTAAAGTTCGACATTTAAAAATTTTCGACTTTTTAAAAGTCTTATTATGTGCTTTCGAAAATCTTGAGTGCTGTTATCAAACGATGAAGTAGAACAAAAAAAGTCTGAAATTGGTAATGCTTTGAGTAAGCGACGTAATTAATGCTTGTATTTTTCTCTGTAGAAAAAGCTTTTTTTTTAGACAATACAATATTATTTATCCAATAATAAATTTGCAGGAAATATTCAATCCGTGTGACTAAACCCTTACCAAAATAGCGTAGATAGAATGTTCAACGAAATTATATTATTAATCTATTTTAAACATACACTTGTAATCATGATTGTAAATCCGTTTCACTCCAAACATAATAGAACTGTGCGGTTGCGATACTGCGTTCGATTCTAGTGTGGCTCAATTTGATTAACTGCTCACATGGACAGACCACAGATCAAAAATACGCTTGTTTACTTTTAATTTTGTATTTAATTGGATTGATTTCGAACAACGCACGAAATGATATCAGATCAAATCAGATTTATTTGTAAAAAATCGATTGATTCTGGCGGAAGATGGGTGACTATCTACGTCATCCCGAGACTCCTTCGTGCTTCGGAAAGCACGTTAAGCTGTTGATACTGGCAATCATTTTTAGATCTTCGACAGTCGTTACGGGGAGTTAGAAGCCCGAAAGCCTAACAACCAGTTTTAATATGGGGTATCGAGTTACCCAGTAACTGGGTTGTGGAGGTCAGATAGGCAGTCACTTTATGCGAATCACTGCATCCTGTTAGACTGCAAGCCAACCACAACACAGTTGGGGAAAGACTAGGTACGTGACAATGATGATGGCTGGTGATTCGAGGTGGCTCGGAAAGCCTTCTGAAAAGCTTCTTGAACATAATAGTGAGGGTTCGAAACCTGGCATGTATCAATACAACTTTGTCCAATTTGTATGTACTAAGGCCATTGAAAAACAGTGAAGTAAAACACTATGAATAAGCTAAAAATAGTACGAAATTACCTTGAGCTATCAAAATCAAACATTTTATTCCCAAATTCAAAAAAATATAAGGATTAAAACTCTGATGACTGATCTATCACCGCTTCATAGTGCTAACTGGAACGGTTGTATCGATCACATCACTCACTAGATACAGAAATTTAATCATAATTTAAACACAACGAACACTCATCATAATAATAGGGTTCATGTTTAAATCATACAATTGAAATGTGCGAACACATTGAAGCACGAACTTCTAACATCAAAACATCAAACGTTCCTCCCGGTGCCTGGAATAATTGCCGAATCAGGAATATTCGGTTCAAATAATTATAATTTACTACAGTTCCGAATTCATGTTTAGGCAGTAACTATTTTAATAATTTCGTGGTCGTATAACCGCGAAATCAATTGTTTGCGCGTTTGGGTATATTTGGAATCAAAGGATGCGAGTATCCTAATTATTTTCGATACCTATACATTAAGTGACCAGTGCCCACAATGTTTGCTGATGTGCGGATTTGTTTTTTAACGTCAAAGCTGTGAAATACTGATTCTAAAGATCTTATAGCTAACTAGCCGTGGGAAGCAGCATTTAAGTAAGGTTAAGCTGCAGTACACACGGTAATTTCTTGGATGAACGTGACATATAACGAGACTCTGTGCCTCGGAGCGCACGAAAAGCCTTCGATTCTCTCCTCAGTTTTACCACCCTAGAGTGAGGGAATAGATCGTGTACCTGTGGTTGTGCGATAAAGCTGCTGTCAGACTACGCTATAATATAATAGCATATAGTATATAGCTCATAGCACAACAATATCGCGCACCATACATTATTATGGACACGTTCACACTGTAGTGTACTATATATTATTGGCTATGTATGGTGCGCGATATTTTAGTCTAAGTGATTCTGAAAGCTATGTGAATTTGGGTAATTTCTAGATCGGGCAGTAAATCGAAACTTTAGACATTGCGCTACCTTTCCGTTGATGTAATAATACTTTTTATTTTCTACTGAATTTAGGAAGGATTAATGTTAATTAAATGTTACTAAACATTCAAATGAGGTACTATTTTCTTCTAAAGTGGTATTATGATTACATTAATTTTTACCTGGCAATGTCAGAAAAATGTTTTCATTATTTAAATGTTTGTTTTAGTTCCTATTTTGTTTACACTCTGTTTCTAAGCACCGATTATAGGTACTATTAGAATACCTAGGTATTCTGTTATGCTACTCCTAACTGATATTAATTTCATCATCATCACCGCTGGTAAGGCTTTCCCAATCATCACCCCAAATTAGTTTGAAACCACATATTTTGTAGATCACGGTGACAAATTGCTTCATTTATTTGTTAGCCATTCTTTGTTTTTTGCACTTCACAAATAATCCTGGCATCATATAACGAGGATAACAACGCAAAATTGAAAAGATATTGTTAGATTTTACGGGAAAATCGACAGATCAAATACGCCCGGGGACTCTAATATCAGAACGTAGTCGTAACATGAGACGGGAAATAATTTGGGAATGTATACATTAATCAGACAAGCTGGCTGTTCTCTGATTTCTAAGTATTGTATTCTGAGAAGTTCGTATATTTTGAGGCTTTGTTTTTGGCTCACGGTTTCTCCTGTCGCCTATTGTTGCAAAGAAGTGAAATTGGCAGGATTTTTTAATCAGTAGCTTTCGAGACTAGCTAGAATAGAATAGAATAGAATACAATACAATATTCTTTATTATCCATACTTATAATAAATCTGTAGAGAGGTCAATTCTGTACATGATATATATTTCCAAAATAACTATCAGGAGGTGATTAGAGATCGATACTGATGCCAAAAATGCAATCAGTAAAATTTTTGTCTGTCTGTCTGTCTGTATAAACTCTATAGGAACATTTTGTTTAAACGCGCCAATCTCAGAAACCGCTGGTCCGATTTAAATAATTCTTTCAGTGTTAGATAGTCCATTTATCGAGGAAGGCTATAGGCTATATATCATCACGCTAAGACCAATAGGAGCGGAGCACCACTATTCCACGCGGACGAAGTCGCTGGCAGAAGCTAGTGTATTATAAACTAAACATAACATCGGTACAAACGTTTTCAGGTCAACCTAAATTAGTCCAAATATTCAATAACAAAAAAGTATAAATAAAACTAAAATCTTAAAGTGAACATGAAAGAGTAGATAGTATTTATTTAATAAGATAAAAATATATGAAGCGATATTACACAAAGCTTTAATTTTTGGTAATCAATCATTACATGGCATGGCATACTTACTCATAGACGACCTATTTACAAAATCATACGAATCAATTTAATACAAAACGTTCGAAATTCACAAAATCACACACATTTAAATTATTATTAGAATCCTAATCCTAATATCATAAATGTGAAAGTGAGTTTATTTGTTATGGTTTCACGGAGAAACGGCTGAACCAATTTACATGAGATTTAGTATAGAGATAGAAGGAACCCTGGAGGCGATTATAGGCTACTTTTTATCCGGGTGCGTTCAGTAGTTTTTTCAGGACGCGGGTGAAACCGCAGGCAACAGCTAGTTTAGTAATAATGCACGCATTGAAATCAATATCGCCCGTTCCTATCTGAATATACTAGTCTGGAACTTGAAGTCTTGGTTTCATTTGTATTTAAATGAGTTCCAATATCCTGGGAATGCCGTTTGTACTTGCCTACTTACTTACATAGTTCAGACACTGTTTTCGTTAGGTATATTCTGGCAATTAAGATTGGTATTGTAAGGAGTAAGGTTTTATTTTTCAATTTATAAGCGTGCTTTATCTATATCTATCTATACTTATAATAAATCTGTAGAGAGGTCAATTCTGTACATTAAATATATTTCCAAAATAACTATCAGGGGGTGATTAGGGATCGATACTGATGCCAAAAATGCAATCAGTAAAATTTTTGTCTGTCTGTCTGTCTGTCCGTCTGTCTGTCTGTCTGTCTGTATAAACTCTATAGAAACAAAAACTACTCGACGGATTTTAACGAAACTTGGTACAATTATTTGTCATACTCCTGAGATGGTTATAGTATACTTTTCATCACGCTACAATCAATAGGAGCAGAGCAGTGAAGGGAAATGTTGTCATTTTGTTTAAACGCGCTAATCTCAGGAGCCGCTGGTCCGATTTAAATAATTCTTTCAGTGTTAGATAGTCCATTTATCGAGGAAGGCTATAGGCTATATATATATATCATCACGCTAAGACCAATAGGAGCGGAGCACCACTATTCCACGCGGACGAAGTCGCTGGCAGAAGCTAGTTGGTAATAAAAATCAAAAGTAACTATCAGTCTGTTTGACTGTTTAACATGCTTTCAAGATTTCGTTCGTTTTCGGCAGAACCGATTTGGGTGAAATTTGGTTTGGGAAAAACCCTAAGGAAGCACATAGAGTAGTTTTATTCGGGTACTTGAAGTACTTCCTTTAGGACGCTATTGAAATCACTAGAAACAACCGAAGGTTTCAATTTATATCTTTATCAATTTATATATTCAATTTATATATTATACATCTAAATCGGTCCAGGCGTTTTACAGCGTAAGCATGGACGGACAGACAGAAAGACTGACAAATTTATTTCGCATATTACATGAGTAAGGATAGGTAAAACTTTGTTTTTTCAGCATTCTAGCCAAAATAATACTATTATTCACCCGTTTCTACAGCGATGACGGGCATGCAGAACTATTGCAAAAATATTTCTATAACTGTGACCTGATTACGTTGCAAGCTAATTAACTCGATGTCTATTTGTTTTAATGAGAACAAACATAATTAACAGTTGCGGTTATTGATGCTGATAAATGGTTAGAAAATTAATGTTGACAGTAAATAATATAGTGAAGTTTATTGTATTTAAGTAGTAGCATTTAACTGCGATCTTGTCGAATCTAGCAATTTTTAAAACAAGTCGATCCGTTAATTGGTTATTTCGTTATAATGGACAGACCAACAGACATGCTGTTGGACTTAAGATAGAGTCTTCTACTTATTATTATGCTCCACTGTTTTTAGATTTTGGTCCAAGTTCACCCACACGATAAGGGTCTGATTAATTTAAAACAGTTGTTTACTATAAATCCAAACTTCTAACTTTCGATGGGTAACGTACTAGTCGAGATTTTTATTCCTGGAACGCCCGATCATCAAACCAGGGTTGAACAAGTTCTACGAAAATTCCCGCTTCCTGGTTAATAAAACGTTTTTGTTTAATGGGCCGATTACGTAACTATCTGTCAGTAAACTTGGTCCTTAAGCTATTTTACTATTGTTTTTATTAAGTGGATGAAAGTTTCTGCTACTAAGCAGCATCGAGGTTTATGAGCGCGAGCATCACCCTTAGATGAGTCATTCTAGTTTTGTCTCTGAGCAATAGAAGAAATAGAAAAAAATATTTGCTTAGAATGTAGGTATTACAAATCAGATGTTACATTTTTAAAGTATCCTTATACATACATTCTGGCCATAAGTCGTACAAAAATAATTGCAGATTTAAAATGCATCCGTGAAACTTGCAACCAAATCGGTTCACGCGTTTAAGAGCTATAATGCTACAGACAGACACATACTCTTTATGCATCAGAGTGTAAAGAGAGGTTTAGTTGTTGAAAATTACTCGGCACTCCTGATTGTGTTTCATGAAAACTGAATTATATTCCAGTATGTATAGCAGTCTATGCTCAGACTCTAATCCTTAATAGGTAACCCGCGTTAGTACTAACCGTTCGCTACCAGCGGTTATCGGTAGGGTGACCATAAAACAACCGCTTCGAAGACCCTTTAAGAGAATTTGGATTCAGTGATCGCAGAACCAAAGATTTATTGTCAGTAAATGTTGTCCCTTAAAGGGATAAAATAGGTGCACCCTTAAGATATTTTGTATGTATAAGAAGTATTTTAAAAGAAAAATGCCTGTGTTGTCGAAGATTAGGGTTTTAAAACGTTTCGTTTCTTTTCTGAGCAAAATAAAATACATTATTTCGCCCAGTTTTTTGCACTTACAATCTACCCTAAAAATGCTGGCAATCTATCTCGAGTTCGACAAACATCTCTATAATTATGACTGAAAAGCACATAAAATATAATTATCTAGAACTCAAATTATGTTAAAAAAACTACAAAAATATACCTACCTATTTACAAATATTAAATAATGAGCAATGAGCATACAGATAAGTTAAACATAAAAATGTTTATTGTTTGCTACTCTTGTTTATGTTTTTCTAAAGAGAAATTGTAATAAAACACGATCACTAAATAATATACTTCTAATTTACGTAATTCATCATGAAATCAAAAGGTTGTATGTACAACTGAATAAATTTAAATGAAATAAGGTACACACATAATTTATAACTCGGATTAACACATAGGATTCTTTTTACCCGGGTACGCGCAATAGTACTCTCAGGGTGCACGTAAAACTGCAGGAAACAGTAATAAATAAAATATTTATTAGACATGAAAATTATTTTGTATTATTTAGTTTAAAAACATTTTGCTAATTTTGTGAAATTTAAAGCGAATGATTTCATCACACAAAGCGACATAGCTGTCAAAAAGTAGTTCTGTATAAAATTGAATTTAAAACAAAGTCCTATCACAATCAGATCGCATGGCCCCCTCGTCTAACTGAGCTCAAGTTTTAATTGAAACGCTCCAATGCGACTGTGAAATCTTATAGCCCATTACAATCAGTGTTATCGTGAAAATTAGAAGTCTCGGTGCACTGTGGACAAAACTCGACTTTCATGATGAAGATAAGTATGTGTTATTAGACTATTTTGGCTTGGAATTGGTTGTTTCATTTGTGATATTACTTATATTAAACTGAGAATTTTGGCTGCGCTTTGTATGTCGGTTTTTGGTCCAACAAGGAATACGTTTTTTTATGATTTTTAGATAGTTGTACCAAAGTATATTGTTTGTTTGTAAGCGCAGTTACGTTGTTAAAATAAATTGAATACGACATTAAAATGAAAATGCTAAATAATAGTTTTGAGTCCATACTGTCTTGCTGGCGGTAACGGCGCCGCTAAAGGTCAGTTATCCTCCACTGCGTTTTTTCGGATAGGAAATCATCAAATAACCCCTCACGACGATAATGTCAGGCTCTTACTGACTAAATTCCATCCATGTTCCTTTCTCAGCCATGTTCAGTTATGTTCAGCATGTTCCGAGGTCACGGTAACTCTTTTTTGAACATCCCACAGCCCCGGATCATCAACTGCCTAGCCTTTTCCCAATAATGTTGGGGTCGGCTCCCGATCTCATTGGATGCAACTTAGTATCAGACTTTAACATGGAGCGACTGCCTATCTGATTTCTATAACAGTTACCGTGTCACAAGATAATCTTTGGTGCGACTGGTTGTCAAACTTTCTGACTCTGTGATACCCGTGGGTAACGACTGTAAAAGATCTACAAATGACAGCTGGAACCAACGATTTAACGTGCTTTTTGAGACACGGAGGATTGTCGGTATGATATAATGGTAACCCATCCACGGACTGGCTGTGGCAAGCGCAGCTTAACCTTGGTCGATCAACTCGTTCGACTTTTACTGAGCGTAGAGCTCCTCTACTAAAAATTCATCAAATGTACCATACTATGTATGTAACCTTCTAGTTTAAAACACATCTCTATAATGCCACGTAAAGCCAATAGATTAAGGCAGAAATCAAAGCCTAAAACTGTACTCTTAATCCATAATCTATATCTTCATTACCAAACATTAAACGCCTTAAAAAAATCTCTCGTTAAAAATCGCGACATCGTCACGTTTTCAATTCGGGATACTTGATCTATATCTCGCTGGTCTACCAGGTTCCTCCAGTTAATTGCCTATTTTGGGGGGAGTTCCGACCTCGTATCCGATGTCCGATCGATCGTTCCCATAATACGAGCATCTAGGTACTTGGCACTCATTGTATCGTTTTCTCAATTCAATTTTCGAAGATACTGCAAAAGCAATTTGTGGTTTCATCAATACTTTGTTGTTTACTTACTGTGTTATATTCAAAGGACTTTCTTGTAAGAAAATCAATGTGTATCAGAACAAAGGCTATTCTTAAATTGGTTGACATAAAATTTCGATAGATTGTACATTTTTCACTTATATAAATATTTTCTTCTTCTCATACTGATAATGGGATAAGTTGACTTAGCGTACCAATAAAATGGTATAAATAAAAGAAAACAATTACTATAATAATTTAAACATATATGCAAAGGGGGTAAAATGCTATACAGATTGGTACAAGCTTCATTTATATTTAAAATACACTATCTTTTGCCCCCGGTATTGCCCATGCTGTAAGCACATAAAACATAGCCTACCAGACACAGGGATAAATAATTACTTTTCTATTATTTAACTAGTTACTGGAATCGGTCCAGTCTTTTTCTCTAAAAATATGTATTCCTTCGTGTGAGCTGCTGGTTTTTACCAACCTAACAAGTCCTGGTGTCAGAGTTTTCTCAAATCCACCTGAGTTGTTGTTATAACTCCATGCCAGACGGCATCTGACATGGAGTTATAACAATAACTGCTATCAAGATAACAGTCAGGAACGACGGCTTAACGTGCCCAGGCAAGGGGTATTATACACCAACTTCCTGATTCCGGGCTGCTTTGTGAAATTTCTACAGCAAACAAAGCGTTTTCGGCCAGACCCGGGACTCGAACCCAAGACCCCGTTAACAGATGTCGCGACTAACGAGGCAGTCCATAATATATATAATTATATATATATATATATAATATTAGTATATATGACAAGAAATATAGTAATAAAAAACCTATTTCCTAAATAAAAGCAAATATCTCGGGACTTTATTCCCGTCACAGTCAACTACGCATCTATAAATCCCCTTTAGGGAATTCATTCTATATCCATCATACAAAAAGGTACGTCCTACTTATTTCCTCTGTCTCCGTATGATGTGACATACATTAAAGATTATTCTATGCTAACCCCCCTAGGGAGTGCAGGCTTTAAGATATGGGACGTACTTCGGAGCCGATATCCGATGTCTTATCGATTCGCCGCAGAATAATACTAAACTGTACTTGGGAGCCGAAATGTTATGTACTACAGTATGTTGGGGGTTTTAATGGGGGAAACTGGGGTACTGGGATATTCTCAGACTCCTTTATTAACAGTTTGGTACAAAATGTAATGATACTAAGGTGTTAGTGCTATTTTATATGGATTTTTTTCCTTTCATATCTTACTGATATTTTTATAAATGCGAGTTTGTGTGGATATTTGTTAGGCACTCTTTCAGGCTTGAATTACTGAATGGATTTGAATGCAATTTTGTATAGACACAGTTTATAATCTGGACTAAGATATTGTATACTTTTTTATGTGTATGCGCTAAGTAATTCTTTCAGGATGCGGAAGAAACCGCGAGAAAAAGCTTGTTATTATAGTCTATGCAAATTGGTTTTACTAAAGGTGTAAACAAAATCATGACCTATTTTATTCTAATTTTTCCAGATGATGTGTCGTAAGATTTTTCAATGATGAATCCTTACGCCATTTTGTTAATTTCTGTGGCAGAATAGAACAAAATGGGTAACGAATTTGTTTACATTTTTCGTAAAATCAATTGGTACAGGCTATAATAAGATTGGGCGTGGTTTGCAAGTACTTATGTGCCCATAATTTTTGACCTTTGTAAAATTTATTTAAGGTTGTTATTGCTATCAGTAGTGATAACTTTAGAGTGACTAATAATGAACGGATAAGAGTTAGAGAGGGATCCCAATTATTTCTCCATATAGAGTGATGATGATGTCGATGGCATTATTACAACACTAGCTTTCCGCCAGCGGCTTCGCCCGCGTGGGCATTTTTTTTACACCTTGGGTTACATTATTTAAGTTTAAGAAGGGGTCCCTAATTATTTCTGGAAATAAATATAGCCTATGACACTTCGTTAAGATGTAGCTTTCTAACTTTGAAAGAATTTTAAAATCGGTCCAGTAGTTTTTGAGTTAAAACCCTACAAAAAACAAATCTTTCCTCTTTATAATATTAGTATAGATTGTCCTCAACTCAGGAAAGACTAAATTGAGGATCGGCTGACAAGGTGCTGACCCTATCATATTCCTATCCTTGCCGACGGTAACAAAACTCCAGCAACCATACCACCAGCCTATTAGTTACAGAAAACCCTAATAAATCAATTAACCCATTCCTAGGCCATTGTTGACCTTGTTATTTTCTTCTACCAAGAAAACGACCCTTGAGATAAGTAAGAAATCAAATCAAAACCAACTCACTTTAAGTAGGTAGCTTATAACACTTACTACTTTTCCTTCTATTAAAAGCGTACACGGGAAACGTTTTAAATCGGACGCTGTACGCCTTTTTAAGATTTTCTTTAGAATCTACGTTATAATACAGGGCGTGAAAAAAGTTATAATATTTTTGGTCGTGATTCGTATCGAGGCGAGGCGCCAAAATAAATTGTAGTAAGATAAAAAATAACTTCATCATCATCTGCTTATTAACTATCCCATTGTTGGAGCTTCTTCTCATATAGAGAAGGCATGAGCATCGAGATCACGCTTGCTTAAAGCTGATTGTCAATTTCAGATGACTTTTTTAGTCCATCCTCATGATGTTTTCCTACACCGTGTGTCAGTGGCTTCCAGCCTAACCAGATGCAGTTAAGTACCTACTAGTGTCTTAAATGGAGCGACTGCCTATCTGACCTCCACTACCCATTTACTGGGTAAAACGATACCCCTTGGTAAGACTAAACTTTCTGGCTTCTGACTACCAATAACGACTGTCAAAATTCTACAATTGACTGCTTTTCGAGGCACAGAGGGGATACAATAATTATTATATTTAGAAAAATCTAGCTTAATAGACATCATCTTTTTATGTTTGTATATTAATCCACTGTAAAAATATAATCGTATTTTTAACACCCTGTAACGTAAGCTATTACAACGATTCCAATACATTACATAAAGTAGTCGTTATCTTGCCAAACTGAGAGATTTTTACAGAACAATTTATTATGAAGATCTTTCTTTTAGCTAAGATATTATTATTTTTGTTCGGCTCAGTAGATTTTAGTGTGATTAGAAATTGGATATATTTTGATTACGTGAACGTATTGGGAATTGGAGAAATAATTATTGATGCATAAGTTATGTGCTTAAATTAATTTCGCTTAGTTATGGGAAGCTAGCTGATTCCCACGAATTCACCCGGTTTTTTTTTTTTTTTTTGTTTATGGCATCTCGCAGGTCAACTAGAAGGTTGTCGACTGCTTAACCGGGCTTGCCTGTGAAGTGCCTTAAATAAATTTAGGGCCTCCAGCCAGGGCTTAACTTACAAAACTAAGCGACTACACGCTAAGGGCACCCCCTAGTGGGGTACGGGCCTCGGCTTAGGGCGTCGCTGGGGGAGGACAGCAAGGGACAGGCTGGATCAGAATATATTATGATTATTATAATCGGGAATTTTAAAGCTATTAGCTCAGCTCCCGGGCTGGCTCGTCAAGCTAGGGTCGGGAGGGCATGGACAAGGTCAAGGACCTCGGCGGCGAGGTCGATACGAACGCGGTCTGTGTTTGTGTAGAGTGCTAGTGGACCTACTGCTCTCTTGGAAGAGGGTTATAGTGTCATCGGGTATGGTGAGAGTATGCCTCGGGCGGCGAATTTTACTGATCTGGGAGGGTGCGTATCCGGCGGCCGATACGACTAGAGGGTTTGGATGCTTTTCGGCAGCATCAAAGTAATGCTTGGCGGCACGTTTCATAAACTGTTGGATGGTGGAATTCACCCGCGTGCCGAGGGAACTATACCTAACGCACTGGATAAATAGCATATCCCAGGTCATCTATCGCCATACTAAATTTCAGCCAAATCGGTTCTGTAGTTTTAGCGTGAAAGCGAAACAAACAAACAAATAAAGAATGATAATATTCTAATTGAACCCCCAGGTCTATTAGAGCAACAGAATGATGGAACAACGAATGAACGAATTTTGATGACATTGAGGTACTTTTTGTTTGGTAGTTACCTTAAAGCAGACCTTCCTTAATGAAACCGCAGGCAACAGCCAGTTAAGTATAATAACATGGAAAACATTTAACCATACAACCTTATTAAGCCCACAAATTCTTAGAACCTCATCATCTGCCTAGCCTTTTCCCAACTATGTTGGGGTCGGCTTCCAGTCTAGACCGGATGCAGCTGAGTACCAGTGTTTTACATGGAGCGACTGCCTATCTGACCTCCACAACCCAGTTACCGGGTAACACGGTACCCCTTGGTAAGACTGGTTGTCAGACTTTCTGGCTTCTGACTACCCGTAACGACTGTCAAAGATGTACAAATGACAACCGGGACCAACAGCTTAACGTGCTTTCCGAGGCACGGAGGAGTCTCGCTATGACATAGATGGTCACCCATCCACGGACCGACCGCGCCAAGCGCAGCTTAACCTTTGATCGATCGAACCGTGCGGCTGTTACTTAGCCACGAGCTCCTCCACAAATTCTTAGAACCTACTAAACATAATTTGCCATTTCTATTAAAACCCTTTGTCCTATTTAAAGCAAAACTTCCCTGTCCCTAGGCACTGTTTCTTACTGTTTCGACCTTGTCAGGAACATGTCTTTCTAAAGTAAGATCATATTTCGTCTTCAGGAGGATCCACCCGTGAAATTGGTTGTTTATTTCGTTGTTAGTTCGAACACGCGGCGTCACTCGCTAGAAATAAAAATTATATAAATTCTTATATAATTATATATATATAATTATATAAGAATTATTACATTTAGATTAATCCTCTATGCAGTGTAAAAACGTCACTTAAAGGTGTACACACCATTCAAAGTTAATAATAAAAAAAGGAAACATAATATTCTAATGTTCAATTAAAATTAAAAAGAAATATCCTAAACATTTGCATGCATTACATTAATTCATTCAATTATTCGGTATACAGTGATACATTGCATAACTAACATTCAATTATAATAATTAGATTTGGAATAATAATGAATTGCAATAAATACAATAACAGTAGTCAAAAAAAAATAAAAAAAAGTAAAACAAATAATTTAAATAATTAACTAACTAGATGAAAACATAAAATCAATAAAGTCAGCATTATTCGCTACATACTATATTTAATTTAATTTAAACAAAATCTTTTCCAAAATGATGTAAGGCATTTTTACGTATAGACCAGTGCTTTTAACTTTTGAAAACAAAAAAAATAATAGTAGGATGAAACCCATTGGAAAAGGAGGAGAATACAATAAAAATGATAGGAAAAATAAATTACGGGCGATCTGAGGTCGGGAAGTGGGGGGGAGGGGGGGTTAAAGTAAAAAAAACGGTTTATCTCAATTTCCGGCAAAACTACAAGTCCTATGAAAAAAAGTTAAATGGCAAAGTTGTAGGTAATAAAAAGATCTACAACTTTTGGATTGACACTTTTTTCACATAACCTCAAAATGTATGTGAAAAATTCAAAAAACCAAGCTTTTGGTTTTTTATTTTTATATTTTACAATAATTAATTTTTTATCACGAAATTTGGTGAAAACTTACCTTTTTATGTCCCAAACACACTGTAATTTATTTGATTTATAATAATTATTTTTTCACCCTTATTTTGACTTAATATCGAAAAAACACCCTAATTTTCAATCGAAAATTCTCGTGTCAAAATATCACTTTTTTTTTAAAAGTCGGTAGTCTTTTTGTTCTTTGAAATCTCTAGTTTCAGATGGTATAAAAAAATATTTACATTGCTATGGTAAATATTCTCAGAAAATATAAAGAAACGCTACGAAATAACAGTTAGCAAGGCCAAGATCCTTCTAGCAACTCCCCACTTCTCTATGAAATACCTTTTGATCAGCTAAAAGGTATTTCATAGAGAGGTCCGAGGTTCCGTAGGTCACTCAGATACATAAGTTATCTTAAAATAGCAATAAATAGGCATCTACGCAAAAAATTAAGCCGGTCTAGGCCTTACTACCTGTTATTTTGTAGCGTTTCTTTATGTTTTCTGAGAACATTTACCATAGCAATGTAAATATTTTTTTATACCATCTGAAAGTAGAGATTTCAAAGAATAAAAAGACTACCGACTTTTAAAAAAAAAATGATATTTTGACACGAGAATTTTCGATTGAAAATTAGGGTTTTTTTTCGATATTAAGTCAAAATAAGGGTGAAAAAATAATCATTTTAAATCAAATAAATTACAGTGTGTTTGGGACATAAAAAGGTAAGTTTTCACCAAATTTCTTGATAAAAAATTAATTATTGTAAAAGATAAAAATAAAAAACCAAAAACTTGGTTTTTTGAATTTTTCACATAAATTTTGAGGTTATGTGAAAAAGTGTCAATCTAAAAGTTGTAGATCTTTTTATTACCTACAACTTTGCCATTTAACTTTTTTTCATAGGACTTGTAGTTTTGTCGGAAATTTAGATAAACCGTTTTTTTAACTTTAACCCCCCCTCCCCCCCACTTCCCGACCTCAGATCGCCCGTAATTTATTTTTCCTATCATTTTTATTGTATTCTCCTCCTTTTCCAATGGGTTTCATCCTACTATTATTTAATTCACTTTTTACCGTTTTTAGAGGCTAAAAGCACTGGCCTAGTAGAGGGTTTTTAAATTTTAAATTTATATTGTTCTAAAAGTAAATTAATAACATCCCCTATCTGCCAGCAAAAATTGAGTCAAAATTGGTTTTAGTCATTTCGATGATTAGCTGGAATAGACAAAAAGTCAAGAAAAATAAAGTCGTTTTTTCGTGTAAGCACCGCGTAAAAGCTGCTGTTTTGATTATTACGAACAGACACTTCAATTTCGTTTCTTCGTATAGAAGATTTAGCCATATTAATGGTGTGTATTTTCTGTTTCATTTTGTTTATGGTTCGTTGTTTTTATGGATTTGGTACTTTCACGGTGGTTTGACGGTTGTGAAGAGAAATGGCGTGTTATTTTCGAGATTTTGGCGTATGATGGAAATTTGGGTTTTGTAAATCGAATATTTTTTCATTATTGTCTCGTTTCTGGGTTCGTATGAGTTGAGCCTTGATGTAGGAAGATTCGGAGTTTGAATAATGAAATGGATTTGTATAATGTATTTAATATAGGTATTCTTCTTCGTATTGTTGTTAAATAAGTTTTTTGATTATAGTTCAATCATACATATTTTAAAATCATTGTGATTTATGTATGCAGTACCTCATGTAATTAAAAGATTTTCTGAATTAACTTGTGTTCTCTATCTCACTCTTTTCGAATTTGAATTATATTATATTAAAACAAGTTTTATAAATAACTTAACAAATATCAAGTGCAAATATAATTCGTGGCAGTCTGTTTTATTTACTCTTAAAATTAAGGGATATAAGATTAAATTTATCGTACCAAATATCATAACTATTTTACTAGAGTTATTTTATTTTTATTTATTTTTTCCATTTAGTTTACAAGTACAGTCACTTGTCATTATGTAATTGACATAAATGATTTGAATTTCGAATTTTTCAATTCTGTAATCAACTTGTCTCACTTGGACCTGGGAGACCCACCTGGCATCCTCACTAATAAAATAAATAAATTACAATTTGAAATGAGAATATCATTTACTTCACTCGCTGACTGCAAAATATTACCATTTACCAAGACTCCGACATTAAACTTTCGTTTATAAGTAGGTGCGGAACTCCAACAATTGTGAAGTTTTAATTGAAACCTCAGCGTCTCGTCTTTAAGTTTATACCACTGCCGAGCTCCATTGTATGCAGAAGAGTATACAATCACTTATAGAGTTGTCTTTGGCACGAAACTATTTTAATGTTGTATACCTACCATATAGTGCATAGATAGAATATTCTTTATTGTATACCGATAGAACACACAATACAAGAAGATGCAAAGATATCTCTAGACTACTAGACTAAACTCCATTTATAATAAGATCAGACATTTAAACGCACCCTATTTACCATTTGTTCAAACGATTCAAAGCTCTATTACTAAGGTGACATGACAAAAACAGATGCAGAATATATTTGTTATTGTAAACATTATTTTGCTTTCAACACCATCCTTATCAGTACGGAATAGAACTCAAAATCGGTTGAATAAGCTGCAAAAAGAGTTTGGAAGTTTTTCTAATCTTATTGTACATGAAGTATAGATCTCGATAAATTAATGATGGTGGGCAAGATTCAAGGAAAGAAACCCCGCGACCGATCCGCCGGTGAACGCTCGGCGAACGATCGGCGGTGAGCCGCTGGTGAGATCAGTGGTTTTCGAATCATAAATACAACCATACTAGAACAAAATTTAAGTTTAAAATGTGTAAATAACAATTTGCAGCATCCAAAGATATGATTAAAGTCATAAATTTAAATAATTTGTTCGTTAAATACGAGTATATTTCATTTAAAAATCGCTGTCGATACGAATACTTTTTCGAAAGTGATTCATGATAGGCCCACAGGTAACCGCACTCACTGGATTCTAGTTCGGTTTTCCTTAGGGCAGTTGTATCTGAGAGTCCATGTGTTATACACAAGAACAACAAAAATGGCACACGTTAGTGACTTTGATTTAGAGGATTCGATCGACCTTAATCAGGTCAATTTATTTTGGGATAAATATTATTAACACTGATTAAACATCAGTAATGTAAAATGATCATGCATTTTCTTTAAACAGTCATCAACTAATAACGCAATCAGATAAAATATAAACACCTACTCACACAGTTCTAGTCACCCCGCTTCCTCATATAAAGAAAGTTTAGTTCCCAGCAGTGGGATTACTATAGACTGATTATGTAAAATTAAGCCTGCAGAGACAGGTCAGAACCGTCTTAATTTATTTCCTCATATTTAAGTTTTAGAAGTTCGCAAACCCGAAACTTGCCCAAGTTGAGCAAATGAGCACCTCCAAAGTTTCTTCAAGTTAAACTTCAGTTTTAATCCTCTGTTTTATAATACACTCGTAACTTGGCCTTTCATACAATTAGTGAGGAATTCTATAAGCAATAAAAATACCTAAAAGAAGTTTGGGGTAGTTGTGATATACTCATATGTCTGAAAAAGAAAAAGAAAAATACCTGACTCTATAACTTTTTGGTAAAACAAATAATTATAAACAGGTGCTGAATTAATAGGAATTTTCAAAATTCTAAAATATTTTTAAATTGACTCTGGATCCGATAGAAAATTCACTAAAAGTTTGATCTGATCAGACTAAGAATATTACGCTGCCGGCTTTTAAATGTTCATCATCTGATCGTGATAACAAAAAAAAATCTTTAAATAAACTCAATTCTCAAACCTCCCAAACAAGCAAATCAACCGGTTATTTTACACATCGTAAAAACATCAATCTCAATAAAATATAGTGGCTATAAAAAATACGACATCATGTATTGCATTGCACTGCATATTGTTTTATTGTTCCCGTTTATTTGCACCGGCTGCTCAATTTCAAGAAGAATAGTAGGGGGTCAGAATGCGGATGAAGACGAACACCCATACGTTGCAAGGCTTGATCATCAAGTAACAATAACAGGAAAACTGATGCCTGAGATCCTAAATTTCCAAATTTGCACCTGCGCTATTATAAATCCCATTTGGACTTTGACGGCGGCCCATTGTTTTGGACTGAAGAGCATCAAAACCAAAGGCAACATTACAAGAGAACCTATCATCCGATATGGATCAGTTGGAAGACCAGCTTGGGCCACAAGCAGTATTAGAATTGTCGTCATTCATCCAGCCTTTCAAAGAAAAATGGTAACATCTAGCCTATTTAATGACATAGGACTGGTTAGAACATCTCCGATATCATTAGCCCGTTATGCTCATATAAGCGGGGTTGATTTTGCCACTTTGATTGGTCATGAAGTGATATTACTCGGTTATGGAGACACAGTATCAACACAAGGCTTCATAGACGATGCTTCATCTTTAGGAATGACCTTGCAGATGACTCAAGTTATTATAGTGCCATGCAATAAAGATAAAGTTGATATGACCCCTGCTGTATGTGTAGCTAGAAGATGTAATAAGTCTTCTGGTATATGTCCAGGGGATTCTGGAGGGCCCATGCTTCATCCATCAGGTGTTGTAGGTGTTAACTCAATGGGAACAAATAATCTTAGAGCGTCATGTACCGTAGAAGCTAAGAAGTCAAATTATGATGTTGCAATGATTACACCAACAAGTCCTTACATTGATTGGATAAGTGATACTGTCAAAAAAGATTCGTACTATCTTGAAATGTCGGAACCCCTTGAGGAATGAAGAATTGAAATGTCGTTCACACATTAGGGTCAGAAAAGTTGAGGGGAGATTTAAGAACTTGGTTTTCAAATTCGTTCATGAAGAATTATCAAGAAGAGACTGATAAAGAGAGAGTAGGTATTATTTCATAAAAAAAATAATGTGAAGTTGTCAAAACGGTACATATTTTATGTCAAAAATAATGGTGTCGTTATACAAACCAGTAAATGATATTAATTATAAATTGTTATGCCAAGATGTGAAAAATATTGACAAAAAGAATTTCCGATACCGGGAATTGAACCCGAGCCTCCTGGGTGAGAGCCAGGTATCCTAGCCACTAGACCATATCGGATGTGTGAATATTGTTTAAATAAGTGCTTGTTTAGCGAGATACATTATATATACGAATATTTGTTGCCACTCTTTTACTCTATTTCTACCCACGACGGAACGGAGAGGGTATATATACATTTGGGGTGAGAGCGTGTTTGTTATTATGTTTGTGCAATCAATCCATGCTGGCATTTTTCTCCAAAACTACTAGTCCGATTTTGATGCAGTTTTCAGTTATGAGTTGGGGTTTTTCAAGGTGAAATAAAAATAAGATCTACACATGTCAGTTTATAATTTGCTGAAATTCCAAAGCATTTCTCAAAAAATGTCTCAGTAATTTAACATCAAAATATTTTATGTATGTATGACAGGTATCTATATCTATCTATCTGTAACAAAAAATTATTTAACACGATGAACCATCCATTTCATATAAATTTAACTCACACGTCTTCACTTAAATAAAACAAAAAATGTTTTTTTTGCATGTTAAAATCCCTACATTCATGACGCTTAAACTTTTCAACCTCTATATTCAGTATGTTTATAAAGCAGGTAGCACACATATAGTACTTTGTAACAACTGTATCTTCATAGACGTAAAGGGTACCTCAGATAAACGTGAGCGACGGTGCGGAATGAACAAGTGAATTTGTAATGCTGTTCTGTGCATTCCTAATTTTCTATGCATTAACGTATAAAGTTAAGGAAGATGCTATACTGGCTTGTTCAGGCGTAAAAATAAATAGATACTAGCTGTTTCTTTACTTCACCCGCGTCCCGAGGGAATTACTTAACGAACCCAGATAAAAAGTCTCCCGTGTCCCATTTATTTCCATACCAAATCGGTTTTTACCAAGAAAACATAACTAGCAAACTTCACTTTTGCATTTGTAATATTAGTTAGGATTAATGCCCACAAAAGGAGTTTTATATTTTCAATTGCATTCAATTCAAATGCCTGAACTTATTTAGGTAGTATAACGAATAAATGGTAAAGGAATGATGTTTTTTTTTTCTCTTTAATTCAATATTTCTTTCTTCAGCTCATGATATGGGCCTCGGGAGATCTTGAAAGAGTCACGGCGGCCATGTAACACAAATGACAAAGGAAGGAACACGGATCGGTTTTAGTAAGTAGGAGCCTGACAATTCCTCTTGCACCACCTACAGCGGGAGGAATAATTTGACGAATTCACACCCCAATATAAATTGACTTCCAATACGATTTGAAAGACAAGAATAACATTATTTAAAACCTTCAAACGACTGAACACAAAGACAGGCAAAACTTCATGCTACTATAAACAACGACATCTGTTAATTAAAATAAAAATGAATAAAAAAATCCAATAAACCACAATTTCTCGCACCTCACCGTCTGGAAAGTATCTAATGCAACATTTTTATTACAAACACGACGAAGCGCGGTGCTCGAACGTGCTCGTCTCTAAAAAGCTTATGTGGGTTGTGTGAACACCCTGTGTGTGGAATAGAAAGAGTCCGGATTTTTACGCCAGATTGAAGTAAAGGCTTGTTACCTGGCTGTATTAGGTTGCTAGATGTGCTATTAGTAATTGGAAATGAATTTATTTATTTATTTATTTTATTTTATTATTAAGGTCAGCCAACAACTGTTTACACATTACATTTTTACAAACTTGAGTAATACATATAAAAGTACGTGTAACAATTTCTTAAAGGCTAACACCACATGCAAAGAAAACGTATTATTGTAGAAATACGTTTTCTTATTGTTGAAGAATGAAATAAATGTATTATTGTAAAAAGGTCTTCTTAGAGGGAGACTACCTCGTGCATAGTGGTTGTAAGCACGACTGATGAATACGAGGTCTTGTGTTCACTTCTCAGCCGAGCAGTAATATTGATATATATATTGATGTTAGCTCGTAGCTAAGTAACAGCCGCACGGTTCGATCGAGCAAAGGTTAAGTTAAGCTTGTCGCGGTCGATCCGTGGATGGGTGACCATCTATGTCATGGCGAAACTCCTCCGTGCCTCGGAAAGCACGTTAAGCTGTTGGTCTCGGCTGTCATTTGTAGATCTTTGACAGTCGTTACGTATAGTCAGAAGCCAGAAAATCTGTCAACCAGTCTTACCATGGGGGTATCGTGTTGCCCGGTAACTGGGTTTTAGAGGTGAGATAGGCAGTCGCTCCATGTAAAACACTGGTACTCAGCTGCACCCGGTTCATCAAGGCTAGGCAGATGTTGTTATTTATTGAAGTATTTTTTTTGTAGCAGTGAAGCGTCTGAATATGTGCTCGGTAAATAGTTATAAACTAGTCCCTAAATACATAGTGCTTAAAAATATGCTAAACATGGGTGTACTAGGAAAATTTACACTTCTTACTAAAACCTTTCTAGGATGGAAAACCATCGAATAATCTCCCGCTGTGGGTGGAGTGAAGGGAGCATCAGACTCTTATTGGCTGAAACCCATCCGTGTACCTTCAGTTGCCTTTCCCTTTCTAGAACCACTGAAATTCTTTCAAACAATACCGCAGCCCGTCTCTTAATTACCCTTCACCATACCAAAGGATACAAAATGAAAATAGGCTAGCCATAAAAAGCATAGGATGACATATTATTATCTGTACACATTATTATTATTATTTATTATTATATCTGATCTAAATTGTCTCGTTTTTTTCCATTGGGTAAGCTCCTGGTGATCTGTAATACAGGTATTATTATGATCAGAACTCAGATACCAACTCCTTACATATTGATAGACTTGAATAATAGTATAGTAGTTTTTATAGATATAAGTTACATTGTGATTATGTTAAGTCTGTTTTTATGTGATGAGAAATAAATATATATTATTATTATCTAAGTGGTCAAACATTGTTACCATACACTCTACATACATATTTTATACTAGCTTCTGCCCGCGGTTTCGTCCACGTAGAATAGTGCTGCTCCGCTTTTATTGGTCTCAGCGTGATGATATAGCCTATAGCCTCTCTCGATAAATGGGCTATCTTTTATCTTTCGGGCTAATTTTTCAAATTGGACCAGTAGTTCCTGAGATTAACACGTTTAAGCAAACAAACTCTTCAGCTTTATATATTAGTATAAATTCGTTGCTCTAAGTGTGATTTTTATCACCTACCAAATATTTTAATAACTATTTTTTGGTGTTTAAGTCGTACTCTTGTTCGAAAGTCTTGCAAGTACCAATGCGACTTTTCTAAAGACTTAATGTACTTAGTGTAACTAAATCATCTCTGACTGACGGTGAAGGATATCAACCTGGACTTAACAAGTCCGAAATCGTGACAATTCGCTTTATGTAAGCGTGATGATTAATGCTCATACCTTCACTATATGAGAAGAGGTATGTGCCCAGTAATGGGACAATATAACAATAGGCCGACGATGATGATGATGATGAATCAAGAATATTCTGTTCTATTTTACTTTGTCACTTCTAACATCAAAATCTCTACAGCAACGTCTCTGAACGTGTAATAAGGTGAGCCGGCACCACAGAACTATTTCTTTGTATGACAATACTCTTTGTATTGGCCGAGAACACGGAGATTAAAACTTTATACGACTCTTTGGGCGTCAATAGATATTTTGGAAGCTGAGACCTGGGTTTTAAAACGTAAGGAGTTAGAAGCAGCTTAGGTTTGTAGTAAACATCTTCTATGATATTTTCAAAGCCTTTTTCATCTTTTCTTTTATGGAGTTTATTTAAAAGAATAATTCATTTTTGTAAGCTGATTCGGAAATTTATCGGAGGTGTTGAAAGTGAGAGTCTAGAAAAGTGCCAAAAACGCTAGAACAATGTGACTGAAATTCATTTGCGAATAGATTATTGAACTAGCATATCTGAATACAAGCTAAATCGTCGAATAGTTGTGGTGTAATATACTTGTAGCGAGCAAATGCCCATAAGTTTTCAAAATGACCATACACTTACTACAGGTACTTACAAATGTCGATGGAGAAAATCGATGCAGATAACTTAGTAAAGCTCTCGATATAGGCTTAAAGGATTTTATCGATAAAAGGAATAATGACAACACGTTGCGTCACTCTCTAGAAGTGACTAACAAGGCACTAGAACGTATAAAGCCTACGTTTGGGACTAATGATGCGTGGGTGTATACAAATTATTTGACTGAGTGGATAACAATGAATTAGAATTTATCGTGAGTTCACAAAAATATTTTGTTATCATAGGTGTTATTTTTTACCGTGTCATCATCTGCCTAGCCTTTTCCCAATTATGTAGGGTCGGCTTTGCGATTTCAAACTATTTATCCAGGTTTTCGCACGATGTTTTTCTTCACCGTTAGTCAGTGTTGTGCAAGATACACTAATAGAGTACGTATGAGTTTAGAAAAGTTAAATTTGTACTTGACAAGTTTTGAACCAGCACACTCTAACACGAGATGCAGATGCTTAAACCACTAGGCTGCTAAGGTCGAAGTGTTATTGAGAAATTTCCAAATGGAAAATATAATGAAACTCTTCCTGAACCAGACTTGTGGGCCTAGCACGAATCACTTTCGAAGAAGTATTCGTATCGAAAGCGATTTTAAAATGAAATATACTCGTAGTGACACATAAAAACACTAGACAAACAAAATAAAAATCCATTTCATCTATCTAAATATATAAAATGATTTGTTCTGCATGCACTAACGGATCAACGCACAGCCTAAACTGCTGATTGTAGAGACCTGAAACTTGGAGGGTGTGTTCTTTGTATGACGTAGGCATCCGATAAGAAAGGATTATTTGAAAATCTACCCCTAAGGGGATGAAAATTGGTATGAAATTGTGTTGTTCTTTATTCGAACTCGTATAACCGAAGTTTTCTCTAAGATTTCATAAATCTTGAAGCTTCAACACTCCATCTCTATCTTCATGATTCTCATAACTAATACAGCAACCGAATAGTACTGCCATAACTCATCATTCAGAACCTCCCACAGGAATAAAAACATTCATTCATCTGAAGCCATTATCATAATATTTGTCACCGAGATTCATCGCAAATGGCATGAACCGTTTTGAACGAGTCGGAAAGTTGTCCGTTTATATTAAGGAAACGACTTTTGATATTGCATTGACTGATGCTACAGAAAAAGTTTTTTAAATTATATCAGAAAAATTGTTTTGACATAAAGTGTAAATTTGAATGTATTCGTATTTTTTGATGTGTTGTAATATGAATGATCTTCCAACCAATCTTAACAAGTGACCAAGAAACCAGTCTTACCAAGTAGTACTGTGTTACCCGGTGACTGGGTTTTGGAGGTCAGATAAGCAGTCGCTACATGTAAAACACTGGTACTCAGCTGCATCCAGTTTAGACTGGAAGCCGACCCTAAAATAGTTGGGAAAAGGCTAGGCATTATGACGAATATAAATGATCTTACCACATACATAACACAAAAATGGTATTCAGAAAATAATAATCATAGATATCTATTTTTTGATACTTACTAAAGAATCGAAATATTTCTGATTTTTTATAGCCGCTGGTGATACAATGTATGTTTGTTACTCTTTCAAGCAAAAAGTACTGAACGGATTTGCATGAAATTTGATACACACATAATTTATAACCTGGATTATCATATAGGATACTTTTTACCCGGGTCCGCGAAGTAGTTCCTTCGGAATTTGGGTGAAACCGTGAGAAACAGCTAGTCTAGAAATAAAACTGCAAATCATGCAGCAATTAAGAAAAATCAATGCTAATATTATAAAGAGGAAAGATTTGTTTGCTTGTCTGTAGGATTTTAACTCAAAGACTACTGGACCGATTTTAAAAATTCTTTCACCGTTAGAAAGCTACATCTTTACGAAATGTCATAGGCTATTTATTTCCAGAAATAATTAGGAATCCCTACTGAAACTTGAATAATGTAACCCAAGGTGTAAAAAAAATGTCCACGCGGGCGAAGCCGCGGGCGGAAAGCTAGTTAATATATAAAATAAACATCTTACTTAATAATATCAATTGCTATATCAGATTGGACGTGTGATTCAATAAAAAGTTTATCTATAAAACTTGATCATACGTAAACAGAGGAAACTTGATACATTAGGTACCTTTGTCTTTCAGTCCGTGAGTTATTACAAGGAAACTGACAACAGTGTGTTTGTGGAGATTGTTTGCTGCGATATTTTTAGGGTTCCGAACGAAAATGGGAAAAGGAACCCTTTTTTTTTTTTGTCGGATGGGAAATCATCAAATGACCCCTCCCGCCGTGGGTGGGGCGGGAGGGAGTGTCAGACTCTTACTGACTAAAACCCATCCATGTTCCTTCCCCAGCCCTTTGTATACCGGGGGTGCGGTATCTCTTTCGAACGTCCCGCAGCCGTAAAGGGACCCTCATGCTTCCACTTCGTCTGTCTGTCTGTCAGTCTATCGTCATCTGCCATCATCTGGCTAGTCTTTTCCCAACTGTTTTGGGGTCGGCTTCCAGTCTAAACCAGACGCAGCTGAGTACCAGTGTTTTACATGGAGCCACTGCTTATCTGACCTCCACAACCCAGGTTCCGGGTAACACGATACCCCTGAAAAGACTGGTTGTCAGACTTTCTGGCTTCTGACTACCCGTAACGACTGTCAAAGAACTACAAATGACAGCCGGGACCAACAGCTTAACGTGCTTTCCGAGGCACGGAGGAGTCTCGCTATATGGTCTTCCATCCACGGATCGACCGCGCTAAGCGCAGCTTAACCTTTGATCGATCAATCCGTGGGGCTGTTACTTAGTCATGCGCTCCTCCTCTGTCTGTCCGTCTATCACAGCTGATTATTTCAGAAAATTTGTAGTGCTCCGATTCTATATATCGTTAGTCCCATCCACACTTGCCGGTTTATTATATTAATAATCTTATTTCATAATTGGAATGTAATTCGTATGAAATTATCTGTCATAGAAGTTTTGGTTGGTATGAATATAAAAAGAAAAATAATAAATAATTAAAAAATACATTGATAGAAAAAAGAGAAGCTTTCACATAAATAGTAGATTGTTACACAAGGGATGAAAGTGACCTATTTAGGCCCGAGATGGTTTGGCGCACGAGCGTAGCGAGGGCGCTAATAGTTCGAGGGCCTACATAGGTCTTTCTCCCGAGGTAAACACTCTGCTTTTCATTTCGAATATGAGGAAAGGAAATACAAACCTGATTACATAAATAAACAATATTTTATTTGTAAACGTAAATAATTAGCACTCGACGAAACAACTGAAGATCGATTGTCCGCCTCTTTTTTTTCTGTGGCATTCTTCCAGCCAGTATTTTTTCGTCAAAAATTTTGCTCAAATCTATTTAAATTAACGAATAATTTATTGAATTCTAAATTAGAAATACCTGGGTAAGTATAAAAACATGTTACAAAATTATTGATAATATTTTTTATTGCAATTTCACGCCGCGATATAACAGTGGCTGTATACAGGGACATGGCTTGCATAGTTTTTTTTTTTGACAGCAGGGAAAATCGCTTCCCCGGGACGAAAAGTACTACTTTCGTCCCTGTGATCAGGTAACTTCAAGCGTACTTTCCGTGTATGAGAAATGAAAAATATTTTACAGTACCGCGTTCAATTAACAATGTTAAATAAAGCAGTTTTAATTATGTTTTTCATACTATAACTGATATGTTTGTTTTACTTAAAAGCAAACAATATGATTGTGGGCCTAGCATGAAATATTTTCGAAAAAGTATTCCTTAGGTAAGCGATGTTTTAGTTCAATATAGTTCTTTATTACTCGCTGTTGCCCGTGGTTTTGTGTCTTTATAACGTTGGTATATACATAAAATGGAGTTTCTATTTTATAAGCCACGCTGCTTGATCATCCGCCTAGCATTTTCCCAACTATGTTGGGGTCATCTTCTAGTCTTGCAGCTCAACCCGTGCGGCTGTCACTTAGCCACGAGCGCCTCCATTATAATAGCAATATGCTTGTATTTAAAAGGAATTAAAATAAATTACTATTAAATACTACTTAGTAAAAAGTAATGCATGGTCATACATAAAAAAAATACGCGTCGACTTCTAAACCTCTCCATTTTTATTCATTGGTTTAAAAATATGCTGTTGTACTGAGTTAAATCACTGCTTAAAATTTTTGTTTGAATTTCTAGGAAAAAAGGTGTTTATTAAAAGCCAACACGAGTAAATATTACAGTTGAATTCGGAACGTTCCACTCGATGTACTTAAATATTTGCTCCCCTGTAATTACAAGCTATTTTTCCCCGGTTTGCTTACACTTTCGTAACCGCAAAACTACGGGGAATCAAATTAAACGTTCAGTTCTCCGAATTTGGGCTGAAACTAATTATAACTATGCCAAAAATTTACCGGCTGTATCGAAAAGGCTTTAAAGGAGTTTTGTTAGTACGAAATATAAGAGCCAAGTTAATCTGAAGTTGTTCTGACTATTTTCTCTTTCTTTGGCTAGGTTAAATGGCAGAAGAAAAATATAATACATCATCATCAGCCTTTTAAAATTGATCCACTGTTAGACACAGACCTGTGACGTCCTACTAATATTATAAATGTAAGTTTGTTTGTTATTCTTTCACGCAAAAACTACCGAATCGATTTGGGTGAAATTTGCCACTTGCATAGTTTATAACCTGGATTCAATACAAATGATAATTATCTACTTTATTCCAGATGCGCGAAGTAGTTCCAATGCAGGTGAAATCGCGGGAACAACTAGTCTAAAATAATATACAGCAAAATCAACCAAATTATTTTTGAGATACATTTAGTATTAATGGAAAACATAACATAAAATACTTAAATAAAATAAACAACTGCTGTCATCAACATTTAAACAAAACAATAATATTTGTTAAAGAAATTATGTATCTGTGAAAATTATTAATTAATTAATAATTTAATACATACGTTGCTACTGGAATTAAATTTTAATATAATCACATTTCTGAATTAAAATAAACAGCATTTAATTAATTATTAATTGTTTTGTAAATAAACGAATAAAAAAACATGTATTTCGTTATCATAATACCACAATGTTTCGATAAAACGTAATTATAACGCGTCGTCGAATCCTGAATAATATTTAAATTAATATTGTTGAAACTCTGTCCATCAATATATTTCAATTTAACTGGTCCGGTCGAGTTCGGACGAATTTCATGGAGCGGTAAGCACGAGCTAAAGTTGCTGATTGCTTCTGAGCTAAACTGGATTTTAGGTCCAATGTTAGGACTTGTAGTATTCTTTAAATTGAACTCAGGTATTTTATGGGTTTCTTGGAATTAATATACCTACCTGAAACTTATTTGATGTGTCTAAAGCGTGGCTTAAAAAGGTTTTTTTTAAATTAAACAAAGTTTTTTTTATGATTCATTCATTTTTTTCTATCCACTCACACGTCCAGGAATACTTTGATATCCAAAAAAAAGGGCATTGGACGTATCCAAGGATATTTTTATATCCATAGCGACATATTTTATAAAACCGACATCTGTCAACAATAACGCGTTTCGTTGTGGTGTAAATTAATACAATTTAAACGTTATGTTTTCTCCAAATTCAATATTTACATCTATTTTTAATACGTTAAATTAATTAGGTATTTAGGTCGAGACGTGTGAGTGGCTATGCAACTATGATAAGATTTAATTGTATTTGTATTCTTGGTATAAGAACGAAATCAAAAATATTTTATACTAGTTGTTTCCCACAGTTGCACCTACATCCCGAAGGAGCTACTTGACGCATCGGAATAAAAAATAGCCTATAACCGTCTCCAGGGTCCCATCTATCTTCGTACCAAATTTCATCCCAATCGGTTCAGCTGTTTTACCGTGAAAGGCTAACAAACTCACTTTCGCAATTATAATATTATTTAAAATGTCAATCTGGATTTCATTTCTAAATAGCTCACTTGTTCCATTTTAATCAATAATGCATCTCGAAATTTCTCACCAGTTAGCAAAGTTAGGCGATTACTTCTAGAATGGACTGGGTTTTACGCCTAAAACGGGCACAGAGCAATTGCGCGACTGCTGAACAGGGCAATGTGTCAACTTGAACGTGAATAACGAGTAAGACATTGGAAATTTGAGACATAACTGCAGAATTGGTGCACAATTGCAAAGCGATTTGAATGTATGTCACATTTGCTATTAGTAAGTCGTTGAACTAATATTAATTACCGAATGTAACAGCCAGACTAATTGATCGATTGAATTGAGGAGCTCGTGGCTAAGTAACAGCCGCATGGGATGACTGATCAAGGTTAAGCTGCGCTTGGCGCGGTCAATCGGTGGATGGGTGGCTATTTATGTCATACCGAGACCCCTCCGTGCCTCGGAAAGCACGTAAACTCGGTGGTCCCGGTTGTCATTAGTAGATCTTTGACAGGTTACGGTTAGTCAGGGGTATCGTTCTACCCGGTAACAAAATTACTATTCTTATTCCATTACTAATTCGGTCTGTTTATCTGTTTGTTTGTTACGCTTTAGAGTAAAACGGCTAAAACGATTTTTATGAAATTTGTTAAGGAGATAGATTGAATCCCAGAAAAGGTTATGTGATAGTTTTTATCCACGCGAGAAAAGAATTCCCTCGGCTGCGAGGTAAACTGCTAGAACAATATAATACAGGAAAATTAAAAAAAAAACATAATGTGGTAACCATACGAATTGAGTACTTATATAAAATTTATATAATTATGTATAATTATATGAGAGGTTTTCTTTAGTATTTCTTGAAAGCAATGCACTCAAATTAAAAAACGAGTGGTTTTTCCTTTACTTTTCTCGTTTATACTTCTCGTTTTAATGTTCTTTTCTTTTTTTGTGGATTGAATAAACCTGAATTGGTAAGTGGTAGAAACTTGGATCATGTTTTAGTAGGTAATCTCAACTCTTTCAATAAATAACTATTGTAAAGTAAAAAACTACTGAAGATTCGTTCAGGTATCTAATTGTTTGAAAAGTATCTTTGCTCACAATTAACGAATTGATTATTAATCTCTGATAAGTTTATGTTTCAATTATGTCCTCTGCTATCTCTAAGTTTTACATATTATACATTAGGTAGATAGAAAGTGAGTTTAATTGTTTGTTACGCTTTTACGGAAAAACAACTGACCCGATTTGAATGAAATTTAGTACGGAGATAGATAGTACCCTGGACGCGATTATAGGCTACTTTTTATCTAGATATGCGAAGTAGTTTTCTTGGGCAAATAGCTAGTTTGCTATGAAAATGAGTAAGCATAATAACTTTTAGAATAGTCACTTCAACTAATATTAAAAGCTGCATTTTTTGCACCATAGAAATTTCATTAACATTCATCTAGTTTTTCCTTCAAGAACTATTCACTTTCCAAAGTGTAAACAGGTTTGTTATGAACAACCTCTTGTTAAAATTGAAATGAAAACAATTTTTATATTTTTAAAAGGAAACCTGGCTACCACCAGCATAACTTGAGCTCAGGCTTTCTATTAAACTCCACATTTTACTTCGCCAATTTACACCTAAGAAGGGGCGTAATGGGTCAAGTTGTGCTGGTGGTGTTAACCCTGTATTATTGAGGTCGAGGTACGGATAGAAGATAGAGAATTTAATTAATGTAGGTAAAATTCTTTTACTAAAAAATACTGTCGTAACATTTCAGTTTGGTGAGCAAAGTGCTGCACAATTTTAAGTGCTAATTATGAGGCTACAATGCATAATTAGAGCCACTGGTTTTTTAACTCCCGACGCAAAACGAGGGATGTTATAAGTTTGACCGCTATATGTGGCTATCTACGGCACTGTGGCTCTTAAACGGGTGAACCAATTTGGGTGCGAATTTATATGTTTTAAGGTTTTTTTTTGGTGGTGGATCTTAGCTAAAACCGGTGAAAATCCGTCAACTGGTTCAAAACTTATGAGCTGCTTAGCACAAAACTGCAAGAGATTTTATTATAATAACTATCAAATAGTACTGGATAAACTGGTATCTTTTTTCCTTTTAAGAGGTTTTTTGTGTCGTAGGTTTCTTGAATTTTTTAATAAATCCATTCCGTAGTTCTTGTATCTTTATTTACTTAACTGTAACTATTTTTGTTACTGATAATTATGTATTGTTTCTGTCTAAAGGTAAAACAGAGTTATATTTATAATCTTTATTACATTAAATGCAAAAATTAGTTTCGCAATTAAAATTGAGATTCGATTTTGTGCCTGACAATAAATCCAGGTATAACACAAATTTGGTACACATAATATGTAGGTAGTTTAGGATATTTTTATCTGCGTGTGCGAAGTAGTTCCCTGTAGACGCGGGTGAAGCAGCGGGAAAAAAGTAGCAGTGCGCTATTTTGAGGAATCTACTAAAATACAATCGGATAAAAAGTAGCCTACAATCGTCTCCAGGGTCCCCTTGAACTTGCCTTTCACGCGTGATGCCGTGAAAGTGTAAGTGAGACAAACATATCGATACCTCCCACGTAAATTGTTGTATGCCACAAAATTGCTATTTTACTTTTTTGTTGAAAAATATCCTAATATGAATCATTATATCCATTCAATGTGAAAAAACAACAAAAACACAATTTTTAAAGGATTTGTCAGACGCGTAATGTTGTAATTTTGAAACGCGAACGGATAACACCAATGTATATGCCTATACATTTGAGTACGCGGGGCGCGGGGTGGGTAGAATCACGCGCTCGCGCCTCGTATTGGTTACAAACGACAGACTACGCCGGACTTTCAACCGGCCGCACGCACGTTGCAAGCGCTTGTAATTTTTTGATAATTCATTGACGTAATTAGTTTACTTCATATTTGTTATAATGAATCGTACAAGTATTATATCAAGAGGACGTCGAATATGTGATTTACTTAATAATGCGAATATACAAAGTAATAATGCCGATACACCCATTGAAAACAACAATATTTCATTAAACGAAATAGAATTAAACAGTTTTCCTGATTCAACCCTACGAAATATTATAGGTAAGTTTATTTTAGTATTATTTCATTAGCATGAATTAGGTTACTAACACTTTATATGGTGGCATCAACCTAAAATATTGTATAGATTACTTACGACAATATTCGCCGGTGAGCGTTCATTAAAAATGTTGTATGTGATACATACAACATTTTACGTTTTCGTTTAAGTTAAACATTTTGTTGTATGTAATAAATACAACATTTTACTTCGGAAATCGTTCATTAAAATGTTGTTGTATAGTGAAATGCTATATTATACGTTGGATTTACTTTTTTTTTACTTTAAATTTACGTTGTAAGTCAAGTCGTCAATTGAAAAGTCGATCTTTAAATTGTAACTACGACTGCCTCAATAGCTAGATGCGTACCTTGTGCATTGTATTATCACGCCGATGTCTCAGGTTCGGTTCCCCGAATCTGCTGATCATTTATTATACAAAACATTATTATTGTTTCAGAGTCTCCATTACCAATAAGCTTTAATGAGTCGGAAATTAATGAGCTAGCAAACATAATTGATACAGATTTCTTTGATAATAACCCAGAAGTTGCTTCAGATTCTGATATTGCAAATCTCGAAACACCGCACCCTTCACCTTCTTGTAGTACCAACCACTTAGACTACGATTGTGATAATGATTTTTGCCCTTATTATATACAAAAGGAAAACTTATCAACTTTTGATATTTTGCCTGTACCCTCACCAGGTTATCTGTCTAGCTGCTCAACATATACAACAATAAACAATTATAGTCCGCTGACAGATATTTCGAATAATAGTCCTAGCACAAGCGGTCGCCGTCGTCAACAAAGGAAAGATAAAGGTAATATAAGAAAAAGACATTTTAATGAATGGATAGACACTAAGAGAAAGAATTTACGTAATATGGGAAAAGAGTATATGTCAAGAAATGGTAAAATTCAAGCAAAGAGAAAGATGGGCCCGCCATGTCACTGCCGCAAGAAGTGTTTTGATAAATTTAGTGAAGGAGAAAGACAGAAGATATTTGAGAGTTTTTGGAGTTTGGGAAATCGAGAAAAACAATGGATGTACATAGCCAGCTTAGTAAAAAAAAATATTAAACGCAGAGTCTACACAGATACCACTTCAAGGCGTAAGTACACGTTAAAGTACTCATTGCCACTAGATCATGGTGAAGACAATTATGTGGATGTATGCAAAAAACATTTTTTGAGCACTATTTCAGTCAGTGATCAGGTTATTAATAAGGCCCTAGAAAAGATGGATATGAGTACTGGAGTACTAATTCCAGATCAAAGAGGAAAACACTCAAACCACCCTATAAAAAAGACAGAGTCTGTTATAACCAGTGTGTGTGACCATATTAAGAGTTTGCAGCCTGTTGAGTCGCATTTTACTAGGCAAAGGTCAAATAAGTTATATTTGGATGGAGATTTAAATTTTCATAAATTATTTGAAATGTATAATGAGTGGCTTCAGTCTAATACATATGAAGAGATAGCTAAATCCGAACGTCTATATCGAGACATTGTAAATGAAAACTTTAAGCTCAGTTTTTACATTCCTAAAAAAGATCAGTGCGATCAGTGCCACATCTTTAGAAATATTAACAGTCCATCAGAGCAGCAAGTCATGGATCATGAAATTCACGTCACTAACAAGAAGTTATCCCGACAGCTTATGAAGTCTGACAAAGAGGAAAGCAAATCTTCTCAAGGGAAAATAATTGCTGGTACTTTTGATTTTCAAAAGATTCTTAATGCACCCCATGGCCAATTGAGTATTTTATATTACAAACGGAAGCTGTCCGTCTTTAATTTTACTATATTTGACCTAGCAAATAAAGAGGGTCATTGTTATATGTGGCACGAGGGAGAAGCCAAACGTGGTTCTAATGAGGTATCAGGCTGTCTTTCTCATTTCATACATAAAATGCATGAACAGGGTGCAAAAGAATTTCGATTCTGGTCTGACAATTGTGCCGGTCAGAATCGCAATCGTATCGTGTTTGCGTTTTATGTTTATATTGCTAATAAGCTTAATATTACTATCAAACATACATTTCTAGAAAAAGGTCACACCCAGGCAGAAGGTGATAGCGTACATGCTCTGATAGAACGTTCGTCTAAAAATAAACTTATTTATACACCCTTTGAATGGTTTAGCTTAGTTAGATGGGCTAAACAGGAGGGCAAACCATATAACGTCATCGAAATGAAGCACACAGATTTTTTAAACTATAAAATACTTTTGAATGGACGTAATTGGTCAAAAAATGTAAATGGGAACGCAGTTAGATGGAATAAAATAAAAGAAGTAAGTGTATGTGCAGAAGATTCTTTTAAAATTATGTATCGGTACGATTTGGCAGACAGTAATGTTATGACAATCGCTCTCAATACCAATACCCGTAGACGCCAAAGGAATAGTACGGCTGAGCTATGCCCCTTGTATTCCAACCGTCTTCCTATAACTAAGGCAAAATATGAAGACTTAATGAGCCTGTGTCATACAGGAATTATTCCAGCTACATATCACGACTTTTTCAGGCATTTATCTTTTGCTGCTGGCGTTAATAATGACGCCGAATTTTCTGATTCAGAATAGACATTAGTCTTTTCCAAATATTCTGTTTATTTTTTCTTTTTTTTTATATTGCTTTTGATTAAGCATCTCAGGTATAATATAATATTGATCTCATAAAAATAATATTTATTTGATTTATATTGTTTTAAGGCTCCCATAATTTTAGGTTTGTAAGGTTGACAATAACACAATTGTTTTTATTTTTAAACTTCTTTATCATTATTATACATACATTAACGATGTTAGCGTATTAAACCAATAAGTACAATGCCAAAAATTATAAATGGATACCAAATTACTACTTTGATTTTAAGCTGATCTCATAAATGATTAAGTAAGTTCATAATTTTATTTTTTATAATGATGTTGATTTTTGTAATTCTATTTGATTAGTTCTTAAGAAGAGTTTCTAACGTTACCTACAAATATTATTATAAGCATAGGTCATGCTTTGATTCTATAATATTGTATTAGAATGATTGTTTTATGTTGAAACGTTTTTGATTACTCAGCAATAGAAGAAGTTATTTAATTATATTTTAAAAGATCATTATTTTATTTTAAAAGATTTTCTGATTATCTTTTAGCACTTATGTTGTTTCTAATAAATAAATTTAACCTTACTAACATTTCTTTTTTATTTATTAAACCTAAAAAAATAATCACGTTCAAATTGTACAATTGAATTTTGTAACTAATATAAATATTGTTACCACATACAACAGAGTGAGACTTATGTTTTTCAACGTATACAGTTGTAACTATCATATACCACAAGTGGCATTATCAGGGCGCCGCGGTATAATGTTGTAAGTATCAGATGCAACAACTGACATAGCTTGTACTCCGGAGTAAAATGTTGTATGAACAATATCTCCGAAAATAAATATATTACTTAAAATATCTTTTAACGAAGTTAAGACGACTATTATATTACATTTAAATACCAAATTTCAAAAAGATGCAACAATAAATGCAGATTTTGTTTCACTTTGAATCTTTGAAACGCTCTACTGTAAAATTGCAGTTTTGGAGATACAACAACTTACGTGGGAGGTATCGATATAGTCTTTATTTCAAATTACTATAGGAATTAACAGCCTCATTTCATTAAATATTTTATTATTGATATAATAATTGCAAAGAATGCAGCTTTTGAATGTAACTTTTAGCCTCACGTAGCCGCGGCTACATTTCTGCCTGAACGAAATATGAGAAACAATGTTTTTTCCTAACAAAAGCTTGGTACGTCGAATTTTACCTGTAACACAAACACCGTCTGGTATTCAGCCTTTAGAAAGAATAACCGCTGTGCAAAAAAAACATACGAAGTGAGAATTTTTAATGAAACTGCATTCTTTCATTGCGTGGCAAAACTGATTGGTTTTAGGCATTTTGGTGTTCGGAAAAGTCACGTGTATAGTGTCATATCAATTGAAGTCGAATGGGTTTTGAAACTAGGTGTGAAATAGCATTGTTTTATTAATTTTGAATATTTGAGCGTAAGTGTTAAACTAGGTTTACATTACGACATATGCAACAGACACTCAATGTATGTTATACAGCGAGTATCTATGTAAATAGGAGTGTGACATTTACTTTGAGATGAAGTGTCGCAAAGGAACTAATAAAGTTATCATCTGCCCAGCCTTTTCCAAACAATGTTGGGGTCGGCTTCCAGTCTAAACCGGATGCAGCTGGGTACCAGTATTTTACATGGAGCGACTGCCTATCTGACCTCCACAACCCGTTTACCGGGTAGAACGATAACCCTTGTGTAAGGATGGTTGTGAGACTTTCTGGCTTCTGACTATCCATAACAACTGTCAAAGATCTGTAAATGACAGCCAGGACCAACTGCTTAGCGTGGTTTCCTAGGCACTGAGGAGTCTCGGTATGACATAGATGGTCACACATACATGGACGGACCGCGCCAAGCGCAGCTTTGCACCTTTGATCGGTCGAATCGTGCGGCTGTTACTTAGCCACGGGCTCCTCTCAAGGAACTAATAAAGTGTGAACAGTATATAAATTGCTCCATAAGTATAGGTATCAAATTTCTTGTGACATTTGTGTCGCAATTTCTTTCATGGTGTAAAAAAACAATTGGTTTGTTACTTGTCTTACGATATACGTTAATTTTATTATAAGCCGGTGACACCAAAAAAATATGCGATTACTTACACGTTAAATGGAAGAACTGTCATTCAAGATCTTTAAAAAAAGGAGGATAAAATTGAATACTCTTGCTATTATTTTATGTTTAAATTTGTATTGTATGACATAGATAATGTTTATTTAATTATTATATCTACGTATGTGTGTATTATAAAAAATATTAAAAGTATGCTAATTATTGATATTATGTTTTGTGTATTCGTAAAAGTATAAAGTATAAATGAAAAAAAGTTTAGTGCAACCGGCTGATGGTAGTTGAAAAGAGAGCATTTTTATTAATATCAATAACCAATTTCTAAAGTGCCAACATACCAAAAATATACTAACACTCAGAAAATAAAGAGGCCATGCAATTCATAGGCCCAGGTCACACGATCAACTATGAAACTGGCTCGAATGAAAAAATGTTCGAAAAAAACAGATAAAATTCTCCGAGTATTAACCACTATTCGACAGCTCGTACAGTTAGCGTTTGTAACGCGGTACGATATTCTTTTTAGATCAAACTACCGACGGTGTGTTCATAGCATTACCAAAAAACATGTTCTTATTTTTTTTGCAAATTACATCACCTGCCTATATATTGTCCCAGTGCTGGGCACAGGCGTCTTTTCATGAGCATCGATCACCACGCATGCTCAAGGCGGATTGGTGATTTCAGACTTTCGAAGTCAAGGCTTCATCACGATGTTTTCCTTCACCGTTAGTCAGTGACATCTAAGATACACTTAGAAAGTACATGTGACTTTAGAAAAGTCACATGTACTTGCCTTACTATTTTCAATCATTGCCTACTTGGTTTTGTAGCCCCATTTTAATAAAAATTAGGATTCAATAGATAACAAACCGGCCGGGCGAAGTTTGTACCGGGGCGGTATCATGTTTTTTCCGGTATTTTTCCGATGTTTTAATAGTTATTCTGCTATTTGGGACGTAGACAAATACAAAAAATCAAAAACCAACAAAATCGGTCCTGCCGTTCTCGAGTAAAAAGTGCTCAAACAAACCCGACTTTATTTTATTTAAATAGATTAAGATTGTGTGTGTTCACACATTAAATTGATCAAATATTAGATAATAACAATAATAACTATATCTTGAAGTCAAAGAAATTCCTGAATTAGTTGGCGGTATCCTTAAACTCGATAGTTTGTACGTGAACCACCGCTTTAAGGACGCTGGGTATTTCCACAGTCTACTTTTTTTAGAACGGCTCTCGTTGGCATACCTACAATAGCCGCTTTAACAATAAGCTTTTTATTGTACGCTGTGTTGAATGGATTTGAAATCGACGAAATTATTATGACTACTGACCTACTTGTCGTTTTCCTTGGTGTTAGTAACATCTTGAATTACTTTCTCCACCCAGATAGAAAGTATTCTGTGTTCCTTTTCCAAGTTTGAATTTACCTCCACACCACATTTTATCTTATTCGGTTCAGCCGTTTTATTAGGAAAGCGTGACAGACAGATATATTTGATAGAATATTAAGTGAAGATGAAATCTACCTCAGAGGACTACATTAATATAACGTTTAATAATAATAATTAAACACAAAAAACAAGAACTTCAAAGATCATAATAGATATACATTTGAATTGCATTAGATTTCGAATTTGTGTCACACATTTATACACAAACAAATGAACACAAAAAAATATAACACCCACTTTTTGAGCAGTTTTTGCATTGTCTACCTTGCATCGCTAAATATTCAAGCAGTCTCCCCGGCGCGCGCGCACGGTGCGGTAGTGTACTATTATCACTGCTATTTATAATTTCAATTATCGTGTCCTGTGATAATTTCCCGGCTCGTGAGTTGTGTTTTGTTGTGTGTTATTGTGTTGAGTGTAGTTTTTGAACGTGTTTTGTTCCATTTCTATTGGAAAACGTTGAAAAAACGTCGTCTATCGGTAAGTGCTTTATTTTTTTCTGGTGTGGGTACCGTAAAATAATTTCTTCGTTTGTTTGTTTTACCTTCTATTTTTTTTTGTGTTCTATTTTTGAAATTTTAATATTGTATGTATGATATTGATTCTTTTTCGTAAATATAAAATGGCATTGCTCTTTTATAAGATGCCCACTAAAAATTGCGACTTTTCAAAATCTAGTTTAAAGCGACTTTTCCAACGTTTTCAACGCAAAAATGCTAAACGAATATAATTTTATGAGGCATATCAGGTAGACACTTGAAAATATAATTAAACATATTTTTTAAAACTGTAGGTACCTACATATTTTACAAATATTTTCTTAATCCTATTAATATTATCAATGTGAAAGTTTCTGAAGGCTGGTTTATGTAGGTATGTTTTGTAACTCTTTCACGTAAAAACTACTGAAAGGATTTAGACAAAATTCCGATCACACATACTTTATTATGTGGATTAATACATCGGATACCTTTTATCCGGGTACAGAAAGTAGTTCCAGGATACGGGTGGAACCGCGGGAAACAGCTAGTATTTAGTAATTTATTGCAATACCTGAAGTTTAAGAAGTCTACTCCTCCACTATCGTTTTCTGATTTAAATTCGTTGCGGGTTCCAAGATAGTAAAAAATATCTCTGGGACTCGTCGAGCCTCACTGCCTCGACGTTTACTTGTGGTCGCCACTGTTGATTCTGGCTTTCAGGAGTTGCAGTGGTTGGGAAGGGGTGGCGGGCTTGTCCAAAAAAAAAATTGATGAAGTTATGCGTCAATCGTGATTGAATTTCATATCTGATGAAATATTAAGTGTTAATTATGTATTTGAATACAGAAATATTTTTCACCTGTGTGTGTGAAATTGATTGTTGAAACAAAAATAAATTATAACATCTTTAGAAAAATAAGTAATTAGAAAGAAGAAAGCGCTGCTAATCTAATAAAAACTTCCACTATTTTATAATGGAGCGACTGCCTATCTAACCCTCAACCTGCTTGACATCCAGTAAAATGGGTTAATTATATTTATTTATTGATTAAAAAGGCACATTTTAAGTTTTATAACGTACATAATGTCCAACAAAACTATACACATAGTTTGTCTGTTGGATCAAAATTATACCCCTTAATATGAGTAGGTACTGCCGTCATAAAAAGGCAATTTTTTTCCTGATTAAAAAATGTACTTGTCTTTATCGAATAAAAATGGTAGTTACGACCATTCTTCTCATGACGGCAGAATAGTTTGCTGACTTTCGGTCCCGTATCGATTGTCAAATATCTGCAGCCAGGACCAACGGCTTACCGTGAATGGATGGTCCATCTACAGATCAACCGCGGCCTCTGTAGCTTGACCTTGATTGATTGATCCGGTAGTACTGAACTACAAGCAAAACGGGAGGTATTTTATTTTCAATTTATCTTTCAGCAAAAAGGGAGTGTACTTTCAATTTATCGTCGGATATCGGAGCTCGTGGTTAAGTAACAGCCGCACGGGTTGACCGATCAAAGGTTAAGCTGCGCTTAGCGCGGTCGGTCCGTGGATGGGTGACCATATATGTCATTGCAAGACTCATCCGTGCCTCGGAAAGCACGTTAAGCTGTTGGTCCCGGCTATAATTTGTAGATCTTTGACAGTCGTTACGGGTAGTCAAAAGCCAGAGAGTCTGACAACCAGTTTTACCAAGAGTTATCGTGTTACCCGATAACTAGGTTATGGAGGTCAGATAGGCAGTCGCTCCATGTAAATCACTGGTAGTCAGCTGTACATCTGGAGCCGACCCCAAAATAGTTGGGAAAAGGCTAGGCAGATGATGATGAATTTCAATTTATCGTTCATATATTTTCTACTAGCTGTTTCCCGTGGTTTTATATCTCTCGTAGGTATACCAGGGGAAATAGTTTAATTCATCCAATCAGTAGTTTCCGTGAGAGTTCCAAACATAATACAAGATTACTGGTAATTCAAAGTTCTATATCCGTTAGGCTCAAAAACATCAAAATTAACTACCTATATGTATGTATGTATTGCTGAAATTCAGTAGTATTCGAAAAAAATGAATTTTTAAGTTCTTTTTATGTTAACCCAGGATTCAACATTTAATTACAGATATTAAGAGAAGTACGTACTGCATAGGATCCATTCTAAAAGAAGTTTTCATAGAAATATCGATTTTGTTTTCTAGTGCAGACTAAGGATTGACCCTTGGTAAAATTCCGGGTATTTTGTTCTTGTGCTGATCCGAAACTCACGCACATGTTTAGGTACAAATCGCGAGCGCTTATTGATAGTCGATCGAATCGATAAACGATAGTCTCAAGGCGGGTCAATATACGTAAAGCCTAGTTTACAACTAGCCATTCTTTTGGCTAAATTACTGAGTTATTTTTTTAATGAATAAGCTTAAAAACATTTCCTTTTTTGAAGTCTGCGTGTGTCGTCAGAGGTGTTTAAATCCTACACGCAGCATTTTATATATTTTCGGCTACTCGTGAAACCGTGGCTGGTTGCTAGTTGCGAATAAAAATACCTACTTTGAAAAAATACACAATCGTTCGGTTAGCCAAAGAAACTTTATCGTGCTAGGTATTCTTTTGAAAATCGAACTCAGCGCCACCATTTTGTTTTCGTTCATTTTTGCAACGGACCCGCGTATTTGCTTTGAAATTCTAGTTACATTGCTATTCTACAAGTGGAAATTTTGTATGGATGAATTTTTGGTTCCATCTAAGCTGTTCTATTGAAAAATTGTGGTACTCAATATAATTAATAGTTAACTAGCTCTTTTCCGCATCCGAATGAAAAGTATTTTATGTGTTAAACCATATATTTTAGCCAATGGATACACAAACTTGACAAATTATATGCTAAAACATTCCTCTCGAATCACTTCATCTATTAAAAAAACCGCATCTAAATCCATTGCGTATACTATGTAGTGATGACGTGTGAACCAAAGTTATTCCTGATCACTTCAGTTGTTTTTGCTTAATATAGTAACCAACATATTGCATACGTACATCTCAAACTTTTGTATTTAAAAAGAGATTTTATTCAGATTCACACTTATATACATTTGCTTCTTTTTATCTTTGTAACATGTCAGTATTTCATAGGATACCTACATTTGCAAAGAAAAAAAATAGAAAAAAAATATTCTAGAAAACACATTTGGTACAAAGACAAAAGACAATACATTATACCTGTACGAGGTCAAAAAAGATTCCTTAAAGTTTTCGAGATAAATTCTTTTATTATTTTCGACTGACATGAAAATTGATGGGTGTTGATATCGCTCAAAACATGACGTTTTTTTCTTTTATAACAGCCGTCTGTATATTCATCTATATAACCTACTGAAAAATATTTGTTTTATTACTAACAATGGTTATAGAATTTTACATTTCCAGCTAAAAAATGAAAACGATACTAACTCGCAATATGGTTTATACATTGCATACAAGTCCTATTTTATTCTATTTAAGTAAATAGCCATTTTTTATCAAAAGCAGAAATTCTTGTATGACACAGTGCTCCGCCGCGTCTGTGTATCTGTTCGCGATAAACTCAAATACGACTAGACGGATTTTCAAGCAGATTTCACTAATAGATAGAGCGATTCATGAGGAAAGTTTAAGGTTCTTAATAACAAGTTCATCATCATTTTTGTATGAACAGGAATATGAAAACGAATACATTCGTCCATAAGTTAAAACACCTCAAAAAAAATCGGTTTGTATCGAATATTCGGAGTTCCGTTTATTTTTGTAATGGGCCGCAGTTCCACGTGTTTGCTTTAGAATCTCAATTATACCGAGCCATTCCCACAAAGTCTTGGTACACACTGGCGCAATTTAATTAAGTTTTGTTTAACGAAAAAATTCGTTGTTCTTATAATGTGTTTTTGTAATTTTCGATGCAGTTTCCTTAAGGAAACTGGTTGTATTTCGCGATTTTGCCTGCCTGGGGCCTATCCGGTCTTTTCGCATCTCCAGTTCATTTTTTTTTCATTTTTGTCGACTCATACTCCTAAGAATCGTTTTATGACATAAAGTAGCCAAAATACGAATGTCTAAAACTGTAATGAAAAAAAAACCTCAAGAATTGGGCTGACAAAATAAGAATAAGAATAATTTATTAGTCCACTGTTACAATCTTCACAATAAAATCTAAATAATTGTAGCCTTAATTATTGTAACTAGAATAAAAATACACAATGTTTAAACAACGGTCTCCAAACTAGGCAATGCCTGTATCTTGGTGACCAAAATGCAAAAATAGTTTATCAAATCGGACGTAGTTCCAGAGATTAACACATTCAAACAAACCAATTCTTGAAATTTATATATAACTAGCTGTTTCTAGCTAATAACCATCGCCAGGGTTCCTTCTATCTTCATACCAAATTTCATTCAGATCGGTCCAGCCCTTTTACTGTGAAAGTGTTATAAACAAACAAACTCACTTTCGTATTTATAATATTAGTTAATATATATTTATACTAGCTGTTTCCCGCGGTTTCACCCGCATCCCGAGGGAACTACTTAGCGCACCCGGGTAAAAAGTAGCCTATGTTGTTCCTTAGGGCCTATTCTATCTCTGTACCAAATTTCATTTATATCGGTCCAGTAGTTTTGGCGTGAAAGCGTAACAGACAGACAGACAGACAGACAGACAGACAGACAGACAGACAGACAGACAGACAGACAGACAGACAGAGTTACTTTCGCATTTATAATATTAGTAAGGATATTAGTAAGGATTAGTAATTAATACAGAAGATCCGATTTTTTTGTTGGAATCACTTATTTTCATTTTTTTTTTATTATGTTTTCGAAACTGGTTTTCCCTAATGAATTTGAAGAAACTTTGTTATTATTTACCTTCTCGAGCAAAATACGAGAAAAAGCCCAATAAAATATGTAGTTGTTCTATTTCGTGCCGTAGGTAAATGGTAAGGAAACCACAACAAACATGTTTGTATATTAGTGATGTATTTTTTCGGGAATTGTTATCGTAATGGTGTTATTGTTATTTCGATAAATGTTTTCCTAATACGTTACTGTTATTTTCAAGGTATGATTGAAATAACTGAACAAGACGTGAAAAACATACTTAATGTTTTTAAATACTGTTTAATTTTGTAGGAAAGTCCAATGCATATCAGACAAATTTGCTACATAGATTTTCTAATAAAGCTATTTTTTTTTATTTTTTTTTAACCTTTTTCAAATAAAAAATGATAGGTACTCAATTTTTTATCTCATTCAAACGTAATAATCATTAAGAGAAACAATCAATTACTGATTTACATCGTTAGTTTTATTAAAAAATTAAACTTCTAACTATTCATTTTATGTAAAAGCTGATTGTAGGTTATAAAAAATACATGTGCCAAATTTCATCCCAATCCCTTCAGTAGTTTTTGCGTGAAAAAGTAACAAATATATACATACATACATCCTAACAAACTTTCGTATTTATAATATTAGTAAAATTAATTTAGCCAAAAAGTTATTCAACACGCGATCAAAATACAATAACTTTTCGAACGCTAAATATAATTGTCAGAGTTTAACCTATACCATACAGAGTACTAAGGCTACAAAAAAACCACGTTTATAACAAACATCATTTCTAACAGCCAAAGCAAATCGGATTAAGGGTAAAGCCCCCTGTTACTGGCCCACGAAACAGTTGCTGAACTCAAATAGCTCGGTGAGCCTCGGGCTTACAATAAGTGTTTGGAATAAAAACGGTGAGATCTTTTATTTTTATTCGTCCAATGTAAGTTGGGACTTACAGCGACACGATAATCTGTGGCTCCAAGGTTGGTTAGACGCAAATTGGTGAGCTTACCCTAGTGCGTGAGGTGGGTGCCGTAATTTCTTGTAATGAAGATAGCCTAGTTTTTCTTTTACTGAAGTAGATTGAGCTCGGAAGTTGTCTAGACTTTATTTTATTCCGTTTCAAAGGTTTCGTTCAAAATGTAGTGGTAGTTTTTTTTATTGGATGTTAAATTACTCGGGAGTTTTTTTTTATCTATCTTTGTGGTTCCATTTACCTGGGGCCTTAATAAAACGTGCCAAAGCAATAATACTTTTGTTGTGAAAAAGGGACGGTGCTATAGGACGTTAATAGCTGTGTCTCGCGCTCACACCTTAATAGTGATTGCCAAATGAGGCAGAGTAAAAGTTACAGACATTGCATTGTATAGCATTATTTTGACTTTATTAGTGTGCTAGTGTGCCCACTATCTACTTTTAGATGGTAACACAGATATAGAAAGTTCTAGATAGCTCGAGCATGTTAAGTTTTTTTTTTAAAACGTTGCCCCACACTAGGAATTACTCCTGTGTCGTGGGTGCATTTACAAACATTCAATATCACATGCACAAACACCCAGACCCTGAACAATTTTAGATGTCCCGTGCGGGAATCGAACCCGCGACACGCAGTGCAGTAACCGATTGCTCAGCCACTACGCCAAACGTGCTGCCAAAGTTGAGGAATATTCGAGTGAAACACTGGCTTGCTAGTAACGCACTGCCGTTTATTCGCTAAGTCCTTAATGGTGCGTAGGCATACTGAACATATCAGAATGAAAATTGAATCGGATTGCGCAAAGCACTTTTATTGACAAAAACTAACGGGATGTAGTACCAGACTCTTACTGACTTAAACCCATCTATGGTTCTTCCTTCGCCCTTTGCATCTCGGGCTCTGGTAACTCTTTCGAACAATTCCGCAGCACCGGCAGGCTTTGTCTATAGGGGGTCCCGTCATCCATGCTGACATCTCTTTCAAGTGTCATAATCACTGCATCACTGCAATAAAGCCACAACTATAATATATGCATTAAAAGAGTACCTACCTACTTAAACAATTTTATTTATGTTACCTATTAGAACGAACGGCATACATTACATTATATTCAATATTCTCATGTAAGCGACTATTTGTCTTTTTTGGGAATAAAGATTCATTAAACCTAAGTGTACGTCGAACACAAACGCGCCGACAATGCCACGTCCTTACCGGACGGCGAGCTAAGCCGTTGTAACCTTCACTTTAATGTAAATTATGTTTTACTTAATTTCTTTTTGATTTACGATAAAGTCTATCTATGGCATAATATATATATATATATATACATATATATATATATATATATATATTATTTAGTGCAGATATTATTTAGTACAAAATGAAATACAGACTTAGCTATTTCTGAACACGATTGGACCTTGCTTCACGTTTTTTGCATAAGGAAGATCTAAAGACGCTTTTAAACCTACCCTGCAGACTTCACGATAGGATAAAAAGTTATTAGTATAAGTCTTTTCAGCAAAACTGGTCCATCAAACATAGATGATGTCACAGCATCTCTCGTTTAACAGATAAGTGTAACAAGATACGCTCAGAACAATGACGTGGGAATAAATTTTATCTTAATTCCGCTCAAATTGTAGCGCTATACTGCGATCGTGTTTTGTAACCGCTACGATGTGGCCTTGAAGATAGCAATTTAGAAAAAGCGGAGATGATAGCGTGTTAAGATGATTTTTTTAGACCGGTGTTAGGTATTCACATGACAGACTTGATTTTTCACCAAAAATATACCTATGTGTGTATGAATCTGAAAAAACATTATTATTGTACCTGATCCAAAAAGTATTTTGTGTCCGCGAATAATTCTATGTGCAAAAATTAAAAATTTAAAACCCCCTACCATAAATGCCTTACATCTTGGAAAAGAGCTATACTTTTACACTGCACCAAACATAACCGAACCACCGCAAGCTTTCAAATGTGAAAAACCGCATCGAAATCGGCCCATCCGTCAGAGAGCTATGATACCACAGACAGATAGACACACAGACAGACAGGCAGACATCGACGTCAAACTTATAACACCTCTCTTTGCGTCGGGAGTTAAAAAGGAATTCTTATTCTGGTGAATAACTAATTACTAACACGCGTGAAAATTTCCTTGAACTTCAAGCTCGCGTAAATAGAGACTTAAAAAAATACTTTATCGTGTAAACTGTAAATGGTTCAAGAGATATTGGAATACCATTCTGAATTAAAGGATAAAAGGCTCGTAGCTAAGTAACAGCCGTGCGAATTAATAGATTAGCAAGGTTATGCTGCGTTAGCTGCGGTCAGTACATGGATGGGTGACCGTTTTCTTAACATAGTGAGACCCCGCCGTGCTTGGAAAAATAAGTGCAGCTGTCGGTCCTGCGCCTGATCTCTCCCCAGTCGTGTCAGATTGCTGACCCATTGGACTATGAGAGTGAGACAATTGAGAGTGCACCTGTGCTTGCGCAAGCACTTGTGCACTAAAATATCTCCTGCGTAGCTAGCTAATCTTCATTGAAATTGGCCGCCGTGACCTATCGGTTTGGAGAGAATAATCTCTCCAAACCATTCTGAATTTGAGGGACTCAATATACATAATATCGCTACAATCCATAGACATTGACGGATCTATTGGTTGAAAAAGTCACGCATTTTAATTTAAATTCCCTACAAAGTTTAAGGCACAAAAACTTTTTTTTTAACCGAAATTGATTCATTTAAACATTGAAAACTTAATTTTACTAACACACATGCGAACGCCTATATTAGTCGTTCGAAATTTATTTTGCTACGACAATTCGTAGCAGTTTTCGTAGCCCCAGTTGGCTCGTAGCAACGTAGTGGCGTAGAGCCGGAAGACTGAGCGATTGTAGTTAGATAAACAGTTTGTTTTCGGCCTGAGTTATGTGCTAAATTGTATCATAAATATACGAGGGCTGCTACCCTTTGTGTCTGATTATATTTTTGTAGATAATTCACCGCGAGATTACGACTTCATAATTTATTATGTTCATTCTAATTTTGTTTGTAAATCTTAGTTTTTTTATACGGTTGGAAGTCGAAAGTTTCTTTTACTTAGAGAACCTATAAATAAATCACTTTGTTTAAGGGTTGTGCGATCAATTTTTATTGGTTTAATTTTCAGCCTATATAATGAAAAAAAAATCGTTAAAAATATTAATATTTAAAGTAATAATTTCAAACTATTTCATTAAAAAAAATACAAAAAAATACATACAGCGCCATCATTTGGCATGTAAAGAGAAAAAATATATATGTATATAAAGACACATCTCAAAACGAATAATGTGTTTCGTATTAGTAGCCTTTATTTTAATGTTCAGAAACCTCAAATTTCAAACCACCTTTTTCTAAAGCCAACCATAAAAATCTCAGAACATATGTACGACATCCGACCCAGTACTGCCCAGCCCCTTACAGAACACGCGTAATGATTGCACAGTTGTATTCATCGTACTCCAAGTGTAAACTCGTTAGCGGCTCCGATAGTACTAAATCTAAGTTATAAAATGTATGTACGGAACTTGATTAAGTTGCGAGCTTAGTGTCTGTGATAGGGGTTAGCATTTGAACAGGCTGTGTTGTGTTACTAATTATATAAAGTTTTTGTATGTTACGAATGATTTTTCAAGCATTTCTGTTTTATATACACGGGAGAAGAGGACTCGCTCTCGTATATGGAAAGCTTCTATCTCATGGACTTGTGGGATGGGAAATGATGATTATTAATTAACAGGAAGATAGTTTACACACTAGCTTTCAGCCAGCAGCTTTGCCCACGTGTGCTATACGAATTCAAATAAAAAATGACACAGTTTCATACAAACTTTGCCCCCTTTTTCATTTTGCCAGTGAAGTTCTAACAGTGGGTAAGTCATTTTAAGTTTTGTTCCTATTCCCCAATACACCAAAAAAGACTATATATCTTTATCTATTATCTATACTTATAATAAATCTGTAGAGAGGTCAATTCTGTACATGAAATATATTTCTAAAATAACTATCAGGGGGTGATTAGGGATCGATACTGATGCCAAAAAGGCAATCAGTAAAATTTTTGCCTGTCTGTCTGTATAAACTCTATAGAAACAAAAATTACTCGACGGATTTTAACGAAACTTGGTACAATTATTTGTCATACTCTTGAGCTGGTTATAGTATACTTTTCATCACGCTACAATCAATAGGAGCAGAGCAGTGAAGGGAAATGTTGGGAAAACGGGAGAAGTGACTCCATTCTGTTTAAACGCGCTTATCTCAGGAACCGCTGGTCCGATTTGAAAAATTCTTTCAGTGTTAGATAATCCATTTATCGAGGAAGGCTACAGGCTATATATCATCATGTTAAGACCAATAGGAGCGGAGCACCACTATTCCACGCGGACGAAGTCGCTGGCAGAAGCTAGTATATAAATGAATACCTATTTCCCATGGTCATCGCATCACGCGTGAACGGCTATATTGACGATTTGTCATTTTACCGTGAAAGCGTAATTAAAAAAATGAACAAACTCACTTTCGCATTGATAATATTAGGATGTGAAGTGACTTTGAATGCATGGATGTTACTATTTCACGCAATAAGCGCCGATCAGATTTGGATAAAATTTGATACGAAGATAGAGAGGACTCTGGAGACGGTTATAGACTACATTTTATCCGGGTGCGTCAAATAGTTCTTTTAAGAAAGAATGAAAGAAAAAAATATTATAAGTACAACAGGTGTTTAAAGTATTGAAAAATCAAAATTCAAATGTTTTTATTTCAAATAGGTCTTATAGGACTTATGAAACGTCAAGTTAGTTGCACGGTTCCAAGGAGTGGGTCTTATGGAAAAGAACCGGCAAGAAACTCCATAACCGGCAATAAACTCCATTATTATATGGTATCATGTATTCTAACGAATTGGTGTACAAATATTTTTATTGTTAACTTAATTACATAATATCTATTATACTATAACAAAGTTTTTATCCTCCGGAAAGTCTTTGGTAGAGTAGTAGCATTTATTAATTAGGAGGTCAAATAATTTTCTTTTAATTAAATTTAAGTTGAGATCTTTAACACTATTTGATAACTTATTATAAATTCTGATAGCCATACAAAATTAATATTGAATGACGCGGTTTCACTCGCGGGAACCAGCTAGTAATTTCTTTACCTAGATTAACACATACGAAAAATTGGCCTAATTCACATATCTACGTAGATGAAGTCACACGCACAAGTTAGCAATAAATTAACTGAACGGTTATGGGAATAAAACAGCCTTAATCAACAGACGAGATGTAACGGCCGGTTAACTCTCGCCTTACAGAACGCAATTTGTGATAACTACGTAACAATCAGAGGTAACAGTTAGCTAAGCGGAAAGGGTTCAGCGATAACTAAGTTTTGGGACGGGCCCCTGATTTACTGCACTATTAACACATAATTAACGGTTCTGTATTTAGAAGTAAGCAATTAAGTTTGATTTATCATTATTTTATTTTATTGTTGCACAAATAAGCAAACAAACAAATCTGTCCTCTTAATAATATTAGTATAGATAAGAGTTTAAAAGAATTGTCTCACTTTTTTTTTAAACAGTAATAATTGAATTATATTTAAATGAATCTTATTCTGGAAATATTCAGTAAACGGCTGAACCGATTTGGATGAAATTTGGTAAGCAGATAGATGGGATTCTAGAGATGCTACATTTTATTCTGTTGCCTTTAGTAGTTCTTTCCAGATTCGGGTGAAACTATGGGAAACAGTTAGTATATAATAATGCCCTAGTATTAGTAATATTTTTTATGAATATTACTAATATTAGTGTCGTGGTGGCCTAGTGGTTAAGGCACCTGCCTCTCGTGTATGAGTGCACTGGTTCGAAACCTGGCAAGTACCAATGTGACTTTTCCAAAGTCTTATGTACTTTCTAAGTATATCTTAGACACCACTGACTAACGGTGAAGGAAAACATCGTGAGGAAACCTGGACTTAAAAGTCTGAAATCGCCAATCCGCCTTGAGCAAGCGTGGTGATCAATGCTCATTCCATCTCTGTATGAGAAGAGGCCTGTGCGCCAGCAGTGGGACATTATATAGGCTGATGATGATTAGTAATATTTTTTAACGGGGGTGAATATAACTCAATCCAAGTAGGCCTCCAAAATACAGGCTCTGCCTAGTTTGGAGACCACCGTATCAACTAAATTGGTATAATCAAATAATGAAGTTACAGAGCAAAGTATTTTTATACTAATTTTGTAAAGCCAACTTTTAATGTAACTAATTATTAAATTTTACTAGATTAATTCATCATCTGCCTAGCCTTTTCCCAACTATGTTGGGGTCGGCTTCCAGTTTAAACCGGTTGCAGCTGAGCACTATTGTTTTTCATGGAGCGACTGCCTATCTGACCTTGATATGATGCCGTCATCATATCAAGAATCATAGATGACGGCAGATAGAAGAGTATGGAAGAAGAAAACATGCTGCGCCGACCCCAAATAAAATTAGGATAAAGGGAGGAGGATGATGATGACTGCCTATCTGACCTCCACAACCCAGTTACCACGGTACCCCCTGGGTAAGACTGGTTGTCAGACTTTCTGGTTTCTGACTATCCGTAACGACTGTCAAAGATCTACAAATGAACGGGACCAACAGCTTAACGTACTTTCTGAAACATGGAGGAGTCTCGCTATGACAAAGATGGTCACCCATCCACGGACCGACCGCGCCAAGCGCAGCTTAACCTTTGAGCGGTCGAACCGTGCGGCTGTTACTTAGCCACAAGCAATTTTACTATAATTACCTACTGTGTAAAAATTGCTTTGTTCTCATCAAAAGCGTTTCTTACAATACAAAAATCGTTTGTTGAAATAAATTCTCCCACTTAAAACATTGTTCAGTTACAACTGCACTTTCATTTTTTGCGCCACTGCCGGAAGGGAAGCTACGGGACGTCCCACTTCCGTTTCCGTTACGACTATTTACGGTGTTCTCTGATCCCCTCTCTTGTAATGGCCCAAGCGTTGCCATCAGACTGACGCGCGTGTACATTTCTTGCGGAAGTCTTTTTCTATTGAACATGGGTTGTAGCGAGTTGGTTGAAGACTAAAATTCAATTGTTTATTTTACAAATTGGATAATTATGAAATCACTTTTACCCGTCAATAAGTTTTTAAGAGGACGTCCCCTGAGAAGAAATGCCCAAACCAACTCAGAGGTCATGGTCGATACGGGACGTTCAAAAGAGATACCACGCCCCCGAAATACAAAGGGCTGAGGAAGGAACATGGATGGGTTTGGGATCATTTGATGATTTCCCATCCGAAAAAAAAGAGGTCGTGGTCTCTTTTAAAGTCTAGACAATATTAAATTGTATTAATGTTAAAAGCATTATGCTGGACAACGTCTGAAACGGGTTTTTGGGGAATGAGCTCTGAGTTGACCCATGCATGCATCAGTCATCGAGTAGCTCAACCACATATTATGGAGCCCACTAACCTATCACACGACAATACCAGATCTATATTATAGACTATAAGATGGAGTATAAGAAGATGGTGTTTTGAGGTGCGATTAACAAGAAATTGAAATATTGTTCATGTTACATTAATTAGAACCAATTTTAATAATAAAAGATTGTTGCACAAATACATATACCCACTTATTAGTAATAACGCAGTAAAAGTAACAAGCATCTTTTGGCTATCGAAATATATAAATTTCATTCTCACAAATAGGTTTATTAAGTGAATGAGTTTATCTATACATAGAAAATGCTTTATCCTGAGTGTCTAACGGATCAACGCACAGCCTAAACCGCTGATCGTAGAGACCTGAAACTTGGAGGGTGTCATCTTTGTATGAAGTAGGCATCCAATAAGAAAGGATTTTCCAAAATAAGGAATGAAAAAGGGGGGCAAAGTTTATATGAAACTCTGACATTTTTAATTTGAACTCGTATAGCGCGAACGTGGGCGAAGCCGCTGGTCGAAAGCTAGTTATGAATAAGACGGTTAGAGAATAATTAAGAAACATCTTCCAATTAATCGAAACGTTCCTGAATCTTGTACCTTAAGCCACACAAGGGAGTTAATGGAGTAGGTCGTTAGCCACAGCTAAAGATTATCAGGGAAATCTGCAGCTAATGTGTTTACAATTTATACTTATTAACACTTCCAGAGAAGCGAAGGTTACGTGGTACTTAGACGGGATAGATAAAAAAATGTGTTTACTTTTGTTCACTAACCCTACCTGGACGGAGATTTTAACCGAAATGAAAAAAAGATAGACATCAAAAGAATTTTATCCAAATCGTTAGAGCTATTTTCTAAATACATCGAAATATAAAATACAAAAATTACACATGTTAGATATTTTATAAAAATCATAGTAACAAAATATAAAAAAAGGTTAAAAAAAGTACTTTATTTTTCCATGAGGGAGAGCAGAAACTACTGATGCCATCGCAACTTTAACTTAAGCGAATTAAAAAATATAAATGCACTTACATTGCAAACTAAACAAATTGGAAAATAAAGCCATTATTTTATCTTCAAAATCGTGTGAACGCACTCAAATCTTAATGCTAGGAGCCCAGTCTATCTGCCTATTAGATAGGTACATTTTGTTCATAATCGCATTATGTACAGGAGACTGCATGATGCGGCTTTGATCGCGTTAAGATTGTATATAAGCATAGCCAAGTGGCCAGGATTATTCATCAGCAACTCGCTTTGCGATAGTCTTTTTATTTTATTTATTTACTAGCTTTCCGCCCGCGGCTTCGCCCGCGTGGACATTTTTTTTACACCTTGGGTTACATTATTGTAGTTTTAGTAGGGATCCCTAATTATTTCTGGAATTAAATATAGCCTATAACACTTCGTAAAGATGAAGCTTTCTAACGGTAAAATAATTTTTAATATTAGTCCAGTAGTTTTTGAGTAAAACCCTACAAACAAACAAATCTTTCCTCTTTATAATATTAGTATAGATCTATGTACCTACCTAATTTTAGTGAGTCTAAATTACCAACTAAAATTTAGAACAATAGTATTACAAATATTCCTCACCGTCTCCCGGCACGTCAGCGAATAAACAGCGCCGTACAAAGGCATAAACGATGCGCAGCGGTTTATTGTTTGTCGTATCAGCTGCAACAGCTGGGTTCTTGCTTAGTGATAGGAGGTGGCGGAAACGATTATAAAAAAAAAATATATACTTTAATTAAGCATTATGATAATACTTGAAAAAGGCTAAGCAGAAAAGGCACAGGCCTCTTCTCATACAGAGAAGGTATGAGCAATATGAGCACTGATCACCACGCTTGCTCAAGGCGCATTGGCGATTTCACACTTTTTAGGTCCAGGTTTCCCGACGATGTTTCCATTCACCATTAGTCAGTGACGCCTAAGATACACTTAGAAAGTACATATGACTTCAGAAAAGACACATTGGTACTTGCCAGGTTTCGAACCCGCACACTCGTACACGAGAGGCAGGTGCCTTAACCACTGGGGCCCTCCCCAGGGCCATAGCCTGCCGGGGTTATGGGACGTTCGAAAGAGATACCGCGCCCCTGGAATACAAAGGGCTGAGGAAGGAACATGGATAGGTTTTAGTCAGTAAGAGTCTGACACTCCCTTCCGCCCCACCCACGGCGGGAGGGAAAAAAAAGGTGCCTTAACCTACTAGGCCACTACAACTTTTTACACACACTACTGTTTTACAACATCAGTAATAAACTGAACAAATACTCAGACAGAAGCAATAAAATTAAACCTATATTTCAAATGTATATATATATTAATAGGCTCACTCTGCCAGCTCCCTTACCCCAGCTGCTCGAACGCCAAGTGTTAACGTCCCGAATACCAACTGAATGCACTTTTGTTCTTTTGAAATTGACTACGGAGATAATATTGTGATGTAGTGACATTGCTTGGGCTATTTCTAGGCCATTGTTGGACTTGATGAAGAGATATTGGATTACGTAAAGTGTTAGTAGCAAGTTGGTTTATGCAGGTTTCAATACTTTGCGAGAACTAATGTGACTTTTCAGGCATTTGTTCTTCTTTGTCATTGGCCGCTTTGGTCTATAAATACTGTTGTTGACTATCTAGTTCCTCTAGCAGGGTCTCAGTTCGATTCCTGGGTCCCGGCCCGCCTGAAATCGCTTTGTGAGTTTTTAAATATCACAAAATAGCCCGGCCTGAAGTAGTTAGGTAGTTAGCGGTGTCACACCCGAGCGGAGGGGACCCCTCCCCTCTCTCGAACTAAATATATTAGCGCACTAGCTTTCCGCCCGCGGCTTCGCCCGCGTGGACATTTTTTTTACACCTTGGGTTACATTATTTAAGTTTTAGTAGGGATCCCTAATTATTTGTGGAAATAAATATAGCCTATGACACTTCGTAAAGGTATAGCTTTCTAGCGGAGAAAGATTTTTTAAAATCGGTCCAGTAGTTTTTGAGTTAAACCCCTACAAACAAACAAACAAATCTTTCCTCTTTATAATATGTATTAGTATTGACAAAGAAAAAAAACCTCATTTTAAAATGTCGGTGTTCGTAACATAAGACTTTTTATAAGTAGGAAAATGTAATTACGGCTTTAGTCTTTAGCTGAAAACTTTATAAGAAGCTTTTTCAGTTACAAACAATTATTTTTTAAAGAGATTACGTTTTTTTTTCTCTTTTAATTTTTTGTGCAAAAAGTTTCTGGTCACTTAACTTATCTATTTTATTATTTTAAGGGATGCGAAATCTTGAGTTTATTAACCGGAAAAAAAGGGCTGATACCGGAAAAATCCTATGAAAGAACCCAATAACACGTTGTACGTCCCGAAATGCCCTAAAATTTATTTTCGGTGAGTTAGAGTAGGTCCCCCGGTCCTTATGCAATCCACCTGTGTTGCAACCACATTACCAAAAGTAAACCACATACAGTAAAAGGGCATTCGATACTTTCTTATACTTGAATTGTAGATTTAAAACACACTATCATTAAAAGAAACCTTAAGTTATGTAATCGATCCATTTTACGATATAGGAACCCTATAAAATAACTTTCCTCTGTGAAGAACGGGGGTGCATAATTAAATTCATGAACTAACTAGAACAAAGTTTTTTCTAAAGTGTTAATATAGTTCCCCTTCCCTACTTACTACCCCGTATAATCTAAAGTTCACAACGTCTTGAAGTAAGGTATAGTATAAAATATGCAATCTGACACCTAACATATTATTTAGATTATTTTATAACCGTTAAATTAATCTATATCTTCTATACTTATAATAAATCTGTAGAGATGTCAATTCTGTACATGAAATATATTTCCAAAATAACTATCAGGGGGTGATTAGGGATCGATACTGATGCCAAAAATGCAATCAGTAAAATTTTTGTCTGTCTGTCTGTCTGTCTGTCTGTCTGTCTGTCTGTCTGTCTGTATAAACTCTATAGAAACAAAAACTACTCGACAGATTTTAACGAAACTTGGTACAATTATTTGTCATACTCCTGAGATGGTTATAGTATACTTTTCATCACGCTACAATCAATAGGAGCAGAGCAGTGAAGGGAAATGTTGTCATTTTGTTTAAACGCGCTAATCTCAGGAACCGCTGGTCCGATTTAAACAATTCTTTCAGTGTTAGATAGTCCATTTATCGAGGAAGGTTATAGGCTATATATCATCACGCTAAGACTAATAGGAGCGGAGCACCACTATTCCACGCGGACGAAGTCGCTGGCAGAAGCTAGTCTAGTATAAATATATAGGCACAAACTTGCAGCCTCTTTTTTTACACAAAAAAAATAGATAAAGGCTTCTTTTCATACAGAGAAGGCACGAGCATTGAACATCACGCTTGCTTATTAGTTTTATTAGAAGTTAGTGGCCCTAGACGAACGTACTATGTTCATAGATTAATATTTTTTGTTAAATACAACTGATTTCCAAAAATACTGAAAAGAGAAAAATAAATTTGCTTTCTGCTGAAACCCATCCAATACATAGCTCTATAAGTCAGTGTCTCTAAGTAACTGTTGTTGGTGTTTTGCAATCGACTTCTTATCACCAGATGTTACGATTTTTTCATCAGCTGCAACGTAGACAAGCAATTTCCATTTCTAAAATTCCAATCCGAACCAACACGAAAATAAACCAAAAAAATCATCTCTTACTAAAATCAAACACCTCTACAAACCCTCCCAGTGAATACATACGTAAATTTATATTACGAATATAACAAAAGACATCCTACTCATTACTAAGTTACACCCCCATCTATCCTGTCCCTCATAACACGTCAATCTATGGAACCTCCTCCGAACCCTCTTCCAAGACAGGTTTCCATATGACTTCGCTCATAGTTATTACCAATATATAGGTATCTATGTAATATATAGAAGTTTTACCTACTATGTACCCTCGAACGGGTGAATGAAATTTTGCAAAAGATATCCCTTTGGTTTTGTAACCCCCCGACGCAAAAAGAGGGGTGTTATAAGTTTGACCGCTATGTGTGTCTGCTTATGGTATGGTAGCTCTTAAACGGATGAACTGATTTGGGTAAGGTTTATACTATTTAAAAGCAGGTTTTGAAGCGGCGGTTTTGAACATGTTTTATTAAATTAGGTTTAGTCGTTTCAAGGTTATCAGCTTTTTTTAGTTTGAAATGTTCGTTGTTTTTTTAATTTAATATCTTCACTTTTAGTAATTGTCTTTTTGGTATTTTTTTGGTTTCATATAAAATCAAATCAATTCCAAAAACTAACATTTCATATTTAAATTTACCCAGAAATTACTAGGTATTTGTGCAATGAGTTCTAGGTACTTACAAGATGAATCCCTTGAAAACTTTAGACTATATTATGCAAGAAAGTAATTGACGACCAATGAAATACCAAGAAACCTGCTGATTAAACTGAGTTCATGAGGATCCTATAAGCTTCCTGCAAGGTTTTCTGTGAATTACCTTTTGCTTTGACGTCTAGTAAATATCAATTTACCTAAGTACATTCACTAGTTACTACACTGGAACATTGAATATTTTAATAACTAGCGTTTCCTGTGGTTTCACTTGCATACTAAGAAAACTACTTCGTGCACCGGGATAAAAAATATCCTATGTTTGAATCCAGGTTATAAACTATGTATGTTCTAAAAATCATGTAAATACATTCAGTAGTTTTTGCATTGAAGAGTGACAAACAAACATCCTCACAAACTTTCGGATATAATATTAGTAGGATCTCTAATTAACCTCTGATACAAGCTCTCAAAGGTCTAAAAAGTACATACACGATGCTAGTAAACAACTAACATTGTCATATTATATTCCCACCACCTCCAAGGCATGGGGCGCGTCAAGATTTTTTATGAATGATTTATAGAACACCCCGTTTTTATCGCGGGAGGCGTACGTCCAAGTCTGTGTTCACCAACGGATTTACCTCGAGGTGAAATTAGGGCTGGCATCAGCGTATCTAAAATCGGTTTTAGATAAAACTAGTATTTTTCATCGTTAAGTCTTAGTAAGATAAGGACGAACTTCCCCTTTTCAAAACCAAGTTTAAAGAAATTATAAAATTTTAAATCTGGGTTAAGCGGCCGCACGTGTCCATTGATCAAGGTTAAGCTGGGCTTGCCACAGTTAAATTTTGGATGGGTGAACATCTATGTCATAGCGAGACTCCTTCATTATTTGAAAAGCACATTTATCCTTAAGTCCCACCTGTCATTCATCAATTTGCCATTAGGCAGTCTATACGGGTAGTAAGATGCTAGAAAGTTTTACAACTAGTTTTATCAAAGGGTATCGTGTTACCTGGTAACTGTTTGGGTTATGGAGATCCGATGGCAGTCGCTCGCAAATAAAATTCTTGTACTCAGCTGCATTCGGTTATACTGAAGCTGACCCCAAGATATTTGGGCAAATGATAAGTTTAGGTACTAGTGACATTTTCAGAAATGAGCGTCGAAAATCAGGCGATAAGAAATTGAACCGAGTTTAATTAAAACTAATACAGTTTATGGCAAAGAAAAACAGATTCAAACGTTAACTAAGTTTAGGTTAAACAGATCACGATTAGATTGAATGGTGAAATCAGCCCTAAGCTACTTGTGCTTAATGTAGATCAGTCTGGAAGTCTTTAGGTTTTGAGCTTATCAACGGATTATCTTCAACTAACTTTTTCCCGATTTTTCTTTGAGATTCTTTCGTTTCTATCTTATTTTTCTTTGGCAATTCGCTAGTATTTTATTTTTATTTTAGGTGCATTTACAAACTTGTCTTATTATGTACAAACACAGAACCAGGAGCGAATGATTTGTCTCGTATAGGAATCGACTCCGAGTCACGCAGCTCGGCACTACTACTGCAAAAATTAAATTCTTACATGTAAGAACTATTCGAAATTCCGTTCAGTAGTTTCAGAGATTTGTGCCCTATAAAACAAACAATACAAAAAAAACGCTGATTTGTCTGTTACTCTGTTTTAGTTACCCTCTTGCGTTTTTAACCGACTTCAAAAAGGAGGAGGTTCTCAATTCGATTATACGGTATTTTTTTATTACTGCTCTTTCAATTAACCGGGTCTGCTATTTTTACTTTATAAAATACTAGCTTCCCGCCAGCGGCTTCGTCCGCGATATTTTAGCTAATGGATACAAAAACTTGTCAAATTATATACTAAGACCTTCCTCATTAATCACTCTATCTATTAAAAAAAAACCGCATCATAATCCGTTGCGTAGTTTTAAAGATTTAAGCATACTAGGGGTATAGGGACAGAGAAAGCGACTTTGTTTTATATTATGTAGTGATGTAGAAAATATTAATAACCTCATTTACGATTGGATTAAACAGTTTTAGTTCGCAATAGAACAGGCATTAGGCCGCGAGAGATCGTTCAAGCAAGAAATTTCACGCGTATTTTCATTCATTTCGCGATTGATGAGTACCTAATGAGATGAACCTTGCTTAGTAGTAATGTTGCAACTTGAATGATTTTTAAATGAAAGGTAGAACTGTAAATTTTATGACACAAAAATTTATGGTCTAGATTTCTAGCTTAAAAAAAACACAGTTTTCCTACACTGTTAGTAAGTGGCATTTAATTTAAATATACAATTAAAAGTATTCATATTGGTACCGTGATACCGTGAAGTTTGAAACCTACATGGTAGGTTACCTGAATCTCCGTTTACTTCCCTTTAATGTAATTAAGAATAATCTAATCATAACGATCATATTCTGTCACTTTCAAAAACTCCAATGGAGTTTTACATTTTTAATATTACTCATGTACCTTCCCTAGCCCCTGTCTCCCCTCAGTTCAGCCGTTGTTCCGCAAAAGTCTAACAGACAGACAGAGTGACTTTCATATGTACAATACTAGATTCTGTCCGTGACTTTGTCCGTGGAGTAAGAATTGGGTCCAGATACTTAGATAAAGAGTATCTATTATTATGATAATTCCGGTTATAAACTAGTAACTTCTGCCCGCGACTTCATACGCGTGGAATAGTAGCTTAGGGCTATCGCTACATTAACCCCCGATTTTGAAACATTCTTCATTGATGCTCCGCTCCTATTGCATTTTAGCGTGATGATATATAGCCTATAGCCTTCCTCAATAAATGGGCTATCTAACACTGAAAGAATTTTTCAAATCGTACCAGTAGTTACTGAGATTAGCGCGTTCAAACAAACAAACTCTTCAGCTTTATTATATTAGTATAGATGTGTGTAGGGTGCACCAATTTTAATACATATCCATTGAGTAATTCTTACGTGAGAGTAACAAACGTACACATACATCCTGACAAACTTTCACATTTATATTATTAGCAGGATTAGTAAGAAAATAGTAAGGAAGTAATAATTTGTTTTTACCTTACCGCTCGTGACAACCCTGCTAAGATACGCTTGGATCTTGTTGTCAACGCCCATGTACACTGTGATATTTTACGACGCGAATTATTTTCGCTCCGGAATTGGCAGTCGGAGGATCTCATCGATTTATAGGTGCAAACAGCATTTACCTGTGTGCCGATAATATTATACTTGAAATGAATAAATCTGCATTAGGTATGTAGATAGGTAAAATGTTTATTTTGGTGCTAGAAAATAGAATTGAAATACTTATTTGTTTAATTTTGTTGAAATTAAAATTCTAAATTAGAATGGCTATTATATTCTTAACTAGATTTCCGCCAGCGACTTTGCCCGCGTGGGCTATACGAATTCTAACTAGAAATGACAGTTTTATACAAACTTTGCCCCCCCCCCCTTTCACCCCCTTAGAAGTAGAATTTCGGATAGTCCTAGCGCACTGTACCAAATGACGTTAAACATTGGTTCGTAGGGTACACCATACAGTTTTATACTGATATTCACTTTAGAGGAAAAGGATAGAATCCCTTCCTAATACGATCAGAAACTTTTTAAGACTTTCTAATCTAATTAGGCTAATTTCAATAAATTTTATATTTTCGATATTGAGTTTGCGTTTTTGAATATTGAACGTAAAATTATATTTAGTTTAAATATTTGAATATTGGCCGTAAAATTATATTTAGTTTAAATATTTGAATATTGGCCGTAAAATTATATTTAGTTTAAATATTTAAATATTGGCCGTAAAAAATTTAATGTTAAATTTGTTTATTATTAATTTAATATGAAAAATTATTAACTATTTAGTTAATACTTTTACGGTAAAATGAAAACTGATAGAATTGGAAATAGCTTGTTTGTATATAAAATATACATAGTTCAACACTCTGAGAACGCGTCAACGTGCGTAGTCGACGCTTTCAGATGCATCGCACCGCACAACGAAGTGTGGCGCCTGATAGTATATGACGCCAAACCTCATTATCCATTTCTGAGTAAATAGCTTAATTGGCAACTAAAACTACGTAGGTATGTGTCCATACATGAAATTCTAGAAATTCCATTCAATTATACCAATTCATCATATTTTATGCAGCAAATAGTATTTAATCGTCACTTGCCTTCGGATCGAATGAAAAATTCCTAGAATCATAAATTTCCGATGATTCTATTGTTACTGGTCAATTCATTAATTTATTGGTGATTGGTGCATTTCAATTCACTTCAATAATTGCTTGAGTGCTGGTATTAAAATTATTTTGTTGTTTTTTTTATTTTTGTATGCTATTCAAAATGAATAAGAGGACATTGCATTTTGTTTTACTTCATTTTTTTTACTTCCCTACTCAAAAAGAGGGTATTAAGTTTGACCACTATGTATGTCTGTCTGTCTGTGGCACCAAATGGGTGAACCGATTTGGGTGTAGTTTTTCTTAATCTTCTAATATTATTAACGCGAAAGCTTGTGAAGATGTATGTATATTTCTTACTCTTTCACACAAAAACTACAAAATGGATTTTTATGAAATTTGGTATACGTATAGTTTATAACCTGGATTAACATATAGTTAACATATTAGGTACTTTTTATCTGGGTACTTGAAGTAGCTTTTACTAATGTAAAAAGTGAGTGATCAGTTTTAGTGCCTTTAAATTCATGAACAATTCTCAAGCAAGCATTTGCAGTGACATGTAGCATCGAATATGGATCTGCGATTGCTTCATTTTAACCGACTTCAAAAAAGGAGGAGGTTCTCAATTCGACTGTTTTTTTTGTTTTTTTTTTGTTGCTAATGTGATCACTAGTATTTCGTAAATTACCTAATTATCATGTGATTATTCTTGTCTTCTTGAATATGGTTGTAACTCCCACAGAAAAATAAACATCAAAATATTTCCCAGCCAAAATTCTACCGCAACTCATCTTTCTGTACCTTATCCAACACCCATTTTAGCGTGAAAGCCTCAAAATTGATCTCGCGAAGACATAGTCTAGTATCAGAGTGCTGGCAGGTTGCCATTTAGGTAAAAAATGGAGTTCCTGATATAGATTGCGCCGATGTCTTCGTAATATAGTGAAGCATGTTTGGTTACATCATCGAAGTGTGGCATTAGATTGAAGACTGTGACTTGAAACGTATCTTGACTTTCTAACTAATAAAAATATGAAAGTGAGTTTGTTTGTTACGTGTTCATGGATTGTGTTTATTGTACCTATTGTTTGGATTTAATTTGATACGAATATAGAGGGGACTCAGGAGATAGTTCTAGGCTACTTTTTATTTGTTGACGACCTGAGTGGTTTAGTGGTCAACATGCCAAGCAAGAGGTCCCGGGTTCGATTCCCGGCCGGGCAGAAATTGAAATGAATTTCTGTAACGGGTCTGGGTGTTACTATGTATAATATGTATGTATTTATAAAAATATATAAGTAGTATATCCGTTAAGCTAGCACCCATAACACAAGCATGCTTGCATTGCTTACTTTGGGGCTAGATGGCGGTCCAAAGATATTTATTTATTTATTTATTATTTAGAAGCGTTAAACGTTCCTATGCGAAACAACTAGTTGTACTATAGTTTTTTGTAATAAAAATAAACTCAAGCCTTTGAAAAGGTCAATTGTTTAGTAATAATAATATCATAAATTCAAGCTTTAAATTAAAACTTACATTTAGAATTTTCCATATGGAGGTTAGGAATTAAAACAATAGAAAATGCGTTATGGTAACATTGATACAAGCAAGCTTGTCTAAAGATACAAAGGCGGATTTATCACTGAAAGCGATATTCACCAGACAACCTTTGGATGGAAAGAAATAATAAAATGCATAAAAGAACCCTCTGTTTGTTCAGTACTCGGTGTACTAATTAATTTTCTGATTTTCCTCAAGTTGGTATTCTTACCGAAAAAATTTGTTTGAGTTTTCAGAAACGGTGGAAAAAAAGTTTAAAAAGGTATATATCACGGCATCACTTGTCTAAGAAGATTCAACCATAAATATCACTAACTGCTTCCTTTGGTTTCACCCACGTTTTGAGGGAAATAGTTCGCGTACTATCTGAGTACAGACTCTATGTGCTAATCCAGGTTTTAAACTACGTGGGTACAAAGCTTCATCCTAATCCATTTAGGAGTTTTTGCGTGAAAGATTAATACATATGCATACATATTATTTGACCACTCCACGATTATGAATTCGAAAGTATTTGATCCTTACAAACTTTTGCATTTATAATATCAGTAGGAAAATATATATGTGCCCATTTATTTATGCTAAAACGGCTTACAAACAAATTACATTAATATAGAAACAAAACCTAATAAAACATATAAAATAAAAATCAATAGACAAAACAAAACGCAAAAAAATGTGAAATTAAAAATTTACAAACATGACGCTTATTCGCGTTTATGTTAGTAGAATAATTAATATTAATATCTCCATAAGGTTTTTGAACAGCAACATTAAAAATACGATGGTCTATCTATCTACTAAACTGTTGACAACAGGTACTCGAAATTTGCCGTTCACACAAAATAATACGAGCAAGAAAATTATACTCTTCACCTATATATTCAGCAACAAAATGCTTGAAAATTGTTCTCATAAAGACATAATCCGGTATCGAAGTTGGCAACATGCCATTTAGGTAAAAAACCGGCCAAGTGCGAGTCGGACTCGCGCACCGAGGGTTCCGACCACCGAGGGTTGCAAAGAAAAAATACGCAATAAAGTCGCAATTATCTTGTTTTTTCCGACCGCATAATTAAGTTTGTTTTTAGAGGAAAATTGCTGATTACTTAAAAACTACCTGCTAGATCTCGTTCAAACCAATTTTCAATGGAAGTTTGCATGGTAATCTACATCATATATTTTTTTTAGTTTTATCATTCTCTTATTTTAGAAGTTACAGGGGGGGGGACACAATTTTTACCACTTTGGAAGTGCCTCTCGCGCAAACTATTCAGTTTAGAAAAAAATGATATTAGAAACCTCAATATAATTTTTGAAGACCTATCCATAGATACCCCACACGTATGGGTTTGACGAAAAAAAATTTTTGAGTTTCAGTTCTAAGTATGGGGACCCCCAAAATTTATTGCTTTTTTTCTATTTTTGTGTCAAAATCTAAAAGCGGTTCACAGAATACATCTACGTGCCAAATTTCAACAGAATTGTTCTTATAGTTTCTGAAAAAAATGGCTGTGACATACGGACGGACAGACAGACAGACAGACAGACAGACATGACGAATCTATAAGGGTTCCGTTTTTGCCATTTGGCTACGGAACCCTAAAAATGAGCTTGCCAATGAGAACTTAGTATAGATTATTACGTGTTGCTTTTCAGTTGCCGACTTTCTGTTTCGTTTCAAGACTTTTTTGAATTATATCGGAGGAGCTCGTGGCTAAGTAACACCCGCACGGGTTGAACGATCTAGCGCTGTCGGTCCGTGGATGGGTGACCATCTATGTCATAGCGTAACTCCTCCGTGCCTCGGAAAGCGCGTTAAGCTGTTGGACCCGGCTGTCACTTGTACATCTCAGACAGTCAGAAGCCAAAGTCTGATAACTACTCTTACCATGAGGTATCGTGTTATGGAGACTGTCAGATAGACAGTCGCTCCGTGGTTTAGACTGGAAACCCACTCCAACATAGACTTAGGCTAGGCAGATGATGAGGTATTGAATTTAAATACAATATTGACTTGCTGGAATTTAAAAATAAAGGATGTAAAACATCTTCAATGAATAAATTCTGAGAATGCACTAGATCTTTTTTTACAAAACGTTGCGTAAGACTTGGGAATTCTCATGCATAACGGATACAAAATTTGGTCTTCATAGAAAATCTGGAGACGATTCAAGATATTTTTTATCCACGTTAAGTATTTGCCAGTAGACATGGGTAAAACTATAGGAAACAGCTAGCATATTATATAAATTATCCAATACCAGCTATCCTTACTAATATTATAAATGCGAAAGTAACTCTGTCTGTCTGTCTGTTACGCTTTCACGCCAAAACTACTGGACCGATATAAATGAAATTTGGTACAGAGATAGAATAGACCCTGAGGAACAACATAGGCTACTTTTTACCCGGGTGCGCTAAGTAGTTCCCTCGGGATGCGGGTGAAACCGCGGGAAACAGCTAGCATATTATATAAATAATCCAATACCAGTTGTATAATATAATCAAGATTGCAGCATCCCAATTCCTTCAGCCATAAGAAACTAAGAGTTACGCAATTCTGTTTCCTCATATACATCAAAATAATATGCCCATTTCCCATACAATTCGGTCGTATTCGGTGATGCGAGCCCCTGGGATTACACCATAACTTGCCTTGTAAAAAAACCTTTAAACCTAAGATAAAGATATGGCGTTTTTATGGTATGACCAGTACTTAATGCGTGAAGCCGTCAAACGATTCTGATAACCTCTGTAATCTTCACGATATCATAAAACTGACTGCTATTTTTGACCAACTTCTATGAAGAGGGTTTTAAGAAAAAGCTCATATTTTTTTTTGAGTTTCAAAATTCTAAGATATTATTTGTAAAATTCATAAATATTATATTTGTATTAATTTAGTAAAAATCGATTACATAATAGGCATAGGTGCATACTTTTACTTAAAGATTCGGCATCATCTTATTCTAAACTAGCTGTTTCCCGCGGTTTCACCCGCATCCCGAAGGAGCTACTTCACGCACCCGGGTAAAAAGTAGCCTATGTTGTTCCTCAGGGTCTATTCTATCTCTGTACCAAATTTCATCAAAATCGGCTCACTGGTTTAGGCGTGAAAGCGTAACAGACAGACGAACAGAGTTACTTTCGCATTTATAATATTAAGTAAGGATAAAAAATATATTATGCACTTATTTTTTAATATTTGCCATTGAGCCCATTTTTTTCGAAGGTTAGACAATAAACATACGACACCACAGGTCGATAGTTTCATGTGACAGGTGACTTTCAAATATTTTTGAGAAGAATCTAGGAATTATAATTGTGTAGTAATAGACAATATCTATCCCAGATATAAAATTAATTGCTAATTTATTTTCGACAGATACAGTCTCAACTCCCTATACCTGATCATAACAGTCTTACCAAAATGAACCAGTCGCAAAGCTTAATAGATTGCTTCACTAATACTCCTTATATATAAATACGACTAGATATAGGTCTATTATTTCGACACAGTCCACTAGATCTAGGTTGTCAAGACAATGTAATTAATCAAGCGGCCAGCAAACAATATAAATAGCATACAAACACGCTATACGCTATTGCGGTGTGCTCTGTGGTCGAGTCAATGGAATACCATCAATTACTTTCTTTACGTCTAAAAATAAATAAATGTATAATAGAAATATTTATTCTGCGTACGTCTGTGATATCACGGACTGTTAGAAGCCAGCTTTAGTCTGACACTATGACAACACACGGACTGAGAAAAGCAATTGAGTTTTTGACTGTTTTTTTTATTTGAAATCTATAAACAATTAACGACAAGAAAAAAACAATAGTGAAAATACGAAAGAAATATATTTAAAAAGGATTAAGTTTTAAGCGATTAAAAAGTCGGTGTTAGAAAAAAAGTTCAAGATTTAAATATGAAGTCATTATGTCACGCTGAGTAACTCGACAATCTCCTTGAACTAATGACGTTTCACATAACATGGATAGAGGATTCCCCTTCAAAAAACTTCTATAACTTGATATGTATGTTCTTTAATTTTTCATTGATTTTTTTTTTTTATAATTAAATAGAATTTTAGTACATTATGGCAGTAAAATTCACAATTACAGCTTAACTGTCTAGTCCGTATAGATAGATAGATAATACTCTTTATTGCACATCAAACATAACTTACCACACATAGCTTACAACCTGGATTAACATAAGATAGGTACTTTTCATTCAGGTTCGTGCAGTGAACTACTCCCTGAGGACGCGGGTGAAACCACAAGAAACAGCTAGTCTGTCTATTACACTCATGTTAATTAGCACAGACTAATATTTAATTAGTTAGGTTTACAATAATATTAATGAACAGCTTACAGTATTAGGCCTGGAACAATAGACAATTTTGACGCGATCTATTCGCCGTTAGTGCGAAGACAATAGCATTAATCTGATTAACTAAGTACATAGTAATCAATCCAGATAAATGTTCTTGTGGTACTCAATTTGACAGCTGTAATCGTGTAGTATCAAGTTCGGTTCCTGTGTCGGATAGTAACAATCCCTTTCGATTACATGCCACTTTTGTACAAAAATAAACGAACTGCTCCTCGCGGCGAAGCCAGCGATGATACAAAAATCAAATCTAAGACCTCATGCCGCGTTAGCAAATGCAATCACTCGACCAAAGAGGCTGTGATTATAAATTGCTTTCATACATATACATGCGACAATATTAGAGATAAAAAAATAAAGATATCATAATATAAAACGAATGAAAAGAAAATATAACGCCTAGGTCGTTAGGTATTCCGAAAGAAAACTGTGACAAAGGCTTAGTTGAGTATTGACTCAAAGAAGAGTTATGTGATAATGGAATATAACACGCTATTCCTCAGTGTAAGCATTCTTAAAGAAAAAATACGTCGTCTGTTAAAAGTCATCTCCCGCTAACAAAAACGACTCTACCGTGCAGACAATCATAAAAATACTCCAAAAATGCGTACATAAATACAAGCTAACTAGGCACTCATATGACGTCATAAGCTTATTCCCCGAGTACCTTCTTACTAAGAAACACAGGTACCTTACCTCCCGTTCTGTCTGAATAAATTTCTCCTATCATATTTTTTTATTGCCCAAAGCATACTCGTAGGAACAGTAATAACATAAGATTTTATCGATGTCGAAAAAATTACGAAGATTCCTCATATTTAATAGATATTATCGGAACCTTAGAATACAGACGTCAAAATGTGAAGTAATAATCGAATGGATCGATGTTTCGTCGATTCTCGATGAGATTCTAATAATATCTTAATATCGTCTTGTACGACAGAAAATGTCAAATCGCTAACGCCTGATTGAATTGTAATAGCAAACTCACACTGGCACAAGCGATTTTTCGCGTACGTACTCAGTACACACACAAATGTAATATGATTGAGTTTGATTGCAGTTCAACGTCCTTTGAGAAAATATCGGTGTTATTATTTTTACGATGCGTTGATTTTTTTGAATATGTTATAAAGTAAGGCTTGTTGGAGGTTGGGGAGTATGTTGAAATATTAAGCTATCAGGTATCTATCCTTAATAGTAGGTACCTAAATCAAACTCCTGTCTAATACTTGTGAACCTGTCCAGTTACAAAATATATTTTTTCCTTACGATTACTTTCTTCTGCATGTAGGGACACAGTGCATTGTAAACTGAGACGTACTGCTGACGCATGGGTTTAGCGTACAGGCGCGCGGTGGTATAGCGCGGCGCAGCAGTCGTCTCCCCGCACCCAATCAGTTAGGTCGAAATTTGTTTATAATTAATATGTAATCTAGTACCAGTAAAGTATATTATACCCATCATGTGTCCCTTATTAAAGTACATCAGCAGCAATAAAACCCTACCCCTACATGCATATTATTATTGTTTCACCAAAGAAATCTATTTAAATTAAGTGCCTAAGCAATCGTAGTTTTAAGACTGGTCCTTTTACATCTGGATAGCAACGCCTCACTTGCCTAAAGGAAACCTTATTTCTTCCATCCATCTCCGCCATTGATTACATCTTAATGTCCTCCATTCCAAAAACTTCCCCGTAACCATATACCATTAATTAGTGGAGCTCAAAAAACACACACAAGTAAGATGATCACGAACAAAATAATGTGCTCAACTTAGGCGTTCCTTTTCAAACAATTTCATCCACGCGTTCTCACTGACGTGTAATTAATTTACGAGAGAAAGATTTCTAGCGACGGAGCCTCGGAAACAGCGAATAAGTGGCTGATTGACTAAGGACCTGTAATGGATGTAAGTGGATTAATAATTGAAGAGATACGGGCCTACCTAAGTTTGTGCCTTTTCGTAGGATTAGGGAATGTTGGGCTAAGTATAGTCGAGCTGATACCTGCCTACACTGCTATTCTTGTGGGATTAGTATATGGGATTAGTATATATGTATATTATGATCGACTCGGATTTATTGCTCGCGTGTATATTTTTATGTCTTTTATTTGTTATTTAACGGCGAAAAATTGCCCAATCTTAGGCTATATTGTCACCCACGCGGGTCTTCAGGCTATAGCAAGATTGTTTGCGAAACAGAATAGTTTTCGATACGGTTGTTAAAATATGAGCAAATTATTTATATTCATTTTTTTGTTTATAAAAACGTAGCTCCACACTAGGAATTTCTCCTGTATTGTGGGTGCGTTTAAAAACGTATAATATACATGTGCGAATGCCCAGACAATTGCTTAGCTTAAGACCAAACGTGCCGTGAGACTTATTCGGTTATTTACTGCGATGCTGATTAAAATTCTCAAATTGTAGCAAACATTAAAATTCCAGCAACAATTCCATTTAGCAATAACTTGTGCTATGTCCTTTGTAACCAAACTCATCACAAATGCATAAGCTGAAATTTTCCGTATGGAGTGCCTTCCTCACTAGTCTGGACTTTTTGTGGACTGGACAGGGCACACATTCATTTAGTACCTAAAGCTTTTACCTAGTTCCTCAAAGGATGGATATTTAATACTATATATTATATTCACAATGTTGCATGTATGTGTTATAGAGAAACAATAGCCTGTGTGTCTAACGTGGCCCATTGTCTATACAGGGCCACGGCCATGTCAACATCGCGTATTTCAAAGCCCCATCCGAAAATTGCGTCACACAGCTTACATTTCCTTACACCACTTTTGCCGTTAATAATATTTAAGATAAAACGACACTTAATTTGTCAGAAATAAAGTTTACATTTCTATGGCAAGATGTTTTCTTGGTGTAATTGAATGTTTGCCATACTTAAGAACTAAAATTAGGCATAAAAATGTTTGGGATTCCTTCTGTATAATTTGCCGGTTTGTGGTTGAAATATAGGGTTCAATTATAACAAAATATGGCGGCTAATATCACCGCCCGGACCTTTTGTAAGAATAAGACTACTCACAATAAAATAAGGCAGTATTATTTTATTAGTTTGAGTGTCTTACGTTTTTGATCTCCTAAAATATTCCGCTCTATAAAATAAATGTTTTTTTATTGCTATCCTAATATTAAAAATACGAAAGTGAGTTTGTTTGTTTGAAAACGGCTAAACTGATTTGGATGAAATTTGATATGGAGATAGAGGGGACTCTGAAAATGCTTATAGGCTACTTTTTACCCGGTTGCGTTATGTAGTTTCCTGGGGACGCGTGTGAAACTGTGGGAAACGTTTAATGATCTTATTGAAATTGCACATGAATGGACTCATTACTATATCAGCCAATAAAACTTTGTTGTGGGCCTTAAATTATTCAAAAAGAATTTCCGATACCGGGAATCGAACCCGAGCCTCCTGGGTGAGAGCCAGGTATCCTAGCCACTAGACCATATCGGATACATGTTTACGAAACGAAATTATTTAGGAGTTAATAACATTTTTGCAAGCAATATTTTTTTTAGAAGTCGTGGTGGCCTAGTGGTTAAGGCACCAGCCTCTCGTGTACGAGTACGCAGGTTCGAAACCTGGCAAGTACCAATGTGACTTTTCTAATGTCATATGTACTTTCTAAGTATCTCTTAGACGTCACTGACTAACGGTGAAGGAAAAACATCGTGAGGAAACCTGGACTTAAAAAAAAAAGTCTGAAATCACCAATCCGCCTTGAGCAAGCGTGGTGATTAATGCTCATACCTTCTCTGTATGAGAAGAGAGCTGTGCCCAGTAGTGGGACAATATATAGGCTGCTGATGAATGAATGAAAAAGCAATATTTTAAAAGCCATCCGTCTACAGGTATCCACCCATAATTTTATTCCATGTGATATTTAGATATAATAATTCCATATATCCTATCCTTGACAAAAATAAAGAAAAAAAAATCTAACAACCAGTGTTACCAAGGGGTATCGTATAACCTACCTACCCGGTTAGACTGGAAGCTGGCCCCAATATAGTTGGGAAAAGACTAGGCCGATAATCCCGTGCTTAACTTAACTAGTTCATGAACGAATTACATAAAAATATTTAGAAAACAAGTCGTCAATAATTCCCAATCTCATATTTGTCTAGAACTCTGCCAAGTAATATCTAGGTCTACAGGTAACCTAGGCTGTTAGAAAGCAATATGGGCTATAACTGTCTAGATATAACAACTATTATAGTTTATGCCTATTATTATGGCTGGCTGTCGTTTTGATGGTATTTTCAAGTAATAGCATAGAATTAAGGGTCCAACATGGTTGGGAAGAGCATAGATTTTAGGCAAAAATGAACGTAAAATCTAACTAACTAAGTGTTAAATTAAAAATTAATGACTGCACTTTTTTCCCTGTAAACTTTAAATATACCAAATCTTTTTTCGTGTAGGTATTAGTATTTATTATTTTTATCATCACAAGTTGCAAAAATTGTTTATCAGTTTAAAAAAAATAAAAGACTGAAATTATTATGTGGTGTAATAAATAAATTCCTGAAATCTCTTGTAAAAAAAATATGAAATTGCTTTACGTAAATTATTATTACTCGTAAAGTTCTAGTAATTTTTTGCAGCATTAGTATCATCCGATATGGTCTAGTGGCTAGGATACCTGGCTCTCACCCAGGAGGCTCGGGTTCGATTCCCGGTATCGGAATATATTTTTATTTCTATCCAAAATTATTCATCGATCAGTATTAACACTGTGCATTCAAATAGCAAATTCAAATCATTAATTTTAATTAGTTAAGACTTTAATTCTTTTAAATAATAAAAAAATATGAAAGTTTGCTAGTAAGATAAAAGGAAAGGTTGAAGTTGAAGCTATTTGCCCATTCCAAAGCGTGGATTCCTATGGAGAAGAACTGGCAAGAAACTGCGAGTATTTTTTTCAAGAAGTTTTAAAATAATAATAATAGTTTTAAAATAATTATTGTTACCTCATTAGGAACTAGCTGTTTCCCGCGGTTTCACCCGAAACTCGAGGGAACTACTTAGCGCACCCGGGTATAAAATAGCCTATGTTGTTCCTCAGGGTCTATTCTATCTCTGTACCAAATTTCATTTATATCGGTCCAGTAGTTTTGGCGTGAAAGCGTAACAGACAGACAGACAGACAGACAGAGATACTTTCGCATTTATAATATTAGTAAGGATTTAAAAATCGTTTAAATAAATATTATAAATGCGAAAGTATTTTTTTTACGCTTTCATGGCAAAACGGCTAAACGGATTTGGATGAAATTTGGTACGGAGATAGATGGGACCCTAGACACGGTTATAGGCTATTTTTTATCCAGGTTAGTTAAGTACATAGTTCTCTCGAGATACGGGTGAAACCGCGGGAAACAGCTAGAATGAAAATAATTTAAGTCTAGGCTAGACAAAGAAGAGAAAACTTGAAGTATCTTATCTTCATTCTATCTCACATAACTCCCGTATGAAGCGCCAACGCGCCCCATCTGCGTTCAGACTAAACTTCAGCTTTAATTAACTTTACAATGATTAATCACCACGTTAACTATTCAAAATTAACGTCGGTTAAACAAATTGCTTATGTTAGTCTCGAGTACAGACTTTAAGACTATTTCTAAAGTTTATCTTAATCTCTAGTTTAGTTTGTACCTTTAGATGGATTAAGCGTGGTTTTACTTAAATCGTGGATATCGATGTGGTGCATTCAACTGTTTTGATTTCAGAAATGCATAATTATAATAATATATTATTAAGCAAAAGTTGCTCGTTATTGAATAACAGCCACGCCGTGGACCTAGCATGAAAGCACTAATAATGTAATCGTAAGGTCGAATCATAAATACAACCATACCAAAGCAAAATTTATATTATTTAAAATGCATAAATAACAATTTGCAGCTTCCAAAGATATGAATAAAGTCATCAATTAAAAAAATAATAGTACCTAAGAAGCGAGTATTCTATTCAAAAATTGCTTTCGATACGAATACTTTTTCAAAGTGATTTATGCTAGGCGGACTGATAATTTTTTTAGGATAAGCTACAGTTGTCGTGGTCAGACCTTGGATGGGTGACTATAAAATTCACACTAAGCCCCATCATTGCAAAGCATAATTATTGTTTAGCAATGGTTGTTATATCCTTAGCATAAGTCTGAAAGTATTTTTATTTTTCTGTTACCAATTGTTAAAGTAATTGAGATGGAATTTGGTATAGTGATACATTAAAACATGGGAAAAGGCTAGGCGATTAATATAAGTACTCAAAACATTTTTCTTCAAAAATATAAACCATGCCCGGTGTCAATAAAAATTTTGTCCCCGTTGTCAATTAAAAATTTTGTCAATTAAAAATTGTAAATTCTTGTAATTCTTCTTCTCAATAATAGCGGTATCCATATATTTTTCAGTGATAATTAATAGATAAAGTACCGAAAAAGTACCTCAAAAACCGTGCATTAGTCTCTTACGAGAACTTAATTAGCGTTTCTTTTTCTATCCAAATGTTAAAATCAAACATGTTTACCTATTGAAAAACAAGTTGTTATTGAGTGAAAAATACAAGAAATAAAATGAAAACATTCCAAATCATTATGGTAGGAATAACAAAATGCAGCTTAAAGCCAGTTCTCGTGAATACCTTTACATCAGTCCATTACAAATCGGATCAACTGTATGAAAAGGGTGACCATGCGATTTCATTAAATTTTGAGACCAAAATGGTGTATAAAGGTATTTTGTTACTACATAAATGAAGCTTTAAATATGCAAAATGTAAATTCCAAATAGATAATAAAGAAAATATGTATATAAAAATTATACAAACTGTTCTCTTTCAGAATATCTTAATTGGTTATTTTATTATAATTATAATTTCTCAGAAAATATTATGATGCAATTTTGTAAAATGAACAATATATCTTACCTCATGAAATATGGTTATCCATCGAATGTATTAAGACATTTTAATTAGTCTACAAATATTATTTACATTGCTACGTATGCGTAACGTTTTTTCCTTACTTGATGACTTCTTCAAGTCAAATCCCAACGCAAACCACGTACAAAAATAAAAAAACACCACAATATGGTCATACTATATTATCAACTTTCACCAGTTTCAATCTAAAAACATAACACCGCGCATAAAATTACTACTTCTGTAGTTAAGATAATAAGATTAGATAGCACAAAACCCTAGCTTATTATTTATGACCTAAAACATAAATCTAGTTAATATTTAGATAAGATTAATGATGACTATAAACTTAATGCCTTAGAGAATTGAGTTGGTAGATTATACACATATTTTTGTTAGTACTGAATATTTTATTCATGTAATTCAACAAATAAAAGTGTAAGCTTTCTAAATAATGGGAGCGCTTAGGTACTAAGGCTGATTGTATCAGAATTAACGCAATTTGTACGATATATGTATTTGCATTTTAAATTTAACCCTTATTTTTATTGACTTTAGATAGTTTTTACGTTTTCAGGGCGTAGATATATTATTAAAAAAATATATATATATTCATAAAATAAATTAATAAATATGTAGGTTAGAGGTATTTGAATTATGAAAGAAGTGTCACAATTAAGATTGTATAACCGGCTGTGTTAAGGAACGTTGTACTTAGAATATTAAAATAAAAAATCTGTTTAACGATAACAACTGCATCGACTTCAATATCTTAAGACAACTGCCTTGTATGGCGCTTTATGCCAACTTTTAGGTCATAATTAAAATTACTATCTCATATCATAAAAATCAGTCTTTACTAATATTAGCTGTTCCCACGATTTCACCCTCGTCCCGTGGGAACTGTTTAATGGATTCGGATAAAAAGGTTACCATGTATCTCCGTACCAAATTTCTTCCAAGTCGGTTCAGCCGTCTTACCTAATTTGTTCGTTTCAATTATTTGTAAGTTTTTAGGAACGGCCTCCCGGACTAATCTGTTTGCATCGTAAGTCATTCCGGTGACCGTGTGATACGATTTGAAACGTCTTTTGTTAACAAAGGTATTAATAATAAGGCGGCGTAATTCAACATTATTTGAGTAATATAAGGCCTGTGTCTCTTTTCGTGAAGGTATCGAAAACGTAAGTAGGTATGTATGCACAAAATAAATGTATTAGAATTAAAGTACTGTTAACACCTTACGTTTTTATTTTGAAAGTCATTTGTTTTCTAGAGTACTACAAAAATGGTAATTCAGTATTTAGATTAATTTATTTTTTAAAAGGAGACAACCCTGTTTTCGTTAGAAAAGGTAAGCGTTACGCGCTAGAAAGAGACGCAACTTCTAGGCAACTATAAGCGTAGGTAATTACGCGCTGCGCGATCTGAATTGAACTTAATCGTATCGTCGCTAAAGTCTATATTTCTTTAGATGACTTTTCAAAGTGGCTCTTCTGTACTTGTACTATTATGTATTCTGTGGTATTAGTTAGGATGATTCAAAAACCCGAATTTAAAAAACCAATTCAAGTGAATACATTCCGACACCAAACATCGAATTAGTTTTCAACAGCCAAAGTTCAACACTAACGTGAAACAGCTTGCAAATATTCTCTGAAAACAAAAGAAAAATATTCAGTCATTTTAAAATCCCACAATAATCTGACGGCAAGTTGAATTTGCATTTCAAAATAAACATACCGATCTAAATGAACTAGTAACGGAACCGTGCCGCGAGGCCGGCAAACTGCCAACTCCACTAATTAGCTGGAATTAATTATACGACCTTTTTCTTTTCAGTGCCAATTGTTGGCTCAATTATACTTTAAGTGGCTTTGGATATTGATTTGAAGTTTTTATTAGTGGAATAATGATTTATGTTCGTTACAAAGGTACTGAGGATGCAGAAATATTGGCTTATGTAACGGTTTTGGGACTTTCTTTTGCAAAGTTTAATCGTTCGCTTCTGAATTTGGCCAAGATAGTGCCATTTTTTATCAGTATACGTCATGACACGGTCTCAGTAGTCTAGTCAAGTATTAATTCTATACTAATAAAAAAAGAAAGGGATATTTTTTTTGAGCTTGCATGTAATTGGTATTATTTAGAACTCCCATCGATTCCAGATTTTTTGAGCTATAGGAAGCAACAATACTTCTTCTCTCCCATACTTCTCTATCTGACGTCATCTCACTAGTAACCTCCTTTCTGGCCATATCATCTTTAACGTAATCCATTAATTCTTTAGTCTTCGTCTACCTCTATAGCCATCCACATTCATGCTCGAAAACTTTCTCACACAGTCGTTTATTCAAATTAGGGTGAAAATCAGCACTTTTTGAACGTCAAATTAAAAAAGACAGCCCCCAAAATGCCTGCCCTTCACCACTTCCTAAGTGCTTTTGCTGGGAAAAAGAAGTGGCGCAACAAACTCCCCAGCAACACATCTCTGTCTGTAACGTTGTCAAAAGGTTATTAATCCAGTCTGCCAACACTCTTTTCACCATTACATGGAAACCATTCAATTAGGGTTCGTTCAGCTTTACCTGTTATTCTCTGCGTTGTGCCAAGTATCTGTACAAAGAAATTTTCTTTAAGCAATTATTGTATAACTGGCTTCGTGGCGTTGCCTTTATATGCACTCAGGATAAATGCTAGCTTTCTATTAGTGAAAGAACTTTTGGAATGGCTCCAGCAGTTCCAGATATTACCCATTATATACAAACTGACAAAATTTACCTCTATATAGATTAAAAACTCAAGCTGTAAACTTTAGTATACTTATATTTCAACTGGTTCTATTAATACGAAGACTTCAAGAGCCAAAACATTGCCAGACTTGGAACATTATGAAACTTATATGGTTTCATATTCACATTTTGCAATAAATATGGCGAGTCCTACTAGGTATGTATACTAATGAAAGGCAAGACATTTAAAAAAGGAATTAATTAGAAGAACGTTAAATAAAAAGTGTCTAAAATCAGATATTTAGCTAAAAATTAATAATCGTGGGAAGAAAATTAACAGTGCTAAAACAAATAGTATTATTCAGCAAATGTCCAAAAAGTACTTCCGATACCGGGAATCGAACCCGAGCCTCCTGGGTGAGAGCCAGGTATCCTAGCCACTAGACCATATCGGATATTGAAGTGTCAAATGAATTTATTCAATGTTTTAAATCAGTTTTAATGAAATCACAAATGTATTATTAATATTGGTGTTTAATTTTTTTAAATAACATAATGATTAACAAGAATGCTACTTAATTAAATTTACATAATAAATTGTTCTCAGAATTCATTATGCTCATTGTTTAAACAAGTTAATGTGTATTCCATCAAAATAATAATGTTGAATATTGCATCTCTAAAACAGAAAATGTTTGTATTTATTTTCATTTAAATTTAACAATTAAATATTCACTAATTACAGGGATTTTACGCGTATTGATTTTGTATTTTATTAAAATGTTATTTCGCACGACGGGTGCGAACAACGATGGCTGACGCTTTGTCACAAAAAGTAATTACTGTTAGGTACTTTTGAATAATAAAGAAAAACAGATAAGGTTCCGTATAATTTCGAATCCTACTCACTAAATACCTAACCGGAACAGGCATAAATCTTCTAATTTTGAAAAATATTATTAATTTGAATTATTGCTTTTTACACATCAACATAAATAAACTACCTACTTTAAAAATATATTTCATTAACCAGTGATTCGTAATCTGGATGATTACTCAATCGAATGATAATAAAACCAGTTTGATAATTACATTAAGGTACCTACAAACAACTTACACAATGAATATATTCCAGGACATTCCTGTTTTCTCAAAATGTATGGTCACCTCAGTCAAATCGCTGAGTGTGCGTAATAGGTGCCCGATCGAAACGGATTATCCTGCAAAAGCGTCCATGACTAATGATCAGATTTAATATTGCTTTGAAAGCGTTCCCGGGATAGCCCGTGTTTCAAACTAGTCGGCACGTTACATTAGTACCGTCAGACAATTAAATTAATTTAATTTTAAAAATATATATTTATATATTTAATTTATTTTATCTATAGATGGCGTGAAAGGCTGATAAACAAACTCACTTTCGAATTAATATTATTAGTTATAATGTGATGTAAATAATTTCGATGTCAGTCTAATATGAATGTGTAACAGTGATAGTGCTATAAGTAAAACGAGATCAGTAATAATTAAACTGTACCTACATACTTCTCGTCCGATTTACATTTTATGTGTCTAACGTCTAATTCATCATCATCTGCCTAGCCTTTTCCCAACTATTGTGGAATCGTCTTCCAATCTAACCAGATTCAGCTGAGTACCAGTGATTTACATGGAGCGACTGCGTATCAGAGCCCCACTGCCCATTTTCCGAGTAACACGATACATCTTGGTAAGACTGGTTGTCAGACTTTCTGGCTTCTGACACGACTGCCATAGATCTAGAAATGATAGCCGGGACTAACAGCTTAGCGTGTTTTCGGAGTTGTAGAGGAGATTCGGTACGACATAGATGGTCACCCATTCACAGACCAACTACAGCTTAATCTTTGGTCAAACGACCCATGTGGCTTACGGCCAGTTTCAATTATCTATCTATAGATTTGCTTACTAGATATAGTTTTATGACTTCGTCGAGTTGTATCGACCTTAAGTCAAAATTCTATCTCTAGTAAGAGAATCTAGGGATAGATAGGTCATTCAAAATGGTCTTGATAGCTCTTCTACCATCTGTCTAACGTCTAATTAATCCATGGTTAATAATTATGTTTATGATTCCGTGTAATTCAATACCTACGTGTCAATACTTAGAATAAACAGAATTATTATATTTAATTATACTTTATTAGTGTTGCCATTAAAATATCATGGCATTACTCTACGTATTACATTCCTGCCGTCCTCTGAGAGTTTCGAAGTAATTAGGTTTGATAATAAAGATAATAAATGTAATTACTGCGCTATACTCTTTGAAGGTAATTTGATGTGAACGAACAGCAGAATAATTTTATTTTATTATAGGTAAATTATGCTTTTAAATTGTGCCCGTTTTTATCGGCGTGTAATAATTGTGTTTATTAAAATTGCTTTTATGATTGGCAATACTTCGATCATCCTTCTTTAATTGTTTAAATGTGAAAGTAATTGTTGACTGTCTGCTACACTTTCATGCCTAAACGGGTTAACTAACTTGAGTGGAATTTGGTAAGGTTAAGAGATAGATGGAACCTTGAAGACGGTTATAGGCTACTTTTTGTCTAGATACGCAAATTACCTCCCTCGGGTGAAACTGTGGGATACAGCTAGTGCACAATTAAAAGTTCTGATCAGCACAATGTCTTTTGACCTACACTATCTTTCCGCCAGCGGATTCGCGCGCGTGGTCTATACGAAATCAAATTAAAAATGACAGAGTTTCACTTTGCCCCACATTTTCACCCCCTTCGAGTGTACAATATTGGAAAATCCTTTCTTATCGGATGTCTACGTCATATAAAGAACACACCCTCCAAGTTTCAGGTCTCTACGAACAGCGGCTTAGGCTGTGCGTTGATCCGTCAGTCAGTTAGTCATTCAGGACAACGCATTTTATATGACATGGTATAGATAGATAAGCATAGTTTTCTTAAATTCCTTAGCATCGCAGTTTCATTTGCTAACCGTACCTAAATAATGTGTAGGTACGTTGAGTGAATTGATTTGTGATTATACTCTACCGTGAAAGGTGTTTGTTCCCATCGATACCTACAGGACATATTCGGAGAGTGCTAATTATTTAAGGTGCATTTCCGTGCATCGCGGCCGATAGCAGCGCGAGCGGCTGACGCGCGCGGCTAATGCGACAATAGTCAGAGTATGAAAATGTATAGCACCGGTTCCTAGGTTTGCGATAGACGCGCGCGACCGACGACTGTCGCCTTTAGTACATGAAATATGCAGTAGATTTGTATCCTACCCTAGCTAATATTATAAATGCGAAAATGAGTTTGTTTGTTATGCTTTCAAGGAAAAACGGCTGAACTAATTTTAATGGAATTTGGTATAGAGATAGTGTGTTTAGTAGCTTTCTCAGGACACAGGTGAAACCGCGGGAAACAGCTAGTAAATTATATATATGTATGTGGGTAATAACAATATCGGTTTGTTTATTGTTTCACAACAGGACAACATTCGTTTTTAACAGAAGAAAGGCGACCATTGATAATGACTGCTTATTGATCTTTTTAACCGACTTAAAAAAGGAGGTCGTTCTCATTTCATCGATTTTTTTTATCATATCATCGCTAGCTCTTACTAGCAGTGGCGCACTTGCGCCCAGATGAAAACCCGTATATTATCTCGGAACATGGCATGTTTTATGCATAAAAACCACAAGTTATAATAAAACAAAAACCTATTCCACGGAGCGATGAGCATGAAAAATATTACATTACGCTAAAAATAAATACATCTGAGGCTAAACTAAAAATAATGTGCAGCGAATAGATATTTACCGCCGTCCTCCGCTCCCGGTCCGGTTTGTTCTGCTTTTATCCGGTTATATCCGCCTCAATCTGGTTGGGGAATTAAAGTATAACATAGGGAACCAGTTGCTTCTCATACTGCGAGTGAGCTTGGATTTAGAGACACAGTATTGTTGGAAGTTGTGTGTTTGATATTTATGTGTTACTAGTTATTTGCCGTGTTATTTGTGTTTTACCCGTATCCTAAAGAAAGTACTGACTACACCCGGATAAAAAGAAGCCTATAACAATTACCAGAGGCTCTATCTTGCCAAATTGCACTCAAATCGGTTAAGCGGTTTGACCGTGAATGCGTAAGAAACAAAGAAGCAAACCCACTTTCGCAATTATAATTTATTAGTTAGTAGGGTAAAGTTTTGGAGGTATCTATCTGTATAAGAAAAATACAACTTTTCAAAAAAAAACAGCCTAAATTACTGTACCTTCATTGGTAAGCAATCACTGATTAATGGGGCTCAACAATTTTGAGCTTCATGTAGGTACAACACTCAGCTACTCAGGAACTCAACTAGCAAGTCGACTCCAATAAAGTTGGGAAAAAGCTAGGCAGATGTTGATGAATCATATGGATCTAAATTCTGATATAGGAAATGTAATACCTTTTACTTTTACTATAATACTAGCTTCTGCCAGCGACTTCGTCTGCGTGGAATAGTGGTGCTCCGCTCCTATTGGTTTTAGCGTGATGATATATAGCCTATAGCCTTCCTCGATAAATGGACTATCTAACACTGAAAGAATGATTTAAATCGGACCAGTAGTTCCTGAGATTAGCGCGTTTAAACAAAATGACAACATTTCCCTTCAACCCTCTGCTCCTATTGATTGTAGCGTGATGAAAAGTATACTATAACCATCTCAGGAGTATGACAAATAATTGTGCCAAGTTTCGTTAAAATCCGTCGAGTAGTTTTTGTTTCTATAGTTTATACAGACAGACAGACAGACAAAAAATTTACTGATTGCATTTTTGGCATCAGTATCAATCCCTAATCACCTCTCTACAGATTTATTATAAGTATAAATAGAAGATATGATTGTCATAAAGGTGAACAACTAGGTACTATTAGCCACCCACTAGCAGAGTCCGGTTTTATTCCCTTCTTATCTCACCCATATCCGATGTGCACAAGATTTATAAAAAGCTATATTGAAAGGATGAAACTGTCAAGCAGAGTGCGTCCCCTAATCCCGGCTTAAAAGGACTTTGCAAGTCATCAGTTATCATGGAGAGAACCTTTTTGAAATGTTAAATAAGGTTTTTATATAATAAATAAATGTAGAGGACACAACCTTTATGCTAATGTATTTTTGGGTTTTTTGAATATTCGTAGGCGGTACGAATATGCTTCATCATACAAATTACTGACTTTTAGAGGTCCCACTAATGTGATAGATTTAAAGGTTAAGGTAATAACGCTATTTGGTCTTTTGGAGTTCACACCTGTTTATATTGACGACCTGAGTGGTTTAGTGGTCAACACGCCGGAAAGCCACACAAGAGGTCCCGGGTTCGATTCCCGGCCGGGCAGAAATTGAAATGATGAATTTTAATTTCTGTAACGGGTCTGGGTGTTACTATGTATAAAATGTATGTATTTATAAAAATATATAAGTAGTATATCCGTTAAGCTAGCACCCATAACACAAGCATGCATGCATAGCTTACTTTGGGGCTAGATGGCGCTGTGTGAAATTGTCCAAAGAAAAAATATATTTATATGAGCACAATCTGAACGGCCTAGTGGTAGTAAGCATGACTGCTGAGAATGGGGGCTTTAAAAAAAACAAAACCACCCGGATTTTGGTAGTTGGAGGTGTTAGTCCCCCGTGCTTGGGAGGGTACGTTAAGCTAACATCTTTAACTGCTACTTAATTCGACTCATTGTATCAATTCTATACCAGAGGCCGTCAGGTGGATTTGAGAGAATTCTGACACTAGGGTTTGTTAGGTTAGTAAACCAGCTCAAATGATAGACGCTCGTGGACCAATACATTACTCTAGAAGTAGGTACCAATACGCATAATAGTAACCTAGAGACATCGTTTTCTATAGCCACAGGCCTTTCACCAGAAAGTTTTCTTTTTTCTCTTTTTAACCGACTTCAAAAAAGGAGGAGGTGAGAAACTTCCGAACCATTTGACCATAATATATATATTTTTTGTGTGTTCGCGGATAACTTTATAAATCGATTTCGACATATCTTTTTTTGTACGGTAAGACATTATTGTCTTTGGAAGGTTGGTTATATCTTTTTGTAAAGAAAAAAAATCATGGAATAGAGACCTCAAGACCTGTATTTTTAAGGATCGAAGCCCATGTATAACCAATCGCAGCAACCGCTATATAATAGCGCATAATATCGGCCAATCAATACGGCCATTACGTAGGTAACCAAAAGCTGTCGAAAAAAAAATACAACATGTAACAACCAAATCCTTTAACGGCTACCTACATATGTAGGTATCTGAATATTTTTCCGAACATGTTTTATTGTTTTCCCGCCAATAGATCACGGCAACCGCTGCGGACAACCATTATATATATCTGGAGTTAGCGCCTCGCCTAACTGGCGTTTGTTACTGTCACAATTGGCTTACAAATTTTAACTGGAAATAACTTTTTGAATATACATCACGGCTGTTTTATTAATAGGTTTAGGCAGAATTGTGGGTGTGAATGTGGATGGCTTATACCCTTTTTTAAACGGTACAAAATTTAAACGTTTTGGGAATCGGATACCCACGATAAAACAGTGCCTACAACCCTTATACTTGCGTCATCTCTTAAGATACATGTCTGTCTGTCATGTCATCTCTAAATAGATGACGCAAGTATGTGTATTATACGTGTGATAGATGAGTTTAGTGCACCTAAATCGACACCGTCTCAATTAGTCCGCGCTCCACTGTATTGGCACCAGACGCCAATTGAACGCTATAAAAATGTATAATTGTACAGTCATGAGCTGCAAAAAGCATTCAAAATGTTAGCTAGTATAAAGAAAATCACTAAAACGCTCTTGTGATGTCACAGAAAGTAGTCTTAAAGTGACACGCTTGGTTTTCGTACAGATGACGGAACTTGCGTTATGTATCTATCTTCTTCTTCTATTATATAAAAATTAATCCCTATTTTCCTTGGTCATCGCATCACGCGTGAACGGCTAAATCAATTATGCTGAAATTTGATACGGAGATAGAGGGGACTCTGGAGAAGGTTTTAGGCTCCTTTTTATCCGGGTGGGCGCTGGTGAAAACGCGGGAAATAGCTAGCTAGCTTTACTAATACGTGAAGCAAAAACTTTGTACCCCTTTTTTACGAAAATTGCGCGGACGAAGGAGTATGAAATTTTTCACACTGGTAGTTTATATAGAGAAGAAGTGCAGAAGGTAATTAATAAAATAATACCTAATAAAAAAATGTTAATGTTCGACCAGTGGAGCGAACTCTAGTCTATTTAGATACATATGTTTGTGTTGCAACCACTGTTTTTACATACACACTAGCTTCTGCCCGCGACTTCGTCCGCGTGGAATAGTGGTGCTCCGCTCCTATTGGTTTTAGCGTGATGAAATATAGCCTATAGCCTTCCTCAATAAATGGGCTATCTAACACTGAAAGAATTTTAAAATCGGACCAGTAGTTCCTGAGATTAGTAGCGTACGTAAAAAAAGTAACTTTTCTGGTTGATTTCTTACACCTTGTGTCCGAAAAACCCAAATATCTTACGGAACACTATTTTTTCCAAAATAAAATTTAGCCTATGTTACTCGTGGATAATGTAGCTTTCGAATGGTGAAAGAATTTTTAAAATCGGTCCAGTAGTTTTTGAGCCTATTCATTACAAACAAACAAACAAACAAAGTTTTCCTCTTTATAATATTAGTGTAGATAATTTCTTGACTCCCAAAACGTGGTATAAAGACATAATAAATTGTTAAATGATAAATGATAAATGATATTTATTTTTGCAAGTTGGTTATAAAATAACACTTTTACACGTCAAACATATTTTTGTTTATAGCTAGGTGAGGCCGGTGTTTCCTATCCGACTACCTTGAGAAGAAACACCGAAACAAACTCAAGGGTCACAGTCTCTTTTAACGTCCAGACATTTAATAACCATTGCAATATGGGAGAACAATGTGGACTCATGTCTGAAATGACCTTTTAAAGAAAGAGCCATACAAATTTGAGTGGACCTGTCCAATCAATGACACGCAAGTGTTGGTCTTCGTTTAACTCAACAGCAACTTAGGAGCTTAACAATCCAACGAACGATACCATCAGAGAGGACATTTGGGTAGGCCGCACTAATTACTCAAACTGCCAGACGCAATTAATATATTAAATGAAATAAAATAAAAAAAATAACAAAAGGTCCACATTGTTCTCACATTTACAATACAAATAATTTCATCTACTTTAAACAGTAGGTAAATAATGTCATTGTGTATAAAAAATAATAATAAAAAAACATGTTACATTTACAAATGGAACATTCAAGTTCACCATTCTAATCAGCCTGAACAAGGGTCGTATTGGAACTCTAATTTGCATATACAATGTCTATCAGTACCACCAATGTTATGGTACACACTTTATGTCTCGTTAAGACGTACCAGGAAATTTCTAGATCAATGACAGTGACGTGACTTGCTCTCAATTTACCTTACACGAGAATATTCGTAGAAGGGATTTCGATGGAATTTGTGTTATGTAACCAAGAAAATAAAGTTTAAATTCAATTAGGTACTTTTGGTAGAATAAATTTGGTATCATAAAATAATATACATATTTGCTAGTGCAACATGGTTGAGTGTATAACATTTTCTATTGTTTATTTGAAATATGAAGTTGTATGGAAATATAAACTATTTATTGTATTTGGTTCAAATTCTAAAAATGTTGTGTTTGAAACAAATATTTGTATTTTAAATACTTCTCACGTATACAAATAGTTATCCTGCTTGTTTGATATACTACATTTTGCACGCTGGTTTACTTTATGTTTTATTTATAAAAAATATAAGATTTCTCCTGTGGAAACTACTACACTTAGCCAATAAAACGGCCTATGTCATCCACGGTCCCGTCTATTTCTATATAAATTTTCATCTACATCAATTCAGCGGTTTTGCCGTGAAACCTTGACAGACCGACGGACTTATTTTGCATTTTATAATAGAGATTTTTTTCTGTGACGTCGCCCACATTGAATACACATTAAACACTGAAGCCTAACCGAATGTATGTAGTTGGGAAAAGGCTAGGCAGATGATGATAATAAACTATTTATTTAAGTAGACGAAGTGAGTTCCCTAGAGGTCTTGTTTTCACAGTATTCGTATTCAAACAGCATACTAAAATAGTATTTATGTATATACAAAGTCGGAATATATTGCAAAGGAGGAATTCAGGTCGTGCTATTGAGCTCATTAATTAATTAAGTACGGTAGAGAATGTACTAATACCATTGGTTTGAAACGAACAGATTTCGATAATGTTCTTAGGGTTTTCATTAAGTATTTAGAACTTTTAAGGTTTTAAGAATTTTATAGTAGAAAAGATTTCTTTAAAGTGAAGGAGATTTCTTCACCTTCACATAATGTGTAAGATATTAATTACAGCGTTATATTTTTTATTGATATTTAGCATTGATATGAACAAGGAGAAAGGAGCTAGCCGTAGGGTTAGACCGGTCAAAGGTTAAGCTGCGCTTAGCGCGGTCTGTTCGTGAATGGGTGACCATCTATGTTATAGCGAGACTCCTCCGTGCCTCGGAAAGCACGTTAAGTAGTTGGTCCCGGCTGTAATTTGTAGATCTTTGACAGTCGTTACGGGTAGTCAGAAGCCAGAAAGTCTGACAACCCGTCTTAGCCACTCTCAACTGAAGGGGTATCGTGTTACCCGGTAACTGGGTTGTGGAGGTCAGATAGGCAGTCGCTTCAAGTAAAACAAACCTTTCCCAGAGATCCTTCTACCACATCAAATTTCATCTAAATCGGTTCAGCCGTTTTACCGTGAAAGCATGACAAACATATTTACATTGGCATTTATATTATAAGTTAGAATAATATATTTTTTTGTTGCAGACTTTTTTACCATACATAATTTTTAAGCAAGAATTTTCGCATACCTACATAATGACAATGTTACAAAGTTTATCATGATGTGTTGCTTTTGAGAGATTGTAATAACTTAGTTAATCTTCAGGGCGGGTGCAACGTCATAAAACATGGGGGAATTTTGTATGTGCCAACGTAATCATGTGTTTACAGTCGCGGCCGCGAAACAGATGGGGTGGTACATACTTTTTTATACTTCAACAAGAATTTTATGGTAAAATTTATGCAAGTACAGGCTATATAATATTTTATGTTCAATGTCGTGCATATTTTGTGATTTTTCAGCCTGAAGTGGTGTACAAATATTTTAAATAATTTAATTAGGTATGTATTAGTACACACCATGCTTGCTCAAGGCGTATTGGTGATTCCAGACTTCTCAATCTAGTGGGCCTAGGACGAACGCACTAATGAAATAGTAACGTTAATGTGAAGCGATTTTCGAATAAAAAATGTAACCATACCATTGCAAAAGTTATGTTTAAAATGCATAAATAATAATTTGTAGCCTCTGAAAATAATACTAAAGTACGTAAGGTGCGAGTTTTTCGATAACCGCCTCTCGTGTACGAGTGTGTAGGTTCGAAACCTGGCAAGTACCAATATGTCTTTTCTGAAGCCTTAGGTACTTTCCAAGTTTATCTTTTTATCATACACTAGCTGTTGCCCGCGGTTTTACCCGCGTCCCGGGGGAACTACTTAACGCACCCGGACAAAAAGTAGCCTAAAACCTTCTCCAGGGTCCCCTCTATCTCCGTACCAAATTTCATACCAATCGGTCTAGCCGTTTTCATGCTATGTCGTGATAACGGAAAACGGGTTTCATTTTTATATATATAGATTCTTTGTACGATGAATTATTGAAGGAAAGAAAAATGCGTAATGATAAATAGCGCAGTAAAACAACACATTATGGAAAAATCTGGCACTAGGCTGAATGTAAACGCAGCTTAAGGCAATAAATTATATTTTAGAGGCAAACAAAGCCAACCATTAGTTTGGATATGACATTAATTTTATGGGGAACCAGGCAATTATCCTGGCAAACTAAAACAATAGCTATGTTCTACCTGGGATACCTACTATATAACCGGGTCAACATATCACTACAAAGTATAAACCAAAGTCGCTTTCTCTGTCCCTATATCCCTATGTATGCTTAAATCTTTAAAACTACGCAACGGATTTTGATGCGGTTTTTTTTAATAGATAGAGTGATTAATGAGGAAGGTTTTAATATATAATTTGTCAAGGTTTTGTATCCATTAGCTAAAATAACGCGGGCGAAGCCGGTGGCGGGAAGCTAGTTACGTAATAAAACAAGGAAATTTATTATGAAACGCATATTATTTCCACAGAATTATAATTAAGTATGGCAGGAACAGTAAGGAAAAAGTTCGTTTCTTTACTTTTTATTGCTATAGCGGGCATAAATATTGACATTAAAAGGATGGATATATCAACATAACTGAAGACTTGTTTTTTATAATTAATTAAAAGAACAGGATACAGACTGTATAAATGGGCAGGAAGTTTATTTTAATAATGTTTATCAAGGTAGAGAGGGAACATTTATTAAAAATAGACATATCTATAACTTCAATCAGACAATATTTTTATAGGTCATGAATTCAAGAAAATATTACTAATATTATGAATGCGAAAATTAATTTGTTTGTTACACTCTCTCTGTAAACGGCTTAATATATAAGAAACATTTTTATTTATATAGAAATTTACAATGTTCATAATAATATATTAATTAATTTAAACTACTTAAGACTAAAGATTAAAGACTACTACTACGACATACATATATGCTAAAACAAAACATATAAAATACAAAAAAAAAACACATAAAGGAACAGCTCAAGGTTAAGCGTCAAAATATTCCTCGACATCGCTATCATCTGGTAATGTGCCCAGAAGACTGGCAGCATTGCCACGTTGAATAGAAATGCTTATTCTTTGTCCAAGAAATAAGCCAGCCCTCTGGTCTCGCGAAGTGTCGACAAGTCTTTTCGATATCTCCTTGAAGAGGAGACGCGAATAAATTAAAATGAAATTAGGAATAGAAATAGTTTGAATACTAAGGAAGGTGCTGTTTACCCGGGTGTGTCAAGTATTTTTCTCAGAACCCAGGAGAGCTATATTCACCATAAGTTAAACTTACAAAAAGAAAAGTTCTTAATTCAACAACTAGTATTTTTAGGGTTCCGTAGTCAAATGGCAAAAACGGAACCCTTATAGATTCGTCATGTCTGTCTGTCTGTCTGTCTGTCTGTCCGTCCGTATGTCACAGCCATTTTTTTCAGAAACTATAAGAACTATACTGTTGAAATTTGGTAAGTAGATGTATTCTGTGAACCGCTTTAAGATTTTGACACAAAAATAGAAAAAAAAACAATAAATTTTGGGGGTCCCCATACTTAGAACTGAAACTCAAAAATTTTTTTTTCATCAAACCCACACGTGTGTGGTATCTATGGATAGGTCTTCAAAAATGATATTGAGGTTTCTAATATCATTTTTTTCTAAACTGAATAGTTTGCGCGAGAGGCACTTCCAAAGTGGTAAAATGTGTGCCCCCCCCCTGTAACTTCTAAAATAAGAGAATGATAAAACTAAAAAAAATATATGATGTAGATTACCATGCAAACTTCCATTGAAAATTGGTTTGAACGAGATCTAGCAGGTAGTTTTTAAGTAATCTGCAATTTTCCTCTACAAACAAACTTAATTATGCGGTCGGAACCCTCGGTGCGCGAGTCCGACTCGCACTTGGCCGGTTTTTAAGCATAAAATTCAATATAGAATTAAAAATTTTTTTTGCTCAGGATTTAAGTTAACGATATCTGTAAATATTGTTATTAATGAAATGCCATAAATTAATCATAATTATGAAATAAAACCCACAATATTTTTTTTCAAATGCATCATTATTCCTAAGACATGCCTTTTTATTTTTATCAATAATACTATTTATTACGTTGATTTATTAGTATTGATAAAAACTTTTTGAAATGCTACAATCATCAATTACTTCTGATATTGACTGTACTTACGAACAAAAATATTTTTACTGAAAACAGTTGGTACGATAGAAATGAATTTGTATTTTTTGTACCACGAGTCTAACGGGACTGATTTCATCGCAGATTGAAAAATAACACGAACATTCCATTTATGACAGAGAGACAGATAGACAACTGATACGCAATGCCTATTTCTGGCACAAAGCATTTTTAAATAAAATATACTGTAGAACAAAAATAACCTCCACAACTTTTGTACCAGACTAGCTTCCCGCCAGCGGCTTCGCACGCGATATTTTAGCTAATGGATACAAAAACTTGACAAATTATATACTAAAACCTTCCTCATTAATCACTCTATCTATTAAAAAAAACCGCATCAAAATCCGTTGCGTAGTTTTAAAGATTTAAGCATACATAGGGATATAAGGACAGAGAAAGCGACTTTGTTTTATACTATGTAGTGATAAAGTATTTCGTTTCGAAGTTAATATCGGCTTGTGTACTGTTCCACAAGTGGGCAAGAACTTATAGAATAGAATAGAATATTCTGTATTGTACACCAATAGGACAAACAATATAGGACAAACAAATATGCAGCAGTACAATAGGCGGTCTTATCGCTAAATGCAATTTCTTACAGACAACCTTTGGATGGAGTCAAATTGTATAAGAATAGAAAGAACAGGTAGTTTACGGCGTACATTAGAATATGGTAAATAATATAATAACAAAAAATAAATAAAAAAACAACGATAATTATACAAATATAGCAAAAAATAGTAGTAACAGTACTAAAGAGCCAAGTTTTTTTTTTTAAATAGTTAAAGACTGGGCGCGTCTGACAGTCAGTGGCAAAGCATTCCATAGACGCGTAGCTTGTACAACAAAAGATTTATCATAAAATGACGTGGAGTGCATTGGCATCTTCAGTTTCAAGTTTTCCGATGACCTTAGTGATCGTGTATGCGTATCACAAACAAACTCAAAACGTTCCTTGAGATAGGAAGGGGTCGTAGGGCGGAAAAGAATACAGTATAGTAAGGAAAGAATATGAGCATTCCGACGAAGTCGTATTGGAAGCCACTTGAGCTTAGCACGAAATTCTGACACATGATCATATTTGCGCAAACCAAATATGAATCTTATACAAACATTCTGAAGTCGCTCAAGTTTATTAAATTGGTCCTCGGTGAGATCTAGATAGCTGGCATCGGCATAGTCAAGGATGGGAAGTAGAAGAGACTGTGCAAGCGCAATCTTTGTGGCAGTGGGTAAAAAGTTCCGCAGTCGTCTTAAGGATCCTGCGGATGCAAATAACCGTCGACTAGTTTCTTGCATCTGCGGCTCCCAGGACATTCTGCTATCCAAATAGATCCCCAAGTTCTTGACTTTGTCAACTGAAAGGTATGTGAGTTCCATCAAAAATAACTTGTGGGAGATGAAACCAGTCAATTTTAGAGACCATGCGTGAGCCACCTATAACAATAAGCTGGGTTTTTAACGGGTTCACAGTTAGCCCATAGCACCTGCTCCACTCAGCTATTTGGCAAAGGTCTTTATTGATATTTCCAATGGCTTCCGATAATTGCGCTAATGGAGCTTGTGAATAGATTTAAAGATCATCTGCATAAAGGTGATAGGAAGAAAGGAGTTTATGAGAGATAGAATTTATAAATATTGCGAAAAGTAATGGGGATAAAACGCCACCCTGCTGCACACCAGCAGTCGTATCACACCATGAAGAGTATGTATCGTCAATACGAATACGTTGCCGGCGGCCATACAGGTAACTATGAAACCAATCAATGGCCGTTGGAGATATGTTAAGTGAGTTAAGTATACCAAGCAAAATGTCGAAGTCAACAGTATTAAAGGCATTACTGAAGTCAAGCAATGCAAGTACCGTTAACTTCCCATTTTCCATGCCCAGTCTGATGTCATCCGTAATATTCACCAAGGCGGTTACAGTACTATGACCAGGTCGGAAACCGGATTGAAAGGGATTAAGAAGTCTATTCTTGCAAAGGAAAGAACTTAACTGATTATGAATAAGACGTTCTAGGACTTTGGATAGGAATGGTAGAATGGATATTGGACGATATTCAGAAAAGGATGTGGGATTGGACTTCTTTGGCAGAGGAGTGATTTGGGCCTCTTTCCAAGAATTTGGAAAAACACCGCTGCATATGGAATAATTGAGGATGTGACATATGACGGGAAGGATTTCTTCAAAGACAGGGAGGATCATCTTACGGCTGACACAGTCACTTCCAACCGCATCGGAAGTGAAAGATACAATGCCCTTCTTAACATCACAAGCGGCAAATTGATTAAAGACAAAAGGGGAGTAGCTGGGGGATGGAATATTAGAAAGATAATTTAAAGTATTTAATTTAGTTGTCCTATCAAAGTTAGACGACGATGAGAAGTGTTGGTTTAATAAATTAATATCTACATCTTGAGGAATTTTATCATGACGCGATTTTCCAATTCCCATTGATCTAAGAAACCTCCAGACTTTTGCTGGATCTTCGTTCTCTACCGATGTGTGAAAATGATGGTGTTGAGCATTCCTACACACCTTATTGCAGCGCTTTCGCACGTCGACATATTTCTCCCAGTTTATAGAATTAGGACGAGCCCTATATCTTGACTTAGCTGCCACCTTTTTAGCCATTACCAGCTTAATTTCATCAGTAAGCCATGGCGAAGGTAAATGTCTTACTTTTATCGCCCGAATGGGAGCATGGATGTCATACAATGCCGTTAAATATGATGAAAACATTTCAACTTTTTCATCAACTAATTCCAAAGTAAAAAGTGGCATCCAGTCAATGTTACCGGCGTCCCTACGAAGGTTCTCAAGATTCATGCCACCAAAATTGCGCTGCAGAAGAATTTTTGACTTTGCCTTCGGAGGACGAATTTTATATGAAAGAAAGATGAGATCATGATAAGAAAATGCATCCGCCGAACACTGGCCGTGTTTGGCGACGTGATCACAAGAAGAAACAAAGATTAAATCAAGAAGTGAAGGAGTAGAATGGGGAAAATAATGTGTTGCACTTAGAGGGAGTATAGACAAATTGCTAGAATCTATGATAGAATGAAGAGATGAAGCTCGGGAATCATTTTTCAGAAGACAGGTGTTAAAATCACCCATGATAACTATGTGACTGTAAGAAGGTACCAAATTTTCTAAAATATTTTCTAAAGAGGAGAAGAAATTAATTCTTAAAGAGGGACAGTAATAGACTCCAAGAAGAAGTTTAGTATGGTTTAATGTTAATTCCAGGAACAGATGCTCGCCAGCATTTGATGGAGGTGGCTGTGCTGACATATCTACAATTGAAAAAGAGATGTATGACCGAAGATATATGGCAACACCACCACCACCACCACCATTCGCACGGTCGTTTCTTATCAACTGGAAACCTGGTAGTGCGTATGCAGTAGATGGGAGACAGGATTTTAGCCACGACTCCGAAACTAGAACTGCATTAACGTTCTTACAGTCAAAACTTGCCAGCATATCAGGAAAATGAGCCGGAATGCTCTGCGCGTTTATGTGAACTACATTAAAATTTCTAGGAACATCAGAAAACTGTGAAACTAGTGAATCAGCAAGTGAAGGTATACTTTTGAAACTGTCATCATTACTACTACTTATAGTTAAAGTGGAAAGGCACATATATTTTATAGTCTTTAATAATTGTAATTAGTCCCGATCCATCTTCATCAACGGCTTATATATTGTCCCACTGCTGGGCAAAGACTTCTTCTTATACTTAGAAGCAAGCGTATTGATAATCATGCTTGCTGAATATTTAGTAGTGATTGCACTCTAATAAGGTCGTGTTTTTTTTATGGTGTGTACGATGACGGTGATTTCTGAAACACTGATAGCCGGTTGCACCAAAAATATGTGGTTACTTATACGTGAAACGGAAGAACTGTCATTCGAAATCTATCAATATGGAGGATAAAATTTAATAATTTTGCTGTTTTTTATGTTTTTCGTCTAAATTTGTATATAAAAGTATGCTAATTATTGATATCGTATTTTGTGATATTCGTAAAAGTATAAATGACGAGCGGCCCGTCCCAGCTTCGCACAGGTAGCCTATGTTACTCAGGGTGAATGTAGCTTTCCAATGGTGAAAGAATTTTTGAAATCGGCACAGTATTTTTTGAGTTTATTCATTACAAACATACATCCAAATCCATTAGGTAGTTTTTGCGTGATGTCTCAACAATCAGACGGAAAAAAAAAACGAAAATTGTTATTTTGGCTTTTGTTGCTCTTGTAAAGATAGTCCATATTATTAGATTTTCTTCAATATCTAAATGGTATAGAAATCGGCCTGATACTATTTTAGTATACATATATATTCTACATGTGCATAACAATTTTTACGATCGGACGTGCAAACTGACGTTTCAGAGTTGGCTATAATTCCGCCCAGTAACACGCGATCGCGCTCGACTTAATACGAGGCGGCAGACTAGAAATATCGGTGTCCGATATTACACTTCGGATTTGATTGTAGGCCGTTTATTTCCGATATCACCGTATTTGGTGGCCATTTTGAGAAGGCGTTTTGTGTTTTCGAAGGGTCATTCTAACTAATATAACAAATGCGAACGTGAGATTGTTTGTTACGCTTTCGCGATAAAACAGCTGAATTGATTTGGATGAAATTTGGTATAGAGATAGAGGAGACCCTGAAGACAGTTATTAGGTTACTTTTTAACCGGGTTAGTTATGTAGTTCCATCGGACGCGTGTGAAATCGCGGGAAACAGACATTAATCTATGAATTTCACCATCATCAGCCCTTTGTTAGTTCACTGAGGGGACATAATTTATACTAGACATCTATCTAGTTATTGGGTCGAATCTAATTTTAATCCAATAATAAGTCTAGATGTCGATTGTATTGCATTAGCAATATCTATGCATATAAAATGCTTTGGCCTGAATGACTGACTGACTGACGGATCAATGTACTGTACAACCTAAACTGCTGATCGTAGAGACCTGAAACTTGGAGGGTGTGTTCTTTGTGTAAGTCACACAAAGAACACACCCTCCAAGTTATCATCCGATAGAAAGAATTTGAATTTTGTTATTTTTTTTTATACGCGGGCGAAGCAGATGATGGAAAGCTAGTTATTTTTAAAATTAACTTGTAGGGACACAGTTCATTGTAAACTGAAACGTACTGCTGACGCATGAGTTTGGCGTACAGGCGCGCGGTGGTATTATGGTAGGGGAGCCCACGATGCTAAATGGGGATTTACTCGAGCGTCATAGAGACCTATTGGGATGCAAAGCTTAGATGATAAGAAGAAAAAAATGTTATATAATGTATCGTTTTCATCGGTGGGGGGAGCAGCTATAGATTTTCAAAAATGTAAAAAAAATCTGTTGCATGGACATGGACATGGAGATGAATCGAGCGCGTCAGATATTGATAGCATCAATGTCCTACGTATTTTTAAGAATGTATGTATGTTAATCTGATCGTTTGCATGATGGGGGTGGTCGTACGTAAGGGTTGAAAATGAAAAAAAAAATAATTTAATCGAGCGCGTCAGATTTTCTAAGGGGGTGTTAAGTGAACCTAAAAAAACGCTCTCAATCAATAATCTGACGATTTCGATGTGACGCAAACTCGTGGCCATTATTATAATGTGCAAAAAAAAATCGCCATGTTGAAATACTCGAGCGCGTCAGATTAAGATATATATGGTTCATCTTTATGTCCTAGACGTGCTGTCTCATAATCTGACGATTATCTAGAGAGATTCACCTAATCTGACAAAAAAACATTTTTATTCAAACCATTGGACTTAATTAATTGAAAAGCTCAGGAAATCGCATGCAAATAAAAACGTGTACGTTTGTTAAGTAGAATACTACAAGTATTCTCGAAAATATTTTTTTTTAAATGCTCAAAAAAATATTTTTTTTTTATAATTAATTGATTAATTAATCATCATCTTCATCAGTAGAATCATCTTCATCTTTTTCGTGCTCGAACAAAAAAAAACGTAAACGAAAAGCCAAAACGTTGGAAATACTGTTAATAATATTATGCCACGAACGAGTCTGTTCTGTGTCATCAGCTGTGAAGGCGTCATAGCAACCGAAACCAGAGTAGGGACGGAGTGAGATAGTAATAGATAGAGAAAGAGTGAGAGGGGAATAGAAACGCGGAGAGGATAATCATCATCACGCAGCTGCACGCATTAAACTTTATCGACGAATTTTTGTTACTTCGGCTTGTGGAAATGGTCAGATTATAATATTTTTCGTTATCCTTGAATAATTTACTACAAAATAAAAAAAAATTCAGCCACGCTCGAGAATGTCGAGATGACGTTTTTTTTTTACAACTTTTCCGCCCTCCCCTTTCTTTGCGTCTCTCTCAAATTGTCAGATTAGTGGAATATACACTTTTTAGCATGTAATTAACTCACCCTACCTTAATCTGACGCGCTCGAGATTGTTTGATGATCGATTTTTTTTTACTAATCTGATCCTTTATCCTTGACGCGCGTCCTTATATATGGGGCTCATATTTGGTGGAGGTACTCAAACGGGTACAAGGTATCCCCCTGTATATTAATCTGCCGCGCTTTAGTAAATCCCGAAATCCCTTCTAGGGCTCCCCTACCATTAGCGCGGCGCAGCAGTCGTCTCCCCGCACCCAATCAGTTAGGTCGCAATTAATTTATAATTAATATCTATGTAATATCGTACCAGTAAAGTAAATATATAATACCTAACACAGCATAGAAATAAACTGTCTTTTATCATATTGTAAAGAGAATTTTTGAAAAGATATTTTATTATAAAGCGGAGATCGCTTTTGTTCGTAACAAAGTCACCTTACCTGTCTAGATTTTCCAAAAATAATTTCCCAGTCTCTGTTACTTTGAAGCTCTGTTGACCAAAATATCAAGCATACAAAAGGAAATTTAAAATAGGTTGGTAAATCTTTTCTAATATTTTAAATTCGAATCAGGTTGTCTGTCTGTCTTCTACGCTTTGAATCCATCCTAATATTAAATGCAAATGTGTTTCTTTTTTGTAACGCATCACAGTAAAACGACTGAATCGATTTAGACGACATTTGGTATAAAGATAACTTGAACCGTGAGTAACAACATGAGAGAACATGCTAAAGTTCCTTCAGTTTGCCGGGGCTGTGGGACGTTCGAAAGAGATACCGCGCCCCCGGAATACAAAGGGCTGAGGAAGGAACATGGATGGGTTTTAGTCAGTAAGAGTCTGACACTACCTTCCCCCTACCTACGGTGGGACGGGTTATTTGATGATTTCTCATCCAAAATAATAATATATATACATATTTCTATAACCTGTACAACCATTAATTGGAAACACGGATGGAAATTGCGTTTTATGACGTCAAACAGAATTGTGTCGCGTTCAAAACCCAAAATGTTATACGAATTTTCAATACGAAATCTAAAATCTGATTTCTAACGCTTTATAGTTTTTTAGTGTTCGCTGTGGAAATTGGTAAAACGGAACGATTTTTTTGTTTTCGAAAAAACTTTTGTGTGAGAATTGGTTGTTAAAAGGTTTTAGGAATAACTTTGTTTGCTTTGATGTTTTATTTTGTGTGTAGATTTTTACGCATTTTTAAAATAATGATACAAATTTCGATCTAACTAGCTGTTTCCTGCGGCTTTACCTCATCGTGAGAAAACTACTTCGCGCACTGTAATAAAATAAAATTTTATGTGGTAATCCAGGTCATAAACAGTGTGTGTACCAAATCTCATCCAAATCCATTCACTAGTTTTTACGTGAAACAGTGACAAAAATACGTACATTCTCACAAAGTTCCGCATTAATAATAATAGTAGGATCTACTCGTATGTGCCAATACAAGGAAATATTCAATTTGTAACTTATTGTCTAAAATCAAAATAATCGTATCGTCCATACTAATAAACAAACAAGCATAACAAACAAACAAACTCATTTTCGCATCTATACTTATTTAATATTATAAAGCTGAAGAGTTTGTTTGTTTGAACGCGCTAATATCAGGAACTACTGGTACGGTTTGAAAAATTATTTCCGTGTTAGATAGCCCATTTATTGAGGAAGGCTATAGGCTATATATCATCATGCTAAAACCAATAGGAGCGGAGCACCACTATTCCACGCGGACTAAGTCGCGGGCAGAAGCTAGTCTATATAATAATTATAATAAATCTGTAAAGGACTTGTGTTTGTGCGCGCATATCTCAAAAACGGGTGAATAGATTTGGATAATCTATATAATATAATATTACAATAAAATTGAGCGAAGGACATGATTTAGAAGAATGTTCTTCTTCATAATACAACATCTTGATCTATTTTACTCTCAATAAAATACTAGAAAACGACCAGCATGATTATTTGTACGGATTCAAAGAAGAAGTTAAATTGCTTTGCAATTTCATAGCTAAAGCATATCCCTTTCAAGGGAATCTAATTTAACATCGGTGAGAAAGACCTTACTTTGATACTACGGAACCCCAACCTTTCCGTTTCACGCTTGACTACTTTTATATGAACTATGCTGTGATGATAAAAATTTCAATCGCGTATTTTTTGTTGGTTCAATGGTGTTTTGATTGATTTTGGGTCAAATATACGTGTTAGGTGAAAATTCTATTTCTGTGACATTTTTGCAACATAGTGTATATTTAGTTTAGTATTATACATATATAGGCTTACAGCCGCTTGCACCAAACTTTTTATCGTTTATACTTTATACTTTTACGAATATATGATATATCATAAGCTAAATTATTAGAATTGAATAATTTATCTTTTTATATCCTCCATTTTGACAGATCTTGAATGACAGTTCTTCCGTTTCACGTATAAGTAACCTGATATCTTTTTGATGCAACTGGGTGTTAGTGTAGTCTTTTGAGAGAAAGAGGGGGTTATTCACCAATCGGCTTTAATAAATTAATTGTTTTCAGATCTTCAATGAATTTTGGTTCTTTGATAAGCCGATTTCTTGAAATATTTTCTAGCTTTTATATCTTGAAGTAGAAATTACGCTATCTGAAGTGTTTGTTTAGGTTTGACGGGTTTGACCCTAAAGCTGGTAGACTTTTAAATGGAGTCTGAGGACCATGAGCTCGTTAATAGCAAGACTGTTAGCTAAGTTTGATGTTTATGCTTTTGCTCTTAGCCTTTGTTTTTTTACGTACGACGAAAAGCTTACTATTATAATTCGAATCAATTTCTTTTAAATTATTCCAAATTATAAACAAAAGACATGTCAGTGACGTCATGCTCAAAATGAAAGAGACAAACTAATTAATAAGAAAGAGAAAATAAATCCGCAGTAATTACATATAAGAATTTTTTAAACTTTTTCAAACAAAAGACATGTCAGTGACGTCATGCTCAAAATGAAAGAGACAGATCAATAAATAAGAAAGAGAAAATAAATCTGCAGCAATTATATAATTACATTTTTCAAACCACTCTAAACAAAAGACGTATCACTGACGTCATGCCCAAAATGAAAGAGACCAACTAATTAATAAGAAAGAGAAACTAAATCTGCAGTAATTACATATTACATTTTTCAAACCATTCTAAACAAAAGACATGTCAGTGACGTCATGCTCAAAATTAAAGAGACAGATCAATAAATAAGAAAGAGAAAATAAATCTGCAGCAATTTAAATAATTATATTAGAATTTTTTGTACTACTCAAAACAAAAGACGTGTCAGTGACGTCATGTTCAAAATGAAAGAGACAGATTAATGAATTAGAAAGAAAAGAAAACTGCATCAATTACTTGGATTTTTTTAAACCATTCTAAACAAATGACATGTCAATGACGTCATGCTCAAAATGAAAGAGATAGACCAATAAGTAAGAAAGAGAAAATAAATCTGCAGCAATTACATATTAATATTTTGAATGCCATTCCAAACAAAAGACATGGTAATAAATGTCATTGTTGAGAGGGTGTTTGTTCAAAATGATAACACTGAACTATGAGCAATACAAAATCAATTTATAATATCTAATATTTATCTTTTGTCAAAATTCACTTTGTTACTTTGACACCATTGTTGAATAACCTGCATACGCTCCATATTAATTACTATGAGGTTTTTCTTCCGACCGTGAGGACTGCAGATTTACTAACCTAAAAACCAGTGTCAGAGTTTCCTCGAATCCTCTTGACGCCACCTGATATTAATTGTAGAAATTACTGCTATCGAGGTAGCGATGACAGCTTAACGTACCTCTTAAGACACGGGGTTATAACACTGCCATTTATCTAGCTTATGACTTTGTGAAATTTAAAAAAAAACCAACAGCTATTTCGGCTTGATCCGGGAGTGAAATCCAAGACCCCTTTGACTATACATCATTAGACCAAAAGCAGTTTATCTCACATGTACACTACGAGCAAAATTCATAACACAGCTTTTGAACAAATAGTACTTAAACTGGCCCATTAAACACGCTACTGGTCTGACGTGATCCCACACACTATACGGAAATTGCTCAACTGTACCTGCAACAGACAATTAATTCATGGTAGCCGGAATTTGACGAGCAACTAAGCGTTCCTACTTGATAGAAACAATTAGTATAAATCCATCATAAACATAGAATATAATTTACGTGGTAGGCTCAACGTTAACCACGTCGAAATATTGGCTAGATCATTAGTTTTTGGATATTAAGAAATGGGGGGTTAGACAAGTAGCAAAAACGCTATACAAACGCTATAGAATAGAAAACAAAATGTATGGGAATGACATATAGCTAGTCATAAACGAATGTCATTCCCATACATTTTGTTTTCTATTCTATAGCGTTTCTATCATCGAGATATATCCATAGAGATGCAATACCGAACATTACGCGGTCACAAAAACGTAACCATTTTTTAGAATGCAGACGTAGCTTTGAAACTAGTAATCATTTTGATGTAAAATTATATCTATCTCTCTCACACTAACCGAAACGTAATGTTCATGACATCTGTATGATAAGGATGGCATTTACTACAAATTTGGCCATACATTTACTACAAATTTGCCCATATTATTGTTAAAATCGTCCTGCTGTACTCTGATAGATTCAAACTGGCTTCCAAGTGACAGATGTCATGAATTAGGACTGGTCAGAATCTTTATGGCACGCATTTTGCTTGTTGATTGCACATCTAGTTACTTTAGTAACATATATATCTATGGTTTCTATAGCGTTTTTGCCACTTGTTTAGCCCCCCTGGTTGCATGAATAAATGTGATATGAATAATAATATATTTTATTAATTCTATCACCATCATTGGCCTATATATTGTCCCACAGCTGGGCACAACAGGCCTCTTTTCAACAAGGCATGAGCATAGATCACCACGCTAAGGGGGTGAAAAACAGGGGTAAAGTTTATATAAAATTCTGTCATTTTTAACACGCTTTTATTAGCTCGGGTTGTATGTATGTATGTAACGGAATCTTTGAACCTAATTTTCACTGGTTTCTAGACGTCTGATCAACTTGGAACTTTGCACACGTGTTAAGGGCTGATGACAATGCAACAATCCGAAAAAAAAAAACTAAAAAAACACGCTTTTATTGCTGACCGAACTAAAAAATGGAAAATAAATAATAGTTTAAAAAAAAACTAAAAAAACACGCTTTTATTGCTGACCGAACTAAAAAGTAGAAAATAATTCAATTCAGAGTAAAAAGCGTGGGGTGCTTGATATTTTAATTATTACACCTATTCTATTGGCAACCATTTATGAGAGGAGAGTCATGAAAATATAGGAAAATGCACCCCACGCTTTTTACTCTGAATTGAATTATTTTCTACTTTTTAGTTCGGTCAGCAATAATTTAATTTGAATCCGTATACCCACGCGGGCTAAGCCGCTGGCGGAAAGCTATAGTATTAGTATAATGCGTGCTGACTTGCACTGTAGGTTTAATCAAATGTGTCTGATCGATCAAATCAATAGTATTCACCCTCCTACGTCAGCCATAAAACACTCTACCTAAAAAACAACCAGAAAAATGAACTGAACCATCAAACTAGAATCTGATTCAAAATTTCATCAGGTATCCTTTTTGTAGGCAAAGCACGAAGCACCTTTACGTCTCAAGACGCCTTATGTAAATGTGGGAGCTTCCTAACATTGTGTTTTAACTCCCCCGACTGTGTTCCACTTCATTTGTAACCGTTTTTGTAAGGATATCATGGTGCCTTGTTGGTTTTTCAAGAACGAGGACTTTGGAAAATTTGTGGCTATAAACTTAAATGTATTTGTAATAAGCTTAATTTATTTGTGATGACGAGATTATATTTTTAGCGTCTTTTAATTAGGTAATTATTCCCAAAATCTGAAAATACAATTGTCACGCAAGTTTATACAGCTGTGAATATCAATTAAATGAGCAAACATCAACAAAAGTAACTACAATTTTATTTATTTTTTTATATTGAAAATATTAAATTTACAATGTAGAATTAATAGCATGGATATTTTAGCTTCTGTACTGGGCTAGCTTCAAGATCATACATTTATTTAAATTTATTTTTCGAGTTGCAACGTTGATTATATAATACTAGCTTCTGCCAGCGACTTCGTCCGCGTGGAATAGTGGTGCTCCGCTCCTATTGGTCTTAGCGTGATGATATATAGCCTATAGCCTTCCTCGATAAATGGACTATCTAATCACTAAAAGAATTATTTAAATCGGACCAGCGGTTCCTGAGATTAGCGCGTTTAAACAAAATGACAACATTTCCCTTCACTGCTCTGCTCCTATTGATTGTAGCGTGATGAAAAGAATACTATAACCATCTCAGGAGTATGACAAATAATTGTACCAAGTTTCGTTAAAATTCGTCAAGTAGTTTTTGTTTCTATAGAGTTTATACAGACAGACAGACAGACGGACAGACAGACAGACAAAAATTTTACTGATTGCATTTTTGGCATCAGTATCGATCCCTAATCACCCCCTGATAGTTATTTTGGAAATATATTTCATGTACAGAATTGACCTCTCTACAGATTTATTATAAGTATAGATAAGTAAATTATAATTTCTCTTAAATACCATAAAATATATTTACCAAGTCCTCAAGGCGACATAAATCATTTTAACCCAAACGTGATGCTGCTATCAAATCAATCATAATACCAAAGATTTAAATGATCGATCCACTGCGTCTGTTTGTCTGTCTAAAGGCAAATAGCCCTGTATTCGTGCCTAGACAATTTAGCCAGGAAACTGCATTTGCAGCAGATCCTTCGTCGAGAATATAGTGACCGATTTAGCTTATGAATCATTTGTGTTGGGTGATTTATATGACTTGATGATACTGTTCCCAGCTATGGGAATTGAGAGAGTATAATTTTGAATACCAAGTACTATTACGTTAGTTACAGTAACAGCCGGTTGCATCATAAAAATATCAGGATACTTATACGTGAGACGGAAGAACTGTCATTCAAGATCTGTCAAAATGGAGGATAACATTGAATATTTTTGCTATTATTTTATGTTTTTCGTCTTAATATTTATGATATATGTTTACTTAATTATTATATCTATGTATTGATAACATTAAATATATTAAAAGTGTTCTTTTATTTTCTTTTTTGTATATCTGTCTCTTCTGTACTTTTTCGGTTAATGCTTTTTCTTTCTTTCTTTCTTTCTTATAACTGATATCATGTTTTGTGCTTTTCGTAAAAGTATAAGTGATAAAAAGTTTGATTGACTCGTTTACGGTCTTCGCTTATTTTTGATGACCTAACTTGTATGTATGTTTGTTACACCTTCACGCAAAAACTACTAAACGGATTAAGATGAGATTTGGTACACACATAGGATTCTTTCCTCCTTACCCTCGGGACGTGGGTTAAATCGCGAAATGTAGCGAGTATTACAATCTATAATATAAAAATGAATCGCTGAATGTGTTGCTAAACGCATAACTCGAGAATGGCTGGACCGATTTGTATGAAATTTGGTACGGATATAGATATAGGGGACCCTGGAAAAGGTTTGAGGTTACTTCTTATTCGGATGCGTTAAGTAGTTCCCAGAACGCGAGTGAAACCGGTGTCAACAGCTAGTACATACCTAATAAAATTATGTCCATAAAACCCCCTAATCTCATGTTCGTAAAATAATTTCACTCATCACGCATAAAAAAAAAACATTTGCACATGAAAATTTTCAAAATTGTGCCCTAACAGCGTATCTTTCAGAGGCCACACCAGCGAAAAGCGCGATGTCAAGGCTGCATTAAAAAATGAACTTTATTGCTCAAACTTTTCACTGAAGGTCTCAGGCTGTCATATTTTGAGTTCACCAACATTTTTAATGCTACAGAAAGGCTGACTAGGTAAAAATTTGAAAGTTTATACTTTTTAGGGTTTCGTGGTCGACAAGAAATATAGTTTCGCCATGTTCGTCTGTATGTCTGCGAAATATGTATCAAGCTTTTAAGTGCAAACTTTTGTTCGATACGAGCATCCCCCGCCTCTAACTTTTTAATGGCTGTCCCTATAAATGTGAAAAATTCACAGACGTAGCATATGCAATGAAAACTATCACGGCTATGTAGGCTTAACCGATTACAGAGTTATAGTCGACTAACTAAGACCTACTACGGAACCCCGCACGTGGCCCGACACGCACTTGGCCGGTTTTTTACACAAAGATATCGTGATAACCGACAGTTGTCGGTGTTTCTGGTAAGTTACGGTTGGTTTACTTACGGCAAGGGTGGTGAAAAAAGGGTGCGAGGTATAGACTGTTGATATACAAGGTTTGTGATGAGTAAGTCCATGGATGGGTGGTAACTATTAGACTATGCCTCAAAGAGAACGTAAAGCTGTCCCGTCTTGCACCTGATCTTTCTTCGTTCATGTCGGATTGCTGACCCATTGGACCATGAGATTGAAGGTATAGAGAGTGCAGCTGTCTCTGCGCAAGAGCTTAAGCAGAATGTCTCCTGCGTATCTTGCTAGTTGTCATTGAGATTGGCCGCCGTGACCGAAATCGGTCTGGAGAGATTATATATACCTACAAAGATATTACAATAAGCCAAACATCTTTCAAGTATTTGATCAAACGAATATCTCATATCTAATTCAAAATGACAAACATTCCACAGACTCTGTGCCTTTGTCTGACTTTCAAAACTTCCAGTACAACGGTGTTTAAGTATTCAAACTTTGTTAAGAAAATGCACGGAATTCACAGTAATACATATGTGGTTGAGGCGATGGGATTGTATTATTTTGTATAAGCTTTTTCCTGCGGTTTCTCCCGTGCCCAATACTTTTTATCTGGATACAAGAAAGAAAGAAGTATTTTAGGTGTCAATCAAGGACATAAACTATGAGCATAACAATTTTTATCCAAATCCGTTCGCTAGTTTTTGCATGAAAAAGTATCAAACATATATACATATATACTCACAAACTATCGCATTTATATTGTTAGTAGGAAGTAGGATGTTCACTCTCTGGAAATTTCTACGAAATGAGGGTTCGCTAGATGTCGTCATAAGTACTGAAAGTGGCTTGGATCAATAATCTCTAAGAATAACTGCCACGCCTGTCAATGTCACCAACTATTTCCCGCTATAAAATCTGTCAGAACTGTCAGTGTCAATTCAGTTCAAATCGTTGTTGTAATGCTGGAAAAAAGTCGTTGTGTCATAGAAATGTATCTAGTTATGCTAGATCATTAGTTAAAGTAATAAATATAAAGTTAAAATATTAATATTAATTAGTTTTCATGACTTACCGCAAAAGTGAAGGTATTTTTGCCATCGTATTTTTTAATCCGCGACGCAACTCGAATTTTTTTCTTCTGTATTATCTTTATAGAATATTATCTAAATATTTTTCAATAATATAATATTTTCCCTCAATATTATTATTCAAAATAACGGTCGACCAACACCAAGTTACCACGCAATCAATTCGAATCGAATCGTATCATCGTAGACGCTTATAGCAAAAACTTGGCAATACTGGGAAACTTATCCCATTAGGCACACAAACGAGATTGATCCGGGCCGTGTGACGGTCATCCGGTTATTCTGCCGGCTATCCGGATATAGAAACTTTAGTAACAAGCACCAGTGAACGCTCTAGTTTAACCAAAATCGTTGAGTTTGAATGGGTTCGCAGTTTTAGTTAAAAATTATTGAGTAAATATTTTTAAATTTTTAAAAATGTTTTAGTTAGGTATGTTATGTTTGCTTTTTTTTTTAAAAAAAAAAACTATTTACTAATATTTTTTTAACGTTCCTTCGGCATGGAATTGTAAATGTAAATGATTTGATTTACACTTCAATAGATGTTTAGTGCTTATTGCCTATAATATTGACACAATAAATGTCACAATTAGCGACACCCATGTTCATAATTCTCAGTTTATATACTTACGTAGCTCTACAATCAAATCGATTCGAAGTCCTTACAATCGGAAAATTTTATAAATCTTCCAGTAGACTTTTTTCGCAAGAAAATTGGCTTAAGAAACTTTTTATTTCAAGAAAGAATAATTGAAACACCTGTATAAGTTAAAAATAAGTGAAACCTTACTTTGCTAAAAGTTTATTTCATAGAAGGTTGTTTTGAAAATTCATGAGAAAACAAAAATGTGTAAATTCACTGAAGCCTTGTAATACCTTAATTTGGGTATTACAGACTTTGAATTTCTTGATCACAAAAATAAAAATATCGATACTATTGATATTTAGCACGAGCGTCCCTAGTGTTTTATGGGTCGTTGACTCTAATCGTGGGAGGCAAGGTTGTGTCACTAAATAGTGTAATCATTCTGCTTTATGGCAATTTATTGGGACCGTGGTTTATGGTTACTTATTACCTTTTGGATTAATCAATGGTGTGATGAAGAATGACGTCATTTTAGCCGTGTTTACATTGGGCTGTAGCCTTATACCTATTGTTCTATTACTTTAATGTTTTGAAATTCGACAGCATATGTGAGCGATAATTGGCTTCTGCTATGAATGCTGTGGGTTTGATTTTACTAAATTATCTCAGTAAAATGATACATAATCATATTTCTGAAATCGCTAGAACCCTAGTAAAGGTCAAACGTTTTAGAAAAATTATCGATAAAACCAATTATATTCCATATACAACCATTCATTCCATTACATTCTTTTTTATGTCCATTTGGTTTGAAAATCGTAAAAACAAATATCAAACACTGCACAAAACAAATGAAGTGTAAGTACTAGCCAGGCTGAGTTAATTCCATAAGGCCGGTTACACACTAAATAACAACCGGCCTCCCACCGCGTCGCCCTCGCATCGTTAGTGAAGTCGGCTCGTAAACCGCCTACATTCCTATCGGACTTAATATTCCCTTTGTTTCCAAATGGTACTGTTTTAGCGATAATTGTGTTGTAGTTTCACGCTTATCTTCTAATTCAATGAAAGCTCGCGATATAGTCGGTGTGGGCGATGTCTGAAAATGTGGAACTGATCTACCATCGATACTGGTATACATCAGAACGACTTTATTTACAGAAAGTATTTACATTATTTACATTACGAAAAATAAAAAAAAAGTAAGTATAAATATCTACACTTATAATAAATCTGTAGAGAGGTCAATTCTGTACATGAAATATATTTCCAAAATAACTATCAGGGAGTGATTAGGGATCGATACTGATGCCAAAAATGCAATCAGTAAAATTTTTGTCTGTCTGTCTGTATAAACTCTATAGAAACAAAAACTACTCGACGGATTTTAACGAAACTTGGTAAAATTATTTGTCATACTCCTGAAATGGTTATAATATACTTTTCATCACGCTACAATCAATAGGAGCCGAGCAGTGAAGGGAAATGTTGTCATTTTGTTTAAACGCGCTAATCTCAGGAACCGCTGGTCCGATTTGAAAAAATCTTTCAGTGTTAGATAGTCCATTTATCGAGGAAGGCTATAGGCTATATATCATCACGCTAAGACTAATAGGAGCGGAGCACCACTATCCCACGCGGACGAAATCGCTGGCAGAAGCTAGTATTCTAATATAAATCTAACTAAAATATGGCGTAAAAAATTCTTCCTCATCGCCGTCAACTGGAAGTGTGCCCAAGAGGCTGGCGGCATTGCCACTTTGGATGGCAATGCTAGAACGTAGATCATAATCTGATTCAGTTATTCAGATCCATGGAGTTACATTGGAATCCATCTCTTACCTATAATAATGCACTAAAGATTAGATTGGGAAGACAGTCAGATGCTGTAAAATAATTTCTTTGAGGTGCAAAATCTTACGTTACAACTCACTATCAGCCATTTTCAATGAACTATTTATCCGATGAGTTTCTTACTAGAGATAGAATTTCGACATACAGTTTACACCATACGCTTAATATCAAGAACCTACATCCATGATGCAATTACATTATGTCTGGACCTTAAAAGAGACTTTGACTCTTGAGTTTGTTTCAGTGTTTCTTCTCAAGGTATTCAGATAGAAAACACCGGCCTCATCAAGTTTTAAAAAAAAATGAGGTGTAAAAGTGTTATTTTATAAATTATTTGCAAAATAAATATCATTTATTTATCATTGAAAACTGTGGTATACCATTGTATATGTCAATCAGAAAAAAATGATTTTTTAATTTCAATAGACTGTACTATCATTCTCAACTTGCTCCCCAAAACACATTATAACAGTGTGTTTTTTCCTTCAATTCTACTTCACCGCTAAAAATATTGTCACTGCGGTGGTATCTCAGATCTAATAGATAAACTCTTGACACAAAAAAATTAGTCTTACTACCAGGCCTCAAAATGGTTGAAAAAATACGATCCTCGATAATGGGGAAGTACTCTGTCTATATGTTGAGTGTTTATGGCGAAACAGCCCAACCGATTTAGATGAAATTTGATATAGAGGTAAATTAAAACCTATAAAACAAGGGAAAGTTTTTATTTGCAGTGCAGAAAGTAGTCTCTTCAGTATACAAGTGAAACCATGAGAAAGTGCTAGTTATAAATGAAAGCTATAATAAAATCATTCCATTTGAAAGCTAGTTATATGTATCAATGCTTTTAGTTAATTATTTCGTTCAATCACCTAACGACAGTGTCTTCTCTTGACTGATGATCTGTCCCAACACGTATATTTGTCCAATTGAAAATAAACCTTATTTTCTTGAGCAAATAGTGTCTTTTCAACCGGTGATCAGTTCAAGCTTTTATTGTAATCACGAGGAAATTTAAGTCGTATTGTTTTATTTATAAAGTTGAGTTCAAGTTTCCCGAAGTGATACAGGGTAGCTTCTGTTTTTTTACTTTCATTTATAACTGTATTGAGAACCGGGAACAACAGTGAATTAATATTCATTATTTTCATATTTTACTTACAATTACATTGTTACAACATGGTCGACACGTTCCGAATTTTAAGCAAGTACATTACTACTAATTGAAACGTACGCAGTTTTGGTTTGTAATCAAATTGAACAAATCCTTACTAATATTAACAATCCGACAATAACTCTCTTCTCTATCTGTCTGTTACGGTTCTGAGTGAAATATCTATACCGATTTTCATGAAACTTACATAAGGAGATATAATTGAAAACTAAGGAAGAACGTAGCATGATTTTTATATGGTTAATCAAATGATTCCTTCATGACGCGGGAAACAGCTAATCACAACATAATACCGAGCCTAATATGATGCAATGCTAAAAAGCAAAAATAACATTTTTTTTTAAAACTCTAAAATTAATTAATGGCTCAATTTAATCCAAATATTATGAAGTAAAATCTTAACTATTTATATAATGCTTAGCGCCGAGTCCCCCAAAAAGTGCCTTAATATTTTATGTTATCGAAACGTTAATTATAAACTGATATTATAATGCCTTTAGGCGACTATTACCGATGTAACCCGCCTAATACATTATAGAAGGGCCTCATAAATTTATGGGGGTCCAATAGGGACTGCAATTAAAGTCATTAGGGCGGTGTACAACCCGACATGAATAATTCAATAATTGTCCGATAATTCGATTTGTCTATGATAAAAGTACATATCGATTGAATGGTGGAACATCACTATTGTTATACTTAATTATATAATTAAAATTCAATTTATTTTAAAGGGATTATTTTTATTAACGTGCAAATTGTGTTTAGTAAATACTATTTTATTTCGGAAATATAAGATCTATGTAAAACACTGGTACCCAGCAACATTTGCTTCTTTAGACTAGAATCGTACCCCAAGATAGTTGAGATAAGGCTAGGCAGATGATGAGAAGCCATGAGAAGGTTACAGTTCACGAAAAAAACTCAAAGTCTAGCCGGATTTAGCTGAGCATTCATGCATTCAAAAACTGATTAGTTCGTGCTAGGCCCACTTATATATAATTTCTATGTATATATATTTATATGTATGTAACTAGTGCAGCGTTGTAATAACATACGGAAACAAAAGACTTCAGTTAATGTTGTAAACCATAAACATTTATAGCTTCATATATGATTCAAGCATTTTATTGCTGCTGAAATGTATTTGAGTAAATATACGTAGAAATTATTCCTCTGTTTTTCTTTAGCACCAATTACGCACCTGCTGTGATTAGGTTTGTAAGCAGGAAAATTTTGGGATCATTGAACCCTCAATATGTTTGTTTCATCATCAGCCTATATATTGTCCCACTGCTGGGCACAGGCCTCTACTCATACAGAGAAGGCATGAGCATTAATCACCACGCTTGCTCAAGGTGGATTGGCGATTTCAGACATTTTAGGTCCAGGTTTCCTCACGATGTTTTCCTTTACCGATAGTCAGTGACGTCTAAGATACACTTAGAAAGTACATATGACTTCAGAAAAGTCACATTGGTACTTGCCAGGTTTCGAACCCACACACTCGTACACGAGACGCAGGTGCCTTAACCACTAGGCCACCGCGACTTTGATGTTTGTTTATTTTCTGATTATTGGAAGCTTTTCAAAATACATTGAACAACTATTGCCAAGATTCTTATGTATCCTTAACTTTGTTCAGATGAATGGAAGTTACTTTTCAGTCAAAAAATGGATGTAGGTAAGATTTAGCACACATAAAAGATACTTCTTATTTCATTTGGATCTTATTCGAAAAACACGCAGAGAAAGAACCTAGTATTTCATAAAAAAAGTTTTTATTGATCCTAAAAAACGCTTTAATCATAGAGATTTTTTTGTTTCGATATTATGTCCAGCTTTTTTGAAGGATATCGCCAAAAACGTTTCTCTCTTTTCCATTTGTTTTATTTTTCTTGTTTAATTTTTTGTACAAAATACCTACGTTTTAAAATATTCGTTCTTAAAATAAAAAATAAATAATCCCGCTCGTATTTTCAACAAAATTCTAACCACGGCGGTGGCGGTCAGGGGTTTAGAGAAACTTCCGGGTAAAATGGATATTGTTCAGGAATACCGTTTTTTGTTAAACCTTTAATTTTGCTATATCTGTCTTTATACTCCTAAATATATATCATACAAAAATTAATAGTATGAGCGTTTGTATGTTTGTCTATCAATCGTTCAAAAACGTGTCAATATTTTAAGCACACAGTTTATGACTTAGGTTTACACGTAGAATAGATAATTTTTATACGTCATTTTGACTCCACTCTAAAGTCAGAGGGTAAGAGTTTGTAGTTATATAAAAAGTTACAATGACTGTACTTTTACCTACGGCATCATTACTCCTTTTATCATAAATCCATCCAAAGGTTGTCTGTAAAAGATAGCTTTTAGCGATAAGACCGCTCATTGTGTCACCCTATGTAACTAACTTTCCAATTTCAAATGTTTTTCTTTTGGTGTACATAATAAATAATATTCTACTCTATTCTATTCTTTTAACTAAGGATCAGAATTACTGCGAAATGCATACTACAGAATGTATAGCAGAAGCTACTTACCGTATCTGAAATGGTAACTTTTCATACAAATTTCAGCTGTCTACACAAGCTGATAATGATGAATACATTATCAATTAACCAGTAAACCACTTGAAAAGTTGTGTACGCATTACATGTCCAATTTCATTCACATAACGAGCTTATTGTCTGTTGAGAATTTATTATTTCCATTCCCTTCACAATTGGATGGTAATTGAGTGTTCGTAGTACCTTTTTGTTGTTCCCTCCAGAGAGGTCGTTACAGGACGCTGCAAGCTGTTGCGTATAAACCCTCTCAGAGGCGTACCTGCTGGGAATTTGTTGCGTATTCATTGGGAATTTTCCCAAAAGGTATTTCAGAGTAACATTTTAATTTTGTTTTGACGAATTGTTTGGCTTTTGTAAAGAGAGAGATGTTTTTAGACGTGAAATATAATGGTGGTGTTTTGCTTTATCTAAAATGCGAGGTAAAAGGAAGGAAGGAAAGGATTTGTTCTCACAATTGTTTTGTATACAACAATAAAAATATAAAAACAAGAAATAAAAAATAGTAGGTGTGACAAATAAACAAGACCTTACAGCGATGGTTTTCATAAAAATGTGAGAAAACATTGTCACTTTTTTAATGCGGATCTGTTATAACGATGTGTGTTCTGTGTAAATACGGACGTTTTATATTTGGAATGCAAACCTAGTGGCAGTATTTTTGACATCATGTGGTTTTTGTTCAGTCTGCATTAATACTGTCCACGACTGTTCTATCTACTTCTATTTTTAGCATGCAGTTTGAACCTGTACGTAGTCAGCAAAAGATTGCACATTCAGTCAGCAGCTGAGATCTGTAGTAAAAGCTGCATTTCATCACATTGAACTACCATTTTGCAGCTGGCTAGTCTCTACTAAACACCTTGGAGAAAACAGGCGTTAAGTTATGTTAAAATGTGAATTAACTATAGCTGATTTGTCGGTTTCACTCGTGTTCACAAACACGTAAATGAAAACTCCTCTTACAAAATTTAGAATCTATTTACTTAACAAATTTCATCTAAATCAGTTCTGCTATTTTAGCATGGATGTGTAACAAATACACATTTGCGTTTATAATATTTGGTATTGATTATACATAACAAGTACAGTTCGATGGTAAAATCAATTTTAGCCAAATTACTGGGAAAACTCAACTCATGATTTTACAGGTTAAATTCGATTGTTGCTCATTTTAATTTATTCGATTATCGATTTCGGTTTCTCACAGTACCAATTAAGTGATAAAATTAAGAAGTTATTTTTAGTTAAAAGCACGTTAATTACTAGTTAATAATTAAGTAAGTTCTTTATTTATTGTTTGTGAACAGTCTATTTTAGTTTAGAACTAAGAATCAATTAGCTGGTGTTAATTGGAGTCAATTAATGTTTTTAATAAAGCGGTGACAAGTTGGTAAATATCTTTTTTATTAGAGAAGTGGATTTTATATTTAGTTTTATTAACATTAAGCATGTTCAAAGTAAATTATCTTTTATGTATGACAAGCTATCTTTTATGTATGGAAAACTACTTCAAGCACTCGGATAAAAAGTATCCAATAAATTTGTAATTAAAAAGATGCAGTCAAATACCAAATTCTAAGACCATTATGAATACCTTAACACTTTTTCCGTATGGGTAATCATCAAATAACTCCTCCCACCACGGCATGGGTGGGGCGGGAGGAAGTGTCAGACTCTTACTGACTAAAACCCATCCATGTTTCTTCTTAAGCCCTTTGCTTTCCAGGGGCAGGGTAACTCTTTCGAACATCCCAGAGCAAAACACTTATCACTATTAACATTCACAAAAACTATAACTACAAAGCCTCCTAAACAAGTAATGCCGATAATATTCATAAATTTCACAACTCGGCGCCGTAACGATCTGAAACTTTCAGTTGCGGCGAGTCTTCAGCTAAACGCAATGAACTGTTACTAACTTTATGTTAATGGTGTCCAGTACGAACGCTTGTTTGTGGCCGAGTTCTAGAACAGGTTAAAGGGTATTTTAGATTACACAAGCATAGGTACTTTTTGTAAGTAATTAAGCTTTCTACGACGACCTGAGTGGTCTAGTGGTCAACATGCCGGAATGCCACGCAAGAGGTCCCGGGTTCGATTCCCGGCCGGGCAGAAATTGAAATGATGAATTTTAATTTCTGTAACGGGTCTGGGTGTTACTATATTAATACTAGCTTCTGCCAGCGACTTCGTCCGCGTGGAATAGTGGTGCTCCGCTCCTATTGGTTTAAGCGTGATGATATATAGCCTATAGCCTTCCTCGAGAAATGGACTATCTAACACTGAAATAATTATTTAAATCGGACCAGCGGTTCCTGAGATTAGCGCGTTTAAACAAAATTACAACATTTCCCTTCACTGCTCTGCTCCTATTGATTGTAGCGTGATGAAAAGTATACTATAACCATCTCAGGAGTATGACAAATAATTGTACCAAGTTTCATTAAAATCCGTCGAGTAGTTTTTGTTTCTATAGAGTTTATACAGACAGACAGACAGACAGACGGACAGACAGACAAAAATTTTACTGATTGCATTTTTGGCATCAGTATCGATCCCTAATCACCCCCTGATAGTTATTTTGGAAATATATTTCATGTACAGAATTGACCTCTCTACAGATATATTATAAGTATAGAAGATAGAAGATGTATGTATTTATAAAAATATATAAGTAGTATATCCGTTAAGCTAGCACCCATAACACAAGCATGCTTGCTGGCATTGCTTACTTTGGGGCTAGATGGCGCTGTGTGAATTGTCCAAAGATATTTATTACTTTTTTTCGGAATCATAATGACTCCTCCCACCGTGGATGAGGCGGGAGGGAGTGGGAGACTCTTACTGACTAAAACCCTTCATGTTCCTTGCTCAGCCTTTTGCGTTACGGGGGCGTGGTAACTTTAACATCCAGCAGCATTTTTTTCGGATAGTAATTTATCAAATGACTCCTCCCGCCGTGGGTGGGGCGGGACGAAGTGTCAGACTCTTACTGACTAAAGCTCATCCATGTTACTTCCACAGCCCTTTATATTCTGGGAGTGCGGTAACTCTTTCGAACATCCCGCAAAACAAATGTATAAAATAAATGTACCCATATTTTTTTCGCAAAGTTTTTCAGGTTTGCTCTCATAATTAATTTATATTAATATACTATCAAACAAATAACTTTTATACTGTTTGCTGACTAAAAACTATTTAATTATTTTCAATACACATTTGTCTATTTTAATCGGTAGAGCAGATCAATTGAAAAATGTATATTTCAAAATCAAAATAAGCTAGGTAACCTCGAGAATTTGATTGCAATCGGCTTGCTGATTAATTTAAGATGCGCTTAAATATCAAAATTAAACTTGATACGATTGAGATCAGAAGGACAATAGAAGGGTATTTTGCAATCTAGTTGCAAACAAATCACGTCTTTAATATCAAAACACATAAAATATAAGTTTATAGCAATATTGACGTTACATTAGGTTTATGAGATTTAGACAAGATAGGACCTGAATTTTGGATATTTTTAATTTCAAAATTGAAGTAATATCAGCACTATCGGGTTTGTTATTTGATGTCATTCCCTGGTATTCATTTTTAATCATATTTTTAAATGTATTGTGGGTTGTTATTTATTATTTCTATAGATTTGTTTATAAATACTAGCACTCAAAATTTAATTTAAAAACTGCTGGAAAATCTTCGTCAACATTTTGGTAGGTAGTAATTATACTTTTGAGTTCGTCTTATGTGTGAAACATTTGATGGGACGCTGTTATCGCGGATAAATAGGATTTATATTGTGATTAATAAGTGAAAACTTGTGTTTTTAAATGCTCATTTATACTAGCTGTAAGTTTACTTAAAGTAATGATATAAAATAAATAAAATCGAATTCTTTTTTGCGAATATGAGTTTGTTTGTTTGTTACTTACGCTTTCACGATTAAAGGGCTGAATCTATTTTGGTGACATTTGATATGGTTGAACTACTTTTTATCCAGGGGCGTGAAATAATTCCCTCAAGACCTAAGTGACACCGCTGTAAACAGCTAGTTGAAATATAATATCGATACCAAAAAACATCATCAAAAAATTGCGAAGTTATAAAGCATAGTATTCTGTTTCATGGTAACCACAATAAGTGTTATATTCATAGCTATTCATAGATAGCACTCAGCTACAGCATCTCACAATTTCCTCCAGTCCTCAATCGAGCCCTAATTGGCCATCAATCTATCGACTGCGAAGCATCAGCAGAATTAGGCCATTGCACAAAAAGGTCGAAGCATCGATAAAATGCAAGTGCGGGGAATGAAAAACAGTAAAGATATAAAAAAAGTGTATAGATATGAAAATAACTGTTGAATTGCTTTTAAATGTGACGATATTGGGACTTTTTTATTACAATTATTTTAAAAGTTACCTATTATTATTTTTTTAGTTCATAGTTGAGCGAATTTTTGCTATTTTTAGTCGATGTTTAAAAAGTTTAAAATTAATAGGTAATTTACATTTAAGGGACATTATGTGGTTAAAGTTGAAAATAAAGTAAAGGCTTTTTAGATTTAAATATAGGGCTTTAGTAATTTAGATTTAGGTATAAAAGTTAGGGTAAAATTATAGGTTTCACTTCTTTTCAGTCTATGTTAGTAAGTAATAAGTACCCAAATATAAAGATAATAATGTAAAAGTGAATTAAATAGAGAATAATTCATGCATACATTGAATAAGTAGAATAATCATTATGCCCAATTAAAGTCCACTCAAAGTAGATATTTTTATTTATAACCTGTCGTGTCGTACCCGTATCGTCAATTATAAAACCGTCAATCTAACTGTGTTCACTATATTTTTGAGTACAAACTTCCCTTCAATGCAAACCTGTCAGTTTTTTTTTAAATGGCGCACTGGCTGAATAGAAACCGTCAGTTGTAAAAAGAGTAAAAGATTTTTTTTTTAAAACATTAAAAATATTCTGCCAGCTTTTTGTGGGTGAAAATGGATCTTTTTGATTTTGTTTACCTATGTTAATATTGAATGAATTCCAATTTTCATTGTCTGTGTGTAGCAATTTAATCCTGTCAGTACCAGCAATTGCTTTCCAAGCTAACGAAATGCTGCAAATGCTAAGCTACTTTATTATGATAAACATTATTCAGACATTATTCTTGTAGCCAACAGACTTGCATCCTACTTACGTAACTAAATATCTTTTAATTTCAATTGCGATACCTCCGTTCAAAGATATACATTGCGTAGTTCGTTCAATAATATAATCATTCAAAGATTTGCAGCAGTAAAGGTATATTAAACCCGTTTTAAATGTAATGACAATACTTTATCTATTTTTGGGTTCTTTACCTCAAATGGAAAAACTGAATCCTTATACGATCATTCCGTTGTCTGATTGAAATCAAAACCTATAAGGTACCTACTTCCCCACCTAGAATCATGTTTGGCAAGAAGCAAGGTTTTATAGTACCTACAAGTAAAGGGGTTAGGGGTAGAGTTGATCGCGAGACGACTCCCGGCCACCGTAGGCGCGGGGCTGCGGACGGTGAGCTATGGGTGGCTCGCCCAAAGAGATGTCAGCATCATTGACGGGGCCCACCCCCAGGGCCATAGCCTGCCGGGGCTGCGGGACGTTCGAAAGAGATACCGCGCCCCCGGAATACAAAAGGCTGAGGAAGGAACATGGATGGGTTTTAGTCAGTAAGAGTCTGACACGCCCACCCGCCCCACCCACGGCGGGAGGGGTCATTTGATGATTTCCCATCCGAATAAAAAAAAAAAAAAAGGGTAGGGTTGATCATGATACAAGAACCAAATTCAGTATTATAGGTTTGCTTGCTAGCTTCTTCTTCTTATCATGTGTCAATCTAACAAGCCCTAGTGTCAGAGTTTTCTCAAATCCGCCTGACGGTCTCTGCCATGGAATTATAACAACAACTGTCAGCTATCAAGATAATAACTGGACACGACAGCTTAACATGCCTTCCCAGGCACGGGGATATTACACCACTAACTTCCAGACTCCGGGCTGCTTTGTGACATTGTCCTAAATCCACAAAGCGATTTCAGATCGACCCGGAAATCGTACCCGAGAGCCTGTTTACAGCCGTCGCTTAATGCGATCGCTAGACCTACTAAGCTAATTGTAGCTGTTGTCTGCAGTTTCACTTAGTCCTAGGGAAAAACTATCTTCATCTGCCTAGCCTTTTCCCAACTATGTTGGGGTCGGCTTCCCGTCTAAACGGGATACAGCTGAGTACCAGTATTTTTACATGGAGCGACTGCCTATCTGATCTCCACAACCCAGTTACCGGGTAACAAGATACCCCTTGGTAAGACTGGTTTTTAGACTTTTTGGCTTCTGACTTCCCGTAACGACTGTCAAGATCTACAAATGATAACTGGGACCAACAGCTTAACGTGCTTTCCGAGGCACGGAGGAGTCTCGCTATAACATAGATGGTTACCCATCCACGGACAGACCGTGCCAAGCGCAGTTAAACCTTTAATCAGTCGACCCATGCGGCTGTTACTTAGACACGTGCTCTTCCTATCTTTTTGTTAAAAAAACAGATTTTCAAATGTGGAATCGTATGTTACAATATTCTATAGAACCTGAAGCTCCGTAGTCGCGCCTTCGATCACTCGTCTGATTAGGTATTTTTCTTATTTACTTCAAATATAATAAAATATAGGCTGAAACTAACGAGTCGTAATAAAAAATACAATAAATCATTTTTCTAATGAATCTTGGCAACGGACTAGCGAAATGACGTCATAGCAGCCGACGGAAATGATCGTGACAAATTGTTCAAAAATTAATCCCAATCCTAACTAATATTATTAATTCGAAAGTGAGTTTGTTTGGCTTACACAGTAAAACACCATATTCATATATTTATTTGCATTCCACAATGTTACAAAGGCTTAAAGCTAAGTGCGATCATCAGCAGAAACCAGTAAGGTTAGCCCTGGATGCATTTCTATAGTGTATATCGTCCCCGTAGTTGGAAAATTAAATAAGTCCGATTTTGGCGATTTTGACTTTTCCCTATTTTCAAAACACCTAAAACATGCCGCATATTTGAGCCTAACAGGCATTTTCGTATCTTATTCCGTTCCAAAATTATAGCCATTTTTGTCGGATTGATGGAATAATAAATATCTTCAGACAAACACTATTTTTTTTAAGGAAAAATAAATAACTCAGTGAATAAATCAATAACTGTGGTCAATGATAAGTTGAATATCAAATAAATTAAATACCATGAGTTGTTGAATTTTTCCTCAACTTAAAAATTCTTTCACAAAACTAACTAAGTTCTAGGAAAACTAAATAACTCTATTTATTTAATTCTGCTATTCAGAATTCTGATTATAACGTACCTAATTTATAAATACTTGATGTTATCTATTTCTTCTACAACTAGATAATGATTAATTATAAGATGCTAGGCAAATAAAATTAAATAAATTAAGTTGTTTATAATTGCCATAAAACGAAATGCACCTGAGGAAAGTTATCATTATTTTTTTAAGAGAATTTGGCCGAAATACTGTCAGTACCATCTAGGCAATGACTGATCGAGAACGACGGCGACGACGGAGAACGCGGGGGTGAGCGCGTGCGGTTTGATGCATCGCATCATCATCATCATCATCTGCCTAGCCTTTTCCCAATTATGTTGGGGTCGGCTTCCAGTCTAAACCGGATGCAGCTGAGTACCAGTGTTTTACATGGAGCGACTGCCTATCTGACCTCCACAACCCAGTTACCGGGTAACACGATACCCCATGGTAAGACTGGTTTTCAGACTTTCTGGCTTCTGACTACCCGTAACGATTGTCAAAGATGTACAAATGACAACCGGGACCAACAGCTTAACGTGCTTTCCGAGGCACGGAGGAGTCTCGATATGACATAGATGGTCACCCATCCACGGACCGACCGCGCTAAGCGCAGCTTAACCTTTGATCGGTCGATACGTGCGGCTGTTACTTAGCCACGAGCTCCTCACTTAGCCACGAGCTCCTCATCATGCATCATCATCATCATCAGTGGCCTTTAATATCTACGAAAGATGATTCAAACAGCAGCCGTGTCAGGTTATTTGGCTTTGGCACTTGCGCTGATGGCTAAGAAGGCCTATACGAGAGCGACAACGCCGGTCGCAACGTCCGCGGGCCTTCGATGGACCCTCCCACTGTCGAGAGTGACCCCTGGCGTCCGCGCTTATGTCTATCTGCTTGGACTTATAACCGGTCACTGCCACTCCCCGTGTTGTTTTCCACTCAGCAAAGCTGTAGTAGGTGAAGTGACCTGTCCACGGATGCTGCATCGCCTGGGACGCAATTAAGATAGTGTAGGCTTTCCCAAGACCTACACCACTCTCTCGGCGTCACCGACTGACCCCACAGGAACGACAAGTCGTTACGTGCGGAGTCGGATTCGCTGCAGGTGCTTTCGGCTCCACCAACACCGGGTTTATTTCGAGTTGACCGTCTCTGTGGGGGAAGTGTTTGGATATTGGAAGGGATGGGGGAATAAGGGATACTAAAGTCACGGAAAAGACAGGATTGTGACTCTAGCAGCTTGAGCAGTCCGGAGTCGCACACCCGTAGTGGCTTTAGTCAGTTAACGGAAAGATAACTGAAGAGTCCACCCTCTGTCGTGCGTTTTACTGTGTGATTCGTGACCTTCAATTGCGTTGACGTCAGAGTGACCAATAATGGATTCGCGAGGTTTATTCAGCGAGTCACAAATCGTTCTTGCATGGCTAAACACTGAGCTAACAAAACTTCAAGCTTATGTATCGAACAGGGTAAGTGTAATTCGTCAAAATACCGCTGGATGCAGTTGGCAATATGTCAATACACATGACAATCCTGCTGATCTCATTAGCCGAGGCGTCAACCCGAAAGAGCTGAGTAGCTGCGACATTTGGTGGAACGGCCCAAAGTTTCTGCAAAACACTGAGTACGAGTTTCCTGCTTACAGCTCACCTGCTAATTCGCTCTCTGTGGAGCCCTGCTTAGCTCCTTCCAGCAACTTGGTATGCCAAAACCCCAATCCGCTTGACTATGTGTTCAAGCGCTTGTATAATTACTCTAACATAAATAAAATAGTTAGGCTATTAGCATTCATATTGCGATTTTTAAACAACATTAACAAAAATAATACAAAAATAAATACAAACTATTTGCAAAGTTCTGAGTTAGATAATGCATTAATGTCAACAATTAAACATGAACAAAATACATATTTAAAATCTTAAATTAAAGCAATAAGCAATAACAACAGCTTGAAAGGGAATCTGGCTGAGTTGCATCCCTTTCTTGACAATCGGGGTCTATTCGCGACAAAAGCCGTTCACTTAGAACTCGCATCAGATTTGACCACGGAAACCTTCCTTGCGTGCTTGAGGAGATTTATCTCCAGACGAGGTTTGCCCACCGAAATTCACTGCGACAATGTAAGTATATTTAAATGTGCAAGGAGTCAATTAGTCGAGCTCTACAAGCTGCAAGCTTCTCAGAGCCACCAAATGCAGGTTCAAAAATTTACCGCCGAGCGTGGGATACAACTTCACTTTATACCATGTTACTCACCTACATTTGGTGGGCTCTGGGAGGCGGCAGTTAAGAGCACAAAGTTTCACTTAAAAAGAATATTACAAAAACTGTTCTAACTTATGAACAGCTTAATACTGTTTTAACTGAAATCGAAGCAGTGCTTACTTCTCCGCCACTCTTACCTTTATCTTTGAACTCCGATGATTATTGTTATTTGACACCTGGTCACTTTATTATAGGTAGTGCTTTGTCAACGTATCCTCAAGGAAATGAATGTAACATTCCACAAAATAGACTTAAGTTTTGGTAACTATGTAATTCTTTAAAAAAATCCTTTTGGAAAGTGTGGTATCAATGTTATTTAAATATATTACAAAACAGACCTAAATGGAAATATGCTAATTGTAATTTAAAATTAAATAATTTAGTAATTTTAAAGGAAGATAATCTTCCAATAATGTCATGGCCAATGGCTAGGGGTTGTGAAATTATTTGATGGACATGATAACAAGGTTAGGGCTGTAGAAGTAAGAACTCCTAATCATAAAACCCATGTACGGAGTATTCATAGAGTATTCATGTGTCTTACTCATAGATGATAATGAATAAATTTATGTGTTTTGATTTGATACAAACTTATATTTTTTAGTTCTAATACTTATTATTAGTTTTGCTCACTACTAAGTATGTCTTTTGTAATTAGGTCTCTGATTTTAGAGCCATGATGTTATTTTTTGAGTTAAAAAAATATTTTCTGTTTTGATTTGAAAGAATACTTTAAGGTAACTTGTTTTCACTTGTTATAATTGGTGTAATTTTGTTTATTTTTTTAAGTGTGTAGCAAGATAAGTATCTAATTACAATACACTTTTTCTGATTTTTATTGTACTTTTCTATTTCTTCGTTACTATGACTTTATTAATATCATAATACAGCTTTTATTTTATATGAGACCAATAATAGTTAAAAAAATATCAAAGTAATAATAACGTACAAAGCTACTAAATTTTACATTTAAAAATATTTCGAGTTTGATAAATTCAATAACTGCATTTATTTCACCAAATTTTACTCTACCAAATGTATTTAGCTCGTAGGAAAACTAAATAAATAGCCGAAATAAGTAGCTAATTGTAGTTACGTTATAAATAACAGTTGTGGCAAAATTAAACAACTTGATTTTTTATGTGTTATTTAGTTATAGTTAAAGATAGAGTTCAGTTTGTTAAAACATAATGTAAAAGGTAATCAGGTCCACAATATATAAAATTACCGACAGTAAAATTGTCTCACATTTTTTAACAAATGTACATTAACTGCAAAAAAAACACTAAATCGCGTTTATCTCAAAACTACAAAATCAGAGTTATTTAATTTTCCAACTACGGGGACGATATAGGCACAATAGCCGGTCATGTGTCAGCATCACATTTCATTAAAGTTGTCTTAAAGGGCTTCCGCGTGTTGGCTTCGGCGCCACGTTTGCTTTCCAATGGTCCGGGACTCTGTAGTCTCGTGCATAGCAGAGAGCAGATAAATTCTTTAAAAACAAATCTGGCCATAATGTCATCACGCTTGATTATCATGAAGAGTAAGGCAGAGATGTACCTATAATACACTCACTTTTCATTACAACATGTTGAAATCTTATTTATCCTGGTATAAAATTAGATATCTAGTTCCTACAAAATATATGATAAAACTCAACAACACTACTCAGGCAGGAACTCAGGCCCTATTCAAGAAAGTATCGTGAACTAAAATATAGACTGACGGAATGAAAGTCGTCCGCTGATCTCCAATTTGTATGGAAAGTTGTTAGTTGAGTTTTGGAGGTAGTAATCATGTCCTACAGCACGTCTCTCTGGCGGCCGGGACGTTTGAAAGAGATACCGCGCCCCCGGAATAGAAAGGGCTGAGGAAGGAACATGGATGGGTTTTAGTCAATAAGAGTCTAACACTCCCACCCACCCCACCCACGACGGTAAAAAAAAGTTAAAGAGCACTTCCCTCGTTCATCCCGTCAGACTGTAGGTATGTAAGTCCTAAGTTAACTAAACTAATCAAGTAAAGAATAACTATAATTATAGCTCGTGCCTACCTACTCCGTATGATAAAGGTCTATGAACTTTATAAGCCCACATGAATATGAACTAAATATATATGAAGGAATACATACGAAATCCTAACTCTGAATAAGACCAATTTATTGATAATAGTGTTTATGTCAATGAACTAGGAGATCGCTCGTTTGATGGAAGGTTGTTGACCTCTATTGAAATATATTTCTTCTAAATTCTAATCATTATATACTATCATTCCCTTCGGTTTTCCCCGCGCCTCTAGGAAACTACTAAACGTACTGGTTAAAGGGTAGCCTATATCCGTATCCAGAGTCCTATCTATTTCCGTTCTAAATACTCGTATCTTCTGAATTGTGAAGCCTGTTTTCCGTGAAAACGTTACAAACAAACGAACTTACTTTCGCATTTTAAATTAATATTTAATATGATAACTAATGTTAGGACTACGGCTTTTAGCGGCTTCGCCCACGTGGGCTATACGAATTCAAATTTAAAATGACAGAGTTGCATACAATCGTTTCTAATTGGATGCCTACGTCATACAAAGAACACATCCTCCAAGTTTCAGGTCTTTACGATCACCGGGGCTGCGGGACGTTCGAAAGAGATACTGCGCCCCCGGAATACAAAAGGCTGAGGAAGGAACATGGATGGGTTTTAGTCAGTAAGAGTCTGACACTCCCACCCGCCCCACCCACGGCGGGAGGGGTCAATTGATGATTTCCAATCCGAAAAAAAAAGGTCTTTACGATCAGCTGTTTAGGCTATGTGTTGATTCGTCAGTCATTCCGGACAAAGCATTTTATATGTATAGATTATTTGAACCAAAAGTAGTCATGACTATCCACTAAATAAACTATCTGTGTGACAAATTACATCCGAATATGTTCCAAACAAAAAAAGTTTTACATTTATGACATTAATATAAATATTAACGAGTCTCGCAAAAAAGTTAGAATTATTTCATTAAAAAATTCCAGCGGTTTGCTTTGGGTGATGCTGAATAACTTTTTTTCAGCGTTTCCCCTCGCTTGTGGAAAAAAGTTTATTAATTGCCCTGTAATACTCCTAAAATATTACGTATAGTAGCTACCATGAAACATAGGTATTTATTATTTTATTAGGTACATATAGGTATTTATCACTAGGTACATAGTAATAAAACAAAGTCGCTTCCCGCTGTGTGTCCTTATGTATGCATAGATCTTAAAAACTACGGAACGGATTTTGATGCAGTATTTTTTAATAGATAGAGTGATGCAAGGGGAAGTTTGTAGTATATAATTTGTCAAGTTTTTGTATACATTGACTAAAATATAATTATATTTGTTGGAGATGTATAGCCCACGCGGGCGAAGCCGCTGGCGGAAAGCTAGTGATACACTCGTATATTTTAGGAAGTGGAGAACATATTATGTAAATATTTTTGATGCTAGAATTCCATGAAATAAATTGTAATAAGCTAAAGTAATCTTCACTTCAAAGAAAAAATCTGCCAAATGCGCGTCGAACCACGTGTTATGAGGTTCTGTGATATATTTTAGTCGACTAAAAAAAATATAGCCTACTTAGCCGTGATAGGTTTCCATTAAGGTCATTATACTACCAGCCGGTTGCATCAAATGTATGTTGCATAAAATATGCGGTTACTTATACATGAAACGGAAGAACTGTCATTCAAGAACTATCAAAATGGACGATAAAATTGATTAATTAGGCTTAATTATGATATATGTTTATTTAATTATTGTATCTATGTATCGATTTCATAAAAATATTAAAAGTATGCTAATTATTGAGATTATGTTTTATGATATTCGTAAAAGTATAAATGATAAAAAGTATTTTGCAACCGGCTGTACGTCTGCATTTTTTTACTTATCTAGGAACAGCCATTCAGAAGTTAGGGAAGGGGGAAGCTCGACTCAAATAAAAAACCAAACACCTACGACAAAATAAAATAACAGCCAGAAACAACAGCTTACGTGCTTTCTGAGGCACGAAGGAGTTTCAATATTAAATAGTACTTAACAAAATAAAACTCATTAATTATTTGTTGACAAAAAAAAAACAAAATACTTCTTTAATTGCAACTAGGAAAGAACGGAAGACCATACTCTCTTATCTTGTAAAACGCATAGCAATGCAATAGCATTCTTGAGCGTTTAAGTAAACACACAAACACACCTACTTGGTATTATTAAATTCCTTGTAATTAACAACATTTAACAATGGAGGATTTAGTAATAAAATTAATGGCCTCCCAGTCTACGGTTGTTCTTACGATAAAAAGTGCAGAAGCGCTGCTTGTAAGTTAGAAGATCAATTACGGAGTTATCCGACATGAACGCTCGTTAAATATTATGTGAAAGGATTTTTTTATGTTTTAAGGTATTTTATATTTGAGGTGATTAAGAGTTTTTTTTAGATCAGAATTTTTTTTTTGATGAACCCTATTTTAACGATTTTTGTCTCTATTTAAAATTCGGTTCATATAAAAAAAACTATTTAGATTGAAGTATTTATTTATATCTTTCTACTGTACTAATGCTAACATATAGTTTGGGAACCACTCTCTCAAAAACTGCCTTAGATTCGATTCCCGGGTCTTAGGGCTGTCTTTATCTCGGCTTAGTATTTGGAAATTTCACAAAGCAGCCCGGAGTCAGATAGTTGGGGTGTTACACCTCCGTATCTAGGAGGGCCTGTCAAGCCGTTATCTCCGGTTGTAATCTCGATACCAGTCGTTGTTACAATCCTATGTTGTTACAATAATTTTTTTTTCATATAGCAAAAGACTGCAAGCTAAACCGTGACTTTATTTCGCTCAAGTTTTAATTCCAAAGCATCGAAATACAGAAAACAAATTTTAATCTTTAAACAAAACATACTAAAGCAGATATTCGAAATGTTGATACCTAGGTAAGCTACATGATATTTACTTTAGAATACCTGGATTTAGCGGCTGTCTAGGGACCTTGGTTATCGAAATAGACTAACTAACGAGAGTGGCCTAATTCCAGCAACTTTGTGAGGCTCTTTGTGGATATTTCGTGGTGACTAAATATTTTATTTGGACCTGTAGTGAGTATCATGAAACTATTAATGTTTGACTTATTCATAATTCTGGTAGGGAGTCTTGTATAATTAAAATGTAATATTATGTTGGTAGCACCGTTTAGATTAATTTATCTTAAATGTTGTTCATAATTTATGTCTTAGGTAAGGTAATATTCTTTTAAGCATTGAATTGAGTATTTTTCTTTGTCCGGCTTTTACAGTTACACAGCTAAACCGATTTACATAAAATTTGGTACGGGGATAGATGCGTATGAAAACTGGAGACGTTTTTAGGTTGGTTGTCAGAATTTCTAACTTTTGACTACTCGTAACGACTGTCATAGATTTAGAAATTACAGTCGGGACCAACAGCTTAACGTATGTACTTTTAAGACACGGAGTCGGTCCTTGGTAAGACATAGAAAGTCACCAGGGACCGACCGTGCAAAGCGTAGCTTCAACTTTGATCGATCGCCCGTGCGGCTGTTACTTAGCCACGAGCTCCTCTTCTGTTAACATGGTATACAAGAATGCATGCCACAAAAACCCAACCCTTCCTTTCAAATCCCCAAACGGTAAGGGTAATTGCAATTTTGTACCGACGTGTTGAATGGTAATTTATGCGAATTACCCACCTAATGTGCCTCAAGGTACTTACTGATTTATGTATCTTGTTCATAGTTCACATAGATATACGATATTAATGTTAAAATTCATTAGTTTGTGTTTGTAGCATAGTACGGATAATGTCTTTACGGCACTTTCGACTTTGTGTGTACTTATGGAATTTATAATGGTTGCTTATGGAATTTATGTGACGTGAAGCTTGTTAGGGAGTAAAAGGGTAGGTAGTGGTGAAGCTGCTTGTGGTAGCACAAGCTCTAAATACTGCGCCAGTTACCTAGCTGAGAATATACGCGGTGTAATTTAATTAAAAAAATATTTAAATATAAAATGTAATTAAAAAAATAGGCATTATTATTTTTATCATAAGCTCGTCGCGGTACGGTATAAGCACGACATTTAAGGAGTTGTCCGGGTGTGCTAATCATAATTATCTATTAATGTCTTTATTTTAATGAATAAATGCTCTAGAAAGGACTTGAGTACATACGTTTCGAAAACATGGTGAATTCAACATGTTAATTAAGTGGTAATTAATCAATTGAAAGACTGAGACGGAAAGTGTTATTTATAAAAATATTCACTTACACTTTTAACTAGGTAAACAAAAAAAGTCAGGATTTTTTCTTTCTTGTCTGCATATTTATAATGCATATAAACACTCCCTTAATATCATGTTACCCGGAAAACTGGGTTGTGGAGGTCAGATAGGCAGTCGCTCCATATAAAACATTGGTACTCAGCTGCATTTGGTTAGACTGGAAGCAGACCCTAACGTAGTTGGGAAAAGGCTAGGCAGATGATGATAAACACTCCCTTAACATCCTGTAGATAATAAAATACAGGAATCGGACTTGTACTACAGCTATTCCACCCACTCCTACTAATTTAAGAATTTAACTAATATAATTATTATATTAAAAACAAAGTTAAATGAAGCATAAACAATTGCCATCGCAACAAAATTTTTACTAGCAGAAATCGGAATTGACTTCTAGAGCGCAAGTTTGTAAATTGCGACAGACCGGGGTAACTCGATGCGAGCCGACCTTATTTCTTGACCTATATTAAGGCCATTTTTCTTGCTATACGAGTGAGTAGTAATATGATTTTGCTGCTTTTTAACTGTTTACTTAAACGACAGCATTAAACGGGCATTGGTTTAAAAGTAAAACACTTTAATCCGATACTACGTAGTTCATTTTAATTTAGGAATTAAACGACAGATCTAAACGGTCATTGTTTTAAAAAACACTTTAATCAGAGACTAGTTAATTATTATTTAGGTAGAGACTATGAAATTGACAAAATAAACATGACAGAGTGTGTAGGCGACGCTAACACAAAAGGATAAAGTTGTATACTTAAATGAATATTTCCTTTTAGAATGCTTTTTTTCAATGGCATTATTGTCAAAAAAAGCTGCCATGTTGAAGATATTTGTCAATTTAAACAATAAATTTATTCGCAGCAAGGATATTTCTTTTCGAATACTCGCACAAATATTATATGGGCACGTTATTTACAGAGTATATGTATGTAGTTTATTTGTAAAATACTCATTTGTTTGTTTTGTTGTGGTCGGCTTCCAGTCCAACCAGATGCAGCTGAGTACCAGTGTTTTACATGGAGCGACTGCCTATATGTCTGTGCGTGACCTCTACAACCTAGTTACCGTATAGTAACACGATTGTTCTGGTTATCAGACCTGCTGGATTCTGACTACCAGTAGCGACTGTTAAAGATTTTTTTTTATAATAGCTGGTACTACAGCAGAGGAGCTCGTGGCTAAGTAACAGCCGCACGGTACGACCGAACAAAGGTTAAGCTGCGCTTGGCGCGGTCGGTCCGTGGATGGGTGACCATCTATGTCATAGCGAGACTCCTCCGTGCCTCGGAAAGCACGTTAAGCTGTTGGTCCCGGCTGTCATTTGTAGATTTTGACAGTCGTTACGAGTAGTCAGAAGCCAGAAAGTCTGACAACCAGTCTTACCAAGGGGTATCGTGTTACCCGGTAACTGGGTTGTGGAGGTCAGATAGGCAGTCGCTCCATGTAAAACACTGGTACTCAGCTGCATCCGGCTTAGACTGGAAGCCGACCCCAACATAGTTGGGAAAAGGCTAGGCAGATGATGATGATGAGCTGGTACTACAGCTGCGTCTTTTATCAAAACAAAACTGACTGGTTGTCAGACATACTACCTGTACTGTCTATTAAAGATCTACAAATAACAGCCGAGACTAACAGCTTAACGTGCTTTCCAAGTCACAGAAGAGTCTCAATACGACAAAGATGGTTACCCATCCACGGACCGGCCGCGCCTAGCGTAGCTTAACCTTTTATCGGTCGACCCGTGCGGCTTTTACTTAGCCACGAGCTCCTATAGTTTCTAATACACTATTAAAACCAAAATCTAGCAGCATTTCAGTCGACAATGTATGGCAATGCTTATTCAAATGATTAACATGTCTAATTAACTAATTACTAGAGCATTATTGAGCTATGAATCATTTATGACTGATCGTTGGTTACGTAATTAATAATTTACCTAGTTAGTAAATGTATGCTTAAGATGATTATATTATATCACACAAAAAAAAACAATACGGAATATTATTCATTTTATTATCTGAATACTCAAGTTTGTTCAATCAATGACTTTTTTAAAGCAACAAAAGTACTCATATCCTAATATAAATGATAATGTAAGTTTGGGGTTTATTTGTAACGGTTTTATGTTAAAACGGCTGAACCCATGTAGATGAAATTTGGTATGGAGATAGGTGAGACACTGAAGACGGTTAGGAGCTAAATTTTATCTTGGTGCGTGAAGCAGATCCCTCAAGTCGCAGGTGAAACCGTGAGAAATAACTAGCTTTAACAAACATAAACATTGACATGACAAAGAAAAGTGAAGTACCTATATTTTTAGGTTTTAATATGTTTCATCAAATATAGATCAATCAAAATAAGTCTACTAAAATACGTCTTTAATTCCAATTATTTTTAAAGTCGTTAAATCCCTGCGCAAAATTCAAAAGATCACCTCACCAAACTCCTCCATTTTGCTATCCGTTAAAAAGACTAAACTATCCGAGATGGGAGCCATGAAAAATATTTTCCCTACCGTCCTTTATGATATTTCCTGGAATTTTCCACAAATATGAGGAAGGAGCCGTTTTATATAAAACCAATGACCTGAAATGCGGAGGCCAGCGAGATTTCCAACTGCCCATAGAGATTACATTCTGTTTCAATGGATCCCGCAAAAAATAGGTTTTATTTACGAAAACTGAGCATAAAATATTAAAGTTGTGTGTTATATTTTTATTGTTGCACTGGAATATTGTTTTATCGAGTTTCGTGATTTTTGTTTGTCAATAATTTATGCGTTTTTCAGTTTTATTTATATGAAATTTGCTTTTGTAATGGTGAAAATATGTGTCAATCAGCGTAGTCAGTAAATAGAATTGATTGTAATCTATTTGATGAATTGATTATAATGTAATCTATTTGCGATCTAAATAAAACAAATTGTTCTTTTTATTTTTTTTACAATGCTTATTATGATAGTTTTTTTTTCTAAAATGGCTTTTATCAATGTTACAAATATGTACATTAGTTCGTTCGTGCTAGGCCCAGAGAATTGATAAAGAGGTGCGTTAAACTTTCCTAAGTACCATTTCTTGCGGCTTTTCATAGCAATTCAAACAAACGAACTTATTTAACTAGAAATTTTCAATAGTCCAGTTAAAACAACGAAACTATTAAGACCAATAAAATACCTAAATATTTCATTTTATTGTTAAGAACTCGCTCATATTTGCAAAAAAAATCTTTTTCATTCCTTTAAAAACAGACACGCTTTTTGCTAAAAAAATGCATTGCAATCACCATTCATACCGAGTCCAATCGAGAAAAAAAATGTCATTGAAGTTATCAAAAGTCCTCAGTCAGACTATTTGAAAAAAAGAACAATTCAACACACAGCCTGTACTTACTCAACATTCTCCAAATTGTACCAGAGAAAAAATACAGGCGCGGGAGAACTTTCGTTTTCTCCAAACTTAGTTATGCGTAGAAAAAGTAGGGGTAAAGTGGGGTAAGTAATACCTTTTTTGAAAAGTTAATGCAGTAAAAGTTGCTTGTTTTGTCCTGAGTGCTATCAGCTCAGATGGTATTGTTTTTACACAGGCTGTTTGTGAATTTCTTAACCTTGTTTCTGCTAAGTTTTGAGAGGTTTACTGAGTGACTTAGTATTAAAGTGATAGGCAGATAGTCGTAGTAAGGTCATAGCTTGACTAGATTTAATTTTCTTTTTAATAATTATGTGTGAACATAAATAGAAAAAAATAAAATAAAACTAGCAGTCCCGAAAAACTAACGCATGCGGATAGATAACCTGTAACCGTCTCTTATATATCTCTAATCAATCACCATACAAAATTTCATTAAAATTCAAATCAGCCATTTTACCGTGATAGTGTAACAAATAGATGAACAAAATAACTTACGCAATAATTATATTAGTTAACATAAGGATACCTAGCCCACTTAAAAAACTCGCAAGTGACTACCGAAGAAAAAACTTCAAATTCATGTCGGCCAGTGTAATTAATGGCGATAGATTGTAATAATATTGTTTTAAATCCGTGCAATATTTTTACAGTTCAAATTACTCCCCCCTCACCCCTCTAATGATATTTGGCACAGAGCTACTACAAGTTTTGGAATAGTTCATGTAGAAGATAGCAACTGCAGGCTAGCATTAATAATAATATATAATTAGTGTAATATTTACTTAAAATCATTGTGGTCTAGGCTTTTCAAACATAAGTAACAAATCTATTGAAATCTGGCAAAATCATTTTATTCAAAATTCAAAAAATATTTATTAAAATTAGTGAAAATCAGCATTCCTTGAACGTCGAATTTACAAAAGACAGCCCCCAAAACGCCCCCCTTCACCACTTTCTATGTGTTATTGCTGGGAAGAAGAAGTGGCGCAACAAACTCCCTAGCAACACATGTCTGTCTATTAGGTTATATATATAAATGGTCATATCGTCGAAGTCAAGAAAAACAATAAGAGGTGATCAATGCTCGTGCTTACTTTTCATGAGAAAAGATTTTAGTTCACTAGTGTTTTTTTTACACTAATTATCCCACTGCTGTGAAAAACTTTCCTCATACTATCCTATCTTGATGACATTACAAATGACATTTGTAACTGATCGTTTTCAGGTGGCCAAATATGAGGACACAAATCTAGGACAGTCCCAAATATAACTCGAGAACTACCATCATATCACTCACCGAATTCCAATATTGGTGTTGCACAAACAATCAGTATTTACGTAAACATTCTCGCGCTGTCTCATCATCGATATTTCATGAGTATTAAAGTATTGATATAATGTATATTTCACGTCAACACCATGTTCTGCAGCGGCTGCTATCTTTTATTTACGAAATGTAAATAAGAATTGTTTTATATGTATACAGTTTTGAGGTTCAATGATTTTGTTCAGACCTGTACCGTACCGTTTAATAATGATGCAAATTGTATGTTAATGATGACAAAAATGTTTTGTGGAATTAAGAGGGGATTAAACTATATTTGTTTTCTATATAATGTTATAACAAACTTCGTTTGTTTATTTGTGATCGTTTTTTTGCTAGCCGACTCATATTTTTCCTTTTTTGTTACTTTTATAAATAAGTGGGATTTTAGGTATATCGGGTTTAGTAATAGCGGCATGCTTTTAGAATAGAGCTTCTGGCAATACTACTGAAAAAAAATACAAGATTAAATTGTGCCTGATTCGGGAATCGAACTCAGTACTTTATGCTCAACTGTCACGCTTGTGATGGCTAAACCAATTACAAGTATTTGTTTTTTTTTTGCATAGTGAGCCTAAGCACTCTAATTTTTTTTTTATTAGAATTAGTGTTATCTGTTAGGCCTTTTAAGTGTATGCTTTGTTCATCCTTTACTCATGTACATATTTGCGAGTCATTGCAAAACAATACATAGGGTGACCTAAATTTAGACAACAGACATCGTGAGCCAACAGTTTTGGTCGCAATTAGCTAAAGTTACACGATATGTGCTATCCTTATTCCTACCGTAGGTGCATCAATATGCTATCTCGTTCTGACCTTGACCTTTGCCTTCAAATCTACACGTGTAATGTTTTCACCTCGTTTCTCTTTATGGCCCACTGAAATGGACCTTTTAGGCATTTATTAGAAAATAGTTTCAGTTTATTGGAAAGGTAGAATGTTCACAATATAAGCAGGTATTTGAGCTTGTACTACAATATTATATTATATTTATTTACAACAAAAAAATGATATAACATCTGCCGGGATAAGGTATTTTTTTTCTCTCACAACATCGAATTTTATTTTCTCTCTTTTGTACAATAGGTAAGTTATAGTCATAATATGGAAGTAAGTCGCACGATATAACGTAGTCGTATATTATCTTATTTTGTTTGCACACGTTGCACTCGCGGGTTCATTCCCACGAGGAAGAAATATTTGTGTGTGACCTACTAATTCTAAATAATCATCTGAGTGTGTTAATGTACTGTATGCAAATTAGGTTCAAATATAGCCAGTTGTATGAGATATTTCTAGAAAAGGAAAATTCTTAATTTGTTACTATTTTTGATCATGATAGACAATACTTTCAAAACCGATCGAAAGTCTTTTTAAACTGTAATAAACCCAAAAGAGGCCTAAAATGAGATGATAAGCACTAGCCAGTTAAACTTTTACTGAACACTTACAAGATCGTTTGCATTTCTATTGCTTATCTAATTGAGGTTCAAAAACAATCGTTTTCATGTTCATTGAGAGCTCCGCGTTATACTCAAAGCGTGTTAACTGTTGTCATTGGCATGCAAATTGTGAGTCAATTGAAGGAAATGGGTCACGCCTAGCAGGGACGCTAAGCTGATATTATAAAACGGGTAGGTACGTACCATAAAAAGCAATTGTTACTTCCAAGAATAGTGGTATCCTGCGATTTTACGTGACTTACTCGTAAGGTCTCGTCTCATGTCAAACCGTACGCATGATTACAAACTAACGAAAATGAATACGCAATATTGTAATCAGTTCACATTTTTTCGTCAGCTCATAATCTTACGAGTGAGATTATAAATCGACGATATTCTTAATCTTACGGTGATATATAAATACGTGTAAAACGAGGGCATCGCCGCGCATTAATGTAGCTATTTTCCGCAGTTTCACCCGCTACGTGTGAGAACTTCTTCACGGACCGAGATAAAAACTACCCTATGTCCTCTCTTTTTTTTTCGAAAGGGTAATCATCGAATTACCCCTCCCGCCGTGGAAGGGGCGGGAGGGAGTGTCAGACTCTTACTGACTAAAACCCATCCATGTTCCTTCTTCAGCCCTTTATCTTCCGGGGGCGTGGTAACTCTTTCGCACATCCCGCAGACCCGGCACCTTATGTCCTCTCTCAGATTTCAATCTATTTACATACAAAATTACATCAGCCGTTTACCGCGAAATTGTAATAGACAGATATACAGGCCGATAATAATATAGTAAGAATTGGTATCTAGGAGACAACCTTAATGTACAGGTTCGAGTCTGTGGCTTAGATGGAAATAAACCCGTCGATGTCGTAATCACATTTTCTCTAAATATACGACCAGAGCCGTTGTAGCCAACGCTCTGACAGCTGACGGTGACTTGAACTAATTTGTGATGAGTAAATTTTAGGTTCTGCTAACTTTAGATAATGGCTCAGTGGTTAAGCATAGTGATGACGTCGACATGGCTAATGGGTGTCACTCCAGGCCAAACTCTGGCAGGCATTGGTACACATTATCGGTCTATTTACTATCCTACTGGGTTGATGAGTTGGGTAAAGGCCTCTTCTCATACAAAGAAGGCATGACCATTAATCACCACGCTTGCTCAAGGCATTCTTCTTTAACTATTAGTCATTGATTTCTGAGAAATACTCTGAAAGCAAAAAAAGTATAAACGTTGTCTATTTTGTTTTAAAATTATGTAACTGATTTTTTTTAATATTTATGCGGCCAGTTAGCCAATAACGAATAAATAAGCGGGAAAATCAAATACACATTATTTTTCTCAAATTGCAGAATCTCTCGTTCCTATTACCATAATAATTAATTACAAAACATTATTATTCATTATAACAACCATCATTGAACGAAGCATTTGCATTTACAATATTTACGGGGCGTAATTATAAAATAGCAAGTTTTTAATTAAGCAAACCGCCTTTTATATTCCGAACTGTAATTTGTACAACTAGTCGTTTAACTTGGTGCGTTTATCTGTGTGTAGAGTTTGTGATATACGGCTGTTAAAAGTGGACAATATTTTGTTTTGAGAAACGTCATAGCCATTAGTCATCATCAGCCTATAATATTGTCCCACTGCTTGCCACAGGCCTCTTCTCATACAGAGAAGGAATGAGCATTGATCACCACGCTTGCTTAAGGCGGATTGGCGATATCAGACTTTTAAGTCCAGGTTTCCTCACGATGTTTTCCTTCACTGTTAGTCAGTGATGTCTAAGATATACTTAGAAAGTACATATGACTTTAGAAAAGTCACATTGGTGCTTCCCAGGTTTCGAACCGGACACTCGTACACGAGATACAGGTGCCTTAACCACTAGGCCACGACATTCGATAGACATTAGTACTGGCTGTCATTTATAAATCTTTGACAGTCATTGCGAGTGGTCAGAAAGTCAGATAACCAGTCTTACCAAGGGATATCGTGTTAGCCGGTTATTGAGTTATGAAAGTCAGATAGGCAGTCGGCCCATGTAAAACACTGGTACCCCAGATAAAGGCTAGGCAGATGACAATGATGATATTTTAACAAAACAATATACCTATATGTGCCTTACTGATTTGTGACCGTATGTCAGAATAAAGTGCTTAATTTCTCTAAAATTTCGCTTATTTATAGTTGTTAGTAACAAATTGGAATTGTCAAGATATGTAATACACGCGAAATTGCTGTGTGGTATTGTTCGTATATTTTATTACTAAAATGATTTATGCAGTTGTATATTGAGTTTGTTAATGTAGTTGTAGACAATGGGGGTCGAAGTTCACTGTAAACAATGCCTGATGCTGGATAGAGGGTATTCATGCTAGTAATTTTGGTATTTCGATAATACCTGAGGCAATTTTAGTTAACTTGCATACACAGTTTTAGGTTAAACGTTTACAGACTGTTAACGGTCACATCATTATCATTATCGATCTATTTACTATCCCACTGTTGGAGTAAGGCCTCTTCTCATACAAAAAGGCCACGCTCAAGGCGGATTCTTCAAGCCCAGTTAAGCAATCGAAAACCTGCTATGTTGACCTGCGAGATGCAATACAAAAAAAAAGGCGGATTCACGATTTCACATTTTTAAAAAGGGTAAAAATGGGACGCTATTACTAAGACTTCGCTGTCTGTCCGTCCGTCTGTCTGTCACCAGGCTGTACCTCAAGAACCGCGATAGCTAGACAGTTGAAATTTTCACAAATTTCTTATAGAAACAAAAACATTGCTGAAAGCTGTTTTTTCCCTAAACTTAGGTAGAGGTATTTAAGTCCCATCTAATAAAGACGAGTCTATTGCTCATAACAGGGAACGTACAACTTCAGATATTAACGTTACAATTCGTACTTTTAATAAAAACAAACATTCGAATCAACCCATGTTTAGCGGTCGACTGACGAAACGGTTGAATAAATGATTTTTCTATGTAATTAAACTAATAAAAACCAATAAGTAAGAATAAAAAAATCTTTTTGTTGCTAGAAACTTTACACTGCAATGCACACTAATCGGCATCGTAACGGTGTCGCCTCGCCTCGGGGTAAAGCTAGTCGATTCGCTGTCACCGCCCTTACGGCTCACTGACGCAACCACAGATATCAATAAAAATAGAGAAGACTGAACCTACTTCGTATGCCTTGGCATTAGTGAAAACATCTAAGTGGCCATTGCCACGATTGCAGACGGATCGTTTGAAAAGAAAAAATACTGTGATGAATTCACCTATTAAGTAATAACTTGTACAGATACCCAATGTGTGTATGAATGAAAGAAAAACTTGTAGCATCATAAAGGGTATTTAATCAAAAACTGTTTTCCCTATTTTTTACAAGAAAGCCCGTATTTTGTCTATTTAAAACAAGATTATGTGCACCTTCTATTCCATATCATTTCATCGCAGTAGCACTTAAGTCTCAAATAAAAAAATATGGTCATTGACACTTAAGAAGAAAAAGTGTCAAACTACAATTTGTGCCAATCTGTGATAATTTATTCTATCTCTTTCTATCTACCGTGATACTTGAGATATCTAAGGCTATGTATATCTGTGGTACTACCGCTTACATCTCGCGAGTGGTCCGGTCCTCCCTCCCCTTCCTACCGCATTCGTAAAACAATTGACGATCGTGTGCACTATTCGTCCCCCAGGTGAGCTGTCAACTAGCCCAGCTGTAATTGAGGCTACGATGAGACGCAAGCAAGGCGAGGTTTGGAACAAGCTGAGTCGTCCAGTGACGAGACTAAGGTTCGTATAAGATACTTAAACATTGATATCTTCTCTTGAGGATTCTAATTTTAAAAATAATGCTTGAGTATAGATTCTATAATACGGATCGAAGTTTTGTTTCATAGGGCCGTATAATAAAAATTCAGTGCAAAAAAAGAGTGTCGCTATTCGTCCTATCAATCTCTCACTCATACTGAAATTTGAATTAGTTACTTAATTATGTTACTACGTCCCGTTAGTGGAGTGTTTTAATCACACTTTTACAAGCTTTAAGATGTTAGGAGTTGAGTCTAACTAATTAGTAACCGTTGCAAGTTGATACCGATTTACCTAGAAAATACTCATGATCTAACCTAAAGATAAGTAACTGATAAAATATGAGTATTCTCAAGCCTAAGCCTTCATGCAACAGGCATGATATACATCAGATATTTATAAAACTCGCAACAAAATTTACATAATTGCTTTTAACCTGTAATTTCCAATTACAAAAAAAAACACCATGTTGTTTTATTATTCTTTTTCGAAAAAAAAATAACGCAAGAATTTAGAAACTAATTGTAATAACCTTGGTCATAGTAAAAGTAGATTTTGCCCATACACCAGATACCGTTCCTTAATTTCCGGTGACAACCCCATGGGCGATATGGGGCGGCCCATTCTTAGTTCAGTATCACATGGCATTAAATAAACTATTATACAGGGGTGGAAACGTCGGTGGAATGTTTTATCAATATTGGGGGTAAAAAAAGTCGTGAAAGACTGGTTTTCAAATTGGGGTGGAAGTCAAATTAATGACGTAGGTATCGTAGTGTTGTTTTATGTGTCTTTTATTATCTGCTACTCACAATTAAGTCAGCGTAGACTTATAGTTAGGTTCAAATATTTGTGTAAAATATCCTATGTATTACCTAGGTTACCTAGGTTATAAACCTATCCTTCTTATTCATAATATCTTTCCAATCGCGGCTTCGCCCGAGTGGTCATTTTTTTTATACCTTGGGTTACATTATTCAAGTTTTAGTAGGGATCCCTAATTATTTCTGGAAATAAATATAGCCTATGACACTTCGTAAAGATGTTGCTTTTTAAGGCTGAAAGAATTTTAAAAATCGGTCCAGTAGTTTTTGAGTTAAAGCCCTACAAACAAACAAATCTTTCCTCTTTATAATATTAGTATAGATAACACTTTTCGTCTTATAAATCTCTTTAAGCTATCGAACTGCAATTTCTGCGTGTTGGCTTCGGCTCCATATTCCAAAAAGACCGGGACTACAGAGTCCCGTGCATGGTAGAAACATTTTCGATGGTACTTTTTACAACAACCCATAAAAGTTTTTTTTTTTTGAAAAAACGTTGCCCCACACTAGGAATTTCTCCTGTGTCGTGAGTGCGTTTACAAACATTCATTACACATGCACAAACACCCAGACCCGTAACAATTTTAGTTGTCCCGTGCGGGAATCAAACCCGCAACACGCACCCATAAACGTTAAGTAGGTAAGCCATTTATCCCTAACGTACGTACCACGTATTGCAAATAGACGTTACAATACACAATGGTATTGGGCATATCTATTATAAATCTCCTAAGTAAATCAGCGTGACTACAAAAAACCCAATTATCTTTAAAAACCAAAAAATCACCATCTACAAACATCGATATCACTCAACTAAATCGATTTTACTAGTCTTTAGTCTATTCTGTTTGAGAAACTGTCGAGATGTGAATTGAGACGGCTTCAGTAAGCCGGGTTTCTATATCGAAAAACGGATCGTTTTTATTACCAAACGTCAGTTGTAACTAATGTACTCCTAGTGCATTTTTTCTACTTTAATTTATTCGCCGTATATTTAGAATAATATATCTATATCGCCAAGAAAATACCTATAGTACCTAACAAATGATATGTAGAAATAATTTCAATAAAAAAAAACTACAAATGTCGAAACGAAAAAATCTTATATCGTACGTCATCATCTTATATCAAAAATCTTATATCATATATCATCCTTTCTAATAATATAAATACTATAAATTAACTGTGTATATTTATCTGTTTAACTTTCATGGCAAAACAGCTCCACCGATTTAGATGAAATTCAGTATGCAGATAGATTGAAGCCCGGAAAAGGCATAGTTCCTATCTGGCTGCGTAAAGTAGTTTCACCCAAAACAGCTAATTTACTATAAGTACTAAAATAATCAGTACTTAGGTCCCAAAGTTTAAAGAAAAGTTCTCCCTAAAAAGAATCTACTTCACAACAATATAGGAAAACTATAACACGCAATACCCACAAGCGAACCTTGCTAAACACAATAGTTTACCCAAAAAGGTCATTAAATTTGAATTTACCTTCCAACCATGCGTTACAATAATTCCTAGTCGTTACAATAACATCAAACGCGCCAGTTCACGTCAGCTTCAATGGAACCTTTGTGCTCCCTACGTCACGCTATTAAAATCACAAGTTGTCTAAGGGCAGCGCAAACAATAATGTAGAAAAATTCGCCTACAGCTCACGAGTCGAAAAAATACCTACGAAATAGAATGGCAGGCAGCCGCTATGGTTCCGTTACGCTATAAAAACCCACCCGAGCAAACTCTGTAATTCCGCTTCGTCCCGACCGATATAAAATATGAAAGACTGAGCGAAATTCGCCTCGCTCCCCCAGCTTGAGCTCGGCTCTTTCCGCCGACCTTCGGCTAACTTCGTACCGCCGTAGCGGCAGTTTCGTAGCACCAGCCGCTCGTAGTTCACGTAGCGGCTACGTCTCGTAACCTGTACTGTTAATTTTTCGGTGTATGTGGTTTATTTGGTGTAATAGTTTCAAACGTATGTGTGAATTAATTAGTGGAGTACTCAAATGATGTGTGTGTTGGATGCAAGTATTTACGTGGTTGCCGATAAGCCTGTTTGATGGTTCGGAAAAATGGTATGGATACTTTTTAATGATAAGTATGATTAGTTAATGGTAGCGCTTATAGTCTTTATGGACCAAAATTTTCTTTTACGATTTTCAGAAAGCTTTTAATTAATTTATCAAGTTTAAATTGACGCAGATCTTAAATAAGGTTTGATGGTGTTTCATAAAATTATGGAGATTTTTTCTCTTTTATAGTACTTTTAACACTTTATAAGATACTTATTTTTTTTTTCATGTAAATGATATAGCCCTGGAATTTTCTAAAGATTGTTTACGGTTCCTTGTCAGAATTAATAAATAATTCAACGTGGAGTATTTTTTTTACTTTTTATAAGTGCTTTTGATCAGCAAAAATACGTAATTAGCTATTTATTCCTACGAGTATTTTATGTTTTAAAAACCTAAAATTCAAAGTCTACAGTAAAAATTGCGACGCAAATCCAGTGAAATATTTTCCAATTGTCTCTGCAGCCGATTCATATTACAGCTTCAATATACCTACGCTTGATTCAGTCTCGGTTTGATTCTTATATTTTTTCAGCATTCGATTCAGATTTCATGCAGTGACAGTGATTGTTCTCGGGAAAATTACTTCGAAGAGAAGGCGCAGAAATACAATACGATTTTTATTCGATATAGCGAGTTTTTAGGGTAGGTTTGTTATTCGGTTTGTCAATTTATTTATGACTATGTATATTTGTAATGTGTGATATTTATCAGAGCTTTTTACATGTACAATATCGGATTTTTTATTCTTTAGAATTTACTCGACTGCGACGTTTGCCAAAAGGACATTGATGTTTCTAAAATACTAAACGCTTACTTTAACATTTAGTAAAATATCTTAATGTTATTTTTAACATTTCAGTCATAAATACATAATTTTATCTTTGTCGATTTCTTTTTAGTGTACTATAGAGCATTCTCTGTTCTATTCTATCCTAAAAACATTATACTTTTCAACATAACATTCTAAATCTACACCAATATTCTGAAGCTTGTAAGTTTATATGTCGGGACAACCTCTAAAACTACTAAACCGATGACAAAAATCTTTCTATACAAAAAGCAACAATATTATCAGAGCTACGTTTTATGTACAAAACGCGGGCAGCACCGCGGGTAGAAGTTAGTCTTTTATATATTCAAAAAGCTTAATGCATGTAATCTATTTAGGACTTAATCCTTTTGAAGTCTTGAGCTCAACTTCACTAACGGCATTTGAGCTACGTCAGAGCTTAAAGTTAAACTATAGCTATGAGATTAGCGCTAAGGACGGACTATCGCTTCGGTGAAGAAGCTCTCTTAGGCGGGTCACACACTACCACGTGCTACACTTCAGTTCTCAAAGTAACGCATCAGTAACATACGTTGAAACTTTGCCCTCGTGTATTATAATACAAACTGAAGTACTTACAGTCATCGGTCAATTCCGCCCAGTACGGGCGCGTGGTAGTGAGTGCTACACCTTAGCGTATCTTAGGGCTGATTTTGCGTTCAAAACTAAGTTTAAAATATATATAATGGCGATAGTAATCTCGTGTACAGAGCGACATTAACTATTGTCAAATAAAAAATGGTAATTTTGATTTTCTGTATACAGTGATATTGATATTATGGTGGCTTATAAGTTAAGGAGACTCATGGAGATCATTAGCCTAGCATTTTCCCAACTGTGTTGGGGTCGGCTTGCAGTCTAAACCGGATGCAGCTGAGTACCAGTGATTTCCAGGGAGCGACAGCCTATCTGACCTTCACAACCCAGTTACCGGGTAAAACGGTACCCCTTGGTAAGACTGGTTGTCAGACTTTCTGGCTTCTGACTACTCGTAACGACTGTCAAAATCTACAAATGATATCCGGGACCAACAGCTTAACGTGCTTTCTGAGGCACGGAGAAGTCACGCTAATACAAAGATGGTCACCCATCTACGGACCGAACGCGCCAAGCGCACTTAATCTTTGATCGGTCGAACCGTGTGGCTGCCGAGCTCCTTTAGTGTATCATAATCATCATAATCATAATTATTTATTTAGTGAAACGTAGATAAGTTTTATAGAGATGTTGTATATTATTAACTATGAATATTAAAAACAGACTCAATGCTCAGTAATTAACGTCCGGGCGATCCGTCAAAGTTAAACAATAATTGCCGTTGTCGACTATATAATGGGTGACCATACATTTTAATACATGTTATGGTCTTAGCTATCATTTTGTCGATCTTTGACAGTCGTTATGGAAATTCTGATGATTGAAATACTGATATCTAGTCATACCAAGGGGTATGACCTAGAAAATGGTGAGAGACCAGTTAAGCAGTCACTTCATAAATAAGCTTTAGAAATAAAATATAGGTAATAAAAAGCAATTAAATATAGCTATGTAGCTTTATTTAGCTAGACTAGAACCTGACCCTTACATAGTTGGGAAAAGGCTAGGCACATGATGTCGATGATGTAAACAGCGTGGTATTAACAAATTTGCTTTCTTCAAAACTATGTACATAGGTATATATAATATTCCATGAATAGATACGCTATATATATGAAAATATTTTTGTCAGTTCGTCCTTCTTTGTCGTAGCAACGAAACAACGGATCGACACAATATTTTTGCATAGAAATAGTTTATGGGTCGTGGTATGACACAGGCTTTTCATCCCGGAAAATGTGCGGACTATGTGAGCGAAGTTGCAGGAACAAAATTAGTTTCAAATAAAAAAAAATGTTGTTCCCACATTTATTGCAAGCAAGCGTATTGGTAGTCTCGAAGCTCAATATCTTGGGAACTCTGAATGTATTCTTTGTGAAATAAATAAAAAACCGCATGACTGTCCCAGATACATTGCTCGCGACTGTAATATTGGTGGAGTGACGTGATGGTAATACAAATACTTATTTTACTTTAATATTATGCTGGCCCTAAACTTGGCGTATTTGTCCAAATGTTGGCATTATTTTATAACCACAAAGTGAACCCTATTAGTAGTTGCATAATGTTCACTTTCATCATCATCATCATCAGCCTATATATTATCCCACTGCTGGGCACAGGCCTCTTCTCATACAGAGAATGCATGATTGATCACCACGCTTGCTCAAAGTGGTTTGGCGATTTCAGACTTTTTAAGTCCAGGTTTCCTCACGATGATTTCCTTCACCGTTAGTCAGTGACTTCTAAGATATGCTTAGAAAGTACACATGGCTTTAGAGAAGTCACATTGGTACTTGCCAGTTTTCAAAACCGCACACTTGTAAACGAGAGGTAGGTGCCTTAACCACTAAGCCACTACGACTTCAATATAATGGCCGCGATTCTCTTGACACCATCTAAATTAAATTTAGTCTATAATTCTCTCTTTCCATCAACAAATATAAGAAAGGGATAGCAAACTTTTAACACCTGTCAAATTAGAAAAAAATAGTTTTCCATACAAATTTAAACATCACGACGTAACATCTCGACTAAATTAACAAACCTATACGAACAAAATGTCATCTGTCATTTAATTTGACAGCACTGAATTACTTGCTATCCTCTTCTTGTATTTCGCAATAGAAAAAGAGCATGATATTTTAAAGTTAGTTTAGTCGTGTGTACGTCAGAATCGGCACCAATGTTCACTTTGCAAAACGGAAATGGCACAAATATTTGGACAAATACACCAAGTTTAGTGTCAGTATTATTCACGAACTTCGTTCAGTGTGTTCGACTGCATGATCTTCAAATTCCTCTAGATATCTGTATAAAAAGTATCATATAGATAATATGTTGATCCATACTACAAACAACTAACTGTTTCCTGCGGTTTCACCCGCGTCCCGAGGGAAGTACTTAAAGTACCCAGATAAAAAGTAGCCTATAACTATCTCCAGGGTCACATCTATCTCCATACAAAATTCCATGCAAATCAATTCAGCCGTTTTACCGTGAAAGCGTAACAAACAGAAAATAAACAAACTCACTTTCCCATTTATTATATTATTGAAGCTTTCCTATCATTATATTTTAGCCTATGGATACAAAAACTTGATAAATTATATACTAAAACCTTCCACTTGAATCACTCTATCTATTTAAAAAACCGCATCAAAATCCGTTGCGTAGTTTTAAAGATCTTACCATACATAGGGACAGACAGCGGGAAGCGATTTTGTTTTATATTATATAGTAATTTGTGTTATGTATTAAATATGGCATAGGTAAAAATAAATAAATGGTGACCATAATTTTAAAAATATAGTCCCTATTTATAATTTCGGTGTTATCACGAATATTGTAACTGACCCGGTTTTACCTTTCTACAGTGTATTATAGCAGGTTAAGCTCAAATATCGGTGCTTCTAGCGAAGTAGCTCCCCTTACGAGCAACATAATCTCTTAGGCGCTCTCATTATACTCTTGCAAGAATGGCTTGCTTGTCTCAGGACTTGCCGAGCTGAGATTATGGGACGGAGTTGCCTATGCACTAGTTTATAGTGGGTACATTTTTTTGCAAGGATGTTGATAGTAGCTAGTAGCTTTATAAAGGCGTTTGCACTCGACTTTAATTTGTAGACTGTTTTATTAGTACAGTGGTTCAATCATGAGTATGAGGTGCTAGGTTTGATACCCGGGTTGGGTTTTTTTTAAATTTTTTTTAATAGGGTATTCTCAATTTTTACCTGCAGCCTTTTTGCAAATTGTCACTCCATCTTGATGGAAAGCGTCTTTCGTTAACGTTAGGATCAAACTTACCTGGATAAAAACCTATAATCGTCTCCAAGGTCCCCTCTATATCTGTGCTTATTTCATCCAAATCGGTTCAGTCGTGAAATCGTAACAAACAAACAAACAAACTCACATTCGCATTTATAATATCAGTAATGATAGCTTACCCGGATAAAAAGTCCTCTCTATATCTATACCAAATTTCATCTAAATCGATTCAGCCGTTTTACCGTGAATGCGTAACAAACAAACTCACTTCTGCATTTACATAATACCAGTTATGACAGAAGTAGTCGTTGAGCTCAATTCTACCAAACACCTGGTATTTACCACGCTATCATTTTATTACATTGCCTACGTGTTATACGAGTATTTCCTTGAAAAAGTTTCATGTTTTTATTTACTTTACCTACACTATTTTAGTATTAAAGTTTCAATACAGCGCAATGACTATAATTTCGCTTTAAAAATGCTGTGTTATTATTTTCTACTTAGCTTGGTTCTCAATTTGAATAGTAAAATAATTAATTGTTATAGTTATTATTTTGTGATTCGATCGTGTCCTATTCCTTTATTATTCTATTTAATTTTACCATTTATCGTTTACTTTACCTTATTCGGTGAGTGGATGATACCGGGACACCTCCGTGCTTCGGAAAGAGCGTTAAGCTATCGGTCCCGGCTGTCTGCAAATCTTTGACAATCGTTACGAGTAGACAGAAGCCAGAAAGTCTCATAACCAGTCCTACCATGGGGTATCGTGTTACCCGGTAACTGGGTTGTGGAGGTCAGGTACACAATCACTCCATATAAAACACTGGTCCAATTAAACTGGAAGCCGACCCCAACATAGTTAAGAAAAAGCTAGGCATGATGATGAAAATCAGCAATATATAAAAAAAATCCAGCCAAAAATCTAGCCACACATTTCATTATCAGTTTATTTGCAAAACCAGTCCTCTGATGAAAACAGGAGTACGTTTGCTTAGGACCCTAGCTATTACCAATTCATAGTTTAAAATATTCATTGAATTTTGCAATATTCATAGGCTTATAGGGTGTGGTGTCATTAGGCGTGTTTTGATAAGCGGGACTGAGTTTCTGTTACCTAAATGTAGGTAAGTTTTTGGTTTGGGCTCAAAATTATATGTTCAATTGATAGGCATATTTATGTAGGTATTTATAAAATACCTTTTTTAAGTTTCAATCTAGTCCATACAAAATTTTATGTAAAGCGCTCTAGCCGTTCTGCCTTGCAATAGACAGACAGACAGAGTTCTTTTTTTATCTATGTAATACTAGCTTTTGCTAGTGACTTTATTTGGGTGGTTCTATATACCAAGATAAAAAGTATTCTATCTGTTAATCCAGTTTATAAACTATGTGCACACCAAAGATCATTCAAATCCATTCAGAAGTTTTTGCGTGAAAAAGTAACAAACATACAAAATATAACAACAACAAGTACATTACATTCTTCAAAAACTTTCGCATTAAATTAAACAATAATATTCATCATCAGCCTATATATCGTCCCACTGCTGGGCACAGGCCTCTTCTCATACAGAGAAGGCATGAGCATTGATCACCACGCTTGCTCAAGGCGGATCGGCGATTTCAAACTTTTAGGTCCAGGTTTCCTCACGATGTTTTCCTTCACCGTTAGTCAGTGACGTTTAAGATACACTTAGAAAGTATATATGACTTCAGAAAAGTCACATTGGTACTTGCCAGGTTCCGAACCCGCACACTCGTACACGAGAGGTAGAGGCCTTAACCACTAGGCCACCACGACTTCATACGACTTCATTCATAATATTAGTAGGAATAATTGCTATAAAGTGCTTAATTTAGCATCGGCAACCAAAACTATAATCGACTGATTACATTGGTTGAAAACATCTACCATTAAAGTAACTAACACCCAGTTGCACCAAAAATATCAGGTTACTGTATACGTGAAACGGAAGAACTGTCATTTAAGATGGAGATGTCAAAATGGAGGATAAAATTTAGTAATTTAGCTATTATTTTAAGTTTTCATCTAAAGATGTATGATAATGTTTACTTAATTTTAAAATCATGCTAATTTTTGATAGCATGATTTGTGATATTCGTAAAAGTAATTCGTAAAGTATAAATAATAAAAAAAAATTGTGTAACTGGCTGTAAATGTCAAGGCATTAATTTCATAGTCTATATCAGATAGCCGTTTATACAAAAACTGATACACGAATAAATAAAAATATAATTGCGATTGGTTCAACATTTAGTTTTACTCCGGCAGTAATAATTAATGTATTGACCTATTTGCCTAACCTACTTTTAGGCAATCGACAGATTTGTCTCCGACTGCCAGGCAGTTGGCAATACATTTTGTAGTAGGGATTGAAAACTTAATGTTACAAAACAACTACACTTTAAATTTTATAAACTGCTAGCTGTTTCCCGTGGTTTCACCCGCATTTTTAGAGAACTACTTCACTTACGTGTTTAAAAACTACTTTCTATCTTTTATCAAGGTTCAAGCTGTATCCGTACCAAAATCCATCCAAATCGGTTTAGCCGTTTTACCATGAAAGCGTAGGTATGGTCTGTACCAATTGTTTTTACGAAAAATTTAAACAAAACCATGATCTATTTTGTTCTAAATTTCCCACTTAGATAACTAAAATGGCATTAAATGATGAATGATGATGTTTAGAGCATGAAATTGACATAAGTGCAAAATTACCACTTTACGCAATTTTGCTAATTTCTGTGGCAGAATTAGAACAAAATAAGTTACGACCTTGTTTACATTTTTCATAAAATCTATTGGTATCGATTATAACAGCAATATTTTAACATACTTACGTATTTAAATTATTAGAAAGGAATAGTTTTTTCCACGTATTCACTCGTCTTGAAGGTTCTCACACACCCATTACTATCATTTTGTCCTTCCCTAGGAATTCATGCTAAGGATTATTCATTACATTACTTTTAAAGAAGTATCTTTGTGCTTCTCCAAATACACTTAGCCCTTCACCTATTTTGGACCTAGTCCATAAGAAATCTCTCCTAAAAACACTAGAATCTCTTCATGTGTACACACCTAGTTTGTATCAGTATCTACCTGTAAATCTTTTAGTGCCGATCTGCATATTCACTGCAGTGCGCTCGGCGATACAGTGAAGCCTTTACGGCAGTCTCTGCTTTTAAGACCTCGGTCACAAATTTCTAGCAGCTCTTTACTAAACAAGGTGAAAATTTGAGATAATTTAGTGGTCTTTGCAGCAAGACACATTTCTGCGAGGAATAATGTCGAGCTTGCTGGCAAAGGAACACTTACTTAGTATGTGTTTGTGAGTGATTTTTACGTTTTCATCTTACGTTTAGGCGATTATTTTTGCTCCAAACTGAGAGGGAAATATCCAGTTATACATTTTCAAGATTTCAAACGTTTCCTAAAGTATTTTGTGAACGCTGTGGGTTGTTTTAACACTTATTCATTTTAAAACTATAATTACATTTGCAACATTTGAACAGCCATTTAGTTCAAAGTAATAAAGAACAATCAAATATTACATTCAAGGCCAAACCAGCATTTAGTCCCTAGGCAATTGAGAAAATAAGCCGCTGAAAAGTTATTAAAAAGTTGAATGGGAAGGCATTTTATGTCTCAAAAAGATATTTTATATTCAAGGAAGCCCTGCCTTGTCAGTTAACGCCTTTGTCTTTGTATTTATTGTTATAGGAACCCCCGTAAATTGTTCTTGCGAATTCAAAATTAGCTTGAACATTTTTGGGTTGAGTTTCGTAACTTTATTGTTCAATGACAATCTGTAGGTAGTGCCAGTTTTGTTAAGAACATAATTTTAAATTAATGACTTTCATGATTATTTTCTATTAGAAGTGTGTTAATTAGTCGTAGTGGCCTAGTGGTTAATGCACCTGCCTCTCTTGTAGGAGAGTGCGGGTTTGAAACCTGGCAAGTACCAATGTGGCTTTCTAAAGTCATATGTACTTTCTAAGTATATCTTAGATATCACTGACTAACGGTGAAAGAAAACATCGTGAGGAAACCTGGACTTAAAAAGTCTGAAATCGCCAATCAAACCTTGAGCAAATGTGGATCGATGCTCATGTCTTCTCTGAGAGAAGATACCTGTGCCGAGCCGTAGGACAAAATATAGGCTAATGATGATAACATCATGTGCCTTAATTAGACAAAAATAAATAAACAGTGTTTTATTGTAAAGTATACAAGAAATAATTTGGTATGTTGTGACAGGAGGACATGTGACATAAAATAGAAGTTGAACTTCTGAATTATTTGTATGAGTTTTAAATTCGTATCTCACTGATTTTTAATGGCTTCTTCGGTATAGATTTTTACTTTTTCTATTACCTTTTGATAGAAAAAGGAGAATTAATTGAACTTCATAATCTTTTGCGCAATCGACCTAAAATAATGGTTGCGTAGTTCTACCATAATTTGGCTAAATAACCTTGAAGTTTTTGTACAAAAAGAGGCCCCATTTCTCTCTATTTCTATAACAATACAACTGTAAAATTAACTTTCAATGATATAACTAGTTTGTTACCATATTTCGCGGCCATTTGTATGAGTTACAAGTTTATCTAGTTTTAATATTTTTCTGGCATTCCTGTTTTATGTCCCAATAAAGCAAAAAATAAAATAAACTAGTAATAGGTGAAATCAGCTTGGAAAAACGATTTCCACCATTTCTAGACAGCAGACAAAAGTACTCTCGCCATGGCGGATTAAGCTCCGTCAGTTTTTGCACTTAAAAAGGGAAAGTAACATCTGCCAACGAAGAAATTAAACAAACTTTACATTGAATTAGCTTCACAATCTTAATTTAGAACAGTATTCCGAATCTTGTCTCGAAACTTGAGACTGAACGACTGCAGTTTAACTTTTACTCATTTAACTTTTTTTCGTAAAAATGCAACATCTATTGTGTGTCGTGTTCTTTATTTTTTATTCTGGATTACTTGTTATAGCTGAAGATAGAACTAAGCGAGGTAATTGAAAAACTCCCTCGATGGTCTAATGGTTGTAAACAAGACTGCTGTAAAATGGTCTCGTGTTTGATTCTTGCGCCGCGTGGAAATTGCTTTGTGAGTTTAAAAAAACACAAAGCAGATTGGAGACAGATAGTTGCATGGCGGTGTTATAGCCCCGTGCCTGGGACGTTAACCATCATCTACGACTGCTATCTTGATAGCTATCGTAGCGAAATTTCTATAATAATTTAAAAGCCCACGCGATGAGAAGAAGAAGCGAAGTATCTTGACGATCTTGAAAAATCAAATTACAAAAACTCTTTGGAATAAAGTCTATTTTCCCGTACTTCCATTTACTCCGCGGAATTTTTGCATCAACACTAGATACAAATTGATTCTGTCTAGACTTTAATATACATTCATTAATTTTTCATTAATGAAGGTAGGTATCGATAATTTGAATCGTGTACTAAATACCCTTTCACGTACTAAATAGTTTTCAAGGTATTATTATGGTATTATTCTGTGTAAGCCCACGCTGGAACTTAGCACTTAGGAATATGTCCTAGGTACCCACATAAATATGAACGGTACACTAAGTCACGAAGCTCACCGTTTGGGGCTTGATGGTACCTATCACATTATTATTGTATAACTAGCTATTCCTCGCGGTTTTACCCGCATCTCGAAGGAACTACGTAACGCACCCGAATAAAATATAGTCTATAACCGTGTCCAGGGGACATACCGCCACATCTCATTGCAATCACAATTCATGTGTGATAGCGAGACACAGCTACTAACGTCGTATAGCATCGTCTCTTTTTCACAACTAAACTATTCCTGCTTTGGCACGTCATGGTAAGGCCCCAAGACCCCCTTATCTGCATACCAATTTTCATTCAAATCGGTTTTGCCGTTTTACTGTGCAAGCGTAACAAAGAAAGACACTTTCGCATTTATAATATAAATAAGGTATTGACATATATTATAAGTATCTAAATATTTGTACAATTTAACAGGTCTTATTAGGGGTCGAAATGAAGGTTATTATCAATTGTAATTTTTTCATGTGGGCGTATAATTAGTGTCATAATTATATTTTCATCGTGTCAATGTCTAGTCAAAATATAATGATCTCGATTTGTTTACCTAAACCTAAGGTATACGTGCACAGTTGAACTGCGTACTTGATGGAACAAAAAAATCTCAAGTGCCTGTGCAAATGAGGGTTACCTGTGCAAATGGGATTTACCTGTGCAAATAGGATTTACCTGTGCAAATAAGATTTACCTGTGCAACTGTGCAGTTATACCATTCAGTGTGGCTTGATTAAGTGTCTAGCAAACACATTATTTTTATAAGCCTATTCCCCAAAAATATAGAGAAAATAATTGAGCAATATTTTATCGCACACTTAAGGCTAAGTTTACCCGAATTAGTTATTTGGTACTTCAATAACATATTGAACTCGTCTAGACGATATTAAGTTTGAGCGATGTTAGGGGTGTTACACACTTGTACGACCACATGAATCGGATTGCTGGCAATTGTGTCTATTATAAAGGTGTGTGAAGAGAGCGTAACTCAGAGGTGAAGAGGTCTTGTATTTTTTAAACCAAAAGTAGATCTATCTGTAGTAGGTCAGTTGATACTTTGACCAATAAGACCCCAATGGTTTTCAGCAATATATTTTATTGTTTATAGCCTGCTAAGAATAAAATCTAATTTTATTACAGTTTTCAGGTTTGGATTGACCTAATTTCTATTTACAAATTTTATAGACTCTGTATTTAGAAGTAGTCATATCCATTAAAATTGTGTCCTCTTTGATAGTAGTGACATAAGTGACTTACGTTGACATTAGATTTCTATGAAAGAAATCAAAATTCAAGATGGCGGCTTTTAAATTAACAGCTGTTGTTGTGACATTATAAGCTGATTACATTTGATTATTGAGTGTTGATATCAATTTCTGAAAATTAAATATCGATAAAATTTGGTCTCACTATTTTCTGATTGAGTATAATTTCTAGTTCAAAATGACTTGTTGATTAATTCATACAGTCAATCCAATAATAATAATTTAAGCAAACCTTATTAGATAATGTTCGCAGGTATGATTTTTGGTCAGTTTGTAAATAATACTACTTTTGCCCGCAACTCTATCTGCGTGGGCTTAGAATAGGTTTCAGAGACTTGGATTTAAAGTATCCTATGTGTCAATATAAATACGGGATACTGAACCGCGATTAATTATTGATAATGCTGTCATCTCAGACAAGGTAGAGGTTGCCAACGCGTTCGATACGTTTTTCTCAAACATCCCCATAGAGGTTACTAAATCACTTCATTCATCCTCTGTATTAGCTGAAACATTACTTAAACAGAACTTCAGTAAAGAAATACCTAACTTCAAATTTCTACATGTAACTCCTCATACGATTAAAAAATCTTTCAAGAGTCTTAATTTAAAAAATACTGAAGACTTGTGGGGCTTTTCTGTTAAAGTCCTTGATTCCATAATTGATGGTGTTGCTACAATACTAAGTGAAATCTTTAACCTCTGCGTTGACAGGGGCATCTTCCCTGACTTGATGAAGCACAGCAAAGTTATTCCAATTTTCAAAGCAGGTTGCAAAAAAAACCCGTCAAACTATAGACCTATTTCTATTCTTCCAGCTTTAAGTAAAATCTTTGAAAGGATCATGCAAGATCAGATGTTGAGACACTTTAATTTTAATAATATCTTTCATGATAGTCAGTTCGGTTTTACAAAAGGTAGGTCTACTACAGACGCTAGTGCAAGTTTAATTACTCAAATACTAAATGCCTGGGAGGACTCGCAGGATGCTGTAGGCGTCTTCTGCGACCTTTCCAAAGCATTCGATTGCGTTGACCATGATACTCTTATCTGTAAGCTGAACCACTACGGAATTCGTGGTAAAGCCCTCGCACTTGTCCTTTCTTATCTTTCAGATAGACAACAAAAAGTGGAAATTAGCGGTTCCACGTCATCTGGGACCGTAGTCAAAATGGGCGTGCCGCAAGGGTCAATACTGGGTCCCTTTTTGTTCCTAGTTTACATTAACGATCTCCCGTATATGATGTCTGAGATCTCGAATATTATCTTGTTTGCCGATGACACTTCCCTCGTTTTCAAAATCAAAAGAAAAGATTCTAGTCCCGAACATGTTAAAGATAGTTTAGTTACTTTATCGAACTGGTTTGCTGCAAATAATTTGTCACTGAATTCCTCGAAAACAAAATGCATTAAATTCTCGTTGCCTAATGTTACTCCAGTAGGACTCAACATAATGCTTGACAATAACAAATTAGAAGTAGTTAACAACACTGTTTTCCTGGGCATTACCATTGACTGTAAATTGCAATGGGGTGCTCATATCTCAGCTCTGTCAAGCAGACTAGGTTCTGCTGCTTTCGCAGTTAGAAAAATAAGACAGCTTACGGACGTTGCTACAGCTAGGCTCGTTTACTTTGCTTATTTTCATAGTTTAATGTCCTATGGCATTCTACTGTGGGGGGCAGCGGCTGACGTAAATTCCATATTTATCCTTCAGAAAAGAGCAATTCGTGCCATTTACGATATGGGTCCACGCGATTCACTCAGAGAATTATTTAAAGAAATTAATATACTCACGTTGCCGTCTCTTTACATACTAGAAAATATAATGTTTGTTCGTAAAAATTTGGAACAGTTTAGAGTTAAAAGTGACATTCATAGCATAAATACCAGGAATAAGCATAAAATAGTAGTCCCAAAATTTAGATTAACTAAATCAAATAAATCGTTTTTAGGGAATTGTGTCCGATTCTATAACAAGCTACCTAAATGTGTAACTGATCTTACGAATAAAAAATTTAAAAACGTTGTCAAAAGTACTTTAATTAAAAAAGCTTACTATAAAATCCAAGACTACGTTGACGATAGGGATGTATGGCGCTAACCTGTTTCTGCATGTGTGGCTTCCCTGGCGACTATTGAACAGCCGTATAATATGACATTTGAGTACATTTTCATCTTGCACTTCTTTGTCTTTTTTTTGTTTTCTTCAGTTTTTGGTTTGTATAACTGAGTAGCATACCTTGTATTATATAATTTTCTTAGCCTATATTATGTAACCGAGTTATTGTGAACATCATTACTTTTTTGAAAAGAGTATCCATGGAGTTTCTTGCCGGTTCTTCTCCATAGGACCTACTCTTTGGAACCGTGCAACTAGTGTGACTTTTCATAAGAGCCTGCAAAGGCCTATTTGAAATAAAAATTTTGACTTTTGACTTGACTTTTGAATATAAGCTAAAAGTTTTCTGTGCAGGTACTAAATTTCATCCAAATTCATTAAGATGCTTTAGCAAGAAAAAGTAAAAATCATACATACATCCTAAAAAAATAAAGATTTATTGGATTATTGTGATATTTTATCAATCGCTCGAATCAAGATCTTAAATTTTATAACACTCTGGCTAGTAACATATCTTTGACTATTTGGCCTTCCTTTCGTCCTAAATTCTATTATGTAGACCTATTTTTAGTTAGATTTATTTATTTACAACAAACTTGCGAGTAAGTGGGTGTGTTGTGTCGGGAACGAAATGAAACACACTTTGATCTATTAATGTTATCGTTCTTTTGTTTTTTGTTTCTTTTAGGCCATTGTCGTAAATAAAAACAACTAAAAGTACAAACGATTTATTCTTATTAAAAGATTGTGATATAAACTTTGATATTTTGGTGTGATTGACTGTCCCCACTAGGGGGAGCCCTTGGAGCGCAATCACTTAGTATTTTTAGTTGTAAGCCTTGGCTGCAGGCCTTAATTTAATTAATTAAATTAGGACCTCGCCACATTGTCCGGTTAAGCAGATCGAATGCTGTTAGAAGCACCCTGCAAGAGGTCATGTTTAAAAAAAAGAAAACAAAAAAGTGGTTGACTGTCGCGTTGGCGTGGCCCGTGGTTGCTATATCGGGGTCTCATAGGGGTTTAATGCCCGCGTCAGGCCAAAATTGCTTTGTGGGTTTTTAGAGTAACACAAAGCAGCTCGGAGTCAGGTAATTTGTGGTGACACTCCCGTGCTAGGGCACGTTAAGCCGTCCCTGGCTGCTACTTTGATGGCAGCTGTTATTACAATTCCATATCAGAGGCCATTAGGTAGATTTAAAACAACTCTGACACTCATGCTTGTTAGGTTAGGTTAGAAGTAAACCTGCAGCCCACATGAACTACAACAAATATAATATTACTAGCTGTGTCCCGCGGTTTCACCCGCATCCCGAGGGAACTGCTTCGCGCACCCGGGTAAATAGTAGTCTATGTCCTTTCTCAGACTCTAGACTATCTGTGTACCAAATTTAATTTAAAATGGTTCAGTAGTTTTGGCGTGAAAGCGCGACAGATAGTCAGAGTTACTTTCGCATATATGAAATTAATAAAGTTATTTACATTTATATATTTTGCTTTAATCATTCATAATATTTCCACATAAAATCGTAGGAGTTATCATTGTGTAAATACTTATTTACAGATGTAGTATATCGTAAATTGTTACAAGAAAATATTTGCAGGAAAAAGAAATACTATGAGTAAAATGTTGTTTACGAAGTACAAAATTATCGCGTGTCGAGTGGGCGTCAATGGTATTACAAAGCTACTTTGTTTTATAATTAAAAAAAAACCGGCCAAGTGCGTGTCGGGCCACGTGCAGTAGGGTTCCGTAGTAGGTCTCAGTTAGTCGACTATTACTCTGTAACCGGTTAAGCCTACTTAGCCGTGATAGTTTTCCTTGTAAGTTCATTACATGTGCTACGTCTGTGATTTTTTTCACATTTCTAGGTACAGCCATTCAAAAGTTAGAGGGGGGGTAACTCGTATCGAACAAAAAATTTCACTTAAAATCTAGATATTTCGCAAATGGCTCGCTTAACCGAAAAATGATCTTGACACACTCATAATATTTTTGAAAGACCTATCTAACGATACCCCACACGAAGGGGTACGCGAGAAAAAAATATTCATCCCTACTTTACATGTTTGGGAGCTACCCTAAAAAAAAATATTTTTCAAAATTTTATTTTACCACTTTCTCGGCGTAATCAATATACATATTCATACCAAATTTCAGCTTTCTAATAACAAAAACCACGGAGCTATGCCGCGGACAGACAGACAGACAGACAGACGGACAGAGCGAAACTATAAGGGTTCCTTGTCGGACTACGGAACCCTAAAATTGTTCTTATGACTAATGTAAACTACAGTATTAATTTATGTAAAAAAAGGATTGTTTAGAAAAACAAAATGTCATGTCAGACGATAAAAAAAATAGTATGTTTTATTAGGAAAAGCAATTGTTATTAGTTTTTTTTTGTTGATATTTTTTCTATAAATACCTGATATTTTTTTTTCATTAGTTGTACCTAATAACAATAACATAAATTATGTTGCAAGTAATTTAATATCCAATTAAGAACGCGATTTTATTAATCAAATGTATGTGTGGGTATTGTGTTAGCCAGTTACTGGATTGTGGTGGTCAGATAGGCTGCCCTCCATCTAAAGAACTAGTACAGCTGCTTGCGGTTTGGAAAAGGCTAGGCAGATGATGCTAACGATTTGTATTCTTTCTCCAAACTACCCTATATATTGACCAAAGATATCTCAAAAAATTAAGAATTACAACATTCAAGAAACATTTAATCCTAAAATAGAATACTTAATCCTTCGTTCTTATATTATAAATGCAAAATTTTGAAAGGATGCTCGTATGTATGTTTGTTGCCCTGTCAAGCAAAAACTACTGAACGGATTTAGACGAAATCTGGCACACACATATTTTATAACTTGAATTAATACATAGTGTACTTTTTATCTAGGTTTACTAAGTAGTTCTCTCAGGTTATAGCTTGTTACTTATATTATAGCTAAAACCATGCTTTACAAAAGGGTATGAAACAAAACCTAGTTTTCAATACTGTTATATACATATATGTATATATAATAAGCTTGGTTAGTCCCTGCTTCTATTATTTCTAAGCCGTTTGTAAAGTTAATCTCGTGACTATAATGCCTCGAGGTGAAAATTTAAGAAATTCTGCAAATAGTTTGAATAACTTAGCGTAACTGCTACGGGCTTGGGGTTGAACACAGAGGGGTGAACGTGGCAAGTTTCGGCTAAAGTGTAATTATATTGTATGTAGTACAGTAATGTTGTTATAAGCTTTTGATTAGATGAAATGTTTTTGGTGAAATAGTATAGCGAAATAGATTTTTGACTTAAATAGGTATATTAGGTACTTGCTTTCCGCCCGCGGCTTCGCCCGCGTGGAATTTTTTTTTTAAACCTTGGGTTACATTATTCAAGTATCCCTAATTATTTCTGAAAAAAAATATAGCCTATAATGACACTTCGTAAAGTACGTTCTAACGGTGAAAGAATTTTTTAAATCGGTCCAGTAGTTTTTGAGTTAAAACCCTACAAACAAACAAATCTTTCCTCTTTATAATATTAGGATAGAAGTAACGATTTAGAGGTCTGTTTCTTGAAATTCGATTATTTCTAAATAAGTTTAAGGACACGTCATAATAAATAATATTTTGTTTCTCAAAAATATGGCAATCTATTGCAGAAAAAAATACATTCTTGATTGTAGTTTGTTTTAAAATAGGTAAGCAAAAGAAAAAAAAAATTCTTCCCATTTAATGTACAGATAAAATCCAGGACAGTATTTTTCTTTCATGATTAATTATTTCACTATTGCGAAAGTAAGTGTGTTTGTTTGTTATACTTTCACGGTAAAACAGCTGAACCAATTGAGATAAAATTTGATACAGACATAGATGGGACCCTGGAAACAATTATAGGTTATACTTTTTATCCGGGACACGGAAGAAACTGCGGGAAAACGCTAGCAGCATACATAAAGACAAGCTTCCTACAAAATCAGCATGCAAATTCACCCTTTCAACGCTAGTATCGATAACATAAAACTCCACATCTATTCCGACATACTTCATTTTATTTCAGCAGCCAAGGGTAACCATTCATTTTATTCCCCAACAACAAGGGTCACGGCTCATTTTATTTTCCTGAAGGGTAATGCTTCATGCTAACGAATATCTGTTTAATTTATTTGGGAATTCGTAGGGTGACGACGAAATGAATGATCTGAGGGACTTAAGGTTTAGCGTTTTAGGCTTTTCGTCTTATTGTTCTAAGTTTATTTGTGACGGGTATTTTTTACTGCCAGGGTTGCAGGAAGGTTGAAAAAGAGTTACTCCAGCTTTAGAAAAAACAACCGAAAAAGACAACCGAAACACGTATGTAATTAAGTCAAGAGTCTGATACTCTAGTCTGTTCCGCCTAGAGAAGGAAGAGTCCTTTGATGATAAGGAATTTAAATGAATACGATTGCGGCACACTGTCTAGAACGATAGTATTAGCATCACATCACAATATCACAGATTTGTATTTAAATAGATCACTCAAACGAGTTCCGTCTTTTGTACGAAAACCAAGCGTCACTAATGATTACTTTTTGTGACCACACGTTATTATCTTTATACTAGCTTAAAGTTTATACTTTTTGCAGCTCAATACGGCATAGTCTGGTGTCAATACGTTGGAACGCGGACTAATTCAGACGGTGTCAATTTAGGTGCACCGCACTCATCTTTCACACGCGAAATACACATAGTTGCGTCATCTATTTAGATACAAAAATTATGTCTGTCAGAAGCATAGTGTTTTAATATCTTCTATCACATTTGCTTCTCTTTGAGGGCGAATTATCTTTGATTATTTTCCGATCTAGAATCTTAATGAGTGCCATGCCTTTAACATGCAAATAGCTGCGGATACTATTACCATATTTTTTATGCTTTACTGTAATTTGCAGAGGATGCCGCGGCTTTTATTTTCATTTTCAAAACATCACTCGAACTGTGTGGAGGCGTGAATCCGTGATGATTTATTTTGTAAAGAAAATTTTATGTTCGCTTACGATATGTCGGTACTTTATTATTTAAAACCTCCTTTTTAGATAGGAAATCATCAAATTGGGGTAATTTGCTGATTTCCCGCCGTAGTGTTAGACTCTTACTGACTAAAACCCATCCATGTTCCTTCCTCAGCCCTTTGTATTCCGGGGGCGCGGTATCTCTTTCGAACATCCCGCAGCCCCGGTAGTCTTAATTATTTCAACCTACTAAGATTGTATTCCTGTCGGAAATAATGGATAGCCAGACGGATTGTACTATTGCTATTTGTGGAGGCTATTTTAATGATGGCCATCAAATATATATCATTATAATTATCATCATTGGCCGATTGTCTATCCCACTGCTGGGCACAGGCCTCTTCTCATACAGAGAAGGCATGAGCATTGATCACTACGCTTGCTCAAGGCGGGTTAGTGATATCAGACTTTTAAAGTCTAGGTTTTCCCACGCCGTTAGTTAGTGTCTAAGATACACTTAGAAAGTACATATGACATGAAATAAAATAAAATAAAAATAACTTTAAAAGTCACATTGGTACTTGTCAGGTTTCGAACCTGCACATTTATTCTTAGTGTGCAGGGATTAAAAGGAGTTTATGGTCGTCTCTTGGGTCCTATCTACCTCCATACTAAATTTCATCTAAATCGTTTCAGTTGTTTTACCGTGAACGCGTAATAAACATACAAACTCACTTTCGCATTTAATATTAGTTTTCAATTTCTAGAAATACATATTTTTTAAATAGTAGGTATATATTCAGAAATTAAAAGCTTTTCCATGTAATTCTAAAATAGATTTAGTTCAAACTAATTAAATTTTGCTCGTTAATGTATGAACGATTCGTATATTTATTTAATAGATTTGTACAAAGTTTTCATTACATTCCTAGTAAATGTTTTGCTAGTAACTAAACATACTGGAGAGTTTATTAGAATTTAAAAAAAAATAATTATGTATCACATTTAATTTTCATATTTGCATAAAACGTAATAAATAAAATCAAATTTTTTAAACACAATTATTAAATAAGCAAAATATCATCCTAAACTTATAAGCTATATTTATTGACACAATGGTTTATTCAAATTATTACAATTGTAATAATATCATTGGGTACAATGCATGATTAGTGTAATTATTTTTTTAAATCGTTGTCCCGCACTAGGAATTTCTCCTGTATCGTGGTTGCAAACATACATTACAATCATTCATCTTTTTTTATGTTTTCACGGTAAAATGGCTGGATAAAATTTCATTGAAATGATGAAATTTGCATAGCAAGACCCAGGAGTTGGTTATAGGGCTAATTAAAGCTATTTTTTATCCGAAAAAATTAAGTTTTTTTTTTTTTCAAAATATTATCTTACCACTTTGCATTACATACTAAATTTCAACTTTCTAGTTCGAAGAACCTAGAAAAAGTTACGCCACAGACAAATAGACAGACAAACGTACATGGTGAATCTATAAGTGTAGTGTTCCTCGTTGGCTATGGAACCCTAAAAAGCCATTAAACTAAAATATAAGTTATCTACATAGATAGGCAGCTCACAAAAGGTCTAGGCTCTAGGTAATATTAAGTCTAGCTAGGGCCAATAAAACTAAATTATAATTTCATCCCACATGAACCCAGTCGGACGTGACACCTGTACACGATTTCCAACCTGATTTGACATCATATCCCATATTAAATGGGATTATTAAATTCTGTTTGCGTATTGGAAAAGCGGTATTAATTTCATATGTATATTGGGTCTGATCCGGGACACGATGTGTGAGATTCACGTGTTGAGAATAAAAAAAAAGAAAAAAAAATGTGAGGTTTTTTGAATTTTTAAGCAATTTACTTCTATTGACTGAAGCGATTGATTGACTAGACTCGTTACTCATGTATTTAACAGATACCCTGACTATATTGCCTTAACCAGTATACGAATGTGCCGTATTCAGTCACAAAAACTCTTTGCCGAGATAAAGGAAACCACTAAAGAGCTCTTGTGACGTCACAAGGAGTAATAAAGTGACACGCTCGGTTTTCATACAAATGACGTAATTTACATTATCTATATAGATACCTTATCATCATGTCTGTCAATCAAAACCCTTAAAAACAAACTAGTCTGATACTATCACTACCCAAAATGTCCATTAGTCAAATTGTAAAAAGGGCCTTGTATAATTAATCTAAATACAAAAATATAAAAAAAATTAACTACTTCTATTATTAACATAACCCACCAATGTTTTCCTACCATTATCTAATTCTACAAAACAAAATAAACGCTATTACATGCGCAAAAAGATATAAAATCCATTTACTAAGCACTGTTAGACCACTTCTATATTATTTTCCATTCCATTTTCTGTGTGCACGCTCTAATTACTAAGAATTTATTTGAAATTCTCATACTTCCGAGTAATTCAGGATTCCAACAGAGAATTTGCCTTTAAATTCCTGACCAAAAGAATTTTAACGTTCCTCTTTTAATGTAAAAAAGAAATTGCTTGATAGATAGCGGTGCAGGGAATTAGTTGGTTTTGTAAATAATAAAATTCTTCTTGGTATTTAGTGAAAGAAAGAAATCTCAATCAACCCATCGTATGCCAGGTAATTAAAGACAATATAAATCAATTGTGTCTCGCGCGGATCCACGCTTCGGGCATACAAGAGGTTAATAGAATACGAATACTATTAAATAATATTAAGAAAAGTCAACTAAATAATTTAAATAAAATGTTTTGTCATCAGCTTATAGCTGTCCACAGCTTGACGAGGCCTTCCCAAATCCCCTCTTTATTACGGTTTACCATAAATAATGTTATTCTAATAAAAACCTCCCATATCTACGCGAATATAAATGAGCGACTGAAAAAAGGTTGCATAAAAAGCTAATTTTCCGGTTCTATAAATCCGAAAATTACTTTGAAAAACCTAAAATAACTTGACGTTAACATACCAGGATAGCAGATAACAGGTTAAAAGGTAAAAAAAAAAAAACATTTAAAATACTTTTAAGAGGCTTACAGTCAACATAGGCCCACACAATGACCTTGATATGAGGACGACCTTGACCTTATACTAAGACTGAGGTCTTTCGAACGAATTAAACAAAAAGTAAATAATAATTTTGTGAGAAGTTTTTTTGTTTTTAATCATGAAATTACTAGGAACTAACTTCTAATGTAGTAATTTTAGTTACAGTATTTTGTAATAGTTAGGTACCGGCTATAATTTGTTGATCTTTGACAATTTTTACGGCTAGCCAAAGCCAGAAAGACTGACAACCTAGAGGTATCGTGTGAATATAAAATATGATATTGATAAATGATAAATGATAAATATTTTGTCCCAATCTAGAATAATGCATAGATTCATAATAAGTAAAAAAGCCTATATTATGATAACTCAAATTTAACGTAGCTTTCCATCAGTGGAACAATTTCTCAGATGAACAAATGCACAAGTTTAAAACTATACATAGAGATTTTTCAAATCTCTGAGTTCTTTGCTTGATTTCGTCACAGTATAGGTATAGGGTACTGTCAATAAGCCAAAAGGCCATTTAATTAGTCTATCGTCAAACGAAGACGTTCCACGAAATTTTACAATTCCTAAAACAGAGTAAAATCTACTAAGCAATTGAAGTTTTTAATTGAGAAGACAAGGTTTCTAAAATCTTTTCGTAGAATCGTTTCAAGTGACAGAAATGTGTCGGTATATTTGCATTCATATTTTCATTCTAGAATTTAAGCCTTAAAATCAAAACTTGTGGTCGATCTTAATTGTAGAAAACACTCCGAATAACTAAATTCAGAATGTTGTATATGAGGAGGAGTAAGTAACAATCTCACGGTTCGACCGATCAAAGGTTAAGCTGCGCATGGCGCGGTCTGCCTGGGGATGGGTCACCATCCATGTCATAGCGAGACTTTTCCATGCCTCGAAAAGCACGTTAAGCTGTTGGTCCCAGTTATTATTTGTAGATCTTTGACAATCGTTACGGATAGTCAGAAGCCAGAAAGTCTGATAACCAGTCTTACCAAGGGGTATAGTGTAACTGGGTTGTGGAAGTCAGATAGGCAGTCGCTAAACACTGGTACTCAGCTGCATCCGGTTTAGACTGGAAGCCGTCCCCAACATAGTTGGGAAAAGGCTAGGCAGATGATAAAACATACATACCTACATACATACCCTTACAAACTGTCGTGTTCATAATAATTAATACTAGGAAGTAGGATAAATAGTCTATAACAGTCTTTAGGGTCCCATTTATTTCCACACCAAATTAATTAGTTGAGCCATTTTACCGTGAAAGCGTAACAAACAAATAAATTTTCGTTCACATTTATAATATTTGGGTAGTTAGGATTGCTGCGAGATCTTCGAAAGAGTTACCTGCCCCGGAATATAAAGGGCTGAGGAAGGAACATGGATGGGTTTTAGTCAGTAGGAGTCTGATACTTCCTCCCATTCCACCCATGGTTGGAGGTTTCATTTGATGATTTCCCATCCGAAAAAAAGGAAGAATTAGGATATTAGTTAGGATAGGAAGTAAACATAAGGATGTATCATAATTGAATTCAGAAACACTTCAACCATTTAACTTCAGAATTCCGCAAATTCCTCTCTGACTTTTTAAAGCACCTTTCAACATCTGTAAAGGGCCTTTCTACAGGTAGCAACCCTTAATCCTTAGAAGTACGGACCCCTCGTCCAATATCCTAATTTATTTGGTAGACAACTTGTAAATGGTAGAACAAAACCTTTGAACTTTGCTTTAGGGACCTAAATAATGATCCTTGTCGATTCAACGACTCGTTGGCACATTTCCCTGGAGTTTGACCTAGATATGACTGTTCTGATCGGGTTTATTGACCCATAGGCAGGGGAACAGCTGGTTTGTTGTCATTGAAGCTTTGTAGATATTTTTCAAGTCCCTCTTCCTTTGTATATGTTTTTTTAATTTATAGAATAAGAGTTGAGGAGTACCTAAATATTTCTTCAGTGCTCTTACTTAGGTACATACTATATACTGTGCTAAATTTCATCTATATAAGGTAAGCAACTGCTTAAATTTTTTTTCTTGCTATGTAACTACATACCAAGAAATATCCACACAGTTTTTTTTCTCTTTTTAAATATATTCGCCTGTTTTTACCAAGAATTCGTTAGAACAGTTACATAAAGGGCACTGTAATGTTAATCATATTAAGTGCAACAGCCGTATTAACTGGCAAAAAGTGTACAAAAGGAGAAGCTTAATTATTTAAGTTTTAATTAATTAGTTCTGTTAATTCGTGCCCTGAAAATACACGTCTTTTTACTCCTGACATGACCTTTGCATTGTTTTTGCACTTTTATTTCAGTATCGGCTTATTTATTATCTCACTATTGAATAAAGGCCTCTTCTCATACGGAGAAGGCATGAGTATTGATCACCACGCTTGCGCAAGGCGAATTGGTGATTTCAGACTTTGTAGTCCAAGTTTCTTGTTTATTTTCCTTTATCGTTAGTCTAAGATACACTTAGAAAGTACATATATGATCAATTGAAATCACATTGTTACTTGCCGGGTTTCAAACTCGTATACGAGATGTAGATGCCTTAACAACTAGGCCACCACGACTTCAACCGTTTAAACCATTCTTCCCTTAATTTGCAATTAAAATTAAAACCAGAATCAAGTGGTCTGGTCTGTTTTGAATCAACATCAAGAAAGGAGGTTATGAAATTCTTCGGATAGCGTTTGTAATTTCCTGATAAATCTTTTGTTGTTATATTTTACTTTGTTAGAACGTCCTGTGTGAGACATCTCATCGGAAACTGTCAATGGATACGGCGGTTATTAGTTTATAATATTACTAGCTTTTCGCCAGCGGTTTCGACCGCGTGGGCTTTACGAATTTAAATTAAAAATGGAGGAGTTTCACATAAACTTTGCCCCCCCCCCCCGTTTTTCACCGCCTTAAAGAGATGTCAGCATCGTTGACGGGGCCCACCCCCAGGGCCGTAGCCTGCAGGGGTAGAATTTTAAAAAGTCCTATCCGATGCCTACGTCATACAAAGAACCCTCCAAGTTTCAGATCTCTACGATCAGCGGTTTAGGCTGTGCGTTGATCTGAAGGTTAAGGACATATACATATAAAAGCATTTTATATAATATGGGCTGCAAGATCATGGGCTGTGCGAAGTTTTGAGAGAGTTACCGTGGCTCTGTCACACAAAAGGCGAAGGGAGGAATATGGATAGTCCGTAAGACTCTGATGACACTCCGCCCTTAGCGCGAGGAGTCATTTGATAATAATTTTCTCATATAAAAGATACAATATTTAATCCCAGTGAGAAAATATTTGTTTTCATATAGAGTGTAAGACTCAGTGTTTTAATTATGATTAATCATCCATTAGTTTCAGAATTATCGCGGAGTGTAGTGTCTGTTTGATGGATCCAAGCGAGAAGGTGGCGAGACAGGCTTTGATTATGTTTAGTTTATTCATGAGTTTATTAGTCAAGTTTACTTGAGCTAAATATTTGAAAAATTAACTTAAAATGATTGAATGCATTATAGCTGGAAAGCAGCACTTGTGATCTATTAGTCTGCGAGTCTATCTTTAAGTAATTTTTTTATTTAAGGGTAAAGTAATTAGTAAAAAAAGTCATGGTGGCCTAGTAGTCAAGGCACCTGCCTCTCGTGTACGAGTGTGCGGGTTCGAAACCTGACAAATATCATAGTGACTTTTTTAAAGTCATATTGTACTTTTGACTAACGGTGAAGGAAAAAATTGTGAGGAAACCTGGACTTAAAAGTCTGAAATCCGCCTTGAGCAAGCGTGGTGATCAATGCTCATACCTCCTCAGTTTAAAAAGAGGCCTGTGCTCAGCAGTGGGACAATATATAGGTTGATGATGATGATGAAAGTGGTTAGTGGCATTTGACTGGCTTTATTTTGTATGAAATTTTACATGGAGCCTATCATTCACTCTTTGTTTAAAAAAAACATTGCCCCATACACAAAAGTATAGTGGGCTCTGAGTATTATACATGTATTCACCCAGCCGAACCACATAGCCGAACTTTGATATATGGGAATAGACTAAAACAACTCAAACCTTCAATTAACATCGTTAACAAACAAAAATATAATTTACCAATTTTATTTTCAACGCGATTTGTATTTTAAAATTTGATGCAAATAAACCCTAGCATACATCAATAAAAAATAAATCTTTCAATAAAAATGTACTCTAAAAACACGACGCACGTGAGTAAAGTGAAAACTCATGTTACTCGTAACAAATACGAGTATTTTGAAACAAACTTTGTGTTAAAAAAACACTGCAAATAGCTGCGGTAGAGAATGCAATTTGTTACGACACGAATAACATTGGACATTGTAATTGAATTAAAAAGTTTCCCCAGAGATCGCGTGTTGAGTGTGGACAATGGTCGTATCTTTTACCCCCTCGTGGACAGTGGGCGAACATATCTACTTATTGTGGTGTCAATACTGGTAAAAACCGGGGAAAATCCGATAATACGAAGCAATGATATAGAAAAAAAATGCTAGATTAATATCGTAACTAACATTATTAATGCGAAAGTGGGTTTGATTGTTACGCTTTCACGGTAAAATCCAAACAGATAGAAGGACCCTTGAGACGGTTATAGGCTATTCGGGTTTAGTAGTTCCTACGGGACGCGGGTGGAACTGCAATATCTAGTTGTGAGATAAAAAACTAGTTTGTGTTATACGAGTAGTATATAATTATCTACTACTGTAAGTAATAAAGTGGTACTCCATCAATTTCAAACAAAAACCTTCTCTAGGTGAAAATCTATATTATATTCAAGTATTATAGGCTATCTTTTATGTGCATAAGTATAAAAAGACTGATGCCACACATAGAAGTCAGTATATAGGTAGCTAGCTTTCCGCCAGCGGCTTCGATGACAGTTTCATACAAACTTTGCTCCCCCTTTTTCACCCCCTTTGGGGTAGAATTTCGGAAAGTCCTTTCTTAAAGAACACGTCATACAAAAACACGCCCTCTAAATTTCAGGTTTGTACCATTAGCGGTCTAGGCTGTGCGTTGCTCCGTCATTCAGGACAAAGCATTTTATATGTATAGATTGTTGGGTGTTTGACGACTACTTTTGGGTAAATTATAATTAAGTTCCAGGATTATAAATAAATCAATAGCCTGTAAATATATATTATACTACAGTAACACAGTATAAACAATTCATCGGAGATTAAAAAAAAACATTTTCAATATTAAAAATACTGCAATATAACCAGACTTTTTCGCTGGCCATACCAAGCATCTGTTTCCACATTTTATACTTATTTCCTCAGATAATTTATAACGCAGCAGATAACATACAACATTGTAACTGAATTAAAAGTTACCCGAGAGGACTCCCATTGCAGCGACGCGTGGAAACGAATTTTATTTATTTAACTGAATAATGTGTTCGCGGACTGTTTCATGGTTCAGTATGAGACTTAACTGCGTAATATAATATTGTAGGTTTTGTTCCCGCACGAAATAATTTCCTATGTATACAATAGGGCTTTAATTATTTTTTTTTTCGTGACTGCGATGAAGGAAAACATCGTGAGGAAACCTGGATTTAATAACACTAAAATCTTCAGTTGGTATTGAAGCGATGATCATGCCTTCTCTACTCATAAGAAGAATCCTTTGCCCAGCAGTGGGACAACAAATAGGTCGATGATGATGATGATTTGTGAGATAATGAGTAAGTGTGGGTTTCGGTTTAAAAAGTAAACATGAATTCACAACATACAAATTGTATCTTATTCTCACTTAAACTTATTACTATTGGGAATGACAAACTTACTCAGTCTATTACGCTTGCATGGGAAACGGCTTAACCTATATAAATGAAATGATGTAAAAATATAGATTGAGACCTGGGGTAGGATAGTTTTTATATGGGTGCGTGAGGGTGATCCTTGGGAAACGAGTGCAACTGCAGAAAATAGCTAGGGTTTATGTATATCAATGATTAATCTAATTTTAATTTTAAATTTAAATGTATTGTCCATAAAATTGTTAATTTTAACGTGTTTTTGATGAACGCATTAAAATACGTATTTAAATTAATTATTTTGCGTATCAATTCATTTTATCTTAAGCTGACTTTGCTGAGTGCTAATTGAAATATACGAGTGTATAAATTAATATCACATTCATTCATCTAATTTATATACTCGTAATTATTCTAAAATTAACTTTGTTTATTTACATTTAAAGGCGTTTGAGTATTATTCTATATCATTAGAATCGGTTTTATTCTTAAATGTCAGACTGAGTTTTTGATATATTACAATAAGGGAAACCCCATAGATTTATTGTGCTGGTGAAAAATTCTAGATATATCGCCGGCGATGGGCTATCTATGTCATAGCGAGACTCGTCCGTGACTCGGATAGTACGTTTACAGGTAGCCAGAAGCCAGAAAGAGTCCGTGCACCACTCCAAGTTACTACCCAACAGATAAAAAAAAAAATACCCAACAAATGAAACAACATCAAACTGAAATAAAAAAAAACCGGCCAAGTGCGTGTCAGCCAACGCGTAGTAGGGTTCCGTAGTAGGTCTTAGTTAGTTGACTATAACTCTGTAACCGGTCCAGCCTACTTAGCCGTAATAGTTTTCCTTGTGAGTTTAATACATGTGCTACATCTGTGAATTTTTTCATATTTTTAGGGACAGCCATTCAACAGATATAGGGGGATGCTCATTTCAAACAAAAATTTGCACTTAAAAGATATATAGATATTTGGCAAATGGCTCGCTAAACCGAAAAATAGTCTTCACACACCTATAATATTTTTGAAAGACCTATCTAATGATACCCCACATGAAGGGATGCGCGAGAAAAAAAATATTCATCCCCACTTTACGTGTTTTACTTACTTACTTACTTTTACTTACTACGTTACTACTTTGTCGGCGTAATCAATGTACATTATCTATACTAAATTTCAGCTTGCTAGTGCCAAGAACCTCTGAGCTATGCCACGGACAGACAGACGGACATGGCGAAACTATAGATTCCTTGTCGGACTACGGAACCCTAAAAAACGCAACTGCTATATGAAAACGTCGTGTTTTTTTATTATTTATTTTCTAATGCATTAAAATTATTGTAAGCTATATTTTACCAGTAAATAAAGATGGGTAAATGATTATACGAACAGCTCGCACTGTTTGTTCCGCTGTGCACCACAACGGTGCGGCTTTCAATCTAATTGTCCATGCAACGTGCGAAAATGCACGCGATGCATCATTATCATAATAGGGTCGTGGTTTGGTTATATTGCATCGACCGAAAGGGGTTGGTGTTGGGGGTCTACTAAGGTCGAAGTTCACCGACAGATGGCCCTAATCGGCCCGTGTAATAAGAACCACAAAGCGGGAATTTTCCAGTTATCCACTTCTTGTCCAACCCCGGATTGGTAATCGACCGTTTCAGGAATAAAAAACCCAAATGATAAGGTATCCATCGTAGGACAGAAGTTTGAATTTATGGTAAACAGCTGTTTTGAGTTAATCGGAATGTTATCTTGTTGATGAACTTAGGCCTAATACTTGACATCGTCAACTGCCTAGCCTTTTCCCAACTATGTTCTAGGCCTAGTCTAACAGAATACAACTGAATAGCGTGTTTTACATGGAGTGATAGCATATCTAATCTCCACCATCCAGTTACTTTACGGTAGCATAAATGTCACCTTCTAGGTACTACAATAGGTGGAAGTATATGACCATTTAAACTTATATGAAAATACACATAGTTTTAACTAATTGTAGGATTATGATTTGTGCAGAAAAATGTAAAGCAAAAAAACTATAAAATGCGTAATTTATTAATTTATTAAAATACAGTGTGAACTTTTGAACTAATAAGAATGTCCCACAAAACTACAAAAATATTTAATTTTATTGTTCTTTGTTTATTTAATTGTTTGTAACGCTTTCACAGTAAAACTGCGGAACAAATTTTGAAAGAGAGATAGATGATGAGAGGCAGATGATGCGTGTGAACCCGCGGTAAACACTCAGTATATCATAATCGTTACTCTATGCCATTTAAAACATCAAAAAATTAATACAAACGTGTGAACGGTTAACCCCAAAACCACGTGTCATGGCTGACGCCAGTTACATTAGCATTAGAACTTTATGGGCGTATATTAACGTCCGCGTCAACGGTAACGTGACGTCATCAGCGTGTGACGGTAAATAATAAGGCACAGTAGTCATACTCGGTTAAATTGCAGAAATTCAGCTAGGTAGGTTAAGGTTAAGGCACCTTAAGTACGGCGTGGGTCCGAAACCTGGTTAGCACAACGTGACTTTATCAGAAGTCATGATGTACTTAAACACACCACACACACATACAAACACACCTCACACACACCATACACACACACACACACGCACACACATACACACGCATGCACACTCAAAGAATGTTAATTGTTCTAGTGTAGATTTAAGTTTTAGGATTAATATTTTGTGAACGGATCGCAGAGCCTAGGTTCTACAACACAGGGAATCCTAGTGTAGGATCTAGGGCCCCAACCAACAATGTAAAAATAGTTTCTAGCAATAAACAATAAACAAATAAACAATAAGTGTAGCTAAACCATAATATAAAGGTGAAGGGAAATATTATGTGGAAGCCTGGACTTAAAAAGTTTGAAGTCGCCAATACCCCAATTTCATGGGGCTTGAAAATAATAGGCAAAATTTAGAAGCCCTATAGGTAATTATATTATATATATAAAAGCTTCTAGGTATATATGTAATTATATTCCACTTCCTACTAATATAGAAGGAAAAGTTTAGATGGATGGATGTGTGTAACTATCACACAAAAACTACCGAAAGGATTTATTTGAGACTTTGTACACACATCATAAAATATCGCGGTAGCTTAGTGGTTAAAGCACCTGCATCTCGTGTACAGGTGTATGGGTTGGAAACCTGGCAAGTACAGATGTGACCTTTATAAAGCTATAATTATGTTCTTTCTTAATGTATCTTCGACACCATTGACTAGGCTGCGGGACATTCGAAAGAGATACCGCGCCCCCGGTATACAAAGGGCTGAGGAAGGAACATGGATGGGTTTTAGTCAGTAAGAGTCTGACACTCCCTCCCGCCCCACCCACGGCGAGTGTGCATGCGGGTGTCATTTGATGATTTCCCATCCGAAAAAAAAAAAACACCATTGACTAATGTGAAAGGAAAACATATTAAGGAAACCTGGACTTAAAAATCTAAAAATTAGATTTTGATATATTGTGAAACCTTCCAAGGTTGACAAAGGTACTGCTTTTAATAGTCAATAAGCACACCACGTATGATTAGTTAGTTTGGGGTGAAATAAATGTTTGATTACTGTCATAGTACTATCGACATTTTTTTTACTTGACCTTCTTATAACTTTCTACGTCTTTACACCTTCAGTTGTAACAACGCAAACAAACTGCGGCTCCCATAAAAATGCTATAAAATATTCGTGAGTCAGTTCGATACACCATTAGTCGTTTCAATAATAAAAACAAATGGCACAGCGTGGAGTTATGGTGAGGTGAAGGATTATTTGATGTAAGAAAATCAATTAATAAAAATGCTGGCGTCATAAAAAAGGGCGTATCTTACATTTTTTTTTCGATATTGTGTGAAGTACTTTATTTGAACTTAGGAAAAGATTTTGATTACGAATATGTATTTGAGTCAATCATCTGCCTAGCCTTTTCCCAACTATGTTGGGGTCGGCTTCCAGTCTAAATCGGATGCAGCTGAGTTCCGGTATTTTACATGGAGCGACTGCCTATCTGACCTCCACGACCCAGTTACCGGGTAACACGGTACTCCTTGGTAAGATTGGCTGTCAGATTTTCTGGCTTCTGACTACCGGTAACGACTATCAAAGATCTATAAATGACAACCGGGACCCACAGCTTAACGTGCTTTCCGAGCTAAGCCACGAGCTTCTCGTGTATTTGACTCAACATTGAAAAAAAAATAAGTAACGCATTTTTTTCTTAAGACAGCAGTATGGTGATAGGTATTTTAAGTCAACATAAAAATTGGACGTATTTTAAATTCATAATTATGGGTTTGTGCACGTACCATTATAACTCTAAGAAGTGGTGAAGAGTAAGCGTTTTTGGGGTGCTATCATAATTTATTATGACTTAAAAAAGGTCAAATTTACAAAGTGTCATTTAAATTAATGTTTTTGAGTTTGAGTCTTTTATTAATGTACGAATGGGCTGCATGATAATGAATGCATTGTTTTAAAGTAGGTTATAATTGGGAATCGATAGGAATAAGGTGTATATAACGCCATGGTGTTTTCAGTTTATATTCGAAGTAAGTTAACTATCAGAGTTAACAGACTACTTTGTATTACATAAAAGTTTTCTTTTGCTTGAATGTACATTGTACCAATACTAGATTGTACACACAAATAAAACTGAGAAAATCAAATTAATAAAATAGATCTCTGGAATTGTTAATTCGATTTAACAATAAATATTTATCTGATAGAAAGCTGCATTTCTATAAATAATAACATTAGATATCCTACTTAATATTGTAAAAGCTAAACTTTGTGAGGATATATATATATGTTTGTTGCTCTTTCAAGCAAAAAATACTAAATGCATTTAGATGAAATTTAGTACACACATAATTTATAATCTACTTTAACACAAAGATTACTTTTAATCCGCACTGTAGTTCGCTCTGCTAGTATTATAAAATAAATATATTTTTGAGACTTTATTTATGAATGAGATGAGATGAAATATTATAATCTTTTAAGGTACATGGCAGGCAACAATAAATCGTAAAAAATATTAAAATATCTGCGAACATTAAACTAAACATTAAAACATAAATGCAGTTCCCTCTGCTGGAACTATAAAATAAAATAAATCGATTTTTTGTGACTTTTTTGATGAATATTCGATTTTGACATATTGTAAAATCTTCCGAGGTAAGTGGCAGACAAATAAGTTGTAAAAAATAAACTTTAAAAACTGCGAACATAAAAAATAAAGATAAACATTAATTCATAAATTTAAACCTAGTTAAAATAAATTAAATTTTACGCCACCGGTCGTAAAGTTTGAACGTTATTATAATTGCTATTAGACATGGCATGTGGTAATAAAAATTAATAAAGACATGTACTAACATGCTTGTGCTTTTGGCAAATTATGTTCTACTAATCATAATGCATCTATGAAAAAAATTCAAACTAATATTATAAAATGTGAAAGTGAGTTTGTTTGTATGTGTATTCGTTTGTGAAACTCTCACGGTAATACAGCTTAACAAATTAAGTTAAAATTTAGTATACAGATAGACGGGATCCTGGAGACGGTTATAGGTTATATTATCTGACGTGTAATGTAAATCCTTTAGCACGCGGGTGAAACCGCGAAAAACAGTTAGTTCTGCCTGATATGAAAGTTGTTACTTTGATTATTAATTCATTTGCTACACTCTTACGGTTAAACTAAATTACTCTCACGGTAAAACTGTTAAATCAATTTATATGAAATTTTGTACACTCATAGATAGGACCCTGAACACGGTTATAGGCTACATAATCATCCAAATGCGTAATGTATATCCCTCCGACACGAGTAAAACCGTGGTATACAGCTAGTATTATACCAGTAAAAGTACGCTGGGCTTATAAATTTTTCTTACGCACGTCTGTAGCTGAATAAAAATACTTACTTTAAGCTTTCTTAAGAATTACGTGTTTCTATCTAAAAGTACATAAATCAGTCGAAACAGGGATCAAGTCTAACTCTTAAATTTAGGGATCGTTTAGTTAAATTAATGTCGGATGGCCTAGTGGTGAAGGCACCTGCATCTCGTGTACGCGTGCGGATTCGAGACCTGACAAGTACCAATGTGTTTTTTCTAAAGTCCAAATATTTGTAATTTCTAGATGTATCTTTCAAATCACTGACTAATAGTGAAGAAAACATCGTAAGTAAACCTGGACTAATAAAGTCTGAAATCGCCAATCCGCCTTGAGTAAGCGTGGTGACTTTAAGTTAACAATGGCAGTTTCATACAAACTTTGTTCCTCTTTTTCACCCCTTTGGCTGTAGAATTTCGGAAAATCCTAGTCATATGTGATACATGGCCAATGTTTTACTATTGTGACTATATCGCGGACAGTGAAGTGGTTAAGGGCCATATTCACAGTGGATAGGTATTATCTATTAAATTAGTTCTAACTAGCTGCTAGGCTAAAGCCTCTGGTCTCATTCAGAGAAGGTCAGGTCAGATCTCCTGGGTTCTTCATTAAAATTATCTGGTATTTCAACTTATCTGGAGATAGTAAAATTAACCATAAAATTTTCTTAATGTACCAATATTGTTCCTGCTAAAATCTTTCAAAAATATAACAGTTTAAAAAAGTACAAAACGACTCAACCATTAACCCTACAACGCACCTTTCCACGTCAGCAGCTAAAGAGCGGAAGGAAGGCATTACCCAACGCCTTAAGCTATTCAAACGGGCAATTATAGTGCGAATATACCGTAACAATTCTATGCATTCTAAACGAGACCCCCTACCTTGGGGGTCTTCGAACCCTTACCCCTCGTACCTTACCCACGTAGGGGTAAGTTCTTACCTGAAAGTTTTTTAGGGACTTTATTATTGGCTTAAAGTTTAAGTACCTATTTTATTTAGTTTTGTTTTTTTGGAGGACCTTTGCTAGTCGGATTATGATTGTTTACGAAACATGTACAGTCGGCACGTAACTAGGCAGGAATCGTTAATAGTTTTTCTCTTTTCTCTCACTATCTTCTACGTATAAATGTTTAAAAGTAAATTAATACAATAGACGATAGTGTAATGACAAGCATTGAAAGTGTTACTTTTGGATTGCACTGGGTGTACATGCTTAATCTTGTTCCTTCTACTTTAAAACCTTGGCAAGTTATGTGCCGGTGACCTATGTTAAGTATTGTAGGAAAAAGAAAACGTGTTAAAATATTGAAAATAAAACCATTTATTCTTGCACACGTCAAACATATTTTAAATTAACGAGTAAGTTTTTATTTGGCTAGTACGCTTTACGGCCAGTAGTAATATAAATTATAACCAAACTACAATATAAAGTCTCTCTTTCGAACATCTCGCAGCCCCGGCAGGATTCTGATCTTAACTTAGTCCCACTCAGACGTAATATTCTATGTTCTTCTCCAGAGTTTTATTTTCATACCAAATTTCATCTCAATCAGTTCAACCGTTTCCCGTAAAAGCGTAACAGACAGACGTTCGCATCTATAATTTTGTATATTTTTATTCTATCACAGAATTCCGATGATTCTTCTTAACAAAGCTGGTTATTTAATAAAATCCCCTACTCCCTCAATAAGATGTCTTCAAAAACCCTTTTACATTATAACAGGTACGTTATTATAAGAGTATATATGAATGTTACTTTTTTTCTTTAAGAAGTCATTCAGTGAAATCCTATTCGATGGAAATTGTCGGTAAATATTCACCCTCGCCCTTTGCGTAAGGGTGTTCCTACCTGTAACTTTTTCCAACTTGCCTATTCGTCTTTGGGGATTTTGAATGTGTATTTTGTATGTAAAATTGCTATCGACATTTTGTCTTTGATTTTTCCTTATGATTTTTTTGTCACAAAATAAAATTGTTGTCTTGAAAAAAAATTGGTTTCACTTCATACCTACGGAACCCTAAAATATATAGAACCTATATACGAATGAAGCCCGCACACATTCATAATAAACCTAGGTACTTATCCTAAGAAAACTTTCTCTGCCATACATACATTAGGCAACACGTGTGTAGAAGAGCTACGCCGTAGATGACGACCGCTACGCATTACGATAAATTACCGTAGCAACGTGGCTACAATTGCTACGCGCTACGACTGACTTAGTGAAACTTATTTAACCCTTCCGTTCTCACGTTAGTGTGTTTTTGTTTTTGTCTTATTTTCTCCCTTGTTAATACAGGAGTGTAAGATATATAGTTCCAGATGTTTGTGATATATTTTTATTGTGGCAATTTGTAAAATCGTATTGGATCTGAAAAAAAAAACACACACACATTTCAAGCCGATTAAAAAACAAACCTATCTCAATTACATTAAACTTCATTTTCAATATGACCAAATATAATATAGAAATAAATACAATATAAAAGAGATTTTATTTCAACCCGTAAATCAAGTTACAGTTGTCCTATATCCGAGAGCCCGCCAGTTCTGTGCCAGACTAAAATAAAAAACACTTAAACTTAATGGACCATTTCAGCTCAGTTCCGTGCCTAGAATATTCCTAAGCTAGCCAATAACTTAACTCCGAACAAAATTCAGCAACAAGTCTAAACAACTTTTGAATATTTCATACATCCATGTCATGTATGAAAAATAATCCTCTCCCATACATCATAAAAAAGATATCAAAATCAATGATTACTAACAAAAACAGGTTTTAGTAATAAAAGTTGAGCGATAAAACTCTGTGGGGCCCATGAGAGTACAAAGGAGGCCATAAAAGGGAATATTGTCGATATAAACTTGCCATTGTATGGGAAATATGATAATCTCGCGTTCAATTACTGTGATGACGTCACGCGCTGATGGGCCTCCTAACAGATTTCAGAAGCACAATTAAGCTGTTTTGTTTTGTTATAACAATAACATTAATCTTAATTATAATGTAGAACTGAGAAGATTGTAAAATTAAATTCACATTTTGCTTGGGTTTTATCAAGTCTATTTCAACGTATATATAGATGTAGTAGTAGACTGACTTTGTTTTACTGATGGTACTCATTTGTGTAACGAGTATATAATTTTATAATTATAGCTTCTACTGTGAGTGAGAACAAACTTTAGTTTAAATAAGAAACTGCTCAAAGAAAAGTACGAGAAACCATTATATAGGTCATCCTGCTTTGCAAACTCGTTAACAAATGTTTTTTTTTATACCAAACCTCAATTAAAATAATTCAATATTTATATAAATATAAAATAATAAATATGTAATAAAAAAAAACAATTTATTATTTTAATAAAATTAAACAGAAACACCCACAAAAATAACTCAGCAATACCAGGGTTGAGATTAAAAATAAAATATATGAAACAAAAAAAAAAGAAAAGCAACCGAAAAACCTCTGACGTTTGATCGGATTACTCATTTAATTGGATTATAAAGTTAAAAAAACTTAAGTACATAAAAAATGGTCAGATTTTTTTATAAATGTAAAAATAATTTCTTCGTGAGAAATTCAGTGATTTATTAAGCCTATGAAATCTGACTAGTGTTGAGAATTCAGCCTTTTCTTTATAAAAATAGTGAAGGATTATTAGGAGCTGTTCACAATGCATATGCAGGCTAGGATACATTATGTTGTCGACAAATAACCTTCATAGGGGGACAGTCGCAGGAGGCGATATGCCTTATGAGGGGTTTACACGGGTTACCACCAGTCGCCGCGTGGCTGCAACCAGTCGCCGCGTGGCTAAAGTCGGATGCTACCCTACTTTAGGGCTTGCGATTTCAGTTGCTAGCAATCTAGCTTAATTGCCATTTAGACGTCGATTTTCGCCGCGCGGCAAAAATCGCCTGGCCATACTATAATACGGTCCTTGTAAACCCCGTATTACTGATGCCGCTCTAAAGTAGCCAGCGGGTGACAGATCGGGGATATATAGCACCTGCATTGCACGGCTTTATGTCAGATATTACAGAAGGAGAATGGGTGCCTCTGCAGGTGTTGTGAAAGTCAGTTGTAGTTGCCATGAAAGTGGAAAGATAAGGCGGTGGAATGTTTAGTGGGTGTATACCCAACACCGCCCCATTCCTAGAACGGTATGGTATGCGAAGGCACTTTCTCCGCTTAAATAAAGTTTGAGATGGGAAAACCATTAAATGACTCCTCCCGCAATTTACGGAGCGGCAGGGAGTGTCAGACTCTCACTGACTAAAACCCATCCATGTTCCTTCCTTTGCCCCTTACGTTTCAAGGCCACGGTAACTCTTTCGAACAATCCTACAGCAAAAAAGAGATTTAATCTATCTTTTAAACAAACAAAAATCTAATTTTATTAAAACACTCCATGAAATTTCTTCACCGAGTAATACAGTATCAGATTACGCCACATAATGTACCTTGAATAGTAGATAAATCACCCCCTCCCTCACACATTAAGGAGGGCACAAAGAGGGCTAGAAAATATTTGGGTTGATACGGGAATCGTAATATCATAGGAGTGACGAAACTCTGATCTTTTTTCACACCCCTTCAAATACACTTAAGTGCTATGAATTCGGGTCAGCTCAGTAAGTCTGTTTATAGTTGACGTCACAATTGGGCTAAGGAATATGATGTTTGTGACGTTTAAAACAGAATAATGTACTTTCTCTATGAGATAAAGGAAACTTTATCATTACTTTTGAGATTTTTCGTAAATTGTTTGTTTGTATTGTTATTTTTCACGCAAAAACTGCGGTATGGATTTGAATAAAATTTGGTACACAAATTTATATCCTGGGTTAGCAAATAGGATTTTTTTTATCCAGGTATCTGGACCCTATAATTCTAAGTCCATGTAGACCAAGTCGCGGGCACAACCTAGTTGTATATAACTTTCATTAAATAATACCTACTTCAAATAGTTTTGTAATACAGTAAACCCACATTCATTATTTTGAAGATTTATTTTTGCAAGTGACTCTGATTTATTGCTCTCCAGTGTAATATACCTAATATATTACGCAGTGGGGTGAAGTGGGGGGTGATCATCTGTTCTTGTGGAAGGTTATAGGTTTAGCGGCTTGATTTTATAGACTTCTTTGTTAGGAAGGTTACATCGATAAGCCTAGTGACGTAAGGTAGGTATTCATTACCACGATTTAGATAATATTTTTAGACGCTAGAAATAGGCGAATATATACTTAACATGTCCAAGGAATCAAATTCGTAATAAAGACTCATTTTGCATACTCACTTTATTCCATTTAAATTGTATATTGAGTTTTGCAATTACCTACGATAATTATAATTAAACTTTCATGTGCTGTGTGAGAATTCTATTCTAAGATCTTGTTTAATGTATCATGAAAATTATGTATACCTAGTAAGAAAACAGATATAAGAATATACAAGATTTTTTTCGTAATGGGGTTTAAATAATTAATAAATCAAACTTTTAACTTAAACAACACACACGACTTAAAATGGTCATATTAGTAGGTACTTGTGGAAACTTTGGGGTAACTGACTGGTTAACCTCCATGGAAGGTACATCAAAAGTTAAGCGATACCCATAGTATTATCACGCCATTATAATTCTTACACCTCACAACATACGGTTTATTTTGCAACTTCATACACTGATTTCATAGTGTACGTAAAAATAAATAGTGTGCCCAATAAAATTTATCGTAGGTTTACGCTCGTTATATTGCGTGACCTTGTTTTTACGGTGCAGTGTAGCGCGGTGAAGCGAGATCACTGGGTTTTTTTTATTACATTATTGGGAAAAACTTTTATGTAGTCGACATTTTCATCACCATCATCATCATCAGCCTACCTACTTAATGTTCATCCACTGATGGACATAGACATTCCCAAAACGTCAGGGGAGGTCTTCAGCTTGTCATATCCAACTTCTGGAGTCTTTCGCGTCATCACTCCGTCTAACCAGGCGTCTCTTCTTCTTCGAGAAAAAAGTCTTTAATTCATCATCTGCCTAGCTTTTTACCAACTATGTTGGGGTCGGCTTCCAGTCTAACCCGGATGCAGCTGTTGTGTGTTTTACAAGGAGCCTATCTGACCTCCACAACCAAGTTACCAGGTAACACGATACCTCATGGTAAGACTGGTTGTTAGACTTTCTGGCTTCTGATTACTCGTAACGACTGTCAAAAATCTACAAATGACGACCGGGACCAACAGCTTAACGTGCTTTTCGAGGCACGGAGGAGTTTCTCTATGACATAGATGGTCCCCATCCGCGGACCGACCGCGCCAAGCGTAGCTTAACTTTTGATCGATCGACTCGTGCGGCTGTTACTTAGCCACGAGCTACTCTAGAAAAAAGTCTTTTATTATTTTTTATTAATAAATAGTTTTCTTTTATTTACGTTTGTGAATATTCTAAAAGAGAACAGTGATCTTTATATTTCCCAAAAGAACTTGGCAATATAGGAATACTTATACCTATATTTAGTTATTTGTTTTCTCCCTTTTACTAAAATTTTATCTTTAAAACAGATTCGTCTACAAACATTATTAATCTAATGCATAACCCAAAACCTTTCAACTAACAACCATTTTTCAATAATATTATATGAGAATGTTTTCTTTGTAAACAAAACTGAATGGCGAGCTAAAATGTATTTTTTTAGGGCAAAGTACCCTATACATGGAAAAGGAGGGGGAGTGGAGCGATTCTTATAAAGGATTTACTGGGTTCCGATAAGATGAAGAGTTTTTATTTTGCCACCCTTCGCTGATCACTATTGTTGGAGGGAAGAAAGTTTTTCAAAGCTTTATCTTACGTCGTAACCAATATTTTAAATGCGAATACGTTTTTTTTTGGTTTCTATTTCTTAATTTTACGAGGAAAAATGGCTGAATTTATTAAGATGAAAATTGGTATGGAAATAGATGGGACCCTGGAGACGGGTACAGGCTTCTTTTTATCTGGAAAGCTGAAGTATTTCTCTTCAGAATGTTGGTGCAACCACTGAAAAAACTTAGTAATAAAGAAAAATGAATGTTCGTTCATCTTGAATACTTCTTAGTGATTGTAAATATAACTACAGATTTTTTGGTTTGATTAAGAATCACATAAAATGAAGTTTTATACTCATAAATTCTAAAAATAAAAAACCAATATTTCGAACGTTTGTTACAAATATTACCTTATGCGTATACACTCTTAAACCACAGCTAAGCCTAGCCTTTCTGAGCAAAGATACATTTGTTCATACATATTGTGTCGTGGTGGCCTAGTGGTTAAGGCACCTGCTTCTCGTGTACGAGTTTGTGGGTTCGAAACCTGGCAAGTACCAATGTGACTTTTCTAAAGTCATATGTACTTTTTAAGTATATCTTAGACACCATTGACTAACGGTGAAGGAAAACATCGTGAGAAAACCTGGACTTAAAAAGTCTGAAATCGCCATTCCGCCTTGAGCAAGCGTGGTGATCAGTGCTCATGCCTTCTCTGTATGAAAAGAGGCCTGTGCCCAGCAGTGGGACGATAATATATAGGCTGATGATGATACATATTATATTAGGTACCTACCTACATTTAATTACTTAAATAGAAATGCATGAAAAGGCTTTCAGCGGGCGAAGTTACTATAATACATACGGTGAAAGCACCTTGACTGGCCTGGCTTTTTACCTATCCTTACCTATATATACCTTTTTATAAAGCCCGATTAATTATTAATCTGTGGCTTAGTAACGGATTAGCATAAATCTCACTCATAAATGCTGTTTAGCGTTAATCCGAGCTTAAGTTAGTAGCTTAATCCTGAGTTACGACGTTAAGTAAGGATTAGGTGAGAAATGGTTAAACTTCAGATAACAGGTTTTTTTATAAATGGTTAGGGTTATAAGACGGTTAGGGTTTTGTAAAAAGCCAGGCCAGTCAAAAGTTGAAGTTTCACCTTATCTGTCTATATGTCTGTTGGTTTTAAAAAAATTGTTAGATTCTCTCTTTGATACCTACCCTCTAATTTTTGAATGACTATTTCTAGTTATGTATAAAAACACAGATATAGCATATAATTATAATGAACTTAAAAGGAAAACTATCTGAGTCGACCAACAAAAACATAACAGAACCCTTTTGCGCGTGGCCCGACACGCACTTAGCCGATTTTTCTGCATGAATTTATTTCGTACATCTACTAAAGAAGATTACTTAGAAGTACTTACTTACAAATGAATAAAGAATAAAATATAGTGGTTAGTCTAGAAAACACATTTCTTTTATATCTTTTGTAATCAATCTGAACGCGAATTATGTTGTCTTAAGTTGCCGCAGACATTGTTTAATTGTATTATTTTTGTAATAAAAGATAATTCTATCATTGGAATAATTCATTAAATGAACTCCAAAAATCTTGCCTTACTTCATTGCTATAGATATAAGGGTGTGTGCTAGAAAAACCGTGAAAAAATGCATGTATGATTTATATAAAAGATGGTTCTTTAAATGTCGCCGATAGATATGTGTTGCAAGCGAATTGAATGCGCCACTTCTTTCTAAAAAAAACGAAAATGTCGCTGTCTGTTCGTTGCTGATTTTCAGCCTAGTTTTTTTTTATTAGATTTTATTAGCGTATGTAACTAAAACAACAAAAAATAAAATAGAATAGAATATTCTTTATTATGTACACCACTTTTAAACTTAAAACTAAGAATATAATTAAGGTAGGTGACACAATGGGCGGTCTTATCGCTAAAAGCGATCTCTTACAGACAACCTTTGGATGGACTGAAGACAGGAGGAAAAACCAAACAGCAGGTAGTCCAAGGTGTACTCTTACTTATATCTATACTTATAATAAATCTGTAGAGAGGTCAATTCTGTACATGAAATATATTTCCAAAATAACTATCAGGGGGTGATTAGGAATCGATACTGATGCCAAAAATGCAATCAGTAAAATTTTTGTCTGTCTGTCTGTCTGTCTGTCCGTCTGTCTGTCTGTCTGTCTGTCTGTCTGTCTGTCTGTCTGTCTGTCTGTCTGTCTGTCTGTCTGTCTGTCTGTCTGTCTGTCTGTATAAACTCTATAGAAACAAAAACTACTTGACGGATTTTAACGAAACTTGGTACAATTATTTGTCATACTCCTGAGATGGTTATAGTATACTTTTCATCACGCTACAATCAATAGGAGCAGAGCAGTGAAGGGAAATATTGTCATTTTATTTAAACGCGCTAATCTCAGGAACCGCTGGTCCGATTTAAATAATTCTTTCAGTGTTAGATAGTCCATTTATCGAGGAAGGCTATAGGCTATATATCATCACGCTAAGACCAATAGGAGCGGAACACCACTTTTCCACGCGGACGAAGTCGCTGGCAGAAGCTAGTATATATATATAATAGTAATATAATATCTATACAACTAAATATAATATATAAATATATAAACCTAATACATATAAATATAAATATATACATAGATACAACAATACACATTATACATATAAAATATATATATATATATATATATATATATGAATACAATTTTATAGAAGCAGCAATTCTTAAAGGCAATGTTAGGGGGAAAGGTAGTGGTTTTTTACCATATTTTTGAAAACTGCTAGCGATTGAGCCTGTCTTATCGATACGGGCAATGCATTCCATAACCTTACAGCTTGTATAGTAAAAGATTTATCAAAGAAGCTGGTGGAATGCATTGCCATCTCTAGCCTTAAGTTCTCTAAAATCAACTGGGTATATCTAAATATTTTTAATGATTCTTCGTTATCGTGTCGATCTCAAAAGTATTTATATTGAATACTAGCAGTTGCCCGCGATTTCACCCGCGTCCGGAGAGAATTACTTAACGCACCTGAATAAACCTTCGTAGCCTAAAACCTTCTCTCTCTATCTCCGTACCAAATTTCAGCCAAATTGATCCAGCCGTTCACGCGTGATGCGATGACCAAGGGAAATGGGGATTTATTTTTATATATTTAGAAGAAGATATAGATAGATATATATAAAGAGGAAGTATATACCATATGTTCGGCAGTTTGAGTAGACAGAAGTGGTAACTTTAACAAACTTAACCGACAACTTTGATTTTTCAACAGTCCAAGTTACTTTGAACAAAGAGCCTCGTTATGTAATCCTTAAGTTACGGCCAAGCTATATAAAGTTAAGTTCGTGGAGGCAATTTGAAAGTTAATGGCAGTGACCTAAGCGTAAAAGGAGTTACACCATGCATGTACGTATAGGTATCATCAGGGGTTATTTGATTGCTCTGCCTGGTCTAGTGCTTGTAAACGTCATCATCTGCCTAGCTAGCCTTTTCCCAACTATGTTGGGGTCGGCTTCCAGTCTAAACCAAATGCAGCTGAGTACCAGTGTTTTACATGGAGCAACTACCTATCTGACCTACACAACCCAGTTACCGGGTGACACGATACCAAGTGGTACCAGTTCTGTCAAAATGGACGATAAGATTGAATAATTTTGTTATTATTCTATTTTTTTCGTCTAAATAGTTATGATATATGTTTACTTAATAATTATTAAAAAACTTGCTAAATATTGATATCATGTTTTGCGATATTTTTTTTTAAACGTTGCCCCACACTGGGAATTTCTCCTGTATGGTTGGCGCGTTTACAAACATACATTATACATGCGCAAACACCCAGACCCGGAACAATTTTAGTTGTCCCGTGTGGTAATCGAACCTGCGACACGCAGTACAGCAGCCAATTGCTCAGCCACTACGCCAAACGTGCCGTGAATTCGTAAAAGTATAAAGTATAAATGATAAGAAGTTTTGTGTAACCGGCTGTAAATCTATACTAATATAATAAAGCTGAAGAGTTTGTTTGTTTGAACGAGCTTATCTCAGGAACTACTGGTACGATTTGAAAAATTATTTCAGTGTTAGATAGCCCATTTACTGAGGAAGGTTATAGTTTATATATCATCACGCTAAAACCAATAGTAGCGGAGCACCACTATTCCACGCGGATGAAGTCGCGGGCAGAAGCTAGTGTATAATACGACCTTATTCCTTATGAATGTCTTTCAGGACTTTATTCAGAACAGTCGTAAAATCTACATTCATTTTAATTTTAAGTACAGATACGATTTTATTGTTCATAATTTATTTATTGATATTACCATCTGTCCTTTGGAACGGCGATATTTTTTATTAGGTGACATAAAAGTAGTTGTAATATTTTCTGAGAGAGAAATAAAAACTAAGTGTGTTAGGTTAATATGCTTACTAGTTGTATTCTGCAGTTTCGCTTGCATTTGATACGTATTATATAATTTATTTGATGATATCTCTAAGGACCAAGCTCACCGACAGTTGGTTACGTAATCGGCCCGTTAAACAAAAACGTTTTTTAACTATGAAGCGAGAATTTTCGTATTACCCACTTTTTTAAACTGGGGTTGGTAATCGACTGTTTTCGGAATAAAAAGCTCAAAAACTAGTGTTACTCTTCGAAACTTGGAAGTTTGAATTTACTGTAAACAGCTGTTTTTAGTTGATCGGAGTGTTATCTTGTCGGTGAACTTGGGCCTATGTCATACACAAAAATTGATTCATTCAGTACAAAGAAACATAATTTAATATACCCTACCCTACATGCTAATGTAACACCGTCTGTCTGTGAATCATTTACAGTTAAATTCAATACGTGCAGACTTAATACCTGGGGAAGAAACTTGCACACAAACTTACATATATAGATATTATACACATTTTATGAGCCCTTAAAAAATAATCCTCGTTTTAGTGGGCGGCCATGTAAAAAAAAACCGGCCAAGTGCGTGTCGGGCCACGCGCAGTAGGGTTCCGTAGTAGGTCTCAGTTAGTCGACTATAACTCTGTAACCGGTTAAGCCTACTTAGCCGTGATAGTTTTCCTAGTAAGTTCATTACATGTGCTACGTCTGTGATTTTTTTTAAATTTCTCGGTACAGCCATTCAATAGTTAGAGGGGGGGGGGGGGGGGGGTAACTCGTATCGAACAAAAAATTTCACTTAAAATCTAGATATTTCGCAAATGGCTCGCTTAACCGAAAAATGATCTTCACACATCCATAACATTTTTAAAAGACCTATCTAACGATACCCCACACGAAGGGGTACGCGAGAAAAAAAATATTCATCCCTACTTTACATGTTTGGGAGCTACCCTAAAAAAAAATATTTTCAAAATTTTATTTTACCACTTTCTCGGCGTGATCAATATACATATTCATACCAAATTTCAGCTTTCTAATAACAAAAACCACGGAGCTATGCCGCGGACAGACGGACAGACAGACAGACAGACAGACAGACAGACAGACGGACAGAGCGAAACTATAAGGGTTCCTTGTCGGACTAAGGAACCCTAAAAAATGACTAAAAAATAAAAGTGTGGTTTTCATTCATTCATTTGAACATTTATTTTATAAATCCTTAATTCTTAGGCAGCATAATAAAATTTATTACTTTATCTCATTAAAGTGCGTCTAACTAAATTAACTCTGAAAAATTACATTGAGTGGTCCATTGTATTTGAGAATAGTTTTTTTACTATATTAATGATAGCACATAAATAAAAATATTTACATTTATTTTAGTGAGTTGAATTTTATTTTTTTGTCGAAGAATTCATTGTAATGTGGTGCTAGTTTTAAGCTCTTTTAAAAATGTTTTTACTTCTATCATAATTGCAACTTGGTAGCTATTGTACTAAGTTTTTATTGCGTTTTATGTACTCGTATGTATGCCAACGCTATTTCTATATAGTAAAAAACCAAGACTCTTCCCGCCTTATATATGCTTAGATATTTTAAACTACGCCGCGGATTTTAATGCGATTTTCATCAATAGACAGAGTGATTCAAAGGAAAAGTCTATGTGCATATTATGCAAGGAAGGTGTATGCATGATAAGCATGTAAATCTTCCTTCGGAAGCACTTTTGATTCTCTACTATAGTATAATAATTATATTCTTCCAGCCTCTCCCTTGCTGTCCTCCCCCAGCGACGCCCTAAGCCGAGGCCCGTACCCCACTAGGGGGTGCCCTTAGCGTGTAGTCGCTTAGTTTTGTAAGTTAAGCCCTGGCTGGAGGCCCTAAATTCATTTAAGGCACTTCACAGGCAAGCCCGGTTAAGCAGTCGACAACCTTCTAGATTGACCTGCGAGATGCCATTCAAAAAAAAATAATAATAATATAATAATCTCTTCAAAACGACTTCGGTCAATATTAATGAAGACTAGTCAGGTACGCAGGAGACAATAGTACACAAGCGCTTGCACAGACACAGATGCACTCCCTATTCCCTCACTCTTATAGTCCGATGGGTCGGCAATCCGATACGATTGGGAAGAGATCAGTCCAGGACCGACAGCTTTACGTGCTCTCCGAGGCACGGAGGGGACTTGCTATTTTATTTTTTTATTTTATTTTATTTGGGAAACAAACAGATGCAATAACAAAGTAAGTTGAATTATATAGTTAGTACAAAATCCAATACAGTTTCCACAGATTACCTTACAAATTAAAATAATAAATTGGTGTAACAACAACCATAATACATTTATAAAAAAACAAGAACTTCGTTATATGTAGGAGCCAAGCTGCTTGTAACAAATAAGTAAATTACAAAGATAAATCACTAATAAATTAATTACAAAATAAATCCAAAAAACTAAAATTTCAAAACATTTCCCACAGCAGTTTTGAATTTATGCAGAGAAAGGTGAAAGACATCCAAATCCTGATCAGATAGATCAACTTTAAATTCAACCAACTCATTATACAGTTTACAAGCTCTTTTAATAAAAGTATTCCTACCATAATTAGTTCGAGAGAAACCGATATGGAAGAGAGATCTTTTTCGTGTATTTAAACGTGGACACCCAAATTTAATTTTGCTAAGAAGATAAGAAGAGTCCAGTTGCCCTCTGATAATTTTATACAAAAAAAAAACCGGCCAAGTGCGTGTCGGGCCACGCGCAATAGGGTTCCGTAGTAGGTCTCAGTTAGTCGACTATAACTCTGTAACCAGTTAAGCCTACTTAGCTATGATAGTTTTCCTTGTAAGTTCATTACATGTGCTACGTCTGTGTTTTTTTTCACATTTCTAGGTACAGCCATTCAAAAGTTAGGGGGGGGGGGTAACTCGCATCGAACAAAATATTATCTATCTTACGATACCCTACACGAAGGGGTACGCGAGAAAAAAAATATTCATCCCTACTTTACATGTTTGGGAGCTACCCTAAAAAAAATATTTTTCAATATTTTATTTTATTACTTTCTCGGCGTGATTAATATACATATTCATACCAAATTTCAGCTTTCTAATGACAAAAACCACGGAGCTATGCCGCGGACAGACAGACAGACAGACAGACGGACAGAGCGAAACTATAAGGGTTCCTTGTCGGACTACAGAACCCTAAAAACTAGATCACGTTCAGCACGACGGTCCTTTAAAGTCTGGAGATATGGTGAACAATCAGTGTTGAGATTAAACCGCCAATTCACGTGCTTAATAAACTTATTCTGTAATCTTTGTATTTGGCGTATATAAACGTCATACTGGGGATTCCAAGCAGCAGAAGCATATTCAAGTATTGACCTAACAACAGTCTTAGGGCCCTCGCCCACGGCGACTTTTTGTAGCGATACTGTCGCGCGGCCGCATCGATACAGTCGCGAAGCGATGCAAACGCAATACTGTCGCGCTTCTGTCTCGATGCAAACGCGATTCAGTAAAGGAGCATTCAAGTATTACGTAACGCAATTTTTGAAGATTTTAGAATGTAACGCACGGTAACCTTTTTCTGTACCCCCCTACCCCTCCCTAAACGTTACGTGACATTTAAGTGACCATTGAAGTCACAATTATGTTGAACAAAGTATACCTTTGTTATTGTATTAATTGCGTTTGCGGTAGTAATAAACAAAATAAGAGATTTTTAAGTTATAAGTTTTTATTTAGTCATAAATCAAATAAGTGTAGGTACGTAAAAACACAATTCAATTGTAATTACTGCTACTCTGTCCACGGGTTTGCCAGACACTCAGACTCTTTCATTACAGGTATTTGGAGAGCAGACGAAGAAGGTTCCGGTATTGTTAAAACACTTGCATCAACTTCGTCTTTGAGCCAATCGGCATCCTCAGACAATGCCTCACTATGGCGCACAATGCAGAGCAGCTAATTTGCCTTTCTTCTTCGAGGGATTCCCCGTAAAACATAAACGAAAAGGGTTGCCGATTTGGAAGATTCTAATTCCCTAGTTTTTTTATTAAAATAAAAAATGTTACGTAACGCGTTGTTTAAATACCCCTTCTCCCGCCCTTGTAACGTTTTACAAGACCCTCCCCTCCCCCAAATTGCGTTACATAATACTTGAATGCTCCCTAACAGCACAAAAATACCTACGATCGCTACAGTTGCAAGATGGACTCCGTTGAGGTAACATTAGTCACGTTGTCTTTGGTGCTGCTTTTACGTAAGCAGCCGAAGCGTAGGCAACGATCCGTTCTTCACCCAATGTCGTCCAACACGGTCGCGCGTTTGCATCGATACAGTCGCGATGCAGTAGCGCGTTGCAAACGCGACTAACACGCGTTAGTAGCGATACTGACGCGCGTTTACCAAACGCGCGACAGCATCGCTACAAAAAGTCGTCGTGGGCGAGGGCCCTTATATAAGAGTAACAGAGTTGCCTTATGCTTGAAATCCTTTACGACTCTCATTACGAATCCTAACATTCTAAATGCCTTATTGGTCGTTGCAGTAACATGAGAGTCGAAAATAAGCCTACTATCAAGTTGGACCCCAAGGTCTCGCACCTCAGACACTCTAGTCATTACATCATTACATATTTTGTAATTATATATTATATAATTCTTTTTCCTAGTAAATGTTATGTTGTGTATATGCTATGTTCAGAAAACGGTCACCCATCCATGGACTAACCGCTGCTTGCACAGCTTTACCTTCTGCATGGCTGTTACTTAGCTTTGAGCCACTCAAATTCAACCTATATAATATCTACATTGCACCCATGCGAAGCCGGGGCTTGGTCACTAGTTATGAATAAGAATTACGTAATTACAGTCCAAAAATCTAAATAAATTCTTACAAAAAAAACAATGTTTCTAGAAACGACCAGAATGAAAGCTACACTGAATTAGACACATTGACATTCAGGCTGACCTCATTAGTGGGTGAAGCGCATTAAGATAATTATGCTCATCAAAATTTTCAAAATGTCAACGGGACCCTTACCGCAAAGTACTATTGTTTAAGTTGGAGCCATAAAGGACTTTTCTGCCCCTTTTTAATTAAGAGCCCTTATGCAATGACCTTTGAGATGTGAAGGTGGACTTTAATCCGTGGGTAACGTGTCCACACTTCTAAAATTATTTAGGTTTTTTTTTATGAAATGTTATTATTGTTCACATAAGTCAAAAGTCAATTTTTTTATCTCAAATAGGCCTTTACAGGCTCTTATGAAAAGTCACACTAGTTGCACGGTTCCCAAGAGTAGATCCTATGGAGAAGAACCGGCAAGAATCTCCATATTCCATATTTCTCTTATAATTATCTTCTCTCCGTATTCATCTTTGGTATATTAACTTTCTTATTATTGGGTAAATACGGAAAAGGCATAAGCATTGAGACACGTGCTCAAAGTGGGAGTTATTTTTTTAAGAACAGGTTTTTTGACTTTTCCCTTCAGTGGTATCCATGAGAAAAAATTATATTTTAATTAAACATTTTTTAAATGAAAATTTATATCTGTGGTTTCTGGGTTTCGAATCCGCAAGGGTTGGTTGGAAATTACATTAATACGTCCTTGAAAAGAGAGTAAGGAGAAAAAAAAGGCATTAAAAGTACTTCAAAATAAAGTTTCTATTTTCGACTCACGAGAATAGATTATATCTAATTTAATATTGACTCTTACTTGTCAAAAACAAAACCGCAACTTAACTTATAGTTAACTTGGACAGTGTAAATTAGTTTTTGACATAATACCTGCGGCTGTTTAGAAAATAGGTTGCTGATATTTTAACAGTTTCGCTATCATTAATTCATGCATTAAACTTCATAATTAGCCTAGGCTAATCATTTAGGTAGAAAATTAATAGTGTTTTAGGTTCAAAATTAGTAATTTAATAGCTAGCTAATCAATTCATTTATTTCTTAGTGTTACTTACTTGTTGACTATGTTTATAAATTTTGAATTTTTGGGAGATTTTTTGTATGTCCCAACATTAAAAAACAACACAAATTTTCATCTCAATATTGAATAATTCATTAATTAATGTCATGATTTTTTGTAGGTATATATGATAATAAATTTGTAATCAATCATGCTGCAATAACTTTACGTCAAAGTGAATGATAACCCTGATTGATGCGCTATTATATTTTGTTTTTGGATTTACGAAAAAATATCAAAGGAATATTAGGTATTATATTTGTACTAGCTGTTACCCGCGGTTTCACCTGCGTCATCAAAGAACTACTGCAAGAAACTGAATAAAAAGTATTCTATGTGTTAATCCAAGTTATAAGGTATTTGTGTACTAAATTTCATCCAAATCGGTTAAGTAGGTTTTGCGTGAAAGAGTAACAAATATCTATCGATCCTCACAAAATATCGCATATATAAAATTAGTAAGATTTTCAGACGATGCAAAGAGCATAAAAATATACGATTTGTCAATACCAAGTACATAATATGTGAGATACGCGAAAATATATTATACATAACTAACGTGGGCTATACGAATTCAAATTAAAAATGACAGTGTTTCATACGAACTTTGCCCCCCCCCCCTTTTTCACCCCCTTAGAGGTAGAATTTCGGAAATTCCTGTCTTATCGTATACCTACGTCCACCCTCCAAGTATCAGGTCTCTACAATCAGCGGTTTAGGCTGTGCGTTGATCCGTCAGTCATTCAGGACAAAGCATTTTATATGTATAGATTAGGTAACTTAAATTTAATGTACTCAGCTGACATATCTACAAAAAGTAAAAAGCAGCGTTAAGTGTGAAAAAGTCTCCATTCTTTCAACAACCCCAAAGACTTAGCTTTGCAACTTACTTCCAAATACCAAAATGTGTCATGAATAATAAAAAAACACGTACAAAAAAATTCGCGTGACACCCCTAACCGCTAAACCAGAGCGGTATGATTGATCGCTGTTTACGTCGCGCCCGACCGCTCCATCTGTACCAGGGATGTCACAGTGTCGCGAAGCTTTTAAATTTCCATAAACCACCGAAATTATTTAGTTGAAGTTATAAATTGTTCTGATCAGCGTCAAAGTTGTGTGTCAGCGATCCGTTTTGCTAGTTAGTTTGGTTTACGTCAAAATTAGACAGTTTAACCGGGTTATATTCTTGTTCGATTGTGTCTTAAATAATAGCCTCATATCTTTCATACTTATTTATTAATAGCTCTCCGCCCGCGGCTTCGCCCGTGTGGACAATTTATTTACACCTTTGGTTACATTATTCAAGTTTTAGTATCGATTAAATTAATTAATAATTATTTCTGGAAATAAATATAGCCTCTGACACTTCATAAAGATGAAGCTTTCTAATGGTGAAAGAATGTTTAAAATCTGTTCAGTAATTTTTGAGATAAATCCCTACAAACAAAAAAAAACAAATCTTTTCTCTTTATAATATTAGTGTAGATAATTTCATGGATAACTTTTTTACACGTCCGTAGCCTTTAACCGTCTTTAAGATCCTATTGATCTCTTTTTACCATGAAAACAAACAAACCAACCCAATTATGCATTTTTAATATTAGTTAGGATCAACAATTTATCACGTTATTTTATAGTTTAAACATATTCTCTGTTAATGCTTAGGTTTAGTCAATTGCGTGCTACATTCACTAAAGAAATTAAAAGTTTTACTAATTAGCTTAATTACTTTGTCGTAATGTAATGAATGAGCTGTTTTTAGCTAGCACCAAACAGTGCTGAAATAGTGCGCTTTAAAATGCACAGGTAAAGGGATGTAGGTCATCCAAGTTGAATGTTTTTAGAGCACTTAAAAGTTAGTTACTTAAAAAAATTAAGACCACTTTTAAACGTTGTTGTTTAGCCTTGTGCTATTAATTTAAAAATAATTATTATGATTACCTTTTGAATATAATTGTGATGTGTGTTGCTCGTATAAGCAATTAAACAATTCATACCTCAGTAGACTCCATCTATACTAATATTATAAAGAGGTAAAGTTTGTGAGTTTGTAGGGGATAATCTCTGGATCTACTGAACCGATTTAGATAAAATTTGGTACAGAGATAGAGGGGACTCTAGAGAAGGTTATAGACTTTATCTGGGTGTGAAGTAGTTCTATTGAGATGCGGGTGAAGACGTGTGAAAAAGCTAGTGGGCAAATAAAATAATAATTACTTATATAAGGACTACACACTTAATTTTTTTAACGAATTAAGCTATATCTTCTGGGTTTCACCAGAATTCTGAGAGAACTAGGTACTTCATGTGCCCGATTAAAAAATATCCTATGTCCTTTTTAGGTCTTTACCAAATTCCATCTCAATCAGTTTAGTGGTTTACCGTGAACACGTAACAGACAAAGTTATTATCACATTTATAATATTAGCTAGAATAAAATATCAAGAGAAACCAAGATCCCATCAGTATATTACAATTTTATAAGGAATTTTATATATTTTTATTGCGTGTTATTTATACTTTTTTCAGTAGGTAAATTTCAAAATATACATATATAGAAAGAAAGAAAAAAAAGAACTCTGGAAGAGTACCCAAGATGCTGGCAGCATTGCCACGTTGGATGGCAATGCTGCCAAAAAAACAAAATTTCCTTTTATAATAGTTATAAACACTGTGAATCCTTACGCAGCTAATACTATGAGTAAAAAGGCGAAGCGATGTGTGTGTGTGGTCAATATCTTTTTCCTCATGGGCGGAGGTAGTGTGGGGACCACCCCGTTAAGTGAGCCATCGCTCAGCCGACTCAAACAACTGACGAGGGACAAAAAGCCGTTAATACTCTTTAATTCTTTGGAAACTCTTGGTTTAAAGGCATTAACAGTGATCGTTTATACTTAGTTTTAAGGTGAACTATCAGGATGAACTTCGAAATTGGTTATTTTATTCTTGAGATAACTAAGAAAATGTTTAAAAAATATCATAATTTTTTGTTTCTCTACACTAGAAAATTCGTCCTGTATTGTGTGTGACTTTACAATCAGGAAATCCTTACTAATATAAAGTAACTCTGTCTGTCTGTCGGTCTGTCGCACTTTCACGCCAGAACTACGTAACCGAATTAAATGAAATTTAATAAACAAATAGTCTAGAGCCTGAGAAAGGACATAGGCTACTTTTTACCCGGGTGCGCGTAGTAGTTCCCTCGGGATGCGGGTGAAACCGCGGGAAACAACCAGTACATAATATACAAAAACATGTATTCCTTACGGGAATTGAACCCGCAATGCAGCAGCACTTTGCTTAGCTGCTGCGTCAATTGTGCAGTCAAAATTGATTGCCTTAGTAAACTTTAACGGCTGAATTCGTCTTGGTACGATTCACCACATAGCTTAAGAATGGTCCACAGGATATATGTGTAGTATTTTTAACTTTATACCGCAGCTATTTCTGCTAGTGCATTTTTTTAATTCGAATTATTATTTTATTTTTCCTATGCTTACATACAATTAATTTACCCATAATATACCTAGTGGGTTTGTCGCACTTTAAAGCAAAACAAACCGGCAAAACGCCACTGCTGTGCCTTAGGTCCGACTCCTGTGGTTGGGCAAAGTTTTTCTAAGTACTAACTACTTCTGAGCCTGGAGTCTGATTTTTTTATGGCAATGGCTTGTCCCGCTATTACATGGCACTTACGGCAAAACGTGCACTGTATAGTTAAGTATACACTTTGCTCAACTCTGCAGGAAAACTGTCGAGTGTAAAATAAAAATATAATTATCTAACCATTAAAACATAACGGTATTCCCTACTCTTTTTAATACTACTAAGAGATCCATGCAGTACAAAATAATGTAGACATTCCACACTGCGTGCGACTGTATCTTATCATAAGAGACCATGAAACCTGACATTTATGTTACTTCCCTCCATTCCGAGCTCCAGACATTCATAAAAAGAAATTAAAATAAAAGGAAAAAGAGGAAACCCACTAAATTAGTAACCACATTCCAACCTTAATAATCTCCAGGAAGACAAAACTAATCTACGATCCCCTTCGTTCGAACAATGAGAGGGCAATTTCTTCAAAATTTAATAGAAACGCAACACCCTTAGACCTCTTGGAAAATTTCGCTAAGAAAATGTAAGAAATCTCATCAAAATCTGAGGGTTTCGAACAACAAAAGGGGAGGAAGCAGCCAAATGAATCTTTTTTTTTCGCTTCTTCTAAAACTCGTAACAATTGAAACAAAAGTAAATTATGGGTGGGTCCCGCCTGGTCCCGGGCATTATGAAAAATGGTTGGTCGCCTTATTATTTTATTATACATGGTGACGGCAAACGACTAACTTGATTTTGTTCGAAGTTTTTTTTTTATTATATTTTTTTGATTCGCCATTTTTTTCTCTGATTTATTTGCTGCATTTGATGGATCGTTTGTGGGGCGAGTTAAACTATTTTATTTAGACTGGTTTTTGTGTTTTCAATTGTGATTTACGAGGTGACCGAACAAGCGGGTTTATATTTGAATAAAGAATATACCTACGTGGAGTTTTATTATTTGTCATTGAGGATAACATTCACTGACCTTTTTTATGCTGGATTAGAGCGGCTTAATACAAAGTTATAGAGATTTCGGTTACACATATTTTACTACTGATAGTGCATTGATATGAATACCTATGAAATTACCAAAGTTTTATTTTTATATTATAATAATTAACGTATATTTTTATCAACTCAGATACACTTATTTATTTACATTGAACTTTTTTTATAAATAGTTTACAATGAAAAAAGAAAAGCATATTTGTCCACAGAAATGACGGCCAGATTTTCACCAATATTGTCCACAGAAATGACGGCCATGCATCCATATACATAAAATTTGCAATTATGTCTAAAAAAAGTAATTAAAAGACAACATGTTAACAATGTCAAAACAACCGTGTCCCACCTGGAACAATTTGAAGCTTCGTAAAAATATCACGCATGTTTACGATATTGCTCGTAAATATGTGAGAAAAACAAAAGCCTGAAACGATCACTCGTTTATTGGGACAGAAGGGTACAGGGTCACTTCTTAAAAAGGCAGGCTATGGAACGCAAATACAAGATGAAAGTGTGGAATGAAGCGCATTCATTAAATTCTGTGTCGTTTGGTCCACAGAGGGATAGCGTTGAAGAATTTAGGAGGTGCGGTGTTTGTTTAGGTCCTTGAGTTTGCTGGTGTGGTGTTGCTTTTTTTGTTTTGGCGAATAAAGAGGTAATGTTATATAGTTTCTAATCGAAGATATCCACATGTCTCTTCTTCTTCTGTCGATATAATAAATAAACGATTTCTTTCTGTCTCTTTTTCTTATGGTAAATAACGGTATTCCATAACGTTGTTTTTTTAGGGTTCCGTAGTCCTACAAGGAACCCTTATAGTTTGGCCATGTCCGTATGTCTGTCTGTCCCCCCCCTCTAACTTTTGAATGGCTGTACCTAGAAATGTGAAAAACTTCACAGACGTAGCACATGTAATGAACTTACAAGGAAAACTATCACGGCTAAGTAGGCTTAACCGGTTACAGAGTTATAGTCGACTAACTAACTCCTACTACGGAACCCTTCTGCGCGTGACCCGACACGCACTTGGCCGGTTTTTTGTTCCTAAAGTCGTTTTATATAGTTCGAAATTGCTTTGCAATGGAATCTAAGTATGATATGGGTGCATATCAGTGATATGCAAACTTTTGATATCTTAGGCAGCATGCACAAACATCGAAAAAAATGTCAGGTTTTAAACCCCCTTGCTTGTAGGATGAAAAGCAAACTCTTTCATTTCATTTTGAATTCATCACTGGGCTACAACGATGCTATAAAATATTAATTAACAAAAAAAAACGCTAAAAAGCTTAACCGCAATCAAACAAAAGGTTGACCCAAATCCATAAACAATCAACATTTTCAATAAAAAATTACCGGCAAAGAGTTTCAATCAATTTTGATTTAAAACGGTTTCTTTATCCGTCGTGCAATTTTAATCAAGCGCCCACCTGGCTGCCTAACCCACAGCATTTTAATGGCGATTAATAATTACAAGTTTTAAGGCCGCTTAGAGATTTGGATCCAATCCATTTCGGAAGTTTCAGCTTTGTGTTAATTAATTTTGGCCAAGTTTGCAAATGTCCTCGCGGTGCTTAGGGAGATAGGCATACGGGGCATTTGGTTTGAGGTCTTATTTAAGAGGTTTTGGTGCAAAGATTCTACTTACTGATGTACGTGTTATGATGAAAAAAAAATAATGAAAGTAATGTTTTCCAGATTCCAAATCTCAGTTTCCAAAAATATGTAGTTACGGCCTTTTGTCTTATGATGGCAGTATAGGTGACCCTAGTATACATTAGTTCGAGTTTATATCATTTTAAAAAAGAAAAAAGTTTGAAGTTAAATAAAATATACCAAGAAATAGAAATAAACGCCGTTCACGTACTTCGTAACGTGTGATGTTCCCGCAAAAGTGTTCTACCAATTGGTGCTTAACATTTGCGCGGCGATAAAACACTCAACTACGTAGGTACTATATTTCTATTGCATGAAAAATTGAGGTAGAAAATTAAATAAATTCACAGTTACAGTTGAATAAAATTGATTTTTATTCAACTTTGCAAGTGAACTAGGTATTGTTGCATGGATTTTCAATTTACACTCCGTTGCAATGAATACAAGTTATTATAAAAATAAAATTAGTTTTGTTGATTAAAAAAATAGGAATTTTATCTGATTAGCCTTTCACTGGCTTGTTTGTCATCACAAAGAAAGCATCTATAATTTTTAAACAATCACTTAAGAGCAATGAAAAGGGATCAGTTACGTTCCTTCAATTTTTTTAATTAATATTTTGTATTTCCTTAAATTATGATGAGTTGCGGTTATGTTGGAATTATAAGGAAAATATTTTGATAACAAGAGCGAGAGCTCAACATTATAATCACAAGTTATCCCTTATAATTATTCTGGTTACTCAACACACAAAGAAATAAAAAACATGAAGTTACATTATTACTTAAGAATATTTCTTTCAAATATAATTTCCATCTTTCATCATAATTTAAGATGGGAGATAAGAACAAGCCAAGTTTCCAAAAAACGTACGAAAAAGGCAAGCTAAGTTATAGTTTACTAGCTTTCCGCCCGCGGCTTCGCCCGCGTGTTATTTTTTTTTACACCTTAGGTTACATTATTCAAGTTTTAGTAGGGATCCCTAATTATTTCTGGAAATAATAATAGCCTATGACACTTCGTAAAGATGTAGCTTTCTAACGGTGAAAGAACTTTTCTGGTTGATTTTTTACACCTTGTATCCGAAAAACCCAAATATCTCACGGAATCCTTTTTTCCAAAATATAATTTAGCCTATGTTACTCGTGGATAATGTAACTTTTGAATGGTGAAAGAATTTTTAAAATCGGTCCAGTAGTTTTTGAGCCTATTCATTACAAACAAACAAAGTTTTCCTCTTTATAATATTAGTGTAGATTTACGACACAACTCATAAAATCATAAAAAAAAACCTTATGAAAAACTGACTAATCCTAAAAGCGAATGATTTAGAGATTGTGACTTTTCAACGCTTTCAGCCGGCTTGGTGGATTACAGGAAATCTTTTTTGATAGGTCTTGTGGTGGGCCCGCGTACCAGTATACAGTATACATACTGACGTTTGTTATATTCGTTTTATAATAATATTACATCACTCTCGTCTCCGGACTCTAACAGAGAAAAAAACTACAAAAAAAACAAGTATTTTATACAGTATTTTTAAACATCAAATAAAAACTAAATAAAAATAGCTTTTTCTAACTGACTCAAATTTATTGTTAGCAAGTGTAATATTTAGTCGATAGTTTTTAGCTTAGGCGCTAGAAGTATGCTGATGAATAGGTTTATACGCTTTCAGGAGTTGTCTGAAAATAAAAGTCTTCACTTTTATCTCTGGAAAGTTTTGCAAATAGCTAGTGTAGTATATAGCATTTGCAGTAGCTCAACTTAAGCATGTCCTTGGAATATAAAGTCTAATTTGATGCAGCGGTAGACTAACTTGAGATAGAGTACATCTTATTCATTATATTGCAATAAAGTTGGTTTTATAGCTGTTAGACAAAGAATTAAATAGAATGTTTTATTTTTATTTTTTGCGTACCGAAATAATTTAAGATAAAACTTAAATTTAAATAATTTGCATAACTGCGGTCTTATCGCTAAAAGTGATATCTGCCAGACAACTATGAAATCAATATCTGTATGGAATATTTTCATCAGCCTATTTTTAACGACAAAAATGAATCGTGGAGTACAACTGCAATATGAATGATTTTTATGTGAATGACACATATTTAAAATATCGATAAAATTTAAATTTAATATTAAGTCTCCGTCTGTTAAAATATTCTTCGTGGAAATAGCGTAAAAGCCCGTAGAAATATTTTTAGCATACCCGAATTTCATATGTCAATTACATTCAGTTACTGTTAGACTACTGATTTATACATTCTACTGTGGCGCAAAGCTGAAAATAATTCCCTTTCAATTACCCTACTTACGCTTACGTCAGCCTGCCTATCTGCCAATTGTAGCGTTTTGTTCGAGATTTTCTTGTTTCGTACCTTCCCTGTGATGTTGTGAAAGATATTTATCTCAGTAAGGCCCTTTTTACCTGACGAAGAGAGGAAAATGTTCGGTATCAACGCTGCGTAGGCTTATAGTCAATTTAAAAGGAGATCCTTTGACGGAAGACCTGGTAATGTACCGTTTGTAAAATAATTGAATTTAGGATTTACTTGTTGTAGAAACATTTTTTTTTGTGTTCTATTTTCTCTAAGGAGATTTTATCATTGTGAATATTGTAGTGTGTGTCCGATAAAGACTAATTTGATCACCTTTTTTTCTGGTGGGAAATCATCAAATGATTCTTCCCGCCGTGGATGGAGTGGAAGGGAGTGTCAGACTCTTACTGACTAAAACCCATCCATGTTCCTTCCTCAGCACTTTGTATTGCGATGGCGCGGTATCTCTTTCGATCGTCCCGCAGAATATTTGAATCACCTATGTATGCCTCAAAACTGGGCGATTTTCATCTCATACAGATAAGGTATAGCACCTTCTCCTTCATTGACTAGCTGCGTTCCACGGTTTCACCGTAAAGGCATCCGAATAAAAATAGTCTACAACTGTCACCAGGGTCTCTTCTATCTACGTTTTTTTTTTTTTTTTTTTTTTCCTACATGACCTCTTGCTTCTAACAGCATTCGACCTGCTTAACCGGACAGTTTCTATCGACGTACTAAATGTATTCCAAATAAGTTCAGTCGTTTTACCGTGAACATAGCATTTCTATTATTATTTAGGATTTTTTTTATAGTTTGTTTGCCCCATGGGGCATCCCATGTAACCTGTGTATCACAAATTGATTGATTTGAATGCAGAAAAAAAAACACGTGACATTTTTGAAACCTGTTTAGGTTAGGTTTAAAGGACCATGGGCGGAATCGTCCCCACCCATCAACAGAAATGAAATGTAGTTCAATTGACACATCTTATCAAGCTGATGATTTTTTACTATGGGGACGTTGCCCAAATGCATTGGGTTTTCCTAGTATCCTAACGTTTCTATGCAAATATTTCGTGCACAATAAAGGACTTGGTGATAACTGAATTTGATACTGTGTTAACTTGTGTGGACGGCAGTGTATAATGTGATGTGATACTCCATATTGGTGACCCTGACGTGATAAACATCAGCCAAATCTCCTGATGTCAAGAGCTTCAACATCGTTGTCAACTCTCACTCAACCACCTACAATCATTGAGCATCAACCAGCGTGTCACCCAGCCAGTAACCACTCACGGCTTCTTCGGGTTCATGACCACCTAGCCTATACCTAACGCGCAAGCCTGGTCACACCCTTCAGCCATATAATGCAACTCGGTAGTGCACCCCACAGTTCGACCAGTCAACAAGCAGAGGCCATTATGCATAAATTCTCTTGGTCGACGCAAGTAGCCAGCCGTCACCCACACTGCGCCACTCCGACCCACTGAAGAATCGCAGCAGCATGAAAACGCGTTTGCATGCATATGCAAGTGCATTTGATCGGTCGACCTGTGAGGCTGTTACTTAGCCATGAGCTCCTCCAACGAGCAATAATAATACACACAATATTTTTATTTGCTTACTCATTGCTTTGTGAGGATAACTCAAGAATGGCTGGACCGATTTTCATGGTTTTTGATTTTTTGTATTTGTCTCTGTCCCAAATAGCAGAATAACTATTAAAACATCGGAAAAATAACGAAGAAAATAATTATGGGGCGGTACGAAGCTCGCCGGGCCGGCTTGTTAATAATAAATTATTTTTATAACCCCACTGATTTATGTAAAAAAAACGTTTTTTAATCAAATAGTGGATACTTTAAGAACAATTGGCACCAGTTCCATTTGTGTTGGTAGGTGGGGACGGAGCTCATACATTTTTGCCCATGGTCCTTTCCTCAGGTTAACATTATTTTCCATTACCATAAACCAGTGGTGTCTAAGATAAACGAAAAATATTTAAAAAATAATAATTTAAGGAAGGTTTTGGAAAAAACTTCAAAATTATTTTTATAAGTAAAATAATTGTCAGTTTTCAAAATCTGCTGCGATAATGATTTGAAAATCTGATAATCTCAAAATTAATCCCGACCCCAATTAGAAAATAACCAGAGATGAGAGTAACAAGCAGTTATGATTGCAACATAAATATAACGAATAGATTCAATAAAAAAACATGCATAATAATGAGAGATTCGAATTGAATTCGATACTGGCGGGTACTGGCGCCATATTGCGAACCTTGTGCTTTTAAGGGTTGCCAGGCAAAAAATATTAGCCAGGAACTGCGGAATATTGTGATGATCTATCTGTTCTTGTTATTAAAATATCGAGGACTACCTCTTTTTAGGGTTGCGTAGTCGTCAAGGAACCCGTATAGTTTCGCCATGTCCGTCTGTCTGTCCACGGCATAACTCAGAGGTTCTTGGTACTAGAAAGCTGAAATTTAGTATAGATATGTATATTGATCACGCTAACAAAGTGGTAAAATAAAATTATGAAAAGATGTTTTTTTAGGGTAGCTGCCATACACGTTAAGTGGGGATGAATATTTTTTTCGCGGGCGAAGTCTCTGGCGGAAAACTAGTATATATCTAAAAACATTGTTTATAACTTGGTATAAACCTATTGAACTTTAGGCCACACTTTAGAATAAATACCTACCATCCTTACATAAATTCTCGCTTATTTAAACGTTGGTTACGCAATATGCTGAATACAGAATATTTCAGGTAATCTATCAATCATAGTCGTTGACATGTTGAAATTTGTTTCACAAAAATATTTTCATGTATTTTGACGTCCTTATTATGAAGTAATATTCATACTTTTTTAACAAGGATAAAAAATAACCTACTAATGTAATTTTTGTACTCATTTCCATTTTTATGCAAAGCGAGGAGAAATTTTAAAATGGTTTCCAACGGTAAGCGCGTTGATGGCTTTCAAAATTCGTATTCGTCTACTATTACCTACTAAAAATATAACGTGAATTTTTTGAACTTTCGGCAAGTCAAAAATATATTACTCAAATTAAATTAATGGTTGCATATTTTTTAAAGCTCTCGTGAAGATTATTTCTTATTTTTAGCCATAAAAACAGACAAATACTGTATTAATACGAGCAATTTTAAGAGATTTTGATAATTTATTTATTATTTAAGGACAACCAACAAAGCATACACCAAAAATACATGCTCAAATATCCATAATAATCTTACATTTTATGATGTAGCCTTAATTAATAACGCAAACAAACCTTCAATTTAAAATGAGTCCCACTCCTTTTCAGCGCATTGGATTGAAAAATTGAATTGAATGTATTTTGGACAAGAATTACTTATTATAAATCTGAGATCTAAAAAAATTATCAGTGTTCCCTAAGGGTTCAAACACAAAACTGGGAATGTATTATTAGTCCACTGTTGGGTATGCCCAACAGTCGCCTGGCTACGTGTAGCGGTCACTGTAACAGCGGGGCAATAGTTGCCGGCAAATAACTTTTAACATAGTTGAATCAAGTTTGCGCATGTGCACCTAGTGCAATCCAAAGGTAACACTTTTAATGCGTATCAGTACACTATCGTCTATTGTATTAATTTATTTTTAAACATTTATATGTAGAAAATAGTTAGAGAAAAGAGAAAAACTACTTACAATTTTGGCCAAGTTACGTGCTGCCTACTATACAATTCACCGGGTTACGGCTGACGGCAAATAACAGCCGGAACCTACAGCTAGAGTACATTACGAGGCACAAAAGGAGTCTCAATATAACATTGATGAGCACCCATCCACGAACCGACCTCGCCAAGCTTAGTTTAACCTTTGAAGGATCGTCCCGTGCGCCTGTTACTTAGCCACAAGTTTCTTCACTGCATGCTAAATAAATCTATACTAATATAATAAAGCTGAAGAGTTTGTTTGTTTGAACGCGCTAATCTCCGGAACTACTGGTACGATTTGAAAAATTATTTCAGTGTTAGATAGCCCATTTATTGAGGAAGGCTATAGGCTATATATCGTCACGCTATAACCAATAGGAGCGCAGCACCACTATTCCACGCGGACGAAGTCGCGGGCAGAAGCTAGTAAATAGTAAAAAATCGTCCTTGCCAACCCTAATCCACTATATTGCGGGCGCCATTTTAATTGAGAGAATCGTCGCATTCATCGCAAACGTGTTAGTCATGTTTCCATTCGATTTCCATCAGCTTTCGACCCCAGGGATCGGGGCTGTTTGCTCCCGCATACAGTTTACTTTTTTTTTATTTAGTGTATTCAGCAAAAAAGGGATTGGGTGGGTGCTCCGAATTGAAGTACTGAGAATTTGGTGGTAGGTGTTAGGGGTTATAAATGGCTGATAAAATGTTATATCATGGGTTTTGTGTACCTTTCAATATGGTTAAGTTCCCTTCTATGATATAGTTGAGCTAATTGAGGCTGATGCGCTTGTCCTCGTAAACGGGTGCCGTCAGTCGGGACTGGTCAGCTTTTTACTTTGCTGTTTTAGTAGCTATTACTTGTCATACAAATACATACCCATGTGATCCTCACATTACACTCCTATTTGTAACCAGAACAATTTATTAAAAAAAAGAATATCCATGGAGTTTCTTCTCCATAGATCCACTTTTTGGAACCGTGCACCAATCTTTTTTTCTTGTTTTTTTATAAGTACTGGAAATTAGTCTACATGAAATAAAAACCTTTTTACTTTGACTAACAACTATGAATCTAAAGGATATTTTAGTTTTTTTTTTTCTCTAGATATTTGGTAAATATATGTTTAAAATAATCTTATCATATATCGTCATAGTTTGGCTGGGAATGGTACCGCCTTATTAATGTACAATATTTTGACTCCAAACTTGTGTGCAATATAAACCACCAATTTATGAACGTGACTTTTGTTTTTTTTTACTCAATTTGTCCAAAATAGTTTTTTAGTTGGAATGAAATTTCGCTCACAGGTAGTTGATAACCTTGATTATTACAATGGAATACTTACTTATGAGTTTTTTCCGGTACTTGGACCTAATTTCGAAGTCAAGGCAAAAATAAATTAAGGCAGATTTTTTTTTTTTTTCTTATGTATTTCTTCACAATCACAGCTGTGCGGCGATGCGGTATACGACGAAACCTGCAACCTAATCCACTAATAGATGTATGTTTGCACTATATGTATGGATGTATGTTTGTTACTCTTTCACGCAAAAACGAATGAACGGATTTGGATGAAATTTGGTGCACACATAGTTTATAACCTGGATTAACACCTAGGATTTTTTACCCGGATGCGTGAAGTAGTTCCCTCGAGATGCGGGTGAAACCGCGGGAAACAACTTAGACTGATTGACATACCTTTCAAAGGCAATTTAATATACACCGCTGCATATATTTATGAATGTTTATCTTATTGATAGTTACAACAACGCAATGTATATGATTGACCGGTTAAAATGAAATTGAAAGATGTTAATTTACTTATCAAGGGCGCTAGAATTCCCAAGTCTAAGTGACTTATAAATAATCAAACCTACTAAAAAATTTAGGCTAAGTGGAGGTATAATTGCTACCTAGCTAGCAATTACACACCTCTACTTTCAATACAACACCCGACGAACAATATTACTTTGACCCAAAACTAAAAAATAAAGTCTTTGTTGATGTGATTAATCATTGTCAAGGCATACGCCCACCTGCCTACGGGCCAACTTCAACGACAGATGCTTACGTAATCGGCCCGTTAAACAAAAACGTTTTTCAATCAGGAAGCTGGAATTTTCATGGTACCCACTTCTAGTTGAACTGTGGTTTAGTGATCGACCGTTTCAGGAATAACAATCTCAAATATTACATTACGGGGAGAACATTTGTGCCGAAATTGATCCTGGATAATTGATTCAGTTGGTGTAATTGGTCTAGGCCGTTCCAATTTGAACTAAAATAAATAAATAAATTACACATTGAAAGTTGGAAGTTTGAATTTATGGTAAACAGCTGTTTTAAGTTAATCGGACCGTTATCTTGTATGTGAACTTGGGCCTAAGTAGAATTTTATGATATTTAACGCTTCGCATTTCGAATTATCTACGACTAGATGTGTGGTAACTTTTTCGAACATACTGCAGCCCTGGCAGAATAAAAAGTAGCCTATAAGTTTGTCTAGGATCCCATCTATCTCTATACCAAATTATATCCGAATCATTACAGCTGTTTCACTGTGAAAGTGCAACAAACAAACTTGCTTTCATACAAACATTTATGGTGTTAGTATTATAAAAGTATTTTTTTATTATTGTTCAAAAATCTAGAATGTTTCATGCCTACCTGGATGAAGTAAGAGCTACGTAATTACCTTTTGTTGGCTAGACTTAAGTTTCAAGGTTAAAAGTTCTAGACAAGTGGCTAAGACCTTGTAGGTCGATAGTTAGGTAAGATGTAAATAGCTTTGGATAGGTTTTATGTTTTAGGGTTCCGCAGCTCAAATGGAAAAACGAAACCATATGGGTGTTACTCTCTCACGCAAAAATGACTTAACAGCTTTAAGCTTTTGTGTACTTGGCACAAAGATGAACCATGTTGTCTTTTTATTCTTTTGAAGTCTACGCAGACGATGTCGTGAGGAGATGCTATTAAATTATATCATCATCATCATCAGGTTATATTATATTGCCCCACTGCTGGGCACAGGCCTCTTCTCATACAGAGAAGGCATGAGCATTGATCACCACGCTTGCACAAAGGCTTGGATTGGTGATCTCAGACTGTTAAAGTCCAGGTTTCCTCACGATGATTTTCTTCACCGTTAGTCAGTGATGTCTAAGATATACTTAGAAAGTACATATGACTTTAGAAAAGTCACATTGGTACTTGCCAGGGTCCGAATTCGCACACTCGTACACGAGAAGCAGGAGCCTTCACCACTAGGCCACTTGATAAATTATAAGAATACAAACTGTAAAAAAAAATTACCTTTTTACTCCATAAATCGCATAACAGGAAAAGGATTTTCAAAAAAAGTACCAAGAAATTGTCGAACACAAGTCCAACACCTTTAAAATTAAATAGCAATTTAATCGTTCCATATAGTTTCATAATTAAAAATAAATTTACAAGCAAAAGTTAATTTCCCTTCGCAATTATCTGCTGCAAAATCGTTCTGAAAATTTCGTGCAAGCGAAAATGTAACGTAACTATTCCACGTAAGTGTCATATTAAATTGCTCTGTGAATTGCGTTCCTTTTTGTCAAAAAGTAATTAAAAATTGCGCCAAGATGGAGAATGTATGAATGTTCACGATTAATAATTAGGGGTTTATTGTTCTTGGCAAATCGCTATGGTTTTGTTATGGGTGCTTTTAAAGAACAGAGGAAATGTATTTAAATTTAACATATATTATGTAATTAATTACGTACTGTTTTATAGATTGATGATTATGGGGTAAATGAAACAAAACTTTGATCTGCATTTTACAAATTAAATGAAATATCGTTTATTTCAGACAAATAATAATAATTATCTCTATTAAATTATTTATTTACCGCAATTATTAAGATCATAAAATACACAAGCATCTTAGACATCATTGTATAATTTGGATCAAAAAATTCTAAAAAAGTCATTTGTTTACTTAGCACTTTAAATTACGTAATGAATAATTTATTGTATTAAAATAACAATATTACACTTCTAAGCAATATTTACTAGAAACGTAAACACTCTAAATTTAAGAGCCCTCCACCTCCTAAAACAAGCAAACAAATTATTGGGAGAGGGACTTTTGAAAATGTGTGAGTTAAATAAATAAAACTTAAGAGTCTCTCTCACGTTTAATTAAGTAGGTATTACTACTATAACCCGGTTGCTTAAAAACAAATGAAATTAAATAAAAACCGGCCAAGTGCGAGTCGGACTCGCGCATCGAGGGTTCCGACCATTGGAAAGAACGTTATACGCAATAAAGTCGCAATTATCTTGTTTTTACCGACCGCATAATGAAGTTTGTTTGTAGAGGGAAATTGCTGTGTACCTACTTAAAAACTACTTACTAGATCTCGTTCAAACCAATTTTCGGTGGAAGTTTGCATGGAAATGTACATCGACATGACGAGCCTATAAGGGTTCCGTTTTTTGCCATTTGGCTACGGAACCCTAAAAATGACATAATTTGAACTAATTATTAAAATTTCATTACCTAATCCTTCTAGAAAAACTCTAAACAAAACATAGGGTCATTGCGTCGGTTACGCGACCACCTTCGGTTACCGACCACTTGACCGACTAGGTTTCTTTAATTAAGGATAATAACATTTCTATGAGACATAATCATAAAAAAAATATACCAAATAACTTTGGAATAGTTAAGCATTTAGTATTTAATACATTTTAAATTAAATGCTTTTACCTAACTTAGGAAAAAGCCTTTCAATTTTCGTGATAATCGGTGATGTGCGAAAATACAGTGAATTTGCAAATAAAACAGCGCGGCGGACAGCGTTCATTGATATGTTTTGGTACTTTGTATTGTATGTTTAACCAATATGAAAGTGTGGTTAGTTCAATTATTTAATGATTTCGATTATTTAATAATAATTTTGCTGATTTTTATCTTATTTTTCACTAAAATCCAGTGGTCGCTTACTGAAACGTAATTGTAACTGATGCGTTAGTAAGCGGCCGGGTGGTCGTATACTGATTGCTTCAGTCTTATTTCATTTTGTTAATTATGATCCCAAGGTTTCAACTTATGATTACATATTTTTGGATATAGTATAACTTAGGCATGAAGATACGTTTTTTCAGTAAACGACCACATGTTTTCTTTGTAAATTTTTGACAAATGCCTATCAAAATCAGTGCAAATATGTGGCCGCGCGCGGTTTGTGAGCAATAATCTCTAGAATTTGACATCAGTTAGCGTTCACCATGGTGTAGTATGTAATAAATAACATTTGAGTTAAGATCTTTCAAAACATACCTTTGAAAGTCAAAGTAAAGCTCTGCTTGCCGCGGTTGGTTTGTGGATGGGTGACCATCTAAATAATACGGAGACTCCTTCGTGTTTCAGAAACATGTTAAACTGTTGGTCCCAGCTGTAATTTTGACTTTGACAATTTTGATAATCGTTACGAAGATTAATTTAACGATTTGGGAAAGGCTAGGCAGATGATGTTGCGGGAAGTCAGAACCCAGGTGTCACATCCTCTCTCTTACAGAAAGGTATCGGGATACGTGGTAATTAGAAAGTGGAGGTTAGATAGGCAGTCATTCCATGTGTGTTCAACTGCATCTGTTGGGACTGGTAACCAACCCCAAGATACTTGGGAAACCCATAGGCTGATGATATCAGGTATGCCGGATTCCTCGAATTACTATAGAATAGTATAGAGGGTCTACTAAGAGGAAGAAAACGTGACGTTATCGAGACCAAAAGACCAGAATGACCCAGTATTACATGCGAAGAGTGAAAAGCGAATTAAAGTGGCTTTTAATCCAAGCTCGAGATAATCGATATTATATTCAAAAAACAATGAAAAATCATTATTGGTGTTGATGATTATTTGTTTATAAATATGTTTAATTTATTTTTGCATCAATAATTATAGCCTTATAATAAAAAAAACACCTTTAAAATAGTGGTCGGTAATTGGCATCAAGTGGTCGCATACTGACCAAAGTGGTCGGTAACTGACGTTTTGGCTATTTTTGCACATTTTCGATATTTTTTCCAAATTTATATATGGAAGTGTATTATTTTTATTTATTTATATGCATCTTGACTATATTTCTGAATCATTTATATGGACAGTAACGATTTTGCGTACATATTAAGTAGTTTTTAATTCCCTCAAAGTGCGCAAGTCAGCTAAGTGGTCGCTAACCGGCGCAACGACCCTATTTAGTAATATTTTCCCGGGTGAACACACACGGGTATAAATTCATCTATCAAAATATATCCCGGGGTTAGGGAGCGCCAGTCTTTCTTGTAGCCGTCACTTATAGTTCCCGATTTCATTTGTCGGCAGCGCAAAGGATTTTCATTGTGAACCTATCTGGCAGAGAAGTACAACTTAACAGCACTTTGGCGTACTTCCAACCGGCATTGAAGTGTTAATTTTCGTATGTTTTACAATTTTAAAGATGTAAAAGTAACGCGTTGATTTTGTTTAGGTTAATAACCGTTTGATAATGATCAGTAAATTATAACAAAAACGGTCTGTTTATTGCTCCACTGCTAGTCGAAGGTCTTGGAAGGAAGATATTCTTACACAGAAAATGTTGACTTGAGAAAGTAACCATATGGTCAACTAGTTTTCCGCCAGCGGCTTCGCCCGCGTGTGCTATTCGAATTCAAATTAAAAATGACAGAGTTTCATACAAACTTTGCCTTCTCCTTAGAGGTAGAATTTCGGAAAATCCTTTTTTATCGGATGCTTACGTCATACAAAGAACACACCATCCAAGTTTCAGTCTCTACGATCAGCGTTTAGGCTGTGCGTTGATCCGTCAGTCATTTAGGACAAAGCATTTTATATGTATCTATACGAACTTTTTGAGTATGAAAGGCTAGTATACTTTGCTGCAGGATTGTTTGAAAGAGTTTACGCGCCCCTGAAATGCAAAGTGCGAAGGAAGGAACATGGATAGGTGTTAGTCAGTAAGAGTCTAAAGTCCCTCCCGCTTCGTCCACATTGGGAAATCATTCAATGATTTCCGATGCCTAAAGACTAGAAAAGGGCTAGGACTTTTTACTCATGAGGCCAATCGCTTCGTGACTGTAATTGGTAGATGGCGCTCTTGACTATATTAAGTAGTTTTCTTGGAATACGAGACCGTAAGGAATGTATATTTTAACTAAAATGAACTGAGAATATTTTGCGGTTATTCAAGCCGGTATATGGACCTATAAAGAACTTTGACTATTATAAAGTAAGTACCTAAAACTCACAATGAATTTGTAGATAATTATTTAACCATTTAAATTATTAATTTATCAAAAGGATAGAAAGCCCCGATGAACATTTCAAAACAATAAATTTGTTTAAAAAAAGTCCCTTCCAATTCCATTTTTCCGATTCGTTAAACCCTACCTACAAGTTTTCGACCATCATTCTATTAAAGAAACTCAATCGAATGTAAAAAATAAAAATTCTCAACTTCTTCTTCGTAATTTAATACAAAAAATCTAGAAACTTCTTTGGCGGATCACACACTACCCCGCGCCTCCTTCGGAAACGCGGAGTGACTCTTTTGTAACCACACGCATCAACGCGTTGTTAGTATGTTATTGTACTACGCGCTTTTTGTAACAAACTAAAGTAATTACGGTCAACAAAGTGCTGCGCACTAAAGCGTACGTGGCAGTGTGTGATCCTCCTTACTTTTATTCGTTTGTTTTCGACAATTTTTACGTTAGAAAGATAAATTCCATATGTTCGTTTTCTCACATCAATTTAAACTTTTGTCTTAATCTTCACGGCTTCCTTGTTGGAAGCTGTTCGCTTTGTACAAAAGGATTTGGTCGCGCGCTCTGTGGATTAAATACTTTGAAGTTTGGTTGCTAAGCGGTTGCAGGTTGGGTTAGCGAGCGTGGAGTTCTGAGTTCAATACTACCACAATGTATAATGCTTAGGTGGTAATAAAATAAGTTTAGCAAAAAATTGTGGACACTGTCACACACAACAAAGACATATTTGTAGGGTAGGATAGTTCTTTCTGGTATTAAGATTTAAAGTAAGAAAAACCTAATCAACTTTATATCAAACATTTTTTAATTTTCCTTTCTTCTATCATTAGTCAGTCAGCAGGATCTTTTTCTTCTTTCTAGTCGTTCCCTCAATGCTGAGGATCGTGACTGTATGTCAATCTTCTCCAATCGGTCCGGTTCTGCGCCATATGTACCGCTCCCTGTATCTGGCCTCCAGTCACCTCCTTGAGTTGGTCCACCCAGCTGGCGCTCTTCCTCTAGCGCGCTTCCCCTCCATTTGTCCGAGAATGATGAGTTTTTCCAGGCTGTGCAATGGGGATAGTAGGATAGTAACTCAGAAAAACGATATTATTTAAAAGGTATTTAAATACTACTAAAATTATAAATGCGAAGTATGTGAGGATGCATGTATCTTCGATACTCTTTCTCGCAAAAACTACTCAATGGATTTGAATGAAATTTAGTACACATATAGTTTGTAATGTGGATTAACACATAATATACTTCTTTATCCTGGTGAGCGATGTAGTTCCCACAGGACGCGAGTGAAACTGCTAGTGAGTAATAATTAAAATTCAAAAGGATATCACAAGTAAAATACTTATTTTTTAACATACAAAGAGACAAGAATATATCTCATTAAGCTATTGCAAATGCTCTCTTAAATGAGTAAAGTAATTCCAACCATTTAATACCCCATAATTCCCTCCAACCACACCTAAAGAAAGTGCCTTTATTTTACCCCCTACGGCGCTTAAAGCACTTGGCAAAATGCCCAAAAGGATAAAAAGTATTAAGACACTAACACATCACTTAAACACGTTATAAACAACTTCTGTATAGTGAACCTGAATAACTTGACAAGTACCTGTGTACTTAGACTTTCAGTCTACACAAGTTTGAAGGTATAAGGGCTATGTCTCATTGCAAGCGTTTTGATGGTAGTGTAAGAGCGATGCCCAATATGTACTATGTTTATGAACGGGAATTTTTGTAACCTAATATTATGTCATATATCGTATACCAAACCAAAATGACAGATACGTATCCTAATTGTAACTTTAATCAGTTGAAATGCGAAAGTGACTTTCTTTGTTTGTTACGCTTTCACGGTACAGCTGCAGAATAAATGAGTATACAATTTGGTACGAAGATAGATAGATGGAGACGCTTAAAGGTTACTTTTGTCCCTGATTTATCCTTATCGAGCTTAGGGTTTATTACATTTTCTTTTTCGCTTCTAATACTCAAAGTAAAATACTCAAAATTTCTACTTAAAGTCAGGATACACTTGTCCCAAGCATCCATTGTGAACTGGCTTGATGTCTTATTTACTTTGCAAGTCAAATCTGAAAAAAATAAACATTATTTATTAGGATCACAAAAAGAGTAAACTTCCTGCTAAGTTAACAAATTTAAGACAACTATTGAAAAGCTCCAAAAAATTACTTCCACCAAAGGCAAAGCTATAAATTATTGCTGCCGCCCGCTCCCGCTCCGCTTGCTATATAGCCTAGGTTTTACTATACCGCTGTTCAATATTCCAACGGCAAACCGTAACCTTGTACAGTACCTTTGTGTCGATAAATAAGCGTGTCAGACGCTGTCTTCGTATTTCATCGTGAAACTATTTTTCAGTAAGGTGACCTAGACACGAAGTAAGATAAACAGACGGTTTTTTGTAGGAGATATTTTCAGTCTGTTACCTTTACACTTGGTAGCAATGAATTAGGGTCAGCTTAAAAAATCTTAGCATGTAAACTAACTGAATGGAAAATGAAGTTGGTTAGTAACAGTTTATAGTTTTCTTTTCGATGAAATTATGCAAATAATTTTCCTGTCCAGTCGAGTGTCTGAATTTTTATAAAATATGTCGAAAATCTTTTAGCATTTTCATCTTAAGTTATCTAGCTACAGTATTAATTAATTATGGCCGTTTAAATCACATTTTTATAATTATGAAACATAAGCTGTACCCGTGGTTTCACCCGAAGAAATTGAAATAAAATAAAAACTATATTTCCTTCCTCAGGTTTCAATCTATCTTTCTACCAAATTCATCAAAATCAATTTAGCCGTTTTACTGTGATAGTGTAACAGACAGACAAGAAGACGGACAGACAGAGTTACATTCGTATTTTTAATAATAGTAAGGATATGATCTATACACATTGTAAAACATCATTGACGACTTGATAAAACCTATCCCCAAAACAATTAGTCAAAAATCAAATTTAAATATACATAAAAATAAACGCACTATTGTTAACCGCAACAACTTGTAAGCTCAATAAAAATTCCATGAAACTTTACGCCGATCAAAACGTCACTTGTTTTCTGTTGTACACGAAAAATTGGTAAACGGATTTTATTGAAAACAAAACAATATCGCCCCACACTTGATCAAGCGCGATTCTATTGTGATTCAATCTGAATGACAGTGTCGATGTCATCGAACACTCCGAGCGAGAAACTTGGGCAGTTAGCCAAAATGTCTATTGCAGCGACACAGGGGTTTCAGAGGGCAAGAAAGCGATGTAAAGAGTCTATGAGGAATTCTCTATGTGAGAGAAAAGATACCGGGTTTTATCATAGTGCAGTATAGTGGTAGGGCTCGGTCCCACGTTATATAGGTTCTATTCCCGCAATGAACAAATAATAGTAATTTTTAGGCATCTGTGAAGGCTCAAAATAGTTAGTGTTGGTCCAAATATGTTGTGTAGCTATCACTTTTGTTTGTAATGACTGGCAATGATTTTTTAAATCCATCTTCTTTCTTTCAAAGGTCTAATAAATTTATACTAATCTGTATGATTTTCGATCATTACATTTGGATAAAATAAAATGAGTAGGTATTGTTTCTATAAGTTTCTGTAGTGAAAACACGCACAGACAGTTTTATATACTAGCTTTTCGCCAGCGACTTCACGCTGGGCCGCTTCAGCCTTCGCGTGGGCTGTACGACTTAAAATTAAAAATGACAGTTTAAAACAAACTTTTTCAACCCCTTAGGGATAAAATTTCGAAAAATTATATCTTATCGGATGCCTACGTCATACAAAGAAGACACCCTCCAAGTTTCAGGTCTCTACGATCAGCGGTCTAGGCTGTGCGTTGATCCGTCAGTAATTCAGGACAAAGCATTTTATATGTATAGAAGATAGATATGGCATTTCATAGCCTAAGATCTTTTAAAATAAATGTCATAACAAGCTCAGAGGTCATGGCTTATTATTTCAATTAAAATTAATTATAATGTGATGACAATAACAAATAAATTAAAATATAACTGGGAGTCCCTTGTGGCTAATAGTCGTAATTTGTGTTGTATATCGCTTATGTCAATTATAGACCTTGGTATTATACGCCGCGTGTTAATATTTACTAAGGCCGAAGTTCACGAACAAGATAACAGTCCGATCAACTCAAACAGCTGTTTATTGTAAATTCAAATTTCAAGTTTCGAAAAGTAGCACTATCATTTGAGCTTTTTATTCCTAAAAAAGTCGATTACCAACCCGAGTTTAAACAAGAACAACGTTTTTTAACTAAGCGAGTTCGCAGTTAAAAAACGTGTTTGTTTAACGAGCCGATTATGTAACTATTTGTCGATGAGCTTGCCCTTAGTGTATCTCACACGAATATACAGACATATTGTTTGTATTTAGTGAGTAATCTGTTGGATTACACTACAGATTATCCTAATTAATACTATAAACTACCTGTTTCCTGTGGTTTTACCCGCGTCCTGAAGGAACTACAACTTTCCTAAGAGTTCCTTTTCTATTCCTTGGAGAGACGTCATGAACGACTTACGGCATACATCAGCTGTTCGGACTTGCGGTTTAAAAAATTAAAACACTGGAGATAAAAGCGTGATAACTCTTTATAATTAAAATACATAGTGCGACTTACGTGTGTGAGTGTAATAAATAAATCTTATAGTTCTTACTCTGCTTTTGCAGGCAATAAGTAATATCTTCTTACTTTGGTACTTTACTTTCTTATTCTTTCTTCTTGTGTTACTGTTAAAAAACTTACTAATATAATAAATGCGATAGCTTTTGAGGATATTACTATTTATGTTTGTTAATCTTTCACGCCAAAACTGCTGAATGGTTTGGATGAAATTTGGCACAAACATAGTCTGTAATATGGATTAACACGTAGTATACTTTTTATCCAAGTATCTGGACTCAATTCCAAGTCCACGCAGATGAAGTCGCGACCAGAGCTAGTATTATAATAATACAATTTTTTTTTTAACAAAACGGAAATCACTATTCAGATATGAATATTCTATTTATCTCCAGGTTTCATTAACCTATACAATTTAGATAAAATAATACCACCCAAAATTATTACTGAAATAACTGATATTAAATGGAATATGTATTTAGGTTATTTGCTCATGAAAATCTTTCCCTTACGACCTATGTACCCAAATATTCAAGGCTTGTTCAGCGACCACAATCGGTCGTTATTTGCTTAGTATGGTCCCGTTTGGATAGACAGACGGTAACCATTGATTTACTGATATTTACTGGGACAGTCTCGGAGGAAGTCAAGATAGGCAGTAGGTATGTAAGGACGTGATGTCGCAGAAGGAAGCTGCGGAGCGGGAAAGGGAGATTTCCACTCTCGACCCCGCCCGCAGCAGGCGCACCGGGCACCGGAGGCTTCCGCCCCCCATAAATGGGTCCAGGGGCGACGGACTTGGGGAAGTCCCCGCCCCCCATGATAGGACCCGAGCCGGCGGCGCGCGTCTGTGTCCACGCGCACCCCCGAGGCGATGCACGGGGTAGGACACCTCACTACCCCGTGCAGGAGACGAGGCCCGGCAGGACGGGCCGGCACCAGTGCGGGGCTGCGGAAGAATCTGGATTCCCGCGGCCCCGTGCCCACGTGCGAGAAGCGACACCGGGGTGGTTTTAGCCGGTAAGAGTCCGGCACTGTTCCCGGCCTCCCCAGGCCGGGTTCGTCCATGAGGATTTCCCCCGAAAAAAAAAAAAAAAAAAGGCAGTAGGTATGTACTGAGCTCTGTACATACTTACTGACCAATCAGTGTCAAAAAGAACTGTTAAAGGTGCATTTCCGTGCATAAATATTCTTTTTTGTAATAAATACAATAAAATTAATGGAGGAGCTCGTGGCTAAGTAACAACCGCACGGTTCGACCGATTAAAGGTTAAGGTGCGCTTGGCGCGGTCGGTCCGTGAATAAGACTCCTCCGTGCCTCGGAAAGCACGTTAAGCAGTTGGTCCCGGTTGTCATTTGTAGATCTTTGACAGTCGTTACGGGTAGTCAGAAGCCAGAAAGCCTGACAACCAGTCTTACCAAGGGGTATCGTGTTACCCGGTATACTGGGTTGTGGAGGTCAGATAGGCAGTCGCTAGTAGTCCACACTGCGCGTGTCTAGTCGTGTTCTCTTCTCAAGAACGTGCTCAAGGGTTCGGTTTTGGCCAGCCTTAGGCTTAATCATCATCATTAGCCCGAGTCAGTCCACTACTGGACATAGGCCTGGCTTTACAATTTTATATATTTCAATGACTTTAGATCTTTATAAAAACGTACTGGAAAAAGTAATTATTGTAAATAACAGTTCTTATTATAATACACCGTTAAAATTATAAAACCCATGTCCCAAACGATTCTTACAACTTGTATAGAGATTTTGGCTAAAAGTTCTAGTTGCGGAAATATACATAATTGTAAATTAAAGCTATTGCCCTCAGCTTCGCTTCTTGGTGTTTTCCACAAGAACTATTCTTTTTATGTTACTCTTAGGTCCATAAATACAAGATTTCTACGTGAAAGCGACCTAATATCTCCCTCTACTTTCATAATACCTACATTCTAGTGTTACACCCACATAACTCATGGTTATACTGACAAATGGCCACAACAATTCATGTATTATTTATCTATCTGTCCGTATATTTCTTTTTCAACTTGTGGACCTCCTACAGTGGAGTCAAGTTGACGTTTTTTCCGCCAAATACCGTCTTCAGAGATTTTGTTGAGAGATATACGTTTTTCACGTCATTCCTTGGGACATTTTTCAAGATTATTATGACATGGACTTAGAAGGAATATTACCTAGGTTTCAGAGGCGATGTATTCGAATTATTTATTGAGACGGCGCAGGCATTTTGGTATGTTGCTTTTGAATTATTGAATTTTATTTTTGTTTTTTGATGGGCAGCCTTGGTATCTGCTGTTGGGCTATTTTTTGCAACAAAACCAAATTTATTCTCTAGTACTTTATACCATTTATATAACAACAATATTTAACAAATTCTTAAGTGGCAGTGTACTATACTCATCTGCTAACAACACAAGAGAACTCATAAGTTCCAATATTTAGGGAGCTAATTATAATAGAACTTTTTAGATTAATTAGATATTTTAGACGTCGCAGAGTTTAATTTTATTTCACTTTTTCAGTAAACATTTATATATTTTAGTATGTAAAATATAATAATAGGTATATTCAGTACATAGTAAATATCAGAAATCCTTCAGAGTCAGCCTTATAATGTTCTTACAATGTTTATACAAAGATTATACGTATGAAAGTTTTCTATCAACAAGTTTGATACTAAAGGCCGACATCATCATACAAATGCCAATCGCAAAGTGATTGAATAAAAAAATGTTCCAATTTCATTCAATCATAAAACCGTTGATGTCTTTCAACTCTTTATACATAATTATTTTTCTATAATCATATACACACATGTTAATAGAACCTATTTATTTGTAGGTACCTATATGTCAAACAAAAACGTAACAGCATATGAGATAGTAATAAATATCTCAATAAGTATGAAAATGGTGCTACTTTTTTACACTTGCTATGGTGTCACAAATATTACTTACTGATGGGAAATTGCAATATAAATTATCATAGCCCGTTTTTGGTATTATTTTTATAAGTATTCTGCTGACTTTTTCAAGCAAGAACCACTGGCTTTCTGAGGGCCACTTGGTACGCTGATGTATACGATGAAAGTGCGCTTGCTTTATCTAAGGGTTTCTAAATCTGTGGTAGTACGACTATATATTTTATATATATAGATATGAAAAATGCTAGCCCTGATTTTTTATTACATCTCCGAGTACTGTCCGTAGGGAGACTTGTAGGATAGCATTTATCGCCATATCGAAGGAATATATCGTATTTATTTTACAAAAGAGGTACTGAACCGCTAGAGATATTTTTTGGAGATAAATGCTCTCGGGAGATATATTGTGACTTGTGAATTTGATCATATTTTTTGTAGTTTTTATAGTGCATACTAGCTTTCCGCCAGGGGCTTTGACCGCGTGGGCTATACGAATTTAAATTAAAATGTCATGGGAAAACATCAAATGACCCCCTCCCGCCGTGGGGCGGGTGGGAGTGTCAGACTCTTACTGACTAAAACTCATCCATGTTCCGTCCTCAGCCCTTTGTATTCCGGGGGCGCGGTATCTCTTTTTTTTCACTTCCTTAGGTACGGAATTTCGAATGTCTACATTATACAACAACAACTGCCACGGGTCTATTGACAATAGGGATAGCACACATATTCATTTTGTTGTTACTGGCGACCCGCCCCGGCTTCGCTCGGGTAAGCTGCCAGGTGGCTGAATTTTTTCCGGCACTTCCAACAATGATCGTTATATTTCAACCAATTTACACAAAAGCTTGACATAAAATTGCATGAAAATTCGTTCATTGGTTTTTGAGTTTATTGCGGTCAGATAGACGCGCTGAAAGACTTTGTTTAATAATATGTAGTGGTACATAGAATCAAATTTCATCTACAAGAGATTTTATATAACCTTCAAATGTTAATCTCAATTTCAAATTCATTTATATCTCATTTATCTAAGTTCAGACAGATATAAATTATGATTGATAGAACAAATGAATGATAGATTGATATTTCGTCCCCGAAATATGTTTGCATTATCTTTAGAAATTGGTAGAAATATCACATTGACAACGCATTGGTAGACATAGATGAATTTTCTTTTGGGTGTTAAGATTCATTGATGTATGATTGAGAGATAAATGTATAAAAGATTGCAATTCAATGCTATAAATGCGGGCATAAATAAAAGAAAATAAGTTTTTTTTATAATTATATATATAGGTACAAGTAGGTATTATAAATGAAAAGTACATATTTCTATCTGTAACGTTTTCATGGAGGCTGTGGGAATGACTGATGGATCAACGCACAGCCTAAACTGCTGATCGTAGAGACCTAAAACTTGGAGGGTGTGTTCTTTGTATGGCGTAGGCATCCGATAAGAAGGATTTCCGAAATTCTACCGCTAAGAGGGTGCAAAAGGGGGGCAAATTTTGTGTGCAACTCTTTCATTTTTAATTTGAATTTGTATAACCTACGGACGGAACCGCTAGCGAAAAGCTAGTTTTATAAGTTAGGATAAAAAAACTAGTGCAAGGCAGTAAAATGACTATATTTTTCTGCCTTTTTCAATAACTTATCTGTCCTTAAATTTGCTCACTAGAGATAGATTTTTGACATTAGTTATATGGACTTTATATCAAAATTCTATCTCTAGTAAGAAAATCTTCGAATAGTTTAGATTATCGAAAATTGCCTAGACTATAGGTAGTTAAAATTTTCTCTTGCTTTAAATTTCAATTTGTAACATCATGGATATATCAGTAGATAGTCAAAATGTACTATGTTGACTTAAAACCGCATAGTTGCGGGTTCGAATCCGACCTCGACCAACATTGCGGCGTGACCTACAAACAGATAGTTCAATTTGTATAGTTACCGGAAAATCGTTGATTAATTTGTATAACCTTTGGGTTTAATTATTTATACATATTATACACTGGCTGTTGCCGTCGTTTCGGTCGTATCTTTAAGGAAATACTGTATTTAGATAAAATTGTACTAATTCAATTCAAATCATTTATTTCAAATAGGCCTAATAACAAGCACTTTTGAAAGTCAAAAAAGAAAGAATTTAGTTGCCCATTCCAAAAAGTAGTTTAAAATAACGGGCAAGAAACTTCTTGGTTTTTCTTTTTGATAAATGATTCTGTTTTATATTAAACATTATAATAAAATAGAAGATTTCGACAAATTGAGAATCTCCTCATTTTTTAAGTCGTTCAAACATAAAATGAGTTTCAGCTTTGTTAAAAGTTCATTAAAATTGATATAGCGGTTCAGTCGTAAAAACTGGCGATATCGGAGAAAGCTCTGTCTGAGACGAGTTTTTAATCACTTGCTATTTCGCGCGGCTTCATCCGCGTTCCGAGAGAACTACCCGAATAAGAAATAGCCTGTAACTGTCTCCGGAGTCCCATCTGTCTCCATACCAAATTTTATCGAAATCGTTTCAACCGTTTTACCGTGAAAGTGTAACAAACAAACTTACTCACTTTCACATTGTAATATTAAGTTAGAAAGTTAGAATTGTCTAAAATAACCTAAATCGAATCAGTAAAAATGTTCCCCTCTGATAAAACTTTCCAAATCAACATTTATATTCGGCACCTGGGCTCCAATCATAAACTCCCAGGGTCTCCCAAAAATGCAATCTGCAAAAGATGTGACCGAAGGTCATAGATCAACTTGGGTGTCGCACACTGTATGCGGAACCCCAATATATCTTCAATAAGGGTTCTTCAGTGGCCGTCTATATATTTTCCGGCTACCCGTCATGCCAGTTATAAGGTTCCTCCGGTTTTTTTAGAGCTATTTGGGTCTACCAACCTTTAGTTGATTATTAAGACTTATAGGTTCAGTTGAGGTCAGTTACTCACTGGCTTTTGAGTGTAATTTGTAGAACTATTTCACAAAATAAGTTACATAAACCATCATTGTTTGTAAATTTAAAAAATAAAAATATCTTACATTATTTTAGTAAGTAGTACTCATGTTTATTTTATTCATTCTTTCATATTGTACTTACTCTAAGGATATCAGCTCCAAATTTTTATGCTGTACTATCACGTATGTGTGTTTGAATTAAAAATGGTATTATTTCAATTTTAAAAATCTCTAATCCTTACTAATATTGTAAATGCGAAAGTAACTCTGTCTGTCTGTCGCGCTTTCACGCCAAAACTACTGATTCGATTTAAATGAAATTTGGTACAAACATAGTCTGGAACCTGAAAAAGGACATAGGCTACTTTTCACCCGGATGTGCGTAGGAGTTCCCTCGAAATGCGGGTGAAACAGCTAGTAATATTATAAATGGAAAAGTATGTTTGTTGTTTATTTGTTTTTTATGCGGTCTCTGTAAAACGATGTAATGGAATTTGCTATGGATATAGATCCCGGAGACGGTTATCATTTTTCTCCATTTATACTAAGTAGGTCCTTCAAGATACGGGTGAAACCGTGGAAAATAGCTAGTAAAGGGAATAAAATTATTTTTTTACACCCACACAAAACTATTTTATAAAATAATTATAATAAAATTTTGTGTGTACTTAAAAACAGATCATTACTTAGTTTCTTATTAATCTTCTCAAAATTATTTCTGGCAAAATAGGATAGAGTATAAGATGCCATTAGAATTTAATTAAAAAAGATTAGCTTTTCAAAGTGTTCTTAACTTAATTAAACAAGATAAAGTCATTTAATTTTATAATTTTAATTTAAAACATATCATGTCTTTGTATCACTGCCTCGTTGGTCGCATAACGTGACTGCTGTTCTTGGATTCGATTCCCAGGTCGGGCCGAAATCGCTTTGTGGATTTTGAAAAATGTTACAAAGCAGCCCAGAGTCAGGAAGTTGGAGTTGTAATAACCACCGTGCCGTTGTCCCCGGCTGCTATCTTAATAGCTGACTGTAGATAAATGATAAATGATATTTATTTTTGCAAGTAGGTTATAAAATAACACTTTTACACGTCAAACATATTTTTGTTTATAGCTAGGTGAGGCCGGTGTTTCCTATCTGACTACCTTGAGAAGAAACACCGAAACAAACTCAAGGGTCACAGTCTCTTTTAACGTCCAGACATTTAATAACCATTGCAATATGGTAGAACAATGTGGACTTGTGTCTGAAATGACCTTTTGAAGAAAGAGCCATACAAATTTGAGTGGACCTGTCCAATCAATGGCACGCAAGTGTTGGTCTTCGTTTAACTCAACAGCAACTTAGGAGCTTAACGATCCAACGAACGATACCATCAGAGAGGATATTTGGGTAGGCCGCACCAATTACTCAAACTGCCAGACGCAAATATATTTAATGAAATAAAATAAAAAAAGAACAAAAGGCTCACATTGTGATTGTGTAGTATCTTAATAGTTGATGTAACACTTATATGTGAGAGGCTGCAAGGAGGATTTGAGAAAACTCTGACACTAGGACTTGTTTGGTTGCTACAACCTGCAGTCCACATGATAAGAAGAGGAAGTGTGATATTATAACGGATCATGATGCAAGATCATCATTTGCCCATTTATTCCGAGGCCTCAAAAAAGGCCAAAAGCCTCTTCTCATACAAAGAAGGCACGAACATTCATCACGAAGATTATTCAAGAGACTTTGACTAATTCATTCAAGTTTTCTCACAATATTTTCAGTTTACACTGCTATAGGGAAAATACGTGCTTAATCTTGCCGAAAAAAAAACACAATTTCACAAAAATGCCTATTAATCACTTTACATAATCCCTTTAATCTTTTTAAAAGACCTCCGCACTCCCTTGAGATGAGATGTTTGAAATTTTAACTAAACCCCTTTTGCAAATGCAGAGTAGCTTAGGAATATCTTGCGGAATATGCACTTAAGACCCCAGCTTGTTAGGAATGCAGCTAACATGGCGATAGGCCATATTACCAACATCCAAACTACTAAATATCAAAGCAAAACCCAAAGTGCCATAAATATTTATGTCAAAGGAACATGAATTTTGGTCTGAGCTCAGTTTTAAGTTTCAAAACTGAATTACATAGGTTTCAGTATTTATCAAAGCTGAAATACAGTTGAGACTGTCCAACTGAACTTCAGCAAGGCGGCTGACAAACTTAGTTAGCGTTGACAAGTTTGGTTTAGGTGTTATACCCAGAAGCTTCTTGGTAGCCATAATGTATTCTCGTGTAATTTTCGATTGAAGCTTATTGAATTGGTTGGGGATAATTAATCAATTTGATTAAATTTTGTTTTAATTATATTGACCTACGTAATCGCTTCATATCACACTACTATGTGTAACAAAAACAATTTATTAGAAGGTAAGCTTTCATAACTATTGACGTCATCGAAACGTTTTGTAGAAAAAAAAGCAACATTCCTTGCTAACGCAAATAGCCCTAAACAAATACACATACTTTGTGCTACCGTGGGTAAAACTGATTCTTGCAAAAAAATACCTGAATAAATAATTGAGATGTTCAACATTATTGCAAATACAGAATATTACCATTCATGTGATATCTTCTCTAAACGCTCGCTTTGTAAATACTGCACCTATAGAGTATTCAAGTTTCCCATCTCTCTGTATTGAAAATTCCCAGTTGAATTCAGATTTTATTGATAACTCATCGAAGTGTTTTGAATAACTTAATAGAAGTGAAGTTGAGTAATTATTCAATGTACGACTGCAGAGCAGTTGTTCATTGATCGGTTTGAATTAACTATATGTAGTTGGTTAATGCAAAATTGAAATGTTTGAAATAGTTATGCAATGACCTAATGAATTAATGCAATGCTTAAATATATATTTGTTGTATGTTGTACGAGTCGTGGTGGCCTAGTGGTTAAGGCACCAGCTTCTCAATTAGCGAAACCTGGCAAGTACCAATGTGATTTTTCTAAAGTATATATACTTTCTAAGTATATCTTATATACCACTGACTAACAGTGAAAAAAGTCATCGAGTGAAAACCTGGACTTAAAAAGTCTGAAATCGCCAATCCGCCTTGAACAAGCGTGGTGATCAAAGCTCATGCCTTCTCTGTGCGAGTCAGTGTGAGAAGAGGCCTGTGCCCAGCAGTGGGACAATATATAGTCTGATGATATAATGTTGTACAAAGATGTTGAATTACTTTTACGTACGAACCTGAGACCACCAGACCAACGAGGCATTGTAAAGAATTGGTTACGTAATATTTTCTATAAAATTAAATATCCTTCAAATAGTTGAATATATCATAATAATATTTCTTAAGAACCCTCATATTCATACTTCATAGAAACTTACAGAATACACTTTGAGCGAGTACACACACTTTATCATCTCAACAAAAGTTTTCAATGCAATGAATGTCTCGGTCGTGTTTGACAAATGCTGCACTAGTCCCATAGTACCGCTCTGATGTCTTATTAAAGTCTATTCAGTACTCTTTGAGTTTGTTTTCAAAGGCGTTCGAGCGTGATTGTACGTCTAACAGGTTTATGTGTGAAGAACTATTTACACAATTCCATTATACATGTTAAGAAAGATCAACTTCATATTGTATTGTCTTTAATAATAATAAAATATACTAGCTGTTTCCCACCGTTTCATCAGCATACTGAATAAACTAGATCATTCAACCGAAAATAAATTATTCTGTGTCTTACTCCAGGGTTTAAGGTACTCCTATACCTAATTACAATCTATATCGGTTCAGTTTTTAACGTTTTTAAAGCGTTACAAATAGACACAGTGGAGCGTTACATGGTCCACCCTTCGTTCTTTTTGTTCCGGGGTTGCGGTAACTCATTCGAACACTCACAAAGCCTAGAACATTATCAACATCAGCCCATGTCAGTCCACTCCTAGGCATGTCAGTCCACTTCTAGGCCTCTCTCATGACACGCCACTGTGCTCAATCTTCAGCTTTCCTCCTCCAATCCCTGCTTGGTACATGCTCAGACTAAGTTCCACAAAACAATAATTAATCATTTTCCACTTAACAATAACATGAACCTTAAATTGTTTTCATTGATTAATGTGTACCTACTTGATACTAAACTTGCTGAAGTTCGTTAGAGATTAATATCACAATAAATAAATCACACACTACTCTGGTGCTGCGTTGACTGTAAGTGTGGCGCACTATACATGTACGTTACTGTGAATATAAACTTACGAGTAATTGTGAACGATGCCATATTGTTTACAAAATAACTTTCCTAATTTTCGGTAATTTATGATCTACCGGTGTAAAACCGTAAAATTGTGAACGAATCCGAAGTACGAAGATTATGACGACGACTTGTTATTGTGTGATCCACCTTACACTGAATAGTTGTTTCCCGCGGTTTCACCCGCGTCTCGAGGAGATAACTATCTACTGGATCCCATATATGTCCACACCAAACTCCACCCAAATCAGCCGTTTTACCGTCGAAGCTTAACAAACAAACAAACTCGCTTTCCCATTTATGATACTAGTTGTGATTCAAAGCTATGTCCTGTCCACTTCTCCCGCAAAAGCATTAACTATTACATCACAACAAAACTATTCAAAACCATGACAAATGGTCACCAGTCCCATGTTATTAAAGTCTGTTGGCAGCACTATTTATAATGTGCAGCTGCAGCTTGACAGCTCATTGTGTTGCTAAATTCTTCGGAATGTAAACCGTTTAAGGGTTAAATATATTTTTTTATATTATCATCGCCATATTTTGATCCACTGTTGTGTATAGGCCTTTTCTTATACAGAGAACAAAACGGAACGGATTATTTAATAAATCCATGTATTAGATTAGGAGAAAAATAGTTAAAACCAAGTGATAAAAATAAACTATAGAATAGTTTATTTTATTCTATTCTAGAGAAGGCGCGAATAATGGTAAGTTCGTACAAGGCATTATTTTGGTTCTAAACCATTCTTATTTAAAGCTGACACAAGAAATAAATTAACAAAATCGAAGAAACCATTTTCAAAATTTTTCTAATAAAAAGTTACATAATTTGAATGATGTTCTCGATGTCGAAGGAAATTTTTATTTATCTGATTTTTTTATATTTCTATTTTTATTAAATATTTCAAGTGTAATGTGCAATAGCCCTGCACAAATCGGGCATTGTCCCTGGATGCATTTCTTTAGTGTTAAAAGGCATAATCGCCGGTTGTCTCAAAGGCCTTCTGCGTGTTAGCTTCGACCCCACGTTCGCCAAAAGGCTCGGGACTCTGTAGTCCCGTGCATTGTAGAGAGTAATAAATCAATTGAAAAAAATCACATTTACCTAATACCAAATGCGTACTTTCAAAAAGAGCTATTGCAAAGTGAAAATCTAATTAAAGCCTAAATTAATTTGCACTAGCAAATTACTAATTACTTAGTAGAAGTGTGAGAAAGAACACTATCGCGTCATTAGAGGTGTTGCTACTTATGTGAGGTGCTGTTAGAAACTGCACAGAGTTAACTAAGTTAAGACTTTGTTATGTACTTAAACTTAGTTCTAACACGTCAAGGTGGGCAAGAGAATAATGTTCGAACGTTAATTTTATTATATTTTAGTACTTTAGTTTTTAGCTCGTGGCTAAGTAACAGCCGCACGGGTCGATACGCTTGGCGCGGTCGGTCCGTGGATGGGTGATCATCTGTGTCATAGCGAGACGCCTCCGTGCTTCGGAGAGCACGTTAAGCTGGTAGTCCCGGTTGTCATTTGTAGATCTTTGACAGTCGTTACGGGTGGTCAGAAGCCAGAGAGTCTGACAACCAGTCTTACCAAGGGGTACCGTGTTACCCGGTTACTGGGTTGTTGAGGTTAGATAGGCAGTTACTTCGTGTAAAACACTGGTAGAACTCAGCTGTATTTGATTAGATTAGGAATCAGACCCCAACATAGTTGGGAAAAAGCTAGGCAGATGGTGATGGCGATGCATATTGTCAAAGAGCGCTTTTATTTATCATGGCATGTTTACAATATTGGCGATTCAAAGCGAAATTATCGAACGTATTGAGTGCGTATTAAGTGAATCGATCACGTCATTAACGTTACATGAAATAATGGAGTTCGTGTGAATGCCCAGTCCATTATGTGGTTCGTAAATTATTGCGGTAATTGAGATGCGGTATTCCTATTTTATTTCAAATCTAGTGTTCGTTTGGTAAATAGTGGTGGTGCAAAAAAGGGCCCTAATTTTGCTGTTTGTATCCACATTTAACATAGTTTAACTTAGTGAGAAGTAAAAGGGAATTTAAATTTTGATATCGTTACCTTTCCATCAAATGACTTCTCGCACCATGAGTGGGGGCGGGAGGGAAAGTCCGTATCCAATATTCCGATCACCAATCCATTTCAAACATAAGTAAGCGTAGGAAAGATATTTTCGTATCGGTTGAATTAAAATTGAGTTTTTTTTTCTGTCTGAAATCACCAATCCGTCTTGAGCAAGCGTGGTGATCAATGCTCATGCCTTCTCTGTATGAGAAGAGGCCTGTTTCCAGCAGTGGAACAATATATAGGCTGATGATTATTATTATTATTTTTTGCTTTGTCAAAACGTTTAGTTCTTCTAGACAAATCACTTCTACACCAGTAGGTACCGACCCTAAAGTAAAATGAACAAAGAAAATTACATTATACTACTAATGAGTAGGTACTGAGTGAGACTGTGTATAATGTATTGATCTATTGCGAACCTAGCAGACCGATGGTAACTCAGTTAAGAGTTCATTATGTTTGGCAGTTAACGTAATTTGTGACTCTCAGGAAGATTGATTTCACCAATGGTCTGCTTTATTTTTGACCTATTTTTTAGACTAGCTACTATTACGAATGCGAAAGTGAGTTTGTTTGTCAGGCTTTCCCGGTAAAATTGCTTAATCGATTTAGATGACATTTGGTACGGAGGCAGATGGGACCTAGAAGACGGTTATGGGCTACTGATTATCCATATGCGTTGAGTCGTTCCGTATGTACGCGAGCTACAGTTAGTTGGTAAATAAATAGTTACTAATGAATAAATATTTTTTGAATTGGGGTAATTAGCAACCTAAATGATAATGTAATGAGTTTGTTTGTTTGTCTTTTATGTTTGTTACTCTTTCACGCAAAGAGTCCTTACTAGATTTGGATAAAATTTTGTACACACATACGGCCGGTTACACCAAACTCTTTATCATTTATACTTTTACGAATATCACAAAACATGGTATCAATAATTAGCATACTTCCAATATTTATTATGCCTTTATTACATAGATCTAACAATTTAGAAAACATAAAATAATAGTAAAATTATTTAATTTTATCCTTATTTATTATTTTATTTTTTTCATTGACAGATCTTGAACCACAGTTCTTCCGTTTCACGTATAAATAATCTGTGGGCCTATCACGAATCACTTTCGAAAAAGTATTCGTATCGACAGCGATTTTTTAATGAAATATACTCGTATTTTACGAACAATTTATTTAAATTTATGACTTATCATATCTTTGGATGCTGGAAATTGTTATAATTACTTATTTTAAACTTAAATTTTGCTCTAGTATGGTTGTATTTATGATTCGAAAATCGCTTTCGATACGAATACTTTTTCGAAAGTGATTCGTGATAGGCCCACTGATATTTTTTTGGTGCAACCGGCTGTTAGTCTATAACCTAGATTAACACATGGATACTTTTTACTCAAGTTTCCGTAGCAGTTTCCTCAGGATACGAGTAAAATCGCGGGATAGCTTTAGTCCAAAATAGAAAACAAATACAAATATCAAATCTTCATTAAATAACCTCAGCCCCTCTCCCCCCACCCGCTTTCATCCTCCACTGTTATGTTCCACCTTCAACGAGGTGTCGCCGGCAACTGAGCGAGGTAACACACTTAACTCCATTAGTTACTTTAACTTCGTTTTAATTTCTGGTTCGGTTCAATTTACTGCGGTCGTTAATAGGTTTACATTGTTTGGTACTTTGTAGGACGTATTTTGGCGAAGTTAGTGATGTTTTTGTGTGTTTTTATTTTTATTTTCACGTGTGCATTTTGTGGAAGTAAGCAGAGGTTCTGCCGCAGAGGTGCAGAGGATCTCGTGGCTAAGTAACAGCCGCATGGTTCGACCGATCAAAGGTTAAGCTGCGCTTACCTTTTTACTTGGTGACCATCTTTGTCATAGCGAGACTCCTCCGTGCCTCGGAAAGTACGTTAAGCTGTTGGTCCCGATTGTCATTTGTACATCTTTGACAGTCGTTACGGGTAGTCAGAAGCCAGAAAGTCTGACAACCAGTCTTATTTAAGTGTATCGTGTCACCCGGTAACTGGGTTGTGGAGGTCAAATAGGCAGGCCATGTAAAACACTAGTACTCAGCTGCATCCGGTTAAGACTGGAAGCCGACCTCAACATAGTTGGGAAAAGCCTAGGCAGATGAAGCAGAGGTTCTGCCCGGTATTGCGTCTGTGGGAAAATTGTTAAACTAGGTTTAAACTATGTGTGCCAAATTTCATTCAAATCTGAAAGTAGTTTTTGTATGAAAGAGGAACAAACATACATCCATCCATATTCACATACTTTCGCATTTATGTTAGTAGTATCTAACACCTGTATTTGCTAGTTTTATATCGTCTAAAAGGAGATCACGACTAGGCAAAGAGCGTGTAGTGTAAGACGCTCTCCAACATCTAATCCCATGCTACTTATCTTTTTATTCTATAAGTGCAGAGATAAATAAAAATGATCGAATTTGACGTGCTCCTTCTAAAAGACCTCTAGTCGAACTAGATCTTCAACACAACTCTTTCTTCATCTATTTATTATAAAAGAAGTGCGGGTGAAACCACGAAAAAAGCTAGTTTCGTGGTTTCGCCCGCACTCTGAACGAACACTTACGATCTAAAACGGATATAAAAAGTATTCTTTAAGATAAGCCAGGTAATGAATTTCAATCCAAATCAAAAAGAAAGAGTAACAAACACATATCCAACCTCATAATCTTTCGCATTTATAATATAAGTAGAATAAAAAGCATTCCATCTTCAATATGTCAATCAGAACTAGAACAAATGAAGATTAATATTGTAAACAATGTACAAACACTCATTATACCAAATATACAATAAGTACTCTTAATTATCTCTTGTGTTCCTATAACTAGGCTTAACTTACCTTAGAAACATAATCTTATTACTTTGAACACAAGTTTACTTAACACGATTCTACGAAAATCAATAAAATCTCGCTCGTTAAATAATTATCAGGTTTACTACCTATCGACTTTTACTTGAAACACCCACTATATGTCACGCCCTATAATAATAAGGTTACGTAACATAACACGAGAATCTGTAGTATTTTGTTTCAATATGAAGGTTATAGGTATACCTATTAAGTATACTATCTTAAGCTGTGCATGCGGTGTTAGCCTATAAGTGATTGTTACACTTGCAAATGTATATTTGAAAATAGCAATGTAATTTTAAGTGTAAACATATATTTTTAAAACGTTGTCCCATGCTAGGAATTACTCCTGTGTCGTGGGTGCGTTTACAAACATACATTACACATGCACAAACACCCAGACCCGGAACAATTTTAGTTGTCCCTTGCGGGAATCGAACCCGCGACACGCAGTGCAGCAGCCAATTGCTCAGCCACTACGCCAAACGTGCCGTCAATTGTTGGCTAACCTTATAAAAAAACTCGGTTTTTGTATCAGAAAACTTTTTAGTCACTTCTGGTTCTACACCACTATCCTAGCCACAAGTGGATATAGGCTTCAATCTATTGCTTATTCCTCTATCTATCACTGCCCGAGTTACAGATTTTAATAAGGACACTTAATTCCGGATTACTACTCACCATTTCCTTGTCTAAAAACAGGTTTAATAATCTTGTGTATACCGATAAATCCTATCTTCTTCGTTAATGTGGGCTCCAGGTTTTACCAACCTAACAAACCCTAGTGTCAGAGTTTTCTCAAATTCGCCTGATGGTCTCTCACATGGAATTGTAACAACAATAATTGCCATCAAGGTAGCTGCCGGAGTCGATATCCTAGGCACTGGAGTAGGACACCAACAACATACTGACTTCAGCCTGATTATGTTATTTTTTCCGAATTCTATAAAGCTCATTTGGCCTCACCTGGTAATTAAACATGAGACTCGTTTTACAGCAGTTACGTTTTGCAAAACACTAGGTCAACGAGGTAGTCAAAGAAATCCTATGGATATCTATACCTAAATGATTACAGACTATCTATGCAGTTTGAGATTCTATAGTAGCCTTATTCTGTATAGGCTTCTCCAAAATGAATGCTATGTACCACGGTTCCCATTCATCCTCATCCAATAGCACAACCAGCAAAAAAGAACGGAATTTAGCCAAATCTGGTAACATTCAGAACCGTCCCCAAATTGCTATAAAAAAACATTGGCTTAATTATTTTTTTCAATGAAACCCAAAGACCCCATTAATAAATTAAACCGAAGGACAAACCATTAATTATATTGGTCAGCAGTTTAAATCTTCAGTCAAAAGTCGTTTGCGTTCTTAATCAAGACGCTTACCATTGACAGGGTAGCACGGAAGTCGTTAGTCAACGTCATCACTGACAGCATTGAAACAGGAACCCATCGGAGTAAATAGATGTGAACGACGAAAATTTAATTATTCAATCAGTCATTTTGTTCGTGGTGTAAAGAGGTCAATCTCGGAATTAAAGTAGTATGTTTTTGTAGGAATTTTTCCCGCAGTTTTGATCCCCTTCACATACGCATCCATACTTTACAGATAAAAACCAAAAAACGCTCATTAAGTGAAAAAACACTTCCAACGCGTTTTGTTCACTGTAAACATCGCGACATTCGTGTTATGGCTCTCATGGAAACGCTGGCTTTTCTTCATTACTACGAGTACAATGGTCGTATAACATGACAGCCATGATATAAATTTCGCTATGTGCGGTCTTTCTTTGATTTCCACAACGCGTCGTGAGTCTTTTTATAAGATCTATAACACAAATTTTACGATCTTCTTCTTTTTATCGTGTGGACTGCAGGTTTTACTAACCTAACATGTGTCTGAGTTTTCTCAAATCCGCCTGACGGCCCTTGACATGGAATTGTAACAACTGCTATCAAGTCAGCAGAAGCACGGCTTAACGTGCCCTTCCAGATACAGGGGTATAACACCACCAACTTCTTGATTCCGGGCTGCTTTGTGAAATTTTCTAAACCCACACAGCAATTTCGGCCCGACCCCGTTAAATCGACTATATCAGTTTGCAGCGAGAAATTTTACAATGTCGATATCTTACAATGACCGAAATGCGTTATGAGTTCCTTTTTGGACATTGAGCATAACATTACAAGCCAGTCGATCCTGGTACATTGCACAAAATACCACCATAACTTCCAAATAGACGATTTTCTCCCCAGTCCTTCACACAACTTTGTCCTCAACTTCATTCCTGCTATTAAGTTATTTATAAATAGTGCTCGGACATGCCCGTTAACTTTGGCCAACTGTTCCGGGCTCCCCTACTTCAGTTTGGCAGTTACTCTCTGAATTATGAAAACTAGTTTGATGCTCCGAAAGATGTTTAAGGTGCCCTGAATTTTTTAGTGTCTGTGGAAGAGTTTTAGTGCTTCTAAAACAGTCTTGGATGTGATTTTTTAGATTATGTTTTAGTGTTTTGTGGCTGTAAAGTGTGAATTACACTACGACAGAAATTGCGACACACATATCAGAATATTTTTTATACTGTTTACACTCAAACATTTTCTTTGTGATGCTGACGCAACATATTTCTCGGGTCACAATGAGCATCCCATACTTATTTACACACAGACACTCGCCGTTTACACTGAGTGTATGGTGTCATAAACATAATAACACTTGAGTCGTCACTTGTGAAATAATTAAATCATCATCATCATCATCGGCCTCTGTTGGACACAGGCCTTCCCCAACGTAAGCCTTATCGCCCGGTCTTTAGCTCGACGCATTCAACTCCTGCCATAATAATTAAAATATAAGTTTTATCTGGAAAATCTGGATGGAAGATCTGGAAAATTTCTTTCTGAAAGATCGTCAGGAGATATTCTACCACAATGCATCTGAGATAATTATGTCTACTTTGTTTCTGGGTTGGAAACACATTTGTTATAATTGACTGTAACCACTTATGATCGGGCGGGCTACCTGACCCTCCCCCATGCGACGAGCTTCTAAAATGTTTACTATCTCAAGATTGATAATAGGTTATTTAGTTTCGTAGAATCATTTATTGAGTAAGAATTATATCTCTCTGTATTTTTCTCAGCCTCACCTAAGCTTTTCGTAGAAATTTTCGTAGAAAAGAAAATATTTTTATTATTTTAGCATAACCTACACAATTATTACCAGCTGCTCACAAAATATTCTTTATGATGGATCGCCTCGACTTAATAGGTATACCTAAATAAATACCACAGCTCCTCTTAGTTTGAGGAGCCTAGACCACTAACCAGTACATGGTCCTATAAATATTCTGGAATACAAAATTGAAGTGGTATTATTCTAACAACCGTTCGATTCGTAAATCGCTTGGGCAATAAACCCCGACCGTACCGCGTCGTACATTTGCAAAACCAATATATGGAATATTCAGCAGTCGGGTGCTTTGAGAATAGGGGTGGCGCATACGCAATTCGTTTTCATTTTTTCTTTTTAAATTTTCAGCTTCGTTTAGGAAAAATAGACTCTTATTACAAATCGCGGTTTGAAGATTAGGTTGGTTTTAATTAATTCATTTTTTGATCTTATTGAATAGGTCTTTTTAGGACTAGGTTTTTGAATTCATTGACAGTTTTGTAATGGTTTGCATTGTGTCATGTGCCTTGGTTGTTAGAAGATATTGTTTCTTGAATACATATTGGGTCTTGTGGCCCAAAAATGCATCGTACGGCCTTCAAAAAGACTCTATTAAGCTTGTTTCTCTAAAGCAGTAGTTTCATATAAAAAACTTAATGTATTTTTGGAGCACAACCCTACTGGCTCATTAGGTTATCAATAAAACTGTTATACCACTGTACGTGTTATGTCATACGTCCTCTCACGTGGTAAATAATTGTATGCTAGGGGTGTCAAGCCGAAAAAAAGGTAACATCACAAATCACGCCTCGCCTCACTAGACCCACGAGTCAATCAATCAAGGTTAAACTGTGCTTGCCGCGGTCGGTCCGTGGATAGGTGATCATCTGTGTCATACCGAGACTCCGTATTCGGCTATACCCGATTGTACTGGATGCCAACACCAAGGTAGTTGGGAAAAGGCTAGACAGGTGATAACGGTTAGGCAAAGGGAGGAGCGCCCTTCAGATATTTTCAAAAATCATTGTCTACAAAATATCAAATCAATGTTTCGTACCATAATTATGAATTCTTATTGAATATCGTTCAATATGTTTGTAATTACTTAACTTCAATATATCTATATAAAATTTCGCATTCATTATGTATAGAGATTAATCTTAGTTAACTAGGATTAACAAATAATTGACCTCGCAAAGATTACTCAGGATTAACGATTAATTTACATAGAACAAATAGCTGGGATTAATTTGATAGAAGCCGAATTAATATTTTTGTAATTTGCAACTCTATGGAAATATTAATTAATTTGAGCTGACGTGACTTAAGTATGAGAGAGTTACTACGGCTCTGGAATGCAAAATGCGATGAAAGAAACATGGATAAGTTTTAGTCAGTAAGAGTCTAACACTTTCTCCCGCTTCACCTAACGCGGATTTGATAAATTTTCCATTCCAAAACAAAAAATAAATTATGCCCTTATATTGATTTCTTTTAATTATTTTAGTTTAGATTAAGGAGATTATTAAAGTTTTGGTATTTCTTTTGTTTCAGGTATGTATTCAGCTAATCCGAGTTCAACAAACTACAATGCATTGAAAAGGTTTTCTTTCCTCAATTATAAATTGTACTACTTACTACTTACTGCACTTATATTATTATAGTATTTTGTGAAAGTATTAAGATTATTATTCGTTTATTCATTTCAACACATGTTAATTATTTTTTAAATATTTCTATATAAAAAATATTAAAAACTGGGATCCACCGATATCGGGAACAGGGTCAAAGCTACCGGTGGTTAGGGCCCCAGAGACAGGAACCTCCTCACAATACGTACAGTATCCAGGAGCACTGCCCTCTGAATCAGGCCCTTGAACCAGCCGCCTAACATGAGCCTCCTGAGATGTTGGTCGAGCCTCTTGGCCATCAGGGCATTAGCCGTCACGACTATCGGCACAATGACTGCTGAGTCATTAGATTATTATCTTTATTATATCGAATACTGATATGGGTAGTAAAAAATACGGCCACAATTCCAGCATAGGACAAACTGCTAGTAATGTTTTCCCCGTTAACGGCGCAACTTTCAAAGCTGTAGTTTTTTAATTAATATTTTTTATGCAACTATGGATTCCTCTTACCTTCAGTGCATTCATAATAATACTATGTCAATTACTCTTTCAGCATGCATTTTCAAATAGTACGTAAACTACAAAAAGAACTGATATAATTTTAAGGCTCCGGGTTCCGTATGAAATACTTTTATATTATACGTACATATTTACGTAAAAGATATACCAAATCCAGATGTATAGAGTTGCCTATTAAAAATCTTCTTAAACACACGCTTGCATTAATAAATTAAGATCAGTCAAAAACAAATTAAAATATTTTTGAAATAATTACAAAATCGCTTAATTCTCGCGTTTTCATCAGCATAATAACTTAGCGAATAACTTCACACACCCGAATAAAAAGTATCTCAAGTTGTTATCTGTGTTGTAAACTATGTACACAAAATTTCATTCAAATCTATTCAGTAGTTTATGCATGAAAGAGTTTCAATCATACATCCTCAAAATTTCCCTCGTTGTTTATTTATTTATTTATTGACACACCAACGACTTATTCACTAACTCATTACATTGGATATATTCTATTTAAACAGCGTTGCGGTGAGTTCGTCACTTATAGGTGTGCACAGCACTTGTATAATCATTGATAAAAAATTAAAATGCACGATAACAACAAAATTAAAATTTCTAAGTCAAAATTGAATTTAAAATGTCAAGTAGCTATATTGATCTAAAATACAGAATGATTAAAATATTTAAAAAAAAACATCGATTGAATTGCAATAGAGAAACAATTATAAATTAAAACTACAAAAATATCAAATAAATTAGGACATAATACCTTAATTACAATTAAGAGAGTTGTTAATATTAGTAGTGCATCTCGGCCGATCGCAGCGTCGTGCGACCGATCGTGTGCGACTGACGCATGCAGCTGATGCGACAACAGTCAGAATATGAAAATGAATGGTGCCGTTTCCGAAGTCTGCGACAAACGCGATACACAAAAATCTTCCCTTACCAGTAGGGTTTTCTATTAGGTATACCTCTGTCTTAATGATACGTAATAATTTTTAGGGTTCCGTACCTCAAAACGTAAAAAAGGAACCCTTATAATCACTCTCTTGTTTGTGTTTGCAACCCTAAATTTGGCACAGTTCTAAAAATAGACGCATCAACCCTATTATGACCTAATTAGCATGTCAGGTGCAAACGACCTCTACTGAATTAATTTACTCTATTTATTAATTAATTACTAGCCTTCTTTTGTCTTTGTATGCAATTGTTTCACTGCCATTGTTGGTGAAATAATTGAGATACACTCGTATTTTCACTTTGTTGTCATGTTGACTGGTACAGGCTTTTATTCGTCCAAACCTTGTTATACAATATAAGTAATTGAATATTAAGGTTGAAATAAATATTTGTATACAATGTATAATTGTATATTTTGAATTAGATAGCGGTTTCCCGCAGTTTCATCCACGTCCTAAAGGAACTATGTAATTTACTTACCCGGCCGTTCTAACGGTCCGTGGAAGCTTAACAAATAAACATTTATTCAGATTATATTGATTATTCAATAGTCAGACAACTTTTATCTAGAGATTTTTTCTGTAAAGAAAATATGTCAAGCAATCATATTTATTTTCTAGATAAAGGTTATGAAAAATCGGCCCTTAGATATGTAATATTATGTTATTTAAATAAATGAAAGATTTTTATTAGTGTAATTTTTATGATTTTTTTTATTGTAAAATAATTAAATTATTTACATAATTGACAAGCCCTTTAATATTAAATCAGTGGGCAGATTAGACTTAATATTATTATTAAAAAGACAACATGTTTTTGATAAACAAGTGAATATAATTTATTGAATATTTATTTAAGTGAATAATATTTTTTGTCGAATTCTATTTTTTTTTTAATTTATTTTATAAACTAATTGTATCATTTTATTAAATTATTTACATATTAACTGTATTTATGAATAAATTCCAACATAAATAAGAAAAGACTAAATAAATAAACAGTAAATTGGCTCAAAAGTAGGTACATGTATGTTTCTGTATTCAGCTTTTAGTAGAACACTTTATCCTGTTATGCAACAGCTTCAAGATGAATAGAGGAACATTATCAGATTTAAATTAATAGAGCTACTCTCTTCGCTTTTGTATTTCAGACAATTGTTTCATCCTCACAAAGGACTGTTGTTAGGCATAATAAAGATGTTTTTTAATTTTGTAACCGTGTTGCTGCTTTTCAAAGCGTGGTCATTTTGAACGACACAATAGATTCTACGTTGTTCCTTTTTATGATGAATTTTAATATTTGTTGTAGGTAAATATATCGTTATATTTAGATAATAAAAAATAGATGATTAAACAAGATAAGGATTGATATACATATAAATGCTGATTAAATAAGATAAGGATTGATATATTATATTGATAGATAAAATATGCTGAGAATGATTACAGAGGAGCTCGTGGCTAAATAACAACCGCACGGTTCGATCGACCGACCGATCGGTCCGTGGATGGGTGACCATCTTTGTCATAGCGAGACTCCTCCGTGCCTTAGAAAGTACGTTAAGCTGTTTGTCCCGGTTGTCATTTGTAGATCTTTGACAATCGTTACGGGTAGTCAGAAGCCAGAAAGTCTGACAACCAGTCTTACCATATATGGGGTATCGTGTTACCCGGTAACTGGGTTGTGGAGGTAGTCGCTTCATGTAAAACACTGGTACTCAGCTGCATCCAGTTTAGACTGGAAGCCGACTCCAACATAGTTGGAAAAAGACTAGGCAGATGAAATGCTGAGAATGATTTCTAAAAACATTTTCTAATATACAATACAAGCGAAATAAAAATAGCGGATTTTTTTAAAAACATAAGTGAAATCACACTTTAATTACCAATATACATACCTACTTATATAAATTTTGTTACTTATATAAACTAAATCGTAGATTTTACCTAAAATAACTCAATCCTGTGTGGGTGAAAAAAAAACACTTCAATACAATATTGTTGAAAATTTTATTTTCAGTAGTGTACAATTATTATTTCTTCATTTCCTTTTTTAAATAATCAAGCAATCAACTTTCATTTCCTTATAATAAAAAAAAAAGTTTTTTTTATTTAAATATATTTTGTAGTCTTTTTCTTCTTTTATTTTTGTATAAGTTTCAAGTTTAGTATCGTATAGTCTACGATAATCTCCTCCGACATGAGATAAAGTCTTCTTTTAATTATGAATAACTCATGGCGTGTAAATTACCTCCACATTGGTCTTATCTAGTTTTCTTTTTAATAATAACTTAACTATGTAGGTATATATAGTTACTGCTTCTTGCTAGGTATGAAGAATGCAACAATTGTGACCACTGAAACATAACAAAAATATTATATTTTACACATTTCTTCCAATTATATGACTAGCTGTTTCAAGCGGTTTCACCCGCATCCCGAGGGAACTACTTCGCGCAACAGGGTAAAAAGTATCCTATATATTAATCTAGGTTATAAACTATGTGTGTACCAAATTTCATCCAAATCCGTTCCGTAGTTTTTGCGTGAAAGAGTAACAAACATACATCCATACATTCTTACAAACATTCGCGTTTATAATATGTATTAGTAGGATGATTCACCATCTATATTTCTAATAACAATTTAAAATGATAAATATTGCAGGCGAAATATCAAGCTTTAAAGTAATTTTTTTTGTTCAATACGAGCGTCCACTCTTTAACTTTAGTATGGCTGTATTTAGAAATGTTAAAAAAATCACAGATGTAGTATATATAACGAACTTCAAAGAATAATGATCATGGTTAAGTAGGCTTTACTAGTTGCAAAGTTGTATTCAACGAACTAAAACGTATTACGGAACACTAGAACATTGATGGGAAGTTTGTTCATCACTGCTTCTTCTTTCCAGTCATAACACTAGGAAACAGTGAAGGGTGGGCGTTTTCGGGTTCATAATGTATTTTGACGTGAAAAAGTACTAATCCAGTTAGTCTAATTTCAATAAACATTTTTGAGTTTGAGTTTTTGACTATTGCGCGTCACCTGACATGCACTTGATGGGTTTTTATTAAAAGAACTGTACTTACGACACATGCATCCTGATATTGTAAAGAAAGGGACTTGACAGCCCATCTTCAACATCACTGGGAAGGCGATATTGCCTGATAAGGTTCCAATACGGCCTATCACCATTATGAACGAAATAGCCAAAGTCCTGAAAAATAAAGAAAAGAATATATATCCTACTTTCTAATGTAGAAAGTGCTGTTAGAGCTCATTGCACTGATTTTAACATAAAAATACAGAAATTAAAAAAATATCTATCTATCTTCTATACTTATAATAAATCTGTAGAGAGGTCAATTCTGTACATGAAATATATTTCCAAAATAACTATCAGGGCGTGATTAGGGATCGATACTGATGCCAAAAATGCAATCAGTAAAATTTTTGTCTGTCTGTCCGTCTGTCTGTCTGTCTGTCTGTCTGTCTGTCTGTCTGTCTGTCTGTCTGTATAACTTATATCTCATATCTCCCCACCACCCAAAGGTTGACTGGTAGAGAACGCCTAAGGCGTTAAGTCCGCCATTGTACATTTATATTAATTTATTGTGTGCAAAAAGTATAAATAAATAAATAAATATAAACTCTATAGAAACAAAAACTACTCGACGGATTTTAACAAAACTTGGTACAATTATTTGTCATACTCCTGAGATGGTTATAGTATACTTTTCATCACGCTACAATCAATAGGAGCAGAGCAGTGAAGGGAAATGTTATTATTTTGTTTAAACGCGCTAATCTCAGGAACCGCTGGTTCGATTTAAATAATTCTTCCAGTGTTAGATAGTCCATTTATCAAGGAAGGCTTATATGCTATATATCATCACGCTAAGACCAATAGGAGCGGAGCGCCACTATTCCACGCGGACGAAGTCGCTGGCAGAAGCTAGTATGTAATAAATATAATGTGAAATTAAAAATATTATATTTAAAATTATTATTTAATAGTTTTTATTACCCAAAGAATACCTTATTATTCATCAACAATTAATTGCAATTTTTATTTAATTTTACCATTAGCATTCTACCTAATTTTGAGTTTGTTTTTTACTCTTTCAAGGTAAAACTGTTAAACCGATTTGGATGAATTTCAAATTGAACCGATTTAAATTTGTAATGGGGATATACGAGACCCTGGAGATGGTTAAAGGCTATTTTTTATCCAGGTGCGAAATTCCCCCATAACGCAGAGGAAAAAAGCCTTAAGTGTATGACAGGTTTAAAAAATAACTCAAACAATGATTGCAACTTTACATTATATTCCGAAGTTGTAAAGTTCTAGATACGGGTATTTGATTGTGATAAAATAAGATTTGAATATAGATTAAAAACCCTAAAAAATAATAATGGCAGACATTTTAACAGGGTTCATACTCGTAGTTTTTCTAGGACACGGGTGAAGCCCTATAAAAATCTAGTTAAGTGCTTCTTATAATCTTTCTTTCTTCTCAACGGTTTGAATTAAAATGGTACGCTGACAAGCAATCTCCTTTGCACTCAACAGTTTCAGGCGTTTTAATCGCAGTGAATGGCGTCTGACATTTGCAAGCTGCGCGATATCTAGCTCAGATTTAAATTAGCTAAGTTTAATGTTAGTATTTTGCAAGTTTCTCAAAGTATCTTTGGAGTAATTAAGTACTGCGATTATAGATTTGCAAGGCTGCGTATGACATAGTCAATTTATGGTTAAGTGACCAAAGTGACTATGCATTTTTTTCGGATGAGAAATCATCAAATGGCTCCTCTCGCCGTGGGTAGAGCGGGAAGGAGTGTCAGACTCTTACAAACTAAAACCCATCCATGTTCCTTCCTCAGCCCTTTTTATTCCGGGGGCGTGGTACTCTTTCGAACATCCCGCAGCCCCGGCAGGCTATGGCCCTGTGGGGAGGGCCCCGTCACTGATGCTGACAGCTCTTTGAGGTGCGCGCGTGGAACACGAACGCGCCGTCACACGGGCCTGGTCCTTACCGGACGGTGAGCCACCCATAGCTTAGGCCCGTGCCTATGGTGACCGGCAGTTGTCAATGTCATGCCTGTCTTCTGCTCCTTGGTTTACAAGATCACGTTAAATATCTTACTAGCTGTTAACCGCGGTTTTATACGCATCCTGAAGGAACTACTTAACACACCCGGATAAAAAGTAAGCCATAACCGTCTCCGGGGTTCCATCAATCTTTATACCAATTTTCATTCAAATCGGTTAAGCCGTTTTATTGTGAAAGCATAACAAACATACAATTCTGTTTGCATTTTATGTATGTATTTTTACATAATATATAATATTATTTAGTTTATTTTGACTAACTTAATATATTTTTACAAAATATGGTTATTCATCCATGCAGGTTTATCGATAAGAGCTATTATAATAGCCACAAGCCCTTTCATATACGTGATTTGCAAATAGCAAATAAAATATTTTAAATTCTTATTCAAAATGTTGAACGAAATATCAGATGGAATAACATTTTATATCTGCAATGAAAAACCTCTCCCGTTTAACATCTAGTACCAACATTAGATAAATTAACGTTAGTCGGTGCTTTTTTTATTTAAAATTCATGTTTATTTTATGCTAGAGAACTTTTTAGATAATTATTATATTTTTATTAAATATCTTTATAATGTTTTTAAAAGGTTTTTCTTTTATACTTCGGCGTAATTAATGCTCTAAATGATCAATTTTAGTTCAGTGAAGTTTAAAACTATTTTATACTAGCTTCTGCCAGCGACTTCGTCCGCGTGGAATAGTGATGCTCCGCTACTATTGGTCTTATCGTGATGATATATAGCCTGTAGCCTTCCTCGATAAATGGACTATCTAACACTGAAAGAATTTTTCAAATCGGACCAGCGGTTCCTGAGATTAGCGCGTTTAAACAAAATGACAACATTTCCCTTCACTGCTCTGCTCCTATTGATTGTAGCGTGATGAAATGTATACTATAACCATCTCAGGAGTATGACAAATAATTGTACAAAGTTTCGTTAAAATCCGTTGAGTAGTTTTTGTTTCTATAGAGTTTATACAGACAGACAGACAGACAGACAGACAGACAGACAGACGGACAGACAGACAGACAGACAAAAATTTTACTGATTGCATTTTTGGCATCAGTATCGATCCCTAATCACCCCCTGATAGTTATTTTGGAAATATATTTCATGTACAGAATTGACCTCTCTACAGATTTATTATAAGTATAGATATAGATTAAGGTTCTTGATAATTTTGTACTTTTATAGATTTCTAGTACCTAACTAAATAACTTCAAGGAGTTTGGTATATTCCTTATGAATCCAAAGTTTTGATGATACATGTTGATTTAAGTATTTTTTTAAAACAATTATAATTTTAATAACACAGTATTAGAAATTATAATTAATGAAATAAATTATTGCTTTGTTAATCATAAATTAAACCTAGAAAATTATAACAAACACATTTCATGAAATTAGAAATAATTTTATAACAACATCTCTAATAATTCAACTCAAATTAACGCCTTAATTATTTTCATAATTAAAACATAACAACCTGTTATAAATGAACTCAATAAATTATTACGAATTCAACAATAAATAACTTAATAAGGCTATTAAAACGGACTCGTTAATGATTACTGAGTTAAAATGAATATCGAGTTTAAAGATTATCTTAATTTGTTACAAAACAGTGTGAATTTCGTTAAACATGAACGGAACAGATAATATCTGAACTGTATTGTGCCTATTTTGAGCCTATTGGTCTATTCAATCGTCGATCCTTCGAACAATAGACCAATACCTATCTTAGTCTATTGTCTCCCATTTAATACTTGCAAGATTGACAATGGATCTGAAATAGACCTGTTCGCGTCTTTTGTGGGTATTCAATGTGTGTTTGGGTGTATGTTCTTGTGTTTTGTAAATTTAATGGATTAATATTTTGTTTCTTTTAATTCAATGGCTCGTTTCTGTTAATTCGTTATGTTGTATAGCTACATATTTTTAAGTCTTTTTGTTTTTCTCGGATTGGAATTCATTCAATGACTCCTCCCGCCGTGGGGGGCGGGTGGGAGTGACTGAATTTTACTGACTAAAACCCATCCGTGTTCCTTCCTAAGGCCTTTTTATGCCGAGGGCGTGGTAGCTCTTTCAATTCGGCAAATATTTTTAAGTCTAAGGCAAAATAATCTTATTTTCCAAAAATTGGATTTACGGCTATTTTCAATAACTTATTTATCCGATGATTGCCTTACTAGAGATAGAATTTTGACATGAGGTTCATACGTATATAATGTCAAATATCCATCTCTAGTAAGCAAATCTAAGGATAGATAGGTAAAAAATCCTGAGCAACTGCTTTCTGAAATATTATTATCAGAATCACAATCAGAATCATTTTTATTTGTTATAATATATTTTATTAATATATATCTATTAAATATTGTACGGTTTACGTACATTCGTGACGCGACATCGAGCTGAGTAAGCTTAATGGTCGATTCACTTAGTTTGTAACAATTATTAAGACGAGCTTCAGTGTGTGTATAACAGCCAACGTAAAACGGACGTATCTGTGAGAATCATTAAAACTACTACTAAACTGTAACTGGTGGATAATAAACCTTACATAACTAAGTGAAGGATATTCATTCATCACCACACTCAACAATCAATTCAACTCAACCAATTGAACTCAACTAACTGTAGTGTACGGGCCCACTAAACCCGTACAAATATGATTATATTATAATTCCTCTATAAATAAATACGATCATTTTTTTATATATATGTCTATTGGGCAAAAAATACTTACCTTGTAGTCGTTGGAAACATTTCAACAGTCATCGCCTGATTCAAACTCAGCATCGACTGAGCGATAGACACACACAATGAGAATAGTGACACTACTGCAGTTTTGTTATTAGCCCATCTTAGACCCAGGGAGCTAGCTATGGAAATCAGGCCCGCTACAATGAGGAGGGGCTTCTTGCCCACCCTGTTCACTAGGATGCCGGTGATGAGGTAGGGCATCACGCAGACACAGCCTAGTATGATGCTGTTGATGTAAGTCTCGTGACCGCTTTTCGTCTGGAAGAAAATTAGTTGATTTAGTAATATACTAGAGAATTAAAGCATAATATGTAGATGAATGAGGAGCGCGTGGCTAAGTAACAGCCGCACGGGTCGACCGACCAATGGTTCCGTCTATGTCATAGCGAGGCTCTTCCGTGCCTCGGAAAGCACGTTAAGCTGTTGGTCCCGGTTGTCATTTGTACATCTTTGACAGTCGTTACGGGTAGACAGAAACTAGAAAGTCTGACAACCAGTCTTACCAAGCGGTACCGTGTTACCCGGTAATGAAAAACACTGGTACTCAGCTGCATCCGGTTTAGACTGGAAGCCGACCAAAAAATAGTTGGGAGACGGCTAGGCAGATGATATAATATATGTAAATAAATATAGAGATGCATTAGGTGCAAAAAATATGACACTAAAGTAACTTCCTCTGTCTATCTGTTACGGTTTCATGGGTACACAGCTAAACCGATTTTGATAAAATTTAGTATGAAGGTAGATTGAAACCTGAGAAAGGACATGGGAGTTTTTATCCAGATATGTGAAGTAGTCCCATCGGGATGCTGGTAAAACCACAGAAAACAGCTAAGTATAGAATAAAAGTTGGTCATTGTTTAAATTATTTTTTATAATATAATATATAGTGTTTGTAAAACACCTACACCTGACATTTACAAACACTCAGACGAAACGACTATCCGAGTCATACAAATATTTGCGTAAACATTGCACCAACCCGTGGCACGTACCTACCGCTTAAATATGCACAAGTTTTCATGCAATAAACATTAACGTTATGATTATTTTTAAAAGCATTTGTGGAAAACTATAGTTCTATTTAATAAAAAAAATAGTTTTGCATACAGAATTAATGTTAAAATGAATTTCTATCAACCATCAAAACCGTATTAGGTACATATGTACCTAAATAAATATGTAGATGACGCAAGTGTGTGTATTTCGCGTGTCACAGATGAGTGCAGTGCACCTAAATTGACACCGTCTGAATTAATCCGCGCTCCACTGTATTGGTACCAGAGGTCAACCCAAAGCTAGAAAAATATATAATTGTGCTTTATTGAACTTGATAGCTAGTATAAAGAAAATCACTAAGGCGCTCTTGTGTTGTCATAGAGAGAAGAAGATTTAAATTATTTATTTGAGAGGAGCTCGTAGCTAAGTAAATGCTGCACGGGTGAATCGATTAAAAATAAGCTTCGAATACTTTGCACGAACGGAGGATCGGTGAACATCCTTCACAACCCAGTTACTAGGTAAGACAGTACCCCTCGGCAAGACTGGTTGTCAGACTATCTGGCTTCTGACTACCTGTAACGACTGTCAAAGATCTACAAAAAACAGCCGGCACCAACAGCCTAACGTGCTTTCCGAGGCACGAAGGAGTTTTGGTATGACACAGATGGTCACCCATCAAGCGCAGCTTAACCTTTGATCGATCGACCCGTATGGCTGTTACTTAGCCACGAGCTCCTCAGGAAATAAGTGTGATATTATTATATTACAATGTAGGTGTTTCCGTCTAAAACATTTTTCTTCAATACTGATCTATCTAAATTATCTTAACGCTTTTTTCTAAAAGAGCAAGAGGAAAAAGGAAAATTAATTCTTTGAAGCGACACAGATTCATTCTCACCCAGGTATTAATTTAAAAGGGCAAACGTAGTAAGGCCCTATTCAATTATTCTTTAATTATTATTATAAAAGTTACGAAAATAACCCTTTTTACTTTGGCTTATTGTACCAAAATGTGTAGGATGAAGAAATTCGCCCCAAAAAGTCAGTGTTGGGAAAAGGGAAACCCTTTCAAAAAGAATTTTGAAATTAACGTATAATTTTTCGTCAGGGTATTATATTACATTATAAATTGCTAATAAAATGTATTATATTGGGGTATTAGATATTACGGGACTTAAAATTATTATAACAATAAAAAAATATTAATCTATCTATTAAAAAACCGCATCAAAATCCGTTGCGTAGTTTTAAATATTAAAGCATACATAGGGATATAGGGACAGAGAAAGCGACTTTGTTTTATACTATGTAGTGATTTGTGTACCGAATTTCATCCCAAACTATTTCGTAGTTTATGCGAGAAAGAATAACAAACATACATACATCCACACCAACTTTCACATGTATAGTAAGAATTTTATAAGGTTGATTAATCGCAATCAATACTATAGAAAAAAAATGAATACATAGCTAAACTACTTTCCACAACCGCAAAATCAACCACCAAGAAAGTATATACATACTAAAAATAGAAAAAAAAATATCAGCAAGCCAACCATTTCCGTACCGGGATCGAACCAAACGATAATACATTGACAAACAGCCATTCTATATCAAACCTCCCATAACTTATTGCTTGACATGCTTGCTTACCCACGACCTTAGAATAATAAGGTATAGAAACCGCGTCTAGAACAAAACACGACCGCTATCGTGAGACAAACTTGCTTTAGAGCCGATGTATACACTACAAATTGTCATCTATGCATATAAAAAGCTTTGTCCTAAATGACTGACGGATCAACGCACAGCCTAAACCGCTGATCGTAGAGACCTGAAACTTGGAGAGTGTGTTCTTTGTATGACGTAAGAATCCGATAAGAAAGGATTTTTCGGAATTCTATCCCTAAGGGGTTGAAAAGGGGGGCAAAGATTGCATGAAACTGACATTTTTAATTTGAATTCGTATAGGCCACGCGGGCGAAGCCGCTGGCGAAAAGCTAGTCTTTCTATATAAAACAAAGTCGTGTTAGTTACACCGTTTATAACTAAAGAACGTCTGGATATTTTTAGGATAATAAGTATTAAAACTTCGGAAAAAAATACGAAAAAAAAATGAGGTGGTACGAAGTTTGCCGGGCCAGTTTTAAATTATTGCTAGGGACTGTGTTCGATAGAGCGTGACCTTGAATATAGTCGGCTCGCTGAAAATAGTGGGACGACATCCGGTTTAGACTGGAAGCCGACCAAAAAATAGTTGGGAGACGGCTAGGCAGATGATATAATATATGTAAATAAATATAGAGATGCATTAGGTGCAAAAAATATGACACTAAAGTAACTTCCTCTGTCTATCTGTTACGGTTTCATGGGTACACAGCTAAACCGATTTTGATAAAATTTAGTATGAAGGTAGATTGAAACCTGAGAAAGGACATGGGAGTTTTTATCCAGATATGTGAAGTAGTCCCATCGGGATGCTGGTAAAACCACAGAAAACAGCTAAGTATAGAATAAAAGTTGGTCATTGTTTAAATTATTTTTTATAATATAATATATAGTGTTTGTAAAACACCTACACCTGACATTTACAAACACTCAGACGAAACGACTATCCGAGTCATACAAATATTTGCGTAAACATTGCACCAACCCGTGGCACGTACCTACCGCTTAAATATGCACAAGTTTTCATGCAATAAACATTAACGTTATGATTATTTTTAAAAGCATTTGTGGAAAACTATAGTTCTATTTAATAAAAAAAATAGTTTTGCATACAGAATTAATGTTAAAATGAATTTCTATCAACCATCAAAACCGTATTAGGTACATATGTACCTAAATAAATATGTAGATGACGCAAGTGTGTGTATTTCGCGTGTCACAGATGAGTGCAGTGCACCTAAATTGACACCGTCTGAATTAATCCGCGCTCCACTGTATTGGTACCAGAGGTCAACCCAAAGCTAGAAAAATATATAATTGTGCTTTATTGAACTTGATAGCTAGTATAAAGAAAATCACTAAGGCGCTCTTGTGTTGTCATAGAGAGAAGAAGATTTAAATTATTTATTTGAGAGGAGCTCGTAGCTAAGTAAATGCTGCACGGGTGAATCGATTAAAAATAAGCTTCGAATACTTTGCACGAACGGAGGATCGGTGAACATCCTTCACAACCCAGTTACTAGGTAAGACAGTACCCCTCGGCAAGACTGGTTGTCAGACTATCTGGCTTCTGACTACCTGTAACGACTGTCAAAGATCTACAAAAAACAGCCGGCACCAACAGCCTAACGTGCTTTCCGAGGCACGAAGGAGTTTTGGTATGACACAGATGGTCACCCATCAAGCGCAGCTTAACCTTTGATCGATCGACCCGTATGGCTGTTACTTAGCCACGAGCTCCTCAGGAAATAAGTGTGATATTATTATATTACAATGTAGGTGTTTCCGTCTAAAACATTTTTCTTCAATACTGATCTATCTAAATTATCTTAACGCTTTTTTCTAAAAGAGCAAGAGGAAAAAGGAAAATTAATTCTTTGAAGCGACACAGATTCATTCTCACCCAGGTATTAATTTAAAAGGGCAAACGTAGTAAGGCCCTATTCAATTATTCTTTAATTATTATTATAAAAGTTACGAAAATAACCCTTTTTACTTTGGCTTATTGTACCAAAATGTGTAGGATGAAGAAATTCGCCCCAAAAAGTCAGTGTTGGGAAAAGGGAAACCCTTTCAAAAAGAATTTTGAAATTAACGTATAATTTTTCGTCAGGGTATTATATTACATTATAAATTGCTAATAAAATTTATTATATTGGTGTATTAGATATTACGGGACTTAAAATTATGACAACAATAAAAAAAATATTATATTATTATTTGCTTCTGCCTGCGACTTCGTCTGTGTGGTCTTAAATACCGGAATTAAAATATTATATTATGTGGTAATCCAGGTTATAAGCTACGTGTGTATCGAATTTCGTCTATATTCGTTCTGTATTTTTGCGTGAAAGTGTAACAAACATACATACATCCACACTAACTTTCGCATGTATAGTAAGAATTTTATAAGGTTGATTAATCGCAATCAATACTATAGAAAAAAAGAAAACATAACTAAACTACTTTCCACAACCGCAAAATCAACCACCAAGAAAGTATATACATACTAAAAATAGAAACAAAAATATTACCAAGCCAACCATTTCCGTACCGGGATCGAACCAAACGATAATACATTGACAAACAGCCATTCTATTTCAGACCTCCCATAACTTATTGCTAGACATGCTTGCTTACCCACGACCTTAGAATAATAAGGTATAGAAACCGCGTCTAGAACAAAACATGACCGCTATCGTGAGACAAACTTGCTTTTCTTTACGTGCGTGAGCCGATGTATACACTACAAATTGTCATCTATACATAAAAAAAGCTTTGTCCTGAACGACTGACGGATCAACGCACAGCCTAAACCGCTGATCGTAGAGACCTGAAACTTGCAGGGTGTGTTCTTCGTATGACGTAAGAATCCGATAAGAAAGGATTTTTTGGAATTCTATCCCTAAGGAGGTGAAATAGGGAGCCAAAGAACGTCTGGATATTTTTAGGATAATAAGTATTAAAACTTACGAAAAAATACGAAAAAAAAATGAGGTGGTACGAAGTTCGCCGGGCCAGTTTTAAATTATTGCTAGGGACTGTGTTCGATAGAGCGTGACCTTGAATATAGTCGGCTCGCTGAAAATAGTGGGACGAATTCGTCTCCTTTTAGTTGCCTCAATTTTAGCACTAGCAATACTGCCGTCATAAGAGAAAAGGCCACTACTAAAGGATACTGATTTTTTTTTCGCTTTTGTAACAAGACTATTGTAAACACATCTTTTTGAAAAGAGTGTCTATGGGAGTTCTCTATAAGACCGACTCCTTGAAACCGTGCTACTAGCTTGGAGTTTCATGAGTGACTGCAAAGACCTATTTGATATAAAAAAGTAGTTTTTGAATTTTTAAAATAAGAAAAAGATTCTGAATACGAATATGTATTTAACTAAACATCGAAAAAAATGTCAGTGGTAGTTACGGCCATTTTTCTTATAACGGCAGAATAGGCTTCTATGCGTTATTATTCTAAGGCCAAGACCTTGAGCTGTACTCTGCGAATCATGTTTTAAGCAAATATTCAAATCAATATCCCTTGTTCTGCCTATATTTATTACAGTTCTAAGTAAAATAATGGGTATACCAATTCATGAACGATTCCAGTCGTGGTATTCAAAGCTTAGTAGTCCAATTGCGTGCCGGGTAGCTTGAGTTGATAGTTAGTTATAAATAGTAGATGTTATTACTTGATCGTGAGTTGGAATAATCAGATCTATATGTTGAATTGGGTCAAGGACTGTTCCTGGTGTCTTGCGATGAATGAATTAACCCTAAACATTATTTTGGATGAAGTACAAAATTGATTCTGTAAGTGGTTGAGGTTTGATGCTTTTCGAGTGTATGATTAAATTTTTATTGCTCACACTTTATTTGGTACGACTTGATGACTTTTTATGTTATGAGGTGACTGACTTGTTGGTCTAGTTCTCGCAAAATGTGACTCCTGAAAACGAGGTCTCGAGTTCGTTTCGAGTCGGGCCTAAAACGCTTTGTGGGTTTTAGAAAATTTCACAAAGCAGCCCGGAGTCAGGAAGTTGGTGGTATAAGCCGTCGTCCTCGGCTGTTATCTTGATAGCAGGTAAAATTCCATGTCAGAGGAATTTGAACAGGCGGATTTGAGAAAACTCTGACACTAGAGCTTGTTAGGTTGGTTAAACCTGCAGCCCACATGATAAGAAGAAGATGTAATTAGGTAAGGTAATGGTCTCCTATTTTATGCCGTACGCGGCGTCTGGCGTTAGCGTCACCGTGGCTGACGACGTCTGGACGCAACGCACAGCGTCGGCGGTCAATACGTCTGGCGTCAATCGCTACTCGCGAGCGGTCACGTGCGGTAGTGTTTTCGCGATTATGGATTTGGTGACACTTTTAATGGTACATTTGTTACTAGAATTTATACTATATATTATAACTAGAATTACTGCTTCAATCAACAACTCGTCTTTTTCTTTATTAAACCTCATCATTTTGTGTGACGCAAGCGACGACCTTCACGCTGCAATGGTTCGAAATGACTAGGGACGCGGCGCACGCCGTTGGGATGCCGCGTACGGCGTCAACACGCCAGCGTCGACGTGTGAAAGAGACCACAACAGTACATTTCTATAGTAAGCATTGTGACGCAGCGTACGGCGTAACGAGACGCCGCGTACGGCATAAAATAGGAGACCATAGCCTAAGAAAAATTTAAATTTTGGCATTTAAATTAGGCAGTCATGATTTTGAATAGACATTATGGAATTAAAAGATAGTATTACCAAGTGTAAGTACAAAGAAAATCATTTAAACGCTCTTGTGACGTAACACAAAGTAGTCATAAAGTGACACGCTTGGTTTTCATACAAATGATGGAACTTACTTCATCCATTTAGATACATGTCTGCAGCTCTGACGTATACTAGTAAGTAAGTAAATCCCTCCTCAATTATAGCAGGTGATGGGTCTTCTCCCGCGGGTGTAAGATTGCGTACACACACACACATATATACGTTCAGGTTACATCGCTTAACACACACATATGTAGGTATATTACGAGTATTCTTTGATGTTAACGTAACATTTTGCAATGTTAGCTGACTAAGTAACTATTAAGAAGAATGATGAGAAAATTGTTGAATAAGGTGGGGAATATTTGTCTTAGCTTAAAAGTTCGTTGTGTAGGAATCGTTTGGGTTATTTATTATTCCGCTTTTAATGGTAAAAATGTAAAGATTGTGCAAATTTTAATCGTCAATTGTACGGTGTATTTTATAAAGTACTTTCTCAAAAAATACTGATTCAATTTGGATGTGATAAAAACGGATAAAAGATTTCAATCTATCTGCATATTTTTTTATCTAAATCAGCTCAGCCGTTGCACCGTGAACGCGTAACAGACAAACAGATTTACTTACAGGTTTATAATATTGGTCAGAAAGAGAGAAAGAAAGAAAAACCTTTTTTGACACAACATAAGACAATCACAATAGAGAATAAAAAAAAATCAAAAATAGAATAATATTGTGCCAAATAGGTCCAATGAAAGGTCCAAAGAGAATGAATTTAACAAAAAGTTAATACGTACCAAGAAAAAGTGTTCAAGGATACGATTCTTTGGTAAAATCTAATAAATTATTATAATTAATTTATAGCTAGTAATTTGGTAGCTGTCACTTCGGGGGTGAATTTGACTCAATAATTAAATCTGGCTCGGTAGCTCGGACTTAATTGGTGAGTCAGTCAGAAATTCAGACAGGGTTATCGGAGGGGTTATTTTCCTCAACTTTGATTACAACCGACATTTAGAAAGAAAAAATAAAGGAGGAATAATTTTTTGTAGTCGTTCGTAAGTCGTCGTGGCTTAGTGGTTAAGGCATCTGCATCTCGTATACGAATGTGCGGTTTTGAAACCTGCCAAGTACCACTGTGACTTTGCAAAATTAATTTATTTACTAACACCCAGTTGCACCAAAAACATTAGTTTTTTTTATACATGTAACGCAAAAACTGTCATTGAAGATCTCTCAAAATTGAGGATAAAATTAAATAATATAATTTTGCTATTATTTTACGTTTTAACATAATGGTTACTTAATTATTATCCATGTTTTGATAATAACCATATGGTACAACTGGCCGTAAATGTATCCAAGAAACCACTGACTAACGGTGAAGAAAAACACACTGAGAAAACCTGAATTAAAAAGTTTCAAATCGGCAATCAGCTTTGCTTGCAGGCGTCGTGTTCAATTTTCATGCCATATCTGTATGAGAAAGACGAGCTCGTAGCTAAGTAACAGCCGCATGGTTCGACCGATCAAAGGTTGAACTGCGCTTGGCGCGGTCGGTCCGTGGATGGGTGACCGTCTTTGTCATATCGAGACTCCTCCGTGCCTCGGAAAGCACGTTTAGCTGTTGGTCCCGGTTGTCTTTTGTACATCTTTGACAGTCGTTACGGGTAGTCAGAAGCCAGAAAGTCTGACAAGACAACCAGTCTTACCAAGGGGTACCGTGTTACCCGGTAACTGGGTTGTGGAGGTCAGATAGGCAGTCGCTCCATGTAAAACACTGGTACTTAGCTGCATCCGGTTTAGACTGGAAGCCGACCCCAACATAGTTGGGAAAAGGCTAGGCAGATGATCTGTATGAGAAAGACCTAATGTCTTTAGCCAGTTAGATAAATAGGCCGATGATGAAAAGTAAAATTACACTTACTGGTACACAAACTTCTTCTATATACGTGGCATTATGTGGTACAGGCTCCAAGCTCGACGTGTACTTGTCTAGAACTGAGCACAAATCCTCTCCCGGTGTCAGCGGGTTATGCTCAACTATTGCTGATACTTGAGGGAACCAGAGCCTTAGCACGTTATACCTGGAAAAAGGGAATTATTAATTTGAATTTGGGATATTAATATTTGCCAAAATGGTCTATTTCTTGCAAGCAGGACTACTGAGCGTGGAGTTCTTGGTTGAGAACTGTTATGCTAACAAAGACCGATAGTTTGCGTATCAACTGATTGGAAAGGCCGATTTAACTCTTTCTTCAGAAGGTCAATTCAAACGCAAGTCTATGTTGTACATCCATGATACATTTACATTATATCTGGACTTTAAAAGAGATTTTGATCCTTGAATTTGTTTCAGTGTTTCTTCTCAAAGTAGTCGTATAGGAAGCACTAGCCTCATATTAAAAAATAACATTAATAATATTGACATGGAAAAATATATTTTATAACATATTTGCAAAATATGTTATAGGAGGAGCTCGTGGCTAAGTAACAGCCGCACGGTTCGACCGATCAAAGGTTAAGCTGCGCTTGGCGCGGTCGGTCCGTGGATGGGTGACCATCTATGTCATAGCGAGACTCCTCCGTGTCTCGGAAAGCACGTTAAGCTGTTGGTCCCGGTTGTCATTTGTACATCTTTGACAGTCGTTACGGGTAGTCAGAAGCCAAAAAGTCTGACAACCGGTCTTACCAAGGGGTACCGTGTTACCCGGTAACTGGGTTGTGGAGGTCAGATAAGCAGTCGCTCCATGTAAAACACTGGTACTCAGCTGCATCTGGTTTAGACTGGAAGCCGACCCCAACACAGTTGGGAAAAGGCTAGGCAGATGATGATTTGCAAAATAAAATAAATCATAAATCCGTAGACTACTACTACGCCTACGTTTGGACTAGGCCATATTGGATTTTCCTTTCAGTCATCTTTAACAGCCTATTTAATATTGCTCCACTGATAAGCAAATGCCTCTCCTAATGGGTGCCATATTGCTGCACTCTTTAAAGAATAGAGACTACAAAAAGTAAAATTGAATAATAATCAATTAATTTTAGGCCGACAAATTCCGTAAAAATAAAGGGCTTAAGCACACCGCGTTTTTTTTTTACACACAGCAGTTTGTTTGCGCTTGTAACAATACAAAAACGCGCGTCGACGGTGCGTTTAAAAAATGCAATGTGTATAGGCCCTAAACTTTTTTTACAATACTCACATAGCCATAATAATAAAATTGGAAAAGCATGTCATAGCCAAATGTACTCCTAATTGTTTTTGGAACATCGGCTTCACGTTGTAAAGCCCTTGGACTATCTGGTGCCGTATGCTCATCTCCACCTGATGTTCCGGAGTTTCGTCAATCGAGTGCTTATTTTTGTCTTTCCAAATGTTGTAGAACTGAAATAAAGGGAGAATAAGTTTTTTATGTAGGTATCTATAGAATTAGACCGTAATTATCTTATTGGTCTTGTAGACTCAAGCGCTAACTTCAAAAATGAAATCCTGGGCAATTACCCAGATTACAAATTGTAACCTAAGACTGGATTTGGACTCGGTTGGCAGCAGTAGCTTAACCTCAGATTTGAAATAAAAATTACAAAATTTTTAAGGTTCGACAATGATTTGGATACGGAAAATCTGGAAAAAAATATTATTATGGAGTAATTTTTCCACCGAGGCTTCCGGCGACCGGGACCGCAATTAACTGATCCGCGGTGTGAGTCGCCGGATGGATTTAATTTAAATATTTTTCTTCCGGCGACTGGGACCACTCATAAAATATAAGGTTCAAATCAAAAATAGTACAGTCAGACAAAAAAATCTTCAGTGCACTCTATAATATATATTAAAAGAATCAAATGGACATTGAACATTTGAAATGTTGCGTCACGAAAAGTACTAGGACATCATAGAATGAAAGAGACCGCAGTGTTGTTTCAACTACCCGCCCGTATATAATGTAAATAAAATGCGCACGGAATACGCGGGTCTCGCCAAGAAAACTACTTGAGCGGGCCCGCGTATTCGTCGGTTAGTTGCAGTCGTCAGCCAATCAACACTTAGCGAAGTAAAGAAGTGCGAAACCCTGGTATGTTACGCGGCATTATTACAAAGTAACTGGTGGGTAGTTGAAACATCACAGCGGTGTCTCTTTCATTTTATGCTGTCCTAGTAACTTCACTAGCGGGATGGGAACAACAGAATTAGGTGCAACCTACACATCCCGTCTTTCGATCTCACTATGTTGGTAGAATTGAATAGTTCCGTTATCCGAATGCGGACGGAACTTCTGCAACCTTATGAAGCCCTGGTATGTTACGTGGCATTTACAAAGTAACGGGTGGGGAAAGTTTTACATTATGTACGGGTGGGTAGTTGAAACAACACTGCGGTCTCTTTCATTCTATGATGTCCTAGTACTTTTCGTGACGCAACATTTCAAATGTTCAATGTCCATTTGATTCTTTTAATATATAGGTATTATAGAGTGCACTGAAGATTTTTTTGTCTGACTGTACTATTTTTGATTTGAACCTTATATTTTATGAGTGGTCCCAGTCGCCGGAAGAAAAATATTTAAATTAAATCCATCCGGCGACTCACACCGCGGATCAGTTAATTGCGGTCCCGGTCGCCGGAAGCCTCTTCCACCCTATATAGCCTATAGACTCTTCAATAATGTAGTTTTCTATTGAAAGAACGGTTTCTACAGGAAAGTGGATGACGCCACAAGAGAAAAGCTAGCGTTCATCAAATCAGATAGGTAATACTATTAACTCCGTGGAGAAACTAGGACAACCCCCCCCCCCATGACATAGTTACGATACAAAATCAGGAAATATCGTCATAATAAGTAGTATTTCCACATATTTATCGATGTCATAACTCAAGTTGATGATGCGAGCGAATGGTCGAATAATTTTTACAAATGGATACAATATTACACGCAACGTGAATTTTTGGAGAAGTTTCATTCGGTTTAATGAGTAAAAGCTTCTTCGTTTTAGAACGGATCAGATACTACAAGCGTCTTGCGTGGGGCTGCGTTTTTTAACGGTGAATTTTAATTACTTCAGTTTATATAATATAACTGTAATAAGTACATCACTGACAACGCGTCGACGTGCGTGGTTACAGATGCGTTCGCTCTGCGCATCGGAGCGTGACGCGTGGCAGTGTGCAATGCGCCAAATAGTTTATATTTTCAAAAATTAATAGCTATTACGTGCTGCCCAAAGCATCGCTCGTGTTGTATGCTCATAAAACATAGCTTTATGCCACTCAGAAATGAGGAAGTACGTTACGCTTAGGTAGGTCTGAATCGGTGAAGAAGCAGTTTCTTAATTTAGTATTGCTAAAAAATCGATAAATTTGAAACGAATTCCGATTCAAGTCTGGGCCTGCAGTCTCGACATTGATAGCGATGTCATCGCAAACTACCGATCGCTAAATATTAGCGAAAAAATTCGGTTGCCGTAACGACGGTAACGATAAATGCAAGTCTCGACAGACGAGATAGCGAACAAAATCACATCACTATGTTGACTTTGCGCTGTCGGTACACTTACGAAAATCGTATTTATAGTGCGGAGATTTTATTGTAAAATATTGGCAGTTAACAAAAATCTTTATATTAAATGGAAAATTGGGGGACAAGATATTCTCAAATAATTATCTTTCTTTGAAAATTGTACAGAAGATAGGTAAACCTTATCATATTAACACTTTTTGCATCGAAAAATGTAAATAGCTTGAACCGTTTTAAGGAATACAGTTAAACAAAGAACATAATAGTTCGCGTCCTTGCAACACAGACGTTGAACATGACAAACTTTATGGCTCCGACTGAAAGACTCGTTTCTATGGTCATGATGAATAAATTTAAAAAAAAACATGACAAACTGTCAATGTCAAGTTTGTTTGTTCACAAAATAGATTGAATCCGATCTGTTATAAATACTGATAAAAAACTGTTTTTGATGTTGGGGGACAATGGCACAGGCGTAGTGTATGGCTCATACCTCAACTGGCATTGTTGTCTGTCCAACACAGACACCTAAAAAACAAACTTCAGCACACCAAAGCATCTTTCAACGATACCCCTGGCTGAACGATTGAGCATTTGTATATTTCCACTCCGGTCCGCACACTCAGGGAATTGATTCTTTAAAGGAGGCATCAACCATGGTTCCATCGGATATCCATCATCAGTTACAAGAATAAACATAGAAAGTACTTTCAACTGCCAAATGGGAAACCTCTTCTAGACAGATTATAATGTATATTATTATTTACCAAGCAACCATGTACTTCACCTTCGCCTACACACTTCCTGGAAATAGCATTCAGTGACACCTTAACGCACCCCGTGTAAAGATAATCGCCTAGCAATAAGACTAGTCTGAATGTGATGGTATAAAAATCTTATGGGAACAGTGGCATGCGGTGTTGTGTCAGTGATACGAGAGCTTGGAGACGGCACCTAGGAAACCCGCAGACGTCACCTACTAAAAGGATAAGAGTCGTAGTTAGACATCGAGGGTGGTCTGAAAATGAGGTATTTTCCCCATGGGGTTAGGACCACCATTATGGTGTATAAAGATCAAGGCGTCATAGAAAGCTTTGCTCCAGGAGAGATGAACCTCACCAGAAGAGTTTCCAGGCCACCATTGCTCGACAAGTAAAGCCGCACGGCGTCTTTGGGCACATGGGTCTAATTATTATTTACTGATATTGTGTATGTTAGACTAAGGTACATATGTATTACATTTTCGGATAGGGGACTTTATTCCCTATCTCATGATATATAACAAGTGTATTTTATGTAAACTACTGACGAATAAATACAAGCCGCAGAGTTCTACAGTTACATCGTGAAACAAAGTGTTTTATTTGCGTCAGTCCCTTGTGTCTCCCGTTTCTTCGGCTGCCAATGTGGTATCCTATCTGATATGATATCTTGTGGTACTCTGTCTTGCTGACTCTTCCGACTACGCATTAAAGGGTGCGTGGGGGCGTAGTGCAACCAGCGCGAAGAGTTCGGGGTTTGCCGAGTGTTGTGTGCAAACGCGACAGAGGCGAGTCACGGCTCGCCGTGTCAGTCACGCCCCATCGATGAAACTGCTGTGGAGCATTTCTAAACTGTTCTTTAAATGCACACCGTTCTTCTTGGATCATGGGAAATTTAACATAGCTTTTCATTAAAAGCCAAAGTCACAACATGTATTTACCACAAATCCAGTAGGGTTTAGTGGCTTTTGGCTTATGCTACAATCCCACTCCAAGCCAACAAGTAGTTGGTAGCACCCACTTGCGTAAATTTATTTATTTAATTAACAAAAACGACCATTGGTCAGTTACATTTGCTAACACAATAAAAGTACTCACACACTCATCTCACAGTACTCCAAACACACTGACAAGATCGTCTTCCAATCGTCCGCAAACACATCACAGTCATGCTTGGCGTCCAAGAGTGCGTTGAGCGCGGCCAGAGTGCGCGGGACTGGAGACTGGGAGCGCGCGACGGTGCGGCTCGCGGGTACAGCGAACAGTTTATGCCTCCTACTACGGCTATAGTTTACCGGGGCAAAAACTTGCAATACCTCGTCGTGCAATTCCGGAGCTTCAATTTTTCCATGGAGGATTTTGCACACAGTCACTATCTGGTAATTTTTCCTTCTGACCTCTAGTGAATTGTACCCCACACAGCCCAGAATGAAGTCTGTGGGATACATAAACGGGTAGTATCCATATATACGTTTATATATATATCTAAGGTAGGCTTTTTGTACCTTTTCTAAAATTAACTTATATTTTTTTTCATAAGGATTCCAGACACACGCACTAGATTCAAGCTTACTGCAAACGAGGACATTAAAAATAGAATTTATAGCACTAATATTGCTAAAATCTGTGTGCCTTCGGTATCTATTAAGAAAATAATTAGAAGTACTTAGAGACTAGAAAAAATCAAAAAATATTATTTAGGCATGGAGCCTAGACGACTTGGGACTCCAAAAAACGTCGGTAACGCCGAATAGATTGGCGAAGTTCACCACCAAGCTCATGAAACAACCTAAGAACCAATGCTAACGATCGTAGCGATCACTTATCGGGCTGCCAAAAATGGTCGCTAGGAAATTCGATAATATTACGATACATCGGTATCTTAGCAACAATATTTGTCAAGTTTGCGATGACAGTCGATAGCTTTGGCAGTAGAGACTACCAAAAATCGTTGTGATCGGTTCGTTGGCACGTAGCGACCGATTTTTGTCGTAAAGTCATCGCTATCAATGTCGAGACTGCAGGCACTGGTTTTAAATCAAGCTTTATAATCGAGTTTTCTCGAATGTTCATAGTCTTAGAATTTGAAGGAAGCAAATAATTTCGGTAGCAGTAAAAAAAATTTTAGTATTTGACAAACCTCAGAATAGTCTCTTTAGAATAATATAGTTTAAACCTTCAGTTTAGAAAATAAAACTAATTAAGATTTAAATGGATTTTGTTCTAGAAAACTTTTCTACATTATTCACAGATTACAAGGGGAAAGAAAACGTAGTATTTTATTTTTCAGAGATTCACATGTTATTCAAAGGACATAATTATGTTTTTAATCATCCAGCGTATATTTTATTATTTAATAAAACATTATTTTTAATTTTCGCGTTATGATAATTTTATGTTTTCCTGATAATTAATCGTGAGACGATCCTCAGTAGCGTCCCAGTGAAATCGTACGTGCCATTATAAATACCTTCTTCTTCGTAGTGTATTGTTGCGTTTGAGCCTTCTGTATATTCTTAATCTATGGTATAATAGGCAGTATGTTATAAAAGGCGGATGTTCCCGCAGAAGCATAACAGCTGAATATATCTATACGTGTTATTTAATATGAGTTTCCTGGTGTATTCATATTTGCTTGTATATTTACGGGTTCTCCTTTACAAATAAATATGATATTTTATTTGATATGAAGTCTTATGGTACCTAGTGTGAATATTTTTTTTATTTAGTTTTACTGAACGGTCATCTCATCCAGTTGTGGTGGCCTAGTGGCTAAGGACTCTCGTGTACGAGTGTGCAGGTTCGAAACCTGGCAAGTACCAATGTGACTTTTCTAAAGTGATATTGTACTTTCTAAATACATCTTACACGTCACTGACTAACGATGAACGAAAATATCATGAGGAAACCAGAACTTAAAAGTCTGAAAATGTCAATCCGCCTTGAGCAAGCGTGGTGATCAATGTTCATGCCTTCTCTGTATGAGAAGAGGATATTATCCCAGCAGTGGGGTCGTATATAGGCTGATGATGAACAGTCATCCTATATAGCACAGTGTTATTATAAGATAGGTATATTTTACTATTTTCCTAAATAATATTATAAATACGAGTTTGTTTGTACGAACCTTTGAAGTAAAACGGCTGAACCGATTTAGATGAATTTTAGTACGGAAATAAATAAAACTCTGGAGATGATCTTAGGCTACCACGGGAAAAAGCTAGACCTCTATATATATATATATTTACAACATTTTCACTTTTGTGCTGAAAAGATCTGATATGTTAGACCATTTTGATCTAAGTTTACCAGAACAACTCTTTTAAGAATTATACTACGTTTAATCATTAAATAATAATTATCGATTTCACTGTGAATTATTATTTATTTTATTTTTATTTTATTATTTTCGGAAAACTTACAGCTAGAAAACACAATACTATCAAAAACACAATATCTAGTTTTCACAACTAGAATTTACAAAATATTAAGTATATGTCGGTGGAAAATTGGTGGAAAAGTAATTAAATATAGGTACACTAAATTTTAAACAAAGAATTGCTCAACTAAACGACGCCTAAGACGAGCAACACTGGTATTAAATAAATCTAAGTCAACGTTACGCGAAATTGTAATTTTTTATTAATTTTATGATTATTTAATCAATACATTTCGAACGATCAGAACTTTTTTTTTATTATCTACAAATCAATCACTTATCTTCAGCAATATAAAATCAATCCAAAGTTTTATCTCTTCAATAAATCCTGAGTGGCATAACTTTTCAATTTCAATAAAATCAAATGGCAATCTTAACACTTCTTTAAAATACCTTTTATAACAAAAAGTTTTAGATCAAACAGAGAATATTAAACGCACTCCAATCTTCTATCTATACTTATAATAAATCTGTAGAGAGGTCAATTCTGTACATGAAATATATTTCCAAAATAACAATCAGGGGGTGATTAGGGATCGATACTGATGCCAAAAATGCAATCAGTAAAATTTTTGTCTGTCTGTCTGTCTGTCTGTCTGTCTGTATAAACTCTATAGAAACAAAAACTACTCGACGGATTTTAACGAAACTTGGTACAATTATTTGTCATACTCCTGAGATGGTTATAGTATACTTTTCATCACGCTACAATCAATAGGAGCAGAGCAGTGAAGGGAAATGTTGTCATTTTGTTTAAACGCGCTAATCTCAGGAACCGCTGGTCCGATTTAAATAATTCTTTCAGTGTTAGATACTCTATTTATCGAGGAAGGCTATAGGCTATATATCATCACGCTAAGACCAATAGGAGCGGAGCACCACTATTCCACGCGGACGAAGTCGCTGGCAGAAGCTAGTTTAAAATAATAATTGTGACTTCATGAAGTACAAAAGGATTTTAATTGACCTCTCCACTTTAGAATAGGGTTGTCAAATTAAATGGTGTCAAAGGCCGACTAAAAGACTTTTTCAATAACCTATCAAAGATGATCATCTTCGGATAAATTGCGTAAGATCCACAGATTATTATAAACTAAAGGGAGATTATGCTAAAAGGTGTGGCGCGTGGGAACGATGTGTGCACAAAACAGAAACAAACGCAGGCGCTGTTGATTAGTTTTGTTGAACGTAAAGATACACAACTACATTGAAACACAGTTCAATGTAATAATGTCAATAAGTTCCTACACGCATTTGGCCGTTTTTTTTTACTTTTCAGCTAGATAAGAACGCTCTGTCCATGCCTTATGAACGTTCCTCATTATCTTGACGAAATCTCACCCTTCAAAGACTATTAATGAAATTAAAAGTGACAAAATTATGTCATAAAACTTAAATTTTACCGTCCACTAAATCTCTATATTAAATTCTCTTTGATATTAAAATTGTTTTCATTTTTGAATCTCAAATATTTAGTGCTAATGTTAACTTTAAGATAAATTTTGTGAGCGTTTGCAATGTCTTGTACACTTCAAGATGACATTATTTTAATTAAAACGTCGCACGATGTTTTTAGATTAATTAAAGATAAAGTTGATAGACATTTTTCTAATTGTATCTAAATATAATTTGATCGATCCCATACCATCATATGCCTAGCCTTTTTCAATTACATTAGGGTTGGCTTCCAGTCTAACAAGCAACTGAGATATAGTATTCGAAATAAAGCAAAAAAACTGCCTACTTGACTTCTATTTAGTTTCAGGATAACACGATATCAAATAGAATAATTATCAGATATCAAGCTAGACTGTTGAATTTGCCAGGGGCTGCGAGATGTTTGAAAAAGTTACCGCGCCCCTTAAATACAAAGGGCTGAGGAAGGAACATGGATGGGTTTTAGTCAGTAACCGTCTTACTTATAAAAAACCTATAATCTGAAGTTTATCCATTTCCCACCTAATCCTTACTTAACATCGTAATCCAGGATTAAGCTACTAGTAGCTAGGCAGCAGATTTAAAATTAATCGGACTTACGGTAAGAGTCTGATAGTGGCCGCGATTCTCTTGACACCATCTAAATTAAATTTAGTCTATAATTCTCTCTTTCCATCAACAAATATAAGAAAGGGATAGCAAACTTTTAACACCTGTCAAATTAGCAAAAAATAGTTTTCCATACAAAATTAAACATCACGACGTAACATCTCGACTAAATTAACAAACCTGTACGAACAAAATGTCATCTGTCATTTAATTTGACAGCACTGAATTACTTGCTATCCTCTTCTTGTATTTCGCAATAGAAAAAGAGCATGATATTTTAAAATTAGTTTAGTCGTGTGTAAGTCAGAATCGGCACCATTCCCTTCCGCTGTGAGTGAGGCGGTCATTTGATGATTTTCCATCCGAAAAAAATGACTGTTGGATTTCTGACTGCCTGATTTAGCATAGTTTCGTTATAATGCTCATAGCCAACAATTACCACTTACCATCAGAGGCTCATCTGCTTGTTATCATAATATGATGGCCAATCATTACATCATTGGCCTATTTTGACCTACTAGTGAGCAAAGGCCTTTTACCTGCCAAATATTACGCCACAAGATCGTCAATTTCTTAATGCATCATCGATCGCATTATGCTAAAGCCAATCATGTTAGTAACATGATTGAGTTTTATTTCAGAATTAGCTAGCCAGAGCAATTACCAGAATACCATTAATGAACTAGGTACGGATTTTGGGTGGTATTCCTAATTGTAAAGGCAGAAACTAATCAGCTATATTAATCCAATGTTGGGGTGGAATCCTTTTCTTCAATACGATAGACGAGAACTGAATATTTCCGAAATAGTGGACCCAAACTTTTTTTTAGAGGGATTAGGTCCCAGATTCCAAGAAAATACTTGTTTCCTTCACAGTATTTAGTAAAAGAATAAAGTCTAGTTACTTTATAGATACTGTTATTTAATTTTATTTCTCGTGGTTTCTAATACTTCTAAGTAGGTACTTGACGCACCCAAATAAAAAGTTCTTCCTTCATTGCTTTCATCAGGGTTCAAGCTATCTCCAAACCACATTGAAATCGGTTTACATATTATTTTAATGTGACCACAAGTATAAAACAGTACAAGTACAGCTTAAAAATACGTTAAAACACAAAACTCTCTTATACTTATCGTCTAACTTTGAATAATCTTAAATATTCTAAACAGCTCCCAAAACTGAGACAATAGAATAATTCGATTGAAAGAAATATTACGTTACTGGCATACCACATTTATTTTCAAAGGTTTTTGAAATTTATTGTTTTATAAAACAATTTTTTACCGCGGTTTCACCCGCGTCTTGAGAGAACTGCTAAATGTACCCAGATAAAAAGTAGTCTGTAACCGTATCCAGGGTCCCATTAATCTCCGTGCCAAATGTTATCCCAATCAGTGCAGTCGTTTTACCGTAAACGCGTTACAAATAATTTAATAAACCCACTTTGGCATTTATAATATTACTAGCAGTTTTTTTGTCCTCCCCGTGTCCTAGTCCATGACTACTTACTGAATTTTCAGTTGCGTTAGTCAGTCAGTCTTACAGGATAAAGCTTTTTATATGTATAGATAGATATATTAATTAATATTTTTTAATTACCTAGAACTTACTCTAAATCTTATTCTAATTCATCATCATCATCATCAGCCTTTATAATTGTCCCACTGCTGAGCACAGGCGTCTTCTCATACAGAGAAGTCATGAGGCATGATAATTATTATTCCTAATTAATAATTAAAAACTCTTACCGGATAACTTTCAGCTGGCTTCCCAGTGTTTTCCACATATATCTTAATCAGTATCTCCCTCGCTTCATCATACTTCTTCTGCGTCAGCAAATATTTAGGGCTCTCCGGCAGACAGAACACGTACATCAAAAAGGCTCCAAAGGCCCACAACGACATGATATAAAGATAAAAATTCCACGTGTTGAGCACTGAGGGGTTAAAACAAAATGTCTGCATTAAAAGGTGAAACGTCGAGGAAAAAAAGATTGAGGAAATCCTCTTTTTTAGGGTTCCGTAGTCGACAAGGAACCTTTATAGTTTCGTCATGTCCATATGTCTGTCTGTCCATGGCATAGCTCAGAGGTTTTTAGTACTAGATAGCTGGAATTTAGTATGGATATGTAGTAGTGCAGACCACGCCGACAAAGTGATAAAAAAAAATTAGGGTAGCTCCCATACACGTAAAGTGGGGATGACTTTTTTTTCATGTATGCTATCGTGTGAAGTATCTTAAATATGAAAAGACCTTTCAAACATGAAGCAGATATGTGCCCATTTTTCGATTTAGGGATCCGCTTGCGAAATATCAAGCTTAAAAGCGTATTTTTTTGCTAGATTCGAGCTTTCCCCCCTCTAACTTTTGAATGGTTGTACCCAGAGATGTGTAAAAACTCACAGATATAGTATACTGCTAGCTGTTTCCCGCGGTTTCACCCGCATCCCGAGGGAACTACTTAGCGCACTCGGGTAAAAAGTAGCCTATGTTGTTCCCCAGGGTCTATTCTATCTCTGTACTGTAAATTTCATTTATATCGGTCCAGTAGTTTTGGCGTGAAAGCCTAACAGACAGACAGACAGAGTTACTTTCGCATTTATAATATTAGTAAGGATATAACGAACTTTAAAGAAAAAAATATCACGACTGAGTAGGGTTAACCGGCTGCAGAGTTATAGTTGACGAACTAAAACCTGCTACGGAGCCCTTTTGCTCATTGCCCGACACGCACTTAGCCGGTTTTTTTTTAGTTCCGCTGTTGTGGTCGGGGATTTAGCATGGAAGGTTTAAGCAAACATGCTTAGTAACTTAACTTGGAGTGTGTTATGTCCGTACCTTTAGGATTAGTGTCGTGTTTGTATAGCCTCGTCTGTTTGTGTATATGGGTGACTGAAGGGTTAACATTTAGAGGGTCAACGGTTAGAGGTTGTTTATGCTTCTGTTACTAATACTATGAAGCCTTAGAAATATTAAGGGGTAACTTAATATGGTGCAAAATATATTAGTATTAACTACAATTTTGCTGTTAAAATTGGTCTCTTTTGTAATTTTTTGTTACTTTTCAATATTTTTTCAAAACCATATAAGGGTTCTTTTTTACCATTTTTGGTACGAAACTCTAAAAAAATACGATATAATCTATTTCTTAAATGTAATTACGTAATTGCAAAATCTCTTCAGTAATATGGTAACAGTTAGTCAGAATAAAAAGTTTCATTTAAATTAGAAGAGTAAATATTATGTAGATTTCACTAGGATTCTTTATCTTTAAAATAATCCTAAAATACCACATTATTATTACACAGCCTGAAAACTAAATTCAGAACTACAGCAATAGCTTAAAAAGTTGCCTAAACATCCCCAAATAAAGAGTATACTCACCAAATTTTTCCCCAAAGAGAGAAAACCGCCAATCGTTAGTCAAGATCGCCCAGGACATCCCAGCTATGGCTACATGAGATACCGCTATAAAGGACGACTGGAACAACATCATCCGATCCCTAATACTGGAGTATGAAAACTCTGCAGTCAAAGAAACACATGCACTGAATGCTGTGGCGTATCTGCAAAAGAAAAATAATATCACTACAAATTATAAAACGAAGTCCTCCGCCGCGTCTGTCTGTTCGCGATAAACCCAAAAAGTACTGAACAGATTTTCATGCAGTTTTTACCAACAGTTAGAGTGTTTCATAAGCAAGGTTATATTACAAGGTATTTAGGTTATATTACAAGGTAGCCTAATTTTATAGTAAGTATATAATTTGTCAAGATTTTTTTTGTCAATTATTAGACTTATAACGATATTGTTGGAAGTGTCGGAAAAAGTCAAGCCGCCCGGGTGTTTTAATCGAAACTTCTGACATGGGATCCTATGTACTACCCGTGAAAATCCAGGGTAGGTCGTAATAAATATATGACACACCCAGGCCAATGAAGGCTACCTGACGCTCGCCGTGAACGGACGTGTCGCTCCGCGATAACGCCCCGACACGACTCTCGTCAACCGTCTTCGTTACGCTAGCCGTAACGATAATTGTAGTTGCTCTGCCAACTACACTCATTAGATCAAAAGCTGCCTTTTCCAAGGCGGTGGCTGATCGCCTGTTTCTTTATCGCGTGTGTAGCTTCACTTGGCCCCTTTAGGGCAAAACCACAGTTTCGTGGTCCTCGGTGGAAACCTTACGGTGCCAACGAAGCCGAGGGGGTGTTGACCCAATCACACCCGCCGATCCCCTTCAGGGTGAGGCAGTCAATTGGACGGGAGCTAGAATTTCGGCCTTGGGGGATCTCCTAGTCGTCTCTAGTCTCTGGTTTCCTTCCACAGCTACACACCTAGTGTTGGTTGGGTGTGTCTACACCGCTCGCACTAGACTGGCTAGGGCCCGTTCGCACAATAAGACTGGCGAACGGTTACAAGCTTAGGGCTCACCAGTAGGTACTCACCTCCCTGCCTATACCCGGCAGGGAGGGTTACACATCCCCGGGCCAATCCACCCGGGGAGTTAGGCATAGGGTTTTTTAGTGTTCATTCCCTTGATCCGTAAAATGGCCCTGACACTGGCTGACTTTGTAAGGGACGTCCTCCTCAAGGACCCCGAAATTATCGCCAAATATGGCGCTGAGTTGGCCAACCTCAAGCGGGTTCCGCCTCCGTCCCAAGTGAAGTCGGTCGATCCCGACTTCTCAGAATCGCCGGCCTCGCCACCTGACTGTAATAAAGGTCCGATCCCTTCTAAGAAGGCACCCATTGTCCCAAAACCCATTGTTGTCACGACAATGGACGATTCCCATAAAACGCCCGTTTCCCGGTCTACCATTGTTACCGGAACAATGGCCGCATCGCAGCTGCAAAGCGCAGCTGCCATCAATGATACCGCCGAGGAGGCGATGGACATCGCTCCCTCTCGGTCCCCCTCTCCCCAATTCTCTCCGGCGGAGGATTCCTTATCCTCCCAGCCCTCGTCCGACGACGACTTTATCCCTGTCTTGGGTGCTAAAAAGCGCAAGAAGGGAAAATCGTCAAAGGCCAGTAAGGCCAAGAAGGCAGGTACTGCGACCACCACTAACCTTCCCTCTTCAACTCCCGCTCCCCTCCCGACCCCAGCCTTGCAAGACAGGCGGCCCTCCAGCCCCAGTGCTACCCCTCAAGCTGCTACAAAGCAGCAAAAGAAATCACTCATCCCTCCACCTTTGATCATTCAAGACAAAGGTAAATGGACGGATGTCTCTAAGATGTGTGTTGCCCGTAAGGTCAACTACACATCGGCCAAGAATACCCAACAGGGTATTAAAGTTCAAGTTCCCACGTCCCACGACCACAGGGAACTTACAAAAATCCTGAAAGGAAATCATATTTCCTTTCACACTTATTCCCTACCTGAGGAGAAAGAACTCAGAGTAGTTATTAAGCGTGTCCCCAAAGAGATCGAGACAGGAGATATCCTGGAAGATCTCCGCTCCCAAGACGTCCCCGTTAATGCCGTCCATCGCATGCACCGCGCTAACACGCGTGAAGCATACGACATGGTACTAGTCGTTTGCAATCCCTCCGAATTGTCTCGACATCCAGTATTCGGTGTCAGATCTGTATGCCACCTCAGTGGCATAATTATTGAAAAACCCTACAAGGGCGGTCCCATTGGGCAGTGTCACCGCTGCCAACTCTACGGCCACTCGCAAAAGCACTGCTATGCGAAACCCAGGTGCGTCAAGTGCCTGGGCGACCATAGCACTGCTGATTGCTCGCGACCAAAAGATCGCACCTTATGCACAGAACCTCCCAGTTGTGTGCTATGCGGTCAATCCGGGCACCCAGCTAACTACCGAGGTTGCCCCAAAGCCCCGCGACTTTCTCCCAAATTGGCAAAGCGCGCTAGCGCCCGCCAAAAGAGAGAACATCAACCCATGCCGATTCTATCGGCATCGATGCCAGAGCGCCTCAGCCCACAGAGATCTTCTCCGTGGAACCAGCTGAACCATCAACGCTCATTCCCCGCGTTGAAAACTAATCTCAGCCAATCCGTCCCTTCACCTACGGGTCCCTCTAATTCCACGCCCACACAGACTGTCGCTCCCCCGACAACCTCTAATGTAGCCATCAAAGCTACTCCTCCTACCCCTGCCCCCGCTCCCTTACCCGCCATCGTACCTGCCGCCGGTCTCAGGACCCAAGGTAAGGTGAATGCCTGCGCTATCTTAGCGAAGACCTTTTCCGTCTTCCTAACTGATAGAGCGCAAGAGATGGCTAAACTAATAGTAGAGAACCAAGGAAATGTCCTCGGTCTATTCAACGTGCTTGCGGCGTTCCCGGACGTCACTGAAGCAGTAGGCGCCCTTACCTTCAATTGATTTCCAAATGGATCAAGAAGTGTGCAGAGTCAAACCCCGATCACTAAAGTTAGGCTTCTTTAATGCAAATGGCATTTCAAGTCAACGTGATGAGATCGCCACCTTCCTTCGCGATCATCACCTTGACGTCTTCCTCGTGCAGGAGACCTTTTTAAAGCCCCACAACCGTGACCCGTCGATTGCAAACTATCGCATGGTTCGTAACGACAGAACTCGCTGTCACAAGGGCGGTACCCTTATCTACTACAAAAAGGCACTGCACTGCATCACTATGGAGCCCCCACCTCTTTCGCATTTAGAGGTCTCAATCTGTCTGCTAGACATGTCCGGTCATCAGCCGATCCACATTGTCTCGGCTTACATTCCCCCTTCCTCCTCGGAGAAAATCAATCTTAAACCTGACCTAGAAATCCTTCTTAGTTTAGGTGGCTCCGTTATCATAGCGGGCGATCTCAATGCTAAACACATCGCCTGGAATAGCCACTCGAACAACTCGAGAGGCAGACAGCTAGAGAGTCTTTGCGACCCTCTTAACTTCGATATCGTCGCCCCGATGTATCCAACTCACTTCCCTCCCAACCCGGATCACCGTCCCGATGTCCTCGACATAGCTCTACTCAAGAACGTAAACCTAGGTTTACGCTCAATTGAGGCGCTACAAGAGCTCGATTCCGACCACAGACCGGTCATCATTAACCTAGGCCCACGGACGGGACCACGTGATCCCGATCATCCCCCGACAAAAGTGATAACGGACTGGAGGAAAGTAAGGGAAGGCTTACAATCCTCTGAGTCCATTCACTTGAACCGTATCTCCGATGAAATAGTTACATTCGACGACACGATGACCGCGATCGGCTCGTTCGGAAGTCACATACAACAAGTCCTGGACGACAGTTCAAGGCGTGTTCCAGCGGAGGATGACCTCCGCTGGAAACTGCCGGACGATGTACGTGCACTAATGACCGAGAAGAACGCGGCTATCCGTGCTTACGACTCTTTTCCCTGTGATGCAAATCGTGCTTATATGCGCTATTTACAGCGTGTTGTAAAGAAACGCATACATGAGTTACGCTCTGCCCGCTGGGACAAGATGTTGAGCGAATTGGAACCATCTCATCAAGCCTTCTGGCACTTGCAGAGGAAGTTAAAATCCGATCAAGTGGCCACCATGCCTCCCCTCAATCGTCCAGACCAGTCTGTCACCTTCTATGACGACGAAAAGGCTGAATGCCTAGCAGACAGCCTAGAGACCCAATGCTCACCCAGCACTCTGCCAGTCGATCAGGCTCACCTCGATGAGGTGAAGGCTGAAATCGAACGCAGATCTGCTGCAACTCCTCCCTCAGCTTTGACTTCCACCTCAAATGCTGATACCCCCGACGATGACCCCTTACCCCCTGTTACTCCAGAGGAGGTACATGAGATTATCAAGAGGTTGAAACCCAGGAAAGCCCCCGGCCCAGATGGAATCTCCAATAGAGTATTCCAACTCCTCCCAGCCCAGCTCATAGCGCTCCTAGCAGCCATCTTCAATGCCGCTATGAGCAATAACATTTTTCCCGATGAATGGAAAACTGCCACAGTCATTGGCATTCCCAAACCCGGCAAACCCAAAGCCGAGCCCTCCAACTATCGCCCTATAAGTCTTCTCAATGCTATTGGGAAGATTTACGAGCGGCTAATCTATAATAGACTCAAAGCCTTTGCCGAGGCTAAGAGAATCATTCCTGATGAGCAGTTTGGTTTTCGAACCAAGCACTCCTGTGTCCAACAAGTCCACCGCATCGTCGAGCATATCAGCGTTGGTTTCCAACGCAATATGATGACGGGCGTACTATTCTTCGACGTAGCAAAAGCATTCGACAAAGTCTGGCATAACGGCTTAGTATATAAGCTGTACAAATTCGGTGTGCCCGACCGTCTCGTGCTCATCATTCGAGACTTTTTGTCGAACCGCTCGTTTCGCTATCGTATAGAGGGAGCACTATCCTCCCCCCACCCTATTCGAGCAGGGGTCCCACAAGGCTCCGTGCTCTCCCCCCTATTGTTCACGCTGTACACCAGCGACATTCCCAAAAATAGTAAGGCCCAGTTGGCTCTATTCGCTGACGATACGGCTATTTACTACACGGGTCGCAAACCCGACTGCATAACTCGCATCCTCCAATCTGCCGCCACCGCCCTAGGCAAGTGGTTCCGCAAATGGAGAATCGAGGTCAATCCCGACAAGAGCCAGGCCGTTCTCTTCTCAAGACGCACTCGCACTACTGGGTCCACCCCACCCCTCAAACAGATCGAAATGTTCAATCGCCCCATCCCTTGGGGCGACAAGGCCAAATACCTGGGCGTAATCCTCGATAAGAATCTCACGTTCGGTGAACACATAAGGACGGTGCGTTCGCGCGCCGTCTTCGTTCTTGGACGCCTCCATCCCATTCTGAATTTGCGCAGCAAATTGCCTCTCAAGTGCAAATTGCGCATCTATACAGCGTGCATCCGCTCCATCATGACTTATGCTAGCGTAGTGTTCGCACACGCAAAATCTTACCGCCTCCATAGGATGCAAACCCTTCAGAATCGTTTCATGCGTAGGGCCACAGGAGCCCCGTGGTATCTTAGAAACGAAAATCTCCACCTTGACCTCAAACTGCCTACCATAAAGCAGTTTATGAAACGCGCTTCAAAGCGCTACTTCGACTCCGCCGAAAAGCACACCAACCCCCTGATCGTATCGGCTGCCCATTACACTCCCTCCCAGATTAGCTCGATTCGCCGTCCGCGGCATACTCTCACGTTCCCCGACGACGATATCACCCTCCTCCAAGAGAGTAATAGGGAAACCAGTACAGTTTACAGAAACAGACCGCCGTCATACCGTCCTCGCCGCCGAGGCCCGTCGCGACGTCCCCGTCCATGCTCTCCCCGACCCTTGCTCGATGAGCCAGCCCGCGCGCTGAGCCAGTAGCATAAAAAGTCCCCTAATAATAATATTGTTATGATCCAACTAGTCCCTAGTTGTCCTCCCCAGTGACGCCCTAAGCAGAGGTTCGTTCCCCACTAGGGGGAGCCCTTAACGCGTTGTCACTTAGTTTTAAACTTAGTTTTAAGCCTTGGCTGGAGGCCTTAATTTAATTAATTAAATTAGGACCTCGCCACATTGTCCGGTTAAGCAGGTCGAATGCTGTTAGAAGCACCCTGCAAGAGGCCATGTAGAAAAAAAAAAAAAAAAAGGCCAATGAAGGGGTTAGAGGAATACACTTTTCTAATTTCAGAAATTAGCGCATTTAAAGAAACAAACTCTTCAGCTTTATCAGACAAATAAACTGTTCAGATTAAGATGAAATTTGGCACAGAGATAGACCCTGGAGAAAGTTATAGGCTACTCAGGATATGTAGGTATCCTATGAGTTAATATTTTATAAACTAAGCGTAGCAAATTATATCAAAATTCATATAAAAAATAAAAATTCAAATTAGTATCCTAATACATACAGTAGTTTTACTGGAAATATTAACAAACATTCATACATCCTGACAAACTAACAAAATAATTAATTAAATAGTAGGATTATAATATGGATAAGATAGAACATTGTTGCCTTTGCCTTTGGTTATGTCCCTGCTTATGATTAATTTCACAAGTAAGGATGGCCTTATAAAGTTTGTATTTCGGTTATAAATCTTACAAAATATGTGATTGCCAGTTTTCTGAATTATTTTAATCTTAGTCCCAGAAATAAATACCAGCATTGACAAGCTCAAAAGCCTTATTTTACAGTCAGGAAAAATAGGAACCACCTCTCTAAACCCCGCATTCTATTGAGACGAAGTAATTACACCGCGCTTAAAACATTATTCCTTTGTGTCGAAACAATGCTAAGAATTCAAAGTCGGCCTTCACAGACGAAAAAAAAAGTTTAAGAAAAATGACTGAATAAGGGTCCAAGACCTGTCTGGAAAAACTTGGCCTAGACATTAATTTTATTACTACAAAAGAAGAAATTTTTCAGACCGTGAAAATCTTTCTTTCGTTAGGTCCAATGTGATTGTAATTTTATCACGTCAGATACAAACAGAAAATGCAATTGAATTATTCCATGATAACCTTTTGTTCACAAAGAATAAACGTGTGAAAATCTACCACAATATTGCTAATTAAATAATAAATGCAATTCATGATATGTATAATTTAATTTTAAATCAAACATGTTTATTTAAATTAACAATGTGTATTGTGTAGCGAAAACAAACTGGAATATTTTGTGTTGATTTCAATTTAATTGAATAATCCAATCAAAATTGAACACCGATGATGAAATTGTAACACAAGTTTGATGGTGGTTATCAAATATTGACATGGTCGTATTTTGTTTGGCCTTGATCAATGTTAGAATCGTAACTAATATTTTATATCCACAAATACCTCTGCCTGTCTGTCTATCTATTACGCTTTCATAGTTGAACCGCAGAACTGATTATGATGATTTTTAGGGTTCCATACCCAAAGGGTAAAACGGGACCCTATTACTTAGATTCTGCTGTCCGTCTGTCTTTCTGTATGTCCGTCGGTCATCAGGCTGTATCTCATGAACCGTGATAGGTTGAAATCCTCACATAATATGATGTATTTCTGTTGCCGCTATAGCAACAAATACTATACAAAGAATAAACTTAAGATTTTTTTAGGATGACAGATTATATTATTGAACTCTTCTCTATGTATGTTTGTTTTATTAGGGTCCCACTCGTCTGGCCTCTACTATACGCGTCAGACGTCAGGCCAGACGCGTATACAATATTTTTACCTTATTCCATCGTAACCCATATTAGAGGCAAATTATCATTACTTACAACAATCCTTCAAAAAACTTTGCTGTAGCAAGTACTTCGAATGTTTGACTAGAACCGCCAATCAGTTGAAATATAAACAGTCCAAGAAAACCGACTCCAACAAATATTTTTCTTCCAAATGCGTCTGTTAAAAAACCAGCAACTACCGATGACAACAGCATTCCTGAAATTAATAAATAAATATAGTAAATTAATAATGTAAAAATACAGTTAATCGCAGTTAAAGAACGAAGTTCATTCATAAACAATATGCAAAAAAATAAATGAAGACCATTATTGTATCATATCCTGTTTATAGTCTCCCTGCTAGGCAAAGGCCATTTCTCATAAAGAAGAGGCAGAAGCATTAATAACCACCCTTGCTTAATGTAGATTGACAATTCAGTATTTTTTAATCTATGGCCTTTTAGATAAACTTGGAAGCTATATATGACTTTGAAAAAGTCATATTGGCACTTGCTTTTTTGAACCGGCACACATCCTTTAACCTCCAAGCCACCATGACATTTTCAGAAAAGCTAGTGGCTGTTTAAATAAAATACAGGTTGAACTTTAAATTAACCTGACAAGTATTTTCCGATTCTCTTTGGTGCAACTAGAACACTCGATACTTCAACCTTCATATATCATGCATTGCCATCGATCGCAATAGTTAGCCTCCGTTCATTCCTTCTACGTCCGACCTCGGAGCATGTCCCTTCAGCAATAAATTTAAGTCCAGGTGCTACTTTTCCATTAGCCAGCATATTTCTTGGTGCTATAAATTTACTTGTTCCTCGACTTTCAGTGATGTGTTCCATATTATATTAGGGAAACTTTAAATTATCGTTTGGGTTTTTGCTCAAATGTATTGGTATAATACAACCGTTAGTCTGAGAAATGGCTAAGGCATTTTAAAATGTGTGGGTTTGTATAACAACAAAAACCTTACAATTATCGCTGAATGGATTAATCTATAAGACAACGTAGATAGAAATGGAAATAGAGATGTATGAAAAACATCAGACATACTGGACTCCAAATAGTTTGAGATAAGGGCAGGATGATAATGATGGGCTCTTAGCATGAAGGTCTTATTTAATAGGACTTGTACCTTGATTTGCCATTTTGAGTATTAGAATTTCTCGCTTTTACCCTTTTGTGAACGGAAACCCATTCTCACTGGTTAATGTAATATTCATCATAATTAAAATTTAGACAATTCAACTTACCCACATAAGGCATGGCATTCAGCAGGCCTTTTTTTATCAAGTCCATATGCAAATCACATTCAGCACTAGGCAGCAGGTAGGCTGTGGTGCTACTTGCCAGAATTCCCGCCATAAATCCCACAAAAGCAATAAATAGGAGTTTTATATGAAACCTCCCGAATGTGCAAGCCCTGAGTGCTGCGTCGATCTCTTTCATTGGTGTTCTCCATTCTTCACGAGCTTTTGCTGAAAGATAAGAAAATAAAATGTACTTATATTACTAAAAATTAGGCTTTCTAGACCTACTACATAGTCCTTGGCATAGACTTATCCCAAGTGACGTGAAAAAACCTGCATCTTATTACGTAAAAAAATATCCAATTGACTACCCATCGAAAGGAGTATAATATTTATTGCCGCATAAGTTTGGACGTGTATCTCATTAACATTTTTAACGAAGCGTTAAAAAACTGGGAGGGTAATGCAAAGGTGCACTTTTAACCATCTACATAATTATGTTTGAGCACCATGCAATAGAATAACCCTTTAAAATCCTTGTGGCAAAACTCTATAATACCTCGACCTTCAAATTGAACCCAGGACTGGTCCTGAGCAGCGCTTTGCGCACACATACACAATAATTTTTATAGGGAAAGCATGCATTAATTGGGTTTTCTAATAGTAGGTAATCGATCGCAAAATCTCAAGAACTTAACCGCTCTTGATTATTCCATAAACAAATCATCAGAAATATTTGTAAAACTATTTTTAAATCATGTTGTCTAGTAACAACAGACGGTTTATTTACAATTCTTCTAACACAGAGAAAACTATGGTTAAATTGTATTATTATGTTCCTTTAAACGCTTAAATGCCACTGACAAACACAGCTGAGAAAACAAAACTAATGTCTATAAAATAAAAGTCTCAAATTCCAAGTCTGTTTGATCTAGAACGATCAGAAATATTTTCGTCTCCTTTGTATCAGAAAAGACCCTTTACCCTTCAATATCGGTCAGTTACAAAAGCAAAATAAAACTATCTAATATATTTATGTAAACCAACATAAAATAATATGATTTAGTCAACAACGAAATCTCAAACTTAGCCGATAACACCACATCAACAAAATATAAAACGCAAAAGGATTCGCAAATCTAGTTATTACATCTATAAGTAATAGTTGTGTCAATATCAGAAAACAATATGAAAAGATTGTATTTTCTCAGAGCAACTACAGATAACAAGCAAATACAAGAATCATCTAAGAAAATAGATGAAAGTATTCTTGTAATAGGAAATGAAGAAAACAAAAGATTTTCTGACTTAAGAAAGTCTTTGCTTCAGACATAATACGCAGTCTTCGCTAACTTTAATTGTAAATATTTTAAAATTATCTACAATGGTTTAACAAAGGAATTTCGATTAAATTCTGTATCTGTTTGCTTTGAAATTTGTTACGCTATAATAGTAGTTTTTTATCGAAGCATTTTTATCATATTAGTAAGTAGTAGTGAACAACCCAAGAAATTGTTTGATGGTTGTTAGTAAATCAAAATGATTATCAAAATTGTACGAAAACTAAATACAAAAAGTTTCAATTCCAACCTTGAAAACTCTTTTTAAAACTCACGCAGCATATAAAAAAGTTAAAATCTGAAATGTCAAGATGACGTCCAGATTAACAAGTACTACAAAAAAAACAAAGCGAAATTTTTAATAGGCAATAAAATAAAACATCGGCAAACTTGAGACGCCTACACAATGGAATGGTTGTGTAGTCTTACTTCGAACGCGAATAAGGCGATCTCGCCCCAGTTCCACAAAACACTGAACGCATTGATAGAGGCGTTAATCAAACCCGAAACTTTGAAACGAGACTTGTTCTTCGCTTTACTCCTCATTGTGATCAAAGAAAATGATTTCGTGCAGACAGGGAATACTGAAATCGACGTTGTAGATTACATATTGGCTAAAAGAAGGGATGGCCGTGAAGTTTATGAAGTATCAGTTGTTTTGAATCCATATGTTGATACTCCAGCTAACATAATCGTATGCGCTTTAAACGATACCATGCTTATCAATGCATTTCTCGATGTTAATAAAGAAACACATTCGTTATGTCTGCCTACTAATGAACTATTAGTAACATCTGCCTTAGGCATTCCATCGGCTTTCTCTAACATGTCTGATCTGATTGTTGCTCTAAAAGAGAAAATTGTTATTCCCATAAAGAGTAGCATTCTGAATTATCACAGTCAACCTTGTAGCAGTCTTTATGGTCTACCCAACGACGTATTGTTTCATATTTTAATACGTTTGTCTCTCACGGATATTCTTAACACTGCGCAATCTTGTACGAAACTAAACGAAGTTGTAAAAGAAGAAAACTTGTGGTCTCGTCTGTTCAAAAGAGATTTTCCGAGGATGCGGAACAATAAGGAAGTTGATTGGCGCTGCGTTTATAAAAAGGCTTATATTAAGAAAAATAAAAAGAATGCTAAAAAGGCACAGCATAGAGGTAATGTTATTGAAGAAATTGCTGAGTGGCCTGATTTCCTGCCTGTGCGGGATTCTAGGTGGGAGGTTATTCTGTGACGTTTTGGAATAAACATTTATGAAATCTTTTTCCTTGTACCTCATTATTATTTATCTAGGCTATCCAATTTTGATGGTATTATACTGTGAGACATATTAATATTAAAAATGTTCACAATTATCACCAAACAGTGTACCATGATCTGAATTACCTTCACATTTTGGATTATTAGGTAAAACTGATATGTAATGTAAAACTAGTTTAATTAGACTTTTGAGCTTCCAACCAGCCGTAATAACTCTCCTAGGCACAGAGAGGTCACGTTATGTAAAATATGGTAACCATCCAAGACAAGTGGAGCTTCACCTCGCGGGTCAATCGAATCATGCTGCGGCTACTACGAGCTCATGCTTACTCAATATAAATTGAATATTTTCAATGTTTATTCAATATTTTATCATTCCCAAAAGTATTACACTATCGAGCATTATAAACAACCTGTGGGCTTTGTTTAAAATGCATACATCTGCGAAATCCTAAATATAACTGAATTTATAGATTATTGTGCTTGTAGCCAATTTAAAGTCACCTCACTGCTCGTTGGGTTGAATATTCACTCACGTGCAAACAGACAGATAAGCCAATGCTTTGTTTTGTATTTTATTTCTAGTGCTGTTGCAAGCTGATGGTCGCTTCTGTTGTAGTTGAAAAACTTTGCTAGAAAAAATACAAACAATTCGAAAATGCTTCTATTGAAACGCATGGTTCATCGATGTAACACACAGACTTCTAAAACGATGGTCCACCCTTTCAGTAGTGAAGTGTTTTTAAAGTCAATTTTTTGAGTGGAATATTTTTTTTCTGGTATTTTGTATTTTTTTTTTAATAATGTGAATACAACAATGAAAATACGGTCCATTTATGCAAATAATGTTTATTAAAAATCTATATAATTATATGAAAATGTATTGATGTTCGTAAGTCTCGCCAAATCTCGAGAACGGCTGGGCCGTTTTAACTGATTTTGGTTCGGTGGGAAAGATGAGATATGTAGGTGATACAAAATTCACCGGGTCATCTAGTCAATATATATAAAAATCAATGCCACTTTTCATTGTAATTTTATAACTCAAGAACGGGCTCACCTATCCAAACCAAATGTTTAGGCTTTGATTGGACTATTTATTAGATGTTTTATGTGAAGTTTGCACAAAATCGGTCGAACGGTTTTTCTTTAATTTGAAATCATATTGCCCACGCGGGCGAAGCCGCTGGCGGAAAGCTAGTATTTAATAAAATTTTAATTCTATAAATGTGAAAGTTTGTGAGAATATTTATGTGTGTGTTATATTTGTTACTTTTATACGCAAATAATATTGAATGGACACGTATGAAATTCGGTAAACGCTAACCTAATTTAACAAATAGGATATTTTTTTCTCCGGCCGCGCGAAGTTGTTCCCTCAGGATGCAGGTAAAACCGCGGGAAATAGCTAGTATTTTATAAGCGAGAAAAAGAAAGTCAACACGTTTAATTTCAATTGAGCGACCGAGCTTCGAGGAACACGTTATCTAATAAATATGGTCTAATAAAAACCTGATTAATTTCTACTACAATTTCTCCTTCAAACGTCTTTACGTTTCAAAGCAACAATAAAATAGTTCAATTGCTTATTACTTCCTACATTATATTGTTAAGTAATAAACAAGCCCTAAAACAAACCTACCAATAGCGAACAGTCTACCTGACTATGGTAAATGATCGCCGCGAGCTATGCACATCTGCATAAAGATGCATATAGAAATTTGCCTCAAAGGCATCACAGAAGCTTTGATTTCGCAGCATGTTTCAACTTGTTCGTCATCCAATTACATTAAAAAACAATTCCTACTAATTCCCTGCATGACTAACTCTCAAAAAATCAAATGAATTGTGTAATCAAATGAAAATATTTGTGTGTGAATAAAAAATTACGTGATTCCAAGAGCAATCAAGTTGGACAAGTAAAAATTGGATGACTTTAGAAACTGTGGCGCGAACAAAGAAATAATGTAAGAAGAATCGACGCCTTTTAGGTCATTCTGTGAGTCTAAAGATTGAGGCCTTTTGTCTACGGCCTTGCATAGTTTTAGGTCAAAATTTAAACATTAATTGACCTTTACCATTTCTTCAAATTCGCTTTATAAATCATCATCATCATCTGCCTAGACTTTTCCCAACTATGATGGGATCGGCTTCCAGTCTAAATCGGATACAGCTGAGTACCAGTGTTTTACATGGAGCGACTGCCTATCTGACCTCCACAACCCAGTTACCGGGTAACACGGTACCCCTTATTAAGACTCGTTTGTCAGACTTTCTGGCTTCTGACTACCCCTTACAACTGTCAAAGATCTACAAATAACAAATGGTAACAACAGCTTACCGTGCTTTCCGAGGCACGGAGGAGTCTCGCTATGACATAGATGGTCACCCATCCACGGACCGACCTCGCCAAGCGCAGCTTAACCTATGATCGGTCGACCCATGCAGCTGTTACTTAGCCACGAGCTCCTCCGCTTTATAAATCGATGCTACATAACTGAAAATTGTGAGGAGCTACACTTACAGAAGTCAAACCTAGGATGGTTGATCATACTTTTAATATCAGAACCTATCCTACTTTGGAGAACATGTTTAAGAGTGTACCCCGGTCAAACAAATACCTATTACTTTATGTAGGCTAGTTATACAACTGTTACAATAGCACTTTAAATTAATTATTTTATTGCGGAAATTAGATTTAAAAAAAAACATCGCCCATTCTAGCAATTTCACCGATGTCGTTTTTTTTACTAAATAACTTTATTAAATCCTTCTTTCTTTTCTGTTGTCAGTTTGTGTCTGTGTTTTCAACGTTATACCACTAGGTAGATAAAAGTCACATACTCGGTACCGATCTCAACCTACTTCAAAAAATTAAGTGAAAAATTTTTACTGAAATAAATATTATTGTAAGTACATCAAAATGGTTCATGTTGATTTTGAAACAGAAATATTTAACCTTACGTTTCTTATCATTAGTAGAAAAAACGTAAATACACAAACATCTTACTTTATCAAAAGACAAACAATTTAGAGAGGAAGTATATCATTTTTCTGCGTACATTTTATCAATGAAAGATACTAGGTATGTATTATGAATCTTAATTGCTTTTTTTTTTGTAAAATTTCGTGAGGATGTATGTATGTATGTGTGTATTGTATATACAAAAACTACTGAATGCATTTGGATAGAAAAGGCTAGGCAGATGATGATGATCATCTACAGCCTATCTAATCTGGGAATAGATCGTCCCGAAATATAAAGCATGTCATAGAAATGTGAACCCGGAATTCAAATAGAAACGTAAAGAAGGATCTATTTAAAGGTGACCTTTACCATTTGTCAAATATCTACGGAATATTCAGAGATCAGAGTGGGTGGATAGCAATGGACTCAAATTACGGATTATAGATTGAAATACAGGCACAAGGCAGTTTTACTTTTGGATGTTTATTTTTAAATCAGCGATTGAAATTTTCATAAGGAAACTGCAGGCCTAGTACAAGGGGTTGACGGGGCCCTCCCTCAGGGCCATAGCCTGCTTGGGCTACGGGATGTTCAAAAGAGTCACCGCGCCCCCAGAATAAAAAGGGCTGAGGAAGGAACATGGATGTGTTTTAGTCAGTAAGAGTCTGACACTCCCTCTCGCCCCACCCATAGTGGAAGGAGTTATTTGATGATTTTCTATCCGAAAAAAAAGTAGCCTAGTACAAAAGGTGGCCCTAGAAAATTATGTTTTCTCCACCCTGTGTATCATTGTTTAATATTCTGAAATCTGACTACGCATAATGACTGGCAAAGCTCTACAAATGTCATCTAGGACCAACAGTTTAACGTGCTTTCCGAGGCACGGAGGAGTCTCGCTATGACAAAGATGGTCACCCATCCACGGACCCACCGCTCTTATTGGTCGACCCGTGCGGCTGTTACTTAGCCACGTACTCCTGTGAGAAGAATAGAACATACGCAAAATAATAATAGATTAAAATAGGCGTAACTTGTAGAATAATATTCTTTAGACGATGAATGACTTATATAGATAATCGTCTTATAATACAACCTTTTTTTGTTGCCCAAAAAGTCAAATAAAGCTTTATTATCATACTCCCACAATTGTTCAATAGTGGTATCATAATAGATCTATATTTTTTACACAATACAATTGAATTATGTCGTTTATTTTTAGGTCAACAATAAATTTTCATTTGGACTTTTCTCCTTATATAATCTTTTTTGCTATTCGATAAACAATCTTGTTTTAAATATATAGACTATCATATTTAGTATTTTTTGATTATTTAAAAATAGTTCTATCAACGTTTTAAATAAAGAGATTTAGACATAAGATTGGGACTCAAGTCTTTCTAATTATAGAGTGAGGTTTATTTTTTCATAGAACCAAAAATTTAACATCGAATTATACTCAATAGCATTAAATCTGGGCTAGTTGCAAATATTCTAAGTGTTCTAATCTATACTAATATTATAAACAGGAAAGTTTTGTTGGTTTGTTTGTTTGCAGGGTTTTAACTCAAAAACTACTGTACCTATTTTAAAAAATCTTTCACCGTTAGAAAGCTACATCTTTACGAAGTGTTGGCTTTATTTATTTCAGAAATAATTAGGGATCCCTACTAAAACTTGAATATTGTAACCCAAAGTGTAAAAATAAATGTGCACGCGAGTGAAACCGCTGGCAGAAAGCTAGTGTTCTATATACGTAAATCTAACTACTTTCAAATTGAGTATTTTTCATAGTTCTGATTTCTAAACTGATCCTCCATTTTTTCTCTCAATGTTTAAATTCTTCTAAAGCCTATTTTCAAATATCCATACGTATATACGTATATTAAAAAAAGCTCTTATATCAAGTGTGCTCTCGACTGTATCTAAAATAAGTCTCTCTAGAGAGCTGAAATAGCTTCAGACTATTTATTTCGACACTTTGATATATCTAAATTTAAGGTTACAAGAAAAAGCAATTCGGTACTGTAACATTTTTCAGTTTAGCTTGCCTATTTTTTTTTATTCCACGCGTTTTTGAGACCAATAGAGTCTCCAGAGCAAGCCTACTCAAGGCCAATTTCACCGACTGATGGTTTCATAATCGGTCCGTCAAACGAAAAGGCTTTCATAACTAGGAAGCTGGAATTTTCGCCTCAGGCACCCACTTTTAGTTCAACTCTGGTTTTAGTAATCGACCGTTTTAGGAATAAAATTCTCAAATAATACGTTACCCATAAAAAGTTGCAAGTTTAAATTTAAGATAAACAGCTGTTTTATGTCAATAGGACCGTTATCTTTTCTGTGAACATGGCCCTAAAAAACGTAAAGTAGGAGCCATGTGTGTTTTCGTAAATACTATTCATGTGTGAGAGTGAAACAAAGCTACTAATGTCAAATAGCACCGTCTTTTTCAGAACAAAACTATTCCTGCCTAGGCCCCTGCACTTATAACTCATAGTTCTTTAATTACCAAATTAATTTAACTGATAAAAATAAAACTATATCCTGACAGCTTTAATCTAACATCAAAACAACGCTTTTGAAAATTTGAGTATTAAGTAGTTTTAGTAAAAAGATATCATGATTGAAATATGGCGTCATCATGTTAAAACTCTGAGTTTCAGTTTTAAGTTCAAAATAATGTTTTGCGTGACAAGGATAAATATTATTCTTCCTCCAAAAAAACTGAAAGCGTAAATTTCCTATTCTTTCATTAATTAAAAAAAAATACTCTTCGTTTTATATTAATATTTTTTTTGAGAATACAATTTAAGTACAAGTCAGATTGCCTACAGTAATTTTCGTTTACTGAAACAACAATTTATACTTTTAATTTAAACTACAGGTCCTGTACATTGCTCTGATGTAAAAAGAAATGCTTATTCTATGCAATTTTCCACATCATATCTTCTTGCTTCACTTTCTTCAGAAGCTCTTCAGTAGCTTTAAAGCCTACAATTTGCAAATTATTTTGTTTAAGTACTCACCTCTTTCCTTTTCCGCCAACGCCGGTAAATCCAAGTCACTCATATTTCAAAATAAAACCTTGTCTTTTTGATATTAAAAATAGTTTTCTCAACTTCCTACTACACCTTATCATGTCAACGGTAACTGCTGTAATAACATCCAAACATGATTTAATGTGACGTAATTACATTAATTTATTTAAGATGATAAAGGCCTTGTCACTGCGACCAATTAATCTTGATCCTTTCTCCCGTATGACGTTTGTGAGCGTTGTACAAATTTATCTTTTGCGTATAGAGAGTTAGAAGTCTTGATACTTGGTATTTTGTGATAATGTTATCAGTTTATTGTTATGAATTGCTAGTGATGATAGGTTACACACCTTACAGTTTCATAAAAAATGATGTGGTTGATAATAAAAATGTGATGGTTCGTTTTCAGTGTAAGGTTGGCTTAAATTGCCCTCTTGGTCTAGTGATTGTATAACGCGACTGCTGTCAATTGGATCTCGGGTTCGATTATCGGGCTGATTGGAAATAGTTTTTAAGGTTTTCAAAATTTTCATAAAGTATCCCAGAGTTAGGAAGTTGGTTATCTAACACCCCTGTGAATGCGAGGGCACGCCAATAAGCCTTCATCTCTGACTGCTATCTTGATAGCAGTTGTTGTTACGATTCCATGTCAGAAGCCATGAGGTGGATTTGAGTAAATTTTAACTCTTGGGCTTGTTAGGTTGGCAACAGACCATATGATAAGAAGAAGGTACAATAAATCCTACATCCTAATCCTACGTATTATTATTTTCATGAGATTAATCATAAAGAGATAAATTACAAACCCTTCATTAAATAAAATACAATAATTATATCAAAAACTTTAACAAATAAATAAATAATTTGTGATCATTAAAGCTATTGATTATAATTTATTTTATTCCTCGTATCTTTTCTCGTTTTCTTAATGGGGAAAGAAAAACTGATCGCGTGTAGACAGACTAATTTACAATACGCATAACATGCTACCGTACATGTAAATGAAACGTAAAACAAATATTTGAATAATTATTACAATTTTGTATTTTAATTCCATTTTTATCCGAGCTGTCATGAAAACGCGTAATGATAATATTTTATTTTACATCATAGTACCAGAATTCCGCGTATAGTAAGTAGTACTGTTAGATTATTTACAAAATGTATGTGACAATATTTTAAAAATAAGTCCTTTATTTTAAAAAATAAGGTAGTGGTTTGACGGCTCAGAAATAATAAGTAATGTCGCCTATTTTTGGCTTCCACCACTTCCACTAATGGTCGTTTTTAGGGTTCCTCATATGGAAAAACAGAACCCATATAGGATCACTTCATTGTCCTTATATCTGTCTGTATGTCTATCCGCCTATCAAGAAAAGGGAATCAAAACTTATATAGCGTATTTCTTGTTGACCTATAATCAAGAAATTTGGCGAGAAGCAAGGCTCGTACGAGTAGCCTTAAGAATAAATCGAAAACTATGAATTGGTAGCTGCATCACAAAAAAGGGAAGGAGATTCTCTATTCAGGGTAAAACTGTAATTAATTAACAATGTTGGTTATCATTACGAAAGGGCTTGATATGCCTATTCTATTATACATTTAAAATCTGAACAATTATCAATTATTTTTGCACAATTAATGTAATCTGTTCACATGTTTTCATTAGGACTTTCTAACTTGGTTTTTAGTCCTAAAACTAGCTATTTCCCACATTTTCATCCAATGTGTTAACCCAGGTTATATAAAAAAATTAAACTATGTGTATATAAAATTTTATCCGAATCCATTTAGTAGTTTTAACGTAAGAGTGTTAAATAAATATACATACATCCTCACGTTAGCATTTATAATATTAGTCGAATCTTTTATATAAATGTTTGATTTGAAATAGTGCTTTTATTGATTGCAAAAATATTTGTATGCAAATATTATGAGACCGAAGGTTTTGTGTATCGATTAGGTCGATGTTTGTTGTTCCATGGATATTTTGCACTCTAATTCATGTATTATTCCAATAAAAATGTACCGCATATTTTTCCATGACACGGCCAAGGATTAATAACTCCATAGAATGTTCTACTTATTGGATACTCACGGCGATAATGACGTCATTCACCAAATTTCATATCTCGAACTAATGCTGTCGCTCTCTCGATTGCTCAGCTAATCATAATCGCCTTATATCAAGCGGTATCGATATTTATTAGTATATCGATAGTTTCGGCGTATTTTTGTAATATTAAGAAGAAAATGTATTTTGATTGATGTTCTGAAGAGCTATTAAGACCCTTTAGAACTAAATTAATAACAAAATTGGATATAATATAATGTGGTTGCTTGATTGGTATTGTGATGAGGTTCCTCTCAGGAGTTCTGACTACCAGTAGCTTAGATTTTAGGCTCTCGAAAGCCAGTTGTAATATTTTTTAGTTCCGTAGTCAATAAGGCATCGATATAATATTTCTTTATCTCCGTCTTTTTGTCTGTATGTTTTCACAATATTACCGAGACTCTTAGTACTAGGAAGCTGTAATGTATGGATATGATTTATTGAACACGTCGACAAAGTGGTAAGATCAAGTTTTACCCTACTCATCAAAGTGAAAGAATGGATTTTTTTTCTTGTGCACCCCGTCGTGTGGGATATTTTTGGATATTAAATTAATAAATTAAATTATTGTTGATTGGTTGTGGATGGGTTAGTAGGGTCTAGAAGAACATTAAATTATAAAAAAAATACTATAAATAAATATAATTTAATCAGTCTACAATCAACTTTATTTAATCTAATAACTCCACTATTGTTTCTTTTTTGGCAGGAATATTGATAGCATAACAACACCTGAAACAAAAAAAAAGTGTCAATCAATTAGCCAAACATCTATATTCTATATACAATACTTTGTCTTGAATGACTGACGAATCAACGCACAGCCTAAACCGCTGATCGTAGAGACCTGAAACTTTCTCCAAGTTTCAGGTCTCTACGATCAGCGGTTTTGTATGACGTAAGCATCCGAGAAGAAAGGATTTTCTGAAATTCTACCCCTAAGTGGGTGAAAAAGGGGGCAAAGTTTGTATGAAACTATAACATTTTTTTATTTGAATTCGTACAGCTCACGCAGTCGAAGACGCTGGCGAAAAGCTAGTCCAATGAGGTTTTGTCTTTAATAAAATTGTATTAAAGACAAAACCTCATTGATAAGTCAAACTGTATTTAATGGACTAGTTGTTTCCCCTAGTTTCACTCGCATCTTAAGGGAACAACTTTACGTACCCAGATAAAAACGATTGTATTATATCCCAATTTTCCAATTAATCTCCATACCAAACCCCTAACTCGGTTTCACCGTTTTACCATGAAACGCGACAGACAAAAAGAGTTACGTTCGCATTTTAATATTAGTAAGGGTGATCCCTACCCTTTTATCATTCTGAAGAGGATAGTGGGAGTTCTATCCTTGGCTAACAATAAATAATATAAGGGGATAAAGGTCTGCCCACGTCGTAATACAATGCCACTGCCCATGACAAGCAAATATTATTAGAAATAAAAAAATGCTATGAATACTATAAGGAGCTGATGAAATGTTCTCTAGTGGGAGGGATTATCGAGATAAATTTTATGATAATGGAGTTTTATTTATACATTTACTAGCTTTTATTTGCGACTTCATTTACGTAGACTTCAGAATTAGGTCTTGATAGTGGGATGAAAAGTATTCCACTCTTTAAATTAGAGGTTGTAAACTTTTTTGCATAAAGAATCATGATGATGATGATTCTTTATGCAAAAAAGTCTAAATGATTTTGGATGAATTTTGGCACAGATATTATAGTAAATAGAAATAGACTGTAACAAAATCCTAAGATAAACCAACGACTATTTTAGCAAAGCATATACCTAGTGTTTGCTCCCACATCGTTATTTTTTCCTGAAAAAGTGATCAAGAATCCTAGCGTCATTGAGAGTTTTCTTCTAGATATGTATATACCCACCTCAGCATTTTTTTGTCTTGTGATCCTTATAAATAAATTATGCTATCTTATTCGGATTAATAAAAAAAATCTTTTAAAGGTAGTAACTGAGGGAAATAAACTCAGATAACAAAAAATTAAGTGGCTACTTATCGTATAAATTAATTTGAATTTTTTACACGGGGACATGATGACTTAATTTAGGTATTTGATGGAATTTAGAGTGGACGGGTATCACGAGGGCAGCCGAACTGTTTCGCCTTGGCCAAAACAGGAAAAATATGCGGAGCTGACTCCCAATCTTCACTAGTTGGAGAGGCACTAAAAGAAGAAGAAGATATACTTTTTCTCGGAGACATGTGTACCAACAGCAATGAAGATGCAAATACTAGAAAATCTAGTTATGAATATTTTCCGAACGAAATATTTCCAAACAAATTTTTGCCATTTCCAATCTCTCAAATTAGGAGCTTGGCTGAGAGTGCGGTGATCTAATCCAGATTTATACATAATTGGAACCAGTGGCGCTGCATCCACTAACCAATATGCGGTACTCTGACTTAGCGAAATTTGACGTTATATCATGATGCAAAATAGGACTCTAATATTACTGCTTCTGGCAAGAAAATATTTTAAGCAGGTTTTGTAAAATGCTTGTCGTATTTTGACGTCAAACGGTCACGACTGAATAGAAATTAAACATATCATAATATTATTTTTTTCTTTGAATGATAAGGCATAGATTTAGGCACAAGTAGGTAGAGAGAAATATGTATATTATACACCATATTATATGTGAATGTATAATACCTAAGATTATATTTATATGTATGTGATAGAAATTGCTTCTAGGGTATTATACTGCATATTGGTTGGACCATTGGTTTACCATCAAGAATATTATCTATTTAACTTAATATTTATATCTATCTACATATATCCATCCACATTTCCGCCAGATATGTTTCAGTTCCATGCACTAGAAGGCAAGTAAATTGATATCAATTCCGTATAAACCCAAACTCAGAGCTAGTAAAGATTACACTTGGAAATCTTCTATCTATCTTCTATACTTATAATAAATCTGTAGAGAGGTAAATTCTGTACATAAAATATATTCCCAAAATAACTATCAGGGGATGATTAGGGATCGATACTGATGCCAAAAATGCAATCAGTAAAATTTTTGCCTGTCTGTCTGTATAAACGTTATAGAAACAAAAACTACTCGACGGATTTTAACGAAACTTGGTACAATTATTTGTCATACTCTTGAGATGGTTATAGTATACTTTTCATCACGCTACAATCAATAGGAGCAGAGCAGTGAAGGGAAATGTTGTCATTTTGTTTAAACGCGCTAATCTCAGGAACCGCTGGTCCGATTTGAAAAATTCTTTCAGTGTTAGATAGTCCATTTATTGAGGAATGCTATGGGCTATATATCATCACGCTTAGATCAATAGGAGCGGAGCACCACTATTCCACACGGACAAAGTCGCTGGCAGAAGCTAGTTCTCAATAAAACTTTATCCGTCCAGGGAATCCAACCCAAGACTGAGTAAAATAAAAAACTGACATAACAGAAATAGATGTTAATATAGCTATCGCAGAAACTGATTATTTTATAGATGAAGAATCAGAAGATAGCAAAAATAAGAATGTTGGAAATAATGAAGATGCAAATGTCAGCGCAACAATTAGACTTGTAAATAATAATACTTTAATACTAGACAATTCTATAGATGAAGAAATAGAAGACAGAAAAAATGCAATAAACAATACAATAGGTGAACTTACATGACATCATGGTGGCCATTGTGTAGAAGGGTATGGAACAACCCATGGCGAGTAGAATGGGGAAGGTCACGTTGCTGACTAATGTTCCCACACGAGCCATTAACATCACCAGAGATAAAGCCAGGGCCCTGGAGGATAGATAACAAATAATTGATAAAAACTGGTAGTAGGTAGGTACCATTATAATACGACAGTGTATTTTAAAAGAATTGAACTATATAGGATTACAATTATAAAGGAAGAAATCGAAAGTTATGTAAAAAAAATCTAGTCAAATTATGTACTAGTGTTCAAGTATTTGGGATACAAACATAATATTTGAAGATTACAACATAATATATTTTCTTTCCATTATCATTTATTAGAGAGATTTAGTAAGATTTTTTATAACTCTAAGAACAATTACAATTAAAAGAGTCACTTTAATTACCTCATAGCCGTCGGAATGACATCGATCAACACAACCTGAGTCAAACTCTTCATTGTTTGCGTGATTGCTATATTCACAGAAATGAATGCCACCATCATTGTCTTGGAATTCGACCACCTCAAGCCAAGCAAGGATCCTGTAGAGATGAGACCCCCGACGAACAACAGGACTTTCTTGCCAACTTTATTAACTATGACCCCACTGATGAAGTATGGTAATAAACTAATTAGGCCTATGATGATGCTGTTGATATAGGTCTCAGCTCCGCTCACGTGCTGTAAAAAAAATAATGATGGCATTATTGATAAATAAAATTAGCATAGTTCTATGAAGGTTTTCATCTCTACAAGAAGCAGGTCTGTCGTGTAAAATTCTAACGTGCTAATACAAAAGAACGATGTTAGAACGGACTAATATTTTAAACTTGGTGCCATAATAACTTTTGTTCAGCTACCTATTCAACGATGTGTTAAATCTTAGTGTTACATATTATGCATCATTTTCAGCCTGTGTCAGCCCTCTGCTAGCCATAGGCCTCATGGCATGCCATGTGCTAGATCTTCAGGTCTCCTCCTCCAATCCCTGCCACCGCCTTACGAATATCATCACCCCACCCAGTTACAGGGGGCCCTACACTACGTTTGCCGACACGCGGTCTCCACTCAAGAACCAGTCTGCTCTAACGGCAATCAATCTACGGCTTATGTGGCCTGCCCCTACATTATGTACACCTACCCTACATCATTGGATATCTGTTAAAGGTTTTGACGAAAATTTGCATCCTTGCATATAGTCATAGAGTGATGTTTTGATAGCAAAAGCGTCAAAGACAGACAGATTTTAGTTCTAAATCATATTTTTTTTTTACAGAAAAGGGAGTGCTATTATAAATAATGGATGCCATTGTGGTTTTAGAACTAAGGCCACAATACTAAGGGTTGTGTGTAGTTCCTAAACTAAACCGCGTCGAATTATTGCGGGGAAGCTATTAGTAGAAGCACATTTGCCTTAATTGGATGGGTTAGCTTTAAAGTTACATATCACTTTGTTAATTAAAGATACACACTTCAAAATATAACAAAGTAACTACACTATGTGAGACAATATAAGATTAATTGCCGTTAGCAAATAAAATGATCGATAAGTTCATATAATAATAAAGTATTATACTTTGGAGTGAAAGAGAAAAAGCAAAATAGGAAACGTGTAAAATTATCCTAATATATCTAGACCAATTTTTAAAGCAATTTTTTTGCCGATATAAGTTTATTTTATCATATATTATGATTCTAACGTTTGAAACAATTTGACTATGACAAAAAGCTACACTTAATTTTTTACTTTTATTTTGGGATTTAAAACTCCGAATATTTTGTGTTCGTGGTTGCATTCGTAAACAAATATTTGCCTACCCAGTAACAACTATCCTAACCGGAGAACTACCTTTAGTTCAAACAAATTATTTTTTATCATGTCCTTACTAAACTGCGACACTCAACGCAGAAGTCGATCTCATGAACAGACAAACATCAACTTTGTAGAAAATTAGAATATACCTTTAGCATATGTATATGTTTACAAAAGGGAAGCTACAGATACCCCAACTCTTTTTAAAATTTCCTTCTTTTCAAGGCTAAGTAATTTGGCGGTTTTTTGTAACTGAGAACCAAGCACCCCTCCCTTACATAACAAATCTAAAACAGTTTGTTTGTTACCCAATTTCACGAAAACGCTTCGGCCGATTTCTGTGAAACATTATACGAAGATAAATCATGACGGGGACTAAGTGGGATATTTTTCCCCGGAACTCAATTTGAGTCCCTAGGGGCCCCCTTCATCGATTTCAAAGTGGGTAAAACTGCAGGCTGAACTTTGTAAAATCATATATCAACGTCTTCATATTCGCTGGAGATAAGTTAGTTAGTCTCAAGCTGTTTCCAAGAGATATGGAAACCAGGTGCTACTTTTTAGTTCTTTCCAATAGTTGGGTGAACTTATAACTCAAAGCTTTGAATATTCGTTGTTTTGGGTTTTTTAGAGTTCCGTAATCAAAAAAAGAAACTTTTGCTGGTTATATCACAGGTTTGTATTTTGTAAACCGCTTATTGAATGTTAGTAAAATTATGAATATACAATAAGATATTCATGAACACACGGACACATCTAATGTTTTGAAACTAAACAATTAATAATAGTAGTCTTAATCTTTTTTTATGTTCTTCAGTAGGTATTAATTTTCTTAGATTGCAATTATTTTTATTAATTTATTTATTGCCAAACAAATATTAAATTATAATACTAAAACAAAATTATAAAAGACGTAAGGCACAGTACGTACATTTAATTTATTATATTGTCCCAAAAAACAAATTTCGCGTATGTGTTTTCGTAAATTTTAAACTACCCTTAAGTACTTATCATTGACACGAAACAAAACAAAGGAATGGGATTTGAATAATGCTTTAAATATTCTATGTACACTTAGAAAAAAAAAATAACATGAATTTATTTTCCTTCATCATTACTGGATTAGATTTATCAAATTTTATCTAAGAACATGAATTTGAATGTATCATTAGATAAAACGTAACATTATCAATGGTGCTACAAAAATTTTTCAAGCACTTCCTCTTAAATAAATGAGTTCCCAATTTCTGCCAAGGACTTGAATAATAAATTTTCCCAAACAAAATCTCATAACATTTTATACATAAACATTCACGTCGTCGAAGCAAAAGAAGAAAGTCGTGGTGGCCTATAAAAAACCTGGCAAATACTAATGTAACTTCTCTAAAGTATTATGTCCTTTATTCTATGTGTATCTTAGACACCATTAACTTACGATGAAAGAAAACATCGTTTGGAAACTTGCGCCCTAATTACGTTAACCAATACCTTTCAATGTCAGTTGCAATACCTTTCATTTTGACAGTTCATTGATATACATTGCTTAATTGAAAGAATTAATGAGATAAACGTCCAAAAATATGCAGTAAAAGTAACTAAGTATGTAAAACTCCTTTCGATGGGTATGTCAATCGGATACCCGTTTTTTACGTAATTAGGTGGCTGGACTAAAAAGTCTGATATCGCCAATCCGCCTTGAGCAAGCGTCGTAATCAATGTTCATGCTTTCTCTGTATGAGAAGAGGTCTTTACCTAAAAGTGTGGCGATGAATGGGCCAATAATGTTGATGAAATTTCCACTTACCGGTACGCACATTTCAGACGTTGAATTTGAAGTATTTTTGATTTTCAAAGTACCCGTGTAAGCATCCAATAGTCCACATAAATTTTGATTGCTATCCAACTTGTAATGCTCCACAATGGTAGATAATTGTGGGAACCACAGCCTGATAACGTTGTGTCTAAAAAAATTGGCAGACTGTATTTTTATCTGTATAGTTTCATCGATTTTTTTTATGTAAATTACGGCAAATAATCACTCTATTTTACACCTAACGCGCAAAGTAATAAAGTAGGTTTTTTTACAGAAATTTAAATAATAGAACCACAGCCTGATAACGTTGTGTCTAAAAAAATTGGCAGACTGTATTTTTATCTGTATAGTTTCATCGATTTTTTTTATGTAAATTACGGCAAATAATCACTCTATTTTACACCTAACGCGCAAAGTAATAAAGTAGGTTTTTTTACAGAAATTTATAAACGAATATCTCTTTTCGAAATTAAAAGGTGTTTTTAATTAGTAAATATCAGTAAGTCCATCTAGTCCAACGTTTTCTAGTTCAATGCCTTCAGTAGATAGGTACTGAATTGGATTTTCAGAGCCTTAAACGCTTTGACGGAGGCATAGACGAAAAAAAAAACTAACGTGAGCGACGTCCAATGGGTTGAATCAGGCGAAATAGCCCTTTGAGACTGGGAAAAACCTGGAGCGGGGATTAAAAAGAAAACCAGTCAAAAATGAACGTTAATCCCTTTTTTTTAAGTAAAATTTTGAATTTTATCTTTGAATTCACGTTATAGTAGGACTTAAAATATGTATACGATCTAACAACAAACTGAAGGTGTTGGAACTATGTATACCCATGGCATTTTAAAACTATTTTCTATAAAAATGTGATATAATAACGATAATTTTGGCGTATTTCTACCACAAACCGGAGACATTATCCAAGAAAAACATTATTCAAAAAAAAAAAACTTAAAAGGACAAAAACACCTTTTTTCTTCATAACGCAAAAGATTACTTTGATTAATGGTAGATATCTTAACTTTTAGTATAAAAATTATTTTAGTATAAATCTTTTAGTATAAAGAAAAATTGCTTTGAGAAACTGCAGATCCAATATACTTAAAATTCTAACAAGATCCCGTTTAACTATTACGAAATACTGAAACGTAAGTACTACCTAAATACATTCCTTAAAATAAAATAAAAACTTAAGTAAATTTTTCTTACATTCCCAAAGTAATAAATTGCATTAATCCAATCAATCCTAAATATCCCAGCAATGGTCTTCGCAGTAGAGGTTTCATGTTTTTAAATCCAGCCAGTATTTTGCCTTGGAATTTAGCTTTACTTACATCTTCAGACTTCTTGGTATCAGCCTCTTTGATTTCGTTTTCAAATATGTTTGGGTACTGAAAAAAGCATTTTCATGCTATAAATAAAAATATTTCCGACTCCGATGAGACATTTTGTATTTTGCGAAAAATATAAACAAAATCATAACCTGTATTGTTCTAATTTTCCTACATTGATAAATAAAATAGCATTAAATGATGAATTATGATAGTTAGAGCATGAAATTGACATATATGCACCATCGTTACGCCATTTTGTTAATTTCTGTGGCAGAATTAGAACAAAAAAGGTTACGAAGTTGTTTACATTTTTCGTAAAATCAATTGGCACAGACTATTGTAATGTTTATGTAGGATTATATAATCTGTGGGTGAACGGAACGTGTGAATGATGAGTGGAATGAAACGCTAAGGAGAGAAATGGGAGACGAAGAGGAGTGGGAGAGAAAAGGCGGAAGGCGGCATGTGCGCGAGTCGTATGAAGAAATAAAACTAATGTAAAAAGAGCTGGGGAAGAATTTGTTCATTGCGTTAGTGCTGGGAATGAAAATAAACAGTATTTTTAAAACTATTTTCCGGATTTTATTGCCACGATGCCAAAACTACACTTATATAGTATATAAGGCAATCTAACCCAGGAGACGTCCGGAGTTTGTCGTTTACAAATTCAAAATACTTGTTTGCATGGATAAAAATAAAAAAATTGATACAATTGTAGAACTGTACCTATCTCTAATATTTTTCAATCAAAATATAGAAATTTGAGTAATGTATTTTTTTTTTGATAAAAGATAACATCGAATCAAATATCAAACAGAGGTCCTGCATTGTGCCTTTTATTACAAAACTGTGCTGAGCTGTGTTTTATAATATTATTTCTATAATTTAAATAAAAGGGGCATAAAATTATTTTGTCAATATTTACACTTGAAAGCAATTTATCACCAAAATTAGTCATACTAGGTTTGTTAAAACAAAAGTGGTGATCAATAATTATGAAAAAATATTTTTTTATTTTCTAAAAAAATGTAACGTGTGTCTCTGATTCATTGCTCCCCAATGTATTTTACAAACATTTGTAAGGCAGTGTAACTTTTTGTATAGAAAAATAAGCAGCTCAGTTTTCAAATATTCCCAGTACAACCAGTTCTGATAAAAAATGCAATATTCTCACCGGGAACGTGTCGGCAGGTTTTCCAGTGTTCTCAACGTATATTTTGATCAAAATATTTCTTGCTTCCACGTATCTTTTCTGGGTCACCAAGAATTTTGGACTTTCAGGCAATAGTAAGTATAGAAGGAAGGCTGTTAATGACCACAGGGACATAGCTAGTAGATAGAAGTTCCAAATGTTAAGTACTGAAATAGAAGAGAAGAATAGTAATAAGGTACAAATACATCTATACTAATATTATAAAGAGGAAAGATTTGTTTGTTGGGTTTTAACTCAAAAACTACTGGACCGATTTAAAAAAAAAAATCACCGTAAGAAAGCTACATCTTTACGAAGTATCATAGGCTATATTTATTTCCAGAAATAATTAGGGATCTCTACTAAAACTTCAATAATGTAACCCAAGGTGTAAAAAAAATGTCCACGCGGGCGAACCCGCGGGCGGAAAGCTAGTTGTTAAATAAAATAGGCGTAATACTTGTGTTAATATTGACTAACTAACTTTTCACCGAGTATTCGTCTGCCTTGATTTCGAATTAGGTCTAGATGTAGAAACAAAAGTTTTCTATGTGTTAATTTAGGTTATAAACCATGGAAGTAACAAAATTAGTCTATGTATATCTCTTTAACAGTTTATACGTGAAAAATTAACAAACAAACATCCATACATCCAATCAAATCTTTACATCTTACTAATATTATAAATTCGAAAGTTTGTGAGGGCGAATGTATGCATTTATCGGTGTTTGTTAGGTAATCTTTCACATAAAAACAACTCAATGAATTTTGATGAAATTTGGTACACACATAGTTTATAAGACGGATGACCGACCATATAGCTACCTGGGGGGTTAGACAAGTGGCAAAAACGCTAGCAGAATAGAAAACAAAATGTATGGGAATGACAGATAGCTAGTCGTAAACGAATGTCATTCCCATACATTTTGTTTTCTATTCTACTAGCGTTTTTGCCACTTGTCTAGCCCCCCTGGACTTATTCTACGTTTAGGCAGACGACGTCACCGGCAGAAGCTAAGTAAAAACTGGTACTTAATTCGCGATCTTACTCACCAAAATGGCCATCAAAGAAGCTATACCTCCAGTCCTGTATAAGTATACCCCATGCCATGGCTGGGGATATAATCTGTGCAAGCGCAGCGTATGATGACTGACATAACATCATGCGATCCCTTACTGTGGTGTGGCATAGTTCTGACGTCAGTGACGATACAGCTGCTAAACATGTTGCGAACCTAAAAAGAAAAATTGCAGTTATAGCCAAAATTAATTTATTAATAACTAAACCCGCTTCCTCTATAGGGTAGAATTTCGGAAAATCCTTTCTTATCGGGTACCAAAGTCGTACAAAGAACACACCCTTTAAGTTTCAGGTCTCTACGATCAGCGGTTTAGGCTGTGCGTTGATCCGTCAGTTATTCAGGACAAAGCATTTTATATGTAGAAATAACTAGCTGTTCCTTGCGGCTTCTCTCGCATTCTAAGAAGATTACTACCATCTAAAGCTAAAACTAACCCTTTTATCTATATCTATCTATCTATCTATACTTATAATAGTTATAATAAATCTGTAGAGAGGTCAATTCTGTACATGAAATATATTTCCAAAATAACCATCAGGGGGTGATTCGGGATCGATACTGATGCCAAAAATGCAATCAGTAAAATTTTTGTCTGTCTGTCTGTCTGTCCGTCTGTCTGTCTGTGTGTCTGTCTGTCTGTCTGTATAAACTCTATAGAAACAAAAACTACTCGACGGATTTTAACGAAACTTGGTACAACTTTTCATCACGCTACAATCAATAGGAGCAGAGCAGTGAAGGGAAATGTTGTCATTTTGTTTAAACGCGCTAATCTCAGGAACCGCTGGTCCGATTTAAATAATTCTTTCAGTGTTAGATAGTCCATTTATCGAGGAAGGCTATAGGCTATGTATCATCATGCTAAGATCAATAGGAGCGGAGCACCACTATTCCACGCGGACGAAGTCGCTGGCAGAAGCTAGTTCATAATAACACCATTTTTCTAATCATCATAATACGTGTCTTATAGCAATTGAACTACTTTTCCCTTTCTGACAAACTTAATTTTAAATTGACAGAGAAGTACAAAATATTTTGATAGCTAAAATAGGTTTTATAAACAAATTGCTTTATTATGAATAATGATAAGTTTAGAAAAAAACAATAAACACGTTTTCGGCATTATCAACATAGAGATGGTATTTTCAACATAAAATACGGATTTCATTAAGTGACAAAGTACCTACCTACCTAATAAGTTTTAATGGATAATACCTAGATTTATTTTTTTGGCTTATCTTTGATTACTATGTTTAGTGTATATGCAAAAAGTTCATTGCAAACAGGGCGAACCCTCATTTCTCTGAAACCAAGATATTCCTTTTTATTCACAACTACCTATCTTAATATAACTTACTGACAACGACAACCGGCGAACTTCGTACCGCTTTTTTCCCGTAAATTTTCCGATGTTTTAATAGTTATTCTGCTAATCGGAGTAGAGGCGAATCTAACAAATCTAAGATAATAAAAACTAATCCGACTTCGTTTTATATATTAAGATTTGCATAACCAAAATTGACTCCAAGATAAATATTAATCTAATCATAGAATAATGGTCAAAATAAATATACAAAAGAATAATCTTCTAGTCTGATAAAAATAATATCTAAAGGAGCTCTTTTTGCAATCTCCATTTTTTAAATCGTACCTTTTAGGGCACTTATTGGAAAAGGTCTATCTAAAGATTTTTTATGAGCGCCCTAAATTAATTCAAGTGCACTTAGTGCCCGTACTGATATTATCTTACCATTCGCAAAGCTGGTATTTAAGTAAAGAATAATTGTGCTAAGTAAAATAATTCAGGTCAAATAAAAGTCGTAGCTGAATTCATATTGACCTAATTATGAGAATTCCCAAAAAAGTTGTAGATGATAACAAACGGTTGACTATCCATGTCTAGATGCTAATTTAAATTATTATTTAGACCACAAATAATATGACATAGATTATGGTTTTGGTTAAAACTGTAATTCGGTAAAACTCGACCATGGACTTAGGTTTAGAAAAGGAAGCCAAAATGAAAACGTTCTTATGAAAGATGATAAAGAAACTTATAATTACTTATATAACAATCTAACTAAAATATGGCAAACTAAAAGTTAATCATTGCCATCAACTGAGAGTGTACCAAAGAGGCTGGCAGCATTGCCACGTTGGATAACAATGCTTAGCCTTTGGCCAAATAAAACCCAACCTTTAGTCACGGGAAGTCTCAACAAGCCGCTTGGTTAGGTCTTTAAATAGAAGGCAATCACTAGAACCCCATAACCCGACTCCAATATAATTGGTTCTACCAAATTAATCAGTAGCAAAATGAAGCATAAAAAAATCCTTAAAGAGTTTTGCAAATAATTTCCAATTAAAATGCCAAAGTCAACTCTAATCATGAAGCTATTGATAGACTGTACTCAGAATCCATCCAACAAACAGATACTGAACGTCAAACACCAGAATTGGAGAAAAGGAATATATCATTTCTATTCGCAATAGAGGACGATGCTTTGGGCCAAGGTAATAATGCTGTCAGTGCTTTGGGCACGGGACCAAACGCAGTGGGGTATACTGCACAAATACTGTATTATTTACAGTTTTGGAAGCTAGCAGAAATAGCTATACTGTATTGGAAGTTTAGTTGGGAATAATGTATAAACCTGATGTAACCGTCAGTCTGCATACATCCATTTCAAAAACATAGGCAATTTTTATTCATAAGAGTTTGGGATTATCATTAATAGGGTTGCTGATGGATTCTTTGACCATTTTAATTATAATCCTAATCGTAACTAATATTTTTAATGCAAAAGTGTGTTTGTTACGCTTTTATGGTAAGACGGTCAAACCAATTTGCATGAAATTTGATAGGTTCGAAGATAAATCGGACTCCTGGTACGTTAAGGAGTTTGTTTGGAATGCAGGTGAAGCCATGGGAAACGGCTAGTGGATAATAAATAAGTTACATTTGAATAATGAGAATCTATGTAACAAAAAGTTTTACCACAATTTTTCAAAATTAAAGTGCCTGATTAAAAATTCTGCTATCTCAGCCCATAGAACTTTTAATTTTAAAAACACTACAAAAATCTCGCAATTTTTCAACTAGCACGAAAAACACTGCTGCCAAATGATATTCCTTATCATTCAATTTAAAATTTGCTTTAAACTTCAAGCTAGTGGTTTGCTAAATAAACTTTCCAAAAAATCCAGCTTAAAAAAAGTGGGAATGGAAGAAAAATACTGAGTCAACCGCTTATCTCAACGGACTGATGAATCCGTCAGAGAGGGGAATTATTATGGTGCTGGGGTGACAAGTCGGCAACCTCATTTTATCTTCACGCTCGTTTAAACTTAAGGGTTCAGCAGAGGCTTAAATGTGGATGATATAATTAATGCTGCTGGTGTTTTTGGTGTAAACAAAGGAGATTAGACTGATAATGATCTAAGAAATGCAGTACAAGTAATTACCTGTATTCTTTCCATTCAAGACTAAATTGACCCAAAGGGCTCTCTCTTTGCCCTTAATAATTATAAATGAAATAATAAATTATTATTGCATCATTTGAAGATGTGTACATCTTTGATAAATTAATATAAACTATAAAATTAACTCCAAACTTCACAATTGACGGTGATGAGGATGAGATCATCGACGCCATATTTTAGTTTTTTGTAATCAGAAAATTTTGTCTTATTAAATATTTTAGATTGTAAATTATGGGTACTAGATAGTAACAAATAACAGAAAAAATGTACTTGCAATTAACCTATTGGTTTGTTTTCACACGTCTGAGTTTTATAACTACATATCTTCTATCTTCTATCTATCTATACTTATAATAAATTTGTAGAGAGGTCAATTCTGTACATGAAATATATTTCCAAAATAACTATCAGGGGGTGATTAGGGATCGATACTGATGCCAAAAATGCAATCAGTAAAATTTTTGTCTGTCTGTCTGTCTGTCTGTCTGTCTGTATAAACTCTATAGAAACAAAAATTACTCGACGGATTTTAACGAAACTTGGTACAATTATTTGACATACTCCTGAGATGGTTATAGAATACTTTTCATCACGCTACAATCAATAGGAGTAGAGCAGTGAAGGGAAATGTTGTCATTTTGTTTAAACGCGCTAATCTCAGGAACCGCTGGTCCGATTTAAATAATTCTTTCAGTGTTAGATAGTCCATTTATTGAGGAAGGCTATAGGCTATATATCATCACGCTAAGACCAATAGGAGCGGAGCACCACTATCCCACGCGGACGAAGTCGCTGGCAGAAGCTAGTATTATTAATAATAATGTTATTATTTTTCAGGTACGTTCGAGTTTTTGATTCAGCGATCCTTAACATTCAAGCATGTTACAGGTTAGTGTCAAAATTGTTTAGATTTTGAAAATTTCCCTGCTGAAGTTTTGCTAAGGACTTATTTTTTTTAATTCAATGGTTATACACAATCCTCTCGCCTTATAACTGAATTAATGTTACAATTAAAGTAGTTTGAACATTTTCAAGCAAGTCTTATAGAATGTTCCGCTTCAAAGCTTTTTATTCTAGGTGGGATATAAAATTTACTCACAGAATACCTTCACAGAGTTTAGCAGCTGCCAACATCTCATAGGTCTGGCTGGAAGCCGAAAATAATGTACATAGAAATATGCCTCCAAAACCGATCCTTAAAAAATATATTCTTCCAAATGTGTCGATCAAGAAACCAGCGATTACCGTTGATACGAACATTCCTGAAAAAAAATACTGTTGATAGTTTCATTCTATATTCGAATCTGGAAGACTGCTGATCAACCAATCAGGATATATTATAACGGATTTAATTAAGCGTAAGTTTTATTTATATGGCACCTTTCTGAAGTAAGAGTTTAAATTTCGAAAAGTTTATAATGTTCCTGTAGTATGTAACTGCTTGCTTAGGGATTAGAGAATAACTAATAAATATTACTTTTTTGTGTCGAAAGCAAGGTTAGCATTTGCCAGGTTGTAAGGTAATAATAGTACCTAATAGGTACAGGAGACGTTTGCTAGGATGGTTACGCTTAAACATGGTAGAGTAAGGCGTCAGTAATAAAAAAAAAATAAAAATAAACTAACTGCAATTAATTTAGTCGCACTTTTTTATGATCAACTGCACTATACAATTTATTTTATTTAAAATAAATTATAATATTTACAATTTGGTAAAAAAATCTTAATAATAATTTCTAAATGTATTATTTATTATCTTACCAAAATAAGGCATAGCATTCAAAAGTCCTTTCTGTTTGAGATTCATGTTGAGGTCGCACTCAGCTATCGGTAGTAAGTACGAGGTGGTGTTGGTAACCAGAATGCTGGCGATACAGCCGAAGAAACTCACAAACAGCAACTTTACATGAAACCGCCCGAATTTGCATACTTCGTAAACTTTGTTGATTTCTTGCATCGGTGTTAATGGCTCTGAAAGTAAGATACCTAAAATAAGTTCCTATAGTCCATTTATAATAAGACTAGCCTCTGCCCGCGACTTCGTCGGCGTGGTGCCCCTCTCCTATTGGTCTTAGCGTGGTGATATATAGCCTATAGCCTTCCTCGATAAATGGGCTATCTAACACTGAAAGATTTTTTCAAATCGGACCAGTAGTTCCCGACATTAGCGCGTTCAAACAAACTCTTCAGCTTTATATTAGAGTATAGATATAGAAGTATAGATTAGAAATTTAAACGCACCCTATTTGCCGTTCGATCAAACAATTTTGAGCTCTATTGCTAAGGTTACATGACCAAAAATAGATGCAGAATATATTTAATTTATTATTGTAATCATTGTTTTGCTTGCAACGCCATCCTTTTCTGTACGGAATAGAACTCAAAATCAGTGGAATAAACTGCAAAAGAAAAGAGTTTTTTTTTGTAATCTTATTGTAAATTAAGTATAGGTACATTAATGTCCGGTTTCTTTTTTATTCCCTATTGATTGTCTTATGTTGTGTCAATATTTTTTTTCTTTCTTTCTTTACATTAATATTTATGACCGAAAAATACGGAAATACATTTAACACAGTGTGAGTTTCTTATGATATTAATAATTTTAAATGTAAATAGAATCATTTAAGCTTCCACCATTTTACTAGCATAAGCTGGGCTCAAATGTAATGCAGAACTAAATTTTATATAAGGGTGACCCTCACATAAGGGCGAACGTGGACCAAAGTAGGGATTATGATGACCGATGGTCTACCCACTTGATCCCCATAATGCCTTGCTATTATGATATTTTCCATTTTAGTTTGTTAGGTAAAATAATAGATTTAGTTACTCAAAGGACTGTTGTATCATTTTGAATATTAAAATTTTATGTTATTGGAATTACTTTTCGGTAATCTATAGATATGTAGAAATGAATCGCCGACATGTTTGTAACTTCAACAAGGTTTATATTAAAGATTAAAAAAAAAAAACCTAACAAAAAAATATGATTGTTTGATGTCCAGCTAGTATTATGAAATATATAAATTGTATATTATAATTAATTTATCTGCCCTCTAATTACGTGAGTCAATCTTTCAATTTAAATAGCGATAGCTTTCATTATGACAGTTCAATGACATACATTACGTCGTTCTACCTATCAATGAGATAAACCTTCAAACGTATGCAGCAATGTATATCAAAACCTTTGGGAATGGCATGTCAATTGGATACGGATTATGTAATTAGGCCCGGGTTCGGGTTTTATTACTATGATGGGTAAAAACCTACAGGCAGCTTTTTTTGAGGAGTCATCACACCGGACTATCAGACTCTTACTGACTAAAACCCGTCCATGTTCCTTCCTCAGCCCTTTATATTCCGGGGGCGCGGTAACTATTTCGAACACCCCGCAGTAGGTTGTAGGTTACAGGCAGCTATGATCGACAAACATGTGTGTAATTACAAACATTAATTATCCAATGAACAAAATAAACAGATAAAAAATACAGTTTCTTCTCTTCCTATAAGTACACCATAACAATTTTAAAATAATGCATTAATGATGGTAATGCAACGTAGGTGAAAACATAAATTACATATTATAATAATAGTTCCTAATTAATAAAAAAAAAATTAAAAACGATTGGCGTAAAAGTAGATAGGCATTAACGAACGGTCGTAAAAAAATGACGAAAGCGTTAATCTGTAATTATTTTTATCAATTGATAATTCAAGAATTAAATAGAAAGCCTAAATCAATCAAATATTATTAAATAATAAACAATACGCACCTATTCTATCCAAAGTAGAAACATTAATAATGTCAGCCATCTTTGACAAAACTTCAAGTATGTATTATTATTTTTTAATTGCTCAATTAAAATTGTAATTAACAAATTATTTAATGACATAATAATTACTACTACAATCACTCTTAATATAACACTGATAGTATTGTGTAATGCGGACTGCTTTTGATGCAGAATCCTTGATGAATGACGCTTGTCCAGTCTAATCTGATCTCTCATACCTTCTAAGGGAATTTACCTACGAGACCAACTTAAACTGGACCTTTATATCTGTGTAAATTTGAAATAAAATAATGACATAACTTCCTGTAATGATTTCTATTTCAATGAGTCATAGGATTGTTTTTTCCATGTCATCCACTAAGTAAATTTTAATGTGTATTTTGTTGGTAGCTAGTATAAATATTTGAACAGAAATTAGTAATGAAGAGTGGCGACATTCATTAAGATATGTCGTAATTAATAATATTTTAGGTTTATTTTGAAATAGCTGTTTTCTACCCGCATTTTAAGGAAATTACTTCGTGCAGTCGGATAAAAAGTATCCTATGTGTTATCCCGGGTTGTAAACTATGTGTGTTCCAAATTTCATTAAAATCCCATATGTAGTTTTTGTATGAAACAGCAACAATATACGTACATCCTCACACAATATAAAATACTAATATCAGTAGAATTTATTTTAAATTATAACTTAATTATTAAAATTATAATTTATTGTCACACACAAGCAACTTGTTTTTTTTATTTGTTTTATTGTCATTTTATTTTTCTGGTGTTGTTGAATAAGTAATTAATTATGGCTGCTTATAAATGTGACGACAATTTTTTTTCCTTTTTTCCTTTCTTTCTTTCAAATACTACCTACTGACGCGAGTACAAAAACAACTGAACCCAACAAAGAACATCTCGATTATTCAAAAAAATGTTTCATTCGAAAATCAAACCTGCAATGCTGAGTTGAGAACCAGCGTCGAAATAATTGAATCTTCTTATAATTTTAAGAGTAAATATAGTGGAGTGCCTGGAGCATTCAAAACCGTAAAACCTCGGATTAGAGTTATAGTGAATGAATTAATATGATCGATGTGGGATATTGTTTTTTAAACTATAAATTGCAATGTTTACCCATTTTTTTTTTGTGCTTATCATTGTTTCATTGTTTAAACAAATTATTATGAAAAAATAATGTTTAACCATATATTTTCACTTTAAACAGTATTTTTTTTTATTTATATGTTAAATCTTACCTGAGTAGACATATAGGAACATTTTTCAAAGATACCTGTGTATAAAAATAGCAGTAAAGATCTCGAACAGTGGAGGAGAGAGCGGAGCGACAGCTTCTATGTACAATGGAATTTCTCGGCCAGTTTAGTTGCAAGTAACACGTATTCTGTGAATATTGTGTTTCTATAACAGTAAAAATTTGGTTTTTTACCCGACTGCGACAGAAGGAGGGTTATGTTTTTCGAGTGTATGTATGTCCATTTCTTTGGCACGCCCTATAGCCCAAACGTCTGGACGGTTTTTGACATATGAGGTGTCGTTCGATTTGTCTAAATTGTAGTAGTGACATAGGCTATATAGATTTTCAAACTGGCGCCCGCAAATGGCGGAATGGGAGGGGGAGTTGATTTTTTTTTCCGTAGCAATATGGGTATCAAATGAAAGCTAGTAAAAAGAATAACAATAAGAACAAAAATATATACATTTTATTACAACTTGAGACATGTTTTCATACATTCTTTAACGCTTAATACGATTCGTCATCCCGTTTAATACGCCTAACGCCAACACATATTACCTCTGCGGCAGCGGCCAGCGGCGGAAATAGAAGACCCTGATAGCAAGCGACCCTTGACTGTGCATGATGCAATTCTAAACATTGCAGCTGCTTGGGAAGCAATTAAGCCTGAAACCATTCAAAATTGTTTCAAGAAAGCAGGTTTCAGAAATAACCAGGTTGACGTCGTGTTGGAAGAAGAACCCGTAATACTGCAGGGTTTTCCTGGATATTCTTCCATTGTACGAAATTCAATCAATTGAAGATCTTATTGAGAATGTGAATAACACACAAGAAGAGGCTGAAAGTGATAATGATCAAGAAGATGAGTCAACTCCGATTTTGTCACACGCCCAGGCATTATCAGCAGTTAATGATTTAAGACGCTATGTAACTTCTTTGAATCAAAGTGAAGACGCACTACAAAAGTTAAATTACGTTAAAAAACTTGTAATTTCTAATGCCTCAAAATCTTTTTGTCAAACTAAAATAAGTGATTATTTTAAATAACGTGATAGATACACGGCACTTTATATAACGTACATAATTTTGAAATGTACAATTCAATACCTAATATTAATACATACGTATGTAGTAGGTCCGTTTTTTATTTCCCTATATCCCGCATAATACGCTTTCCCGCTTTAAGACGCGTTTTTGGTTGAGTCCCTGTGAAATCGTCTTAAACGGGTTTTACTGTATTTAAATAAACAGATTTTGTACTAATATTTTTTTTTTCTTTTCATTAGTCGTAATTAATTACCTTATTTTTTTAAATGTACACAATAGAGTACGTTTCATTTATAATTAAACTGGCCGAGAAATTTCATTGTACATAGCAGCTGTCGCTCCGCTCTCCCCTCCACTGTTCGAGATCTTTACTGCTATTTTTATACACAGGTATCTTTGAAAAATGTTCCTATATGTCTACTCAGGTAAGATTTAACATATAAATAAATAAAAAATACTGTTTAAAGTGAAAATATATGGTTAAACATTATTTGTTCATAATAATTTGTTTAAACAATGAAACAATGATAAGCACAAAAAAAAAATGGGTAAACATTGCAATTTATAGTTTAAAAAACAATATCCCACATCGATCATATTAATTCATTCACTATAACTCTAATCCGAGGTGAAAACCCCCAGGCGCTCCACTAATAGGTATATCCTTAACAATGGAATTCCTCCTTCGTCTTCTTGAAATAAACCGACATACATCATTAACTGACATCAAAAAGGAGAAGGTTCGGCTGTGAGTATTTTTTTGTGAATCCTCGCATTTTCTATTCACATATAATAGTAATCTACACAGCCTACAAGTTAACAATAAATTAAATTACACCACAATATGAAACCAATACGTACGCACTTAAAACCAGTAAATACCTATCTTTAGTTTACACAAATAATGTTCAAGTAAACACACCGCAAAATGCCTCGAAACACGTAGATTAAACACGTACATCATGAGTAATACTCGGCGAATATTTATTAAATTATTTAGGCACCACATACGAGGGGCGGCTGAAAAGTTCACGGCCTAGGGTACTTAACGATGAGTAATTAGCTTGTTACTTATGTCACTAGTTGCGACACTCAGTAGTATTATAAAAGCAATCACTAATTAAGTTTGCATTGATAGTTCAATTATTTATCAAACAACAAATATCATCATGTCAGCCGAATCTGGAAATTCTCTGAATTTTGAACACCGCGCCGTGAGTAAATTCCTCGTAAAGAAGGGAAATACACCGAAATATATTTTTAAATAGATGTCATCGGTTCTTCAGGATTCTGCGCCTTCATATACGATGGTGAAAAAATGGGCCCGCCTGTTTCAACAAGTGCGAGAGAGCTGTGAAGACGACACTCGCCCGGGCCGCTAATGGCGACTGTTTTCTGGGATAGCGAAGGAATTTTGCTTATCGACTACCTACCCAAGGGAACTACGATGATTGACCAATATTATGCCAATTTATTGACTCAGGTTCGCGAAGCTATTGTACAGAAACGACGTGGGAAACTGACGCGCGGAGTGCTCTTTCTGCAAGACAACGCGCCCGTTCACACCGCACATGTTGCGAGGCAAGCTCTAAGAGACACGGGTTTCTCAGAGATTGACCACCCTCCATATAGCCCAGACCTAGCACCTAGTGATTTTTTCCCGTTTTCCAAATTGAAAAAGGACTTACGGGGCCGGAGATTTGCAGATGACAACGAAATGAAAGCTGCGGTTGATCGTCATGTTGAAGAAAAAGACAAAGAATATTTTTTGGGTGGGTTAAAGGCATTGTATGCGAGATGTGAGAAATGTATTTTACTTGAGGGAGATTATATTGAAAAATAAAAAATAGAAACCATATATTCTCTTTCATTAAATACCTTAGGCCGTGGACTTATCAGCCGTCCCTCGTAAAACCGGCAATGGATTAGTATACACGCGATAATCACGCTCAACACGGTACTTTGTGCTACCAAAACAGGCATTCATGAAATAGTTATAAGATGGCGTTACTCCCCGTTGAATTAAGTCCCATTTATACTGTTCGGGGTGGGGTGCTAATGATGGCGGGGTATCGTTTGTTTAAATATCGTATTTTTGTTTCATATTGTAGTAATAATGTAATAGTACTTTAATGGCTTGGTGGCATTTTATAATATGCCGAGGAATATTGTGATCTGTCAAATTATACAATCAGACGACGACATAATATATAAATTAATTTTAATGTGGAATACTAAAGCTTTTATTTCACGCAGACTGATTCAAGTACATAACGCTAAAACAATAATCTAAGTGCATAATTCCCAAAGAGATCCTATTGAGAAGAACCAGCAAGAAACTCAAATAATGAACAATGAACAAAATAACGACAAATTAATCATGAATTTATTGGTAGTAAAATTTTGTGTTTCCTAAACAAGACAAATCCAAATTTGAGAGAGGAAGAGAAAACTGAAAATTACGACTAAAACTTCACAATCATACTAGGAATATATTTTTTTGGACGCCACGAAATTGCGAATTTTCCTTAAGCAAGCGTAGTGATCAATGCATGTGCATCTTCGTTTAAAAAAGGCTTTTATCCACTAATGAGTTTTTTTTTTTTTTTTTTTGTTAGTTGAGTAGGTCATAGATCTATAAATAAAATTCTTGTTTTTATCGGTAATAACGCGTGACAATAGTACATTAACGACATAAACAATAAAGTACGAAAAAAATGCTTGAAATAAAAATACTCTTATTATATTTTTTGCAAAAACCTAGTCATGCGTCATATCGCTATTAAATTTCTCGGAAAAGTCTGGATGTAGCTTACATACGGTACGTAGAAAACAAAATATAGAAATAGCTGGAATATGTGTATATTGATAACACATAGGTGCCCAATAATAATCATTGTTTATTCATCCACCCCCTCATATATTGAAGGACTCGTAGCTAAGTGACAGCCGTGCGGATTGATAGATTAGCAAGGTTAAGCGTTAGATAGGTTAGCCGCTATACTGATAACTAAAGCAGCTTAACCTTGGTCGGGTCACTATTTTCAGAATAAACCAAGAACTACTTCGTGCCTCGGAGACCACGTAAAGCTGTCGGTCCTACGCCTGATCTCTCCCCGGTCGTGTCGGATTGCCATTTATCGAACTATGAGAGTGAGGAAATAGAGTATGCACATCCCCACATACATTTGCGCGGGTGACCTTGAGATTGACCACCGTAACCAAAATTCGGTCTGGAAGAGATTATTATTATTGTCTATTACGTCACGAATAAACAAATTTTCTCACATTTTACAAGCTAAAAGCTAAAAAAACAGCTTTATTGCTGAATGCTAAATCTATGGCATTAAGAGGAGAATAATAAAGCGGATGAAGCGAATTATCCCCGCTGCAAGTGTGACCACACGTTGACTTGTGTACGGTGTACAGCAAGAGAATTAATCATTCGTTAATGTTATCCGTGTTTTGGTGTTCAAAGTTTCAGTCAGTCAGTCACACACGAAAGTGCCACGTAAGTGTAATATATAGGATGGTGTTTATTTTAAAAGGGGCAGTAGGTGGATTAAATTTAAGGGTTGATTGGTTATTTTGAAATACTTATTAAATTAATTTCTTTTAAATCCATGTAATTAAAAAAGTTTTTTTGCATATAGTTTAAATTATTTAAATTAAATTATTTATATTAAACTGCGTATGACTTTTATGCGTATTTTAATTTTAGTTAGATTAATTAGCATCTTAATGTTTTCATATTTATTTTTATTAGTGATCGTAGCAACTATTAGAATATATTATGAAAGCGTAGAAAAAATAATGTTTGAGAAATTTATAAATTAGTGTCTCGTAACTAGAACGTTTGGACTATCCATAATTACATTTTCTAATTTCAAAAATAAAACACCAGCCTGTAGATTAAAAAGATAGTTAACTCGCTCCGAGTGTAACCGCACGTTGAACTATGTACGGCACATAGCTTCAGAATTAATCATTCGTTAATGGTGTCCGTGTTTCACTGCGAACACCTGTGCTCTAACGGTTGCTGCAACTGCTACTGTAATCTAATATATTATACTGTAGCTATATGTTATTAAGATAGTGTTCTCGCTTTTGCTGTAAGCAAACCATAAAGCTGTATTTTGAACATGGTTGCACCTCAGTGTTACAGCAACATAGGTAAGTAATAAGTAACATTATGAATTTAATTTAATTAGTTCAAAATCAAACCAATCAAATAATCTTGCTAATTATACTTTATTGTAATTTAATAAATAAGCAAATTAAAAAATCTTTGTAGATAAGAAATACGAAAGTCCTTTTTTGTAATAATTGCTTACTAATGAGCGAACACATCATTTTCCATTTTGAAGTAATACTCGAACACGCACCAGGCTTGTTTGTTTATGTTCAACCCTGACATCTTGCTTACTGATATAAAACCTGATAGAGCTATTTTGATAATATTAAAAAATAATGATGCATTTTAAATACGCAAGCTTAAAATATAAATATAATTACTAGATTCTTCCCGCGACCGTATTTTCAGACAGACGAAAATTCTAAAAGATATTGTTTCATCACCATTTTGCTCAAATAAAGACCCCAAATATTAATATACAATTTAACCCTTATCTTGGCAAGATATTTATGATAAACACAATATTCCAAAAATATATCGCCCACACAAAAACTAAAACTAATAATTTACTTAGAAAAAAAAAGAGTATTAAAACTAACGTGTTATTAAAAGCAAAAACCAGTAAATAATAGCTTCCAGTTTTCAATTACATTAGGGCTAAATTCTAGCGTAGTGATTGGTATCTCTGTGATTTCCCACTTCGATTGAGGGTGGAAACTAATATTTATATGACCTAAACATGGGATATATATAAATGTTTGTGCATGTCAGATCTGTATCTACAAACGCATTCACGCTATCTAAAAAATCGCAGTGAGGCGTTACAGTTTTGTTGACGTTTTAGCAACGTGATGTAAAACACGATCGTTCTCAATTGAAACTTTCTAAATTGTCGGTTTGCAAAAGATAGTTTTTTTTTTACTTTATACTTGTAATTTTATAACATAATTTTAAACGTAAGCATCGTATCACGTACCATTAGCGGTAGAGCTAAAAACATAAAAATAATCAATTTTAACTGTAAGAAAAACAAAAGTATTATTCAAATTTGTAGTAGCAAAATAATTTTATTTTAAACTAACTGTTTCCCGTGGTCTCACTTGCAAACTGAGCAAACTACGACTACTTCGCGCACCCGGATAAAAAGTACCCTTTATGTTAATCCAGGTTATAAACTATGAACGTGCCAAATTTCATTCGAATCCATTCAATAGTTTTTGCGTGAAAAAGTAACAAACATACATAATATACTTAAAAACTAACGCAATTATATTTAGTGGAATTCATTTTACGAATCCATAATTTAAACCGTCATAATTATTTAGTTTCAAGCCAAGAACTATCCATCTACAGAATATTAGAACCCAGTAGGTACAGATTATCGCTGTCACTGTGACCACACACCGAGATAGCTTCAAATTAATGATTCAATAATGATGTCCGCATTACACGAGGTCGGCACACCTGGCTTGAACATAACATATTATGTTACTGAATGATAATGTATGATCAAGAGATATTTAGATAATCTAATTCAGACCACGGCTAACTTCCAGTAGTGAAGGGCCACGTGGAGAAGAATAAAGACCATCATGCAATAGGTTTTATTAGTTACTAGCTTTTCGCCAGGGGCTTCGCCCGCGTGGGCTATACAAAATCAAATTACATTGACAGAGTTTCATACAAAATTTGCCCCCCTTTTACACCCCCTTAGGGGTAGAATTTCAGAAAATCCTTTCTTATCGGATGCCTACGTCATACAAAGAACTAACCCTCCAAGTTTCAGGTCTCTACGATCAGAGGCTGTGAGTTGATCCGTCAGTCATTCAGGATAAATCATTTTGTATTCACAGATATAATGAGTATCGATTGCTGTAGAAGAGTTATTTAAAAACAATTTTTATTACTGGATAACGATAATGATTGAATATTTTTCTTTCTTATGTTAATACTAGTTTTTTCCCGCGATTTCATGCGTGTTCCAAGGGAGCTACTTAACGCACCCTAAAAAATAGCCTATTAACCATCTCCAGAGTGCCTCTATCTACATACCAAATTTCATCCAAACCGTTCAGCCATTTTATCGTAAAAGCGAAACAAACAAACAATTAAACTAACTGACTTTCGTATCTATAATATTAGTTAGAAAGCCAGTATTTCTCATTACCGTTAACACTTTTGTTCCACTCCAAGCCGGGTTAACGTAAACCCTCCTTTGTGCGAGTCAGACGAGCTGAGCGTTACCTAACACTTCAAAAGCTAGACGGTTTGAATTACTCTCGAGAGATGCTCAATAGAAGGGATGGGCCTACTGAAAAGGAATACGCGTGCGTTGACACACGATTCTAGAAATATCTCAGGACGATAGTTTGTGTTCGTTTTCAATTGAAATAGACTAAATATAGAATGGAATATTATTTATTCAGTCTATTTATATATCATTTTTATACATTGAGTTTATCTTATATTAATATAGGTACCTGTTTCCCTAATTCTGAGGAAACTTCTTCACGGATACTTAGTTAAAAAAATGCGTAATCGTCTTCCTTTTAACCGTCTGTCTCCATACCAAATTATGTCTAAATCGCTTTAGCCGTTTTAACGTGAAAGCGTAACAAACAAACTCACATCCACATTTCTAAAATTAGTAAGGATTAGGAATGTCATCATCTGCCTAGTCTTTTCTCAACTATGTTGGGGTTGACTTTGCTGAGTATCAGTATATTACATGGAGCGACTCCTTATCTGACCTTCACGACTAATTTTGAGGTAGCAAGATAGCTTTTGGTAAGACTGGTTGTCAGACTTTCTAACTTTTGACAACCCAATGCAAGTTAATGATCTATAAATAGTACTCATCTACTTGAAGAAGGTATGTTAAGGTTAAATTCGAAAAGAAGTTTGCACATTACTAGTTCAATCTAAATGATTCTACGGTAGTTTATATCACCCTATTACCCTGTTAAAAATCCAATTTGTTTCAACCATTAAAAAATACATTGTTCAAAATACTTATTTCAAAAATATCAGCCTGTGCAATGACTTTTTTTATATTGCGTTTTATCATTAAACATTCACATTTAGAGTGAGAACGGCCAAAATGAACCACAGGCATTTTTTCCCGCCTAACGACCATTCAAAATAAATAAGCACGAATAACAAATATATTGTTCAGAACGCAAAGCAATCGTCACTATAATTTGTTTTCCCTTTATCAAAGCGCTCCCAGCTGCCAAATATAAAAACTTTGTCCAAACTTTTTGGATCAATAGAATATCTCTCGTACACAAAGTACGGGACCAACAGATTTGCTGAAAACTTTTGTATACTCGTATTCCCGTGAGCAGAACTTTATGAAAAAGTAAAATACTTTGCATGTAGTATTCAAGGGAGGAATATTCAAGTTTAGTGAATTAGTTGGTGTAGTTCCGGGCTCTCAAATAGTTTGTCAGTTAACGTCTGGCCGTCAATTCCGCATGCGGTACGGATTATGTCTGACACGAGCATTCTCTAGTGGGAAGGAAGACGTCAGCTTCGATTGACGTCAGAACTTTATAGTCTTGTCTGCCTACACTTAAGTGGAAATAGGCATTATCTTCCCGTATCGTTGGTAGTCTTTTGTTTATTGGGACTTGAAAAATTCAAGCAAAGAATATATATTTTTTTATTCAAAGTTTATTAGTCAATATTTTAAACAATTAATTTTTTACGAAATTGTTTTTCTTACTATTTGAAATTTTGAGAAGCTCGTGGCTTAATAACAGTTACACGATCGAACGATCAAAGATAAAGCTGCGCTTAGCATGGTCGGTCCGAGACTCCTCAATGTCTTGGAAATGACATTAAGGTCCTGGCTGTCATTAGTAGATCTCTGACATTCATTACAGGCCGTCAGAAGCCAGAAAGTTTGAAAACCAGTGTTACCCGCTAACTGGGTTGTGGAGGTCAGATAGGCAGTCGCTCCATGTACAACACTGGTACTCAATTGCATCCAGTTAGACTGGAAGAAGACATCAATACAGTTGGGAACTCCAATTTAGTTGGTAAAAAGCTACGCAGATGATGATATTAACTTGATATTTTGATTCTCGCTTGTATCTTTAATTTACATTTTTATTTATTTTTATACAACAACATTTTAAATGCATATTAGACTTCAATAAATAAGCAATTGCAAAAATATTCAACTCAAAAATCATAATTCAACATAGAAACTAGAGCCAAAACTCCATTAAACGAATTAAGTACCTCACAAAGAGGGAGTCGTACATAAAATCTTGCAGGCGTGATAAAGTTTAATGTCGCTAATAATTTGTCTGAATAGAAGAGACAGAAACGCACTCCGTGCATCTTGAAGCCACGCCAACAGTTGTTAAGGCCAAGTACTCAACAGAAAACTTCATATTCAACAGCTTTATATTTAGGTACATGCGTTTTCTCCGTCAGCAGATGTCCTACGCGAGCGAGTTGCGCGACCATGCCACGGTTTAGCAAAGTAGCGTTAATATTCTTATTATTATGGCGGCTGCAGTCTTGGTTTTTGTTGTTGATATTATTTTTTCGGAATTGATTACTGAAAATTTTATTGCTACATGAGTATCTACGGAGTTTCTTAACGACTTATAAAGTGCAGGAATGACAAATAAAATATATAGACGACTTTTCTGTCTATTAAATTCACCTATTTTTTTTCTGTCTTTGTAATATTGTTTTATTTGGATTTCTTACCACGGATACTTTTCTACCGCATAAAGTTATGATTTCACTTCAAAATAATTTCCGTCACATTTACAATCAAGAATATTATTGCTTAAAATGACCTTTCCAAAAACAATCGGACTAAAAAGAATCTATATCTTTAAATATATTTTAAAAAATTATACACACGTTTAAGTGTTGCAAACTATACCGAAAATATCACTTAACGATACCATCCATCATAATCATTTCATGTTTTGCAACATTTATAGCTACTAAGATAGCATGTGATATTTCCACATCGCTTTCTCGCATTCAGAGCTCACGTGGGATGCCGGCTTAGCGAAGCAATTCTGCTAATGTAAGCTTTAGCTACAGAATCTAGTTACAATGGTGTTCTATTGTGATGTTCTGTAGACCACTCGATGTCAGTTAATTATGATATCCAAACTACTCTGTTAGATCTAAGATGATTTATGATATCAACGTTTGGTTGGATTAATGGAACTATGTGTGATGTGCTTCTAGCTCTAGCTAGCTTCTAGCTCTAGGAGCTCGTGGCTAAGTAACAGCCGCACGGGTCGACTGATTAAAGGTTAAGCTGCGCTTGGCGCGGTCGGTCCGCGGATGGGTGACCATCTATGTCATAGCGAGACTCCTCCATGCGAAAAGTACGTTAAGGTGTTGGTCCCATTACGGGTAGTCAGAAGTTAGAAAGTCTGACAACCAGGCTTACCAAGGGTATCGTGTTACCCGGTAACTGGGTTGTGGAGGTTACATAGGCAGTCTCTCTAAATAATAGTATTCAGCTGCATCCGGCTTAGACTGGAAGCCGACCCCAACACAAGATGAGTGATGTGTTTCTATATTTTTGAAGATATTTTAGTGAATTGGTTTAGCTACTTTTTCCGAGCATAAACACAAGATTGTGGTGACTCCTTGAAGGGATGCAGAGGAAATTTTTGTAAAGTTTCTTTTGTTACTTTTAATTTAATAGGAAGTCATTAGGAACCTAAATAAATTGCATTTTTTATGAATAATCTGGATCTGGTCATTCACTTTTTATTATAGCATTCAAATTGCATGTTTCCCTAGGTTTCAATCTATCACCAAGCCAAATTTCGTCTAAATTTAATTATCAGTATTACTTTAAAAGCGTTAGAGATAGATACATAGTTACTTTCATATTTATAACTAGCTTCTGCCAGCGACTTCGTCCGCGTGGAAAAGTGATGCTCCGCCCCTATTGGTCTTAGCGTGATGATATATAGCCTATAGCCTGCCTCAATAAATGGACTATCAAACACTGAAAGAATTTTTCAAATCGGACCAGCGGGTCCTGAGATTAGCGCGTTTAAACAAAATGACAACATTTCCCTTCACTGTTCTGCCTATTGATTGTAGCGTGATGAAAAGTATACTATAACCAGCTCAGGAGTATGACAAATAATTGTACTAAGTTTCGTTAAAATCCGTCGAGTAGTTTTAGTTTCTATAGAGTTTATACAGACAGACAGACAGACAAAATTTTTACCGATGTATCGATCCCTAATCACCCCTGATAGTTATTTTGGAAATATATTTCATGTACAGAATTGACCTCTCTACAGATTTATTATAAGTATAGATAGATAATAGTAACGATAAACTTAACAAAACATCGGCAAAGGCTACGAAAAATATTGTTTTCTGAAAACATTAGGAATGAAAACATCTTTATGACCACTATATATTATATATTTTATCGAAAGCACGCAACCTAACAATACAATATGAAATCCTTTTATAAATATTTTGTGAAAGTAAAAAGCACCACTCGAAGATTATACTTGGTATTGAAGAAAAGAAAGATTAATGTTTGGAAGTAACGAAATATAGGTTTAAGTGATTGAAAATAAAATCTTTTGTGCATGAAAATTATTATATCCACATTTTTTTTTGTGGAGATGCTCCATGAATTGAAAAGAATCCATACTTTTATACTAATATTATATTATAAATCCAAAACTAGAGTAATTGTCCGTCTGTCTATTATGCTTTCACGGGAAATGGCTGAACCGAATTAGGTCTAATTTCGTATAGAGATTCTCTCAAGATGCGGGAGAGACTTGTATTATATGTATTTAAAAAACATCATACAGTGTGCACAATGCTGGTATACGATGTTCAAAGAATATAAAACGCAAAATAACACAAATCATATTCAAAAACTTTTCAAGGTGAATATCTCATTGAGTCTATTTATAGGCCTTGTACTTTTAAAGGCTCACATAGAAAAAAAGGCGTGATGGCTTTGTGGTAAAGGCATCAGCATTTCGTGTCTAAGTGTCCGGGTTCAAAACCTGGCAAGTACCAATGTGACTGTGATTTTAAAGTTATATGTACTTTCTAAATGTATCTTAGACACCACTGACTAACATTGAAGGAAAAAATCGTGTGGAGACCTGGACTAAAAACTCTGAAATCGCCAATCCGCCTTGTGCAAGCGTGATGATTAATGCTCAAGCCTTCTCTGTATGAGAAGAGGCCTTTACCCAATAGTGGAATAGTAAAATAGGTCGATGATAATGATAAATATATTTAGATAAAAAAAATACATGATATTATACTGCGATGAGGAAGAGATCTTGACGCCCTTTTTTAATAGTTTACCATATTTTTTAGGAATTATAATTTAAGTTTAATTGTAAATATCTATTACACATCATCATTATCAGGCTTAAAAAATGTAACCACTTTCCAACCAGAGACAAATTGCGGTACTTAACTGAAAATTGCTGCACTTTGACCTCGTAATATCAAAAATGAACTTGTAAAAAATGAGCAGCGATAAAATTTCAACAAAGTATTCCTACCAACATTTTTACTCTCGATACGAAAACTATTTTCTCCGTTAGTTAACAGTTCAACCCAAACTAGAAAAATGGGCCCAATAAAATTTCTTTCACCAATTCTATTGAATTTTTAAAGTGCTCCCCGCGTCCCTATGTGGTGGCTTTTATGTATGGCTACGCAACCCTAATCCTGTCTAAAAAAACGGGGAAATTGAGATATAAAACTGTGAGATAAAGGGCCTACTTGACAACGGACGCCTGAGGGCAGAAGCCGCTGTTTTTCAACAATTTAAAATGTTTTCGTAAAAGTTTCGGTATTTAATTTATGGGGTACTCCCCTAAAAGGTAGCGATGCTATTTTTTTTCGATGTTTCAGGGTGAATTTTTAACCGGTTTTCACACGTTTTTAGGGTTCCGTAGCCAAATGGCAAAAACGGAACCCTTATAGATTCGTCATGTCTGTCTGTCTGTCTGTCTGTCTGTCTGTCTGTCTGTCCGTCCGTATGTCACAGCCATTTTTTTCCGAAACTATAAGAACTATACTGTTGAAATTTGGTAAGTAGATGTATTCTGTGAACCGCTTTAAGATTTTGACACATAAATAGAAAAAAAAACAATAAATTTTGGGGGTCCCCATACTTAGAACTGAAACTCAAAATTTTTTTTTTCATCAAACCCATACGTGTGGGGTATCTATGGATAGGTCTTGAAAAATGATATTGAGGTTTCCAATATCATTTTTTTCTAAACTGAATAGTTTGCGCGAGAGAAACTTCCAAAGTGGTAAAATGTGTGTCCCCCCCCCTGTAACTTCTAAAATAAGAGAATGATAAATCTAAAAAAAATATATAATGTAGATTACCATGCAAACTTTCATTGAAAATTGGTTTGAACGAGATCTAGCAGGTAGTTTTTAAGTAATCAGCAATTTTCCTCTACAAACAAACTTAATTATGCGGTCGGAAAAATAAAAGATAATTGCGAGTTTATTGCGTATTTTTTCTTTCCTATGGTCGGAACCCTCGGTGCGCGAGTCCGACTCGCACTTGGCCGGTTTTTTTCTCAAGGGATGGTTATTTTTCGGAGTTGAACGTGAACATTAATTTTGACAGATCATTTTGAATAACCACCCTTTTGGCATGGTGAACGTACCACGTTACAATGTACGTCTCTACGTACACATCCTTTATAAATTTGCTGAGTTTTTTTAGTACTGCAGAACTGTTTTCATCATCGCTACATAGTATAAAACAAAGTCACTTCCCGCTGTCGTCTGTCCCTATGTATGCTTAGACCTTTAATACTAATTAATGGATTTTGATACGGTTTTTTTTTGTAATAGATAGAATGCTTCAAGAGGAAGGTTTTAGTAAATAATTTAGTCAAGTTCCATCCATTGGCTAAAATATCGCGGGCGAAGCCGCTGGCAGAAAGCTAGATATAAAAAAGAGTTGGTCACTCAATTTTTAACAAACTTCATAAAAGGAAGGTTTCAATTCGACGCGTATGTTTGTATTCTTTGGAATTCCATAGTATTCCTGTATGTTAGTCTATACGGGCTTCTATATACACGGGTATTAAATTTCACTGGAAGCATGTCGGTATGTATGTCTCGCGTATTTCTCGTGGGATTGTGACTATTCTTTTTCTGACGTCACATCCCCCGTGATTGATTGATCTGCGGCACAGATATGCATAACTGTACCTACATAGATAACAGTTACCGCTTGGATGGATGATATCATTCACCTGTAAATACACAGTGAATGCCGGCTGTCAGTTTATGCCACTTCTCCCAATCAGGGTTGCGAAGCGACTAACCGTAGTAGGCCGTAGACGGACTATTGTAACAATTATATTGGAATAGTGCCAGTAGTTTCCGAAGGGTTAAGTAAACCTGCTTCGGGCGTGCATTGATAGTGTTGTGACCCAGATGTCCCAGGATGTCGGCCATTACTCAGGTGACGACTTACACGTTGTGAATAAGTTGTTTTTTGTTGTAGGCGCCATGACATTTATTTGATTGATTTTGTCACTGTGAATTTTGTTTAGTACAAAATCTTTTGCTTATTATCCAACATGATTCACGTCAACTATTTCTCACACAAAATTTTACTTGAGCACATTACGATCGGCTTCTAGCGGACCTACTACGACTCCTAAGACTGTGCGTATGGACTAATAGCCAACATTTTTGAGCAAAGGCATATTATAGGTACACAGCTAAGTTGGATCACCCATCCATAAACTGACCGTGGCAAGTGTAACCTTATTCAGCCACGTGCCGCCTAATAAAGTGTTGTCTAAAGTTCGTTATTTTGGGTATAATCGAAACTAGTCTCGCGTCACTAACACGCTTCACCGTGACAGGTGACGCCGACCATACTCGGCAGCGCTCCAATTTTTTTCCCATCCACCCACTGTGTGTAAAGCTAGCAATACCTTTAGGTTTAGTTTTCTTTTTGTTTTGTCCCAGCGCTTCTATTTTAGTATTGGGAAATTTATATTGTTCTGGGAAAATAGTTTCAGTTTTATTGCTCGTATTTTTTTAACCCCTAACTGGTGATGTCTCGGTGAAATGTTGATGGACGCGTGTTTTATTTTAGGTTGAATGAATCGTAGAAGCCTTCGAAAAAGGAACCGTTCATTCTTAAAAAAAAACGAAAATCCCTCTGTATGTTACGTTCTCACGGATCAAGTGTTGGGCCTGTAGGTGAGGGGTCCGACTTAGTTTTTAATTAAATTAAAGACTGTGTAGTTTTTGGGTAGTTTGACTCCTACGTTTATTATTTCGCAATTTAAACAAATCAGAACAATGTTGTGAACGTCAGTTATCGAATATCTCATAGAATAGGAGCTCATGGCTAAGCTACAGCCGCACGGGTCGACCGATCAAAGGTTAAGCTGCGCTTGGCGCGGTCGGTCCGTGGATGGGTGACCATCTTTGTCATAGCGAGACTCCTCCGTGCCTCGGAAAGCACGTTAAGCTGTTGGTCCCGGTTGTCATTTGTACATCTGTGACAGTCGTTACGGGTAGTCAGAAGCCAGAAAGTCTGACAACCAGACTTACCAAGGGGTACCGCGTTACCCGGTAACTGGTTTGTGGAGGTCAGATAGGCAGTCGCTCCATGTAAAACACTGGTACTCAGCTGCATCCGGTTAAGACTGGAAGCCGACCCCAACATAGTTGGGAAAAGGCTAGGCAGATGATGATCTATAGAATATCTCTATCTACGTACCTTAGTCTTCATTGACATTTGCGGCCGTGACCGAAGTCGGTCTGGAGGGATTATTATTTATTATAATAGTACTCTAGTACTTGAAACGAGCAATGTACCTACTCTAATAATCCGAATAAGTACACTAATAACCGTAACGTAGCTATAATAATAATATTTTATCAGGTTTTGTTCATAACGTATTAATCCTTCGTAATACCGACGTTAAATGTTATGGTCCATTAATTAGCGCCTATTACAGTATCGTCGTATTTCGTAGTAATTTCAAGCACATTTTAGGATGAACAAGTTTTTTATGTCTATTTAAATGATATCATCATTACATAGTATAAAACAATGTCGCTTTCTCTGTCCCTACGTATGCTTAAATCTTTAAAACTGCGCAAAGGATTTAGATGCGGTTTTTTTAATAGATAGAGTGATTAATGAGGAAGGTTTTAGTATATAATTTGTCAGTGTTTGTATCCATTAGCTAAAATATCGCGGGCGAAGCCGCTGGCGGGAAGCTCGTAATAGATAAAATCAAGATAATTTTTTTCGTAGGATTAGGCAGAGATGTGCCTAGCTATAGTATATCCAGAGAGAAATCATTGCCATCAACTAGACACAAATGCAGAATTTGATCTAGGAAATTTTACATCCAACCTACGACCTCATGTATAAATCATGGTGAATGCTATTCTTTTTAAATGTCTGTTAGTTTAAAATGTTTAACTTTGTTTTCTTAGCTGCTTAGTCTATTGTGTCTCCTATAATACCGATACTAAAACCATTTTCGCATAAATGTATCTATATCTTTTGTTTTTTAATTAAATAAATACATACAAAAAATACCACTATATCACCGACGCAGGATAACATAAAAATCCTGTTTAAATAAAATAGTTCTTAAATAAACGGCCTGTTTATTGTCACTGGTGGGCAGAGGCCTCTTCTCATACAGAGAAGGCTCAAGCATTGATCAGATTACCACGCTTGCTCAATGCGGATTACTTTGCATTACAAGTACCTACATGACTTTGAAAAAAGGTACATTGGTACATGCTAGGTTTCGAACTCTCACACACTCGTACGCGAAGAACATACTCCAAACCACAACCATCGAGATATATACCACAATGACACGACTTATTACACAAACAATAATATTTCCGAAATTAATTCAAACATTCTACATTTCTATAACCACGTTCTGACAAAGCACACATCGTCAGACCGACACGGTCAGACTGAATAGAGACCTTCATTTAAAATTCAAATTCTCAATAAGTATATTGAAGTGTTGAAAATTCCACCGTATTCATCATTCGCGGTGAGGAGCTCCAACAAATAGGGGTGTAACTTTAAAAGCTTCCAGTGAGAGTGAGCCAGGATGTTGGTAGATAGTCGCGTCATAAAACAGGTTAGAACAGAAGTACGACTCTTTACAAAAATAATCAGTAAAGCCTACTTAACCGTGCTAGTTTTCTTTTGAAGATCAGTATACAAGCTATATCTGTAAAAAAATTCACACATCTTGTAATCGAACAAAAATTTGCACTTAACCGCACCTATAACATTTTTGAAATGCCCACACGGCGGGTACACGAGAAAAAAATATTCATCCACACTTTACGTCTATGTACACCAAAAAAATGTTTTCAAAATTGTATTTTATGTATAAATATGCATCATTATCGACTACGGAACCCTAAAAAGGCAATGTATTAATACTCACGCAAAATTACAGTGAGTCGGAATTGACTATCAATAATTTAAGAAACCACTATACCACATAAAACTTTTAATGCAAAAATAAACAAAATTTAGATAACGACTCAAAAGTATCACCAATCCTAGAAATCGAAGAATTCCCAGTCCTATTAATCGTACATACCTAAAAAATTAACATTTTATGTATTGCCTTGCCTGTCATTGTAGTAAGTGGGTCTTCTGCAACTTTTTTATCTAATGACAGCGTCCTAGTTATCCGCAGACAATGTTCGGAAGCACCCTTAGTGGTGGCGAGAAATGCGGTATATAGATACCTCTAGCGCTATATTGAATTGTTTGTATGACTTTTAAAGGTAAAAATCTTGAGACTTTCTGAATAATTCAATGCTTTTTTAATCCAAAGCTGAGAAATAGTGACACTGATATTTTGATGCTTCGATTGAAGGCCATAAATAATTATATAATGTTCTGTGAGCTCATTCGTAATTGTCATTTTATCTTTCATAATAAAATATTTATTTTATTACAAACTTATCGTTATTATTGTAACTACATTCTTCTTCTTTTACTTATTCACCATATTATGTTTTCATTTTTAAATATTAAATTATAAATATATATAAAAAAATATTTAAAAATATAAAAATAGTACACCACCGGCAACGGGAATATGGTCCAAACTACCGACGGTCAGGACTTTTTTTTTTTTTTGTGTATTGCATCTCGCAGGTCAACCTAGAAGGTTGTCGACTGCTTAACCGGGCTTGAGACGGTCAGGACCCCAGAGAGAGAAACCTCCTGACGATGCGTGCCGTATCCAGTAATACCGCTTTCTGTATCAAGCGCTTGATCCAACCATCTAACGAGAGCCTCTTTAGATGTAAGTACATTTATTATTAAGGTGAGCTCGAAGCTTAACTTTTTTCCATGCTGATGGAAGCGACGTGACTTTTAGGCTTAAGTGATTATGATTGCATCGAAAAATAAGTCAGTTTCTTTAGATCTGCTTACAAACAAAATAAATCTTTACCATATCTTTAAACCTCTTGTCGCAAATCCTGCCTTCGAGTTCAAAAATAGCCTGAAAAGCTTCCACTAATTTCATAATCCAGGCTAAATATTACCATTTTTTATAAATGTAAAAAAGCAGGTCACACCGAACCCCCCAAGCATTCCGACCTAATTACAACCCACATCTCACACTACTTAGATATAAAGGCGTAAGCCACACAGAACGGAGAACAATTAAAATAAAACATCTGTGTTCCACAAGAATTTAAAACACAGGCTGCATGTAATTAATGTTGCTCCACAAATTGGCGACTCGATCTACAATGTGTGCCAGGCCTTAGGGTGTGGTGCGAGTAACAGCGGCCTGGAATGTTCTGGAACTCTGAGAATGGAATTTCTGTGGGTTGTAAAAATATTGCTGAATAGAATGGAATTTCTTTAGTAAAGCTGTTAGCTTTGTTTCTTTGTTGGACGGCATTTTGGCTCACTGCATGCTTGCTAAACTTAAATAGTGGCACTGAAAAATTACACATAAACAATCATAACCGACGTCCGCATAACGGACGGCAAATTCCTACATCATACAAAGAGTCTGATGACGTAATATATAAGGCCATATTTCCAAAAAAAACGTGAAAAAGATTATTCTGTCGATTTAATGGAAAAGTTATATACGAGTATGTATCTCCAATTTTGATAAAGTAAATGTACTCGAAAAATTCCGGAATACGTAATTTTTCCATTTAACCGACGATATATTTACAGATGTAACTTTTGGGCAGTGGCCTGCAAAATAATATCACCTGCTGGAAAGTCTTTCCTTGTCAATGAAGGACTATCCCAAAGTGTCTCTTTAGTAATATTGATATCGACTGTCTAGTCGAACTAAGAACAAAATAGGTGAAGTAAGCAACTTTATAATAACCAAGACTACAAAAAACAAACCAAAACAGATTTTCGTCATTAATCAAAACTTAGCAATTCATAATTGTGCAGCGAATTATGTACATTCCTTCAATGTAAAAAAGTTGTTCAAAATAAATTCTTTAAAGACTTTTGTACAAGTTTAGAAATTTCACAAATCTTCATACTTTGAATTATCGTAGAAAATCTAGCATAGTTTTGTAACAGTATAGTTTCGTAGACAATCTTTAGGCATGAAATGAATGACCCAGCGGTTGAAATACATTGTCATGAAATCGAAAGTTTACTCGGCTCAGTTATTCGTTTCGTTAAAAAGTTTTATTGCAAAAGTTCAGTTTTAACAAGTTTTGTTTTTATGTTTACGTGTATAAATATGAAATTACATTACATTGATTGAAGGCTACAATATTTTGTTATAGAAAATAGTGACCAGTAATTTGTAATGTAATAAAACTTCTCTTTGACCATGGCCACACGCTAAGGGCTGATTTCACCGTTTACAAATAATTTTAAATACCTATGACTTAGACCCATCCATGGCCCAATCGAGGCAAGTGCAGCTTAAACTTTGATCGATCGATCCTTATAGCTATTACTTAGCCACGAGCTCCTCCTGATAAAATACGTACAGGATAATGTACTAATAGGTTTATTTCACAACTAGCTTCTGCCCGCGACTTCGTCCGCGTGGAATAGTGGTGCTCCGCTCCTATTGGTTTTAGCGTGATGAAATATAGCCTATAGCCTTCTTCAATAAATGGGCTATCTAACACTGAAAGAATTTTCAAATCGGACCAGTAGTTCCTGAGATTAGTAGCGTACGCAAAAAAAAATACTTTTCTGGTTGATTTCCTACACCTTGTGTCCGAAAAACCCAAATATCTTACGGAACCCTATTTTTTTTTCAAAATAAAATATAGCCTATGTTACTCGTGAATAATGTAGCTTTCGAATGGTGAAAGAATTTTTAAAATCGGTTTAGTAGTTTTTGAGCCTATTCATTACAAACAAACAAAGGTTTCCTCTTTATAATATTAGTGTAGATGCCAACCCCGCTGTCAGTGCAACCCCGCAACCCCGCCTGTTGTGTAACAGATAGGAATTTAGGCCAAACGATGTAGCGCCTGGGATACGTTATTTATTCCGATTTACGTACAGAACGCTAACCTCCTCGTTGCAACACTATTTCACTGTAAATGCCATTTAGAGCTTGAATAAACGTGTTCTACTAATGGTTTAGTGACAAGTTTGATGGTGTTAATTTAGAGTTGGGTCGCTGTCATTTTTGGTCTTTTGTTGTTTAACTTTTTGGTCCTTGGTTACGGAGATTATTTTGTTTGTTAAATAAGTTATTTAAGTTTGTTAAGAGTGGGAGAGTTATTTTGGATGTGTTGTAAAAGTGATGATCTTCTGAAGGTTGAAGGTACTACTTACCCTAAGCCTAAATGAGGATTACTCTTCTTTAAAAAATATTTATGTTTTTACCGTACAGTTTTTCTTTCTAAACCTACTCTTTACAACATTTTCTACTTTAAAACTTACCTACAGTTGTGTTTCTATTTTTAAACTGTTACTCAAACTCTACTCAAAGCTAACTAAACGAAAAACCAAAAATGGCGGAGCTACGAAGTATCAGTACTGAAAACTGTGACCTATAGTATTTGTATTGGCTCCTGATACTTTGTTGGTAGTCCAGTGTTTGTCCAACTGATTTGTTTGTGTACGCAGACGAAACTGAATACAGCGGGACTATGACTCGATTTATTAACTGTGCTATTGACGTGAAACGTTAGATTTAGGCAGCGCACAGGTTCGTAAACAAGCTCGCGTTGTGGGCGAAATTTTGTGGTCCTTATTGACGGAGCTTGCGGTTTTGGTCCTTTTGGTATTTTTTTACACAGTGACAAAAAAGTGTTTTTATCACATCGTAAAATGTAATTATTGCATGATTTGACTTTGGTTAATAAATCAAGCGCTTGTTAACTCATAATAAATAGTTATATAATATTCATATTTACAATCACGGCTTTTCTCCTTTATTATCGTTGAAAGCGTGTTGGTCATGCGGTGGTTATAGGCTTTGTGCAGTATTGACATGTAAAGTATGTATTTAAGTAAATAATACATTATTTATCTTAACCCAGAATTTAAATTCACCTGTGTTATATAAACTTCTTTCTATTGATATCTATTTGAACAGGAAAAATATACATAAAGAATTCATTATATTCAGTACATCTACCCATCAGCGAACGTGATCGAACTCGGTTACATGACGTAACACTCATATTTTATCAATAGGTATATTTGTACAATACCTCACTTTTTTGTACAATATGTATAACGTTGAAGGAAATTCTAACATTGTATGTCCATGTATCTGTATAACATGAGCTGTCAATATTATTGTGTACTATCTGTTATCCGCGGTTTCACCTGCTTACTAAGGAAAATACGCACCCGGATAAAAAGTAGCCTTTATCCGTCTCCAAGGCCCTCCTCTATCTAAGTACCAAATTTCATTTCAAGAGTACACGAGATGCAGGTGCCTTAACCACTAGGCCACCACGACTTAGGTATTATCAAGAATTATGCATTAACACAGGATTAAATAGTGTGGGTTTGCAAAAGGAAGTTTTGTTGGAAAGCGCACTTTTAAGTGCTATTATAGAAATAAAGAAAAATATATTCCGCTTTCTGTCTTTAATTTTCTTATTATAAAAAGAAACTGAAATTAATTCTGTTTGTCTGTTACGGTATAACGGAAACTACTAAACTGATTTAGATTTTGAAATTTGGAACAAAGTATAGCTTAAACTCTAGGAAATGTCAAATAGGTTACTTTTTATCAAGATATCATCAGCCTATTTATTGTCCCACTGCTGAGCACAGGCCTCTTCTCATACAGAGAAAGCGTGAGCGTTAATCACCATGCTTGCTCAATTTGAATTCATGATGTCATTTTAAGTCCAGGTTTACCTCACGATGTTTCCCTTCACCGTTAGTCAGTGACATCTAAGATATTCTTAGAAAGTACATTATGATTTTAGAAAAGTCACAATTGTACTTGCTGGGTTTCGAAATCACACACTTGTACATGAGATGCAGGTGTTTTAAGGTGCTAGGCCACCACTCAAGATATATAAAATAGATTATTCAGGATGAGTATGAAATACGACAATAGACCAAAAAGGACAATCAATCATTACAAATACGAAATAATTAACAAAACAAACGCATTTAATTTAGCTTCATGTATTTATAAACGGAATTAAACTATGATGGTATCATTGTTCTATTAATTGACTGATTAAATTATCATAGCACATTGTGTTGGATCATTTGAAACGATTCATTTAATTATGAACTCCGCAGATTGTTAATGTTTGAATTTACAACAACTAATTTATAGGTTTATCTATGTAAAAGTCATCATCTGCCTAGCCTTTTCCCAACTATGTTTGGGGTCGGCTTCCAGTCTAAACCGGATGCAGCTGAGTACCAGCGTGCTTTCCGAGGCACGGAGGAGTCTCGCTATGACATAGATGGTCACCCATCCACGGACCAGCCGCGCCAAGCGCAGCTTAACCTTTGATCGGTCGAACCGTGCGGCTGCTACTTAGCCACGAGCTCCTCCTCTATGTAAAAGTATTAATGATTATATTTCTTACGTATTATTTTATATTCTAACTAATAATGAAAATGCAAAAGTGATTTATTTGTTTCGCTTTCACGGCAAAACGGCTGTATCAATTCTAAGTAAAATTTTGTATGAAGATAGATTGAACCTTGGAGACGATTTTAGGCTATTTATCCGGCTGTGTGAAATAGTACATCCACGTTATAAGAGAAATTATGGGTGCGGAAAAACTTATTTTAATACAAATAACAATAAATCAATACTTGGATACTTTAAAGATTGCTATGCCGGACTAGTGGTCTCAAGCACGGCTATAGAGATTCTCAATGCAATTTCTACGTAGGACAAAATACAGTAGGTCTTTTATATGTTGAATTTTGCAGTTTGCTAAAACTTCTTATAGTACATTTAAGGACAGCCAATGTTTCAGCGATTTAAGAGTTGTGCCAAAAAATAATTCAAAATTTCTGACCCTGTAATATGAACAAACAAACCTTATAATCTTGATATCAGTATCTAGTTATATTTGACAATAGAGGTAAATCGTTAATCAGTTCTCCATAATAATGAGAATGGTTAATCCAGATTAACGTAACCTAGAGGCTTAATTAATCGTCTAATTACATTTGTTATCTTAGCCTTTCACAATTAATGTTTGTGACATTAATCATGATCTTGTAAACCAGAAATATATAGTTACCCAATAGAATTTATTAAATGGTTTTTTTGAGATTATTTCATGATGATGACGAATACCTCTTTAGAGAGGGCCGCTGTTACAATTTCGTGGCAGAGGCCATCAGGCGGATTTGAGAAAACTCTGACACTAGGGCTTGTTAGTCTAGTTAACCTGCAGCCTACGCAATAAGTAGAAGACTTAGGTCCAAGTTCACCAGCAAGGTAACAGTCCGATCAACTCAAAACAGCTGTTTACCATGAGTTCAAATTTCTGTCTTACGATGGATACTTTATCATTTGGGTTTTTTATTCCTAAAACGGTTGATTATCAACCTTGGTTTCGACAAGAAGTGGACAACACGAAAATTCCCGCTTCGTGGTTAAAAAATGTTTTTATTTATCGGCCCGATTAGGTAACCATCTGTTGGTGAGCTTGCCCTTATTCAACTTAAACTTAACTGGGAAAATTTAGGCTTAATATTAATACCTACTCTTCAGCCTAATTATTCGGAGAAAACCATAATGATGTTTTGTTTATATCAAGTCATTCACTAACTTTCATTTTATAATGGTTAAAATCATAGATTTATTACTAGCGTTGGATCGGCATTTCGAGAGAGATATGATGGTTACTTAACAGTACCAGTTTGTAATTTATTCATCTAAGAAAGAAAATGCACGCTGCATGCATGCTAATGCACTTTTTTGGTCTCGCCCTACTGACTCAAAATTCAAAATTCAATTCAAAATTCAAATCATTTATTTCAACTAGACCATTTACAGGCACTTTTGAATTGTCACAGAGTCATAAGTCTGTCAGTTTGTCGAAAAGAAAGTTGAAGCTATTTGCCCGTTCCAAAGCGTAGATTCCTATGGAGAAGAACGGGCAAGAAACTCCATGGTTACTCTTTTTCAACATGTTTTACAATGTTCCTGTATACATCAATAATGTTTTTTTTTATGTGAGAACGATGTAAATGTTAACATTTAACAATTCTAATATGCTAATTCTTGGCAATTTAGAGATGACCAGCCTCAACTGACAGCGCCCGTTCACGAACTTGACGCGTGCATCAGCACCGCTTAACTCAACCATTTTGAAGGGAATCAAACGATCCAATACACGCGCCACCATCAGCGAGGCCTTTAAGCGAGCATGACATACTCCAAATGCCAGACTAAACTTTTACGAGTAGACTTTTATGATTAATACTTAGTAAATGGTTACATGGTACTCACATGTACATCAGTGAGAGATGAAACAAATGCTATAATTTATTCTGTCTAATAAAATGAAATCTAGCAATTAAAAAAAAAATACTAGTCAAGAGAAAGAAAAAAAAATATTAAAAGATACAAATTCAAAATGTCATTAAAATCAACACATGAAAAGTATACAAAACAAATTTTATTTTAATATTATAACCAACTATTACTGGTGTGAATTAATTAGAGTCCAAGTGAATGTGGAGCAGGACCAGCAGTTAGCCAAGCATCCTTGTCAGCAATATAATCTTCAAGCCTGTAATATGCCTGACTACATAGTGTGCGCTTAATACACAATTTAAATTTAGTGTCATCTAGTTGGAGAACACTGGATGGTATTTTATTGTAAAACTTAGTACAGTACCCCATGAAAGATGTATGGACTTTCGACAATCTGAAGCGTGGTTGGATTAATTTGTTGCCATCTCGAGTGCTATAATGGTGTCTATCACATCTTTTACTAAAAAGGTGAAGATTTTTTCTCACATACATAATGTTTTCATAGATATATTGACACGGGACTGTCATGATTTTAATTCGTTTAAACAATTCCCTAAGAGATTCGCGACTGCCGAGGTTGTACATGGCTCTGATAGCTCGCTTTTGCAGAATAAAAATAGAATCTATGTCTGCAGCTCGTCCCCATAGTAAAATACCGTAAGACATGATGCTATGAAAATAACTAAAGTACACTAGTCTCGCGGTATCTACGTCTGTTAATTGACGTACTTTTCTCACAGCGTAGGCAGCAGAGCTAAGCCGTCCTGAAAGGGAAGTTAAGTGGGGGCTCCACTGAAGTTTTGAGTCAAGCGTGATCCCTAGGAATACAGTCTTGTCAATAAACTCGAGTTTCTCATTGTTCAGTACAACATCACAATTACTACTTTTAACATTTGGTAGAGAGAATTTAATACATTTAGTTTTAGTACTATTAAGCACTAAATTATTTGCGGTAAACCAATTATGTACCTGAAGAATAGCATCATTAACATTATTTAAATGATGAGCACGTCTATCTACTTTGAATATTAGTGACGTGTCATCAGCAAATAACACCATCTTTGGATGGTCTTTGAACAAATGCGGCAAATCATTTATATATACTAAAAACAAAAACGGACCCAATATTGATCCTTGTGGTACCCCCATTTTGACTTTTAGGCCCACTGAATTTACACCATTTACTTGAACATGTTGCCGTCTATCATTAAGATATGATTCTACCAAGCTAAGTGACAATTTACCAAGTCCGTAAAACTGAAGTTTTTGCAACAGAGTTTCATGATTTACGCAATCAAATGCCTTTGAGAGGTCACAAAAGATTCCAATGGCATCCTTTGCTTCCTCCCAAGCATCATAAATATGTTTCAATAGAGTGACACCGGCGTCCGTCGTGCAGCGTCCTTTGGTGAAACCATACTGCTCCCTATGAAATAAGTGATTGGTGTTAAAATGATGTAGCATTTGATTTAGCATAATTTTTTCGAATACCTTGCTGAATGCTGGTAGCACAGAAACGGGTCTATAATTATTAGTGCTTTTACTATCCCCGGATTTAAATAGAGGTACAACTTTACTAAATTTCATAAGATCAGGAAAGATTCCTTGATCTACACACGAATTGAATATTAAGGCCAAATAAGGCGCCACGGTCACTATTATAGATTGACATACTTTAATCGACATTCCCCAAAGATCTTCTGTCAATTTAATCTTAATTTCTTTAAAAGCTTTGATAACTGACATAGTATTAATATGTTCAAATCTAAATTGAACAGAACAGCTACGAACGTTTTCGCTGAGCAATGCAATAGCAAGAGCGGGGGAGGAGTTTAGATTTTCCGTTGTTTTTAACGGTATATTTGTAAAGAAATTAACGAACTCCTGAGCTACTTCTACGTTGGAACTCAACGTGCCCTGCGAAGTTTCCAGTTTAAAATCGTTGGTAATTATTTTTCTTCTATTTGTTTCATTGTTAATAATTTTCCAAGTAGTCTTTATTTTATTGTCAGCTAATTTAATTTTATTACTTATATACAAAGCTTTAGCAATTTTGCAAACTTTTTTAAAAATTTTTGAATAAGAAGCGACGTGCTGATTAAAAGAGACAGTGTTATTAAAAGGCTTGAGACCGTACAACTCAAATAGCCTTTCTCTACTTTTCCTAATCCCTGTGGTTGCCCAGTCGCTAAATTTGAATTTTGGAGAAATATTTTTCGTCTTTACTTTAAAGTTACTATTGAATTCCGTGTGAACTACTGAGAAGAAATCAGTGTACAACTTATTTACATTTTCCATATCGGGGACCTGAACACATTGTAACTTACTAGCTAAGGTATTCTCGAATCTCATTAAATTGCTCGAGGATGTTGGTCTGAATTTAATATTTAATTTTTCAATTGGTATATTGCACCTAAAACTGACTAATTGCCCACTATGATCAGAAGGCAAATAATTCACGATGGCTTTCTCTATATAATCACAACCACAGAAAACATTGTCGATACAAGTAGCTGAGGTTAAACTTACTCGAGTTGGTTCAAGAAACACATTAGTTAAACTGAATGATTGGAATAATCCTAATAATTTATTTACATAACACGAAGGTTGTAAAATATTAATGTTAAAATCACCACATATGATGATTGCTTTATTGCTTGGTGAGAGTTTTGCCAAGACATCTTCCATTATGGACTCAAATGTAGCAAAGTTTTGATAATTAGGGGGTCTGTACACGCACACTATAATATGCTTATCTAGCTCAACACATGACAGTTCAATGCTATGTTCAACCGAAAAACCTACTATGTCTTTACGCTGCTTGCATTTAATATTAGTTTTAACTAAAATGAGAGAACCTCCATGAAGCATAGTTTTTCGATTAAAGCAACTGCCCACACTATAGTTCTCATAATTAATTAGCATTTGGTAGTCTTTCAACCAATGCTCAGTAATGCAGATTATGTCAAACATTGTTTTTTCTAAAAACAATTCAATTTCTAATAATTTGGAAGACATACCTTGAATATTTTGATGGAATACTTTCAAGGTATTCTTTACTCCTTTTTTATTTACTTTATTGCCAGAAGATGCCTTAGTTTGCTCCTTATTAATGGTAATGGTATCCTCTGTTGTCTTATGGACTAGTTTAAATCCGGAGTGAGTCCAGAGACTCTCATGTCATGACTTACCATGCATTGTTCCTCCTTCGTACAATTTGTAAAACTATTTGTAGCTGTAATGCTACAGTTGAGTTTTGAAACATTAGTATTATTATTACTAACAATTGTGGAGTGGGGACAGGACTTCGACATACTACTTATGTCTGAGTTAATATTATAAGCTAATAGCCGTGCTATTTGACGTCTAAATCTAATAGGCAGGTACGCAGTATCCCTTGTCGATCTTAATTTATCAACAAAACTGTTGGTGTCAAAATAAATAATTTTGTCACTAAAGTGACTTGATAAAAAGTGCATGTGTTGGTTTAGCATATGTATGCTGTTGTTCCGTCGGTCAGACAAATACTCAAAGTATGGAAAAGCACTATCTAGCACTATCTATTGCGAATCTAACGTTAGTATAGTAAGGGCCAATTTCACCGACTGATGGTTTCGTAATCGGCCTGTTAAACGAAAAGGTTTTTTAACCAGGACGCTGGAATTTTTGTGTTACTTCTAGTTCAACCCTGGTTTGGTAATCGACCGTTTCAGGAATAAAAATCTCAAATAATACCTTACCCATCGAAAGATGGAAGTTCGAATTTATGTTAAACAGCTGTTTTAAGTTAATCGAACCGTTACCTTGTCGGTGAACTTGGGCCTTAATCTATGGTTAGAATCACAGTCACCTTAGATATACTTAGATAAAGTGGAAAGATTTGTTTGTTTGTTTGTAGGGTTTTAACTCAAACACTACTGGACAGATTTTAAAAATTATTTCACCGTTAGAAAGCTACATCTTTTCGAAGTGTCATATGCTATATTTATTTCTAAAAATAATTAGGGATCCCTACTAAAACTTGAATAATGTAACCCAAGGTGTAAATAAAATGTCCACGCGGGCGAAGTCGCGGGCTGAAAGCTAGTCTATAGATATACTTAGATAGTATGTAAGTGTTTATGTACATACTATCATATTAGCATAATATATCTAAATAGTCACTCATACTCGATGTTATTACTCAACGAAACGATTGACATTGAGACAATCAAGATACGTATACAAGTAGGTACCTACCGGGAGTGATTGAGTTTTATATGACGTCATCAATACGTTTTGTTCGTGAAATAATTACGGCACGACATGCGGAAAATTATGATGAAGCTACACGTTTTATCACTAGCACTTTGCCTGTGACTTTGTCCGCGAGGGTAAAGATTTTTTTTGGAAACATATGAAGCTCAGCCAGATTAACATCCAAACAGACAGACAATTGTGATTTATGTTTACTGACTATGGTGAGTAAACTTATTAAAAACATTCAGACTAGTAGGAACTTATAACATTTATTTGTTTAAAACTAGAATCGAATCTTAGACAAATAACGCAGGAGCCTATATTGCCGCCAAAAATCATCAATCACATTAAAAAAATAATAAAAAAATATACCTATTCCTACGAATTGTAGTTTTGTACAATAGCTAGCTTTCCGCTAGCGGCTTCGCCTGCGTGGCCTATATGAATTCAAATGAAATATGACTAGAGTTTTATACAAACTTTGTCTCCCTTTTTCAACCCCTTAGGGGTAGAATTTCAGAAAATCCTTTCTTATTGGATGCCTACGTCATACAAAGAACACACCCTCCAAGTTTCAGGTTTCTAGGATCAGCAGTTTAGGCTGTGCGTTGATCCGTCAGTCATTCGGTACAAAGCATTTTATATGTATACATAACAATATAATTTAATCATTTAATCTAATTCAGCACTGAACTTTATATTAGGTATTAGTTAGTTGTTTATTTAAGATGAAATTCAAACACATCGAATGGCCTATGCCAAAATACAAAACAAACTAAAATCTTCTATCTCTTTCTTTCGCATACACGGGAGTTCTATTGCTTTCTTACTCTATGTTAACCCTATGACCGGTTCGCATCACATCAATCAGCTGTCACTAACACAACTATTGTTTACATTTCTCCTAGCCTTCTATTGAGCAAATGTTACACTACACTTACATTTACGCGATCAAATGTATGTCATTATGTTATTTTTACTTACCGTTATTAGGCATAAGTTTATTTACTTCTTCCAGCTCATAGTGTTCTTTATTTTTGTTTATTCCACTTCCATTTGACACTTGAATAGAACACTTATTTTTGTCCATTAAAATTTTATTTTGTTCACTCATTTTTGTCAATATTATTTCAACCTTTTTCGCCAAAAGCACTCTGTTTATGTTTAGTTTGGCTTGGAGTTCCACTACAATGACAATTGGAATCTGTGTTGCCAGTACTTGATTTTATTTACCCAAAATAGTGGGCGTATTTTCCAAGGACTTTTGTTTGCAGTTTTCTTAAGACGATGAGACCTTCCAACGTCAGTAATTCTAGCAATTTTAATATTGGTTTTATGGGCAGTAAATCTTTACTTTTTTATGTTTATTCAAGCAGTTCTAATATTTAAACAATAAAACTGTTTATTTTTCAAATATTAATTAATGTCAGTATCATCACATATAATATGTATATGTATAAAAAATCTCATCTAATCTATTTAACACTTCGATGGTTATTCCAACGTTAATGGGTTTTTTTATATACTGGCAACTCAATCAGAGCGAGTATCGAAGCTCGATCGGCTTTCGGGCACCTTCGCGTCTCTTCGGCTGTAGTCGGCAGTATTACTCACAGTTTTGCATTGGCGACAGCAGACATTCATACGTCACGGGCGCCAAAACCGATCGAAGTTGAAATAAAATAATATTTGTCGTCCAATTAGGTGAAGGTTAGTTTAGGCTGACATATTAGTCTATAGTTTAGATAAGAATCGTTTATGTTTGTGTGTGTATTGGCATGGGCTATTTATGAATAGCTCTGTGGTAAAATCCTATTGGGACGCATGCAATTTATTGTAAATCAAAATGCGCTAAGATTGATAACAATTTATTACAAACTAGCGACCCGCTCTGGCCACGCTAGTATTATACATAAATACATATACTACCTATAAACCTTCCTTTTGAATCACTTTGTCTATGGATGGAAACACAGCGGGAAGCGACTTTTTACACTATTTAGAAATCGCACGGGTCGACCGATCATAGATTAAGCTGCGCTTGGCGCGGTCGGTCCGTGGATGGGTGACCATCTATATCATAGCGAGACACCTCCATGCCTCGGAAAGCACGTTAAGCTGTTGGTCCCGGCTGTCATTTGTAGATCTTTGACAGTCGTTACGGGTAGTCAGAATACAGAATCTGACAACCGGTCTTACCAAGAGGTATCGTGTTACTCGGTAACTGGGTTGTGAAGGTCTGATAGGTGATCGTTCTTTGTAAAACATACCAGTGTTTTAGCAGCTTCATCCGGTTAGAATGGAAGCCGAACCCAACATAGTTAGGCAAAGGCTAGGCAGATGAAGATGAGGTGTTTTATATAGTATTCCCCTTTTAAGTTGATACTTAGTTATTGGTATTACGTATTCATATTCATATATTTATTTGCATTCCACAATGTTACAAAAGATGTTACAAAGGCTTAAAGCTAAGTGCGATCATGGACTCTGTTAAGGCACAGCAAAATTAGGCATTACACAGTTATCTAATTATTTACTTAGCAAATTACAATTAATGGGATCATTTGTTTATTATAAAATAGAATTATATAATTATCTTTATCAAATTATTTAAATATTAATTATAGGTACATATATTATTTTTGTGGTTATTACGTAGGTACTTTAATATAGCTTTATTCAAATATACAAAAGCTGTAAACAATTATTCCCGATACAGCGCCTTCATTTTTGATACCTGAACAAACAAAATACAGGTTATTTCTTCCATCCGTGTTCGATTAATATTTTTGGGTTGACTGGTACCGCTACAAACCTAATGTACCGTGAAATACGTGCGAACGAATATTCACAGAATGTTTAACGACCCTATAAAGAGGTAAACGGGTTTTTTTTATAGAATCATACATAATAGGTTTAAATTGTTGTTGTAAAAATAAAGAATTATTTTACGTTTTTTTTTTGCAGTAGTACAAGTAGCGGGAGTGATTGAAAAGCAAAAAATATTTAGTTATTTTTGTAAATTGTATTAATCTATACATATAAAATGCTTTGTCCTGAATGACTGACGGATCAACGCATAGCCTCAACCGCTGATTATAAAGACCTGAAACATCCGATAAAAAGGATTTTCCGAAATTTTACCCATGAGAAGGTGAAAAATGGGGCAAAGTTTGTATGAAACTCTGTCATTTTTAATTCGAATTTGTATAGCTCACGCTGACAAGCCGCTGGCGGAAAGCTAGTTTATATATATATTATACTAAATTCTATACAAATCGGCCCAGCCGTTCGTACGCGTGATGCCGTGACCAAGGGAAATAGGGATTCATTTTCATGTATATAGATTTTAGCTAATTTAATAACGATTGCAACGATGATTTTTTAATATAAATGTACCTCCCATAATGATAGTATTCTTCAATCGTTGTTTTTGAATGATGCGGAAGAAATGTATGAGTTAAAATCGGAAATGTCAAACATTTAGAAAATAGGCGCGAAAATCGCCTAAATGGCGGAAACGGTAGACGAGTTAAGATAATAACTGAAACTATTTTAGCATTTGAAGGTTGACAATTTGAAAATAATTGTGTAATTTAAAATAAATACAGGTACATAAAAATATAAAAGAAAAAGTAAACAGGTTTTTAATCTGAATGAGAGAAGGTACGAAGTGTAATAAAAATACGTTTCGGAACGAATTCCTTTAAGAAGGAAAGAGAGAAATGAAAGTTTGGAATTATCAATCATAATTATAAATAAAATATGGCGGATTAATATGGGGAACTATCGGTATAAGGTTATATTTTAATAAAATACCTAATTATTCATTTCTCCAAAAAAATCTGCGTCATTATTCATTCAACCATGCGTCTATGACATTTCAAACGTCCAAAAGTTGGACAACTTGATACTATTCGTAAAGTTGGACACTTGGCGTATGCTTAACGACTAAAACTTACAAATTCAGATACTTAAATCATCTGGAAATTGCCCCTTTATATAAAATATGCTAGACAAACAATGAGAAGCTTCGCACCCGATCTAGAATTCATTGCAATAAAAACCTCCCTCCCAAAAACACCTATTACCAAGCCAACAAGAAATGAAGTACATAGTTTGGCTTCTGTAACGTTATCGTATACCGTATATCATAATATAAGGCTGGTTATATACTGTTGGACTATCGAAAGGCGAGCCTTTCAAAACCATTAGCGTTTAGCCCTAAATATTAAACGCGCGACTGTGGCTCGCGTTTAGTAAGCCAGTACGGCCGCATCGCGAACTGACGACTCGAGTTAAAAGCCGTGAATGTGTAACCAGCCTAAGGGATGGAAGCCAGAGTAATTTATTTGTAATAAGATAGTGAACACGTTTATCACACAAAGGTTCTCGTTCATATTTATTTGAAACTGACATGGGGTTCGTTAGACCTAATGGATATATGACCTTGTTAAAGTTGGAGTCGTTAAGCGTCAGTTTTATAGAGTCAAATCTTGAGTGAAGACTTTTTCTAGCTGTCATTGTATTTCAAATCATAAACTTGAAAAAGGCTATTATGATGAAGATATCTCTACATATTTTGAAGCCTTTCATTTTCTTTATTTTGCAACTAGCTTCTGCCCGCGACTTCGTCCGCGTGAAATAGTAACTTTGGGCTATCGCTAACTTTAACCCCCGATTTTGAAACACTCTTCATTGATGGTCCGCTCCTATTAATTTTAACATGATGATATATAGCCTTCCTCGATAAATGGGCTATCTAACACTGAAAGTTTTTTTTAAATCGGTCCAGTAGTTCCTGAGATTAGCGCGTTCAATCAAACAAACTCTTCAGTTTTATTATATTAGTATATATATATATATATATAGTAAGAACTGATTGCCTTAGCTTTACTTTTTTTTATAATTTTTGAGTACGCCATTTAATCATTCCTATTTCAATGCATCATCATTTGGATTGGATTCGACATAGCATCATCATCAGCCTATTTAATACAAGAAAGAAAGAAATAAATAAATAAATAAAAAAATAATACGTTGAGCGTCGCGCTGCAGGCACAATGCAAAAACTATTTTTTGGAGGTTTGGAGGTTTGGAGGTTACCGGTGACCGGCGTGGCGTACAAAGGCTTAACATTGGTCCATGGTTAGACATGGTCCCCTAATTTTTTCTATATTGCCCGGACTCCCATTGACGCATCCAACTTCTGCTTACAAGTAGCTGAAGCAGCTTAACCTTGACATCATATATATTCTGATCCAGCCTGTCCCTTGCTGTCCTCCCCCAGCGACGCCCTAAGCCGAGGCCCGTACCGGGGGTGCCCTTAGCGTGTAGTCGTTTAGTATTGTAAGTTAAGCTCTGGCTGGAAGCCCTAAATTTATTTAAGGCACTTCACAGGCAAGCCCCGTTAAGCAGTCGACAACCTTCTAGGTTGACCTGCGAGATGCCATATAAAAAAAAAAAGCATAACCTTGACAGACCAACCCGTATGGCTGCTACAAGCTTCTCACGCTAAAGACCTTTATATATAGGACTTTAATTATACGTGTGCATCTATGCATCTAATCCTTTAAAAAAGGCAGGTGCGGAGTCCTACCAATTGGAAGAAGTAACAGAAGTACATATATAATGTAATGATCGTAGCAGGTGGCGTTTTGCAGTTTTTGCTTAGTGTCATGGGAAAAAGGCGCGAGTGTATCCTACTAATATTATAGACGCGAAAGTTTGTAAGAAAGTATGGATGTATGTTTGTTACTCTTTCACGCAAAAACTACTGAACCGATTTGGATAAAATTTGGTATACGCAAAGATTATAACCTGGATTAATACATACTTTTTACCCGGGTGCGCGAAGTAGTTTCCTCGGGATGCGGGTGAAACCGCAGCAAACAGCTCGTATATTATTATATATATTTGAAAGGGTATAACCCAACATTGTTTTTCTTCCTGACACCTATTTTTCCGTAATCTTCTCTTTCCAAGTCGCCTTCTTAATAAGGTCTAGAAACTTCGTAAACGCTATATCTACCCAACTTGTATAGCCGAAAGTAAAATAGTTGCCCAACTTTGTTCTCGTCCCAGTATTTCAGTAATTTCAGTTGTTTGACTCTCATGTATGGATGTGTCCTTTGGAAATGACAGCGTTTATGAAAGTTTGGACATGTTAGAAGTTTCTCCACTTGTCCATCGCTTTTAGATGCGAATTCCATTAATAATGTCTACGAATACAAAGAAAGATTGCTGAATTTTCTTCTGGATGTAACTATCTGTTTTTTTATGCGTTATTGGGGGGTTACAATACTTTAAAATTTCAGAGCACTGTAAAATATGAGATTCGTTACGTATACATATCTGACATTGGAAAAGAAATTCTGGTTATTTGACGTATTTATAATCTGTTTTTTACTGTCACTGGATTTTTGACGCCTTTAATTACGAGATGAATCTACTTCCTATCGTGAGGTTTTACCAACCTAATAAGCCCTTGTTGTCAGAGTTTTATCTGCCTGACGACTTCTGGCATGGCATTTTAACAACAACTACCAGTTATCAAAACAGCAGCCGGGGACGACGGCTTAACGTGCCCTCACAGGGGTATAACACCACCAACATCTTGACTCCGGGCTGCTTTGTGGCATTTTTCCAAAATCCACAAACGTCAATTGTCCCGGATTTGAGCTGTCATTAACAAAACTCAAAACTTAATAGCACAATGGTATTCCTACATATATGTATATCCTTGTATATATCTTATCGTCTTTAAGCTCGCCTCTTTTGAACCATTGTACCCCATCCCTTGTTTCCTAACCCTCTGCCCCTCGGCAAACAAACTCGACAGTGAATGTTTGTCAACAATGTTTCAAGTTATCGTGAAAATGGTGTCAGGTACTGCCAGCTGTCATGTTTTGTGTGAATTGTAGACGTGACGCGAATATATTGAGTAGCTCCAAGTATATAAATATACTAGAATATGAAATACTTCTGTGGGTACCAATAGACTTGTAAACAAAGTTGTAACCTATTTTGTTCTAATTCTTCCACAGAAATTAACAAAATGGCGTAAGGCTGGCGCATTTATGTCAATTTCATGCTCTAAACATCATCATTCATCATTAAAATGCCATCTTATTGATCTACTAGCCTCTGCCCGCGACTTCGTCCGCGTGGAATAGTGGTGCTCCGCTCCTATTGGTTTTAGCGTGATGATGTATAGCCTATAGCCTTCCTCAATAAATGGGCTATCTAACACTGAAAGTTTTTTCAAATCGTACCAGTAGTTCCTGAGATTAGCGCGTTCAAATAAAAAAATAAACTCTTCAGCTTTATTATATTAGTACAGATGTGGGAAAATTAGAACAAAATAGGTTATGATTTTATTTAAAAGTTTCGTAAAATCAATTGGTAAAAACTATAGCGTTTTCCCGCGGTTTTTTTGCGTATCTAGGGAACTACTTAACGCACTCTGATAAAATTTGGTTTAGAGAGATAGGACTAGGCAAACGGTTATAGGCTACTTTTTATCCAGATCTGCGAAGTAGTTCCTTCAGAACGCGGGTGAAACCGCGGTATACAGCTAGGAACTATATTCTTCGTGTGAGTATAAATATGTTCAAATCTGTCATTGTAATGACAGCACGTTTGGCGTAGTAGCTGAACAATCGGCTGGTGCGCTACGTGTCGCGGATTCGATTCTCGTATAGGACAATTAAAACTGTTCCGAGTCTGGGAGTTTGTGCATGTGTAATGTATGTTTGTAAACGCATCCACAATACAGGAGTAGTTCCTAGTGTGGGGCAACGTTTTATCATATATATATATATATATAGATTACACCCTAGGAACTACTCCTATATATATATTTAAATGAATTGATGTGCGTTAGTCTCGCTAAAATCGAGAACGGCTGGGCCGATTGAGATGACTTTGGTTTTAAAAGTTTATTAGTCCAAGGAGAGTTTAAACGGTGAGAAAAAGTTAAGAAACGTTAAAAGTAAGTAGTAGATGTACCTATGTGATATTATGAAGTTCACCGGGTCATCTAGTAAAAAATAAATAATTCATTAATTACAAAGGGCTTGATTCAATTTCCTATAGCTAACCCTAGAGAGACCAAGCTATTGGTTATAAAACCCTAAGGGTAAGAAATAAATTATATTTTTATTTATTTCAGAACCTTCGTCGGTCCCTGTAGATTATATTATCAGACATACCCGTATCGCCAAGGGTCACGTCTTCATAAAAATGCCTGACATAAACAGGGTTGACCTTTATCGATCTAGTCCTTAGAGTATTAATATCTTTGTGTGATATTTTGTAAGCATAAAGCATAGTTCGCTTTATGTTAGAAGAATATAAAGATCTTTCTATGCGGCTTGGGCTATATGAATTGAAATTTAAATAACAGAGTTTCATACAAACTTTGACCCCCTGTTTTTCACCCCCTTGGTGGTAGAATTTCGGAAAATCTTTTCTTATCGGATGCCTACATCATACAAAGAACACACCCTCCAGAGTCTCTATGATCAGCGGTTTAGGCTGTGCGTTGATCCGTCAGTCCTTCATGACAAAGCATTTTATATGTATAGACGTCTAACTGTTCCCCGCGATATCATCCCGCATCCTCAGACTACTTCTTCCGACATCTGGATAAAAACTATCCTATGTCCTTTCCTATGTTTCAATCTATCTCCATACCAAATTTCATCTAAATCGGTTCAGCGGTTTAAGCATGAAGAGGTATCCATTTATATGTTGCCATATATATTTTTATACTCGTTTTTCCCCGTGGTTTCATCCGAATTTTACGTACCAGATAAAATCTACCCTACGTCCTTTCTCTGGTTTTAGCCTTTGTCCATATTAAATTTCATACAAATCGATCCAGCCGTTTTTGAGTGAAAATGTAACAGCAGATAGAGTGAAATAATTACTGACCGACTTAAAAATATTGACTGTACGTGTCAATATTTTTGACCGCTTTAAAGATAGTCCCAACGACAGCTGCGCAGAAACAGTTTAACACCGCTTTTGTAGCGACAGCGCATAAAACTAATTTTAATGCGGCCAAAAAGATTGAAGGGTGCTGTACTACATTTGTTGTAGTAATTTATGTAAATATCTCTCTTTTACAAACTTACTCTTCTCAAATCAACATCATCATCATTATGAGCCTATCTAACACTGGTCCACTACTGGACATAGGCCTTTCCTAACGTGTACCAAAACGCCCGGTCTTTAGCTTGACACATCCTACTTTTGCCTGCAGCCTTTTGCAGTTCAACGGTCCATCTTGCCAGAGGCTTAAATATCAAACAAATGTCTAAATAACAATTGAGAAATAAAAAAATATATTTATTTTAGTACTAGCTGTTTCCCGCGGTTTGACCCGCATCCCGAGGGAACTACTTAGCGCACCTGGGTAAAAAGTAGCCTATGTTGTTCCTCAGGGTCTATTCTATCTCTGTACCAAATTTCATTTATATCGGTCCAGTAGTTTTGGCGTGAAAGCGTAACAGACAGACAGACAGAGTTACTTTCGCATTTATAATATTAGTAAGGATAATACATTTTGACGCAGGGATTTTTCGTTTAAACGGTTATTATCCCACATTCCGAAAAACAAGGTCGTATATAACCCAATAAATAATTCAGAGACAAACCTTTCCACGTTTCAAAGATAAATTAATGAGGCATCGGTTATTTTGTAAACATGCCTTTATAATGTTTAGAGTTGACAATGACCCTCTTTAAGCCTTAAATACAGTATAGAAGTCACTGATAGTGATGACATGTCTTTGTTTGAAGAAGACGTCAATCATCTGCCTAGCTTTTTCCCAATTATGTTGGGGTCGAGTTCCGGATGCAGCCATCTTTTTTATGGAGCGACTGCCTATCTGATTTCCACAACCCTGTTACCGGGTACGATCGGGTACGGGTAAGATCTACAAATGACCGGGACAAAAATCTAACGTACTTTCCGAGGCACGGAGGAGTCTCGCTATGATATAGATGGTCACCCATCCACGGACCGACCGCGCCAAGCGCAGTTCAACCTTTGATCGGTCGACCCATGCAGCTATTACTTAACCACGAGCTCCACGAGTTTGAAGAAGACGTGAAATGGAAAAAAATACATTTCTGAAATTTGAATTACGTCAAACAAAAACACCAGATGTGTTTTCTGGGAATTTTTCTTTACAACTCTTTAGAATGAATAATAAAACATGGAATTGAAAGTAGGGTTCCGTAGTACATTTTTAATGCTATAACTCGTTAAATTGTAAAGCCTTTATAAAATATAATAGCAAGGACTATACTTTAAATTTTATTTTATTACTTTGTTAGCTCATCAAGTATGTATATGAATGCCAAAGTACAGCTTTCTTACTACAGTATAAAGAGTCTCAAAGTTTAGGCGCGGGCTGACAGATGGACGGACACAGCGAAACTCAAATAGGTTCCATGCTCACCACGGAACCCTAAAAAGGAAAGTTAAGGGAAAAAATTACGGAGAAAAAATAAAAAGTAAAGATAAAAAATGAACAAATCAATTTCAGATTTTATCAGCTAAAATTGTGATTTTAATAGTCTTTAAGCCAAAATCTCACGAAACTAAACCCCGTATTGTAATAACCGATGTGATAAACCGAACATATCTCACACTAAAGGCCTACGCACGACGTCGGCTAATTCAAGTGGCGATGTATCATTCAGTTGTCAGGCCATATCAGTCACACATGTACCTACTTAATAACAATGCTAGTATTACAAGGCAATTTAATTAAACTTGAATATTATGAACATTGCGACTCCATAAATCTATTCTGATACAAATCGTGACGAATAATTATAATCTACTTTCTATTTCCCGCGGTTTCACCCGCGTCCTTGAGAGCACGCACTTGGATAAAACTATATCCTTCCCTAAAGTTCAAGCTATCTCCATACCAAGTTTCATCCAAATCGGTTTAACCATTTTCCTTGAAAGCCTAGCAGACAGACAGAGCTATTTTCGCATTTATAATATTCGTAAGGACAAGGTTTCCGCGAGCGGTTTCACCCACGTGAGCTATACTTATAGCTTTGCTCACCTTTTCATCTCCTTAGGGGTAGAATTTCGGAAAATTATTTCTTATAGGATGCTTACGTCAAACAAAGAAGCCACCTTCCAAAATTCAGGTCTCTACGATCAGCAAAGCATTTTATATGAATAGATTAGCATTTGTACGTTGATTTTTTTAGATAGCAATTCTATTGGTCTATATGTTATGATTTCACGGTTAAACGTCTGAACCAATATAGTTGTTAAAGAGATAGATTGATGGGTGCTTTAAGTAGTTTGCTACTTGTATTTGAAAGAAACTGCAAAAAACAACTAGGCTTTATTTTATGTGCATACAATACGGGGAACACTAAACCAATTTCTCAAAAGCATTTTTAGAGTAAACATTTCTGATTTAACATCACCTTGTATTAAGCATTCAAAATGGCAGACAAAGTTAGAATTCCTGCTTATTCTGAGATTATGGTAAGCCTATTTATTATTAGGTACCTATTGTTTAAAATTAAATCCTACTTGCCTCATAATAGAGACAAGTTTCCACGAATCGTTTAGCATTGAATTAAAAAACCTTTGTGTTATAATCCACAATTAATTTAAATAACATTGTAACATTGTATTTTAAACAGAAATTTATCGCAAATTTCTATCATAATATGTCTTCACATTTCTCAAGGCTATAGCTCAGAGCCTTTTTAATATCAGTTTAAGGCGACATTAAATTTTCAACCTTAAACTCGAAGTTATAAGGCTGAAAACGTTTACATTGAAAACATAAACAGAATGAGCACAACTTTCCTTTGTTAGGGAAATGTACACATTCTTGACCTCCAGTTGAAGGAATGTAAACTACAATGCTTTAATATAACACAAATGGTAGCTTTTGCTTTGATTTCGCTTGTATGTAAATGTTTGTACAATATTTTCCGCTGACTAGCCGTCCAAGTCAGCTGTTTAGTTGCCTAAGATTATAATTAATACGAACTGTTAACGTAATACAACTAACGCAAATTTAGTTAATTAACCCCTGATGAAACAGAGGGGTGTTGTATAATTTCGTACCTCCGAAATGGATGGATTGATTAAAATTTTATCATTTTTTTTATTAAACTAAGTTGTGACCTTTTTAAAACAAGAAATAGGAAAAGGGAATTAGAATAGAAAAAATAATTTAATAAACAAATAGCCGTAGTTAAGACTAGCGGTCCCTCAACAATTTGATGCCCAAAATATTTATTTAGTTTTTTCAGTTTAATTTATTCGGCTTAAATTTTATTTACACCTTTTTATTATTTACAGTTAAGTATGTTTCATTTTATTAGGTAATGGCCAATTTATTTTTATTTAAAAACGTCTCGATATTTTTTTTTAAATCTGTTCATGACACATTTGCAACACTTTTTTTGTACATTCCTTATTTCAGGACAAACATCTTCATACAGTATTCTATGGTTATGCATTTATAGGTTCATAATTTACCTATAATACATTTAAAAAGGTGTCCTAATGGTTAAAGCAGCTTAATTTCGTGTACGAGTGTGCGCGTTCGAAACCTGACGAGTAGCACTATGATATTTCTAAACACAAATTTATATTTTCTAAGTGTACCTGAGACACGACTACCTAGCAGCGAAGGAAAATTTAGCAAGGAAATCTAAATAAAGAGTTTTAAATCACCAATCCATGCGTCCTTGAGCAAGCGTGGTGATACCTTCTCTGTACGATATAAGGCCTTAACCCAAAAGTGGGATACTAAATAGGCCGATGACGATGAATATTCAAAAAACCCGTGACACACGAGTGACTTTTAAAAACATAATTCATGAGTCGAGTGTACACGAAGTTTTCTGAAACATGAAACGTAAGCGATAAAGATGTCTTCAGACGGTTTGAGTTAAATGGCTCGGGGGCGATCAATCACTGTTGGCTTGCCAACTTTGTCAGGCCCGAAAGGTTCAGTATGTTTAACATGGTAATTTATCGTTTATGTGCTACTGTAGAATGCGGCGTCGCTTGTGTGTTTAAAGCTTATAATATTTTACTGTCGACGTGCTTGTCTGAGTATCTTTTTAACTCAGTCGACGGCAATCTAACTTTATTTAGCCTTGAACTAAGTTTACGCGATAGAACTGTCAGAAGCGGCCTTAATTTTTTGAAATTATTACGGCACGTAACTAAGTTGAAGATTGTAATCAGATAATTATGTAAAAATTGGCCTAGTAGTTTATAATAGTAGATATGGTGGAACACACATGATATAATCATACATACATAAGTTGACTTGGTAAAGAGGTTTGCGGTAGTCGAGTAAAAAAAAGTAAAACTACGTTAGATTGCAGTAACCTCTTTATTTTTTTAAATGGGTAAAAATTTCTTCAAATGTCAGAAGTTGATAAAGTAGTTGATGAATAAAATAATCACAAAGGACTACATTAACAAACCAACAAACATTGCAAGTGAAATAAAAGCTTGTGACATTTATTACGGGTAATATATCGCCTATTATCCGATGTTACCTGGAAGCTGAGTTTTAGAAGTCAGATAGTTGTCGCATATTGATATTATTGTAGATAAGAAACCGTCATCAAACCAGACATGGGTAAACACATAAAAAGATAGATACCAAAAAGAAATATCGGCATGAAATTTTTCAATTTCTTATTCAAAATTATTGTTCAAGCCTTTAAATTTATTTCAACGAGTGTTTCGCGCTTTCATCCACTATGACTATAGATTCCTACTCCGGTATTCTAAACCACGAAGTTGAAACCGTTCTAAAACCGTACCGCATGTTTATATATGCGTCAAAACCGCGCGTGAGCCGGATGGATGCCACACCAAACGGCGCAATACCACCAATTATTTGCTATTCCCATCGGATAATCGGTGGCAATGCGGTTCTGATGCGGTTACATTAGAATACTGTCAATGATAATCTGAACACGGTGTGGTCTCATCTGATATATATGGTTCTCACTAATATTATAAACTAGCTTCTGCCCGCGACTTCGTCCGTGTGGAATAGTGGTGCTCCGCTCCTATTAGTCTTAGCGTGATGATATATAGCCTATAGCCTTCCTTGATAAATGGACTATTTAACACTGATAGATTTTTTAAATCGGACCAGTAGTTCCTGAAATCAGCGCGTTCAAGCAAACAAACAAATTCTTCAGCTTTTATTAGTATAGATGCGAGAGTCATCTGTTTTTCTGTCTTTCTGTCTGTCTGTATGTTCCGCTTTCATGGAAAAAAGGCTTTTTGATTTCGACAAAATTTGTTATGGAGATAGATTGAGAAAGACATGGGCGAGTGTTTACCCGGGTGCGCAAAATAGTTTCCTCAGTGATAGCGTGGAAGACAATAGCTTAATATACCCTTCCAGTAACGGGAGTTTAACACTACTCTCTGACTCCGGGCTGCTTTGTTATTTTTTTTAAACCCACAAAGCGGTATTGGCCTGACCTGGACATCAAACCCAAGACCTTGTTCATAGCAGCGTTTGCAACTACTACGCAGGCATTTTTTTTCGGATTAGAAATCATCAAATTACTCCTCCCACCATGTGGGGCGGGATAGAGTATCAGACTCTTACTGACTAAAACTTATCCATGTTCCTTCCTTAGCCCTTAGCGCTCCGGGGGCTTTTTCGAATATCCCACAGCACTGGCCCTAGACAGACTTAATTTAATAATTTCAACATTAAATAAAGACCTTATTAAAAACATTGTTACTGCATCTGGTTTAGACTGGAAGCCGACCCCAACATAGTTGGGAAAAGGCTAGGCAGATGCTGATTAAATAAAGACTTCCTGTCATACAAAAGTTGCACGACATATTTTCATACATTTATCTAACGAGTTCTTCCTATGATTGATACATGCAAACCATGAAACATTTCTATTCCTTTTTCAATAGGACCGCAGTTAACATTTTCAATGCACAAGCGGAACCAGAATGGACTACGTAATTTATTGCATTGTACATCTTGCATGTCTTATGATTTACGATGCAATCGAGCCGTTACGCCGTCTGTCGAGCTACTTTGTGCATTTATGTCTGTAAAGTCTGTGTGTTTGTTTTATAAATATTTTATACTATACAACTGCTGTATCAAGAACGAAACTGACTTTCAATAAATGCTAATTAATATTATAAATGTGAACATGAGTTTGTTTGTGATGCTTTTACGGTAAAACGGCTTAATCGATTTGAATGACATTTGATAAGATGATAGATGGACCCTGGAGACAGTTATAGGCTTTATCCGGGTTTGTTAAGTAACTTAAGTAGTTCCTACTAAGAAACAACTAGTGATTATATAAAAACCGGCCAAATGTGTGTCGGGCCAAGCGCAGTAGGGTTCCGTAGTAGGTCTTAGTTAGTCGACTGTACTTAGTCGTGATATTTTTCCTTGTAAGTTCATTACATGTGCTACGTCTGTAATTTTTTTACATTTTTAGGGACAGCCATACAAAAGTTAGAGGGGTATACTCGTATCGAACAAAAATTTGCACTTAAAAGCTAGATGATTTGCAAATGGCTCACTGAACCGAAAAATGGTCTTCGCGCAACCATAATATTTTTGACAGATCGTAAATAATACCCCACATGAAGGAATACGCGAGAAAAATATATTCATCCCCACTTCACGGGTTTGGGAGCTTCCCAAAAAAAAATTTTTTCAGCTTTCTAGTACCAAGAACCTCTAGGCTATGCCGTGGACAGACAAACAGGCAGACAGACGGACATGGCGAAACTATAAGGGTTCATTGTCGACTACGGAACCCTAAAAAGGTACATACCTCTTCCAAACGCCGCTTCCAGTTGTAAATATAGTTGCTTGATGCAGCCATCCGCTGAAGTGCAATCTGCAACGAGATTCTATTGCATTGAAAGGGGTTTTGTTCTTCGAATGTCCTGCATTTTGCACGCTGCAAGTCTGCAGTTGAATAAGCCTTCAAATGCACGATGATTGCAATTTGCTGTTAGCCGAGTTGCCTTTTATGAAGCCCATGGGAGGAAAAGGCAGCTGCAATCAAACTGCATAGTGATGCAGCATGCTAGCAAGGATAGTTAGCCTTACACTGTGCTATGAAAATGTCAATTCTAATAAAAAACTAATAAAAAAATTTAAAAAAACTAATAAAAATTGCGTAAATAATAATATTGATAAGTCGCTATGTTCTGTGCTTTTCAGTATATCTCTCAATATAATATAGATAGACTCCTGCACTTGTTTTTTTTTCTTTCCAGTTTTTATTTAATTTTTAGGGTTCCGTACCTCAAAAGGAAAAAACGGAACCCTTATAGGATCACTTTGTTGTCCGTCCGTCCGTCTGTCAAGACCCTTTTTCTCAGGAACGCGTGGAGGTATGAAGCTGAAATTTATATCAATTACTCAGGTCTACTGTCCCTTGAAGCTGTGAAAAAATCAAACTTCTAAGCCAACGCAATCAAAAGATACAGCCGTTTATGCCGCAAATTTTCGACACTTGCAAGGGAATCAAAACCTACAGGGTGCTTCCCGTGAACTCAGAATCTTGAAATTTGGTACGAAGCAACGTCTTATAGCATAGATAAAGGAAAAATTACGAAAACCATAAATTTTTAGTTACATCACATAATATTTTTTTTTTTAATAATTTTAACCTTACTACCCATTTCCTCATAAACGCGTAGAGGTATTAAATTGAAATTTATACCAAATACTCAGGTCTATAATACCTTTAAGCTGTAACAAAATCAAACTTCTATGTCAACGCAATCAAAAGAAACAGCAATTTAAGCTGCATATTTTGAAACTCGCAAGTACTCGCAAGGGAATCAAAACCTAAAGGGTACTTCCAGTCGACCTAGAATCTTGAAATTTGGCATGAAGCAACGTTTTATAGCACACATAAAGGAAAAATTTCGAAAACCTTAAATTTTTAGTTACATTACAAAAAATATATTTTTTAATAAATATAAACTTATTACTTTTTTCCTCATGAACGCGTAGAGCTATCAAGTTGAAATTCATATCAAATACTTAGATCTAATTGCCTTTAACCCGTGAAAAAAAAAAAAAATCTAAGTCAACGCAAAAACGCAAAAGTACAATGACTCGATTGTCGTAATGAACGAACTTTGTAAACCTTGTTATTTTTACTTATTCACCAAGGGTGGCTTGCACCACTGCTCATTAAATAGATGCTCATTAAATTTACCGCTATCGTAATATTTAATGTATTTCAAATATCATTCTATTCCAAATAACTTCAAATAAATGACAGATGCAGTAAACACATTTATCAGTCAAGGGATTCGGTGAGCAGTAGTTGAAACCAGCTTGAAGCTTTCTTTGTTAGTATGCTTCGTCTCAGATTTAATAGAAAATAATTTAAAAAACTATTTCAAGTTTTTAGTATAGTTAGTTGTGAATTAAAAAAATGATGGTTTTCCAAACTAAAATAAATATATAAATGGTCACCCATCCATAGACTTACCTCGACAAGCGCTGCTTAACCTCACCAACCAATTAATCTACGGCGATATTATTTATCCACGAGCACGTCTATTACAATACAAAATCTAAATCGATATTACTTAAAGCATTAACAAGACCTCTTTACAAAGCAAATCCTTTGAGCAGTTACACTAAATAGCAATTTCATTCAAACTACGAGAGGTTAAAGGTGAACTTTGGGCATGTCATTAAATAGTATTCATGCGATTTGGCGTGCCAACTGCAGCGAACGCGTCGTATTCCGAACATGCAAACATTAATTTATGTATTTCAGTTAGCTCGTAAGCTCGCGCCTTTTCTTATAACTGTATATTATTTTAATTTGCTTGTTTTTCACTTATTGAAATAGTGGCCAGTTATGAAAAAAAAACAAAAACTTTGCGTCTTATATATACGTCATAAGTATACACTGCCCACTTGATGTTGAGATATTTCTCAGAATGTTGATGATGAACAGATATCTTAAATAAATAAATAAATAATTGAAATGCTTTATTTTGCCAAAAATACAAATTAAATTTTAATTTAGCCCTAGACCCCACACTAGGATTCCCTGTGTGTGCCTAGTCTCTTTCAGTCCACATAATAATATGAATTACCTATACAAAAACAATCAATAAATGTATATGAGAACAAAAAAAATGTACCAAATAAAAAATAGAAAGAAGATTTGTGTGTGTGTGTGCGTAGAGCAAGTGTCAATGAGGTTGCCAAAACCTATTGAGGAATATTGAAAAAAGCTTCAGTGTTACAGTATTCCAGCGTACAGTAATTTTAGCGATTTTAAATCAGTGTCTATATTGTAAATGTTGTTTGTAATTATGAAGTTTAAGTTATACCTACGTATTGATGGGATCAAATGGCTCCTACCACTGTGGACAGAGCGGCAGGGTGTGCCAGACTCTTACTGATTCAGATCCATTCATGTTCCTTCCTTCGCCCTTCGTGTTCCGGGGCAGCGGTAACTCTTTCGAACGCCCCACAGCCCTAGCAGGCTATCCAGTCAAAGTGGTGTTAACTAGTAAATGGATTGTAGACCTCAGATGTGCAGTAGCTCCATTTATAAAGTACTGGTATTCAGCTGCATTTAGTTAAACTGGAACGCGATCCCAACATTCATCAATACATGACTGAAAATACAATTTAGGTACTGTAGAGGTTCTATGAAATATATATAGGAATTAAACCTTATTGGGTAAACTGGTCACACAATCATTTGAAATTAGAATGAAGGAAAGTTAGTTAGAAGATTTTTATATATTATAGAATGTCAGTAGAGTCAAGTCGATCCAAGATCATGAAATAAAGCAAAAGTCTTTAAAGTATTCTTTGATTTAATCTTCGAATCCTCCACCTCTGACTACGCAATCCCTACAGTACTATATTTAGTGAATATTTGGTTAGAAAGAGAATTTAATACATTTTCCTTATAAGTTGAGACTACAAACAGCAGTTTAATGAAGATTGTGTTCAAGTTAATTTACGTAACTTTAATTGTGACGTTGTAATAAGTAGTTCCTACATCAAGGTACTTTGAATTTCAAAGCGTTAAAAGCGAATTGCAGATGTGTGTGTAAATATTTAGTAAACGGGGTTGAAACAGAAAATACGGAAGCCCTTTTCAAATAACGTCGCTGCGTAATGGTATGACTTTAATCACTTAAAGTTTACACTTTTTTTTACACTAGGTTTAAAGTATCATAATATATGTTTTGCATACTTGTATGAATTATACAGTACAATTTTATATACAATATAATTTTAATTTAAACGCCACTTTTTAAGGTCATTTTTTATATCATCCAAGTAGGTACTTACGGGTACTTACTCGTATGCTGTGTTGTCTGTGCTGTTTATACTACAGCTAAAAATGGTTATTGATCAACCGTCTTTCGTCAAAGAGATTTCCTAAATATCGTCCCCGTAGTTGGAAAATTAAATAACTCTGATTTTGTAGTTTTGAGATAAACGCGATTTAGTGGTTTTTTTTCAGTTAATGTACATTTGTAAAAAAATCTGAGATAATTTTACTGTCGGTAATTTTATATATTGTGGACCTGATTACCTCTTACATTATGTTTTAACAAACTGAACTCTATCTTTAACTATATATAAATAACACATAAAAAACCAAGTTGTTTAATTTTGCCACAACTGTTATTTATAACGTAACTACAATTAGTTACTTATTTCGGCTATTTATTTAGTTTTCCTACAAGCTAAATACATTTGGTAGAGTAAAATTTGGTGAAATAAATGCAGTTATTGAATTTATCAAACTCGAAATATTTTTAAATGTAAAATTTAGTAGCTTTGTACGTTATTATTACTTTGATATTTTTTTAACTATTATTGGTCTCATATAAAATAAAAGCTGTATTGTGAAATTAATAAAGTCATAGTAAGGAAGAAATAGAAAAGTACAATAAAAATCAGAAAAAGTGTATTGTAATTAGATACTTATCTTACTACAAAGTTAAAAAATAAACAAAATTACACCAATTATAACAAGTAAAAAAAAAGTTAAATTAAAGTATTTCAAATCAAAACAGAAAATAATTGTTGAACTCAAAAAATAACATTATGGCTCTAAAATCAGAGACCTAATTACAAAAGACATACTTAGTAGTGAGCAAAACTATGAAAAACTGAAAATAGGTATCAATTAGAACTAAAAAATATAAGTTTGCATCAAATCAAAACACATAAATTTATTCATTGTCATCTATGGGTAAGACACATATTTTATGAATACTCCTAACATGGGTTTTATGATTAGGAGTTCTTACTTCTACAGCCCTAACCTTGTTATCATGACCTTCAAATAATTTCACAACCCTAGCCATTGGCCATGACATTATTGGAAGATTATCTTCCTTTAAAATTACTAAACTATTTAATTTTACATTACAATTACCATATTTCCATTTAGGTCCGTTTTGTAATAAATTTAAATAACATTGATATGTATATTATTTGTTATTTGTTATATATGTATCCCACGCTCGGCGGTAAATTTTTGAACCTGCATTTGGTGGCTCTGAGAAGCTTGCAGCTTGTAGAGCTCGACCTTGCACATTTAAATGTACTTGCATTGTCGCAGTGAATTTCGGTAGGCAAACCTCGTCTGGAGCTAAAACTCCTCAAGCACGCAAGGAAGGTTTCCGTGGTCAAATCTGACGCGAGTTCTAAGTGAACGGCTTTTGTCGCGAAACATACGAATACACAGATATACCCTTTACCTATTAAAGATTGTCTTACGCGAGAGAGTTTCACATCAATTGGCCCAGCGAAATCCACGCCGACCTTCTCAAATGGGTGGCTGGTAGCTGTTACACGTGCAGCCGGCAAGGAGCCCATTAGTTGCTTGGCTGCTAAGGCCTTTTGTTTAAAACATACAATACAATTGTGAGTTACTTTCTTAACTTCTAATAAGCCATTGACAATCCAAAACCTTTGATTAAGATGCGAGAGTAAAAGCTTAGGCCCTGCGTGCAGTAGCCTTTCATGTTCACACATGATCACACATGTTATAAGCAAGCTAGTAATTGAAGAGCGTCTGGGCAGTATAACAGGATGTTTTTGTGAATAAGCTATATCAGCATAATGCCGTTTGCCACCAACGCGCAATAAGTCCGCATAAACCCCGATTGTCAAGAAAGGGATGCAACTCAGCCAGATTCCCCTTCAAGCTGTTGTTATTACTTATTGCTTTAATTTCAGATTTAAAATATGTATTTTGTTCATGTTTAATTATTGACATTAATGCATTATCTAACTCAGAACTTTGCATTTGAATAGTTTGTATTTATTTTTGTTAATGTTGTTTAAAAATCGCAATATGAATGCTAATAGCCTAACTATTTTATTTATGTTAGAGTAATTATACAAGCGCTTGAACACATAGTCAAGCGGATTGGGGTTTTGGCATACCAAGTTTCTGGAAGGAGCTAAGCAGGGCTCCACAGAGAGTGAATTAGCAGGCTGTAAGCAGGAAACTCGTACACACTGTTTTGCAGAAACTTTGGGCCGTTCCACCAAATGTCGCAGCTACTCAGCTCTTTCGGGTTGACGCCTCGGCTAATGAGATCAGCAGGATTGTCATGTGTATTGACATATTGCCAACTGCATCCAGCGGTATTTTGACGAATTACACTTACTCTGTTCGATACATAAGCTTGAAGTTTTGTTAGCTCAGTGTTTAGCCATGCAAGAACGATTTGTGAGTCGCTGAATAAACCTCGCGAATCCATTATTGGTCACTCTGACGTCAACGCAATTGAAGGTCACGTATCACACAGTAAAACGCACGACAGAGGGTGGACTCTTCAGTTATCTTTCCGTTAACTGACTAAAGCCACTACGGGTGTGCGACCCCGGACTGCTCGAGCTGCTAGAGTCACAATCCTGTCTTTTCCGTGACTTTAGTATCCCTTATTCCCCAATCCCTTCCAATATCCAAATCCTTCCCCCACATAGACGGTCAACTCGAAATAAACCCGGTGTTGGTGGAGCCGAAAGTACCTGCAGCGAATCCGACTCCGCACGTAACGACTTGTCGTTCCTGTGGGGCCAGTCGGTGACGCCAAGAGAGTGGTGTAGGTCTTGGGAAAGCCTGCACTATCTTAATTGCGTCCCAGTCGATGCAGCATCCGTGGACAAGTCACTTCACCCACTACAGCGTTACTGAGTGGAAAACAACACGGGGAGTGGCAGTGACCGGTTATAAGTCCAAGCAGATAGACGTAAGCGCGGACGCCAGGGGTCACTCTCGACAGTGGGAGGGTCCATCGAAGGCCCGCGGACGTTGCGACCGGCGTTGTCGCTCTCGTATAGGCCTTCTTAGCCATCAGCGCAAGTGCCAAAGCCAATTAACCTGACACGGCTGCTGTTTGAATCATCTTTCGTAGATGTTAAAGGCCACTGATGATGATGATGATGATGCGATGCATCAAACCGCACGCGCTCTCCCCCGCGTTCTCCGTCGTTCTCGATCAGTCATTGCCTAGATGGTGGATACTGACAATATTTCGGCCAAATTCTCTTAAAAAAATAATGATAACTTTCCTCAGGTGCATTTCGTTTTATGGCAATTATAAACAACTTAATTTATTTAATTTTATTTGCCTAGCATCTTATAATTAATCATTATCTAGTTGTAGAAGAAATAGATAACATCAAGTATTTATAAATTAGGTACGTTATAATCACAATTCTGAATAGCAGAATTAAATAAATAGAGTTATTTAGTTTTCCTAGAACTTAGTTAGTTTTGAGAAAGAATTTTTAAGTTGAGGAAAAATTCAACAACTCATGTTATTTAATTTATTTGATATTCAACTTATCATTGACCGCAGTTATTGATTTATTTACTGAGTTATTTATTTTTCCTTAAATAAAATAGTGTTTGTCTGAAGATATTTATTATTCCATCTGTCCGACAAAAATGGCTATAATTTTGGAACGGAATAAGATACGAAAATGCCTGTTAGGCTCAAATATGCGGCATGTTTTAGGTGTTTTGAAAATAAGGAAAAGTCAAAATCGCCAAAATCGGACTTATTTAATTTTCCACCTACGGGGACGATATTTATATATAGATGTATAGGAAATAAATATATTTAACACATTAATATACAGAGATACTCGCTTTACACACTAACATAATTGTTAGGTAACATACAATTAATTAACACTAATAAATTATTGAAAAAGAAAGACAACCAAAAACTCATAAATAATAATTACAAAGTTCTCCCCATTAATTGTGATATACGACAAAAAAACTATTAAAACTACATACAATTTTTACTGTATCCCCTAATCACCCAACGAAAGTTGGATCACAAATAACAATTAACAAAAACTTTTGTCACTATATTTCACTCGGAATATACGAACTGTGAACGTGACCACGTAGTAAAATGTACCAGCAATTAACATTTTATAAAAGGCCGCTGCGGTGCCGCCACAAAGTTTCACACCGTATGTTTCCATCCGAAATAGGTCAGGGGTCGCGCGGTGTTCGTTATTCATAACATTTTTAGTTTTCACTCGTCAAATTATGAAATGAGGCTTGTCGAGGTTATAAGGAAATACGACACCTTTTTAAAAATGAAAATACAAAATAGTCATCATCTGCCTAGCCTTTTTGGGGTCGGCTTCCAGTCTAAACCGGATGCAGCTGAGTACCCGTGTTTTACATGGAGCGACTGCCTATCTGACCTCCACAACCCAGTTACCGGGTAACACGGTACCCCTTGGTAAGACTGGTTGTCAGACTTTCTGGCTTCTGACTACCCGTAACGACTGTCAAAGATGTACAAATGACAACCGGGACCAACAGCTTAACGTGCTTTCCGAGGCACGGAGGAGTCTCGCTATGACAAAGATGGTCACCCATCCACGGACCGACCGCGTCAAGCGCAGCTTAACCTTTGATCGGTCGAACCGTGCGGCTGTTACTTAGCCACGAGCTCCTCATAAAAAATACAAAATAGTAAGGTTTTATATTTTACAAAAGACTGTCAAAAAAAGCTAATATTTTAAAACTAGCTAACGGTGATCGGAAACATCGCGGGGAAAAAAGTCTGAAATGACCAATCCACCTTAAGCAAGCGTGGTGATCAATATATATTATTGTCCATGGCTTCTCTTATTGGTTACCACCAATAACATTATTGGTATAACAGTGGTATCTCCCACCTACAGTGTTCTCACTTGGAAATAAACTTCAAGACATTTTCGACAATAGTATACCTAAAGCAAAGCCGACCAGCCACCAAAAAATATGAGAAAATATGAAACGGGAGAACTATCATGACACAAATGAGAGTTCTGAAGAACTGTGTGTCAAAATCCTTACTTTCTTACTAATATTATAAATGCGAAAGTAACTCTGACTGTCTGTCTGTCTGTCTGTTACGCTTTCACGCCTAAACCAGTGAGCCGATATAAATGAAATTTGGTACAGAGATAAAATAGACCCTGAGGAACAACATAGGCTACTTTTTACCCGGGTGCGCTAAGTAGTTCCCTCGGGATGCGGGTGAAACCGCGGGAAACAGCTAGTGGTTCATAAAATTAACTAGCTTCCCGCCAGCGGCTTCGCCCACGACATTTTAGCTAATGGATACAAAAACTTTACAAATCATATACTAAAAACTTCCTCATTAATCACTTTTGGGAACGCAGGCCGATGGATTCGTTCCCAGTATTATCCGCGCACTTTGCGACAGCGAGATGCGGTGAAAATAAAAGCCGAGCGTAGTTGTTTTATGAAAGTATAATGTTTATGACTTCACAATGTTAAGCACTAAATACAATGTAATTGGACATGGGTTTATGTAACAATCACTATTGAAATACAAATATGTACAAAACTAAGTGCTCGCGAGTCTTGGTTGTAACGGCTCTGAGTCGTAGCCATAGATAACAAAATTCGGTGTTGCCAGGTTATGGTTGCGTTCAGAAACGCCACACCACCCCCCCACGGAGAAGGATGAACCGATTACTCGAAATCGGAGAGATCCTTAAACTTGACGCGTCTACCGGAACGAGTGGTATACGGCGGTTTTTGGATAGTTGGCTTGGTGTCCTTGAATTTTTCAGGTTCTTTGGGACTCTTAGGGAGGTCATCAGTCGTATGTGCCGAAGGTTCTGTGGACCTGTTGCGAAATTCATTGGCGGTGTGGATCGTGTGGTCTGTGTGTGCTGGTTTTACGCGGTCTACATTGACGGTCACGGTTTTGTGGTTGATTTCCAAGGTAATAGTTTTACCATCACTAGATCGATCCACTACTCTGTACGGGCCGGTATATGGCGGCTGTAATGGTCGTCTAACAGAATCATCCCTAAGAAATACATGCGTCGCCGAAGAGAGATCTTTAAATATGAAAATGGATGGCTGTGAATGTCGAGATGCCGGGATGGGTCGCATGGTCGACATTTTACGCCTGAGTTGTACTACAAAATCTGCTGGGTCATGGAAATTATGTGGTTCGTCGGGTGCTACAAGTAATTCTCCGGGTAATCGAAGAGGTTCCCCGTAAACCATTTCGGCAGCTGTGGCTTTTAAGTCTTCCTTGAAAGCTGACCGCATACCGAGAAGAACAAACGGCAACGCGCGGGTCCACGAGTCCTGGTGACACATGAGTGCGGCTTTAAGCTGTCGATGGACGCGCTCGATCATGCCGTTGGCGCAGGGATGGTAGGCAGTAGTCCTGGTTTTCGTGGTGGCGAATTGTGTCATCAGTCGGCGAAAGAGATCGGACTCGAACTGAGTTCCTTGATCTGTCGTTATAACTGAAGGCACCCCGAAACGAGATATCCACTCTCGTGTTAGGGTTTCTGCTACCTCTTCTGCGGTGATTGAACGCATTGGCCATACTTCGGGCCATTTAGTAACCCTGTCAATAGCAGTCAAACAGTACCGATAGTCGTTGCATGTCGGTAATGGCCCTATAATGTCAATGTGGACATGTTTGAAACGACCCGTTGGTAGTGCGAAGTTGCCAAGTGGCGACGAATTATGACGCGATACCTTAGCGCGCTGACACGCTATGCATTGTCGAGCCCACTGTTTGCAGTCCTTATTTATAGATGGCCAAACGTAACGTTCTGTTACGAGACGGGTGGTGGCTCGTGCACCAGGGTGACTTAAATTGTGTAGTTTGTCAAACGTTGCTTTTCGGAAGGAAGGGGTCAAGTATGGCCGAGGCTTGCCAGTAGACTTATCACAGGTGATAAGAATGTTAGTTCCGGGTATATTGACCTTAGTTAACTGCAGGCTAGAACCTTGCTGATATAAATTGGCTAACTCCTGATCTACCTCCTGTGATTGTGCAAGCGTTTGCCAATCCTGGTCCAGAGCGATTGCGTCAACACGCGACATCGCGTCTGCGACAATATTGTCCTCTCCCTTAATATATTTAATTTCTGTAGTAAACTGACTTATAAAGGACAATTGATTCAACTGCGCAGGTGGCAGCTTTTCACGGCGCTGTATGAAAGCGTAGAGCAGTGGCTTGTGGTCCGTGAAAATAGTGACGTGTTGGACTTCGAGGATGTGGCGGAAATGCTGCACGCTTTCATAAACTGCTAATAATTCACGATAATAAGCAGGCCACTGTGTTTGTTGGTCGGTCAACTTTTTGCTAAAGAAGGCAAGAGGTACCCACTTGCCTTCGATTTGTTGTTGAAGGCAGGACCCAATGTGTACACTGGAAGCATCAGTAAACAGTCCGAGAGGGGCACCGTTAACGGGATGATGCAGTAGGGTCGCAGTCGCCAAACTCTTTTTGCAGGCTTCTAGTTGTTCGAGGAGTTCAGGTGACCATATAAATGGTTTCGCACCCTTTCCTTTGGTAGCAATAACCGCTTTTATTAAAGGAGCCTGGAACAACGCAGCCTTCGGAAGGAATCGGCGATAATAATTAAGCATGCCGAGAAAGCGACGCACACCTTGGACAGTTTTAGGGGGTGGGAAATCAAGGATGGTTTGAACGCGATCCTGAGGAGGTTGTGTGCCCTCGGGACTAATGTGATACCCTAGAAATGTTACGTCGCGTGCACCAAATACGCACTTGGAAGGATTTATCACGACCCCGTAATCGCGTAACCGTCCGAAGAGGATGCGTAGATGCTCACAGTGCAGAGCCACATCTGTGGAATGAACGAGGATGTCGTCCACATATGGGAAACAAAAATCAAGACCCCGTGTGACCTCATCGATAAACCGCTGAAAGGTCTGGCCAGCGTTGCGAAGACCGAAGGTCATGAACGGGAACTCGAAAAGACCAAACGGGGTAATGATGGCAGTCTTTGGGATATCATCTTCCGCCACTGGAATCTGATGGTACGCCTTCACAAGGTCAATGGTGCTGAAAATTTTGGCACCAGTGAGGTTGTGGGCGAAATCATTAATGTGCCGGACTGGATATCTGTCAGGCACAGTTCGCGCGTTAAGGGCACGATAGTCGCCGCAAGGTCGCCAGGTGTTATCTTTTTTTAGTGTCATGTGCAAGGGAGACGACCATGCGCTTTTGGAGGGTCGTGATGTGCCAGACATAACCATTTCCTCAAATTCTTTTTTAGCCGAATTCAGTTTTTGAGGTGCTAGGCGACGAGGACGACAAGAAATAGGAGGCCCATCCGTTGTCTTGATGTAGTGTACAGTGTCGTGCTTAATAATCCTGGGTAGACCGGGAGGGCGAGTGATTTCAGGGAACTCTGCTAGCACTTGTGCGAAAGTAGAATTCGAAGGAGCGACGGCTTTGACACTGGGTTGTTCTGACGTCGCTGTAGAGACAATGACAGAAAGATTGGTGACGCCATCTATTAGTCGCTTAGTGCGGCAATCTGGAAGCAGATGGTAATATGCCAAGAAGTCCGAGCCAATAATCGCATTATTGACGTCGGCGACGATGAATGTCCAGGTGAAATTACGACGAAGACGAAAGTTCAATGTCAGAGTTATTGTTCCAAATGTCTGTATGCTGCTACCGTTAGCAGCACAGAGGTCATAATCGATAGGTTTCCTTCGATTAGAAAGCCAACGGTGAGGGTAACAACAAAGATCTGATCCAGTATCAATTAAAAATTGCCGCTTAGTTACTTGATCAGTTACGAAGAGGCGACGGCTGAGGGGTTGGTTGTTTTCGCAATCAGTCGCCGCCGCTACTGACTGCTCCTTTGGTTTTCCGCTGACCAATTACAGGGTGGAATGCATTTTACGGCCCTACTACCGTATTTCCGATGGTACCAACAGCGTTTCTCAGTCCGGTCTGGAGTATTGCTGCGTGAGGACTGCCTGCTGCGGTTTTGAAGTCGGGAGCGCTCGGATCTCAGAGCGGCAACCTGATTGCCCAGCTCATCTATTCGCTCCAAAAGACTGTTTAATGTGGGTGCACCTGTTGCAGCAAAAACATTTGCATGGCTTGGCTGAGCTTCAATAATTTTATCAGCAATGTCGGCTATCCTCTCTAGGCTGAGGTCAGCCTGTGCTGCCAAGATGCCTTGTGCATGCTGAGGCAATCGGCGAAGCCAAAGCTGGCGCAGGATGTTGTCATCTGACAGGGTATTCCCTGCAATGGACTTGAGGTGACGAAGGAACTGTGACGGTTTTCTGTCTCCAAGTTCCTCATCACTCAGCAACCGCCTTACCCGCTGCTCTTCAGATATAGAAAACCGTTTAATTAATGTCTGTTTGAGTGTCTGATATTTTTCTTCTGCTGGTGGGTTTGTTACTATATCTTCAATTTCCCCAGCTACATTGTGATCGATTTGACTGAGGACATAACTGTATTTCGTGACATCAGTATTTATGCCAGCCAATAAAAATTGGGCTTCAGCTTGTGCAAACCATACAGTGACTCTGTCAGACCAAAACGGTGGCAGCTTTACCGCTACCCTACATGTGGCAGCCGCTATTTCCGGCTTAGACTGAGTACTAGCTTGTTCATGCTGTGCACGCAGGGCAATGTTTTCAGCCTCAAGCATTTTTAAACGTGCTTGGAGTTCATCAGACATAGTGAGGAGGGGTATAATTGTAATGAACCATGCAAAAATCCAAGAACCACACAAAACACCAAGCAAAGAGTAATTATTCTAAACGTGGGAAAGTGGTGAGGTTAATGTGTAGGAACAATATGAGCATGCAATATGACACAATAAAAATACATGTGCAACCACCAGAAACCACAGTAAAAATGCGTGAGCAAACACAAGAATATCAAAACACAAGTTAAATAAAAATTAATGCGCACTTATATTAATAAAAAATAATAATAAAGTTGTTAAAATAGATAAACGGAGATACATGAGCATTCAATGTCAATTGTTTCATTCTTTTTTATAAAATTTATATGTATTATCATCACGGTTTAAGACATAAAAATAATAGAAAAAGAATATTACCAAACAATCCAAAATATTTTTAGCACAACTTGAGACAATAATAAAAGATAAAGAAAAACAATAACACCTGGGAATGTTAGCGTGTTAGTTATAAATTTAAATTAATGTTTAGTAAATTAAAGAAAAAGATATTTTAGCTAGTTAACACGAGAAATGTCCAAATAAAGTTGATTTTATATTTAAGCGGTACTTGCGTGAACCGGAACGTCAGTTGATCACATGTGACAGTCGCTGGATGTCAATCAATGTCACTGAAGCTTTCGTCGGTTGACGATAGATGGCGTTTGATGCACACCGTATGATATCGATTAACGATTTTCCAAGAAACGGGTTAGAACTCGTCGAGATGAATTATTGGTTTCATTCACAAAATGTCTCCACAATTTCACATGCACTTTGTTGTGATGAACATACAAGGTGAACGGCTGGAACGCGGGAATTAACACCGCGACAACTGATGGCGAGAATAAAATGGAGTTTCGTGGTCAACAGGGCGGCACGTTTGTTCGCAATTTCCGCACTATGAAACTCCAGGTCTCGTGCACGTCACGTCTCAGGAGTCCGCTTCGCTAGATGTAAGGTCGCAATATCACGTCGGGGTCACCACTTTGGGAACGCAGGCCGATGGATTCGTTCCCAGTATTATCCGCGCACTTTGCGACAGCGAGATGCGGTGAAAATAAAAGCCGAGCGTAGTTGTTTTATGAAAGTATAATGTTTATGACTTCACAATGTTAAGCACTAAATACAATGTAATTGGACATGGGTTTATGCAACAATCACTATTGAAATACAAATATGTACAAAACTAAGTGCTCGCGAGTCTTGGTTGTAACGGCTCTGAGTCGTAGCCATAGATAACAAAATTCGGTGTTGCCAGGTTATGGTTGCGTTCAGAAACGCCACACACTCTATCTATTAAAAAAACCGCATCAAAATCCGTTGTGTGGTTTTAAAGATTTAAGCACACATAGGGATATAGGCACAGAGAAAACGACTTTATTTTATACTATGTAGTGATAATTTACTACTCTTTCACATTTTTCACCTTACTATTTATGATATACGTTTACTTCATTATACTTTTATCTATGTCTTGACAATCTTAAATGTATGCCAAAAATTGGCAATCAAGTTTTCGCACCTAAAATAAATTACAATTCAATTATTGATTGTGAATATTGGTCTTAAACTTTGTTAGGTACATAATAAGTTTGATGCAACCGACCATACGTGTAATTAATGTATTTTTTTTGTTTCAGGTAAGATTAATCTCGAAGGTACGAAGTAGACATGCGCTAAACAGTACGTCAAATAGTAATGCAACATCACGCATCTCTTCCACGGAAGTGATATTACTCCGTAACATCACACATTACCCGATCGATTTTTAATGAAATGATGACCGAGTAATGTTGAGGATGATATGTGAAGTATTACAGATCATATTGAAAAATAGCAATAATAACTGCAATACTTATTACATATCGTAAAATTACAATTTAAGTAAATATTTAAAAAATGTAGTTGATTTTCCTTCATACTTGGCCACGTACTTTATGTTGTTTGTTAATAATTGTAATGAACGCAAGCAAATGTAAAACAAAATAAAAAAAAGGGGCCCTCCAGGCTTAGGACTGGCAATCTTTGTTTAAGGAAGACAGGCGTATTTAAAAATCAACTATTTACAACATTGATTGGTTTATACATATATACACATATACATACGCATATATACACATTTGTACAATATTTACATTTTTATCTTTTTTTTATGTACTTTTTTGGATTTTTTTAGTTTTTTTTTATTTTTTTAGTTTTTTTTTTGTAACATAGGTAACTATTTCACATCTTATTGCAACTAATGAACATAAGTTCCGATATTTTTTTTGTTGTAAGCCGAGTTCTTCTTTCGTTCAGCGTTAACCCTGCTTTAGAAAAGACTCGCTCGCAAGGAACAGATGTTGCCGTGATATTTAGGCGTTTTAGCATATATCTGTGGAGTCGCGGATAAACTCCTTTACGTTCCCTCCACCACTGCAGCGGATCTTGATGCCGGCTGATCAACGGCTCCTGTAAATATTTATCAAATTCCACGATTCCGGCTGCAGTTGGATTTTCTGGTATCAATCGCGAAACTTCGACATCGAAGTCCTCCCAAATTGAGCCTGTTTTAGAAGGACCAGGGGTCGGTTCTTCGGGCACTGGATTGTTCGCTGTGTCCTCATCGGGCAAGACAATTCTACCGATTTTCATTTTGAGTGCCGCTGCGGCATTCTGGAAGTTGGTAGGATCTCGAAATCCAGTTTTTTTAAAGCGTGGGTCTAAGATAGTAGCTTCACTAAGCAGGACATGTTTTTCGATATCGCCGAATCTACGTCTCATCTCGAATTTTAATGACGCCACTAGTTCCTCAATCGGTGCATAGGTCTCGGCAGAATTTTTTTCTATTTGCATAAACAACAGCTTGCAAAAAACAATATATTTTGAAGCGGAGACATATTCTTCTCCACTCACTTCATTGGTGACCTCGTAGAACACCTTTAAAATAGGGATCGCTCTTTCTACAATCGCCCACTCCTCTTGTGATAGGGCTAAATCAGCCCTCATAATTGCCACAGTAGCAGTCACAGCATCTTTAATCCTCAGTAGACGGTCCAACATGTCATAAGTGGAATTCCACCGTGTACTGACGTCTTGTTTCAATTTGAGTGGCCCAATGTTCATTTGAACCTGAATTTCTTTAAGTTTTTTAGCCCCAGGCTGACTACGATGAAAGTATTCCACTAATTGCTTAACTTTTGTCAGTATGTGTGCAATTTTGCCGATACTTTCTTGCACAACTAAGTTAAGACTGTGGGCGAAACAGCTAACTGATCTCCAACCACCTATTCGCACTGCGCCCAAAATGTTAGCGGCGTTGTCGCTGACAATCGCGCCAATGTTATTTTCGATGTTCCACTCTGTGAACTTTTGCCTCAGGAAATCAGATATATTTACACTTGTGTGACTTTGATCAAAATTAATGCACCCAATCATAACTGACACTAATTGATGGGAGTCTACATCTATATAATGTGCAGTTATTGCAATATAGTCATCATTAGTAATAGATTTCCAACCATCGGTGGTGATACATATAGCCGTAGCTTTTGTGATTTTACTTTTTACATTTTCTAATAGTTTATTGTAAACTTTAGGAAGCAGAGTTTCCGAAACTGTTTTGCGTGTGGGTAGTGAGTATCCAGAATTTAGCATTTCGACTAATTTTCGAAACTCTCTTTCCTCTACGATCCTCAAAGCGTGATAGCCTTTTGCAATCATTCTGACTAATTGTTCGTCGATCTGCTGAATTCTATTTAGTGGCAGGGGCTTTTTCACCACAACGAATTGATTCATAGACGGAGCCACCTCCGCACGTCGTCGAGCAAGTGCACTTACTGCTGGAGGGGTAGTTCTTGAAGTACTACCTATTGTGGCTTGCACGTTCAAATTTGCGGTGCTTGTACTAGCTACTTCACTTACATCAGCCGAGGACACTTCTTGAACAGGTTCTAATCTGTTCATAGATATATTTATAGTGGGATGTACTTGTTTTATGTGCCGGCTTAAGCTACCAATGGAGCTAGAAGACATTGCCATAATCTTTGAACAATACAGACACTTTGCTTTCTTTGGCTCCGTTTGCTCAAAGTGGTTCCACAGTGGACTAGATTTTCGCTTAGATGCCATTTTTTTTGTCACAAACAATCACAAAAGTCTCCCCTAATTAGTTATTTTCTTTCACGAAATAGTTCTACAAAAATTTAATTAAGTACTTTAAAATATTATTATGTTTTTATATTTTGTAAATAATAAAGTATTAGGTAATAAACAAATTTACGTTTGCCTTATCATATTAGGTGAAATTGCCGTTTTGTATAGAAAAATATAAAGAAGTTGTAATTTGAAAATTACAAACAAATTTTTATATATTTATTTTTTATTTTCAAGCATTTGGCTACAATGCTATTTCTTTTACTAGCGTGAAACATTATAAACCTACTTAAGTACTTACTCTATTTTTGAGATAAAACATTAATTTCGATAGAGATATACCTATAATGTTTTAGATTTATGAAACAAATTAAAACAAAGCAAAAAAGCGGCAATTTCGTAGTAGGTGGCTCTGTGGTAAAGACCTGTTAATATTAGTACCTACTTACTTAAATATTTATTTACAAAACACAAAAACTTTGTTAGCACTGGTTAGCACACACTACGGAAAGAACACGCACGCTTCGAACTAAACAAAAATCTATATATTATCTAAACTAATTACAAACAATGTAACCTACTCCGCCCGGTAACATACTTGGCGACATATTTAAAAAATCAAAACATTTGAATACTACTTGCATAGCACGTGTCACCATTCTCTGTCTCTTTTTCGCGATATGCGCGGCCGGCAAAATTTTACATCGGCTGCGCGCGGTGGGCGCTCGTGATTACGAACTAAAACGACGCTGACCGAACGTTGCCGAAGTGATGAGTGATGCGAGTGATGTTTGTAACTGATGCGTAATGCGTGATGTTGCATTACGTGTCAAAGTGATATTACTTTTGTACTATTACACGCATTACCTACCCATGTCTAGTACGAAGCACTACAACAACGAAGAAGAAATGTCTGGTTTTTGCTGACTTCAGAACATATAAATGTAATATATTCCCGCCAACGGCTTCGCCCGCGATATTTTAACTAATGGATACAAAAACTTGACAAGTTATATATGTACTAAAACCTTCCTCATTAATCACTCTATCTATTAAAAAAAACTATTAAATAATTTATTATTCAACATTACAAAATTATCATTCAGATCGGCCTTTCAAATTTATATTTCAATTCCATTCAACCAAACTATCCCTTTCAATTACATTCAGAATTTTCATAAAACGCATCCCTTTCATAATATGAAAGTATATTATTCTATTTGTGAATCCACCCTTCCTTTTCTTATTAAAGAACCTTTTGCGGACCATTGAATATGTGCAAGGTATTAGCTGATACCAATGTAATTGGTTGCCAAGGATTTTATTAATTTTCGGATATCGTATAGTCAAATTTTCTATGTAAATTAGTTTTCTGCCAGCGGCTTCCCCGCGTGGGCTATACGAATTAAAAATTACAGAGTTCAATACAAACTTTTTTCACACTTATCACCTCCTTAGGGGTATAATTTCGGAAAATCCTTTCTTCTATCGGATGCCTAAGAACACTTCCTCCAAGTTTCAGGTCTCTACAATCAGCGGTTTAGGCTGTGCATTAATCCGTCAGTCATTCAGGATAAAGCATATTATATGTATAGATAGATACCTACATAGATTTAGGGGAAAATGGGAAAATAAATAAACTACTTTTCAACACATAGAAGTCAGTGACTTAGTCGTTGAAACCGTGTCATCATATTAAGCAGACCCAAAATGAGAAAGTAAAAATTCCTATTTACTTCTCAACTTACCCCATTTTCAATGAACCTTCAAATAGAAAACAGAAGCAATCACCCTTTTATACACACGTAGGATAACTTTTCGTCCCTCAGGGTAACATAGGTAACAAATTCATGAAATTCTTTCGTACCCTCGAACGAAACGATTCGGCCAAAATATTTAAACACCAAATAGTTTCCCTTCTAATTTATTGTTTTAAATATTGTAGGTATCTGTTTGAGAAAGTTTATAATTATGAGGGAATTAATTTTGGAAACAAAGGGTACTATGTGAGGCTAGATTTTTTTGTACTATGATATTTTGTGAAATCGTAACTAATATATTATGTACTCTGTGAAGCTACTCTCTTTAGCTGCATTAGCCTTAATGGTATCATTAAAGTCGTAATTAAGGACAGAATCAGAAAATAGGAGGAATTGATTAAGATGATTTTTTTTCTACTACAATTTCGCAAGTACTAATAAAAAAAAACACGATTTTTATTCGAATAAATGCGAACAAAAGTGAGTTTGATTGTTTATTTGTTACGTTTTCACGGTAAAACGGCTGAATCGTTTTGGATAGAATTTGGTATGGAGGCAGAAGAGACCTATTTTGTCCAGGTGCGTTACGTATTTCCTTCGGAACGCGGGTGAAACCGCGAGAAACATCTAGCCAATGATAAACAAATTACGCAAAACAGATAAGGATGACAGCAAAGGCGAAAAGCAAATGATAAACGAATCAACTGAGTCCTTGATATCAGGAATAGACACGGTCGATATGAAACTGATAAGACTAGAAATGAGCTGAATACTAAATAGACAGATAATAAGATAGGGATTATAGAAAATTACACGCTACAGAACCGAAATAAACTAGATTAAAGACAGTTACTAATATGAGTTTATTCATTTGTTTGTTTCGCTTTCAAGGTAAACCGGCAAAACCTATTTAGATGAATTTTGGTATGAAGATACATAGGTATTGGAGACAATTATAAGCTATATTTTATCCGGCTGCATGAGGGCTAAGTAACAGCCGCACGGGACGACTGATCAAAGGTTAAGCTGCGCTTGGCGCGGACGGACCGTGGATGGGTGACCAACTATGTTATTGCGAGACTCCTCCGTGCCTCGGAAAGCATATTAAGCTGTCGGTCCCGGTTGTCATTTGTAGATTTTTGACAGTCGTTACGGGTAGTTAGAAGCCAGAAAGTCTGACAATTAGTCTTACCAAGGGGTATCGTGATAACCCTGTAACTGGGTTGTGGAGGTCTGATAGGCACTCGCTCCATGTAAAACACTAGTACTCCGCTGCATTTGGTTTAGACTCGAAGCCGACCTTAACTTAGTTGGGAAAAGGCTAGGCAGATAATTTTATCCGGGTGCCATAGGTGGTCATGCCACTTTTACTCTTACTTCATGCATCCACATGATTCCAAACAGTTCGTATCCTTCTAATTTTGTGTCAGCCATTTATAAGTTCAAACGAACGTGATTTAAATCTCTATCGGACGAACCTTAGAATCAGCCGTTTCGAAATTCAAATTGTTCAAACTTTTCGGCTTTCGAAACGGTAATTGAGTTTTAACCGTGATTTGGTTTAAAAATAGAAACCCGGTGATTCGAAATTCGAATTGATTTTGGTACTATGAATTCGTTATGATATAACTAGCTGTTCACCACACCTAGATAAAAGTAGCATGAAATTATTTCCAGGTTCCTATCTATATAAAAAAAACAGCCATTTTACCGTTAACGAATAACAAACAAACACACATTCACATAATAAAGACATTATTATAAACACTACACCAACAATACAACTTTATCCGTCGAAAGACTATTTACAGTACCTACACCAAAAGAAATCAAAACACCCACATCATTTGTGCTCAAATCACCAAAAAAACTGCTACAATAATAAACACGGACCCCTTTCAGAACATGATTTCATTACTTACGCCACAATCCTGTACGAACACATTTACGAAAAAAAACACCATCTATTTGAGACTTCCCTTAAATACAGAGTCATGTAATAAAAGTACTAACGTTAAATATAGGTATAAGAAAAAAACTCTGGCAAAGAGAACATACAAGATCAAAGGAAAGAAAAACTGTCCATCTGTAAGTTTTGTGAACGGAGACTTCTAAAGAGTTCTCTCGAATTTGGGTGTACTTTGAGACACATTTTATTGACTTTAGTACGTCAGGAAGAATCGACTCTAAGGCTGAGCAGATCACACACTGCCACGCGCCACGCTTTGGTAAGCGGGCCTGCGTTTTTTTTACGTTGATTAAGTACTTCAATGAATATAAATATGGTTAGTTTATAAACAAACGTGTAAAATTAAGTATACACATTCAAAAATAATAACGTATGATTTTTTTTATGAATATTATAAAATGTCAAATTGACGTTTTACGTTCCGTTGACGGTGGAGGTGTGTTTCATTCAATTTTATCATATTATGTCTTTAAATATAATTATATTTTCACGTTAATAATTCTAGTCATGCATGCACGTCGACATAATTTTGATCGTCAATGGTGTCGATTCTGACGTACACACGACTAAACTAATTTTAAAATATCATGCTCTTTTTCTATTGCGAAATACAAGAAGAGGATAGCAAGTAATTCAGTGCTGTCAAATTAAATGACAGATGACATTTTGTTCGTACAGGTTTGTTAATTTAGTCGAGATGTTACGTCGTGATGTTTAATTTTGTATGGAAAACGATTTTTTTCTAATTTGACAGGTGTTAAAAGTTTGCTATCCCTTTCTTATATTTGTTGATGGAAAGAGAGAATTATAGACTAAATTTAATTTAGATGGTGTCAAGAGAATCGCGGCCAATGTTCGTTTTCAATTTAACTGTTTCACACGGTTAAATTATAAAATATCGAAAATTATTACGTTTGATTATAATTTTTATAATCTTACGAATTAGATTATAATTTTACGATATTCACAATGACTATATAAAACATGCGTAATGCAAAACACTGACAACAATGCGCTGACGCGCGTCGACGCTTTGTCTGGCGTGAACACTGGAGCGGAGAGCGTGGTAGTGTGAGATCCGCTTATCAGTGAATGGTAGTCTACAATATTGGAAATTTTGTAGTTTTTCTACTTAGGACGTGAAACGGACAATAATAAAGTCAGACGGATATCTTTTTAATAGTTTTACCCAGACTGAAAACCGACCCCAACATAGTTTTAAATAAATATTAAAAACAATACCTAATATTACAAGAAACATTAAGATAAATCCCATAACACTGACTGATATTTAGTATCACAAATATACAGCAAGACTAAAATGTGATCATATGTCTGCCTACCCCAGATCTACATTGGCGTGACTTATATCAGTAATCACATTACTGTGATTAACTGTACCTAATGTGTAGCTGTAGACCCTCAAATTAATTGATCAGAGTACTCAGTACCGGCTGATTTGCTTTAAGCAGGAAAGAGGAGGAGATATTTATATAAGCGTATAGCGACATCCTTGTCTCGCAACAAATGAGTGATCATCTGTAACGTGGATTTTTATTCGCACTAGAGCCCTTCAATAAATCCGAAATTCACTCTGTCTGTTATGTGTTCGCGATAACACCGATTGAGATGAAATTTGGTAAAGAGGTAGCTTTAAGGGGAAGCACCTTGGATACTTTTTATCTGTGTGCGTCTAGTAGTTCTCTTAAGACGCAGGTGTAAATATAAATATTTTTAGCATGACATTTTTTTTGTACAAAAGACCTTTTTATAATACTACCATCAATAGGTATCCTCAAGTAGGTAGGTACTATTCAGAAGTATAAAATAATATCAACCTATTCTAAACATTTCAACACAAAATCATAAAATTGACCAATTTCCATATTAAAAAAATAAACCTTAAAATGCGTATAAAAATGTCCAAAATGTTTTAAAAAAAACACCAGAGGCATCACAATTGTTTGCATGTAATCAAATATTACGACACATGATGTATTTGTTACCCAGATTCATTTAATTATTCATGCTCATGTTTTTTGATAAATAAAAACAATATTATTCGAAATAGGAAAAGTTTATGCGGGTCATATTGTACATATAAAATGCTTTGTCCTGAATGACTGACGAATCAACGCACAGCCTAAACTGCTGATCGTAGAAACCTGAAACTTGGTTTGTGTGTTCTTTTTTCCTTAGGGGTAGAATTTTGGAAAAAAGAACTTTAATTTCATTTGTATAGCCCACGCGGGCGAAGGTGCTGGTGGAAAGCTAGTGTACTATAAATTTAGAATTAATAACTGGACTGTGACACATTCACAGAGTATCTTAAAATGTTTTCAAAATTTAAACAAATGATTAAAATAAAAAGAACAAACCTTATTAAACGAATCTAATAAAAATTATACGCTCCAAAAACGCGTTAAGCTTCCCAAAACAAACTCCAAAATTATCAGGGAGCCAACTCAAACACGAATAGATGATTTCTGTCAAGTAAAGTCCAACAAAAAATATTATTCCAACTTCGGCTGACAATGGCTGAATTTGAAGTTGAACTTTCCCAAAATTCACAGACAGGGTCCAATCTTAATTCGTATTCAGAAGTTTCTGACGCCATTTTGTTAAGAGAATCTCGTCTTGTTGATTCGGACAAAGTTAAATAGGAAGTTGGCCCTGTTAGCTGAATACTTTTGTCTATTCAGTAACTGAAACTTGACCGATATTACTGTTTTGTTTGATGAAACTCATGTGGTCAGGCATAACAGTTGAAATTGGAAATTTCTCTATTTCGAGACTCCCTGTGGGATGGTTGCTATTCGGTAAACGTCACATACCTTAAAATAATTCATAGAAATACCTACTTGAAGTCCTCATTTCGACCAACGTTATAGATAACGTACAACCTTGTGTGCTTTTCTGTATTTGATACCATATATGACTCATAAATCAGGTATGTTACGACTGCTGAGTTAAACAAAATTCTACGTGAAAAACTACTTTTAATTGTATTCATATTATGCAGATAACGATCAGCATCATCTAGCGACATCTATCTCGCTACATGAAAACAAGTGCCACGACATAGTGACGCCAAGATTCCTACATCAAGCGAGCAGTATTCGCACGCAATTACAACATATATATGTCGGATTCATGGAGTGATTTATAGACGTAAACATTGGAATACAAGTGCTTTTTTTGGTGCTGTGTGGAGTCTAGGCAGTGAGAGTTATCCTAGAGACGCGGTCGTAACACCATGCTAGCCTAGGAATCGCTCAGTGTTTCAGTATTACTCTAGTATTCTAGTATTAGTGCTTGTAGCAGTACTAACGATCATGACTAATTGTAAAGGAGTTATTTCTCATATTCCCCGTATCCCAATTCTACGCCCACAACTACGTCTGATTAAGATACAGGAGGATCCGATATATAGAACTTTTCGACGTCAGCCGTTGGGCAGTGGTCCGCCATGCAATATCATCCGCCTCGCCGGAAGATGTTCTCTTTTCAATGGACGGTGCCCATCCTCCTTTATAATCCATTGTTAATTTATCATACACATTCTTAGCCACTTCTCCTTCTTTAATAAGAAAATCTACCATAATACTTACCAAACAGGTGAAGCTATTTCAAACAGCACATGGAGCCAAATTCATCCGAACCACATTTGAACGAAGTTTTCACATAAAAACCGTATACGCAGTCATGAATATGTAGCACCAGTGCGCCAACTAGAGCTACATTAAAATCATGGCACAAAACGTTACTACCCAAAAACCAGCTTATATTTCCTCTTACAACTCTCCTCATTTTTATGATATCGTATAATTTACGTCCTACGTCCACACTTTAAGCTGTAGCCAGAAACATGAGCATGAATAATGTGAATGTACGTGACGCTAACACGTTTTGCAATAGCTTTCGTAATATTCGATAAGTTTTCGGTAAAAAAAAACAATTGCTTTTTTTTCTATTCTTCTTTTTACGTGCGTGGTTTGAACTACTTGGGATATCAGACGGTCATCAAGGTATTAGAAGAGCTAGGTGCACTTGAAGCATTTCTATTGCAAGAAAAGATTTACAAGGGGTGCAATTTGATACTGCGAGATTACCATGGCTCTGGAACTCAAATGGCTACTGAAAAAACATGGATGGGTTGTAGTCAGTAAGAGTCAGACACTCCCCGATCATTTGATAATTTTTAAAATCCTTCAAAAAAGTTGCTATTGGATCGAAATATTTCACTGGTTTTGGCTTTGTAGGTAGCTTCTATTCTATTCTATTCTGGGCAGGTTTAAGTAATTATTTTATATTATATTTATCAATCCAATTTTTCACACTTTTATAAACAAAAAATGACGGCAAGTAATATGAACCATTAGTTTACTGAATCCAATGAAAAAAAAATTTAAGACCAAACAGCAAAAACCGTACCGTATTTTTGATTTAAATTTTTCCCTGAATGCTCAATTGAATATTTTTCATTGAATTCATATTAATTCCATTAGTGTGAGCTCTAACTGAATATTTCAGGGATTCAATGAGCTATTCAGAACCAATTTGCTATTCTAAAGGAGTGTTCGAGTTCGATAACTATTTTTTTTAAGAAAAAAAAAACTGGCAAGTTCGCGCTTTGATTGAATTCGCTTTTTGTCATAATATTATTTATTACTTGAAAAAATGTGATTTGATTTTTTTATTCATGTTAAATGTCTTTCACTAAAAATATTGTGGTCTACAGAAATGAAGATAAATCCTTCTACCTAATGTTACAAATGAGTTTGTTATGCTTTCATGCTAAACGACTAAACTAATTTAGATGAATTTTGGTACAGACATTGAAGGGAGACGGATCTGTTCAGACGGTTATAGACTTATCCAGGTGCGTTAAGAAATTCCCTCGGGACATGGGGAAATGCCTATAGTAAAGAATAATTTTACAAAAAAGGGACATCAAAATTAAGTTACGAATATTTGTTATTGAAATATAGATCAGTAGCAGATTGTAAAAAACTAATAGTCAGTCTTACCACCTTTGGATTAGTATTAGTTAAACTTATCTACTAGGTAATTTGACATAAATGATGTTCCGATTGTAGATGAATCAATTAGTATCCTTATTCAGTTGTAATGAAATAATCCCTCATTTATCTAATCATAACTGTCAGCGAATGTAGGCTATATACACTCGAGAGCAATGAATCCGGGTCACTTAAAGAATCCTAAAAATCTCGGAAACTAAAAATGATAGGTTAATGCAATAAATTGTATTTAATAGACAATGTAATACTCCTTAAATGAAGGTATTAAAACTTCTTAGTTATTGTAAAGTTATATCATAAAAAAATCAAATTTGAGAAAGGGCCACTTTCGAAGATGGAACTACGAAATTACAGCATTTGGTTTTGCTTTTGTTTGTAATCTGTCATTTATGTGGGTACATAAACCATGTTGATAGTGCTCTATATTCAATATTCAAGCTGAAATTATGTCGCTTACGCCTGAAGAATGCACCAGAATACTTACAATGCTGGAAACCGGCCGGAGTCAGCGCGATACAGCCAGGACTGTCGGTGTGTCGCTGTCAACAGTACAAAGAGTTCTCCGACGTTACGAAGAAACTGGTTCTAACCTACGCAGACCAGGAACGGGCAGAACTAGGTGTACCACAGCACGAGAAGACCGATACTTGGTGAACACCATGCTTCGAAATCGCTTTCTCACAGGAACTGAACTCACAAATCAGTTTCGACGCCTCGGAGGAAGTAACCCAAGTGCATGGACAGTAAGACGTCGGCTTGCTGAATCTAACTTAAAACCCCTTAGACCTGCAAACGGCCCTAAACTGGAGCGTGGGCATCGTATTTCAAGACTAAGATATGCCCAGAGCCACGTAAATTGGAGTATTGAAGATTGGTCAAAAGTTATGTTCTCCGACGAATTAAAACTTATGCTCTACAAGCACGATGGAAGACACAGAGTGTATCGAAGACCAGGGGAAAGATGCAAGCATGCATCGAAGAAAAAGTAGCCTACGGTGGTGGGTCTGTACTTGTGTGGGCCGGAATTTCTTCTGAAAGTCGCACAGAGCTGGTGATCATAGAAAACGGCTCTTTAACTAGCGAAAGATATGTGGAAGAAATCCTCAATGATCACGTTGGTCCATTTATGGTCAATTTAGGTGAGGATGCTATATTTATGCATGACAATGCCCGACCTCATACAGGTAATATTGTGAATGACTACCTTAAAGAGATGAACATTACTCGTATGGAGTGGCCAGCGCGCAGCCCGGATATCAACCCGATCGAGCATGCTTGGGACGAGCTAGGCAGATGCGTAAAACAACGAAACCCTCCCCCAATCACGCTTCGTGAGCTCAAAATTGCTCTCACAGAGGAATGGGAGAATATTCCCCAAAATCGTATAAGGAACTTGGTGTACAGCATGCCAAACCGCGTAAACGCAGTAATGGAAGCACGAGGAGGCAATACGAAGTATTAAAATTCAAGAAAATCGTAATAAAGTTCAAAAATTTCATGTTTCCTATTTTTGTTTTAAGGAGAGATCAGCAGTTTTTTTCTTTATGTAATTTTGTGTTAATAAAATGTATGGTGACTCATATTTTTTTTACTTTCATTTAAGGAGTATTACATTGTCTATTAAATACAATTTATTGCATTAACCTATCATTTTTAGTTTCCGAGATTTTTAACATTCTTTAAGTGACCCGGATTCATTGCTCTCGAGTGTATTTCTACTAGCTTTATCCCGCAGTATTACCCGTATCCTGAGAAAACTGCCTCGCGCACCCGGTTAAAAAATATCCTATGTTTTAATCCAGGTTATAATCTATGTGTGTAAAAAAATCATCCAGATCTATTCAGTAGTTTTTGCATGAAAGAGTAACAAACATACATACGTACACCCTCACAAATTTACGTGTTTATAATATTCATCATAATCATCATTATCAGCCTGTATATTGTCCCACTGCTGGGCGCAGGCCTCTTCGCATACAGAGAAGGCATGAGCATTGATCACCACGCTTGCTCAATGCGGATTGGCGATTTCAGACTTTTTAAAGTTCAAGTTTCCTCACGATGTTTTCCTTCATCGTTAATCAATGACCCCTAAGATATACTTAGAAAGTACGTACGGCTTTAGAAAAGTCACATTGGTACTTGCCAGGTTTCGAACCCGCACACTCGTACACGAGAAGCAGGTGCCTTAACCACTAGGCCACCACGACATTTATCATATTAGTAGGATGTTAATCGTGTAAATATAAATAAAAAACTAATACAGTTAAAGCAACTATGTAGGGATAGGACCGGAAAAAGTACAGATAACATAACCAGTATTAGAATACGGCTTATCAGAGCAAATACTTACCATGTTTTATTTTACTACGATAAAATAATCGTAAAAACTAACTAATACTTGCATTAATACTATGAGATTATAAATGCAAATGTTAGTTTATTTGTTTCATTGTTTGACGGTAGGACGAGCTCGTTGCTAAGTAACAGCCGTATGTTCAAGTTACAAAAATCAAATCTGTTTCTGTAATCGTTAATCTGTCGCCTTAAGGAACTTTAGAAAATAATAATGTGTTAGCCAATTTGACAAAACCGAGTCGATCGCCCATTCTTCAATATCTTTTGAAAAATAATCCCAAAAATCAACGCTACTTCATATTTATTACATACTAGCTTTCCGCCCGCGGCTTCACCATTATTCAAGTTTTAGTAGGGATCCCTAATTATTTCTGGAAATAAATATAGCCTATGACACTTCGTAAAGATGTAGCATTCTAACGGTGAAAGAATTTTTAAAATCGGTCCAGTAGTTTTTGAGTTAAACCTCTACAAACAAACATATCTTTTCTCTTTATAATATTAGTATAGAAATACAATTTCCACTATGACGTCATATACTGAAAGAATAGACGTTTTTCTTATATATTTCCAAATGAAACATCTGGCACTCATACAAAAGCCTTGAGTAGGTTCAAATCAAATTTTCTGAATAGTTTCCTCTGCCAATATCAAGATAGATTGAACAAATTTCACGCCAGACTTCGTTTTCCTTAAAAAAAATGTTTTGTTAGAATAAGTTAATGGCCGATGAAAAAATACATCTGTATTTAATGTGCTACCTACTTTTCTATGAAAAACTTTCTTCGTGATTGCAGAATACTACGTAATTCGTTTAAAAAGAATTCTAAGAATATAATTTTCAAGTTATAGAACAGTAAAATACATCATGCATACATTTTTTATAGTTTTAGATAGATGCGTCATACAGCTGACCAATAATAACAAAAAACTTTTTTCAAAAATCTTAATATAAATGGATTGATGTTCGTTAGTACGAATACGAAGTTCACCCGGGTCATCTAGTAGGTAATATTTTTCCGACATAATAAATATCATTCACGTCAACATTACTGCAATCTCTAATCAGCACTGATCACTGTCGTACATCACAGTTGCGTGCATTACGATATTAACTTGATTATTCGGCTGGTCGTGTGCCATTTCGTTACAACCGTCGATTTTATTCGTGAAGGCACGCGCGGACTCGTAATGTGTTAAATCGAGTAAGCTCGTGACAGCTGCTGTGATTTCTAACTCGACTTCATCAAAAATAGAAATTCTGTTTAGGGCAAAATGTTTATTAGTTTTTGTATTAATAGTGTGTTTTAATGTTAGGATACTAAAATTATCATACATATCTATAATTACTTTGCACATGGAAATAAAAAAATATATGACATAAATTCTCGTTTTATTTCGAAAGGTAGGAAAGCTCATTAAAGGTACAATTGTATTTTCAATTCAAAAATCTATTTCATAATCAACAAAATGTTCACACACTTTAGAGTGAAAACAAAAATTACCCTTCGATGAACACTTAAATATACAATCACCATCATTGTTCCAACTAACAAAAGTATCATTGTAATAGTACTACATATTTCCACAATTAAATCCACTGCTATATCTACTATGTGTGAATTTATGAATGAAATTTTCAGAGTTATAGTATCAGAATCTCTCGGATTACCAAGTAAAGTAATTCTAGTGAGTGATGGTACCAACTCCATGAACTTCTTAACATCTACTGATCTTATTTGATTATAATCAGCTTCTATTCTCCTAAGATCTGTACATTCAGTAAACGATATAGGATCTAGTGTTGTTAAATTATTCCTTGTTATATCTATTAATACAGTTTTCTCTAAAAACATAAATGTTTCTTTAGTGATTTTTAATTTACAATTTGAAATACTTAAAACTCGCAAAATTTTAACATGTTTAAATGTTCCTCGTTTCAATTCTGTGATTCTGTTGTAACTTAAATTTAAATGGCGTATGTAATTAAAAGTTATAAAAAAGGTTTCATTAACAAAGCTTATTTGATTGTGGTTCAGATATAATCTGATTAATGGTTTGGTTTTATTAGCGTTTTGAAGATCATTAGAACCTGATATTTTCTTAAGCTTGTTGTAACTAAGATCTAATTCTAGTAGATAAGGAAATTTTTCAAAGTAATCAAAAGTTAGATCTTGAATGTTGTTATGGGACAAATGAATCCTTTCAAGTGTTAAGACTTCAGATACGTCAACTTTATCCAAAAGATTGTATGACAAATCCAATTCTTTCAAAGACGTAAAATATTTCAAGGATAAGTTAAATGTTTTTAAGTTGGTACAACATAAATTTAAGTAGTCCAAGTTTTTTAAGTTCGTAGAATACTGTTCCCCTAACGTTGTCAGCTTATTTCCTTGCAAATATAACTTTCTTAAGTTGTACATATTTGCAAAAAAGTCTTCAGATAAATACGTCAGCTTATTGTACGACAAGTCTAATAAAAACAATTTGCTTTTATTTTCGGAAAACTTAAAAACTCCAGGGTTTATAATTTCAAGGTGATTTCGCGACATGTTCAAGGAGTCTAGTTGTCCCAAACCAGTGAAAGCTTTGCCTATGCTTTTTATATGATTATCAGATAAGTCCATATATATAACGTTTTTGAATCTACTGAAAGCAAAATCCTGTATAACATCCCAAGTGTTTTCAACAGTTAAGAAAATCCGTACGTAAGAGTCAAATTTGGTATTGAAAAAATTAGCTGTAATATTGTGAAAAGGAGAATGGTTGATAACAAGTGTGATGAAGGGGTCTGTGTGATCGCAATGAGGTACAATATTGATTCTGGCAGGAATGTCGCAATTCACTGTGAAGTAACAGTCACCATCATTTCGGACTGTGCACAGGATTGCCACTGACGACTTTATTATGTAAGTGAAGACGAGCCCTGGAAAAAAGAGATTGTTATAGATTCTATAGAAGTTTCAGCTGGTTTTACTATATCAATTCTGATCACACACTTTTTTTTCGGATGGGGAATTATCAAATCACCCATCCCACCATAGGTTAGACAGGTACTCCCTGTATCAGACTCCTACTGAGTAAAGCCCATCCATGTTCCTTCCTCAGCCCTTTGTATTCCGGGGGTGCGGTAAATCTTTCTAACATCCCGCACCCCCGGCTGGCTATGGCCCTTGGGGAGGGCCTAGTCATCTATGCTGACATCTCTTTGAGGCGCGCGTGGAACACGAACGCGCCGTCGACACGGGCCTGGTCCTTACCGGACGGTGAGCAACCCAAAGCTCACCATCCGCACATTAGACATCCTAAAGTTCTAAAGTTGTTGTTTGATTGTTACGATAGAACGACGGAACAGATTTAGAGATAAATGGGACCCTACAGATGTAGGCTACTTTTATCCGGGACAGTGAAGTAGGTCCGTCAGAACACGAGTGAAAACATGGGAAACAGCTAGTATATTCATAGAATTGTATTCAAGCGGTCGTATATGTACGAGTATATCGGTCGTACCTATATACTGCGCATAGTACAAAGGAATGCATACATTATATTCGATAATGTAATATGTAATTGTGTTAGAGGACATAGTAGTAATATTTCATGTATAGGTCGTATCGTGTATGTGTTGTTTAGTTTGGTAAAGTAGCTATGTGTTAATCGAGGTTAAAAGCTATGTGTTTACCAAATTTCATCTAAATCCGTTCAGTAGTTTTTGCGTGATAGAGTAACAAACATACATACATCCTCACAAACTTTAGCATTTATAATATTAGTAGGATAGGTACCTATTGTATACTTTCTTAGTTGTTCTCAGACGTCACATGCTCACGTAACCTCTGAGGGCCATAACACCACGTGTTTTTGCAATCACGATACAGGTGTGAGAGCGAGACACAGCGTCGTATAGCACCGTCTCTTTTTCACAATGAAACTATTCCTACTTTGGCACGTCTATAAAGACTCCTGGGTCTCTCTGGTATCTATACTAGTATAATAGAGCTGAAGAGTTTGTTTGTTTGTTTGAACGCGCTAATCTCAGGAGTACTGGACCGATTTAAAAAAATCTTTCAGTGTTAGATAGCCCATTTCTCGAGGAAGGCTATAGGCTATATATCATGACGCTAAAATCAATAGGAACGGAGCATCAATGAATAATGTTTCAAAATCGGGGGTTAAAGTTAGCGATAGCTCAAAGTTACTATTCCACGCGGATGAAGTCGCGGGCAGAAGCTAGTCTCTAATAAAACGTCGTGTTTTTTTGTAAAATTAAATACTTTTCCATCCACTGAAGCTAAACAACTGAATTCCGAAAAATCCTTACTTCGCTAAGTTCCGACGGTGGTTCTAACGTCAGAGCGTTGTTAGTAATTATAACTGTCGCGATAATAGTGTTAGCGCGCAAGCCATAAAACATTGTTATCTTAATCGAAAAATCTTCATGGTTAACCATGTTGTAATCACATGCGGCTTCTACTGGAAATTGATGATTTATAGGGTTAACCTTGAGCCAGGTCATATGCTTCTTGTGTGAAGAAATTTTCCGTCATCCGAATATTTTGTGCAGGGTTTTATATTGATTTACATGTGGCTTCCCCTGGCGACCAAGATTATATTAGGTCTACGACAATTCAGAATACTTATTGTTATCTTGTATACCTTAATAGCATCATATTGTATTGTATAATTTTCTCAGAAAACTATTATAACCATAATATTGTAAAAACAACTTTTGAAAAGAGTATCCATGGAGTTTCTTGCCGGTTCTTCTCCATAGGATCTACTATTTGGAACCGTGCAACTAATTTGACTTTTCATAAGTACTTTATTTGTAGGCCTATGTGAAATAAAAACTACTACTTTTGTACTATCAAATATACGTTTTTACGAATTATAACAATAATTGCTATCAAAGTAGCAGCCCGAGACGATGGCTTAATGTACCCTCTTAGGCACGGGGGTGTAACACCGCCAACATCCTGACTCGGGGCTGCTTTGTAATTATTTGTTTTAACTATCTTAGTCTTTTCCGGGAATAGAAGCTTGCCCGGGTTCCGAGACACTGGAAGTCGCGTTTATGACCAAAGAGCCAGTCAATAAGATTACCTTAATGAATAACTTATTTAATATGTAAATTAGAGTAAAATACTCACAGAAATATGTTTTTGTAACCATATTTAAACATTTGTCCGTTAACCGTTCATGGAATGTCGACACGTCCGTAACCAATAGTCACAAGGGTAAATAATGATAACATAGTTCTTTGTTTGTTTGCAGATTAATGTAGCTCTTTATGTTTGTTAGTCTGTTTGAGATAAAAACTTATTTTTATGTAATAACCATTATTTTCTTCAATATGCCATTTAGTCTCTCTTATTAACTCAACAATTTATTGTCAACCAAATACAGGTGTTTTACACAAACAAACTATTCAGTGTCGGTATAAGCAAATTCTTCAGCAATACCGTCGTATATTTGAAAATGATGTAAACGTGTCTTTTTTTTTCAATTATGTTCACAGAAATGTTCATTTATGATGAATTGATTCTTCATCTACTAGAGGCTAGATTAGATTAAAATCGATTAATCATGAGTTTAATCAGAAGGGTTAAGTAAAAATCATTTTGTTATTTCTTTATGAAAAATTGCCAAATCCTGAAAATCATACGCACGTATTTAATAATGAGTTTAAAATTAATTTCTCTTAAATATTCTCCAATATCAAAATTATTTCACCACAGCGAAAAAAAAAATTAAAAACAGAAACATTTATTTCAATTAGTTTTGAAATACATTTCATTTAATATTTACAATTATCACAGCTGAAAAATCCAAATAACAATATTAAAAATTAAAATTCAATTCAATGTAATACATATATTAGCATCAGAATTGAAATATCACGATATTAAATTACATTCACTCGATGGGTCATTGCTATGGACAAATTTTTCTATTAATGGTTAGACAAAAACATGTTATTCAAAAAATCAAATGACTAAATTTGTCAATACAAACACCTACTTAACTTCAATTTGTCTAAGGTTCATATTACAGTACCATACTCCAGCGTAGATCTTCCCTTGAGCAATGATTAGGAGCTATTTGGATAAGTTATATAGTCTTGGGTCAGTTTCTAATCTAATAACTTTAATCATAGTAGAAATTCCACAAAAACAGTAGGACCACGTGGTTTCAAAGTCATCACACTTCAATCTTTTGATCGACATGAATCATCATGATTAGTTGTTAAATCTAGTATTACCGTGTTTTCTAAACTTGATAATATTTCTTCACTAAGTTTTACCCTACAATTTGGCACTCCCAAGACTTGTAACACCGTAACATACTTAAAAGTGCCTGGTTTAAATTCAGTGAGATTGTTGTAACTTAAATTTAAAAGACTTATGTAATTAAAAATAGAGAAAAATGTGTCATTTATGTTACTTATATTATTATGATTTAACATTATTTTGACTAGAGGTTTAGTTTTATTAGTAACATGAATACCATCAGAACCAAAAATATTCTTTAACTTATTATAACTAAGATTTAATTCCCTAAGATTCGGAAATTCTTTAAAGGAATCAAACGACTGCTCTTCAATATTATTATGCGATAAATTAATCGTTTCTAAAGATTTCATTTCTGATACATCAACTTTTTCTAAGTTATTATTAGATAAATCTAATTCTCTCAAAGACGTCAAAGATTTCAAAGTTATGTTAAGTGTCTTCAAGTTGCTACAACACAAATTTAAGTAGTCCAAGTTTTTCAAGTGCGTAGAATATTGGTCTCCCAAAAATATCAGCTTGTTACCTTGCAAATATAACTTTTTCAAGTTGTACAGATTTCCAAAAAAGTCTTCAGATATATACGTCAACAAATTGTACGACAAGTCTAATAAAAACAGTCTGCTTTTATTTTCGGAAAACTTAAAAACTCCAGGGTCTATTATTTCAAGATGATTTCGCGACAAGTTTAAAGAGTCCATCTGTCCTAGGCCAATAAAAGCTTTCCCTATAGTTTTTATATGATTCTCAGATAAGTCCATGTAAAGAACATTTTTGAAATTACTGAATGCGTAATCTTGAACAATATTCCAATTATTTTCAACGGCTGAGAGAATCCGAACAAACGATTCGAAAGTTGAATTAAAAATATTGGCTGTGACATTGTGAACGGGAGACTTGTTGATAACAAGAGTGATATAAGGCTCAGCGTAATCGCAGTGAGGAGTCATATTGATGCTAGCAGGAATGTTGCAGTTCATGGTGTAGAAACAGTGGCCATCATTTCTAACTGTGCATTGCGTTGCAGCCGTCGTTTTGAATAAGTAAGCGAACAGCAGCCCTGAAAAATAGAACTTGTTTTAGATTCTAAACAAACTTTCGATGGTGTTATTATTTACTCGCGTTTCTTTGGGACTATAGTGCTCTGCTACTGGACGTAAGCTTTTTTCCACAGTTGCCACGAGATTGTTAAAAAAACAATACTATGACCGTTGAACGCAAAAGACTAATAAATGAAAATAGATGAGCTCTTCCTCCCACTTCACCCACAGCAAGACAAGTCATTTCATAATTTCCCACCCCTAAAAAAGCATTGTGCCATCAAATTAATTCTGCAAAAATTAATTCTAATATTTTCATTCACTATATACGGCTCACATACACTGCAGGACAGCTAACGGTATTTTACGTTGTTCTTGCAAATTTATGGACTCCACAGTCATCTCCGCTATTGCAGCAATGGCTATTAGTGAAAATGTTTATTATAATAGGCCTATCGCCATTCTGGTTACTAGCAAGATATTTTTCATACATAAACCTACTTATCAGATAAGTGTAGCATAACTAATAATATTTGCATTTGATATTCCTTTTATGTGTACCGCGATTTTGACTATTGTTAGATAGTCAGAAAACTCAATACCTAATTCTTTATTGCATTCTTTATCTTCATTGAGGTGACAATTACTTATAATAGAAATAATATGGACCCTGCCGAGCACAGCAAAATGAAAACAGAAGAGGGCTGTATTATTTATCATACAATTCACTTTTAAATCTAACGGTATAAAGAAAGTATTGTAAAATTGATAACCAAAGAAATATAATGTTTCATCTCAAAACGTGAAGTTTTTAAGTCTTGATAGTCGTTACGGGTGACAAGCCAGAAATTCTGAAAAACCAGTCTTACCAAGGAGTATTATGTGTAAACTAATGATAATTATGGAGATTACTACTTAAAACATATCTTTAAATTAAGAGACATTTGTTGTTTAATTATTATTACTTTTGTTAGTAGATTTAAATACCTGTAAAAATTATCGATGATTGATGCCAATGGTTGACAGTGGCGCCACGGCTGCCAAAAAGCCTCGTATTTCGATACAGATTGTACGATACATGATTGTGTTGTTGGTCTATGGTCGGTCGAGCCCGACGTTCATGTTTATGAAAATAAATGTTGTGAAAGAACTCTTTGCTTTGGTGATTTATAAATATACCTGCCTGAGTCTAGTTTTCAATCAGAAGTGAGGGATTAATCCATGTGCTGGACTCGCTACAAAACTGTGAGTGTATTGAGACATTGTTACCACCATTGTTGTAAAGTTTTAGAGACGCGTGTGTCAGTACGTATTTACCTAATGTGCACCGTATTAATTGTGCGTGATATCTAGTTACATAAAAGACCAGAAGATAGTCGGACGGAGATCAAACTTTCGTCAAAGTGTATGAATAATTTTGTTCAAAATAATCGCGTTCTCGTGATGTTATACCTACCTTTTGTTGTTCGTTTCGAACTTTGTTCGGAAGAATTATTTAATGTCATAAAGTAAAATATTATTTGATTACATATCATAAAAATACTATTCGGTTATGAATACTATTGGTTATAGTTTTCATTAAGTTGCAATTAATATCTACCTACTTCAAGAGTTATTCTGTTCGTGCGTGTGGAACTTTATTTGTTTACCTACAGTCGATAGTTCGTTGATCTTTCGTAAGAATTTAGATTTTAGTTTTGATGAATAATTTTGTGTAATAAAATAGGAACACTTGTTACATACAATCTCCTCTTATTTGTGTTGAGTTGCTTTATAGTTTTATTAGTTCTTTTTATTTATTTATTTTGTCCAGATAATTATTTCTTGTGTTTTTTTTTCATTTGCGTAATTTTGCGTTATTTTTTTGTGTAATTTTATACAAAACTTAAGCCGTTAGTTGTGTGATTTACCTGTTTTAAAATACCAGATAAATACTTATATTTCAGAAAAGTTTCAATTTAGATACTTTAACTGTTAATTTTTGAATCGCTCGAACTTGCTAGCCATGGGGTCCAACAGACGAAGTAGGTCTCGTAAAAGGCATGTATCTAAACATCGTCATCGTCGCCGACATTCGAGTAGTGTCACTCGGTCTTCTTCCTTGACGTCCAGCGACGAAAGATCTCACAAACGTCATAAATCTTCCAAATTGCGATCTAGGAAAGGTAAAAAACGCCTTCATCATTCTAAAAGTAGAAGTAAAATAGATTCGTCACGAATAAGAAGTACGGACAGAACCGTGACGCGAACTCCTCCATTGCCCGAGCAATCTCAACTCACGATAAGCGCAAGTAATAATAAAGTGGGGCCCGATCCCTTGGTAGTCGCTAGCAATACGTTACAAGTTCCAACATACAATGCGTTTTCAACCCACATTAACGTGATACCGGAATTTGATCCCAGTGACGGGTCCCAAAATATTGAATCATGGATACATAAGGTAAATGAATGTGCACAAATATACTCATGGAACGATACGCAAGTACGCCATTATGCTTTGGCTAAACTCTCGGGTCTGGCCAAACGGTGGTATCAGGGTCTACCTTCATTGTTGTATACGTGGAGCCAGTGGACTGAAAAATTGAAAACGGCTTTTCCATCAACGGAAAATTATGGCGATATGCTACAAAAAATGTTGCAGTATCGTTGTAGACTAGGTCAGCCATTAGATGTTTACTATTACGAAAAAATGATATTAATCAATAGGTGCGAGATATCAGGACGGAAGGCCGTAGGATGTTTAGTGCATGGTATTGATGATAAGTTTGTTAGGATGAGTGCAAATGCATGCCGTTTTGAGGAGCCCGAGCAGCTGTTTTCATATTTAAAAACTTTGGCTCAGAGCGATAATTATGTGTCAAATAGGCGTAAAATCAATAATAAAGATTTAGGATCTCAACAAGAACCACCAAACAGCAGCACGGATTCCTCGAAACCAAGCATTATTTGCTTTAATTGTGGCGAGGCAGGCCATATAAGGACAAAATGTACTAAACCTATGAAGCGATGCCAGACCTGTCGTAGGGTAGGTCATTTAGCTAAAGACTGTCGTACCAAAACAAATGTGACAGATTACGTAGGAGACACCGGTCTTGCACAAATAACGGCCCCTCCTAGTGATAAAAACGTTATGCACATCCAATCAAGTGAGAAAGATAGTGACAAATTTTACAAAGAAGTCAATATTGATGGATCGGTAAAACGGGCATTTATTGATTTGGGCAGTAACTGTACTCTATTGAAAGAAAGTGTTGCAAAGGAAATATTTGTTAATTATTACAAGGATGAAAATATTCCTAATCTTCGAGGGTTTGGTAATTCAAGTGTGAAGCCGTTGGGGACAGTTAAAGGTTTAATAACTGTTGACGATGTTTCTGCTCAAGTTGAGTTTGTTGTGGTTTCTGATTATTACATGCCCTATGACGTGATTATTGGTCAGACATTTACGGAACTACCTAACATAGTTATGTATAAGACCTCAAATGATTTAAAGTTTTACGAAGCACCTAATCTGAACGGTTCTGATAATTACAGCTCTAAAATTAAACTTAACGCAAGTTTAAATACCGTTGTTGAGCCTAGTACTACTTCACCAGTAGAAATAGTTACCTTCACAGATTTTTCTGGGTCCCTATATGTTCCATCAGGTTTTCGCGACTGTGGTGATAAAAAGTTTTTGGTGTTACCTGGACTATATAGCTTTCAAAACTGTTCTGGATATATAATGATCACAAATCTAGGAAACACCAAACTTTTCGTCGAAAAGGGTCAGACTATGGCCAGAGGGTTGAAATATGATGAAATGGATGAGCCTTATATTGGATACACTGCGATGACTACTCAAACTTCTGAGACTTTAGATGATGTAAATGTAGGTACGCAATTATCGGAACCGGAAATGAAAAGCCTAGTACAGCTTCTTAATAAGTATAGAGACTGCTTTGCAGTGAACTTAACTGAACTTGGTAGGACTAACTTGACCGAAATGGTTATAAAGTTAAAAGATGATATACCAGTAGTATATAACCCGTACCGTATGTCACTAAAAGAGAAAGAACAGCTTTCAGAAATTATAGAGGATCTTCTTAGGAATGGTATTATTCGGGAAAGTTCATCGTCATATGCAAGTCCCGTCTTACTAGTTAATAAAAAAAATGGGCAGAAACGCTTATGTATAGATTACCGGGCTCTTAATAGAAAGACTTTAAAGGATAAATATCCCTTACCTCGCATAGAGGACAAATTGGATTGCTTAGGCGGAAATAGCTTATTTTCAAGTCTCGACCTTGCGTCGGGCTATTATCAAGTTCCTGTAGCAGAAGAGAGCAAACACCTCACGGCGTTTGTCACCCCCGACGGTTTGTATGAATATAATCGCATGCCGTTTGGATTGGCAAACGCTCCGAGTGTATTTCAAAGAGCCATTAATTCCATGTTGCATGGAGTGGGTCAAAATTTAGTGTTAGCCTACATGGATGATTTGCTGGTCCCTTCTAAAACAGTCACAGAGGGCCTTGACAAACTGGAAAGAGTATTCATTCTGTTAAGGAATTCTAAATTGACGCTTAACCCAAAAAAATGTGCTTTTTTTCAAGAGAAAATTGATTATCTGGGCTATGAAATTAGTGGTGAAGGTATTAGACCCGGTAGATACAAAACAGATGCAGTGAAACTCTTCCCAGTACCCAAAAATGTCCATGAAGTTCGCCAGTTCATCGGACTGGCGAGTTATTTTCGTAAGTTTGTCAGAGATTTCTCGATCATAGCCAGACCTCTGACACAGTTGACTAAAAAGAATGAGCTGTGGAAATTTGGACCTGAACAAATGACGGCGTATAACACTCTTAAAGAAAAGCTAGTGAGTCGGCCTGTTCTTGCTCTGTATGATCCTCATGCCAATCTAGAGGTTCATACAGATGCAAGTAAATTAGGGATAGGCGCAATTCTTCTTCAAGATAGCGGCAAGGGTCTCCAGCCAATATCGTACTTCAGTAGGCAAACTTCGCCAGAAGAGCAAAAATTCCACTCATACGAGCTGGAGACTCTCGCCGTGGTTACGGCTTTGAACAGATTTCGCGTGTATTTGCTAGGCGCTGAATTTAAAGTCGTAACTGATTGCAATGCAGTTAAGAGTACAATGACTAAAAAGGACTTGATACCCCGTGTCGCGAGATGGTGGATCGCTATGCAGGAGTTCGACTTCACTATTGAGTATCGAAAGGGTCTGAAAATGGCACACGTAGATGCCCTTAGCAGACATCCAGTAGGCAATAAAGACCCACCATCTCGGGACGACGATAATCACGTCTTCCATATTAAGGTTGATGTTGGCAATGTTAACGTTGATGACGAAAGGTGGCTTCAGACGGTACAACAGGCAGACACTGAATTGCAAAGAATTGTTGAAATCTTGAAGGATCCAAAGAGTAATAACATAGTAGAAGTAAAAACTAACTTTACCATCAAAAATGAAAGATTATACCGAGTAGTTAAAAAAGAAGACAGTGTCCGTCTGCTGTGGGTCGTTCCGAAATGCGTGAGATGGCAAATTGTGAAAGGCAATCATGATGACGTCGGACATTTCGGTTTCGATAAGACGTATGATAGGGTGCGAAAGGTTTATTGGTTTAAAAACATGCGTCGTTTTATTAAAAAGTACTGTATGTCATGCCTTCATTGTGCCCACAACAAGGTGCCGGGTGGTCGTAAGGAAGGTATGCTGCATCCCATACCAAAACCAAATAAACCTTTCGATGTATTGCATGCTGATCACTGCGGGCCATTTCCACAAAGTAAAAAGGGCAATAACTATATTCTAGCGATTATAGACTCGTTTACAAAGTTCATTTACATAAAACCGGTAAAAAACTGTAAAAGCAAAACCACTATAAATATATTCGAGGAATATTTCTCTCTCTTTGGGGTACCGCGGCAACTAATCACAGACAGAGGGACTAGTTTTACTAGTCGGGAATTTTCCAACTTTGTTATGGACAAAGGAATTCACCACACGCTTAACGCTGTTGCAACCCCTTCGCCAATGGGCAAATTGAGCGCTACAACCGTTCTATTGTAGATTCTCTTACTGCAATGAATAATGATCGGCCCGATAACGAGTGGGACATAATGATTCCAAAAGTTCAATGGGGCCTGAATAATACTTTGAACAAAGCTACAGGTAAAATGCCCGCTGAAGTGTTATTCGGTATAGCCCCAACAGGTGCCTCAGACGGCGCTATGAATTCGGTAGTGGCAGAAATTCATGAATGCGAAGATCGCGAAGATTTAAGATTGAATGTTAGTGAACGTATGATCGAAGAACAAAGAAAACAAAAAGAAACATTTGATAAGAAACGTAAATTAGCACATAAGTATAAAATTGGGGATCTCGTACGCGTAGAAAGGGAACTAAGTAACGTTCTTCCGGGACAATCGAAGAAATTACTTCCGAAATGTAGTGGTCCATATAGGGTGATTAAGGTTCTCGAAAATGACAGATACGAAATTGAAGATACTCCGATCACTAAGAAAAGCGGTAAACCGGTATATAAAGCAGTTTTTGCGGTCGATAAGATACACCCATGGTTAGTTTTTTCCAACGATCCGATAAATAGTGATTCCGATAATAATAGTAGCACCAACGATGAATAAAATGTTTGTCATGTATTTACAAATTTATTTGTCTATTTATAAGAGTAAGAGAGAGGAAGGTAAATTTATCGTTTATTATTATTATGTAAAGAAATACTAAAGGATGTATGTGGTAGATAAGTTTATAATAAGTAAATAGATATAAAAGGTACCAGCCCCTTGTGGCGAAACCAGCCCTTTGTGGCGAAACCAGCCCCTTGTGGCGAAACCAGCCCTTTGTGGCGAAACCAGCCCCTAGTGGCGATGCTAGCCCCTTGTGGCGATACCAGCCCCGTGTGGCGATACCAGCCTCTTGTGGCGATGCTTGCCCCTTGTGGCGATGCTTGCCCCTTGTGGCGATGCTTGCCCCTTGTGACGATGCTTGCCCCTTGTGGCGATGCTTGCCCCTTGTGACGATGCTTGCCCCTTGTGGCGATACCAGCCTCTTGTGGCGATGCCAGCCCCTTGTGGCGAGACCAATTCCATGTGGTGATGCTGTCCTTGAGTGAAGTTATTAGTTCTCTAAAGGTTATAAATTTTCGTCTTACAGTTGTTACTCAAAAGCTATGCTTGAATCAGTTGATGTTATATTTAAAGAATACGTTGTGATTAGTGTACGAGATTTGTTTTTTTTATGCTATGATAATATGGAAAGTTTATTGTGAATTAACTTTCAGTTTATTTTTTGTTGTTTGTGTGGTAACTGTTGCCACTACACGCGGGGACGCGTGCTGGGTCAGAATGGCCGATTGTAAACTAATGATAATTATGGAGATTACTACTTAAAACATATCTTTAAATTAAGAGACATTTGTTGTTTAATTATTATTACTTTTGTTAGTAGATTTAAATACCTGTAAAAATTATCGATGATTGATGCCAATGGTTGACAGTGGCGCCACGGCTGCCAAAAAGCCTCGTATTTCGATACAGATTGTACGATACATGATTGTGTTGTTGGTCTATGGTCGGTCGAGCCCGACGTTCATGTTTATGAAAATAAATGTTGTGAAAGAACTCTTTGCTTTGGTGATTTATAAATATACCTGCCTGAGTCTAGTTTTCATATGTAATCCGGTAACTGGGCTAAGACAGATAGACAGTCGTTCCATTTAAAACAATATGAGGTACTTAGCGTTATGCAGTTGGACTGAAAACCAACCCCAAATAGTTGGGAACAGGCTGTTGGTGGGGAAAAAGTGGAATGGGCCCGTAATAAAAGACCTATATCATTATCGTTCAATTCTCATAGTTATTAATGCTATTATTATTTTTTATCTTAATCGAACAATCGTCATTACGTACGCCATAGACGACTTCTATTGAAATTAGTGATTTATTAGCTTGACCTTGAAATAAGTCATAAAATTCTAGAAAAAAGAAATGTGACGTCACTGGCTAGTGGGCTATAGAAGATTTGTTTTTGGATTTGTCAACTTCTTAGACTGCGATTTCAACAGAAAACCCATAGCTGTGAATGTATCTGAATTTCTACCAATCAGGTTGATCCACAAGAGCTATCCTATTATAAAAGAGAATGTGATTTGGTTTATTTGTTACGCTTTCACGGTAAAATGTCTGATCCAATTTGGATGAAATTTAGTATGAATATAAGTGGGACCTTGAAAACGGTTACTGGCTACTTTTTACCACCTTTGAAACCACGGAAAACAGTTAGTTCTAAATTAACCATTGACAATAGAACAATACTATTGGTGGAAATCCGACACATTTATAGTTAGGTACTTAGTTTGGCATATTGTTAGTTGAACCGTAGCCTTAGCTGACTTCTTGATCGTTATTGGAACAAGGCCGTTTGACTTATACATAATAAGTACTAAGGAAATATTTGTATGTTATGCTTAGCGTAAAACTGGCACTTACTGCTTGAATTGTCACTATTTTCCACTATAAAATTTATATAGAAAACACTATTTAATTTTCGACACACAGCTCACTAAATAAAATACAGAATTAAAATCGAAATTTTTAACTAAATACAAAACACTCACATGAATATATTTTCGTGCCCATATCTTTACATTTGTTCGTTCAAAAACGTTCGTGGAGTGTCGACGCGTCCGCTACTAATAGCCTCAGAGAGTTAACAATGATAACACTGTGCTTTGTTTATTTACTGATGGATTCCACCTTTTTGTGTTACGTAGTCTGTTTCATTATCTTTAAGATTACAACGTACTTTTTCATGTTAAAACCATTTCTCGTGTACTACACAGCTATTCTTCATTCGTTCTCCTTGTAACTAGTAATTCGTTCAGCTCAAGAGCTGATTGTGAGTAACGCAATGTTTGTATTTCTGTCTCACTCCCACTTATGCTATCAAATATTTTAGTATTCAAACAAGCAAATACTTTAGCGCTTACATCAGAATTTCAGGTAGGAATATGATTCTGTTTTTTTTTTTGAGAGTCATTGAGTATTCAAATATACGATTCCTTGGTATATTTTCATAATTTCTAATATAAAATGTAGTTTAAACAGTTTGTGACAAAGTGAATGTTTCTTTTTTGGATGTCGTAATCGACCATATTTACTTGCATGCAATTGGGAATAGGAACTTACTTAAGTAAAAAAAAAGAGAGTTATTTTTTATTCTCCTCTTTCAATGTGACGTACGTCTATTAAACACGACTGGATCGGCTAAATGGTCACTAATCTGGTATAATAACTGCACCAGCAAAATCTCCTAATAGAAACCCGCACCGGCCCAGAGACCAAATCCAGGACTTTGTTATCAGCAGTCGCTCTTACGACCACCAGACTAACCCAACGAAGCATGCCAGTAAAAATACCGCCATTCCATTATTTATTCGTGTTTCAATCAATAGTTTTCACACGCGATTTCCCCCAATCAATGAATCGCTGATAAACAATAAATTCAGGGCTGACCTTAAACTTTGCGAGATATGGACCTGTTACAACCGGCAACTTGCCAAGTTTCCTCTGCCACAACATAAAGTAACAACTTAACGTAAACGTTTTGTTTGTGTGTTCAATTCCCGTGAATTCAAGATATATTCGAATGATTTTGTTATTTGTATTGTTTTCATGTAACGTGTGAATGTATCCAGGTGGTGTAGAACAAGCTTATTTTTTTCTTAATTACAGGTATTGTGTGCCATATGTTTTTTTTAAGACTGTGTAGATAGAAATTTAAGTCCGTAGAGAAGCGGTGGTGACCTCTCGCATTCGGCTGTGGTTTAATCCATTGTCCCCAGTGCGAGAAGAAATGTGTAGTCACCTCCTTCTGCAAAGCTGATGCAAGCAAAGGAGGTGGCGGGACGTAAGAGCCCTGGGCGTAGGGAGCCGCGAGACGACTCTCGCAATGAGAAGCTTGCCATCCAGTAAGGACTAGGCCCATGACAATGGTGCGTTCGTATTCCACTCGCCTCTCAAAGAGATATCAGCATAACTTATCAGGAGGCCCCTAGAGCAAGTGCCTGCCGCGGCTGTAGGATTGTTTGAATGAGTTACCGCGGCCCTGCTTAAAGGATAAAGGAAGGAACATGGATGGGATTAGTTAGTAAGGGCCCTCGCTCACGGCGACTTTTTGTAGCGATGCTGTAGCGATGCTGTAGCGATGCTGTCGCGCGTCCGCATCAATACAGTCGCGAAGCGGTCGCTAACTGTGTGCCCTCGCCCACGGGCTCAGCTTCAGTCGCGATGCAAGCGCAATACTGTCGCGCGTCTGTCTCGCTGCAAACGCGATTCAGTAAGGGAGCATTCAAGTATTACGTAACGCAATTTTTGAAGATTTTAGAAATGTAACGCACGGTAACCTTTTTCTGTACCCCCCTCCCCCTCCCTAAACGTTACGTAACATTTAAGTGCCCATTGAAGTCACAATTGTGTTGAACAAAGTATACCTTTGTTATTGTATTAATTGCGTTTGCAGTAGTAATAAACAAAATAAGAGATTTTTAAGTTATATGTTTTTATTTAGTCATAAATCAAATAAGTGTAGGTACGTAAAAACACAATTCAATTGTAATTACTGCTACTCTGTCCACGGGTTTGCCAGCCACTCAGACTCTTTCATTGGTATTTGGAGAGCAGACGAAGAAGGTTCCGGTATTGTTAAAACACTTGCATCAACTTCGTATTTGAGCCAATCGGCATCCTCAGACAATGCCTCACTATGGCGCACAATGCAGAGCAGCTAATTTGACCTTCTTCTTCGAGGGATTCCCCGTAAAACATAAACGAAAAGGGTTGCCGATTTGGAAGATTCTAATTCCCTAGTAAAAAATGTTACGTAACGCGTTAAATACCTTTTCTCCCGCCCTTGTAACGTTTTACAAGATCCTCCCCTCAAATTGCGTTACGTAATACTTGAATGCTCCCTAACAGCACAAAAATACCTACGATCGCTACAGTTGCAAGATGGACTCCGTTGAGGTAACATTAGTCACGTTGTCTTTGGTGCTGCTTTTACGTAAGCAGCCTAAGCGTAGGCAACGATCCCTTCTTCACCCAATGTCGTCCAACACGGTCGCGCGTTTGCATCGATACAGTCGCGATGCAGTAGCGCGTTGCAAACGCGACTAACACGCGTTAGTAGCGATACTGACGCGCGTTTACCAAACGCGCGACAGACGCGCTACAAAAAGTCGTCGTGGGCGAGGGGCCTAAGAGTTGGATACTCCTCCAGTCATTTGATGATTTTCCTACCCTTAAAAACCCTAAAGGAAATTACAAAATTATCCATGCCCAAACATACTGAACAACCGTGTGATGATTTTAGCTGAGCTTGAGATAAACATCACAACGTTCTCAAAACCGCTTGCAGTTAATGCACCAGTCTGTATAATGAAGGCATAGTGTTCCAAGACCAAATAGATTACTTTATACTCACTGTCTGTAATTATTCTATCTATTACCTATGTAATCACAACATATATACTTATGCAAATTATTATGAAAACGTCAACTTAATATTCATTGCACATTTCAAACTTCTCTATTTTCCCACGAAATCTGCGGAATCACAGGGCATGCATTTGACAACGCATTGAAATTCAAGCTCGGAATTTCTTACTTCCAAGAACATTCCGTGCGGCACAAATTAATTCTGTCGAAGTTTCAAAACTAAATTCACAAAATCTCTAATGTATACCCGGAATTGGGGATCGTTATTAAAATTTTACCCTAGAATCGCCTACCCTAATTTTCTATCCTGCAAAATCAGGTGCTTAGGATTCGGAGAACCGCAAAATTTTGCAGGTAATTTGTTTTAGCTTAGCAAAGTTTATTTACTAGTCAAATTGTTTTTATATTGCTATTGTATATATATTGCAAATTACTTCTGTTACTTACCCAGCGTTTTACTTTTCCACTGCTAAGCAATAGCATACTGAGAAGAGAACACCAATCACATTGCCCAAGATTGATTGGCTATTTCAGTTATTTTTATTAACTATTATTATAAATTCGAAAGTGACTCTGTCTGTACGTCTGTATATCTATCTATCTGTCTATCTGTTATGCTTCACGGTAAAACAGCTGAACAGATTTGATTGAAATTTTGGCATGGAGAAAGCTTAAAAAGACATTGGATGGTTTTTATCCAGGTGAGCGCAGTAATTTCTCCACGATTCTGGTAAAACTATGAGAAATAGCTGTTATATAATATCTGAAGCTCTCTGAAGTGGTATCTGATATAAACTTAGAAAAGACATTTGACTACGAAAACATTCGTGTTTGAAAAAAAAGGTTATTAGCCTCTGGAATCCCTTTAATTTCCTGGGTTATAATGTTAGTTACATCGGGAAGGTCTAAGTTGCAGCCTGGAGTCATAATAAATGCCTCATTGATAGGAATACGCTCATCACCTAAATTCAACAAAATAACCTCAGACATTTCCATAATGAATCACTGAAACAAATCAGAGTTAAAAATAGTGATTATTTTTAAAAATATTCATGGGTGGGGTCTTAGTGGTACTGTGGTATTGGTATTGTTAAAATTAAACACAAAATCTTTACAAAATATATTTTGTTTTATAGAATTTAAATATTATATTGACAACGTAAAAGCATAAGAACTCCGTTAACATTATAGTATAAAATTAAACACAGTGCCTGATCCAGAACATAATGATTTGACGATGAAAAAAGAGCCGTACCATGACGTACAACACGTCACGTGTTTTAGCTATTACTGTACAGAAGTTAGAGTGAGACGGAGCTAGAAGCGACCCATACTTACATCCCTTTTTCGCAACGTGATTGTTACTTCAATCCGTCGTGGTACAGCCTAAGCTTTTTCACCAACAAAAAAATATAAAAAAAACAAGTTGCAGACATTTATTACTGTTTGACTTCTCCCTTGGGATCTCTTTTAGTGCTTTAACTATGCACAGCAAAGTTTGAACATCAAAATTATTAGTATGATGTTATATTGACAATTTATCATAGATCGATTCCAGAATGATTCTCACGCATAAATCCTATCGCGAGCATGGATTTAAAGCTCTTTCATTGTTAACAGAGTTGTAAATCGAGATCATGAGAGCACATTCCAGAATATGGATCTAACTGTTGTGTATGTTTTGAATTGGTAAATTCAAACACATTTAATCTTTAATTGCCTCATCCATGGTAATGGATGAGGCAATTAAAGATTAAATATTTATTTAAAAAGAATAACAATTAATATGAAACAGCTTACACATAAAATCACATTACGGACTTTGAGGCCGATTCAAATAACTTTATTATTATGATCTTAATGATACACGATTACAACTTAACCCAGAAGATCACTTTGAAGATCTGACACGTCTGAAACGAGTGAATTTCTCATGTTCATCGATACGTTATTACCAATAATTACAACACGTTTTTTATATAGCTTTATATAAGCTAGTACACCAGCGGCTACTAGAAGTATTGTCAGTACAAAACACCAAGTTAATACGATAGTAGTAGATGCGTGTGATGACGTGTTATCGTCTGTCGATGCTTTTACTGTAGTCTTAGTAGTAGTACTTTCATTAATAAATGCATCATCTCCACATTTAATCCCATGAACATTGTCTTCGTGATATACCTTGTGGATAGAAGTAACTTCGACTTGTCTTATAGCATAAAAGGTAACGTTTGTAGATTTTATGTTATGAACAATTTCTTTACAAGAAATAGGATTGCCTCCTAAACTTAGACTCCTCAACTTTTTTAACGAATTCAATATGAGTCTTTCAAGGTCAAATGTTTTGATACGATTATAGTCTATTATCAAAGTCTTAAGTTCATCACATTCATGAAAAACGTCGACGTCTAGAACTGTGATAATGTTTTTTGATAAGTCCAATACTTCCGTTTTATGTAGGCCTTTCAAACTACCGAATCGTAGTCTCGTCAAATAATTGGATGACATGTTCAATAACTTAAGATTTTTCATAAATTGAAATGTACCTGGTGGTAAGTCTGTTATATTGTTTTTGCTAACATCCAATGACTGTAAGTATTCATTATTCTTAAATAATGAGATATTCAAATGTGTTAATTTATTATTGCTAAGATCTACCGCCATAAGTTCTTTAAAATAGCTCAAGTTTATATCACTTATTTCATTGGAGGACAATCTTAAATCAATAAGTGTTGTCAAAGTATTGATGTTTGGATTGTTGAATGTTTTCATTTTATTATTAGCCACGCGTAGTACCGTTAAATTGGGAAATATATTAGCTCCAACCGTTGTAAGATTACTGATATTGTTATTTGATATATCAAGATATAACAGCTTGCTTTGATTCTTAAAGACGTCTGATATGTTTGTAAGGAAGTTATTGTTTATATATAATGCTTTCAAATTATTTATGAAACTACTATTGAAGAATAAATGTGTAAGTTTATTGCGTGACAAATCTAGACTGTACATGTTATCAACTCCTATAAAGTTATTAGGCTCTATAGATTCTATTTGATTATTTGAAAGATTCAATCGAGCTAGTCCTGTGAGATCAACAAAAGCGAAGTTTTCAATACGTGTTATATTAAATTTACTTAAATCTAGAAATCTTAAATATTTGGCGGGACTAAACACATTTTCTTGTATCGTTCCACTCAAAAGATTCCCTACAACGTTCAAATATTGCAAGTTTTGCAACGGTAAGGAATACTGCTCAATAATTTTGATCCTGTTCATGGATAGATCTAATGTCTTCATCTTTGTCTGAGCTTCGAAACTATTTTCTGGTATTATAGTAAAATTGTTATTATTCAAATATAGTTCAGTTAGATTTACCAAGCCATTTTGAAAGAAATTTATATGAGACAATTTATTATGAGACAGATCCAAAACAGAAATTGATGAATTTAAAAAGCTTGAGTTTTCTACTTCTAGAATATTGTTAGTACTCAAATTAAGATGAATCAGGTTTACCATATGTGTGAATGCCATATTTCTTATACCGCTTATACTTTGTCGAGACAAATCCAATTTAGTTATGTTGCGTACGCCGTTAAAAGTATTTTCTTTTATATCACCTGTTATATTATTATTTACCAAGTTTATATAATTCAAACGGCTATTTATAAAAGCATTTTCCTGGATGCCCGTAATAGAATTGTTATAAAAATTCAAATATTCGAGCTCACTGCTGACAACGAACCTGACATTCTCAATTGTAGCGTTAATTTTATTGTAACTGAAATCTACCGTTTTCAAAGAGACAGCTTGGTTGAAACAATTATATTCTACTGATGTCAATTCATTATGCGATGCGTTGAAGTAAACAATGGCAGCCATACGATTAGTTTCATACCCTGATAGTTTCTTCAAGTAATTGTAAGATATATCTAGTATCTTCAACATTTTTAAGTTCGTCAGTGTTAAATTCAATGTAACCAAGTTATTAGACTGCAAATTAAGGTATTCCAATTTTTTTAAATTCATAAAACAGCTTTCATCCAGTTTCGTCAACTTGTTATTCTGTAAGTGTAACTTTTTCAAATTAGTCAATTCATTTAATTCACCCGATAATTCGACTAGGTGATTGTTGGACAAATCTAATTCTTGTATGGTTCTACTTTCTGAGGTATAAAACGCTTTGGTGGGTAGTGTTTCGATTTTATTATAGGATATATTCAGAAACTGAATATACTGTAAGTTTTTAAATGCTTCATTTTGTATGTTCAATATTTGGTTGTTGGATATATCTACTCTGATGGATTTTGAGTAATATCGGAGAGAAGATGTATCAATACTGTTCCAAATGTTGTCTTCTGCTATGATTTCACGAACACGGCTGTCGAAATTTGTTGCAGAAAAGAATCCGCCGGTAAGATGGTTTAAATTAGAGTCCTTAATGATGAAAATAACATAAGGTTCATCGTTACAAGTCGGGTTGGAGATACTTCCAGTGGTAGTTATACAAGAAACGGTGTAGTTGCATCGACCGCTTTGGTTGGATCTCCAAGTGCATCCCGCTGATGTTGACGCGATGATTGATGCAAACACGATGACACCTGAAATTTATTGATATTATTAATTATACAAATCTGGTCAAAATTAGACCTTACTTCACGTTTTGTAATTCTACTGTTATTTTGTAATCTATAAATAACTTGTAGGTAATAGTCGGCCCGGCGAACTGCGTACCGTCATCATGTTATTTTTTTTAATTTGTTTCTGATATTTTAATAGTTATTGCTATTTGGGATGGAAACAAACACAACAAATCAAAAACCATGAAAATCGGTCCAGCCGTTCTCGAGATATAAGTGTTCCAACAAACCCGACTTTGTTTTATATTTAAGATTAGTTAATTAAATAACCTAGATCCGGGGCTGCGTTACTGCTGAGTTACAGCGGCCCTGGAACGCAAAGAGCGAAGGAAGGAACATGGATGGGTTTTAGTCAGTGAATCTGACACTTAAACACTACCCGAGCACGACACTAGGCAGAGCGGGAGGAATCATTTGATAATGTCCCATACCTACAAATAAGTAGCCTAGATAAATTATGACTAATAAAAATGGAAAAAAAAAACATTAAAATCACCTCTTTTATTATTAAAATAAACCAAAAAGAAAATTGAAACTATTGCCATAAATGCATTTTATTCGTATTTTTTTCTATAAAAAATATACTTAGCTGTCAGCAAATCCAACAGATATAATATAATTACACATGAGCTTAGCAATTCTATGAATTATGTCTTTTTTTTTCAGGAAAAATCTATCTATACGTGAAAGCCAGAATTAACAGTGGCGATCATCAGAAAAGAGTCAAAGCAATGAATCCAGAGAGATTCAACTATCTTCAATCTCACAATAAACCAGAACAAAACAGTAGAGGAATAACCAAACCACCAGAAATAGCAGTCGTTACAGATAGTCAGAAGTCAGAAAATCTTACAGTCCTTGAAAACCAAGGGGTATCGTGTTCCCAAGTTATTCAAAATTCGTTTATCAAACTGATCTGAAAATCAGCACTTTTTGAATGTCAAATTCACCAAAACGCCTGCCCTTCACCACTTTCTATGTATTTTTGCTTGGAAGAAGAAATGGTGCAACAACCTCACTAGCAACCCCCAGTATTGCCTAGTGGAGGTCAGAAAAGATAGTTGTTCCATTTAAAATACTGGTACTAAGCTGCAACCGGTTAGACTGGAACGTGGGTTGCAGCTGAAAAATAGCGTCAGGTGACCAGCTTTCGTGGTCATCTTGACATTAGCTGAGCTGGTCTGGCACAACATCATCTGCCATCATGATGTTGTGCCAGACCACCTCAGCTAATAGCTGGTCTGGCACAACAATTAGCGAATATTATGTCTCCTATATTAGTTTAACTTTACCTTTGTTTTGTCTCTTTATTGTTGTTGTAATGATTTGTGCCAATTTACTATTTTTCTTTCTTTCTTTCAACCTCAACATAGTTGAAATACGGCTACTGGCTAGGCTAGATGATAATTATGATGAGTATGAATAACCACTTCTATATTACCGCCGTAAGAAAAAAGGGCGTTCCCTCTTTTTTCAATATTAAATATTTTCAATAACTACATATTCGTAATGAGATATATTTTTTCTGATTCCAAATATGTACTTAATAAACTCATCATCGAAAAAAAGTTACACCATTTTTTCTTATGATGGCCGTATAACCTTTGTCGGTTACTTAGTAATAAATTTAAAAAAAAAAACCATAGTTACGTACTAATAAAACTCCTGATATCCATTTTGGCAATTCGAAGAGCTTTTAATTGTTATACGTCACTACACAAAAACTTCACACGTTCAATCATTTCTGTTTTATATTAAATAATTATTGTATTAATTATCACAATAAATGAGAGCTTCTGTTGGTGGCGGCGAACGTTATGATAATAATGAAACCAAGTCTTTGTTTGATGATTAATTTAGAGAACAGGATGCTCAGTGGAGTCGATTAGATAATTTTTATTTTAACACTAGTGGGTGCTCGTGGTATTGTCTGTGTTAAATTCAATCAGGGATGACAAAGCATTTGCGTAAGATTTTTTTTATTGGCTAGGCCAAAGATTACCTGATCTTACCTATGAATAATTAAACAAACATACTATCTATTACTTGTGTTTCTTTAATTTAAGCTTTAAGTATAAACTTCTATAAATTAAAATAATATTTATTCAATTTATATACGTTCGATCACTTCATAATATCAAATTCAAAATGAATCCTTCCTTTTCTGTTATTTATTAAAAAAACTATAAAAAAAATTTTGACACACATACAGACGCAAGACATAAAACTTCTGCTAACGTAACATACGGAACCCAAAAAAATAACATACCTAAATATAGTCCACTCCTTTAATGTTCACAGGAAATAACATTATACTTATCAATTATATTGCATCCGAATGGGAACATTTTGCGAACCATGTATAGCTATTTCATGACAAATGTCCATCCATTTTAGTGGTATACTTATGCTCACGAAAATAATGAAATTGAAATTATACACACTTTTTACGCTCCCTGATCCATCATCACCCGACCCTGGATAACCAGCCCAATCTATTGGACTAGTCAAAATAAATTACTAGCCCAAGGAGTTACTTGTAAACACTAAAGAAGTCCACTAGCTAAATTTGTGAGGAACAGATAAAATATCGAAGCCACCACTGACAACGGTGAAGGAAAACATCGTGAGGAAGCCTGGACTAAAAAGTCTGAAATTGCCTTGAGTAAGCATGGTGATCAGTGCTCAAGCCTTCTCTGTATAAGAAGAGGCCTTTACCCAATAGTGGGATAGTAAAAAAGTAGTGGGTGAAAAAAAAACATATATTTTTTACAAAGTTTCTTACAGTTCATAGCACCTATTGTTTCGGTTGTACTTTTTCTTGGAATTACAGAACAAGTTGCACAAATGTATAAACTTTCATAAGAAGAGATACAAGACAAGAAAACATTAAACTTCTACGTGGCAAAAAAGTTTTTCAAATTGGAACAAGATTGTTATCAGGTTCACATTTGAAGCTGCCTTGTTTTACCTCAATGAAATAAGTTTACTAATATTTTTTAATACATACATTTTTGACACACATTATTTACTCTGTTTTCCCCGAAGAACTGGGCAGTTCTGCTGGTTTGCGGGATTTATTGAAAGAGTTCCTAGTGGCCATGGAATGCAAAAAACAATGGAAGGAATACGGATTGGTATTTTTATTAAGTAAGAGTTTGACACTCCGTTTCGCCCAGAGGAAGAGGAGATTCTTGATGATTTCCCATCCTTAAAAATAATAATAAAGGTATAGACAAAATGATCTGTGCACACCTACAAATGCTAATTGTATGAAAGCAAAATGTTATAGGAGACGAGCCCATTGCCACCAAACTGCACAAATATACTCAGGTTGCTTCTAAGAAATTTGACGTAAAAAAGCCCTATTACACTGGGTGTCACATATCCTAATTATCTAAGGCAATGAATTGGATATCTAATTAATATACCCTTCCCTTAAGAGTAACCATTCCTGCATAATTAGATTTGGTTTTGATAGTTGTTACAAAGCAATGGATATCATTGAAGTGTCATAATGTAAGGTATCGCAATGTCTATTGAGTTATGTAATTAGGGTGCCAAGAACAGAGGCCTACTCTAACTCAACGAAAACGATGATTTGATTGAAGTTTCGAACTTTTCCTTATGGGTATTAGGGCGGCAAGGTGCCAACAATTGTTATATGTGAAAAGTAGAAAGTATATCCTTCTATGTACAGAGCATCAGATCACACCTTACCGCACCACAAAAAAAGTTATCGTCTATTCTCGGTCTTTCAAAAGTTTCGTTTCGTCAAGTTAGAGTAGACCCCCAGTACATGGGGATTCCCTAACAATACTTTTGGAAAGCATTTTAAAGGCTCCAAATTAAGGCTTTAAATATAACAAATAGTGCCAATTTTTTCAAATGCTAATACTCTTAATTTAGAACCGTTGCAGTCGGATAAAAGCTCATGTTTGGCAAAATATTTTTCTATTTACAATTTTGCCATTTTATCCGTGGCTATCCAAATATAATATTTCATAGTGAGCGTGTACACTGAGGGAATTATTGCGGCCTCGTTTGTTCCAGTGTGATTGATGACTGCTCCAAAAAGAATAACCCTGTTATTTTTTTCACGAAAGATAACTTCATATCGCGTACATCTGTTGTTTGTTTCTTTACGGTATTTTCGCTGAGATTTTTGGGCCACTTTTTTTTCCTATTTCACTTCGCCATTCAAGTTTAATTATAAATTTGAAGATGTACTTTTAATTCAAAGTGTTGGGAAATTTAAAAAAATAACTTATGAACTAAACTTCGTAATAGATCCGATTGACATGTTACTTTTTTATGCTGTCAAATCAAATTCCAAAATTAAACACACTAATTGGACAAGCTCACTTTTAAATTTTATTTAAAAGAACTGCAATTAATGAGCCTCTCATATTTAAATTACTCTTATCTAGATCACTAGGATATTGTAAGTAAATTAATTATATCGATATTCCAAAATATTATAATTATTAGAACAGCATTCAAACTATGAAACAACAAACATTCCCTTGTTATAAATGACTTGTTACTAAAACAATAGACAGTTATATGAATAACAATGGCGCGTGTGTTTTACGTATACGCATCTCTTGCGGCGTATGACCAGGTCACATTGAAAACTGTTGGATTGATATGGATACAAACATGAATGATGCGGTTTTAGGTCGCGGAGTCTTAAAATAACAAAAAGCTAATATCGCAATGCATACACTCAGACAGAGGAACAAACAAGTATACATAATTATTATGGTATACACGGCACGCACGTACACAAGGGATAGCAGTGAAGAGGGGATCTGATGGCATACCCGAGTGTCATGCCATCTGCCGTCACGGCATACCCGAGCGTCATGCCATCTGCCGTCACGGCATATGAGTCGGTCTTACACTCAGCGAGGCACCCACAGATATTTAATATATAAAGTTATACTACTGTCGCACGACAGTTAGTTGCCGTTGTTGGCGACAAACATGCCGAAATAAACGTATTAAGATAGAGTTTCCAACCAGCCGAGTGTTAAATGTTACGTAATAAGATACAATTGTCTAGGAGGGTGATTCGTAATAGACTCTTTCGGCAAAACAACGCTTTTACGAGCCTATTGTGGGACAACAGTAGGGTAACCATATTGTTTAGGTTTTTGATAATGTCTTCTTTCTAAAAGGATTGTCAAAGATACGGGGATTTTTTAGTTAATTAGTATTGCCAGTTTAAAAATTTGTAATCTTTCTGTCATATATGATTTTCTCTGCACTTATTTGTGAAGGTGAGCTACATGGTGGTAAAAAAATAATTTCATATTTGTAACTGAAAATTATTTTGTTTCTTAAAACGAAATTTATTGGGTTCGTCTTCTATTCGAACCAGATATTGAGTACCAGTCTTTTACATGAAGCGACTGCCCATCGGACCTCCACAATACAGTTACCGGGTAATACAAAATCCCAGTTCAAGAAAGGTTGTCAGATTTTTTGGCTTCTAACGTACTCTTCTCTACGTACAAACATTTGACAGTGTTTGTACTGACTTCGACTGACACGTTAATATAAACATTGTAATTATAACAAATTCAATCCGCACTCTCGCATAATTAATATATTTATTTAAATAGGTTAAGAATATAATTGCAGAAATAATTTATTTACAAATTGTACTGACAACACTCTCCCGATATCTAGGAAAGTCCCTGATTCATGAATTGAAAACAACAATGATAAAGATTTTAATAGTATTTATGTGTTTTAACTTTATATAATTTATTCCATTACCATTCTTATTTTTTCTTCTACTGAAAGTAATAGGGAAACCAAACACATATATTCAGATTGCATAGAAAATCAGCACTTTTTGAACGCCAGTATTACAGAAAGGTCCTCAAAACTCCAGTCTTTACCACTTGATACGATTTTGCCGGAGTTATTAAAAACCAGTACCATTATTAACTTAACTGCGATGTAAGTATTTAATTAAAAATTATGCGACATCCAGAAATTTTAATCTCACCTAGTTGGTGTATTAAGGCCATGTCTTAACGAACGGAACACTTAAGTTGTTCATAAAAAATGAACTATTTTCTGTCCCACTGTTGAGAAAACCATATTTTTTTTACACAGAGAAAGAATGGGCATTGATCACCATGCTTGCTCTACGCAGAATGGCGATTTCAGACTTTTTTATTAGTCCAGTCTTCCGCAGCATGTTTTCCTCCACCGTTAGTCAGTGGTATCCAAGAAACTTAGAAAGTAGGAGCCTATTATAACTTTTTTGAAAAAGCTCTACTTTAACACGCCAGGTCTCAAACCTGCATAGGTTTTCTTAGCTTTGAGCCACGACAGTCAAGTTGTTTATCAAGAAAAAGATTAAATTCTATACCACAATAACAATTTCTACCCGAAAAACTCTACTGGTATCACAGCAATTCTAACTGGCCGATGCGGTCGATTTGATAAGACGGGGCAAGCAAGTACTTACGTTTTATTTTATGTATATTTATTGTAGACCCTTTAAAAGTATTTGGTCAGACCCTCAGATTGCTACAATTGGTTTAGTATGGTAATTGCAAAGGGTAACCGTGACTACGAATATGGGTCACAGGGCGTAAAAAGCTTTGGGTTTTTTTATTAATAACTGGCGACCCGCTCGGGCTTCGCGCGGTGCAATGATTTTTTTGTGAGAGTTTCATTAAAAATACCATCTGTCATCAGACTTTTAATTTAATTTAAGAATTTGAATAATTTTATAATGACCTTGACCCAAAAAATGAGAAGACAATGACAAAAAACAGCCGTATCGGATGAGCTGTCCTCAAGTGACGATCAAATGATTTTCATTTTTATAGCGGACTACTTTCCCATGACCCAAAGGCTGGTTTTATTTTGATCAAAGGATAAGCATTGCCATCCATTGTGGCAATGCTAGCAGCCTCTTTGGTACCCTCCCAATTGACGACGATGAGGAAGATTTTATTGAGTTAGAATCATATTATGATTAAAATATAATAATTGTTTTTTGTCTGTTTCATATCTCATAATGTAAAAGAAATTTATCCCAAAAATAATTGAGCTAAGTTTACAGTCTAATATCACAGTAACTTTGCCGAATAACCCCTAGGAATAAAGATTGAAAGCCGTTAAAACATGTCTTTGTTTCATTGGTTATTGGGCGCAAATTTTGGAGCCAATATTTGTCTTGGCCCAGTGCGCGGTAGTGTGATGTTTGCATGTCACTCCAGCCCCGTATCGATTTGAGGCAGATTCGAGACGTGTATGCGGCTGTAACGATGTTTGTTTAAGCTTAGCAACATTGTTTGTTGCTTTAATTGCTAATAAAACACAATAAATGAATTATTATGAGTCAGTATTGTTATGTTGACGAGCTCGTGGCTAAGTAACAGCCGCACCGGTCGATCGATCAAAGGTTAAGCTACACTTGGCGGGACCGTGGATGGGTGACCATTTATAACATAACAAAACTCCTCCGTGCCTCGGAAAGCACGTTAAGTTGTTGGCCCCGGCTGTCATTTGTAGATCTTTGACAGTCGTTACGGGTAGTCAGAAGCCAGAGGGTCTTACAACCAGTCTCACCAATGGGTATTGTGATACCCGGTGTAGCTGGGTTGTGGAGGTCAGATAGGTAGTCGCTCCATATAAAACACTGGTACTCAGCTGCATTCGGTTTGAATGGAAGCCAGCATTAGGGAAAAGGCTAGATAGATAGATGTGTCATCTATTATTATGTTATTAAGTAGGCACATTTGGTGGTTTTATTACCACAAGCAAGCTGCGACTTTGCCTGTTCAGACTTTAGAATTAGCTGCAGATAAAATAATAAAATTATTCATTCTTGTTGTTATAGTATACCTACGACTTGTGTTTGTTTTTCATATGCCTAAACGTCATGATCTGCTTGTCTTTTGTTTAGCTAAGGGTTAAAGAAGTGTGTAATGACTGTATTTATTTATAAATAAGTACTTACAGTCATTTAATTATATATTATACTTTTACGAATATCGCAAAACATTATGTGAATAATTAGCTTACTTTTAATATTTTTTTATGATATCATATACCACCGACAATCAATTTTCCACCGACATATACTTAATATTTTGTAAATTCTAGTTGTGAAAACTTCTAAATGGCCTTCATGTGTATATTAGTTATATCGTATTGTGTTTTCTAGCTGTAAGTTTTCCGAAAATAATAAAAAAAAATAAAAAAAAAATACATAGATAATAATTAAATAAACATATATCATAAATATTTACTCGAAAAAAATAAATTAATAGCCTAAATTAATCCATTTTATCTTCCATTTTGACAGTTCTTGAATGACAGTTATTACGTTTCACGTATAAGTAACCGCATATTTTTTTGGTGCAACCGGGTATAAAACTATAACACTACGATAGATATTGCGACACACAGGTCAGAATATTTTTATATACAGTTCACACTTCAACAGAATCTTAGTAATGAAACGCAGCTGTTTTATTTCAGAAATCGACAATAAATTCAAGCCTTAGTAAAACACGAGCCCCGTTTTAGGCATAAAATTATTCAGAAGTAAAATTTTCTTCAAAACATTTTATAATTAGAGCAAAATATGTTGGGAAACCCGTCACCCAACAGATCTTCCGACAAATCGTCCGATTTTGTCGCATATGCGTAGTCTTGCGCCAAACGTTAGGGCCTAAGAAATTGTATGAGATAATTGTTCCCTGTCCCAACCGACATAAATCTGGTAGGCGGCCCCCAACTATACCTACTGCGCAATGTTCTCCCAAAAGGACAATGAAAGCCAGAAAGCTTACATCTAAGATACTGTTTTTCGTGGACTGCTTTATTTAAGTGTTATTATAACAGCCAGAGGGAGACAGCTTCTTCTCAGACTTAAAACGTTATTTAAAATACTCGGTGAGACTAAAAATGTTGGTTCATTAAACTTTCCTGTTATAGTCCCTAGACTTTTATTTAAATGGATTTCAGATGACTCCTCCCGCCATGGGTGGGGACTAGGAATTTTATTCAAAACGAGACATTAATCAATAGAATAAAAACAAATTTTAGAGGTTTTCTCAAAAAATATAAGTTTACACATTTGAAACAACACACAATTTAATAATCCACTTCGAAGAAATACTTCAACACTAAAATATTTTACTATTCTTCCATACAAACATTAATTTCAGTGTCTCGTAAAAGAGATTCGCAAACAAACAAACGAAACCGTGTTAAAACATAACTAAAATTCTATAAAATTAACGGAAAAACCGCCCTCATTCGGTATAGTGAATAACAAAGTTAAAGCAATGTCTTTATATAACTAAATGAGCAGCGAGGAAGGACTAAAGATCAAAGGAATCCAAAATACTGATTACGGAACCACGGTCACGTCACGTTCCCTTTGAGAACGTACTCAATGACTTTTCATCAGCCATCACCACAAATTTAAGCTGAACCTGTGTCGTCATGAAACAACGAAATTATTACTTCATTTCCAAACGATGTGGTATCAACTTAGATTGGTCGTAAGTCATTGTTAGTTAAGCAAATTAATTAACGGCTAGAAAGTGCTGAAAGGCGTGTTTAAATATAATTTAAATAGTAATTGGTTTGTTTGAACGATGTGAAGATAGATGCTTTATAATTGGATGAAGGATTTATTGTTGGCGTTGAAGCAACTTCGTAAGTTTTAACATGGAAGCTTGGCATTTGGATTAATGAGAAATTTTAATAAAGTTCGGCAATAGTATAATTGTTTAACTTGCAATAAAAACGTCTTAAAGCAACCTGAGAATGTTTTATTTAATTTACTTACTAACGAGTGAGTGTAGATGGTATAATTCGGTGATATCGTATTTTTAATAAATGTTATCGCTTATTAAAATTTGCTCTACAGGGAATAGTGTTGTATTGAATTGTTGATTATTATAATTATCATCTTGACTTCATAATCAGGGATGATAACCTATTTTAGGACTACAAAAAAGCTCTATTGTATTATTTTATTTCTTTATATCATCAGTTTGTTTCGGTGTTTTTTCTCAAGGTAGTCAGTTAGGAAACACCGGCCTCATCTAGCTTTAAAAAATAATTGACTCATAAAAGTATTATTTTATAACCTATTTTCAAAATAAATATCATTTAGCATCCGCCAATTCCAAAATGGAGTCGCCTAAAAAGAACACATGTGAAAAAATACCTACTACAAATTTATGCAATATTCACTTAGTAAAGGCCGTCAGTCTGTAGGTATAAAGAGGCCCAAACTCTGTCCATGATACACTATGTTAGACCCCAGGAGACGTTTAGCAAGTTTTTGCAGCGACTCCCAAGGTACAGTCCGGCGCAGAAACTGTTAGTTCCCCGAAGAGCGCCGAAGTTTTCCGAAGTTTGCCGAAGTCAAAGTTCGCTTCGTTAGTTTTGGCACTGGATACTTTTGTGTATAGTTTGAGCGTGTTTTGTCTGTTGTTTGTGTTACATGGTTGCGAAGATCAAACAGAAAAATATATTAATTTACTACATTCGTACAATAAGAAATCTTTTATTGATAAATTTCTCCCCCTACTGGGGAAAGTTCTTTGATCACTACGCTTCTGTGGGTTCGATTCCCACGCAAAATAAACATTAGTACAGATATATGTATTGGCTTTGGATCCGAGTGTTTTATTTCGATACGATGTGTGTTTTAAACGCATCCTAGTTACAGGAAAAATACCTATAGGTATAATTATTATTGTTGTCAAGTTCTAGAACAATACAGTCAGAATAAAGTCAGTTGATATAATGTTTTCTAATAATCAAACAAAAACACTCCTTGAAAGTCAAATCCAAATAGGTATATATAAAAACCTTCAAATCAATTGACACGTTTTTCATTATTTGACTTTTAAAACTCGATTACCTTTAAAATTGACAACAACAACTTTTTTTATTAATTATACTTTTTATTGTTCCCAAACTTTTTGGAAGTGGAAAATTGTGTCTAATTATTAACCCGGCGCCAATGACGCTGGGTCATATTGACCCGAGGTGATTTTAAACATTCGTAAAAATGTTTCAACATTCGCGGTATAATTGACCTTTCGTGTAGCTGAGGATATACCCTCCCTCTGCCTGTAGCAGTATGGTATTCAATGCAACGCCGCCTGCGCAGCGAGATACAGGAGTGTTGCGGCAAAACGGGTAAATATGACCCAGCGTCATCGGTGGCGCGGGGTTTTCGTTACATATTTTTATTTATTTATTTTAAGGTATTGTTATTTTTTCTTACATTTTTTAGTCAGGTCTGAACTAGAAGCCTGAAGTAATAACTTTTTATAACTCTGACAAAAGCGGAGTGGATGTAGCAGACGAGCTTGTGCTACAAATAATGTAGGCAGAAACACTAAGAGATGGCCGCTGACGATATGCTTTGCAATGCTGGATATTTCAGGAATATATAATATAATATATCGGACTAACAACGATAACACACGTATAAACTCAAAAACTTGGCACTCAGTTTGATACAGGACCATTTACAAATCCGAAGAGCACGTGTGAATTTACTTCGACAATTACTCAAAAGGATTGCAGATTTCACCGGCGAATCTTCCATATAACCACCTCAAAAATTTTAGGAGCATTTAAAAGATGTCAGATATCTAAAAATCTAAAAAGGATAAAAAACAAAGCATACTTGTCATGGTTGCCACATTTATATCTAGCCAGAACATTTGATTTCATACTGCGAAAATTGCACCAACTCCATGTCCATAAATGAGGAATCGGAAGACTGATTTTATGGTCTTATTTTAATAAATAGTTTTTGTGATCTATGTATTAGCATATAAAATTGTTAATTCTTTAGAATGTTTAGGTTTAATTAAAAAAAAAATCGTAAATATGCAAGTTATGTTGTTCATCTTGATTTTGCATGCGTTTTTTTAAAAGTCAATAAATTTTTAATTCATTAAATATCATACATTTTTTATTATCCTGTCATTTACCCAAAAAGCCTTAATATCTAAAATAGTAACTAAAAAAATTCTGTTCATTTAAAGATACTGTAACTTTACTGTCTAAAGTTCGGGTAATGATGACCCGACGTCATTGCCCGCGTAACATTTTTCACGTCATCGGCGCCGGGTTAACTTTGAGTTAGTTGTTTTCTGTTTTGTTCATAACATTTCATTTATTAATTGACAGATACCTACATGTACATTAGATTCGTGATGACATAATATAATAAAAAATATTCTTTTGATGGTACGGTTTTTAATCGGAGGCTAAGCAGTGCCACGCCAAAACAAGCATTGAATTATCTTTTTTTCGAATGTAAAATCATCAAATGACTCCTCCCGCCGTAATATCAGACTCTTACTGATTAAAACCCATCCATGTTCCTTCCTCGGCCCTTTGCTTTCCGGGGGGCGGTAAGTTTTTCGATACAGGCCAATGCCCTGGGGGCGGACCCCGCCAAATTGATTTTACCTTAATGTTTAAATATTATTTTGTCACTAAGACTTTGCCGCGGATATAATATTGTTGACATAAAACATCCAACCCCCATAAAATCTCGTCTGTTTGTCCCGAAAGTTGGAACAGAGCTATAACATCAAGAATACCCATTTCTACAGGTATGTTTAAAATCCCATGTACGTAATATATAAAGGGAATTCCTATAGAAACCCTTTACTTTTACCGTGAACGCGTAACAAACTTAAGTTCGCATTTATGATATTAGTAAGGATTTTATCTATCTTTCTGCTAATAATATTTTTTTCTTCTATATTAAGTTTTGATTCGTGTGTCGTATTTATTCGTGAGTCGTGGTGGCATAGTGGTTAATGCACCTGCCTCTCGTGTACGAGTGTGCGGGTTCGAAACCTGGCAAGTACCAATGTGACTTTTCTAAAGTCATATGTACTTTCTAAGTGTATCTTAGACACTACTGACTAACGGTGAAGGAAAACATCGTGAGGACACCTGGACTTAAGTCTGAAATCGCCAATCCGCCTTGAGCAAGCGTGGTGATCAATGCTCATGCGCCTTCTCTATATGAGAAGAGGCCTGTGCCCAGCAGTGGGACAATATATAGGCTGATGATGAAGTTTTGATTATTATTCGACGTCAGCTACTCCCACGTCAGCGGTACAAATATCTACATGATAGATATTCGTTGCTTTAATCTTCTGACAGACTACACGGATTCCCTTACATTCCAATTAATATAACTATTTATACAACGTGATATATCATCTCTTGATTAGGCCGTATCGTTTGTCTGTTATTCTATATTATTACACCTATAACAATCCTTCAGCCAAATTAGATTAGTACCACTACTAATGAAACTCACATATTTTTCGCTTCTATTCTTGAAATTTTGTCTTTGTCTTAAGGTATAGCCAATGAAGTTCGTATTTTATTGAAAGACTAAAAGCCAGTCCTAACATAAGATGAACCTCAAGTACACTAGTCTAGAGAGTTGACATATCATATTCTTGGTGAATATTCCTCTTCATTTATTTCTATATTGTGCACTCGAATCACTAATAAGATTGAGATCAAGTGAGATCTTTAAGACACTCTATGTAATTCTCAAGTCAAGTTTGATTACCAACTTTACTATTATCCCATGTTATTTGCGTTTAACTTTTTTTCTGTTAGCTATCACGCTATGATTCACGTAATCCAACAGTCTTTTTCTATTTAATTGGTTGTCTATTAACTTTTTGAGACAAAAACATTGAAACCACTTAATGTCACATTCTCACTTCCATTTCACTCGAAAATATGTCGAGTTGAACCAATAGTACCACCACCGTTACTCATTGTTTGCGTCCCCTGTTTATATAACGAATAAGGTTCTATTTACTTGGGATTAGGTCGAAAACTATGCGATAATTTGCTATGTTACGACTGTTCACGTCATAACATAAATAGAAAGAGGTAGTATCGACTTAATATACGTCATTATGCGGACCGAATGTTACGGAATAAAAGAGCCGAGCAATAAGCGAATGTGAATGTGAATCGATTTGAAATTACCGCCGTTTGTTTACGATTATCGTGCGATTGTGGGTTTTTTTATCGATGGTATATCACTGTTTGTCATGCGAAGTGTGTGGAGTTTATAGCGTATATTATGGTATCGATATATAATTATGCTTACACCTCGTTTTAGGTCTAACCTTGAACAACTGCAGATCTCATAGGTCCTTATTTTTTGGTCTGGGTAAGAACAATTAAGCACTTTGTGAAATGATCAAATTTAACAGAAACAAAGACTAAGATACGCTAGATACTAATTATTGTGCTTAAGTGATAAAGGCTATCAGATATGGTCATAACACTTCATTCATTTAAAACATTGTATTTTTTTTAAATCCTACAAGATAATAATTACGAACAAAAACGAGTAAGCAATGACCCCATTTTTGTTACTTATTTCGACGTTGAATCGATTTATTTCCGAATATCCGTGGACAAAAACCATCATTAAATCAAAATAACAAATAAATAAGGTACAATATGATTAAATGTAATTTCAAAAACGCCAAAACGAACCTGTGATTTCTTAAGACGCGGCCACTGCAAGGGCAAAGAACTTTAATGATACACAAAATAGCTGATATCAAAAAGATTATTATAATATTCTTTTTCTTCTTATCTTTTTGTTCTACCAACCTAACAAGTCCTAGTGTCAGTTTTCTCAAACCCGCCTGGTGGCCTCTGACTTGGAATTGTAACAACAACTGCCAGCTATCAAGGTAGCAGCCAGAGACGACGGCTTAACGTGCCCAGGTACGGGGGGGGGGGGGGTAACACCACCAACTTCCTGACTCCGGGCTGCTTTGTAACATTTTCTAAAATCCACAAAGCAATCTAGTCCCGACTCGGGCGTCGAACCCGAGACTCCGTTTACCAACCAACGAGTCATGCAATATCTACATACCTATACTTATATTGATACCAAAATTAGTTCACAAAAAGCCTATTTCACGTTGTTCACATAAAATTCTTTTTACTATAGGCTCACTCTTTGGTTACAATAAAAGTAAAAAGGTTACAATTTTGTCGTCGGTACATAAAGTTTGTAACAGAAAAAGGCTTTAGCCTTACTTTATATCAACGTTCTTTACTGTTGGGAATCTTTTATTTTCTTATACTGAGGTTACTAACGTCTTATAAATCGTACTTGATAGGTTCAAATTGATAGTACTTTTTTATGCATTTATTTTATTACCTACCTGCTGATTCCTGCCGTTTTACTCGCATCTCGAGAGAACTACTTAGTGTACTCAGATAGAAAGTAGCCTATAACCGTCTCCAGGCAGTGGCGGTTGGAGGGGGGTCACAGGGGACATGACTCCCACCCCAAATCGTTTCATTGACAAACCACCTAAAATATACATTTTATGAAAAATAAATATTTTAATTAGGCATTGGCAGGTCAGGCAATCGTAATAGATCGTTCAATTTTGGAATTTGCTTGAAACCTTTGGCTTAGGCCAATTTTTATTGTTGATGACCCCCAAATATTTGGCTACGACCGCCCCTGTCTCCAGGGTCATAATTATGAAATTTTGTAAGGATGTATGTATGTTTGTAAGTCTATCACGAAAAAACCACTAAATGGGTTTGGATGAATATCAAGTATAAAATAAATTATGAGTAACGTAACGTAATTGTAACATGATCTTTTAAAATCATAGTTATGCTGATACGAAAGTAGAAGACAGTTATTACTGCTCCTATTCTAAATTAACTGCAATTTCCATATAAAAATCAAAACTATTTTTTAAATAGTCCACGCTTGTTTGATCTTTGATTCCCTGAAATAACTAGCTTCTACAGCTATCCCACAGTTAGTTTTTGAAAGACAAATACTTCTTCACTTTACCTAGTATTCGCTAAGTCTTCACGCCATTAAAAGATGCTTTTCCGAACATTATCAGGAATAAAAACGAATGATACGAGAACAGGTTTTTAAGCAACTCTCAACTGTCGGTTTAAGCTCTTAATGATCCAATTTGCAAAGCATTTTGCGCGCAAATGCCGGGTCTAAAGTGGGGCCATGAAGCCAGCGAGTTTACGGGCGGACGTTCGCTGTGTAGAATTCTAGTGTGATGTTTCTTTAAATTTGTTATTTTACGATGTTTGTGATGTTTCCCTGGATTTTTAAGACCTATTCGGGTTATTGACTCTATAATTTCAAATTCGCGTACTACAGTAATTTTTTATTAATATTTTATTGATGGAAGGTTATAAATTTCTTCCACGAATGCATAAAATAATATTGTGGCAAATATAAGACTTTGTAAGGACAGTCTTTAAAGAGTCTTCTTAGTATAAAGATATGTGATTTTTATGTATGTAAAATAGACTTACTTTTAATTATAATGATTGTGTAGTGATACCGTGTCTAGGTCAATGTAATTTTTTTTTTCCTACCTGACCTCTTGCAGGGTGCTTCTAACAGCATTCGACCTGCTTAACCGGACAGGTCAATGTAAAATTACCAGGCTATTCTTTATGGCTTTCGATAATAATGTAGCTAATGGAATATGGAAATAAACAATTAAAAAGCGATCTATATAAATAATAACGAACGTTTGTCCTACATGGGTTCGCAAACCATTAACCCGATTGTGATGAAACTTGAGTGGGTTCTTCTGTACTATACTCCCGCGTAGGTTCCTAGCTTCTTGGCGATTACACAAAAAAAAAACTTTTTTTTTTCATATTTTCGGTAAAAATAATATTATCGATAACTCCCTAATGTCTTTTCGCATTGACGTAAGTATCGGAATATTTTTCAATCGTATTTACGATTCTTTGAAAGAAAAGAATGTCTGTGTAACATAATATTTATTTTAATAATTTCTTTATGTATTCCTTCCTTAAGGCACCTGCTTCTCGTGTACGAAAGTCGTGGTGGCCTAGAGGTTAAGGCACCTGCTTCTCGTGTACGAGTGTGCGGGTTCGAAACCTGGCAAGTACCAATGTGACTTTTCTAAAGTCATACGTACTTTCTAAGTATATCTTAGACGTCACTGACTAACGGTGAAGGAAAACATCGTGAGGAAACCTGGACTTAAAAAGTCTGAAATCGCCAATCCGCCTTGAGCAAGCGTGGTGATCAATGCTCATGCCTTCTCTGTATGAGAAGAGGCCTGTGCCCAGCAGTGGGACAATATATAGGCTGATGATGATTCCTTCCAGGTTTTTGTTTGTATTGTAATCACCTGTACAATTGTGAATCCTACCATATTATAAATGCAAAAGTTGTATGTATATGTATAATATGTAGGTATGTTTATTACTCTTTTACGCAAAAACTACCAAACGGATTTGAATATTGGGTATACACATTATAGTTTATAACCTGGATTCCCAAATAGGATACTCTTATCCGGGTATTAGTTCTCTCAGGACACGAGTATAATTTTCCCTGAGAAAGCTATTTGTAAATAAATCATCATCATCAGCCTATATATTGTCCCACTGCTGGGCACAGGCCTCTTCTCATATTGAGAAGGCATGAGCATTAATCACCACGCTTGCTCAAGGCAGATTGGCGTAAATAAATATTGTTCCTAAAAACAATTGTACTCTGTTTATATCCTTACCTTCACTAAACTAAACCAAGGCTAAATTAACAAAATTTTTATTCTACCTGGCTTTTGACAACAATTTAGATAAACTTTCTTTAGCATAAACTAAATTGTGTAATCAGTTGTTTTGTCTAAATTACAGGGACTTCTATTCGAAATTTATTTTTCACTACTTTTGCTCAAAAAGACGAAGTTATACATAGCATACCTTTTTTTTCCTAGAGGATTTTTTTTGTCTATTACCGATCACTACTAAAACAAAAATATCTTTATTCATAAATAGAATAATCATGAATGAATTAAGACACGATTAGTTACTGTCTTTTTTTTAAAGAAGAACATTTTATTTTTGAAAATGAAATTAATTATAATGGGTGATTTTAGCCCCTTGTACTTAAACAACAATCTACTAATGTATACATATAAAATGCTTTGTCTCGAGTTACTGACGGATCAACGCACAGCCTAGACCGCTGATCGTAGAGACTTGAAACTTGGAAGGTGTGTTCTTTGTATGACGTAGGCATCCGATAAGGAAGGGTTTTCCGAAATTATACCCCTAAGGAGGTGAAAGAGGGGGTGAAAGTCTGTATGAAACTCTGTCATTTTTAATTTGATTTCGTATTTCCATGCTAGTATGTGATGTAAAATAACACAATTGTTATTAATTAAAATTCTGTTTGTTTTGATTGATATTAACTTATAAATAGAACTCTCGTATCTCTAGAGAATTCATTTGCAAAAAGCATATCGCCATGAAATTATTCAGCATTCCTGGTTATATATAGCATTCCTTATCGTGAACCAAGCGAAATGGACACGCATATTAATTATGGATACCTACTGTGTTTTCAACAACATTCAACATTAATTTCTCTTACAGAGCTTAAAGCTTTAAAACTAATAATATAAAAATGTGAAAGTGGGTTTGTTGGTTCATTTCTTACGTTTTTACGGTAAAACGGATGAACACATTTAGATGAATTTTGGTTGGGAGATAGCTTGAACCCTGAAGAAGGGATGCCTTTTTTTTCGGATGGGAAATAATCAAATGACCCCTCCCGCCGTAGTGTCAGACTCTTACTGACTAAAACCCATCCATGTTCCTTCCTCAGCCCTTTGTATTCCGGGGGCGCGGTATCTCTTTCGAGCGTCCCGCAGCCCCGGCAGGCGCAGTCCCCGCAGGAAGAAGGGATGCCTACGTTTATTCGGGTACTTTTGATACATAGAGTAGCCTATTACCATCTCCAGGGTCCGATCTATCTGCGGGATTTCGGGATGTTCGAAACAGTTACCGCGTCCCCGTAACACAAAGAGCTAAGAAAGGAACATGGATGGATTTTAGTTAGTAAGAGTCTGACACTCCTTCTCGCTCCACCCACGGTGGGAGGAGTCATTTGATGATTTCCCATGTGAAATGAAGAGAAAATTCTTTACCTTTTTCTGTACGTGTGTTTGTCACCTAACTCTTTTTGAACGGCTTAACCGACTTGGATGATTTTTTGGTGTACATTTGAGTAGGTCTCTGGATGGTAAGAAAATACAAGTGGACTAAATGTCGTCGTTTTCATAAAAACGCCTAAGTTACAGTATAGTACAACGTCTGTCGGGTCTGCATAAAAATATCACCAATGCACGGTTTCTGAGGAACTTAGTCAGTAGTTTATTTATTAATTATTGCCATAAATGTATGGGTACCGCTGTTATTGAATAGATAAACTACCATCAAAAGTATCTCAGAAACCGGACATTAGCGATTACAGAATAACACAACAAACTCGCTACTTCCATGGCCCACGTTTAAGGATTACAGGGCCGTCGTCGACTCGTTCACGGCAAATTCGTTTATTTTCTCCTTTTTTTCTCTCGAAACTTAATCCCTGTAATATAGCGGGTGTAAGCAGGCACCTACTTAAACTGCCTCCGTAATGGCGGCCACGTCGTCGGCAAAATTAATTTTAATGAGTAGAACTTTGGAGTGTACAGAGAAAGTGGATTAAGCTACAAAAAGTTTATATTTGTGTGTTGCCATTAGACTTAATTTAATGATATGGTGTTGCCCTATTTTTAAGGACTGCAATCAAATTATTTTTTATGACTTCGTTTCGGTGTTTCGTGTTTTTTTTTTATTTTGTTGCTGTTGGAAATGCGTTTGTGTGTTTGGTTTTTTAATTAAGAGCGACTGTAGGTAGTTAGTATTACATCAAGTTTTTTTATTACCGTAAAAGAGTCTTAATTAGAGTTATCATAAAGTTCTTATTGATGTGAAGGAAAGTTTATTGAGAAGGAAGTATCGTTAATGCAATTTCTAAATATGTTTTTTTTATTTGATACTTACTAATATTATTAATGCTAAAGTAACTCTATCTATATGTTACGCTTTCACGGTAAAACAGCTGAACCGATTATGATAAAATTCAGTACAGATATAGATTGATTCCTGAAAAAAGACAGGATAGTTTTCATCCAGGTACTTGAAGAAACTCCCTAAGGATGCGGATGAAACTGCGAAAAACAACTAGTATAAAATATTCTTGTATAATTTTATGGTGCTCTCATTGAAGCCGTAAAAAGTGAAAAGGTATGCGCAAATTAATTTAAACATTTTGTTTCTGAACAAATTTCGCGAAATGACCGGGTGTTCCGTATAAAATTTCTCCCCTACACCAGGTATAGCAGTAACCACAAAAATATGGCCCCTTTTTAAAGGGAATTAATTTACCCCCAATGATATACACTTACAAGAGAACATTATTATTATACTGACAGAAATATAAAAAAAAAGTTACGACTTTGAGTAAAAACCTTTTGCCAATGTAGCAAAAAATTCTCCGGACACCCTTTGAAGTGGTCGTTCCCTACCTATTGTTTGCGTGTGACGTAATAAAATGAATTGGTAAAAAAAAACAATTTGTATCATTAAAAAGATTAAATTTTTGGCACATATTGGTGTTGTAACGTGTGAGAATATTTTTCTGAAAAATAAATGATTTATTTAGTATCTACAAAATACAAAAAAAAACAAAAGGCAGAAAAGAACTGTTTTTTTTTGAATTTTGTTTCTTTTTAGTATTTTGTTAAATTTTAACGTACAAAAGACAGCCAGCCAAAGGCCCGCCCTTCACCACCTCCTATGTGTTTTTGCTGGGAACAAGAAGTGGCGCAACAAACTCCCCAGCAACACATTATTATCTGTCTATAAGATTTAAGAACATAATTAATATATTTTGTCGTAATAAAATGAAGGTAACAATCCATAAACTCAAATTATTATTAACTAGCTTCTGCCCGCGACTTCGTCCGCGTAGAATAGTCGTGCTCCACTCCTATAGCCTTCTTCAATAAATGGGCTATCTAACACTGAAAAAATGGTCAAATCGGACCAGTAGTTCCTGAGATTAGTAGCGTACGCAAAAAAAGTAACTTTTCTGGTTGATTTCTTACACCTTGTGTCCGAAAAACCCAAATATCTTACGGAACCCTATTTTTTCCAAAATTAAATTTAGCCTATGTTATTCGTGGATAATGTAGCTTTCGAATGGTGAAAGAATTTTTAAAATCGGTCCAGTAGTTTTTGAGCCTATTCATTACAAACAAACAAACAAAGTTTTCCTCTTTATAATATTAGTGTAGACAATATAATACATAATATATATAATAAGTTATAAAATACAGTCAATTTGTACGAAATTTTAATACATTTAATATTCAAATAAACAATTTTGCAACATATAAAAGTGAATCACAAAATATCGTCAGTTTGCCATCTCCACTCTAAATAATTTCAACCCCAGGATAAGGGTTAATCCTACTAATATTATAAACGCGAAAGTTTGTAAGAATGGATGTATGGATGTTTGTTACTCTTTCACGCAAAAACTACTGAACGGATTTGGATGAAATTTGGTACACATATAGCTTTTAACCTAGATTAACTACTAATATTATAAACGCGAAAGTTTGTAAGAATGGATGTATGGATGTTTGTTACTCTTTCACGCAAAAACTACTGAACGGATTTGGATGAAATTTGGTACACATATAGCTTTTAACCTAGATTAACATATAGGATACTTTTTACCCGGGTACGCGAAGAAGTTCCCTCGGGATGCGGGTGAAACCGCGGGAAACAGCTAGTTAAAAAATAAAATTCCTCTCGGCTCAACTTTCCTACTTCTCTATGTACTCGTACACTAATTAATGTTTACGTACCCACTCATTTTACGTTATTTTTTCGGTTTGCTATACTTCCTGTATAAACGGGAAAAAAAAATAATGTTACATTTAGGGGCCGTGCTATGGTTTTTTTGCAATAGTCTTTACCAATTGATTTTACGAAAAATGAAAACAAAATCATAATCTAATTTGTTCTAATTTTCCCACATATCTATACTAATATTATAAAGAGGACAGATTTGTTTGTTTGTAGGGTTTTAACTCAATAACTACTGGACCGATTTTAAAAATTCTTTCACCGTTAGAAAGCTGCATCTTTACGAAGTGTCATAGGCTATATTTATTTCCAGAAATAATTAGAAATCCCTACTAAAACTTGAATAATGTCACCCAAGGTGTAAAAAAAAATGACCACGCGGGCGAAGCCGCGGGCGGAAAGCTATAGATAAATAAAATAGTATTAAATGATGATGTTTAACGCATGAAATTGACGTATTATAATTACGCAATCCTAACGCCATTTTGTTAATTCCTGTGGCAAAAGAACTTAGTAGTTTACAACTTTGTTTAGATTTTTCATAAAATCTATTGGTACCGCCTATAACACGTGTTCGGGAATGAGATAAATTGTGTCATAGTGCCATCAAGTTTCCGCAACGGAACTGTTCCTGCTTTGACACGTCATGCTAGATAACATGATGTGTGGTGAGCTATGAGATAAGAGTCCCACTTCATGTTATAGTATAGTTCAAAACTTGGCTTGTCTCTATCTCTATATATATAAAAATGAATCCCTATTTCCCTTGGTCACGGCATCACGCTTGAACGCCTAGACCGATTTGTCTAAAATTTGGTACGAAGATAGAAGGGTCCCTGGAGAAGGTTTTAGGCTACTTTTTAACCGGGTGGACGCGGGTGAAACCGCGGGAAATAGCTAGTATTTATATAAATACTTAATTATTAGGTACATACTTTAGGAATTTCTCTTCGAACGTCAACAATGCTGTTTAAAAACCTTTGAATTTGTATTAATTAAAATAAAAAAAATCATTGATTTACCATTCAATAGCAGTTTCCCGCGGTTTCACTCGCATCCTGAGGAAACTACTTCGCGCACCCGGATAAAAAGTTTCCTATCTCCTAATCCAGGTAATAAACTATGTGTGTATGAAATTTTATCCAAATCCATTCGCTAGTTTTTGCGTGAGTCATGCATAAATGTATAGATACACAGAAAATTCTAAAAAAAAAATTGTTTAATCTAATAAAGACTTCGATACAATTTTTTCTTCAATATTTATAGTGTACAAATATCTAGCAAAAATCAACAATAAAATACTACCAAATTGCCTCTTCAAAATAATATTAAACACCATTTTTATCAGACTGTACTAAGCAACACGAGTACTTACCCTGCGCCATCTTATCGCCATCTCCGGCCAGTAACCCTTGTTCAACTAGATGCATTAAATAAATTATTTATACGTCCGACAGGGAGAACCCGAAATAAGCTTTAAAATTAAGGGTCCCGTAGCTCCAAGTTTATGTGCATACCCTTAAAACTGCCTTCTTAGTTACCATTTAGTGTAAGAATTTTGTCTTTTATAGCTAAACAGCTTTGTCGTAATTTTTCGCTTGACAGATCACTCGCTGTGTTATACTCCCGGTGGGAGTGTCGTAGTTTTAAACCCTTGCATGTCTGTGGGGTTGAGAAATATTTTATTTTTATTTATTTAATTATAACTAGCTACATTTATGTCGTACGCACATGAAAAAACGCAGGGAAAATGTTGTTTCTCATTAGTAAATGCATTCTTAAAAGACTAGTTCATATGAATAGCACTTGACTGCCTACTCGGTGTAGTGATTGCAAGCGCGATTGCTTTGAACAGGGTCTTGGGTTCGATTCAGCGTTCAGGACTGAATTGCGTTGTAGGTTTTTAAAAATTACATAAAGTAGCCCTGAGTGCCCTAATTAATAAATAAATATTATAGGTGTGGTAAGACCATTATTCGGTTAAGTGAACCATTTGCGAAATATCTAGCTTTTATTTGCAAATTTTTGTTCGATATAAACGCACCCCCCCTCTAACTTTTCAATGTCTCTAGAAATGTGAAAAAAAATCACAGACTTAGTACAGGTGATGAACTTTCAAGAAAAATATCTAAACTAAAGAAACTGTCACGGCTAAGTAGGCTTAACCGGTTACAGAGTTATAGTCGACTAAGACCTACTACGAAACCCTACTGCGCGTGGCCCGAAACATAGGTGTCAAGTAAACTTCAAACCAAATTTCATCTAAATCCGTTCAGCCATTTTACCTTGAAAGCATAACACAGAGTTACTTATCATTTATAATTAAAAAAAAAATCTTTAAGTTTACAATTCATCGATAAAAGAAATGAAATAAAAATATTAAAAAGTTAAGTGAGCTAAGCAAATATAAAAGTAATATGTTAAATTAATTTGTAGGTTCTTGCTACTCAACTTCAGGCTGACATTTCTCCATAAGATCTTCGCTTACCTGGAACCATGTGAGAGTACTTGACCTTTTGTAAGAGTTTTCTGAAGTGGAGCCTTTCTCAGGCCAATCTCGATTAAACACATCGCTTTTACTTATACTATTCTTGCGTTGGCCACTAACTTCTTCGTTTTAAATATCCTATTCTTATCTTTTTAGGGTTCCGTAGTTACCATAGTTCTTTGTAGTTTTTTAGGCTTGCTTCCGTACACGTAAAGTGGGGATAATTTTTTTCTCATGTTCTTTGTGTGAGATATCTTTGGATAGATCTTTCAAAATTAAGTAACTGTGTGAAGATAATTTTCCAATTAAAGAAGCTGTTTACTGATTGTGAAGTTTTAAATTGCATATTTTTTTACGTTCGAGCGACCTCTCACACTTCTGGATGGTTCTAGATTTGTGAAAAAAATCATAGATATAGCATACCTATATAAAGAACTTAAAAGGAAAACTACTACAGCCAAGCAAACTTTACAGATTACAGTTATATTTTACCAACGATAATTGTACCCATACTTGGCTGGTTTTTTTGGTATTGGTAATCCCCAGCTGTGGGTGGAGCGGGAGAGAATATCAGACTCTTACTGACTAAAACCCATCTTTTTCACGCGTTCTCGTTTTTTCATATTCACCTGGACAGACAGGCTGAGCTATTTCTGTATAAAGAAACTGAAGAATAAATCATCATCATCATCATCAGCCTATATATTGTCCCACTGTTGGGCACAGGCCTCTTCTCATATAGAGAAGGCATGAGCATTGCGTTAAATCTTTTGATTGAAATATTGTTCCATTATTGCTTTAAAAAAATACTTTCATACTTTTCTCATATATTAAATTTACATAAATATTTATCGCAACCGAATCAACATCCTGGGAGCAAGGTCACACAATATAGATAGTAAACATCCATTTCCGTCAATGCGACACACTGGCCTTGAAACTGAAATATAAATACGATGACAAACAACTATTTATTCGCTCTATCTCCCTTTCGTTTCCGTCATCCTAACAAAAAGCGGTACCTACAAAAATTATCATCATCTGCCTAGCCTTTTCCCAACTATGTTGGGAAAGGCTTCCAGTCTAAACCGGATACAGTTGTACCAGTGTTTAACATGTTGCGACTGCTTATCTGACTTCCACAACCCAGTTACCGGATAACACTGGTTGTCAGACTTTCTAGATTCTGATTATCCGTAACGGCTGTCAAAGATCTACAAATGACGGAGGCACGAAGGAGTCTCGCTATGACAAAGATGGTCACCCATCCATGGACCGACCGATCGGTCGAACCGTGCGGCTGTTACTTAGCCACGAGCTCCTCCGGTACCTACAAAAACCAGGCCCTTATTAAAATTCCATACCGTAGATTCCTTTACGAATATTAAAATATTTCGTAAATCCACGGACATTTGAAAGGAAAGATAAAAAATTAAGTGTTTGATGAATTTGGGTTCCGTAGCGGACGGCATTTAATTTACGGCTTACCTATGTCGCGAAATAAAAGACAAACATGATGTTTAAATAGTGTCGTGGTGGCCTAGTGCTTAAGGCACCAGCCTCTCGTGTACGAGTGTGCGGGTTCGAAACCTGGCAAGTACCAATGTGACTTTTCTAAAGTCATATGTACTCTCTCAGTATATCTTAGTCGTCACTGACTAACGGTGAAGGAAAACATCGTGAGGAAACCAGGAATTTAAAAAAAAAGTCTGAAATCGCCAATCCGCCTTGAGCAAGCGTGATGATATATGCTCATGCTTTCTCTGTATGAGAAGAGGCTTGTGCCCAGCAGTGGGACGATATATAGGCTGATGATGATGATGTTTAAAATTACAGGAGATAATTATTTTGGTGGTTACTTTCGTTCAGCTATGGGACAATAAAGATTAAAAGAGAAAAAACTTCAAATGGCTCTCAATTCTACGGGACCCTAAAAATCCGGGTCATATGGAAATTTTACTTTAGATTCATTAAATGCATTTGCGTATATTAATGTGGGTCCCAAATCGGCCGTATCATTTTTGAATTTTGTTTTATGTTAATGAGTATCACAACGAAAAAGGTCCGATTGTTATCATATTTTAGTAATTATACGTCGGTTTTCCTCTTATCTGGGGTTCACGTGTATCAGCTGATCTTTGGTTCGTTATATACTTTATATACCAACCCATAAAAGAAGTTATAAAATATTTTTTGAGACCTGGGGGGTTAGACAAGTGGCAAAAACGCTAGTAGAATAGAAAACAAAATGAATGGGAATGACATTCGTTTACGACTAGCTATGAAATCTACCAGTCGGGGGCAGTGAGATTATATTAACATCATTTTTTTTAACTAGCCGGCTTTTATTTTGATCAAAAGCTAAGTATTGCCATCCAACGTGGCAATACCACCAGTCTCTTGGGTACACTCCCGATAGACGGCGATGAGGATGAATTTTTTGACGCAATATTTTAATATTATAGAGTATTTTTTAATTTTTTTGTTAAGAATGTATATTGTAAATAAACGTAACAATTATTTTTTGTGATTATAGGGTTCACTGCTAATTTGCCTAATTTGAATAAATTACATTTGAATTTAGAATTTTTGGGTAAAAAAAAACATTTGTCCTTTGTTTTTTTTAACAAGGAATATATATACTTACATGTATTGTATTAGAACATTGGTCTCCAATGCCAAAGGTCAATTATATCTTCAAATTACTGTCTAGTAATCGTAATTGCAACAGGGTGAGCATGTACGATTCGCAGCGCTTTCGCGCTTTCAACGCTGCTTCCCAATATGGGGGGCCCGAGCGCCGCCTGTAGGCGGTTGTACGTGGGGATCGTGCGGTCCATGGCCCTGTATGGGGCCCCGGTGTGGGCGATGGACCTGACGGCCTGCACCATCGCCATTCTGCGAAAGCCGCAGAGGGCGATGGCCGTCAGGGTCGTCCGCGGGTACCGCACGATTTCCTACGAGGCGGCTTGCGCTCTGGCCGGATCCCCACCCTGGGACCTGGAGGCGAAAGTACTCGCGTCGCTGTATCGGTGGCGCGAGGAAGAGCGGGCACGGGGCTTCGGACCGGTGCAGCGGCAGATCGCGCTGCGCCGTACGGAGCTCCGCCAGGTCTTGGTGGCGGAATGGCGGGAGAGGCTTCTGCGCCCTACCGCCGGCCTCGCTACCGTCGAGGCGATCCGGCCAGTGCTCGACGCATGGCTCGGGAGAAGGCACGGCTCCCTGTCGTTTCGGGCGACGCAGGTGTTGTCGGGGCATGGGTGCTTCGGCAAGTACCTGTGTCGCATAGGCAGGGAGTCGGACGCTCGGTGCCACCACTGCGTCCATTGTGGGGAGGACACGGCGCAACACACGCTCCAAGAGTGTGTTGCTTGGGAGGAGCAGCGCCGTGCCCTCACTTCTGAAGTAGGAGGCGATCTGTCGCTGCCGGCCGTTGTTCGGAGTATGGTCGGCAGCGCAGAGTCGTGGGACGCGGTGGTGTCCTATTGCGAGGACGTGATGTCGCAGAAGGAAGCTGCGGAGCGGGAAAGGGAGATCTCAACTCTCAACCCCGCCCGCAGCAGGCGCACCGGGCGCCGGAGGAGGGCGGACAACGCCCTCTTCCGCCCCCCATAAACGGGTCCAGGGGCGACGGACTTGGGGAAGTCCCCGCCCCCCATGATAGTACCCGAGCCGGCGGCGCGCGTCTGTGTCCACGCGCGCCCCCGAGGCGATGCACGGGGTAGGACACCTCACTACCCCGTGCAGGAGACGAGGCCCGGCAGGACGGGCCGGCACCAGTGCGGGGCTGCGGACGAATCAGGATTCCCGCGACCCCGCGCGCACGTGCGAGAAGCGACACCGGGGTGGTTTTAGCCGGTAAGAGTCCGGCACTGTTCCCGGCCTCCCCAGGTCGGGTTCGTCCATGAGGATTTCCCCCCGAAAAAAAAAAAAAAAAAAAAAAAGGTTATATAAGATAAGATAAGATAATTTTATTTGTTTAAACATGAGTACACATATACATGCAAGGTGTTCAATAATAATAAAAAATCTGTCATGTTTAGCCATTACAGCGTACAAAAAAAATAAAAAATATTAAAAATTTTACTTCTCATAACAGTGAATTAAAATTTTAAATTAATATTTTTTTTAATTTTTAATATACTAAGTGTGTAACAAATTTCATTGGAATCCGAGAAGTAGTTTTCACAGAACTTCGCATTTTGAATATAAGTTAGGATTGATTACAATTCCCTTGATTCCCTGTCATCAAATTGACTATTTACTCAAACGTCTAAACCAGATCTCGGCCACATCGTAAACCCACATTGGCATATAAAAAGACAGTAAAACTTTAACAATGTTCTCGTTAACTGTCCGTTTTAACTGTCTATTAGTTCTAACTATTCTTCTTGATTAGATACTTGACTTGCTTTTATGGGTTTTGTTAAAAGTGGATTCAGTTTTAATGATTTCCCGTGGTGGTTAAAGAAATTGACAATGTTATTTTCAAAGAATATAATGAAAATAGGAGCTTAATTTGATTTAACCGTGGAATCGGCTTCATACGAGTAACGTGTAGTCAGCAAAAATTATTATTATAAATTAAATACCATAACTAACATCTCAAATGCGAATAAAAATTAATTCAATAAAGGTATTATCATCAAGTGTAAATTATGGTTTTCTCCTACTACTCCGCATTTTTTTTTCTTTTCGGGTTGTACTTCTAATACAGTAAAAATCATTTCTCTGGGATCCGTCGACCTTCATCGACTCGACGCTTTTCTGATTGTCGCCACTGTTGATTTTGGCTTTCAGGAGTTGCAGAATATCATAGGAATAATGTAATCAATTCATTAAATTGATCGTCAACAAAGAAAACATTTAAACTGAAAAACTTAACAAAACGAATCCAATTCAGAAATCCATAAAATCTAATTTAACCTCATCTACCGCACGAAACTTTTTCCATTCTATAAGTCTAACATGACCTCATTATAAGGCCAAAAAGCAGATGGAATATAAAAAAAAAGATATAACAACTCAGTAACGCTTAAAAAGCGGGAAAATTTCAAATATGACGTTTTTGTAATCTAACTTTTTGCGTGATCAATCACCTAGTGAAAAGTTGTGCCGTTAAGCTGTCCGGATTATTAAAAATACCTCGGACAGTACTGGCATTTACGTCACGGATAAAGGTCTCCACTCACCAAAGCAAGAGACCATTAAAAATTTGCCCACAGCTAACATTATTTCACAAAAAAATATTTTTTTATTGCATTTTAAAAAAGAAAGACAGAAAAATAAATATGTGCCACAGATTTCAGCTATAAAATAAACCTACATAACAACAAAAAAAAAATAACCATAAAAAACATCTCTCGACTGCAGCGTGTAGCCTGTCGGAAAAACCAAATAACTAAATTTCATTGCCATATTATTATTTAAGAGAATGTTACCGACATTATGATTACCTTCTCAAAAATATATTTTAATTTGCTATTGTATAAATCGGATTAGTGTTCTGATTTTTGACTAGGCGTGCAAACGCATTCTCAAACGATTTTTTTATGTCTATGACATAGGTACGAGCTCACACACTCTAGTTACGAACTCATCTAGTGAGAGAGGAGCTTAAAATGGCCGAATGCTGTGAAATTTTTGAGAGTTGTATTGCGAAAGGAAATTATTTTATTAAGCTGAAACTTTATAAGGACACGTCATTTATTTATTTTAGAATCATGTTGAGCAAAGAGTGAATAGAATACCTACGTCATTAGAGTAGTTGACTGGGTACTATTTGAGAATCAATAAGTATTATGTTTATTTTTATTTTAGGTGATGTATTGATATAGAAAACGATTAATTATTTTCAAAGATATACTGTTACTGTAATGTTACTAGCTTTCCGCCACCGGCTTTGCCCGCGTGGACTATATGAATTCTCAGCCCGATCGGTTTAAAATTGACAAAGTTTCATACAAACTTTTATCCCCTATTTTATCCCCTTGGGGGTAGAATTTATCAAAATCCTTTCTTAGGGGATGCCTACGTCATAACATCTACTTGCATGCCAAATGTCAGCCCGATCCCTCCAGTGGTTTGGGCTGTGCGTTGATAGATCACTATGTCAGTCAGTCAGTCACCTTTGAGTTTTATATATATATTTTGATAAAAATATGAAAACAATTGCTTATGAATCATATTGTAGATTAAATTAAGTCACTTTATATGCACATGAAACATTATTTTTTGCTTTCAGGGATGATAAAATATATCAAAAGTGAAAATAAAACTATATTTCCCAACTACAGACAGAATCACACTTCTTTTGGTATATTTTTTTAATGAATATCAAAACATTCACAAAATTCCGCGAAATTCGCAACGCAAACAAAACCACAAAACATTTTATTTGATAATAAAAAAAACACTGTCAACACATTTGAAGAAGAACGTCAACGTTACCAAGAAATCCTCAGACTTTTCCGGCATCTGTGACACACGAAGTCAAAGATAAACTTTCGTGATTTCGCAAGATATACTCACAAAGTATATAATACAAAAGTCTCTGTTATGGATTGATAAAGTTTCAGAATTAATTTTGATACTTGATAACGAAATACGAGGGAAAGTAAACGTCCCTTAATGCCTGTACCCACTGAAGCGTACCAAAGGTTCGGCGACAAAAGTATTTTTGGCACAAACTTCGGTGTTCCTAATTATGTTAGGAAAAGTCTTTTTATCTTTTATATAAGAACTCTAGATAATATTTATTCGGGAAATTGTTCACGCGTGTTTTACGAGGTCCATTTGAAGTTTAGTTTTTGCTTAGAGTCCTCTTCGTTGCTTTAGAGGTCACGTAGATCTTGGATTCGTCTCCCAGGTCAGTCAAAATGTTATTGACTTTTCGATCATTAATAGAAGCCTAGAGTGTACACACAATGCCCAGCATAACTGGCTATTTATGCACATAGCACAAAATTTTACTATTCAAAAAATACTATTCAAAATCAAAACTATTCAACATACTAATATTATTATCATCTAGCTCACTCATGCCCGGGTCTGTGATACTTTGTCGGTGGTTTATCTATTCATTATCACACCGGGCATGAGTAATTTTTTATAATATATATATTTTTTTTTATATTATAATATATAAGGTAATTTCCGACATTCACACAACTCACATATCAAAACATCTAAATTTCTCAGAGAAGACTATAAATAATTTGATATAGGTACTTAAATAAACAAATATCGCAAACTATACTAAAAACGTGAACTGCTCAATCTGCGAGATCTAAAGGCGCCATGACACGATTTGTATTCAGTCTACAAAATACATGTAGCACAGTACTGAACTCCCGTTTGCTTTGTACCGCTGCAAACAAATGAGAACAGTTTCGGCTTTTGTACTGTGCCGTGTAAACACATATAGAGGTATTCTCCCGGCACTAATTCTACCTACGAACGTATATTGAAATACAAATGCTATAGAATAATGGGTGTTTGCGCGAATTTTGGTTGATCAGATATTATATCATTTAAACAGATTACATGTTATAATAATATTATAATATATTACATTTTATTTTTTTTATTTTGCTTTGGCCATACTAGCGGCGGTAACCTGTATTTTAATAAAGTCTAGAATTATTGTGCTGGCCACACTGATGGCGACGGTTATGATACCTCGACGCAGAATGGGCATTTTGGATACGCGTTAATTTTACCGCTGAATCGATGTAGGTGAAATTTGGTATTGTACTCTCCACAGGAGGTCCTCCTTCTTTAAAAAATCCGAATACATTTACCTCGAAGCCGCGGCTAAAGTCTAGTACTCATGTCATTTTCCGCGAACTTAACACAACTGAAAAAGCCTATACCGTCTCCCGACTTCCACCTTCTTCCGTACCAAATTTTATTTAAATCGGTTACGCCGTTTTACCGTGAAAGCGTAACAAACAAACAAACCCACTTTCGCATTTATAACATTAGTAAGTAAAAGCACGAAGTATTTCGAATGTTACCACATTGTTGAAAATACCTACATCAATGAAATTACCCGTGGCGGTAGTAACTAATGTGAATTCAGATTACAATGCACGTTGTCTGTCTAAAGACCTATTCAGGTGTACACGACATTCGTGGTCCTGTCGAAAGCGAAAATGTAGTATCCATGGCATTCTCACTGTTCAAAGTGTTCAAACCAAAGCGAATTTCGCTGTTCGTTCTGTTTCATTGTTCGAATGTGTATACTATAAGACACCACGACACCACCTATACTCTGTCTCTGGTTTTCCCTACCACAAAAGTAGTCAATTTTGTTTCAAATATTTATTTTTTCTTAAGGCTTCAGAAAAACAAAAAAAAACAAAATACAAAAATAAGATGTTCTATGTTCAAAAATGGTCCGGTACGAGCAAAAATCCGTTCTAAAATCAAAACATGGCGTCTAGAATCGAAACGTTCCTTTTTCAAAGCTATTAAAGCAGCGATGCGCATATCCTTTGCTTAGTAACTCTTGCAAAAGACCTCGCTCGGTATCCGGGCTTATTCCAGCCATGGCACTGAGCCGTCTCAAAATGCAGATTATCCTACTAATATTATGGAAGTCTAACGTAATCTCGGATGCGACTCACAAATTCTACTTAAGTACACTTTTATGTTAGGTCCCTACTTATGTGTGTTAATTTTTGTGACGACATAACGTATGTTTTGTTAGTTTGATGTAATTATTCTCAATCGTAATCTCATTTCCAGTGTAACATTAATTTCGTAATTAACGTTCGTGATATTTCCTTGGAGTATTTTTAACCGGGTCAATTTCAAAACCTTGAAAAATAAATAGAGACAGTTAATATAAAAAAATAAAAAAAATGATTTAACAGTTTTTTCACTTAATACTATGAAAACACTAATATAGTTATTTAAAAATAATCTAGATTTTTTTATTCTTTCCTCACGAATGTTGTAACCACGATGAACTAATTAAAATGCTAAAAGTTTTTACGACATCAACCTTAAAGTCACATCTTTTTAGTATTAAATATACCAATATCGCCCTCTTTATGTACCGTCACGTTATAATCAGCTATCCTTATTAAGTATAGGTTGAGTAATTTTTAATTTGATGGCCGTAACTTCAAAAGTTGTAGGTCCGTAATTATCAAAGTGGCTTAAATGTACACTGAATACTAATTAAGGCTGTGTTTAGAATAATCAATGTGCAGGGTACACACTGAGGGAGATTTGGCTCAGCTTTTAAAAGTGAAAAAAGTACTGGCAGCCCTCCCTTTTAAGTTTATGAGGTCTTTCACTTAGTTCTCTTGTAATACATATTAAAAGTTGGAAACCAGCAACCTAATTACGTAAAAAACGAGTATCCAATTGGCATACCCATCAAAAGGCGTTTTATATACATTGATGCATATGTTTAGATGTTAATTTCATTGAAACTTTCAACTAAGTAACATATATCATTGGACTGTAAAAATGAAAACTTGCAACTGAAATTGAAAGATATTGCTTACGTAATAAGGGAGCAGTTTGTACATTGCTGTATTAATCACTTTTCAGTTTTTTTTCACAATTCAGTTATTTTTCAAATATCACTAAATAATGAAAGAATTGTACCGAAATACACAATTATGAAGAAAAGATGACACCACAAAACAATACAACGCAAGAAATGTCAGTCCCGAAATTCCAAACGACCACAGCCTAACAAGAAAGGACATTTTTCCTAAGAATAAAGACGTACCCCAATGTTTAATAAACGTTCTTTAATATATATAAGTAGTTATACTGTGTCCCTATAAAGGCTGACGCAAAATAAAAGGTAGGCAAAGAATGAAAATAGAAATGGCAGCGGCATCTATCGCTTTCCTATTTGCCTCCCTGTCGCACTTATTGTTTGTAAGCGAGAGGAGATTATTCTAAGCCCGTTCTTTTGCATTAATTTTTGATTCAGAAGTGTTGGCGAGGTCGTTTCGATCGTTTCTGCGTTAGATGTCTGTTTGTTCGTCCTTTTAGCTGTATTTAGCATCACCTAAGCTTTGACTGATACTGTTTTTATCTTTTTTTGTTACATGAAGCTAGAAAGAGACGTAAGATAAGTTATTTCGATCCAGTTTTATAGATACACTCAATGCTATTGAATACAGGTCAATTATACAATTCTAATATAACTAAAAACCAGAAACTAATTAGTAGAAGACATATTTACTGTTGAAAAAAATATCATCATCATATAATTATCATTGCTATCATCAATAATTACAAAGATGCTACACTTGTGTAACTAGGCCGTATTTATCGTTATCGGGAGAATTATTTTTATTTATGTATGTTATAATTCGAATGGATATCAAGTTCCATTTATTTTTATCAGAGGATTAGATTCCCTCTAATATATCTATACATATAAAATGCTTGATCCTGAATGACTGACGGATCAACGCACAGCCTATACCACTGATCGTAGAGACCTGAAACCTGGAGGGTGTGTTCTTTGTATGACATAGGCATCTGATAAGAAAGGATTTTCCCAAATTCTGTCTGGATGAAAGAGGATGAAAAAGGGGGGCAAAGTTTTTATGAAACTCTGTCATTTTAAATTTGAATTCATATTATAGCCCACGCGAGCGAAGTCGCTGGCGATAAGCTAGTTATAAATACGAAAGTAGATTTGATTTTGCTTGATACTCTTTCACGGTAAATTTGGTATGAAGATAGGGGGACCCTGGAAATAGTTATACCCTACCTTTATACGTAAGCTAAGTAGACTCTCGGGACGCGGGTGAAACCACGGGAAACATCTAGTATAAATCTTCCAGCATACGAGGTAACCCCGCGCTCAGTACTAAGTGAACCATAAAATAATAAAATCAAGTGCGATAAAGATTCCCGGAGACCTCGTCATTTGTAATTCACTCAAGTGTAGCGATTCCATTACCAGTAATATCGATCTTAGTGGCGATATCTTGGAAATGCCCTGTCTGTGGACTATATTATTATAAGGACATTTTAGGTCCTTAGACCCTCCAAAACCGTTTCTTACGAAAAATTACAGGGGCCCCTTTCTACGTACGAAACGAGAACCTCCATCTCGATCTCAAACTGCCCACCATCCAACAGTTCATGAAACGTGCCGCCAAGTATTACTTTGATGCTGCCGAAAAGCATCCAAACCCTCTGGTCGTATCGGCCGCTGGATACGCACCCTCCCAGATCAGTAAAATTCGCCGCCCGAGGCATACTCTCACCATACCCGATGACGCTATAACCCTCTTCCAAGAGAGCAGTAGGTCCACTAGCACTCTACACAAACACAGACCGCGTTCGTATCGACCTCGCCGCCGAGGTCCGTCGCGACGACCTTGTCCATGCCCTCCCGACCCTAGCTCGACGAGCCAGCCCGCGAGCTGAGCTAATAGCTTTAAAATTCCCGATTATAATAATCATAATTTATTCTGATCCAGTCTGTCCCTTGCTGTCCTCCCCCAGCGACGCCCTAAGCCGAGGCCCGTACCCCACTAGGGGGTGCCCTTAGCGTGTAGTCGCTTAGTTTTGTAAGTTAAGCCCTGGCTGGAGGCCCTAAATTTATTTAAGGCACTTCACAGGCAAGCCCGGTTAAGCAGTCGACAACCTTCTAGGTTGACCTGCGAGATGCCATACACAAAAAAAAAAAAAAAAAAAAAAAAACATTTTAGGTCCCATCTTAGGGCATTTTGCGTTCAATGTAGTGAACTGAAGATTATTATTTACTATCAAGAAGTTTGTTCAACTTTTGTTGTTGGTTTTATCTATAAAAGTTGTTGAGATAATTCCGTAGAATGACGGAACCTATGCACATGAATATTTTTCTATACTAATATTATAAAGAGGAAAGATTTGTTTGTTTGTAGGGTTTTAACTCAAAAACTACTGGACCGATTTTAAAAATTCTTTCACCATTAGAAAGCTACATCTTTACGAAGTGTGATGCTTCATGATCCTTCATTAGAGAAGACCAAACTTGTTTTTTTGTCAATATTTAGTAAAAATATAAAAAGTAAATAGGTATTTTTCACGGTTTTACGCATATCTTAAGAGAATTGCTTGCACCAGTTTCTCTCTTCTTCATTAAATTGACAATCCTAGTCGTTTCTTCTCCATTTCCATTCCTTTTACTTCACTATACGAAACAATATGAATATTCTCCACAGTGACCTAGAAGCGAAAACACAAACTATTCCTAATTTAGTTTGTTAACCCGAAGTTCGTCCGTTATTAAGGTCCATAACGAACTTAATCTAAATAAAAGAGGAGTGCAAGAAAACCTGTTTCAAACTTCTTGGCTTAATAAGGAGGGAGGGGGAGTCATTACTCCCCCTCCAAAGGTACCCAATGAGTAGTCCGGTTTGTTTCTTGCTCACTTGGGTAGTTATGTTTGATTAAAGCCCTTAATTAATAAATTATTTATCTGTACTTACATTTAATTTTGATAAATAATGTTATTCTGATCTTATGTTCATTCAAGTATTTTTTAAATTATCTCCTTAATTCATAATAAAACCTTTCGTCTTACAAGCCTCTTTTAGTTATTGAACTGTTTTGTACCCTTTTGTCAAAATAATTCGATAGCTGAAATAGGCTTATTAAACGCATGGCTTTATCTTCTATCTTCCGTCGTGTCGAGGGGGCCAGGGTACTCATCGGCAAACTATTATGCTTCAGGGAGGGTAATACCCGACCAAGGGTGATGCGCTTTGTGAGACGGGCATTCACGGGGACTGGAATTAGTCCTCGTGAGTATATGTCACATGTCACAGAGCGCATCGACTTCCTGAAGCAAAAAGTTTGTGCATGGGCAAGCCGTATTCGTCGGTATAAACGACGGGTGGAACGTTATACCCAGAATCGCATGTTCCAGAGCGACCAAAGGTGGGTATACAGAGCTTGGGAGCGACCTGAACATACTGTGGCTGACGTGTGCCGCCCAGATGACGACGCCACTAGTATATTTTGGCGCGACATCTGGTCGGCACCCGTCGGCCACACTGAAGGTGACTGGATGCGTGATGTTGAACGAGAGTGTGAATTTATAACAGAAATGGAGGAGGTTAGCATCACCTCCTCCGATGTAGCCAGTGCAGTCCGTCCACTGCCAAATTGGAAGTCACCAGGACCGGACGGACTGCACAATTTCTGGCTTAAATGGCTACAAAGTTCACACCCTCGTTTAGCATCGCAATTCCAGTTAGCTTTAGAAGCCGGGTCGCTACCACAGTTCCTAACTACAGGAGTTACCCACCTGCTCCATAAATCAGGTAGTGCCGCGGAACCTAAGAATTATAGACCGATCACTTGTTTACCGACGGTCTATAAACTTCTTACATCTATTTTGAGAGCTAAAATAAATTCACATATTGACAAACATAATATCATGTCAGTCTCTCAAAATGGATGTAGGAATGGGTCCCGTGGCACTAAGGAGCTGCTCCTCATCGATATGGTCATAAGCCAGCAGGTTCGTCGATCCCGAAAGAATCTGTCGACATGTTGGATAGATTACAAGAAGGCCTACGACTCGGTCCCTCATACATGGCTCATGAGGGTGCTGGAGCTGTATAAAATAAATACAACTCTACGCACCTTCCTTGCGTCATGTATGGGGCAGTGGAGGACGGTCCTTCGCTATCCAGGATGTCGATCGATTCAAGGGAACGACGAGTCTATTGAAATTAAGCGGGGAATATTCCAGGGTGACAGTTTGAGTCCACTTTGGTTTTGTTTGGCCTTGAACCCTCTCAGCACTCTACTGGAGGGTTCGAGGCTGGGCTATCCTTTGCGGAGAGGCGGTCAGGTTATATCCCACTTGCTTTATATGGATGATTTGAAACTATTTGCCCCTACTAAACTGCAACTGATGAAGCTACTAAAGGTAACTGAAACTTTTAGTAGCTCCATCAGGATGGAGTTTGGTGTGGATAAATGTGCAGTTATGCATGTAAAGCGAGGAGGGATTGTAGAATCTGAGGGACTACAACTTTCAGATTCTATAAACCTTAGATCACTTTCCGCAACTGATACTTACAAATACCTGGGTATGTCGGAGGGGTTAGGCATCAACACGGCTGACGTGAAACAATCGTTACGGGAACGGTTCTTTGGTCGCCTGAATAAGGTTCTGAAAAGTTCCTTATCAGGTGGCAATAAGGTCCGCGCCTTTAACGGTTGGGTCATGCCAGTCCTGATGTACTCCTTTGGCATACTCAAGTGGACTCAGTCTGAACTTGACGCCCTGGACAGAAGAGTTCGGTCACTGTTGACTGCAAATCGGATGCATCACCCACGATCATCGGTGATGAGATTGTACATCCCACGGAAGTGCGGGGGTCGTGGCTATTTAAATGCTAAGACCCTTCATAACCGTGAGGTGTGCAATCTCAGGGAATATTTTCTTAAAACCGACGTGGGTATGCATCAGGATGTAGTCTCAGTGGACAAGGGACTCACCCCGCTGTCGCTGGCTAAAGAGAATTGGCGCAAACCTGTGGTACTTACCACCAATGACCGCAAGGAGGTATGGCAAGGCAAGGAGCTACACGGACGCTTTTTCCGGGCTCTTCATGGGCCCGATGTAGACTTTATGGCGTCCGTATCTTGGCTACGTTTCGGCGACCTGTTCGGGGAAACCGAAGGGTTTGTCTGCGCAATTATGGACGAAGTTATGTTGACGAACAACTACCGGAGATATATCATGAAGGACGGGACGATTGACATATGTCGGGCATGTCATCGTCCAGGTGAGTCTATCAGACATATTATCTCTGGCTGTTCTCGTTTGGCTAACGGTGAATACTTGCACAGGCATAACCAAGTGGCCAAGATCATCCACCAGCAGCTTGCTTTGCAGTACAAACTTGTGGATCTTGAGGTACCATACTACAAGTATGCGCCCGACCCAGTTCTCGAAAATGACCATATCACGTTGTACTGGGATCGGTCTATCATCACTGACAGGACTATTGTAGCCAATAAACCTGACATAGTGGTGATAGACCGATTAGCGCGCCGCACAATGATCATCGATGTCACCATTCCCCATGACGAGAATCTCGTGAAAGCCGAGAAAGAAAAACAAATAAAGTATCTCGACTTGGCGCACGAGGTTGTCGACATGTGGAATGTGGACTCGGCAGTCATTGTGCCGATAGTCGTGACGGCCAATGGCCTGATGGCCAAGAGCCTCGACCAACATCTCAGGAGGCTCTCGTTAGGCGGCTGGGTCAAGGGCCTGATTCAGAAGGCAGTGCTCCTGGATACTGCACGTATTGTGAGGAGGTTCCTGTCTTTGGGGCCCTAACCACCGGTAGCTTGGACCCTGTTCCCGATATCGGTGGATCCCTGTTTTTTATATTTTTAAATGTTTTTTTGTATATTTTGTAAAAATATTTAAAAATGTAGATAATATGTGTGAAGATAAATAAACGGTATAATAAATCTGTAGAGAGGTCAATTCTGTACATGAAATATATTTCCAAAATAACTATCAGGGGGTAATTAGGAATCGATACTGATGCCAAAAATGCAATCAGTACAATTTTGTCTGTCTGTCTGTCTGTCTGTCTGTCTGTATAAACTCTATGGAAACAAAAACTACTCCACACGGATTTTAACGAATCTTGGTACAATTATTTGTCATACTCCTGAGATGGTTATAGTATACTTTTCATCACGCTACAATCAATAGGAGCAGAGCAGTGAAGGGAAATGTTGTCATTTTGTTTAAACGTGCTAATCTCAGGAACCGCTGGTCCGATTTAAATAATTCTTTCAGTGTTAGATAGTCCATTTATCGAGAAAAGCTATAGGCTATATATCATTATAAATAAGATGATTAATCTTTGTTGGGTTAGTACGCTACCGTTGGCCGTGAGTGTGAAATAATACGGCGGATTGTTATTAAGCACAACAAATATTTATTTTGGCACACACGATACAGTACAAGTTTACAGAGGGAGAAAGCGTTTATTGCGAATCACAAAGCTGGGCTTTAAGCGAGCTCCTTGTTACGACCGCACGGAAGTAAACAAAGCAATTGCGAGAGGTAATGAATGGCAAGCGCTTCGCGCCGTAGACGTGTCTCGACTGGCGAGCGGGCGCGGGCGGTGCCCGCGCGCAGCAAGGACCTCCGTCCCGCGACCGCGCGCCTCCCCTCGGCGTCCGAACACCTGTGCCGATAAGAAATAGATCGGCGCGCGGCGCTGGCCCAACTCGCTAATAACAAAATGTAATGGGGTTGTCCGTTTGTCCGTTGCATTATTGATATATTAGAAGTAAGGGGTGTGTGGAGTTCACCCACATCACCCCCCTCCAGAGACCGTCACTACGGGCGATAATAGTCTGGAAAGTTCACCTTCCGACCTGACCGTGTCTTTCTGAAGCTGTCTCCCTCGGCGGAGGGTGCACTGGAGTTCTGTAGAGATGAGTACTGCTGTGTGTATGTGGTGTGTTTGTCTGAATGTGTGTGAGTGTTTTGTGGATCATATAGTAAGTAGGCGGGTTTGACGCGGTCTACACTTACCGTCACTGGTTTACCGTGAAGTAAAATTGTGAGTACCTTGTCGCTCCTCTTAAGTACCTCATGTGGCCCCGTGTATGATGGTTTTAGTGAACCGCGATTAACTTCATCTCTCAGAAAGACGTGAGATGTTGTGAGTAAATCTTTGAAGATGAAGACTGAACGATTTCCGTGACGCGAAGCTGGTGATGGTTGGATTTTCCTAGCGAATGTGCGGATTCGTGATAGGTAATCTGTCAAGTCTGTAAAATCGTCCGACTGTGGATGGAAAAATTCGCCGGGTAATCTAAGAGTCTCCCCATATACAAGTTCGGCTACGGAGGCTTTAAGGTCTTCCTTATATGCGCTTCGTATGCCTAGAAGTACTAGCGGTAGACATTCTACCCAGCTGTCATTTCCATGGCAGGCGATAGCGGCTTTTAACTGCCTGTGGAATCTTTCCACCAGTCCATTGCATGCCGGGTGGTATGCTGTTGTACTTTTGTGCTTAAATCCTATTAGGTCTGACAAGCGTTTGAAGAGAGTAGATTGAAATTGCATACCACGATCGGTTACTATCTCGGAAGGACAACCAAAGCGGGCGATCCACCCATATAGTAAAGCGCTGACCACGGTTTCGGCTGTAATGTCGCGGAGGGGTATTGCCTCAGGCCAACGTGTAAATCTGTCGATGGCGGTGAGGCAATATCTATATCCGTGAGACAGCGGTAGGGGTCCGACTATATCTATATGGATGTGCGCGAATCTCGATCGTGGTAGGTTGAAGGTTCCGATGGGCGGTGATGCGTGGCGAGTGATTTTGCACTTCTGACAGGATATGCATGCCTGAGACCACTTTCTACAGTCTCTTCTTATGCCTGGCCAGACATATCTTTCTGCGACGAGTTTCGCGGTTGCTTTAGCGCCTGGGTGACTTAAAGAGTGTAGATTTTCGAATACTCTGCGGCGTAGATCCTGTGGTACGTAAGGTCTGACGACTTTTTCCTTCTGGTCACAGTATAATTCAGTATTACTGCCTGGTATCTTGAATTTTGTTAGACATAGCGACGTATTGCTGTCCAGTAGGAGTTTTAACCCAGGGTCAGTGTCCTGTATCTTTGCTAACAATTCTAGACTGACTGGCTGGGTTAATTCTTCGATTCTGGACAGTGTGTCAGCAACTACGTTATCTTTACCTGATACATGACGGATATCTGTCGTAAATTGGGATATAAAATCTAGATGCCTGAATTGCCTGGGTGAACAATTTACTTTGTGGGAACTAAAGGCGTAGCATAGAGGTTTATGGTCGGTATAGACCACGAAATCTCTTGCCTCAACCATATGTCTAAAGTGTTTTATTGCTTCATAAATTGCGAGAAGTTCTCGATCATATGGAGAGTACTTACGTTGTGAGGGGCTGAGCTTGCGGGAAAAGAAAGCGAGCGGCTGCCATACTCCGCTCTCTACTTTTTGTTGTAGTGCCGCCCCAATCGCGATATCGGAAGCATCACACACCACAGATAGCTTCGCGAGGCTGTTAGGATGTGCCAACAAAGTAGCCTTACATAGGCTTTCTTTGCAGGCATTGAAAGCCTCTTTCTCCGCTTCTGTGAACGCAATGGGGTGTGAACCTTTTACGGAACCCTCCAAGAGGGCGTTCAAGGGGATTTGATGTTGGGCAGCGTCAGGTATAAATCTTCTATAAAAATTAAGCATACCTAAGAACCTCCTTAGCTCCTTAACTGTTTTTGGTGGTGGAAAGTCCTGGATGCTCTGTACTTTAGTAGGTAGTGGTTTGGTGCCAGCGGCAGAAATATTGTAACCTAAGAAGTTTACTTCATTTGCCCCAAAGACGCACTTTGAAGTGTTGATTACCATGCCGTACTTTTTAAGTCTACTAAAGATTTCCCTCAAGTGGGTCTTATGAAGGTCTTCGTTCTGCGAAAAGACCAAAAAATCGTCTAGGTACGAAAAACAAAAGTCTAAACCGCGGAGCATCTCATCGACAAAACGTTGAAAGGTTTGCCCGGCGTTTCGCAAACCAAACGTCATGAAAGGAAATTCAAATAACCCGAATGGTGTTGCAATTGCTGTTTTAGGTATGTCTTCTGGGTTCACTGGTATCTGGTTATATGCTTTTACCAGGTCTAAGGTCGAGAAGACCTTGCAGCCAGCAAGGTTATGAGCAAAGTCGTGAATATGGCGTATTGGGTATTGATCCGGTATGGTCCTGGCGTTAAGCATTCTGTAGTCGCCGCAAGGACGCCAGCCGGAGTTCTTTTTTGCAGCTAAATGCAGTGGAGAAGACCAGGGAGAATCAGAAGGTCTAGCTTTGCCCATCTGGAGCATAGATGTAAACTCTTCTTTCGCGATCTTCAATTTGTCAGGTGCGAGCCTACGCGGGGTACATGAAACAGGCGGTCCCGGAGTGGTACGTATGTAGTGTAGTGTGTTGTGAGAAGGTGTGATATGTGTACCAGAAGGGCGAGTAATACTAGGAAATTCATTAAGTATTTTGTGATAAACAGACTCACCAGTAATCACCTTCACCGAAGAAACAACTTCCGAAGGACAGGCAGGCAAAGCCATGGCACAGAGGCTAGTGTTATTGTCAATTAACCGTTGATTTTTGCAATCTACAATAAGATTATAATGACATAAAAAATCCACGCCTATTATCGCCTTAGTTACGTCCGCTATAATAAATTGCCAAGAAAAGTCGCGGCGCAGGCCTAGGTTTAGTACTAAATTAATGTAACCATAGGTATTTATTTTACTTCCGTTAGCGGCGCATAGATCGAACTCGGTTTTTGCGAGGCGATGTCCGACTTTGTTAACAGGAAATACACAAAGGTCACTACCGGTATCGACTAGAAACTGAATTTTAGATCTTGAATCAGTAATGAATAGGCGACCGGTGGTAGGGCAATCGTCTGTCGCCATTATCGATTGCCTATTTCGTTTTCCGAGAAATCACATGGTTTCACGCACTTCTTTGCCTTGTTCCCAAATTTGGCATGATACCAGCATTGGGGGTACTTTCGGTAACTGGACTGGGACCTCGCAGAGCTGGAACGGTACCGCTGTCGGCTATCCGCCCGGTGACGGTGGGTTGATCGGGACGGGCGTGACCTCCTGACTTCAGCTGACAGCGCCTTCACCTCCTGCGTGAGTGCCGCGATCTGTCGTTCCATAGTCTCCACAATTCCAGGAGTTGCAGCACTGGACGTTGCTGACGTTGTAGCCACCTGTACACTAGGCGTGACGACATCCTGCACCCTGTCAGCTAGCTCTGCCAATTCTTCTAATGACGCCTTCGGTTGTGACGCTATGATAGTCTGCGTGCTTTGTGGAAGACGGCTGGTCCATATTGTCTTTAGAAATTCCTCTGGCACGTCCGGGCCTGCTAGGTTACGTAGGTGTCGGACGAACTGAGAAGGTTTTCGATCTCCGAGTTCTTCGTGGACGAGTAACTGCTTCACTTTCTTTTCTCGTGATGCCGAAAGACGTTTTACTAGTTCAGTCTTTAATTTTTCGTATTTGTTATTTGCGGGTGGTGAGGTTATAACATCTTCTACCTCCATGGCATATTGTGACTCCAGCTGCGAGATAGCGTGGTAGAACTTTGTACTGTCTACCGTAATGTTGACTAGCATGAATTGTGCCTCTAATTGTGCGAACCACAGTGCAGGCTTATCCGGGTAAAATGGTGGAACTCGTATACCAATTCGGCATGACTCGGCGAAACGAGGCGGTGCGCCATCTTGCTTTTCTTCGGTCGTCATTATCGCTTTTCACGTCTTCGTGAACTGTTCGGGGTCACCAGTGTTGGGTTAGTACGCTACCGTTGGCCGTGAGTGTGAAATAATACGGCGGATTGTTATTAAGCACAACAAATATCTATTTTGGCACACACGATACAGTACAAGTTTACAGAGGGAGAAAGCGTTTATTGCGAATCACAAAGCTGGGCTTTAAGCGAGCTCCTTGTTACGACCGCACGGAAGTAAACAAAGCAATTGCGAGAGGTAATGAATGGCAAGCGCTTCGCGCCGTAGACGTGTCTCGACTGGCGAGCGGGCGCGGGCGGTGCCCGCGCGCAGCAAGGACCTCCGTCCCGCGACCGCGCGCCTCCCCTCGGCGTCCGAACACCTGTGCCGATAAGAAATAGATCGGCGCGCGGCGCTGGCCCAACTCGCTAATAACAAAATGTAATGGGGTTGTCCGTTTGTCCGTTGCATTATTGATATATTAGAAGTAAGGGGTGTGTGGAGTTCACCCACAATCTTAAACAAGTCTTCTTAAAAAAAATAGTAGATTTGACATATTAAAATAATGTTCTTTGATTGTTTGTTAAACAAAGCCATAAAGTATTTAACATCTTTTTAATTCATTGAAACAAATTTTGTGGTAACTGTCGATGAAAAATACCAACAAGAAATTATGGCTTTAAAAACTGTCCTTCAATAAAACGACTCCATAAAAAACGTTTTAAACAAAACAACAACCAAAACCGAACGGTAACCATCAGCAATAAAGTTTAAAATCAAATGGTAAATACAAAACGGTTGTACTATTAAATCGTCGCTATCTTTTTGTATCATCAAAACAATTATAGGCGTAATAATATTGAATAAATGGATATAGAATTATTATTTTAATCTTTGTTAATTGTCACGCGAACAATTCCCGTTATGTAGGTGGTTTTCAGAACATAGTCATAGTACCAAAATGGATGTGGCAGAGAATCGAGCTTGGTCCAATTAAGCTTATATTAAGCAGTATCAGTTGAATACAGACTTAGTATAGTCTTGACTGATGATCAGTATTTAAGGCAATCAATAATTAAGATTCAGATTATGGCCATCATCACAGAAGATACTAATACAAGGGAGTTATATAATTATACAAAAAGCCGGCCAATGTGTGTCGGGCCACGCGCAGTAGGATTCCGTAGTAGGTCTTAGTTAGTCGACGATAACTCTGTAACCGGTTAAGCCTTCTTAGCTGTGATAGTTTACCTTGTGATTTCATTATATGTGCTACGTCTGCGATTTTTTTTACATTTCTAGAGGCCGCCTTTCAAAAGTTAGAGGGGGTTATGTTCGTATCGAACAAAAATTTGCACTTAGAAGTTAAATATTTCGCAAATGGCTCACTTAAGCAAAAAATTGTCTTCACACACCTGTAATATTTTTGAAGGACCTATCTAACGATATCTCACACAAAGGGGTACGCGAGAAAAATATTCATCCCCACTTTACGTGTTTGGGAGCTAACCAAAAAAAAAATTTTTCATAATTTTATTTTTCCACTTTGTCGGTGTGATCAATATTCATCTCTATACTAAATTTCAGCTTTCTAGTACCAAGAACCTCAGAGCTATGCCGCAGACAGACAGACAGACGGACATGGCGAAACTATAAGCATTCTTTGTCGACTACGGAACCCAAAAAAATGCCTTACATATTAACGTTACGATTATATTAGTTCTAGCCCACAAATCTCAGTGCGAAATGGGGATAAGCTATTCGTCCTTTTAAAACTCCAACACTTTCTCTCACTGGGATTTAAAAAATTCTTTGACGTATCAAAATACGCCCTCAGAGTACAGTATCCTATTGCACAATGTTTGTAATTTACATTTATACAGTATAAATAATATTGACGTACGTATTTTTAAACTATAATCGCTGAATCATACGGGCGTCACCCTGTTTGTCAAAGCAAACATGAATATTCAATTTTCCCTGGTAAATTTAGATTGATAAAAAACATTTCGTTGAAAAAGTGACGGTTGGTGCAAAATATATTTTTGTTACCTTTAAAACAATGTGATAATTATTAAGTGTGTAATAATTTCTAAGTGTATCTTAGATGTCACTGACTAACGGTGAAGGAAAACATCGTGAGGCGATTTCAGACTTTTTCCAGTCCAAGGTTTTGGAGTGGAAAAAGTCTGAAATTGCCAATACGCCTTAAGCAAGCGTGGTGATCAATGCTGAGGCCTTCTCTGTATGAGAAGAGGCCAGTGCCCAACAGTGGGACAAAAAAAAATTGGACAGCTAAATTGCAATACCAAGAGTATTGTTCACCGAGATTAAGCTGTATCTGATTTAGACTAGAAGCCGAGGCTAGGCAGATGATGACATCTGCCTCAGATGATGACATCATCTGACATCTGCCAGCTGAGTACCAGGTGTTTTACATGGAGCGACTGTCTATCTGATCTCTACATCACAGTTACCCGGTAATACAGCACTCCTTAATTTAGCTGCTAACACTACAATAACACAAAATAATCAACATCAATAACAAAGCAATACAAAACTAATTAAAAAACAGCTGACAAGGCCAAAATCTAGGCCAAGGCCTATCCACAAAATCCACGAAAACGTCTGATCCCCAAATTGCTGCGACATTAACTTAACGTATTATACTTTGAGTAGAATCGAATGTACCATTAATTTTGTTGGTCTAACCAACGAGGTTATTACCGACATCAATGACTTTGGTTTTACTGCTTGGTATCGTATAGGCCCGGGATTTTGATAAGGCCCTTTTTATTATCTTTTATTAATGTGTGCTGATAAGTCGGGATGGGAGATAGGTTTTACCTGCAGATAATATATGCCCATTTTGTTTGAAAAAGAACAATTTCACTTCAAATTAATTTCCTAAAAATAACTATTTTACAGAAAATACATAGTGTACGAACATTGGGCCAGTATGACGCATAGCATTCCAATAAGAAATGAAATAGTAATTATATAAGAAAATAATTGTAGGGGTACAAGCAGATTTAATGCAATATTTATTACATACTAGCTTCTGCCAGCGACTTCGTCCGCGTGGAATAGTGGTGCTCCGCTCTTATTGGTCTTAGCGTGATGATATATAGCCTATAGCCTTCCTCGATAAATGGGCTATATAACACTGAAAGATTTTTTTAAATCGGACCAGCGGTTCCTGAGATTAGCGCGTTTAAACAAAATGACAACATTTCCCTTCACTGCTCTGCTCCTATTGATTGTAGTGTGATGAAAAGTATACTATAACCAGCTCAGGAGTATGACAAATAATTGTACCAAGTTTCGTTAAAATCCGTCGAGTAGTTTTTGTTTCTATAGAGTTTATACAGACAGACAAAAATTTTACTGATTGCATTTTTGGCATCAGTATCGATCCCTAATCACCCCCTGATAGTTATTTTGGAAATAAATTTCATGTACAGAATTGACCTCTCTACAGATTTATTATAAGTATAGATTATATATCATGATCATTAGCCTATATATTGCCCCACTGCTGGGCACAGGCCTCTTCTCATACAGAGAAGGCATGAGCATTGATCACCACGCTAGCTCAAGGAAGATTGGCGATGTTAGACTTTTTAAGTGGCAGGTGCCTAGACCACTAGGCTACCACGACTTCTTCACGAATTACATGTACATATACGTCTTCATATATAAATCTGAGGATAAATAAACAAATGGTTTCCGAAGTATTTTCCTTCGTATGCAAGACTAATAATAAATTATTCGACAGAGTAACACAGCGTTGAACGGATAAAATATTTACAAAATTGTCATACCTACTTCTCCTTTCACCCCCCTTTTCGTATAAAATTGCCGCATAGTATGTTTACTTTTTCGCGAGACACTGTATTTTGACAAAAGGGACCGCCCTTTCCGATCGTGCTCGTTCAAGTAAAAAAAGGTTATTGTTTATCTTCCTATACCTACTAATATTATTAATGCGAGCGTAAATCTGTCTGTCTGTTAAGTTTCCATAGTAAACAACTGAATCGATTTAGATGAGATTTGGTATAAAGATTACATTGGATTGAAAATGACAAAAGACGCTAGGATAGTTTTCATCAGAGTGCTTGAAAATTTTCTCTTAGAATGCGGGCGAAGCCGAAGTAACAGCTAGTATTATTCGTTAGCTGTCTGTGTTAGTTTAAGTTAAGAGCAATCTCTCAAAGATCCGATTCTTTGATTTCCCCCTTTGAAGGGAAAAATAAAATAAAATGCTCCTTCATTTAGCTGGACTGTTCACTTGAGGGGTTTCCGGATCCAAATTTAAGAGGGAGAAATTCTTTTTCTGTTTACGAAAATAACAATAAATTCAGAGATCAAACACTTTTGGAATGACAATTAAAGAAAATGTAATTAAAAAATGTATTATTTTTTATCACAGCAGGGTTAAAATTCTCGGAATACTGTGATGTTGATTTACAAAAACATTTTCTTGTTTCGGCAATTCCATTTGAGCAATCAAATTAATTTGAGAATTAACGCCTTTTTACCTAGTACGTTGGAATCAGCTTCTAGTTTGATTGTTATTATTTGTTTGTTACGCTTTCACAATAAAATGGCTGAACTGATTTGCATTAAATTTGGTATGGCAATAGATGGGACCTTGGAAACGGTTATACTTTTACATGCGAAAAAAAAACTAGTTAAAAAATAAAAGAAAAAACTAATTTGCACAGCATAGTGACCAGTCTACAACAAAATACTCTATGTCCACAGACCAAACAATATACAGACTGATCCGCAAACGAATGTACCTAAAACAGAGCGGCCAGCTAACAAAGCTGGTCCAGTAATTTGATTGTCTACATTTTTATCGTAAATAACAGAAGAGCACGTATTTACTCTTGGATATATCTATTTATTAACTTCAATCAGTGGACATCGCTTGGGGATAGCACATTTGATATTCTAAGGCATAAGAGACAGCGAGTGACAAAAAATATTTTGTGTACATTGATGGTGCTGCAATATTTTTTATGTAGTTTTTTTTTTTGAGTAGCATCCTGTATTTTTTATATGTATCCAGTTGGTAGCAATAACTTCACACACAGACTTAAATATGATGAAATATATACATATGTAGGTACTACGGGTAAATCGATCTTTGTTTCTCCTACGTGAAAACAAATTTTATTGTATGTTACTAGACTTTATTATATGATAACATCATTTAAAATCATCTAAAAAAAATTTTGACATCACGAATAAAAATAGTAGATTCTGTAATAAATTACATGTACCTCAAAAACGCACCACATTATATAGCAGAAACTCTTACTGCTCATGGCTATTTAAATATATTTAAATTATTTTTATGTAAGAAGATATAAATAAATAGATTTAAGAATTTGTACACAATAAATGGTAGAATATATAGAATATATGAAACTTATATCAATATGAACACCTAATTGTACTATATTCTGACACATAAGTTTATCTTTATCTTGAAAAAAATACCGATTTCCAAAACTAGGATTTTCAAAGTTGACTATATTATGACTCTTATTCATATTTGTGTGTTAGTTGATATAGATTTTTTAATTAATATAACTCGCCACACGCAAAAACAACTGTCGGCCTAAATACTCTGCAATGATATTCCAGTTAAGTATAAAAGCTAATTGATTAATAATCCTCATTGTATAAAAAATGTTTTTGTCCAAGCAAAAAATATAAAAGTTTCAAAAAACCCTGAAATTAAAGTTTTTTATAGAACACTAATGGCTGCGGCCTACCAAGTTTTGAAGTTGAAAAAGTTATTTTGGCTTCAGCATTTTAACGATACAAAAGTTTTCATATAAAAATGGCTTTCGAATAATGAAATAAGTGTGTTGCGTATTTGATGAGGTAAAAGCTTTCGTTTAAAAAGTTTATGGTCATTAATCAATTGACAACTAATTAGCATTAATATTGTAATAATCTTGATTTACATAACACTTATCGTGGCAGTCTGTTTCTGGATTGGGGATAGATTTCTTAAATTAATAGACCCCTAAGGCAAAGCCTCTAGGAAAGTAAGTAAAACTATCATGTTAGTCCTATCTCCTCCCACTCTTGTTCAACTGTTTCTCTCTTTCTATAGCTCTCTTGTTGGTCGTCTCGAATTTCCAACCATAGAGTGGGATGAATAGAGAGTTTGCCTTTTCCTGGATATATTCACTTTAGCACTATTATGTCCTGCTTAAATAATAATAGCAGAATTATAGTTAAGGTTCGCTGTCGTGACTAAAACTACTATTTCTTAAGTATATCAGAAAGTATCAGACCAATTTCATTCAAAATACCAACACACATATACCAGCACGTCCGTATGTAATATTTCTACTCTTTTATGTCCAAAGTAACTGTCTTTTTTTGAGAAGTATTAAAAAATAATTTCGTTCTGCATTGTTCACCACATTTTTGGTCATACTAAAACGCTAATCCTACACCTTGTACCACACACCATCCCCTCAATATTTCTTCATAAAATATTAAGGGGCCTATCTCGTGCCCGAAGTAATCTTTAGCGCACAATCGTGTAGGATATGAAGGCCAAAGTGAACTAAAGCGTGTAAATTTTAAATACGTATGGATAGAATCGACCCCCTGTATATGGCCAGGTGAGCGTATAATATTAAGGGGTCATCTTTGTTTACCCCCATATGTTGAAGAAGGCGGGGAAAAATAGGGCGGTTAGCGGGATACTAATTCTTGACATTTTAATGAAAATAATGTCTAGAATAAAGATTTAATATAAAACCTTGGTTACACAGTTGGAATATATGATTAGGGGCAGGAATAGTTTCGTATACGACGTTAGTAGCTGTCTCGTTCTCACACCTGAAAAGTGATTGCAAAAACACGTGGTAGTAAGGCCCTAATCGTTTTATTTGTATTTCTGTTTTTTAGATATATCGATCTCTCTCATTCGCATACATTTAGACAAAGATGGCAATTCAACCAGTCATCGATGTACCAATGCTAATTCCAAAAAAAAAGTACGGTTTGTTAGTGAATCCAATTCCTCTAAAACAGAATATTACAATCAACTCAATCGAATAAATCGATATCTGTTCAAACAATAAATTCACACTCGTACGTAACTAACAAAAAGTACCTTTCATCGAAAAAACAGATCCATTTACCAATGAAAGACAAAGTAATCATATAAATCCTCCTTCCCTTAGCTCTGAAGGTACTTCGAAAAAGTTAAATTGCACATTAAAACCGTCTAAAGTTTAATATTATGCCAAAAACCGTTATAACGCCCTCTCGTTTCCAATAAATTCCGGTGTTTCGGAAGACTTCATTAAAACCGTAAACGATTCGTTTAATTTTGCGGTATTGGCTCAAATGGTTTGGTCTATAATGTGAATTTGTAGCTAATAATGCTCACGCAACTGGAATGGTTTATGGGATTATTGAAATACGATATGACATGGGTGATTTTATTTCGCTTATTTTTAAATATTCAATATAAAACAATATATAAAAAAAACATCTAAAAATAAAAATAAAAAACTAGGATCCACTGGTATTGAGAACAGGGTTTAAGCTACCGGTAGTTAGGGCTCCAGAGACAGGAACCTCCTCACTATACGTGCCGTATCCAGGAGAACTTCTGAATCAGGCCGATGATCAAGTTGCACATAGGTATTACAATTCCTAAACAATTTTAGACTTTAGTAAAATATTTTTATTTTATAAATTTAGTATTAGTATACTTTTTATTATAGAATACAATCTATAAATTGTGGTTTCAACCTCATCCTGCGGGAACTACAAAATAAATAAAAAGAACCATACTACTCGTATGTCCAAATTACGTTTTATATTTCATTAAAATTTAAGTATTACATTTAATATAATCTATTAAAAATATCTAAAAAAACATAAAAAATACAGTAATTAAAAAAACAGAAGTTAGGCATCAACATATTTGTACGCATTGCTGTCAGCAAGAATCTTGCCTAAAAGGCTGGCTGCATTGCCACGTTGGATGGCAATGCTGATTCTTTGGCCTAGATATAAGCCAGCCTTCGGATCATGGAGTCGACTAAACGCTTCCCTATGTCGCGATAAAGATTATATTATATATATTTGATATTGATTTCCTTTTAAAAGTTCTCCTGAAAAAAGATCGTTAAATTCTCTGATGCATAAGAATGAATTCTGATTATACTTTAACTTCTCAATAGCATCGTTATCGATACTCTTACGTAAAGTTACGGAACGTATCGATACATAATGAAATCGGTTTCATTGTTTCTCGCTTCGGAATTCCGTTTTATCGGAGCGAATACGATTTCGGCTTTAAAATGGGCTGTATAGTGTGAATTGAATTATTATTTCAGTAAGTAGTTTGATTGGATCGAACAGAGGAAACGTTTATAGTATACGAGCTGTTTCCCGTGGTACCAGACGCATCCTGAGGAAACGAATTCGTAAACCCGGATAAAAAGTATCCTATGTGATAAACTATGTGTTGGGGTCGGCTTCTAGTCTAACCGGATGCAGCTACCAGTGTTTTACATGGAGCGACTGCCTAACTGAACTCCACAGCCCAGTTACTGGGTAACACGGTACCCCTTGGGTAAGACTGGTTGTTAGACTTTCTGGCTTCTGACTACCCGTAACGACTGTCAAAGATCTACAAATGACAACCCGAAGCACGGAGGAGTCTCGCTAATAACAGCTCAACTCAAAAAATAATTGCCCACATATATATGTTCTAACATGTTACAGTACAAATGCCCGTTAATACCAGCATTCCTTGTAGCAGCAACAATGTTACAACACGTAACACGATACAGGTAACGTTTAAAAGCAATTCTCAGCACAAACAGGCTGACGGACAGCGCTTACTGTTCGCTTGCGAATTGATCGAATTGTGTTTACGTAGAACAAGAACAACAGAAGTGTAGTAGTATAACTGTTCTGTGATGCTTGGATAATGAACAGGGAACGTAGTCTACCTATAGTTATGGTTCAACAATGTAGGGAAGTTTAGATACAGAGTTTCTGCATTGATTTGAATCGGTTCTTCGAAAATGTGGCATATCAAGGACAGGACGGGTTGATGAATTTGTAAGTTGGATCAATTCGACTTGAGTGACAAGTCAGCCTATTTTTTTAGGGATGGGAAATTATGAAATGACTCCCTAGGCTATGGGTGGAGCGGTAGAAAGTATCAGACTCGTCTTTCTTATAAAAAACCTGTAATTTGAAGTTTAACTATTTCTAACCTAATTCTTACTTAACGTCATAATCCAGGATTAAACTACTAACTTAAGTTTGTATTAACGCTAAACAGCATTTATGAGTGAGATTTTTGCTAATCCATTGCTTAATCGGACTTTATAATTAAGACGGTTACTGACTAAAACCTATCGATGTAACTTATCAACGAAAAATTAACTGAATTGAGAACCTTTATTGGAAGTCAGTTAAAATTAGCGGCAATGATCACTTAATGTTGATAATTTTCTGCCTATATTATGTGTATTTTAACACACTTTTTTTTTTGTGTATGGCATCTCGCAGGTCAACCTAGAAGGTTGTCGACTGCTTAACCGGGCTTGCCTGTGAAGTGCCTTAAATAAATTTAGGGCCTCCAGCCAGGGCTTAACTTACAAAACTAAGCGACAACACGCTAAGGGCACCCCCTAGTGGGGTACGGGCCTCGGCTTAGGGCGTCGCTGGGGGAGGACAGCAAGGGACAGGCTGGATCAGTTTTTTTTTTTTAACACACTGCATTTAAGAATATCTACCGTAAATCGTAAATGGCGGATCTTCCCTATTAGTGTAGAATTGTATTATTTTTTAATGAAATTTTTATTATGAACTTTCTGGCTCCTCTGCATTGGCTTGGCATACATCGTATTTATCGGCCCCACTAGTTATACATCAGGCGCGCCGTTTGTCAGGATTTGCCGAACACACGAATTTCCGATCATTAATCTTAATTATTTAGACAAAGCAAAATCGCGATTCCACTGTTATATCTGTGTGATATTTTGTAGTTATCTGCATGAAATGCATAGGTGTGGAAACATCAGCCTGTATTTATGTTTATTTATACAGAACGCTTAACCAGTTACACTCGGATGAAAAGTATCCTTTTCCCAACTATGTTGGGGTCGGCTTCTAGTCTAAACCGCATGCAGACTGCCTATCTGACCTCCACAACCCAGTTACCGGGTAACATGGTACCCCTTGGTAAGACTGGTTGTCAGACTTTCTGGCTTCTGACTACCCGTAATGACTGTCAAAGATATACAAATGACAACCGGGACCAACAGCTTAACGTGCTTTCCGAGGCACGAAGGAGTCTCGCTATGACAAAGATGGTCATCCATCCATGGACCGACCGCGCCAAGCACAGCTAACATTTGATCGCTCGAACCGTGCGGCTGTTACTTAGACACGAGCTCCTCCTATGTGTTAATCCAGGTTTTAAAGTATGTGAGCACCAAATTTCATTCAAATCCGATCAGTAGTTTAAGTGTGAAGGAGTAACAAATATATAAACATACCTCGCAAACCTTCGCATATGTAATATTACGTTGTATTCTACGAAACTAATTTACAGAATTTTATTTTGTATATATATACATATATTAGGTATACAATTTCTATCAAAATCATAATAATTTTCCTCTATCAACTACAAAACCAGTCTCTGCTTAAATGGAGTTTGCGCCTTCTTTTTTCGAAATAACCTACGCCGAATAAGAAACCTTCTAAAATAAGAATATTTATGATGCCATTCGAAAAAATTAAGCTTCTAAATCATAACCAAGTACCTTCAAGCAAACATCTAGAAATAAATGTCTGCAAACAAGCGCTGAATACGAAATACCGAATAAAAAAAAAACAAAAATAAAACCCAGGTAGGTACGACAAAAGTCAGTGACCTTTTCTAATTTTTGTTTGCAAAACTTCTGTCATTTTTCACGTCACCGTCTCCGGTTTACGCAAACATGTACAAAGCGTTTGTTGAAAGCAAACAGGAATATTAGAAGGTCACTGAACTGTTTAATGTCTCGTTATTTTTAATGACCCTTGTCAACATATCATAAAGTTGGGGATAATCTTGTTTTTTGTTGTTGTAAATAACATATAAACTCCTTGTTTGAATGTGTCAGGATTGCAACCCTTTTTTGAGGTAGGTTTTTTTGTCTGCTTAAATAGATCCTTTTGGTGAGCTCTGACAATTTCTTCTATGAATTTATAATTTACTATAGCTATTAAAGCTAATCTAAGCTAAGTAGCTACTAAAGCTAGCGCTTCAGTGTGGTTTCGCTCACTCACTACTACTCTAAAAGAGCGTTTATCTAAATCTTAGAGTAAGCTGTCTAAATTTCAGACTTTTAAATACTAAAACTGGTATTCTTATAGTAACAAGAAGAAACCGTTTAAACGTGCTTTGTAAACCTCAACAAAGTCTTAATTATGTAGGAAAAGTTTCCGACCACCCATCGTTGAAATGACCGCGAGAAGCGCTGTTTAACCTCGCTATATAGGTACTGTTACCTATATATATAGCGAGTTCAGTTTTTTTTTCTAAAATCTACCTTCAAAACGGACAAAAATCTTTCTTGATAGCCAATTTAAAATACAAAGATGTCTTTTGATCGTCCAAGCCCTGATATTGGGGTACAATGATAGAAGGTGTTCCGATGGCGAATTAAATTTTTATTACGGCCAAAAAGGGTATTTATTACTTTAATAAAAAACGAAGTGTTTTACAACTCGAATTTCTTATAGGGCGAGCTTGAAAGGATGGGCGTGTCATTTTAGGGTTCCTTGTCTTATAATGAAAAGATGGAAACCTCAACCTTTCTTTCTTTGGGTTTCTCAATTTAGTACCAAAAAATACCAATTAATGTCGTTCATGTTTTTATCTGTGAGTCGATTAGAAAATGATATACCTGAACTTGGTAATTTTAATATTTGACCACTTTGATTAAAACTAAAAATCACATTGTATTTTATGTACCTCTAAATGTATAAAAGCATAAAACGTGAGGCTCCCAGATTACAAAATGATACGGAACCCAATCCGACTAATCGGGCTCATTTTTTTCTTATTTTGGTACTAAAAGTTTTACAAGATTTTTATAACTTTCCCTCTTTAATCCTCATCTGTTTAAAAAGCCACAATGATTTTTCTAGATAATAATATTGGAAGGTTTGTACATAATTGGCCATTTTGGCAGTATGGTCCACTTAAAATAGGTATATATATATATCTATGCTAATAATAATATTATAAAGAGGAAACATTTGTTTGTTTGTATGTATAACTCAAAAACTACTGGACCGATTTAAAAAAAATCTTTCACCGTTATAAAGCTACATCTTTACGAAGTGTCATGGGCTATATTTATTTCCAGAAATAATTAGGTACCCCTACTAAAACTTGAATAATGTAACCCTAGTTGTAAAAAAAGACCATGCGGGCGAAGCCGCGGGCGGAAAGCTAGTTATTTAAAAATTTTCAAAATTGCTTGTGACATAAATTAATGTGATGCATAACAAAAGGTTCTGACTGCCTCGTTGGTGTAGTGGTCGTGAACATAACTGCTGAAACGTGGTCTTGCGTTCGATTCGATCGAGAACACGGTGTATTATATAATCAAATATTATTGTTAAATAATATTGTAAATAAAATATGAAACATTTATATTATAAAGTAAAATTGTAATAGACAGCTGTGTTGATGGGAAGTTTCTTCATCACTGCTTCTTCTTTCCAGCCATAACACTAGGAAGCAGTGAAGGGTGGGCGTTTTTGGGGTGCTGTCATAATGTATTTTGACGTGAAAAAGTACTAATTTAATTAGTCTAATTTCAATAAACGTTTTTGAGTTTGAGTTTGATTCTCGGGTCGGGCCGATATCACTTTGTGGGCTTTTTTTTACAAAGCAGCCCGGAGTCAGGAAGTTGGCGGTGTTACACCCTGTACTAGGAAGGGTACATTAAGCAGTCATCACAGCTGCTACCTAGATAGCCTTTGATATATAAAAAACCCAAGATGCACACTCAACGTCTCAAAAGCGCCCGCATAAAATGAGCGCAACATTCTAAATTGTGCGCTCATTCCAAATAGTCTCGCGACACTTAAAAACAACCTTAAACTAATTTGCGTAAGGTTGAATTTGCAAAAATATATGTGTAGGTTTGATTGATAAGTGTTTGGGGATAATTTAGAGCGTTACTTTTATTCGAGACTGTGCATCTTGGGTCTTTTTATATATCAATGTTGATAGCAGTATTTTTTACAAAGCCATGTCATAGGCCTTCAGGCCTTGAGAAAACTCTGAAGCCCTATGGCTTGTTAGGTTAATAAAATCCTGCAGCCCACACGAAAATCAGAAGAAAAAAATAAAAACTCTTAAATATAATATCTTATTTTTCCCACAACATATTATGCTACCGATATTAGATATGTTCCTTAAATTTGACATGTGGCACATGGTGTGTTCTTGTTACTGTAACTTACTCCAATGTTTCTACTTTTTGGGAAACAAAAACTCCTTCGTAATTGAGAGGAACTCCGCGCAACATGTTATGCAACTTGTTCCTTATAACATATAAGTTACGAAACACATATCTTGTTTAATCAAGTTTATTGATTTTAAGATACCTAAATAGATAATTTTAATATCATAACAAGGATTTAATTAATAAAAAAAAAACAAATAAGCACGAAATGAAAACTAAAAATTATTACTAACTAATGCTTAAAACATAGACAACACGAAACAGAAGAAAAAAAAATACAAGAAATGACACTTATGACGGTAGCACAAAAATTTTAAAAAGAAAAAAGTACCAATTGAATAAAGAGCGGCAGTGCCGTGTGTGTCGGAGCACCAAATGGGTGCCCAGCTCAGCATGTGCCAGGTACTATAGTCTGTACTTATCGATATTAAGAAAAATGTAATCAAAATCATAAACTATTTTGTTCTAATTTTCCCACTAATATAAATAAAATAAACTTAAGTTTAGAGCATGAAGTTGACATAAATGCGCCATCCTTACGATATTTTGGTAATTTCTGTGGCAGAATTAGAACAAAATAGGTTACGACTTTGTTTACATTTTTCTTAAGATCAATTGGAACAGATTATATACCTAACACTGGAACCCTGCAATGACGAACGGACGCCGAGTGGACAAATTACCTACATGAATTAATAGTGGCAAGAGTGTAAAGTGTGGTGTGAAACTCATTTATGTGAGTATTTGAATAATAGTTAGTAAAACATAAATATATTTTATGCTTTCAGTTTAGGTTATGATATAGTATAAATAAATTATGATAATAATGTGTGATTTTATAATATTTATATATATAAAAAGAGTTAAATAGATATAAAGTTCATATTTGTGGCGGTACTTTGAATAAAAACCACGATATTGTTATTTTCAAAAAAGGAATTACTGAAAAAGTCATGAATGAAAAAGTATTGCATAATTTACCGCCCAATTTTTTGTTGAAAAATTTTCTTTCCCTGGACTACGACAAACATTTCTATACCAAAATCTGCTAAATCGGCCCAGCCATTCTCGAGTTTTAGTGAGACTAATGAACAGCAGTGAGACAATTTTTATATATATACAGACTAACGAAAGTGCGAACGTAAGCAAACACAAACGACATAAAAAATATTAAAAAACAAAAAAAAACACAGATATTCTCAAAAATCCTTCACCGCGTCACCTAAGGGGGGGATATTAACGTCTTTGTATTTAAAGTCGACACGAGTCGTGTAATCACGTCACGTTGCCGTTGCGGTGTCGTTCGGTTTAACAAGGACGTGGCTTGCATTAATATCGTCGCTGAAATCAGTCAAGGAACAACCCTCAATCAATGGGAATAAATAACTTTAAGGGAGCACGTAGGGCTTAAGATAAGGATAGTGAATTGTGTCCTTGTGGTCCGGTGGAAGCGAGCGATTTTGTACTATGTTAATCGATTTTCATACGAGGTGTATATGTACTTGTGAAAAATAGTAGGTAGGCATAATAAATTTATTTTGTCGATGACGAAATATTATTTTATTTATAAATTAAGTGACGTCACAATAAATTGAATATGGCGCCCTCTAGAAGCCAATGTCATGAACTAAAAAATCTATTAATGAAGATGCCCTTCACTACTAAAATCAAATTAAAATAGCACTTTACAAAATACATACAATTTTCGACGAAATAAAACCCAAAATATAAATAATTATACATAAAAAGGCATAAATTATTTAATTAACTTATCCCAAAAATACATGCGACCAAAGCAGATTTTTTTTTTATACTTTTAGTCCGATTACCGGGTTTTAGTTTTCAAACATATTTTGCCATCTCATATAAATAATATGTTTGAACTTGTTTTAGTATAAAGTTTCCATTTAATAGAACTATGACATGGAATTTTAACGTTACTGGCAAAATAATTTATCGCCAGTAATGTTTGAGGAAAGCAGTTTTATTATAAAACATTTTTTTTTATATATATTGTTTTATTATATATATTTTGACATTGGCGCGTTTAGCTCGATTCGCCGTCCGCGGCATACTCTCACGTTCCCCGACGACGATATCACCTTCCTCCAAGAGAGTAATAGGGAAACCAGTACAATATACAAACACAGACCATCGTCATACCGTCCTCGCCGCCGAGGCCCTTCGCGACGTCCCCGTCCATGCTCTCCCCGACCCCAGCTCGAAGAGCCAGCCCGCGCGCTGAGCCAGTAGCATAAAAAGTCCCCTGATAAATAAAATAATATTGTTATGATCCAGCTAGTCCATCCAGACGTCACTGGGGAGGACAACTAGGGAGTTGTCCTCCCCAGTGACGTCCTAAGCCGAGGTTCGTTCCCCACTAGGGGGAGCCCTTAGCGCGCTGTCACTTAGTTTTAAGCCTTGGCTGGAGGCCTTAATTTAATTAATTAAATTAGGACCTCGCCACATTGTCCGGTTAAGCAGGTCGAATGCTGTTAGAAGCACCCTGCAAGAGGTCATGTAGAAAAAAAAAAACATTGGCGCGTCGTTTTTACGAGTATCTTTATAGCGTCATCCATTGATGAATGGATAATAAAGCTTTACAAATGTAACTATTATAATAATTAACATCCCAATATTTGTAACGGCTTGAAGCCTTTTACTGGTCAATCATCAAGCCTTGACTTAAAAATGGGGAACCCTCTTATTACTACTACTATTATATAAAATGACAACCTCATACACTGAATGACTGACTCATCAACGCGGAGCCGAAATGGCTGGACCTAGAGTAATGAAATTTGGACAGGAGGTACCTTTTATGTCCTAGACAAGTAATAAGAAAGGATTTTTGTAAATTCCGACCCTAAGTATATTAAAATAGGCTTGAAAGTTTGTATGGAGTAAGTTTAATTTCTTATTCGATTAAACTCAAATTTTGTAGGGACACTCTAAAATGAAAATAATTAAACACGTGTTTCACAGTTTTTCAAGATTTTAGCCCTAGGGTGAAAATTATGATTTTAAGTTTGTATGAAAAAAAATCTGTTTTACCTTTACGCCAAAAGGTCTGAAAAGTTTTACTTGAAATTCACCAAAGATGTTTGTTATGAATCGGTTCAAGTTTTAGGCTACAAATCATCACACTAAATATTATGGGGAATGAGCAGTGAGGTATTGAGATAAGTTTGTAATGGGATGACCTATCAAATTTTTATAATTACCTATATGCATTTTCGCTATTATCTTTGACATGAAAATCATCACGCCCGTTTGTAAAGAAGATAAGCAGTAATTCAAATTGAAAACACGTTGTGTTAGAATGTCAATTTTACCTAAAATGTCAAGGAGCGCTGTAGTGGAGGGGCTGTATTCATGATCATGCGAATCGGTTACATCGAGCTCAAATCCCACATATTTTTGTTCTTTTTTTGAGATTGGTATTTACTTTTTTTTTTTTTTGGATGATATCATATTATAATATCTTTCACCTTAACGGTTTCAAGAATTAAGTTACGAATTTGTTAAAAGTAAGCGCTTTCAAGTCATAATGTGTAGATGTTATTCCATGGTGATTAATGCCCATGCGTTCCATGTATGAAAAGGGCCTCTTTTCATACATAAGAGCGGGATAATTATAAACTAAAAAAAAATTGCGCTTTCCATTGAATTCATTCTATTCCACACTTCAGAAATTAAGAATCTAGAATTCCCTTTGCTAATAAACAAATCATAAGGCCACGGATGAACCTGCGTGGGGATTGTTGTGGCGTTAAATCCTCTCTTCCACGGCATCTTGACCTACCGCAGATCCAATGCCTACGCCTGACGCAGGTTCTCACTGGACACTGTTATTTTGGGAGGTTCCTGGATCGAATCAAGCGAGTGGAAATGTCGGGGTGTCGACACTGTGAGGATCACCTGCAGGTCACGGTGGAACATACGGTGGAGGTCTGCCCCACTTGGGCGGCGGCGATCTCTCACTTTCGGCCCTGGTTCAAACCATGGTCCAAAGAGAGTGGGAATAGGAAGCAGTCACCTTCTAATGCTAACCAGTCATGCTGGAAAAGGAGATAGCGGGTTGCGTGAGGGAGAGACAAATCTCACGCCCCAGCCACGTCATCAACATTTGGAGCCAGGAATCGACTCCAGGCCACTGTAGGTCCGGCCTGCAGACTTTGAGCAATAAGTGGCTAACCGTCCGGTAAGGATTAGGACGGGCCTAATCAGCGGGAAGACTCGGGATATGATTTTTCATTCCTAAAAGAAAACATTTTTTTTTGCAAAAATAGAATGCAAATACACAATACCTAATTGGAGACACCGACTTCTAGAATGATGTCTATTAGTTATTTTTAAATTTGTATTGTGTTCAAAAAGTTTTTCAGTTCTCTTTTTAGTGGCTCAGTTTGTAATTTAGATAAATTACAATATCCTAATGTCTATACAAATGTTTATCACCTTTAATAAGGGTGAACTCTATATGTCTGTTTTCTCCTTTAAAGCATAGAGGCATACGATCGCAGCAATCGTGGTTCCTTTGCTATTAGTAATTGAAGAGTTCCATTGGTTATTTACGAAGAAATTCAACAGATCCCAATAATATATATTGTACTAAAACCTTTCTTGAAAACTATGCATTTGAAGAACGACAACTCTCATCCAATTCAGATCAGTAGTTTTTGAGAAAATCGGGGACATACAAACACATGCATACAGGTCAAATACAGAACCACCTTTTTTGAAATCGGTTAAAAAACAAAGACTACCTACCCGTGCGAAGCCGGGGCGGGTCACTAGTGTCAAATATTGCCAGTTCATTCCGATTCAACTATGATTTTTTATCTGAGTGAACGAAGCAAAAGGATATAATATCTATCTCCATGAGAATAGGCATGAGTTTGCATGTATGTACTATTTCCTAAAAAAATAATTCATGTTTCCGCAATTCAAATTTGAATGAAAACAAAATGTCATAGTAATCCAGTCATCCAATAAATTCTAATCGTACATAATGCTCTCCGAATGGCCACAGATAATGTTGAAGATATGAATTACCATGCCATGAAATAAATTTCCTCCTTTTACGAGGGTATAAAAGATTTAAATTACTCAAAGCACACGTTTAATGCGAAGACTATTATATTTGTGACAGAAACGGCTATAACAGAGAGCATGTTAGCAGTAACGTTTTAAACATATATCCCTCTATTTGAATATCTTTTCTCACAAATATTCGCGTTTATAATATTAGTAAGATTAATCATAATGCCAATATGCTTAGCCAGTTGAGAATCAGAACACTTTTCAATACGAGGAGGATTAAAAGTTATCTAGACGGTTTGGACGTTATATTTTTTTAATATTTCACATAGGTATTAAAAATAAAACTTACAATAACTAATAAAACAAAAATGGAAAACTACTAACAAATACAGGGCGTCAAAAATTCCTCCTCATCGCTGTCAACTGGGAGCGAATATATAATAAAATTATAGTAATAATAAAAAGTCACAAACTTACATAAATAAGGCCTGTTCTGCCAGTTGGTCCGAAGGATATTTTAGTACCTAATACAGATTTTAACATTCTAAATTTTTGACCAGTATATGATTATGATCTTGATCTTAAAATCTAAAAAAACTCGCCTTTAAAATCATGACCTATAACAAAAACCACTGCCATCGCTCAGCATCGCTTTCAATACAAAACATTCACTACACATTGACCTTAAGATAAGTGAATAAAGAAATCGGTCCACCCCTTAACTTGGATCTAAGTAGAGGAAAAAAAGCTAAAGCCAATCGATCCTGGGTCCCGTAGACATTTCTTCGACATTTACGAAAAGCTACGGATTAGGCCTGTGGATGTATCGCCGTTGTTTGGGTGAAAAATAACCGGTCAGTAATGATCGCGTGGGTGTGAACGGGATGGAATAGGTATAACTATTCTATCGGCCTTGGTCACGGTGAGTTACGAATTTCGAACTGAAAGGTAGGTAATTAGAATAGGCTTAAATGTCAGACTTTTGGGTCTGTTAGCATGATGTCTTCAAATAGGATCAAATAGTAATGTACACTATACTTGATTTGTTGTGTTATTTCTATAGGAACCGTATGACATTTCGAAGAAAAAAGCGGCCAAATGCGAATCGGTCTCGCATGTAGGTGTTCCGAACCGTTGTATGGGAACCCCCGTAATATTTATTTTATTCTGTTCTTTAGTTGTTATAGCGTTAACAGAAATACATCATCTGTGAAAATTTCAACTGTCTAACTATCACGGTTCATGAGATAGAGCCTGGTAATAGACGGACAGACAGACGGTCGGCCAGCGGAGTCTTAGTAATAGGGTTTGGGTATGGAACCCTAAAGAGGACCAGTACGTCAAAATCATAGATATATATAACTTTACTAGCTATTACCTGCGGTTTCACCCGCGTCAAGTAAAAAGTCCCCTTTATCTCCGTACCAAATTTCATACAAATCGGTCCAGCCGTTCACGCATGATGCAGTGACCAAGGGAAATAGGGAATTTTTATTTTTATATATAATTATGTATAGGTAGATAGACAAAATGGTCTACCATGTGATGTGTTAAAACAAAATGGATTTATAAATCTAACGCCAAATCTCTCAAATATTTTATTATTAGCAGCAAGCGATAAGCATTAGTATATTTGTAAAAAATAATGCAAGCGTAATTTCCCCATGGAATAGTTTATTTGTATGACCGGCAGATAGATAATATCCACATATCTCGTTGTGCCTTTCTTTTGGATTTCTAGTTACAAATTAGAGGTGAGACGTATATACTGGAATAGGTTTTTGGAATAGGTTTTTGGCTGGACGCGTAAAGACTTATTCCGTGCTCACCACGTATACGCGTCTCGAGTATTTAGGCGTACGGCGCCTCACATACTCACAAGCTCGGTCGGAACTCGGAGACGTTCGGCATCGCGTCGGCTCGGTCGGTACGCGATGTTTGCGAGTCGATTTATTTGTTATGCGTTTCTAAACCTAATGACCATAAAGTTAGAATCACTTTTACTTTGGCAAGGAGCGTGCATTATTATTTGTTTTCGTTTGTTATAAGTACTTACTACTGACCAAAATCATTTGTTTCGCAATATTTATTTTTTAAATTAGTATGTTATGATACGTCACAGGAATGGTGTCCATAATTTACGTAAACTTTTATGATTAAAAGTGAATTTTGGTGTAAATTTGTAATATAATAAAGGACTGACTTTTGTTTATTTCGTGGACTACTCCTAAGCCTGTAACGTAAAGTATGAAGGGAAGTTTTCAATAAGATTTAATTTAAAATAAAAACAAAAACGAACTACTACACGTACCTACCTAGCCGATAATAATCCGTAAACAGAAAAAACTCCATTACTTGATCTCAATGTTACGAGGACTCGCTAGTTATGGAAAGAAACGTCATTAAACCTGAGACGCCTAAATACTCGTGGACCTACTAGTTGTGGAAACGTCATTAAACTTGAGACGCTTAAATACTCGTGGACCTAGTTTTTGGAATAAGTATTTAGACGTACGCGTACTTCTAAGACTCAGTACGCATTTTACCTAGTATATCTCACCTCTATTACAAATACACGATATATGGTAACAATTTCAATATAAATAAATATCTTTTGGACAATTTCACACAGCGCCATCTAGCCCCAAAGTAAGCAATGAAAGCAAGCATGCTTGTGTTATGGGTGCTAGCTTAACGGATATACTACTTATATACTTTTTAAATACATACATATCATACATAGTAACACCCAGACCCGTTACAGAAATTAAAATTCATCATTTCAATTTCTGCCCGGCCGGGAATCGAACCCGGGACCTCTTGCGTGGTATGTTGACCACTAAACCACTCAGGTCGTCAATATAAAATGAACGAATCCTAATAATTTCGAATGTATTAAACAAAAATAGTAAACACTTGCTTTACGCCAGCGGGTTAGAGAGAATTCAAATTAAGAATGACATGCAACCTTTATCCCCCATTTTCACCCCCTTTAGATAGAATTTCGGAAAATACTTTCTTATCAGATGCCTACGTCATACAAAGAATACACCCTCCAAGTTTCAGGTCTCTACAATCAGGATCAAGTATTTTATATGTATAGAAGATTCGAAAGTAATTTTGTTTGTTTGATTATTACGGTAAAACAGATCAACCGATTTAGATGAAATTCAGTACGGAGTTAGCTAGAACCATGGATACGGTAAAAAGCCTATAGACTTTTTAATATGGTGAGTTAAGAAGTTACTTTCGGGACGCGGGTAAAACCACGGAAACATCTAGTTTCGTATATATTTTTTTGCACAATAAGGAAATATTTTTTTCTGTTATTCAACAACATGATCAGCAATCCAGATTTTGTCTAAGCCTACTAAATAATTCTACCGCCACAAAACGTAATCCTTGGTTTAAATATTACAGCTAAAAGAAACCCTGCAATATTTACGGCGGGCATTTTCTAAATTACTCTTTTAAAATTCATAGTTTGTTAAAAGGGAAAAAATATCATCGTAATATTGTAAAAGGGTTCTTGAAGATTTTTGTGTTTATTTTTGGAGGGAAAATGGGTCTTTCTCCCTTGATTGTATTGACCTAGGTATTTTGTTCTAAGCACCTTAGGTACGGTATAAAAAGGAGAATTTATATTTTCAGCCTGCGTCTGTATTAAAGAGCATTAAAGCTATCTAAGTCGTGGTGGCCTAGTGGTTAAGGCACCTGCCTCTCGAGTAGGTACGAGTCTTTCGTCTTTCGTTATCTGCATCTAATGGTTTCCCTCGACCAAATAGTTTTATACATATTGTATTTTATTATTGTTTTCAATCGTTTGAGAACATAATACAAAATAGTATTTAGTTTCATCAAGATTTTTTTCTTTCATTAAATGTATATTTCTTTATTCGACATAAATACCTCTTACCAAAAATCCAGGTACGTATAAAATAGGTAATAAAAAATCTAATATCAAATAACCGCCACATTCCTCCTACATCAGCATATGAAATGAAATACACTACAGACAAGTCAATAATGAACAGTAGAAACGTCAAGTAAAAAGAAACCCGAATAACCACCACAACTTGAACCACCCACTATTTAAATCTTTTCGTTTCAAAGGCCAACGTTGTTTGGACGAAAAATCGCGAACGAAAACCAGTACCTAATATATTTCTACCTCAAAAGAGGACTCTGTCATCAAAATTGAATCCGGAGCGGTCCAATACGAAAATCAAAATGGCTACCAATTGAATTTCAGCATTTCCAACAAGTTCTCTCCCGCACAAAGGTAGGTACTTGGTATCTAAGTTGTTGAAGGCTTCAATTTAAATAGATTCTAGTTTACAAAGCCTCTTGATTATTAAGCTGAGCTCTGTGACACGTGTGAAGACTTTTGGGAAGGCAGAGTTACATTACAAATTCTGTGTACAGTATCAAATGTATAGCAGAAGGAAAACCCCGGAGATTTGCAAAAAAAATGTACCAGATAGGTTTGAAGAATGTGGTCGGCAACGAATTCTGGCTACCCAAGACCGGAATGGTTGATGCTCCTTTGAGAAGAAGAAAGAGAAAAAAATCTCTATGTTCAGCAAAAGACGGCTGATATGATGAGGTGGTTATTAAGATATAACCGAAAGTCTGCCGAATAATTTTACCCAGGGGCATTGTGTTACGTGGTAACTGGATTTAAAGGTCAGATAAGCAATCTATCTATGCATATAAAAAGCTTTGTCCTGAATGATTGACGCATCAACGCACAGCCTTAACCACTGATCGTAGAGACCTAAAACCTGGAATGTGTTCTTTGTATGATGTAGGCATCATCCGATAAGAAAGGATTTTCCGAAATTCTAACCCTAAAAGGGTGAAAAAGGGAGGCAAAGTTTGTATGAAACTCAGTCATTTTCAATTTGAATTCGTATAGACCTTGCGGGTGAAGCCGGCGGAAGACAGCTCATAACTATAATACTTATGTTCAGCTGTACACGATTAGATTGGAAGCTGACCACAACATATATGTAGTTGAAAAAACAAAAGACCTCCAGAAAAAGGTAGAAATCAAGTTATTTTCTACGAAAACCTTTGTGGACCAATACATTGGACTAGAACTCGGTATCTACAAATTACTCTTGTGTTTACTTTGTAACCACCGAATGTAAAAAATGAAATTTCGGAAAACAATAAGCTCAAATCTATTTGCATGTTATTCCAATACGAAGGTACTCTTAATACGCCATTAAGTGTGACCATTAATTTATTTAATTCAACGTGCTGTCACGCCATAGTCCCATTAAAGGGTTGTACGTAGTGAGCTAACAGGCAATTTTCTCTTAATGCTGTAGATATAGGTAGTGGTTGAAAAGACCGAAGAATGGTCTAATTTTAATTATTCTGTTTGTTAATGGCAATGGGAATTAGGCTTTGAATGTTATATTGAAGTTTTGTGGACACTTAAAAAAAATCCTTTGAAATATTAAAACTTTTACACTTACCACCATATTCATAACTAGCTTTCCGCCCGCGGCTTCGCCCGTGTGGACAATTTTTTTAACACCTTGGGTTACATTATTCAAGTTTTAGTATCGATTCCTAATTATTTCTGAAAATAAATATAGCCTATGACATTTCATAAAGCTGTAGCTTTCTAACGGCGAAAGAATTTTTGAAATCGGTCCAGTAGTTTTTAAGTTAAATCCCTACAAACAAACAAATCATTTCTCTTTTTAATATTATTTGTATAGATAACCCAGTCATTTTATAAAAAGCTCTTTTAGCTATAAAAGTATTATGTCCCTTTCTGCCAAACGTCATTTTTAATTGACAAATAAGGACAAAGCAGTTTGATAACTAAAATAGTAATTAAGCGAATGGTTTTATTATGAATAAGGCGGTAATACTAGGTTTTATTGTATAACATGACTAAGTCTAAATGGCCTCAAACGTGGGTGTTTGATTAAAATTTCCTAACTCCTTTTCGACAGTATAAATATTCTTATTACTTAACCATATACCTACCTAAATACATTGCTTCTAATGTCAGTCATTCAGAAAGTCGGAACTTAATATGCATATTTTTTTCTATCATTATCATACCATATCATATCACAGGCCTCTTCTCATACAGAAAAAGCATTGATCACCATGCTTGCTCAAGGGGAATTGGCGATTTCAGACTTTTTAAAGTCCAGATTTCCTCACGATATTTTCCTTCACCGTTAGTCACTGACGCCCAAGATGTACTTAGAAAGTACGTATGACTTTAGAAAAGTCACATTGGTACTTGCCATTCATTTGTAATCCGCACACGCCTTAAACACTAGGCCACCACAACCCTTTAAAAAATATAAAATTACGAATTTATTAATGTGTTTTAAATATATTGGCACATAAATGTCTCATCATTAAATAATAACCCTGTACCATCTAGCATCTATTTATAAACTTCGACTACTCTATTTAATGGTCAAACCGACCCCAACGATTAGGTATGCTTTGATCACTGAGATGTGTTCAGCCGTGAAAATTATGGACTGTATTAAACAAATATGTCCCATCCGCTCTGAGGACCGGTCGCCATATTTATTTGGGTCAAACGAATACGTAGGTGCTATTTTTCAAATAGATCGAGTGAAATTTTGAGTGTTAAAAATTGATTCGAATTGTAAGCGTGACTGTATGAGAGATCGATGGGTTGTATAAACTTTTACGGGTACTATAATAGAGAACAAGCAAACATATAGCTTGTTTATACGAGCGATAAGGTGTATTTTTGTTCGTTGTTGAACAAGCAAGTTTGACTTTTGAGAATAGCGCATAACTTCTAGGATTCAACAACGCAGCGGCAGAAAAATCATTATCTAAATAATGAACTTGCCCTAGCATTACAATCAATATGTAAATGAATGATTAATACAAAAGTAGGTATATATCTATAATATACTTTTGTATTTTTATCATAGCGATATTTTCGTTCACACAATTGCATTGCAATTGTTCGTGTGTAAGTTTAAAACGTCTGATTATTTCTCATTAGTTATTTCCATAGCACAGAATATTTTTTTTGGTATGTATGATGTCGATTGATACAAACCCATAGCCTCTTACACAGAACAGTGTTGTAAAGGTGATTTATTACTTAAAAACAACATAACATCATGCTTGTTTCCCCTGAAAGTTTAATTTGAGCCGTAAGGAAAACAGCTGAAGCAATTTAGATGAAATTTAGTATAGAGATAAAAAGGAACCTGGAGACGGTTACCGGTGGTTACAGACGGTTTATGCATAAGGTAGTTACCCCAGGGCACGAGCTATTCACTAATTAAAAAAAAACAAACAAATGAAAATGCAACAATATTTTGCCAATATGATACTCAGCTATTATCGTCTGCAAACCAATAAAGCAGTTAATATGTACACAAAAAATAGTGACATTTAAAACTTAAATGAATAAATCAATGGCTTCCGAACCAGCATTTGTACTAACCGGGCGAAATTCCCGCGAATCGTTTACCGCACAATCATAGGCCGTTTTCACTTAATAAATAATACAGAGCAATGGCCGCCGCGCAAACCTGTAATTTATTTCAATGATTTTCTATTTTATACGTCTGGTATTATGGAAGATTTATTTTTATGGCCATTGCCTTATAATAAGTTTTATTAATGGCCGTAAATTGAATTGTTTTGGGGTGTAGTATTGCAGAACGGCTTGAGGAAGTGTCGAGACTGAGAAGAAGTGTGAGGAAATGTCTGTGCCTTTTCTGTTTGAGAAGAGGCCTTTGCCATTCAGTGGAAGAATAATTCGGTGCGATAAAGGTTATTTCTTGTGAAGTTTAATACCGTTTCTAGTTTTCTCTCACTCATGTTAATTCATTTCAGAAAGAGTGTTACAAATATTATTTTTGTACTCACAATCTAATTTAAAAACAGAGAGAAATATTGTATAATTATTTTAATTAACAATTAATTTCAATAATAAAAAATCTGTATCCAGGTATTACTGATCACTTTCGAACGATTGTTATTTATTATATACAAATCAGTGGTGAATTACATGGCATTTTTTTAATAATATACTATGTACCAGATTTTTGCTATACCTATCTATTGTCTCTAATATAAGACCAACAATTTTTTTCTTGCAAGCATCACTATTATCAGTAGACCTAAATCTCATACTCTGAATTGAAAACCAAAAACATTTCAGTTACATCAAAAATCAAATAATGAAACATTTAAAAGTAAAAAGTTAGCTATCACAACCCGGCCGACGTTCAATGCAAACAAGGAAACTAGTTAAAAGTTACTACAACAGTTTAACAAATAACGATTGGATGGACAAGTAACAAAATATTTAACTTTCCTGATTGTTAAGTTGCGGACAGATTCGGCTTACGGCTGAATGCGCTGGGAATTCGACACTACTGTTATTTTGAAAATATATTTTTCATTTCCAATACGTGTGGACAATCATTCTTTATAACTACATATTTCAAATTAATAGCATTATTTAGTAGTTCCTGAAATATTTATCTGTGACAGATGGACAGACAGACAGATGAAACCTTAACCGTCTTACTTTTAAAAAACCAGTAATCTGAAGTTTAACCATTTCTCACTCACTCACTAATCCTTACTTAACGTCGTAACCCAGGTTTAACTACTAACTTAAATTCGGATTAACGCTAAACAGCATCTATGAGTGACATTTTTGCTTATCTGTTGCTAAATAGCAGATTAAAAATTAATCGGATTTTATATTTTTACAATTTTTGGTTGGAACCCTAAAAACAGGCATAAACTATTGTCATAATATATCTGCAGCTGAGTACAATATTTTTTATATAGAGTAACTGCCTGTATGACCTCCGCAATCCAGTTACCGGGTAACAAGATATCCCTTGGTAAGACTGGTTGTCAGGCTATCTGGCTTTTGACTACCTGTAACGACTGTCAAAGATCTACAAATGACAGCCGGGACCTACGGCTTAACGCGTTTCCGAGGCTCGGAGGAGTCTCGCTATGACATACACACACATCTGTAGACCAGCCGCCGACCGCAGCTTAACCATTGATCGATCGTCCCGTGCGGCTGTTACTTAGCCACGAGCTCCTCACTAAAGTATATCCATGTATTTAATTCCACATCGTTAGCAACCCCAAAGGACATGACATATTACAGTAATAACAAGTATTTGTTCTGGTAAATAAACAGAACATAATACAACAGTTAATACCTTGTCACAATGTATTTAATGAACACACCACACGTTTACTTAAGTTTGGTAGTAATAAACTAAGACATACATTAGTGGTACCTAAGTATCTTAGTTGTGAATCCCAACATTCTAACGAATATTATAAACTAGCTTCTGCCCGCGACTTCGTCCGCGTGGAATAGTGGTGCTCCGCTCCTATTGGTCTTAGCGTGATGATATATAGACTATAGCCTTGATTTCTGTGTAGCTTTAACCATTAAGGTTGCACATACGACGGAAGCTTAAAAAATAACTTCTAACTTCTCCCGTTTTCCCAACATTTCCCTTCACTGCTCTGCGCCTATTGGTTGTACCGCGATGAAAAGTAAACTATAACCAGCTCAGGAGTATGAAAAATAATTGTACCAAGTTTCGTTAAAATCCGTCGAGTAGTTTTTGTTTCTATAAAGTTTATACAGACAGACAGACAGACAAAAATTTTACTGATTGCATTTTTGGCATCAGTATCGATCCCTAATCACCCCCTGATAGTTATTTTGGAAATATATTTCATGTACAGAATTGACCTCTCTACAGATTTACTATAAGTATAGATATAGATAGATATAGAAGAAGAAGAAGATAGATGTGAAAGTGAGTTTGTTTGTCTATTACGCTTTCACGGTTAAACCAAGTTCTGCCTAAGCCGATTTGGATAAATTTTGGTAATTGTTATATTATACGTGTTTGGTATCATATTTTAAACTCAAAATAGCTGGTATATTATAACAAACATATATCATACTTCGAACACAAAACTCAAAAGTTTTAGCAAAAAGAGAAAAACATATTCTCGAATCCTTTGACAAAAATTGGCGACGAACTCATCAAAGTTGAGACTTGTAGTAGCCTATTTTTACATTCGAATACAACTGTGGGAAGGACTTGCTCTTCTCAGTTCTAACTTAGAAAGAATTCTATATGTTGGAAACTTTATTCTTGCACATTTGTCACGACTGGGGAGCTTGTAGATCAACTGCCACACGGGTCTATCGATCAAAGGTTAGGCTACGCTTGCCGTAATCAGTCCGTTGATGGGTGACCATCTATCATACCGAGAAACCTCCGTATATGTATGGCCGTGCCTCGGAAAGCACCTTAAGGTGTAGAGGTCCCAGCTGTCATTTGTAGATTTTTATTTCACAGCCGTTACGGATAGTCAAAAGCCTGAAAGTCAGACAGCGGATCTTAAGAAAGGTACCGTGTTACCCGGTAACTGGGTTGTGGAAGTCAGATAGGCAGTCGCTTCAAGTGAAACGCTGGTACTTAGCTGCATCTTGTTAGACGGGACGCTAACCCCAATATTTAGGAAAAGACTAGGCAGATGATTTGTCATGACTTCGTTTGCGTATCGCGCTAAAATCCTTTGTCAGAAAAGGAAGTATGTTTGTTACTATTTCACGCAAAAACTGCCAAAAATTTGGCACACACATAGTTAGATTGACACATGTGCTACTCTTTATCCCAGTTTATGAGACCACTCAGACGAAGCCGCCGGCAGAAGCTAGTATACATATATGTGAGAAGTGTAGTCAAAACTGCTTTAAGCAATGAAATCCCGATGACGTCAGCTATTTTCGATAGCTTTGTTATGAGATTTTTGCAAAAATATAAAAAGGAATATTTCTAGTACTCAAGAACCCTACATCCTAGAAGCCTATTATACTGCCATACTCGATCGCTAATGTAATATTTCACGCCAGACTCACTAATGTAGTTATTACATAGTATGATCTGATTTACTGTGTCGATTCTTCTTATTTGATCCTATTTTCTTCATGTAGTATTATGGGGCTAAAAAATCATTTGAAAAAGGATAAATAAGCATTTAGTCGATTTTTAAAGAACTAGCTTCGGCCAAAGAACCATCCACCATTGCCATCCAATGTGGCAATGCAGCCAGCCTTTTGGACACGATTCCCGTTTATAGCGATGTGGATGAATAATTTGATGTCACACTTCTTTTAAAATAAAATTGTTTTAATATTGCAAATATAGATTTTTCCAACTTAGAAATAAATAGTCTGAAAAAATGAAATACGTCAATCTGTATAAAACCAATTTGTCATTGCCATGTCCTAAAATCATGGCATACTAAAAGAATTCTTAGTAACAAAAGGAACGAAATCCCTCAAAATACTTCGGCACTTAATCAATCAATCGTTCGACAATCGGATAACTTGACAAATCCTATCTACTCTCTTTGTCAAATCCGTTTCTTGAGATACGAAATAAAAAAAAACCTTAAGAAGGTTCATGTGTCATATATATAACTGGAGATTCCAGCGAAATACCGTACGGGATCTACTTACCTTGAAATCCCGATTTTATTTCGTTCGAGTAAATTACGAAACTGATTGATGTTTTGATTCGGGTTATTCGATATTGGTGTGAGTAATGGAAACGGAGTATGTGGTATTTTTATTGTCCAAATCTGAGTTGTTTTACAATTGCTGGGGGTAGTGTTATTTTGTTGTTACATTTTGACTTATCAAGCGATAAACGTGTGACGAAAGTGTGTGATGTGTTAAGAAAGAAAGTGTCTAGTGTTTAAGGTACCTGCATCTCGTGTACGAGTTTGCGGGTTCGAAACCTGGCAAGTACCAATGTAAGTTACATTGTTAATTATATTAAGTTATATAAATATATTAAGTATACTCTAAAGCCATTGTTAAGTATATCTTACAGCCATTTTCAATGTCTTATCTATGTTTAGATATGCGTATTAAAGATAGGTTTTAGACATTAGTTGAATGGATCTTATATCAAAATTCTATTTTGGTAAGAAAAACTTCGGAAAGATCGTCACTGACTAACGGTGAAGGAAAACATTTTGAGGAAAGTTGGACTAAAAAAATGAAGTCGCTGATCCACCTTGAGCAACCGATCAATGCTCATGACTTCTGCATGTGAGAAGAGGCCTGTGACCAGCAGTGGGACAGTATATAGACTGATGATGATGATGCGATCAAGCTTGGTAAATATTGATGTACCTTTCTTATAAAGTGATACTTACACAAAGACACACATTTGTTTTTTTAACGAAAACGTTTTTTAACTACGAAGCTGGAATTTCGTGTTGTCAACTTCTTGTTCAACCCCGGCTTAGTAATCGACCGTTTAGGAATAAAAAACCCAAATGATAGGTTATCCGTCGTATGGTAGAAGTTTGAATTTATGCTAAACAGCTGCTTTCAATTGATCCGACGGTTGTTAGTTATCTTGTCGATGAACTTGGACCTTACACTCATAAAGAAGTGATTTTTGCATGTTTTTGAAGGAGTATGTTGCCGATTTTTCTCCATATGGCCTACTAATCCAGGGCAGCAGAATTGTTCGAAAGGCAAAGGAAGGAAAATTGATGGGTTTTAGTCAGTAAGAGTCTAAAAAAATCTACTCATCCGAATCGTGCAATTTCGAATTTTACATTCCATGAAAGCTGTATTAGGCATTTTTTTAAAAAGGAAATTATTTTTTACTTCCAAATAAAATTTCCGAATTTAAAAAATATTTGTATTACGGCATACCTCATTGGTCTAGCACGCGCAAGCGCGACGACTAAGCCATAAGGGGTTAATCTCGGGTGGGGCAGAGTATACAAGTAACTTAGATTTTGATTTACTTCGAAATAAAAAAAATGGCTACATTAATATACGAGTAAAGCAATTAATTAGTGGTAATCAGTAAGACTGATACTGACACTTTAGACAGACATTAGTACGCTTACCTTTTATTTAAGGAAATATCCAGGCGGCTGATTGATGCTTCTCGAGACCCAAAGGCTGGCTACTACTTTGGCTAAAGGATAAGCTTAGCTATCCAACGTGGCAATGCTCCCAGTTGACCGCGATGAGGAGGATTTTTTTACGCCTTTTATTAGTTAGTAGTTTTCTATATTCTTATTGTTTTTTTAGCTAATGTCACACATCTAAATAGAACAAAATAAATATAAGTACGCTGAACTATAATATAAATCCAGTCGAAAAAAAACTTTTCTACAAACTTCATGAGTTTTTGTCGCTCATTTTGTATTACACTGGTTGAAACTTCTGAATAATCTTACCCTGCGGTGTAAAGCCTTAGAGACCTGCAATTTTACGAGCAAACTGCGAATCAATCCGAATATAAATTGGTTTGGATAACAGGATTATTCTTGGATAGGACATAATCACTGGTACTTCAATCAGGAATAGGGCTGTTTTTTCTTAGCGCTAATCTTTTTTACAACTGGTAACTTTATTCAATCGGAACTGTGAATTTAAAAATGTTTTCTAGTTTTTTTTTTCTTTTTCTCTGATTTTAATAGGAGTGGGAAATGACTAAATGACTCCTCCCACTAGACAGACTAGTCAGACTCTTACTTTAATCAGACTCTTACTGACTAAAATTATTTTTAATTATCCTTACATAATCGATTTAGGCCCAAGTTCACCGACAAGATAACGGTCCGATTAACTTAACACAGCTGTTTACCATAAATTCAAACTTCCAACTTTCGATGGGTAACGTATTATTTGAGATTTTTATTCCTGAAACGGTCGATTACCAAACCAAGGTTGAACTAGAAGTGGGTAACACGAAAATTTCAGCTTTCTGGTTAAAAACCTTTTCGTTTAATGGGCCGATTACGAAACCAGCAGTCGGTGAACTTGGCCCTTAACTGTTTTTACTTAACAGCGTAACAGACAGACAGAATTATTTTCAGATTTAAATAAGTATTTACACAATATACTTGTGCTTATATATCAAAATATAGTACATATCACACCGCCCTGTCCTTCGCAACTGATTGGCAACGAGAAATGGGGCGGAAACTGATTTTGGAGTTAGTTAAAGATATCGCCTTGGGGATACTGTTGCTTTCCTACAGTTATAGGCTAAGAGCTAGGGTGATTTTGTGTTTTATGATCTAGATATTTTATGCTAGTCTTTAGTCTACGATCATTAGTCACGAAGATTAAAAACTGTGCAGTAAGTGTAAGTCATAACCACATAAAAATAAGGATTAAAGTAATTAATATGAATTCGTTTTTATATTTAAAGTATTTCAGAAGTAATTTAGTATAGATAGAGGAATAATTGGGCAGTTTTAGATTTTCCCACACAAAAATATTTTAATTTATTTATGAATCTAGCTTACTGCAAGACATAATAGCGGGTCCAAAAATGATCTTCTAAATCCTGCCATAAAAATATTTATTGCATTTTTTGCAATTACATTGGTCATAAAAAAACCGTATAATTATTATCAATTTGTAAAAAATAAAAGAGTTCATTTATTTATATTAATCTAAAACCATATTTTTCATGGCATTGAATGTCAATATGACATATACAAATACAGCTACCAAAATGACCTGTCTCGTATTAGCTGTTCACCAATATAGATGTACTAGCTTTCAGCCAGCGGCTTCGCCCGCGTGAGTTAAAAAATGACCGAGTTTCATACAAAATTTCCCCCCCTTTTTCACCCCCTTGGGGGTAGAGATTATCAAAATCCTTTCTTAGCTAGCTTGGCTGTGCGTTGATAGATCACTATGTCAGTCAGTCAGTCACCTTTGAGTTTTATATATATTTAGATAAAAAAGCGAGCGAGCTCTCCGCCTACACAGCATCATAGGTATTGATTGGCTAGGATGAAGCCCCGTGTTGAACTATAAACTCGAGAGTAAACAGAGATATACTCCCGAACTAGATATTCCGTATCGACGATAGGATCAGTATCGTGTGATCGAGGCTTCCGGCGACCGGGACCGCAATTAACTGATCCGCGGTGTGAGTCGCCGGATGGATTTAATTTAAATATTTTTCTTCCGGCGACTGGGACCACTCATAAAATATAAGGTTCAAATCAAAAATAGTACAGTCAGACAAAAAAATCTTCAGTGCACTCTATAATATATATTAAAAGAATCAAATGGACATTGAACATTTGAAATGTTGCGTCACGAAAAGTACTAGGACATCATAGAATGAAAGAGACCGCAGTGTTGTTTCAACTACCCGCCCGTATATAATGTAAATAAAATGCGCACGGAATACGCGGGTCTCGCCAAGGTTAAGAAGCAAACTACTTGAGCGGGCCCGCGTATTCGTCGGTTAGTTGCAGTCGTCAGCCAATCAACACTTAGCGAAGTAAAGAAGTGCGAAACCCTGGTATGTTACGCGGCATTATTAAAAAGTAACTGGTGGGTAGTTGAAACATCACAGCGGTGTCTCTTTCATTTTATGCTGTCCTAGTAACTTCACTAGCGGGATGGGAACAACAGAATTAGGTGCAACCTACACATCCCGTCTTTCGATCTCACTATGTTGGTAGAATTGAATAGTTCCGTTATCCGAATGCGGACGGAACTTCTGCAACCTTATGAAGCCCTGGTATGTTACGTGGCATTTACAAAGTAACGGGTAGGGAAAGTTTTACATTATGTACGGGTGGGTAGTTGAAACAACACTGCGGTCTCTTTCATTCTATGATGTCCTAGTACTTTTTGTGACGCAACATTTCAAATTTTCAATGTCCATTTGATTCTTTTAATATATATTATAGAGTGCACTGAAGATTTTTTTGTCTGACTGTACTATTTTTGATTTGAACCTTATATTTTATGAGTGGTGCCAGTCGCCGGAAGAAAAATATTTAAATTAAATCCATCCGGCGACTCACACCGCGGATCAGTTAATTGCGGTCCCGGTCGCCGGAAGCCTCTCGTGATCATATTCGATTAGTTTGTAGGAATCACTAATAATTATATATTTATCAATCCAAAATTGTGAGGAGCTCGTGGCTAAGTAACAGCCGTACGGGTCGATCGATCAAAGGTTAAGCTACGCTTGGCGCGGTCGGTCCGTGGATGTGTGATCATCTATATCATAGCGAAACTCCTCCATGCCTCGGAAAGCACGTTGAGCTGTTGGTTACGGCTGTCATTTGTAGATCTTTAACAGTCGTTACGGGTAGTCAGAAGCCAGAATGTCTGACAACCAGTCTTACCATGGGGTATCGTGTTACCCGGTTACTGTGTTCTGGAGGTCAGATAGGCAGTTGCTTCATGTAAAACACTGGTACTCAGCTGCATCCGGTTAAGACAGGAAGCCGACCCTAATATAGTTGGGAAAAGGCTAGGCAGATGGATGATCAATCCGAAAACCTGTTTCATAATAAATCTTCTTCAGTTTTGGTATCGATCTACTTATTGTACCACTAGCTTTCCGCCAGCGGCTTCGCCCGCGTGAGATATACGAATTCAAATTAAAAATGACAGAGTTTCATACAAACTTTGCCCCCCTTTTCACCCTCTTAGGGATAGAATTACGAAAAATCCTTTCTTATCGGATGCTTACGTCATATAAAGAATACACCCTCCAAGTTTCAGGTCTCTACGATCAGTGGTTCAGGCTGTGCGTTGATCCGTCAATCATTCAGGACAAAGCATTTTAAATGTATGATATATGATTTTATATCTATACTAATATTATAAAGAGGAAAGATTTGTTTGTAGAGTTTTAACTCAAGAACTACTGGACCGATTTTAAAAAATCTCTCACCGTTATATTTATTTCCAGAAACAATTAGGGATCCCTACTAAAACTTGAATAATGTAACCCAATGTGTAAAAAAAATGTCCACGCGGGCGGAAAGCTATATAGTATATAAAACAAACTCGGGTTTGTTCGAACACGTACCTATTACTCGAGAATGGCTAGACCAATATTCCTGGTTATTGATTTGTTGTATTTGTCTCCTTCCCGAATAGCAGAATAACTATTAAAACATCGGAAAAATGCAAGCGTATACTAGATTAATAATATAATTATATTTGTTGCAGATGAGATGGCGACTGACTGGCGGTATGGGCATACAGCTTGCAGCAGCCATATTCTGCATGCTGCCACTCTTCACATCATCCACAGGAGACATACGTAAGTCTTATCCTCTCTTTCTCCCCCTATCCTTGCGGCTAAATTGTGTGAGAATAGTTAGTATCGTGATAACAGTATTCGGGAACGTCGCAGGTAGATAATATATAAAGTCACTCGTGCTAAGAGAAAGAAAGAAAGAAAAACCATTTATTCCTGGACACGCACAGGAAGTAGACAATTAGTAGATAATTAATAAATAAAAAATAAAATAAGAAAACAAAATAGAAAAAAATAAAATATGACTAATTAAAGACATGAAATTTTACCTGTACGAGGCCAGAAAAGGCTCCTATCTCAGCATAATGCTACAACATTTACCTGAGTAAATGCTGCAATGCTGATCTTCCGATAGGAGACCCGTAAGTGATGCCACGGGCAACAACGAATAGAATAAAGAGACTTTCTGAAATTAGATTTACACATCAAATCTATGATCAAGACAATTCTGTGCTTTATTGTCTCCTTTCTTAGATTAAAAATCATCATCTGCCTATTTTATAATCCACTGTTGGGTAAAGATTCTCATACAATAAAGACATGAGCATTGATCACCACGCTTGCTCAAGACGGATTAGCGATTTCAGACTTTTGGTCCGGGTTTCATTATGATGTTTTTCTTTCACCGTTAGTCAGTGGTGACTAAGATACACTAACAGCCGTTTGCACCATAAAAAAATACCAAGTTACTAATAAGTGAATCGGAAGAACTGTCATTCAAGATCTGTCAAAATGGGGGATAAATTGAATGATTTTGATTTAATGTTTACTTCATTATTATATATATATTATATGTATTGATATCATAAAAATATTAAAGGTGTGCATACTATTGATATAATGGTTTGTAATATTCGTAATAGTATGATAAAAAGTTTAATGCAACCGGCTATTAGACAGTATATATATATTCATAAAAGTCACATTGCAACTTGCCAGGTTTCAAATCCGCACATCCGCATACGAGATGCAGGTCCCTAAATCAATAACCCACTACGACTCTACAGATTAAACAAATGTTTTTTTACTAAACCATATGGTTTTTCAATCATATGACCTACTACTCAACTATGCTGAATAAATCAAACACAGAATACAGACTACCAGAGTGCCACAAATAAAAAAAGCCTTATCATAAAATTTACGGGTGGCATTATTCCGGCTGGCCAATTAAGCTGGTCTGTGTTGAAGAGATAAGTAGATACTCACCAATAATCGGCACCAACCTGAGCCTTATTATAATAATGCTCATTGAATTAATTACTGAATCGCTAATAAGATAATAAATGGTCCCTGATTGTGATGAAACCAAAATCGAATTACCATAATTTTAATATTAATGCTGAGAATTTGACACCTGACAGTTAGGAGATAGTTCAATTAATTACGTATAAAATACTTATTGAAATATTTTGTAATTTATTTTATTATCATTGTTTCAACATTTATGAATTTATTATTATCTCTGCATTTAATTTATTGCCAATACAACCTCATATTTTATGTTAATACGTCTAAAAAAACTGCGTTAGTTATTTTCCAAATTATGATTTAATCTGTTAATCTACATAGTATAAAACATAGTCGCTTCCCGCTGTCTATCTGTCCCTATGAAGGCTTAGATCTTTAAAACTGTGCAACGGATTCGATGCAGTTTTTTTAATAGATAGAGTGATTCAAGGGGAAGGTTTTAGTATATACCTAATTTGACAAGTTTTTGTATCCATTGGCTAAAATATCGCGGGCGAAGCCGCTGAAAGCTAGTTCCTATCTATACAATAAAACTAAAAAAAAATCAATTTTTGCAGCTTATTCAACCGATTTTGAGTTCTATTCCGTACAGATAATGATGGTGTTGACAACAAAATAATGTTTACAATACCAAATATTATTTGCAACTATTCTTGTCATGTCACCTTAGCAATAGAGCTCAAAATCGTTTGAACACACGTACATTTCTAATGTTATTTATAAATGGAGTATAGAAGTGGTGAAACATACCCTTAATATTATATGTGTGGTACCAGGACATCATGGCACGTCAAGAGCTCGCGGGTGGCGCGCAGGCGTGCAGCCGGCCGCTGACGTCACAGCCAACAACACCGTCAGCAATATTACAGCTCAGCTGGGGGGCACTGCTTACCTCCACTGTCTTGTGGGACACTTGAGCGAAAGAGGCGTAAGTATTGGTTTAGAATGTATTATAGGAATCTGGAAATCGTGTCACTCGTGGAAATGAGATCCAATTTAACGAGAGAGACGATATTAGCAACTTACTTTTTTTAATTTTATGTCTATGATTATAAATTGTTACTGCAGTATAAAATAATATTATAACAATACAAGTATAAAAAAGATATAAGTATAATTTATAAATTGTTATCATCACAATTTATAATCATGTATTAGAATATGTTCTATAAGTACTAATATTGGCAAGCACACCTACAGAATAACCTGCAAAATAATAAGGAATTAATTTAATGAGATGTAGGTAATATACACCGCCCATCACATAAAGATAATGCAAGAAATAAAATAATGCATCACCATCTGTTTTTTTTTAATAAAATTAAAAGCATTTTTTGAAAGAAGGGTTTTGAAAATGGAATTGCACAATTAAGATACAAAACAGACTATGTCAGTAAATCTATACAACAGTAATTACTGTTCCAAAATTTAATTTTAATATAAATAATAATTAATAATTTAATTTGAATTGTAAAAAATAAATCCAAAATAAAAATGAAACGTTTCAAAATTAGAACAACAAGAATAATAATTTATCCAATGAGATCGCACATAATAGACCAAAAGGTCGAAACTCCTTGGACAAGTTTCACCACTAAAGTGATAAAGTTTATCTGCTCAATACCTAGTGATAAATCTGATTAGGACTTGCTAAGTCACTTTGACATTGATGCTTAAAGTCTGAGCTTATATCCCAATAACTTTGACCCACGATAAAGGTGACATAGCTTTTAATAATAAAACGAATATAATAACTTTGAAAATAAATGGTAATTAAGGAGATTAATACTTCAGCTAAAGTTTGTAGTTAATTCTAATGTAAACAAAACCTAAATTCTTGACTTTAGTTGATTTTAAGACTTTTTGATTAAGGTACATTAATTTATTCTAGTTTTGAATTTTGAAACAATGTTACTTTTTGAAACACAAGAATTTAGAATCTTTTGCGAGTAGGTTAGCCAGTTTCAAACAAAAAGCTACTAGACACAAGAGTTACACTCGAGAGTAAATCGGGTCAGCTACAAAATCTCAATGCCACTTAAAATAATTAAAAGAAAATTAGTTATTTAAATACCTTTTTATAATTATATAGATTCTTAACTGATACGGATTAATTAAAAAAACTGTTTAGTGAAATACACACCGTGTCAATTAAGTTTTTTTTTGTTTTAATAAAGTGATTTTTATACTTTTTTCCTTCATTTTCCAGCAAGTGTCGTGGATCAGGAAGAGAGATTGGCATATCCTGAGCTCCGGGAAGTTCACCTACACCAATGATGAACGGTTTCAGGTGAGTTAAGCATTTCATCAGAAAAAAGGCTATAATTCCTTCGTACTCTTTGGCACTTAAGCTCTTTTGACATAGCGGCTAAGATGAAAGTTTTTTTCTATTCATTATCATCATCTGTCTAGCCTTTTCCCAACTATGTTGTGAGTACCAGTGTATTACATAGAGCGACTGCCTATCTGACTTCCACAACCCAGTTTATCGTGTAACATGATAACCCTTGGTAAGACTGGTTGTCAGACTTTCTGGCTCCTGACTACCCGTAACGACTGTCAATGATCTACAAATGGCAGCCGGAACCAACAGCTCAACGTGCTATCCGAGGCACGGAGGAATTTCGCTATGACATAGATGGTCACCCATCCACAGACCGACCGCTTAACCTTTTATCAGTCGACCCATGCGGCTATTACTTAGCCACGAGCTTTTCCCCAGCAACACAGCTGTCTATTACAATTTTACTTTATAATATAAACTAGCTTCCCGCCAGCGGCTTCGCCCGCGATATTTTAGCTAATGGATACAAAAACTTGACAAATTATGTACTAAAACCTTCCTCATTAATCACTCTATCTATTAAAAAAACCGCATCAAAATCCGTTGCGTAGTTTTAAAGATTTAAGCATACATAGGGATATAGGGACAGAGAAAGCGACTTTGTTTTATACTATGTAGCGATACGTCATATTTTATTTAATAACTTACAATTTTAATATTTGATTATATCTCTCTAAAAGCATACATAACACACACATTATAATCAGCGCCTACTTCGTAACGTTCTATTGAATTTGCAACTGCTTTCGCGACCATCCGGGCAGAAACAGTAGCCGTGTATCAACTCCTTATCTGCCACAAACACACGAGTTAGTAGAAACTCACAAGTTTGTAGGAAACTTACACAAGGGAAGTTTGCAGGCGTTGGGTTCCGTATGCACTGTTTCAAGGCCTTTCTGGCGTTGTTTGTGTTGTACTATTGTGTTCAAGAAAAGTTGTTTTTAAATGGAATAATGGAAATGTTCGCATTGGCTGTGAGACTGTGGGAGGTGGAAATCAGATAGCGGTTACTCTTAAAAACATTGTTATATGTTATAGCCGCAACTACTTAGATTGGAAGCTGACCCCTAACTTAGTAACAAAAAGGCTATATTACGGATACATCCAGCCAGCCATATACATTAAATATGTATTATAGGCGTGTGTTTGTATACACACCAAACTTTTATCATTTACACTTTATACTTTTACGAATATCACAATACCAATAATTAGCATACTATTAATATTTTTTACGATTTCAATACACATATATAATAATCAAGTAAACATATAATATACACATTTAGACGAAAAACATAAAATAGTAGCAAAATTATTCAAGTTTATCCTTCATTTTGACAGATCTTGAATGACAGTTCTTCCGTTTCACGTAACCGCATATTTTTTGATGCAACTGGCTGTTATAGTGCAATGGGGTGACAATCTGATACTACCAAGGAGAAACCAAGCACAAAGAATACCTCGATTTATAGGAGGACACTTAATATTCCTAGAAAACGATTATTATCATCAAGTTATTCCAAGTCCTGCGCAGTTCTGTTCTGTTCAAAATTTGTTGCGGATTCCAAGACAATTAAAACGTTTATCTTAAACTTTGTAAAGCTTCATTGCCTCGACGTATAGTAACTACAAGCTAGCTTTCAAGAGCTCCAGGGGTCTGAAATAGAAAAGTAGATTCTTCCAAAAATCGGTATTCTTCCATACTGTGGCAAACACAGCTTAAATTCGCAGATCCATTGATCCATGCGGCTATTACTTAGTCACGAGCTTAACATATAGGTTGAGTGGAATACTTCACGAGGCTTAGTTTAATATAAATTCTATTTACAGCATAATACGGTCCATATAACAATGCAGTACCGTAGCCACTTTATTGTCAATGCACTCTAAATTGTTCGTAAATTGGTCCGCCGCAAAATTAACGCCCTCAAATGCTAACGAATATGTGATCCGACGACCGCAGCGGTCGAATTTAGCGCGAATGTGTAGGAATTACGGATAATTCGGCCATCATTGAAATTTGGGGACCTGGAGCATGTGTAATTATTTTAGAATAACGCTTTAGTTTCGGGTGTGGTGCTGGAATTTGGATCTGGTGTCGGAATCTGGATGTTAGGAGTTTGATGTCGTTTAATGACTTGGTCTGACATGTTTAATTTATAGTATGATCATTGATATCTTAATGATCTAGAATTTCTGTGTTTCTATTAATACCTTTTCTGACCGCTTATTCTGAGTAACCTATATCAACAATAAAAAAATGAAATGGCTTAAGGAATTTTTGTGCAACAAATGTAATATAAAAATATGAAGTAACTAGCGGCCGGTGGTTTAACCCGCATCAGGAAGAAACTGCTTCGCGCACCCGGATAAAGAGATCCTAGTGTTAATCCAGATTATAAACTATGTATCTACCAAATTTTATCGTAATCTATTGAGCAGTTTTTGCGTGAAAGAATAACAAACATACATATATACATCCTTACAAACTTTTTTGGGACAAGCCCGCCACACTTTTTCATTGATAATATAAAAAAAATACATTATTATCTCCTATTAAAACGCATTGTTAAAAATTATTAAATTTTAAATCACACTAAACCTAAGAAAAGTTAAGTTGAAGGTTAAGAGCAAAAATACAGTGACCATTATTTGTAGAAACGGGGTTTTGCCACGGGCAATGCCGCGATCAGACAATAGTAACATACCCAGTCCGATCTAGTACAAACCCGTCTACACACGACAAACGCTCACAAGATATATCTGTGTCGCCAGACTTAACTGCAGTAATAAAAGCAGATGCAATTCTGCCCGACATGGCATAAATGAGAATGAGCTTGCCATAGATATAGAAAGCTGTAGAACTAGCATTTATCACGATTGGTGTGAAAACTAAACGTACCGGTGATATTAAAAACAAAGTCCGGTATGTTCGAACACTTATAACTCGAGAACGGTTGGACTAATTTTAATGAATTTTGAATAGCAGAATAACTATTAAAATATCGCAAAAATTAACGAAAAAAAAGGGCCGGTACGAAGTAAGGCCGGCTAGTAAATTAAGATATATGGCACGCAGACCCAGAGTACAATGGCCGAATTAATATTTTACGACTGGCTTCTGAATTGAATTGAAAACATAAATAAAATATTAATTGATTAAATTTTGAATTGAGAAATAACACTAAGTAAATACTATAGCTTTGTATGTTTTACCGTTTTAACATCTTTCACTTAAAAAACTGTTTTTTTTTTACTCAGTTATATTTTTCTTTGTATAGTATTTTCTTTCCTTTTGTTTTTTTTTTTCTTATTAATATATGTGTACATAAATCGTAAATAAATAATAAACAATTCAGAACTACCCTTACATTCATAACCCAGACACGTGAAGTAAACACTTGCGGTATCTAGACTTACGTGTATCTGTGGTACTTGCCCTCAGCCAAATCCGTGTCAGGCTGTATGAGCGATTCTTATCGCTATGACAAATGTGCAGAATGAATTTTTGATGTAATTGAGGAGGTTCTGTGTTCCCTACAAACACGCGCAGTGCATCTGCATGGAGTGTTTTACAAGCTTTTATTTTATTTAATTTCATTTGTGAGCCGTTTATTCTGACGTGTGATTTTAGAGGAATAATATGATCACGCTCAATATAAATATATTATACTTTTCCAGCTGGTTCACCACCGTCCTTTTTTTCGAATCGGAAATCATCAATGACTCCTCACGCCATGGAATCTTTAGTAATATCTTTACTAAAGTAGGAGATACCTACTTTAGTAATTTTGAGTACGAAGAAACAAAACGCTTTGTTTCATTACAATAATATTGTGTCGGGTATTATAATTCGTAAATATTAACACAAAATACGTTTAGTTACGTCGTCGCGGCCGTGGGAATGTAAGCAGCCAGTACGATTTTGCTTGACTATTTAACTTGTATTGTAAGGTTTATTTTAAGGATTGTTTCAAAACATTAAATAATAGTACGTTAGCAAAAACACAGTACGAAAGAATTCAATTAAAATTAATATAAAAAATATAATATGTGTCAACTTGAGAATCTCCTTCTTTTTTATGTCGGTTAAAAACGGCCATTTTCAACTATTCTGACTATGACAGTAAGATGATGCAACCTGCCCTATGTTACAATGTGGCCTGTTATGAGGTGAGACTCAAATGTTTGTTACATATTTATCGCGAAAAACTTTTAGTTAATACGTATACATTTTTGGCTCATACTCGTTTCATTTTATGACTCGATTAAAAAACTTTAGTACCTAGGTACTGCTTGTAGCGTTTTTTGAACACAAAATAAACGTTGATGTAAGCGTAAAAAAATATGTAAAAAATGTCTTTATTACAACATTATTATTATTTTTTAAGTTAATATTCACTAAACAAGTACTTGCATGAAGCTATAATATTTACCATTTAATATTCAATACTTGTTTTCTTAAGTTTTTCATTTTATTGAGAATCCTTTTGAAGGATATACCTATAAACACACCAAAGTTAAAAATGTTTAAAAAAACATCTCTTTTACGTTCTCATATATCGCACTGGCCGTCTATATAAATATAATATATTAGTAATTTGAAAAAATAAACATGCAACAACTTATGTAAGTTTAATATGACAATATATTTTAAGTACCACATAATGAAACTGTACACACAAATTAAGCTTAAAGTTGATATTAAGTGAACAAACTGCCTTTATTGATATTTTTTTTGAGAACGCTTATTGAAATAAAAAAGCAAAAATATTTTTTTTCAAGAACGCTTGTTGAAATAAAAAAAATCACTTATTGTTTAGCAGTCTTGTACGTTTAGTATGATAAGTCTTTAATAATATAAAGTGCCTAATGTCATAAACAGGGCAGCCAAAATAATTATGAAAATATTTAATTACAATTTTACCCAACCTAGGAAATGAACCCAGGACCAGCAAGCTCAACTGTCGACCAACAAGGCATTCTTAAAATAATTTAGTCTAAATAAATTCAGAATGCATCAGACACAACGAAAACAAAAATTAAATCGGACACGTCATATTTCATTATTTTCATCTACTGTTTCCCAAGTACAATATCATAAAAACAACTTTGGAGAAATTGTGTCTAAAAACCCGCTGACACACTTTTCATATCGACGCCGACGTCGGCGTAAAAACTTTATACAAAAAAATATCCTATTACACATTACGGCCAAATGCTTGTTTCGGACTTTCTCGGCTATTTTCGTCACTATTCGGCCTTCTTCGTCATTGACGCGTCGTTTCTCATTTCTGCCGTGTCAGCCGATTGGATCACGGTCTAGAAATATACTACCCTACATAAGTAGCTTCGGTAGTACTCGGGTTCACGAATTTTGTCGACGTCATGTTTGGACAAAGCATAAAGTTCACGCTTGACGATTATAATATTGCCAATTTTGCGTCGTGGTGGCTCAGTGACTACAGTCTTACTTCTGATGTACGATTTTGCGGGTTCGAAACCAGGCAAGTACTAATGTGACGTTTCTAAAGTCATATGTAATTTCTATGTGTATCATAAACACCACTGATTAACGGTGAAGGGAAAACATCGCTAAGAAACCTGGACTAAAAAATCTGAAATTTCCAATCCGCCTTGAGCAAGCGTGGTGATCAATACTCATCCGGCAGCCTTCTCTGTATGAGAAGAGGCCTTTACCCAACAGTGGGATAGTAAAACAGACCGCGTTTAAACAGCGTTGTGTTTTCTTTTTTCAAACATTACTATATGCATGTCGACGCATATGCAAAGCTGGTCTAATCCTACCTTTAGTGCAAATTATTTCCGAGGCAAACTGTTGGTAAAATGATTGGTAAATCGCAACTGGTTCTCAGTACAATTTGGTGGAATCAACAGACGTTAATGGGTTGTTTGAGCTCAAAAGCATTACAGTCTTACTCGCTATTCAAAACTACTCGTAGTGTGTACGTTTTGTAATTATACAGGCACGTAATAGTTCTACGTCGTCGTCATTGAAGGTAAAATAAGCTGGGTTGGGTGGTTTTCATCTGTCAGTGCCAGAATTACATCCTATGCTACTATATATTTTAATGTGAAAGATGGTCATAATGTATGTTTGTTAATCTTTAGATTTGGATGGAATTTCCCGAATAAAAAATATTCTATATTATAATTCTAGTGTACCAAAATATACACACATACATACATCCGCACAAACTTTCGCATTAATCTTCTATCTATATATCTTCTATACTTATAATAAATCTGTAGAGAGGTCAATTCTGTACATGAAATATATTTCCAAAATAACTATCAGGGGGTGATTAGGGATCGATACTGATGCCAAAAATGCAATCAGTAAAATTTTTGTCTGTCTGTCTTTCTGTCTGTCTGTCTGTCTGTCTGTCTGTATAAACTCTATAGAAACAAAAACTACTCGACGGATTTTAACGAAACTTGGTACAATTATTTGTCATACTCCTGAGATGGTTATAGTATACTTTTCATCACGCTACAATCAATAGGAGCAGAGCAGTGAAGGGAAATGTTGTCATTTTGTTTAAACGCGCTAATCTCAGGAACCGCTGGTCCGATTTAAATAATTCTTTCAGTGTTAGATAGTCCATTTATCGAGGAAAGCTATAGGCTATATATCATCACGCTAAAACCAATAGGAGCGGAGCACCACTATTCCACGCGGACGAAGTCGCTGGCAGAAGCTAGTAATATTATAAGTTAAAACTTTTGGTAGCTATCGATAGCTATGTCATTTCTTGACGATACTGTTTTTCTTTTTAATTTTTGATGCTTCATATCCTTTATAAATATCGTCATTGATGACATATCTGCTCATATGTATGTGTAGAAGGCACAAGGACCTTCTTCACCACGTTAGCTCATGGTGAATCTGAATAGATTCTAGACTCATAATTATGATTCTTCATGATTTATCCCCTCACTGTCAGTGGCGTACAAGATAACTTGTTCATTTTAAATCTTATATCTACCTATAAACCATCTAAAATTTTATCTCACGCTACAAAACCGAAATTCATTAACTTTTATGCCGGTACAAAATTTGCCGAATTACCATTTTGGAATTCTTTTCTCGGTTTTAATTAATTTCCTCTCGATAATTTCGCGCCTCGAATTCTAAAACTTTTTGGCTTCGCTTTGTTAAAAAAAACGCTGATTCATTTGAACGTTAAATTGACAGTTGGTTTGACGATGTTCGTCTGTCAAATTTGATCGATATATAATTAGTGATGTCCAGTTTTTAATTAAAAGATCCAGTAATTGATACTTACTAATATTTTAAATCGGAAAGTAACTTTGTATGTTTCGCTTCTCAGATATTTTTTCTTTATTCTTCTTCTTCTTATCATATGGACTGTGGTTTTGCCAACTCAACAAGCCCTAGTGTTAGAGTTTTCTCAAATCCGCGTGACGGCTTCTGACATGGAATTGTAACAACTGCCAGCTATTACGATAGCAGCCGGGGACGACGGCTTAACGTGCCCTCTGATGGGGGTATTACACCACCAATTTCCTGACTTCGGGATTCTTTGCGACATTTTTCCAAAATCCACAAAGCTTTTTGGGCCCGACCCGGGAATCGAACACGAGACCCCGTTTACAGCTGTCGTGTTATGCAACCGCTAGACCAACGAGGCAGTATTCTTCCTTGATTGATAAACAAAGATCAAAAGTATTACAATCTTACTATACAGTATACATAAATTAATATTATAAACTCTAAAATAACTCTGTCGGTTATGCTTTCAAAATAAAACGGCTGAACTGTTTTGCATGAAGTTGGCTATGGAGATATATAGGAATTTGGTAAAGGATATAGTTTTTATCCGGGTGCGAAGTCCCCTCAGCGTATAGTTGAAACCACGAAAATCACTTAGTTTATAACATTAGTAAGATTTTAAAAGAAAAATACGCTGCACTATTTTAGCTACCCAAGATCGTAACTCTATTGAGCCGGCAAAAGATTGTAAGAGCTTTTGTGCATTGGCCCGATCCGAATTCGAGAAAATACACTTCGTGAGAATTCCGTTCTTGTTCGTATATTCGGCGTGCTGTCCAACGATGAATTGAGTTCCGGAATCCATGAGTACTCCTGTGTTTGCCGTCTTAGTATAAAATTGTAATTTACTGAAAAAAAAAAAACAGGTTCTAAAGATCTTCCAAAAATTTGGAGACACTAGTCTTCCCTTGGCCTTTTTTTGAACATAGGCCTTAGTTTATTATGCTGACCCAGTCCATATTCACTATATACTTCTAAAATTATAAATGCGAAAGTGTGGATGTATGTATGTTTAGCACCTACTCTTTCACGCAAAAAAAATTGAATTAATTTTGATGACATTTGGTATACACATAGTTTATAACAACTTTAGGGGGTTAGACAAGTGGCAAAACGCTAACGCTAACGCTAACGCTCAATGTATGGGAATGACATTCGTTGACGACTAGCTATATGTCATTCCCATACATTGAGCGTTAGCGTTAGCGTTAGCGTTTTGCCACTTGTCTAACCCCCCTGGAATAAAACAGGATACTTTTTATCTGGGAATGTGAAGTAGTTTTATTCGGGTTCCGGTGAAACTATAGGAAATGACTCATCAGGTAGATAGGTAATGGTAGGAGGGGACATTTGATGATTTCCCATCCCAAAAAGAAAAACCGGCCAAGTGCGTGTCGGGCCACGCGCAGTAGTGTTCCGTAGTAGGAGTTAGTTAGTCAACTATAACTCTGTAACCAGTTAAGCCTACTTAGCCGTGATAGTTTTCGTTGTAATTTCATTACATGTATAGTTGCCGGCAAATAACTTGGCCAAATATTAACGTAGTTGAAACAAGTTTGCGCATGTGCACCCAGTGTAATCCAAAAGTAACACTTTCAATGCTTGTCATTACACTATCGTCTATTGTATTAATTTACTTTTAAACATTTATATGTAGAAAATAGTTAGAGAAAAGAGAAAAACTACTTACAATTTTGGCCAAGTTATTTGCCGGCAACTATACTACGTCTGTGATTTTTTCACATTTCTAGGTACAGCCATTCAAAAGTTAGAGGGGGGGTAACTGGTATCGAACAAAAATTTGCACTGAAAAGCTAGATATTTCGCAAATGGCTCGCTTAACCAAAAAATGGTCTTCACACACCAATAATATTTTTGAAAGACCTATCAAACGATACCCCACACGGAGGGGTACGCGAGAAAAAAAAATTATCCCCACTTTACGTGTTTGGGAGCTACCCTAAAAAAAAATATTTTTCAAAATTTTATTTTACCACTTTTTTGGCGTGATCAATATACATATCCATACCAAATTTCAGATTTCTAGTATCAAGAACCTCGGAGCTATGCCGCGGACAGACAGACAGACAGACGGACATGGCGAAACTATAAGGGTTCCTTGTCGGACTACGGAACTCTAAAAAAGGTAGATAGGTAATTGATTCCAAGGAATGCCAATTTCAACGAACGTCTAAATATTGAGCATTTATGATTATCGAAGTTTTTTTTTTTTTTTCAAGCAATAAATATTTAAGACAATACTTCTAATAAAAAGAATTATAATCTATTAAACCTATTGTCTTTTCTTCTAGGTGTTGCACGGTGAAGGCTCGGAAGACTGGACATTGCAGATCAAGTTTGTGCAGAAAAGAGACAACGGGACTTACGAATGTCAGGTAAGAATAAAACAATAATTGTCTGAAGATCAATTTTCAATCAACGGAAACTATCAAACTATGCAGGAGATATTGTAGTATAGGCATATGTGCATAACTACAGGTATACTCGAGTGATTCTTCAAAAATATGCGGTTGATTTTTCGATGCTTTTCGCTTCCTCACACGAATTTCATCATTACCAACCGTATAAAATTCAATATTTACCTACATTAAGAGGCTAAATCATCTCATTAATTAATATAATAATTTTAAGCTTGTAAATTATACAATTTAAACGACAGTCGGTGATGAGGTTGATGACGATTCGGAAACCAAACAGCAAAATATGGAAGACTCACCCACCTTCTATTCTTTTATTCTCATAGTCCGATATGAAGGCAAACAGATATGACCTCGGAAAAATCAGGCTCAGAACCATCGCCTTTATATGCTCACGACAGTTTCACGTGTTCAAAATAACCCATATTTTTATTTGTGCCAAAATTCTGCGAAATAAAGATTACATTTTGTGATGAAAAGTAAATCCTTGAAATAAAAAACTTACTTTTTCTTAAATCTGAAAACTCAATTCGCAAAATATTGGTGTTTGAAAAGAAAAGTGTCTGTCTGTTTGATTTTTACAGATTACTATTTATCTAAACTGATTTCATAGAAAATTTTGTCCTATGCCAAACTCTAACTTGCCTCAGAAAATACTTTCTATCCAGATGAATATACTCCATTTTTTTACCTTACATTAAAATCAATTTACAAATATTATAAAGCTGAATAGTTGGTTTGTTTGTTTGTTTGTTCATTCTTTGAGGTAGTCAGTTACACCACAGGTTAGCAGGTTTTAAAGTGAAAACCGACAATTATAAACTTATCAATGTTTCACATTGTAACGCGTGACTGAGCATAATATTTCTTTATCAATTATTTATGATTGTTTCATTCCTCTGCAACGAAGTACAAACAGCTAAGAGATTAAAGGCAACAATATTATTTCCATCTTTTATTTTACAATTTAAATTCGAGTAATGTTTACAATATACTTTAAATAAATACACGATTCTCTTTATACACTTTGAACTTTAAAACATTTATAGCGATTTTCATTTTCACTTCATACAATCGGTTTAAATTATAAATTAATAATAATTTATTATTTATTTTGTAACAATTTAAATATATACAGAAGATATTGATTGGCTGACTGACTGATTGAAACGCACAGCTGCAACTGCTGGATCTAGAAGTATGAAATTTTGCACAAATGTTCCTTAAATGACGTAATTGTGCACTAAGATTTTTCTACCCCAAGGGTTGAGTAAGGGGATGAAACTTTGTCATTTTTTTATTTGAATTCATATAGTCGACACCGGCGATGCCGTCGACGAACAGCTAATATAATAGGTTTTAAAATAATACTTTTAAACGTCAATATTTTTTTTTAAACTTAAAGTAGTCCGTATTTTCTATCCGACTACCTTGAGAAGAAACATCGAAAGAAATTCAAGGGTCAAAGTCTCTTTTAAAGTTCAGACATTTAGATGAACAATGTAGGCTCGTTACAAATTTAATCAATAGACCCGTGTGGCTGGTACTAATGAGTTATATATTTATTTATTTATTTAGAATAGGCATGTCAACAACATAAACACAAAAGAGAACATCACATTTGTTACAGTAGGGTTGGTGTTTACATCAATAACAGACATGCACAACATTTGCTTATCACAGTTCTCTATTTCTATAATATATATATATATATTATATATATATATATAATATATATAGTATACCATGAGTTCATAACGATGTACGAGTTTATCACCTTAAAATAATACAAACTTATTTCGTGAGGTAAATACTAAACTCCATTCTCAGAACTGTGTAGGGGCGAAATTAAATTTAGCAAAAGCAATTTGAAGCAGTAATCGGAGGCGTGCAGGCAAACGTGTTGTATCTCTCAGTAAATAGTAATTAAGGTTTATATTTGAGTGTTTTGTTGCATTAAATGATACGATCTAATGTTTTGAAGGAGAGAGAGTATTTGAGTTTATTTTTAGCTAGCTGTTTCTCGTGGTTTCACCCGCTTCTTGAGAAAACTATTTAAGGCACCTCAATTAACTGATGAACGATGAACTGGTGACTAAAATGTTATTAAAAGATAAATATACAAAGATCTTAATAAAAGATCATTACTTTTATAAATGACGGTTTCTAACAAAATAATGATATTCAATATTTTATTTTTCTTTTCCATACAATTGTTTTTAAATAATCTTTTAAGTGACCGTTATATTTAACAGTTAACAGGTCTATTATTATAATATACAAAGTATTTTTCCTCGTGAGTTAGATAGGCATATTCATAGTTCGATCAAATTCAGCCTGTATTTTTTAAGTCCCATTATTAAGACTGAACAACCACAAATCCAGATTCAAGGAATTCTTCTGAAAGGCGGAATTATTGAACAAGTTACCGCGGGCTTAAAAGGCAATGGAAAATTACAGGAACATGGATAGATTTTAAAAAGAGAGTCTATGGAGTTTCTTGCCGGTTCTCCGCCATAAGAGCACTCCTTGGGACCGTGCAACTAGCTTGACGTTTCATAAGTGCCTGCAAAGACCTATTTTGAAATAAAAACATTTGAGTTTTTTTGAGTCAGTAAGAGTCTGATACTCGACACTCCCACAGGGAGATTTCTCATCTTTAAAAGAGGTTGCTAACATTAGTGATAGAATGTTCTATATAGCCTACTTCCAAACCAGGGAAAATAGGCAAGACATCCAATTAATATTACAAATGCGAAAGATTGTAAAGAAAAATATATGATATTATGTTTGTTTGTTACTCATGCACGCAAACAAGGTGAAAATTTGATTAGACATATAGTTTATAACCTAGATTAGTATACCTATACCTAGGTGATACTTTTAATTCGGGTACAAGAAGTAGTTCCCTTAGGACGCAGATGAAACTGCGGAAAAATATTAGTCAATATTGAACATTGCAAAAGTGAGTTTGTATGATACGCTTTCACGGCAAAACGGCCGGATAGATTGGGATAAATTTTGATACAGAAACAGATAGAAAGATAGTATACAGATAGTAATTGTAGTTGATGTTGATAATGTTTAGCATCTACTTCGCTGGAAGGAATCACTGACTCTCAAGTCACAGGCTATAAACCTAGTTTGGGAGTCAGGAGACCTATATATTACTTATAATTACTTTGTCATCAAATCACTGTACATACATATTGTAAACCTTTTATGGAAAAAAATTTATTATTAATATTATTATTATATTAATAGAGGTAACTATTTAATTGAGGTGCCTTAAATAGTTTTCTCAAGAAGCGGGTGAAACCACGAGAAACAGCTAGCTAAAAATAAACTCAAATACTCTCTCTCCTTCAAAACATTAGATCGTATCATTTAATGCAACAAAACACTCAAATATAAACCTTAATTACTATTTACTGAGAGATACAACACGTTTGCCTGCACGCCTCCGATTACTGCTTCAAATTGCTTTTGCTAAATTTAATTTCGCCCCTACACAGTTCTGAGAATGGAGTTTAGTATTTACCTTACGAAATAAGTTTGTATTATTTTAAGGTGATAAACTCGTACATCGTTATGAACTCATGGTATACTATATATATTATATATATATATATAATATATATATATATATATATTATAGAAATAGAGAACTGTGATAAGCAAATGTTGTGCATGTCTGTTATTGATGTAAACACCAACCCTACTGTAACAAATGTGATGTTCTCTTTTGTGTTTATGTTGTTGACATGCCTATTCTAAATAAATAAATAAATATATAACTCATTAGTACCAGCCACACGGGTCTATTGATTAAATTTGTAACGAGCCTACATTGTTCATCTAAATGTCTGAACTTTAAAAGAGACTTTGACCCTTGAATTTCTTTCGATGTTTCTTCTCAAGGTAGTCGGATAGAAAATACGGACTACTTTAAGTTTAAAAAAAAATATTGACGTTTAAAAGTATTATTTTAAAACCTATTATATTAGCTGTTCGTCGACGGCATCGCCGGTGTCGACTATATGAATTCAAATAAAAAAATGACAAAGTTTCATCCCCTTACTCAACCCTTGGGGTAGAAAAATCTTAGTGCACAATTACGTCATTTAAGGAACATTTGTGCAAAATTTCATACTTCTAGATCCAGCAGTTGCAGCTGTGCGTTTCAATCAGTCAGTCAGATACACTACATCCATTCTGAGAGGGCGACATAATGCAATTAGTCTCAACATGATGATAATCAATTATGATAATTAATTATATTATTATTATGATACAAGTTTTCAATCCTTACTAATGTTATATATGCGAAAGTAACTCTGTCTGTTTATACGCTTTTACGAGAAAACGGCTGACCCATTTTAATGATATTTTGTACAGGGATAGCTTGAAGCTATTTCCATGCCAACCAAGGACATATTTTTTATACCAGTAAAGTATTTATCTCAGGACACGTGTAAAACCGCGGAATACATGTAGTGTTAATATAAGTACAGTTATCGCAAAAAATATTATTCGACGTTCTGAGATGTCACATTACAATATTTTTTTGAAACTAAACATTAGCGTATTTTCTATTTTTTATCGAAGAATTAACATCACAAAAATAATATTTTTTGTGATGAGAGAGCGTCATCATCATAATCATCAGCCTATATTACATTGGGCCACAGCTAAACATAGGCTTCCTCTAACGCTTACTTATATATTTCTCATTGTCTAGCCTAAGTTTAGCATTAGACGACTTTCAACTTTAAAATGATGATGACTTAATTTTTAAATCAACGTACAGTCTGTAGAAGAACAAAACGTTAATCTCCAGGTGACGTATTTGACAGTGACAAAACGTCAACTGTCAGATGTCAAATGTCTCATAAGGAAAATATTAAAAAAATATTGGTTGACACTGTTGACAGCTAATAAAATTACGGGTAAATTGTAATCGAAACATTATCCTTACTAATATTATAAATGCGAAAGTAACTCTGTCTGTCTGTCTGTTGCGCTTTCACGCCAAAACTACTGGACCGATATAAATGAAATTTGGTAAAAAGATAGAATAGACCCTGAGGAACAACATAGGCTACTTTTTAGCCGGGTGCGCTAAGTAGTTCCCTCGGGATGCGGGTGAAACCGCGGGAAACAGCTAGTTTAAAATATAATGAATATTTCTCAGTATAAATATTATTGTAATTAATGTTATAATGTAGTTAGAGTGCATAACAGATAAAGATAAAATTATTTCGACATGTTGCCTTCTTTTTCTTTCATGGTCTTGTCCCTTTAAGGCTTTTAAGGAAACTGATGGGGTCTTCTATTGTTACAGTATCTAATTTCATTATTAATTAAGTTTAATTTTGGAAAATAATGGGAAAAGAGTATGGAAGTATATAATAATCGGCAAAACATTTCCATATCAATCTTATACATTTTTTAATTACTTCAAATATTAAAAAAAAACACATGTTTCATTATTTTTTTGGCTGTTTGAGTAACTTTATTGTCAAAAATTCGAAGATACATTTTATCCTAATCAAATTGGTCCTCTTTTTCTATTAAAATATATTCCCTTTACCTATACATCCTCAAATTACCAAAATTAGGGACATTATAATCTAATTACATAGAATATAAAACGACCTGGACCATATTACAGAATATCGCCATCTATAGCTACGAGATGCTACGAGGTTACGAAATTGCTACGATGCTACGAAATAGATAGAGGTCTTGTAGCGCAGAGAGCTCGTCTCTTCGAAATACTGTTAGTTCCTATATAAATGATGTACATTTGAGAATAGCATTACCTATTTAGTTTGTTTATATATTATTAATGAAATAAATATTTGATAAATACATTCCGTTTTGTAATGACTGATTTGAAGAATAGTTGCCTCTTAAAAGCAGTAATTATTTTTATCACAATTTATTATAATGTTTGCGTAGAGAAAAAAGTACTTAAATACTTAGTCTCAAAACCGATATGTAATGTGTACTAGCCCATCATGCTAGAGTTTCATGATGGACTTCAGCCCGTCACTTACAGAATCAGTAAGTTGATAATGATAACACTCTGAGAACTCAGGTTTGTGACGTCATACAACAAAGTATGAATAACAATATTATATTGGCTGTCCTGTAATAATTTTATAAGCTTCACGTGAAAATCGTTTATGGACTAAAATCTATACACAATAACAAAATGTACTGTGTAAAGATCGGTTCTAACTTGCTACGTTGCTACGAGGCTACAAGACGCTACGAGACTACGTTACCGCTACGCCGTAGCTGGGAGAGCTTGCATAAACTAAACGTTGTTAGTGCTTACATTAGTTATAGGTAGGAAAATGCACCGTCGGTGTAATAATAATTTCATTATTATTATATTGAGTACGGAACGCATGGAGTATTTAATCTATTATCTTTTTTGAAACATTTGATATCTTTTATGATAGTAAAAACAATAAAAAATGTTTTATCTAAGCATATTTTTTCAGTCCTATTGTCAGCCTTATTTTATAGGTCAATTTAATGACTTAAGTAGTGGAATTCGTAATTTATTCCCGGATAAAAAGTAACCTATAACCGTCTTTAGGAGCACATCCATCTTCATACTAAATTTCATCGAAATCAGTTCAGCCGTTTCACCGTGAAAGCGTAACAAACAAACTCACTTTCATATTTATAAAATTCGAAACTGGTTAGTTCAAAAGTTTTTAAAAATGTTCGTCCACATAAATGTCTAGTTATCGCCAGCTGTCTTTAGCTGCATCTACGACTAAGTGGCGTTTAAACGTTCAATGTACAACAAATATTTATGGCGTCATACCATTACACCTAATCCCCTAAGCGTGGTGATTATCGCGACATCCCCAGGGGATTATACAGGGTGGAGCTGAAACTCAACAACAACTCACCGTTTACGACCCAATGCGATGACGCACCATCTAAACCGAACCGTAAAACCGAAATTGTGAAAAAAACAACCGGTTTTATTTTTATTACAACGCAAGAAAATCTGATTCCAATTCTCCAATCATAATTGTTTTTTCCGTACATTTTCGAGTTGAAACCGCGCTTTAAAAATAACAAAGGGTCATTCAATCGCTTCGGTATTTATTTTTTATTAAACGCGGGCAAGGCGCGTTTAATTTCGCCGTTAATTAAAAATTTCGCACCGTGTATACTGGGATTACTTTACGATTTCAATAAATTTTATTCGCTGCGAAATATTATGAAGGTCCAAGGGTTAAAATCGCAATCAGTCAGTTTGTTCGAAAATGTTATATAGTCCGACATGGATCTATAAGAATATGATGAAAACAGTGTCATTCGAACATGACACTGTTAATGATACCAATTAATGGAAATTTCCATTTCTTTAAGCAAATCATGATAATTTCTTGAGCAATTTATTAATTCATCATTTACGCCACAATAATAATTTAATACGCCACAGTAATAGTTTAAGGTAATTAGAAAGGGCAATTGTGTGTCTGCGATGCCTCTGGTGTTGTAGATATCCATCGGCCTCGATGACTACTTAATAATCTGGTGTGTCTTGGCTTGTGAAACCACCTACTAACATCCCAAATGAGTGTTAAATGTTTAAATATTTTATTTTACTAGCTGTTTCCCGCGGTTTCACCCGCATCCCGAGGGAACTACTTAGCGCACCCGGGTAAAAAGTAGCCTATGTTGTTCCTCAGGGTCTATTCTATCTCTGTACCAAATTTCATTTATATCGGTCCAGTAGTTTTGGCGTGAAAGCGTAACAGACAGACAGACAGACAGAGTTACTTTCGCATTTATAATATTAGTAAGGATTGTTTCCAATTTAAAATTATTACTGTAACGTTAATGATTAATTAATAAATTGCTACTTATCATGTCATGATGTACTTAAAAATGGAAATTTCCATTATTTGGTATTGTTAACAGTGTCATTCCAAGATGACAATGCTAGTTCCAGTTTAAATATTATTTAAAATTAATATTTTTCTTCTTCTTCCCCTCAGTATTTTTTTGAGGTTTTAATGGATTAAGGTAGATCTGCGTTGTTTTTTGATTTAAGACTTAAAAGAAAAATAAAGATTATTAACATCATAAATGCGAAACTAACTCTGGTTGTCTTTTAAATAAATAAACTTCTGAATAGGTTTATGTGAAATTTGGTATGAAGATAGATTTAATCCCGAGGAAGAATAGTGTATACTTTAATCTGAGTGCGTGAATTAGCTCCTTTAGATGCAAGGTAACTGCAGTAGACAATTTTGTTGCAACTTGTGGCATCACTTTAGGACTCTTATTGGAAGACCAGCACTGCAGCATTTATTATAATAATTGCTGCAGCATTATGCTGAGATGGGAGCATTTTCCGGGCTCATCCAGGTAGTCTAACCTGTCACTCTTTGATTTTTACTCACTGTTTAATTCCTTTGCGTGTCCTGAAATAAATGCTTTTTCTTTCTTTCAACTTGAGTATAAAAAAAGTCTTCAATTTTGTCTTCATCTCAGTATTTTTCTAAAAACAATCATTCTATTATTTTTTTAACAAATTATAACAAACGATGTGCAGTTTAAAATGTTCTTTTAACAATACCAGCCCGTTCAAATAATAATAAACACGCAATGTTCCAAGAAAAACTATTACTCTACCTCCTTGCAATGTAAAAAGGCTTTAAATGAATAAAAATTTCACTTCAGCCACACCATAAATATACACCATGACGATGCAATTTGAAAAGTCAACGCCCACTCTTCGTTCGGAAAATAAGGGAACAAATAAAAGCTATATTCCGACATGGATCTAAATGAATGTGAAGAAAACTGGAACTAGCATTGTCATCTTGGAATGACACTGTTAACAATACCAAATAATGGAAATTTCCATTTTTAAGTACATCATGACATGATAAATAGCAATTTATTAATTAATCATTAACGTTACAGTAATAATTTTAAATTGGAAACAATAAAATTTATATTTAAACATTTAACACTCATTTGGATGTTAGTAGGTGGTTCCACAAGCCAAGACACACCGGATTATTAAGTAGTCATCGAGGCCGATGGATATCTACAACACCAGAGGCATCGCAGATTTATCATTGCCCTTCCCTAACTATTTCAAAAAAGAAATCAAGTATTATCAAATATGAATTTATTTTTACTTATGGTTAGGTAAGAATTTTGCCCTTGGCCAGTATCACCAGAAATGATGAATGAATTTCAAGATGGCCAATATTTCAAAATTGCCATATCGGAGCCAGATAGTCCTAGCATATGGCTATTTATGAATGTGGCTGACAGGTGAACTAACACTAGCCGCCATCTTGAAATATTATTTTTGGTGATATCGAATAAGGGATTTTTTTACCCCGCTATAGTTAAAAATATATCTGAATTCGATAATACTAGATGTTGTCCTTAAAATAGTTATGAAAGGGCAATGATGATCTGCGAAACCTCTGGTGTTGTAGATATCCATCGGCTTCGGTGACTACGTAATAATCTGGTGTGTCTCGGCTTGTGGAGCCACCTACTGACATCCAAATGCAGTGTTAAATATTTAAATATTAAATTTTATTGATTCCAATTTAAAATTATTATTGTGACGTAAATTGTGAATTAATTAATTGCTATTTATCATGTCATGATTTGCTTAAGAAAATGGAAATTTCCATTAATTGGTATCATTTCAAGATGACAATGTTAGTTCCAGACACATTCTTATAGATCCATGTCGGACTATATAACATTTTCGAACAAACTGACTGATTGCGATTTTAACCCTTGGACCTTCATAATATTTCGCAGCGAATAAAATTTATTGAAATCGTAAAGTAATCCCAGTATACACGGTGCGAAATTTTTAATTAACGGCGAAATTAAACGCGCCTTGCCCGCGTTTAATAAAAAATAAATACCGAAGCGATTGAATGACCCTTTGTTATTTTTAAAGCACGGTTTCAACTCAAAAATGTACGGATAAAACAATTATGATTGGAGAATTGGAATCAGATTTTCTTGCGTTGTAATAAAAATAAAACCGGTTGTTTTTTTCACAATTTCGGTTTTACGGTTCGGTTTAGATGGTGCGTCATCGCATTGGGTCGTAAATGGCGAGTTGTTCTTGAGTTTCAGCTCCACCCTGTATAATCCCCTGGGGATGTCGCGATAATCACCACGCTTAGGGGATTAGGTGTAATGGTATGACGCCATAAATATTTGTTGTACTTTGAACACCAGTTAGTCGTAAATGATACTAAAGACAGCTGGCGATAACCAGACATTTATATAGACGAACATTTTTAAAAACTTTTGAACTAACCAGTTTCAAATTTTATAAATGTGAAAGTGAGTTTGTTTGTTACGCTTTCACGGTGAAACGGCTGAACTGATTTCGATGAAATTTAGTATGGAGGTAGATGTACCTTTCGAGATCGTTATAGATTATACCCACTATTTATGCGGGTGCGCTAAGTGAAACTGTGGAAAACAGCTAGTTCAGAATTAATAAAGAATTCCAGTACTAAAGTGATTAAATTAACAATTATTATATAAATAATTAAATTCATTCATCATAAAAGATATCAAATATTCCAAAAGAGATAAAAGATTGAATACTCCATGCGTTCCGTACTAAATATAAAAATAATGAAATTATTATTAAACCGACCGTACATTTTCCTACCTATCACTAATGTAAGCACTAACAACGTTTAGTTTATGCAAGCTCTCCCAGCTACGGCGTAGCGGTAACGTAGTCTCGTAGCGTCTTGTAGCCTCGTAGCAACGTAGCTATGTGGTTAGAAGCGATCTTTACATAGTAGGTTTTATTATTATAATATAGATTTTACTCCATTAACGAATATATATATAATAAATATATATATAATATAATAAGATTTTCACGTGAAGCTTATAAAATTATTACAGCACAGGCAATATAATAATTGTTATTCATACTTTGCTGTGTGACGTCATAAACCTGAGTTCTCAGAGTGTTATCATTATAACCTTACTGATTCTGTATTCTGTCTTGGATTTTTTGATCTTGAGACATATTAGTTATCTAAGTATTTCAGTAGTTTTTTGCTAAGCAAAAAAAAAAATACTGCACCTACCAATACAGTCATTACAAAGTGAAAGTACTATTTACCAAATATTCATTTCATTATACTCTTAAATTATATCCACTACAAATTATAATACACAAAATAAACAAGTAACGCTATTCTCAAATGTACAACATTTATATAGGAACTAACAGCATTTCGAAGAGACGAGCTCTCTGCGCTACAAGACTACTATCTATTTCGTAGCATCGTAGCAATTTCGTAACCTCGTAGCATTTCGTAGCTATAGATGGCGATATTCTGTTATAGGTACAGGTCGTTTTACAATGTATGTAATTAGATTATAATATCCCAAATTTTGGTAATCTGAGGATGTATAGGTAAAGGGAATATATTTTAATAGAAAAAGAGGACCAAATGTATCTTCGAATTTTTGACAATAAAGTTACTCAAAAAGCCAAAAAATTAATGAAACATGTGTTTTTTTTTAATATTTGAAGTAATTAAAAAATGTATAATATTGTTATGGAAAGGTTTTGCCGATTATTATATACTTCCATACTCTTTTCCCATTATTTTCCAAAATTAAACTTAATTAATAATGAAATTAGATACTGTAAGAATAGAAGACCCTATCAGTTTCCTTAAAAGCCTTAAAGGGACAAGACCATGAAAGAAAAAGAAGGCAACATGTCGAAATAATTTTATCTTTATCTGTTATGCACTCTAACTACATTATAACATTAATTACAATAACATTTATACTGAGAAATATTCATTATATTTTAAACTAGCTGTTTCCCGCGGTTTCACCCGCATCCCGAGGGAACTACTTAGCGCACCCGGGTAAAAAGTAGCCTATGTTGTTCCTCAGGGTCTATTCTATCTCTTTACCAAATTTCATTTATATCGGTCCAGTAGTTTTGGCGTGAAAGCGCAACAGACAGACAGACAGAGTTACTTTCGCATTTATAATATTAGTAAGGATAATGTTTCGATTACAATTTACCCGTAATTTTATTAGCTGTCAACCAATATTTTTTTAATATTTTCCTTATGAGACATTTGACATCTGACAGTTGACGTTTTGTCACTGTCAAATATGTCACCTGGAGATTAACGTTTTGTTCATTCACAGACTGTACGTTGATTTAAAAATTAAGTCATCATCATTTTAAAGTTGAAAGTCGTCTAATGCTAAACTTAGGCTAGACAATGAGAAATATATAAGTAAGCGTTAGAGGAAGCCTATGTTTAGCTAGGGCCCAATGTAATATAGGCTGATGATTATGATGATGACGCTCTCTCATCACAAAAAAACATTATTTTTGTGATGAATACGCTAATGTTTAGTTTCAAAAAAATATTTTAATGTGACATCTCAGAGCGTCGAATAATAATTTTGGGGACAACTGTAATTACATTAACACTACAGGTATACCGCGGTTTTACACGCGTGCTGAGATAAATACTTCACCGGTATAAAAAATGACCTTGGTTGGTATGCTTGAACTTAGCTTAGCTTTGCTTATATAGCTTGAACCCTAGGATGGTTCAAGTTATCCCTATAAAAATATAATTAAAATGGGTCAGCCGTTTTCTCGTAAAAGCGTATAAACAGACAGAGTTACTTTCGCATATATAACATTAGTAAGGATTGAAAACTTGTATCATAATAATAATATAATTAATACATCATGTAAGAAAGAATGACTTGTCTCAATTTTTGCACCAAGGCTTCAGCTAATTAACAAAAACTTCGGAGCGAGTCCAACGTTAATTAATTTTTTATCGTTGAAAAGATGTACTGTAATTTTTTCTTAATATAATGCTGGCATTTTGTAGCAAATACAAAAGATTTTTCCTCCTATAATAACTAACATCGTTCATCATATAAGTATCTTTAAGCTGTAGAATTGCTTTGTCCTTACCTGTCAAGTCAAAATGGAGTTTGACAGAAAGGGACAAAACAGTTCAGTAGCTACCAGAGCCTTATGTGACGAATGGTATTATTATGAAGAGAGAAATATTTATCTATTTGGCAAAAACTGCTGAAGTTTTTACCAAAAAAATCCTAATATTTGACAACAATAAAAGTGCTGTCTCAGTAAAAGTGTCTTTTAATGTGAATGGCGTAGTGTGTGTATTATTTTTTATCATACAATATACAAACCTCCTACCTCACAAACTTTCGCATTTATAATATTATAGTCTGTTCCAATTGATTTTACGAAAAATGTAAACAAAACCATAACCAATTTTGTTATAATTTTCCCACATCTATACTTATAATAAATCTGAAGAGAGGTCAATTCTGTACATGAAATATATTTCCAAAATAACTATCAGGGGGTGATTAGGGATCGATACTGATGCCAAAAATGCAATCAGTAAAATTTTTGTCTGTCTGTCTGTATAAACTCTATAGAAACAAAAACTACTCGACGGATTTTAACGAAACTTGGTACAATTATTTGTCATACTCCTGAGATGGTTATAGTATACTTTTCATCACGCTACAATCAATAGGAGCAGAGCAGTGAAGGGAAATGTTGTAATTTTGTTTAAACGCGCTAATCTCAGGAACCGCTGGTCCGATTTAAATAATTCTTTCAGTGTTAGATAGTCCATTTATCGAGAAAAGCTATAGGCTATATATCATCACGCTAAGACCAATAGGAGCGGAGCACCACTATTCCACGCGGACGAAGTCGCTGGCAGAAGCTAGTAGATAAATAAAATGGCATTAAGTGATGAATGACATAAATGCGCCATCCTTACGACATTTTGTTAATTTCTGTGGCAGAATCAGAACAAAATATGCTACGACTTAGTTTACATTTTTCTTCAAATCAATTGTTACAAACTAAAGTAGGATATCTCTTGAGTCAAGGTTATCATTCGCACGACAACAGTATTTACACTTTTAATTTTCTACATAAAACCTGACGCATTTTAATTTTGAAAAAAGAACCACCAAAATTCATTCCAGCCTCGTTTCGTACCCGTACATATAAACTGAACTTCTGTCGTTCTGTCCACAGTGAGTACATCAAGCCATCTTGTTGAGTCAGATCACGTTCACCCTGATTGTTTTGTAGGCTTCGTTGTACAACACATTGTTACTTGTAAACTATATTTACACTCGCCTCCCTTTTACTGAGATAGCACACTTTTATTGTTGTCGTTAAATGTTAGGATTTTTGGTAGAAACTTCAGCAGTTTTTACTGTGAGTGTGTGTGTACAGATTCGTATTTACTGTGAGTGACACCGGGTACATAAATCAAATTAAAAAACAGTAATTTAAAACACAAACAAAAACTGAAATAATCAAACAAAAAAAAACTAGAAAGAAAAAACAAGTGCAAGATACTATCTATATTAGGTTGAGAGAGACTGAAAAGCATAAAACATAGTGACTTATCAGTTTTGTGGTTTCCAACATCCTATATTGATCGGCTTTAATCGTCACAATAATGGGTCCCGATAGATAAGTCGCTACGTTCTATGTTTTTCAGTCTCTCTCAACCTAATATAGATAGAATCCTGAACTTGTTTTTTTTTTCTTTTTAGTTTTTTTTGCAGTCGGGTTTTTTTATCCAGATGCATTAAGTAGTTCTCTACGGACGCGGGTGCAACCGACCTTTTGCTTCGTTGGATGCATATTTTTTTAATAACCCTGAATAATGAATTATACATTACAGCAAGGAGATGGCATTTGAAATAAATGTAATGCTATTTCTGTGACTTCATGCATAGTAATCACTTTCTATGTCAATTCCAATCTAAGGACACTTCATTTGTTAGGATCAGTTAATATCATTAATACTAATCACATTTGAAACCTGGAATAATAATAATATCTCAGATTAATTGCGCTTAAGAGCGTTTACGCTGTCCATGCGCAAAAACAGTAATTTCAAACCTGTTTAATACCATCAACCAGTTGTACTACAAATATGTTAGTTACTAATAACTTTAGGAAATTTCACTGTTTAAATAGTTAGTTAAGAAAATATTTCGATTTATAGAGTATTTATGAATTCTATCAAGATAACTGATCAGAGGTTTTCTTAATTTCCCCATACAGCGTATGTTTCGATGCCTAAAACTCATGAAAATACAGGGAAACGTAGTTTAAAAAAAATAATAATCAATTACTTAAATCGTCAAGTAAATAGTTAGTTGAAAATAGTTTCCGATTTAGCGATCAAACAACAAGAAATTAAAAGTCAAATAATGACAAATATCCAGAAATTCAGATGGTTTTTTCACCGATATATCTTCTTTAATTTATTATCATAATGGCTTTTTATTATAGAATAAAGTCTTCTTTAAAACATCTGCTTTGAAATTTTAAATAATTTAGTGTAATTATTTTTCTATGAATATTTGAAATCTATTATAAAACACTGCGCGCAAATCAATTCAAATCAGACCGCCACGAGGCTTTCCAGAGTGAGGACGTGTCGCTCGATGCTCCATCCTGACCTGCGTTGACCTTTGCCGTGCGTACAAAGATAGCGGACGTTTATAGTGTGATAGAAAAGTCTTGCTACTTTGGTAAGTAAAATATTTTATTATTATTTTCGATGATACACTTTTTTAGTGACAACAAATTATATTTCAGACGTAATGGGAAACAAAACCAAGTTATTTTTAGCGAAAAAACGACAACGCAAAAATGACGAAAATATGGAAAAAGCAAGTGCTAAAAGGTTGGTATATCTATGTTATACTAATTCAACGATCGGCTTCGGCACCCGGTTATAACACATTATTTTCGCATATTGGGGGTAATGTAATATGGGTTTTTTACTTGAAATAAATGATTATTTATTCGAATTAATACTAATTATACTATATTATATTATAGATGTTAGTATAATTAGTTTAACCTAATCACGTATTCGACAAACAGTTTTCTTGGTAAGGCAAATATCTTTGATTTGTGTCGTGATGCATGAATACACTATTAGATCACCTGAGCAAGGTTTTATTTCGGTAAGGCCTGTCAATCAGGACAATTGAAACTTTACTTCCATGTCATAAATGTCTCATAACGAGCCTTCGTGAGAGAAACCTACTTTTATTTTTTACCTACCATACATATACATAAATACTTACATATATAACTGTATTTAAAATCGAGTTGTAATAAATGTAAATAACATACTAATAAAAGAATCCCACTACTAAATGCAAAAAAAACGAGTTTATGTTGCTTTAAAATGGACAATGGCTATGGGGCTTGGGCTAAAAATAAAATAATTATAATGAATCCTGCCAGATATCAAGATATAGCCCAAAAATCAGTCCTGAAAAAACAGTATTTACTTCATCAACTTTCGGCTTATATCTCGATATTTACAGGACTGACAAAATATTGTTTTTGAGAAGATCTTTCAGCCCAATCAAATGGCAAGCTTGTAATCAAACTATTATTTATGAATTCTCTTTTCCTAAGCGTGTTTTATTTACAATATTTTCTTTTATTTAATTACTGCTTCCTTTCAGATAACAAGGCTTGTGCGCTTACTGGTATATGGTTTAACTTCAGGCAATGTAAAAAAAAATCAAGTGATGAATAAATTATGGCAAGAGTTGAGTGTGAACACTAAAATGAAGAAGAGGTACTTTGAACGCTTTTTTAAAACAGTTTGTTTTACTTTTCACGTTTATATAGGCGATCACACTGTTTTAAATATGTTATAGGAACACTTCCTTGGTCCATCTGTCTGCCTATCACTCTATCAAGCTTGGGAATCAAAACCTATGGTTACTTATTGTAAGAAAAACTAATTCAAAAATGTAAAAAGAAGGCTAAAAATTTGAAACTTTTAAAAGAACATAATAAACATAAGTAGATCCGTATAAAGTGTTTTATTTTAATAAAATTAAAACAAGTAAATTAATAAAAAAAATAAAAAAACTCGACTGCGATTATAATTTTAAATACCTACCCTACAGTGTCACTGTCACGATCAAGACAAATTAATGACACTTAATATACATATATATACACACATACATTCGTACGCTCTAAAAACATAACCCTCCTGTCGCAATCGGTAAAAAAACATATCTATAAATCATTACTATTAGGAAGGTTCAATAAATTATTGCAGAATTTAGTTATGTCTAAATTTCGATCTATAAATTCATGTTTAGTTATTGATTGCACCATGTTGTTTACACTTGCAATATTATTACTGACTACTTATTTTATGTACTTACTCGCATCCGTTAGAATTTTTTTCTAAAATAATTCACTCGATGGATCAAAATGGGTTTGTTTGCCTATAGCGCGAGAGAACGCGCCAGCGCTACGCACACAGTCACATTCGCTTCTCTGTGAGTAAAACTTGCGTTAAAATACCTATACTTGACATCGTGCGCTATGCGTAAACGCTCTTAAGGCGGCCAATCTGAATGACCAGCCAGATAGGCAGAAGATATTATAGTGCACAATCGCTTGAGCAGACACAGATGCACTCTCTATTCCCTTACTCTCGTAGTCCGATGGGTCGGCAATCCGGCACGACCGGGGAGAGATCAGGCGCAGTACCAACAGCTTTACGTGTTCTCCGAGGCACGGAGGGGCCTCGCTGTGTTAAAAAAACGGTCACCCATCGCCCTGACCGCGGCTAGCGCAGCTTGACCTTGGGGGTTAGACAAGTGGCAAAAACGCTAGTAGAATAGAAAACAAAATGTATGGGAATGACATCCGTTTACGACTAGCTATCTGTCATTCCCATACATTTTGTTTTCTATTCTACTAGCGTTTTTGCCACTTGTCTAACCCCCCTTGTCTGTTATATTTTATCTAAAATCTCCAACATTCAGAACCTAGAATAGTAACAATTCTATGTATAGAAACGGTACGCTCCGACAAGATCTCTTAAACAATAGTTAGAAATTGAATTCATATTACATTGGAACCAATGGATGTTATCAATAGTTTCATTGTTTCTCTTTCACTTATGTGTAATGGATATAATATATTTTACTTACATAATTTCCCCTAGTTTTACTAGTATTCTGAGACTTACAAATCTAGACTACAGCTGCTTCTGCCAGGGTTGCGGGATGTTCGAAAGAGGCCGCGCCTCTGGAACGCAAAGGGCTAAGAAAGGAACATGAATAGGTTTTTTTCAATAAGAGTCTGATGATCCTCTCCCACCCCACCCGTGGCGGGAGTCATATGATGATTTTCCATCCGAAAAAAAGACTACAGCATGGAAAAACCATAAAAAATGACCTGTTTGAACTACTTTTTATTCAAGATTTATTCAAAAAACGGAGACAGCAGAGAAATTTTAAACATTTCATCTCGATTTGTTACCTCTAACTTAATTATTTATTAATCCTGTGTAAAAGAAATTAAAAATTCTAATGTGATCTCGCTTATTTATTACACTTCCAGCTAAAACATTTGAACCAATTTAGATAAATTTTGGTGTGAAAATATATAGGACCCCGGCGGCGGATAAGAACTACTTTTTATCCGGGTTCGTGAAGTATTTTCCTAAGGTCGTAGTAATTCTTCTGTACATGTGTTTGTCACCTAACTCCTCCTAAATGGCTTGACCGATTTGGATGAAATTTTGCGTGTATATTTGGTTGGTTTCATAAAAACGCCAAAGTTAGGTACAGTACGACATCTGTCGAGTCTGCTACTATATGTATATACCTCGATAAACTTGTGAATACATAAGTAGTGACAGCTAGTTACTTGTTAGATGCTCAGCTGACATACTGACCTAGTTTCGTCAGTTCATTTTAAAGTGATGCGTTGCGGGATGGTCTCAGTGAAGGTGTTCCTCATTCAATAACGAGCGGTCAGTTAACTTGAAAGATGATACCTACTACTGGAAAATAGAAATACTTACATTGAAATAGGTTTCCACTAGCGACTTCGCCTGCGTGTGTTATACCAATTCAAATTAAAAATGACAGAGTTTCATACAAACTTTGCCTCCCTTTTACACTCTCTTAGGGGTAGAATTTCGGAAAATCCTTTCTTATCGGATGCCTACGTCATACAAAGAACACACCCTCTAAGTGTCAGGTCTCTACGATCAGCGGTTTAGGCTATGCGTATTATTCGTCAGTCATTCAGGACAAAACATTTTGTATGTATAGGTAAAAAATCATAAAGTCGTTTGAAAAAGGCGGAGTATGAGTAATATAAAGTCCATTTTCTTCATGAAGATACAGGTTCGAAACCAAGCACGTACCATGGTGATTTTTTCGAAGTCATTATAATTAAGATAAAGTTAGACGGACGAGATTACTAGCTAATGGTAAAGGAAAATATCTTGAGGAAAACTAGAAAAAATAAACTAAAATTGTTAACCCGCCTTGAACATTGAGCAAGCTTTGCGATCAATGTTCATGCCTTCTCAGTATCAGAAGAGGTCTTTCCCAAACAGTAGTCCGAATATAAAAAATCTATATTGTTATTTATTTATTTTTAATTTAATTATTTTTAATAAAATACGTTCAATTTAAATCTTAAAAAAAAAAACATTTTCTCTACCAACCACCAAATAATTTACACAAGCGAATTTAAAACCGGTTTCCACGAAAGCGAATCCCGAAAACGGTTTTGATTCCCCCCAATAAACCGGATTAACTCCTCCGCCTCGTTATTCCCCAGAAACAATAAAAATAACAAGATCTGTAACATCAAGATGGTGGATCTTTTAAAGCGAGACGTTCGCCGTATGCTGATGCTATCGCCTCTTATTTGCATATAACGAAAATGATTTCACAACTTACATGCAGGATGGGTAACAGAATCTGTGGGGGGATGTGGAGGGGTAAATGGGCTGAATGGTTTATTCTCATTTGATTATCGTTCGGATTTTGTTTTGTTTTTAACTGACTTCAAAAAAAGGAAGACTATCAATTAGTCATGTTTTTTACCTTAAACTTCGAGATACGTAATGAACTCTGGTATCATAATCATGGGCTTCTATAATATTTTACCCAGCTGTGATTCACCTGTTCTAATAAAATCTTGTCTATCTGTCTATTGAAGTATTTGATCAATTAACAATAATGTGTGTTAGTAAATTTAAATAAGAGGAGCTCGTGGCTAAGTAACAGCCGCACGGTTCGACCGATCAAAGGTTAAGCTGCGCTTGGCGCGGTCGGTCCGTGGATGGGTGACCATCTTTGTCATATCGAGACTCCTCCGTGCCTCGGAAAGCACGTTAAGCTGTTGGTCCCGGTTGTCATTTGTACATCTTTGACAGTCGTTACGGGTAGTCAGAAGCCAGAAAGTCTGACAACCAGTCTTACCATGGGGTACCGTGTTACCCGGTAACTGGGTTGTGGAGGTCAGATAGGCAGTCGATCCATGTAAAACACTAGTACTCAGCTGCATCCGGTTAAGACTGGAAGCCGACCCCAACATAGTTGGGAAAAGGCTAGGCAGATGATGAGTAAATTTAAATAAATACCTCGAGCCCCGAAGAAAAGACTATTTTGTTTTACATTTTCCCTAGTAGATACTTTAGAGTCCAAGGTATTTTGCTAAAACTTTCGCTTGTTCGTGATGCTACTTTCTTCATCACCTTTAAATGCTTGACACACCAAAATCATTGACGCCACTGTCACATCCCGGCGACTTGGGTCGCCAACCTGTCAATTATGACAAACGAGGTCGCCGACACCATGTCGCCGGAATGTGATAGCAGCGTCGCCGAGATAACTTCATAAAGCGCTTTAAAATAACAAGATCATGTATCATTTCGTGTGAAAGTCCAACGTATCTGCAAGCCACAGTAATTTAAAGCCAGTCTTAGTTTATTTCCAATTTTACAAACCGTTTTTATACTGTTGGCACCACACGTTGGGGTAAAAACAGCTCGTAAAATGCGTCGTATACTTTGCTTCAACACAATAGGTACCTACGTGAATAAAAGTGCTTCGTTGGCTCCTCAGTAAACATATGCAAGGTGTATCTACAGACAGAAGGAAAGCCTAATAAATCTAAATACACGAATATTTTTTCGTAATAACAACATTTTTTTGGGAATTGTATCGTTTATTTTTGTTAAGTAGCTATATTTTTGCAGGGGCTTCTTGGATTTTATTTTTACTTCGCCTGAAACGATTCTCGAAGACAATTCATTGAAATACAAAAATAACTTTGTATTTCTTGACAATTCACAGTTTCTTGAACTGTAAATAAACAGCTTTTATTTCTCAAAACAAAATGAATGCCGTGATGGTTGATTTATGTGCCGTCTTTGATGCTTATGTAACTAAAAATATATACTTCACTTGCCTACTTTGATATCTATCTATACTTATAATAAATCTGTAGAGAGGTCGATTCTGTACATGAAATATATTTCCAAAATAACTATCAGGGGGTGATTAGGGATCGATACTGATGCCAAAAATGCAATCAGTAAAATTTTTGTCTGTCTGTATAAACTCTATAGAAACAAAAACTAGTCGACAGATTTTAACGAAACTTGGTACAATTATTTGTCATACTCCTGAGATGGTTATAGTATACTTTTCATCACGCCACAATCAATAGGAGCAGAGCAGTGAAGGGAAATGTTGTCATTTTGTTTAAACGCGCTAATCTCAGGAACCGCTGGTCCGATTTAAATAATTCTTTCAGTGTTAGATCGTCCATTTATCGAGAAAGGCTATAGGCTATATATCATCACGCTAAGACCAATAGGAGCGGAGCACCACTATTCCACGCGGATGAAGTCGCTGGCAGAAGCGAGTTTAAAAATAAAAATTGACATTCTTAAATTAAAATAGAATAGGGTAGGATTCTGTGTCCCACTAAAGAGTAAATACCCAAATAAATTATGAACTAGTTTTAAAAATAAAAAATCAACTACCTACATTGGAGTTTTAGGAGAACTTCCTAAAGAAATTGATTTTGAAATTATAATCATAAAAGCGAAATTTGCTTTGTTGTTAGCTTGGTACGCTTTCAGGGTAAAGCGGCTGAATTGATTTGAATGAAATTTAGTATGTATTGAAGTAAGGCCCTGCAGACGGTTATAGGGTACTATGTATAATATGTAAGTATTTATAAAAATATATAAGTAGTATATCCGTTAAGCTAGCACCCATAACACAAGCATGCTTGCATTGCTTACTTTGGGGCTAGATGGCGCTGTGTGAAATTGTCCAAAGATATTTATTTATTTATTTATTAAAAAAATAAAAAATAAAATAAAAAAATAAAAAAAGCCTTTTATTTCATGCATAATAAAGTAATAACATGTGTTGCATTTGTACTTGCATATATCCTATACTTAGTTTGAAGGTTAAATTATTTATTAATTTCAACGAATTTTTTTTTGGATCAGTAGGTATAAAATGTACAGTGTTGATTTTATTCGCAATAAATTAAAATACCTAAAATTTATACAATTTACTAAGTATCTAAATTATTAATTAATATATTTTTATGTATGTTAAAATTTTTATTTAATTTTTTTTTTTTTTTACATTTGAAATAAAAACAATATTTATTCAATTGGTTTGTGAATTTTTGTTTCAATTAAAATATTAATAACAATACTAATGATTACTTTTTGTAGGTATATTTTATGTATATTATTTAATGTATTAAAATTTTTATAAATTAATTCAAATAAGGTGTATATAAAGCTATTTTTTGTATACAAGTATTTAAATAATTAGAATAAAAATAATAACTAATAGTAATTGGAATAACTAGTATAATTTGCATGCATGAACCTCTCACTCAGTGAGAGTAAAGGCCTCCTCCAGAGATGACCAGTGTTCTCGATCGGTTGCTTCGATCATCCAGTTTTTGCCTGCGACTCGCGTGATGTCATCTGCCCATCTAGTTGTCGGTCTTCCTCTTTTTCTAGTGCCTATGGGGCCGGGCCATGACGTCATACGAATAGTCCACCGATCGTCACTCATTCTGGCCACGTGACCCGCCCATCTCCATTTTAACTTAAGGGCGTAGGTTAAGGCATCCGTTATTTTTGTTTTTTCTCTGATGACAGAGTGCCGAATTTTTTGTATTTTTCTGATGTTTGTGATGCTTCTTTCCATACTTCGCTGGCAAGATGTAATTTTATTTTTAATTTTGCGTGTATATTTCCATGTCTGACAGGCATACGTTAATGAGGGCAGCAGGCAAGAGTTCATTACTTTGGTCTTGATCTTCATCGGCATTTGGCTTTTTTTATTATTTTATTTATTTATTATTATTATTTATTTTTATAGGATTACGTTAAGTAGTTCCCTAGGGACGCGGGTGAAACCGCGGAAAACAGATATTACTAAATAAATAGATAATCTCAAACTGAAAGCCGTGTGTAATTACAGGCCCATGAGATTTATCAGCTTTGTATCTGGTAAAACAACGTATTTGCGATACCTTTAGCTTCTAATAATATAGAAAGAAATAATATATTATTATTTTACCAAAATTATTAAAGTGCATTTAACTTAACCTTTTCTTAAAAATACAGCGTTCTATACCAGAGCCATCATCTTCAATCTTAGAACAGTAATATCAATCAGTGTACCTACTCTCATTTCCAGGTGTCTACCAGGACAGGCATCGTGTCCCACTACGTCCGCCTGCAGATAGTGGTGCCCGAAGCCTTCATCCTGGGCTCTGGAGAACACCATGTGGACCTGGGCAGTGTCATACATCTTATATGCATCGTAGAAAAGGTAACATTTTTAATATTTGAGTTCGCCTAGTAAACGATTTATTTTTTATTAATGACATCTCTAAATATAAAAATTAATCCCTATTTCCCTTGCTCACGACATTACGCGTGAACGGCTGGACCGATTTGAATGAAATTTAGTACGGAGAAAGAGACCCTGGAGAAGGTTTTAGGCTAATTTTTATCCGGATGCGTGAAGTAGTTCCGATGGGAAGTGGGTGAAACCGCGGGCGGCAGCTAGTAATTATATATTTATTTCTTTTGAAAGAGCTCGTGGCTAAGTAATAGCCGATCGATCAAAGGTTAAGCTACCGTCAGTCCGTGGATGTATAACCATCTATGTTATACCGAAACTCCTCCGTGCCTCGGCTACCATAAATCCCATCCTATTTTGTGAGAAATTACTATTGAACCAAACCGCACTGTCAAGCTAGTCTCATCACTGTCAAAATTATATCTACATCACTTATAGAAGCGAGCCAAACAAATTCTTTTTGCAAAGCACTAAAATACTCCTTTCACATTTTACATAACAATCTCCGAAATCCGCAACAGCATGCTCAACCTACTTTTAAAACACAAAAGAAAAAAAAACAATTAAAAAGTTCTCGAAAAAATTCCTCGCGAATTATAGAGCAGACTAATTGCATGTTTTACAAAAAAATAATATTTTTCACTTGGACGTTTTTCCTTTTTGAACATTATTTTTCTTAACGAGGGAGCTTAGCGCTGGTTGTATGTAGGATCGCTTCAGCGGTAATTAAGAGCAGTGAGGTCGAGCTCGCGGTTGCGATCTATCGATTTCCCGCCCCTTAGACGGGTATTTTCGTTTTAAAGTAGATGTTAAAGGGTAGTTTGGTTATCTTGATTTATAATGTTTGGTTGGTTTTTGCTTGTTAGATAAAATTTATACTTAAACAGTAGCACACTTACAGCCGGTTGCAAAACAAACTTTTTATCATTGATATTTTTACGAATATCACAAAATATGATATCAATATTAGCATACTTTTATTTTTTTAATGATATAAATACATAGATATAATAATTAAGTAAACATATATCATAAATATATTGACGAAAAATATAAAATAATAGCAAAAATATTTATTTTCATCCTCCATTTTGACAGATCTTAAATGACGGTTCTTTTTGCATATTTTTTTGGTGCAACCGGCTATCTTTCGAAATTTGAATCAATTTCTGATAATAGGGTTATACAAACAAGTCAATAGTGCAGTCCGTGAAAATAAGTTATTTTAAGAGACCTCTAAATTCTAATTAAAGTAGGTACCAAATACAGGTGAGTTTTTTCTTTCGCTTTCACGGGAAAATTGTTGAAACGATTGAGATAAAATTTGTTATGAAGATAGATAGATTTATTTAGTATAGAGGTAGAATATAGTGATGACTGGCGTAGTGGCTGAGAAATTGGCTGCTGCGTTTCGTATCGCGGGTACGATTCCCGCACGGAAGAACAAAAATTTATACATACAGTTTAACCTTTAATTGGAAGCAGTAAAACTGTTTTGCGATATCTGATAAACCATTGTGGAATACAAACACACTACCTACCCCCACCCCACCCTACTCACCACTTTAGTACTACCATCTTAAAGTTTGAGGATAAACTACCCCCCCACTTGAATCACAGGACAGTTTACAGCTCTCGTTTTAACACAAACAGATAGATAGGTACACTCGAGAGCAATGAATTCGGGTCAACATTTTTATAACTGACCCAGATTTATTTTCTAAACGAGAACAGTTGATTTAATTTTAAAATATATGACATTCGATTTAAAAGATAAACTTCTGGACTAAATACCTACCAGAGTCATGTGTCAATTTATATTTATCTCATTAACTAGATGACCCAGTGTACTCATCTATAGACAGCTTCCTCTAATATCTTAACTTTTTTACCGCTTAAACCTTCCCTGGACTACGACCGACATTTCAAAACTAAAATCAGCTAAATCGGCCCAGCCGTTCTCGACTTTTACTAGGTACCCAAGATTATAATCCTTTAATAATGACTACAAAGCAAAGGCAAGGCCATCATCATATTCATTGATGACGTCACGGTCAATTACCCGATTTTAAAATACAATGCACGTGCCTTTTCTATATGAGAAGAGACCTTTGGTCAGAAATCGAATGAGAATATGAATTTATACGCTATCACGGTAAAACCGATATAGATAAAATTTGGCTTTGATATAATGGAACCGTTTTTTGAAATCATCAAACGAGTCCTCCCATCATGGGCGGGAGGGAATGTCAAACTCTTACTAACTAAAACCCATCCATGTTCTTTCCTAAACCCTTTGCATTCCTGGGACACGGTAACTGTTTCGAACATCACACAGTCCCGGCATATCCTGCAGCCCCAGCAGATAATGGAACCCTGAAAATGGTTCTAGGCTGCGTGTGTGTTCCTTTAGGACGCAGGTAAAGCAGCGGGAAATAACTACTAGGATAATAAGTAGGCCAATGGCAATGATGACATGCCATTAATGTGAAACTTATCTACTAGTTAAGAAGGAACAGATATTTATGTGATAGATATCTCAGCTCTAATTTAGTTACTGCATGCGGTTCAGTGCATCTCCGATACATTAGTACCTCGGTTAGTGGGAATGTTAATCGCCTAATTGATAATTACCCACAACTAAGCTTGTGTAATTAATGCTTGGCCCCTAATTGTTCTCTGAACCTTAACCGTGGCAGAAATCGTATCATGATTGTAACCATTACGCCTAATTCCACTCAAAGGTTAAACAGTAGTGTGTTTCCTGTGGTTTTTTTTTTGTATGGCATCTCGCACGTCAACCTTGCCTGTGAAATGCCTTAAATAAATTTACGGCCGCCAGCCAGGGCTTAACTTACAAAACTAAGCGACTACACGCTAAGGGCACCCCCTAGTGAGGTACGGGCCTCGGCTTAGGGCGTCGCTGGGGGAGGACAGCAAGGGACAGCCTGGATCAGAATTATTATAATCGGGAATTTTAAAGCTATTAGTTCAGCTCGCGGGCTGGCTCGTCGAGCTAGGGTCGGGAGGGCATCTCCTGTGTCCGCTTAAGCTATGCACTCCTTACTATAAGGAGCGCATTTTTCATCAGCATGGTTTAGTAGTTCCAGATAGTACCTACTATTACGCAAAATATACAAACGTGGTATGGATATTGGTAGATAGAAGTGGTGTGAGATATGGCATACTTACTTGAAATTTATAATTATGGAGAAGTGAAGAAAGGTAAATAATGTAGGATTGCAACCTGTGGGCGAACACTAGTAATGATAATATAATCTTAAATACTTCTCGTAACATCGAAATTACACATCTCAAAAATAAATAAATTAGGTACCGAGATGAATTGTCATTGAACGTTTTGTCGCCTTTTTATTGCTTTACGATAGGAACAAAAGTACAATATGTTATACGAAAAGGGGTCATTCAATCTACATCACTCACATTATTTACATGTTGTGTGCAAAGTTTACTAGCGAGTGACGTGTTTTACGACGTCTTGTAGCACCTACTCGTAAAATTGTTCGGTTGATTTACATACATACAGTTTATGCCCTATGTGTAGCGTTTTCGATAGATTTGTGTCGATAAATTGATTGATGATCTTTTAAAACGAGGTACAGAAGACGAAACTGAATTCCGATTTCATTAATTGTGGTTGCAAGCACTGTTTTGCTCCTTACTTTTTTTCTTTTTTATTAAAGCATTGCTCCACACTAGGAATTTCTACTGTGTCATGGGTGCGTTTACAAACATTCATTACACATGCACAACACCCACACCCGGAACAATTTTAGTTGTCCTGTGCGGAAATTGAACCCGCGACACGCCGCGCAGCAGCTAATTGCTCAGCCACTACGCCAAACGTGCCGTCAAGTGTTACTGACTGAAATAAGAAATGTTTATATTTTCTTTAAAGGTGCTTACAGATTATGTAACATGTTGCGTAACTTGTGTTATAAAACAAGTTGTGTTACATATTATTGATATTTTCAAATGTTACACAACATCAAACATTCAGTATCCACATTATTGAAACATGTTATATAACAACATTTTATTACATGTTACGTTATATAATATGTACGCACCTTTAGAATGAACTACAAAAAAATGACGTGGTGATAACAAAAGTCGAGGAAGATTATACTAAATCTTCTAATATATATTTTTACTACATCTTCATCGACATTTTTTTCTTTAAAAATATGAAATTGAAGAGAGGATCTCTCAATCCACATGCACATCATATTTTGTCTGTGTCAAGGATTTGACCTAACATTGCTGAACTTTAAGGCATAAAATTGGAGTCTTTCAGCTGGATTCTTCGTTTCATTTGTTACGAGATATTTGGGATAAAAACAGATTTATATAAGTTTATTGCGTAAGTTTGTATCACAATTGAAAAAAATATTTTTACCATCTTCCAGAGCCCAACCCCCCCACAATACGTGTTCTGGTACCACAACGACCGTATGATCAACTACGACGCGACGCGGGGCGGCATCACGGTGGAGACCGAGCCTGGGGCCCGCACGCAGTCCCGGCTGACGGTCCGCGGGGCCACGCTGAAGGACTCCGGGAACTACACCTGCAGCGCCAGCAATACGGAGCCTGCTTCCATACATGTCTTCGTATCTGAAGGCAGTGAGTAATTTCTATTTGTTCTACAGGCTCGAGCACTGCTTAGGGAACGTACCTCATACTACGTGACCCGTTTAGGGGAGGAGGGAGGTCTTCGAAATACTACGCTCAGTCACAAGAGCGATGGGGTGGCTTCGATTTTGTTACGTAGTCGATTTTGCCGAAAGAAATTTTGCGCTTTAATAATAACTTGAACAAATACGAGTCAAATTATTTTTATTTGTTACACTTTCTGCTTGCGAAATGATTAAAAATCATACTTGTCAATACTACGTTAAAACTTTAGGGAAAGGGGCATATACTATGAGTGGTCACCGAGGGGAAGGAGGGGTCAAAGAATCTTAAAAAATAGGACACGTAGTATGGGTACGTTACCTTATCACGAGTGAGAATACTGCCTAGTTGGGCAGTTGATTTTAGTGCAGGCGTGTGAACATATCACTCGTGTACGAGTTTGCGGGTTGGAAACCTGGCAACTACCAATGTGACTTTTCTAAAGTCGTATGTACTTTCTTAGTATGTCTTAGACGTCACTGACTAATGGTGAAGGAAAAACATCGTGAGGAAACCTGGACTTAAAAGTCTGAAATCACCAATCCGCCTTGAGCAAGCGTGGTGATCAATACTCATGCCTTCTCTGTATGAGAAAAGGGCTGTGCCCAGCAATAGGACAATATATAGCCTGATGATGATGCCTAAACGTAGACACATATCTCAGGTAGGTACTCTGGTTGTCTACGATCGGGTGTGACTTCTGTGCTGGACTGGAAGCATTTCATGCCCCTATGGAACGTAATCTTTTGTCCCTGGAAACGTGAAAATTAGTTAGGAGTTTGCTCATACACTCTGACTTCATGCTAGACATGCTTTGGGGACGAGGTTCTTTGCGCAATCCGTGTCCACAATATTTTATTGTCCTGATCTATGTGTCAGGCAAGTGTGGTACCCCAAGTTGGTACCTTCTTAAAAATTAGATGATCACCGAATTATACTAATTTCATCGGTTTTTTTTTTCAGGTAACAAGATGGCGGCTATCCTTCGACGCAACACGAGCGCTATTCACGGCATCACCACCAGCGGCACGTGTCTGTTGCTGCTGACGTCAGTCCTGCTCCACTTCGGCCTCCGATGACGTTAGTGCGGGATGGCGAGCATTGTGGCACTGTATGAGAGAGGGGGATGGATATAGGGAGCTGTGTTGCTCATGTTTTTTATAGGCACTTGAAATTACTTTACATTGTTTTATTTTTTACGAATTCTTTTTTTAAAGCTTCTTTTCGTATTCATATTTTGGAAACGTGAGTTTGTTTCTAAATAATATATATAAATAAAAAAACATGCAGTGATCTGGCATTTACAAAATTAACACGTTTATTTTTTTGGACTCGAAATTATTAAAAATCTTATTAAGGTGGACCTTTATAGGACAATATAAATCATGAGTAATATGTACTTACGCATTGTAATATAATACATTTTACACTGGTTTCAATACTTTGTATTCGTGACGTGCGTCCAGATAAAGAAAATAGATCCATTTTTTGCAATAATGCCTTCAATTGGCCTTTTAAGACTCAAAAAAGTAACTTAATATAAAAACTAAAAAAAAATGTTTTGTGACTTATTTTTAGTGTATTCCTTGTTGTACATAACGAAACGAGTAAGTTGAAATCTTTTTTTATTGATTTAGATAAAACAGCAAAACTCAAAACAGTCATGTTTTTAATTCATATAATATCAGTAACATTTTTTAACTTCATAGATTCTTGTAAACTGACCCAAAATATTTTCTCCTGAGTGTAATAAAAATCAGAAGCCATACAAAGTCCTCATACAGTGCTAACTTAGAAAATTAATTACTAAAATAATTATAATAAATCAATCATTGAATTGTAACATAAGTTGATTGTAACATTACTTAGTTAAAGTAACAAATATAATGACGTAACTTAGTTAATTATTTAGATTAATTTAGACTGTATTTATTATAGGCACAATATTGTACAGTTAAACGATTCTTAGTATTACGACCTATCGCTGGATTTTGGATGTAACTTAAAATAAGTGTTTAAGTTTTTGATAGTCAACTTTGACCAGAGACTAAATATTATGAAGTTTTTTAACCACACTTTGTCGCGCTTCAAAAAAAGGATGGCATTAATTTCCCTATATCTCTATCTCTTTTTCTCACTGGAACCATGATGGTTATAAAACTACATAATACGTCCACAGCGGCTTAATCAGGCGGTTTTAGAAGTCTGAACTTTTCAATAAGGGTACGTGCACATGTATGAGTTTAGAGAGCCTATCATGAAAGCACGTGAGCTCATACGTGTGCTACTACCCTAATATTCAACTACATATAAATAACATTACATTCATAAGAAATGGAAACCAACCTTAACATTCGGATAGTTATAAACTTAATATTAAATTGTTGTTCTCAAAAATTTAACCCACAAAATTATAAAAGTGTTAATTAAACAAATTAAGTGTAAACATTCTGTCATTAAAAATAATGCTCAAAAATTATAAACGTTACTCATATGTACATAGTAAGTTATAGTTCGATTCATTAAATTGTACATATTATTTAAATAGCCTGAGAAATAAAATAATATTATTTTAAGACGTTCGCTTACGCTGCTGTTGGTCGCGTTCATCAACCCCGTACTAAAATCAGAGATCGAATGTACATAATAGGTGTCATCATAAAACTGAGGGAGTTTGTATATTTGATCTCATAATATCAGTCCAATCATCGTCAGCCTATATATTGTCCCACTGCTGAGCACAGGCCTCTTTTCATACAGAGAAGGCATGAGCATTGATCACCACGCTTGCTCAAAGGCGGAATGGCGATTTCAGACTTTTTAAGTCAAATAATTAATATAAAGCTGTCCCTGAGGGTACACGTTATTTCAACTTCATCATCATCTTCAGCCTATTTACTAACCCACTGTTGGGTAAATGTCCTTATCTTACAGAGAAGGCATGAGCATTGATCAAAACGCTTGCTCAAGGGCGGATTCGCAATTTCAGTCTTTTATTCCAGGTTTCCTCGCGATGTTTTCCTTCACCGTTAATCAGTGGTGTCTAGGAAGTACATATGACTTAAGTCACATTGCAGGTGCCTAAACACGAGGTCACCACGACTTCTTAACTAACATGGTTTTAAAGCACTATGTGACACGCTATCTGTTGACAATTTGAAGGCCTTCAGTTTTTAATACGGCACCGAAATGACGCCACAACGCCAGCGTAGGACGACCGCCAATGTTCCTTTAATTTAATTTGACAAAATCATATTAATTGAAGAAATAGCAGTCGTTAAATCATAGAAATGTTTTTATAACAATAATAAAAGAAACATGGGTTATTTTTGAAGGAAATTTGTAGCAAATAAGCATATAGAAACCGTAGTCCGCAAACCGAAAAATAATTTTGCACTAATTTGGAAACAAAAATATTTAAATTATTATTTACATTAAATTTAAAAAATGTATACTATGTATTTTCGTTCAATTTCCTACATAGAATAATTTATTGTTTGTATCGATATTCTAATAATTGAAAAGAACAAGATAGATTTCGAAATGAGGTCAATTAAATTATACGTATAATGTATAAAAATCTGAAATGTTTATGAATCTAATAATAATTATTAATCTGTGCCAGAAATATTATAATATTTTAAGAAAATAATATTCCTAATTTCTTCGTTTGTGTAATTATTTCCGCTTAAAGTTATTTGTGTCAATAATATAATATGAAAAAATAAATTATTATAGATATCCTGGACATTACCTTATTCATTGATATTTGTATTAAAATGTATGGTAAATTCTCAGGAATTAAAATTATGATATTTCTAATTTTAAGCTGTTTGTCGTAATATCAAACTTGGCAATTAGACATTTGATATTTAGGTAATTCATTTCCAAAACTCTATCTTAAAAAATATCAGTTTTGAAACTCAACAAAAAAAATAATAATATTGCAAAATGCTACATGAATTTAGGCTAAACCAAAATAAAAACAAAAATTCTTGTATTTTTTGTATGAAATCGTTATGTGGTTAACAATAAAATAATCAAATGTCTATTTGCCATTGTCAATAAAATATAATTTACCATTAGTGACGCCGTTACCATAAATCTATGGTATAACCATAGTCTAGAATAGCCATGTAATATACCACAAGTATACTTGACTCGTAAGATTTGAACGTTTCATTCTAAAACTTTGTCCTCCTGTAAATATAACATGACGTCATAAAAATAGTTATAATAAAAATTAGTAAAATAGTCTTACTATTAGTTAATTTGTAAATAAATTCATCAGTGTTATTAAAAATCATTTAATGTAAATAATATTTCGGTGATCATGTATGCAATAAATAATAAATTTCCTTGGATTATGAGTTTTATGTCCCGTGAAAGCAGATCTTATGCTTATCACCATTAACATTACACCTTGCCATCTCGATAGCAATTGTTGTTACAATTCCATGTCAGAGGCCGTCGGGTTTGAGAAAACTCTGACACCAGGGCTTGTCAGGTTGGTAAAAACCTGCAGCTCTCTCTGCTCTGATCTGCTTTCTCTAACGCATAATAAAAGCAGATTCTAAATGATTAAGTACTTAAGATCTGCTTCATACCCCCCAAAATCGTACACGTCTAATTGACAAACCTCTTAAAAATAAACAATTTACGAAAATTTTAATTGTAATTACGCATTGGTAAGTCTGTAATCGTAATAGATCGTTCCCGATTTTCATGGTTTTTGATTAGTTGCATCCGTCCCGAATAGCAGAATAACTATAAAAAGATCGGAAATCTTCTCCGCATCGCATAAGTCGAGCCTAGTGGTTAAGGCACCTGCCTCTCGTGTACGAGTGTGCTGGTACGAAACCTGACAAGTACCAATGTGACTTTTCTTAAGTCACTTCGTGAGGAAACCTGAAAAAGAAATCTGAAATCACCAATCCGCCTTAAGCCAGCGTGGTGATCAATGCTCATGCCTTCTCTGTATGAGAAGAGGCCTGTGCCCAGCCGTGGGACAATATATAGGCTGATGATGATGGCTTTCACAAATAAAACACACTTTAAAGAGAATAAGTCAGCTGGGCGACCATGGTCGACTTAACGTACTAAGCCACTTTTTTTTGAGCAACTATAGTCGCCCGGACGTTTGAGAAAACATTGACAAAACATTTGAAATGTTGCGTCACGAAAAGTACTAGGACATCATAAAAGGAAAGAGACACCGCTGTTGTTTCAACTACCCAGAATAACTGTCGTCCAAATGAATGCTTATTATGTGTACATGGCAAAACCATTTGTAATGTTGCGTCAAAAAAAGTACTAGGACATCATAAAATGAAAGAGACCCCGCTGTTATGTTTCAACTACCTAGAATCACTGTCGTGGAAAATTAACGCTTACTATGTGGACATTGATTCAAACATTTGAAATGTTGCGTCACGAAAAGTACTAGGATATCATAAAATGATAAGAGACACCGCTGTTATGTTTAAACTACCCAGAATAATAACTCTTCATGGAAAATGAACGCTTAGTATGTGAACATTGATTCAAACATTTGAAATGTTGTGTCACGAAAAGTACTAGGATATCATAAAATGATAAGAGACACCGCTGTTATGTTTAAACTACCCAGAATAACTGTCGTCTTCGAAAATGAACGCTTACTATGTTCACATTGATTCAAACATTTGAAATGTTTCGTCCGTAAAGTACTAGGACACCATAAAATGAAAGAGACACCGCTGGTATGTTTTAACCGTAGACAGAGAGAAAGTGATATCTTTTGTCGCAGTCACACAAGAAAAAGAGGCACTTATACCAATGTCGTGTAAAGAAATGAAACAGAACGATAAGATTTTTTGTTTCACGGAGCATGAAACAAAAAATTTGACAGTTTGACAGCTGACGTCTAACTAGCTATCGTCCTCGTATAAAATACAGTTTTTACGTGCTTTATTTTAAGTAATTCATGCTATATTTTGTTAAGAACAGACTTACTATTTCAATCATTAAAATAAAAACATGGTGTAAAATAAAAAGCGATAGTGGAACGAAAATGCCAGGATTGTCTTTTCATTCATAAGTATCTCTCTATATCAGTTACTAGGCATACAGTAATAATTTTTATATTCACATATTGTGTAAAATGTACTTTAACCGTAAAAAAGCCAAAAAGTAACAATTAGAAATTCTAACCTAAAATCTTTGGTGTTGCCAACTTTTCTATAACTGATTACCCACTATTCAAGGAAGTAATAATGTTTTCTGCGGTGTCAAATAATTAAATATCTGAAGAAAATGTAATGGCTTGTTGCAGTTTCCTGAACATGATCAATTACTTTGGAATTGGATTGTAGCTACAAGACGAACAGATTGGACACCAAAACAGTCATCAAAAATTTTGCAGCAAACATTTTGAGGATAAAATATTAATAAAAAGGAAGAAACTCACTCTGCTATTACCTAATGCCGTACCTCTTCTGGTAAATATTCAGTTAATGACATATTAAGTTTCAATGCCGTGACAATAAGGTGTAAAATCATTAAATCCTAATTATAAATAAACATGTTTTATTTACTCACACATTGTCACCCTCCTCCCTTAATCGGTAGAATGTGTTCTTCGCATCACATACCTATAAATATCGATGATATAGTAGTCTCCCTTTTCAGGCTTTCTCTTACGTACTCATTTCTATCACAAATTTTGGGGTAAATTCTCCCTCACACTAGGTAACCCTGAAAATAGTGACGTATATTTTTTGTCTCTTTCTGCAGCATGCTTTCCCGGTGTCTATAGCGTTCTCTGTCTACGGTTTTAACTACCCACCCGTAAATAATAATATGTACTATCTTTGCCCATCCGTTACTTTGTAAATGCCATATAACATACCAGGGCATCATAATATTGCAGAAGTTCAGTCTGCATTGAGAGATAGATAGCAATAATAAATAATTCAACAAACATTTATCGGAAAATCAAGGAATTTAATTTTGCTCACGAAAAGAAGGTACTAGGACATCATAAAATAAAAGAGACTCCGCTGTGATGTGCTGTGATATTTCTTCAACTGCCCACCAGTTACTTTGTAATAATACCACGTAAAGTACTAGGTTATGATAATGTTACAGAAGTCCTCACTGAGATAGCGGAACAATTCTACCAAGTTTTGTGTGTAGGTTGCGCATGTCTTTGTTCCCTTTTCCCTGGCGATGATCTCAGTATGCATATCATATTGGAAAAATCATTAAGCTTTTATTTGTTTATATTGTCAAGTTACCGGTCGATTACTGTTTTGTGCATAGAAGAGAGAAGACTTGGTGTCAAGGTTACGGAAATTTGTTTCTCACTATCACAAAATCTAGAAACGGTTTTTTTTTAGTTTTTGTAAATTGACTGTTTAGGCGGTACGAAGGGGGACAACTAGTTAGTAATAACGAATATGCAAACGTAACAAGATTATTAATTAAAATAAAATGATCAGTCGTACTGTAAAATTAAAATACGGTATTGGTAACAAAATTTTATTCATTTCAAATAACCACATGATTACATTCTTACCCATAAAGTCTTTTCAAAATCCAAACCAAGATAAAACTTTATTCGTTTTCAATGGCATTACTACATTCCCTTATACAGGAAAAAAAAATAACCAGTGCGCAAATTTTGACAAAATAAATTTAAGCACTTTTTAACAAACACATATTTTTCAGTTTGTTAGGTTTTAGTACTAATAAAAAGTTATCGTTTACGAAACATTTCATTTATGAATGAACTTAGTTTGTTTAAAATTCGGCGTGTGCGTAGATATCAGCTGAGTCGTATTGTACTCGTGAGCCTGCTCTCGCATGACTAGCCGTGCAGTGCTATTACGAATGGATTATGCCCATGTTTTACTTATTTTTCATAATAGGACATGAGTGAAAAAAATAATTGAAAAAAAACATAGAAATGTGCTCTAATACTGATAAAAACTGATTAAAAACTTTTCCTGTACTGTTTTTCGCGAGCAACCTGTGGTACGTCTATAATATGAAAACAAGATTTTAATGTAAGTATGTACGTAAGATTTATTCTGATTCTTTAAAAATAGTGTTTAGATGGACATTTGTTTCTTTCCAAACTTTCCTTTAAATTACTGTAAAGTCACGGTTAAAGTTATCAAAACTTGCTTCATCTCCCTAGCCTTCTTCCAACTATGTTGGGGTCGGCTGCCAGTCTAAACCGGATACAGCTGAGTACCAGTGTTTTATATGAAGCGACTGCCTATCTGACCTGCACAACCCAGTTACCGGGTAACACGATACCCTTTGGTAAAACTGTTTGTCAGACTCTCTGGCTTCTGACTACCCGTAACGACTGTCAAAGATATACAAATGACACCCGGGACCAACAGCTTAACGTGCTTTCCGAGGCACGGAGGAGTCTCGCTATGGCATAGATGGTCACCCATCCACGGACCGACTGCGCCAAACGCGACCTAACCTAACGTTTGATTGGTCGAACCGAGCGACTGTTACGAGCTCCTCGCTTCAAAACTTGCTTTTTTTTATTAAAATTGTTCACTATTTTTTTTTTGTTAAAGTTATCTTTTTTTGGTTGACAGTACATACAATACAATAATTGCTCACCAATGTTCTATACTCTTTTTTTTATCATAAAACTTGTACTATTGCTTACTTCTAAATGTCCAACAAAGCTTTGTGTTCCAAATAACAGCATAGCCACATATAGCAAACAAAACTATAGTTATATTATAACAATTATGGAAGAATAGCTGCATAAACTTTTAACCATTTAACTATCAGTTAAATCCATTAAACACTTGGTTTATACTCTTTCACCAACCTATAATTAACTATCTACTAGGTAACTTTTGCATTTCACAAACTATCAATAATCATGATACGTAGATAGTAGTCGGCACGTAACTTGGCCAAAATTCTAAGTAGTTTTTCTCTTTTCTCTAACTATCTTCTAGATATAAATGTTTAAAAGTAAATTAATACAATAGAAGATAGTGTAATGACAAGCATTGAAAGTGTTACTTCTGGATTGCACTGGGTGCACAGGCGCAAACTTGTTCCAACTACGTTAAAATCTGGCCAAGTTATTTGCCGGCAACTATAATACCAAGATTGTTTGCTATGAAATTTTGTTTTGACGGACTATATTATAGATATGTTGACAAAATATATGTCATTGTATAATTGGGAATACCGTTTGTTGGTTTGTAAACTATCTAGCGATTACACATGGGTAAATCATAGAAAATTAATACGTTATATTGTAAACAGTATGGTACAATTAACAAGTGATGGCCAGTTTATAATCTCGCGAGATAGATAACAAAGCGACGGTGTTTACAATCATACGGTGACATATACACGAAATCTGTTAATTGTCTCTAACAATATAGTCAACTAAATTCATAACTGATGGATAAAATCCTTAAATAAAAAAAAACACGTTCTTACCTTAACCTTCTACTTAATATATAAAAAATAAATAGTTGTGATTACTAACAATACACACATATAATTATATATACTTTACTTCATATCAGCTATTATATACCCTTAAAACTAATCACGAGCATTCAACCACTAGGTCACAAATGAGACAAAACAAAAATTACTGAATATTCATCCATTTTTCTTTTACTAAGAAAAAGAAAGCCTCTAAAAACCCTATGAAACTTCAACTAATATCCCTAATACTATTAAAAACGTTTTAATAAAGGCCCCAAAACACTTTAAGCTTTACTAATACCGACTAAAGCTAACCCATTTCTTCCTAAGTTAACCAATTAATTGATTAAAGTTTCATTAATGAATTTTGAAAATAAATAATAAAAATTAAAATAGTAATATATGTAAAAAAACAGTTTAACTCACATGCTCAAAATATAATTCTTCGGCTGATAAAATGCGGAATATTAAGCAAAGCTAATCGCAGGTGGCGCCACTGATTTTTAACGATACGTCACAAACATTTGACAATTGATGTCAAAATTTTTTAGGCGTACCTACCTTATATTTTTGACAACAGTTGTCAATTATTTTCAACAATTGTTTTCGTTAACATTTGGTGGGATAAATGCCAATTTGTGCCAATGACGCTAGGTAATAAAGTAGGCTGCGACCGCGCCTGCTTCTGATTCAGTTCAAACGTTTCCCCGTTAAAGGAATGCCATTAGGAATGGCACAATATTTGCAAGTCAACAATACTTTGTAGTAATCCGCGATAGAAGTGCTCGCTGTGAATAATCTCTCAAATTTCACATTTTTTAAGACCTTACTCTACACTAACGCCACTGGCGGCGAATTCAAGCGCGGTAACCCTCATTGCACTACGGTCTTTAAACTTACAAAGGCATCCTAAACTTACAAAGGCATTTTAAACTCACAAAGGCATTTTAAACTCACAAAGGCATTTTAAACTTACAAAGGCTATTGCTCTGTGGTAACTACATCACTGGACGAATATGTATTAAATTGTCATATATTTATTTACGCGCATTACTCTATCGAGATAAGCAGCGGTGTTGCTACTAAGTAGCGCTGCTTAAAGCCGCATGCAACATTAATAATTCGTTTATTTTTTTATATTTAAATTGTGCACGTTACACATGTACGCATTTTCTAGGGATATGTTGTAACGTATTTTAGGTCCGTATTACAGAAGCGAACTTTAAGACTCAAAATTAAATGGCTCCAAAGTGCTCAAAATATGATCTATCTATACTAATATTATAAAGAGGAAAGATTTGTTTGTAGGGTTTTAACTCAAAAACTACTGGACCGATTTAAAAAAATATTTCACCGTTGGAAATCTACATCTTTACGAATTGTCATAGGCTATTTTCAGAAATAATTAGGGATCCCTACTAAAACTTCAATAATGTAATCCAAGATGTAAAAAAAATGTCCACGCGGGCGAAGCCGCGGACAGAAAGCTAGTATTTAGGTATATCGCTCTGTCATACGGACCTTAGATTCCAGTGGGAACGGGACTGCGCTATACTATCTGTACACCTCTCAACTCTCTCGTCATAGTGTTCGGTGTATTATGACGTCATATAAGACCGAATGGGTTGATTGTACTAACGTTTCTAACATGCATAATTATCATATGCAGTAATAGAACCTTTTTTAAAATTTAAACTATATGCAGTACGTTCAAAATAACTGAATTCATCTAAGTTAGACTTTCCGAAATTAGGCAAGGTAATTAATAGTCACCACCGAGTGCTATCGCGCAAAATTATAATGCACTATTTCCTGCATGTCAAGATAAACATCAAAATTATTTCTTATTCATAATTATTTTCGCCTACTACATATTATAATGTTATAGTCCTAAAGTGTTTGCCCAAGAATACGGAGACTCAACAATTGAGAAGTGACACTCTCCAATGCTGTTCCGAGACCAGGGGGAGAACATTTGTGCCGAAATTGATCCTGGATAATTGATTCAGTTGGTGTAATTGGTCTAGGCCGTTCCAATTTGAACTAAAATAAATAAATAAATGTTTCGCGAATTAGGTCCAAATACCGGGATAAAAGGAATCCTAAGCGTTAATCCAGGTAATAATCTATTTGTTTGCCAAATTTTATTACAATCCGTTTAGCCGCTTTTGACTGATTGAGTACCTAACAAACATCTATGCAAACTTCACATTTATAATATCAGAACGCTGGTACGATCATCTAATTCTTTTGATTTAAATTCTCGATAAAGTTATTTTCACACGGCAACACTTTTTTCTGTGATTACCTACTAATTACGACGTTAATTGTTGTCTTTTCATAATGACTTGGCTGATTCTGTCGCGGCGTCTTGGTCTTGTTGCTTTATTAGATTCCAGTAGAAGCCTTTCTGTTTCTTCAACTGATTGTGGGTACCCATCTGTAATACAAATATATTGGCCTATAGCAAAATGTCCACTGGCAAGTAACTTCCACAATTTCTTGCAGAAGTTAATTGATAACTGTTTCCACTGACTGCAATTTCTCTATATGCATGCTCTCTATACACGTGCGACTTGCAGCAAATTCGGCAAGTCACTAAAACTTGCAGAAGTCAACTTGCACGAGTGTTTACACGTTAGAAGTCACTTGCGCAAGTCAACTGCCGCAAATTTTATTGCCAGTGGACACTTCGCTTAAGAATGAGATTAAAAAATATAATTATGTAAATAAATAAAAAAATGAAGTCACAAAAGTTTTTGTCTACCATCTTTTGACATCACAAGTCAATATAAAAATCATTGTGTAAATGTAAGCAAATACCACGTTATTGCCAATAAAGATGGCAAAAAAAAGATAGTTAAAATAACAAAGTATTATAATAATAATTGATACTAATTTAAATTATAAATACAATGTTTGTTTGTTTGTATCGCTTTCACGGTGAAAACGCCTAACCGAATTAGATGAAATTTGGTATGTACTCGTATATTTTTTATTCTACCGTTTTTTTTATTTGTATTTCATTTTCTTCTCCTTCTGTTTTGTTTGTTATTCTTCCTGCAACTATCTTGTATGTGCGCTTGCGCAAAATAAATGATTTTTCTTTCTTTCTTTCTTTCTATATGTATAGTTTGAACCCTGAGTAAGATTACATGAAGTAGCTTCCTCAAAAAAAAACCAGTAGGTACCTGTTAAATAATTACAAATACGAAAGTGAGTTTGTTTGTCAAGCTTTTATGATAAAACATCTGAACCGATATGTTTAAAAATTTAAGAGATTTGTTGAAAGATAGAGGGACCCTGGACACGGTTATAGACTAATTTTCATCCGCGTTCGTTATGTAGTTCCCTCGAAACGCAGGTAAAACCGAGAGAAAAGGCTAGGTTTCACCCGCATCCCGAGGGAACTACTAAGCGCACCCGGGTAAAAAGCCTATGTTGTTCCTCAGGGTCTATTCTATCTCTGTACCAAATTTCATTTATATCGGTCCAGTAGTTTTGGCGTGAAAGCGTAACAGACAGACAGACAGACAGACAGAGTTACTTTCGCATTTATAATATTATATTATAAATATTATAATATATATAAATACTAGCTGTTTCCCGCGGTTTCACCCGCATCCCGAGGGAACTACTTAGCGCACCCGGGTAAAAAGTAGCCTATGTTGTTCCTCAGGGTCTATTCTATCTCTGTACCAAATTTCATTTATATCAGTCCAGTAGTTTTGGCGTGAAAGCGTAACAGACAGACAGACAGACAGACAGACAGACAGAGTTACTTTCGCATTTATAATATTAAGTAAGGATATAATAATCTTACCTCGACAATGTTCCCCTTGTTGAGCACGACTATTAGGTCGGCATTCATGACGGTGGAGAGGCGATGAGCTATCACGAGTACCGTACGACCCTTAGCGGCTGTCTCCAACGCAGTCTGTACGACTTTCTCGCTCGCTGAGTCCAGGGCACTGAGATATGGGATATAAATTGTGGTGGTTTAGCAATAGGCTGGGGCGCTGCGTGTCGCGGGATTGATTCCCGCACGGGATTGAAATTGTTCCGGGTTTGGGTGTTGGTATGTGTAATGACTGTTTGTAAATGCACCCACGATGAGTAATTCCTAGTGTGGTGCGAAACGCAAACCTATATGTATAAAAATTAATTCCTATTTCCCTTGGTCACGGCATCACGCGTGAACGGCTGGACCGATTTGAATAAAATTTGATACGAAGACAGAAGGGACCCTGGAGAAGGTAGTTCCCTCGGGGTGCGGGTCAAATCACGGGAAACAGCTAGTAAGAAATAAAAGATAAGAATAAGTATTTTGAAGAGGAGCTCGTAGCTAAGTAAAAGCCGCCCTGGTCAATCGATTTAATCTGATCTTTAACAGCCGTTACGGGTAGTCAGAAGCCAGAAAGTCTGACAACTAGTCTTACCAAGGGATATCGTGTTACCCGGTAACTGGATTGTGGAGGTCAGATAGGCAGTCGCTCCATGTAAAATAATGGTACTCAGCTGCATCTGGTTTTTTTTATGTTTACATACCTAGTAGCCTCATCCAGTATGATAACAGGGGGATTCTTGAGTACAGCTCTGGCGATAGCTATCCTCTGCTTCTGTCCCCCACTTAGCGACATCCCCCTCTCCCCCACTAGCGTCTCATACCCCTCGGGGAAGCCGAGAATGAAGTCGTGAGCGTTTGCCGTTTGAGCTGCTCGGTACACCTGTAATTTGGTAAAAGAAAGAAATTTTAATTATTATAATAAAGATGGATCAGCATAAAAAATAAATACATATTTCCTTTAGTCACGCCATGACTTGAGAACGACTGAACCGATTTGGATAAAATTTGGTACGGAGATAGAGGGGACCCTGGAAAAGGTTATAGGCTACATTTTATCCGGGATGCGGGTGAAACCGCGGGAAACAGCTAGTTTGCAATATGAACATAAAACAAACGACTACAAAAATTACTCAGGGCAAGGTTCACCGACATCTGGCTACGTAATCGGCCCATTAAACAAAAACTTATTTTAACTACGAAGCGAGAATTTTCGTCTTACCCACTTCTTGTTTAAACTCGGGTTGGTAATCAACTGTTTTAGGAATAAAAAGCTCAAATGATAGCGTTTCTCTTCGAAACTTGGAAGTTTATAAACAGCTGTTTTAGTTGATCGGACTGTTATCTTGTCGGTGAACTAGGGCCTTAATTTCATAGTCACTAACAACCGGTAACAATAAATAACATCCTTTTCTGAAGTTGGGTTAATATGATGTTCTAACAGATTCATAAATAAAACCCCCTTTCATAAACTGATTTACAAATAACCAGTAACTACTGATATTTAGTAAAATGTTTATACATATTCCAAATTAACAATCATGTGTATTAAAACGTAGAAGCATAGATTACTTGAAATTTTATTGAACCCACCAACACTGCCTATCGCGTCCGTCTGTCACTTTATAACGCCAAAACTGATGATCAAAATACTACGCAATTTTTGGCAACATTACCTCATGATCAGCGGCCTCCGGTCGTCCATACCGTATGTTCTCCTTGACGCTCGTAGCGAACAGTACCGGTTCCTGGCTGATGATGCCCAGTGCTCTCCCGCGGAGCCACTTGCCGTCCATCTCCCGGACGTCAATGCCATCTATCGTGACCTGACCAGCGTTCACGTCGTAGAACCTAGAAGTTATAATAAAATCTTTGGACAATTTCACACAGCGCCATCTAGCCCCAAAGTAAGCAACTAATATACTTGTGTTAAAGTAAAGGTTGTAGTAAAAAAAATATGCAAAAGTAATTTTGTCTATTTGTTTGTTTGTTTGTTACGCTATCGCGATTAAACGGCTGAACTGATTTTCATGAAATTACGTATCGTGATAGTTTGAAACCTGGGACAGAACATAGGATAGATTTTATTTGTGTGAGATTCCTCAGGAAGCCTGTGAAACTATGAGAAATTCTTACATACAAAAAAAAAATACTACATGTTTTTTTATGTTACATTTTGATTGTGAGGATAAGGGTTGTATAAAAAAAAGATTTACAAATTTGGGTGGTATTTTTATGTATGAAATCTCTTTAATAAACTGTTCCTACCCAAAGCAGGAGCGCTAGTATCATTACAATTAAACGCTACAGCTACAAAACCCTTGAACTGCACAAATAAAACTTTTTTGTATACCGACATACCTTAGGTTTAAAATGGAACGCCTTTTACCAACTATGTTTGGGTCAGCTTTCAGCTGAATAGCATAGCTTTGTTTTATATAAAGCGACTTTATGTCTCCTTATAACATGGCACATCCATCATCATCATCTGCCTAGCCTTTTCCCAAGTATGTTGGGGTCGGCTTCCAGTCTAAACCGGATGCAGCTGAGTACCAGTGTTTTACATGGAGCGACTGCCTATCTGACCTCCACAACCCAGTTACCGGGTAACACGGTACCCCTTGGTAAGACTGATTGTCAGACTTTCTGGCTTCTGACTACCCGTAACGACTGTCAAAGATGTACAAATGACAACCAGGACCAACAGCTTAACGTGCTTTCCGAGGCACGGAGGAGTCTCGCTATGACATAGATGGTCACCCATCCACGAACCGACCGCCCCAAGCACAGCTTAACCTTTGATCGGTCGAACCGTGCGGCTGTTACTTAGCCACGAGCTCCTCATGGCACATCCATCATCTATCAATATATATAAAAATCATTGCCACTTTTCGTTGTAATTTTATAACTCAAGAACGGGCTCACCTATCCAAACCAAATGTTTAGGCTTTGTTCGGACTTTTTAGTAAATAGTTTATGTGAAGTTTGCACGAAATCAGTCGAGCGAATCTTTAATTTGAATTCATAGTCCACGCGGGCGAAGCCGCTGGCGGAAAGCTAGTATCACTATAAATTATCCTTACTTCCTTACTATCCTTACTAATATTATTAATGCGAAAGTAACTCTGTCTGTCTGTCTGTCTGTCTGTTACGCTTTCACGCCAAAACTACTGGACCGATATAAATGAAATTTGGTACAGAGATAGAATAGACCCTGAGGAACAACATAGGCTACTTTTTACCCGGGTGCGCTAAGTAGTTCCCTCGGGATGCGGGTGAAACCGCGGGAAACAGCTAGTTATTTATAATACCTTTCTAGTAGAGCCGCGATAGTAGACTTGCCATTTCCAGAAGTGCCGACGATAGCCACAGTTTTGCCAGCCGGGATCTTCAGATTAAAGTTCTTCAACACCGTCTGTTTACACAAGGAAAAATAATATCTATAAAGGTGAAGCGTTTATTTGTTTGAACGCCCTTATTTCTAAAACTACCAGGCAGATTTGAAAAAATATTATTTTTGCTTTTGCTAGCCTAAAATTTTTAGTAATATTATAGTTAATTTAACAACGCATTATTTTTTCAGGGTATCAAACCAATATGGCAAAAAGAAACTCTTATGACTACGGTATCACGTCGTCTGTCTGTCTGTCCATCAGTCACAGTTGATTATTTTAAGAACTACTAGTGTTCTCGACTTGAAACAGTTATAAAGAACCATGCGTACTGCGAATGAAAAAAGTTGAAAAATAATATTGTTTTTATGGAAAAAGTGAAGGGAAGTAGGGGTAGTTACTATACTTCATTTACAATAAGATTAGAAAAACTTCCAAACTCTTTTTGCAGCTTATTCAACCGATTTTGAGTTCTATTCCCTACCGATAAGTATGGTGTTGAAAGCAAAATAATGTTTACAATAACAAATATATTCTGCATTCTGTTTTTGTCATGTCACCTAAGCAATAGAGCTCAAAATCGTTTAAACATCAGTAAATAGGGAGCGTTTAAATGTTTAAACTCATAGTAAATGTTCTAAATCTCATAGTTTTTTTTTTTTACATTTTATAGAAAAATAATACTTACTGCTTCAGGTCTGCTCGGGTATGCGAAGGTGACATCTTTGAACTCTATATCACCATGGAACTCATGGTACTTAATGACCTTCGTGCCAGAATTATCCATAATCGGTTTCTTGTTGATGTACTGGAAATGAGATTGTAAAGTGAACTTTATTGCTATGCATATAAAGGCGAACTTAAAATGGTTTAAGTTTATGTAAAAAGATTGCATTTGTAGTGTGTAAGTGTAACTTAATTCCTTTACATTTAAGATCGGAATTTAAATAAGTTTTAAAAAGTTTGTTTGGAGGTTGCACCCAAAATTAAATCCTAACACTGTAATCACAAAGTCGTAGTTTGAATGAACATCGAAGAACTTGAATATACAACGACAATATAAGGACTTATTTTAAAAAACAAATAATTTACAAACTTTATAACAATAAAGGCAAGGCCTAAATTCAATTACACACTTACAAAGTACATAAAAGGTTTTATCCTCATGTCTTTTTTTAATCAAAATTGCACCTTAACGCCAAACAAATAAGGTCTAACCTCAAACACCCGTCCTCCAGCGCTTATTCCCTTCACGATTGATCCAAACAGGAGTGACAGCTGAGCGACTGACCGCTGTACAGTTTGCGCGTTCACTAGGAAAGCCATGACGTCACCAGCTGACATCTGACCGGAGGACATGAGATGGCCTCCCATAAACATTGTGCCTAAGACCATTCTTTAAAAAAAGAAAATAAATTAATTTTAATAGGAATAATGCAAAAAAATACTTATTAATATTATACAGCCGGTTGTACCAAAAAAATATGAAGTTACTTATACATGAAACGGAAGAACTGTCATTCAAGAACCGCCACAATGGAGGATAAAATTGATTAATTAGGCTATTATTTCATGTTATCGATTAAATATATGACTATATGTTTATTTAATTATTTTATCTATGTATTGATATCATAAAAAATATTCAAAGTATGCTAATTATATCATGTTTTGCGATATTTGTAAAAGTAGAAAGTATAAATGATAAAAGTTTGGTGCTAGTGGCTGTTAAAATATGTAAAATAAAGACTCCTGCAGTTTTTGTTTTAAATGAGAATTTAAATTACTTGTAACAGAACGTAATCCACCAATCGTATCAGAAACAAAATAATATAAATATAAAAAATATCATATTTTATATTATAAAAAAATGAGAAATCACCACATAGTATAAAACAAAGTCGCTTCCCACTGTCTGTCCCTTTGTAAGCTTAGATCTTTAAAACTACGCAACGGATTTTGATGCGGTTTTTTTTAATAGATAGAGTGATTCAAGAGGAAGGTTTTAGTATATAATTTGTACCCATTGGCTATACTATCGCGGGCGGGGCCCTTGGGGGAACGCTAGTTAAATATAAAATTGACTTTACAAGAAAAATTACGAGTCATTTTTAACACGCTTTTTAACACGCTTTTTTTTTTTTTATTTTATTAGCTCGGGTTGTATGTATGTATGTAGGCATGTATGTATGTATGTAACGGAATCTTTGAACCTAATTTTCACTGGTTTCTAGACGTCTGATCAACTTGGAACTTTGCACACGTGTTAAGGGCCGATGACAATGCAATAATCCGAAAAAAAAAACTAAAAAAACACGCTTTTATTGCTGACCGAACTAAAAAATGGAAAATAAATAATAGTTTAAAAAAACTAAAAAAACACGCTTTTATTGCTGATCGAACTAAAAAGTAGAAAAAAATAATTTTTAAATAATTCAATTCAGAGTAAAAAGCGTGGGGTGCTTGATATTTTAATTATTACACCTATTCTATTGGCAACTATTTATGAGAGGAGAGTCATGAAAATATAGGAAAATGCACCCCACGCTTTTTACTCTGAATTGAATTATTTAAAAATTATTTTTTTCTACTTTTTAGTTCGATCAGCAATAAAAGCGTGTTTTTTTAGTTTTTTTAATTTAGAATAAAATTCATACCCATTTAGGAACAAATTAGTCCCTGCCTGGAACAGTCCTATCCCCAGCCCCAGCTCCATGCTGAGGTGTGCGGCAGCCCGGCACTCGTGCGCGAACAGCTGCGCCTCGTTCTCCTCGCCCGCGAACGCGCGAACCGTGCGCATGTTCGATATCGCCTCCTCTGCTACTAACGTTGATTTTTCTATCTGGAATATTTATTTAGGTGATATGAGCTTCTGCCCATAAACTCGCCCGCGTTTTATGGACCTAACACCTTGGCTATATAGCTTTCTTTGAATTTGAGATATATTTTTTTTAATCCATTTTGTACTTCCAAAGATTCCTAGAATGTTATTCACATCCACGGAATACAACAGTTGCAGGCGCAAGTAATAATGTAATTAAGTGATAAAGAAACCGTTTAAAAATAATTCTATCTGCATTATAAATACATTATTTTTTATGGATGTTTGTTTCTCTTTTACACAAAATCTACTGAACAGATTTAGATGAACACTTGATTTTAACACACATATAACCTGGATTAACCCAGAATTATTATCCCGGTATTTCGACAGGAAGACCGTAGAGACGAAGTTCCTGACAGAACCTAGTTATTATAAACAAAAGTCGCAACTGACCTGTGTCTGCGCTTCTCTAGAGAGCTTCCTGAGCAGTGATCCGATAAACGTACCACCGATGACCACGGACGGTATACATAACAGTGTGAGGCCGGTTAATTGTGGCGATATGACTAGAAGACTGACTGACGAACCCACTACCTGGAAAATAAAATATTATTGCTTTATCAGGAACTAGTTGTAACTGGCGGTTTCATCCACCCATTTTTTGGGAAATCATTGAATGACTTCTCCCGACGTGGGTGGGGCGGGAGGGAGTTACAGACTCTTACTGACTAAAACCCATCCGTGTTCCTTCCTTTGCCCTTTGCGATCCAGGGCCGCAGTAACGAATAATCCCGCAGCCCCGGAAAAACGTTTAATTTTATATTACTGGCTTACCAACAATTTTAAACACTAATACAATTACTATGTTACTCAGATCAAAAAGTAGTGTAGATAAATGACACTTTTTTTTTACAGGTAAGCATCACATCGTGTGAGTGGTTAAGTTCTTAATGTGTTAAGAAATTACACACAACGCCATCTATTGGTGCTGTGCTACACCAAAATCTCAATGATACATATTATAATTATTCAAACCAAACAAAAAACGACCTAAACAACACTTTTATAAAGTCTAAGGTGATTTATCAGTCTCATAACATCTAAGGTATTTTATTACCTGAGTAGTGGCTCTCAAGCCACCAGAAATTGTCTGTTTGAAGGAACTCTTGAAATCTTGTACATCTACAGTGAGCCTGAAAAGTGTAAAAATGTGTTTTTTAACCATTTGTGACAAAGCCCTAAATTAGTTGTGTTTTATGTGTGCTATTTATTATTATGATCATTATGCATTTCAAAAGGTATTTTTGTGATTTGAAACTTAGATCAATGTGACAATCCATTTATATATATTTTGTAATAACTGACACAAAATTTTGAAAAACAGCTGACTGATACAGTATGCCAAGTATATTTTAATCATTGCAAGAGAATAATAGTTTATTTTTCTAATTCATTTCCTACCAAGATATTATTATTAAGTGTTATAAAATCTTCGCACCTATTAACCAGCTCCCCAGTCCTCTCCTGGTCAAAGAATGCCATATCCTGCTGCAGAATGGACTCAAATAAGTCCTGCTTCATCTCGCAGGCAACTCTCTCACCGACTTGAGACAGTAAGTGGATGTACAAAAATGTGAATACCGCCTGAAACAACAGATTGATTCAAAGTCAAAGTGTTTTTATTTCATACTAGCTTCCCGCCAGCGGCTTCGCGTGAGTAAAAAAATGACTGAGTTTCATACAAAATTGACCCCCCTTTTTCACCCCCTTGGGGGTAGAATTTATCAAAATCCTTTCTTAGCGGTTGCCTACGCCATAACATCTATCTGCATGCCAAATTTCAGCCCGATCCCTACAGTGGTTTGGGCTGTGCGTTGATAGATCACTATGTCAGTCAGTCAGTCACCTTTGAGTTTTATATATATTTAGATTTAGATAGACCAATTACAGGTACTTATAAAACGTCAAGAATAGAAGCTAGGCGCACGGTTTCAAAAAGTGGGTCCTATAGAGTAGAACCGGCAAGAAACTCCATTGATTCACCAAGAACTGTCTTCCACTGTCTAGTCCTATAGTATACTGCAGATTCTGTACTTGCAGCACTCTGTCGAATAATAAGTGGCAGATACTAAGATGGACGGTGAAGTAGTGAATTTTGGTAAAATATTAATATTCAACTGCATGTTATTTTTAGCAATTGTATCATACGAGCTGTTTCCCATGGTGTCACCCGCATACCGCAGGGAACTATTTCGCGTACCCAGTTTAATAGTATCCTTCATGTTAATCCAGGATTTAACTTTTGTGTGAAGCAAACTGCTATACTACAAGTCTATACTGCTGCATGTGATGCGTGTTCAAACATACAGATATACAGACAAAACATCTTAAAGAATAAATAAATAAATAATAAATAAATATCATTAGACAATTCCACACAGCTCCATCTAGACCCAAAGTAAGCAACTAATATGCTTGAGTTATGGGTGCTAACTTATCGGATATACTACTTATATATTTTTAAATACATACATAGTATACATAGTAACACCCAGACCCGTTACAGGTATTCTGGACGACTGGGAATCAAACCCGGGACCTCTTGCGTGGTATTCTTGCATGTTAACCACTTAACCACTCAGGTCGACGACCTGAGTGGCTCTACAATATTAGTTTTTCTGCATTATCTATAATGTACAGACATCAGTACGACAATTTTATTATATGTGTAGATATAATAAAATAATCTTCACCTGTCCCATATATAATCCAATGAGTTTCAGTGCTGGCAGTCTGATCTCGTCCAGGAAGTCCGCCGTAGGGTTCTGTCGCTGGTTGGCTAGTACATTTACCACTTCTCCCAACATAGCTGGTATATACACATTGAGGAACGCCACTATCAAAGCTGACTGGAACCGATCATTGTGTTATTATTACTTGGGGTTTACAATTAAGATATGTTTTTATAAGACTTTATTTGAAATAGAAATGTTGAAAACTTTATTTGCGCGGATTATAAATATTTTATTCTGTTTTAAAATGATGTTTAAAAGCTACTCCTTACAATTTATGACTGTGAATGTGAGTTTGTTTGTTTGTAACACTATCATGGCAAAATAGCTAATCAACAGGAAATTTTAAATATAATGTAGACCTTCAGAAAAGTATTATTTGTTTTTAGATACCTACTGATTTTAGAATTCTAATAATTATTCCTTAGTATTTTAGCGAGTCACAAAAAAAAACCAGAACTGTAAATGATTAACATTAGTTATTTACTAAAACACAGACACAATCAATTTATCTTATTGCCCAGAATTAATTAAAAAACAAAAAAAAATAATTACCAAGGCCTTGAAAAAATTACAAAACATATTCATGGATACCAGGATGGCATAATATCACAAGAGCTTACCGCTACAGCAGCGACTAAAAGCCACTTATGAGGCTGCAGATACGAAACGAACTTCTCCCAATCAAACTTGGCAGTATCTTCCTCTATATTTGGCCTCCTCTGTATTATTCTCGAATGGCCCACGACGGCCTTACAATATGCTGGGCCATTACTTAAGAAGTACCGAGCTCCTAGAGCTAAACTGACGCCAGTACACAACTTCCAAGGACTACAAAGCAGTAACACTCCAGACTTCGCATTTTTCTCAGCCGAAGGTTTAACCTCAGACAAGTATCGTTTAACAACATTTGACGGCTTATTTTTTAGTATATTTGTAAAGTATACATTGCTCTTTGATGTCAGTAGCCTAAAAAAAGAGATTCATATCAGTTTGGCTCAATAATTTTGTGTTTATTTATCAAAGTAAGTTACGCTACATTTACAAAATTTACCTCTGTCTCACAAGCTGGCAAGAGTGCATTTGCATTAATTGCCACATTATTATAAAATTACACTTAATATTCTATATGAAAGTCACTTATTAACACATTCTTTTAGTCTTCATTATCAAGATTATGCAGATTATAATCCGAAAATTGTATTGATAACCTCAATTTTAGATCAATGTCACTGTCAGAAGGGTGACGTAATACTCACAGTTCAGAAACATAATTATAAAACTTAGAGATGTACTTTTAATTTAATTTTATTTAATATCAATTCAATTGCTATTGATAGTAGTTTGAGATAAAACAATATTAATACATCTAGTAACAAAAAGTTCTATTAAAATTAGCTGACTGGAAAACGCACAAACAAATTAAGTTTTCATAATATTTTTCAGAACGAGTAATCTGCGTTTCAGATTAAATAATAAACATAAAAACGTAATAATATTATTTCGTAAGGATAGAACAAGATAAAAAAAATAGGACAGTGGTACCTTCGCAAAATAATAAAATGGCTATTAGGAAGAATCATCATCATAATATGAAATTATTAAAAGTTTAATATTTCAATCGACAGATGGCGTTAACGAACTTAAGAAATTTGTTGTACAACATCAGTTTGCCTATTTATTAAAGTAAATAAAAAAAAAAAGATACTAATTAACTGACCCACCAATATGCATCTTTACCATGAATACTATGATGATGACGCGATCCTGTGGTCCCTCATCATGGAGACAGGAACATAGGACATAAGAAGAGATTTTCATTTTTTGCGATATTGTGCGGTAACTTCGAGGTTCTTCCAGCCGAGACCAGTTGATGCAGCCTCTTTTTCAACTGATCGCCTCCAGGTGGTACGGGGCCGGCCCGGCTTCTTCTTTCTATAGCTGTTATACTCACTGAATATTTAGAAAACAGAAAATTAGGTAAGTACCTACCTACATTGATTAAAAAATTAAAGTCTATGGGTAAGAACATAAAAACATATTCCGCAACTACACAAGCAACTAAATAATGAATAGCGCGAAGCATTATTGACACATTGAAACTTTAAAAAAAGTACACAAGAGACTCAGATTGAAATTCTGAGTCTAGGCTACTTATAACGCTTTTCACGGTGAACAAAAGCATTTTTATATAATGTAGGTAGTTATCGCTTGATGTAGATTTATAAAAATAAAACGAAAAGTTGTTGATAACTTTAATAGACCGAAACACAGGACATTAAAATATCTATTCATTCATAACACACCAATTGACCACAGTTATAAATTTCACCCCTGACGAGTTGCGATCAAAACCACCCCTTTATTGCAGCGCAGTCGTAATCCCCACGTCCCCTCACTACCAGAGTACTGACAATAAAATGCATTACGCTTAAATAATGTTTAATTTGTTTGAATTCATTGTTGCCGCTTAATAACTTGAAAGGGAATGGTGAACTTAATTTTATTTTTTTGTTTTGGTAGTTTAATTAAATCATCGTAATGACTCATTAATGGTAGAGTAGTCGTGGCCGATGATGACCAAGGCCGATGTTTTAGAACAATATTGATTTGGAGCCATTTAATTGTTTGAATATAATTGCTCCAAAATGGCTGTGATGGACCTTTAAGAGGTTTTTTAAGACCTGAAAATTGCGTGGGATTCTGCTGAAGGAAGAAACACAAGTACTAAATCTAAGAGATACCATATATCAACGTTTGAAGAATAATCATTATGGATTTCTTATATATTATACATAGGTACATAATATATTTAAAGGCATCATTGCCTCAGTGAATAGGTCACACAGCTCCTATTAGATTTAGAATGAAGGCAGGGGGATGATGTTAATATTGTTATTAAATTGAACTAGGTAATGAAGGTATCTGTTAACAGATTGACCGACTTCCATAACACTAAAAGAAGAAAAATAATTTTATTCATGTACCGCTTAAATGCCTGTGGTACTCATTCTAAAATTCGGTGGCAAAAACAGTAACTTAACACCAATTTCTAGAGCAATTTAGTGGAATCGGACCACAAGGGTTTCCGCAGAAAGTGAAGAAGAACATTTTTTGGGCCTTTAGATTATAGATTTTTCGTATTTTTCATTTTACTTATCGATTTTTGAAAATGTAACGACGGATATTGTTAGAACTAATGATCTGATGAAGCAATTTTCATTTGGCGCGAAAACCAAGGTCAAAGTCGGTCTAGATCGGAGTCCGTCTATGGTGAGAGATGTAGATTACCGAGCGCAACTAAAGAAAAAAAAGAAAACTAATAAGTAATTGTTTTAAATAATAAAAATAAAAATCATATCATACAACAGATAAATTCTCAAAATATATTCTTAAAGCTGAACACAAAAACAACCATTGCGTTGAATAAAAAAAAATCACAGATGGTCAAGTGGCGGGAACGCGCCCCGGTTTTGGCGCCAATATAACCTATTGTTTAACACAAGTGGTGCGTTTAAAACGGTATTATTTGTGTATCGCTCGTTTTTATTTGATTTTATGCCATTTTAAGTTGTTTGAAGCATTTGATTGTTGATAATTTTATTTTGAGAGGAATATTTTAGTAGATTTCATTTTTTCTTTGATGACATCTGACATGAATGTACAGACCTACTGATTATTGTAATCATTTCAAGGGCCAAGGGTTGTATAAGAAGTTCGTAAACTGAAAATCAACTCAGGCGGCAATCCATACTAATATTAAAAAATCGAAAGTCCGTCTGTTACCTCTTCACGCTTAAAATGCTGAACCGATTTAGATGGAATTTGGTGTGGGCATAGCTTGAACCATGGGGAAGGACATAGTAGTTATCCGGGTGCGTTTAGTAAATCCCTCGGGACGCGGGTGAAACCGCGGAAACAGTAGGAAAATTATACATATAAAATGTCTATAAATACAAATGCTTTGTCCTGAATGCCTAAACCGCTGATCGTAGATACCTGAAACTTGGAGGGTGTGTTCTTTGTATGACGATTTCCCAAATTCTACTCCTGTTAGTTGGTTAGTTGGTGAAAATGGGGGCAAAGTTTGTAGGAAACTATAATTTTTAATTATTTTGTATTCGTATAGCCAACTCGGGCAAACCTATTGGGGGAAAGCTAGTAGGTTGGTAATAAAACGCAACTTTGCTAATACCTACTAACCTAGTCTCAGTCTAGTATATTTTGTCTTGTTACGGAACGGTCAAAAGATCAATCCGATTTCAATATGCCGACGGCAAAGCAAAAGCAAATACAGCAATATTGCTAGAGCAGTTTTGGCGGGAATAGATTTGAGAGAGATATAAATTCTCTATGCTAGATTGAGATATTTTTTAAAATCACTGTTTCTTTGTCTATGATCAAAGCAAAAGAGTATTTAAATATAGGGAATTATGTCGGGTTAGTTACACCATTTGGGGTGCGCGCAGAAAACCTCCCCGTGTGCCTGGTGGCTGCTGGTCCCTTTCGGATACGTCCGGGGGGAAGAGCAGTCACTGGGCCGGTGCACCCTGGGCACGGGCAATAATCTCTTCGTGGGGGGTGGGGTAGAGGAGATTATTGCCCGCGGCGAATTTCTGCAGGAGCGGAGAAGTCGCTCCCGACGGCTCCCTTTCGGCACTCTGCACGCTGCAGAGCGCACGCTAAGGGAGCGAGGTGGTAGGCCGCGAGGCGCTTCACGCCTTGCGCTCTAGAGCAGTGGCAGGCTTGCCGCTGCTCGAGGTGGAAGGTCATTTACGGACATCTCAAAGAAAAAAGAAAAAAAAAAAAAAAAAAAACCCTAAAAATTAATAAAATTTTATAAAATCCAAAAAAACTAATAAAATCAAAAATCAAAGAGAAAATATATAAAATAAATCTATAAAATACCACAAAAAAATTATATTAGCATTAAGTTTAGTTTTAAGATGCCGAACCACGGGCGGCATAGCCTGTTTCGAGGCATTCGCGGGCCTCGGGAGGACCAAATTCCCTCCCAAAAAGTGCGACCGCATCACCTTGGGGAAGTGGTGTGTGTATTTTCCCATCGTAAAAATGAGAAATGTCCGAATCCGAAAATAGTTTGTCGTGCGCTCCGGCTGACGCCCGGCGCTCGCGGGTACCCGGGCCCGCGAGTGGTAAATTGGTTACCGAAGTCTGCGCAGGGGTGGGCAACCAGGCCCCTGTGTCAGAAATGATTACTGGCGGAAGCGATCCGATTACCGGCACAGATACCGGTAACAAGAGCCGAGGAGGCTCCAGTCCCATTGGGGACGCCATGTCGGAGGGGGAGTCGCGCGGACTCTCCACCAAGTTTTGGCGCAAGCGTTCGCGCGATCCAGGGTCGCTAGGTTTCTCCTCCAGTGAGGAGAACCTATCGGCCCCCAAAGTGCCGACAGCGCGGCGAGGCGGTGTGACCTCGCGGTCGAAGCCACGGCGCGATGCCTCGGGACGCTTCTTTCCGCGTCCCGATACTCCGGCGGCCAGCGCAAGGGAGGACTCCGACCGCGAGGCGAGGGGTGAGGACCCCGGCGGCGTGAGCAGTGCTTCCCTAGGGAGCACCAAAGCCGAGCTCAACGCCGCCAAAAGAGAGCAGCGGAAGGCAGTTGCGGCGGACGAGGTGTCCGAGATGGCCAGGCGCGCTCGAGAGCGCAGGGCCGCACAGGCGGCATCAGGAGAAGATTTGTCGGCGGTGGCGTTGAGTCGCCAGGTATTGGACGGCGTGGACGTCGTCCTAAAGGTTGCCACAAAATCCGGCAGCCTGAAGGGCACGTTCACCCGTGCCCTCAAGGAAGCCGCCGACGACATCAAGGAGGCGGTGGGTACCCTCCTCAATCGGACGGCCTCTGACGAGGTCTCCAAATTGCAGGGGGAGAATAGCCGCCTCCGTCAAGACCTGGAGGAACTCCGGCGGCTGGTAGCTGCGCTGAGCGAGCAGCAGCAGCGACACACTGCCGCCGATGCCGCTCCCGTGGTGGCCCCTGCTCCCGCACTGGTGCCGACTAAAGCACGAACGGACGATGAGGTGGAACGCATCGTCCGGATCTGCATGCTCCAGTGCGGGAGCATGATGAATGCTCGCTTGGAGGCGATTTCTCGGCGCCTCCCTCAAGAAACCCTCCGGCCGCCTCTTGCTGCGGATAAACGGAGGATCGATGAGGCGCCGAGAACAGTGCCGGCAAAAGGGAAGCCCGCGGAGGGTGCTCCAAAGCCCGCGGAGGGAACCCCTGACGAGCCCACGACTTCCGGGTCCAAGGGCGAGACCTGGGCGACAGTCGTTGGCCGAAAGAAGGCCCGCAAAGCCGCCAAGAAGGCGTCAGCAGCCGCGCGCCCCCCCGGAAAGGCCGTTAAGGCGACTCCGGCACCAGCGCGTCGCGGCACTGCAAAAGGCGGTCGCAAAGCGCCGGCTGTTCGCGCTCCGCGCTCCGAAGCTGTTACGGTCACTCTACAGCCTGGAGCTTCGGAGAGGGGCGTGACGTACCAGTCGGTGCTAGCCGAGGCTAAGGCCAAGATCAAACTTGCGGATCTTGGCCTGCAGTCCGTGACGCTCAGGCAAGCCGTCACGGGGGCGCGCCTGTTCGAGGTGGCTGGCGCAGCTAGCGGCAGCGTCGAGAAGGCGGACGCTTTGGCCGCCAAGCTCCGGGAGGTCCTCAAGCCTGAGGACGTCCGGGTCTCCAGGCCATGCAAAACCGCAGAGGTGCGAATTGCTGGTCTGGACGATTCCGTGACCCCTGAGGAGGTGGTGGCCGCCGTCGCTCGCAGCGGCGAGTGTCCGCCTGACCACGTGCGGGCCGGTGACATACGCGCCGACGCTACCGGGCTCGGCATGGTCTGGGTCCGGTGTCCTGTGGCGTCGGCGAACAAGATCGCCAACAGCGGGCGTTTGCTGGTAGGCTGGGTTGCAGCGAGAGTCAAGCTCCTGCAGCCCAGGGCCCTGCGGGGCTCGGAGTATACCTGCGTGCGGCAGCGGGGCGGGTCTATAGTGGACGTGTCGTTCGCTAGCCCCCCTGTCGCTAGCAGGGTCCGTGACTGGCGGGTCGCCGTGGAGGTGGAGACGCTATCGGATCATCGATACATCCGATTCGACGTCTCCGCCCAGACCGCGAGCGACCGCCGTCCAACAGCCCCGAATAACGACGGCCCGCGCTGGGCGCTTAAGCGCATCGACAGGGACCTACTCGAAGAAGCTGCAATTGTCCAGTCCTGGATAAGGGAGTCGGCGACCGACGGCTCCGTCGACGTCGAAACGGAGGCGCTGTGGTTCCGCGGGGCGATGACGCAGATCTGCGACGCGTCCATGCCCCGCGTCCGCACACAGTCCGCAAAGCGCCAAGTGTACTGGTGGACCGCCGAGATCGCGCAGTTGCGCGTCGCGTGTGTGGCGGCCCGTCGCCAGTACACTCGACACCGCCGACGACGTCGACGGAATACCGTCGAAGAGGACGCGCTGTATGAGGTGTACCGCGCGTCCAAGGAGAGGCTGTGGCTAGCCATCGGCGACTCGAAGTCGCAGGCCAGGGAAGAGCTGCTGGGGTCCCTAGACCGAGATCCGTGGGGGCGCCCCTACCGCATGGTGCGAGGCAAGTTACGCCCCTGGGCGCCTCCACTCACGGAGGGACTACAACCCCAGCTGCTGGAGGAGGTGGTATCGGCCCTCTTCCCTGAGCAGGCGGAACACGTTCCGCCGTCGATGGCTTCGCCCTTGGCCACAGGCTCTCCCGAAGAGGAGAGCACCCAGGTCCCAGAAGTGACACAAGCAGAGACGAGAGCGGCCGTGTCGCGGCTCCGGGCTAAGAACACAGCGCCCGGGCCCGACGGAGTTCCTGGCCGAGCTCTCGTCCTCGCTCTGAAGGAGCTAGAGCCCCATCTGAGGGGGCTCTTCACGGCATGCCTCGAGCGGGGCCAGCGCCCCGCGGACTCGCCGTCCGCGTACCGGCCCATAGTGCTGCTTGACGAGGCGGGCAAACTTTTCGAGCGAGTCATCGCAGATCGCCTCGTCAGCCACTTGTACACAGAAGGGCCGGACTTGGCAGACAGCCAGTTTGGTTTTCGGCGTGGGCGCTCCACCGTAGACGCCATAATGCGCGTGAGGGCCCTGGCGGAGGAAGCGGTGTCCCGGGGTGGGGTGGTGTTGGCAGTGTCGTTAGACATCTCTAACGCCTTCAACACCCTGCCCTGGAGTTGTATACGGGAGGCACTGGTCTACCATCGCGTGCCTCCCTACCTCCGCCGCACAGTAGGGGCTTATCTGGAGGCAAGGTGTGTCACTTATAGGGGACGTGACGGCGCAGGAAGGCGCGTCACTTCGTGCGGTGTTCCACAGGGATCGGTTCTGGGTCCGCTCCTGTGGAACATCGGGTACGACTGGGTGCTCAGAGGTGAGCTCCCGTCGGGCGCAGACTTGACGTGTTACGCGGACGACACGCTTGTCACAGCCCGAGGGAGCTCCCACAGGGAAGCAGCGTTGCTAGCTACGGCTGCGGTGTCACAGGTGGTGAGCCGCATCCGTCGCCTGGGCCTGGAGGTGGCCCTGAGCAAGTCGGAGGCCATCGTGTTCCATGGCCCCCGACGCGCGCCGCCGCCGGGATCACACATCGTGGTCGGTGGGGCCCGGATAGCTGTCGGGTCCACCATGAAGTACCTAGGATTGGTGCTCGACAGCCGGTGGGAATTCGGACCCCACTTCCGGCGGCTGGCGCCCAAGCTGATGGGCGCGGCGGGCGCGCTTTCAACGCTGCTTCCCAATATGGGGGGCCCGAGCGCCGCCTGTAGGCGGTTGTACGTGGGGATCGTGCGGTCCATGGCCCTGTATGGGGCCCCGGTGTGGGCGATGGACCTGACGGCCTGCACCATCGCCGTTCTGCGAAAGCCGCAGAGGGCGATGGCCGTCAGGGTCGTCCGCGGGTACCGCACGGTTTCCTACGAGGCGGCTTGCGCTCTGGCCGGATCCCCGCCCTGGGACCTGGAGGCGAAAGTACTCGCGTCGCTGTATCGGTGGCGCGAGGAAGAGCGGGCACGGGGCTTCGGACCGGTGCAGCGGCAGATCGCGCTGCGCCGTACGGAGCTCCGCCAGGTCTTGGTGGCGGAATGGCGGGACAGGCTTCTGCGCCCTACCGCCGGCCTCGCTACCGTCGAGGCGATCCGGCCAGTGCTCGACGCATGGCTCGGGAGAAGGCACGGCTCCCTGTCGTTTCGGGTGACGCAGGTGCTGTCGGGGCATGGGTGCTTCGGCAGGTACCTGTGTCGCATAGGCAGGGAGTCGGACGCTCGGTGCCACCACTGCGTCCATTGCGGGGAGGACACGGCGCAACACACGCTCCGGGAGTGTGTGTCCTGGGAGGAGCAGCGCCGTGCCCTCACCTCGGTAGTAGGAGGCGATCTGTCGCTGCCGGCCGTTGTTCGGAGTATGGTCGGCAGCGCAGAGTCGTGGGACGCGGTGGTGTCCTTCTGCGAGGACGTGATGTCGCAGAAGGAAGCTGCGGAGCGGGAAAGGGAGATCTCAACTCTCGACCCCGCCCGCAGCAGGCGCACCGGGCGCCGGAGGAGGGCGGACAACGCCCTCTTCCGCCCCCCATAAACGGGTCCAGGGGCGACGGACTTGGGGAAGTCCCCGCCCCCCATGATAGGACCCGAGCCGGCGGCGCGCGTCTGTGTCCACGCGCGCCCCCGAGGCGATGCACGGGGTAGGACACCTCACTACCCCGTGCAGGAGACGAGGCCCGGCAGGACGGGCCGGCACCAGTGCGGGGCTGCGGACGAATCAGGATTCCCGCGGCCCCGCGCGCACGTGCGAGAAGCGACACCGGGGTGGTTTTAGCCGGTAAGAGTCCGGCACTGTTCCCGGCCTCCCCAGGCCGGGTTCGTCCATGAGGATTTCCCCCCGAAAACAAAAAAAAAAAAAAAAAAAAAAAAAAAAAAAAAAAAAAAAAAAAAAAAAAAAAAAAAAAAAACGTACGGGCAAAATGCACCGCCGAGGTTGACCGCAGCGATTTCTGCTATCGCTGCGGCCGGCCCGGCCACAAGGCGGCCCAGTGCTCCGCTGAGCCCAACTGCAGCCTCTGTACAGCTGCAGGAAGGCCAGCGGGGCACAAGGTGGGCGGAAGGGCCTGTGGCGTGCCTGCCAGCAGGGCCCGCAATAAAAATAAAAAGAGGAGCAACAAGCCTGCCGGGGGAGTCTCGCAACCCCCGCAGGCTGGCTCGGCCGACTCCCGGCCTAGGACCGTTGCCGAGGGAATGGAGTGTCAATAATGGCACAATTCCATTTCCTCCAGGGCAATATCAACCACTGTGCCAGAGCTCAGGACCTTTTGCTCCAGAGTATGGCAGAGTGGTTGATCCACGTGGCTGTGGTCGCTGAACCGTATTTTGTTCCCACCCGCGACAACTGGGTGGGGTGTTTGGACGGTTTGGTGGCCATAATCGGCGGGGCTCTGATCGACCCGTCTCGGGGCCGCGGCTGGGTTGCCGCGGTCTCGGGCGGCATCGCTGTTGTGGGGGTGTATTTCTTCCCCAACAAGAGTCTCGCCGACTTCGAGAGTTTCCTTGTCGAGTTGGGCGCCGTCGTAGGCCGCTACTTCCCTCGTCCCGTACTGCTGCTCGGGGATCTCAACGCCAAGTCATCGGCGTGGGGATCCCCGGTCACCGATCCTCGGGGTGAGGTGTTGGAGGAGTGGGCGGTGACGACCGGTCTGGTCGTCCTGAATCGGGGCTCGGAGTATACCTGCGTGCGGCAGCGGGGCGGGTCGATAGTGGACGTCACGTTCGCTAGCCCCTCTGTCGCTAGCAGGGTCCGCGACTGGCGGGTCGCCGTGGAGGTGGAGACGCTATCGGATCACCGATACATCCGATTCGACGTCTCCGCCCAGACCGCGAGCGACCGCCGTCCAACAGCCCCGAATAACGACGGCCCGCGCTGGGCGCTTAAACGCATTGACAGGGAACTGCTCGAAGAAGCCGCTATTGTCCAGGCCTGGACAAGGGAGTCGGTGACCGACGGCTCCGTCGACGTCGAAGCGGAGGCGCTGTGGTTCCGCGGGGCGATGACGCAGATCTGCGACGCGTCCATGCCCCGCGTCCGCACACAGTCCGCAAGGCGCCAAGTGTACTGGTGGACCGCCGAGATCGCGCAGTTACGCGTCGCGTGCGTGGCGGCCCGTCGCCAGTACACTCGACACCGCCGACGACGTCGACGGAATACCGTCGAAGAGGACGCGCTGTATGAGGTGTACCGCGCGTCCAAGGAGAGGCTGTGCCTGGCCATCGGCGACTCCAAGTCGCAAGCCAGGGAAGAGCTGCTGGGGTCCCTAGACCGGGATCCGTGGGGGCGCCCCTACCGTATGGTACGAGGCAAGTTGCGCCCCTGGGCACCCCCACTCACGGAGGGAATGCAACCCCAGCTGCTGGAGGAGGTTGTATCGGCCCTCTTCCCTGAGCGAGCGGAGCATGTTCCGCCGGCGATGGCTTCGCCCTCAGCCGCAGACTCTCCTGAAGAGGAGAGCACCCAAGTCCCCGTAGTGACACAAGCAGAGACGAGAGCGGCCGTGTCGCGGCTCCGAGCCAAGAACACGGCGCCCGGGCCTGACGGAATCCATGGCCGAGCTCTCGTCTTGGCTCTGAAGGAGCTAGAGCCCCATCTGAGAGGGCTCTTCACAGCATGCCTCGAGCGGGGCCAGTTTCCCAGCGTTTGGAAGGAGGGGAGGCTGGTCCTGCTCAAGAAGGAGGGGCGCCCCGCGGACTCGCCGTCCGCGTACCGGCCCATAGTGCTGCTTGACGAGGCGGGCAAACTTTTTGAGCGTGTCATCGCAGATCGCCTCGTCAGCCACTTGTACCGAGAGGGGCCGGACCTGGACGAGAACCAGTTCGGTTTTCGGCGGGGGCGCTCCACCGTAGACGCCATAATGCGCGTGAGGGCCCTGGCGGAGGAAACGGTGTCCCGGGGTGGGGTGGTGTTGGCCGTATCGTTGGATATCTCCAACGCCTTCAACACCCTGCCCTGGAGTTGTATACGGGAGGCACTGGTCTACCATCGCGTGCCTCCCTACCTCCGCCGCACAGTTGGGACTTACTTAGGAGGCAGATGTGTCACATATCGGGGACGTGACGGCGCAGGAAGGCGCGTCACTTCGTGCGGTGTTCCACAGGGATCGGTTCTGGGTCCGCTCCTGTGGAACATCGACGTGTTACGCGGACGACACGCTTGTCACAGCCCGAGGGAGCTCCCACAGGGAAGCAGCGTTGCTAGCTACGGCTGCGGTGTCACAGGTGGTGAGCCGCATCCGTCGCCTGGGCCTGGAGGTGGCCCTGAGCAAGTCGGAGGCCATCGTGTTCCATGGCCCCCGACGCGCGCCGCCGCCGGGATCACACATCGTGGTCGGTGGGGCCCGGATAGCTGTCGGGTCCACCATGAAGTACCTAGGATTGGTGCTCGACAGCCGGTGGGAATTCGGACCCCACTTCCGGCGGCTGGCGCCCAAGCTGATGGGCGCGGCGGGCGCGCTTTCAACGCTGCTTCCCAATATGGGGGGCCCGAGCGCCGCCTGTAGGCGGTTGTACGTGGGAATCGTGCGGTCCATGGCCCTTTACGGGGCCCCGGTGTGGGCGATGGACCTGACGGCCGGCACCATCGCCGTTCTGCGAAAGCCGCAGAGGGCGATGGCCGTCAGGGTCGTCCGCGGGTACCGCACGATCTCCTACGAGGCAGCTTGCGCTCTGGCCGGATCCCCGCCCTGGGACCTGGAGGCTAAAGTACTCGCGTCACTGTATCGGTGGCGCGAGGAAGAGCGGGCACGGGGCTTCAGACCGGTGCAGCGGCAGATTGCGCTGCGCCGAACGGAGCTCCGCCAGGTCTTGGTGGCGGAATGGCGGGACAGGCTTCTGCGCCCTACCGCCGGCCTCGCTACCGTCGAGGCGATCCGGCCAGTGCTCGACGCATGGCTCGGGAGAAGGCACGACTCCCTGTCGTTCCGGGTGACGCAGGTGCTGTCGGGGCATGGGTGCTTCGGCAAGTACCTGTGTCGCATAGGCAGGGAGTCGGACGCTCGGTGCCACCACTGCGTCCATTGTGGGGAGGACACGGCGCAACACACGCTCCAAGAGTGTGTGGCTTGGGAGGAGCAGCGCCGTGCCCTCACTTCTGAAGTAGGAGGCGATCTGTCGCTGCCGGCCGTTGTGCGGAGTATGGTCGGCAGCGCAGAGTCGTGGGACGCGGTGGTGTCCTTCTGCGAGGACGTGATGTCGCAGAAGGAAGCTGCGGAGCGGGAAAGGGAGATTTCCACTCTCGACCCCGCCCGCAGCAGGCGCACCGGGCGCCGGAGGAGGGCGGACAACGCCCTCTTCCGCCCCCCATAAACGGGTCCAGGGGCGACGGACTTGGGGAAGTCCCCGCCCCCCATGATAGGACCCGAGCCGGCGGCGCGCGTCTGTGTCCACGCGCGCCCCCGAGGCGATGCACGGGGTAGGACACCTCACTACCCCGTGCAGGAGACGAGGCCCGGCAGGACGGGCCGGCACCAGTGCGGGGCTGCGGACGAATCTGGATTCCCGCGGCCCCGCGCCCACGTGCGAGAAGCGACACCGGGGTGGTTTTAGCCGGTAAGAGTCCGGCACTGTTCCCGGCCTCCCCAGGCCGGGTTCGTCCATGAGGATTTCCCCCCGAAAAAAAAAAAAAAAAAAAAAGTTACACCATTTAGAACTCACGAACGGCTGGACCGATTTTTGCGATTTTTGTTGGATTTGTCTTCGCCCCGATTAGCAGAATAACGAATGGGGCATTGAGAAAAAATAACTCAACATTTTAAATTATGAGGCGATACGAATTTATATACGGCCAGCTAGTTATTTATAAAAAAAATAAAAGGAGGCTTTTTATTTGATAAAAATCAGTACCTAGGTTGGCACAGATATAAATCGAATTTGGAATCACCACACGAAATTGGAATCTGCAAAAAAAAATAAGAATTATTTTCGTCAAATAAATTGTTGCTTTTTAATAAAAACAAAATCTCTTTTTATTTCGCTATAATATCATTTTAAAGAATATATTTTCAAACATATAACTTCTGTTTATACCTTAAATAATTGCTTTGGCTGACTACGAGTAAATACGTCTACTATAAATGGGGTCAGTTCCCACACTGACCAATGATATTCAATAGTAATGACCATAAATAGCTAAATCATGACAAATACATAAATCACTTAGAAATCAAATATTGAATCTTCGAATTTACAATTAAATATATTATTAGGGATCATTGGCTTAGATTTTCAATCGGCGACCGTCGGATTGAGAAAACCATTTGATTCTGAAATCAAATAACGTATTTATTATTATCATTGGCCGGTAAAGTTGAAAAACCGGCCAAGTACGTGTTGGGCAACTTCCGTAGTGGTGGCTTTTATTTGGTCCACTATAATTTTGTAACCGGTTAAGCCTTCTTAGCCGTGATAGTTTTCCTTGTAAATTCATTACATGTGCTACGTCTGTGATTTTTTTTCACATTTCTAGGGACAGCCATTAAAAAGTTAAATGGGATGCTAAAAGGGATGCTCGTATCGAACAAAAATTTGCACTTTAAAGCTTGATATTTAGCAAATGGCTCCCTTAATCGAAAAAGGATCTTCACACTTCTGCTTTTACACGAAAAAATATTTTCCAAAATGTTATTTTACCACTTTGTCACAATATCAATGTCACTATTTGTGACAATAAATAAAATTTACTTTGCCTAAACTCTTTACAATGAAAGCGGTAAAAGCTATAATAAATTAATAAATTAATAGTGTGTCCATATGCCACAAGTAGCACAATTTAACTGGCAAATATCAATAATGTTCAATAAATACTAATACTTTAATTTATTGTCTGTCCTGACAAAATACCCGATCATTTGGACCCTCTATTAACCCCCAAATGGCGAGGGCGTGATATTTCGGAATCGTGTGGGATTATTATGGTTTTATTGGTTGCATAAATAAATATTAATTTTGTCTTGTCAGTGAGTGGAATTTTTCAAAATTGATTTTGTAAATGTACCTATGTATAAGGTAGGTTTGTAGCAAGTAATTGATGATTTTGAGTTCTATCATCTTGCAAATTTATCATAAAAAATAAATGTATATAAATCTATAGCAGAGTGATATACATTTATCCTAACCTTAAAAAACAATTATTTTTTCATTATATTGATTTACTTTTGCTTTGAGCGCAAACAAAATAAATGTTCGAATTCATCACTTCTGGATGTATCCACCAGATTAATTCATAATTTAAACGTGATTCGTATTAATTATCTGACAGATAAGTTAAAAATAAAATCTGGGACGGTAAAGATGGTGAAACTATACCTACATAAATAATATAATCCTCTAATTAAACATGCTAAGAATCTATATATTATATGCTTTTGATCGTTATATTTTTACTCATACCGAGTTATTTAGGTATTTATTTACCATACAGAAAATAAAACAAATGGTAAGAAAATACTATACAAAATTATAGCTTATTTTAAAAGAAATCTCTTCCAGCATAATATCAACCTGCGACGGAGAATGAACAAAAAAAACCGGCCAAGTGCGAGTCGGACTCGCTCACGAAGGGTTCTGTACGATTATCTATAAAAACGCATAAAAAATCACGTTTGTTGCATGGGAGCCCCTTGAATCTTTATTTTATTCTGTTTTTTTAGTATTTGTTGTTATAGCGGCAACAAATATACATCATCTGTGAAAATTTAATTTAAACTATCACGGTTCATGATATAGCCTGGTGACAGACAGACAGATGGATAGCGGAGTCTTAGTAACATAATACCCGTTTTACCCTTTGGGAACGGAAGCCTAAAATGAGATATTGTAACAATTTTCACTTTTTTTGGACTACAACTTTCAGCATCTTTTGTTCACTAAGAGGGTTTATTTAGGTTTTATTCCTAAGAAATTAAATTGAAATAAATAATTTTCTCCGAGCACGTGTATGATAATGTTCAATAAAACGTAATCCTATTACTGACACTTGTTCTGTGCAAGTGTTTAATGAATCGGATCATAGTGTATCTGATTCTTAGTCGGTAGTTTGTAGGTCGGTGGGGCGATAAAATGGCGCTGCGTCACGGAATTAGCATGTGCAGCATGCAAATAGTGATCCTGTCGTTTGACGGGAATTTTCATTTAGTGTTTTAGGCCTCTTTATATCTTGCCTATTAATTTGTAGAGTGTGATTTTAAGGGTAGGTACTAAATAGGCACCTACTATAGTATAATATTATGTTTTACTTATTGTTGCGCTAAAAATGAAAGTTATGTCTTGTCAAGTTGTTCATATAAATTATTAACTTATCCTACCTTAATATTACACCTAAATGCGGAATAGAGATTTTTCGTTTGTTACGCTTTCAAAATAAAATGGCCAAACCGATTTGGATGAAATTTGGTACGGAAATAAATGATACCCTGGAGACGGTTATAGGCTACTATTTGTCCGGGTACGTTAAGTAATGTCTTGGGGTAAAACTGTGGGAAAAAATAAGGAAAAACTTTACAGGTCATAATAGCATTTCTTTGTAATTCAATTAGAATGTTGTTCCAGACTTCTTTTTCAAATTTCCAAATCCCTAAAATACATTTTAGCGCCTGTAAATGATACGACTGCGTGTTCTAAGATACTCGTTGGTACTCCTTGATTTAATATTATCACATGATTTATATAAGCCGAAACTATAGTGTCAGCAGACACACACAAACAAATAATACATAATAATAAATTGAGAGTTTACAATATTTATCTGGGGCGGCACTGTGTCAACGCATGTAAAAGTGCTAACAGTACTCCCCCCTTTGATATAAGATTTTCGGTAAACATTAAACAAAACAATAAAGATGTATAAAGTAAAAGAACAATTATTTAAGTACTTATACCTAACTACCTAGTTGGCAAATCGCACGACGGGTCGAATTACACGGCCGGATCAGGTGACATGTCGCGCGCCGCTTCAGAAGGTGGCTAATTCTCGCGTGTCACAGCTAAAATGTAGCCGGTGATGTTACTGTTCTCGTGTGCATGTTGTCCATGTCCTTCTCATCTCCTCCTCCAAGACTGGTGATTATCAGTCGGTCAGTTTCTTGTCTCGTAGTCAGCTGTTTGCCTCGTGGAGCGTACCAGAACCCATGAGGAGTACCTCTGAGCCGAACCTCTTGTTTTCTGCGCGTAGTTCGCAGCTGCGATGCTCACGGTGCCCGGCGCTGTGAATGCTACGGGGCGTCGCTGTGGCTAGGCTAGCGCCTGTTATGACCAGGAGAGTAAGCTCTTCTAATTACCGGTCGACAGAATGCTGTTGTGCCGAAATCGCTGAGGCTTAGGGCTATGACCAGGATTGAACGCTATCTACTGGCTACCCGTCTAGGCTAAGGGTTGGCAGATAACTCTTGGCATGCTGCTTATCTGACTGAAATGAGGAGGGATGTTGATATTGAATCAACAAAGTTAATAAAAATGATTGGTCTACTTCCTAGTTATAGACACACTTGTTGTATTATGCATCGGAATTCGCTGACGTCTGAAAATTACGCGGTTTTGAACACTCGTCGTATTTTACAGAATTGCATAGCAGCGTATTACGGATCATGCGACCTACAATCTGCATATCATGTCACTTTGCAATACATATTCCTTCCCGTGACTCTGTCCGTAAATTTCCGAGCTCTATAGTGTCTAGACCATCTTAACTCAGTGTGGCTCATTGCCTTGGACCTTTTGTGCATAATAAGTACGCCATGTGCGATCAGGTTGATGTGCGATGTTTTGCTTGCGTGTCGCGGTGTCGTCAATGTCGTATCGATGTAGGTGGAGTACTGCGCGATGTTAGATTGCTTGAACAATACCCGTGTATGTTTGCCTTTTGAAATTCCAGTTAGTGAGACCCGCTTGTGGGAGGCCAACTGGAATGTGCAATCACGGTATACTGTCGAATGACGACAGCAGGCAGGTAGTAGCTGGGTAGCGATCACGCGGAGAGTACTATGTTTGTGCCATCACACCAGCCGGCAGGCCTAGGGCCGGGTCCGTAGCTGGGTGAGGATCACGTCGGAGAGTACTATGTTGGTGCCATCACACCAGCCGGCAGGCCTAGGGCCGGGTCCGTAGCTGGGTGAGGATCACGTCGGAGAGTACTATGTTGGTGCCATCACACCAGCCGGCAGGCCTAGGGCCGGGTCCGTAGCTGGGTGAGGATCACGTCGGGGTCACCAGTGTAAATGATACGACTGCGTGTTCTAAGATACTCGTTGGTACTCCTTGATTTAATATTATCACATGATTTATATAAGCCGAAACTATAGTGTCAGCAGACACACACAAACAAATAATACATAATAATAAATTGAGAGTTTACAATATTTATCTGGGGCGGCACTGTGTCAACGCATGTAAAAGTGCTAACAGCGCCCACCGGTGTCATCGCAGCTGGTGTGACCACCCGCGATTCATCTCTACATTTTGACTTCAATATTTTACAAAAATTTTTATTCATCTCCCCAACTTTATCTCACCGTTATTGCATACCCCTAAAGTCCAATTTCGCTTGGCTTTAAAATTATAGATGTGTTTGTAAGTTGGTACTTATAGGGTGTTCGAATCTGCCAACAGATGGCGCGCTCGGATAATACGACTCGTAACGATGGGTATTGATTATGATATAAATCGAAGGCAAGCAATATAATTGTTTGTTTGGTAAACACTAGTGTTATGAGTTTGCGTGTAAGGAGTTCGAATGTACTTAAGTATTGAAACCTGCTTTGAGCTTTTGTGATAGAGAGAGAACTTTGGCATTATAAATTGCTCTTCCTGAAGAGTCTGATGGATTGATTTTATGTAATTATTTGATTAATTATATAATAACTAACTATTTCCAGCGGTTTCAACCAAGTTCCTAACAAACTTAACGTATCCTGATAAAAATAAGCTTATAACAGTTACCAAGGTTCTATATCCGTGCCAAATTTCATCAAAATGGTTTACGTTATTTTACGTGGAAGCGTAACAAACAAACACACTTTCGAATTTCTAGTATAGATACGAGTATTAGTTATGATATGACTTATTTTTAGATGATATATTATTTTTTGATGATAGGATATGACTTTTATATATACTTCTGAAAATACGATATGTTTGACGACGAACTATTGTACCCAGCGCTGTAAAAACGTATCTCAAACTATGTTTTCAGAAAAAGAATGATTATTTTTTACTATGAGTTGACTGATCAACCTTCATCTAAAAAAAGGCCCAAGAAACGATATATTTTTTATTATTTAATGAGTACTAGCTTTCCGCGCGATATTATAGCCAATGGATACAAAAACTTGACAAATTATGTAGGTACTAAAAGCTTCCTCTTGAATCACTCTATTTATTTAAAAAAACGCATCAAAATCCGTTGCGTATTTTTAAAGATCTAAGCATACATAGGGACAGACAGCGGGAAGCGACTTTGTTTTAGGTATACTATATAGTGATTTTAAAGGTAGATTTTGTCTTCAATCACCGATTTTATTTTTTAAATCATAAAGAATCATCACACAGCTGCCACATAAAAAAAGACAATCTTTAAAGAGATTTACGATACGAAATCACGGCAAACACATGACGTTACATAAATATTTACAGTAGGGTAAGCACTGCTTGCGTTACACGGGATTACGATGGGTTTATTATGAGAAACTTAATTATTAGGCAAGGGCTGGACTCAATACAGACGTTGTGTAAACAAACATCATGTTGGGTCTATGATTTGTGCTTTATTGAGTTTTTGAAGAGTTACATTTTCATGGGAATTATCTACTCATTAAATACTTTGTCCTGAATGACTGACGGATTAACACACAGTCTACACCGCTGATCGTAGATGCTTGAAACTTGGAAAGTGTGTTCTTTGTATGACGTAGGCATCCGATAAGAAAGGATTTTCCGAAATTCTACCCCTAAGGGGTTAAAATAGGGGGTGAGAGTTTGTATGAAACTGTTTTTTTTAATGCGAATTCGTATAGCCCACGCGGAAAACATAGTTAAAAAAAGATATATTTTATTAAAAATACTAGCTGTTCCCTTTTCTATTTTTTATTTCACCCGCGTCCCGAAGAAACTCTTTAAGCCATCCGAATAATAAGTAGCCTATAATTGTCTCCAGGATTCCCAATATCTCCGTACCAAGTTTCATCCAAATCGGTCCTATTTTTTACCGTGAAAGCGTAACAAATTGACAAACTCACTTTCGCATTATTATTATTAGTTACGACTTTATCTTTACATGATATTATGCAATAGTTCCTGTATTCAAAGATATTGTTACACAATATAATGCAATATAAATGGAAGGTATACGTAAAAACTAAATAAAGCTAAAAGTGTTTCAAGAACAAACAGTGCTGATAATGGCATGGAACCGCGCTGTTATTCCAGAAGATTTTTTTTGGAATATTTTTCATTTTCAAAAGAATTCGAATAAAAAGCCTAGATTTTATTAGCCTTCAATCAATATTTCGATCCGGTAAACACTTACAATAACTATTAATGTCTATTTGGAGCAAGAAATCTAAAATAAATTCAGTACCAATCCTTTTAATATAGTTTAGTTTTCAGCACTGCACGTGTGTTTATTCGTGTTTTAGGTTTCCCTATAACAAATCTTAGAAAAACAATTCAACATTATTTTATAAACTAGCTTCTGCCAGCGACTTCGTCCGCGTGGAATAGTGGTGCTCCGCTCCTATAGGTCTTAGCGTGATGATATATAGCCTATAGCCTTCCTCGATAAATGGACTATCTAACACTGAAAGATTTTTTCAAATCGGACCAGCGGTTCCTGACAAAATGACAACATTTCCCTTCACTGCTCTGCTCCTATTAATTGTAGCCTGATGAAAAGTATACTATAACCAGCTCAGGAGTATGAAAAATAATTGTACCAAGTTTCGTTAAAATCCGTCGAGTAGTTTTTGTTTCTATAGTGTTTATACAGACAGACAGGCAAAAATTTTACTGATTGCATTTTTGGCATCAGTATCGATCCCTAATCACCCCCTGATAGTTATTTTGGAAATATATTTCATGTACAGAATTGACCTCTCTACAGATTTATTATAAGTATAGATATAGAAGATATAGATTAGTCGGGGGCCGTTAGGCAGATTTAAGAAACCTCTGACACTAGGGCTTGTTAGGTTAGTAAACCTGCATACGATAAGAAGAAGATTTCATTCAAAAACAGCAAAGTATTACCACAACTTTAAATAGACTCTAACAATCCACATATTCCTCAACCCACACCATGGTCACACAGCCCAGATGAACAACTCACCCATAATTTCCACTCAGCCCTTTGACTTAACCTCGTATGAAATTCATAATAATTGAGGAACAATTAAGCCTGGCCGACCTTTGGGGCCCATACACCTTTGAGGTAGGAACCATTGCGTCCCATTTCACTTTGAGCGTTTAATAGAGAGTAACCTCAAAGAAAAATGTACTCACCAACAATTACACCTACGTATGTAACTATGAGGCACTCGGTAGGGAGCTGAGTCAGTAACTAGGGATGTGGCGGAGCTGTCGATAAAAAATCAAGCTGAATTTATAGTTGCGAAGAAAGTTTAATAGGATAATATGAATCGAAAACTTCGCTTTTATTATAAAAAAATACAATATAAATATTAAGATTGATTGTTTGTCATTCACTGACGTATTTGATGAAGGACGCGTCTCGCATTGCCGTGCTGTTAAAACATATAGACCGCTTCTAATAACTTGTGATGTGTCAATAGTTTCCCAAAGTCGTGTATATTTTTATTACATGATTTAATTTTTTTCTGTACTAATATGCGTATAATTTATTCTTGTCTACGTTACATTTTCTTTTATGGAGGAACACTGTATGGAGTCCCACCTTAGAAAAGGGAGAATCCTCCGGCCAGGCGTGTGATATTGTCTGGCGGGCTACTGCCCAATGGTTAATGTCGGGAAGTTTTATTATGTTCTAACTCACTTGCGAACACTTCTTGCGTGATGTAGAAATTTTCTGTAGTGGTTTTTATGTAGCGAGATAGATGTTGCTACACTTTCATTGCAATTATTACCATTGAAAACTAATCTAGCGATATTGAACTTATCGACATACTCCACAACCCTATCATGGCAGCGCCGCCTCGTGGCCTTTGTGGAGTCTCGCCGATATTCGCTTTGTTACTCTGAAAAATGTACCGCCGCCATCGGCCGTATTACTTTGTCGTAAATGTTTGCCTTCATATAAATACGAAGGCTTTCGCTGTATTATATCGCGGTATATGTTGTAAGCTGTTGAATCTTGTTTGGGGTTTAGAGATAGTCATGTTTCTTGGAAGATATCTATAGGCTTTTTCGTGTAGGCTTGGAGTTTATTTGTAAAGATTTTGGTAGCTAATCTTTTTGCGCTTAAGGTTTTCTTTCATGTACAGAACATAGATATGCTTTTCAAAATATAGAAAGACTAGTTGTTTTCCGCTGCTTTATCCACGTCCTCAAATGTCCAGCTTATAAACTGTGCGTGTTCCAAATTTCATCCAAATCCATTCAGTTGTTTTTGCGGAAGAGTAATAAACATAGGTACATACAACGTCACAAACTTTCACATTTTAATATTAGATAGGATTGCTACTAGTTTTTATTGTCATTACAGAAAAACTTTGTATATTTACATACTTCAAAAACACCTATATTTTGCTTTCGGAAAGGGTTCCAAAAACAACAACTAGACTGGCTTCTGTGACGTCATATCACCAACTTCTCTATGGAATATAACGTTCAAAGTGAGCATTGTTTTTCCTATTAATTTATGGTTAGTTTTTTCACTGTGTTAACATTAACTTAAGCGGCTATAGATAGTTACACACTTGGGATGTGATACAAGGTACTCATATGTTTTAAGATTCAGTGCTTATGAGATTTCATAAAAATTGGTTCACTTTCGCAATAGAAAAATTAAAAGATATTTCATTTTTTATATTTAAAGATAAATTATTTTCGTTTTCAGTATTATTTTAAACTTTTAAAATGTGTAATAGGCTGAAGCAACACATTTTGAGCTGTTTTTCCAAGATTTATGTTTTTCACGAGTGTTTTCATTGTAAGTATACCTACTTGTTATGAAAAAACTTTGTTTTTGCTTCGTCTATTATATATTAACTAGTTATTTTTTCATAGTCGTTATTGGTATGCTGATGTTGTTTATTGTTCTTGAGATATAAAGTATTTTTAAACGAAAAAATACCGTAGTTACTTAGAAAAAAAAATACTTTGTTAATGTATTATTTCCCAGATAATATAAAAATTTAAAAAACCTTGTATAACCCAATAAAGGTTTAAAAGAAAATCTAAGTACCTACCTACCAGTAGCCAATAATACCTTCCAAGGGCAACCCTAACACATTAATACTCCAACGGTCCGAAGAAATATTTTTTCCCAAAAGCAATCTATTGGGCTCGTACCTAATGAATTTAGAGGGTTAATGGTACCGGCGGACCCCCGCTCGGCAAATGACCGACGGAGATATTGACCGGTAATGTGATTGCGCATACTCCTTCTGTGTTTTGTGAGAGCTGGCTTGATTGAGCATTTGGGGGGTTGAGGTGTCTGTGTCTGGTCATAAGCATGGATGTTGAATTAAAATCTCTTGATGTGCATTTGTTATTTTTACTCTCATATTTTTTTCTCTCGTTAATTCACAAAAATATAAGTTAAATTATAAATTATCATTTGTTTTTTATTGTGTATTTGTTTTTTTAACTTTACTTATGGTCATTTTCAATCACATAATATTTATCTGGAGATTTTCTAGAAATAGAATTTTGACATAAGATCCTATACAACGCATGTCAAAAACCTAACGAAGTAAGAAAATCTTCGTTCAGAAAGTTATTGAAAACAGCCATTATTTAAATCCTTATGTAACCGTCTCATTGTGAATACATTTTTTTTTTTCAGAATGTATACATGGATTTTCACCGGTTCTTCTGCATAGGACCGGTTTTTTGGAACCGTGCAACTAGTGTGATTTTTCATAACAGACTACAAACACCTACTTACTTATAGTCTATCTTATTTTAGCTTTTGAACATCTTTTGAAGGACGCTTAAGTTACAAAAAGACTGCCGCAAAATGATCGCCCTATTCATGTTCTATAAGTTTCTGGCTGGAAAGAAAAAAAAATATAATTTTTCTCCCAATATCTTACTATTACACCCTTGGTTTCTTAAATCTGACACACTCTGTCTACATCTCTTTTGTTTTAACTCTCCTATCGCAGGTCTGCTGGAAGAGATTTCTATAGAAATAAGCAGTGCCTTTGTACTCTACTATCCTATTCTTTCTTTTGATCAATTTTTTTCTATGTGTGCATAAATTGTTATATAAAATAAATAAACAAATAAAATCTGACTATCACAGACATGAAGAAGTCATAATACAACCGAAACCGGCAATTTTCCAAGGCACGGGGACTCTTAAAAATGGCCGGGTATCCGTGGTCTGACTGCGTCTATCAAATCTGATACCTCTGTTAAACATTTTTTTAAATCGCAATTGTATATTATAACTTTAACGAGCCTACGTTGTACATCCATGATGCAATTACATTATATCTGGACCTTAAAAGAGACTTTGACCCTTGAGTTTGTTTCGGTGTTTCTTCTCAAGGCAGTCAGATAGGAAATACCGACTTCATCTAGCTTTAAAAATAATAATTGACGTGTAAAAGTGTTATTTTATAACCCATTTGCAAAATAAATATCATTTAACATTATATTCTACCAGTTAGTACATAATGTTAATGAAGTGTTTTGTGTAAATATATTATTTAAATGACGATTAAGTTAATATGATTATTGTTTAAACAGCTGCCGTTTCGTATTATGTACACTTTGTACAAAATATTCCATAACCAACACTTTTATTTGGATTGGAAAAGGCGGTCATTGAGACTTCACCAAAAAAGTAAATATTTTACCTAACATTGCTAGCTTGCTTATAACCGGAAATTTGTTTTCACCCCGCGGACATAATATCTCACCCGATTTCTCATGGTGCTATTGATTATAGGAGTGGGTAGTTCCAACCCCTAACAGAAATAAAAAAAATAAACAGACATATTTTAAAATGCATAGCACACACTTAATAAATAGATATAATATGTAAGAAAATTTACCTACTTTCACAATTTTCTCGACCGTGCCACCGCTGATCTTCAAGACAACACAACAAAATACCAAACACGAACCACAAACGTAGGAAAACACCATATAAATAGTTATGAGCAACAAATATTGTCCATTTGACCACTAACAAAGATTCCGGGAACGACGCACCGTCCATATTGTAGTGGGTTGAAGTAGTGGGGGAGGCAATCCACGTTGGCGCATGTAGTCGCGACCGGCAATATCGCGATGGCCGGCGGCTCATTTAATCACGCGACGGAATTTGCAGGATAAGAAGACCTTCGGGGTAGCTTTGAGTGGAGACGGAAAGGAAAATAGGAGGATAATTTGATTTCGGAGTATTAGAACCTTTGAACTTGGAAGAGGAGCTCGTGGCTAACGAGAAGCTCGTGGCTAAGTAAAAGCCGCATGGGTCGACCGATCAAAGGTTAAGCTGCGCTTGGAGTGGTTGGTCCGTGGATGGATGACCATGAGAGTAAAGTGTTTAAAGTTGAGAAAGAGGCTCCCAGGCTGCAGATTATATCATCAACAATTGCATCAAGTCTCATACTGTCATCATCCATATACTCAACAGTGTTACAAGATGTCAGACGTACTCTCTCAATTGAAATAACTACTACTGAAATCAATAGGGTCATGGATGAACTACGATATGGTGACAATAAGTTTGAGATTCGAATCGAAACAACCAGTTTTGGAGTTAAACAAGTATAAAACATCATGAACTTCTATGTGTATGTGCCTAATTACGTTTGAGTTAAGAAACGGCAGATGATCTATCTGGTCGAGCAGAGGGGTTAGCTGATCTCAAAAACTATACTGATATTTTCGTACCTTCTTGAGTGTCGAGGCAGAAATAGATGACTTGCTCATTGGACGTTCTGTTACATAGACATTTCGATAATTGGACGTTTTTCTATAAGGACAATTTACTAATTAGCGTATTCTACATAGACATTTTGAGCATTTGGACGTTTTGCTAAGACGCATTGATCGTGAGGCATCTGAATTAACTTACTAATTTACGTCTTATGTCAGGAAATTTGTAAATATGGTTAGAAAGGTAATTCTACAATTAGGTACTCTTATAACTATCCTTATATATTAAAAATGCGAATCTGAGTTTGTTCGTTACTTAGGCTTTCACGCTAAAACGACAGAAGCTAATTATGTATATGAAATTTTGTATGGAAATAGATGGGACCCTGGAGTCAGTTTTAAGCTACTTTCTATCCGGGTACGTGAAGTAGTCTCTCTGGAGGCGGGTGAAAATGGGAAATAGCTAGTTCAAAAAATACCGTCATAGGAAATTCTGCCCAGATCCTATTCAGATTAAGATCTATTCAGATAGTAATGATTCCCCGTAAGAAATTGCAAAATATCTTGAAGATCTCTCTCTACCCTTAGCTAGCAGATGGCTGGTAAGGGCACGCGGACATCGCACGCTTATTGGACGAGTCAATAATGTACTGCTGTAGGGACAAATGCCGAGACTAGACAACATATTTGTATATATAGGTAGTAATAAACGTTGTCAACGATAATGTTGGCTTGTCAGGACCAAGCGTGATTTGGATCTTTGTTTCGAGCCTTTGAACTGATGTTTAGGAACTTTATTAGTTATTAATAGCTTGTGGATGTTGGTTGTAGATGACGATATTTCGGATTACAGTGGTCTCATGCTTGTAGTATTTATTTTTTTAACTAACAATGTGGTTATGCTGTGCCAATGTGCCTGTTTTACACTCAGGAGAAGACCATGAGGCTATCAGTTAACTCTCTTAATCATAATAATGCCATTCGTCTAGTACGCCTTTTTTAGTTATCGAACTGTTTTCTCCCTTTCTGTCAAACTTCATATTTTGAATTCGATAGAGTTAACATATAAGGAGAAAACAGTTTGATAGCTAAAATAAGTTAATTCAGTGGATAGGTTTATTATGAATAAGGCGGTAAGGTTATAAAATCTATTTTAACTGTCAAAAAGAAATCCCTTTAAAATTAAATTCTCCACCTCTTCTTTCTTTGAATCATCATGATTGCCTTCATATCTACGAGTAAATTTCTTAAAAAACATCCTTACTAAAAATACTTACCTACACGCGGCACTTTGCGGAAAATTTGATAGCGCCCTAATATTATAAATGTGAAAGCGAGTTTGTTTGTTACGCTTTTACGGTAAAATGAATGAACCGATTTGAATGCAATTTGGTTTGGTGATAGAGGAGACCCTGGAAGGGATTAGACCTATCCCACTAGCGTTTTACGAGCGTTGGCGTTTCTCCAACGTCTGCGCAGCGACAACGCTTGCAGACTTATACGGTATGTACTTATTACAAAATATTATGTAGTTAATATTATGACTCAAGAATCAAGCACTGTTCAAAACTCAAGCCAAGATCTTTGATTAACTATCACTCTAGCTTATAAAAAAACTGTAATCTGAAGTTAAACCATTTCTCATCTAACCCTTACTTGATGTCGTATTCTATAATTAAACTACTAACTTAAGTTCGGCTTAACGCTAAACAGCATTTATGAGTGAGTTTTTTGCTAATCCGTTTGCTAAACAGCAGATTAAAAATAAATCAGACTTTATAAGTAAAACGGTAGAAAACCAGCCAACAATATAACTTTACCTACCAAATGCCAAGCTAAAACGTGTAACAAAATTTCCCTTAAAAAGAAAATTAACACCAGAAAAGCCGTCACTATAAAAAATATACTCCCCGCCATTGTCGGTCAACATTCCTCATTCTTTGGAGTACGTCTTCACGCTTTCAAGTGCGTAATCCTTCAGGAATCGCCACTATTGTACTCAGAGACAGAGCATTAATCCTGCCTTTTCAAGACAAGAGATATCCATCAATTGTCAACATTGAACCGGCGGTGCGTCCCCTTGCCTCCCTCGGCAAGTCGCCACCCTGCCTCTACACTCACACAAGGGAAAACTGACATAGATTATGGGAGATGATTTAAATTTTCAGATGCGATGCGACTTTTGTGGTTTGAAAATAATTTGACTGATTTTTTCAATTATGGAACTAAATATTTTTATCTTCTACTAGATGACCCGGTGTACTTCGTATCACCTACATTGTATCTTAACTTTTTCTTACCATGTAAACCTTCCGTGGACTAAGACAAACATTTCAAAACAAAAATCAGCTAAATCGGCCCAGCCGTTCTCGAGTTTTAGCGAGAGTAACGGACATCAATCCATCTTTATATATAAGATTATAAATAATCTAAGGCCAAGCTTGTCGTGGTATGATTTGGATAAGAAGGGAGTGAATAGTATGACGGCTGACAGAGAAGAATAAAAGAGGAAAACATATTGCGCTTACCCCAAATAAGGGAGAAGAAGAAGAAAAGAAGAAGTAAGTATATGCATAATCTAATAGGAAGGTATACTTATATTTATTGTAATAAACTCTTATGCCACCGTGATGGACATGTTACAGAATAAGTAACTATACTATAAGGGTAGGTATAACTAGGAATATGCAATCTGCACCAACCAGTAGACATCTGCAAGAAATTCCACAAAAAGGCACACAATCAAATATTGTTGAATTGCACAGATCTGCAGACCAATCAAGAAAAGATGTATGTTAAAAACAATAAACATATCTATAAATTATATAAAAATGAATCCCTATTTTCCTTGGTCACGACATCACGCGTGAACAGCTTGACGGACTTGGATGAAATTAGTAGTAGTCGATAGTACGGAGATAGAGGGGACCCTGGAAAAGGTTGTAGGCTATTTTTTATCAGGGTGAATGAAGTAGTTCCGTCGAGACGCGGGCGCAACCGCGGGCAACAATTAGTCTATTTACACACATACACAGCACACATACATCCTCACGCACACACAATCCCTGTCTTACAAGCACACTCTGCTTAACTTTTAAATGTAACCCATTATAGTTTTAAGTTATTTTATTTGTATAAAAATGGTAAAATAGAAATAAACAAGTATTTTATAAATTCTACTAATGCATGGAAGACCGGAGACTCCTAATACAGGCTTTATACGCTTAAAAGGAGGCTCCAATCACCACTGATTTAAAATGAAAACTTGTGGATTCCAATAAACCATTTTTCATTTTCATAAATATGAATAACTATTTCCCTTGGTCATGGCATCACGCGTGAACGGCTTGATCAATTTGGCTGGAATTTAATACAGAGATAGAGGAGACCCTGGAGAAGGCTTTAGGCTACTTTTTATCCGTGTGCGTGAAGTAGTTCCGTGAATATGTGTTAATCCAGGTTAAAAACTATGTGCCATCCAAATCCGTTTAAAAAAGTTTGCGTGAAAGACACACAATCATACATCCTCACAAACTTTCGCATTAATATTATCAGTAAGGATTATTCCCGTAGTACGTAATCCACAACTTGGATATCAAGTAGAACAATCCACTCCAACCAACTTTATGAAAGTTACAAAACCCACTTTTTAATAACCTCACTAACAATAACCCGAAATCCCCTAGTTAATCTTTGCCAACCGCCCGTGTACATAGCTATATGGGAGTGAGCTAGTGATTGTCAAAATTTGGCTTCGTAGAACAAAGCGTTATTTACCGAGCCGGGAGAGCCTTTGTGTCGGCATTACACCACTCCACATAATATTGTGAAAGTTCTCACAATACTCTGTTTGCTGGCAGGTATTATGAGGCTCAGAAAAATTGCGACTTGTTGTACTGTGAGGTGATTCGGATTAGGTGTTTTGAGGTGGCTGTCATTCTGAGGTGGACCTGTCGGTGTTCTGTGGTGGTGTGCGGTGTTGGTTCAGTTGTTTTCATGGTGTAGATATTTTTAGACAATTGTTTTTTTTTCTATTTATATTAAGAATCTAAGTGGAATATTTTGTAGCTATGTTGCCATTTAGAAATATTAAACAGGTTTATCTACATAACAGTTACCTAATGTTAAAAATCTATTTGAAAAAAGAACATGATTTATCCATGGATTAATAAAAATGTATGTGTGATTGTTCATTCCCCTAAAAACATGAAGCAAAAAATGTTTAGTGAAACAAGGACAAAATACTCTGTACACATATCCCTTTAATATAAACCGGCTATTAAATAACAATGAAGCCGTCACACGATGCACGCAGAAAACGAATTACGGAGAAATTAATTGGCCGAAAACCCATCCGAACACACGTTCGGAAAGCTCGCGTTCGAAATTCAAATGAGGCGGCACGCCCCACCCCCGGCCCCGCCCCGCCGCCATCTTGGATCCGAGTGGGGAGGCGGAGGGGGGCTATTAAATTATTTCATTCCACATTGGGCCGCTCCCGCTATCGGATTAAAACAATTGCCTGTGAAACCGTAAATGGATAATGAATTTTGCGAAGAAAATAATATGGTACGAAATTTAATTTTGCTGGGAGCTCTGCCTTGTTTTATTTCTTCTTGGGGGTATTTTGTTGTTACATATAATTTTATTCGTGGATGTTTTTACACGTGGGATTTATGAAAAAAAAGTCATTAGCATTTTCACGGAAATTCTTACAAGGAAACAAATATTCTCAAAAAAAGCTGGTTAATAATGAAATTAGCATGTTTTCCTCATCTACAATTCAGCAATTCTATAGATTTAATCAACTTCACTTTTTTATTAAATTATGATATTATATTTTTATAGATTAAATTCACTTATTTACAAAGTGAACAAAAAACACTTTGGCCAATAAGGAAAAAAAACACCACTTTTTTTAATTAATTACTTAGAGACTATTAACATTTAATAATTAAAAATTACTAACTACTTCTAATTATAGATAGGTACTTATTTGTATTTAATTATACTTTCGTGGTCACAGGATTTACGAAAAACATGTCTAAGGTTTCAAAGTAAATATACATGGTTCAAATAACTCATTATTATCTTATGTACTAACTCGTACATAATTTAATTTAATTTAGCACTAATAATATGTATTTACACAAGTGTGCGAGAAAAGTTCTGTATAGTCGTGAAACAAATAAAACTTAATTGTTCCTATTTAGGTCGCCTAATATAAATAAATAATTAGTAACAAATAGTGAATATTTTACATAGGCAAACATCATATTAACTGTTAGATGTTATTCTAAAAATATTTTATCAAATGTAAGACAATAGAACATTATTACTAATTTTTATGACGATATCAATCTGCTTACAAAAAGCTCTTTATTTGTATATTCAACAGCAAACGCCAGCTTGAGCACCGAATTGTGAACCTCCTCTGTTTTTGGGAGATAAAAACGTACGCTCATACGTAATAACATCAATGAAAAGAGGAACCAGAAATAAGGCTAAAAAATTGGATAATGATACAACCCTTCACTACTACCTCACCTAAGATTAATCGACTTTATAGCTGCAAGTAATTAACTAAAAACTTTTCTATTACTCTTTACTCTAACACTCAAACAAAAACCAACCTTAATGACCAACCTTAAAACCCACATTCTACTGCACCACAATTTTATACTATATTAAATACCAATAGAGGAACATCAGTGACCCGGAACTACTAGTCGAAAGTTCTTTTCGATATTCGCTTCGCAACTTACGAAGTTGTTGGCGAAACTTGCGGCCGCGAATGCTTCGGTTAAGCGTCGCGAGGAGGTGACAGTTTACCGTGGCGAACATTGCGGTCCTATCGTGTCGTGTTGCAAGCATCAGATGGAGAAAACGGTGGGAAGTGGGCTCTACTTTGATTTATCTGGAGAGTTTAAATCGCCGCTTCTTTTTAACTTATAAACAATAAAAGTGGGGAGAGGTCGGTTTTGGTGGCTTAAAAATAGACTGGTCTAAATTTTGTTAAGGATATTTCGACATCTGATGTGGATATATTGAGACGCAGTCTCATGTTTGAGATTTCATAGTAACTAGAGAACGATTGCTGTTTTTAATCCTGTCTGTCATATCTATACTAATATAATAAAGCTGAAGAGTTTGTTTGTTTGAACGCGCTAATCTCAGGAACTACCGGTACGATTTGAAAAATTCTTTCAGTGTTAGATAGCCCATTTATTGAGGCAGGCTATAGCCTATATATCATCACGCTAAAACCAATAGGAGCGGAGCACCACTATTCCACGCATGAAAAATAAATTCATGAGTCAGATGTGGATGGCATGAAAATTTAATACCATCATTTGTAGCGGCAATTCTAACCCATATAACATCTGAAACATTTGATATTTATCGAACATAATGCTTTTGTTTCAAACTTACGTCACCAAGTCGATTTCCAGCACACCCAAAGTAAAGCAACGTTCCAGCCATCACACATCGCAGGTGCGAATCGAACACGATTTAGCCATCAGCGCGGCGTCGTCAGTCGTCCCCCAGCCACCCACTCATCCCCCTCCATCCCTTGTCTCCGATTCAAATTGAATCGCCGAGTTGCACTGCGCTTGAACTATGTGCACGCAATTGGGCGGATGTGGCTTTGAAGACAGTGCGGCTTCGGAGCGATCGATACTGTGTGTTTTATGTTCGCGTATCGTAATGTTGTTCTGTTTGCGGCTTTTGTATGGGATTTTAGAAGAGTGTTTATAGGGAGGAATACTTGTTAATGGCAATAGTATATAATATATAGATATCTGTGAGGAAATTAGTTGTCTATAGTTGAATTTTGCATGGTAATCAAATATTGGATGCGTGACGCAAGGGTTAGAGAAGTAGGTAAAGAGCTTTTACCTACTACTAATAAGCCTTTAAACAATATAAAATATAAGGTAGGACAAAATAATAGGCTTAAACAATATTATAATTGTTGCTACAAAATATTAAATTAAAATTCTAGCCTCCAGCGGGTCCAATTTTGGCTTTTCCAAGCCTCGGATGCATGCATTTGATCGTGTTTTTTTTTGGTCCTTGGAGACATGATATGAGTTTGGTATTTATTCCTAGTATGTTGATATATTAATATATGAAACATGTCACCGGCGCGGTAAAGCTGAAGAAAGTTTTTCAAATTATCTTTCAGTTTCACTGAAAACAATACACAATAATAATAAAAAAAGACCAATAAAGTCAGTCAAGAATTTAACACATTTAAATTCAGTACCTACGTTATTTTTCATTCCATTATTATTGGATTTTTTTCATCCATTATTGAATAATTTTTTTCTTAACCTATACTGTCCCACTGCTGGGCAAAGGCCTCCCCATCCTGCTTCCACACTTTCCGATCCTTCGACCGAACCCACCAGTCTCGATTTTCACACACACAAACACACGACTAACTCATCGACTCCACCTTTTTGGAGTCGGTTAAAAAGAATCAAGCTCCACAAAGGCTGGCCCTCTACTCTTCACTGAACTCTTTACGAAATGTTCAAGCAATTTAATAGCGGGTATTGGCAAGAATTTGGGTTGCAAATTAATATTCTTATGAATAATTCAACGCTCACAGTAACCACTACGTCTATATTTGCATGTAATTAAGTGAATTTTATAATTTTGTAACCAGATTATTAATTTGATGTTAGTCCGACGTAAAAATATACCTAATATTAGTTAGACCGTGTGAATAAATTTTATTATCGCCTTGTTATTTTTTTCGAAGACCTGACACTTAGGCAAAGCATGTTTTTTAATTTTCTTTGAATTGTCTAGATGCTTGCTATGACAACAATATAATGATAATTATGTTCTTATGTGTTGTTCTTAAAAAAAAAACTATAAGTTGAAAATTAAGGATTACTTAGATTATAAATTTAGTCCACGGGACTAAATTAATCATTTCAATAATAAATCTATCACCAAATTCAGATCAATAAAATTTAAAAACCTCTAATTAAAAAACCTTATTCAGCCCATATACAGGCTGCTATAGACATATACAGGCTGTATCCGAGTTTGGAGTGAATTGGGAAATGGGCCCGGTGCACATCAATAATGCATGCAAGCGGACAAATCACTTAGCGGGTCGATACTACCGATACTGCATCGCATTGCCACCCTACCGATGCATATTATGTACATTGTAATGGACAGGGCTGTTTAATTTATTTATGTACTGTTTTGAAGTTGATGTAAATTATTCAGGCTCCCTAATTCACATTGTAAATGCGGAAATAAATCTGTCGGTTTGTTTGTCTCGAAATATCAATTCATTGATAAGTGAGATAATACATATGCATATAGGGGGTAGCGTACAATACACCATGTAACGAAATAGATAAAAATACCAAAAAATACAAAATAATTGTTATTTTTATTTTATCTCAAAAAACTAGGAAAAAGCGATAAACTGTTATTATTAATAAAAACTATCTAAAAGAAAAGTTGTGTGGAAATTGACGTTATCTTTTTAATGGTACGGAGAAGTGAAGGAAATGTCACAAAAAAGTTTCTGGAGTCATACTGATACCAGTGTGAAAAGAGGACAGTGTTATACTGACTTAGGACTACTTCTCTGGTATAGGGATTTTCATATGTCATAATAAGACAGCTGAGTATAAATAGGTATGGCTAGAACCAAAGGCTACCTAGAGGCTGCGGGATTGTTCGATAGAGGTTTTACGACCCTAGCACGCAAAGGGCTATAGAAAGAACACGGAAAAGTTTTAGTCAGTTAAAGTCTGACACTACCTCCTAATCCACCCACAATAATTTACAATACTAAAAAAAGGCTATCTAAGCTTTATCTACCCTCTAAAGGAAACAGGCTTAGTAACGTTGAAGATCATAAAAGTTACCACACACACATCTATAATAGAACGAACTTCAACGCCAAATGAACAGATCATGAAAAAAAAAACAAAAGACCGAAGAATTTAAGACAAACGCCAGTTATAAAATGAACATTCTTCATAACAAAAGTGAGCCGCGAAAGAATGTGACGCTCTATTCTTTCAAGCTCTTTCTATCGGATAAGGTCTTAATGAAATACTTCGTTGATTAAGCGAAAGCGGTCCGAGTTCTTTAAAAGGAAAAAAAACCTTTTTTCTGAGGCGCCTTTTTCATATGGGTGTGTTTGTTTTGAAGGGGAGCTCGGGAGGCGGGAAATGCGTTTTAAATTTGGAATGAGTTTATTTTTTTGTTTTTAAATTGTCGTGTTGTTGTTTGTTGCAAGTTTGGTGGAATTTTGTTGGAAATTCGCTTGTTTATTTTTATTGAGATAATGTGCCTATTTTCTGAGTGTTCATAAAAAATATTTTTGTGAATTTAAATTTCCCCAAATAAATATTAAAAATAAATAGGTACTTAAAATAATCACGATGAATCCTTACTAATATTATAAATGCGAAAGTAACTCTGTCTGTGTGTCTGTCTGTCTGTCTGTCTGTTACACTTTCACGCCAAAACTACTGGACCGATACTTTTTACCCGGGTGCGATAAGTAGTTCCCTCGGGATGCCGGTGAAACCGCGGGAAACAGCTAGTTTTGTATAAAAAGAAGCTATCGTATACAAATATTCATAATAACAATGAACAAACGATTATCAAAACTAAAATGCTGACTAGCAATAAACTTTCATCTTTAGTACCTACGTATCGAAAGACCAAAAGTTTACCTACATAAAAAAATACGAATAAGCATTATGAATGTTGATTTTCTGTTCAAGCATTCCAGATACTAAAAAAAGAAAATCTCTAAAGCCATAACGCGTTCGAAATTCAAAAACAGCAAAATCCTAATACGATTTCCATGGGAACATCACAAAGTACATGAGCAAATAGTTCTGTACTTTGGCACACTAATATCCGTTGTGCAAACGTAAAACAGACATCTATGCCAACATATATTTTACCAACTGTAAATTGACTAGTACCTCCTTACTACACCGCCATAAAGTTCAATTTGGCTTGGCAATTTTATCAACCATAGTCTAGACTTAAACACCCAAGACATAAAGTCGATATTCCTATGAAAAATAAAGCCGATTTTTAGTGAATGCATTATAGTCCGGTAGTTACATGTTGACAACTTTTGAAGGGGGGGTCGAAACAAATAAAAATGTAATATCGTGCTTGAAGAGCGTCACGTGCAATGTGAACTGATCTCTCTAATATAAAGATGGTGTTGCGATAATTGCCGTTCAATTTGCCGTAAAAATTGGGGTGTAGAAAGTAACAAACATGTTTTTGGGGTCTTTTTGAAGCGTGGCGGAGATATTGAGAGATACATATCTCTTTCAAGGAAAGCACTTGATTTAGCTTTAGGAGTGTTAGTTATCTACACCCTGGGTAATGTTGGAGATACCGCGGCACCAGAACGCAAAAGGCTGAGGAAGGAAAATAGATGGATTTTAGTTAGTAAGAGTCTGACACTAACGGCATGAAGAGTCATTTGATGAATTCCCATCCGAAAATAAAGATCTCTACACCATTAAATTCCCAACAACTGCTGAAAAGCGTCGCCGCATTGAAGCTGATCAGGCAACGGGTCTTATCTCAGCAACATAGCTGGTTGACGTGATAGCCGATCTGCTTCATGAAAGCGTATCAGACAGACAGACAGGGTTACTTTTACATTTAAATATAATACTAGGGGAACTGACAGATGTTGTACTGTCCTAATTTTGGCGTTTTTTTATGAAAACAACGACTTCTATCGGGTCAAATTGAAGTATCATGCCATCCAAGGACCCACTCAAAAATACACTTTCAAAGTCACATCCAAATCGATGATGCCGTTAAGAAGGACTTGCGTGATAAACAAACATATAAAATTTTATATATATGTAAGAGATAAGGAAAGAAAGTTAGAATAAGGATAAAAATTCTCTAAGTTCCAATAACAACGCTAAACACAAAGTCCCCACAAATCTTAGTGAGAGAAGAATTATATTAAGTTGACGAAGAGTTCATTAAGACGAAAGCCAAAGGAAGAACAATAATAGCTTTAAACGACACTTTATTTTTCATAGTCACGCAGTAAACGGTAAGCCGCCGCGCAATTATAAATATTTCAATTATTAAAAAGCTGACAGATTCAGCGGGATTCTTCTTTGCTGTGTTCAAAATGAGGTACTGGGTTTTAAGTTTTATCAATCAATTCTTTACTGCACTTAATCGTCTATCGACTGTAGTAGATTTTTTTATTCGGCGACTAGCTTTCTGCCAGAGGCATCGCCCGCGTGGGCTATACGAATTCAAATTAAAAATGACAGAGTTTCATACAAACTTTTTTTGGAAATTAAATGAATACGCCAGAAGTAAAATAAATTGACGAACTTATTTTGCCAATAAGTTTTACAAATTCAAGGTGGCGGACCGAATACAAGAGCGCCACAATCGGCGGAAAAAGGAACTATGTAACTTTTTAAATTTAGGCTTGTGTAGTGTTTACTATTATTCCAACACATATAAACTTTCACCTCCCTTTTTCACCCCCTTAGGGATAGAATTTGGGAAAATCCTTTCTAATCTGATGATACATCATCTGCCTAGCCTTTTCCCAACTATGTTGTGGTCAGCTTCCAGTCTAAACCGGATGCAGCTGGGTACCAGTGTTATACATGGAGGGACTGCCTATCTGACCTCCACAACCCAGTTACCGGGTAACAGGATACCCCTTGGTAAGACTGGTTGTCAGACTTTCTGGCTTCTGACTTCCCGTAACGACTTTCAAAGATTTACAAATGACAGCCGGGACCAACTGCTTAACGTGCTTTCCGAGGCACGGAGGAGTCTCGTTGTGACATAGATGGTCACCCATCCTCGGACCGACCGCTCCAAACGCAGCTTAACCTTTGATCGGTTGAACCGTGCGGCTGTAACTTAGCCACGAGTTCCCCCGAGATGTTGGAATCTTTACTAAGATTTGCTTAAGTCATCATCAGAGGAGCTCGTGGCTAAGTTCGACCGCACGGTTCGACCGATCAACGGCTAAGATTTTTTTTTTAAATATGATCAGTCTCTTATTATGAACAGTTTTACAGACGAATGGGGTGTACAATATTCATGATTGGTGAGTTAACACTTATTAGAGCCGACGCCGCGCCGCGCCGCGCCTCCCGCCGCCCGACGCTATCGCTCCGCTCATTACTAACTACTTAATGTTAACATTAAACGTTTTTATTCGAACCTTTCCGCTATGGTAGAATCGAATTATGAATTTAAATAGTTTTATGTAACTTAGTTAAGAGTATTTTTTAACATTCGAGAGTAATATGAATATTATCTTCTATGGTGTGTGAGATCAATGTGTCAAACATGTTTTTTTTTTGTCAGAGAAAATAGCTTTGATAAATTAATATTGTTCAACTTCGATTATTGTTCGTTACATTAAAATACTAAGCATCTAGTACTACTAGCGGTCATCTGTGTAGTATGCAAATAAAATTTCAGGAATAATGTAGCATTTTATCAGTGAAAGATTTTTCGGAATCGGTCCAGTAGTTCCGGAGATTATGAAATTGGCGTAAATGCGTCATTCTTGGCTGTTAGAACAAAATAGGTTAAATTACGTCTTTGTTTACATTTTTCATAAAATTTATTGGTGCCGACTATAGTTGAATCAGGAGATCTTAGTACTAATTTTGAAATAATTTTCAATTGTTTATACACCAGCTTTCGCACACTACCCTCCTTTACCCTCAAAACTTCACTACAGCTAAACCTATAACTAAATACCCCTTCAAGTTGGCAAATAAATCGCGATTGTCACTACACGCTTAAAGCCATCCATAAGGGCGGGCTCAGACACGCGACTGCGCGACAGTGCGAATAGCAAACACCCTCGCGGCGACAGACACGGGGACTATTAATTACGTACTTGAAATATACGATCGTAACTGTTTGTCGTAATTTGTATGTGGTGTGTGAGTTTGATACAGATTTTCGGTTTAAATAATACTTTGTTTTCGATTTTGCTATTTTTTTAAAATTTGTGTTCCTACCAGAAAAGTATATGATCAATGATGGTTTCAAATTATTATGTATATCTGTCTAGAATTCTAAATAATATGATAAATGCGAAAGAGAGTTTGTTTATTTTTCTGTAACCGATTTAAATGAAATTTGGTACAGAGATTGATAGGATCCTAGAGACGGTTATAGGCTAAAAAGTTTTAAAAAGTTCCCTCGGAACGTAGGTGAACCCGCGGGAAATAGCTAGTTACACATAATTTACTGTCTATGCTTATAAATCAAGATGAGCGTGAAAATTCAATTGTAAATGTATGTTAAAACATAGTTACAATGTAGGTACAACAAAATCATCGAATCAAAAACCGAGCTGTACCCAGCTTATTTGTAATTTGCTTCCCGTCAGCGACTTCACCCGCGATATTTTAGCCAATGGATACAAAAAGTTGACAAATTATATACTAAAAACTTCCTCTTGAATCACTTTTTCTGTTAAAAAAAACGCATCAAAATCCGTTGCGTAGTTTTAAAAATAAAAGCATACATAGGGACAGACAGCCAGCGGAAAGCGACTTTGTTTCGCGACAGCGACATAGTATACTATGTAGTGATGTGGGAAACCTTCAAATAAATCGTCCACTTATACGACAGCGGATCCCTAAATAAAACAAATAAGACTCACATCATCACTAGCGGAAATTACATTCCTAAATTAACACAACACTCTGTTACCCATCGTAGTGTGAAATGACGAGTAATCGTGACACTTTTGATGTCCCTGTGTCCCAATGGCCTTTGTCGACGGTTTGACACGTGTCGGCGTAATCAATCGACGCCTTTTTATCAATCGCAAACACTTATTGCGTCTGAACTAGACATTATTTTGGTGTTTGTTGTGATGTTCGAGGGGGTTATTAAAGTTACACAATAGTTATGTAAATAATAATGTGCTCTTTGAAAAAAAAACTAAAATTGGTAGATTTCAGATAACTTTTTTTTACCTAGAAAAATTTTGCAGTCAATCTTATTTACGTACATACCTATAGATACAGGCTGACAGGAACGAAGGGCGTGCTCTAGGACATTATTACTACCACCAAACCTAACAACTTTTGCTCCACGAGTTTTTAATTGCGCAAAAAATATCAATTCCCCTAGATAATTCGTCAGCTTATCGACCGATTTGTATGGGAAGTGAAAATGTTACTTTATAAATTAAGTTTTGGTGGTAATTATGTTCTAAAGCACGTCTCACGTTCATCCTGTCAAATTGTTTATGATTTAAAGAAGATGAAAACAAATGGCCACTTACAAAACAAGTTCTACAATAAGATCACTATTTTATTTTCTTATTTTTTTTTGCTATTATCACCACCTGCTTTCTTTTACTTCTGACATTGGTAGAATGGTCGACGTTGGCGACATATTTTGTCATAAACAAAAATATAAAATAGAAATGGCCACTTATACATTATTTAAAAAAAAAAGAAGAATTGTTTAAATAATGATCCACCAATGTTTTATACGATATTTTCCCATTAATTTATAAATTTATTTACTATCCATTTATAACCACAAAAAATACTTTTCAGTACCTATAATAAGTATACAAAGTCTTACATAACTAACATTCAAACCTACATACAAGTACGACCAGCTCCCGTAGAGAACTCCTCGTGACATGATCCTGCTGAAGTATTGTGTCCACACAATATAAGCGCAAATAAACCGGATCTCTGCCGTGTGCGAACCGGGTACGCTAGCGACTTGTGGAACTAGATTGAGGAATATTTCGGTAGATATTTTTTGTAGGAGATTGCGTTCACGTTTTTGGGGGAAACATAATTGTATATACAGGTAATGTTCTAAATTTAATTGTAAGCCTTGACTGGAGGCATTAATTTAATAAGGACCTCGCCACATAATCTGGTTAAGCAGGTCGAATGCTGTATTAAAAACACCCTGCAAGAGGTCAATAAAAGAAACAGGTAATATTCAGCAATATATAATTATGTAATTGATATATTTTGATATACATAAGGCAATCGTACATGGGATAAAATACTGAAAATTTGATATACAAACGATACCAATCAAGCTGGAAATTCGCACGTTTTGATTGTCACTTGCAATAAAACAAAACAGTTCGAATTGAACCTCCTTTTTTGAAGTCGGATATAAAGCTCATTCTTGGTTTATCCCACAGAAGTTATCCATATTTTCTAGTGTTTATGTTGTTTTTTTTATTTTGTTGGTAGTGTACTTTTAAGTACTGAAAAACAATAAGTTCTCTTTAGCCCAGCTCTGCCGCAATATATAAATCTATTGCAAAGGAGAAGAAATACCTTTCGTTAATGTTTTTATTACATGTAAACATAAATCAATAGAAAATATTCCTTCACATGCCACTAAAAAAACTTGTCTTAATATTTCTCAGTACGTCGGCAAAACTACATGTTACTTAGGCACACTTTTGCCATGAAAACTACCAATATATACATTTCAATACCCGTAAATGTAAGAAAAAATTAGATTTTCCAAAAAAAAGCGTCTCTTTTCATTTCTATTCCCCTCCATGGCACACGTAGGAAAATTGTGGCTTTCAGTGCGATGACACGTCTGAAGTGAGTGATAAGCGCAACACGAGTGAGATTAAGTCAGTCGCGAACGTTGGCATTCGCGCCTACAGTGTGCACGTAGCTTAGTTGGTGCTTATTGTGCTTATATGGTGCCTGCACAGTTCGGAAGCATATTTTTTTTTCTTTTTTTTGATGATATGGCCTTGCCTTGATAATTAATCTTAGCGGTTAAACTAAACATTTTACGGTTGATAACAATCTCAAGTTATAAGAAAATAACTCCATCATCTATAACGACAGTTACACCGAATTTATAGGAATATCTGATAAAGAATATTTTATTTTAAAGACAATTTTTAATTTTAACGTGCAAAAATGCAAAACACATGACCTTCCTTCGGCAGTCGGGTAAGAAACACACCAAAATGGCCTTTATTATAAACGCTAAGCAACTTCCCTTAAAGCTGCCATCAGCTACAGTTAACGCCACAAGCTATTATTTACCTAGCCATTTCCCAACTATGTTGTGGCCTGTTTCCAATAAGGCAGTCCGGTAGTCTAAATGGATCCAGCTGAGTACCAATATTTTTATACAACCTATCTACCTATCGGACCTTGAATAACCCAGTTACCGGGTAACACGAAACCCCTTGGCCAGACTGGTTATCAGGCGGCTTACAAATGACAGCTGGGACTAACATCTTAACGTGCTTTCCGAAGCACGACTATCAAATTAAACTATAAAAAAAAATAACACAACAAAACAATTATCCGAAATAAAAAAACATCAGTAAATTGTATAATAATGTAAGTAAGTAATTTATACAAGTGTTATTTGTTAAGCTCCGCTATGCTCCATGAGAATGTCCCCATCTGCAGCGCAGTAAGTAGTATCGCAAACAACTCCTGAACTTCGGCGGCGCTGTAGCTTTGTGGATCCTGATAATATTGCATTAAAGAATGTAGTTTTGATTTTAATATAAATCTGTGTATATTTGAGAGCTATGAAAATGGGTCTGTAAGTAATAAAATATTGAAATCTTTGGATTTTCAAATGTTCAGCTATCTAATAATTTTAGGAGCCAGTCTCTTGGGTACACTCCCAGGTAACGGCGACGAGGATGAATTTTTTGACGCTATATTTTATTTTTATAGTAAGGAGTATTTTTTTATTTATATGGGAAAGAATGTATATAAAATAGACATCTTCGTGTAAATAAATATCTATGTCTGTATAATAATAAATATAATTTAAGTATCCAACTATTTTTAGGGTTGCGTAGTCCGACAAGGAACCCTTATAGTTTCGCCATGTCCGTCTGTCTGTCTGTCTGTCCGCGGCATAGCTCCGAGGTTCTTGATACTAGGATGCTAAAATTTAGTATGGATATGTATATTGATTTTGAAAAATATTTTTTTAGGGTAGCTCCAGAACACGTAAAGTCGGGATGAATATTTAAAAAAATCACAGATTTAGCACATTGTAAAGAACTAACAAGAAAAACTATCACGGCTAAGTAGGCTTAACCGGTTACAGAGTTGTAGTCGACTAACTAACTCCTACTACGGAACCCTTCTGCGCGTGGCCCGACACGCACTTGGCCGGTTTTTTTAATACTTTGCATGTACAAGAGCGTTCACATATTTAGTGTTAACGCGTTAGTGAAAATTTGTGAACGCTCTGAGTATATTTGTATAAATAGCCGTACAGAATAGATTAGGAAGATGGGTAGAACACTACACTTAAAAAAAACATTATCAATTTCTTGAAATACTTACTTTATTATGTTACTGATAAATACCCCAGCCATTCCATTTCTCTAACCTAAAAGAAAAAGTGTACAACTAACGACATTTGCATTAATGTCTAACAAAGTCTAACAAAAGAATAAAGTTCGAAAAGATTGAAAAAGATTACATTTATTTACTCAATCATCCTTCTACAATCGACTCAAGTGTATAAAACAGCTATACTCCCACAGGATTACTTAGATTGCAATCCAACGCGTCCCCAAAAACTGTTAAACTGTTGACTTTGTAAACTAAAAACTACAAATAAGATTTAAAGGAGAGAGCGGCGACATTTTTAGGGTTGAATTTAATATTGGGGAACGAATTAGCGGGGCGCGTAATGAAAATTACAGTTTTAGACTTGCAGCGTCAAATTTTAATGTACTTTATAATTTAGAAGTTTTTTTTGTTACAGCATTGGTTTTAATGATTTTTCTAATTACCTACCATAATTGAGTCCACAAGCAAATAGAAAAAAATATACATACATAGACGAGTAGTAGGTACTATAAACAAAAATATAGAAATACTAGCTGTTGCACCCGTATCCCGAGTCTTAAACTATTTTGTTCTAATTCTGCCACATGCTATATTAACAAAATAGCGTAAGGATGGCGCGCTTATGTCAATTTTAGCTCTTAACATCATCATTCATCATTTAATGACATTTTATTTGTCTATGCGGGAAAATGAGAACAAAATAGGTTATGATTTTAATTTTTTTGTAAACTCAATTGGTACAGCAATAAGTCCTCAAGCTTTAGCTACATCCAGGGGCAGGTGACAGTCAACAAGGAATTACCCCTGGCTATAGGAGATAGAAGTTATACGCTGAAGTCATCTGCCTAGCCTTTTCCCAACTATGTTGGGGTCGGCTTCCAGTCTAACTGGATGCAGCTGATTAGCAGTGTTTTACATGGACCGACTGCCTATCTGACCTCTACAACCCAGTAACCGGGTAACACGATACTCTTGGTAAGACTGGTTGTCAGACTTTCGGGCTTCTGACTACCAGTAAAGCCTGTAAAAGATCTACAAATGACAACCTAACAGCTTAACGTGCTTTCCGAGGCACGGAGAAATCTCGCTATGACAAGGATGGTCACCCATCCACGGACCGACCGCGCCAAGCGCAGCTTAACTTTTGCTCGATCGACTCGTGCGACTGTTACTTAGCCACGAGCTCCTTAAGTTATAACAAGTACGTACTTTATATAGGAATTAAGATTTAAAAAAAAATATGTTATAATCATGCAACCGTTTGCGTCACCTATAGTTTATTCATACAAACTTTTTTTAAAGCCATACAAAAGCGACTTCACAGATCATCACATCACGGTTAAGTTTAAAAAGAACCGGTAGTTAGTTTCCACCCAATCTCACGATGTACAAATTATTCACGCTCCTTAGCCGCACACAATCGGGTGTTTTGCGAAATGGCCGGGCAGCGTCAAATTGGGGGTTTGTGCAGCCGGGCGTCATACAATTTGCCCCACCGGCATAATATTTATTTCATTACTTCTATTCATAGGCACTAATCTGTGTTGCGGTTAAAGTGGAAAATTTGACTGGTTTTTTTACACTTTGTTGATGTCAATGAGTGACGATTGGCGACGAGATGCTTAAGTTGTTGGTTGTGAGTTTTACTACCTTGCTTTCTTGGTATAAATAATCTCATAATTATAGTTGTTTAGTATGAAAATGACGAATATTACATACGCAACAGCCTACAATACCAAAATATGTATTTACTAAGGAAGATTATACCTTTGACTTTCCGTTGTCTTTTTTTTTTTTTTTTTCGGATGGGAAATCATCAAATGACCCCTCCCGCCGTGGGTGGGGCGGGTGGGAGTGTCAGACTCTTACTGACTAAAACCCATCCATGTTCCTTCCTCAGCCTTTTGTATTCCGGGGGCGCGGTATCTCTTTCGAACGTCCCGCAGCCCCGGCAGGCTATGGCCCTGGGGGAGGGCCCCGTCAATAATGCTGACATCTCTTTGAGGCGCGCGTGGAACACGAACGCGCCGTCGACGCGGGTCTGGTCCTTGCCGGACGGCGAGCCACCCATAGCTCACCGTCCGCAGCCCCGCGCCTACGGTGGCCGGGAGTCGTCTCGCGGCTCCCGACGCCCGTGGCGTCTCCTGCGGCGGCTGGGGCGTGAGGCCTGTCGCTCCCTCACGCGTTCCGCTGCCTCCTTCCCCAGCATTACTGCTTCGCAGAAGGAGGCGACGGCGTCCCATTCCGTCTCGCTCCGGACCATGGCCTGAACCAGGGCCGGACGCGAGAGGTCGCCGCCGCCGATCGCCCCTACGAGGACACGGCGGTGCTCCGCCCAAGCGGGGCAAACCTCCACCGTATGCTCCACCGTGTCCTCCGGGCGATCTACACAATGGTGACACCCGGGCGTTTCCTCCCGCCCGATTCTGTGCAGGAACCTCCCGAACCTGCCCGGTGAGGACCTGCGTCAGGCGGTAGGTGAGGACGCCGTGGCGTCTCCCTAGCCACTCCTCAAAGAGGGGACTTATCGCCGCGATTGCGGCGTGCCCTACTTTCCGTTGTCTGTCTGTCCCTATGTATGCTTAGATCTTGAAAACTACACGACAGATGTTCATGAGGTTTTTTTAATAGATAGAGCGATTCAAGAAAAAAATAGTACATAATTTGTCAAGTTTTTGTATCCATTTCCATCCATTCGGTACAATCGCGGGCGAAGCCGCTGGCGGAAAGCTTCAAACATGTTCAATAACTCAAACTATCTTATTTTTAAACTTGAAATAGCAAAATCTCACGCTCCTTTGGAAAAAAACATTGGACATCTTTAAAACTAACCAATTTTTCCACTTCCACCGCAACATTTCAGCATACGAACAGATCATAGCTTACTTCACGGGGCGTCACTATCAAGGGCTGGATTTTTCGACCCCCGCGGCGATATTATCACTCAACCACTATCAAAAACAACCTTATTTCAACGACAATACAGTTGAAAATCCACCGACAACAATTTGTTAACGTAGCTTCAATGCGGAACACTATTGTGAGGATAATACCGCGATCAAACGTACACCCATTGTCAGTGTACGTGCTGTAGGATTATAAGCTTTGACTGTAGGACATAAAGTCTGAATTCGTTTGGCGTTTTCGATAGTGGTTTTGAATAAGGGGGTAAGTGAGATTCGTTTAATTCATCTAGACGTGCACAGGACTCTTAATTTTGAATGTAATATTTGTAGGGTGTGTCAACGGAGACATTAGGTGGCTTGCACTTAATAGTTTTGGCTTATTTGAATAATAAATTGGATTTTAATGACCTTTTCCTTTAGACTTTTAAAAAGTAAAAAGTAATAGTATAAAGTATCCTATGTGTGAATTCAGGATAATATCGTCTTTAGACGATAAACTCTATATCCGTTTAGAAGTTTTTACGTGATTTAATTCAAAATACTTTTATATTTGAAGTATAGACAAGTATGAAAATCTAGATATCGTTTTCTAAGTTTTATCTCAGATACTAAGTAGATGAATTTGTACCATCAATATTTTTTTACTACGTCGAAATGTTTGTTTCGCGTAGTGCTACGCCTGGCTACGCCGTAGCTGTATTGTAGCTACGAAATGCCAAAAATTCTTTTGCGTTTTTTTTTTGCTTTTAAAGTTTATGCATAAATAAATTGGTTTATGGAAAACTATATTTTTTGAGAAAATCATCAGTCTGTAGGTTAATACCGTTAATTAAGGTTAATATATTTGGAACTACTTTTATAACTTTAAATTACCCGTGAGTGTCGTGGTGTCCTAGTGGTTAAGGCACTTGCATCTCATGTACAAATGTGCGGGTTCAAAACCTGGCAGGTATCAATGTGACTTTTTCATAGTCATATACTTATATATACTTTCTAAGTTTATCTAACCCTATTGACTAACGGTGAAGGAAAACCTAGTGAGGAAACCTGAACTAAAAAGCCTGAAATCGCCATTCCGCCTTGAGCAAGCGTAGTGATGGTGATCAATACTCACGACTTTCCATGTTCATGCTTTACCCAATAATGGGATTGTAAATAGGCTAATAATTATGAGAAAATTCCTATCTAAATACTTATAATACCTCACTAGCTTTCCGCCCGCGGCTTCGACCGCGTGGACATTTTTTTACACCTTGGGTTACATTATTCAAGTTTTAGTAGGGATCCCTAATCATTTCTGGAAATAAATATAGCCTATGACACTTCCTAAAGATGTAGCTTTGTAACGGTGAAAGAATTTTTAAAGTCGGTCCAGTTGTTTTTTAGTTAAAACTCCACAAACAAACAAATCTTTCCTATTTATAATATTAGTATATTTCTGGAAATAGATATAGCCTAGAACACGTCGTACAGATGTAGCTTTCTAACGGTGAAAGAATTTTTAAAATCGGTGCCGTAGTTTTTGAGTTAAAACTTCACAAACAAACAAATCTTTCCTCTTTATAATATTAGTATAGATAAAACGTGGGATGTATGTAGGTATATATATGTATATGTGACAAAGATACCCATGTCTTCTGTCTGTACATAGAACACAATATATGGATTATAAAAGAAGGGATGATGTCCCTTCGGTAAATCTAATAAACAACCCTTCGAGGGACTTTCGGAAAACAATTTGCCGACGAATTGATTTGTTGTGTGTCGGAAAATACTTGTGTGATGTGAAAACATAGCTCCGATAAATTTTCCTACGTAAATCGTGCAATATCTTACTTATGTATACGTAATGACCGTCACAAACTAGTATCATCTGCCTAGCCTTTTCCCTACTATGTTGGGTTCGGCTTCCAGTCTAAACCGGGTGCAGCTAGGTACCAGTGTTTTACATGGAGCGACTGCCTATCTGAACTCCACAACCCAGTAACAGCCTAACACTGCGGTACCTACCCCTTGGTAAGACTGGTTGTCAGACTTTCTGGTTTCTGACTGCCCGTAACAACTGTCAAAGATCTACAAATGATAACCGGGACCAACAGCTTAACGTGCTTTCTGAGGCACGGAGGAGTTTCGCTATGACATAGATGGTCACTCATCCACGGACCGACCGCACCAAGTGCAGCTTAACCTTTGGTCGAACCGTGCGGCTGTTACTTACCCACGAGCTCCTCTCAAATCACAAACTAGTATAAGTTCTAAAAAAAAACAAAAGTAATTTTATTTGAACTAGGCTAAAAATCAGCAAAACTTTTTGAACGACAAATTTAACAAAGACAGCCCCGAAACCTCGCCTTTCATCACTTCCTATGTGTTTTTGCTGGGAAGAAGAAGTGGCGCAACAAACTCCCCAGCAACACATATAGACAGATCTCTTTTTATTCAGAAAAACTAAGCTCTTTTTATGCGCAAACTGCAATGTTATTGAGGTTCAATAAATCGTAGGTTACCCAAAAATTAAGCTATTTCGATGAAATAAGTTATATTTTTTTTTTAGTTGATTAGTTTTTTATACACTCTTATTTACTACTTTTTTAAAGTGCCTTTCATCATCATCATCATCATCATCAGCCTATATCCCACTGCTGGGCACAGGCCTCTTCTCATACAGAGAAGGCATGAGCATTAATCACCACGCTTGCTCAAGGCGGATTGGCCTTTAGTTTTTTTTAATTTTTTCGTCTCTCCGTTTATTTAACAGTTATGTAACTGCATACGGTTAGACTGGAAGCCGACCGAACATAGAAAAAGTCAGATGATGAGTTGGTGGTATGGTTTCGTTGTCAACATTTTCGTAATATTATTTGCAAACTTTTTGCCATTATCAGGCTTCCTAGTTCCGACTCTCCATAGCCGTTGACATAAGCCCCTCTGTGTCTGACAAAATAACATATAAATTATTACAATGCAACGAACATCATGACACATTCATATTACACTCACATTATACAGTAGCCAAGTACCATCAAACCATTGAAGTAGGAAAAAAACATCTTCAAATAATAAATTCAATAAGATATTGTACATGTGGTCGAGTACAATCGCGCTCAATCGGGCACCGGCGGGCACAATTGTGCCCACTTGAGCGCACACGTCATAATATGTAGATACATTTGTTAGGGCATAATTTGTTAAGTATAGGGGCGACGGTAGATGTGTAAGTAGGTAGAATTTGTTGAGTTACTCTGTGAGGATTTTCGTAATAAATATTTTTATTTATCCTAAGACATTATTATAGACAAATGAGGTTCATTTCAGAGATAGTCAGATAGGAGAGTAGCTATAATATGTTTTAATTTTTCAAAAAATCAATTGTATCAAATGTTATGTTGAAATATGGATAGATAGATGGACAGTCTTACTTTGTGTCTTAGAAGATCTAAAGTACTAGATATTTAGTGAATCTTGATTTCAAACCCTCTGTTTTATCCTTCAGGGTACATTTTCGCTGCAAAGGGCGCAAGCAACGCGTATAAATCGTTGTATCTTTAGATAAGGATACCTATTTGAAGATATAGAAATCTTATCACTAATATAGTGTTGACGATAATGAGGAAACAAGGTAGTAATTAATCAAAATATTTGTAGTAGGTATACATATATTGAAGAATTATTCCCACAAATCAAACAAATATCAATACTACACATACATAATCTTTGCTAATCTTAAACACAAAGCGATTGTACGCACTAAACAAGCCGTTCGCCGATCAATTGTGCGCGCAATGCGTTAACTTTACAATTCAAATTATTTACACTACGCTAGATATGTCTTAGGAACAGTGGGGAGTCTTACCACTAAGATTTTGAGATGAAACTTATACTTCCGATTGACAAGAATTCATTGTTCGCCGACCCACGTAAAAAAGCATTTATTCATGTAACGAGTGTTGCATGTGTATGTTTTCATGTCTGCCACTAATATATCGTATTATCACAAGTTAAATTTATTCAGATTCCAGTGGAAAAAGGAACGTCGGTCGGAGCTATTCGTTAAACATAGCGCCATCTCCCTCGAACTTGTAATCATCAGACCTTGTCACATTACGTGTTTTTGCAATTATTATTCAGGCGTGAGTGTATTTCACAACGAAACTATTCCGCTTTGGCACATCACGGTAAGGCCCCAGTTGTCATAATTATGTAAGCTACCAACTTCCACTTCAGCGTGCTAATTCGTTGAGCTAAATTTCTGGAGTGTTACTGCGTGTCTTCAAACAGTGTAGGGCGTCCTGTAGCTAGGTGAGGTGATGATATTTGTAAGGCAGGTAAGGATTAAAGGAGGAGAGCTAAAGATCGAGCTTAGTGACGTGTTATAGGACTTTGTCTAGCAGTAGGCCGATAAGCTGTGTTGTACTTAAGCTAGCTAAGCTGGGTTGTAGTATTGTTTGTCGTTCACAAAATGTGTTCACTTGAGTTTTTTCCGTATCTAGATGTGAAGACTTGTAAAGGGCTAACGGTGTACTATTCGATTATTATTATCCTATTTTAGTATAGCTGTTAGTCCTCCATATTTGTGACTAGCTTCTGCCAGCGACTTCGTCCGCGTGGAATAGTGGTGCTCCGCTTCTATTAGTCTTAGCGTGATGATATGTAGCCTATAGTCTTCCTCGATAAATGGACTATCTAACACTGAAAGAATTATTTAGATCGGACCAGCGGTTCCTGAGATTAGCGCGTTTAAACAAAATGACAACATTTCCCTTCACTGCTCTGCTCCTATTAATTGTAGCGTGATGAAAAGTATACTATAACCATCTCAGGAGTATGACAAATAATTGTACCAAGTTTTGTTAAAATCCGTCGAGTAGTTTTTGTTTCTATAGAGTTTATACAGACAGACAGACAAAAATTTTAAGTACTGATTGCATTTTTGGCATCAGTATCGATCCCTAATCACCCCCTGATAGTTATTTTGGAAATATATTTCATGTACAGAATTGACCTGTCTACAGATCCTACTAATATTATAAATGCGAAAGTTTGTATGTATGGATGTATGGATGTATGGATGTTTGTTACTCTTTCACGCAAAAACTACTGAACGGATTTGGATGAAATTTGGTACACATATAGCTTTTAACCTAGATTAACATATAGGATACTTTTTACCCGGGTGCGCGGAGTAGTTCCCTCGGGATGCGGGTGAAACCGCGGGAAACAGCTAGTTTATTATAAGTATAGATATAGAAGATGATGACTTTAGCAAATCTTAGTAAAGATTCCATTACAATATTTCACGCATCTCCACAGTGACAGCACAAACACAACTATCGCAATGATTCGCGCTAAAACAAACTCTAATTTAATTATTATTGTTGTAACAATGTTGCTAATACCTGTTGTCTTAACACACAAGTATTACTAAATATTTGTTTAGCAAATAACGGAGAAATTACAGTTTGTTTAGCTTCGTTTGTTATGTTATGTGTAGTGGTGTGATAAGAGTAACAAAAAAAATATATCTGACTTCCAAGTTTCCATCACAGAAGAAGGAAAAATAAATTAACTTTTTGACGTCGGTTACAAACTTGAAAGAAACGATAATACATTTATGATGTTTAACCATTCTCAATATATCTTACTAGCTGTTTACCACGGTTTTCGCCAACACTTCGAGGGAACTAATTAACACACCGGGGTATAAAACTATATCCTTCACCAGATTTCAATTTATCCTCATAGCAAATTTCATGCAGCGCAGCAGCCAATTGGTCGGCCGCTACGCCAAACGTGCTAACACTTTCATTATCATCATAAAAATCCTATTTTACATTTGTCCACTATTGGACATAGGCCTCCCCTAAGGCGTGTATTTCTATATAAAATATATCCTTCTTCCTACTAATATTATAAACGCGAAAGTTTGTAAGAATGTATGGATGTATGAACATAGCCTGCCGGGGCTGCGGGACGTTCGAAAGAGATACCGCGCCCCCGGAACACAAAGGGCTGAGGAAGGAACATGGATGGGTTTTAGTCAGTAAGAGTCTGACACTCCTACCCGCCCCACCCATGGTAGGATGGGTCATTTGATGATTTCCCATCCAAAAAAAAAAAAATTAATGTATGTTTGTAACACTTTCAAGCAAAAACTACTGAATGGATTTGGATGAAATTTGGTAAACACATAGTTTATAACCTAGATTAACATATAGGATACTTTTTATCCGGGTGCACGAAGTAGTTCCCTCGGGATGCGGGTGAAACCGCGGGAAACAGCTAGTAATGTTTATAAATTATGAACATAGTAATAGCATTATGTTGAGCAAGCAAATACATAACATTGTTTTACCGACCTTCAATAAATTAATATACGGCATAAGTTATTATATATAGTACTTCACTATATAAATATTATCACGGTCTATTTGTTCTGGACTTGTCAATTGTTTAGATTAGATTGTGTGTTTAAGAAAAGTATCATGTTATTGTATAGGTGTTTATAATACGGAATAATGTCGGTCTGTTCTTGTACTGGAATAGAACAAAGGCTTTTTGGAGATAAAGTGGAGATAAAAATTATTTAGTTCCAAAAAAAATAATAAAACAAATAATAATTTAATATTGGCACGAACCTAGGCGTGCCTGTATTTTGATTGAATTCTTGATTTAAGTCACAAACTCAGTGCGGATTGGCCTTTTCAAACTTTGTACTTTTATATTTTTAGCTAGAACTAAAAATATGTTTTATCCCATTTCAATTCATATCGTTCGAATTCTGTACATGACCAAAAGTTGATACAATAATCCCAAATAAAAAGCACTTTCAGTTTATCCTGGATTGAACAAGTTTCTGATTAAATAAAAACAATTTCTTTTCCTAAAAGGCTTACTGTCTATTACAAACATTGTAAAGAAAAAAACCAATCTATGCGCTTGCAAACTAGCATTTTTTTTTTCTAACCATTATTAAGTTCTTGTAATATTTTCTGTAACCGTGTAAGTAAGTAGCAACCATGATAAACTTCACACCGTTTCGTACTTAGATCATAAAAGAATCGGGCCAATTATTCCTTAGTTTTTGTATAATTTTAAAGAGCTGGGGGGCTAGACAAGTGGCAAAACGCTAACGCTAACGCTATAGAATAGAAAACAAAATGTATGGGAATGACATATAGCTAGTCGTAAACGAATGTCATTCCCATACATTTTGTTTTCTATTCTATAGCGTTAGCGTTAGCGTTTTGCCACTTGTCTAGCCCCCCTGTATGATTCGTACCTACCTCTACTTCTTATCTTGTAGGCTGCAGGTTTACTTACCTAACAAGCCCTAAGTTTTTCTCAAATCCGCCTGAAGGTCTCTGACATGGAATTGTAAGAATAACTGCTGTCAAGGTAGCAGTTGGAGGCTTAATGTAGGTACTCAGGCACAGGGGTGTTTTTTTTCTACATGACCTCTTGTAGGGTGCTTCTAACAGCATTCGACCTGCTTAACCGGACAATGCACAGGGGTGTAACTCCGGGCTGATTTTTATTAAACCCAATCTACCCATAGCGACTATCAAATATCACAACAAATGATAGCCGGAACCAATAGCTTAACAAGGACACAAGAGTAGGAGAAGGCACAGAGGACTCTCGGTATGACAGAGATAGTCTCCCATCCTCGAACAGACTGCGTCAAGCGCATTTCAGCCTTGATCAATCGACTTGTGCGGCTGTTACTTAGCCACGAGTTCCACCTTATGATCATCATCCGCCTGTCCTTATCCCAATTTATCTGGGGTCAGCGCAGCATGTTTTCTTCTTCCATACTTCTCTATCTGAAGTCATCTCACTAGTAACATCCTTTCTAGCCATATCATCTTTCACACAATCTATCCATCATTTATTTTTGGTCTTCGTCTACCTCTATAGCCATCCACATTCATGCTCATAACTTTCCTCACAACATGTCCCTCCTCATAACATGCCCATACCATGACTAACGACTACGAGCTCCACCTGATAAAATAAAATTAATGCTAGATTTACATTTTTAAATATTACATTTAAATGTACATTAAGACGCCATAGTAACTACGAGATTCACTTCTCTAAAGTTAGTGGTTTAACTGGTAGGGTAAATTGGTCACGGTATTGTTCAGTAACTTTTAGTATTTGCCTGGGGCCAAATGTATCAATATCAATTATGATATTGTACATCAGTCAATAAGTTTTTTTCCGTTGTTTTGAGTCTCAACGGCACGAGTCACACCACTTGTGGCCTTGAGGGAAATTTTAAGGAAACTTTTAAAGCAAAAATATTTTGCACAAACACTAGCCAAAAAAAATATGGATGAGTAACCAAAACTCCTATACATTTTAATATGCTGAACACCAGTAGAGAAAGGCCTTACACAAATGCAAAATTTGAAATTCGAATGCACTTTTATAGGTCAATATATAATTTTTTTTAGGTGGCAACACTGGTAGCCGGTCGTCAAAAACATATGTGTTAGAAATTAATTTAAAATTAAATATTTCTAGTGCCTTATTTGTATTAAAAGGCCTTAAATTCAATAGTTTTAGTAATTAGTTGTAAGGATCTGTATTCGTGAGTGATTTCGTTGAAAAATAGCAGAAGAAATCAAAGAAAAAAAAATCGACTGTCATCCCAACGGACGGATTTGAAACAGCGTTTGAAACAAACACAAAACCCGGGGAGTATTTGCTTACTTTTCTCCATATTATTTGTTATTATCAATTATATTATTTACGTACGCTGCTCACTGTCCTTATTCCTGCAAACAGCTTCATGTCTGAACAATTCTTTGGATGCCGGCAATAATTTGATGATGATGCGATTATGCGATCCTGTGGTCTCTCATCAAGGACATAGGGCTCTAAGAAGAGACTTCCATATTATGCGATCTTGTGCGGCAACTTCGAGGTCCTTCTAGCTGAGACCAGTTGATGCAGCCATAGCATAGCATAAAGGTATACCGACAATAATATATTACCGATAAATTCTAATAAACATGCATTTCGTCTCAAAAATCAATCTCAATATTTCAACTAATTTTTTGCAAATTGCTGTATATTAATGACGTATTTGAAAAAAAATACATCTGCTAGTTGCAGTGTACGTAGCAACCACATCCGTTCTATACCTATCATAAATGCAAAAGAAACTCTGTTTATCATGCGGTAAAACGGCTAAATCGAATTAGATAAAATTTGGAGTTAGCTTGAAGCCTAGCCTAGCTTATACCTGAGTGCATCATGCAGTTCTTTTAAAATGCCAATGAAAACCGCAGGAAACAACTACTATCCAAATAATTTACGCATCCAAATAATCTGGTACCACATTCATATTTTCCATGATAAGACAACATACTCGAGGTGGCACTGAGCCATTTCGCAATAGGCAAACACTCGTAAATAAAACTAGCCATAGTTTTGTGTTAGATGAAAAAACAAACCCAACAGTTTGTTTAGAGATGGGTATGTACTGGCAGCTACAAAAGTTCTAAAGAAAAAATATTTGGCGATCATTTGAGAGACCGCTTAATCTAGCGCTTATAAGCACGTTTGCAGTGTGTTCAGTCAGGCAAGGACTCTCAAGCAAGACGCAAAAGGAAATGAACGCAAGCTAAAAACCGGGCATTTTGGCACACGTTACGGGAGGCCTATGTCGGGAGGACTAGTGTTAGATATAATGACGATGTCAAACTTGTCCTTCCTATAGTGACCACTAGTGATACTGTTGCGCTTCAGCAAGACATTGATAACGTTCACAACTGGAGTATTTTAAACCATCTCAGCTTAAATATTAACAAAAGCACTATCATGTCTTACTCAAAAGCCATTCGCCCTAAACTCAACACATACACTTTTACACCCAATACAATATCTGTTAGTTGATAATTAAATTAGTTCCTATTTGAAAGTAAGTTAGTTCTTAATCTTTACATTTAATTGCATTATTAGTAATATACTCAACCTTAACTTATATGTGTGGTAGTATTATACTGTTAATATAAGTGGTTATAAATAAATATTTTATTTTAAACGGTATACATGTCTTCGGGTCATGCAAGCGGGATCTCAGCTCAGCTTATCTGGTAAAACTGAACATAAACTAGGGTAGTCGATAAATCGAGTAAGTTTTTAAAATAAATAAACAACTATTAGATCAGTAGCTCGAATTCCTGGCTTCTATTTGTATCATCGTGGAGTAAAAACTACATGATACCACCGCTGTACCCGACTGTACTGTACGCAATGCGAGTAATTTAATGTTAAACCAACAAGCAGTGTTCTCGTTTTAAAAACATTGTGACATTTCGTGACATCTCTTTGAGTTTTGATAGTACACACCTAAGTTGTAGCGTCGTGTTAGTTTTTTGAATATTTTACTAAAAATATTTTGCTTTTGCTCTAGTTTTTTAGCGTAATTTTAAGATATGTATAGGTTAATTCTCGGTGATAATAAAGATAGTTTATAGTTTAGGAGTGTCCTAAATATAATTAATTTAAATACTTAATTAATATTCTTGAGTAAAATTAATGTTGTATAATTAGGTTATACATCAATTCATGTTACTTTTAGTATTTAAATATACTAAAAAAAGCTGAGGGTTTCAACCTCCAGTGCCTATGCTTGGAAAGAAACACGTTTGAAGTTAACATACATACAAGCATTTTTCCTACACCGCGATTTGACCAACCAGTAAATGAGTTACATTATTCACTTTAAAAACAAATAATTATTTTTTTTTTCTATTTATAATATATATACATTCTTAACAATATAAATAAAAAAATAAAATTTAAACCAATAAATTAGAAAAATAATTTTAACACGATGTAAAATGAAATCAAAACGGGCGAGTCACACTTAGTCTAAGATCCGAAATAAGTTCGACCTTCACTCAGGTGCTTACCAGATGAAAATTATATTGCATGAAATAAAATATGTTTTTGAACACATACCAAAATGGGTGCCATTAAAAATATGGTCAGGGCAATTAATTTTTTTTTTTTATTTCTCCGACTTGCTTGTCAATTGAAGGTTATTCCAATGGAAAGCATACTACAACATATATAATATGTAACAGCTAAGTTGGTTACCATATTTTCTGGTCCCTATTATCTGGTTGGTTACAATATAATTTTCATCTGGTAAGCAGATGAGTGAAAGTCGACCTTACTTCGGATCCTCTACTATTAAAATTATTTATCTAAAGTTTATGTTGTATGTTGTAACTAATACCTATTATTACTTTCTTTTTCTACACAGTCTTGTCTACATCTCTTAACTTAACTCTCCTATCGCAGGTCTACTGGAAGAGATTTCTTAAGAAATAAGTAGTGCCTTTGTACAATGCTTTCCTATTCCTTCTTCTTTTCTTAAATTCCGTTCACACAAATTGTTAAATAAATCACTACATATAGTTTAAAATAAAGTCGCTTCCCGTTGTCTATCCCTATGTATGCTTAGATCTTTAAAACTACGCAACGGATTTTGATGCGGTTTTTTTTAATAGATAGATAGTGATTCAAGAGGAAAGTTTTAGTAAGATATAATTTGTCGAGCTTTTGTATACATTGGCTAAAATATCGCGGGCGAAGCCACTGGCGGAAAGCTAGTAAATAAAAAAACAACGGTATGAAACCACAGCATGAACAAAAGATTACTCCTTTTACAACTTCAGTCATGTTATCAGATATTTTTCGTAACGCTACAGAGCAATGCCTGATAATACAAGATTGACACGTGAAGTTTGGTAAGACAAACATTTTGTTCCACTTTTCGTTGTAGTATTTACTTAGTTTATTTTGTAATAATTAGCAACACGAACAAGATTTATGGCAACAATTTTAAAAAAACTTAGTTTAGTTAGAAAACCCTTGTTTGGGTAATTATGTTAATTTGAGTCACACGAAATATTCACGGCCTTGCCGGAATAAAGAATAAATAAATAAGAAAGACTCATTCTGAAAAACTGGGTATTTGGGTATTTTCTAAAAGGCAGGGTATTTGGCTGTATTTTTTATTAGATACCCATAATAATTAACGAAAACACAAACAACAGTAATCATTTTAATGAAATGTATTAAAAAACGCTGAAATGTCTTATCAAACTTTGGAGATTTGGATGGAATTTGGTACACACTTTGAGGGGCTCGTAGCCAAGTAACAGCCATGCGGATCAGTAGATCAGTAAGGTTAACTTGCGCTAGCTGTGGTCAGCCCATGGATGAGTGACCATTTTCTTTACACAGACGAGACCCCTCCGTGCCTCGAAGCACGTAAAGCTCTCGGTCCTGTGCCTGATCTCTCCCCGGTCGTGTTGGATTGCTGACCCATCAAACTATGAAAGCCTTACTCTCATAGTCCGATAAGTCCGAACAGAGAATGCGCTGTGCCTGCGGAAGCGCTTGTGCACTATAATATTTATCGCCTGCGTACCTGTACCTGGCTAGTCTTCATTGAGATAGGCCGCCGTGGTCGAAAGCGGTCTGGAGATTATTATTATTAGTTTTGTCTGGACAATTATAGGTAAGTTCACGCAGACGAAGAGGCTCGAATTAATAACCTCCTTTTTTGAAGTCGGTTAAACATTTCTCCAACATAACTTTGCTAACAGATTTTTCTGGTATTTTTTTACTGACACAGCTGTTAATATGTCTACGTGACGATCTTAATGAAATAGGAAGAAATAAAATTAATATACTGTATTATGTATTTAATATTATGTATAAAATTTACATACACAAGGACACCTTTATTATTTTAGTTAAATGAACACAAGTGTTTCATTATTTTGCGATAAAAACATTTCTTATTTTAATTTTATTTAGACAATTAATAATACATGGGGTGTGTGTTTCAAAAAAAAATAATCTTCTATACTTATAATAAATCTGTAGAGAGGTCAATTCTGTACATGAAATATATTTCCAAAATAACTATCAGGGGGTGATTAGGGATCGATACTGATGCCAAAAATGCAATTAGTAAAATTTTTGCCTGTCTGTATAAACGTTATAGAAACAAAAACTACTCAACGGATTTTAACGAAACTTGGTATAATTATTTTTCATACTCCTGAGCTACAATCAATAGGAGCAGAGCAGTGAAGGGAAATGTTGGGAAACCGGGACAAGTTACTCCATTCTGTTTAAACGCGCTATCTCAGGAACCGCTGGTCCGATTTGAAAAAATCTTTCAGTGTTAGATAGTCCATTTATCGAGAAAGGCTATAGGCTATATATCATCACGCTAAGACCAATAGGAGCGGAGCACCACTATTCATCGCGGACGAAGTCGCTGGCAGAAGCTAGTATAATAATAGTAATATAGCGATTATAGATATTTGTGGCGTAATATAAGATTTTATTGTTATTTTCCGTATCAAAATACTACAAAAAAAACCCCACCTAGCGAATTTGCCTGTCCGTCTGTCTCAGCTAGTTATTTTTTGGAAAAAAAAACGAAAGTTGTCGCTTTCTCGGGAATATGGCTTAACCGATTTTGATGAAATTTAGCATGGATATAGACTGAAACCTGAGGAAGGACATAGTATACTCTATCCGGGTACAGCGTGAAAACCGCGGAAAACATCTTGTTACGAATAAAAAGCAAGTGACGCCGACGTCAAAAGTTAGTTTCGTATTGTGAGAAGCGTTTCATCATCATCATCATCAGCCTATATATTGTCCCACTGCTGGGCACAGGCCTCTTCTCATACAGAGAAGGCATGAGCATTAATCACCACGCTTGCTCAAGGCGGATTGGCGATTTCAGACTTTTAAGTCCAGGTTTCCTCACGATGTTTTCCTTCACCGTTAGTCAGTGACGTCTAAGATATACTTAGAAAGTACATATGACTTTAGAAAAGTCACATTGGTACTTGCCAGGTTTCGAACTTGCACACTCGTACACGAGAGGCAGGTGCCTTGACCACTAGGCCACCACGACTTCGAGCGACTTCTTTTTTGAGAAGCGTTTAACTGTTACTAACTCAACAAAAAGCCAACCAGTTAACACCCGACGTGAAAACTGGAAACACAAACATATTTCGAAAAAAGTATTTAATTAAAAAACACCTGTAATAATATATAATTCGACCTTGTTATAATATTGTCTGCAATACATAATTATTTAAATGTAATAAATAGCTAATTATATTATTTACTTTGCGTTTCCAGCCTCCACTTAAACTCAGTAGGTACAGTTAAATTTTTGATGGCGAAGCGAATTGATGGCAAATACTGCCATGGATAAATTATACCGTTTTATTAATAACTAGCTTTTCGCCAGCGGTTTCCGCGTGACAGTTCCATACAAACTTTGCCCCCCTTTTTCACCCCCTTAAGGATAGAATTTGAGAAAAGCCTTTCTTATCGGGTGCCTACGTTATACAAAGAATACACCCTCCAAGTTTCAGGTTTCTACGATCAGCAGTTTAGGCTGTGCGTCGATCCGTCAATCATTCAGGACAAAGCACTTTTTATGTAGGTTTTAGATATATTAAACTGTTTTGTCTCTTTCTGTCAAACTTCATTTTAACTTGACAGATAAGGAAAAAATAGATTTATTTTTATTTATTGTAAAAAAAACGTTTTTTTTACTATAAAATTATTTTGTACAATAAAATATAAAATAATTTAGTTTTGTATTAATATTAATTTAGTTTTGCAAGTCGTATTTTTTATAATATAAAAATACGAAAACTGCTAACGGCAAAAATTGCATTAGTAACTTATTTTCTGCACAGGCGACCAGAAAACTACTTGGAACATTATAATTTATATTGCTAAATTATAATTTAAATTTGATTGTTTATTTCTTTTTGTATAGCATCATTTGAATTATATTCTTTAATTCTCCGAGATAACCTGTACCGTAAAAAGAATAAAGAAAACATTTCTGTTCAAAAAAGAGTGTCTACGGAGTTTCTTGCCGGTTCTTCTCCATAAGACCCACTCCTTGGAACCGTGCAACTAGCTTGACGCTTCATAAGTGCTGCAAAGACAGATTCGAAATAAAAAAAATGTGTTTTGAGTTGAGTATTCGACGTTTAAACTAACAAAATGTTCTCCTACCGTAGGTACTGTCCTAAAAGACTAGACCACCCAATAGCAAGTATTTGTCGCTCGTGACGTCATTCCCGTTATCATTGCCTCGCGCTGATAAGCTTCGTAATCCAGGAGCTTTCGCTGTCCCGGGCTGAGGTGTTTGTCTATGTCGGACTACCTCACACGTCGAGGTCTTAGTTTAAACTTGAGTCTGAATGATTAGAGGTCGTTTTATATTTTTATTTTAGTAAGTACTAGCTTCTGCCAGCGACTTCGTCCGCGTGGAATAGTGGTGCTCCGCTCCTATTGGTTTTAGCGTGATGATATATAGCCTATAGCTTTCCTCGATAAATGGACTATCTAACACTGAAATAATTATTTAAATCGGACCAGCGGTTCCTGAGATTAGCGCATTTAAACAAAATGACAACATTTCCCTTCACTGCTCTGCTCCTATTGATTGTAGCGTGATGAAAAGTATACTATAACCATCTCAGGAGTATGACAAATAATTGTACCAAGTTTCGTTAAAATCCGTCCAGTAGTTTTTGTTTCTATAGAGTTTATACAGACAGACAGACAGACAGACAGACAGACAGACGGACAGACAGACAGACAGACAGACAGACAAAAATTTTACTGATTGTATTTTTGGCATCAATATCGATCCCTAATCACCCTCTGATAGTTATTTTGGAAATATATTTAATGTACAGAATTGACCTCTCTACAGATTTATTATAAGTATAGATAAGTTTTTACATGCTTCTGGCCAAGACTTCGTTTGCGTAGACTTGAAACTAAGTATTTATCCAGGTTTATAAATTTTTATCCAAATCCACTCTGTACCTAGTTAATGCGAGAAAGAATTACAAACAAACATACAAACTAGGTATTGCATTTATAATATTAGTAGGATACAGTTGCAAACGGTTAAAGTGAGTAACAAACATGCCTACGTATAAACTTTTGTATTGATAATATAAGTAGGACACAGTTTCGATTTAGGTATATTCGAGTTTTTTAAGATGTTTGTCGGGCTTATCAACTATTTTAAAATTATTAATATAATGCTGCAGGTCTGGTTGGCCCGCAAATTCAAATCATTTATTTCAATCAGATAAATCATTTATATAACTTTTTTATCTTTTTGTTAATTTTTTTAAGTAGAGAACTGAACTTAAATCTCTCAATTCTCAATTATATTTGAGTTTTAATAAAATTAATATTAATTACTTTATTATGTTTTCATAGTTATGTTGATAAGTTTCAAAATGTTTGAGAATTAAGTGCAACAAGCAAATTTTTTTTACTTCAGAATTTTGGAGTCATGGCTGTAGTATCTTAATATCTTCCTGGCGGCATTACGCTGTACAGGGCCTACGGGCACAGAGTGTAGTATTTTTTTGTTTTAATTAATATCCCTTTTATCATGTTGTGTTCATGTGTTGTTATGTTTGTATTGTTGTGCCAAAAAATATTTCTTTCTTCTTCTTTCAAGGTACACAGTCAATCAGCCAAAGAAAAGAATAAAAGGTATTCTAACTCTTCCACTGTTCAGCATAAATAAACAACTCACTAAAAGAACCAGTACAGTTTTAAAGGGCTCAAAAGACCGATTTTAGTCACGTCATTGTCAGTCTATAATATAGTACGTATTCTAACTAATATTAAAAACCCTAAAGCAACTCAGTCTGTTAGACTTCACTACATAGTATAAAACAAAGTCGCTTTCTCTGTCCCTATATCCCAACGTAACGGATTTTGATGCGTTTTTTTTTAATAGATAGAGTGATTAATGAGGAAGGTTTTAGTATATAATTTGTCAAGTTTTTGTATCCATTAGCGAAAATATCGCGGGTGAAGCCGCTGGCGGGAAGCTACTGGTTTGGGTAAAATTTGGTAATGGATGGGTTTGAAATCTGAAGAAGGACATTTTTTTTATTTAAAGGTAAGGGAAATATTTCCCTCAGGATGTGTGTCAAATAAATAAGTCATTTTATAAACCTTTAAAAAAAGTAAGAAAGATTGAAAATTAATAAGAAAAAGTCTTCAGTCGTCATCAAAAAAGTAGTCGGTGACAATTACTAGGTATTGTTCTGCAGCAAAATGTACTATTGACGTGGAGAATATTGTTATCTACTAATTCATTGGTTACCTATTGGTTAAAATTCAGCTTTTTCAGTCAAACCTTTTAGCCTTTGCGAATTAACGTTCCCATAATAAATTATATTTCATTAAAGCAGTCCTTTTTTGAAGGCGAGTAGTTGCCTATGTCACTTTCTACACTCATCTAGGTGCAATAAAAGTTGTGCGTGGTCATACATAAAAAAATATACGCGTCGACTTGTTAACATCCTCCGTTTTTTTTCGCCAGTTAAAAATTACATCAATCCCGCTCTGTGTAAATTCATGAAAAAATGAAAAAGAAGACATTTAAACATGAACGATTTTCTTAATAAAAAGAAAGGGTTTTTTTTAAGAATACCGTTCATTTAATTTTAATATGAATTGTTAGCTAGGAATTCTTTATCTTCTTTATTGAAATCTATGCTTTGAACTCCGAAAATAAAATTAAATGAGCAAGCTAAAGTTCTTGTAAAATAACATAATTTTTAATTCAGAACTCCTGATAAAACATTTTGCCGTCATAAGAATAAAGGCCGTAATATTTTTTTTTCGATATTGAGTTTTCTAGATAAGATATTCCTACATATTTGGAATAAGGAAAAAAAACTGTATTTATGACACCTCGTACCTAATATCGTGAAATAAAAAAATGAAACGAATTAAAATATCATTCACATTATTTTATATTTCTCCCTTAAAAATACGATGTTACACAAAATAGCTACAGTTAATGATAACAATTACATACATCCCGGTCCATTTTAGAACCAAATCAGAGTTTTTTACAAGAAATATTGCAATGACGGCATTCGGTATTAAACGTAGTGAATTCGCGCGTTTTTTTACTGAATTTAGATCCTGTGTAATGAAATAAAGGAAACAAATTCAATTCGATTTTTAGTTTCAAATAAATAAAATGAAGAAAAAACAATGAGTAAAAAAAATTTTGGGCAATAAGATATTTTTTTTATCTCTATGCTCAATTTTGATTTTATGAAAATAATGTTCAAATTAATTGGAACGATTTTTTTATTTGATGTTATTTCAGATAAAATAATAATAAATTAGCATAAATAATGCATTATTTATTTTTTGACATTGATATAAAAATAATAATGCGCCGTTTAGATTATTGTAGGTAGTTACTAACACTCACTGCATTTAATGTCGACTGTCGATAATTACTTACAATAGTAAAGTTAATATTTACAATAGGCCTTAGATAATAGGTACTTACATTTTACAACTCCACACTACTTTGTACATAGAATGACTAGACTTATTTATAGATCACTATCTTTTTGATAAAAACTAAAAAAAATATTAATGTACATTGTTATCGGTTTGAAAAGCGATTGAAATTAATATTAAATCCTCTTGGCGCGTCTCTATTACAAAAAATGCAAAAAATCTCTAAAGTCGGAAATTATGTTTTAGAAAATAGAATTCCTGGTCAAAAAATGAATAAGTTATAAAAGAAATCGATTTGGAAACTACTACAAAAAATAATGAATTCTTTTTACAAAAAACTAATAATAAATAACTACACCATTTTAAAAATCTGTACAGTTTTTATAGTGTTATCTCGAAGAAAGCAAGTTTCTTAAAATCATTTTCATTGTCATTGTTATTATAGGTAACTTAAATTTTGTTGCAGAAAAAAGTTGCTAAGCCATTTATTTTTTGGCAACAAGTATGTAATTGGATTCTGAAAATTTTCGCCCCATAAAAAATCTTAACTATATTTACTTCAGACGTTTTTCAATCACTAAAAATAAAATAAACTGTACACATTAATTTCTACTGAAAAAATATACTCACACTTGGCGATATACGTGCATCGATTAATGGAATGGTAACATTAAAATTATTTGGCAATTCCAATGCAATATGGAAACTGATATTTAAACCCTCCAAAATTTACATCATTTTTATACAATTGTTTCTGACTCACTATTCGAACACCTCAATTAATCGGCATCACATCAGTCAATCGGACGACCACGCGTCCGACGGGACGATTTAAAACGGGGATGGACTGGAACCGTACCCGTTTAGGTACATTCATCTCGCCCAGTCATCCGGCGGACAATTGCTCTGGTGAAGAGGTGAAAAGGCGCTTCTCCTCGGTTCCGAGTTCATTGGACTATCCTGGGAACCGATTATGGATTCGATTGAGAATCCGTTTCGAGATCTCTTACTTCGTGGTTCCGTGGTTTCCGCGACGCGCGGCGGCAGCGGGACGGGCCGTAGCGTGGCGGGAGGCGGGCGCGGCAGCGACAGCAGCGGCGTCGGCGGCAGGTAGCACGGCAGCGGCAGCAGCGGCGCGTACGCCTCGCGCGCCAGCATCGCCACCACGGCGTGCGCGTGCTGCAGCGACGGCGCCGGCCGCTTGTACCGCTTCCTTCTCCTCAAGAAGCTTCCATTATCGAACATGTCTTCCGCCAAAGGATCCAGCGTCCAGTAATTCCCCTTCCCCGGATTCCCTGGCTCCCTCGGGATTTTTATAAAACAATCGTTCAAACTCAAGTTATGCCTGATCGAGTTCTGCCAAGCGGGAAACTTTTCCCTGTAGTAAGGGAACCTCGTCATTATAAACTCGCAGATCCCACTCAATGTCAGTTTCTTATGTGGCGACTGTAGGATAGCCATCGTGATGAGAGCTATGTAGGAGTAAGGCGGCTTGATGAGTTGTGATGACGACTTCTGCTTCGGTTTTTTCGGCGTGGATGGTTTAGATTCCGTCGGGCTGGAGGCGTCGTACCTTTCCGAGTCACTGGACGCCGGGGGAACTTCAGGGGTGTCTTCGTCCACGGACACGTAGGTGTCGTCCTGGGGGTAGTCGGGGTCGCGGTCGTCCCTCAGGTAGTGCGGCAAGTACAGCCGAGGCGGCGGTCGCAGGTCCAGCGGCAGTTCGCCCTCGATGATCATATCGCGGTATTGGGCAAGATCACAATCTTCCATGCTTTCGGTCACATGTCAGAGGTGCGTTGTGGCGCGTGTCGCGACGCAGACTGCGGCTTCGCCCCCGAGCGCGGAGGCTCTGCCCCCGGCGGCTCCGCCCACGGATGCCCCCCGCGCCCGCCCCGCCCCGGGCCGCGTTTACGTTCCACTAAACACAACAATTGTCGTTATTATTACTGCGGGTCGGAGCTTTGTGCATGAATTTCAGGCCGTCGACTAATAATTATTAGGCCGCTTTGCGTTTATCGATTTGACTTTGTTGTGGTATTTATTTTTAGTTCTGTAAGGGCTTTATTTATGTAACAGATTTTGTTCTTTTTATCGATGTGGAATGATGCTGTCTTTATTGGTTATCTTAATTTGATCTATCTGTTCACAATTAATTGCTTTTGTTTATTTTCAGTGATTTATCAGAGTGGTTAATTGGCATTATTTCAGAGTTATTAAATCAAATCAGAAGATACGATTTAATAACCTAGTACTTCTTGTGTATATGTAACATGATTTGATCATGCATAAATTCTTAAAGGTAAATAAATAAAATTTCTCATAGATGAAATAAATAAGACAAAAAAAACAGATAAAAAGATAAAGTACTCAAACTCAAAGACAGACAGATACAAATAAAATCCTACACGTTACAAATAAAAACTGTTGACAAAGACATCCTCATCCCATAATCGGATAAAAGACTCGCGTATTGAAAAAAAATCTCATAAAACGAATTCTAGTACTCCATTCAGGTAGATATCTTCAAATAAAAGTTGCGTAAAAAATATTCGTGAATGCGGCACGACAATGCGAGCGCGGTACTAGAAAACCCTCGTATATGTTTCCTAGCATAACATTTACCCCTCGGGCGTTGAGGGAAAAGCTACACGAGGGAGCGAGACACAAAATACCGAAGACAGAGATGCAGCTAAAAGTAGACCAATCGGCGACGAGATCTCGATGGGCGGAGCTCCCAAAAGCTAACATGTCAGGGCGTGGCATTAGATCCTATTATTGTCTGGCAAGGCAAATAATATTTTGCACAATGTACACATTGGGGTAAGGGGGTGTTCAAGGGGGGTTGCTAATTTATTCCCAACTTCGGTTAAGGCTTGTTTTTCAGCTTTGCGAGCCTGTTATTTAAATTGGACTCGGTCGGTTATTTGTATGTACCCGTCTGAAGGCATTGTTGGCTTTAATGAACGAATTTTCGCGGGATTCCGTTGTACAGAATTTGTGATACAAAGTTAGGATTTGGTGAATATTTTTGCTTATTTGTGTTCAGCGCTTTTGGTTAGAGCGTTATTTATTTTATCGCGGCTTTGGGATTGCTGGCGGTGATATTATTGGTACCCAACTTATTTTGTCACACATACCTACCTATAGTCGTGGTGGCCTAGTGGTTAAGGCACCTGCCTCTCGTGTACGAGTGTGTGGGTTCGAAACCTGGCAAGTACCAATGTGACTTTTCTGAAGTCATATGTACTTTCTAAGTGTATCTTAGACGTCACTGACAAACGGTGAAGGAAAACATCGTGAGGAAACCTGGACCTAAAAAGTCTGAAATCGCCAACCCGCCTTGAGCAAGCGTGGTGATTAATGCTCATGCCTTCTCTGTATGAGAAGAGGCCTGTGCCCAGCAGTGGGACAATATATAGGCTGATGATGATGATGATGACCTACCTACCTACCTAGTACGTTAATACTGTTTACGAATATTATGTACACTTTTGTTTAGGTAGTTGAGACAGTAACTATTATTTCGTGTTATTCGATTTTTCTTTCCACATTCCATTGTGAATTCTAGTCTTGACTTCGTCTGTCTTTCTAAGTGTTTGTCACGGTTGCTTATTTCCGAAACTATGAACTCATGCTAATGTCTTAAAAAATTGAAAGTAGGATCAAATTATAAATAATATTTGACCGAGTTTTTTAAATGAAAAAAGTTGAAAAGTTTTTTATTTCTTAGCATAAGAGGGAGAAGTGCGAATGTGATTTTTTAATATCAGGGTTACTAGGTCATATGGCAAATATTATTATATTGTTATCATCTTGATTTGCAGATTAATATCCGAAGATAGAAAATCAAAAAGGTAAATAGGAATTCCTAACTTAAATGTGGCACAAAAAAAGCTGGCCAAGTGCGAGTCGGACTCACGCACCAAGGGTTTCAAACTTGAAAAGAAAAAAATGTACTCAGTAAACTCGCGATTCTATTTTTCCGCTAGATAATTCCATATGATTAGTAGATGTTTCCATTACGAGACCTGGTGAAACAGGCCCTTAGAAAAAATGATTTATTTTAGCACTTCCAAAATTAAACATATCTTCCAGACCAAATTTCGATTACAGCTACCAAATCCAACCGAATTAGTGACTATCTACGAAGAAAATGTTACAAACCACATGAGTAGCTTTACATAGACTGGTGCACTCTTATAGAAGGTATAGGGAGCAATCTGATACGACTGAGGAGAGATCAGGCCCAGGACTGACGGCATCGCCTGCTCTTCAAGGGATGGAGAGCGTCTTAATATGCGAACGGTGACCCGGACAAACACGGAACGTGGTTTGTAAGTTCGGTATTAGTATTAAATTAAGTACAAAAAATGAAAATTATTTAGCGTGGACAAAAAAGGTGGATGGATTTAGTAAAGGATGTTATAAGTATGATGAGAGATAATGCTGAGATGTTGTGGAGAAAGGACCAATGCAGAAAAGATCCAGATTGGGACGACCACAAATAACTGGGACCAGTGCAGACAAATTATGGTTGGAATTATTTTTTAGTTACCTATGCAGAGTGGATTTAAGTACCTATATTTTGTTCCTGTAACTCTTTTACGTAAAGACGGATTTCGATGAAAATTGGACACTTAGTTTATAACCTGTATTGGATAATTTTTATCCCGGCCTTATACGGACCTTCTATCTATATAGAAGCTGAAGCAGAAGCTAGTAATTTATAAAAGGGAAATTTGAGATATTTCTACCTTTCTTTCTCTGTATCTGACGAGGTTTTTTCTGCCTTTCTGGGAGGCATATGCTGCGGGGTTGTTCAACGGTACTACCGTTGGCGAAGGAAGGAACATGGATGGTTCTAGTCAATAAGAGTCTGAAACCCCCCCGCCAACAACGGGAGTCATTTGATGATTAAAAAAAAATAATGTGGCAAAATGGACCAGTATTTTAATAGGCTGATGGTAATGATGATAGCTTATTTCGTGTCCCAATAATGTGACAGCAAATAAGCCGCGATTTAGCGAAGCAGCTTGTTGACAATTCCCGTGATCCAAAGGCTGGCTTTTACTTTGGCCAAAGGCTAAGCATTGCCATCCAACGTGGCAATGCTGCCAGCCTCTTGGGTATACTTCTAGTTGACGGCGATGAGGAAGAACTTTTAGACGCCATATTTTAGTTAGATTTATATTAGAATATTGATACTTTTTTTTATTTACTCTAATGTTAATCCTTACTTCCTTACTAATATTATAAATGCGAAAGTAACTCTGTCTGTCTGTCTGTCTGTTACGCTTTCACGCCAAAACTACTGGACCGATATAAATGAAATTTGGTACAGAGATAGAATAGACCCTGAGGAACAACATAGGCTTTTTACCCGGGTGCGCTAAGTAGTTCCCTCGGGTTGCGGGTGAAACCGCGGGAAACAGCTAGTAATTAAAATACTTTCTGTAAATAAATTCCCCAGTTTACTATTTATTATGCATGCAGACTTCGTAATCAGTAGGTACCTATACATACACATCAAGGTCTAACAAATTTTGAACCACAAACAACATGTTTTCCTTTAAAATATTTTACCCAACTACTAACAAAGTAAATATAGGTCCGCGAGCTCGCAGGTAATCCATCTTTGTCGTTGAAGAGCAAACATTTCAATATCCACTGAAGACATACTCAGCTCAGCTTAGCTTAGCTTAGCTCTTTTGAGCTGGATTACTGCGGCCACGTTAGCAAGCAAACTTTACTCGGCTTTAGGTCTATCGTCCACTTTGAGTAGCATGTGTATCAAAGACTATATGGTGTGTATCGTATGGATTTACCTACCTACTTATATTAGGAAGGTATAGATCATTAATTTGTGAATTCTATAGGGCAGTTATGATAGTTTGAAATTGGTTGTTTAGTTACCCAAGTATATAAGCATGAATCAATGGCCTTTGTAGCAATTATCTCATTCTACAGTTAGAGGCAGGTAGAATAGTATACATCAATGGCGGTCCGAGGGGGGGGGTCACAGGGGACATGATTCCCCCCAAAATTTTACACGTACCTATATTTGACAAACCTCCTAGAAATAAACAATGTTTTTTTTTTGTTGATACCCACCCCCCCATCAACTTGTTTTATGTGTTCCGGCCAATATTGATTATAACCTCATTCATCAAAATCGGTGTAGTAGTTGAGGTGCTGGTACAATACACATGATACAAATCTACATTAATATAATTTAGATTACTAAAATCATAACCCTTCGGCTTTGCCGTAGTCGAGTAAAAATTATGTCCTACACTTACCTATGGAGAGAAGCCAACAAGAAACACTATGGATTAAATAACTAGATAGGTAATAAAATATTAATAATAAAAATTAGCAATAAAAATAAAAGATGATAGCCGAAATATTTATATTTATTTTTTATTTATTCCGTAGCAGTCCCAACAAGCTGCATTTGTTGACGATCATTGTTAGTAGCATTCGCTTCACTTAGCTCAACCTTTTACTGAAGGGATTTCTAGAAGCCGGTGGAAGCTTTCCATTATAAATTAAATTATTGCAAGTAGTGCCCTCTATTTGTATAAACATGAATAGATAGTATCAACTAAAGCGCCATCTATTGTCAAAATGCGACACTATTTACACATTTGGTGAAGCGTTGGTTTAAATTGTACGTGCTAATTTACCAGTAGATGTCGTGATAGCAGTTCAAGTAAAACCTAACAGATGGCGTTATTTGAAAGTTCTTAATAAATTATACCCACCACAAATAAAATTATCTAACAATCTTGCGACATTATGCTATAAACGTGCTCATGTTGACTATCAATATTTTATATATTAAGGTTAGCTTGTGGTTAAGTAACAGCCACATGATTCGACCGATCAAAGGTCAAGCTAAGCTTGGCGCGATCGGTCCGTGGATGGGTGACTATCTATGTCATAGCGAGACTCCTCCGTGCCTCAGAAAGCACGTTAAGCTGTTGGTCCCGGTTGTCATTAGTAGATCTTTGACAGTCGTTATGCATATTCAGAAGCCAGAAAGTCTGTGTTACCCGGTAACTGGGTCGTGCGTAGAGGTCAGATAGACAGTCGCTCCATGTAAAACATTGGTACCCAGCATCCGGTTTAGACTGGAAGCCGACCCCAACATAGTTGGGAAAAGGCTAGGCAGATGATGAGATGATATTTACTAAGTTTTTTTTCATTATTTTTATTTGTATTCATTAAGTGGGTATTTACCTACATAAAATATTTAATACCTATAATGCTTTTACAACAATTTTTGATTAGACGATTACTATTAAGTACCTAATTAAAATTTAGGATATTAGATAACCGAAAGTAGGTATTTAGATAATTAGATGAGACTATTTATTTATGAGTTACTTACCTGATTAGTAGGTACTTATTAGCAATTATACGTATGTTAGTAGCAATAATTACGTACCTACCTATATTATTCGAAATCCTAATTATTAAAACAGGTGACTAGGCGTCTGGCCAATGTAGTAATTACGTAAGTTAATGTAGGTTAAATACCTTAGCAGAGTTTTCAAATTGATGTAGAAGGTAAAGATTTATAGGGTAAAGTATTTTTAGAACAATACTTTATTAGTGTTGTATTGAAATCAAATATTGTTATGATCCAGCTAGTCCCTAGTTGTCCTCCCCAGTGACGCCCTAAGCCGAGGTTCGTTACCCACTAGGGGGAGCCCTTAGCGCGCTGTCACTTAGTTTTAAACTTAGTTTTAAGCCTTGGCTGGAGGCCTTAATTTAATTAATTAAATTAGGACCACCCAGGAAGCACCCTGCAAGAGGTCATGTAGAAAAAAAAAATGAAATCAAAAGAATGAACAAATTCTCCAACTAAACAAAATTATAACATGCATACAACTAAGTGCTTAACCGGGATTGATTTGCTTTTATATATTTTTTGCTTTAATAATTGCGTATTTTCGCATATCATTTTTTTTTTTTCAATGTTCCGAACGAAACCTCGCCTCGGTGTGTGAGTCCGACTCGCACTTGGCCGGTATTAAATATTGGCCGTTGTTTGTTACGCTTTCACGGAAAAACGGGTGAACCAATTTAGATGTTTGGTATTAAGAAAGATCGAAGCCTGGAAAAAAACATGAGACAGTTTTTATCTGGGTGCGTGAAGCAGTTCCCAGATCCGGGTGAAACCGCGGAAAACAGCTAGTCCTTTAATTATACCTACTTACCGAGTCATTACCGCCAACTCGTCGTAAGAGACATTTTTACCTAAACAGCGATTGTTAGCGCAAACGACATTTTAAACTATAACGGACTCGGCTCGTCGACATTTCCCGCCAAAATATAATAATTACAAAGTTATAGCAAATGTTAAGTTTATCGGTTACCACAACGGTTTTCTATATTTTACAGTAGGTATAATTATATAACAATCGAATCAAATCAAACGTTTGTCGTTTACGTTAAAGCGGCAAAAAATGTGTCGCGACGAGTTTATTTCAGTGAAAATTATGATATGACGTTTTCTTTTCGATAATTTTAACTATGTAATGATAAGTCTCTTTATCATAGTTACCAAGGCTAACAACGACCTTTTCTTTCGACATTACAGTTATTTATAATTAAATAAAACAAATCCCTGAGTTTTACCGTAATCGGATAAAAAATTTTTAGTTAGCTAAATACCTACAGCAGCACCTCAACATTTAAGTCTAACTATGAAATTGTCGAAATTGGAAACATCTAAATTGATTTGGTAGGACATGATTTAAAATGGCAATAAATAAATACATAATAATAAATACCCACACAGGTGTCGTCTGAATGGCTACCGATCAGCGGCATTCCTCAGTTATTTTTTGTTGTTGTTAAATAATAAGTATCTAAAAAAAAAGGATTAAAAGGGTCTTTGTCGCATCCAATCTTTCACGGTTCGTCCGGGAATTGTGAAGCTAGAAAAATAAGTCATGCGTTATCATGTTCTGAGTGTCATGAGCGTGAAATTTAATCAATTTAGTATCGTAAATTAATATTTTTATGGCTTCATTCCTGTGATTATTGTACCTAAGTATATCAAATGAGTATCTAATAAAATAACAGGATGAATAAAATTTTCACATCTTCATACAGTGAATAGGTATATGTAAGAATTATCTACAAACAAACTAAATATTTTAACAGCGACGATCTAGATGTTTATTGCTGTTATGTTGGTATGTAGCTACCTATTTAAAAAAATATCATTATTTTATAAAAAAAATTCGTATATTAATTTAATGATTCAAAACTTTTGATGTCGATTATTGCGGGTAAACTAGCAGCAGCCAGTTGCCGGCTGTCAACATCAACAACAATAAATAAACGACGTGAATTTAGTAGCGAGCTCCACGAACGCGCCCGGCGCCCGGTTGTTGTTTCCTTTCTGAACGCACACACACCAGTTTGCGAGCGCATGCGCCCGGTGTATGACGTGTGATTATTGTGAAATTTTCACTCGACGTTTTTGACGTTAGATATTTCGTAAAATTCTTCGCAGTGATAGTGTTTTTCTTACTTTCTGACAGTAGTTTAGTATAAAATTAAGTTAAAATGGAAAGAAATGACCGCAAAACGAACTCCCGTAATCATACAATCACAATAGACCGAGATTCTAAGTTTATATTGCGAAAAATAATTTTGGATTTCGCCATCCTATTTTGTGGTGAGTTTTCTATATAATTTCAATGATTATTTATTAATGATGTGCTGTTTATCGCGGGTAAAACATGGGAATTCACGAACAAAACTCTTTTATTTATCGAAACCGGCGGTTGTACTATAGTTTTATCTTGCAAACATACGACTTGTTAAATAAGATTAATTTATTATTTATCAACATTGTTTATATATCAACTAAATACACTTCAACATGCACCCGAATAAATAAATCTCATTTGCGAATTTTAGTCATTTTTTTTTGTTATCGGTATGTGACTATTTTGTAATTTTTAATAGAAATATGTACCAATGCAAGTACTAAAAAAAAGTATGATCAATAACTACCTATCATTATTTTTATCGGTAGGTGCCTATTCAAACGTCAAATATGTAAACAAAAGTGATGTAATCCATATACCTACCTACTGTAATAATGTAATTTGTAATAATTTTGTAATATTATCTGAGACCATTTAATTATGCTGTTACTAGGTATAAACTATTATATTGTTCTAAGATGGATTTTGAGAATCTGATCAGTTAAAGATTAGATATTTTTTTACTAGAACTACCTATGACATGCTAATAATATAAATAACATAATATTATATAATAAGCAAAATATATATAGGTAGTCATATTTAATTCATAATATTCTTACTAATATTAGTATGCTACAGTAACTGTCTGTATGATTGTTACCGTTTCACGGTTACACTGCTGCACCAATCTAGATGAATTAGGTATGGATATAGATTGGAAACCCTCAAGAGTATAAGATAAATTTTATCCAAGTAATTACATCACCAGGTTGCAAATGAAATTGTAAGAAAAAGCTAGTCTTTATCAATAAAATCAACTTTTAAATTTATCCCTTATATAAACACAAATGGACTTTGTTATTTACTTATATTGCAAAACATTTACACAAAAGAAACCCTATCAATGCTACTGGCATGGAATAATTCAGATTTAGTTTTTTTACCTTACAATATTTTTATTATTTATCTTTTATATCTGCTTAAATAATATCCTATGTTCATCTTTAGAGCTGTGTCTTCAAGCTGTGTTGATATCTATGTTTGATATTTAATCAAAAGCTGTTTAGCGTCCTGTGGTGTACAACTGCAAAAACAAACAAACAGACAGGGCTTAGTAAAGAATTGATATGGACTTTATACATTGATACATAAAATATTGTAAACGCCATGTTTTTACAGGGTACACATAGAGATCTCATTCAAATAACATTTGCCTATACTTGACACTGGCACCTACTTGTTTGCCACATTTTCCACAAAATCATTTGCCAATAAAATATGACTCATTGTGACTGATTGTAACCGTCATTTTGAATATGTAATAATTATTATGTTGTATTAAGGAAAGAGATTATATGGGAACCAATTTCCTTGAAACAAATTAATATTTATTTAAAAATAAGCGAGTGATTGCAATGAATGTCAATGAGGGTCCACAAAAAAAAAATTAATGTGTAAGCATACAACTATTTCAATTACCCTGGCGATACACAAAAACCCCTATAACCATTTTGGATTTAAAAAATAGAAACAGTTAAAAAATTTGAATTTTAAAAACAGAAACAGTTGAAGAATTTGAATTGTTACCAGCCAGTTAGAATTTTAGCAAAAAGTTTTATTGCAAAGTTTTCTGAAGGACAGTAATGTTTTTTCCTCAATAAATAACGACTGACATAACAGAGTTTACTGACACATTAACATGTTAAACCAATGGTTGCGTTGCACTGTCTCACAGCACAGTGGCCCCATTGATTGACCAGTCACATTCCCATTCAAACACTGTACTTGGAAATATTCCATTTTGTTATATTGTTGCTTGATGTGGCTATTTTTAGATTTGAAAAAGGTTTTATTTTAAAAGTTTAGATGTTTTCTGTTTTAGAACTTGTTTAGCTTTATCCTTATCACGGACAGCCATCATTTAGATTCAAAAAACTCTATAATTTTTCCCTGTATTGTGGGAGTGTTTACCTTTATTTATTTTTATAATTTATCCTTGAGCGAAACTGATAACCTTTTTTGGTGGATTGCAGTCCTCGTTCCTATTGATTGAAGCTTGCTTAATTTATTTTTGATAATCAGAATTTGTTAAACTACAAGAAAATATTAAATTAAAAATTAAAACACTCCCTACGCAAAAATGCCTTACATCATTTTGGACTCTTACACTGCTGGACCGATTGCAACCAAACATAGCTAAGAACCACCGCAAGAAAACTGGCTTTCAAATGAAAAAAACCGCATCGAAATCGGTTCATCCGTTTGAGGGTTACGATGCTACAGACAGATACACCCACAGACAGACAGACATCGACGTCAAACTTATAACACCCCTCTTTTTGCGTCGGGGGTTAAAAATGCTTCTGTTCATAGAAGTTACAAAGAAGATTGAGTTTCAAATGGATTCTAGTTAGCGAAAATTTTTACTTAGGTACGGCGATTATGTCTATCACATATTATAGGATCGGCATGTCATGCAAGTTTGAATCAAATTCAAAAAAGACTACATTCTTCATGCATGCTTGACAGGTATTTAAGTACATGTGTAACCGGCTTTAACAAAGCACCAAACGCGAACGAGATCGCGTGTTCGAGCTAACTTGCTATTTAGCACTCACTACCATTCACAGCTGTATTCCCACGCATTTATTATCAGATCTGCATTTAATGTAATATAAAAATAATTTAATTTAATCATGGAAATAGTGGTGTAGTTTCATAAACGAATTGCGTCTTTTCAAAAACTTGGTGCGTGAGCAAAATCAAATAATTTTATATTAGCTATTAAATTAGAGGGACTTTTTAATATTCAGAAGCTAATGATACAAAAAATATTCCTATGGACGCGAAGAGCAAGCAACAAAATAAATATGTAAACTCTTTATCAAGGATTTAATTAAATATCAAGGAAAGAAAAGCTTTTGTCCTGTTCCAATTTCTAAGCATAATTATTTCCTATAAGGAAAATTAAACTTATTCAAATGCAACATTTAGACGTTTTAAAAATAATAATGCATTGCCTACTCTCGCCGCAGCCCGATAGTTTATATGAAGCAGTTCTATGCCTATTGCCTAGTCAATCAATTCGCTCAGAAAAAAAAACCCGCAGTTCGTCTAGTGAACCCACCTCTCCCCAGGTCATATCCCAGGTTCGCAGGATGTGAAACATTGTGTTCAGAGCCCGCCAAACAAAGTGGCAGGTAATTGGCTCGCTGTCAAAACATCCGACGCGTACGACCTGTCAGATTAAACGTATCCGTTAAGTAGGCTCGTGTATGACAGGCAGGATGCCGTGCCGTGTGAGAAATAAAAAAATAAAAGCGTTCCAATTTTAATTTTGAATCCCGCGGTTTTGTTTTGTTGCCAGTTTATAATTGTGCAAGACGCGGGAAATCTCACATAAATTGTTGAAGTTACGTTTTCTAAATTTAAATTAGGTCAAGCTATCAACGTTTATTCCCTGACTACACTGACATATTGATCAGTAGGTAGGTACGTAAACTTTCTCTGTACCTATTGAAAAGTAGCTGACCTTTCGATATTCTACTTGCCGTACCCTTAAGGGAAGTAGATGGCAAAAACGTGCTTGTAAGTAGATTACTATAGTTTACACAAACTGAGACCTAATTTTGGGTCCCAGGCTTTCTATAATAAAGAATTAATCTACGACGCACGAGTCCATAATGCATTGCCAGTGCGGAGAGTACTATGTAGTTGACGTCATAATTAAACGCAGTAACTTGTCGTTCGGAAGACCTTAAATGACAACCTCCTCTTCTGAGAAGATCTAGCGCCAATCGTGGCAGTAGACATCACACATGTCATATTTATTCGGTTGTAGGTCCTGCATCACTCAGCATGGGGCCAAACTCATAAGACATGAAAAACAAACGACGATGGCATTGTCAAGTTCAATTGTTTTTTGCATAATTGAAAACAAAGACTTAACAATAATAATTAATCAATCAATTAGGTAGGTACTTCAAGACCCTCCACTTAAATAAAGATAAAACTTTTCCCTATCTATACAGTTCCTTACAATAAATACTGAGAACATCAACACGATCTTCGTAGAAACTATAATTTTATTTAATAGTTAATGCCCAACCATTATAAAGTCGTTTACTATCCGGAATACACGCAATATTAAATAATTAAATTGACTATTCCTCTAAAGAAATTACCTAAGTATTTGAAATAAATGTTAGTAATTATGTAATAGTTAAATTAACGGAATACTAATTATTAATGTTCTAAAAATCACGTCTAATAATAATAACAACCATAAAAAAGAAGTTTCGGTACTGTGTCTCTGAAAAGCAGCAAAAAAGCGCTTTAAAAATTTATCTCTCACACACCTGTTTGTAATTAAGCGCGGTGTATCAGTGAATTTCTTCGAAACGTAACTAATGTACAGTTAAGTCGTACTCCAAACTTAAGTACTTGCTTAACACGTCTAAGTGGATGCGGTATTGCAACCAGCTTTGCGGTATTTTACTCAAACAGCGTTTACAAATTATTAAGCGGTATGTGTCTTGTAGAAGCCGACGACCAAAGATTAAGAAAAATATTCATAGAAAGACAAAATCCGCGCGCTTTTGAGCCTACGTTTCGCGGGACTTTGTGCGATCGTAGAATTTATGGTGCAGAGGGTTCATTCTTTATGATATCTGTATTCACGTCGAAAATAATTATTGGCCCATTAAATTAAACTAATTTATCATCCATTAGATTGACGTTTTACATGCCTATGACGTCAGTAGATGTCCCGTTTATAACTAGTAACGTGTAGTAACAATTGTAAATGATAATTGGACATTCTAGTAATTAAGTTTATTAATAACTTAGCTAATGACCTTTAATGAAAAACGTGCGTTTTAGTGCCAGTAATAAGTTTGGTATGTCCTAGGCAGTACATTTAGGTTATGACTATGCTAATCGTACACGTATTCGTCATTAAAGGAAAATCAATTTAGAAAATAATTTAATTGAGGTATTTATGCATTAAACTAAAGATTTACTTGGAGTGAAAACATAATATATTTAGTTAATATATATATTTATGGGCTACTAAATCTTACATTAATATCACTAATTAATTATTCATGATAACACAAAAAAAACATGACACGAGAGAGTGCAGGCTAATTAATTCACTTGCATGAATACATTACGAATATTCAGTGAAGTAAATTAATTGCTAGCTCATTATCTTGTTAGGTCTATAATTAGTTTTCTTTTAGTCTGTGCTTGATTAGACAATAATTATGTAACGGTGGAGCGTCTAATGTTACTACATAATTGATAATTGTTGCGTTGACTTGGAGTTATGTGCATGTTACGTCATGAAAAGTATTCCCCAATGAGGTAGGCAACTTGGTAGAAATGTACCTACTTAATGTTGCATTTATTTTAGCCTTATATTATATTATTCAGTGATACTAAACTATAACTATTAAAAAAATAGAAGAATAAATATTTACTTAGGTTTTTCGGCAACAACCGAAATTGGTTACTTTTTAAATTCCTGTTTGATGTTTAAATGAATTAATTTTTTATTCTTTTTTGAACTAGGAAACTGCGTTAGTATTTTTTGCTTTGCTATTTTTTTTGTATCTAAACAAGTCTAAACAAAGTCTAACTTCATTTTGCAATCAGTAAAAAGTGTTTTTCAATTACTTTTTTTTCATGTTGTTTTTTGTTGTAGTGTAGGTCTATTTCCTTTTTTATTGCTTTTCAATTATTAGCAATTTATTCCTAAGGGTACCCTGCGGCGTCTCTGAAGGTTTTATCGCTCGCTTACAACGCATATTAAACTTTGCACGCCTTAGCGGCGGCGTGGCCCTCTTAATGAATGGCTACCTATAACTTTTACATTTGAGAGAGTATATTTTAAGCTTGGCTGTTTTCAAAATTACCTGACAGACGTACCTACTTTGAGAGAAAAGGGTGTACAACTGTAACATGAACTGACATTCATTTAAATGCTTGACGGCATCAAGGTATTTCTTCCAAGTTTTTTTTACATAGTGATCATTTCATAAACTCAAAAAGTTGAGAAAATAATATTCCTATTAATGCGATTTCTTTGCGGCACTTCTACTGTTTACTATATGTACCTATACTTTAGTTATAGGTATCTATCAGGTATAGGTATTTACCATATGATTAGTATTTAGCTTGTTTGAAGACCTAAACGGCACGTGGCCATCGTTACGTGATAAGTACATATCGGTATGCGTGTTAATATTCATGTAATAATAATTATGAGGGTGTAAATTATATTGATTGACGTTAATAATGAGACTAATTTTAATGTCTTTGCTGACCTCTCGTTGCGATAAGATTGCTTAGTATGAATCAATGGCATAGAAACACACAATTCAGTTCTTTTGTATATTGAGTTTTAATTCATTGGATTTTTGCATATTATTTTTACCTACTAAAAGCACTTTTTTTAATCCTGGAACCTCTAAAAAAATATATTTTGTATGTCTCTCATGTAGTATCATAATATGCCTATCTCCGCATCTACTAATTTCGTTAGTCTTTGGCCAGGCCACACATACTAGCGCAGTATGTCGTTCCCACGTGTTCCCTTTATCAATATTTGTATCTACCTGCATTATCAGCTGCGATATCCGTACCACACTTACACCTGCATCCAAAAGTTGATCGTCCATATTTAACATTTATGTTATAAAGGATTTTGTAGTTTTATTTTAATCAAAAAGACAGTCTATGCCTTGATCAGTGGGAGTATAATTTTCTTTATAACCTTTAGTATTGATAGCAGGTATCTCTGATGGTACCCAGATAACTAAGAATTTATTTCGGGTATATTATTTTCATATTCTTTTACATGGTCTTCTGGCTACCTTAGCTATGTCATCACTGAATTTTGAGCTACAACAGGTTACCTATACAGTATAGGCAAAATTATGACTTGTATTTTTAGTTTTATTCAATTGTCTATTAACTATTGCTTTCCAAAATGTATTAGGTGAACTATAAATTTTTTGACCATGCTGTCATTGGCACCCTATTTGTAGTGTTTCAAGGATCTAATATTTCTCTATCCTCTATCGTTGTTTTTATTATTACATTGCGACAATCGTATCCTTATTTATACTAATCAATCTGCAGCAATTTAGTGTCTGCTCCCAATTGGTGGTGTTCCTCCTAAACGATACCTTCCTGGCTACGTGGGCTGAAGCTTGGGTGAAATTACACGCTGAACTGAATCAATTAAATGATAGGCTGGGAGGAAATTAAATATCCTTAGCGTAAATTGGGACGGAAAGGGAGAAAAGGTGGGGTTTTGTAAATAGGCCACGTTTAGGCTTATCTGATAAAATATAATAAGCTGGTTTTCCTGTTGGAACTGTATATTATTTTTAGGATAAATATAGCCACATAGCACTCCGGGATAATGTGGCTATCTATTAATGATAGTTTTATTAGAATCGGACAATTAGTTCTGGAGTTTACCGCCTACGCACAAATACACAAACTAGTACAACTATTTTTAACTTGTAATAATGACAGTATAATAATGAATACAAAGGTTTTCGTGATAAACCGTAATGTAACAGTCAGAGATCAGCTGTCTTAAACCAATGAAGTGAATCAACAGGCTGCATTATGAATATTGTTTGAAAAAATAACTTGCGTAAGATCAGTAAATGTCTTTCCCATTCCAAAGCGATGATAAAAGTGACAGTTCCATATCAAGTTATGGCACAATAGCTGTTAAAGTAAAAGTTTTTACTTTGGATACACGATTTTCTACGCAAATAAAAATAATGTATTTAGGCTAAAAACAGTGTTAATGGTTGTTATTACTTAAGTGTTCACCGTTACATCACATGCTCTAATCTCATTGTAACACTTAGATATTGCACTTAGCGATCCCTTACTACTCCGAATATTTCCCACATATTAAAATGCAATGGACAGTTTCATCTTCATTAAAACTTGATAACTATTAATACATTAATTGCTTTTTATCGCTGTTTTAATATCTCCGTAATCAAGTTAGACTAGACTGTTATTAAAAGTACTCTATGATTGAATTGAAATAAGTTCCTTCACTTCACTCTTTTCATTAAGTATACCTTCAGCGTTGAATTACTCGCCAGCCGTAAACAAGGTTCATGCCGCATTAGCGTAATCCGCGCTACACCACTCACTACTTAAGCCTACGTATCTCAGTTTTCGCTACAATTCACAACGCTATATTGCTCCTAATGCCATATTTGCCACTCTTGAGGATGTTACGAAATGATCACATCCGCAGATCTAATTGTCATAGTACAGGGAATGAGAAAGGCGCCAAAGAGGAAGCCAGTAATAAAGTTTGATGAGCTATTAAATATCAAAATTGTGTCACGCTAAAAGCATTTTAGAAATGAGTGGATTGAGTGAAATATAAATTTAATTTGGACGGATTCTGGCAAATACTAAAGTAGGACACCAGCTATTTCGGTTTCGTTTGGATTTTGGTTTAAATCTTTGTCAAACAAACATAATTTCCGTGTTCTATTGTAATCTGTTAAATGGAAGCCCGCAGATTTCAAACTTATAGTAGTACCTTTATCTAAAACTTCCAGGTTATCAAAACACTGACCGCTCAATAAAGACTCAACGGAAACCAGGACCAAAAAAAGTTAATTGTTAATTGTGACGATTATCGAATTCCTGAGGTAGACCTATTGTGCGTTCGACATCATACAGGTGTCTTAATCTCTCAAACCTGATGTTATTAGAGTAACTTGTACAAAATAAAGGAACTCACGACCTCTATGCTTCACGAAAGGACCGAAAAAGGACCAAGAAATTGTAAATCCTTTAGCAGGAAGTGTCCAGTTAAATTACGACAAAGATCCGATCAACTTCAATAAATCAACATTGGGTCTTATCTCACTGTGTAATGAAATAAAACTCTTTTGAGCTTCGTCTTCCGAGATGTGAAATAATTAATGCCCTGCATAAGATTTATGAGTTCTTAATGCTACACCCACGCGATTCAAACTTACCCTTATCGTAATATCAGTACAGGTACATTAGGACCAAAGTGTTGAGAATCTTTAACGGCATTAAACCGACTCTGTTGCCTGTTAATAAGGGTTAGTCTTAAAATAAAATGATTGCATAATTTAAGGTGTTTAGCTCAGACGCCATGAAATACGATTTGCGGCCGACGACAAAATGAATGAGTGTGGAGCGCGTTTACAATGTTTTGTTAATGTCAGGAATGGGCCATTTGTAAATTTTGATTAATTTTGCAATGAATACGTCGAGACAGAGACAAATTTTGCAATTAAAGTTATTTATCGTTGCTACTTGAAAGCAGCTACATTCCATTCGCGAGCTCATTAAAGTTTTGTGTAATACTTGATTAAAGAACATTTATTCCTGTTCTTAATTACTTTTGAACTATTTATATTCTAAGAATAAGAACCAGCAAAATAATTTTGAATCAGAATATTCCAGGCATTGTCTCCAAAGCATTGTTTTAAATTGGTATGTGTGACAATACAGTTCTAATAAAATAAAGAAGTACGTTCAAACTATTGGTAGAGGCCCTGATGATATCTGCAGTATGACTCGGATTATTAATGATGGGGCCGACACAGACACGCCTGTGCCGCCTCTACGACTTGTAGATTATAATGCAGCATTTTCAACGTGAAATATGAACAGTATTGGACGGTAGAATAATTGTAAAATTGTTATCTGGGTCTAAAGACAGAGCAGGAATGAAATCTTATGGAAAAAAAATGTTTATTAAAGTATTTACTCCTAACATCGATAGGAATTAAAATGGAATGCATGACGATAAAGACGATATTTTTGATGTGAAGCTAATGCATACAGATCTTATCCTTTACTTTGAAAAGTGTTATCATGACGATCCATCGGCACTTACGCGTAAGTTACTCGAAAAAGCGTGGAGGAATAAAATAATTACCTGGCCGATTTAATTTAATAGCACACTTTAATGGCTATGTAAATAGTCTTATCAGACACTTAAGTTTCGTAAAAAAGTTTATGGAAGATGGAAAACAAGATCTAAATAAAAACATAAATTTTCATTTAAATTACGATGTAGCGGAAGACAATAAAGTTAAAATCCATTAAAAGAGAGTAATTGATCGTAAAAACTAGCTGATTGATAATGACAACGATTAGGGATATGAATAAAGTGATAGCATCGTTTTCCATGTTTTTATTGACGGCAAATTACCTGGCTACATCGATGACATTTTCAATCTGTGTAAAGCTAGGCATCAACTAAGGCGAGTTGTAGTAGTTCAATATTTTATAATTATGCCGAAATAAAGGTAGTATTTTTTTTATAACTTTACTATTAATTATCATATCAGGCTATCGTCGTCCACTATGTTATGTAGGCTTTCTCCCTATCATTGCGGTCTATAGTATTACCTATACCACCACATATATATTAATAATACATATTTTTTTTATATCACCAATTGTGTAGTTTTTTTTCTCATAACGTAAATAATTACTGATTACTAAATATAATCTGTTGTAACGTTATTATGTTAAACATAATTTAGCCATTGGAATTTATTGCCAAAATATTATCTCTCTCAAAAAGTGTAGTTTGGTTTGATATTATAATAATTCAGCCAATTAGTGGTAACTGTAATAATAAGGAAGTTACCTTATTTTTGTTTCCAAAAATAGATAGTTATTTTGCCTACATTTTTTAATTAGGCAACATACTTTTCCTGCCATAACAATGTCTGTAAAATATGATTTAGAATGCTATGTGACTATGTAAGTCTCAAATGATCGGCCTTTGACCGATGTATTCTAAATGAGCATGTTACGCCTCAGTGGGTGTTTACTCTAAAATCTAAGAGCGCATCGCTTTTGACTCATTAACGTTACCAATGTCAATGTTACTTTACCTACCGCTAGTAATTAATGTAACGTTTATTAACTAGATGTTGATTTGTGTTTGTATGTTAATCAATACTTTTACTTTGATCTTGCGTGCCTTGTTTGTTTTGTCGGTGGTTTTTAACGATTCTTTAGAGCCCATTATTCTTTATGTTATTGCTTTCATTTAAGTTTATTTATTTCATATTTATATTAAAATCAGACCTATTGGTCTGGCTGACATTCATTACTTTGAAAATGACTTGCGTATCAAAGGACCAGAAAATCCTTCTCAGGTTTTCCTTCTGTTCAACAAATTCCATTATATTATACCAACTAACGTATGTAATAACTTTATTTAATAATCCTGGAGAAAGTGTAGGTTATTGATTCCATATCCAATAATTCTGTATCGACCTGGACTCGGTCCTTGTCACGACCAGTATGAGTCATCTAAGTGCTTCTGGACGTAAAGGAGTAACAAATATCTGTACAATATTGTGATCTGTTAATCCGGAGCATTATACTGCTGCACGTGGCATTGCACTATTAATATTGCTTGCAGTTACGATACCTATAGTAATTATACAGTACAGTAAATTATCAGACTTTTGGTATTAGAAGAGAAGAAAACTTATGCAACTGCCGTTTTGATTAAAAGTACCAAGGGCCTTACTATGATGTGCCCAAGCAGGAATAGTTTCGTTGTGAAAATGTGACGGTGATACGACGTTAGTAGCCGTGTCTCTCTCTCACACCTAAATAAAGATTGCAAAAAACACGTAGTGGTAGGGCCCCAAGACAGCATAAGTGTTGCTATAGTGGATATAAAATGGAATAATCAAAAACGTTACTTTGATCTCTGTCCTCTTTGTGCCAATGTTGAACCATGCCACAATATCATAAGTTTAAACATACTTACCTGCATTCGGTCTAAAAAGTACCCTATTGCTTGGATATAATTAATGTATATCTGCTTGTTGAGGGGGCTAAGACAAACCAATTCCTCTACAAATTTGAAAACAATTCAAAAATTGTTGTTGACTTAGTTCTTGTGCTGTATTTGTGAAGTCCATTTATAACTAGAAATTTCAGCATAAACCACATTTTACATACATTAGAACATCATCACAAGTTTTTATTTTCATTCTCTTCTCTCCAAAGAACACAATAAATCTCCCACCTGTCACTAGGATCCATAATTTTACCTCCTCAGTTTCCAATGATGCTTTTGCTGCAATTCTCACTATTGTAAATATCCATCTATAACTTCATAATTATCATCTCGTGGAATCAAACAAATGACTCCCTTTAGCGTAGGTGTCAGTGATTCGTTTCCCTTCACTGAACAAAGTCTCTACTTTAATGTGGTCGGTTTATAACTACCCACAGGGGGACATAAAGGCGGTGTATTTTACGACTATTTTATTGTGGTGTGAATAGAAACGTGAATTAGGACCACTGTGATATACTCTCATATTTATAGTCGGAAACTGAATGATGTATATTCGAGAAAGTTTTATTGATGATAAAAGATGAATGAATGGCTAAGGCAGTTGGTTTATCCCTTAGTCGCGTGAGCGCAGGAACTGATTGTCTGTTGGTTGCTTACAAGAGAAATCCAAGTAATTTCCGTTTAGATATTGCTTTATGTCTTGTGTCATGTTCTCACCGCGAATTAGCTCTTCCAACATGATTAATATCATAGTTTTAATTAATTCTGGCCTACTCATTTAATGGTTTTATATAGGCAGAGTTAGGTGATACAACGTTTCCCTACCAGCAATGTTTTTTTGAATATATTTTTAATAATAGCTGTTGATAAACGCCGCACGTTTTCCTATTTTTAAATTTAAATTTATTATTCGCGTCCGCATTTGCGTAAAGAAGAGCCAGAACACACGCATTGACTTAATTTAATTGTCACATCAATTCATTAAAATTTTGCACGTCCGACCAAAAATGAACACTTATTTAAAATGCACGAAACGCACTCTAATATCTTACACTATTGCGTTTTAATATTATTATTCAGGTCTCAACGGTGACATTTTAGGCTGATTTATTGCATACCCTATGATAAAACCAATTGTTTATAATTCTATTGTCTATCAATTTGCAACATACAATTCAATCACGTATAATTTTGGCTACGCATTGAATTTTAAAAGTCCACTACCCAATGTTGCTATTCCAATGGCTTATTTACCGGCTAATGTTTGTAATAATGATGTATTAATGAGCTTCTATAGTTATTCAAAAATGGTTAGTTCGTTTTTATCGTAAATTTATACTGCATTAGATTCTGGTGGATCTACGTGATAGTTGGTATTTTTATTTCACACATATTCATCTTCAAACTTATTGATATGTAAAACGTAAGTGTCATCTATAACTGAAGCGGTTGGTGGTCTTTTTGAATAAATGTGGAAAAAATAACAAATTCTTGGATGTCTTACAAGGCCTGTGTCAGATTAATATTCATGTGATGTACGTATATAATTCAAGGTGTCTTAGTAGAAAATAGGTTCCTGTTATGACCACTTGTTTGTATTTTCAAGTCGTTTTCCACGAAATCTATACTTATAATAAATCTGTAGAGAGGTCAATTCTGTACATGAAATATATTTCCAAAATAACTATCAGGGGGTGATTAGGGATCGATACTGATGCCAAAAATGCAATCAGTAAAATTTTTGTCTGTCTGTCTGTCTGTCTGTCTGTCTGTATAAACTCTATAGAAACAAAAACTACTCGACGGATTTTAACGAAACTTGGTACAATTATTTGTTATACTCCTGAGATGGTTATAGTATACTTTTCATCACGCTACAATCAATAGGAGCAGAGCAGTGAAGGAAAATGTTGTCATTTTGTTTAAACGCGCTAATCTCAGGAACCGCTGGTCCGATTTAAATAATTCTTTCAGTGTTAGATAGTCCATTTATCGAGGAAGGCTATAGGCTCTATATCGTCACGCTAAGACCAATAGGAGCGGAGCACCACTATTCCACGCGGACGAAGTCGCTGGCAGAAGCTAGTTATCAATAAAAGTAAAATCTATTTATCTTACCATCTTGCTAAAGTTTCAAGTTGCGTCTATCATTAAATTCATCAATTCCTTTTTCGTTTTCTTCGTCTTACGGTACGGTACGGTACATTGCATTCGTGAAACAAGGTAGTTTATTAGTTCAAAACTTTTTTGGATTTTTTTTAAGTTCCATATTATACAATCATGATTGAAACACAATTAAGGCTCATATATTATTTTGGTTGTTCTTCTTTATAAGACACAGTAATAAAGTCATCTTCCATTTTTCCCGCACCATTGCACTCGCAGAATTTTGCAGTAATTGCGGTAAGAAATAACTGTTGCATCAATACGGTTATTTTTGTATACAAACTGACATAACTTCATACTGTTATTAAGATCAATGGTCATTGCTTGTATGCTGTCGGTGCAATTGTGCTATAAGTTTGATTAATTGCTCGTTTTAATAGACCAATTATAGTGAGCAAGGAGCCAGTTTCATGGCCATTGTTTTTGTTTTCTTTTGGTAAAAATAATACTGGCATCATAAGAATTGCCAGAAATAGAACAGTATTGTAGTTTATCGTATTTGTTCTGATGTTTTGAAATGTAATTCTCTTTTAATCGTCTTTCACTTCGTTACCATGTGATGTCTCACCTATTTGTTTTTTATTATGCTTCTTGAGGCCATTTTGTTACTATCTTCTCTTAAATCTTATCTACGATTTCAATGCTAAAATCTTAACCAATTATGTTAACCACATGAATACTAGTTGCTTCTCCGCCACTTTAGTGGGCGTCAAAACTTGTACAGTTAAATCTAAAAATAAAACAAGCACCCCAACTTTTTAAATATTCAACAGAATCTCTGTAACAAGAACAACAGTTGTTTGTAGAAATCTGTTTGCTTACAATGCATTGTTATTGTAATTTATGTTAAATCACTCGGTTTTGTTGTTGTTATAAGTTTTGTGCACGGATTCATTTGCAAATATTAAGTTTAGAGCATTATTCTGATTGTATGTGTCATTCAAACTTTTTCTTATGTCTTTCAAGTTACGGGCCAGACTTTATTTCACACAACGTACAATATTTTTTTCTAAACCATGTTAGCTTTAATATCATGGCGCCTACATGATAAACCCCTAAGTCATCATTAATTAATTAAAAGCGACTTCAATCCACAACCCTGTAATCGGTGGATCATCAAAATGGAGAGTCATTTCCTAATGAGTAGGCCATTATTCCAAAATTTTACAGGCGTACCAATACATTTGATCGCACCGACATTAAGCTTCTTAACATCTACTGCTAAGATAAAGTAGTCTTATGTATTTTAGATGTTATACTTACAAAACTTAAAAATATAATGTGAATTGGATATGGATGCCGAAGATGTAGAAAATTAAAGCCACTTAAAAAGCTAAATTTAACACGAATTTTACTACATTTTTAATTAACAACAGCTCCATTCCCCAACCCTCCAAACGCAAGTCATCGACTCGCACAGTTATTGGTCGATTATATCCCAAAAACAAATGGTGCGGCTTCCCGGCGCGGGCGCAGAAGCGGGGTCATTGCGCGATCGACTACATTGAATGACCAACGGCCCTATTACGTGGCGTATGTTTTGATGGTTATTAAACTGGCTGATATTAATAGTGTTCTGACTAGTAATAGTTATGGCTTTGTGTTTTGCGAATGAGACAAAAAAAATGCTATGTCATTTTTATTTCAAGTTTCTTTATGTAGATTTTTTATCATACTTTGACCAGGTCTCGCTGAAGAACTAACAAAAAAGTAAATTCAATCTGTTATATTATATCATTATCAGTTATTCACTTAGTATCAAATACTTAAATTCTATCCTTACTATTTTTACTGATACCTTCTTTATTTTTATTGTTAAACCAAGTACCGACTTGGATTACCTATGAATTATCAATTTATGTCCACTCAAAATGTGTCTTATCTTATGTATACGTCGATCGATCGATAAAATGAGGTGATTTATTAAACATAGTAATGAATAAACATATTTAGAGGTGTATGTTCATGTTTCCTCGTACGATGACACAGATTTTTTTGAATCATTAGGTAAATGATGATTATTCATGAAATCTAGTAGAGCAAGCATGGAGATTTTTTACGTTATTAAGATGAGATCATTTTATGTGAAATTTTCTTCATGTCAAGTTTATTTTTTAAGGAATGCATATTCTTTATTATCGTTATCATCAAAAGAAAATATTTGCAGCTAAACACAATTCCTGGTAAAGTACGTCCATTACAAATTGTTGTAGGTATGTATGTTTTATCAGACATAGGTTGAATTTGTCATCATAGGCTTGGTGCCTACTGATACTTTGATACAAGAATTAACAACAGATGTTAGGATAAGACAAATGGTATATCTTTAGGAATAAGACTATCGCTACGAATTCATTACAATAGCTCTATATTTCCTGGAGTTGCCATTTAGATAGAAAGAGTCCACCATCGCCATCGCAGTACGTAATAAGCCCTTCGAAGAAAACAGCGGGACCATTCATCCAGCAATGTTTTTATTTGAACGCTGCCACACACAACATATTAAATAGAATTACCCATATATCGCCTCTGAAACTGGATACCTCAATTGTGTAGCCTAAGATTAATGTTTCGATACAACTTTTGTATGGAGATTTATAGCAACAAATGGTGTTGGTATTGTTTTAAATGTGCCCCAGGCTTAATTAGTATTTGTTTAGGTCTTTGAAATATGCGCATTAAAGGATCGTGAACACGACCATGTTTAGCTAAACAATGTTAAAGTTTATGGTTAAAACATAAAACTAATATTAGTGTTATTATAAAACCTTCAGGTACTACAGAGTTTTCATTGCTGAATACCTTTTCTGGAGGCAAATCTCCTAGGAAGACCATACATGTGGGAGTTGCTAAAATCAGTTAATAATAATGTAAAACAAACAGTTACAATTAGTTGTCTTTAGCCCATTAACAATATGGGTAATCTAACCAAGAAACAAGTCTTATATCACATTCACACAGTTTTTAAAAGCAGCCATTTTGAAATCACTCAGAACTACTTGACAATTCAAAAATCATGTTATCAAACATCTTAGTAAGCATAAATAGAATGCAACCTTTCTTTACTATTACGAAAGATGGAATGCTTAAGATACGCTTCTGTACGTAAATGTGATGCTGTGTGGTCGTATTTTTATTTGATCAGCACCTGTTTGGACAACTGTTCTTTTGTGAATATTGAAGTTTTGTCAATATGGTTGTAGTGTGTTAGATGTTTAAAATGCATTTGATACCGTAGTTTGAAGTAAAATGTACAACTTGGGTTATTATTTACTAATTAGTTTGTATAGGTAGTTTGTAGTAGACAAAATAAATATTTTGGTAATAGGAGAGGTATAAAACTTAAACTTTATTTTGTTATCTTTATGTGCAATGTAGGAATCGATGGTGTACCGCATGGTAGTATCTTGAGGCCACACCTATATAATAATATTTTGTATTCAATTTTTGTCAATCAAGCCAACATGCGTAGTGCTTATTATTTTTTTCATTTTTATCCTCAATACGAGATCTCACTGGTCAATGCTTCATACGTAGTTATGTAGGTACCTACGAAACGAAAATAATATATTGTTGATAATTATTTTCGTTTCATAAGTTTTAATCTTTTCACGAGGTCGTGTAATTGTGTAACGCAAATAATAAATGCTCACAGACCTTGAAAGTAGTAACATAATTTATTCTTTTGTTTTTATAACACTTGTTGAGTTACACTTGTTCAATTTGAACTGTCGCAAAATTAAATGTTTTTGTGGAAAAATTTGGGATTTCTCGCCCCTATACGATATCATCAGCTATGTGTAGGGAAATATAGCACGATGTTATTCCTAAGGTCATAGGGGTTCATACTCAATAGGTATTATTCGTATCGAAATATATATAAAACGTAGTTTGATTAATACCGACTTCTAATACAGCTATAGCTATTATGTGTTCCAGTTCTTTGAATTGTATTGAGGAAAATATAGTTTGTTGTGATCGCTTGTAAAGATTATTATAAAAATAAAAATTTGTCTGACTTAATTATAATCTAGTCCTATATATATGTATACTATATGACTAAGCTCCGATGGAGAAAATTCTAATATAATCAACTCATTCCACAGTAGACGATCTTTTGCAACCGTTAATAAAGATTTGTTTAATGTTCTCTTCGTCTAAGGCTAAGTCCGAAACAGTGGAACGAATGCTACCATATCTATTATGAAAGGCATTACTCAAGTTTTGTTTCTACAGACTTAGCTTTCCACATAAATCTCTCCGGAAAAGGTAGACAATTACCTAGAGAGCTGATTGCTTTATCTGCCTTATAGGAAAAGCTCAACAGACTCTTATAGAACATTGTCTAGATAAGAGGCGACCTTGAATAGAACTGTGTCGAATCCTAAAGCTTTATAGTCACACCTGGTCAACAATAGGCATTCAATCAAGTATAATGATACAAAAAGAGCCTAAGATACATTCACATCGATGTCTTTACGCCTTTTCAACTCTGCATTCGTATACGCGATTTTATTCAACAATCGCTCATTGCGGCTATCCAAAGACATCCTTAGAACCGGTATGTTCAATAGGATGCTGGACCATACATATGCTTGCTCATATAATACAGACATTAAGGCAGATACAGACTGCAGTTAATGACCCGTTTCGCAACAGCATTTTTGGACAAGTCAAAATTTACTAAGTGATAGTAGGTTTTGTTTTATAAAGTTTCTTCTTCGAGATAAAGTTCATGTGATGGAACTTCGTTTAAGGATTAGCGCACACGATAGAATTGTCGCTGTGATAAAATCTATTGTTGACAAAACAGAGTTAATAAATGTTCCATAATGTAAAACGTGCGTTTGTCTATCGTATTCAATTCACGAATCGATTTCACCAGAATTTGAATCATACACGAGTCGTCTAACGGATAACGTATGTGTTATGAATGATTAGCTAGACAGACAGGTTGATATTAATTTGTCGTTACGAGTAATCTTGCAAACGGCCGCGGCAGTGTGAATTATTGCACTGAGTTTATATAATTCTAACTGAGAATATACCGAAATTCAGTGTTTTTTTATTGTCTTCATCATATCAAACAAGCTATCAGAGGACACAACAGTACTTGAAAGCTTAGAATCAGCGCGTCCAAAGATAGCGAATCACTATTTTTGTAACAGTCTATATTAAAACCTTATTGTAATACTAATCAAATTCAAAATGCAATATCATAAAATAAAAATACCTTCTGCTTTACGCTGTATTCTTCTAAGCTACCATAAGTGATATTTGTCTGACGACTGAAAAACGCAAGTGTGCGCTCAACCTTTATCGTGATGTCATTGCTCTGACCCACATTACCTGTTTGAAGTAGCGTTAATGTGTGGCCTTATCAGTGAGTAGATCAGGGTAGTTCAGGTTGTTTGACTTGATCTAATGCTAGGAGAGGTGCTAACGTAGGTTCAGTCATACTTTGCAGTTAAGCGGTGTTATTAGCTAGGTCACCACGGAAATAATAAACTGGTGTATCCTCAAGTTGTGGAGAGGACCAGAGGTTAAGAATCTTGCTCTCCAGTACCTTTTTTTATAGATTTCCGAGGCTTGAATGCGAGCTAACTAATTGTAATCAAAATCGTCGTGAGGAAATCTGGACCTGTAAAAAAGAGAAGTTCTAACAACTGTAGTTACAGTTATCAACGCATGTGCGTTCTCTATATGAGATGTTATAATAAACAGAGTACAGGTAAATCGGATTATGGATATTAATACATCCAGATTTGACATTGTTTCATTCATCGACTATTAGGATCATATATGGTACGCCTTAGACGCGCCCTTTAAATTCTATAAAGACTGGGTGTGACAGACATTGGACATTCACTATGGTAATTTGATCTCGCAATTACAAAGACCTTTCAATGTAATTAAAATACGGTCGTAAACACCTATTGGCATTTCGCTGGGTGTGAATTTTCGCAGCACACGCGAGACCGATTTTCTGCATAGACAGGCGATAAGGCGAGATCTGTGCCCGGTTGACGGATATAGGTTTGCCTCCTCATCATGATCTGCCTAGCCTTTCCAACTATTTTGGGGTCAGCTTCTAGTCTAACCGGGTACAGCTGAGTACCATTATTTTACGTACTGCCTATCTGACCTCCACAACCCCAGATACCGGGTAACATAATACCCTATGGTTAGACTGGTTGTCAAACTTTTGGCTTGCCTCCTAAGGGAATTAGAAATTAAAGATAGTAAAATGAGGGTATCCCGATGCCAAATACGTACTGCGTGAGCAGCAGGAGTGATGTTATGTAGGCGATTACTTGTCGCTTATATCTCTTCATAGCAGTAACTCATTTAAATTTGAACATCGAGAATACCGCATACATAACACTCGTTCAATTAAGTTAAAAAATCTTAATTTACCAAACTCATCATATCTTTAAAATTACGAAACTCTCTAATCAGTACAAGCAATTAACAATTATGTAACCACTTCATTAATACTTTATACGCACATAAAAAAAATCTGATTATCAATACTGTATAGATCAGCTAGTTACTGTTAAAGAAAAATGTATTTCATAATGAAAGTGCACTTTGAAGATTATTTCCTGTTTTATTTAAGTGTTTACGAACACTAACAAGTTTAATTGATGCGCGTTATAATATTTTGATCTTGTCTTTGAGAACCGTTTGTTTTTATTGCTTTACTTGCGTTTACGTTCCTTTCTGGTATTCTTTTCATGTTAGACAGGAGATGATTAGTCATTTGTGAGAAGTTTAATGAATCTTGTATTCTGTACAGCATTTTCTTGGCAAATCAATAAATCTTTTAGTAAACACAACAGTGGAATAATATCCTATTTTATGAAGCCGGTTTAAATGTGTTGATGATTGAACAATAACTTAATAAGTAACACTGGCTATACTAAAGGCTACGCTCAGTTTATGTTCTTAGGATTTTAGTACTTCTATTCCAAGTAGATCTTCACCCCTGGCCTTAACCAATTTGCCAGGAACCGTACATATTTCAGATTGATAAATAGATAGCCTAAAAGGACACTGGAACAGTGTACCTTTCTATCTATCTTAATTCTATCATTAGTTCCTTAAATAGGGCCTGAATATGTACTTATATAGATATTATCAATAGGTACACATGACAAAATAAATAATACTGCCATTTTAGAATTCGAATGCGTAAGCGCCATTGTAGACTAAGTGTCAGTTTCAATGTCCTAAATTGGATATATTATTGTCAAATGTCCTTTGCAAATTGTACTACCTACCATAAAACGTAAAGAGACATAATTATATCATGTAATTTGATCGCGTTACCTAAATGTGTCATAGCAAATTAGTATCCTGATGGTAACCCACAACGGTTAATCCGGTTTTTGGGCGGACACTACGACTGCAAGCGTAGTGTAGGAGGCCCTCTAGCATGATGGAGGCGCGAGCTGCGAAAAAGAATGCATCAATTTGAGGACCGAGCGATGTAGCACACGTAAGGGGAGGATTAGGTACCTATGTATATCGAACTGTGAACTACTGTTTATAGGCTGACTAGCTTTCCTATTATGGCCTATACGAATTCAAACTAAAAGTTACAAAGTTTCATACAAACTTTGCTCCCTTTTTTCACCCCCTTAGGGGTAGAATTTCGGAAAATCCTTCCTTATCGAATGCTTACGAAGAACACAACCTCCAAATTTCAGGTCTCTATAAGCAGCGGTTTAGGTTGTACTTTGATCTGTCCGCCATTCAGGACAAAGCAAAGATGAATAGATGATAATGATGATGCTGATGGCTAAACGACTCAAAAGAGTATACGCTTGTAGGACGACCTAGGTCTCCCAAGAATACATATCTTTGCATCATGTATTTTTGTTTTGGGTCAGCAGGAATAATCTTGTTTTCCTTATTGACTGTGTAGCATGCTTAATAAATCGATTAATGTGTGTTTAAATAGTATAATTATAACATTAAAACTGCGTGATACCTGTAATAAAATGACACAAAATAAAAAAAAAACATTAAAGCGAATCTTTTTCTGTAGCTACATACTGAATATGACCGACAAGAAATAAAAACGTATAAAAAACCTAAACAAAAAAAAAAGTCATAAATATTAAAAACAAGCCAAGTTCCGCAAATGTTGGCACAACGATACGTGTGGTTTGTTTCACCCATAATCTAAGATTACGATTTCATTATGCAACAGACAGGTCATCGGCCCAATTTGTAGCGACAGCCGAGACCGCTAGTGACTCACTGCGGTTTTATGGCCTTACTAGAATGGATATAGGATGTGAAGAACTTAAGATAGTTCGTGTAGTATAAGAATGGGGAGACTGTGTGAAGATTGTTATCTAAAGTCAATTTATCGTCTTCTCTGCAAGGTGCGAGATTTTTTGTTAGACTTGGCGTTGCATATATGAGGGTACCATTGTTGTTTTTATCAGCTTGCATCGGTTCGATAACGTTACGTACGTTAAAATGTGCACCACAACTTAACACTTAAAATATTTGCTGAAACCCAGGTTCATCATAATGCTGTTTATTGTATTTATTGTAGGACGTACAATGATTTTTGGTTTTAGATGTTTTTCTTTTTCATCATTTTCAGAAAGTGTAGCGTAGATCCAAATTCAACACCGCAACGATTTCACCATTAACACTGCTCTTATAATATTGTTATTGTTCGGCCAAATAATAGGTATTGCACTTTCAACCTGTCGTGTGTTGGTCCTGACTAGTTCGAAGTGCATATAAAATAAGCACGTGCCTTCGCAAATATTTTCTACGCTTGTACTTTTCAAGGATATTTGCATATGCATAGGCCTGCAGGTCAAATTCCTTCGTGGGATCAGAAGATAATATAAAATAATATATCAAGCTTAGACCAGTCCTAGTGATGTACAAAACTTAAAAGAATAAAATCAATGACAGTTTAATTTATGAAAGAGGAAGTTTGCTTCAACAGCTGCCTTTAGAAAAAAAAGTTTGGCAAAACTAGTCTGTTAGGTTTTTTCGTCATCATAAGGAATCCCCCAGAAGCCTTGAGAGGTCAACGGAAAGTCAAGAGTTTATTAATAAATATAAAAGAATGCGACGAATTGACGATTTTGTAAAACATTTTAATTATTGTTATTGTATCTAAATGGATTAATTAATCTTGGTTATAAGCAGTCTATATGGCACTGCTAGTATTTTTCATAATATTTATATGGAATTCGTGAGCCCATAAAAGCTCCTATGATGTAACAGTTCAACACTCTAATATCTCTCGCAGGACAACCATAGATAAACGATTATTTCTTAATGTCTTGGCAGTTGAGTTGGCTCCACGAAACACCGGTAGCTCATGCCAGAGGTGACAGGTGGTGCTAAATATCACTGAGCCTATATAATTGAGGATTACCTGTGTTGTTGCTGTGAATGTAAATTACTCTTGAATAGGCCTTAGCGAATAGGTGCTAAATCATGCTTACTATTTCTAGATAGCCCCTATAGAACAGATGCGAGCGATACGTGTTTCACACGGATGCCTCGAATTCGATTGCAAAACTTTAAGTCGAATTATGTAATAATAGCTGAAGTATTTTTAACATAACGTTATTTTGTAATGTTAATGCATCGTGTGTTTGTAAAGACTTAAAAAGGTGATGAAATCTGTAGGTAGAAACACAGTGTTGATATTTCTCTTTAAGCTTCCGCAAACACAATATTCAAGCATATACTGCTAAAAGATTAAAATTATAAAAGTAATCGCGAAGAATCATGCATCAATAAAAGCGATCTCTCTTAGATTCTCACAGATTATCATCTACCCATTCCCAATCATTCTGTGTCCATCCAGTCTTGATTAGTGTATTACACAGGTTGTAAATCATATCCCGGTGTCTAGAAATTTATCTCTGATTTGTATTTCTAATGGCGACGACGCAGGAAATCCGCGAGTAAGGATAAGACTGCAGATGAGATATAACTCATAATTTGTTCGGTACCATGTCAGATCTAGCTACGTCATATTTTAGACATACACATAAACTTATTCTAAACGCGTCTTCGTTCAATTAATATATCAGCTAACGCCACACTTTACGTTTGTAGCTATGTCACTTACATAATGGGATTGACATTGGAAGGCTTCTATAGTGAATAATTCATTCATTCTATTGTCATTCAATGAACGTTCGTTCTCAGCAGAAAATTGTTGCTCATGATCTTCATAGCATGTTGTGTCTTCTGATTGCTTCTGATATTCATTATTTGGATTGAGAAAACTAACTTGTTTAGGGTCAGATTTATGGTTTAGCTGCGCTGCAGCTTTGAATTGCGTTTAAATTAATGCCTCTATAAGTATTGGGATTTCATTATGTCTTGCTGAAGTCTTCCCATATAAGGAAGTTATGTTATGTACAAATCGTTAGTCGTTGTTTGTCACTCGTTAGTAAAAAGTCTATCTCGTCAGCCCCAAACAAAATAAAATTTGGCTGTCCTTTGCCTTATAACGCAGATTTTCGATTATGAACATGAATCGTGACTATTTAAGATCCCTGTGCAGATATCAACAATAAAAAAGGAGTACCAAGTAGTTCTTAATCCCCAATAGCTGTTTAAGACTGGAAAGTTGCTCACCTGTCACAAAAAACCACAATTGGATCAACTTTTAATCCTCAGTCTTCACGCCAAAGGTTTCAAGTAGCGGCTTGCACTTACGACTTGCTAATCGGTCAGGAATCATGAGATTTATTACGTCTATGTATGTATGAAACAAGACTCACAATACTATCATTCGGTGGGTACCTGTCATTATTCAATCAAGATCTCTTTGAATTCCAACACGTAGCTTCTTGGACTTCGGACCTGGTGACGTATTTATACCCAGTAATATTTCAATAGCAGTTTGGGGTTAACCCAGAATAACTAGGATCGGAGGCCTAAAATATATTATCTGTCGACATAGCCAGTCCTGTCAGAGTAATACATTGTCCTTTCTGTACAATATTCTCTAGTTTTATTTTGCTTTGAGAACACATCGGAAAAATTGTAACCTCCTGTTTTATTTATTTGTATTGCTTTGTATATGTATATATTCAGTAGTGTTATACTTTTTACCATACCTTGAAGATATTTTATGATGAAATGACACTTAGCCAAAACCTTTTTGCATAGTAATCATTGTTGACCATGTGTAACACATCTTTTTCTTTAGGCTCATAGTAGCAGCTACTTAAAACATGATTTAACTACTTCTAATATAGTTACGAGAATTAGTATTCTCGATGCAAGGTTGCCACACGCTAGTGACTTCGTAGCAATCAAAAAAGTCTGATGGCGGATGACGTATGGCAGTAAAATAAAAGTGTTTCTAGGAAATAATTCAAGTTGTAAGCTAAAATGATTATTGTTGACCATTGAATGTGCAACAGTGTTTATTATGTGTTAAGATAGTTGTTACTTCTTCATGGTTTGCAATCACTTTAGAGTGTTTCATAATTAATTTTACTGCTTAGCAAAGATTCTTCTCGTCCTGACGTGTATTAATTATCACTCTTTGCAAAGCCTATTCAGGACTTGATCAATTTATATTTTCCCCATCTTTATTTCCATTGCCATTGTTTGTTGTCTTGTCTTTTTATTTCTGGCAGCAAACTTGCCCAATCACATTGTTGATGTATGAGAAATATGATGGTAATGGCAGATTTATGATAGTACCTTATTGATATGTAAAGCAGCACTAATGTATGTATGTAAATTATTGTTACATTGTTACTCATCCTACATGGTTTGACGCCATCGCAAGGATGTCTGGAATTCTTTGCTGTTACTGATAAAATAGCATACTCCCCTTTATATTTTTCAACACTTAACATTTTATCCATCCAACATTTAAATTCTTCCATCACCCACATGTTAGCATACCTACTGACCCAATTGAAAAGCATAAAGATTTGATGTGATTGATTTCTGTGCAGCAATTTCATTGTTATTTCTTACAAACCGTATCGGGTTAGCTATACCTACTCGTCATACTGACATAATTTAATCTTTTTTAACACGCTTTTATTAGCTCGGGTTGTATGTATGTATGTAACGGAATCTTTGAACCTAATTTTCACTGGTTTCTAGACGTCTGATCAACTTGGAACTTTGCACACATGTTAAGGGCCGATGACAATGCAATAATCCGATAAAAAAAAACTAAAAAAACACGCTTTTATTGCTGACCGAACTAAAAAATGGAAAATAAATAATAGTTTAAAAAAACTAAAAAAACACGCTTTTATTGCTAACCGAACTAAAAAGTAGAAAATAATTTTTAAATAATTCAATTCAGAGTAAAAAGCGTGGGGTGCTTGATATTTTAATTATTACACCTATTCTATTGGCAACCATTTATGAGAGGAGACTCATGAAAATATAGGAAAATGCATCCCACGCTTTTTACTCTGAATTGAATTATTTAAAAATTATTTTCTACTTTTTAGTTCGGTCAGCAATAAAAGCGTGTTTTTTTAGTTTTTTTAAACTATTATTTATTCATCGTTTATTTTGCAATTACTTTTAATTAGTAGACTTGCGTGTTTTTGACATGGTTGCTAGACTTACAAAAGCTTCAAGGTAATTAATGTTTTCATTTTTTACTTTAGTTGTGTCTTCAAAGAGGTTTTGTTGGATCTCATTCCCTAGGTGCTGTTTGGCAAGTGTTAATGGAATGTGACACACCCTTCTTAAATGTATGTGAATGTGTTTTAGAAAGTTGTTTGGCATTAGTAGTTAGTTTAGGGTTTTATTTATCTATAACTGATGTTTTTTTTTCATAGGATGCGCGATTTGCTGCTGTATTAGTACACTTTTGTATGCTATGTTCATTTCGCCTAAATTATGAAATTTTCGCAAGAAATTTTACGACTTGCTTAAGTGTCTAATATAGCCGACCCAAACTTAGTGATAGAACCGCCTTCCTTCGTCTCATTGATAAATATCTAACTCATCGTCAAATCTATCCAACCAGCTGGCAAGACTAGTCCACTCACTTGTTTATAGGAGCGGCTGTAACTCGATAATAGTAGCCATAAAACACTGTTTGTTATTTTTAACCAGATCAATAACAAACCCGAGTCCTTTTAGCATTGTGCAAGCTCACTGGAAGTGCTTTAAAATAAGATGAACGATTTATTTTTGGTTTAGTTATCCCACATATTTTTGGGGATTTTTTGAGCTGTGATCAATGTTGGAACTATTACACATATCTGTTAAAATAAAAATGGGGATTCCGCGAGTTATGGAACTTCTATTTTTGTGAGCTATGATTAATATAAGGTACGATGAGAAAGAGGCAAAAACATGTCTATCCAATTTTGGAGCTATCAAAGATTGGTCTTTAAATTGACACCTGCTTACAAAAGGATAATGAACCCAACCAATATTTACGTCATTAGGGCAACGTAAAAACCTGTTATTTAGAAATAATCGTGACGTTTCCATCGATCTATCTCCACGGCCACCCCACTTGTGGTACCTGCTGTTTTTTGTCCAACCATACAAATGTTTGGACAACCAACAATCCGTGAAACAATGGTTAATTTTGTACCAATGGGGTTAGTTTCTACCAATTTAAATTCCGGTCTGACAACAGTCACTCAATTTTTTTATAACATTTTGAGAACGTTAATTGCCCGTTCAGATTTATTGCCAGAATCTTCTGTGATTTATGACGTGTTGCTGATGAAAATATTTGTTCTTGTATAAAATAGAGCGTGTTATTTTAATTGTTTTATCGTCGTGTGGTCGTCACGTTTCTTTTGTTTTTCTTACGAGATTAGAACAAGGACAGTTAAAACAATAAATGGTACAAAGTTATTTCTAGTGTCTTGTTGCATGCTGCTTTGGCGACTTGAATAATTATCATGTATTATACTATGACTATGTAGTTATTTTCTGTTTTTTCAATGGCTTGGCTCATACTTCATGTCCCAAATTACTAGTATTACCTGTGGTATTACAAGCTTATTTTAACTTTCACTAGATTTGTTATTTTTTTCTCATACTTTAACTTCCCACGTTTTCGTATATGGTAAACAGTACCAATTAGTACAATATTAGAATTACGTTAGCATACCAATAATGTATTGAGTTTGTATTGGTATACGTGACGGAATATAGATACACCATTATCGGTTGGTACATCGCCTACGGGCATAAATCTTAATCCCATATATGGATACCAACTAGAGAAGGGTAAACCCTTACTTTACATAAGGTAGTTTGTGAACTAGTTGTGGATTATTTCGAATGTGCTATATTTGGATTAACTTATTCTTTGGTATAGGTAGCTGAGAAAAAGCTTATGATGTGGCAAAAATATTACCCATTCTCCAAGTTGTTAGCGGGGCTGATTGTATAAGTTTATCCGACTTTAAATATAAGAATTACCACTAATGGAGGTTATTTTAACGCACTCATGAAAGAGTAGAAGAAACGAAAGTGTTGAATAAATAAATTTATACTGATATTCAGTGGCGCCTGTAAGGTGATTATAAAAGTAATGGAAAAGTTTGGTACATGAATTTATAAGTATTTCTTTAATTGCCATTACATTTTGTATCTTTACAACCATAGATTACAACGGCTGAGTAAATAAGATAAAACCTATAAAACACACGCAGTATCTCAAGTTCGCGTACATTATGAGTATACTCGAAAATCTTATTCTGATAATGTGTCCTAAACAGTACATTCAAATTATTTAGCTGAATCGTTTTTAATAATTGCTACTGGTTCATCCCTGTTTTTAGATTTTTCATCACTTATTGTTTCATTTCATCTGTTATAAACAATAGCTTTAAAACTGACCTGTTTAATCCTGACTAAGTCACACCAGAATTAGCAATTTGATAATTACAATGGATATAAATTAACATCTTATTATTGTAACCCGACCAAATTCTTAGTTGGCAATATAAATCTATTCTGTTACGCATTCCTGTCTGTACGCAGTCCTAATAAGTTTTCGCCTTGTTTGACTTGTCGTATAAATAAACTCATTAATCAATAGTCTCGTTGTCCGCGACATTAATCTGAGTTAATCGGGAGCCTATAAATAAACTATATCCACTACTCGACTGCGCGAACGTTAAATCTATACTTATATGATTTATCGAGTCTTGCTACTTATTGTTTATGCTTCTGCCTACTGTTTTGCTCGTGAAGTTCAAATTATTGGCATTTGATAATAGGTGCAAAGCAAGTCTAGATTGATTAATATATAGATGTTTGTTCTTTTGTTTTTTCTTTGGTATCTATTTTTTCACTTGCAGTATGTTGACCATCATCATGTTCTCTTTTCCTCGCGAGCTGTTAGGTACAGTTCTTTTTACATTAAGAAAATATTTTCTCACACGTACAGAAAAATATAAAAGTCACCTTACTCGTAATAGGCCTTAACCCAATCAAATGACAGAAGATGTAGATACACACAAACATTTTCGTTTTGATTTAAGAGCATTAAATCTGGAAGATGATTTATTAAGTGTTGCCATTCTAGCAGCTGTTGTTGTCACACATAAAGAGATCAACAGTTGTGAATACTCCAGCGAAGACAACTAACACAAGGCTTGGAAAATGATAAACTACAGACGAAGGATGATGATTTATGAAATTGTTTGATTTATTGATAGTCCAGATAGGAAGTGTCTATTTATGCGAAGCAACTATACGCCATAGTTAAAGCAAGACATGAAAGGATTTTCAGTAGAACTATAACAATTTTTGAATAAAATATTTTTGGCGTCTGCTTTTGTAGCATATCGAATAAATTTCTTAAAGATATTTTTGAATTTAAGGTATCAGAGCGATAATAATATGAAGTTCACTAAACAAAAATTGTAACCTGTTATTCTTCTATTACTTTTTTTTATTGTATGTTTTGACTATTTTTTCAATCTGTTGTTATCTTTGCCGGTTTAGTCTATCAAAATAACGTTAATTTTGTTGAATTGTTGGGGTCGAAATAAATAAGAATTCACGTTTCGGTAAATACATATGTAGTATCGGAAAATACAAATATTCATTCTTCGTTTCTTTGTATGTAGTGAATACTTACTGAGCTTTAATGAATTTATGTTATGAGCTAATTTATTTTTTCTTATTGTTACAGTGGGATTCCTGATCTTAGTCTTCTATCTCTGGGGCACTCCCTACAAAAGGGGCTTCTTCTGCGACGATGAGTCCCTTAAGCACCCTTACAAAGAGTCTACAGTCACAAATGTTATGCTGTATATTGTCGGGCTTGGTCTTCCTGCGCTTACGGTAAGTGGAAAGCTCAATGTACTTTATTATGTCCTTCTAAACCTAAATCGTTGATTTTATTTACATTCGTAACAAATATTTTACCAAATATCTAAGCATCATTCGTATGAAGAAAAATCGGTATACTTTCACACTAAACTAGATCTCCGAAATGTGAAATGTTATTTTCTTTCTATTTACCGTCATTTGTCAACATAACAGCCTTAGTGGGCCATCGATCATTGTTTGCTCATAATTTTCTATGTCCATACACTTATCGGTCCAATATTGGTCCAACTTGTTTGGTATAACACATTTTGGTTCGATTAGAATTCTAATGACAAATATGACCAATGTTTGGTTTAAATCTACTATTGCCTGATAAAGAAACGAAAATTTGAACTTCGATTATGTGAGTCATAGGGCTAACCATTGAAAAAATCTATAGCAATATTTAGATTTCGTTTTCTAGGTATTTCGAAAGGTCATCTAAATGAGTAACCTTTTTGTTGTTGTGTTAGTACAATTATTTCGTAGTCTGTTCGATAGTTTTCCCACGGTGTTGAGTAACTTTTTGAACGTCGCTTTCGAACGTAGCTAAGCAGGAGTCGTAGTTACCTTCCTACACAAGCCATTAAAGGGCATTGGGTTATTTAATTTGAATCTTAAGCGATTTTGTATCATTTGTATAAGGCTGTGCAATGTTTTCTTAGTCTGATTTCATATCTTAAGGACTTTGTTTACATCGATGATGTTTAGCACAGCCTTTACAACACAATTTCTTGCATTGTGTTCTGTACTACCGGATCTACTTAAACTAGTTCCCTTCTATCTCAATTATTTCCCCAGTTTATTTCAAATTCAAAGTATGAATTCTAGTACTACTTAAATCATTTACATAATGCCATTACTATATTAGCAATCACATAAACTATAGTTCTGACAAATATGCAACTGTCGTAATTTTGATATAATGATATTTTTATTTATTTTTTATTTTATTTTTATTTTATTAGATAGGAACAGCAAACAGCTGGAATATACAGTATACAGCACAGAAATAAACATACAGAAGTTAACAATATTCTAGCCCACAACACTGTTCACAAATAAACAATGGAATACAAAAGCAGAAAATATACGCTAGGTTACATTGTAGATAAATGAAAATATTTTATCGTATTTCCTTATATACTAAATACATATGTGAAAACAAAGCTCAGTGACGAACAATTAACTATTAGATACAAATTCCTTAAGAATAAGTCCCTTGAACCTATGGAGTGAGCATGCAAAAATGTCTATATGTTCAAAGGATCTATTATAGGAGTCAACCATTCTGCGAACGGGTGAACGTAAGCCAGAATTTGAGCGACTAGCACCCACTGCGAATAGAGTTCTTGCTCGAACCCCGCGCTTGTGAATTGTTCTGGGGACAGTATAACACAGCATGTTGGATAGGTCGATGCAGTCAAATTTGTTAGTTACAATATTAAATAGAGTTACAGCTTCTAGATACCTGCGTCTATTTTCAAGTGTCTCGATTTTGTACTTACCAAGTAATTCTTCATATTTCAAATATTGTCCAAAGCATCTGTAATGCATTGCACGTAAGAATTTGCGCTGAACCGACTCAATCATCTCAATGTATTTATTATAATATGGACACCAGACAGGTACAGCATACTCAAGTTGAGAGCGTATTAGAGATTTGTATAGACAAATATAAGATGAGGGCTTCTTAAAATCTACAGTAGAACGCATGACAAATCCATATAACTGATAGGCTTTATTTACTATTTTAGCTACATGTAAGTCTAAGCAGAGCTTGGTGTCCAAAGTAACTCCAAGATCACGGATAGATGTTACTTTAGTCAGAGGGGCATCGCACAGCGTGTATGTGTAGTTGAGAATATTTTTATTTTTGGTAAATGTTATGTAGTTGCATTTAGGCAAACTAAGTCGCAGCTTGTTTGCCAATGTACTTAATTTTAATGTTTAACGGCATACTGCTAGATTTTGTAATTCTGCTACTGATTGTAAATCTTCATCTATTTACTTGTTGTCTTTATGTACTAAAATACTACTACAACTGCTACTTATGTAGGAATAACTATAGGAGATAGGCTTGTTCAGTTTTCAGTTGTTTGTGGATGGATTTTTGACTTTATCTGATGAGCAAAAATATATTTATTTTTAAATTCATTGAATAAAATTTCTCTTATGATTAGCTAACTAAAATAAAAATTTAAGCTTAAATGAATTATTTTAAAGTAAATCTGATTATTTCAAATAAGCCTTCATATGCTGCTAAAAAAGCCACAGTTCTAAGAGAAGAATCCGCAACAAACTACACACCACATACACATGTTTTTCTTCACAAACAATATCTATGGAAGGTTGTATTCACCACACGTGTAATTGCTCTACCTATTAATGTTTTATGGTACCTGTCAAGTTGATTATTAATTAACTATGCAAAGTGGACAATATAGGATGCCTGGCATCAGCAGCTGACTGACATTAAACGTATCTTTCCATACCTTATACAAGGGATATTTTATCTTGCAGTGTTTTCATTAACACTATTTGTATTAATTTATTCAATACTAGCTGTTAAATAATTCAGTGCTAGGTTGTCAATCTTATAATCTATACCGCCTCATTAGCTAGTGCTTGTTAGCTTTAGTTAAAGGCCACTATAATTAAAATATAAACTTAGCTTAGAGATCAAGATTAGGAATATTTATTTTTGTTCTGTTATGAGATCAAGTTTAAGTTTCAACAGGTTTACAATCTCAAACTTGAATTATTGTTATAATTTTATCGTTGTTCCGTTTGGTATTCTGGATTCTAAATATCTGATAATTACAAATAGTGGGCATATTCATGGTGTCTGGAATCGTAATTATTATTTGTTACAGGTTCTCCAATTACCTATTTAGCATTTAGGATTCTTGTTTAATGTAAATGCGTTTTTGCTTCGATAAATTTTATTTTAATGTGTTTTCTCACACCATCTTAGTAAATTTATTCAAAACAAACCGTTACATAGTCCAATGTAGTGTTATCGACTTTAGAATCAAACTTGATCCCTTCCAATCGTTGTTGTCCATCGCATCCAAAGACGATACGTTTAACAGGACAAGTGGGTTCGATTCCCACGTTGTTATCGATCGCACCCACTTAAATAGCTATAAATAACGATCGGACATTGAAGATCGGCCTTGACTTGTTAATTATAGATCCGATTTGTCCTTTATGCGGGAAAGATTTCATGTTTTCCGCTTCTCGTATTTTTTTACCTGATTCCGTCTTTGCTTTTTCGATGTATTTTACACCCCCTTGTTGTCACCCCTGAACTTTACTGCTACGTAGGTGGCCTCATTCGAGACAGATTTGGTATTAATGTACGGTTCACTGTTAAGTGCCTTTTTATTTTAAACGTAATGACATATCTGTACAATGTCATATTGTATTTTAAAACCTTGAACAGAACATTTCGCAAAGATAATTCTCATAAATTAAAACTGTCACATAATAATTGTGAACTTCAAACTCAGTATCAGTTACCCTTTTGAAAGCAATCTTTAAGTCGTAGTAACATAATATCTACTTATACCACACATGTTAACATATTCGAACTATGCGTACAAAAAGATTGATCTCCGTAATTACTGGAACGTATCATTATCGAGAACTAGATCAGTTCGTGATGCGATCTCATCATTATCTAGTTCTGTGGTTGGCTATTTTGTGACATTAAAATCAACAATCTTTAAACAGTAAATAGCTTTATTGCTGAGTTTTTTTGTCGATGCAAACAAGACATTGAGATCAATCGGCTGGCATACAAGTCCGTTAATGTACTCGTGTTATTTATTTGCCAGACCATCCGGTGTTCGATTAGATTTTTTTATTCTTTTATTACCGACATGGTCTAACTCCCGACTTCGGTTGTGTTGTTTGAGAAAAAAATAGTGTTACTTGCCACAGCAAAATTGTTAGAAAAATTAGTTTGTAGCGAAATTATTTCAATCCACAGATTGGATTACTAAAATACTGACAGCAAAATTATTTAACCCATAAACCATTTTATTAGCAGATAAATTAGCGAATTCTCAATTGCTTATTTTTATTGATACCTATATCTTGAATCAATTCAATATTTATAACAGATTCGATAGATCATAATGTGATGAATAACAGATAAATACCTATATCGTTGAGTGAACATTTCATTTGAAAGATTCGATTGCTAGATCGATTTAATCGAAGTCTGACGTATGTGGAAAAAATATGAAGGCGTTTAGCAATTTGCTCAAGTTTTTTGTAAAGGTAGATGGACTGTGTAAAAAGTGGCGGTGAGCGGACGTGCTAAAGAAAAATGGAATTGCGGCGAACCGCGTGAGATGATTGCACAAAATAAAACAACTTGCATGTTGATGTTTTGCTGAATCTAAATCATTTTTTACCTCAAATTCTGGTCAAGTGATTGACCTGAATGTAGCAAGTACGTGCACATGTCTATAAATACTTTTCTATAACTAAGAGAAAATTGGCATCAATAAGAAAATCGTGGCGAGAGACCTGATCAATTTCTGACATAAACATATCAATTGGATCATAATTATTACCTATGCCTTTTCCATTACGTTTGAGTACATGGTTTCCATATAATTACCAGCACGATCTAACTCGATGATTGAGTATTTCTGCACGATTCAGCCCTTTACTTTCACCATATCCCAATCACGTTCGAATCCCATTAATTAAATTACAATTGTTTCCATTGACCTGAATTATGAATTTAATAGCTAGATTGCAATAAAATAGTACGTCGTCTACCATTACAGCTATTCGTTGTAGCTTACTATCATTATGGACACTATTAAATTTCCTCTCCTTAAGTTCCGTACCGAAATTACGCGCTTAATTATCAACATTAGCGTTTATGATATGTTTATCGTGACTAACTGTTTATAAATTATCATTAATGGTAGGGTTAAAAATTGCCTCTCACGTATCGATATGTCGTTTATGTAGATCAGTCATAGTTTGAGCGACTGTTTTAACATGTACTGAATGGAATGAAAATAAATTGTAAGGAAATAGACTTTGAAACTTCCTTTAGTCAAACTCATAATACGTAAGATATTGTTTCCTTCTTGCTTAGATTTCTTATTGTAGTTATCAATATGAAGTTTTTAAGCTTTCAATGTAATGAATGAATGAAAAGTAGATTTAACAGTATTAGGAACATGGTTACTAGCTTGCTGACACGTCGTTTATTTACACCACAGCACTGACTGTCGTAGCAGCAATGTCTAATGTCTGTATGCTGATTTAGATTCCGCCTTTGATACCAAACGGGCTGAATGTTTGTTCAAGTGATTTGTGTTTTGTAATAGCGTTTATTGGATTCTTAGCATCAGTGTGAAGAAATCCTGACGTGAATCTATTTGTATGCATCATGTGTCTTTCTATGTAAAGAAACCTGGTTCACTGAAGAACATTTTGCAATTTAAAATTAACTGCGTAGTACTACAAGTTTTGATGTTATTTTTTATTTTGCAATGCGGTATGGGCGGTAACTTGGCTAAGGATAGGCCTGCGTAAACGCACGCCTTTTGCGTGTTCTGTAGAACAGATACATTAATTATTTTAATTTTCCTATTTTCGTTGATACGGGATTTCGTTAAACGAATGCTGCTTTTTAATGGCTGGGTGTGCTAGTCACTCAGATCTAAAGTCATTTTAGTTTTTGATTTTATTTACCTAAGTCTTAGAATGTTCATTAGATATAATTATAACAATGGACTGTTAGTTCGTCTGAGTTATTACAGTTGACTGAGTTTAAACGAAAATAGATAAAAAGTGGATAACTGCGTCTGCTTTGTTTACGGGTGTCACTTGACAGTAATGAACGATTTTTAACGAGATTATTATTGTTTTAATCGTTAAAGACCTGTTTATTTAAGATAGACATGACTGCACATGTAAAAGTGTCAAAAAGCAAAGCAATTTACTTAAGCTCTTCCAGTGAGTTGCGTTGGAATAAGATTCTTTTCATTAGTGTTTTGTAAATTTTAGTATATTCTTTTGTTTTCGTTTGTTGAGAATGAAAGAATGGCAATATGAAAGAAATTCGCGGAATCAAAGCAACGATTTCACGCTTTCATTCCTTTGTCTTCATTAGAAATTAGACTGTCACCATGGTTGCATAGTTTAATTGTTTAATCAGTGCATGTGCTCTATAATTAATTGCAGGGAGCGTGATTATTTACAATTACTCTGCCTTCTGCAATTTCAACGTAATTATTTAATATTTTAATTATATTTGATAAAGTCTCTCATCTTCTACTTTCTTATTTCATTCTACTGGATTGGCAAGTTACGTTTCTGTAAAATTACTAACTTCTGTCTAATTATAATCAAGGTTTATATTTCCTTATGTTTCAAAGTTCCTAAAGTTAATTAAAACAATAATTTTCTTCGCAGTTATCAGTCTCGTTGGAAATCACTTAACAGCCTGCAATAAAACAATGCTTTAACGTTATTACAAATGTTTGAATAATTTTAAATTTAGTGTACCTATCACGGTAAAATCATAACAGCTTTCTAAATTAATGCATTTTATGAGTTTGTGCAAGCAATTCCACAAAATCATAATCTATGACATTAAAGTGGTTGTATAGTTGTTATCCGAACTAATATTATTAATAACTATGTTATTAATAATATGTATGTATGTTATGTATGTATTATGTGTTGTATGTATGTCTATTAAGCTTTCATAGTAACAGCTAAAGTGATTTAGATAAAATTGGAGATAGATTGAAACCTGTAGAAGATTCGAATAAAACCACGGTAAACTACTAGTCTTCAATAAAATATTTAGGTGACACAATAACGATGATGACACACTCCAATTAACGTACCGTGAAGGATCGCGCGGTGATCCGTTGAGACCAATATTTGTATTAACCATGACATTGACCTTACGTGGGTTAATTTCTAAGTACACTGTGGCATTTATGAACATTTATTGATCGTGTAGTCAGTTTTATGTGCGAAACAACTTATTGCCTTCCAGTGGCGTAACTATACCATCTGGGGCCCGTGGCAAATTCTTTTGATGGGGCCCTATCAGTAAGGCCCGTCACGTTGTACTTAGTTTAATTTTAATAAACCACTTAAAGTAGTAATCCAACAGTTTATAACAATTTTATTTTCAAGAGCATGGGTTTATACATTTACATTCATTCACATTCACCAGCCTATACATATACGTCCCACTGCTGGGCATATGCCTCTCAATTCGGATTGGAGACTTCATATTCATCTTCCATTTGCTAGCTTTTCGGTGAAGGAACAACATCATGAAGAAACCTGCATACATTTACAATGAAATAAAAATAACAATTTAATTTCAATAGGATATTTATTAAGAAAAATCTTTTCTTCGAGCTTTCTGTTCCGCAAAAGTGTCTATAACATCATCATAGTTTAAAGATCGGGCCATAGAATTTTCAATAGACAGAATAGCCAAGTTACGTAACATGTTTTGCCCCATAGAGTTTCTTAAATAGGTTTTTATTAATTTTAGTTTTGAGAATGATCGTTCAGCACTAGCTGTAGTCACAGGAATAGTAATAAATAACATTAATGTAGTGCATACTTCAGGAAAGCTGCAGGACATAAAATAATTCTGTATTATTAATAAATCTGCGAGGTCTCTAATGCACGAAGACTTTTCTATTTCGTCTCTGAAAGTGGACCGAAAACTGAGAATTTCTGAATTTCAAATATAAAAGAAAGTCGTGTTAGTTACACCACTTATAACTCGAGAACGGCTGAACCGATTTGGCTGAAAATTGGAGGGGAGGCAGCTTAGAACCAGGAAACGGACATAGGATAAAAAAAAAAAGTAGGAGTTGGGTAGGAGTTGGGTAAGAGTTGGGTAAGAGTTGGGTAGGAGTTGGGTAGGAGTTGGGTAGGAGTTGGGTCTACGGGCCGCATTTCCAGCGGCTCGCCCCCGTTTGTTGGGCGCCGCTTCTGCGCTCATGCGCTTGCTGCCCAACTTGGGGGGACCAAACATCACCACCAGGAGGCTCTACACGGGGGTCGTACGGTCGATGGCGCTTTACGCCGCGCCAGTGTGGGCGGACACCCTGACGGTCCGCAACGTCGCAGCGCTGCGAAGACCACAGCGAGTGATGGCCGTCAGGGTCATAAGGGGGTACCGTACGATCTCTTTCGAGGCGGCGAGCCTCCTAGCCGGATCCCCGCCCTGAGACCTAGACGCGAAGGTCCTCGCGTCACTGTACCGGTGGCGCGTGGAAGCGCTAGGGCGGGGCGAGCGCCTGGTGCCTCGAGAGGTTGAGGCACGAAGGGCAGAGCTCCGCCAAGTCCTAGTAGCGGAGTGGGAGCAGCGACTTGCGCGACCCACGGCAGGGCACGCCGCAGTGGCGGCGGTAAGGCCCGTGATAAGGGAGTGGCTGGAGGGACGCCACGGCGCCCTCAGCTTCCGGCTGACGCAGGTGCTTACCGGACATGGGTGTTTCGGGAAGTACCTGTGTCGCATAGGCCGGGAGCCGACGCCCCAATGTCATCATTGTGACAACTGCCGCGACGATACGGCGCAGCACACACTGGAGGAGTGCCCAGCTTGGGCGGTGCAGCGCCGTGACTTGGTCGCGGTAGTCTCTGCTGCGGGCCATCTCTCGCTTCCGGCCGTCGTGTCAACCATGGTCGGGAGCGAGAGCGGGTGGGCAGCCGTCGCCTCTTTTTGCGAGGTTGTGATGAGCGCAAAGGAGGCGGCGGAAAGGGAGAGAGAGGCTGTCACCTCTCTCCCGGCCCGCAGCAGACGAAGGGGGCGTCGCAGGGTGGCCAACGATCTCCGGCCACCGTAGGGCGCGGCCTGCGGGTAACAGATCCGGGGCATCTGTCGCCCGACCAGACACAGGCCTCGAGGCGGCGGCGTAGTGTTCCGCGCGCGCCTCACATTCGGAGGATTCCTGCGGCCGCTGGGTGACGGCCGCAGAGGGTGACGGGGCCCGCCTTTCCATCTGGCGGGCCAATACCTGCCGGGGGCGCGGAAGAATGCGCGAGCGATACCCTTACCCCCGGCACTGGGTACAAGCAAAGAACACCGTGGTGGTTTTAGCCGGTAAGAGTCCGGCACTGTTCCCGGCCGCCCCATCGGGCCGGGTTCGTCCATGAGGATTTCCCCACGTATAAAAAAAAAAAAAAAAAAATGGGTAGGAGTTGGGTAGGAGTTGGGTAGAAGTTGGGTAGGAGTTGGGTAGGAGTTGGGAAGAGGTTGCATACCACGCGAACGAAGTCGCGCGGGGCAGCTAGTAACATAATAAAATTGTAGTTTTCGATCTTCTTCTTGAGTGAAACAGTTTCATTTCTTTCATCTGATTTGCAACTTAACAGAATTGTTTTCGTTAGTGCTTTTTGGACTTCGATACGTAAGACAAGAATCCAGATGAATTTTGGATGTCTCGTGTCTTTCTATGGCATCTACAATATGTTTCCAGTCGTCATAGCCCTCAATCCAAACATTTTGTATTTTTTTAGATGCCCAATTTGCGAATAACCAACACGGTTCACAATACGCCTTCTGAAGTATTAAAGAATAGGATAGCCATGTACGTTCAAGTTTCACGCCAGACTTGGAAACAATATAGTAATGTTTTTCTAGAAAAGATCTATTGTCACTATCTTTTAAGAAAGAGCCCTTAGGTTTACAATGTCCGTTTTCAATCACAAACCTTTTCACTTGATCAGTTAGCTCTTTAAAATTACCCTTATCAGTAACACATGGCGAAGATACAATATTGTTCACGCTAAAATATATTTCTCTTTGATTTTTGCTAGTACCTTGTTGTGGTTGTTCTTGATCTGGATAGACATTGGTATTGGGTTCTGCATCTGGTAATTCTGGTATACTTTTAATATGGTCCAAATCTTCACTTTTGGAGCACTGTTCACTCGAGTTTTCATTTTTAAAGTCATCATTCTTCAAGTACTGACTAATTTTAAGAAGCTTTTTATTTTTTTCTTCAGTCTCTCTCTTTCTCTTTCATTTTTCGCTCCCACTTAAATATTTTCTGGAACTAGACATTTTAATATCTAACTTTCACAATCAACTTTACCACTATTTGCAGGTTCAATTGAACAACAATTACGAAAAAACAAAGATACAAATGATCAATTGTCAAAACAATCACACAAAGAATGCGCAGTCAGTAGAGCCCTCATAAAAAATAGCAAATCCGGAATTCCCCTAACATAGTGTTATCATTCTCTTATTTTAGAAGTTACAGGGAGGGGACACACATTTTACCACTTTGGAAGTGCCTCTCGCGCAAACTATTCAGTTTAGAAAAAAATTATATTAGAAACCTCAATATCATTTTCGAAGACCTATCCATAGATACCCCACACGTATGGGTTTGATGAAAAAAAAATTTTGAGTTTCAGTTCTAAGTATGGGGACTCCCAAAATTTATTGCTATATTATTTCTATTTTTGTGTCTAAATCTTAAAGCGGTTCACAGAATACATCTACTTACCAAATTTCAACAGTATAGTTCTTATAGTTTCTGAAAGAAATGGCTGTGACATACGGACGGACAGACAGACAGACAGACATGACGAATCTATAAGGGTTCCGTTTTTGCCATTTGGCTACGGAACCCTAAAAAAAGTAGAAACCAATGGATGCCTTCTAAAATTGATCAAGATCTTTTTGATCAGTTTTAGATTTTAAGCAAAACTAAAAAAAAAAATATGCTTTTCAAGTAAAATAAAATACTCAGGGGCAATGTTAAAAAAATATTGCTGAGCTGGCGGCCTCTTGGGCCGGGGGGCCCTCTTGGGTCGGGGGCCCGTGGCATTTTGCCAGCCCTGCCACCCTATAGTTACGCCACTGTCGCCTTCATGTCTGGCCCCTGAGTGATGGGGGAAAAATAGATCCGCCGGTTTTATGGACAAATCGATTGTGTACGTTCTTGCGTGTCCTAATGTTGTGGTGGCTTGAGAGCTTTGAGCTGACATACGATGCAATCTTTTCCTTCATCTAAAATCTTCTAGTGTTATTCATTTGGATGGGCAAATGCTTGACATTTCATATTTTCCAACTGCGGTAAAATTTTCATCAAATGTTTCCTGTGAATAAACAAAAGATTTTATGTCAGGTACTATACTAGTCAACCTATCAAAATACCAAGTACAATGGGCCCGTCCCATACCCTGAGCTAGTGCTAAAAGGCTTTGCATGTCAATAGGCATATAAATATTAATGTTTTCTCCAGGGTAAACTTGGCTGTTGTATTAAATAATGTTATTAAATTTTAGTACTGTTTATAACCGGTCAGCCTTTACTTAAACATATTAGGACTTTTACTACCCAAGGCCCAAGGTATGTACAGTTAAGGTCGTAAGATACCTACAATGTAGTTACTAGGTACATTTACGGTTTCTCTCCAACAAATATGAGACATTCTTTTCCATGTTTTACGATCATTGTCAAATTAGTCGGTTCAGGGAAAATATATGTTAGTAATTTTTTGAATCGTGTATAATTTTCGATAGATCCTAGAATCCTTCCATCATCTGCTTCACATAGATATCGTTATGTTATTTACTCCTCTATAATAATAAAACAGCTCCTCATACCACAATATAGTTGCTTCAGAATTAGGCAAGTAACTTGACGTTTCTTAGACATTAAACATACAATCTTTTCTTTGAATCTTTATATCTCTTCTTCAGCGTGCTTTTTGCGGTGTATTTATCGGAATTCTGGCTTCTTAATTCACAAAATATTTCACCAAACACTTCATGAGGTTGTCACTTATATTTATTTGGACCACACCGTTCCATTAGCCTTGACCGTCAAGATGGCGCTGCTTGGCACGATGCCAGTCGATACTCGATTATAACGTCCTATATCTATACTAGTATATTAACTGAAGAGTTTGTTTGTTTGACCAGGCTCATCTCTACAACTACCTGTCAGAATTGAAGAATTAGTTTTTGCGTTTGATAGCTCAGCTCTTGTGGAAGATTATTTAATATAAGGCTATGCAATATCCCAATTACCTTAGGGAACCGAACAAAAAGAAAAAAGTACAATCCGGTGATGCGTCAGGGTGGATCGGGAGCCGCATAATGGTGAAACAGGGGGACGCAGCTAGTAGTTTAATAAGCTAAGTTTGGTTTACTTGACCCGGCTGATGATAAAGATGTCTGTGTTTATGTTGACGATGTTTTCCTTTACGATGAAGTTTCCTTTAATACTGAAGTAGACTTAAGTGTAGTTACTGTAATAGTTTCCAATTACGCAAAAAAAGATTAGCATTCAATGAAGTATGTATTCATTTTGTAGTGTCTGTAAGTTCTGAAATTGATGATTCTAAACTACATTATATGAAGAAGTGCTATCTTGTTGTAAGAATTCAGAAAAGTCCAAAATAAGATTGTACTTATGATGAAAATACGGAATTAACTCTAAAGTTTATTAACGATATCACATGTAATCAGTATGCAAAAGAGGACAAACAAAGTCTTGACTTTACTTTTCCTAAAGATATCGCAACAACATAAGTAACTACCAATGTTTTTTTCAAGTAATGTAATAAAATTTAATTAATAGCCAAATCTGCTATTCTTGAAACTGTAAGCCAAATGTTATCTAGACTAATGACCACTTCGTCATTGGGCGTTGATACCCAAGTATTTAAATTCTGATTATAAAAAATATACTGTAGGTCATCTGCGTATCATACTATACCACCCAAGTCGCTGGCATTGTTTTTATTTCTGTAAACTGTGACATTAGAATTGTTATTTAAATGACTACTAAATTGTGTATTTTATTTGACTTCCGTTACTTCAATGTCTTTTTCCATTATTTCATCAGGGAATTTATTATCATTGTAGTCTGCTGTTACTAGATGCACATTGCTCACATTCTAAGATTGATAGCGTGTGGATTGCTATGAAAATCAAAAATGTTATTTATCTTAAAATAGGGCGAAATTAATGATAATATGAAAATAGTGTTTATTTGTCTAATAATTAGATTTTTAGACTTTATTTTATAGAACCAAACAAAACGTCTATACATACTTGTTTGGAAGTTAATAAAGTAGAATAGTAGGTTTTCTGTGCAAATTATACAACAACTTTTATTCTTTAAAAAGCTGCTCGAAAAATATCTTCTGAACGTTAAAATCGAATTCTGTTTTATTAATTTACATTACGTCAAAATCGTATTTTTGTGGCAAAAATTGTTCTACTAGTCCAATGTCACTTGTGTGTTACTAAAAATATCGTTACACCCACAAAGATTGCAAATAATCTACGATTTTCATTATTAAGTATTTTTAGAAATTATACTTAGTATAGATAAACAGACATACTTACTATAGTAAACAACTAACCATGCAAAGATATAGCATGAAAGAACAGGATTAAGTTATAGGTGTAGTTGAGAAAATCGTTACTTATATTGAAAATTTCGGACTTAAGAGTAGTAGTAGTATCTATACAAGTTTAAAAAGATTTCAACAGAACACAATAAACCTACCATAATTGCTATTGTTATGATCAATACGGAAAAGTTTGGAACGGATGTCAGAAAAGTCTCTCGTGTAAATCGTTTAAAAGAAAAACGCAATGATAAAAATAATCTAAAAGCTATTGTATAAGAAAGCTAAGTATGGGACATGACTGTGAAGCGTTAACAAAGACTAGACTATAATGGCATACAATAGTAGCTAACTGACAAAACTCCACATGATGTGGGTGCTAAATTTTCATTTAAATCAATCCTTATCAAGGTTATTTCCTACTATTTGGAAATGGATTTCTATTCTGTCATCTATTATTAGCTACGTTATCAGAAACTCTAATCATTTAGCATTTCCAGAATTTACAATTCATGCACGTCTGTCATTCTATTTTCCGTGACTGCGTAAACAAGTCTGAGTATTGAATTATTTTGGTAGTCTCTTTACTTTTTTTTACTGTTATGTGTTTGATCCGACCTATCTAGGTTTTTGATTCTGTCTTCGTCACGTCTGGAACCGGTTTTACTCTTATTCGTAATTCTGACTAGATTGAAAATTTTAACTCGACTTCAATAAAAAAAACTCCTACATGTATCTAACCACGTAGGCACTGATGTAAACGACCAGTAGATCTGTTCCGGCTATTAAGAATAAAATAAAGCAAGTGTTTTACTATGGAAAAACACTTGACGCTCACTTGTGCCATCTGTTTTAACTATGAATCTATCAGCAATATTTGATTTCGCATTATAGTCTTTTTGTCCTTGTTCATATCTACACCAGTTTACAACAAATATTTGCGAGACTTTCAACATGTGCTATTTGATCTATCTTATCAATTTTATTTAACCTAGCTAATTTTGTTTTTCGACGAATTTAATTGAATTATTGATATTGAGTGTGGTAATGCGCAGACCACACACTGTGATAATAAAAATAATTGGTGTGGATTGCCAAGTGCTTTAAAATAAGATAAATTGTTGTTGCGAAGTAGATAGCACTAGATATAATTTTAAAGTTTTAATGCTCCATGTGTGAAAATGTGTCTGTAGTTTTATTGTTATTTCGTGTTTGTAATGATAGATATGAACATCTAGCGATGTTTTTAAGACACGTCATAAAAATGTATGAGTTAATTTGTTTTTTTTTTTTGTTTTTCTATATTTAGTGGCATCTAAATTCAACTAAATAAAGTAATCCCTAAAATGTTTGCAGCTAAAAAGGATGCTGTAGAAGAAAATCATCTCTATATGTCTATAGTTTAGCATGCAGTGGAGCTATTGACTGCTAGTTTATATGGACGTATGAAAGGGAAAAAGTAATATTTGTGACATGCCCGTTTTCTGTTTTTCAGGTTAAAAATCTAACAAAAGATATTTAGACTTTCATAGTTTACATGTTAAGTAGGATATCACGCCATTCAGATTTATGACAATTCGCTGAATTCCTGACTCAGTATAAACAAACATCTTTGTTTACTAGTGTTTCTTATATGACGGATTTTTCTGTTCTGTGACACTTAACTTTAAAAAAATAAATCTATTATTTAGGTCTAAAAAACTGGCGATGTAAAATCAGCGGAAAAAAAATTAAAAAATACCAGAATTTGTTGCTTTTTTGTTGCTAATTAGTTGCTAAAAAAATAATTTTGTTGCTCCGTCCGATCGCAAAAAATCGGCAATAACGCTAACTTTCGATTAAGATAGCGTGGAAATCACTGGATGTAGACTTATCGATCAAGCGAATAGGGGTCAATTTGTTGCTAATTTGTTGCTGAAAGATGTTAGGAAAAAAAATAAAAAATAATAAAAAAATAATAAAAAAAATAAAAAAAAAAGATTTTTTTTCTTACCATAGCAATATGGGTATCAAATGAAAGATGGATAAAAAGACCAGTTCAAATATATATATCATATTATGTTTATACTGCTGTTTTATTTAACACAAAAAAAGTTCAGAATAAAAACATAAATTTAAAAAAATATAATAATAATATAATAAGAGTATTTTTACGCAGTCGGGTTTTTTGATTTTTTTAATTTGTTTTTTTTTAATTATGTCAAAATGGATAATATCCACGCCAGCTTAATTCTTGAGATTTCCGTGAAAAAGTTGAAAGAAAATTTGTTGCTGCTTCTGCTAGATCTTGTCTGAGTACAGAGAGTCAGCAACAAAATAGAAACGGAAAGTCAAGAGACGTTGAAGATTGTTTTAAGAAACACCCGGCCACGCCAACTTAACTCTTGACTTTACCGTGGAAAAACTATAGTGAAAATTTGTTGCTGCTCATACTGCAGCTTGTATCAACATAAAAAGTCAGCAACAAAATGGTAAAACGGAAGTCAAGAGATGTTGGAGATCGGTTTACAAATAAAAACGACCACGCCAGCTTAACTCTTAACTTTTCCGTGGAAAAACTATAGAGAAAATTTGTTGCTGCTCATACTACTGCTTGCTTCAGCATAGAGAGTCAGCAACAAAATAGAAAAACGGAAGTCAAGAGATGTTGGAGATCGGTTTACAAAAAAACCGACCACGCCAGCTTAACTCTTGACTTTTCCGTGGAAAAACTAAAGTAAAAATTTGTTGCTGCTCATACTGCAGCTTGTATCAACATAAAAAGTCAGCAACAAAATAGAAAAACGGAAGTCAAGAGATGTTGGAGGTCGGTTTACAAAAAAACCGACCACGCCAGCTTAACTCTTGACTTTTCCGTGGAAAAACTATAGTAAAAATTTGTTGCTGCTCATACTGCAGCTTGTATCAACATAAAAAGTCAGCAACAAAATAGAAAAACGGAAGTCAAAAGATGTTGGAGATCGGTTTACAAAAAAACTGGCCACGCTAGCTTAACTCTTGACTTTTCCGTGGGAAAACTATTGCTACAATTTGTTGCTGCTCATACTGCAGCTAGTTTGAGTACAGTGAGTCAGCAACAAAATAGAAAAACGGAAGTCAAGAGATGTTGGAGGTCGGTTTACAAAAAAACCGACCACGCCAGCTTAACTCTTGACTTTTCCGTGGAAAAACTATAGTAAAAATTTGTTGCTGCTCATACTGCAGCTAGTTTGAGTACAGTGAGTCAGCAACAAAATAGAAAAACGGAAGTCAAGAGATGTTGGAGGTTGGTTTACAAAAAAAACCGACCACGCCAGCTTAACTCTTGACTTTTCCGTGGAAAAACTATAGTAAAAATTTGTTGCTGCTCATACTGCAGCTAGTTTGAGTACAGTGAGTCAGCAACAAAATAGAAAAACGTAAGTCAAGAGATGTTGGAGATCGGTTTACAAAAAAACTGGCCACGCTAGCTTAACTCTTGACTTTTCCGTGGGAAAACTATTGCTACAATTTGTTGCTGCTCATGCTGCAGCTAGTTTGAGTACAGTGAGTCAGCAACAAAATAGAAAAACGGAAGTCAAGAGATGTTGGAGATCGGTTTACAAAAGCTGGCGTGGCCAGTTTTTTTAACCAATCTCCAACTTCTCTTGATTTCCCTTTTTTTTATTTTGTTGCTGACTTTCTACGCTAAAGCAAGCAGTAGTATGAGCAGCAACAAATTTTCACTATAGTTTTTCCACGGAAAAGTCAAGAGTTAAGCTGGCGTGGTCGGGTTTTTTGTAAACCGATCTCCAACATCTCTTGACTTCCGTTTTTCTATTTTGTTGCTGACTCTCTATGCTGAAACAAGCAGCAGTATGAGCAGCAACAAATTGTAGCAATAGTTTTCCCACGGAAAAGTCAAGAGTTAAACTAGCGTGGCCGGTTTTTTTGTAAACCAATCTCCAACTTCTCTTGATATCCCATTTTTGCATTTTGTTGCTGACTCTCTATGCTGAAGCAAGCAGTAGTATGAGCAGCAACAAATTTTCTCTATAGTTTTTCCACGGAAATCTCAAGAGTTAAGCTGGCGTGGTCGTTTTTTTTTTGTAAACCGATCTCCAACATCTCTTGACTTCCGTTTTTCCATTTTGTTGCTGACTTTTTATGTTGATACAAGCTGCAGTATGAGCAGCAACAAATTTTGACTATAGTTTTTCCACGGTAAAGTCAAGAGTTAAGTTGGCGTGGCCGGGTGTTTCTTAAAACAATCTTCAACGTCTCTTGACTTTCCGTTTCTATTTTGTTGCTGACTCTCTGTACTCAGACAAGATCTAGCAGAAGCAGCAACAAATTTTCTTTCAACTTTTTCACGGAAATCTCAAGAATTAAGCTGGCGTGGATATTATCCATTTTGACATAATTAAAAAAAAAACATAAATTAAAAAAATCAAAAAACCCGACTGCGTAAAAATACTCTTATTATATTATTATTATATTTTTTTTAATTTATGTTTTATTTTTTATTTTTTTTTTATTTTTTTTAAAGAACGTTGCCCCACACTAGGAATTACTCCTGTGTCGTGGGTGCGTTTACAAACATACATTACACATGCACAAACACCCAGACCCGGAACAATTTTAGTTGTCCCGTGCGGGAATCGAACCCGCGACACGCCGCGCAGCAGCCAATTGCTCAGCCACTGCGCCAAACGTGCCGTCAAACTTTTTATTCTGAACTTTTTTTTCGTTAAATAAAACAGCAGTATAAACATAATATGATATATATATTTGAACTGGTCTTTTTACTAGCTTTCATTTGATACCCATATTGCTATGGTAAGAAAAAAAATCATTTTTTTTTTAATTTTTTTATTATTTTTTATTTCTTTTCCTAACATCTTTCAGCAACAAATTAGCAACAAATTGACCCCTATTCGCTTGATCGATAAGTCTACATCCAGTGATTTCCACGCTATCTTAATCGAAAGTTAGCGTTATTGCCGATTTTTTGCGATCGGACGGAGCAACAAAATTATTTTTTTAGCAACTAATTAGCAACAAAAAAGCAACAAATTCTGGTATTTTTTAAATTTTTTTCCGCTGATTTTACATCGCCAGTTTTTTAGACCTCTATTATTTTGAACGAACACTTTATATGTGTTAGCTACCATAGTGATTTGATCATATTGTATGTTTTAGGTATCAAAACGTCACTGCATTTAACAATATTATCTATATTCCTCACGAAAATAAAAGAATCTTCAATCCCATCGTAATTATTTGTAATTCTATTGCATCACAGGCTTTTGAAGTTGTAGATTACAAAAGTTTCATATGATTTAATTTTATTTCATTTATCTGTTCAAGCATTAACTATCTCAGAAGCAGATCTTACTGAATGGAGTCTATCAGTCTAAGAAGTCACTCAAAGTTAATTCGGACTTGTGCCATTCATTTCACAACATTGAATCGGGGGCATTCCTTGTCCCAGCCGGCAGTGTACCAGTGCCAAAAACAATAGCTACCACATGTTAATAGCTTTTAACTGCTCTACTCGAAATCTGACTTTTTTCTTTTAGTTCGTCATAGAAAAGAACTTCCTCATAAAATATATGCAAGAAAATGGAGACAAAAATGTTCATATAATCTCGTCTGGCCTTGAGACAGTAATTAAGCTATTCATGTAACTAACGAAACGGAACGTTAAATTACAATATCGTCTACTATTAGGTTAATAAACCCTGAAACAAATATTTCCCTATTTACAAAATTCCTAAAATATTTCAGTCTAGGAAATCTCTCTACAAATAGTTGGCATTATTTGTTCCGTGGCCATTTACTTTGCAGACTGTAAAGTTATTTTACCTGGAATAGCTGTATAGCTACAAATAGGTATTCCTAGATCAATTTAAATATTTCCTACATCTCTTAACGAGAAATATATTTGCTTTAGCATTAATACTGATTTACAAATCAATAAAGCGTACGAATAGAAAATGAAAGTCTCCTTAAACGCAGTTTCAAATTTTACAGTTTCAATAAAACCGTTGTAAGTCGATGCACATTCGACTTACAATTTTATTCTCCTACAACAGAAATCTCCTCAGCTAAGTTTTACGAGTTTTGTGATACGATAAACTGGTCATGTAAACTATGGTTTTCAGCATACGATAACTCTCTAGGTCAAAACCTATTGTTCTAACATTGTCAACATGGAAATGTGCTTAGATTGTGAAGTACAACAGCTATAGGAAAGCGTTATCGGGTTCACCGTATCTGAACTGCATAGCTGCTATAGTACTGTTATTAATCTGCAGTATAACTAGGAAGTTGCTGCCCTTTTCAACTATGTTGTGACGGCATTGGGTTCTAAATTTAGAAAGCGGGTACTAAGACCGATTTTTGACTATGCACAACATAAATATAAACTGTATAGTGTTTATCATTAATTGTTTGTTTAGCCTGTTTTGTTTTGAACGCAACTAAGAATTCCGTACACTTTCGTTTATAGATTATTTTATTGTAGATTCCTTTTGGTATAAGTGAATTTTCAAAATAATTATTCCTAAGCTTGGTGGAAGTTTGAGATAATTATTCAATTCAAAATTCAAAAAAATTCAAAATTCAAAACATTTATTTCAATTAGACCATTTACAGGCACTTTTGAATTGTCAAATAAATAAATAATTACGAGTCAGTCCGTTAGTCAAAAAAAAGAAAAATTTAAGCTATTTGCCCGTTCCAAAGCGTAGATTCCTATGGAGAAGAACGAGCAAGAAACTCCATGGTTACTCTTTTTCAACGTGTTATAGTTTACAATATTTGTTTTACATTTGTTTTCGAAAAAATGTGAGAACAATGTACAGGTTATCTGAATCGTATCTAATATAATTAAAATACAATTTAAAATGCAAATGATGGCAATTTCGAGATGACCAGTCCCGACTGACAGCGCCCGTTCACGAACATGACTTTTTAATATGCTTAGTGACGGTGTTTAGTTCGGTTCCTAAGAGGGGGTTAGACGATTGATATACCTTATGATGACCAAATCAGAAGATGATGTACGTTTACTAACTAAAGTTATGAGAATAAATATAATAGACGGCTATTTAAACCTTGGAATATTAGCGGTATATAGACTATGTACATCTGTGGAGTCTAAATAGATTCAGCTGCGGTTTCGCAATTTGCCGTAAGAATAGTCCGCAGAATACGCAGTCTGCAATGTCATTGACATGCCTCATCGGTTTATGAGCAAATAAATCGCATGCATACAGACTTTAACGTGCATTGTTTTTGTGATTTCTATCTTAGTCGTAAAAGAGTCTTGGAATTTTAAACATGTTAGGTGTTTTAACAATAGGTGCTAGTAACAGTAACGTGAAGGCTAAAATTAATACCGGTCATTTTCCAGTATCTGAAAATGAGTCAAGTTTAACTTTGGGGAATATTATCAATCGAATTTTTGAAGATAACAAGGTACAGTATCTTGAATTAGGAGCAACGTTGAATAATAAATCAGATTCTGATATTCAGCTAGATACAATATTGCCAATCATTGATGCAATCTTATTATACTAAGTATAATCCAGAGGTACTGTTATGAAAGCAAACAAACCAGACTACAATATTACTATTCCAAGCAGAGAATATAATTCACGGATCACTTGGCATAGTGATCCCCAAGCCCTATTTTATGTAGGTAAGTAAGTAATTCGGACATTATCAGATGCCAAGGCGAGCCCTTGACATTTTAGTCTCAGTGTTATGGTTCCATCATCGACTTTATCTTCTATCTATACTTATAATAAATCTGTAGAGAGGTCAATTCTGTACATGAAATATATTTCCAAAATAACTATCAGGGGGTGATTAGGGATCGATACTGATGCCAAAAATGCAATAAGTAAATTTTTTGTCTGTCTGTCTGTCTGTCCGTCTGTCTGTCTGTCTGTCTGTCTGTATAAACTCTATAGAAATAAAAACTACTCGACGGATTTTAACGAAACTTGGTACAATTATTTGTCATACTCCTGAGCTGGTTATAGTATACTTTTCATCACGCTACGATCATTAGGAGCAGAGCAGTGAAGGGAAATGTTGTCATTTTGTTTAAACGCGCTAATCTCAGGAACCGCTGGTCCGATTTGAAAAATTCTTTCAGTGTTAGATAGTCCATTTATCGAGAAAGGCTATATATCATCACGCTAAGACAAATAGGAGCGGAGCACCACTATTCCACGCGGACGAAGTCGCTGGCAGAAGCTAGTATTCATAAAATGTAAGATACTCTCCCTGAATATGTAGATGTTTTCAAACACCCATAGGATTAGCATTTCTATGTGAATCAAGAGATAATCTTTAGCTATGTGAATTGATTCTATGAGTAGCCTATTCTTGTATGCATTTTCATGTTTACAAGATTATGCTTATTTATTTTTATCAACAAGATTTCAATTAACTTCCAAATCTTTAAGATCATTTAAATTATCATCTTAAACGTTACCATGTGCTGTTATTTCTACAGAAATAGCGTGTTAATCCTAAGCTATGGTTATTACAGCTATTTTGTCAATAATCCTTTCTGGTTTTGTACTTAGCAAAAGGAATTCTTGAACAAGCCGTAAAATGTGTAGTCAAGATAACAATGTTGCTTCAACGTAAATACCAAAGCAAGAAATAAAAGATAAGTCCTAATCTTTTGGAAATGTTTTCGAAATCTTTCTGTTTGAAATAATGTGGCTGTTGCAGTGGAAATATCATCTAAAAGATAATATCCCAAATGTAGATAGATTTATGAAAACTTTATCATTGTTAGTGGCATAGAATACTTCACTATTACTGTTAGGAATTTTGCCTTTGCTCAAGTATCTCGAAAGATGGTTTGTTGAAAAGCATTGATACACACGATGTTTTCAATAAAACTGACATTGTAGTAAACACTAATCATCCATCTTTCCCAGCCTACTCGTATTTACTCATATCATATCCATTAAAGTCAGGCCGATACATTTAAATCAAGATGATTACAGTATCCGTATCGTGAGGAAAGCGTATCTTTTATCGAACGTTCGTTCAACGTGCTCCATTGCTTCTTCGGTATGTTGTGCAAAAACATTATCTCGGGTCGATGCATCAATGAATATTACATATGAAATAATGCGATTCTCTCCATCGTCGTTTGCATGAACATAATTAATCATGCCTGCACGCTATTTTAACACGGCGTTTATAAATAAACAAAGTCTATTATTAAATAATATTGTGTTTATATTTTATCATTATACGATACTTATTGACTGGAAATTACGTTAGTCGACGTAAAATAGAATAGCAGCATAATGGAAAATCTAATAGTATCTTTGTCGATTCCTTAAACATGATCGTTTTGGAATTCATAATGTAAGGAAACAATGGGCACTTTTGCTTTCATTAAAAGAGGATGAGAAGATATGATAACCTACTAAGGTTGGAAGCGATGCTCACAAACTGAGATAAATAAGAAGTAGTCGGTATTCATGCATGTTCCTTCAATACAACTTCATACGATGCATCGATAGATCATCATCAAAGGACGTCCGAAGCATATCAAGCAAGCATAATCAAGTTTAGAGAAATACCATAATATGCTTATAATGACTGCATTTCAAGACTCATTCCTCTTCTCTGAGAGAGCAGACTGCAATGCTCCACACAGTTCCATTGCTGGGTTCATACATGACAGGTTTATGTAACTACTATGATAATTACAATTGCACACTCACATAAAGGCTAATTGGCAAGAAAAGAGCTTGGTAAATTTAGCGTTGTTAGCGTGCTACTAATATATTCATCTTTACAAGACGCAGTTTTAAATAATGATTGTATATCATCAATGGTTTCTTGGTGTTTTTCGTTTTCTTCAGTAATTGCTCTTATGTTCAATTATGTTCGTTTATGTAATTGGTTATTGTTTGTTTTCTTTAAATTAATATTGAAATATTGTTTAAGACATTTCGTTTAATTAAATTCGAAACGTGTTCTGCTGGTATGAACTATAATACGCTGGGTAGTTATAGCAATTATTTTAGGTGTAAGCCAAGTTAACGGGTAGATGTTCGCAGTATGATTTAATTGGATACTGCCTTAACTGCTCATTTCTAACATTCATTAAAATACTTTTATAGCTATTTTCCGGGAAATGTCGTTTTCCGGGATCCTAACCTTCTAAGGTGCTTTGTTGGCTCTCAATAAACATACTAACTAGTCCTTAAAGGGTTTTGATGAGATTGGGAACTTTAATGGCAATCGATGATCTATGATTGGCTAAGCTGAACTTAACAACTGAATTGTAATTCTTCATTATTTTCGCAAATGTACACAGAACTTATAAATATAGCTAAAACGTAAAACTTTCTCCATTGTGAAAACTAATAAATATCCATGGCGTATGATTGATCTACGAGTATGATTCCACGGTTATCAGAGCGATGTAGATGTGTATCGTTACTAAGAATCATAAAGTACTGTGAATCAACTAATTGGTGAGCAATGGAGGGAAATACGAGCATCTTACTCTAATTAAAAGAGACCGGCTATGATGGTATGCATTCCTTGATTAGCGAACCCAAAGCAAAATACGATGCTGTCTTCGGACGATCCGGTCTAGAGATAATTTAGATTTTGGAGAAAAATCATAAAGTAGTATCATGCTGAAATAGCTAGTAACAAACACCTTTTAAATGTTTGCAATTATCCATGAGGCAGACGTTTCTTTGAAAAGGTATCAGTAGTCATATGTCAACAAGGTATCATCTTATTTAATAATTAGAGAATTTTATTTTTATACTTAGAGATATAACTTGCTTTAGCTCTTTAGTAAACATTGTCTATTCCTCTAGTTTCCTGTTTTAATTTTTATTTAGTATTTCAAAAACAATATGTCCTTATACAGATTCTGTTGTTATTATGACTTCAAACACCAACTTGCTCAGTACACCGTCTACGCTAAACATTACGGAATCTTGTTTGCATACGTTATCTAGGAGCCATTAGCACCCCATTAGCACCCATTTACAAACCTTATCTTTCTCTTTCTTTTGCGGCCAACATCTTAAGGGGAACGCCTTCAGTACATTTTGGAATGCTTACTTTGTTATTTAGCATTATACTAAATTGCAAGCTAATATACCTGGAATCTAGTGGCCGCAAGCCTAGTTCAGTGTTCTTAAATAGTTCAGTGTTTAATTCCTGGTTCATAGATAATGTCATCTCGAATTTCGAAGTAACGTTTTGGAATCTAGATAAATTTGCGACCTAATGATAATAGGCTCGCCCTTTCGCATGGAAGATGACTGACAAAATTAGAGTGAGCTATAATACTACCTCAGCCTACCTTTTCGGAAAACGGTAGTCTGATGATACATTAGTAATATGAATATGACCTAGTATTATAAGTTAAATTTAGGCTTAACTTACGTCTAGTAATAAACGGACTTTTCTCGAAGATCATTCCCTAAATTACATAGAAGCATAGATTTAAGTTACTTCAGTGCGTTCAGCGTAAGCATTCGTCTTAAGTTGTTCATCTTTTTGGCCACTTTAACAACCAGTCAAAACAGGCTGATTTGAAAGCAGCTGTTAATTTATTCTTTCGCCTGTGCTTGTACAAAGGATTGTTTAATTTGCATAGGCAGCCTATTGTCACAATTTTTTAATGTCCGGATTTCATAAAATTTTCAATTGGATCTTTGATGAGATTTAGATATTCCTTAAGGAATAGATCAAAATGTCAACCTACTTTACATTATTTGTCAAAGCAACAAAAAAAATATTTTAGTGTTTTTTTTTTAAATTCTGGATTTAACAACTTATGTAGCAGATATGGTCAAAATGAATATGGGTAGGTAATGTAATGCAATCAGTCTACTGGTTAATAATCCTTAAAAACTCTTATCAGAAGATTTAGGGAGGGTTGTAATATAATGATTCATGCCCTTCTTAAAGGGAGGAATCTTATCATGTCACTTACAAACGGTGGGTAAACTTGTCCCTGTTGAAAGTAAATATATTGCTAGCTTTACCTATTAAGATTACAAGTACTAATTATGCGTTTTTTCCTGATAATGTTAATATTTGCTTCATCTATATACCTGGTCCCAAAGTCCTGGTAAAAAGATTCCATGGTCCTTATTTATAATAAAATATTCAGACCTTCATCTTTATGTAATTCTCTTTTAATCATGAATGTCTCGATTTAGCTATGATTGAAGATTTTAATTTCCTATTTCCACGCCGTATCTTCATCTTTTCGGCTGGAACATACAGAAATTTTCCCATGTTTAAACTTATCAGAAATAAAAAACTCACCATCACTTCTTATGATTTTAATTTTGTCTGATCTGTAAAAGCCTTTTTTTTGCATTTGTCGTTAATATTTAAACTTTTTAAAAGCTTTGTATAGTGAAAATGCATCACTATCCTCAAACGGTCAAGGCACTAACAAGTTTACTATGAGTCACTGTTTATGTTTTACGTTTTACGCCCTTGAGACTGACGCGGGTGCAAGATCATCTGAAATAAGATGAAACCTTAATCTGTGTTTTAAGGATACTGTTCTATTTGGTTAATGTTGTAAACAAACTATATTTTTTTTCGGGTTAAACTATAACAGGAACACATTTTTAAAACACATTCTAGTTTAAAGTTAGGGTGCTATAAAAAGCTACTTTTATTAACAATACAAAATCTATACTTATAATAAATCTGTAGAGAGGTCAATTCTGTACATGAAATATATTTCCAAAATAACTATCAGGGGGTGATTAGGGATCGATACTGATACCAAAAATGCAATCAGTAAATTTTTTGTCTGTCTGTCTGTCTGTCTGTCTGTCTGTCTGTCTGTCCGTCTGTCTGTCTGTCTGTCTGTCTGTATAAACTCTATAGAAATAAAAACTACTCGACGGATTTTAACGAAACTTGGTACAATTATTTGTCATACTCTTGAGATGGTTATAGTATACTTTTCATCACGCTACAATCAATAGGAGCAGAGCAGTGAAGGGAAATGTTGTCATTTTGTTTAAACGCGCTAATCTCAGGAACCGCTGGTCCGATTTGAAAAATTCTTTCAGTGTTAGATAGTCCATTTATCGAGGAAGGCTATAGGCTAATATCATCATGCTAAGACCAATAGGAGCGGAGCACCACTATTCCACGCGGACGAAGTCGCTGGCAGAAGCTAGTAATTAAATATGTTTACAAACATTTCTATAGCATCCAATAACTCAATTTCAGATTCAATGAAGTCTTGCTTTATTTCTTAGCTTAATTAGTTTCAGAACAAAAGCAGTGTTATTAGCGCTGATCAAAACAATGCGTATGCAAACAATGCCTGCGTTTAATTACTGTGAAATAGTGCATATGTAATAACAGTATGCTTTTATGAACCGGTACCCTAACACTTACGACTTTCTATTGCTTATAAACAAGTTTTTTTTTGCAACTTGTAAGTGAATGAAAAATTTCACCTAACAATATCTAAATACATGTATATCTTTGAAAAGCTGTTAAAGAGTTTGTAGCTAAGTACCAGCCATGAGGATCGATAGATTAGCACTGCTGAGCTGCGCCAGCTGCGGTCAGTCCATGGATGGGTTACATCCATTTGCTTAAAATAGCCAGACCCCTCCGTGTCGGAGAGGACGTAAAACTGTCGGTCCTGCGCCTGATCTCTCCCCGGTCGTGTCGGATTGCCGACCTATCGGACTATGAGAGTGAGGGAATAAAGAGTGCACCTGTGTCTGGGCAAGCGTTCGTGTACTATATCATCTCCTACGTACCTGGCTTATCTTTATTGAGATTGGCCGCCGTGACCGAATTCGGTCTGGAGAGGTTTCTATCTTTGAAAAACATCTTTAAAACTTTAATATGTCTCAATAGGGTTTGTAATGAGCGATTCACTTTTCGGCCAATTTAATTTCTTGCAATGATTTAATAAAGTTGTTGGCCTGATGATGGAGCTTAATTGATGAGATCATATTTATGACACAACTATCACCTACACCTAATTGAATCAGGCATTATCTCGTTGAATTAATTATCTCTATATAGTAGAAGATTATTAGATGACAAGTTTTAAAAAACGTCCTTCTTGTATTGAAGGATTTATCAGGAAGTTCAGGTTTTCGCCGCCTAGATAGTATGTTAAGGACTTATGATAAAGGTTTCTGCAGAGTTGATATTATGAAGCAACGGAACTGTTATATAATTTTGGGATGGTGGAAAGCTTCTTTCATCATTTGGGGCTAGATAAGTACAAAGTATCCAAGTGTGTTAAAACTTTAGGGAAATCCTATGACGAATATTAACGGCTGATGATGATAATCCAAGTGTGCGCTTGCTGATATACTCTTTATTTTTTTTTCGGATAACAAATCATCATACAGCTCCTCCCGTGAGTAGGGCGAGAGGGAGTGTCAGACTCTTACCGACTAAAACTAATCCATGCTCCTTCCTCAGCCCTTTGCATTCCGGGGGCGCGGTAACTCTTTCGAACATCCCGCAGCCCCGATGCTGATATTCCTGCTCTTGTAATTGAAATAAGCAAAATGTTATACGTGCCGCTGAAGAAACAATATGACCTAATTTCCGTTTATTACAAAGTAAATATGTACCGAGATATATTTGCAATCGTGTATCAACAACTGAAGTATAATTATCACAATCAGAGGCAATATTTACTTAACAATTTATAAAGATAGTAAAGAACCTTCAATGGAACTTTGTCCTGGATTTCTCTCACATCGCAAATGACACAAATCTCACATGTACAACTGTACAATTATAGAAATGTATCGAATCTAGGACTATTCTGGCTATCAAGTTTCCTGGCTCGGTGATAACGTATGCGAAATTGACATGAAACCCAGTAACGGGGAACTATGTGGGTGGTGACCCTATTACATTTGCGGATATGCGGAATATATGGTAATGGCTGGTAGCTCGTGAACTAAGGGTTATGAGGAGTACGAAGTGTAGGTAGGTACTAGCACTTTATACCCACAGAGATCAGTAGACACGCATATGAAGAAACTAAATACTTACAATAAGGAAGGTAAAGTATAGAAAAGCCAAAAATCTGAAAACTAAATAAATATTACTGATGATAAGCAAGTAGTTTGTTAATATGATCAGCCATTAATAACAATAGACCCGTCAAAAAGTCTAGTTATATTCACATTTGTTGCCAAAACTTTTATTATTGTCTACTAGCTGTCCTCGGCGACATCGCGAACAGTGTTCATACATAAACAGTAATATCGATCGCAAAGGTTCAGAACTTTGGAACTGAAAATGGTTCTACAAATATATTCAGTAACTAGTATAGTTCCTTACCTATTCGGCATTCAAATAGACAACCTTAAAGTCTCCCAACAAAGACCGAATAGATTTTATGCAGTTCTGTAATTAATATGGTAACGAATCAGATAAATTAACAACGGTTCATATATGGTATGATATTCCATGCGCGTGCGACCCGACCTTAGCCGTATGCAGCACAAGGCCAGTTGCAACAGACACAAATTGTAATACTACGTAATTACACGAAGGAAATACTCCAAATTAAAATTTTGGGGAGCTGCCAAGACCTTGTATGGCTATTCAAGAGATTTTGTGTTGAGATGAAATGGGTGCGCAATTCAAGGTCGGGGCTGTGACATATTTCTTCAGATCCAAGTTTCTTGAGCAGATTCCTTTTCTTCAACTTAATAAGTGTTGATAAAGAGATCTAAAAAGGTCAATCTATAAGCGAAAACAAAGGAATCGTCAATTTTCGGAATCGAAAATTCAAGATATGAATAAGGATAATAAAGATCGATTTGGGGAAGTACCCACCACAAAATGAAGCAGAGTCGAAACTCATCTCTTTGTAACATAGCATTCTGAACTTTAATTCAAATACAAATGACAAGCCATGTCGCGTGCATGCGCTCATCATTTAGATGCCGGTGCGCTTGTTTCCATTATGTACTAATTTGTGGATATTAGTCGAGCATAAAGTTCATTATCCTATGTAACAGAAGACTCATCACTTGAACTCTAATCAGAAGCTATAGAATGAAGGGGAAGAAACGGAAATAATGGAAAGGATAGAGAGAGATTGAGGATAACTCTATCTCTTGGGCAGTCCGAAGGATCAATTTGGCGATAGATCCACCGGATGTTCGCCCAGTACAAATTATTTTATTGAACGCTTTCCTGGCTTATGTCATACTTATTTTAACAATCAAAGTTGAACGTGCAAAAAATATTTGTGAGCATAGAATGACGCATTATTTTATACCATGTCTCGTGCCGAAGTAACAGCCGCAGCATAGGTAGAACAATCAAAGGTTAAGCTGCGCTTAGCGCAATCGGTCCGTTGTGCCGTTTCTCTCGGTTGTCATTTGGAGATTATTAGTTAAAAGTCGTTACGGGTAGTCAGAAGCCAAAAAGTCTGACCACCAAGACCCGTATCGTATTACCTGATAACTGGGTTGTGGAGGTCAGATAGGCAGTTCCTTCATGTAAAACACTGATACTAAGCTGTATCCGGCTAGACTGAAAGCGGACCCCAACATATGTATATGTAGTTGGGAAACGGCTAGGCACATGATGATGTCTCGTAGTTTTACTCGTAGGCTGCATTTCTATTGTAAGTAGTTATATTTGCACGTGAGAAGTAATTACTGGCAGTGTTCAATATCTTAGCTAGGTCTCGCTTCAACGCCTTTTGCCTCATCTGTATGCAGGCCGCCTACCAGTGATTAGTTAGTAATTAATTAATGATGTTGGCTTATTGCCAATATTGACACACGCGTGTATTGGTAGTCGACTTCCATCCTGTAAAGTGTGCCGTTGTTTTTTATAAATATTTTAATGTTTTAGTCGGACACGATTTTTTAAAGTTAAGCTTCGATGTTTTTATTAGGATAAAGCTTTCGAAATCCCGTGGAGATTAATTTTGTGGACACCTCTCATAATTCAGCGCTGTCAGAGTCAGTTTGTTTACTACGAGTCTAAGATGTTGAACTAAATTTTATTTTGTCATCGTTGTTATAAAGAACGTGTTGGCTCGTGTCTTCTCTAAATAGGTCAACTCTTGGATTTAAACCCAGTGATTTGTTGCTATTACAATCTAATATATTCCGCTAGAACATTCGTTATTACTATTTTTGGTGGCCTTTAAGCAGTGTTCTAAAAAGGCCATTTGACATCCATCAATATAAGTATCATTTGCGAAATTAACAAAAAAATACCATTGGAGCTAAGGACCACATGACAATTTTTTTCTTTGAGCCTCATCATCATTGTTATTCAAATTTCTTCTTTCTTCTCCAGATGTGTCTCACGGAATGGATAAGACTTCGCGACTACAACGGCGGGAGATCCCGCAAGGTCTTAGGCCGGGAGATACCCGCCTGGGTCTGGGAGGCCTACCATGTAATCGGCGTGTTCCTCTTCGGCTGCGCCTGTCAGCAGCTTACCACCGATGTGGCCAAGTACACTATAGGAAGATTGAGGCCGCATTTCTTTGATGTAAGTGATTTTCATTTAAATACCTGTTCAAGAGTCCTAATCATTCTCTACTGGAGCAAACACATAAATTTTAATCGTCTAGTCTGGAATGTTCTGGAAGGCGTATCATGCAAACGAGGCTTCAGTAGGCCAAGCTGGTTCAGCGTTGATGGAGACTGTCAAGCCGATCCCAAGAAAATTATAGATTTACATTCTCAATACAAATCCGATTTAGTGACGACTTTATATTATACAAATTATATTACACCCAGAGTGGACACGTATGTTGTATGGGGCTGTATTATTACTTTAACATGTTCTGTAAACGTGCTGTGCATATATTTCATGGGAGTCCAAAAACTATGTATTTAAGGGTTATATTTTTACTTTTCTGGGCCTCAATGACCTTTAGTAGGGTGCGCATGCGTATATTTAGCGGGAATGATTGCTGCGGTGTTGTTTTTCCTTCTCATTATTATATGGTGTGTATTTATTTGGCCAGGTTTTTAAATAAACTGCGCGGAATTATACTGCTTAGTGACACAGCGGTAGCGAAAGACCGTGTAGGCGTTCGAACGCATTGTCTGCTCTTTCTTGTAAATGTTAATGTTTGCTACATATGTATTAATTAAATTCATTTTGTAACAATACGAACATGACAGCTTGGTTTCAAACAGAGCAGTAACGTTTGACATTTTGATGACATCCCGACTACTACTTTGTCATCAAAGATGAATCCCAAAGGCTGTATGATTTTATTCCGTAGTTATTCATACTTCAGGTTCATTTAAGTGTCAGATACTTATATTCGAGTAATATTTTCTTCCCGTGTTGTGTGGTCTTAATTCATTAGTAATTTCACGCTTATCAACGGCAAATTTGTCCTAAAGCAAACATAATCACGCGCATGTACATTGAACAGTCGCGACAAGGGTAATATTGTATTTTCATTGTTTTCCGAGATTGCGGCACGTGTACTGTAGTCGGACGTGCCAGTTTTCACGTATACCTCTAAACAAATATTAAATGTATTTAATTTGAGATTAATCATTTATGTATGCTGGGATTTGATGATGAGATTGATGAGTTGCTGAGTTGTAAATTCTTTCGTAAAGTTAGTTGTTTCAATCTCACCTTCTTCAGGTTTAAGATGATCCTTTTTAGGGTTCCGTAGCCAAATGGCAAAAACGGAACCCTTATAGATTCGTCATGTCTGTCTGTCTGTCTGTCTGTCTGTCTGTCTGTCCGTCCGTATGTCACAGCCATTTTTTTCAGAAACTATAAGAACAATTCTGTTGAAATTTGGCACGTAGATGTATTCTGTGAACCGCTTTTAGATTTTGACACAAAAATAGAAAAAAAGCAATAAATTTTGGGGGTCCCCATACTTAGAACTGAAACTCAAAAATTTTTTTTTCGTCAAACCCATACGTGTGGGGTATCTATGGATAGGTCTTCAAAAATTATATTGAGGTTTCTAATATCATTTTTTTCTAAACTGAATAGTTTGCGCGAGAGGCACTTCCAAAGTGGTAAAAATTGTGTCCCCCCCCCTGTAACTTCTAAAATAAGAGAATGATAAAACTAAAAAAAATATATGATGTAGATTACCATGCAAACTTCCATTGAAAATTGGTTTGAACGAGATCTAGCAGGTAGTTTTTAAGTAATCAGCAATTTTCCTCTAAAAACAAACTTAATTATGCGGTCGGAAAAAAACAAGATAATTGCGACTTTATTACGTATTTTTTCTTTGCAATGGTCGGAACCCTCGGTGCGCGAGTCCGACTCGCACTTGGCCGGTTTTTATTCTATTGCATTTCATTAGAATTTTTAAATCATAAATTACTTCTTGTAAATGTTATTATAAACATGAGGACTACTATTAAAACAACAACTGACCCAACTGTACAATTAATTAACTTATTATTTAAACACTAGCTTTCCGCCCGCGGCTTCGCCCGCGTGGTTTTTTTTTACACCTTGGGTTACATTATTCAAGTTTTAGTAGGGATCCCTAATTATTTCTGGAAATAATTATAGCCTATTACACTTCGTAAAGATGTAGCTTTCTAACGGTGAAAGAACTTTTCTGGTTGATTTTTTACACCTTGTATCCGAAAAACCCAAATATCTTACGGAAACCTATTTTTTTCCAAAATAAAATTTAGCCTATGTTACTCGTGGATAATGTAGCTTTCGAATGGTGAAAGAATTTTTAAAATCGGTCCAGTATTTTCTGAGCCTATTCATTACAAACAAACAAACAAACAAAGTTTTCCTCTTTATAATATTAGTGTAGATTAATATTATGTCTACGTCGGTTGTAATTTGTATCCATCTCTTTTCTACCTTACTTCGTCAGCTAGTGTTGCTGAAAATCAAATCATTTGTTTCAATCTGACCATTTGTTGGTACTCAATTTGCTCTGTTCATTTCGAAATCTAGTTTCCTATAGGTGTTGAGAAGAATGGTAAGTCACTCAATGCTAACTTTTTTATTTTCATCTCCTTTAACCTGTTATCTTTCTCATTGTAATATTGAACTGCAGCTGATTCATTTTATGATTTTCTTTTGCTCTCAATTCCGTAAGAAGTTTTCCCATTGTTCTCTCCTCTCTGTTCAGGACCTGTTTTATTTTCTTTTGATAGCTTTTCTTAAAGGACATTTCTTTTTGATATGTGCTGATTAATATTGAGTTCTTGTTCTTGGATAACTTATGATCAATAGCATGTGCAGATTTATCAGTATTTAGCGTAACATGCGCCTTTTCTAATTCCCTAGCAACACCAGCTTTCCTTTTTACCATTTTGTAATCCTATCCTTTAAAAATACGAAATACCATTGCAAAACTATACAGACTACACAGTCCCCGGGCGTATATTAAGGTAGTCAGGAGTTTGTACTCGTGGTAATCTTTCCAATGCATCCCGTTATTTCAGCCGAAAGTCATATTACATATCTTTCAAGTACTTTTTTTAAATAACATATTCTATAGACAATTGCTCTGCCATAGGGCTTGTACATAAAACTGCGATGCGACGACGCATCGCAAAAACCTGCGAGCTCGGACGTCTGTATTGTACGTACGCACGCACAACTTTTTGCGTTGCGACTTCGCATCGCGTCGCATCGCAGTTTTATGTACAAGCCCTTACTCATGATTACTTGTAAGTACTAGAAACCAAAATTCAAAGGTTCACCTTTAGCGACCGCAGTGCAGTTATTGGTCAATCGTAAAACGTAACAAATATTTTACACTGAATTTTCTAATACGTGTGAAGGTACCGTTGAGTTTATTTGTGGTTAGTTTTGTTTGCTGTTTTGCAATTTGGAATGAGATTTATGATTGACAGACTTTAATTTTTGAGAAATTTCTTTAGCACGATTTGTGGTGGAAGTTGATTGGAAGGTCACATAAGGGAAAAGGGCAAGCTTTCTCCATGCAATTTTCTTTATCTTTATTTTTCTATTATATTAGTGCACGCATTTCTATTTAGTTTATTTTTTCTTGCTATAATTATGATATTGTATAAGCATGCTTTTGACAAATATCATATTAAATAATAATCATAGGTATGCAATGACACGCTTGTCTAAATATTCATCGTTTCCTAATCCATATTTTCATTTGTTTTTTTTTTTGCTTCATGACATCTTGCAGGGTGCTTCAGTGCTCAGGTGCTGCAACAGCATTCGACCTGCTTAACCGGACAATGTGGCAAGGTCCTAATTTAAATAATTAAATTAAGGCCTCCAGCCAATCCATATTTTCATATATCCAAACTAATATTTTTATCAGTAGCCCGCTGTGCAAGCATAATCTATAGCTTTTCCTCAAATTTTGTAACCATTGAACTAATGATATTTCTATCCACTCGTAAAATAATTACAAAATGCTCGTTAAATATTTAGAGAATGAATATTTACGGCGTCTGCGCAGTGATGACGGTTTAGTTAATGGTTGTGGTCAAAAACCGTAACATCGTTATGAGTAAACCTACATTTTGGAAACACGTGCACTTAATAATGATTATGATAGCGATTTTTTTAAGCTTAGTGTATATTTTTGTAGATGTTGTGTTTTGAATGGTTCGTTGCTTTTTATAGGCTTTTGTTAGCGATGCTTCTTCTTGTTATTTTGTTTGTAAATTGTAGTGTTGCTACTTTTTTATTCAAAAATTGAAAAATACGATATTACGCTACATGAATTTAATACTGTAGCATTCTATGTTACAGCAAACCTAGACATGATTTTATTTATGTATACCTCAATCAACTATCGCTGATAGATTAAATGATGTTACTAGATTTCCCGCGGTTTCACCTGCGTCCTAAAGGAATTACTTGACGTATCCAGATAAAACTAACCTATGTCCTTCCCCAAGATTCAAGCTATCTTCATGCAAAATTTCATAAAAATCGGTTTTCCCGTGAAATTGTGACAGACTGAACTTTCAAATTTGTATTAGTAACCATGCTTGTGATGACAGCTTCCATATACATTTTCCAAAGATAAAAGGTAGGTATTTCAAACCTACATTTAAGCCAATTAATATTTTTTAAACGCTCATAATCTCCTATACAAAATCTATGCTATCACTGACAAACTATCTCAATATTACTGAGTAAGGGAGCATATACAATATAGGCATAAAATTTCGTCTGTACAAATCCCACACAAGTTGCAAGTCAATTGAGGAAACAGCTCATTACAGCAGTCGTAAGCAGCGAACTAGCAAATTGCTACTATTCGAGCTATAAACTAACATTTAAGTACGGAATGCCCGTAACTGAGAGCTATTCTATCTAAACGAGGCTATATTGCTTCGTAAACTGTTTATTCTGGGCGGGTAAAGTGTTAATTCTAGGATTACTATATACTTTGGTTATGCGGTTCCTATTGGAGGAGAATGGGTTGGCGATAACATCTGGCTTAGTAATATTGGTGAAAGGATTGAATACATTCTTGCATGATTGAATATACTTACTCATAGTCGTTCTGCTTTTATTGTAGTAGTAAGGGAAGAATGAATAGTAGTATTTGATCAAGCCATGTGCAAAAATACAGTGATACCAGATGCTGTAGAAATAATTTGGTCTATGACAAATTAATAGATCCATACGTAGTCCTCCTTTGTCACTTCTCTTACGTCACTTGTTATGTCGTCTGCAGCTAGCTTTTTTACAGTTCTAAATTTGAATCTGTCTTGACATAAACAAACCATTTTCTCACCCTTCAAATTCCCAGATCTCACACTTATCAATCAATTACCAACCAATTATACTGCTGATCTCAAAACGCAGACTTCAATGCACTATTATAAGTTACTAAGGCAATAAGCATCCATGCACTTTGTATAATTCGTTTGACCTCAACGTTTATCTAATTAGAACCACTTGAGAATCGACGTATCAACTTGCGAAATTGTATCTCAAATAGACTCAGGACAGTTGGCACAACTGTGCTTGCATTAATCTGGGATGGGGTACTAGCTTTGATAACTGTTGCCTTTCTTAAATCGAAGAAGTTTGGGAACTATGCTTGTACTACAGATGACCAAAAAAACCATGACGCCATTCTGGAAAGATGGAATTCTCTAAACCTTTGATTTGAAGATGTGTGAATGTGTAGTCTTTAAAGGGTTCAGTCTCCAAAAATTTTGAAGCAAGAGGTTTCTTCTTACATCTTTACAGCAACTTACAAATAACGTTTATATATATATTTTCAGAACAGATGTCGCCTTTTCTAATTATTTAATAGCAACTATACTCGTGGTTGCCACAGTCAGGTCATAGATCTTATGTCCTCATGTCTATATTTATCATTTTATGTCCGTTTTATAGCATCGCGATGATGTAATTGATAAACTATTATTTTGTCGGAGAATTTTGTTGTTAAATATTCAGGATAATAGAAGGTTTGGTGGTCTTTGTCAATTGCATTAGATTCTCTACTTCTACTACTATACGAGAAACCTTACTGCTTCTTTTTTTTGCGTTAGTGGCTTTTTCTATGCAGTGTTCAATCAGAAGGTCGCTAGTTAAAACACCCATTCACTACCTTTCAACCTCAATAGTGCAGCATCAATTTAACCTCGTTTGCCCACAAAAATCTAAACCTAATATTAATTTATCTATAAACATTTCAGAACCCGTAATATCATCTTCAATATAAAAGGTTTCAAACGATTCGCATGTCATAACTCCGAAGTAATATTCACTTGCAAGCGTCTTAAATTCAAATTCCAGAATAAGCTTGGACTTAACAAAGCCCAATAACTTCGTTAACATATTTTGCCACAAATCTGTAGAAATCCTCAGTGTCATCTAAATTATTCCAAGTTAAGCCTGGCGATGTCCACTCTATATTTACCGTACACTCTCTTATGACGTTTTGTAGTCTGGGTGGCTCGCGTAAAGCTTGGGGAAATACAAAGATGCTGTTTGGACGCGCCCGTTACGCCTTTTAGTAGTTAGTCCAGGGGGGTTAGACAAATAGCAAATACGCTAGTAGAGTAGAAAACAAAATGTAAGGCAATGACAGATAGCTAGTCGTAAACGAATGTCATTCCCATACATTTTGTTTTCTATTCTACTAGCGTTTTTGCCACTTGTCTAACCCCCCAGTTTAGTTTCTATCATGTCCTTATAATTTTTTGGTCCTTTGGTTCAATTCACTTTATGTTTTAAATTACCTTTAAGCTCAGACGCAGTGTCTTGTATCCTTTGTTTTATTAAATTAGTTTACTGGTTGAAATGCTCATATCTATCATCAAACTGGTGATGGTCGCTATTTTGGAACTGGTGACCTAAAAGCTTCCATCGCTGCACTTGTAACTATTCTAGTTCAATTTTCTGAATTGTCTTCAAATTTTATGTTATTATAATTCTAAACAAATGAGCAGGAACCCAATTTTAGGTTTGCCGTAAAATTAGTCGCTTATTCACCGCCGCTTTCTATCCCTGAGTGATTCAGCTTTAAAATATATATTTTTTCATACTAGATTTTACTCTATTTTTTTATTTTCCATTTCGTATATGGAAGTTAATTAGTCGAATACACGTTCCTTTCAATTCCTCGCAGCTTGTTAGTATTTTTGATTGGTGTAGTCATTAATTGTTTGACCGAATTGGTGCTAAAGACCGAGATTGATTTGAGTGCTAATATTTGTATCTATCAGAGTTAATTAAAAAAATAATTAGCAATGGCTGCCGTTTCACAATTGCATACGATTATTGATTCAATTTATTAATTCTATAAACCAGTGAAAATATACACAGCTTTTGTATTATTAAAAGAAGTTGTTTTCTTTGTACTTGTATTGTATTAAGAGAATAGGAATACGATCGGCCGCGATGCACGGAAATAAACCTTTAGGTATTTGCCTTTATTTGAATTAAGATAATAAAATCACAAGGTCGATGACCTGCTCGTACGTCGTTATCTAAATGTTTTCCCATTTGAGAAAAATTACATTCCTAATCTTCTTAAATATTTTATATTTCTATAAGTATTTGGTCCTATAACCCTTTTTAAGGGAATATTTTCTATTATTAGTTATCCAATATTTTTGGTGTTATGAAAATTAGGAAAATAAATTTGTCAGCGGGCACGCTTCTTTCGTGTTCTGTATGTTTTCTCATCTAAGTAGCTGTTGGTATAAATAATACTTATGCGGCTACGCGCTTCGCCGCCCGCGACCGTGTGATTTTGACTTATTGGCTGAGCGCAGACAGCGTACAGTCTTCGTTACTGACGCTTTGGTCACCTTCAGCTACTTCGATGATATTTTGATGTTGTATATCATCATCATCAGCCTTTATATTGTCCTACTGCTGGGCACAGGCCTCGTCTCATACAGGGAATGCTCATGCATTGAACACCACGCTTGCTCAAGGTGGATTGGTTATTTCAGACTTTTAAGTCCTCACTATGTTTTCTTTCACCGTTAGTCAGTGACGTCTAATATATACTTAGAAAGTACATATGATTTTTAAAAAGTCACATTGCTACTTGCCAGGTTTCGAACCTGTACACTCGTACACAAGAGGCCGGTGCCTTAGCCACAAAGCCACCACGACTTATATACGATGTTGTATATTGTTACTAAAAATACTACCTTTACCCTTCCTGTCGGGTAATTACCGATAAGCATATTTTTAACCTCAAGGATTGCCTCCATCAGCATCTTTCTTTTTTTCTTTACATTGCTTTGGGTTGGACTTTATGACTGATTGTAGTCAACCTAGTCCCACTATGAAATAGGGACGGTGTCATTCATCCTGTATAGACCTATCTCTTTCTCTTACTACAATCTGGATCACTCTAACATATATCATCATACAGTCCTGATGTTATGAAATATGGGATGAAAGTACTTAAAAAAAAATTAATACGCTCACACATCATCGTTCAATATCAAAGATCATTATCATTTCCGTTCGGCTGTCAATCTTTACCGTTGGCTAAGAACGCTTTAGCTAAGTCTTCACGCCTACAATTAAACGAGCTTCATCAATATATCTATCAGGAATGACAGATTTAATGGAGATTCAAGTTTGTCTTCAGAAAGATTAATTGCCTTCAATCATATTAGTTAAAAGTTTATTCCCTCTATCATTTTAATGGGTTTATAAATCTTTGGATGTGGGCAGGTTCTGAATTATGATGTCAGTTTAGTAATATAGGATGGGTAATGGGAAGTCGATATAACCTGAGTCTAGTATGTTTTGATAAATATAAAGGATATGATCTTGTACCGCTGAGAGTAATCGTTTTCTAGACTGGAGTTATAGAAATAAAAAGGAATTACGACAAATTGAGAACCTCGTCTTTTTTAGAAATCGCCAAAAAAAACGGTTTTTGAAATAGCTAACGCAACTAATGCAAGCCGTATGATGCATTAGTTGCGTTAGCTATTTCACAAGAAACTAATTTTGGCAATATTTTTTACGACTGATGTAAGCAGCTATACATAGAAGGGGTTCGTATAGAACCTAACAAACACTATAAATAAATAAAAAAAATCAGTCTGAAACTTTTCATTTTATCCCATGGCACATATTATTAGAAACCAATTCCAAAAAGCTAACAAGAAACCGTATTAGTAACGGCAAAAAGGGTTAATACAAACAAGGGTGCATTTGAAACTGTTCACGCTTGACCGATGACGTGTGACACTGCGCCGGCGCAGGCAAAACGACATGTCTGATGTGACGAGCTGTTATTTTTAGTCTGGATTTGATTTTAATTGAGAATGACTGTTATGGCGACTCAAATCTTTTTTTGTATTGTTTGGGTTGTTCCTTTCATTCATTAAATAATGTTTACATCTTGAAACAATCTTTACGTATAAATATATTCGTAAGTATTTCTACAGACTCCGAAACTTAACAATAACATCTCTGAACAATCACTAATGTTATAACACCAAGCAAAAGCAATATGATGTGCGATCTCTTTATGCAAAAAGCATCCCATAAAAAAATATATTTAAATATCGCAACAGACTCACGCTTGCATTACCATCTCAATGCTCTTTTTGTATTAAAATTGCCAACGTGATCGGAAACTATTTGGCGGTAATACCTTTGTTATTAAATTCTATGATAGAATTTATTTTTAATATTGTGTCACGTACCATCGTTCCCCTAACACACCATGCGTAAATAGCTACCATATGGGCTTGCGAGTACTTTCTATATTCTATAAAAACTATTCTTCAAATTTATTTTTATTAAACACAGTGTCTGTCCTCTGACGGATAGCACTTGGAACGTTAGTATTGTCAAGTGCAGTTTTGTTTGTCACAGTGCCTTTTGTGTCTCCTGTTGGTAAACGTCCATCGTCATCTCCAATAACATTTATTTCCTGAATCCGTTTGTCAGTCTGCGTTTCGGTTTCACTTTGATGTGTATTTAGGTATCGTACATCGTTTAAATGTGTCGTGTCATTTAGATTGTTTATTTTTTACGTCACATCAAATAACAATGATTTGCGAAAGTGTTTGTTATGTTAGAGGTACGATGTGACATGATTTAGTCGAATTTTGTCGTAGTTATCCGAAAATTTATTGCTTTCAGGTCTCTAGAGAGAAATGAAACGTGATGTATCTTTACTATTGACCAGGTAGAAGATACATTTCTTACAGTGATCTGAAATTATCATTACATTTTTGGGACAATTTATTATTTTAACTATCATAATATAATTCTACTTTTCAGTTTTACTCAAAAATAAAGCAGACAAAACAAGTACCTCTTTTGCTCAAATTAAATTTTGGTTTAAAATCGCGAATTATTTATGCAACACAAATCTTTCATTCCGTTTCCCTTTGGCATCAATTTATTATCTTACATCTCGAGTATCATTTACCTCGGGACTATAAAAACTTATTTTATTTTAACTCTTTACTCCTTGACAAATGTCTGCGGCGTCTGGCAATCCTGCGCATCGTCCTGTTTTAGTTTATTATAAGATATTCTTGGACGCGTGCTATACAAATTGTTTGAGGTTAAAGATTTATTGGCCTCCCATATTTTATTTTCGTTTACTATAAGTTCGGTTTTAGCGATAAATCCATCAAGAATTCAGGTCTGTTTAATTATTTCATTCATTAAGGGATCTTTGATTAATAAGGAATTGATGTAGTTATTATTTGTTTTGTTAATTTAGATGCAGTTGGCATAAAAGTTACTTCTTCTGCAGTTTGTATCCAAATTTAAGAAACTCCCGACAACGGATTTATTGATCGAAGAATATAATCTAAACACGAATCTTCATCGTTAAATTAGATATTATAAATATCAGCCGTTGGTTTATTTTCTCAGAGGAATACGATACCATCGCAAATAAAATTTAGTGTTAACAACGTGGGTGGTAGTATGTTTTCATTTCATTTGTAATCACAATAGGACTTTATAATGATTATTACGGCCATATCTACATACCTATTCGATATCGTTTTTAACAAATCGGGAACAATGTATTACTAATTTTCATTCATTCGTAAAATTTTAGTTCATTTTGTAATTTCCCTATACTTCATCACCAGGGATAGTAAATGTCAGTTTGTATTATAGAAGTACTCGTTCTTTCTCTTTGTTTTCTCATACTCATGTTTTACAGCTCTTTGATGTTTATTGAAAACATGACTTGTTTCTGCTTTCATATGAACGTGACCCTTTATTTGTATATTTGATTTTGCATTTCGATTGTCTGGTTTTAACTATGTAACTGTATTTGTATTAGTTAATGTTGTAATAGCAAATTATTAATTTTACTTTTGTTTCCAACAGAAGATATCTGGTTAAAAAAAAAATATTACTATAGGCACACATTGAAATCGATATACTAGAGCAGCTATACTCTAAGTGTGTTCCGCGGAACCCTAGGGTTCCGTGATACCTCTGTCGGGGTTCCGTAAGAATTTAGAAAAAAAAATCAAAACACCTCTCTCTGGTCGCTCCGCGGCTGCGCGGACTCCGCGGCCGCGCGGAGACAAAACGCTATTAACGTTACTTATTTATTTATTTGTATTTGTAGAAACATGTGTTACAATAGCTGGTACAATATATCATAAGTTTGGTATCAACAATTTTATACTTGTACAACCCGTTCGCTCTAAGTTTGCCGTTCTGTGGAATGCGCGTACCCTCCCCCACGTGACAACAAAACTTATAATGTGTCATAGTTTTACCCAAATATTACAATTTTTATTGTTACAATTAAATAAAAAATATTTTTATATTAGGTTTGGTGACGCTACTTTTCGAACGTCATACCTATCGCCAGCGGCAAACTTAAAACGTGCGGGTAGTATACTTGTGAGCGCGTAGTCTCTTTGATAAAAGCCGCCTCTGAATTAGACGCTATAGTTGTCAACAAGCGACTTTCGACTCTAACTTCAAAGGATAAAGTCGATATTGTTTACAACGCAATTTTTAAATTTCTGTTTTTATTTTTGCTTTTTGTTTATCAAAGGTGCCGACTCGAGTATTTTCGAGAATATTTGAGATCGAGTCTAGGACTAAGTATAAAAGCGTCGCCCGTCGTCAGTTGACGATTAGCGTTCGGAGCGATAAGTTACTGCCTACTTACAAGCTCGCTAGCGAGAAACTAGTGTTCATTGTTTTACTGCCTGCTGTATTCTGTTGTCTCAGTTTTGTACATTTCTTCACCGTAGGTACTAAATTTAGTCTCTTATACGCAGTAACGATTGTGGATTATTTAAACCCCACTATCCTGACGTGTAACATTATAAATAAAGAAGAATGGAACGTTGGCTTAAAGGTGTTAAACGTGTTGCAACAACATCTTCTAATGACGCTGAATGTTCAAAAGCAGTGCGCGCGGAGAATATAGCAACCACCGATTCAGAAGATGATGCCACGACGTCAAGCTCGACGGTTTCAAAGACGAAAAGAAGGAAGTATGATGAATCTTATATCAGTTTCGGATTTGTTGATTCCAACGGCTCACCTCTCTGCATGCTCTGTAGTAAACTGCTTCCTAATAGTTCCATGGCACCTGCCAAATTGCGCCGACATTTAGAAACTGTACACCCCGAGTCTAAAGACAAGAATAAAGAATTTTTTGTTCGCAAAAAAGATCAGTTATTAGAAAGTCAAAAAAATATTATGCATGTAACACAAACTATCAACGAAAAGGCCACGGAGGCATCATATTTAGTTAGCTATCGCATTGCACAAGCAGGTGAAGCGCATACTATCGCTGAGAAATTAATAAAACCATGTGTATAAGACATAACAAAATGTATGCTCGATGAAAAATCTGCAAAGCATCTTTCTAATGTTCCGCTATCAAACGATACTGTTTCACGACGAATCCATGATCTGGCAAGCTACGTCAAACAAGAACTAGTTACACGTCTACAAAATACACGATTCGCCTTGCAAATGGACGAGTCGACTGATGTCGCTGGTTTGGCTATCCTGCTGGTTATTGTGAGATATCCATATAAAAGTTCTTTTGAAGAAGACATGCTTATGTGTTCATCGCTGCTTACAAACACTACCGGGGAAGAAATTTTTAATAAAATAAATATATTTTTTGAAGAAAATAATCTCAGTTGGAACAATTGCATTGACATTTGTACAGATGGGGCCAAGGCGATGACAGGTAAAACAGCAGGAGCAGTGTCACGAATTAAAAATAAAGCGCGTAATTGTAGTTCCAGTCATTGTATTCTGCATAGACAAGCACTTGCGATGAAGCAAATGCCGTCTAATCTAAAATTAGTTATGGATGAAGCGGTAAAAATAATTAATTTTATCAAATCACGACCACTACAATCCCGATTGTTCTCATTATTGTGTGAAGATTATGGCAGCAAACATAAAACACTGCTGCTCCATACAGAAGTGCGATGGCTGTCTCGGGGTAAAACTTTAACAAGGCTATTTGAACTTAGAGCCGAGTTACAAATGTTTCTTTCAGCAGATACTTCTTTTAATTTGAAGGACCGTTTGTATGATAAAACTTGGTTGTTCCGATTGTCTTTTATGGCGGATATCTTTCAAAAACTTAACGAATTGAATTTATCGTTGCAAGGTAAACAGACAACAGTGTTTCAGGCCTATAATAAAATAACTGCTTTTAAAAGAAAATTAGATTTTTGGATCATTTGCATTGGTAAGAAAGAAATAGAAAGCTTTACGTTACTCAGTGAGTTTGTTAGCGAAAACGACTCAGTAATGTTTGAAGATGATGTATTTGAATTGGTCCAATATCTCAGTTCGATGCGCGCATCTTTTGAAAAGTATTTTCCCGAAGAACACAATACAAAAATTAAAGTGAATTCATGGATTCATAATCCTTTTTTACCCAACTTGGAAAAGCCTGAAAACATGTCAAACGAGATATATGAATCTCTTTTAGAAATGTCATCAGACACAAGTATGGAGTCACTGTTCAAAACGACGCCTCTCAATGATTTTTGGTGCAGAATCCAAGATGAATATGCAATGCTTGGCCAAATGGCTCTGGATATTCTGCTCCCGTTCCCAACTACATATTTGTGCGAAACAGGATTCTCTACCTACGCAGCCACGAAAACAAAATATCGCAATAGACTGGACGCCGAAGCTGATATGAGACTCCAACTTTCTTCCATCAAACCTGATATCAACCAATTGATGAAAAATAAAAAACAGTTTCATACCTCCCACTTGTTAGATTTTTTCTTTTTTAATGTTTTCTATTGTTGTCGTTGCCAAGTGGTGAAGTAAATAATAATTAGTAACTGTTAGATTGTACTTTTATTATGCTGATTAATAAAAAATACACTTATAAAAACAATTGTTTTATTGTAGGGTTCCATCAAGTATTTTGCTTCCCAAAAGGGTTCCGTCATTTAAAAAGTTTGAGAACCACTGTACTAGAGGTATTGACATCATCCAAATCGATATCATGGTTATTTGTATCGATTCGCATGTTCTTATCGAATCGGTCGGTAATCTTGAACTGTGGTTCATTTTACGCTCGCTCGATATTTTTATATAGGTCATATGTCACGTCCTTATTTAGTATTGTTATGATTCTCGATAGTGATAAATATTTGACTGTGTGTGTGGTAACTGGGGTCGTTCATGATGGTTTAAATGATCTAATAAACTTGTCAAATGATTTTGAAGATTCTGTAGTATAGCTTTAGGTATTTTTTCTCTTCAACATAACATGACTGTGTGAGAAAAAAGTTGAGGGCTTTTATGCCAAAGTTCAAAATCTTAGTTTTCTTTATATTTCTTTATTTTTAATGTAACATTCGCACACACAGAAACGTCATAAGATGCGATTGACTCACCCTAGCATATGCAATTTAGAATAGCTTTCGTTTTCGAAAAAGAAGAAAAAGACTGTCTGAAGCTAGGTACTGTTTTTGTCTGATGTAACTGATTTATTTTAATTTAAATCTTATTTTTTTATAATAAAAATATCAGTATCATCTCTTACCCTTGATTTAAATCCCCACCCGGTCAACGTTCCGTACATACAGATTGCGCGGGCGCATTACATTAGCGGCGCGTCTCAAACGATCAATTAGCGCTATCTAGCCGCCGACGATTGAAACGCCATCTGAATGCACGTGTGGCGCAAGGTATGAGAGAAGCGCTGAGTAATATTTTTTATCGAAGAAGAAGCTATTTTCTTATTAAAATCTGGTTTTTCTTATCATCGCTTTGTATTTAATGAACTATGATAGAGGCTTGATATGACAGGCCAAAAAAAAAACGCTTAGAACGAAAGAGAACATGGCTAGATAGAGGATGAATGATGAAATAATTGCTGGTATGTATTGAAGAAGAACACCAAGTGATTTTGGATAAGTGGAGGACCCCGAGTTGAATTTATTCAGTCTCATATTATCCTAAACAAGTCTTAACGTGATTAAATTTCATAATTCTTACATTTATTTTTATTTATATTTACAGTAAAAAATAACAGTCCTGATAAATTGTAGGTCTTAATTAAATTCATAGTCAGTGTAATTAAATTTTTAAATTAATTACCAGAACGCTATTCGCTTATCGCTCGTCCCCCACCAACAAGTTAATTGGATTTGTTTTGTAACATGAGTTTGTAATTGAATCGAATCGGTAACAAATGTACAGACGTTACCACTTTGTCTTAACTCGTACCGGATTTGGTTGTGTCAACCGTCACGAAAGGGCTTTTAAAAAAATTAGCTTTTGTAGGTCAACGGTTAAGCATTTTGTATATAGTTTCATATCTGACAGTTATTTATTTATGTGAAAATTAATTGTGATTTTGTCCGCATAAAGTTTCTCAATTTTATGTCAGTGGCAACTAGTCTATTAGAAATAAGAATAGTACATGCCCGGGTTAATAATTAGTCAGTCGGTAAAATGTAATATTTTAAAGCATCCTTCTCTAGAATAGTTTAGGCTTTTTATCGAAAAAATAATGTTCAGAATAGACTTATTCAATAAATTGCAAACGTTATATAATTAGTTTGATCTTTTTATGGTAATATAGTAGATGAACTAAAACAAAAAAAAACTAAGTTTTGCAGTGTTATCAGCTTATTTCCAAACCGTCCATGCATTGAAAGGTAGTTGAATATTTAAGATTAAGTTTAGTACGCGTGCGTACATTATGGAAAGTGCATTATGTAAAAGTTTATTTAAAAGAAAAAATAAAATTGTAGTATTTGAATAGTAAAAAATATTTTCTTAAAACTATCAGCATCGTTAATGACAGGTCTTATCTGTGTAATAAATTAACTTTATATGTAACATAATCACTGAAATATCTACACAATTTTCTCCTTCGATACGAATAGATGCCTTACTCTAATCTCTGTTCAAGTTCGAGAGCTTGACAATCTGTCAATAAGCCTCGTTCCATCTGTCTGATATCTCCACAACATAATCTACCCTCGCTTTCTAAACCCCAAATCTCTATCACAATACGACAAGGTTGATATTTGAATAGAATTTGTTTTTTGAACTGCACTATTAAGTTGGTAGCCGTAATATCGCGTGGAGTGGCTCGTTGGATGGCGTTTTATGGGCCATTTCATCCCACGCTTATGTTGGAACAATGTTCAGTGTAAATACGTTCACGAATGACATTCGCTGTCACATTTCCTGGATGAATTTTGCCTTATTTTTTACTTGGACAGTTGAATGAAGAGATATTTGTAAAGAGATCAAAGAAAGCTTGCGTTTGACGTACTAAATGAAGCTGCAATATTTCTGAAAGATATGTTTTCTTTTTATTTGCACGTAAATGTCTTTATTAAATCAAAGCTCGGTTTTTATGATTTAGTCGAAAATGTTTAAAGAGTTGTAAAGTTAAATAAAAAGTAAAGCTTTTCAAGAAATATTCTTTTTATAAATATATGTACTAACAGCCTATGTGTTTTTATCGCTACGAACTATAAAACTATTGGGGTTATAATTAATACTTTAATATATTTAAATTATACATTCATAATTTATTATACATATTTTATATCTACATGCCAAATATTACAAGATTATCCCATCACGCAGTTTTGATTTAAGAATCAAAATTAAATTAAAAACAAACCATAAAACTCCATTAGTCCCATGTTAATCAATATAAATACTCCATTTATATTCCAAGTCTCCACATGTGATTAATACGTGCAAGTACACCAGAAAAAAACAAGTATATAAATATTTCTTCGTTCCTCAATTTCTAGAAGACCACAAGTTATGCATAATAAAAATAAGTAACTTAAGTATCATTAATATGGATCTCGGATCGATTCTTGAGGTTTCCCACAAAAATATCTACGACACAACCATGGGGTATGATGAGGCTATGTAAAATAGTTATTTATATTCTATGTTACTGGTCTGGTATATTCTATGTTAAAATACTTGTAGTGATCGTATGCAGAATAGGAATCGCGTGATTAGTGTGAGACTGGGCAGTCATCGAATTATTTTGATCGACACGTATTCATTGATGTTAGACTTGTAATTTTGTAGTTTCTTAACTATTTTTATTTTTGTTTGGTACTTACTTATATGACCACTCGTATGACATTACCATATCGATTTAAAATCGTTCCGTGTCAACATGGAAATCGTTCACTAATGTAAATAGTAGGTGTTATTTTTTTTTTTTTGATGGGGGCAAATCCTCATGGACGAATCCGGTCTGGGGAGGCCGGGAACAGTGCCGGACTCTTATCGCCTAAAACCACCACGGTGTTCCTTACTTGTACCTGCTGCCGAGTAGGTACTATATAGCTTAACTTTGCTTAACCCTTCGGCGTGATGTTATGTTAAGTTTGCGCACACTTTTGAAGTCTTAAAGCTTAATTTTATTCGTAATTAACGCAGTATTGATACATTATGCTAAGCTAATCTGTTGTTTCCTTTACGTATTCATATGTTTGCCCTTTTCCTGATTGAGCAAGCAGTTCTCTTAACAGCAGGAAGCCAACACTGTGTATGTGTAATTGCATAAGAAGCTGCATTTTAAAAGCATGTTACTGATAGTTATATACCAACGTCCAAGTAACTGCCAAGTAAAAACGCTCATGTAACAGGTTAGTTGAGTTAATCTATAACTTTTTAATTGGCGGTTTGTTTTATGCATAATATACATAATATCGGGCCTTTTTTCCCAAGGGCTGGGTAAAGATGAAGTATGTGTTCACATTTTTGACAGTTTTGTTTAAGCCTTATGTAAAAGAGATCTACCTCTATTACATGCAATATGTGGGTGATGTGGATATCATAACTTTGCCCGGGAATCGAACTCAGGACCCTATATAGCGACGTGGCTGTCTGTTTTGGTAAATCTGTGTCAGGTCCCTCTAGGTAATCTGGAATTGTCAGTTGTAAAATGATCTTATCTAATTAAAACGTGACCTTTAAGCCTAAGTACCGCTATTCCTAATCCGCCCACGGATGTACGAAGATTGAAGTTTGCAAACAAGTTCATTGCTCTATAGAGAATTTAATTATAATGTGCTGAGAATGTTTTAACGTTATCAGCTGATCTTGATCTGATGATAAATGTATTGAAAAAACTTTTATATAAAAGAATGAGTAATGGGTAATTAAATGAATAGATTTTTCCTCTATCCTTCGATGGATGACCTCAAGATATCTTGATGTTCGCTGTAAGTACGTGACAAATTAGTTTGTTTGAATCTTCCTCTGTGGTAATAGAAAATTAAAGTTTAAAAACTTTCCTCTAAAATGTATTACGTCTCAGGGATAAACCTTTTAACTACGTGGATGAAAAAATGGTGACTAAAAATTGGCAAAACAACCCAAAATCAGTGTGGACATCTGCAATACCAGAATTACCGAACTCTAACTCACCGAAACGAAACTTTGGAAAGACCGAGAATTGACGATAACTTTTTTTATGGTGCGGTAAGGTGCGAGCTGATGCTCTATACATAGAGGGATATACAACATACAAATATAACAATCTTTGCGCCTTATCGAACTAAACCCCATGAGGAAACGTATGAAACTTCCATCAAATCTTCGTTTTCGTTGGGTTAGAGTAGGCCCCCTATTGCCCACCTTCTAAACGAAAGTTGTTCCTTCGCACGTACCTGAACTGTTAAATACCTTTCAAACCATATTTACTCCCAGATAGATATCATATCCGTTTATTCATCCAACATATCATTCAACGTCTAAGCTTTTACCGTAATCTTTCTCACTGGCTTCTAAATAAACAATGCATTATAATCAAGTACTCTTAAATGACAATTATCCATTTGGCTCTGAGCTTGGCCTTTAAGTTCGTATGATGTGTGTGCTTTATGTTAAATAGGTCAACGGTCTCTTTTTAGTTATATTACGGCTATGGAATGAGCGGTTTTGTAATCTAGCCTTGATGAGTTTTTAGTCCTATGGATTTTTAAAGCACGATCCTTTCCTCCTCTCCTGGGTTTCCGCAGCGATATCTCTTGTAACATTAGATTTGTTAAGTGTTGATTCTTAGATTAATTTGATATTGATCTTATCCGATATTTTTCATGCACCTGGATAAAAACTACCCTTCCCTAGACTTCAATGTATAACCATACCACATCTTTAATGGGTTCTGCTATTTTATCAAGACAGCTAGACTGGCAATAGTTACTTTTGCATTTATAAAAAAATATATTTGAATAAAATGTATTCTATTACTTAAGGTTTATAAATTATTATGTGTAGCAGGGTATTTATTTCGGCTACCTCGCTAGTATCTATTTATCTTTTTCACCCGCTAATTCTAAGGCCTCATCTCGTAAACATGTTTATTGTTCCTACAATGAAAGCAATTTCTTTTTATTAACATCCTACTCCTACTCGCTTCCTGGCTGCAATATTTTATGTCACAATTTATGTGTTTTTAAGTGCGACCGTTTTGTTTTCCATAAACAGACATACATTGTTTCATATGACCTATTGTGGGCTTAGTATGAATGGTAAACTTCGTGCTTCAAAAAAAAAAGAAGTGGTTATGGTGCTCTCTATACGTTGGCCATGCATAATGCTGCTTCTTGCTTGAATCTCGATACTAGAACTCACGTCACACTTGAATATAATAGAAAGAGACAGATAGAAATAGAGAGAGAGAGGGAAGTTGCATCGAGGAGGCATAACGCTTTTCCTTACGTGACGATTTTTACCAATAAAAATCTACAGTTATAATACTTAAATTAGGGTTATTTTTTTAATGGCTAATAACTATTGGTAGATATAAATTAAACAAAGAGTATTAAACAAACGACACAAAAAGTCACGTTTATTTAATTCTACATAAATTGTATAAGTGTGATGTTTGCAGTCAAACTTAACACTGTCCAGTTTAAATGTTTGACATACTTACAGATTATGGGAATTGCTTAAGGAAATCTTTATATATAGTGGTGTATACTCTGTATTTGTTAGAAATTCCTGGGCTATAGAGCTTTAGCGCCACAAATTATACAATCCAATAATTTATCATTGATAAAGTCCGTCAAACTTCCATCAATGAAAGTATCTTCAATCTATATCTTCTATTATATAAAAATGAATCCCTATTCCCCTTGGTCATCGCATCACGCGTGAACGGCTAGATCAATTTAGCTGAAATTGGGTACGGAGACAGAAGTAACCCTGGAGAAGGTTAAAGGCTACTTTTCATCTGAGTGCGTAAAGTAGTTTCTTGGGGATGCGGGTGAAACCGCGGGAAAAAGATAGTTTCATGATAAAGATTTGGGCTCGGCGCAGCATGTTTTTCTTCCAAACATTTCTATAAATAATCATCACATCATTGACCTCTTTTCTTCTAGAGTTTTAGGCGTGGAATAGGCAGAATTGTCTTTTAAAACCTTTTACGCAATAGGCGGTGTCTATCTTATCGTAGTATATCGTAATAGGTGGCATACAAATCCAGACACGGACTAACACTGAAATATTCCGAATGGATATCCAAATCATATCAGGCATAAAGTTCATATCTGCTTGGCCGTTGGACTAATGAACCAAACTTATTTTCATCGATATAATCTAACTGAAATATTTACACCTATTCCTCTATATTACAGAAATAGCCTCAATAAATGGCCTGGATTTTCTTATGGCGTAATGTGGCATTATTCTTCTTCGTAGCATTCGTGGAATGCCATATCCTACGAAGATAACATCAGTTTTCAGGCAGCATTAATGGAAAACGCAACATTAGAAGAAGATATTAACATTTTTCACCGGTTATAGTGAATTAGAACAGGAATATTGTAAAGGGCTGTGTTATCATTAAGTGCTCATTAAGCTAAATCAGTATTTAAACTTATTCAAAAAGTAACATTTGCATTTCAACATATATCAAAAGTTATACCTAATATTGCTGATAATGTTTTTTTTTATTATTCAAAATTTGATTATGTGACGGGCTGTATAATTCATATGTTGATGAAATACCCCTGAATTTCTTGTTTTTAAATGATATACTCGTAGTTTGGCTTTTCATTGGAAATAACAACAACAAACTAGAAAGTTAAGTATCTTAATTAATCAATGAAAATCAAAGTTTAATTTTGATAGGAGTGGCTGTTTTAATTGAAAATCAACGCAATATTTTGCCAAAAGTTACACAAAAACATCGGACATTTTTGTTTTTTTTTTGTTAAGGCTATATTTACCTCACATTCTACTTCGACAGTAAATTTTACTACGAAAACCCATAAATTGTGATTCGTTTTATACATTTAACTTCTGTATTTTATCGTCTCCATATAAAAAGCTCTCCTTTACTTATAGCCGTAGTTTAAATAAACCTGTTTAAAGCCTTACCGATATCTAAAACATTAGTTCATAGTAAATGAGATCATTCTTCTTTACGACTTCAATATGTGCTTCTATGTTCTTTAATGACATTTTGAATGGATTATGGGCCATATGTATCTCGCCTGTTACCGATATATTATAAATAATTGGATGTATGGTGTTTTGTAAGTAGCTGTTATTTGGTATTAGAAATGGGCTTATTTTTTGTAATGATAGCGTCTTTGGAATTTTGTTACTTCGAATGATTTTTGTTTTCTTAAAAATGAATAGTTGATTCGTTTTAGTATCTCAAAGCGCAGTTAGAATCTGAGCTTTATGTAGCATTATAGAAGGTATTGGTAAATGTACAAATGAAACATAATATATTTTATTAATAGCAGTCAATTTGTTGCTCATAAGAGAATATACTATATTGAGTGTTTATAAAATACTCAACTATGTTGAGAAGAATAGATTTTGTTTTCATCTCTCTGGTTAATTTGTACTGCAAAGTAGATTGTTTCTCAATATTATATCAGTAATTTATAGTTGTATAATGTTCGTACATCATTATCATAGGCAACACAAAGGGGCCTGTCAGCGGGATGCCTTTCAGAATCACGCGTGACAACATTTTCAATATCATCCCATACAATTTATTATAGCCCAATCTTCCCATCGCCTTTCCTCACAATTACACGTCAATGTCCATGGATGTTGTCTCATTCACACTTGGACTTATTTTGCCAGTCGCCCCACATTAATGTTCCATTTTAATTAAAAGTTATGACGCATCAATGTTGCCCCTACGAAAATATAGCGCTTCCATTGTATAAGCGTTGATTTGTTAGCATTCCCCCTTCACATGCCCTATGCCATCCATTTTATCATGACCTTTTGTATTTTATTTCTCATCTTGAACACCGTATACATTCAGGGGGTCTAAGGATTTTGGTTTTATATTCACAATGTCTGTCGGCTTGAATGAATTCATGTCTGTCTCTTTTACACCTTTTGTGGTGTCACGGTCATGGTTGCCTTAGGGATTAGTGGAATCACCGTGAAATTGTTCTATTTTATTATTCTTCTCTTTTACTTTTTCAAATAGTTGAAGATTGTCGTGTGTTTTGTGCATTGTACAAGTTACCTGTATCATTTCTTTTATTTTTTGTTCACACCTGATGTAAGGATGGGCGGTATCCTTGCATCTGTGTTGCTGATTTTTTGCTACTGTGTCTCTTTTTTTTCTTCACTACAATGCTTTGCTAGTTTTTTTTTAATTCTCAATAGATTGAATTTAAAAATTGTTATTATACTTTTCAGCAATAGCTGGTTTTTGATAAATATCATTGAGAACAATTTCAATAAAACGCGCACATGTTAATGACCTCTCAATTCGTCCTCTTGATCTTATTGAGAAGCCCCAATCTCAATAAGGAACCTCTTGAAATCCAATACGCTAACGGCTAAAACAAAGGCGTCGACATACATGTGCCCCCTTGCAGCTGATTGAGTGATTGTTGATGCTGCACTTTTATTACTAACAATTGGTTGTGATTAGTAAACAAAAGGGGAACTGCAGTGTTAATGGTTCGACCGATGCGAATAAAAAACCCAAGACGGCGTAGACGCATTGTGAAGCAATGAATGCAATGTAAGGGTTCAAATTAACTGAGGAGATGTCTTTATTGTTTATTGCAGTAAGCTGTTTGCTATTGCTATTAGAGACAAATTATTTAATATAGACTAACCTTGCTTGAATGTCTAATAAGTCCAATGAATTTTGGTGATGGTGGATATTATTAAAAAATATGTCCTATTTACATACCATCATGATGTATTAAGTATCTTCTTGTATAAGCTTCGTGTTACAAACGCGCAATTATTATAAAATTCAGTCTCTTAAGTTCTAAAATATTCAGAGTGTCTTTGCTAAACACTAGATTTACCGAACACAGTACAAATATCACGAGTAATTTCTTCAGCTAACACTCTATGTTCATAATATTCTGTTGTTTCTGCTAAGAGTCCTCAATTAGTGTTGTCGTAAGCCTGTTCGACACTAATTGACTGTGACGTGACGTCATGACATTTACCAACGGGTTCACTACGATTTGGGTTATGTTTGCCCAACAATTGAAGGAAATTTAATGGTAGATAAACAGTTTGATTGACTCCTAGATGATCTGTGAGATTTCGTGTGTAAATAGAACTGAATAGAGTATTGTTGTAGTCTAATTTTAGGGTTTTATAGGCCCATAATACTGATGGACGTAGAAAAGTGGGTTGGTAACACTATTGTGCAACTTTCTTCCGGTAATAAAATCTTTATGACAAGTAAAATGAGATAAGTGATTGTTTCTAACACAGACAAGAACAGAAACCGTACCACTACGTGTTTTTGCAATCGCTTCATGTGAGCGAGCGAGACACAGCTGCTACCAGCATATACCACTGTCTCTTTTACACAATTGAACTATTCCTGCTTTTGAACGTTATGGTATGATCCCAGTTCCTTCTGCTTGTTGCAGTTTCTTGCAACTTTAATACCTAAATAATTAAATTTAGTATTTTAACTATCTTGTCAATTAACTATGTCTTTACAGCGTCTACCACCAAAATTAAAATAATATATACTTTTACTGGGGGGTTAGACAAGTGGCAAAACGCTAACGCTAACGCTAACGCTCAATGTATGGGAATGACATTCGTTTACGACTAGCTATATGTCATTCCCATACATTGAGCGTTAGCGTTAGCGTTAGCGTTTTGCCACTTGTCTAACCCCCCTGATGACTCAACCATAAATTCATCCAAGACCAATCATATTGGTACAAATATTGGTCCCCGATACAAACGAATATTTGCAACGCAATTCCTCGAAGCTCGCAAACATTTCTCTTAACTGACACGCTTAGCGTTTGTTTTATGGACTATTCTGTCTGATGGACGTTTGTCTACCCTGGTATAGATAGATGGCTTTGAGAATTATATTGCTTTTGAAATCTATAGAAAGCTTCGGACCCTACATAACAGACACATACATACGCCTACGTGTATGTATTTGTTAAATGCGTAGACACATGGGTAGTAAAGGAAATTGTCGTCTTTATATCCATAGTAAGATAGAATTTCAGGCAAAAAAATTAACCAGTTTGAAAACTGCGTATTTTTAGTTTTGACATTACGTTATCTAATCTCATAAATTCTATCTAATTTGAGAGACTAGTATTACCTAAGATAACGAAGACACCTTCCTTTTTTGATTCGCTGTGTAATATTTATTTATCAGAATTAAGAAGCCTATTTATGTACGACCTCTGCGTGTCTTTCTCTTCAATACATAAAATTTGATCTGTCAGTGTTTTCAAAGTCATCCCAAAATATTTCAATATCAACAACAAAAATCATTCTATTTTCCCCACCTAGATCGATTTCAAAAATAAACTCTACAGTTCATCATAACCTGATCGACAGGATCGGATTATCCTCAACATGTTTACATATCTCACATAATCTTAGCCACTTTCGACTCCCACATCGATTTCAAAAAGATCGATTATCGTCCACTGTGCCAAATCGATTGTATAGTTCCTCCTACACGCGCAAGCACATGTTTTGGTTATAGACACGTCTTGAAATTGTTTTATGGAATTGGTACTATGAAGTTTTGTTAAACAAACTGTTGTTATTACGTTCTAATTAGAAGTTTCCTTTGTTGTGGATTAGGTTATGTTTTGGACTTTAGCTTTACAGTGATTCATTGACTAAGTATTTGATACTTTGAAGTCTTTGAAGTAACCCTCAGAGTATCAACAGTAGGAGTAAAAAAAAGTAATAATAGTATTTTGCCTCATGATCTTCTGATTCTGATACCAAATGAAATAAAACTGCCTTTGTAGAAAGTGCCCAGGCTCAAATTCAAACTTGCAATTCGTTAGCCCTTTGCTAAATAAAGATATTCCAAACAGTCATCGGCGAACTAACATCTCTTGAAATTACGTCTGTCATTATCACAGATTGTTCCACTTGAAACAAATTGAAAGTTATGCTATTTAATGAAGGAAATGGGTCATTTTAATGTGTACGAGCGATAGTCACGCCAATATTTATTAGGTACGCCTGTTGTACTTACCCTGGACAGAGGCGCCATGAGTATCGAATTGCCACTAACGCTATACATTTGCAGTAATGGTTTAGTATTTTTTTAACTCTTTTTGTTTTCTAGAACATCCTAATTACTTTCCACAACTCTATGCAGTCAAAATTGATTTCGTCAATGAAATACATTGCATTGATGTTCATGGCAATATGAGTTGCAATTATACTGGCAAACTGAAGTTTCTCCTTTTGTTGGAGAGGTAAGTATGAAGATGCAAGTGATACAACTCAGTTCTATGACACAATCCTACTCTAATTGTGTTTTAGTTTTTCTCCTATTTACCTTGGAATAATCAGCGCCCACATTGCGTGTCTCAATGTCAGCCGCACCAGTCATAGCTGATTGTCAAGTCAACAGCTTTTTGTTGCATTTTATTATACTTGTACAGACATTATAATAAACTTGACTTCTCTAATGTTATAGTGGGAGTCAGGTTAAAATATGAGATGGCATCATCATACATTCTAGCATTTTTGTGAGTTTCTGAATATGCGTCTAAATCTGATCTATTATTTTACTTCTATTATCTTCAAATCCTTAATTATGAACATGCAGTTCAGTTACTTCATTTGTTCTTCTATTCTTGACAGGGTTAATTTGGGTATCGAGTAAATTCTAAACCTCAAGATATTTGTTAAAGTTTAAAAATCATGCTGTTGTATGAAATGTGTCGCATTCATTTAAAATGTTTACTGATATTTCCAACCTCTCTCTCTCTCTTATCCTTATAAGAGAGAGACTAAGGAGTCTACCATACACTCTGCGTATACTTTCTGTACTAAGAATCTCATCAACCAGACTTTCCATTTCATCAACACTGCCAATCTTACCTCCACCGCGTTACACAGACCATTTGCTACCTAATTACGGATAATACGATCCATCTACGTGTTGATCGTCCATTGAGGTCTCAATCGTCTGTGTCAATCACGGCTGCTATTGTGTCCGATTGCGTCACAACTGTCATTCAAGTGCCACTGACTGGATATTGGAGGTTTATGCTAATTGATACAGATTCTGATTCTTTATGATTTTTTGAAGTTGTGTTATTTGGCTCGCGTTGTTTGTGGATTGGTTTTAGTGTCTGTGGGTATGTCCTGTTTGTTTTATTGATGTCTTGTTGTTGTATTAGCCTTGTCTAGAAAATGACTACTCTTCAATTATAAAACGATGTTTTTATAAAGTCCTGTTGTAAAAGATAAAGGCTTCTCAAAAAATTACTAAATTGCAGTATCGCATCGTGTTTGAGCATCTTGAAATCTCTAAAAAGTACATAAAAGTCTAGACGTTGCTCTTAATGAAAATCAGTATTTTATTAAAATAAGTTTGTAACGCCTCCATGTTAAATATCATTTAACCTTGGAATGCAACAATGTTCATAGAACATAATAAAATAAACATATTGTTTTACATTTCATTCAAGTTTTGGACTATTATGATTCTTTAGATGCTCTTAAAAAAACAATAAAGAAATCTCTTGATGTTATTTTGGAAGTCATATACACTCGAAATATTCCCATTATATTTATTATGGCATTTTTATGGAACATCATTACTATGGTTATTTAAGTTTTACGATTACATACGAAACTCTAAACATTTTACCCGAAAAACGTTTTTAAAACGATCTTGACCTCAAAGGTCATGACAATTTACTGTTGTCTCGTTACGCTGTTAAAATTTTGTGACTGTTCTGATGTAAGTGCGATAAAAAAGTAATTTTAATAAAGTTCACAACAAGCATAAAATCAGCCGCTGATTCTAAGCAGGCTCACTGAATGTCAGGACAGATTCAAAAGGTTTAGGTGGATCATGGCCTGCCGGAACCGCGGGATGTTCGAAAGAGTTACCGCGCCTCCGGAACATAAAGGGCTGAGGAAGGAACATGATGGGCTTTAGTCAGTAATAGTCTGAAACTCCCTTCCGCCCCACACACGGCGGGAGGATCATTTGATGATTTCCCATCCGAAAAAAAAAGGTTGGTGTTGGCCCATATAAAAATTAGCCACATCATTAGCCAATTCAATAAAATAAATTTTAAATATGGATATTTTTGGTCATTTGATTGGTTTATTAGGGATTTAAACGAAATCCATACTAAGCATTGTTCTAGCCAGAAGTCAAAACAGGGCACCTTAATTTATATATTTGTAAGCTTATTAATATTCACGGTTCTGTTTAAATTAAATACTATAAAACATCCCACTAGTAGAAATTCACCATGCAATTCAAGATACAGCCATTCATACCTCGGATTTAAACCTAACATTCCTATAATTGCTTCTTAGACCTACCATTTTATACCGGTTCTGTCAGCCCCCAGCACATTTGTAAGCGATATAATACGCTGTATCATAACTGCCATAATATTTTCACACTCACGATCGCTTGTAAATGGAACTATTCCCGTGCGTTCTAGGGTTCCGTGAGTCAGTATCGCAAATATGAAAGAACAGCATTTTCTTGGTTGTAATTCTGTCTAAGTGTCATCGAAATGGACTTTGTACATGGTACACGCCATCCAGTTATTAAATTTGTGTTCAGTAAAGTAAAGCGGACGTTCGCTTTTAATGTTTATTAAAATTGCTATCGTATAATTTGTTTTATTCAGTATTTATTATCTGGGTACTGTTGCGTGAGAGTAGTCGAAGATCAAAATATTTACATGCCGTGCTAATGGATAAATAATTCTATGTCCAGCAGTGATTTGCAATACCAATACATTGATAAAATTATGAGTAGTTAGTATTCCCAGAAAATAATACTAAAAATAATTGATTAACTATAGATGGAAATGATTTTATTCCATGCTAAACGATTTACCATTCTTTTCTCATATTAAATACGCAATAACAATTGCTGGAAGGAAACCATTCGCACATATTTAATTCGTCTCATAAAAATAATTCAATTAATGCAGTCAATGCAGTTTATAAATTACATTGTTCTCTAAAAACAATGCTATCAAATCTCAATCTAGTACAAGAACTGAATTTTAAGCGTACGGAACCACCCATTAACATGCGGCACAGTCACCAAGTGACCGTTGATCGTTTATTCTTATTTGAGTTGCTATTTCAATTTGATGTTCGCTATCGTCGATTTAGGTAATGATATACAATTATGGATAGCATTTGGAAAGCCACAATTGCTGACAATTTCTTTTTCGATATGTAATAAGTGTCGATTTAAACTTTCAAATAATTTGTTCTAAGATATCATTCCTAAAAGCTACAGAAAATAAAAAGACGTATGAAATTGAAACTAATGCGTGCTCGGCATTGATTAAATTTTAATGGTAACTTAAATGCATGCAGTCACTGTCACTTAGGTATACTCCGATATGAATTTTAGCGACAGAAATCGATATACATATTAATACGTGAGGTGAAAACTTGATCGGAAAACTCGAGTACGGAAGACGTTCAGGCTCAGAATGACCCTTTCCCAAAAAGTTCCTTGGTTTCAAATAGTCTCTTTCCCGAAATATTCACTTCCCATAAAGTCCATTTTCCAGAATTTCCCTTTCCTGAAACGTCCATTTTCCAAAACGCTCACAAAACGCTCTCAAAAAGTCCCTTCTCAAAGGTTTTTCTTGATTATTAGATTTCTTGAGAAGGGGTCATTTTGGGAAGGCCTGATCTAGGTATTTGGGCATTAGTATCTCAATTATAGGTAATAGATACTTCATCTACGTATGAAATATGCTATTTTTTTACCTAAAGCTCGCTGTTACACCACTTATATCTTAAACCTATGACATCACCGCCTCTAGCACAGTTACAAAGTATTTGTAAATTCATGAAGCGTGCTCCTCTTGCTAAACTGTACAGGCCAAGAGCACGATAACAAGAATTGTTTAAGCATAAGCCATTTTTGGAATGGTAATAACTGCAATGAAATGTGACTGGCATCAAAATGTATCATTTACTCTGGTAGTTTAGTTTGATTTCACGGATAAACCGCTGAAGTGATGGATATTTAAAAAAAAACGTTGCACCACACTAGGAATACTCCTGTGTCGTGGGTACAAACATTCATTATACATGCACCAACACCCACACCCGGAACAATTTTAGTTGTCTCGTGCGGGAATCGAACCCGCGTCACGCAGCGCAGCAGACAATTGCTCAGCCACTAAGCCAAACGTGTCGTCCGTCCGTCGATTTGTTCTCTATGATTCTTCCTATCCAAATAGATTAAGTATTTCTTAGAAAATGTCTTAACCCCCGGGGCAAAATAGCTGTTTCCAACGGTTTCGCTCACACCCTGAGAGAGTTTCTTGCAGCACCCAGATTAACACCATCCTAGTGCTACGCTAGGTTTCAATCTCTCCATTCCAAATGTTAATTATTTTGATATTTTTCCTGTGAACGCGTAACAGACACACAGATAGACCTACTTTCGCATTTGTAATATTAGAGTAAGGAATAAGCACCTAGGACTATTTTTTTCTAAGAAGCGTTTGCTCTTGACTTGTCTGGTGACAGAGACGAAGTCGATGATGGAGTAAGTAAGTTTACCTAGAAGAAGCCTGTCCACTCTAACTTTGAAGAGATTAGGGTTGAATATTCGCTCCGTCGAACCTCAATCCGGTACAAATCTAAACATTTCTCCCATCATATCTTAGATGCATTTAGTTACAGCTCGCTCGTCTAATACTCGCGTCATGACGTGATCTTAATCTTACGCCTCCGGGGAACAGCTTTGCCTTTAATTCCGCATGTTTAAAGCAATGGACATACCTACAAACATTCTCTAAATGGCTAAGCAGACTAGGACTATATTTGGAATGTAGTGTGGTAAAAGTTAGTGGAATTAGTATGTTTAGGAAAGCGCATAGAATGTCAACTGGTCAATAGCTTTCTTCATTTAGTACATTAAATTGTACTGAGCTCAATTAGTTTGGTTCACGTGCCATAAGCTTTTAAGAGTAAGGAGCGTGCAAGTGATAGGAAACCTTCATTTGCTTCTGTCGCACACGGTCTCTAGTTCTATCGGTATCTAGTTAATCTAAACTGTAAGGCTGTACCTCTCCACACACATAACAATCGGTCCGTTGATTAATATCGAAATTCGCCACGCTGCGCAGGCGAGTGAATCAATTCAACATGGCATTATACGTCGTGGTCCAACGCCAGCCGATAAGGCCGTGCAATTTACGCGGCAAAGCCTTATAGATGCTTATCGATAAAATCTTTCCTTCCGCTTAGATAACTTGGTGATTAAATTCCTGTTGCGTCGGTTATGACAGCTTGGACCTTATGAAAGTGCAGTTTATGTTCTGTGATGAACTTGAATAAAAATAGTTTTCATATTTTTTCATTTTTCTGGTTCTGCAAGTACGACATTATTAATGGAATGGCGTCAATCAAGATTATATGATTGATGCTTAAATTAACCTTCTTGTTTTTCTTGTTTGAAGAACATGTTATCTTTTTACTGTTTCATTATATGTAGTTCCATTTGTGGTTTATTTACTATGCCAATTGTTTCCAAAATCAGAAATATTTTTTTACCCCTAACTTAAGTGCCAACCTTTATTAATGACGTCACAATACATGCAACTGCACCAATTTACAGTCAGACACCACTCAATATTCTTCGACAGATACGAGATTATACCTTCGAACGAAACAATACTTTATCTTTATAGGCCAGTGCTTTTAGCCTCTAAAAACGGTAAAAAGTGAATTAAATAATAGTAGGATGAAACCCATTGGAAAAGGAGGAGAATACAATAAAAATGATAGGAAAAATAAATTACGGGCGATCTGAGGTCGGGAAGTGGGGGGGAGGGGGGGTTAAAGTTAAAAAAACGGTTTATCTAAATTTCCGACAAAACTACAAGTCCTATGAAAAAAAGTTAAATGGCAAAGTTGTAGGTAATAAAAAGATCTACAACTTTTGGATTGACACTTTTTCACATAACCTCAAAATTTATGTGAAAAATTCAAAAAACCAAGTTTTTGGTTTTTTAATTTTATCTTTTACAATAATTAATTTTTTATCACGAAATTTGGTGAAAACTTACCTTTTTATGTCCCAAACACACTGTAATTTATTTGATTTAAAATGATTATTTTTTCACCCTTATTTTGACTTAATATCGAAAAAAAACCCTAATTTTCAATCGAAAATTCTCGTGTCAAAATATCACTTTTTTTTTAAAAGTCGGTAGTCTTTTTGTTCTTTGAAATCTCTACTTTCAGATGGTATAAAAAAATATTTACATTGCTATGGTAAATGTTCTCAGAAAATATAAAGAAACGCTACAAAATAACAGGTAGTAAGGCCTAGACCGGCTTAATTTTTTTGCGTAGATGCCTATTTATTGCTATTTTAAGATAACTTATGTATCTGAGTGACCTACGGAACCTCGGACCTCTCTATGAAATACCTTTTAGCTGATCAAAAGGTATTTCATAGAGAAGTGGGGAGTTGCTAGAAGGATCTTGGCCTTGCTAACTGTTATTTCGTAGCGTTTCTTTATATTTTCTGAGAACATTTACCATAGCAATGTAAATATTTTTTTATACCATCTGAAAGTAGAGATTTCAAAGAACAAAAAGACTACCGACTTTTAAAAAAAAAGTGATATTTTGACACGAGAATTTTCGATTGAAAATTAGGGTGTTTTTTCGATATTAAGTCAAAATAAGGGTGAAAAAATAATTATTATAAATCAAATAAATTACAGTGTGTTTGGGACATAAAAAGGTAAGTTTTCACCAAATTTCGTGATAAAAAATTAATTATTGTAAAATATAAAAATAAAAAACCAAAAGCTTGGTTTTTTGAATTTTTCACATACATTTTGAGGTTATGTGAAAAAAGTGTCAATCCAAAAGTTGTAGATCTTTTTATTACCTACAACTTTGCCATTTAACTTTTTTTCATAGGACTTGTAGTTTTGCCGGAAATTGAGATAAACCGTTTTTTTAACTTTAACCCCCCCTCCCCCCCACTTCCCGACCTCAGATCGCCCGTAATTTATTTTTCCTATCATTTTTATTGTATTCTCCTCCTTTTCCAATGGGTTTCATCCTACTATTATTTTTTTTGTTTTCAAAAGTTAAAAGCACTGGTCTATTATCTGTATAAACGTTGAATAGATCATTTGCAGAAGTTTTAGTTTATACGATCCAGAACAAAGACTGCACGACGTAAACAAAACTAGGAAACCGATTTTTTTGATTTGCACGCAAACAGAATTTTTGTCACGACTTAGCACGGGTTGTGCTTTTCGTCCACCCCAAATGCCTCAAGTACTCCTTTACTAATCGGTGTCAATGCATTTGAACCAACTCAGTTGCTAAAGAAATTTGGCAACCGCAGAACCTTTTTGCCTAGCTAGTGACTATAGTTGCCAGACTAAAAAGTGGCAAAGGCTTTCATGGTTCATATTCGTTCCCGTTGAAGTTTTTAGCAATAGCAAAGAACAGATAAGTATTACAAGCGATTGTTGAATTGTAGACTTCCCATATAACTGGGAAGATATTTAGTAAGATGGCCTTACCATAAATCCAAAAAATAGTTGCATTTCTTCTGTCTCGGAGTAGTAAACCTTCTCTGTTCCATCTTTCTACTCTGTCCTATTACTCTCACTGATGGGACTATATTCAATCCTCGTGCTGTCGGGTCGTGACCAGAGATCAATAAGCCTTTGTACGTGATCACGCATGCAAACACGATTGTTTCCGATAATTGACTCGCTCCTGATTTTACGTGGTCTATGTAGGTGGCCAGAGTGGGAGTTGTACCTTCCAGTCTAGTTACAACTAAATGTTCGTATCGTGTTTTCCATCTAAACTATTTTTTACAAAATCTATTGCTATCCACGGTTTTACCGCCTTAATTGCCACATCAGTATCCCTAATTCTTTTCCCTTATATTACATTTTGTCTATCTTATATCCCTACGGTAAAATAGAGTCCAATATAGAATACTGGTTCTAATTAACAATTATCAATATTCATATTTCTAGTCACGTTTGATTCATCAAGTACCTTTTAGATAATAGATTTACTTAGTCGATAAGACGATTCTATCTGCTTTCTCATTTTTGTTGTAATCTTTAATTGGCTTCATAACGCCAAATTCCAAATTAGCGCTGCATGTCCACGGACATGTTGTAACCTATGTATCTTCAGTATCGTCACGCCTCAAGGCATCCCATACGTTAAACTTTATCATGCTTGTACGCGTTTGGTCACGGTGATTCTTTCACCGTTAGAATTGAATGATGTAGTGTTATTTAATGCAAATTGGTGATAATCGGATATGTAAAGTTAATGAACTGTCTTACAGCTTGAACATGTTGTAATTTGTTTAAGTTACGATAATTTTTCATTGAGTTGATAAATTGTAGATTTTAGTAGCAGAACTAAAAAGTATAGATTACAATAAAATTTTGACATAAATAATGTATTTTAGCATTACTCCAGATCATTGTATATAATTGCATCCTGTTCTGTATCTACTATCTTTAAAACGTCTTCCAAATAAAATAATTGCTTGAAATTAAGTTCAAACTCAAATTTACCTGCATTAAATGCTAAGTAAGAATCCGTCCCCGGGCAAGCGGTCACGATTGTCATACGACCAAAATGATTCTCACTGCTTGCATATTAACCGTTCCCTTACATGTGAATATTCACAAAATTAATTCACTTACAAGTGAAACGTGTTCCTCAACTGTGTCAATGTATTCTGCGATAAAAATGGTAATTCGTGGTACTTGGTTTCCGTCCTCAGAAAGTATGATGACTTGGTCGTGGACAGGTAGCTGTAATTTTTCATAAAATATTGATGGCCTGTCTTGATTGTTGATCGATTAAATTTCGAATGCGGTAGTCCCTACATATCGTATAGTGTACGTATATCATTATCTTTATCATCTTCCTGCTTGTATCTCAGTTCATTTGCGGTTGGCGCAGAAATCGATTTTTCGTCCATTCTAGCAGCTATCATCTCAGTATTCCTTAATGGTACATTAGTATGTCTACTGTAATCATTTCGAATTCGATAATAATTATTTTCTTCATTTTTTTATCTCTGTAGCACAAAACTATCACACGTTATTTTATCAGTAGCTCAGAATAGTGATTTTACAACCGTAATCGATATTACAAATTCTAATCACAAATTCACTTATCCAAGTTTCATGTAGGTCTCAATTTGCATAACACACACAGAACCTATAAAATACCACAGTTTCCCATTCGTTTATCTCTTTAATTCATGCAGCGATAACACGAGGAGGAGGTAATGATAAAATTGTTAGTTCGATGAGAGGGAAAGTCCCATCGCCGCCTGCGCATAAAATCGCCATAATATCGGACATTAACGTTTTCACGTTCGCTGACTTAGCGATTATATTGCGCCATAAATTTTACATCGCTTATTAATTTGTATGGTGTTGCTTTGTAAGTGGTGTAGTGAGGTAAAGGTTTGATTGAGATACTTCGAGAGAAGACGAGAATGTTTGGCTATGTTATTACTTAACTAAAGAGTACCTTGAACTTATTGTTCCTTTGGCCAACAGATTGGTGGTTCTGTTGTGTATTGATGGTAGGCAGATACTATCGGGAAGACATAGTCAAGTGTCCATCATTCGCAGAAATGTTATGCTAACTTTTCCTCCTGCAGGACTTAAAACATAACAATCAAGAACATAGGTACTCTAACTACCAATAAAAATACTAAGGTAAAAATCAATTTTCTTCAAAAGGCTTTTTCCATATATCGTGTTTCTCACGCAGAGCGGCGGTAACTACCGGCCCGCGGCCGCCAACCCGCCCTTCTCGTTGGTAATCACTAAATTACTGCACAACTTTAGATATGCGAAACACGAAAAATAAATACTTTACCTTTTTATAAAGTGCACGTTTAAAAACCACCAATTTTGTGATATTTCGTATAACGCGCTTGTTAAGGTGAAGTTAATGGTAAATTATATGGTGAATTGAATATGTAGTACAAAATACTTATGAAACCGTGTGTGAACCCATTCTGACTAATTAGTGGTTTTCGTCAAAATTCATGCTTGCGTTGCTTTGTACGGCTACTCGCCAGGATAGACAATAAAGTTAGCTCAATTGATTGTGAACTTAACTATTTTGAAGACCTTTGTGTCTTACGCTTAGAGTATAAATACTAAAAAACCATTGATTTATTTCTTATACAATGATGCTATATTCCGTCCTATATAAATAAACCCTTAGCCAAAGCCAATTAGCGGTAAGTGCTGGGGGTGGCAAGCCGCAAGTCACGTCATAGCTAAGATAGGTAGTTACTAGTTTACATGGGCTAGTTATTTTAGGAACCTGAGAAACAGTAGATGTTAAGTTAATGGATGCATTAATAGCGGTAACGTCTGAGAGTTGTTTCACCCTTAGACTGTACCTATTCAAAGTATGATCTAATGTAATGAATTATGATAGTAATCAAAGACAATGATTGAAGCGTAAAAGGATTTAGTTTTCCTAATTTGTACGGCTGCTTAATCCGTGAAACATTGATGCATGAAATATAAAAAATAACTTCATTAAATATTATGGGCGTAGGTAAGTTCTTTAGCAATATATAAGATAAATATTAGCTGACTTGTCTAGCATACAAATATTCCACTGCATCATTTTCCATAAAATTACAAAGATGGCCAGTAGCGTTTACCTTTATTTTCTTTTCGCAACCTCATCTATATCGAGCCTGGAGCTGTTCACCTAGTAAGGTAAAAATGACCATAAAACGTACAAGCAAAAACAAAACCGCCATCAATTTAGCTCCAGCCTTAACTGACGAACTCGTTTTTAGGCCAGTGAAGGGGCGCTTACTTGATTGGATGATTGACTCGCCCATAAATGGCGAAAAAAGCACATAAAAGCACTTAACAACATGTTATCGAGATTGTAAACAGAATTATAAATTTCCGACATTTTATAAGCGTTAACTTCACCTGTTTTTGCAACAGCGTCTCTTGGTTTTGCTAAATCAATATTCCAAAGTGTAGTTGCAATATCATTTGACGTTAAAACGTCAATAGTTTGAGTGCTGACTTGAAGCTCGAGTTGTGAAATGAAGGATCTATTGTTTACTTTGATGACAACATTCTTGGCAGCCGATGACCGGTAACAATACTGACTTTTAACCGTGTTTGTCTACATGTAGTCTGGAATTTAGACGAAACGTTTTAGCATGCTATTCACCTACTTCGGTTTCGTGTTATTTTAGGTGAGTCGAGGTATAATAGTTTTCTTCAAAGAGCTCTTTGTTTAGCAAACGAGATTGTTATAAATGGTAATGGTATCCGTGGACTAGGCTATAGTTTTGTATTAACGGTAATCCAAATATAAATATTAAAAAGCGTATAAAATTAAAGCTTCAATCATAAACATATTTGAAAAGAGGTCAATTTAAAATGTGTTACGTCTACGGATAACAATCACGTGCAAGCAGTAAAAGTTTAGTGGCTGGTTGTTTTTGGCATAACAATATCAAAATGAATAAACATAATTCCATTGTTTTCGTGTTTTTCAGAGCAGAATAGAATATATCACATGATCTCAAAAACTTATGATTTATTACACATCTATCAAACTTTATAATTTAGAAAATGTTGAGATATAAAAATACCAATGGAATGTTGCAAAGCTTACAGAATAAACTTTAAGATAGATTTACACATAAAACAAAAGAATTACCAAGTTTATAGAAATCGTAAATAAGAATAATAGTGATTTATGTTCCTTATTTATTTGTGTTACAACATTTCGTTACTTACATTTTACGTAGATGTCATAAAATGCATAACGGATTTGAATTGGACATTACAAGAGAATGTTCACGCATAAAATAAGAATTAATCAGACACGCAATCGAAACCTAAAGGCCGTCGAATCTCACCGTTAATATATGTCGTTCAACCATTACACACTTTATAAATAGACTCACAGAACAATAATTTGCCATTAAACTATTAAATTACACTTAGAGTAAATTACAAAATAAAAAACCAAGATAAATACTAGTCTTTGAGTTTAAAATATACTTAAGTGCTGAGCTAAAAGTAAGGCAAGAATATACCCGGGAGGCAAACGTCAATCATGAGATTGTTTTAAAGCGAAATAATATTAATTGCCGGACGATTTACAACCTCTTGAGCGGAGCTGACACGTTGTCGTAATTGGAACTTTGCACGGCTTTCCATCAAGTGCTGTTCGATGGTATTTTGCATGGATAATTGTTATATTGTTGATGCTTGTACATGAATAATTTGTTTTCTGAATTTAAGGGTTGCTGCAGTTCTTTGGTCTTTGAATGATGACTTAAACATTGTAGTCTATATTAAGTGATATAATTAACATATTTGGATGACGTACTCTTTGTGTTTCATCTACTGAGACGTTGAGCGGGATTATGACAGAGTACTTAATTTTCTGGTATACTCAATTGCTCGCTTCTTTGGTAAAGCTACTGATAGAATTCAAAACATAATTGTGTTTCGGTCCTTTTTTATAAAATCTTCCTGCATATTAAATGCATAAAGAATTATGTGTTTCTTCATTAGCATAAGATCATGTTTTCTTTTTAACTGTACAGCAATCAGTGTTACTAGGCACAGAAAAGCGTGAAATCACGTATCGAACAAGTTTCGCATTAGAATATCGCAATGCACATAAGTATCGATAGTTTATCGATAAGCCGCTAAGCTTACAAGTACCGCAGTTAACCGTTTCTCCTTAATTGACTTGTTCGACGTGCGTGAAAGATAAGCGGTGAATAAATATGGTTTTTCTTACGTTATGAAACTTATGGCTTTTTGTTTTTACTATCCAGAATAAGAAAACTGTTTTCTCAATCAAAATGCTTATAAATGAGTTGAATAACGATTTTGATTTTTGTTTTCTTTTTTTTTATTCTATTCGGTTGTGGTATTTTCTCGTTTATTTTTTGCATACATATAAAAGGAGTGTATCAAATACGAAATTTAGTATTTTTGATATCAGGTTCTTCGCAAAGTAAAACAGGGTCATGTGGAAGTATTTTCTGATTGTACATTAACTGTGCCTTGTTAATGTTAGGAAGTAGATAGTAAATGGTCGTTGGCTAATTAAACTTGTTTTAGTGCAATAAAATATTGAAATAGTGTAACGGTGTTTGCTACCTCAGCATAGTCTCAATTTTGACCTGTACCTTGATCACCTTTCCCCACATTCAAAATGTGTAACATCAAAAGTCAAAAATTTTATTTCACATAGGCCTACAAATAAAGCACTTATGAAAAGTCAAATTAGTTGCACGGTTCCAAGTAGTGGGTCCTATGGAGAAGAACCGGCAAGAAACTCCATGGATACTCTTTTCGAAAATTCGAGTTTACAATATCATGGTTACAATAGTTTTCTGAGAAAATTATACAATACAATATGATGCTATTAAGGTATACAAGATAACAATAAGCATTCTGAATTGTCGTAGACCTAATATAATCTTGGTCGCCAGGGGAAGCCACATGTACAGAGATGGACTAACACCACACATCCTTGTCATCAATATAGTCTTTAATTTTATAGTATGCTCTTCCAATAAGGGTAGATTTGACAAAAATTTTGAACTTTTTATCGGTAAGATCTGTTACACATTTAGGTAGCTTGTTATAAAAGCGGACACAGTCGAATTGATAATCTTATTACTGTATTTTTTTTTATTATTACTTTTTTTTTATTCTCATCTTTGATGATGTCTCATCGTTATCAGACAACACGATAAGTCTTTTAGGTGAAAAATCAAAAATATGTTTACACTATGTTATACCAACAGAAAAATGTAAATCACAACAATGCATTCGGAACTACCAGTAATAGAAATATTTAAAAATAAATGTTAACAAAAAGTTCGCTGGTTTCCAGACATATTCGCACAACAATAGCGGCTGGTCTGGTTTAAAATTTGAGTGAAAGTTGGCATGACCTTAAAATAAACCTAATGTGTATGAGAAAGGTTGAGGTGACGAATTGCCACAAAAAGTACTTTAAAACAGAAATTGGTACGGCCACATGATACTTTTCTACATTTAACTTATAGGTCCAATTCTTGTTATTTTTTGTTTCGAAATTAAATTGACTGCTCTCGAGAAGACGGTCTTTCACCTGGATGTTAGTGCAGTCAAAAATGTAGCAAACATTTTTTGTGACACTTTTGTCAGAAGTGAGCGAAGTTGTTAATAGATTGATAAGGAAGGCTAGCTGGTATACCCATGTTTATGAAATGCATAATGAAATAAAGTCCGGAATTCGGATAATTTTCGTAATTTCGTTTTTCTTCGAGATTGGGATTTTTCACATTACTCCGTCATAATACAGATGCATGCCAATCGAAAATTTTATATTTTTTATCCTTCAACATTCAGGATTATGTGTTTTTGTTACGTTAAATAAACAGATGGACACGAGTTTTATTGGAAATAAAAGATTTGACTATCGAATTTGCTATAACTGTTTAATTATTTTTGTGTTTATGCCAAAACAATAAATCGATCACAGTTTTATTGGCTGAATGAGTTAAAGCATCTTTCTGTATTGACGGTCTGCGACGGCTCTGGTTTAAGACAGTTGCGTCAGGTTATTAAGAACATGCTCGTTCAGTGTTATGAATATACATAGGATCACTCTTTATCCCCCTTACATTATAGCACAGGTTTCTTTGCCCATAAATCTCAATCACAAGAAAATTGATCGAGAAAATTAACTAAGAGAGCATTGCATTTGAAATAGAATGGACTATTTAATTATCTATGTAAAATTTGCTAAAGTTTTTTTTCCTATCTTTCCAGGTATGCAGACCAGATATAGATTGCTCGCTGCCATCTAACAAGTGGCGATACATCGAGGTGTTCACCTGCCTCGGTGACAGCGAGAAACTGAAGAAAGAGATGAGGCTATCCTTCCCCAGTGGCCATTCATCCTTCTCTGGATACACCATGCTGTATTTCTGTGTAAGTTATAGACTTCCTTGAATAAATAACAGCCGCGCTGATCCATCTATTTACAGGGTTCAACCGCTATCAGACCATACTTGACACATTGATGGGGTGCCTATGTTTAATCCGTAGTTTTGAGAACGACGAAGCTATGTATATAAATCTATCTTTGTCAGTCCTTAGAAGTAGCTTGGAGTGTGAGAACTATAGACTAGTTGTCTACCTAACCGTTTACTGATTATGTAAAAATGTCCTAACAGGTGTTTGATACGAAATATTGATATACCTACATCTGCGTCTAGTCTAATTGGAAACTGCTTTTTTACAGATCTTAAATTACGTTGAGGTGAAGATAAGGCAAAGTTGTCTGGATTATTATCCTTCAAAAAATTTATTTACGTCTAATTGAGGCAATATTTCTGAGACAGACTAAAGTTCATATGATGGATGTCACATCTTCAACTTTTCCAATCCTACAACAGGAAATAATAACCATTATATTTGGTCTACAGATGTACCTTCAAAAGCGCTTCACCTGGCGCGGTTCGAAGCTGATCCGCCACGGGATCCAGTTTATCCTAATGCTGTTTGCGTGGTACACGATCATGACTCGCGTGTCCGACTATAAACATCACTGGAGCGATGTGCTCGCTGGCTTCAGCATTGGACTGCTCTATGCTATTGTTATTGTAAGTGTCTAATTTAAATCTTCTATCATCATTTGGTTTGCCTTGAAAAGCTTACATTCCTGCCTTTTATTTACTCTATATGTTTTCCATATAGTGTTTTTGGATTTCCGAAGCCATAAACCTGTAGTCTTCATATCACTGTCATTGGTCTTGTCCTGAGTCTCCAAAGATAATTTTAGCTATAAGCTAGCATGTTTTCTAGCTTTTGGGTTATTAACAGAACTTGTCGAATCATTGCATTTTTTATTTGCTGTCCTCTTATTTATTTATTTTATTTTCTTTTTCCTAAAGTAATTAAAGGAAGTGAAATTGAAATCTATTCATAACAATTTGCTTATTCTCCCTTCTAGTTCGCCTGCGTATCGAACCTCCGCAAAACTCCTCGCTCGCGACAACACAGCCACGAAGCCGAGCTCCGAGTCACCAACGGGAACACTCGAGTACAGGTCTGACAGTCATCTCCCACCAGCTCCCGATGTGAAAGCGACGCTGAGGAACTTTGATACGAACAGCCAACTGTCTCGTGGATCTCCCACGAGTACATTGATGCCTGCAGGCAGTCGCGGGAACAGTGACTTTCAAAGTGAGCACAAATTTTATGAGTGAGTGCGCACTGAGAACGTACCTACTGCGTCGCTTTAAACAGCGTAGTGCTTAAAATTCTGCAGATTCCGTAGACAATTTGCTACAGCGCTTACTATTTAGGACAATATGAAAAATTGCAGCTGATTTTAAATAGTCATTTGTTTGTTGCTGTTGAGAAAACTTTCTAACGTAGAATATCTATGTTAAGAATTCGTGTATTTATTTTTGAGTTTCGCATAGCTAAAGTAACGCTTATTTTTTGAAGTGTGGTATCAGAGTTTTGTGGTATTTTATTGCGTACACTGTACCCTAGTGGCTGAGAGCCTGGTCTGGCTTTAGACCATACTTTTCGGTACTGAGGGTAAGGTTATTACATATTGGTAAAAGTGCATGGAATGTAAAAAATAATACAGAAACAGTTCTTTTTTTGTTGTAAGTCTGACTCTGAATTGACTGGGCTTGCCAATTTTTTTTACGAGCACGGTATTATTTCAAATATTCATTATTTATGTTTTCAAACACTACATGGACGTCTATGTTTTAATGATATTCGTTCAAAAAGTCAGATGTTAAATGGCAATACCACAATATTCGCCCGCCTGGGCCTTTGGCAAATCTACCACCCTTGTAATATGAGTAATATTTTTTACCAGGAACTAAACTATTAGCGTCGTAGTTCCTGCCTAGTAGATTAGTAGAAGCCTTTACAAGTATGTCAAAAAATGACTTAAATATACTTTTCTAATGTGTACTTTTACCAATATGTCAAGCATGGGCGCCGGCAGGGATATGTTCAGGGCGGTGCATTAAATTATTTATTTAGTATCTGCATTCAGCTATGTTATTTCCTATTCCCGCTTCCATATTTTTGCCGATGTTCTTTTTACAACAACCTAGATGCGCAAGCAGGTATTTCTTCAAACAGTACGGCGGTCCGAGGGCCCTCCCTCGTGACCCCCTGGTCAGGGGACATGACCCGCCCCCCCAAATTGTACACGTCTAATTGACAAACCTCTTAAAAATAAACAATTTATGAAAATGTTAATCGTAATAGATCGTTCAATTATGGAGTTTGCTATAAACCTTTGACCACGGTCAATTTTGATAGTTAATGACCCCCAAGATATTTAGCTGCGACCGCCTGCCTTGCACCCCACCCCCGGCGTCCATAGTGTCAATGTAAACAACAATCAAGTGTTTACAAGAAAAGCATGATAATACTGATATTTTGAGGATTGTGCAATGATATATAGGAGTTGATAACAGATGTATGTATATATTTTAATGATGCTACCGGGTACTGGAAGTATTACTAACAGTGCTCGTAAAAGTTTGTGTTAAGATATTATTGTATTTATATTTATTGAAGTCGGTTAGAGCTGGCTAGAGGCAGCTAATCTATAAAGGCTGGATCTGATCGACTTTTAAGAATGACTATTGTGGAACTCACGTTCCGTTATTTAGACACTGAGGAGTTAGGTCAGCACGCAGCAAGTGAACTTCGTAACAAACATTTTGACATTACATCAAAGTACATTGCTGTTTTTGTTTAGAACGGTCGCCTGAACGACACACTATTAAACGCAATGCATGTAGTTCAGCTGTCAAAATGGACTATTTTAAATGTTTGTTACGTCAGTCAGTCTTCTTTTTGTTCTGTGGCAACGACCTGACTGCCAGTGTTGACTGCCTTGAAAAAGGTATGTAAAAAAAGTTTGCTATTGTTTTCAATGAAATTGAATATCAATAAAGAACGACTCGCTTAATTATGACTGTAGTCAGATAAAAAAATTGTCCTACTTCATAGGTTTTTGAATCGCTATTTATGATTAGTGTTGAATATTTCAGATAATTTATACTATAGGATTATATTTTGTAATTATAAGCTAAATTAGGTGTTCAAATGGATCCATTAATTCTTAACTTAGGTCCAAAAAGGTTCTAATAAAAATAAACAAGCGTAGGTACACAGTTACACTGACTAGAAGCCACGGTAACTAAGTTGAGAATCAATGGGATTCAAACAGATATGATGTACATACTTAGTGTATTTTTAAAAACAGTACAATTAATATTGGTTGCACAATTTATCAGCTGATAAAATATGAACTATTATATTTTCTTTACAGGGGGTAAACTTTTATCGAAAAAAATAATCAAAAAGGTTTTTATTTTAATTCATCAAATCAATTTTATTATATCTGGCCATAATAGTTTTTACTCTTGTTCGAAAAGTCGCCTTCGTTATTTTACTATAGGTAGTCTGTGGCAATTGATTTTACGAAAAGTGTAAACAAAGTCGTAACCTATTTTGTTCTAATTCTGCCACAGAAATTAACAAAATGGCGTAAGGATGGCGTATCTATGTCAATTTTATGCTCTAAACATCATTTACTGTCATTTTATTTATCTATGTGGAAAAATTAGAACAAAATAGGTTATGATTTTGTTAATTTTAAGTAAAGTCAGTTGGTACAGACAGACTATAGGTACGTCGTCAGCAGACCCGAGATAAAAGAAAGTCGTTAATCGACTAAGGCCTAGCACAGGGGGTGGACAAACGTTTCTCCGCTTTTTGTCCCGTTTTTCAATACAAATTGCATACTCTCCGTGCTAGGCGTGCACCAAACTGACAACGTCGATAAATCGAATGAATTCGAACGAAAAACTCACCGAAGTGACTATACTTAAATTTTAAATACCTACCAGTGTAAAACATGAACTTTCAATCTACTTAACCTTCAAAATAATGCAAATTCTACAATAGATATCGAAATATATTTAGTAGGTACACTTAAAATTACAATAAAAAATATATTAGTTGCACATGTCATTATTATAGTACAATTTATAATAAGATATTTATAGATATATCACATGTAGGTGTATTGTCGAAATTTTGTTTTTTTAAAGCTAAAATCTGATCCGTATTGTGCAAATTAATTATTTTATCGAAAATGTAATCTCATATTACTTACAGATTATTATTCGCCTTAGGGTAAAAATACGCAAGCATTTTTGCTTAGCTTTACCCCTTTGCTGGTATTTTTACCCTAGACTTACACTTGAAAGCTCTATGGAATTAGATTTCTTTGCATTTATTTCAATATTTTGAGTGTTGTATGTTCTAAAATCGGATGCATCGTCAATTTTCATAATGTATGAAGCTTTCTTGTTCTTCGAGCACACTTTTTTTCCCAAATCATTTTTTTAACGAAATTGATATAAAAGTGCTAAAACTATAAATGCGATGCCTCCGAAAAAACTCGCGTGTATATCTCATATTTATGTTAGTCATAGAAAACGTAATCTGAAGTCTCGAAGACAGCTGTAAACGTATTTTTTATACTGTGATATAGGCTTTTAAATGAGAGGAATAAAAGATCTGAGATGTTTAAATAGATACTTAGTCGGTTATCTATTCAGAAAAAAGAAGTTAAACGAAATGTTTTTGATTTTCAAATATTCCCGCCATTATTGTACATGAACCTCAATGCAGCGAACGTCATCAGCTAGTCAGTTATTTAATTAAGGCCCGATTTTTAATAGTCTGATAACTTTTATCTGATGAATAAATATGATAATTTGACATATTTTCTTTACAAAATCTGCCTAACGGATAATCGACCAATTATTTATTTAGTGCATCTCTATTACAAATACCCAATAGAAAGTTAGATTTAGGTCCAATTAGGTGCTAGATAAGTGTAATATACATATTTTTAAAATACTTATTTTTACTCATTGCGACAAAGATGTCAAAATGTCTACAGTTTTTTTTTATATTTAAGTAAAATTACTTGTTTGTATGTTTTTTTTTATGTATAATAGAAACTTAAAATGCACTGCCTTTAGATTTCGCGATATATTCTAGCTTTGAGGCAGCTATTTATTTACTTATTTTTAAATGTGGTTAAAAGTTTATAAAGCATAATAATAAATCTGTATAAAGTTTTTATTTTTATTTTTTCGAATCAACCTGTATCCCTGCTGTCATAACCAAATAATGCTTAAACTGTAAATAGCGCCATCTATTTTTAGATCCAAGAATTAAAAACACAAAACTATATAAAATAGTTCAAAACTCGAACAACAGATGGCACGATCGTCAGAGTACATAAAAGAGGTTTTATATCAATACAAATTTTATTCACAGCCACAATTATTTACAGTCTGGTTACTAGGTAGGTGTGTAAACATTCTCGTTATCGCTAACAAGATGAAATATAATAGAGCAAGGACCTCAGTAACGGTGCTTTTTGCAATGTTTGACAATGACTAATACCACCTACAACTTACCCACACTCCGCTTATTTTTTATCAGTATTGTGGCGGTTCTTATCGTGTTACGGTGTGCGGGCCAGAGTGGTTGTGAAGGAAAAAGGTTTTACGTAAATATAATGTTTTTGTAGTGTAACAATGGCAGTCGACAGGTTAATATGGAAGATTATATTGGACTTCTTGGTGTTAGCGTGCGGTGAGTACTTAAGAAATAACAATTTGGTTATGTTGACCATATGTTAGAGTGTAATGTTGACTTGTTCCCTTCGAATATTTGAGTTAAGATTACGGTGTTAATCAATGGTCAGATAATGGTTTGATTTTGTTTTTCGTGTTTCCTTTTTGTCGGGAAAATTAGCTTTACAAAAAAATTGTGGTTATTTTTTTTGTCACTTGAATCTGTTGCCATCACTTGATCAAATTATTAATTTTAGTTTCTACCGCCATTTTTTCTAAACCATAACAACTTCGTAATTGAAATGCGTTTCCCACCAGAAAAATAAATATACATAATTATTTACTAATTACACATCGGTAATTATCCAAAAAAAAACCTTTTTAAAGCATACATTGTAACGACCTCCAACAGACTCTAGCTTAGCATGTTTTATCACAATTAAAAACAAACACAAAGCCTTCAAGATAATTGATTTAAGTTGTATGACGTCCACTTATTCAACGGTAAAGGACTTCGTACACTGCACCGGCCAACAATCGGTTTGGCCGGCGTTATCGCGCGATTTAATATTCAATGACCTGCATTGAAATTGGTAATCAATAACTTATGGATATATTATAATGTCTGTGACGCTATAGGCCGGTATCCTATTGCTGTTTAAATACGTACTTATTTATGTATTTCTTTGCCGCATTGCGCTAGTAGGTAGCAGCAGTACCTATTTGATACTGACGTATGCCCCCCCCCCCATGGCCAATATTGGTTGTTGATGATCCCCTCAAAATATTTGGCTGCGACCGCGCCTGATCATGACGGACTGCAGGGTCGTCATTTGTATTTAAACCCCAGGTTATCTACAACTTCGTAAATTACGTAAGTAAACAGTATTCTCCTACTGGTCGAAAATCAATTTTAAAGATTTTTTTCTGCATTTCTCCATATTTACTTTAACTCATATGCTCCGTTCACTCATTATCCTTAGAAAGGGATTCAAAATCACTAACCTACTTATTAATTAAAGATTACTCATAGATTTATAATGATGAATCATGCGACCGACTTATCTTTGTTAGGGAATCCCTTAACAGCATTAGCTTTGACACCTTGAGGACACTTGTATATCAAGAAAATATATCCTTAAACCAGTGGCCGTACCACCACGTGTCTTTACAATCACTATTCCGGTGTGAGAATGAGACACAGTTACTAACATCGTATAACGCCTTCTCTTTTTCAAAACGAAAATATAACGAAGGCCCCTGAATTGGACTATTTTAGCTTCCTACCGTCGAGCTTCGCAAAGACTAAACATTATGCGCCAATGTAATGAAACCTCCTGAAAAATCAGTCATAGATTTTATAATTAAATGAAATTTTGTTGACTATAAATAATTTTATTTAGGTATTTAATAAATAAGCAAAGTCATTTATTTCGAAAGATCTGTTACTACAGATTTTTTTGCAATCTCAGCGACATTAATTTTAAGGCAAAAGTTTTATGTAACTGTGGATCAATAAATTTTATTAGACATTCCACATTCACATGTAACCGTAATTAGGAAATAAACAACATGTGTGGTATAAATAAATTATCGATTACAAAACTCATAACGCAATACTGTCGAATCGATTAATGTATTCGATAATCGAATTTAGCACAGAAGCGAATTCACTTGGCAGGTTATATCGATGAGTTCATGCAATCATAAAAGAGCAAATTGATCCTGACGTGCATATAGCATAAAATGCAAATTCGTAAATATTTAGATGTAAGACTCAACAAAGTTACACACTCACACAAATGAAACTACAAGATGAGCAATTGTTTTTTTAAATTGCAAATTACGAGCAATGTCTCACGTAGATATAGATCGATATCGTGAGTGAATTTAGGTACCTGCCTACTCGCTTTCATATGAGCTGAAACTGAGACCCGGAACAAATGGCTGGAGGTCATTACTTTAGTATGTAGGTACTGTAGGAAGGATAATATTGCATCTGTTTATATGTCTCCGACGCCGATATGACGTCAGGTATCCATTGCAAAAATGTATGAAGTTCATATTTTATTTTTGGATCTACAGAATTCTATTTCTGTGCAGTGACATTGTCACAACTTTTTGTCGTCATCCTAATATTACAAATGCGAAAGTGAGTTTTTAGGGTTCCGTAGTCCGACAAGGAACCCTTATAGTTTCGCCATGTCCGTCTGTCTGTCTGTCCGCGGCATAGCTCCGAGGTTCTTGATATTAGAAAGCTGAAATTTGGTATGGATATTTATATTGATCACGCCGAGAAAGTGGTAAAATAAAATTTTGAAAAAAAATTTTTTTAGGGTAGCTCCCAAACACGTAAAGTGGGGATGAATATTTTTAGTATGTGGTAATAATAGTGAATAATAATAATAGTAATAGTGTGAGGTATCGTTAGATAGGTCTTTCAAAAATATTATGGGTGTGTGAAGAGCATTTTTTGGTTAAGCGAGCCATTTGCGAAATATCTAGCTTTTCAATGCAAATTTTTGTTCGATACACCTAGAAATGTGAAAAAAATCACAGACGTAGTACATGTAATGAACTTACAAGGAAAACTATCACGGCTAAGTAGGCTTAACCGGTTACAGAGTTATAGTCGACTAACTAACTCCTACTACGGAACCCTGCTGCGCGTGGCCCGACACGCACTTGACCGGTTTTTTATTTCCTTTGCTTTCACAATCCAACAGCTGAACTGATACGGATGAATTATGGTACGATAATAGTTGGGACCCTGGTGACGGTTATAGGCTTATTTATATCTAGATGCGTAGTTACCTAAAGACGCGGGTGTAATCGCGGAAAACAGCTAGTAATAATATAAATGCGAAAGTGAGTCTGCTTATTTGTTACGTTTTCAGGGTGCAACGTCTGAACCGATTTGAACGTCATTTGGTATGAAGATAGATGGGGTTATAGGCTAGTTAGACACAGTTGCATTCACCTTTAAATTACTAGTAAGAATTTTGGATGTTCGCGTATTTCTCGTCAGACACAGACGTTGTCGGAGTTTATCGCTTGGGTTTCGCTCAGCTGAGCGATCTAATTACTTCCTGGTTTCGAACACTGCTCACGTAAAGGAAGTTCACGGATAATCACTAGTAATGGATGTTCTGGTGATGACTTTGACCGATGTTTTATTTTCGTTAGTTTTAGTTTGGCAAAGGGGATGACCGACCAACTATATAAAGGCTGGTGATTTGTCTTCACTACATAGTATAAAACAAAGTCGCTTTCTCTGTCCCTATATCCCTATGTATGCTTAAATCTTTAAAACTACGCAACGGATTTTGATGCGGTTTTTTTTAATAGATAGAGTGATTAATGAGGAAGGTTTTAGTATATAATTTGTCAAGTTTTTGTATCCATTAGCTAAAATATCGCGGGCGAAGCCGCTGGCGGGAAGCTAGTTTTATTATAAGTCCACTGTCGGACTAGGTGCTACGTTTGCATTTAAATCTTATGTGTTCTAGGATACAATATTATTTTATGAAAAAAAAAAACTGAATCCAATTTAAATCATTTAATTCAATGAGACTCTGTTAGGCACCTTTGAAAGTTAATAAAATAAATTATCAGAAGGTTAGAATTACCTAAAGTTGTCCATTCTAGAAGCAGGTTCCTATGGAGAACAAGGAACAATATTCCCAATTCGACTCAGTAGCCGATTCTAAACAAACTATATTTAATTTACAATAAGATTAGAAAAAGTTCCAAACTATTTTTGTAGCTTATTCAACCGATTTTGAGTTTTATACCGTAGTGATAAGGGTGGTGTTGAAAGCAAAATAATGTTTACAATATAAAAAATATATTCTGCATCTGTTTTTGTCATATCACCTTGGTAATAGAGCCTTAAATCATTTGATCAAACGGTAAATAGGTACCCGCGTTTAAATGTCTAATCTTATTATAAATGGATTACAGGTACCTACCTACTTTCAGGATGTGCATGCACTCATTGTGTTTCATGTCATAATTATAAGCTTCGATTATTCCGGATTACCAAACGAATGATACTAATAATAAATGGATTAAACGAACTTACCAAGTGAAGTTCAATCCTTATTATATGAAGAAATTAGTCCGAGGTATATTATACTAGCAGCAGCCGCCTTCTCTTTACTCTTCGACGCGATTTTTTAGATTCTATAAGAAAAATAAAAAGCGGCACCTGGCAACACTGCTGTCACTTGTCATTCAGTTTAGAGCAGTGGTACAAGGTACCCACATATGGGAAGATTAATCCAATGTTAATCTTGGGAGGGTGGGAAACTAATACCTCGGACTAATTTCTTCATATAATAAGGATTGAACTTCACTTGGTAAGTTCGTTTAATCCATTTATTATATTCGAAATTAGTCCGAGGTATATTATACTAGCAGATGTTTAGAGAACATGAATTCATAAACTTTTATATAAAAGAAACAAGTTGTTTATTATTTAAACAAACTTTCTACATGCTAATCATTAGTGTTCTTAATGGAGTAAATATAGGTATCTATATAGGAACAATTTTAAACCAGACTTAGGTACTCAATAATTGCTAATTATCATATACATGTACCATAACATTTGAGTATTTTAACTTTAAGTATAATGTTTGAGAATAAACATTCTACACTCCCTTATGAATGTAGTAACCAAAAAATTAAATACTTAATCTTCCTTTTAATAAGAGACTATCAACGTCAATCTTTATAATCACAGCATTTATAGATAATCAACATAGCTACTTAAATCAGATAGATACATCACTATATATATGAAGATATATAATATGAACATAGAAGTTGTAGTATTAATTAGCTACAGGCTAATTAGCTAAAACTGCCCTAGCAAAGATATCTTGAGTATCATTCATTCTATTGTAATGATTTGCAAAAGTGGATGATCTCGAATACCACTCACTGCCTGCAGTATGGAGTCCATAGTTAAGCCCTTTCTGTGTGCTCTAAAGGAAGATGCATGTCCAGTAGAATGTGCAGAGAATACGGATGTACCATTAACAATTTTGTGCATTGTTTGTCTAAGCCATCTACTAATAATTTGAGTAGTTGCATGTTTGTGAGGTATACGAAAAGTAACGAATAATCATGTTATAATTATTATATATATATATATATTTTTTTTTTTTTTTTTTTTTAATATTCTATGATAATATTCGGATTTATCGTTTAAAAAAGGTAATATGAATCTGAGGCACCTTCTACTTGGACATGAATTTATTAGGATATCTGTAATCATCATTATAATTACACCCTCATTATAATTTTTTATATTAATGGTATATATGCAAAACAAGGTTTGGACACGTCCTGTAACTAGCGCAATCAGCATAGCTAGCTTCTTTGTGAGGTTTTCTGAACTTAAGCTATCGAGAGGAAACAAGGATTTTACATATTCTAATATCCCAGCAACACATCCTACACATTATTGTATCTGGCTTTAGTTGGACGTAATTTGAAGAAACCCTTAAACAAACGTTTAATTCTATCGTCTGGACCTACGTGGCTACCTATTATGAGAGAGTGCCGATCTGTGACAGTTTGATAATTGATCAAAAGACCCCTTATCGAAGATCTTAGCGAGATAAGAAATTATTATAGGAATTGAAGCATTATACATATCTATGTTGAATTCCTTTGCATAGGAACACCATTGTCGCAGGCAACTGTTGTATTGTTTATCCAGTTTTCTGATAATGGGGCTATCATAGTGTTCATTACTTTTTCTGCTATCATTCTCCTCTTGAAGGTTTGCCTGATAATATGCACACCCCCTGAGTAAGGTGTACGCGGGATTCTGAAAGGAGACGTTAAAAGAACGTCTGATGGTCCTGTTGTCCTAATATCTGAAACTGATAGAGATTTCAAAGCCGGGCACTTTGGTTACCATGGCCATCTTGGACAGACTATAATGCCTGTAGCCTGGTCTATTCTAATTTTATGTAGAGCTTTAAGCAGCGTACTAAAGGGGGGTGCATAGAGAGATAAATGATTCTATTTAATTATAATGGCATTGATGTTCCAGGCAGAGGGGTCGCTATGTCAAGATACACACTTTGGACACTTATGATTTAGACGTAATGCAATAAAGATTAATTGATCTGGTTGGCCAAATTGATGAACAATATACAATTAAATAACTTATGTGACAGTTCCCAGTATGTATTTATATTGAAATTATGGGACTCAAAGTTATTTTCTTTAGATTTTATGCAAGAAACAAAAATCCAAATATTCTTCTTTTTGCACCATTGCCAAATTTGTATTGCAATCTTATTTAGCTTGGGATATTGCACTCCTCCCATACGGTTTATACATGCTATGGCCATAGTATTTTGTAAATCCTAAGTAATATCTTACAGTTTTCTACTGCAAAACTTTGTAATGCAAATTTTGCAGCTAACAACACCAAATAGTTAATATGTTGTTGTTTTTCCCAGTTCAACCAACTGGAGGTAGCCCCGTGCTCTTCCCATCACAATGAACTCTCCAACCATTTAGTGAACCATTAGATTTTTTTTTTTTTTTTTTTTTTTTAGAGTGAAGTTATATTGTTTAATATTGCTACTTCTATTGGAAATGTTCTTTTTCCCCACTGTAGTTCTATTTTTATTTCACTATTAATCTCTAATCTATGATCCTAGTTGCCATTTGAAACTTCAAGGGCTAAATTTCTCTTTCTCTTTCTCAAGTAACCTTGTGTAAACAAAACCCTATGATACAGCCGTGCAATTTGATACTAAATTTCCTAGTCACATAGCAAAATCTCTAATTGAGTGCAACTTTAATTTTAAGTATTTATTAATAATGTTTTTTTTTTTTTTAAATAGGTCTTAAGGTTATAACTTCAGAATTGATTACAATTCCTGAGTATTCACAGCATTGTGAGGGGACATTTTAACTATTTTCTTTGTTAATAACAAAGCCTTCATTTTACAATAATTTTCTTACTACTTTTGTACATATTATGAAGACATTCTTCATATACTGTGCCAAGACAAATTATGTCATTGAGGTGGACTACCATTCTTATCCCTAGCTGATTTCTCAGATACTCTACTAATGGCTTTAACAATTTGGTAAATACAAAGGTGTCAGCGGACAGACCAAAAGGTAAGCAGTTAAATTCGAATAATTTGTTATTAAATTTGAATTGTGTAATTGGTACCAGAAGTCTGCATTTTTGAGGTCTATAACAGACCAGCACATGAAGTCTCCCTGCATGACTAATTTACATAAAGGCCTAATATCCTCTAGTATCTAGTTAGTCATAATGATTTAATTTAATTTTTTAAGATTTAAATTAAATAAGATTAATCTGTGTGATCCATCCTTTTAGGTATTGAAAATATTTTACATAGATAAAAATCTATCAGATGTAGGTTGGCAGACTGATAGTACCTAGAAATAACAGTTTATTTACTTGTTGTATGAGAATCTATCTCTCCGTTCTATTGAAATAATTATTATATGGAATCTGATCTTGCACAGATTGATTGAAAAAAGGGATAGAGTATCCTCTTACCCCATATAATATGACAGAGTCTTTGGCAAAAGATACCCAGTGGGAATAAAAATATTTGAGACGAGCAGCAAACTTTACCTCAAAGGGTACTTGGCTCGGAGTCTGCTAGAGGATTACTGTTGTTGCTTATGGTACTTCTGTGGCTGGTGGGGCGGGTATCTCCTGTTATGCGTTTGTTGTTACTTCTCCCTCGATGTGTGTTGGTTCCTCTGATTGCTGGAGGTGGGTAGGGACATCTGAACTACTGGTAGTTTTTTGGCATTGACATATTTGTATTTATTGCAATGTTCTTTGGTTTGAGTACATTGCCCGCTATCTTCCTGACTGTGGTAGTTTTCACTGTCTCTTTTAATTTTAAATACAAATGTTCAGTTTGTTGTGAGTTTTGGTGCACCCAGTAATTTTACATTAGCTGTTATGACTGCAGACTTGTGTATGATCTCTCACTGATCCTTTTGTCAAAACAAAATATTTTTGATAATATTAAATATGCTAGGTTCATCATATAGTCCTTTTGGGTGCCAAACACCTCACCTAATACCGAAACAATGTCGCTGGATAGTTCCATATCTCTGTATGTGCAACAGCGACTGGCACACTTTCTGGTTCCCCGGCATGTACTTGAGCTGTCACCTCTAACTGTTTTATGAGAGACTCAGTCTCTTCTTCACTCTGTTGCTCGGGTCCTTTTGCTAGGCCAAAAATTATGGATTTTTTATCATAACTGACCACAACTCATATTAGGTACCTATCTGATACCCCAACCGTTCAGAGTAATTAGATACAGGAATATGTGTAATGTATATAATCTATACTTGTAGAGGTTATTTATTTCTTAAAGTTCTATGAAACTGAAATGAGTGGTCTCTATCCCCAAAACTCAGAACTAGTGTTCCTACTTGTCACTAGTTTTCATATATCTGTGAGACAGGCACCTATGTATATTATTATGCGTATTGTTTTCATTAAAATTAATGGAACGCCTCAGTTTCTTCTTGTATATTTTGTATTTAGCACCAAGACACATTACAGATTGAGTGCCATCCTCTCAACGAGAGGTAAGTAAAATGTAACAATTACCATTGTCCTCTAATTTTCAATTGAACTGTAGAATAGTTGTTGGGAGCCTTGTCTATCAATGGCAATCCAGAGCATAACCTTCTCAACGAAAAGGAGGCAAAATGTAACACATAATGCCGTTATTTGTCGTCCTGCCATGCAAGGACATGCTCTACCTTCACAATGTAATAACATCGGTAGGTGGGTCATCTTAGATCAAATAAGGGTTGCATCCTCTAAAAACATGTATGGACTTCTCAACGAGAAGTAGGTAATATGTAACACATAGTACAGTTATTCACTGTGATATTAAGTTCTTCAAAGAAAACTAGCACATAATGCCTTGTATATGAGGCAATCCAGAGCATAACCTTCTCAACGAGAAGGAGGCAAAATGTAACACATAATGCCATTATTTGTCGTCCTGACATGCAAGGACATGCTCTCCTTTCACGATGTAAAAACATCAGTAAAACAAGGGTTGAAACCTCTAAAAACAATGTGAGTATAAACTTCTCAACGGGAAGTAGGTAAAATGTAACACATAGTACCATAATTCACTGTATTAATAAGTCTTTCAAAGAATAAAACTTACGATTAAGTTCCGCCATTTTAGCTTTGTAATTTTCTATCTTTTTTGCCAATATCCCTCCTTTCCTTATCCTCCTCGTATTCCTTATCTTCCCTGTTGCGTTTTAGCATCTTTGGATAATATTAATCACTTTACACTACTAGAAATTAAGCTTTTAATAAACTTTTTTGGAAGTTAAAACTTTTTACGATGCGTCATGCGAGCGCGAAGAAAACGAATGACAAGTGACAGCAGTGTTGCCAGGTGCCGCTTTTTATTTTTCTTATAGAATCTAAAAAATCGCGTCGAAGAGTAAAGAGAAGGCGGCTGCTGCTAGTATAATATACCTCGGACTAATTTCGAATATAATCTTTTATTCGCCACGCTATAAATGTATTAGCATTCGACGCCTTTGTACCTTGCCTTCGACGTTCATACCATACTGCCAACAAAAGATTACCGGCCGTAACTACGATTTTTTTTCGATATTGATTTTAGTACATATTTTGGAATCAGGAAAAAAAACAGGCTTCTTATGACGGCAGCACAGACGTTCGTGACGTCATGAGTCCTTTATGGTTCGACATCTACAATACCAGTATTGTCAAGCAATATCCTTGCATGACCATGTAGAAGGTACCTACGTTCAAAATCCGGGGCTGGATGGGTTTTAGTCAGTAAGAGTCTGACACTCCACCCGTGACGGGAGGAGTCATTTGATGATGTCCCATCCAAAAAGGGCGTAAACTTCTATTAAAACTAACAGTGCCAAATCATTCATTAAATAATGAATTTTAATATAAGTACAAGGCCTATTATACTACCTATTTAGTTTAAGAAATATTACCTAAGGATAACCGGAAAAATAGTTTTTTTTGGCATAATATCAACTTATCTACGTAAATCGTTGGTATCTCAAATAACCATTGTCATTGAGTAAATCAATTATATTGATAAGGTATTGTAAATATCTGAATTCCGACGTTATCAAGAATACTACAAAGCAATTTTCCTTGATCTTTTTCATAAACCAGGATAATATTGGGTCCGCTATCATCGAAATTTTTTTTGTAGCGGGACAAGTAATTTATCGATATCGACAACACAGTTTCTTGTGCTAGGCAAAAGTCTGTTCTCATACAGAGAATCTCTTTGCCTGCTCAGGGTGGATTGTAGATTTCAGACTTTCTTAAGTTTTCTCACGAATTTTTCGTTTTTTTTTCTTTGAGTCAATACAACAGTTTTTGCGTGAAAGAATAAGAAACACACGTATGTACTTACAAACTTTCGCTTTGTAAAATAAACGTGTCGATTATGAACCTTGTCGAACCTTTAATATGTATTGTCTGTACAATTGATTTTACGAAAAATGTAAAATCAATTGGTAAAGACATTATTCTGCAATATTAATTAATTTATCCTTGTTATTAACCAATCGTTAATTGATTTTCCTTATTATTGCATTGTAAACGCTCCCGAATTCTTATTGATATGCACGCTGAGACAACTTGTCCGCACAAATTATCCTTCCTCTCCAAATACACTAATATAATAAAGCTGAAGAGTTTGTTTGTTTGAACGCGCTAATCTCAGGAACTACTGGTACGATTTGAGCCATAGAGAAATTATCCACTAGAGAGCTTATAGGCCGATTTCTTCTAAGAACACAACTCACCACAGCGGGCCGGGGGACGAGGAAAAATGCGCGGCTGCAATTGGTCGGTTCAAGGTCAAATTGCGCAAACGCCTATCGTTAGGGCTGCTGTGGTTGATTAAGGGAAAATAGACGATATCGATAAAATGGATTTTTACGTTAAGAAAAATACTCAATTAAAATCTTATCAAATAGTATTTAATCAATGAATGTATATATTGTAAATAATTTAAAATGGTTGGTTTTAAATTGTATGATGAAATGTAATAAACAAATAAAAAAAAACAATTACAAAAAAAAATGTATCCTGTTATTATTGATTTTTAAAATGAATTAATTTGGTATATGTTTTCCGAATTAAAGTTTTAGGGTCCTGACTTTTTTTTTGTAAAAAATGATAAACGAGCATCTACATATTTCTGAATTATGCATCTTGCTAATTCAATTAAATGATTTGTTGATTCTATTTCAAATTGATGAAAATCAATATCCGGGAATAAATTATACCCGATCAATGATTTTAAAACCGATCTTATAAAATAATCGGTATTATCTATTAGTAGTATCTATTCACTTTTATTTAAGTTCCGGAATCTTCGGAAATCTAAAATGAAAACATGTACATCGGAACAGGAAGGTTCCGATGCAGATATTGGCGAGGGAGAGCCGACTTCTTATATTTTTATAAGAAAATACTGATTAAATACAACCAGTTTATTAATCACAATTCAGTGTAATTAAAGTAAATTAACAAAATTAACATTATAAAAGAGTTGTGAACGGTGCGCTTGCTAGAGTCGCAATACCTCTTTTTTTTTTTTACCTGACCTCTTGCAGGGTGCTTCTAACAGCATTCGACCTGCTTAACCGGACAATGTGGCGAGGTCCTAATTTAATTAATTAAATTAAGGCCTCCAACCAAGACTTAAAACTAAGTGACAGCGCGCTAAGGGCTCCCCCTAGTGGGGAACGAACCTCGGCTTAGGGCGTCACTGGGGACTAGCTGGATCATAACAATATTATTATTAGGGGACTTTTTATGCTACTGGCTCAGCGCGCGGGCTGGCTCATCGAGCAAGGGTCGGGGAGAGCATGGACGGGGACGTCGCGACGGGCCTCGGCGGCGAGGACGGTATGACGGCAGTCTGTTTCTGTAAACTGTACTGGTTTCCCTATTACTCTCTTGGAGGAGGGTGATATCGTCGTCGGGGAGAGAGTCGCAATACCTCTTGTCGCTCGCTGCGTTGTTATAAAAGCCGCTCCCCTCCACAACTCGCCTGATTCACTGAGTGGTAGAGTTTATGCACTTTTTTATCAATCTATTTTGCTTACGCCGACTAAGTTAAAAGAAAACAGTTTTTTCTATTACAAAGACTAATTATAAAAATATAAAAAAATATTAATTTTAATTTTATTATTATCGATATTGACGTCAGCCATTAAAGGTAACAGCACAGATTTTTACGATAAAAATACAAAGGGATAGAAAGAGATACAAGCATTAGAATTGTCTAGTGAAAGAACGAGACTTTTCCAAAAGACATCAACGTGCGGCTCAACCGTGTGCTTCGATCACCCAACGACCATTTTAACAAGACCCCCGCGGTGACTCATAATCAGATTATATAATAAAAATATTTCTTACTGTTTACTTACCGATGAAAAGTTATGCCATCCTTTTTGTAATTAGATATCTTGGAATGTTTCCCACACCATTTCACCGCGCATGAAGGCATTTTAATGCTTTATAATAGCATAAAACTTGAAAAAAAAAAGTATTAATTTAGCGTGCTTACAGGTCTAATCCTTGGACACAACTAAAGTGGTTACTAGTAGTGTACTCTCTGCATAGGCGACAAATCGCTAATAGTTTTCGTGCGTCGGGGCCCTGCATGCGCAGTCAAGTGGTTATATAGTCTTTGATTTGAGCCCATTTATTGGGAAGGCTATATATCATCACGCTAAAACCAATAAGAGCGGAGCACCACTATTCCACGCGGACGCAGTCGCGGGCAGACGCTAGTATAATGTAAAGGAAAGAAATATGAATGACTACAACCTATCGCCACGGGCTTTGCCCGCGCCGGGGCTGCGGGACGTTCGAAAGAGATACCACGCCCCCGGAATACAAAGGGCTGAGGAAGGAACATGGATGGGTTTTAGTCAGTAAGAGTCTGACACTATTGGCGGGAGGGGTCATTTGATGATTTCCCATCCGAAAAAAAAAGGGCTTTGCCCGCATGGACATGAATTCAAATTAAAAATAACAATTTCATTTAAAGAAAAAACTATTTCACCCCTTCAGGGGATGAATTTCAAAATATTTTCTTAGTGCAGACTTACGTCATATTAGGAACATGTGCTGCATCCAGTTAGAGTGGAAGCCAAGTCCAACATTTTTAGGAAAAGGCTAGGAAGATGATATACGTCAACAGTTTTGTTATTGAGAGAATCCTGGCACCGGCTTAAAAGGTAGAAACTGCTGGGAAAGATTATGATAATCAAGTAACAACGGCATCAGTTGAAATTTAAGTTTCACCGTGGGAGCCTAACATTATATTTTCTCCCTAGGCGATAAAATTAACAAACATTTACCATAGAACTGGTATTTATCATGCGTGTGTAGATAACGCGAATGATAAGCTAAGTCAATGTTAGTGATACAAAAATTGATTAGCCCTCGATAGATAATGACTAAACTACTCGTAATGCCTATATTACTCGTATTATTCATAATATTATTTCTGGAAATTAGTATTTGCGGATTTTGAAGTAATGTAGGTAGGTATCTGACGCGAACATTCATTATGTACACTGGCTGAAAAAGAGGTCAATGATGAGATGACGAATAAGAGATATATGAAAGAAAAAGACAAACTGTACCGACTTATTAATTAGGAAGATTAGTGTGTGAGTGCTTTATTGTCTTAGCAAATGTATCTGACCAATGGTCGTTTTTGTTATAGCACAAAAAACCTATGTTTAGAAAAACGCGTGAAAGGCAAGGATGCCACTTCAAGATAGCGATTTTGTTGACTCATCCTTGTTTAAACGTATTCAGTATTCAGGCTATCTATATTATTTTCTGGTAAAAATATCTATACATATAAAATGCTTTGTCCTGAATGACAGACGGATTAACGCACAGCCTAAACCACTAATCGTAGAGACCTGAAACTTGGAGGTTGTGTTCTTTGTATGACGTAGGCATCCGATAAGAAAGGATTTTCCGAAATTCTAACCCTAAAGAAGTGAGGGTCGCAAAGTTTGTATGAATCTCTATCATTTTGATTTTGAATTCGTATAGGAGGTACCGCACGCGGGCGAAGCCGCTGGCGAAAAGCTAGTTTTAAAATAGAACCTTTTTAACTATGGAATAATTATTGCGTTTGCTTATCCGCGGAAAGCATCATTATTACAAAAATCCTATCCGGCTTTATATATTTCTATCCATATCCTTATAGATACTACTGATTTTTCACCTGTTCAATAAAGATTAAAAAATCGTGAAATTCTGATTCACACACACCCGACACTTCTCAAATACCGTAACATTATAAATTTAGTATAGGTAAGTATGTATGTTCAATTAAATAACGTATAAAGAATATGGATTATTCGACGAATACTTCTGAAAAAATCCTAGTATTATATTATGCGAAAATGATTTTAGATGAGACCCTGGAGATGGTTATAGGCTTTTTTATCCGGGTGGGTTAAGTAGTTCCCTCGGGACCCTGAATCTATTTGCAAGGCAATAGCTTCTGGTTGTGCACCTGCCTTACCCATGCTCCTTACCTTTAACCCTTACCCTTACTTCTTACCCTTATCCGTACCCCTTATACCCTTATATATTAATTATCAACTTGTTTCCAGCGGCCTTCCCGCTCCTGGCGCTAGTGCTATGGGGAGTCCCGAATCACCGCGGGTTCTTTGTCAACGACTCGTCCATCCGACTGCCGTATAAGGTGGAGATGATCTCTGTGGGGACCCTCGCAGGGATTGGCTTCGCTTTCATGGTAGCTACGGTAAGACTCTATCTTCTTTTGATTACCATACAAACAAAATTAGGACCCCGTGATGGCAAACATAGTATTAAATAAATATATTTGGACAATTTCACACAGCGCCATCTAGCCCCAAAGTAAGCAATGCAAGCATTCTTGTGTTATGGGTGCTAGCTTAACGGATATGACTACTTATATATTTTTATAAATACATACATATTATACATAGTAACACCCAGACCCGTTACAGAAATTAAAATTCATCATTTCAATTTCTGCCCGGCCGGGAATCGATTCGGCCGGGACCTCTTGCGTGGCATTCATGTTGACCACTAAACCACTCAGGTCGTCTAAGTATCGAAAGAAAATCAGTTTATTCGCGTCCGGTAACGCACATACAAAAAATAAAAGTAATAACAAATGGGCATATAATCTAAAATTAAGAATACAGGGAGATAATCTGATAATGCGTCACCACCGCGCGAAACGGCTAACGCTCAGCATAGTGCAGTGGCCCGGGCACAAATGCACTGGGGCTGTACCACCACGTGTTTTTGCAATCACGTTTCAAGTTTGAGAGCGTGACACACCTACTAGGGTCGTATAGCTCTGTCTCTTTTACATAACGAAAATAATCTTGTTTTGGCACGTCATGGTAAGGCCCCAGGTCCACGGCGCTGGTTTCAGCGTTATAGGCCACCTAAGTGATGGTATTTGTACTACAGCTTGAAGGAGGACAGCTTAAGATTGAGCTGAATGGCGTCCTAAGAAGAGGTCTATGTTCATCAGTGAGTAGACACAGGCCGATGATTACCATGATGATCACAATCTTTATTAATTAATAGTTATCACCAATTAACAAAAACAAAATAATAAAAACAAAATAAATAAATAAATAAATTGTGGGTCCGTTTATAGACATTTATTACACACATAGACAAACACACAACCTAAAAGTCTTAAATACATGTTTCGTATGGGAATCGAACCCACAATTGGTAACACAGCAGCCAATCAGTCAGACAATGTAGTCACCGTACCATTATCACACAAATAAATTACATATTAGAGAATTTTGCACAAACACAAACATGATCTTCTTCAAGTTATTGAAGTCGAAATATAAGCGGTGATTCATATATAATTATATCACTAATATAACATTATTAGTCATGTAGTTAACGATAAACAAAGAAATTGTAGGTACTCGTTATATACCTTCAGTAAATATAAATAACGAAAGTATTTTATAATCTAGCTAGCTAGATCCATTTTCTTTGTTTCACAATAAGAACTGGGTTAACAAAAAGTAAGCCGTCATTTTCGCGTTTGTAAACACTTTGCAAATACGCTAATTCTAGATCTACATAAGCGGCTATAAAGATTATCCCATAAAACCTAGTTAGGAATGAAAAATTTCTAACCAAATATGCACTAAAGATTAGTATGTAAAGATCGTTGACCTACACGCAGATTGTAATCCGAGTCGCTTTTTTGAGGCTAATCCTCAAAAAAGCGACCCTTAAATAATAATCTATACTTATAATAAATCTGTAGAGAGGTCAATTCTGTACATGAAATATATTTCCAAAATAACTATCAGGGGGTGATTAGGGATCGATACTGATGCCAAAAATGCAATCAGTAAAATTTTTGTCTGTCTGTCTGTCTGTATAAACGTTATAGAAACAAAAACTACTCGACGGATTTTAACGAAACTTGGTACAATTATTTTGCATATTCCTTGGCGCCAAAACTTTAGTCATAGCCTGTATGTTACGCTATTACGGGAAAACGACTCAACCGATTAAGATGATATTTAGTACGGAAATAAATGGAAACCTGGGGAAGATGGATTTTTTTTTTCCTTTGGTTATAATACATTAAAAAAAACTAAAATTTGTCTCTATTTCAATTCCAGATACTCATCATTGAGATAGTCCGAGATAGGCAAGGCAAAGGCATCGGTGAGAAGTTCCTATCAGGCTCTGTGGTGCCTGGCTGGGTGTGGGAGAGCTACCACGCTATAGGAGTGTTCGCCTTCGGCGCCACCTGCCAGCAGCTGACGTCTGACCTGGCCAAATACGTCATTGGCAGACTGAGGCCGCATTTCTATAGCGTAAGTTTATTCCGTAAAAAGCGAGGTGTTATAAGTTTGAGCGGTATGTGTATGGCGCCATGTCTCTTAAAGGGGTGGACCGATTTAGGTGCGATATTTTTTATTTAAAAGCAGTATTTCTTGCGGTCGTTTTTAGACATGTTTTATCAGATTCGGTTCAGCTATTTTAAGTTCATCAGCTTTTTTGACTGTCCAAGTGTTCGCTTATTAGCGTTGGGAGTATCATCATCATCATCATCAGCCTATATATTATCCCACTGCTGGGCACAAGCCTCTTCTCATACAGAAAAGGTATGAGCATTGATCACCACGCTTGCTCAAGGATTTTGGACTTGCGGATTGGCGATTTCGGACTTTTTAAGTCCAGGTTTCCTCACGATGTTTTCCTTCACCGTTAGTCAATGACGTCTAAGATATACTTGAAAGTACACATGACTTTAGAAAAGTCACATTGGTATTTGCCAGGTTCCGAACCCGCACACTCGTACACGAGAAGCAGGTGCCTTAACCTCTAGGCCACCAAGACTTCTCTCGTTGGGAGTATGTTCATTTGTAATTACTTAATATTTTCTTCTTTGATATTGATTAACTATTAACATTTTGTGGAACCGACGCCTTTGACTTCAATTAATTCAGTTTTTGTCGAAATTCCTAACTAATATTATCTGCGAACGTATGTTTGTTTCAGTGAACCAATTGAAGTGAAATTTGATATGAAGATAGATATTTAAAGGGAGACATGTGACCCCGGGAAAGACTACAAATAATATAAATTGCTAATACAATTCCAGGTATGTATTCCCACCTTCAACCCTAACTCCACGGCGAACGAACTGGGCTACATCCAGGTGTATACATGTACTGGAGACGATGACGCCAGGATCAAGGAGGCGAGGCTGTCCTTCCCCAGCTCGCATGCAAGCTTCTCCATGTATTGTGCCATCTTCTTCGTTGTAAGTATCAGATATTATTTTACACTAACGACCCGCCCCGCAATGTAGATCAATATATTTATATAAAAATCAATGCTAATATTCGTTGTAATTTATAACTCAAGAACGGGCTCACCTATCCAACCAAATGTTTAGGCTTTGTTCGGACTATTTAGTAGATGGTTTAAATGATGGTTTGATAAAATTATGCATGTATACTACATATGTATAAACCTTTCTCTTGAATCACTATCTATTGCTGAAAAATTCGTTGCGTAGTTTTGAAGATCTAAGCGTACAAACGACTTTGTTTTTTACAATGAAATGATTTATCATCTACTAGCTAACCCGGCGAACTTCTTACCGCCATTTTTCTGTTCGATTTTTTTCTTTTATCAAACTTTGTCCTGACAATGACGAACACAAAAAGCCTTGGAAAACCCTTTTTGAAACAAATGTGGAGTCTTTTAAAAAATAATGTTGAGGAGCTCGTGGCTAAGTAACAGCCGCACGGTTCAACCGATCAAAGGTTAAGCTTGGCGCGGTCGGTCCGTTGATTGGTGAACATCTATGTCATAGCGAGACTCCCCCGTGCCTCGGAAAGCACGTTAAGCAGTTGGTCCGTTGGCTGTCATTTGTAGGTAGACAGTCGTTGCGGGTAGTCAGAAGCCAAAAAGTCTGACATCCAGTTATACCAAGGAGTATCGCGTTACCCGGTAACTGGTTTGTGGAGGTCAGATAGGCAGTCGCTCCATGTAAAACACTGGTACTCAGTTGCATACGGTTTAGACTGGATGCCGACCAGAACATAATTGGGAAAAGGTTAGGCAGATGATAATATAGAAATAATGTTTCTTTTTTTTGTAACGAAACTTTCTCGTTTGCCAGCTCTACGTGCAAGTAAAAGGCAAATGGCGCGGCTCGAAGCTGCTACGTCACGGCGTGCAATACGCCGTCGTGATCGGCGCGTGGTACGTCGGCCTGACGCGCGTCGTGGATCACATGCACCACTGGAGTGACGTGGCCGTGGGCTTCCTTATTGGTGCCACCTACGCTTGTCTAGTCGTGAGTTGAATTGATTACTATTTTAAGAAACAATACGTTAAAAGTTCTAGCCCCGATCTTTTAACCCAAAAAAGCCCATATTCCCGTCGTATGAAAAATGGACGCAACTTTTTTTTATTTTAAGTAAAAATTTGGAATAAAAAAAACCTGATCACGAATGTGAATTTAACTCATATCGAAAAAAAAAAGATTTTTTCTTCCGACGGCAGAATAGGTTTATTTTGACTCAACCATCGCCTCTCTTTTATAACTATCATTTTTATTATTTTTCCACTGACTCACTGCAATTTTTACAAAATACAGACATTGGCCGCGATTCTCTTGACACCATCTAAATTAAATTTAGTCTATAATTCTCTCTTTCCATCAACAAATATAAGAAAGGGATAGCAAACTTTTAACACCTGTCAAATTAGAAAAAAAATAGTTTTCCATACAAATTAAACATCACGACGTAACATCTCGACTAAATTAACAAACCTGTACGAACAAAATGTCATCTGTCATTTAATTTGACAGCACTGAATTACTTGCTATCCTCTTCTTGTATTTCATGATATTTTAAAATTAGTTGTGTGTAAGTCAGAATCGGCACCATTAGCGACCTTTTCTTGGATACCATCCAAACGTACGTAAATTCTTCTTAAATTCCAGTTTATTTACGTGCTTAAACCGAAGAAGTATGGTCTGCCGATGTCCTGGGATGAGCCACAGGTGCCTACCAACACCCTACCCAGAGCAGTACTCGCACGATGACCCGAAATGTACTGAAGTAACAAACATTATAGAATAAAGTGATATAAAAACTATTTTGTAAAGCGAAAAAAGCTTAGGAAAATAGTCCCTATGGTAATTAATTTAAGGATCGATTTTCCGTGGTTACTACTTTTGGAACGCATGGGGATTAAGGAGTCTGCCCACTACACCGTATGCCATGACCGTGCTTTGAACGTATCAGGCACTAAAGGAACCATAAAACAGACTACTACACCCTCTAGAACATACCCGAGCAGAAAGAAAAAAAAATTCAAGTACTCTTCACACCAAACCGGCGACTCCGCTGACACAGCTGGCGACCTTGTTTGTTAGAATCACCATAACAAACTAGGTCGCTGAAAGCAAGTCGCCAGACTGTTTAGCGATAATTCGGTGAGTTGGATTTTGATTGTAGAGAACTTTAAAAATACATTGGTATCATTCACAAAAATACCCTACATATACGTCCATGGATGATTTTTTTACATCAAAACGCTAGTAAATATTGTAAATTGTGTTATATATGTAAAATATATATTTTTGTACAACAATTGCAGCTACCCAAGCCTTAAACCGTATTAAAATTGAGCAAACACTTGTGTCTTATGACGCCATAAGTTATGATTTTTAAAATATAATATAAAATACGGCTATTTTTTTTCTTATGTAATGAAGTTAAGTCTACAATTTGGGCATCGATTAACTATGTATTGTAAATTATGGCTGTAGTACAATTAAAATATGCAATGCATCATCTTATAATTTAATAAAAGGCCTAAGTTTTCTAAGTTTAAAGTTATCAGAAAATTAATAATAAACATTGTATGAGTTACAAATTATTCAACAATTGTATTAACCTAAATTATTGTTTCAAAGTAAATATAAATTAATTAACAAATTTGGGAAAAATCTAACACATACAGAAGTACTTTAAAATAATTATATGTATATTTTCACTTACGATAATAATACGTACGTACTTGAATAAGGCTAGAAACGTGTATAATTAAATACATTTATAAAACAAAATAGGCGTCACATAAATGTAAGTACACAAAAAATATAGTTAAAGTATTCGTAAAAATTAACTAGATAGGTGTGTCATAAAATTTATAGGTCTCAAGGAAATATTGACTATAGGATATGCGATTCGCCGGGGCTGCGGGACGTTCGAAAGAGATACCGCGCCCCCGGAATACAAAAGGCTGAGGATGAAACATGGATGAGTTTTAGTCAGTAAGAGTCTGACCCTTTTTTATGATTTCCCATCCGAAAAAAAAGTTTATGCGATTCCGGCAATAAAAAGTATCATTTAGAAATTGATGCATTTCAAGGGTGAAGATGAAAAAATAACAAGAGGATTTTAAGAGTGGGAGCCCTCTCCTTCCTCTCCTCACCTCTTTTATTCAATCAATGATAGGAAATAATCAAAAGACTTCTCCCGCTGTGGACGGAGCGGGAGGAAGTGTCAGACTCTTACTGACTAAAACACATCCATGTTCCTTCCTTCACCCTTTGTTTTCTGGAGTCGCGGTAATTATATCTAACAATCCTGCAGCCTCCAAGTCTTGAGGCTGCAGGATCAGGATCAGCAGGATCTACATGTCATATTAACAAGACTGTCTGTTTGGTTTTGTTTTTACTTGAGTTTATGAGAACAAGAATTTCGCATCCTGTGATCAATAATTCTTTGGAATCATGAATACTTAAAATAAGTCTAGTAGCAAAAAATAAAATTGCTTTTTGAGTGAGATGAGAATATGTATGATATGTTACCTATTAAAATTTACAATACAGGGACCTACATATATTTAAGAAAAAATCTATACATTCCTTTCATCACTGAAACATTTTTAAATGTCGGTCACAATATAGAATTTAAGTGAAATTATTTATTTTGTAAAACAATACAATATTTTTTGAAGTTACCTATGTCAGAGTTTTGTATGATGAATTTTAAATGAAATAAATTATTATTAATAAGATTTTTTTTAATAAATTGTTTAATTTAAGTCTAGAACGTATTTCGGTATATAAAAAATAACATTAGAAATTTGAACACACCTTATTTACAGTTTCATCAAACGATTTTAACCTCTATAGCTAAGGTGACAAGACAAAAAACAGACGCAAAATGTAAAAGGTATTGTAAACATTCTTTTGTTCTCAAAACCATTCTTATATATATACGGAATAGAACTCAAAATTGGTTGAATAAGCTGCAAAAAGAGTTTGGTTTTTTTTCTAGTCTTATTTTAAATGATTTATAGTCAACTACGCAGGAGTTATTATAGTGCACTATTGTGCGCGGACGCAGGTGCTCTCTCCATTCCCTCACTCTCAAAGTCTGATGGACCGTGGAGAGATCAGACCAAAGAGTATAATAACTATATGGGTAGATCAGATGATGACGATGATTTCCCATCCGAAAAAAAATACCAACGTCTTTACGTGTTTTCCGAGGCTAGGGTGGAGTATCTGATGGAGTTATTGATACTCCTTATTGGTCTTTACTGGCCGTTGGGAGTAATCTGTCACATAATCAACAGTGATTTGAAATGTTATGTCGTTCTAAATAAATGTCCGTGACGATCAGCTGTGTTTCAGTGATATAAACTAACTAATTTACCACCTGCAATTAGGCACTCTGCTATGCATTTCCAATAGTATCGGTCTGTTAAGAAAATGGTCACCTATCTATGGATTGACCATGGCTAGGACAACCTAACCTCGTTGATCTTTAACATAACTACGAGCCCCTTAAACCATTACGCTTATCTGTACTCAAGAACCGAGTTGTCCTATCATAACATCAACATACTACAGAAAATATTATCAAATGATAAGCTTGTTATCAGGAAGCGTGTACTATGAATGACGACTCAAAACTATTGTTACAAAATACGTACATCGGAAGACGTATGTCGTATGATTTATTATTATTTTAACTTAATATAAAAATATTTTGGTTCTACATATAACATATATAAGGAAATGATGCAATGTGACAAGCAAAACAACAGACTACTAACTGAAAAGGGTAACCATCTCAAAGTACCTCATAGGGATACATTTATATGGGTTCTATTCACAGGGTCTGACATTGCCTCCCACAGTTGATGGAACGAGAGAGTTTATTAGATGATTTCCCATCATAAAAAAAAACTGGGGGATGAGTGTCGATAGTAGAGGAGCTCGTGGCTAAGTAACAGCCGCACGGTTCGACCGATCAAAGGTTAAGCTGCGCTTGACGCGGTCGGTCCGCAGAACAAAACGGTTAAGCAGATTTAGACAAAATTTGGTATGAAAATAGATGGGATCCTGGTTATACTAGCCTAAAGCCTCAATAAAAACATAAAAATTATAAATTATACTAATAAAGTAAGGCATCAAAATATTCATCCGCATCGCTGTCAACGGGAATCGTGCCCAAAAGGCTGGCTGCAACGCCACGTTGGATGGCAAAGCTGATTCTTTGACTAAACTATAGGCCAGCCCTTTGATCACGCGTGGAGTCTACTAAACGTTCGCCTATATCACGAAATAGTAAAGGGCATAATTATTTATATTATAATTTTAATATAATAAATAAATCTAAATACCTATATTAAAAGAGTATTTCTCTAGGTGTATAGATATCGATGACGTAAAAAAGTTTGCAACAAAATCTTTCTGTACCCAAACAAAACTTATCTCTTTGATTCACGTTTTTGTTATTTATAAGCGAAGTGCAACAAACTGCAGGTTGATGCACTCTTCGAGCGTAATAGGTAACAAAACAAAATGTTGTAAACCAATCGTTTTACGTGTTACGATTACCTAAATAGATTACTGCGAGTTTTTCTCGTTATAATAACTGATCCTTACTTCCTTACTTTAATATTATAAATGCGAAAGTAACTCTGTCTGTCTGTCTGTTACGCTTTCACGCCTAAACCAGTGAGCCGATTTTGATGAAATTTGGTACAGAGATAGAATAGACCCTGAGGAACAACATAGGCTACTTTTTACCCGGGTGCGTGAAGTAGCTCCTTCGGGATGCGGGTGAAACCGCGGGAAATAGCTAGTATATTATAAATGAGAAAGTTTGTTTGTTAAGGTTTCACTGTAAAATTGGAACCGATTTGGATGAAATTTTGAAAGGTTTGTAGGCTAGTATTTATCCTAGTGCATTTTTCTCGGGGGCGAGTGAAATCGCGGGAGACATTTTTAATCAATTACTAGCCGGCCCTGCAAACTTTGTATCGCCCCATCATTTATTTTTTTGTAAATTTTCTAATGTTTTCAATAGTTATTCCGTTATTCGAAACGGAGACAAATACAATAAATCAAAAACCATGAAAATCAATCCAGCCACTTATAACTCGAGAATGAGTTGTAAGGGTTCGAACAAACCCGACTTTGTTTTACATACTTAGATCTGAGCAACATTACAAATTGAAATTGAAATTTGGAACCATAAAGTGACCATGTATCTGATGGCCAGTATCAAAAAATATTGATTAAATGATTAATTTGGTTGTTTGTAATAAAGGGTTTTTTTGTAATTTAGGCACTTATTTTTAGAAGTTCTTTCAAAGAGGTCCTTTGAGGAAAAGGTTCGTTTTTGAGAAGCAAGTACCTCATTATAGGATCCTTATTAACTTAAGCAATTAAATCTATCTTACAAGTCATTTGCGCTGTCATTACATGTATTTAATGACTTAGAAAGGGTCAAAGAGAGTCACTGGCACTTAATAGCTACGTGATTACAATCTATCGATATAAACAAAATGACAAGTAATTAATATTGTAATTATAAACTATATTACAATTATCTGAACGACTTGTAAACAATGTCTCAATACCTAACTTAATACGTCTTACTCAATGTCTTGTTGGTTTAGTAGTCGCAAGTGCAGATTCTGAACTCAGTCTTAAGTTCGATACCTGGGCATGGAAAATTCACAGTAGCAACTTGGAGGCTGGACTTCTGCCCAGTAGATGGCAATAATCACCCAATTGCTTTTTACTTCAACATCATCATCTGTCTAGCTTTTTCCTGTGTTGTGGTCGGCTTCTAGTCTAACCAGATGTAGCCGAGTATCAGTGTTTTACATGGAGCGACTGCCTATCGGCTATCTGACGTCTACAACCCAGTTACCGGGTAACAAGATATCCTTTGATAAGACTAGTTGTCAGATTTTCTGACTTTTCACTACCTACTCGTGAGGACTGTCAAAGCGACTCGTAAAGACTATCTTCAAATAACAGCTGGGACCAACCGAAGCACACAATTGTCTCACCTCTCTGTATGATTATGATACCATCCACGGACCGACCGACCACGGTAAGTGCGACTTAGCATTGTTCGATCGTACCGTGCGGATGTTACTTGGAATAAAACCACTTAAGCTTTCTTAGCCGGGATATTTTTCCTTTGAAATGTATTACATGTGCTATGTCTGTGAATTTTTTCACATTTTTAGAGACAGGCATTCAGAAGTTAGAGGGGGGACGCTGGAATCTAAATAAATTTGCACTTTAAAGCTTCTTATTTCGCAAACGGATCCCTAAATCGAAAAATGGTTTTCATATACCTGATTCATTTTTGAAAGAACTATCCAATGATACTTCACACCACGGTAAAACATTAGAAAAACTATTCATCTCCACTTAGTGTATGGGAACTACCCTAAAAAATGTTGTTCATAATTTTATTTTACCAGTTTGTCGGCGTGATCAATATACATACATATCCATACCAAATTTCAGCTTACTAGTAACAAGAACAAAAATATTTATTTGCATACTAAAGTTATACAAGTTCTTAAATATAACATAATGTATAGCTAAGCACCTTTTTCAGGTGTTGCAAATGCCACGAACAGATAGACAGATATACGGACATGGCGAAACTATAAGGGTTCCTTATCGACTACAGAACCCAAAAAATTACAGTTAAACTTATTTTTAATCAACAGATACCACTCAGAAAGTTGCATCATCCAAACCTAACATCTCCGAGCTTCTTAGGGGGCATTCTTTGATAACCGTTAAGATAACTAGTTAATGGTTTATCACAAACAAGTGTGGTGACAGAAATAGTTCGTTATCGCCTGCGTCACTGTCCGTCAAGCCGCGTTGTGATTGCTGCGTGGGGTGGGCGTGGCAGGGAGATGAAGGGAGGAAGACACAGTTGATGGATCCAGAAGATCATACGATTTCCCAATTATAATAATCATGTATATTCTGATCCTGTCCAGAGTGCACTGAAGATTTTTTTGTCTGACTGTACTATTTTTGATTTGAACCTTAAATTTTATGAGTGGTCCCAGTAGCCGGAAGAAAAATATTTAAATTAAATCCATCCGGCGACTCACACCGCGGATCAGTTAATTGCGGTCCCAGTCGCCGGAAGCCTCGGTAATACTGAATACAAGCCATACTGAAGAGATAAAACCCACAGGTACCTTAAGCTTAATACTATTTAATCGTTTATTAATTGCTTTAAAAATAATAATAATTAATCTTTTTTATATTATAATTAATCTTCAAAAAATAATAATTAATCAGTTATCTGTTCTCGTCCAACATGTATTGGGCACTGGCTGTAGTGTTATCTCCACGCAACAACACGATGTTACTAATCATGACACACCTCCTTTTAATCTTAAAATATTCATATTTTTTTTAAGTCTCACATTTTTATACTAGTCGTTTTCCGTTGTTTCACTTAAATCCTAAGAAAACTGCTTCAGGAATCCGGATTAAAACCTTCCCTGATTATCAAGGAAGGGGACCCATAGCTATGTAAAGCCGGGTATCCACTTAGGTTCGCCGTGGTTGCAGAAGTCTCTCCATGGACGGCATTATCACGACTTGCAGCAACCTCATGTCGACAAACATGCGTCGAACGCCTGGCTGCAACGTGGCGAGCTGTTCCCGGAGACAGAAGCCTTCATGATGGCGATTCAAGACCAAGTTATTGACACCCGAAACTACCAGAAGCACATAATACGCAGCAATCTTCCCACAGATACATGTAGACACTGCCACTCTAGCCCCGAAACGATTCAACATATAACGTCTGCCTGCAGATCTCTTGCACAAACTGATTATAAACACCGACATGACCAGGTAGCATCCATTATACACCAGCATCTCGCACATAAATTTAATTTCATACAAAGAAAATCAGCTTATTACAAATACAAACCAGACACCATACTGGAAAACAATAGCCACAGAATATATTGGGATAGAACCATTATTACTGACAAAACCATACACTTCAATAGACCCGACATCACACTATTTGATAAAAACAACAAAACAGCTTACCTTATAGATATAGCCATCCCAAACACCCATAACGTTCAACCCACTATAGCCGAAAAATTAACCAAATACCAGGATTTAGCTATAGAACTGAAACGCCAATGGCAAGCACAAACCATAAACATAGTGCCAATAGTTATTTCATCAACGGGAGTAATCCCAAAAAGCCTTAAACGCAGTCTAGACATTTTACAGATCCCACAACATATATCTCACACTCTTCAGAAAGCTGTTTTATTAAATACCTGCCGAATCACCAGGAAATTCTTGACAACATCATCCGTATCATCTACATATACCATCACGTAATCTCTAATCACGCTTGGCTACGGCCCGTGTGATTGGAGTTTTTCTACCCCTTCAAAGGGAGACAAAAAAATACATATCAAAATAATAATAATAGTAATAATAATTTCTGCAGGAGCGGAGAAGTCGCTCCCGACGGCTCCCTTTCGGCACTCTGCACGCTGCAGAGCGCACGCTAAGGGAGCGAGGTGGTAGGCCAAGAGGCGCTTCACGCCTGGCGGCCCTGAGCAGTGGCAGGCTTGCTGCTGCTCGAGGTGGGTTTTTCGGACAAAAAAAAAAAAAAAAAAAAAAAAAAAAAAAAAAAAAAAAAAAAAAAAAAATTAGAAAATCCACAAAAAAATTACAAAATTTTATAAAACCACAAAAAATTATAACAAAATTTATAAAATCCAAAAAAACAAAAAAATCGAAAATCAAAGAGAAAAATATAAAACGAATCAACAAAACACTACAAAAAAAAAAAAAAAATATGTATTAGGATTAAGTTTAGTTCTTAGATGCCGAACAACGGGCGGCATAACCTGTTCCGAGGCATTCGCGGGCCTCGGGAGGACCAAATTCCCTCTCAAAAAGTGCGACCGCACCACCTTGGGGAAGTGGTGTGAGTAATACCCATATCGTAATGAAAATGTCCGAGAAAGAAAATGTTTTGTCGTGCGCTCCGGCTGACGCCCGGCGCTCGCGGGTACCCGGGCCCGCGAGTGTTAAATCGATTACCGATGTCTGCACAGGGGTGGGCAACCAGGCCCCTGTGTCAGAAGTTACTACTGGCGAAAGCGTTCTTCCACTTACCGGCCTAGCCGGTAACAAGAGCCGGGGAGGCTCCAGTCCCTGCGGGGACGCCATGTCGGACGGGGAGTCGCGCGGACCTTCCACTAAATTTTGGAGGAAGCGTTCGCGCGATGTGGCCTCGGGCCGACCAGGGTCGATAGGCTTCTCCTCTAGCGAGGAGAACCTGTCGGCCCCCAAAGTGCCGACGGCACGGCGTGGCGGCACAGCCTCGCGGTCGAAGCCGCGGCGCGATTCCTCGGGACGCTTCCTTCCGCGTCCCGACACTCCGGCGGCAAGCGCAAGGGAGACCGACCGCGAGGCGATGGGTGAGGACCCAGGCGGCGTGAGCAGTGCTTCTCTCGGAAGCACCAAGGCCGAGCTCAACGCCGCCAAAAGAGAGCAGCGGAAGGCTGTGGCCGCGGACGAGGTGTCCGAAATGGCCAGGCGCGCTCGAGAGCGCAGGGCTGCGCAAGCGGCAGGAGGAGAGGGGTTGTCGGCGGTGGACCTGAGTCGTCAGGTGTTAGACGGCGTGGACGTCGTCCTGAAGGTTGCCACCAAATCCGGCAGCCTGAAGGGCACGTTCACCCGTGCCCTCAAGGAAGCCGCCGACGACATCAGAGAGGCGGTGGGTACCCTCCTCAATCGGACGGCCTCCGACGAGGTCGCCAAATTGCAGGAGGAGAATAGCCGCCTCCGTACGGATATGGAGGATCTCCGTAGGCAAGTCGCTGCGCTGAGCGAGCAGCAGCAGCGACGCCCAGCCTCCGATCCCCCTCCTGTCGCAGCAATTCCAACTCCCGCACTGGTGCCGACCAGCGCACGATCGACGGACGATGAAGTCGAAAGAATCGTCCGGATCTGCATGCTCCAGTGCGGGAGTATGATGAACGCCCGTCTCGAGGCGATATCTCGACGTCTCCCGCAGGAGACCCTCCGGCCGCCACTTGCGGCGGACAAACGGAGGGCAGAAGAGGCGTCGAGATCAGTGACGCAGGGGAAGCCCGTGGAGGGTGCTCGAAAGCCCGCGGAGGGAGCCCCTGTTGGCGAGCCCACGGCCGCCGGGTCTAAGGGTGAGACCTGGGCGACGGTCGTGGGCCGGAAGAAGGCCCGCAAAGCCGCCAAAAAGGCGACGGCCACTGCGCGCGCTCCTAGCGGTCCCGCAAAGGCGGCTCCGCAGCCTGCGCGTCGCGGCGCTGCAAAAAGCGGTCGCAAAGCGCCGACTGTTCGCGCCCCGCGCTCCGAAGCTGTTACGGTCACTTTACAGCCTGGAGCTTCGGAGAGGGGCGTGACGTACCAGTCGGTGCTAGCTGAGGCTAAGGCCAAGATCAAACTTGCGGATCTTGGCCTGCAGTCCGTGACGCTCAGGCAAGCCGTCACGGGGGCGCGCCTATTTGAGGTGGCTGGTGCAGCTAGCGGCAGCGTCGAGAAGGCGGACGCTCTGGCCGCCAAGCTCAGGGAGGTCCTCAAGCCTGAGGACGTCCGGATCTCCAGGCCATGCAAAACCGCAGAGGTGCGAATTGCTGGTCTGGATGATTCCGTGACCCCTGAGGAGGTGGTGGCGGCCGTCGCTAGAAGCGGCGAGTGTCCGCCTGACCACGTGCGGGCCGGCGACATACGCGCCGACGCTACCGGGCTCGGCATGGTCTGGGTCCGGTGTCCTGTGGCGTCGGCGAAAAAGATCGCCAACAGTGGTCGTTTGCTGGTGGGCTGGGTTGCAGCGAGAGTTAAGCTCCTGCAGCCCAGGGCCCTGCGGTGCTTCCGGTGCCTCGAGTCGGGGCACGTGAGGGCAAAATGCACCGCAGAGGTTGACCGCAGCGATCTCTGTTATCGCTGCGGCCGGCCCGGCCACAAGGCGGCCCAGTGCTCCGCTGAGCCCAACTGCAGCCTCTGTACAGCTGCAGGAAGGCCAGCGGGCCACAAAGTGGGCGGAAAGGCCTGTGGCGTGCCTGCCAGCAAGGCAAAAAACAAAAAGAGGAGCAATAAGCCTGCCGGGGGAGTCTCGAACCCCCGCAGGCTGGCTCGGCCGACTCCCGGCCCAGGACTGATGCCGAGGTGATGGAGACCAATCAATAATGGCTCTCCATCTCCTCCAGGGCAACATCAACCACTCTGCCAGAGCTCAGGATCTCCTGCTCCAGAGCATGGCAGAGTGGTCGATTCACGTGGCTGTGGTCGCCGAACCGTATTTTGTCCCCGCCCGCGACAACTGGGTGGGGTGTTTGGACGGTTTGGTGGCCATAATCGGCGGGGCTCTGATCGACCCGTCTCGGGGCCGCGGCTGGGTTGCCGCGGTCTCGGACGGCATCGCTGTTGTGGGGGCGTATTTCTCCCCCAACAAGAGTCTCGCCGACTTCGAGAGGTTCCTTGTCGAGTTGGGCGCCGTCGTAGGCCGCTACCTCCCTCGTCCCGTACTGCTGCTCGGGGATCTCAACGCCAAGTCATCGGCGTGGGGATCCCCGGTCACCGATCCTCGGGGCGAGGCGCTGGAGGAGTGGGCGGTGACGACCGGTCTGGTCGTCCTAAATCGGGGCTCGGAGTATACCTGCGTGCGGCAGCGGGGCGGGTCTGTAGTGGACGTGTCGTTCGCTAGCCCCCCTGTCGCTAGCAGGGTCCGCGACTGGCGGGTCGCCGTGGAGGTGGAGACGCTATCGGATCACCGATACATCCGATTCGACGTCTCCGCCCAGACCGCGAGCGACCGCCGTCCAACAGCCCCGAACAACGACGGCCCGCGCTGGGCGCTTAAGCGCATTGACAGGGACCTACTCGAAGAAGCTGCAATTGTCCAGTCCTGGATAAGGGAGTCGGCGACCGACGGCACCGTCGACGTCGAAGCGGAGGCGCTGTGGTTCCGCGGGGCGATGACGCAGATCTGCGACGCGTCCATGCCCCGCGTCCGCACACAGTCCGCAAAGCGCCAAGTGTACTGGTGGACCGCCGAGATCGCGCAGTTGCGCGTCGCGTGTGTGGCGGCCCGTCGCCAGTACACTCGACACCGCCGACGACGTCGACGGAATACCGTCGAAGAGGACGCGCTGTATGAGGTGTACCGCGCGTCCAAGGAGAGGCTGTGGCTAGCCATCGGCGACTCAAAGTCGCAGGCCAGGGAAGAGCTGCTGGGGTCCCTAGACCGAGATCCGTGGGGGCGCCCCTACCGTATGGTGCGAGGCAAGTTACGCCCCTGGGCGCCCCCACTCACGGAGGGACTACAGCCCCAGCTGCTGGAGGAGGTTGTTTCGGCCCTCTTCCCTGAGCAGGCGGAACACGATCCGCCGTCGATGGCATCGCCCTTGGCCACAGGCTCTCCTGAAGAGGAGAGCACCCAGGTCCCCGAGGTAACACAAGTGGAGACGAGAGCGGCCGTGTCGCGGCTCCGGGCTAAGAACACAGCGCCCGGGCCCGACGGAGTTCCTGGCCGAGCTCTCGTCTTGGCTCTGAAGGAGCTAGAGCCCCAGCTGAGAGGGCTCTTTACGGCATGCCTCGAGCGGGGCCAGTTTCCCAGCGTTTGGAAGGAGGGGAGGCTGGTCCTGCTCAAGAAGGAGGGGCGCCCCGCGGACTCGCCGTCCGCGTACCGGCCCATAGTGCTGCTTGACGAGGCGGGCAAACTTTTTGAGCGTGTCATCGCAGATCGCCTCGTCAGCCACTTGTCTGCAGAAGGGCCGGACTTGGCGGACAGCCAGTACGGCTTTCGTCGTGGGCGCTCCACCGTCGACGCCATAATGCGCGTGAGGGCCCTGGCGGAGGAAACGGTGTCCCGGGGTGGGGTGTTGTTGGCAGTATCGTTGGATATCTCCAACGCCTTCAACACCCTGCCCTGGAGTTGTATACGGGAGGCACTTGTCTATCATCGCGTGCCTCCCTACCTCCGCCGCACAGTAGGGGCTTATCTGGAGGCAAGGTGTGTCACCTATAGGGGACGTGACGGCGCAGGAAGGCGCGTCACTTCGTGCGGTGTTCCACAGGGATCGGTTCTGGGTCCGCTCCTGTGGAACATCGGGTACGACTGGGTGCTCAGAGGTGAGCTCCCGTCGGGCGCAGACTTGACGTGTTACGCGGACGACACGCTTGTCACAGCCCGAGGGAGCTCCCACAGGGAAGCAGCGTTGCTAGCCACGGCTGCGGTGTCACAGGTGGTGAGCCGCATCCGTCGCCTGGGCCTGGAGGTGGCCCTGAGCAAGTCGGAGGCCATCGTGTTCCATGGCCCCCGACGCGCGCCGCCGCCGGGATCACACATCGTGGTCGGTGGGGCCCGGATAGCTGTCGGGTCCACCATGAAGTACCTAGGATTGGTGCTCGACAGCCGGTGGGAATTCGGACCCCACTTCCGGCGGCTGGCGCCCAAGCTGATGGGCGCGGCGGGCGCGCTTTCAACGCTGCTTCCCAATATGGGGGGCCCGAGCGCCGCCTGTAGGCGGTTGTACGTGGGAATCGTGCGGTCCATGGCCCTGTATGGGGCCCCGGTGTGGGCGATGGACCTGACGGCCTGCACCATCGCCATTCTGCGAAAGCCGCAGAGGGCGATGGCCGTCAGGGTCGTCCGCGGGTACCGCACGATCTCCTACGAGGCGGCTTGCGCTCTGGCCGGATCCCCGCCCTGGGACCTGGAGGCTAAAGTACTCGCGTCACTGTATCGGTGGCGCGAGGAAGAGCGGGCACGGGGCTTCAGACCGGTGCAGCGGCAGATCGCGCTGCGCCGAACGGAGCTCCGTCAGGTCTTGGTGGCGGAATGGCGGGACAGGCTTCTGCGCCCTACCGCCGGCCTCGCTACCGTCGAGGCGATCCGGCCAGTGCTCGACGCATGGCTCGGGAGAAGGCACGGCTCCCTGTCGTTTCGGGTGACGCAGGTGCTGTCGGGGCATGGGTGCTTCGGCAAGTACCTGTGTCGCATAGGCAGGGAGTCGGACGCTCGGTGCCACCACTGCGTCCACTGCGGGGAGGACACGGCGCAACACACGCTCCGGGAGTGTGTGTCCTGGGAGGAGCAGCGCCGTGCCCTCGTTCTGGAAAATGACCATGTCACGTTGTACTGGGATCGGTCTATCATCACTGACAGGACTATTGTAGCCAATAAGCCTGACATAGTGGTGATAGACCGATTAGCGCGCCGCACAATGATTGTCGACGTCACCATTCCGCATGACGAGAATCTCGTGAAAGCCGAGAAAGAGAAACAAATAAAGTATCTCGACTTGGCGCACGAGGTTGTCGACATGTGGAATGTGGACTCTGCTGTCATTGTGCCGATAGTCGTGACAGCCAATGGCCTGATGGCCAAGAGCCTCGATCAACATCTCGCGAGGCTCTCGTTAGGCGGCTGGGTCAAGGGCCTGATTCAGAAGGCGGTTCTCCTTGATACGGCTCGTATTGTGAGGAGGTTCCTGTCTCTGGAGCCCTAACCACCGGTAGCTTGGACCCTGTTCCCGACATCGGTGGATCCCTATTTTTTATATTTTTAAATGTTTTTTTATATATTTTTTTATAATGAATATTTAAAAATAAAAAAAAATATGTATGGAATTTAAATAAAGGGAATAATAATAAAAACGTTTATTTCAGATAACATAGATCCACTTTGTTAGTAGTAAATAACTTAAGAACTAATGTTAGTAAAACAAGTACACAACCTTAATCTACTCGCCCCCTGCCAGACCCATGAATCGAGGTATCAACACTCATGTGAACATTAATACATCGACCCATGTACCGGCAGTCCAATCTACTGGCTATCATATTAAAAACGCTGTTACGACTAGCCCGCACTCTGCTCAGCATTGACGCGCACCGCTTGCGCAGAGTAGCATAGAAGCAATCGATGCGCGCCTCCGCAAACATACGTGATGCACTACAGTGGCGGGGCAGCCGCAACATCGTTCTAAGCGCATTATTGTATTGTACCCGTAGGGCACTGTACGCCTTTTGAGTTTAGACTGCCCACAGACTGCAGGTGTAAAAAGATGTACAAAAGGCCCTGAAGAGAGTGATCTTAACTTCCCTTGTACGTTGAGCAAATCTGCGAGCAATCATGTTTGCTCTCACGGACAGTGCCCTACGTTCACGTTCAATATCCATGTCGTCCTTAAGATCCTCTGTAATAAGGTGACCCAGATATTTACCCTAGCCAACTCAACTCCAAAATAAATAACGGGATTTCATCGAAATATCAAAATGTGATGAATATCTCTTCACGGTAGTTAACTTATCAATCTACAAAATAGCTCGATGTTTGTTGCTAGCTAGACGCGAGTTAACAAAATTGCTCGAAGTTGTCATTCGCCAGGTAAATTGCTCGATTTTGTCATTCCCCAGTGACTTGACATGCAGATATTATGGTTTACGAACTGTTAATAATACATGACTACCTATGATGAACTGCTGAAAAAAAACTACGGATTTTAACGTAACATACCTACTAACTTTAATAACTATTATCTGAATTCTAATCGCTACCTAAAAATCAAAAGTTCTTAAGATTGTAAACACTTAGCTGATAGTGATAATAGAATTAATCAAGGTATCGGTGCTTCACCTAAAGACATACTTGAGATAAAACAATAAGAGAGCGATTATGTATTCTAAGGTTATCTGTACATATTATAAAATGCTATGTCCTGAATGACTGACGGATCAACGCACAGCTTAAACCGCTGATCGTAGAGACCTGAAACTTGGAGGGCGTGTTCTTTGTATGACGTAGGCATCAGATACAAAAGGATTTTCTTAAATTTGAAACTCGGTCTTTTGTACCTATAGTACACGCGGGCGAAGCCGCTGGCAGAAAGCTAGTATTTTTTATTTGAAATGGACAATAGTAGGTATATCACATAGCTCTGTATTACAAATGTTGCAAAAATATATAAGAGCCTATTTTATTTTTTGTGACTTTGACTTTTTGACTTTGACTATTGACTTTTTCTGCGTGTTGGCAATTTTTTTTTTCATATTTCTTCGTACCTTCTTCTTGCAGACGAACAAATGCAGACGACAGATTTGTGAAACATATTTTTTCTATTCTACTTCTGTTACCTTGATAGCATTCGGTACAAATCATGTCTGAGGACGCCCGGCAGATTTGAGAAAACTCTGACAGCTTAGTAAAACCTGTAGCACACACGAAAAGAAAAATAGGTTATTCTTCTTTCTAGAATATTTTCCATCAGCAAAGTGGCGGTAGAGTTAACTATCCAGGGTGCACGGGGCGAACATTTAACACTTTGAACGCCATGTTGCAGACACAATGCAACTTTTCTTATCCTTGTGCTACACTTGGCTTATTTGTCTATATTCTGGTTATTCTATAAACACAAATTGGACCCTATTATTAGCTGCATAAAGTTAACATCGTTATACAGAACATCCAACCGCTATTTAAAAAACATATCCATGAAGTAAGTAACGAAAACAAATAGATAAAAATATACCTTATCCATAAATTATTATAACATACTTTTTGAAACGCTTAATCAGAAAAATATTACAATCAAAATATAGGTTAACAGTTATCAATTGTACATACTACAACCACGCGATCTCGTCATGCTGACTTAATGGTATCCATCATATCCTGACCCTTATCTACTACAGTATCTAAGCAAATCTTAATCTGTAGACAGTTGTTAATTGTATAATTAATACATCTTGTTGTGTTAGAAATAGAAATATAATACGAGAGAATTTCCAAAAGTTTTTGCCTACAAAAAAATGTGTGTAATTAATACACAATACTCAATTCTTCATTAATATTTATTTTAAACTACACGCATTTTTTAAGTGAGTATCTTGATAACTACATAATTTTGTAATAAATTAAATGAATCGTCATCATCCAAGAGATTTCCTAAGTTGGATTCCAACAGTGTTTCAGTTAATGAGATGAAGTTGCTAATTATTATGTATTCAGTTTTTGGATACTAACAACATTTTAAGGTTAGATTTCTGATAATGAATAATTCTATTCTATTTTTGTAATGGCGATATGCCAGCTAATGGCGACAATTCTGCCAATGACAGATGTGATCATTAACATTATAAATTTGCATAAATTTTAATTTCGCACAAAATATACATCCAGCGAAAAATATATGATAACAAAAAAACGTTGGAAAAAATGCTATCAATCTACATAGTGCCATCATTATGATTTAAGAAAAAAAAAACATTATCTAGCTATCGTATGATCTTACAAAAATAAATTCCGATTACATAATTATTATTTTTGTCAACTGTGTTATCATAAATTATTGGAATGACGTATTTAGATAATTTGACGACAGATTTCCGCGAAGTAGGTACTTACTCATAAATGGTCAAATTGCTAAAATGCGCTACCAGTGTTTCAAATAAAAGTAATTTGACATAAATGTCAGGTTAATAAAATTCTCGTGAAATAAAAATCAGGACCCTTAAAGGATCACTTCCTTGTCCGTTCGTCTGTCTGTTAAAACATATAGGGTACTTCCCTTCTAATCATAAAATCGAATTTAAATCTAAACCGGATGCAGCTGAGTACCAGTGTTTTACATGGAGCGACTGCCTATCTCACCTCCACAACTCAGTTACCGATAACGCCATAGAAATATAAATTATATCTATGGATAACACAATACCATTTGATAAGACTGGTTGTCAGACTTTCTGGCTTCCGACTACCCATCACGACTATCAAGGATCTACAAGTTACAATCAGGACCAACAGCCTAACGTGCTTTCCGAGGCACGGAGAAATCTCACTATGACAAAGATGTTCATTGGTCACCCATCCACGGACAGCGGCAAGCGCAGCTTAACCTTAGATTGGTCGACTCGTGCGGCTGTTACTTAGCTACGATTCAACGAGCTCTTCTATGTACCTCGGTCATATATATGTCGGTCATGCATGATTTCAATAACAGGTACGGGAAAATGACGTTCATTACCGAGGAAGCTACAGGAAAAAGCGCGGTAAAATCAATAATATTTAAACAGCATTGTAAGATGTGGTTATCGTTTCTATAAACCGATTTGAGACACGTGGATAATCCTAGGGTAGTTACGTATATAAGCTAAATGGTATTTGATGTAGTATCTCATAGACTTTTCCAAAAAACTCCAACCAGGCGACGTTTTAACTATTTTTTCCTAAAAACTTTATTCGGATTTCGGATAATTAATCAATTAATTATTTTCAAAAATTTAATTTTGAACTAAGCCTATTTAATGAGTACGTTTTCAAGTTAAGCGTTTACCAAGGCCTACCATTGTAAATTTTACCTTTAGGTAAAGGAAATCTAATGAAAATCACCCCTCATTTTCCTAGACACATATACATATTTTTAATTATGTTTGTAACTTAAACGCTATCAGTATTTCCAGTAGTAGATAGAGGGCGGTATTTAAGAACGAGCCGACCGGTCATCTACACCAGTGCATGCGCCGAGACGCTGTAGATCGCACGCACGACCGAGTCGCGTGCGCAGCTATACCCGCGTATACTCGTGAACAGAAAAGAAAAGAAAAAGTATTTTTTCATCCGCGAAAATTCGGATAAATCGCAAATACATATCTTTCGGATATAAGGACGTGAGAAGCCGTCAGAACGAAGTATCTCCTCGAAGTGTGACGCCCGAAGACCAGCACCATGTCTAAAGATGAAGCTTCGATCCATATCCTCAGGAAACTGGTCCTAGATTGCTTCATTATTATTGGGCGTAAGTGTTTTTTAATTGTTTTTTTTTTACAATTCATACTTACTGTTTCTTTTGCGATAAAATTGAAAAAAAAAGAGTGATTTTTCTGAATTTCATTAGGTAAAGTGGTAAAAATAAATTTTCATTTTTCTTGGATTTATTTAAAACATTTACAATATCTAACATAAAAATAATTATACTAGTATAGTGAGGATCCTGTCTCTGGAGCCCTAACCACCGTAGCTTGGACCCTGTTACCGACATCGGTGGATCCCTATTTTTTCAAGTCTTTTTATAAATAAAATTTAAAAATGAACAAAATATGTATTTAAAAGAATAAAAGGAAATTATACTAGAGATAATTATATTACAGAACATATTCATCTCCATCGCTTTCAACAGGAATCGTACCTAAGGCTCGCTACTTTGCCACGTTGGGATGACAAAATGACAAATTACAAGGAAAAACAATAATCCTGCAGCTGTTCTGATTTATAAATTCTAAAAATAACTAACCGTTTAGTAGTTAACTGGGCTTAAACTATCGGTAATGGTTTAACAACGCGTCACTGGCAATAATTACAGTAATCTTCGGAATTAACAATGCGTGAATTTAACTGACAAGTCTGAATAAAACCACAATTACTACAAATCATTCTGTTGTGCCTAGTCTTAACAAGTGGATTTAATTGTGACAATGACAAAAGACAAACACAAAAGAATAGGAATGAAGTTTATCTCCAGAAGCCCTTAGTTGTACTAATAAACTAACACTAACGAGAGATTAAGGGGAAAATGACCCTGCGGACGGTGAGCCATGGGTCGACGGCCCGCGTCGACGGCCCGTTTCAAGTGTTCCACGCGCGCCTCAAAGAGCTGTCAGCAATAGTGACGGGGCCCTCCACCAGCCAGTCGGGGATGCGGGATGTTCGTAAGAGATACTGCGCCCCCGGAACGCAAAGGCAAAGGGCTGAGGAAGAAACATGGATGGCTTTTAGTCAGTTACCGTCTTACTACGGTAAGTGTCTGACACTCCCTTCCGCCCATGGCAGGAGTAGTCATCTGATGTTTTCCCACCCAAAAAATGGGAAAATGATACACTATATAATTGAGTTCTGAACATTAAAGAAAATCTATAAGGCAGTGAAGTCTTACGTCCAGTTTCTTCAAAATTCAAGAAACTTATAATTTACTAGGTGTTACCCGCGGTTTTACCCGCATTCTAGAGGACTTTACGCACTCGGAAAAAATAATACTTTTTGCAAAAAATAATATTTTACGCATTGAGGTTTTACCCATATCCTGACGGAACTTCTTCGCGCAACTGAATAAAAAGTATTCTATGTGTTCGTCCAGGTTATAAACTATGTGTGTAAGAAATTTCATCCAAATCCCTTCATTAGTTTTTGCGTAAAAGAGAAACAAACTTATCTTCTTCTTCTATCTTCTATACTTATAATAAATCTGTAGAGAGGTCAATTCTGTACATGAAATATATTTCCAAAATAACCATCAGGGGGTGATAAGGGATCGATACTGATGCCAAAAATGCAATCAGTAAAATTTTTGTCTGTCTGTCTGTCTGTCTGTCTGTCTGTCTGTCTGTCTGTCTGTATAAACTCTATAGAAACAAAAACTACTCGACGGATTGTAACGAAACTTGGTACAATTATTTGTCATACTCCTGAGATGGTTATAGTATACTTTTTATCACGCTACAATCAATAGGAGCAGAGCAGTGAAGGGAAATGTTGTCATTTTGTTTAAACGCGCTAATCTCAGGAACCGCTGGTCCGATTTAAATAATTCTTTCAGTGTTAGATAGTCCATTTATCGAGGAAGGCTATAGGCTATATATCATCACGCTAAGACCAATAGGAGCGGAGCACCACTATTCCACGCGGACGAAGTCGCTGGTATATTATATATCGCAATTACAAGATACTTCTGCGTTTATAACATTTTTGAAAAAAAAAAAATATTAACATTGTAAATTGTAAGACTAAAAACTAATAAAAAAAACACTTATTATTAGTTTTTCGGTAATTGTATATGTTTTGCGAATCTGGTCACATCGGTCACATCATATTTTTTTAAGAAACCGGCTAGTCGTAAGATTTAATAATAGTTGTAAATGATTACATTACAAAATGTGAAGTCATTTAAACGGGTTTTAATGCCAAATACCTCTGTTTTAATATCGATTCACCATTTTTAAGCAGCAAAAAGTATTCTCAAAACTAGTTATCCAACAAACAAGTGTCAAATGATAATAAAAATACAATTTTCCTTGAGTCTCCAACTCAAAAAAGCTATAGACAAAAAAAACAACCAGTTTTTAAGTACATATTATTTGTTTTAAACACGCCAGATACCTAAAATGTCGTGCTTAATCACACAGCACACCTCATTACGAAAATTTATAGGTGGGAACATATTTTTTCTTGAACCTAGTCAAATATCATCGACCACAAAATATGTCGAAAACTACCTAATAGGAATAATTTATTATGAATTTAAATATTCTACCAAAGAGATCGCCGTGTTCTGTTCCATTTTCAAATATAAAATGATTTTCTTTTTTTAAACATTAAGAAGTAGTACCTATTTCTTAGTGAATATTCTATTTATGAATAAGGAGTTTTGCGTATTTGTAGGCTCGTTGGTGACAGACAATAATAAAAAATAAAACTTTTACCCCCGCTCTGGTAGGCTATTTTGAGAAAGATTAGTGAAAATATAATTTGTTTTGTTTTGTTTCAGTAACACTAAGCATATTTGCAACTAGTTTGCTCTGGCAGCCGTTCGAGAGAGGGTTTTTCTGTGGAGACCAGAGCTTAATGTTTCCTTACAAGTCGGATACCGTCACGGTGCTCATGCTGAGGGTCGTTGGCCTGGCTCTGCCTATTTTAGCTGTAAGTACCTATTTATCAAAATAATATATATAATATCTAGGCATGCTTTGCAAATCAAGCCCTTTCATATGATATACCAAATGGCCTAATTACTACTCTTTGAAATATTAAACCCCATTTCCCACCACTTTTTCTAAAAAAGTAATATTATATTTTAAAATTTTTCATTCGATATTCTCTGTGGAAAATTATTCTTTATAACTGTTCCTAATTTCAAGCATTAATCGTTGTTCATTGAAATAATTAGCAGTAACAGACTGACTGACAGACAGACGAAATGAAAGCAAAAAGGTTTCTTTATCATTTTGTTTCGGAACCCTCTAAAAACTCAATAAGATTTTTAGATCTAGTTTTTCAGAAATGCATAGGAACGTTAATGTGTGCTCTATTTTTAACAAAATCGATATAAAATTTCCGAACTAGATTAGGACTGGATCTGTAATCTTAATGGCTAGGAATTCAATTAGCAGTAGGCACAAGCTGATGAAATGCCTGGGCCGACACGTGACCGACTCGATGATAGTAACGAGCACGTTCTTAACACTCGCATTTCTAATTAGATTCAGAGTTAATTAATTAAGAATGCGAATGTAGAATGTGAGTATATATAGTACTAGTTGTTTTTGTGGTGTCACTTGCTATATCACTGTCCTCTATGCCTATGATTTTTAAAATTTGGAATGAGAGAAAGTGTAGAAGGAAAGAAATAAAGAGAGGGAGACAGAAAAAGCAATTCAAAAATTATTAATTGAAACTAGGCTGAAAATCAGCACTATTTAAAAGTCCAATTTATAAAAGATAGCACTCAAAAAGCCCGCCCTTCACCATATCGTATGTGATTTTGTGGGAAGAAGAAGTGGCGCAACGAATTCCCCGATAAAAACAAAAAAAAAACGTTCTCAGGCCACATTATTCGTAAGTATCTTACGTATGTTATTGAAAAGAAGCATAATATCTTGTCATGGCCTACAATTAACTTGTTAAGGAAAAATCTATAGGTATTTATCGAGACTAAAAATAAAAGATACACATGTTTGTCCTGAAGCATACCTACATATCAAAATAAAATATCTGGCTGTCTGTTTGATGTCATAGTTAATTTCGTTTTGTACCTACAGTTTATCGCAACAAAGAAAGCTTTAAAGTTCAAATGCATTGACTAATCATTAAGTTGAAAGGAAAATAAATAGTGATTTTTCGGAATGTTTAGAATGACTCAAACTAAATATACAAGTCACACCCAGCTCATACGTCATTCTAATAGAAAAAACAGGATCTAATTCAAGAAATAGTTAGTTTGCACATAGGTACTCATATTGATAATAATTTTGCCCCGCGGTTTCTCTTCTATTCTGAAGTGAATAGGATAAAATATTCGTGCCCATGTTTTACTATATTCTATCTACCAAATTTTATTTAAAATTTTCGTGAGAAATACGAATTCAAATTAAAGAAAAAAATAACAGAGTTTCATGAAGACTTTGCCCCCCTTTTTCACCCCCTTAGGGGAAAAATTTCGGAAGATCCTTTCTCATCTGATACCTACGTCATACAAAGAACATACCCTCCAAGTTTCAGATGTCTACGATCAGCGGTTTAGGCCGTGCGTTGATCCGTCAGTCAGTCATTCATTTTATATGTTTAGATATATTTTACCATAAAAGTGTTAGAAACTAACAGAAATATTTGTATTATCTATTGTGAAGATCTGACTAGTAGACTGTGTAGATATATAATTTATGACTAACATATGGATAAATTGATACATCCGGCATTTATACCTACTCGCAGGCATATTTACCATACCTCGATAATAGAGGTAGATAAATACAATTTTACACATAATGACCAAATTAATGTAGCAAGTATGTAAATATTTGGTTACCGCTTTTGAGTAGGTATTTGTACAAAAAACAGAAGCTTGAGGAGCTCGTGGCTAAGTAACAGCCGCACGGTTCGACCGATCAAAGGTTAAGCTGCGCTTGACGCTGTCGGTCCGTGGATGGGTGACCATCTATGTCATACCGAGACTCCTCCGTGCCTGTCGTTACGGGTAGTCAGAAGCTAGAAAGTCTGACAACCAGTCTTACCAAGGGGTATCGTGTTACCCGGTAAACTGGGTTGTGGAGGTCAGATAGGCAGTCGCTGCATGTAAAACACTGATACTCAGCTGCATCTGGTTTAGACTGGAAGTCGACCCCAATACAGTTGGGAAAAGGCTAGGCAGATGATGATTTGTACAAAAAATAACCTTCGTCGTCAAGGCGCTCGCGGCTCAAGGTTAAGCAATACCAGCCGCGGTCGGTTCGTGGATGGGTGCCGATATATTTTATACAGCGTCTTCTCTGTGCCTCGGAAAGCTCAAAGTCTGGAACTGACATTTCAGAGATATTTCACAGTTGTTATGGGTCAGTTAGCACGAAAGTAAATAACGAATAGCTGGGTTGTGTAATTATCTTTTTCAATAACTTATCTGTCTATAGATTTTCTTACTTGAGACAGAATTTTGACATCCAACTAATGTCAAGTCAGTAAGTTTAAGGAAACCCTATCCATTCTGCCGATCCCACCATAGTCACGAAACGATTAGTCTAACTCATCAAGTGAATTCTAGACTGATATTTCAACACTCAGTTTTCGACGCGAACTTGAATCACAAAAAAAGCACACACTTCTTAAATAGTGTAGTTTTATTGGCAAAATATGTTCAGGACTCATAAGCACCTAACACCAGTTCAATCTAAGCCGTAGTACACACTCACATCAAGTAATTGTCAGAAATTGTCTCAATTCCCCGTCTGCCTGCCTTCCGTTCATAACTGTACACTGCCATGGCATTGTGCTCTAACAACGTCCGTTTGTATGCACTTAGCCTATTAAAAGGACAATGCAGCTGTACTATGAATCGTAAGCGTGATGGCGGAAAATACCGTGGCTATTGATTGAATTGGATTGGAAACATAGCATGGCACCAGCAACTTCGCCCGCGTGGGATATACAAATTCAAGATAAAATGACAGTTTCATACAAACTTTGCCCCCCTTTTTCACCCCCTTAGGGGTAGAATTTCGGAAATCCTTTCTTATCGGATGCTTAAACAACACCCTCCAAGTTTCAGGTCTCTACGATCAGCGGTTTAGGCTGTGCGTTGATCCGTCAATCAATAATTAATTAATGATTAACAAGTAATTCAGTTCAAGGAGTTGTCAAACTTTCGGTGAAGTAGGTATACGTGTCCTTATATCCGCCAAATTTTGAATAGGCGTAAGTGTCAATATTTATGATTTTACGACTGGTTTTTCAATGTATTGCACTTCATATAATGAATACTAATGATACATTAATTACTCAGAATATGACCTCTAGTTGAAATATAAAAAACTGTAAGAGACAATGAGTATAAAAGGCTAACGAAGGAAGATAGAGGGGTTTCAGTCAGCAAGAGTCTGACACTCCCTTCCGCCCCAACCATGGCGAGAGGACCCAGTTAAGCAGTCGACAACCTTCTAGGTTAACCTGCGAGATGCCATACAAAAGAAAAAAAAAACATGGCGAGAGGAAAAAAGTGACACTAGGTACTTGTACTCTCAGTTTAAAAATAACATATCTATTGACGAGTCTTAATATTCTTAATTGTAAGTAATCAATTAAAAATATTAACTCTCCTCGTAAAAATGGTGATGACAGTGCGTAGATACAAAAAGATTTACACTGTTGAAACGAATTTTAAATAAACCTATTAAAATTCACTTCCAAATTAAATCAATCTAATTGTTGAACATCAGAATAGCAATGGTACTCAAATACCCAGTAGACCATTGAGCGTTCGTCTGAAAAACGTCACGTCATACGTTCATTACTTTAAAACCATTGTTTAAACGTGCATACAACTTATCCACCATAATGCAAACTTAATTACCATCGATAACTAATATATTTATTTATACATACTAGACCGCCGTTGTACCCATATTTTAGTTTTAAATTGTATCTGTCTTAATTTCTTTTGGTGTACAATAAAGCATAGATAATTCTATTCTATTCTCGACTTTTACCATAGCTTCACTTGCATTGTGATTTTATGCTCCCGAATAAAAATAATATGTCCTTCCCCAAGTTTCAATCTACATATTTTCATCTCCAATTTTATCTTTATACGTTCATAATTCAACCGTAAAAGCGGTAAAAACAAACTGATTAATTTATAATATACTACGTGCTTCCAGCGGGTGTACTCGTATCCTGAGATAACATCCTTGGAAAGGCACGAAGACTCATTTCCCAGGTTTCAAAAAATATCTATATTTTGTCTAAACCTACCAAATTTCATTTAAATAGCATATATGACACTAATAACAATTAATTCTAAGGCACCACTTTCTTAAAAAAATACCTTATGTCAGCCATGATTAAACGACTACTTTAGAATTTCATAGAAAATTAGATTTTTTGTTGTTTTAGAATTAATTAGTTAGTGAATTGAGTTTGAAAAAAGAGACGTCATAGTTAGCTATTGCCATACAAAATCTATGGGAGAATCCCTTTTGACAGCTCATAAAAATTATGTCAATTGGTTGGTGGACTGGTGTCGTCTACCCAGTTGTTTCAGCTCTTTCCGTGAAATCGTAACAGCATACAGACATACATTATGTAGTTACTACGTTCATATTTTTTAAAATATATTGATAAAAATGGAATTGAAAAACGTGTTACCTAATTATTTTTTTATCGATCTTTCGATTGTAGTTAAACCAAAAGGCGGAACTAAAGATTAGTTCAGTATTTAAACTATATTAGTAATCGTTTCGCTTGAATGGTTAACTTAGTTACAAAATTATTAAAGTGGAACATGAATAATACGTAAAGATAAGGTTTCCGTTCTATGGGCTAGTAAAAATTATGATTATTACATTGATGACGTATCTTTGTAACAATACTCAAGGATTTTGTATTCAAAAGGACGAATTTAAATTCAAAATATTTTCAAAAAGAATCTGAGTGATACCTATTCCTAATAAACTACAAAAAAAAATCGTTTCGAAAATGGAACCGCTACTTTTTTAAGGCTGGCGTACACTAGGCGAGTCGGGTCGCAGCGCAACGCAACCATAAGCTGATAGTTTTTACTATAACTAGTTTTCCTAGCGCTATATAATAGCTGTTTCACCGGCATCCATGTTCAAGCCAACTCCATGCAAAGTTTCATCAAAATCGGTTCAGCCTTTTTACCGTGAAAACTGAATAGACAGACGGACAGAGTATCTATCCGTGAAAGCCTTATCAACAGACAGACAAGAGTTACTTTGACATTTATAATATACTAGCGACTCGCCCCGGCTTCGCACGGGTGTAATGTAAATGTACTTTAATATGCATATGTGTACGTATAATGCATACAAGCAGCAGGAGCGACTTTGTTTTATACTTTGTAAAGATTAGTAAGAATCGCACAATGGTATGGTGAAATAGATATACTCATATTGTCTACTACACATAAGAAGACCATTCACCATGATTCAATTCATGTCTAAGTTATTGAAACATTCTTAATAAATACCTACGGCTGTTAAAAATATACCATTGTGACTTAATGATTATAATATAAAATATCTTAAAGAAATTGCTATTAATGTTAGATTTAATTGAACATTCAATAAATTGATTCGGTGATAATATTTTTTAAAGATTCTTGGTCATCAAAATCTAATTTATTTTAATAGTTACGATATCAGAATTTTCTAAGGCATTTTATTTTGGATGTAAAAAATCTATTAGTGACTTGGGAGTAATACCAACTTTGGTTGCCGTGACGGCAAATGGCTAGATGCTTTCTTGTGCCCCTACCACTACCCATAATGACTGTCAAAGATCTACAAATGACAGACGGGACCAAAAGCTTAATGTGCCTTCCGAGGCACGGATGAGTTTCGTTATGTTATAAATGGCATATCAAACGTAGCTTAGCCTTTAATCGATGGACCCGTGTGGCTGCTACCACGAGCTCCGTGAAACCCAAACAAAACAACAGTTAAACTCACATTAGCATTTATTAATAATTTATTATTTTGTCCCCAGTTCTTATTATGCGAGTTCGCACTCCTGCGCAAGGTGCAGGACAGCGAGCGGTGCCTGGGCGTGCGCATCCCGGCGTGGGTGCGCGGCTTCTACTGCGCCCTCGCCTCCTTCGCCATCGGCGTCTGTTTTGTCGAGATTGCTGTCAATTTCTCCAAGAACATCATTGGCAGACCTAGGCCCCACTTCTTTGATGTAAGTTATTTTTATCATCGTCCTGTACGTGTGTTTATCACCTTACTCCCCCAAAACGGGTTGACCGATTAAGATTGTGTATTTGAATGGGTGGACGGATGAATGTCAACGGGTGTCAATCATCATCACCATCAGCCTATATATTGTCCCACTGCTGGGCACAGGCCTCTTCTTATACAGAGAAGGCATGAGCATTAATCACCACGCTTGCTCAAGGCGGATTGGCGATTTCAGACATTTTAGGTTTCGAACCCACACACTCGTACACGAGAAGCAGGTGCCTTAACCACTAGGCCACCACGACTTTATAGGTCAGGTCCGCTGATTGTATATTTGATGGCAAGCTAGTGACACTTACCACCAGGTGTCACGAAGTGGTAAGTGGTCACTGCTATCAAAAGCCAGCTACAGAACCAGAGGCTTCAGATACGCTCCCATCGCAGAGACAAAGCACATGCCTCTAAACACAAGTAAATCTGCTTCATGGCGTTAATAAGTAGTAGATTAATTATACTGACAAAAATTATAAGTATGAAACCTAAATAAAAATACAACCGACTTACAAAATACTGAAAAAAGAAAAATATACTTGCTGCTGAAATGCATGTGGACCAATACATCGCTCTAGAAGAAGTCGATGTCTTTAGGTTACTCTTGTGGTATTTTGCCACCGACTTCTATAGCGGTGTTTTAGTCCACAGGCGCTACAGCATATAGTACATAAAAAGTCATAGTAATCAAAATATTTTAGTCTATTACGTATCCAGAAGTGATTGAAGAAAATATCACAAGCCTTGATAACACAATCCCTATCTACTTAAAAGATAGTACTATACGTATTCATCGATAACAATATTTCCTGTAATCATTATAAGTCGTAAACTACGGTATTTTGTTGCCTAGAAAATAATTATTTGTTTCCTTATTTGTATCTCTGAATATACGAGTGAATAATATTAATACTAAGTTTACTATGAACGTAAATGAATGAAGCAAATCTAATTGCTAAATTATGTAATTAATGTTAGTAAATCCTTGATTTCTAATTAGTAGGACTACGCGCATAGTGACACAAGGGGGTTAGGCGAGTGACAAAAACGCTCGTAGAATAGAAAACAAAATGTGAATGAAAGATAGCTAGTCGTAAACGAATGTCATTCCCATACATTTTGTTTTCTATTCTATAGCGTTTTTGCCACTTGTCTAGCCCCGAAGACGTACCTTTTGATTAATACTGCCATCATTTGAAAAAAGGGCGTAACTAACATATTTCCTATATTGAGTTAAGTAGGTACATATTTGGAATTAGGAAAAAATTTTGATTACAAATATGTATCTAACTTAATATCGAAAAAAAAAATGTTCTTCCTCATTATAATAGCTACTTAGGGACTAATCGTAGATAACATTCAATTTCTGATAAATAACACAGCACGATGCTAATGTGTTCTCCAATTCTTGGATCTCCTTCTTTCCTTGAGGCCATGGCAACATGGCAGATTATGCCGTGATTATTTTCTTATCGTGTTGGCTGCACGGTTAACAAACCTAACAATCCCTAGAGTTTTTCAAATTTACCTGACAGCTTTGACGTGGAATTGTAACTGCTGCTATCAAGGAAGAAGTCTGTGATGATGGCTTAACTTACCCTTCCAGGCTCGGGGGTATAATACTGCCAATAACCTGACTCTGGGCTGCTTTATTTTCTTCATATATAACTTCATATATCTTTTAATTTTCTTCAACTGAGCACAAACTTTTAAATATTGATAATGATGATGTGATCCTGTAGTCCCTCATCGAGGACATAAGCTCTAAGAAGAGATTTCCATTTTTTGCAATCTTGATAAAATGCAGCTACTTTTAAATATTACTTGACAAAATCGCTAATCCATAATTTTTCTTTCAGGTGTGCCAACCTTCAATTGACTGTTCTTCTACGGAGTGGCAGAACAAATACATCCAGTCTTCAGACTATACTTGCAACGGTTCCCAGACTGACAAGTTCGGGGATATGCGCAAGAGTTTCTTGAGTGGACACTCCGCGTGGGCGGCTTATACCATGATCTATCTAGCTGTGAGTATTGCCTTCATATTTAGAAATACCTTCTTTGATATTTTTACCCCTTCTATCCTGGGTGGGGCAGAAGGGAGTGTCAGACTCTTACTGACTAAAACCCATCCATGTTCCTTCCTCAGCCTTTTGTATTCTGGGGGCGCGGTATCTCTTTCGAACGTCCCGCAGCCCACCTTCTTTGAATTAAAACCTTATTTCAAAGAGTCAAATAATGCAGACATTAGATTATCTATACTAAACCTGCGGCCCGCGGGCCGCATGTGGGAGGCCGGGCCTTTGTGATTTTTATACATTGAGTTACAAAATTATTTGAAGGCAAGAGATAGGAGAGATTTGTATTAAAACCTAAAAAAATGTACCGCGACACCATGACTGAATCGTTTTTGTGGCCCTTATAATAAAAAGGTTGAGGATGGCTGCATTAGATACTATCATCTAAAGACCAATCTTGTTATCTAAAACCCATCTTCTCTTTAACTTTTATTTCAAAAGCCTTTATCTAAAGACTCTTCTTCTTCTTCCAGCTATACTTAGAAGGTCGTATGACCTGGTCCGGTACGCGGACTCTCCGCCATGTTCTTCAGTTTGGTGCCGTCATGCTGAGCTGGTTCACAGCTCTCTCCAGGGTGACGGACTTCAAGCACCACTGGAGTGATGTACTCGCTGGATACTCTTTGGGTGCTGTGTTCGCCGTTATCATGGTTAGTATGATTTTGACCTTTAACATCCAGCGATGATAAATCATTATCATGAGAAAGATAGAATTTATTGATGGTGATTCTTCTGCCTTTTTTTTGTTTATTATGGAAGTAGCTGTTTTGGTTATCAATCTAAGGCCCAAGTTCACCGACAAGATAACAGTCCGATCAACTGAAAACAGCTGTTTACCATAAATTCAAACTTTTGTCTTACGATGGATACCTTATCATTTGGATTTTTTTTCCTAAAACGGTCGGTTATTAATCCGGGGTTGGACAAGAAGTGGATAACACGAAAACTTCCGTTTCAAGGTTAAAAAACGTTTTTATTTTACGGGCCTATTGGTCACATTAATAGGCCGATTAATAGGTGATCTGTTGGTGAACTTGGCCCTAAGAAATATAAATTATGCTTCTTCTAGAATATCAAGTGTTATGTTAAATGAGAGATCCTCCCAAAAATCCTCTCAAATACCGAGAAAATCTTCATCTATTTATTCTCAAACTTATATTGTATGCACAACGAGTAATTGAACGTTTACTACATTATTTTCATTCTCAAATTCCCAGTTTTTTAATTATCGATGTAGGTATTATGTCGGCCACGGTTTCGCACGATGATAAATTCAATGCAAAACAATATTGATTGAGTAAATACCAAACTTCTTTGTTTTATTATCGCATAATTGAGATGCATTTCAAACAATCCAGTCGTTGACACTTGTTGACAATTCCATGTTTACTTAATTTTCAATAATATTTTTATAGTAATTAGTGTTTTTGAATAATGATATTATTCACCTGCGGGGGAGATTGAATTGCGATTATTTTTGTTTTTCAAACATTAATTGGAGCTGTTCATGCATGAGACATGTGTCGATAAATTAATAAATAAAGCTATACGATGCGACAAACTGCATAAACTTCGATTAAAATAAGCAGTGTCTACTTTAAACGTAACTTTATCATGCAAACTTACCTACACAAATATACAGTTAACAAAAAAAATAAAAACACTAAAATCATAATTAACATTACATCATCGTATCACATATACGTCCTATATCGTAATTGGAGAGCATTTTGCAAGAATCCAAACTCAACGAACATTTGCTGCAGGATGTTCGAAAGAGTTACCGCGCCCCCGGAATACTAAGGGCTGAGGAAAGGACACGGATGGGTTTAAGTCAAGAGTCTGACATTCCCGCCTGCCCCACCCACGGCGGGAGGAGTCATTTGATGATTTCCCATCCGAAAAAAAGACAGCGAACCTACTGAGAACATAACAAACCCGAAACCGAAAGTCCTGGCTTAAGCTCGTGCTTAAAACTACTAGGCCAACAAAATAATTTACTCTTAAATAATGTACTAAGTTTATTTCTTCTTCTATTACAGTGGAGATGGGGCACGGATGTCGTTTTAAAACAAAAGAACCACAGCGTGCTGCCCCAGTTCGAGATCTCCGTCACCAGCCAGCCGGTACCAACGCAGCGTTGAATAACAGTTTTACATAACTAATTTATAAGCTATACCTTCATAATTGACTCCTGGAAGGAGATGGGACAGTGCTATTTATTTTATGGACATTTTTTTTACACCTTAGGTTACATTATTCATGTTTTAGTAGGGATCCCTAATTATTTCTGGAAATAAATATAGCCTATGACACTTCGTAAAGATGTAGCTTTCTAACGGTGAAAGAATTTTTAAATCGGTCCAGTATTTTTTTAAATTAAAACCAAACAAACAAGTCTTTCCTCTTTATAATATTAGTATAGACATAAAAAGTTCTGTGTCTCGAAGAGCACGTATAGTTAGCGGCTTGATCAGAATTTACCGAGATTCTCTTACGCGCCCATTGGTCGCTTGGCTTAAAAAAAATATATATGGATTCGACATCTACGGATTTAAAAAATATTATTGTTTCCAAACCTCTGAAAATACAATAGTTACGCATTCAGGTCTATTAAGTATGAATTTCCGTCTTTATTCTATTTTATTGTATAGCACTGATAGATACTTTCTGGTTTCAAAAGAATCAATCATGAAGATGTAGTCATTAGTTATGATAATAACATTTTATTTAATTTTAAGATGGCTGTGTTCTATACGTTGTATCAACGTCTAGTTTGTAATATAACAATAATATTTAATGTGATATATTTAAGTTTAAATTGACTAATGTTATTTAATAAATCTCATGATTATAAAATTTTGTGGGTATTTGTTATGAACAACAAGCCGTTTTTCGCGGTTTCTCACGCGTCCTGCCTTAGCCTATAACCGTCTCCAGGGTCCCATCCATCTCCTTACTAAATTTCATCGAAATCGGTTCAACTATTTAACGTGAAAGCGCAAGAAACCAACAGACTTTCGCATTTATAATACTAAATTAAGATATTTAAATAAAGAATCGCCATTGTGTTGTGCCAGCATTATTTCGTTCAAGACTTCAGATTCCAATTACGTCAGCCCCATCTATAAAATTTCAGTGATACCTTTTATTGTGACAGTTCAATAATATACATTGCTTTGTTTTTAGTATCATTAAGATAAACTTCCAAATATATTTACAGCAATGTATATTAAACTCCTTAGGGAAAACTGACAATTTAATACCCATGTCAGGTGACTGACGGTAGGCTATTCACCTATTTCACCAATTTGACATAATAAAAAATCTACCTTCAGAAAACTTGTTTTATTGGTCAGTCGCCTCTCTTAACTGTGGGTAGTTTATAACCAAACTACCCACAGTAGGGGTTGTGTTGTATCGCGAGATTAACGTAACAAGAAGTAGTCTAATTAAAAATGTGTAGAAAATAGTTGTTCCTGGAGCGAGTTTTCTTTTGCATGTAAGTTCTGAATTTTTCAATAGACTCACAGCATGGGAGTTATTTTTATTTAATAAAATTGGCATTCGGGCCTCGGACGAATGTTTGAAAGAGTCGCCGCGCCCCCGGAATACAAAGGGCTGAGGAAGGAACATGGATGGGTTTTAGTCAGTAGGAGTCTGACACTCCCTCCCCCCCACCCACGGTGGGGGTCATTGGATTTCCCAACAGAAAGAAAAATGCTCATTTTTGCTAGTAAACAAGAACACGAAATTATTCTTCTCTAGTGTTACCTATCGATCCGATTAACAGCGCCATCTATATCAATTTAAATGTACTGCGTGATAGTGTTGATACTGAATTACAATAAGTACTTATAGTGTCTTCGCATCGTCTTGATAGATGGAGCTGTCATCATCAGCCTATATATTATCAGACTGCTTTATTTTTATTATGCTTTATTATATTATTATCAGGCCTCTTCTCCTACAGAGAAGGTACGAGCATTGATCACCACGCCTGCTCAAGGCGGATTGGCGATTTCAGACTTTTTAAGTCCAGGTTTCCTCACGATGTTTTCCTTCACCGTTTGTCAGTGACGTCTAAGATATACTTAGAAAGTACATATGACTTTTAGAAAAGTCACATTGGTACTTGCCAGGTTCCAATAAAAGTAAAAGAACACGATTATATGAATATTTTTTTTTGTAATAGGTAATGATAGATTACAACCGTTCATATTAATCCATCAAAGTGAGTTTTAAAAACACTTAACCATCTAGGTTGCCTGCAATTATTTTTTTAGCATGCTGACGATATGAAACTCATAACTAATAATTAAGTTTTTTTTTAATGTGTAGCGTTTGTAGCGTTTTAGTTCGTCTGATATTAGGTACGAAATTCCCGCTACGAAGGATACGATGCGGAGTAATGAGCAATTTTAACCGACTTCAAAAAACGAGGAGGTTCTCAATTCGACTGTATTTTTTTATTTTATGTTTCTTACCTCAGAGCTTTCGACTGGGTGAACCGATTTTGATAATCCTTTTTTTTTTAACTATTTCATGTTGTGGTCAAATGGCAAATGCTATGAATGAAAATGAAAAATGAAAAAATGTTTATTTGTCCCAAAAACAGTCACATACATTATATAAATGAGACATCCCCAGTAAGTAATTGACAATACTTGTGTTGGGGCTATCTCGCTCTATCCCTTATATATTAACAATCTTGAGACTATTACAAAGGTAAGTTAAGTTAGTTAAGTACAAAAGATTAAATGACTTATAAACTAACTAGCTGTTTCCCGCGGTTTCACCCGCATCCCGGGGGAACTACTTAGCGCACCCGGGTAAAAAGTAGCCTATGTTGTTCCTCAGGGTCTATTCTATATCAGTACCAAATTTCATTTATATCGGTCCAGTAGTTTTGGCGTGAAAGCGTAACAGACAGACAGACAGACAGAGTTACTTTCGCATTTATAATATTAGTAAGGATTAGCAGCTCTAGTGTAGTTAGTTTAGTATAGTGTAGTTATAACGTTTGTGAGTCTGCATGGGATCTTCGTTTCGATTCCCTGGTCAGACCGAAATTTTTGGTGGGTTTTAAAAAAATTACAAAGCAGTTCAGAGTCAAGCTATTGTCGGTGTTACATTCTCTGTCTATGGACTTAAAGCATAGTCCTTGGCTATTACTTTGATATCCGTTATTACAATAATTCCATGTCAGAGACAGACAGACGAATTTGAGAAAACTCTCTCACTAAGATAGTTAGATTCGAAAACCTCCAGTCCATACGATAAGAAAAATAATAATTATGTTTCCACTACAATTTTCACTAAACAACGCACATCTACACTAATATTATAAACAGGATAACTTTGTTTGTTTGTAATGAATAGGCTCAAAAACTACTGGACCGATTTTAAAAATTCTTTCACCATTCGAAAGCTACATTATCCACGAGTAACATAGGCTAAATTTTATTTTGGAAAAAAAATGGGGTTCTGTAAGATATTTGGGTTTTTCGGACACAAGGAGTAAGAAATCAACCAGAAAAGTTTCTTTTTTTGCAAACGGTACTAATCTCAGGAACTACTGGTCCGATTTGAAAATTCTTTCAGTGTTAGATAGCCCATTTATTGAAGAAGGCTATAGGCTATATTTCATTACGCTAAAACTAATAGGATCGGAGCTCCACTATTCCACGCGGACAAAGTCGCGGGCAGAAGCTAGTCTTTAATACAGTTAAAACATTTACATGTTTCATAATCTTTTAAATTCAGAGATAAATTATTTCCCTACCTACTAGAGTCGTTGATGTCTTTTGTATTGGAACTTACGAGAACATTATTGGGACATTTTCGGGAAAATTTTCAATTATTTTAACGTTAATTATTATTGATAGTTATGCAAAATATAGAGTCTGCCTTATATTCCGGTACAAACAGAGTAGCATAAGGATAATTGGTCAACTTAATGTTTCTCAGACACTTGTCGACCAAAATATTCCTTTGCCATTTGCCAAGTTCGAAGACTAAATTTAATATACAACCCTAACTAAATATATAAATGCGAATGTTAATGTGTTTGTTTGTTACGCTAGATAAAGGGATGGATGGTGGATTGATCACCCAATTTGATCACTTTTCTGATGCGCGACACTTACTTCTGGCTTTTAGGTCTTGCTGATCGTAGAAGCCTGAAACTTGGAGGGTGTGTTCTTTATATGACGTAGGCATCCGATAACAAAGGATTTTTCTAAATTCATCCCCTAAGGAAGTGACAAAGAGGGGCAAATTTTGTATGAAACTCTGCCAATTTTTATTTGAATTCGTATTGACCACACGGACGAAACCGCTGGCAAAAAGCTAGTCAATATATGTAAAACAGAGTCATGTTAGTTAGATTTACCTTGATCTTCGTCCAGAATAGGGCATTAAGTATTAAACAATCGAAAAAAAATACGAAAAAAAATTAAGGTGCGGTACGAATTTCGCCATGCCGGCTAATATTTAATATATCGTCAATGCACAGTTAAACATTTCTATCATTTAACAAGCAAATCCCGAATTACTTCGTACAGTCTTACGACAAAAAATCCTTAATCACTTCAGCCTTTTTCCCCTGAAAGCCTTATTTTAGTAACAGTTTTCACTCAATATTTTCATAAACGTAATTACATTTTCTCTATCAGAAAGTCTTACACAGGGCATCGCACCACGTTATTAACATACAATTAAACACAATAAGAAACGAATCCCTAGGCCTTATGGAGCATTATTTCACCGTCCACCATACTCTGACCATCATATTACAATACCTGTTAAAAAACCATAGCAAAATCACCTTTAATCACATGAGCATAGAGTTCAATTTCAACTTTATGTGTGTTATTGGAGAAGCTAATGAACTGCCATTTGAAAATCTACTCTAGTTTATAGAAAATAAGGTGTGGTTTGAGTTGTAAGTGATGTGTGAAGAGGCTCGCGTAAGATTGGTAAAGTTTACTTTCGCCGGCGGGCGATGTCGGTCGGAATGCCCGATGTGCCGACTAGCCACGGTGCCGTGTCTACCGCCAGGCCATAGACCATGGTTGAGCAGATGAGCTAATAGGTACTTCGCATTTTAATTAATACTGGCACTACACTTGGCGTATTTGTCCAAATATTTGTGCCATTTCCGTGTTGCAAAGTGAACATTATGCAACTACTAATAGGGTTCACTTTGTATTTATAGAATAATGTAAGTATTTGGACAAATACGTCAAGTTCAGTGCCAGCATAAAAAATTGTCAGAAACAGTTGTCATCCAATGATCACAATTGTTTTGGTGGATTTTAAATAAATACGAAGTAGGTAAAAAAAAACATATTTTTATTCCATCCCTTTACGAATAAATATAAAACATATTTTTTTATATTATTTAAACCACACTCTAAGTACTCTTAATAAGAACATAAGAAAATAAGATCAAGTAAATTCCATTGGAATATATAAAAAAAACCAAGAATAATACAAACATATTATAATACACTAAAGTTATAAATTGTTATTACCGCTGTATCTTTAAGATAAGCATTCGATCTTGTTACTCATAAAAAAACTAGCTTACAATTAATGAAGTCCGTTAAAAAAATAGCAATTATCAAGTAGGTTTAGATAAATTGACCGACAATTTTGCTGATAACTTAAGATTAAGTTAAAAAATAAGTTACTATTATATTAACCCCAGTTAAACACAAATCTTTTACCAACCAAAGTTAGGAGTACCACAAGGGAGTATATTTGGTCTCCTACGAAGTGTGAAGTTATAGTTTAAATGCGAATAATTACTATAATTATATATAATTGAATTTGAATTTTGAATTATAGATATTTTGAGAAATCCTTAATAAAATAAGATACTTACCTTAATAGACCATTGATATGAATGTTTTAAAAGTATTAAAAACTTCATGGTTCCCGCGGTTTTACCCGCATCCTGAGGAAACTATACCAAGCATCCAAATAAAAAGTATTAATCCAGGTTATAAACTATGTTTGTACCGAATTACATCTATATCCATTCAGTAGTTTTTGCGTGAAATAGTAACAAACATACATCCTCACAAACTTTCGAATTTATAATATCTGTTGGATGGAACAATTTCTTATCTTCCTCACAGAGGCTTTACGCAACTATCCACAAATGAACGCTCCAACGAAAAGGCTCTTTGTGGAGTCGACGACGAACCCACAGTAAACAATTGCGGACAGTTCTCGCCCGTGCCCCGCGTGAGCCGCGCGCCCGCAACGACACTATAAATGACCTACCTGACAGGTGTCTGTGATACAAATCTAAATATCGAATGAGAAAAAAAAAGAAACAAGATTCGTTCGTTTACTTTTTTTATTCATTTTTTTCTCACAAAGTTTTTTTTTAATGTACCGTTGTTGTGTTTCTGTTAACCGTGTGTATTGTGCTGTGAGATTCAAAGATCGAATGGACTGTTCTCGTGGAAAATGGTTATAGTTGCTCGCATCTCGCGTGTATTCTGTTTTTGACGTTTACGTGACGTTTCTGGCTGTATGGTTTGGATGTGTAACTTTTGACCTGTGCCAACCAACTTTTCTTTTTGTTATTTGAGTTTTAACTTGTATCTTCGGCTTATTAATCGTATAAACTTGTACAGTTTTAAGTAAGGTAAATAAGACAGACGTCCTTACAAGGTTAAGCTCAGTATCTGTGTCTCATTGCACATACCTACTTGCAACAGTTGTTACGTATATATTTCATAATACAGCAAATCCGAGTAGACTAAGTAATTTTCGAAAATATTATTAAGTTTTTAAATTAAATACCTACTTTGAAATTCAGAACTCTTTCGTAAGAGAGTGGTCAGATGAAATTGAGAGCTAATGTAAATAAAGTAACAAAATTAAATTGAACCTGTAATCTTTCAATCAGAGATACTGTTTTAACCACTAGACCAATGAGCACTTTGAGGGCAATTTATGAAGCTATCTCCTACTTCCATTTTGTCTGCGTGGGTTTCAAATGGAGTCCAGATACCATTATATAAAGTAAGCATCTTATTGGTTAATTCAATTTCTAAAACATGTGTGTGCTAAATTTCATCCAAATCCGTCCAGTAGTTTTTGCGAAAGAGTAAGAAACGCCGAAACACTTTTATAAGCTGCACTGGCTAGAGCAATAACCGACCTTGAAAATAAACCATAAAAACCAAGAAACAGACTGCCATAAAAATTCTTATCAATACCCGCATAACGATGAAGTAGGTACCTAAATTCACATGTACATTAATTAAAGCTAAGTTTACACTACGCCAGATATTTCGACACAAATGTCAGGTTTTTTTTATGCTGTGTACACTTCAACTTTAAGGGTTAAGTACATATTCGAAATCAGTTTTTTCCTGATTCCAAATACATATATATATAGGTACAGACCTACTTACCTCAATATCAAAAAATATATATTGTTTGGCCTTTCTTCTCATGACAGCAGTATAGCAAATATCACTTAAGGAGTTGAAAGTAAAAATATTTAAGCAACCAATTTGTTTTGAAATAATTTTGCAAATTATAGGTTTCAATATGTTATGTTATTTGTCATTTGCATTATTGATAAATCTGTTTCTAATGTGGCGAAATTGAAGCTTTTTTTAAATATATATCTATAGTTTTACTGTAATGTAATCTCTCCTTGAAGATTGAACATGCATTATTTCTTTTTTCCTTTTCACGTAATAGTTTATCCTTCAGGCGTATTTCTGTCAAGTCTTTAAACAAAGGTACTGTTTTATACTTCAGTAGAAATCATTAATTAGAATGTGTTATTGAAGTTTTAAAAATCATTTGCCGCAAAAGGAGACTACAACATAATGTTCTCTCAAAACGAAAGTTGCACATAAAAATTTAAGTGCTTAAGATAAACCAGCATTTATTCGGTAACTTAAAAGCACATACCTCCAACTTGTGAATGAAACTAAACAGATACACTACATTGAGCAATAACAAAAAATGTCAGGGTCTCCGACCGATAATAAATTATTTCACATTCAATATAAATGCCGGATATTGATCAAATATTACACAAGATAACTTTATTATTTTAAATTTAAGGTCTTATAAAACACTACCTGTTCTGCAACTTCTCATATCCCACGACATATTAAAGCAGTAAAAATTCCGCTGTGGAAAAGGGATGTCAGTATCCGTTACCCATAGCTCCGCTTCGCTCTCACTCCTGCGGCCGTACCACCGCATGTTTTTGCAATCACTATCCAGGTATGAGAGCGAGACACAGCTACGTCGTACAGCACCGTCTCTTTTACACAACTAATCTATTCCTGCTTTGGCACGTCATGCTAAGGCCCCTGAACAGTGATGGCCATAATTCGTCATAGTAGGTTGGACCCCAGGCTAAAATGAACAAAACTTTAACACAGTAAAACACAGCATAAATCAGTTATCAGGAACAAGAGAGCTTAACTTAACTGGCCAGTGACGATTGGAATAATCGTATTCGTTAGCGAAAATTAGATTTTATGGATTTTTTCATCAGTACCATTTGTGCGGATTCTTGTGATTAGAACTATTTATTCTCATAAATAAAACACGTTATTTAGGGCTATGGTACAATTAGTTAGCGATTTTTCAAAATTTCATCTTTTGATTTCGAAGATAACTTTAAAATGATCATTTTTTTATACTCTACCGGGTAAACATACATGTAATATCTATATCTAGTTAAATCGTACTCCTTTTGCTCTTCTTTTGCTCATGCTCGTACGATACTCAAGCATAGATCGTCTCTTCTCATAGATTTGGAGCCATTTGATTGGTTAAATCGGATTTTAAGAGTTCTCAAGTCTTTAGCCATCTTCTGTTATACAGAATGTTTGAATGATCCACTTCATGACTCAAAGGCACACTTCTAATAGGAATAAATGTACCCCAGAGCTTAGCTTCATCTACGATAGGCAGTAATGTGGGGTTTAAACGGGTGACTATAGCCGCACGAATCCGCGAGCCAAAATCGACTATCTAAATGGCACTTAGGCTAGGTCACAAGTGACTGAAATCGCAAGCCCTTGAGTAGAGTAGCACCCGACTTTACCACCCCCCCCCCTCATCCCTCATTAGTTAAAAAAATTAAAACACTCTGATTCGTGGCTAAGTGTAGAATTGTATTCTACACTAACTTCTGCCCGCAACTTCGTCCGCGTGGAATAGTAACTTTGGGCTATCGCTAACTTTAACTACTTTTCTTCATTGATGCTCCGCTCCTATTGATTTTAGCGTGATGATATATAGCCTTCTCGATAAATGGGCTATCTAACACTGAAAGATTTTAATTAAAAGATTAAATCGGGCCAGTATCGGTCCAGTTCCTGATATTAGCGAGTTCAAACAAACAAACTCTTCAGCTTTATTATATTAGTCTAGATAGTCCTTCTTAAGATATTGATCAAGTTTAAGGGATTTGCGCGAATGTGTAATGTATGCCAACATTTGGCTCGCTGAGCCGTCGTTTACCTTCGCCTTATAACTGAGATGTGGGCAAACTGCATGCCACCACAATGGCAACTACTATGCGCGTGCGCAGCCGCTAGTGATGCGAAACCAGTATACGATCTACTTCATTCAAAACTTTATATCGTCAACTATAATTTGTACAATTTAAAGAAAAAACTACGAGAAATAAATTAAATATGAGTTTCTCGATAATATTTTAATATTAAAACTTACAATAGCTAAAAAAACAAAAAAAATATTTAAATCTACTAACTAACACAGGGCGTCAAAAAATTCCTCCTAATCGTTGTCAACTGGGAGCCTACCCAAGAGGCTGGCTGTATTAACACGTTGGATAGTATTGAATAGTATATACTTTTAAAATACAATATTGGAAGGACAGGTCTCAAAGAACTATTTGAACAGTCCTTATCATCTGATTTTCTACATGAGATACAGGATAGTAATTAATTTAAAAAAGCAAAAGCTTTATGTTTAAAACTTCTCCTTTCTCTCAATCTCCAGCATTCTCATACAACTGCAGGATATTCGAAAGAGTCACCGCGCTCCCGGAATATAAAGGGTTGGGGAAGGAACATGGATGGGTTTTAGTCAGTAAGAGTCTGACACTCTCTCCCGCCACACCCACGGCTGGAGGAGTCATTTGATGAATGTCACATCCGAAAAAAAGAAGCATTCCATACAACCAGTATGAGTTCTCTATGAGCGTCTCTTCAATATGAAGTCACATAGACCAGTGCAAAAACGGTAAAAAGTGAAAAAATAATAGTAGGAGGAAACCCATTGGAAAAGGAGGAGATTTTAATAAAATATATAAAAAATATATAAGATACGGGCGATCTGAGACTTTTAAGAAGGGGGAGGAGGGGTTAAGGGTAAAAAACCGAATCCAATGGGTTTCATCCTACTTTTTTTTTGTTTTCAAAAATTATCGGCACTGGTCTACATCACTAAACTTAAAGGAGATCACCATGTGACAGCGACTATGCAAATACATGCGATAAGCTAAACATGTCTCTCATGAATATGTACACGGATCATGACCACACATTTGTGGTTTGACGGACATGTATGCTTATAGGTATTGTGTCCTACTAAAGAAATGGTTACCCTAGTTTAGTTCGAAATAGTTTGCGTCGCTTAGCTTAGAATGGTTACTGGTAGTACCTAGTTATTTTTGTTTGATGCTGATAAGCAAATGAAGTTGCAATATATGCATTTCTGTAAGGAGTTCTAAACGGGTACGAATAAGACTTTTTAGAAGAATCCCGGCGTGTGCGTATGTGCCCAGTTAATAGCGATAGGCTTTTTTTTCGGATGGGAAATCATCAAATGAACCCTCCCGCTGTGGTTAGGGCGGAAGGGAGTGTCAGACTCTTACTGACTAAAACCCATCCATGTTCCTTCCTCAGCCCTTTGTATTCCGGGGGCGCGGTATCTCTTTCGAACGTCCCGCAGCCCCAGCAGGCTATGGGTGAGAGCCCCGTCATAATAGCGATAGGCTGCCCCCTTTTAAATAGAACATTAAGATAACTAGCAAAATATAGGTGGCTTTATTTACGCCTCAGCTCGAAACTTTGGGAAACAAGCGTGTATTTTGGGTCTGACTGCATATTATGTTATATTTTTTTTATTCCTGCAATATATGCTTTCTTTCTTCAAATTCACGATTTAATCACAAGAATATCTAGGAGCGTACATGCTTAAGTGTCCAAAGACAAAACTACGAATGGACGCGATTGAAAGTCGTAATGCAGAAAACTGCCGCTTTTGTGCGACAAAGTCTCCCCTTCCACGTCGTTGAATAAAAATTTTGACTTGACAACGCAAGAATGGGCGATGCAAATCAATTCGCAAGTTCTTTCATCGTGCGAGTTCGTATATTTCTACAATACGATGCCGCATTGCATTTTCGGTTCTGTTTTTTTTCTTACACTTGTTCGGTTCTCTTACACCTCCAAACTTGCCTCAGGCGATTTCTCACGGACAAAAAATACCTAACCCAATATACACCTGTTCGTACAATACTATATTGCATTAAGAAATCTAAAGTAAAAGTAGTTCTTTAGATCATTCATATGCGCCCACGCATCGCCCACGATTGGCCATCGAGCCGTTGACCAATGCTGGCCAAAAACATCACCTACGTCTGTCACTGTTTAAAAATAACTTACAAAATCAATTTTGAACAATTTTATCAACGAATTTTTAAGGGTTCTGTAAAGTAAAAAACGCTTATAAATTATTATAAATGTCTATTTACTTGGGTATATAGGAATTTTACTTACTATGATGGTATTTATTTGAAAGTTCGTTTCAAAATTACAGATATATTATGGCCATTTATTTTGTAGGTATGTAGATGAAAGAATTCCAAAAATTCCTTCTTTTTTAATTCATTCATGATATGCATAATATACATTTTTTTAAGATCAATTAATTATTCAAATTAAATAAATGTAATGGCCATTAGTAGAGATAATTGATGCAGAATTAATAAAATTACAACCCGTGCTTTTAGCGTAGCAAAATAAACAGATTCTAAATCACTAATTAATCTAATAATATTATTTAACGGGTGAGAAGAAATATTTCCACCTCTGAATCGTGGTAGTAATAGAAATCTTTGATAAGATCTTTCGGGGAACTACTAGTACCGTTTGTAGTATTGGTTATTCTATGCTTATTATCATTCCTAACTTTGTTGGCAAGCAGGGTTTCTGTGATTAAATTTGAAGGGTACAGATGTGGCTGCAGGATTGTTCGAAAAAAATACCGTGACCCTAAAACGCAAAGGGCTGAGGAAGGAACATGGATGGGTTTTAGTCAGTAAGAGTCTGACACACCCTCTCGCTAGGCCCAAGGCGGGGGGAGGCATTCGATGATTTCCCATAAAAAAAGGACATTGAAGGGATGCGCTACCATTTTAACTTTTTTAACGAAAGTAAATAAAGCGATGCCTTTATTATTGCAGATGTTCGTCATCATAATTGATTGGACAGTCTGCTTATAACCTAGTTACGTAAAAAAAACTTTTATACTTTGTCCCTAGTTAAATTTAAATATGCCTATACTAGAATAAGTCGCTTTCCAAATTAAATTGATTATATACAATCGAAGATACAAATATCTTTGGTATGCACATAGTATTTACCGTAACAATTTAATATTATAACGCTTACATAATATAGGTGTAAATTCATAGCAAAGAGTCACAATAGGTTCTGTATTTCACACGACATTTGCTTTACATAAAACCAGAAAATTTACATATAAGCTTATGAAAGCAAAAGATCATTTGTTCGATAACTAATAAAAATTTCTCTCAATCAGATATGCTCATAAAAATAATTGATTGTATTGTTTTTCTTTAGATTTCATTTAGAACTTTAACAGCCGGTTGCATCAAATTCAATTATTTTTATCATTTATACGTTATACTTTTACGAATATCACAAAACATGATATCCATAATTAACATACTTTAGTATTTTTTAAGTTCAATATAAGGATATAATAATTAAGTAAACATCTATATCTATCTATACTTATAGTCAATCTGTAGAGAGGTCAATTCTGTACATGAAATATATTTCCAAAATAACTATCAGGGGGTGATTAGGGATCGAAACTGATGCCAAAAATGCAGTAAAATCAGTAAAATTTTTGTCTGTCTGTATATAAACGTTATAGAAACAAAAACTACTCGACGGATTTTAACGAAACTTGGTACAATTATTTTTCATACTCCTGAGCTGGTGGGTATACTTTTCATCACGCTACAATCAATAGGAGCAGAGCAGTGAAGGGAAATGTTATCATTTTGTTTAAACGCGCTAATCTCAGGAACCGCTGGTCCGATTTGAAAAATTCTTTCAGTGTTAGATAGACCATTTATAGAGGAAGGCTATAGACTATATATATCATCACGCTAAGACCAATAAGAGCGGAGCACCACTATTCCACGCGGACGAAGTCGTTGGCAGAAGCTATGTAGTAGTATATCATAAATATTTAGACGAAAAATATAAAATAAAAGCAAAATTATTCAATTTTATTATCTATTTTGACAGAACTTGGATTACAGTTCTTCCGTTTCACTTATAGTTTCAAGTAACCGTTTATTTTTTGGTGGCTGGTAGCATTATAAAGTTGATGAAAACATATAATAGTAGGTAATCTCATAGATAGCTAGAGAAATAGTTCGGTAAAATGGGTTAAAAAATTCCATTCCATAATTCCATATTATGAACACGAAAGTTTATAAGATGGTTAGATGCACATGCATAGATGTTTGTTACGCTCTCACATAAAAACTACTGAACAGATTTGACTGAAATTTGGTATACATGTATTTGTTTCATCTCTCACTGATGTACATGTGAGTACCATGTAACCATTTACTAAGTATTAATCATAAAAGTCTACTCGTAAAAGTTTAGTCTGGCATTTGGAGTATGTCATGCTCGCTTAAAGGCCTCGCTGATGGTGGCGCGTGTATTGGATCGTTTGATTCCCTTCAAAATGGTTGAGTTAAGCGGTGCTGATGCACGCGTCAAGTTCGTGAACGGGCGCTGTCAGTTGAGGCTGGTCATCTCTAAATTGCCAAGAATTAGCATATTAGAATTGTTAAATGTTAACATTTACATCGTTCTCACATAAAAAAAAATCATTATTGATGTATACAGGAACATTGTAAAACATGTTGAAAAAGAGTAACCATGGAGTATCTTGCCCGTTCTTCTCCATAGGAATCTACGCTTTGGAACGGGCAAATAGCTTCAACTTTCTTTTCGACAAACTGACAGACTTATGACTCTTTGACAATTCAAAAGTGCCTGTAAATGGTCTAGTTGAAATAAATGATTTGAATTTTGAATTTTTTTACAGATAGAACATGTTCTATATTAATACATAGTATTATTTTTATCTTTAAAATATGCACTATAGGCAAATAAAACCGCAGTGTTATAAGTAAGTGTATATTAAAAAAGTATATAATATTATAACTTTCCGCCAGCGGCTTCGGCCGCGTGGTCTATACAAATTCAAATTAAAAATGACAGAGTTTCATACAAACTTTGCCCCCCTTTTTCAACCCCTAGGGGTGGAATTTCGAAACATCGTTTCTTATCGGATGCCTTCGTTATACTAAGAACGCACCCTCCAAGTTTCAGGTCTCTACGATCAGCGGCTTAGGCTGTGCGTTGATCCGTCAGTCATTCAAGACAACGCTTTTTCACGTATAGATTTCATCGATTGTTTATACCAATATCGTGATAGCAACATCGTTACCGACTAGGCCCGTACACAACGTATGTAGTTTTCATAATTGGCATAGTTTTTGCCGCCATTTAATCGTATGGAGCACATAAATAGTTGGCAAGGTATCATTACACTGGCACGTTCCAATACTTTGCCGATGTCTTTGATGTGTGGTCCAGGTTAGAAGCGATGAGCGTGTAAACTCCTTAAACAGCTTTCTATTGTGTAAAGTTTTCGAAAACATGTCTCATACTCGAACTATTTTTATTTGAGTTTCACATGAATGTGGATGGCTATAGATAGAGGTAGAGGAAGACCAAAAAAACAATGGATGGATTGTGTGAAAGATGATATGGCTAGAAAGGATGTTACCAGTGAGATGACGTCAGATAGAAAAGTACAAAAAGTACTTTAAATTACTTCAAAAGTTGGAGGGTGTTGGACAAATATTGTAACTGTTTGTGTAGACCATAAGACTAAAAGAACGTTCATAATTTTCGGAAACTGCTCTTACATCCTTTATTAGCACATAGATAGAATTTAATTAGTTTAGTTAATTGTAATAATCTTAGTATTCCACAAAACTATGTCTATAATGCTAAAATACCGCCTGCCAGAAAATACTTCCCACATTATTTTAACTGTCCTTAACCCGCTAAATCTTAATACTTGGACCACGCACTAAACCCAGAGGCAGCTTGTAACGAACACGCAGAGTAGAACCTCGTTCAAGTATAAGGCGTTAACGTTACGAAAATTTACAACTGCACTGATGCAACGCACCAATGACGTTGTTGCATGCTATGGTAGCTATTTAGATTATCGGAGCAGGTCGCTGTTCGCACTTGATCGGAGTTTCATGACTGATGGTTAGCTGCAGAACTGTCTTTGTCAGGAATTACTCCTGTATCGTAAAAAACATTCATTACACATGCGCGAACACCCGGACTCCAGACTCTTGATTTCAAACTTATGATCGAACTTACGACGGAATTTAGGCCCCAGTTCACCGACAAGATAACGGTCCGATCAACTGAAAACAGCTGTTTAGCATAAATTCAAACTTCTACCGTTCGATGGATAATCTATCATTTGGGTTTTTTATTCCTAAAACGGTCGATTACCAAGCCGGGGTTGAACAAGAAGTTGACAACACGAAAATTACCGCTTCGTGGTTGAAAACGTTTTCGTTTAAGGTTTAACCAGATGGTTATATAATCAGCCTGTTAGTGAACTTGGCCCTTAGACCTACACATCTTTAATCATCATCCTATTTTACTGTCCCACTGTATGGAGAAGGCATCTCCTCATACAATGAAAGCCTACTCAGATCGGATAGGCAATTTAAAGACTTCATAAGTCAAAGTTGTGTTTTACCTACTTGTTCCTGATATTCCAAATATACCAATTTAAACTAGAATAAAGTTTAAATGTGTAAATGTAAGGTCAACGCCCTTGAGTGGTCATTGGTAAGGGTGTTTCTGGATCAATAGAGTCGCGTGCCCACTAAGGGGACGGTGGATTTGGATACGCATGTAACTAATGCATACTTAATTATTTTTTTAACTGTGAATCATACACAGGTACACGACTGTACCAAAATAAAACAAAGAATACGACATTTTTACAAGATTACCTACGGAATATCTCAATTTTAGCTTAACCGTGTTCAATTGTATTTCAATCAAAGACCATTGTTTGCCAACACTTATTTTGGCAAAGGCTTTGAGGTATGGACAATAATTGAATACTAGGTTTCTATGTAAAATTTGGATAAATCGGTGATTTTGTAGAAATGACATAGATTTCTTTTATTTTGGGACAGCTGTACATCGTACAGGTACAATCAGGCGCCACATATTACATCATGTAACATAATAAATAATACAACAAATAATTGTTGTAACATGTTTTTGCAATAAAAGAATAAATAAACCCACACTCTTAAGCACCCCACTTAGATGAAAAAAAATCCTTTTGGCAATAGCCGACTGGGTACTCTGCCAAAGACATGTTTTGTCAGCACACAGAAAAGTAAGCAATAAGCTGTCGACTTTTGGTACTTTGCGGCAGAATGTTAGTAGCTGAAAAGACGACACTTTTGTTAGTTACATAGTAGTTTCCACTTAAATAAATTATCATATTGTGTAGATCTTATAATTTTCTTATGCAATGACCATCGGTTGCTCGTTGAGCCTGAAAGAAAGACAAACAAACAAACGCAGTTTATTATTTATATACTTAATGCACATGACCCTTTAAAATAATTAACGACATAATAAACCTCATTCGATTGTTCATTTAAATTGACAACATAATAAAAAAACAATTAAAATTGTTAATTGTCAAATCAAACGCCCACTGACCGCTTTAGGTTATCAATTAAAAACACGAGGATAATAATTACTTAAATCTACTTCTTGTAGTAAATAAAAGACGTAACCACAAAAAGCAAACATTAAAAATCGACTTTAATACACAATACAATCGACACAAATTTCCTTGAACGAATCTTGTTTCAACCTCAAGAGTGTTCAAAAATATTAATGCGAAAAATAAATCATTTTCAGGCTACCCTATGAGTGTTTAAGTGATAGTGAAGTGTCAGAAAAAGTGACATGTGCCTAGTGTTGTTAATATGACGTGACAGAACAGCAGTCAGAATGTATCGGCCGAACTTCTACGAGAGCACTTGCTTTCGGTGCAATGAGATTGTGTATCAAGTGGACAGGGTTGGCCCTCTGAAGGATTTCACGTTTTTCCATAGCGGTTGTTTTAAATGCGCTGTGTGTGGGACGAAGTTGACTTTGAAGGTGAGTTTTATTTATCCTGTTTACACCATCGAGATATATCGATAGAGATGCAATCCCGAATATTAGGCGGTAATAAAAACGCAATAGTACTCCCAGGAAAAATACGGTGTGGTCTACTACTATTATGTCTTTGGGCTCAATCTTTATGGCGCGCATTGTGTTCGGTGATTGCAGATCTAGTTACTTTAGTAACATATATGATCAACACACATACTGACACTAATCTTTAATACATATAATTGCATGCTAAGTGTCGAAAATTACTTACATAAAAGTTTTTTTTTAAAGTAGAGGTGAAATGAATGTTATTCGGTGTATCGAATAGACTGGTGTTCTTATGATTAATTTCATAGTAACATAATTTAAGATCAGCTTAACCACCTCTAGATAAGTACCAGTTTAACTTATCTGCCTGATAATTTCATACAAATGATATTTCCAATCATAAACCCTATCCAAAAGTGTCCCTTATTTTTAGTCCAATAGAACCTGCTCAAAGGAACTAAAGTTCATAAGAGACAGAAGACTTTTCCTATCCATAAAACTCTCTTCTAGAAGAGAAGTCTAAAGACAATTCAGTACAATCCTGTCACTTAAACTTAGCCTCTTCCTCTTGTCGTGTGGGCTGTACGTTTGTACCAACCCAACAAGCCATAGTTTCAGAGTGTTCTCAAATCCGCCTGACGGCCTCTGACATGGAATTGTAACAACCTTCCCAGGCAAGGGGTATTACACCACCAACTTCCTGACTTCGGGCTGCTTTGTGACATTTTCGAAATACCACAAAGCGTTTTCGCCACGCTTAACTTAGCCTGTTACGTACCCCTTACAGTAAGAAAAAGTGTGTCTATTTACTACAAGACTGCAAAGCTCTGTGGGACTGATTGAAAGAGTTACTACGCAAGGGCGAACGATAGAACATGGTAGGTTTTAGTCAGTAATAGTCTGACTCTTCCTCCCGCTCCGCCCACAGTGGGAGGAGTCATTTGATGATTTCCCATTGATAAAAAAACAGCTAGCATAATCTACTTAGTTATTAAAGTTTTAGTCTTGTGTCGATACTCTTGCGCGATACCATCTTTCTGACTCTGCATGCTGCGAAGCGGCTGCCGCTGCTGCTGCTGCTCAAACGGCGGATATATAGTAGCCTTATTGGTAATTATATTTTCGAGCCGTTTGACGTTGAAACTCTTGAACTCTTATTTAAAGAAATATCCAGGTGGCTGATTGACGCTTCTCGAGACTCAAAGGCTGGCTGCTATTTGGCCAAAGGATAAGCATAGCTATCCAACGTGGCAATGCAGCCAGCATCTTGGGTACACTCCCAGTTGACCGTGATGAGGAGAAATTTTTTGACGCCCTATATTAGTTAGTAGTTTTCCATATTTTTTTTGTTTAGTTATTGTTAGCTTTATTGTTAATAAATAATATGTAAAGTTTTAGCCAACATCAAATAAGACTTTAAAAGAATTCGCAAGAATCCGTATAAACAAAACGGTTTTACCAAACAAACCTGTTTACCGTAATATTATATTAATAGTTGGAAGACAATGATGTTATTTCCTAGTCCCCTGTCGGCCTTGAGTCTCCGTATCTCAGTGACCTTCAAGAATCACCAGTTGGCATTTGAGCGACCTTGGTTCATCTTCAACTTTTTGCTATCAACTTCGGCTATAAAAAGACATTTTTTGTATAATCCGTTTTATGCATAATTACTTAAAGTTCGTTTTTCTGTAATTTCTATTATTGGACTTGTTAATGGATATGCTAATTTTTTGGCTCTGAATTACGGGAATAATCGTAAAAATACTAATTAGTATGCCGAATTAGATATTCGGTTTTCTTACATGTTGATATGATAAAGAGCCTAGAAAATGGACAGTTTAAATTTGGATCATTCAGATCAGATTGAATTCATTTTCTATTAATATATCAATGAGTAAACTAGAGGATTTTTAACCCAAAGTGGAACAATACAATACAAGTATAAGAACGAAATGTGTCCTATAGTCAAGATCCGTTTTACGTCAATAAAATTAACGCAAGATGAATATGCAAAACAAGTGAGAAGAAAAATGTCGTAGAATACTCATGAGATTCAGACATTATCCTAATTAACTGTTTTACAATTAATCACTATTTACATTGGTGATATCAGCTTTAACACTAGAATGTGGTGAGGGTAGGTAGCCTCCTTCATTTGCAATCTCTAGCCTGACGGCGTCAGATAAATTGGACTAATTGAACAGACGAAATTCGAGGATTTGAAAATTGATTGGAATGACCGATGACTTCAAATTCTAACTGATATTATAATAACGAAAGTAACTATGTATGTCTACCCGTCTTTTATGATTCCAATGGACAAAATCTTATAGAAAGATAGATTGAACCCTGGAATTGGAAAAGGACCTAGAATACTCACTTACCCAAGCATTTGGAGACAAAATATTCGACATGTCCTAATCTCTACAATCGACCTATCGCAACAATCTTGAATGAACGAGCTACTCATTTTTTATTTTTTATTTTAAAGGTTTCTTTTACTCTTTTCTTTCCTTGATTTGTTATCCTAATCCTTCTTAACTAATATAATAAATGCGAAAGCGAGTTTGTTTGTTTGTTACGCTTTCATGGTAAAACCGACCGACTTGGATAAAATTTTGTACGGAGATAGATTGGACCTTGGACACAGTTTTAGGCTACTTTTTATCCGGGTCCATTAAGTAGTTCCCTCGGGACACGGATGAAACCGCGGGAAACAGCTAGCGTACTTATAAACCGGGCTTGATGTACGATGTAGGTACGTACTAGACTAGCTTTATGAAAGCCTAGCTTTTCCTCTCTAGTCACAAACAACTTAGGTATGCAGGAATATTAAATCTGGCTGTAATACCTAGGTTATTACGTGTCTTTCTTTATTTTCTGCTAGATATCTTGTTAGCAACATTGTAATAGTTAAAGACGTTTACATACTAACGCGGAGAGAAAAGATTTCAAGATAAAGATTCAAATATCAAGTTGTTTTTGGGTGATAAAATATAATAGAGCGAATATGTTCTTTGGATTGCAATATAAATCACCATCTGCCTAGCCTTTTCTCAACTATGTCGAGTTCGGCTTCAAGTCACCGAATCATAGTTTTGCATGGTGCGACTGTCTATCTGACCTCCACAACTCAGTTACTTAGTAACACGAAACCCCTTGTTAAGACTGGTTATCGAACTTCCTGTAAAAAATCTATAAATGCTGCATTAACTAAGTACATAATAAAAAAAAAACTAAATTATCTATCTATGTATATCTATACTTATAATAAATCTGTAGAGAGGTCAATTCTGTACATGAAATATATTTCCAAAATAACTATCAGGGGTGATTAGGGATCGATACTGATGCCAAAAATGCAATCAGTAAAATTTTTGTCTGTCTGTCTGTCTGTCTGTATAAACTCTATAGAAACAAAAACTACTCGACGGATTTTAACGAAACTTGGTACAATTATTTGTCATACTCCTGAGCTGGTTATAGTATACTTTTTCATCACGCTACAATCAATAAGAGCAGAGCAGTGAAGGGAAATGTTGTCATTTTGTTTAAACGCGCTAATCTCAGGAACCGCTGGTCCGATTTGAAAAATTTTTTCAGTGTTAGATAGTCCATTTATCGAGGAAGGCTATCATCACGCTTAGACCAATAGGAGCGGAGCACCACTATTCCACGCGGACGAAGTCGCTGAAAAATTTGATAAATTCTCAACAAACTATGTAATTTTAAACAACATTTAATAAATCAAAAGTTTTCTCTTTTCAGACCTGTAATAGTAAGAACCAGTTTTTACCTGACTGCAAGGAAAGGGTTACGTTTTTGCGCCTATCTTTTTTGTAATATTCTTTATCTAATCTAAATCTAAATATATATAAAACTCAAAGGTGACTGACTGACTGACTGACATAGTGATCTATCAACGCACAGCCCAAACCACTGGAGGGATCGGGCTGAAATTTGGCATGCACGTAGATGTTATGACGTAGGCATCCGCTAAAGGATTTTGATAAATTCTCCTCCCAGGGGATAAAATAGGGGATGAAAGTTTGTATGAAATTTCTTTCATATCTTTCAAACCACTCGATGGATTTCTTTAATTAAGGTATCGTTGGATTCGTCTCATTAGTACAAATGTTCTTGATAGGTGAAAAAATATTCTTCTTTTCTCTGCAATATGGGTATCAAATTAATGGCTCATAACAAGGATTCCGAAAAGGTATAACATCACTATATTAATTAAAATCATGATTATTAAAACCACATTTTAAACTACTAATAATCACTAATTCACTGTTTTTCTGAAAGGTACTCACTCCATTACATAGAACTTTCTCGAGCATTTATTCATCGTAAAAAAATATTAATAACTAGCTTCTGCCAGCAACTTTGTCCGCGTGGAATAGTGGTGCTCCGCTCCTATGGGTCTTAGCGTGATGATATATATAGCCTTATAGCCTTCCTCGATACATGGACTACCTAACACTGAAAGAATTTTTCAAATCGGACCAGCGGTTCCTGAGATTAGCGAGTTTAAACAAAATGACAACATTTCCCTTCACTGCTCTGCTCCTATTGATTGTAGCGTGATGAAAAGTATACTATAACCAGCTCAGGAGTATGACAAATAATTGTACCAAGTTTCGTTAAAATCCGTCGAGTAGTTTTTGTTTCTATAGAGTTTATACAGACAGACAGCCAAACAGACAAAAATTGTACTGATTGCATTTTTGGCATCAGTATTGATCCCTAATCACCCCCTGATAGTTATTTTGGAAATATATATTTCATGTACAGAATTGACCTCTCTACAGATTTATTATAAGTATAGATAAATGTCGATTATAATTCCCAAGCCCGGACAATTCCTTAAATGTCGTGTTTATACGCCTATTTTTTAAGATTATTTTTAGTACTTACTACTTAGTCATGTAGAAAGTCATTATCTGAGTACATTCTTTTCGGGAAAACAGTGAATAATACTGGGTATATGAAAGTCTGTAGTCAAAAAAACACAATACAACTTTTTATAAGCAAGGTCAAGGAAATTAATACAAAGTTCACTAAGGAAATACATATTTGCACACGTAGTAGCACCGCTATAAAATATTTGTAAACAAATAATGAGTCATTACATGTGGTTGCAATGCGTCATACGGCCTTATTCCGCTGCCATTAAAATGTTACTTATAATAAAGCAGATACGATGTTATTCGGTTTCGTAATTATTTCATTGCGAGGCCAAACTTTTTTTTTTTTGAAAATCAAGACTGTCAGCTTAAAGGAGTTAGAAAGTTTATCGTTAAAGCTGAAGTTTGAAGGTCAGTAAATTCATAAAAAGAAGTTTTTTTTTAATCTTCCAATAACTGAAAGGACATAATATCAGGAGTTAGTGAAATTGGCCATGAGTGTTTTAATACTAGATTCATACTCGTGACGTTATAATGCTTATGACCTGTCCCCTTATCACACAATGTCACAATTCCTTGATTCACTCCCTCCCGCGTGTGACGTAATTTATTTATGGCTCCTTGATTGATGCCCCCCATCGTCCAGCTCCGATAATGACAGCAATTTCCTGTAGTATATCCTTCATTGGGTCCATTTAAAGCTACCCATTAAAAGCTATGTATGAATGAACGACTGTCGCATGACAACTCCCGAAGAATATGGTATAATGTGCTATTGCATCCGTATTCTGATAGAGGTAGATACGACCTTATTCGATTCAGTAAGTCATTCATTACATACGTTCCTAACTGTTCAGCTAATACAACAGTTTGATGAAAGCGATAATTAACAGTTAGTTGACGTACTTTGTTATGGGTATTGTATGCAACAGGTGTTGGTTTTTGTGTGATTTTGTATGTGTTGTTTGAATATGTATATTTTTAAAGGCACATCCCTTTTTACGTCCCTAGGTATCGTAGTTATTCATTCACGGACACCGAAATGATTTATTTATTTTATAATTTGTGAAACTCTTACATGTACTCTATGCGATAGCTGTTATTAATGGCATTAAATGCCGAAATCTGTTATTAATGTAAATAATTTTTCGACCAACTGAAACTTAGAATTTATTTCTTTAGAAATTGTTAAGGTGATTTCTAGTGTTTGATGAAAATTATATAAGACGTTAATTTAACCTGTGTAGGATTATATTTCAGACATTTTAATGACTATGTCAGATCTGGTTTCATACTGACTAGACGTATTAATTATTGTTATTATTTTTTACAAGCATTAACTGCTGGTCAATTGACTTCGGTGACCTAGTTTATGAAGGAGTAAAAGAACTAAATAGGTGTTCTAAAATTGGGCGCCCAATTCTGCATGAATCATACAACCAAATCTAGTATCTAGCGTAGATTAGTGTAATTTTTTATTTTAGCATTTTCTACTAAAAATAAACTAACTCTCCAAGAAGACTCTCTCTTTCTAACATTAATAAAATTTATTTACAATAGTTGAAGTTAATCTGTCTGTTTGTCTATCTTTAAAGGATATAGGATACTCTTCAAGTAGGACTAACCTGAAATAGGTTTCCTAGGACGCTACTTAAACAACTTGTAATAAAATTATACATTATACCGACAAAACAGATCTATTCAACGTATAATTCAATGAAAACATTCACTTTGTCACAAATTAACTGTCCATATCGCTCTGTCCGTGAAATCTTTTCAAACACCACCATTTTATGATGACCCTTCATTTGTTTTAAAATAAAAAGTATCAAGGGTCATTCTATATTGGCTTGTTTCTATTGTACTACCTATAATTTGTGTCAAATGAATCAGCTTCACCAATAAAAGAATGAAAAGGCGATGTAATTTGACATTTTGGTTTGTGTATCTAGTTTTGAATGACTATTTTTGTGAATAAAAAGTTGAATTGAAGTTATTTTATTTGATGCGATCGATGTTCTATTATTAACAATTTGTTTAGATAATTTGTGATATTAGAAGTATTGACAAACACTAATACTAAAAATAAAAAGAGCTAGATAGAAGACAGATAGATCATCATCTGCCTAGCCTTTTCCCAACTATGTTGGGATCGGCTTCCAGTCTAACCGGATGCAGCTGAGTACCAGTCTTTTACATGGAGCGACTGCCTATCTGACCTCTACAATCCAGTTACCGGGTAACACGATACCCCTTGGTAAGACTGGTTGACAGACTTTCTGGCTTCTGACTATCCGTAACGGCTGTCAAAGATCTACAAATGACAACCGGGACCAACAGTTTAAAGTGCTTACCGAGGCACGGAGGTGTCTCGCTATGACGTAGATGGTCACCCATCCACGGACCGACCGCGCCAAGCGCAGCTTAACCTTTGATCGGTCGAACCGTGCGGCTGTTAATTAGCCACGAGCTTCTCATAGACAGATAGATAAATTAATTATTAAATAAAAATATGTTTTCTATAATAAAAGTTTCCATTCCCACGCAAGTACTTAGGGGTTATCGAAAGAGTTGCCGCAGTTCTAGATAGCAAACGGCAATTGAAGGAACACAGATGCCTTGTAATCAGTAAGAGTCTGACAATGACTCCTCAGTCATTTGTAACAAATGTTTAAGTTCGGAGTCTATATTGCAGGAATCCGTTGGATGCGAACTGCGCAGGACCAGTCCTTTTTTACTGACGCGGAATTCAGTTACATCGTCATATAATTTTATTTCTCTATATCTCCTATTGAAAACGTCTAGCCGAATGGCTTTATTATGAATAGGAGGGTCATACATACCCACAACTTCACGTTTAACGTCTTATAAGCTTCTTTTAGATATCAAACTGTTTTGTCCCTTTTTTAAACCGTCTTACTTATAAAAACCTGTGATCTACCACCATTGTTTTTGCAATCACTATTCAAGTTTGAGAGCGTGAAACAGATACGTCGTATAGCTCCGTCTCTTTTTCATAACGAAAATAATCTTGTTTTGGCACGTTATGATAAGGCCCCAGAAGTTTAACCATTTCTCACCTAATCCTTACTTAACAACGTAATCCAGGATTAAGCTACGTACTTAAGTTTAAATTAATGCTAAACAGCATTTATGAGTGAGATTTTTGCTAATCCATTTCTAAACAGCAGATAAAAATAATCATTTTATAAGTAAGGCGGTAAAACTTCATTTTCACTTGACAGTTTGATAATTGAAATAGGTTTAAAACAAATCACCCACTTAAAAAGGGTGAGATTATTTAGCTGTGTCCAACACCTTTTAACTCCCCATTTCTCCATCCCCAGACATACTACAACAACCAACACTGGACGGAAGACAAGGAGGTGTACTGCTCCAGCCACGTGCCGAAGATCGGTCCTGGCCACCTGGACAACTCGTCTGTCGGCATCCGCAGCGCCCTCAACGTCCCTAAAAGCAATAACTACGTCAACGAACAGATCCGGGGACTCGCCAGGAACAGCCATGACAATGAACGTGAGTATCTACTTAGTAAACACATCATCTGCCATTTTTATTTGATTTTTTTGAATGGCATCTCGCAAGTCGACCTTCAAGACACACCCCTTAAATGAATTTAGGGCCTCCAGCCAGGGCTTAACTTACAAAACTAAGCGACTACACGCTAAGGGCACCCTCTAGTAGGGTACGGGCCTCGACTTAGGGCGTCGATGGGGGAGGACAGCAAGAGACAGGCTGGATCAGAATATATATGATTATTATAATCGGGAATATTAGCTATTAGCTCAGCTCGCGGGCTGGCTCGTCGAGCTAGGGACTGGCTGTTAGTCTCTTTGGTTTCTGACTACTCGTAATGACTGTCCAATGATTTTATACCAGGAAAACTTTTGCTACGTAATCCATTAAACTATCATTTATTTTTAATATACCTGTACACTTGTACAGTGTAGTTAGGTTATAGCAATGAAATTGAAAATAATGCATCCATTTCAACCTAGTACTTATAACTATTCGGAGAACAAAATCAATAAAATACAAAATACATAAAAAAAAACATTGAAAAAGCGCAGTAGAGCTGCGCAAGGCGGTGGTCAACAAACCAGGACAATGCCATCGTGCAAGGGCATCCATTGTTTAAGTGCAATCAGACATCAATCAGACAATGGTCTGAATCGCCGGCTGACTCCAACCAATCAATCATTTGTATAAACTTTGTCAAGGGGTTGTTTGTAAATAGTTATGTAGGTACACTGTGCCTATTCTTTATTGCGATTTATTATTGTCCACTTTGTATATATATGTACATAAACAGTGTAATTTAATTCACTTTTTTCCCGAAAGGTATGTATCTACTCAGTTAATGATTTAAAACATTCTACATGACAAAGTAGGTACCAAAAATTGTCTTGAAAAATAGGCATTCTGAACTAATATTATGCCCTTAATGATAAAAGTGAGTTTTTTTTTTAAATCTCACTTGTACGTAGATAGTAAGAAGTAGTATTTTAACACAATTACTAAAGATAATTATTTGTGGTGTATAATTAAAGTATTTTAATTATACACCACAAATTGTGCCACCTGTATGATGTATCTACCAAGCACCGACATAAAATTTGAATCGAGGCCCTACCGGCTGCGCGTGCGGCTGTGACGTCACACGCGCGAAATAACACCACTTGACAGTGTGTGGTCATATAACATGAATGTACCATTTATTGGTGTCGAGCCAAGCCTTTATAGTCGTAACCTTTTTACACCTTTGATTGTGTATTGAGATAAGATTTTTTTTTAGGTTTTTTTTTTTCATAATGAACGTTGAATGGCTATGTGATAATGCTGGTTATTATTTCTCAATTTCAATTTATTCGGTAACTATATAATGAAGAAAGTATATTACCAATAATACACCTGTTTTATACAAATCTTGATTAATTTGACGCAATATAAATTTTTCATTCCATACTCTCAATCAGCATGTACTTTGCCATCTACGCATATATAGAAAATCATACAACATTCACCAAATTGACAGCCTTCACAGCAATAAACGGCCAAGGAATTTAAACAAGAATGTGTTTAAACCGACCGTTTAAGGTTCCGTTATTTAACAACTAAAATGTCTATCACAAATCCGCATCAAAAAGGCATAAATAACAAACGAAACTTGCAAGAATCCAGTCTCACTTCCGAAGAAGGCACGATGTTACGCGAAAGCTCTTGAACTTCGGCACAGTTCGGGTTACTTCGTGTGGTAGAGCGAGAGGTCGGTGCGTGGGGGAGAGGGAGGGGAGAACTTGTTGCAAAACAACCGGTCACATTCCGCCGACGGCAGCCCAGTGACCTAAAGCTTAGGTACCATTTGGCCCTATGGACCTTATACGAACTGAGCTTACGTTAAGAGTACTTAAAAATTCATTCGAGTATAAAAAAAATTACCTATAAGGAATTTTGAGTGTTCGTATTTTCTCCTAGTTCTTAAGCAAAAGTTTACCAGCTGAGTTTCCAACTTTCTCTGGAAAAAGAGTACCTTAAAGACTTTTTTTTTATATTTTTCAGCCAAGTTGCTATGTTCTTGGAACTACGACCCACTCACTCAATCTCACAGAGCCGAGCCATTACCTAATTGTGGATAAATTACTTAGATTTTAGTACAACACCTAGATCACCTACAGATAATAAAGCTCTTAGTTTTTTCAGTACTTATTTCAATAGCTAATCAGCATGGCTAATTCCTGCTAAGCAGTCCAGTTTAGCTGCAAAAGGTCAATTACAGCGGGAATGACAACGCAAAATATTTTAGTAAACTTTTAAAATAACAATTTCAAATCGAATTAATTAACTTGCCTCTAATATTTTCTTAAGTCGTCGTGAACTTATAAGTATATCTAAGACACCAACGATTAACGGTGAAGGAAAACATCGTGAGGAAACCTGGATTAAAAAGACTTAAATCGCCAATCTACCTTGAGCAAGCGCGATAATCACTCATGCCTTCTCTATATGAAAAGAGGTCGAACCCAACAGTGGCATATTAAAAAGGTATTTTTTTCTGTCACCGATGCATCGATTTTCAAAGCTGACGTAATTCAATGATGCACGCCAACAATTTATGTTAATTAATTGCATCACAGCTCGGGTCGTCCCTTGGCCCGTTATTTTTATTATTACCTACAAGTTTTAGCAGACATTTTGATTCCTTTTCAAGGTCTTTTGCAACGGTTCTTCGAATTCTAAACTTTTTGTGCATTAACAAATTTAATTAAATCGACATTGCACATTGTTGTCATGTACTTATACTTTGTTGCCAATTTATATATTAAATTAATAATATACCGTACAGAAATAGACAAAATTAAATATGTCCCTAAAATTAAAATGTCATCTTCCCAATTTTGGTGTTATTTTATTTTTTAGATAATTATCTGAGAGCTTCCAAAATGTATTTTTGACGCGTTACTCGAGAAAAACATGCAAAGATTAAAAATTCAATAATGTTTTTTTCCATTTTCATCTTTAGAAATCCATCCATAATAATCAATGTCGCATAAACATCGAGATTACTTTAGTAACATATGTATCTATATATGCGCATAAATGAAAGATCGTCACTGAGAACAGTTCGACTGATATGGCAATTTTTCAAATTCGTTGTATGTGTAGTTTTCATAGGGCAAAATTTGTATTATATTTACAAACCGTACTACCACACACACAGTACCTAGTACTTAAAAAAATATAAACTTAAAGGCCGATTTAACAATAGTCGGATAACTTTTATCTTAAAAATAAATATGAAGACATATTTTTTTTACAAAATCTGTCAATCTGACATATTTATTCATCAGATAACCTTTTATCTAAAAAATCGCCCCTTTTTTCGGATGGGATATTATCAAGTTACTCCACCCACCATGGGTGGGGCGAGAGGGAGTAACAGACTCTTTAAAACCCATCCATGTTCCTTCTTCAGCCCTTTTTATTCCGGAGTCGCGGTAACTCTTTCGAACACCTAAGTAATCTCGTACTAAATGTATTTTAATATAGTTTTATTAATACAGTTCCATATTTCAAACGACGAACGTAACCGTCGTTCGTTAGTTAATTCTAAAATATTCAGTCACCAGTAACTTGGTTTATTCGAGCTGTCGTAGGCGATACAGGAATTCCATAAATGACAACTGTTTCTACATTTTCCGTTTGAATGTGGAACTACATAAACGGCTGGCTGGTTTTCTTTAAATAGCTAGGGTATTTCAAACGTAGAATATATTGAGGAAATGTTTTTTTTTTTCTACTAAACCTTCTTTTTATTTAATTTTTAAACCGTTTTTTTAAATATGTATGGTATTTTTTTTTATTTAAAAGAAAATCTAGTAAACTCTTATTTTGCATGATATGCTTTTAGCGTAGTGGCTGAGCAATTGGCTGCTGCGCGTCGCGGGTTCGATTCCCGCACGGGACAACATTTGCATTTGTGTGTGCATTTTTTATTGTATGTTTGTAAACGCATCCACGATACAGGAAATATATCATTGGGCAACGTTTTTTTTATTTAAAAAAAGACAAGAAATTATTTTCTATGATTTAAAATGGCAAAATAACTTCTGCATAAAAAGTTACTTCCTTTACATAGCAGCATAGCATACCTACTTTATTATTTACAGACATAAATACAGGCTGGTTACTAAATAAAGCAAAATTATATGCCATTTATTAATTTACGAAGGCAACTAAGCAAAAAGTTCGTAATGAACGCAAAAAAAGGTTTATGTGACAAAAACAGAAACCGTAATTACAGCTTGGCAAAAAAGTCTAGAAACGGAACTAATTTTTTTTATTGCTGGCAGCCTGTGGCAATTAATGTCGTTCTGTGACGTTCGATGTAAACAAAGTTCGCGAGTTACTTATTTTTTTATTTCGACCATCAAAACGTTAATAAAACCACATTATAATAAATAAAACCATTGGGAGTACTAGCAAGGAAACAATTTATAATGTTTATAGGCGATATCTGGTCGAACATGAGGCTTAAACTCTTCTTTCCGATCTCGACGATATTTACCAAAGTACCGCCATTATGACAGGTATGTAAGAGTTTGTTTTGTTGTATTTAGTTGTATCAAGTGTTAATTTATGATCTCTATTTGGTTTTGAATTGCTTGAATATGAAATAAGTGAAATTTTGAACAATAAACATCGAGCATATAGGTTATGTTTACGTTTTGTCTTTGACACTTTGGTATAGCGCGCCTAGATTAATTGATACTTGTTTGGATTGAGCCTTGATACTCTGCAATATGTAAATTCGATTTCTAAATAACTTTATCTATGAGCGTGATCACAAGATAATATAATACTTTTCGTAGCTAGCATTAGAATATTACAAAAAAATAGATATCGTAGACTTTTTACATTTAATATTGATAGAGGTTTAATCAAATGTTTAATCTTTATAGGAAGCACCAAACGTGCATTTCAATCTATATCCGACTAGGATCAGAAGAATTCATGCCAGCACGTTATCAAAATAGAAAAAGTATTATGAATTTATGAGAGGGCTAGTACGTGGACATGAAATGTTGAGGAATCAATCTCCAACATGATAGCGCAGTGCCTTTGAATCTGAGCGTGACTCAGATGAGTTTATGGCTAGCTCTAGCCAAGACATGGATTTGGAGGGCGTGGAATATTTAGAGTAAGATTTATTGGAATCAATTATAATAATGCTATACTCATAAGTCTTTTTATTATACCCAATTTTTTTTTTATTAAAACACAGGAGTGCTTACATTATTAGTCCTTATAAGTAATTTGTATTCAGTTACATGATGTGAATACATTGTTATTACATTTTATAATAGTTACTGATTTTAATAAATTAAAAATAAATCAAAGTAGAAAAAAATACAGCTTAGTATCAAGACGATAGGCTGGTACGCTATACGGTCGCAGCGGGTTGCCACACGAACGGTAAAGTGGCGCCCCTATTAATTTCTACTCTTTTGTGCCAAGCTGTAATTGTCCGGAATCAGATTTTGCCAAAGCAAACTAATTCTTATTCTATAAAGAGGTACTGTACGTATACAATTTTATCCTTTGACGAAATTGGTGACCATATATGAAAGTTTCTAGTTGACTATACGTCTATACCTATCTAGATAAAATATAGTGCTATTTTTTTGTTTGATTACATAAAGTTTAGTAAAAATACTAAACTTTATTCCTAGCCTTTTACCAACTATGAGTGGTCCTATAAGCCGGAATTAAAATATTTAAATTAAAACGATCCGGCGACTCGGACCGCAGTTCACTGTGCCGGAAGCCTCCAGCTGTGTACCAGTGTTTTATATGGAGCGACTGCCTATCTGACCTCCACAACCCATAGTTACAGGGAAACACTATACCCCTTGGTAAGACTGGTTGTCAGACTTTCTGGCTTCTGACTACCCGTAACAACTGTCAAAGATTTACATATGACAACCGGGACCAACAGCTTAACGTGCTTTCCGAGGCACGGAGGAGTCTCGCTATGACGTAGTTGGTCACCCATCCATGGACCGACCGCGCCAAGCGCAGCTTAAACTATGATCGGTCGACCCGTGCGGCTGTAACTTAGCCCCGAGCTCCTCGAAATAGATATTCGAGCACCACGATTCGTAAAAGTATAAAGTACTAGCTTCTGCCCACGACTTCGTCCGCGTGGAATAGTGGTGCTCCGCTCTTATTGGTTTTAGCGTGATGAAATATAGCCTATAACCTTCTTCAATAAATGGGCTATCTAACACTGAAAAAAAATTCAAATCGGACCAGTAGTTCCTGAGATTAGTAGCGTACGCAAAAAAACTAACTTTTCTGGTTGATTTCTTACACCTTGTGTCCGAAAAACCCAAATATCTTACGGAACCCTATTTTTTTCCAAAATAAAATTTAGCCTATGTTACTCGTGGATAATGTAGCTTTCGAATGGTGAAAGAATTTTTAAAATCGGTCCAGTATTTTTTGAGCCTATTCATTACAAACAAACAATCAAAGTTTTCCTCTTTATAATATTAGTATAGATAAATGATAAAAAGTTTGGTTCAACCGACTGTTACTGTTGAAATTACTCTCTACGGTTACGTATACAAGCCATATTGGTTACCACATTAAAACCAACTACACTCCAATAAGCAATAGTACTATGTAGGCTTACGTTCCTAATCTAAATGTTCCAAGTAAACGACATTAAGAAGGTCGGTTGTGACGTAACACGGCGCGGCGACAGTTTCGCAACTCACGCGCAGGTACCCTGCCTTCGACCGAATCGTGCGCAACGTTGCCGTCAGTTCTAAGGAACTTGAGAAATTTATAGCGACACATGAATATGTAACAGGCTATATAGGATACTAGCTTCTGCCCGCGACTTCGTCCGCGTGGAATAGTAACTTTGGGCTATCGCTAACTTTAACCCCCGATTTTGATACATTCTTCATTGATGCTCCGCTCCTATTGATTTGAGCGTGATGATATATAGCCTATAGTCTTCCTCGATGAATGGGCTATCTAACACTGAAATATTTTTTTAAATCGGTCCAGGTCCAGTAGTTCCTGAGATTAGCGCGTTCAAACAAACAAACAAACTCGTCAGCTTTATTATATTAAGTAATAGATTTTTCTAAGTATTTAGGCATTATCTTAGACTAGCTGTGGCCTTCGGTTTTACCCGTACATGGTACCACTTCGCGTATATAGATAAAATGTATCAAATTTTATCAAAATTCGTTTAGTAGTTTTTGCGTGATGGAGTAACAAAGATACATACATCCTTAAAAATTTCGCGTTTTATAATATTAGTAGGGTGCTGTAATTAGTTTTGTGTAACATATTATATTATATATATTTTTAAGTAGGTATATTCAATTTCTTGTATGAAGTTTTTTTAGTTCACAACTTTTTCGTTATTTCTTCCAAGATTTTTCATTTAAAGACAACTCAGAAGTGGTCTTCAAGAATCTTACTAATAATATAAATGGGAAAGTTTGTGAGAATGTACCTATGTTTGTTACTCTTTCACGCAAAAACAACTAAATAGATTTGGATGAAATTTGATACACATATAGTCTATAACCTGGATTAACACATATAATACTTTTTATCGGGGTACGCGGAGTAGTTTCTTCAAGATACGGGTAAAACCGCGGGTAACAGTTGGTATCAAATAATGAACACCAAAACACAGACGAAGCTCTTGAATATAGTAGTGGCTATGCATGTGTCCAATAACTTATTTTTATTTTGATATAGCGTTTATATTTTTTGTACCGATTTCCATATTTTCTGCTTCACATCCATAAAAACCATACCATAAATCTTGCCACAGCCTAAACGCTATCCGCAGTATACCCATATTTGCACCACTGCCATATTTAGGGATAAACGGCACAAAACTGCTGCTCTGTTGCACCATCTATTGCAGTAACGTTCTGCATAACGCAATAGCCATAGTAGAAACAAATAAGTACGATATCTTCGTACATACGCACCTAACACGGTTTGTATGTGAGTTCATTATCATCATCATCAGCCTATATATTGTCCCACTGTTGGGCACAGGCCTCTTCTCATACAGAGAAGGCATGAGCATTGATCACCACGCTTGCTCAAGGCGGATTGGCGATTTCAGACTTTTAGGTCCAGGTTTCCTCACGATGTTTTCCTTCACCGTTAGTCAGTGACGTCTAAGATACACTTAGAAAATACATATGACTTCAGAAAAGTCACATTGGTACTTGCCAGGTTTCGAACCCACACACTCGTACACGAGAGGCAGGTGCCTTAACCACTAGGCCACCACGACTTCATGATGTATGTGAGTGTGTCCGTACATATGCATTGTCGCACGTACACACTGCCAAAATTTATCGCTGCTAAAGGTGCTGCCAGTCGTGGCTAAGTCGTACGCAATACCTCCCTCACCTACCACTGCTACGCTGCCGCTCGTAATAATTTGTACATGTACTTACCTACCTCATCATCAGCATATTTATTGTCCCACTGCTGGGTACAGGCCTCTTCTCATACAAAGAAGGCATCCTGGCACCTATCTCCTTTAACTACAAATTATAAGCGACAGCCAGCTATTATCGCTCGCTCAAGGCTCGATTTGGCCTACTTATTTGTTTCTACTATGTAATAGCCGAGAAAGGCGCTGAATGCACGCGTTGCAGTTCCGTATACATCGTTTTATTATTCTGTGGAATGTTAGCGGAATGCTGTGCTCAATTTTGGTGTGTTAATATTGAATTGGTGTAATGTTTCTAAAGAATTATTACTTAAGCTGGCTTTTAGAGTAGTTTTTTTTTTAGATATTTGTTCATTTATTTCGAACTAGAATTTCGGAAAAAGTTAAATTGGACGTCACCTGATTGTAATATGTTTGAGAATGATTTGAAGACAACCCTGTCTGTGCGTCTGGGGTATTGTTAGATGAGTGTACGGTTGATTTGTTTTTTTTTTATAGAATTTTCTACACATTGGCCAATGAATATTTTTACTGACACTTCCTCCCGCCCCACCCTTGTCGGGTGAAGTCATATGATGATTTTCTAATAAAAAAAAAGTCTAACACCTATTTTTGACAACAAAATTCTTTGCTTCATATATTATTAAGTTAATTTACCTCTGATATAACACTATACTTACATAATTATATAATTGTCAAAATGAAATCAATTGTGCATTCAAACGTCTACCATTGCGAAACCCCGAAACACTAATCAGTGTTAAGAATGGCGACAAATTAATCAAATACGTTTCCCAAAGAAAAACAACACATTGTGTTTATATAACCATGACGACCTTGACTTTTATACCAACTAAAATCGACCAAGAATTTGAAACCTACTTTAAAGGTGCTTAAATAATTTAAAACAATTGTTTTGGGCTCTAATTAGAATATTGTAAGCTTTATCTTTTGTTTACTATAGATAGGAAATCATCAAATCTCGCTACGGGTTGATTGGGAAGGAGTGTCAGAATCTTACTAACTAAAACCCATCCGTGTTCCTTCCCTTTTGCGTTCCAGGATCACTCTTTCAAACAATACCGTAATCCTGGCAGGTTTTCGGCTCAACCATACACGAACTTCAGTGTATTATTTATTAACTAGCTTCTGCCAGCGACTTCGTCCGCGTGGAATAGTGGTGCTCCGCTCCTATTGGTCTTAGCTATTGATATATAACCTATAGCCTTCCTCGATAAATGGACTATCTAACACTGAAAGAATTTTTCAAATCGGACCAGCGGTTCCTGAGATTAGCGCGTTTAAACAAAATGACAACATTTCCCTTCACTGCTCTGCTCCTATTGATTGTAGCGTGATGAAAAGTATACTATAACCAGCTCAGGAGTATGACAAATAATTGTACCAAGTTTCGTTAAAATCCGTCAAGTAGTTTTTGTTTCTATAGAGTTTATACAGACAGACAGGCAAAAATTTTACTGATTGCATTTTTGGCATCAGTATCGATTCCTAATCACCGCCTGATAGTTATTTTGGAAATATATTTCATGTACAGAATTGACCTCTCTACAGATTTATTATAAGTATAGATTGAGTTTTTTCATCAGGATCACGTCATGTCATTCTAATTACGTATGTCTATGTCTCCAGCAAAGAGTATTAGTCTGGCTTTGGCCACTAGCATGCCTAAGATACTATTTTTCATTTTGTATTACGTGAAAAACAAATCATTACGGTAGATATTATATTATCTTCGTCAAAATGTATGTATATTATTTGATAATTTTCAATTTTAATTTCGCTAAATCATGTTTGTCATTATGGTCTTTCTTTTATATTCAATTTAGTTATCCTTACACTTACCTGGAATTCAGCAAAAGACTACACAACTTTTGCAAATAACTTTCAAGTCTTGAATAGCTTTCATTAAAATCTCGGAATTTAATCTAAATAATAAAGCTGCATTACAGGTCACATGAAATCTTGACAGAATTCCGAAAAAAAAAGTATTCCATGCAAAGCTTTAAAACGATCCTGAAAATTTCATTTACACACAGTGTCGATTGCGAAAACCGAAAAGGTGTCCATTCTTGTAAAACTAGCATGTAAACACAAAGTATTAATTAATTTAAATATACTACACACTACGCTTCGCAGCGTATGTTACAAGTTTTACTCATAAAATAACGTTTTACCCAGTTTTTTGTTCACGCCGTTAAACAAGTACCTACTTACACTTCAGCTCGCCAAATAGTGTGTAACTTATGGAGTAAGCCGGGTCATTGACACCATTCCAACGTAAGTAATACGCTCGTTGAATTTCCTACTTTATCTTTAAGTGGTAAGGTTTGTGGATTTTCTCGTTATATAACACCGATTTATACAGAAATATTGATAAGGTAGTCAATTAAAAAGGTCGTTGTTGGGTAAATGCCTCTTCTCATACAGAGAAGGCATGAGCATTGATCAACACGCTTGCTCAAAGCGGATTGGCGATTTCAGACTTTTAGTCTTGGGTTGCACATGATGTTTTTCCTCACCGTTAATCAGTCGTATCTTTTTTCGGATGGGAAACCATCAAATGACTCCTCCCGCCGTGGAAAGGAGTGTCAGACTTTTACTGACTAAAACCCCATGTCCTGACTCAGCCCTTTTTATTGCGGGGGCGCGGTAACTCTTTCTAACACCCCGCAGCCCCGGCAGTCAGTGGTGTCTCAGATACACTTAGAAAGTACATATTTGGTTACAATAATACACACTTAAAATTAATGACATATTACGTATCTTTGATGTCGGCAAACTTAACAGCAGCATTGCCAATCAATTAACGTTATGTATGCACCACGCACCACCCACAACTTTATTTATATGTTTATTAACTTAAAGTTTATGAACGCTGTATCAGTTTCAAGTCGAGAATGCTGATCCGTAGTCCACCTTGAATATAATAATATGCTAATTATAGTCAATTAATGTTGAATGAACGACTGTACCTGCAATTTTTTTGCTTATCTGATTATAATGATGTTTTGCTTAAGGAATCAATGAGGTAGTGTGTTTTTGCTTGATATATAGTGGAGAAAATCTTATCTGTGACCTGGTGGAAATAGGTTGTGTTGTTTTTTTTTTGTGTCGATTTGAAGAATGAGTTTGACGCCATAGTATTTATACCAAGTTTTGACATTTGATTGCTAGGTCCTTATTAATTTAATATGATTTTAAAATGTGTAAGATTAATTAATTAATTAGTTGACTGTCTGTTGTTGAACAAAACAAAATAATAATAATGGCAAATCCTTGATTCTTGTAGGAAATATCTGAAATAAGGTAGCCAAGTTTCGACAGTTAGTCTGTAGAATAACAAAAAAATATTATTATTTAAATAAAACCTTATGCAAAAAAAAATTGTAAAATTACAAACATCACGCATGTGTAGCATGGAAGTAATATAACTATGATAATAAGGTACAATATCATAGTTAATATAAGGTGTAAAGATCACAAATGCACATAATTGTCTGGTTGGCAGATTGCCAACTGCACGCAAGGACGACAACAACTTAGGTTTCTCTGAACTCTTACGAAACTGATGATGTCATCATCATATATATTGTCTTTTAGATCCTTATCATCCCAATTTTCCATCCATTGCCATCCCCATTTCAAACTCGTTTCCTCCATCCTTTGTCCATGGAATTGAGCAAGGCGACAAAAGGTTGAAAAAACATGATTGTCCATATAGATGGACATAGACATAGGTCTATATCAAATTTCATTGAAATTGGTTCAGCCGTTTCACCATGAAATCTTTACAAACGAAAGACTTTTGCATTCATAATATTAGAATTAATTTGTTAGATTATAGACATGTTGGTAATGTCTAGAACTATTTGACGGATTGCAAAAACAATTTTACTAATATTTTTTACCGGCTAATGGCCTAATGGCTAAGAACTTCGGCATCTTAGGAGACTCTCGATAGGCTGCTGGATCAAGGGCCTGATTTAGAAGGCAGTTCTTCTAGATACGGCACGTATAGTGAGAAGGTTCCTGTCTCTGGAGCCCTAACCACCATTAACTTAGACCCTGTTCCCGATATCAGCAGATACCTATTTATTTATTTTTTTATTTAATCTAAATAAACGAAATAATAATTTTACTATAGCCGGTTCCAAATGATTTTACGAAAAATGTAAACAAAATCATAACCTGTTTTGATTCTTCCCCAGAAATTAACAAAATGGCGTAAGTGTGGCATTTATGTCAATTTCATGCTCTAAACATCATCACTAATCATTTAATGCCATTTTATTTATCTATGTGGGAAAATTAGAACAAAATAGGTTATGTTTTCCTTTACATTTTTCGTAAAATATATTAGGACAGACAGTAATAGTTGCATTGTGTTTATAACTGCAGTAGGCAAACAAGAGTGAATATTATAAGCAGCCTAGACCTTTGTTCTTCTTTCTAATACGCTATTTATTCATTTTCTTTGATAACTAGATCAGCTAGGAGCTGCCAATGTCTAGTTTTACCGCGTGATTGTGGGTTGTACACAAAATGCAGTTAATTTAACTAGAGGCCTTCGGTCCGATACACACGAGCGGCTGTGCGTACGATCGCTAATCACTCGTTTATTGCATTTTCCGTTAGTGAAGACTGGGGCTTTGATTGGTCGTTATTTTATGAATCGAGAAACTTTTGAAGAGAGTCTTATTATGTGGATTGCAGTTTGTTGCAAATGATATGTGTCTGAGAAGTACCCATACGTTTTAGAAAAGTTGTAATCAAACGTCAAACTGGCCACTTTAAGCGTAGCTTAATATCGTAGATAGATTTATCAGCCATATTGTGTTTTACTGTTTAACCCATATCCTCACTAATATTAAAAATATGAAAGTGAGTTTGTTTGTTGGTTACGCTTTCACGGTTAAACCGCTGAACCGAGTTGGATGTAATTTGGTATTGGGATAGATATAACCCTGGAGACGGTTATATGATACCTTTTAACAGATTGCATTAAGTAGTTCCCTCAGGACGCGAGTTTATCAAACGCCTCTTTCCTTGCCTCTTTTCGTCTTTTATTCGCATTATCTGCCCTATATAGCAAAAAATATTGACTAAAACCTTCTTGCAGTGTTGTCAGCAGTGTCACCAACACGCACCACAAATGGCGGTAGCGCGCACGCGTCGCCTGCGCGTGAGTTGTCGCGCGACACGCCGGACTACCAATACGGGCGGTTCGACGCGAGCGCACTGCACATCGCGCATGCGCTCAAACAGACGGAGCTGCAGAAAGCGTACCATCGACCGAGGGAGAAGCCCATTGACTGCTATTTGGTGAGTTTAGAATATAAAGTAACATTTCTAGAAAATTCGGTATTTTTTTCTTATAGCGTATGCTGGAGGTTTTCTGCAAACATGCCTTAGAATCCGCCTTACTGCCTGGAACATGGAATTGTAACAACAATTTCTATAAAGGTAGCTACGTTAAGCCGTCCAGGCACTGAGGAGTAACACCGCTAACTTCCTGACTCCGGGTTGCTTTGTATCTATTTTAAAACTCACAAAATGATATCAGCTTGATACACACACATATTAGAGATCACCTTAGTAATGCAAAATGAACTATATATAACTGATCATATCCTGGCGCTCTGCGTCTAGCAAAGGGTAGCTTGAGTATTGTTAGTAATCTTGAAAGGTTGGCCGCTACAAATACTATGAGGAGTTCCTTACTTAACACAGTTTTTTGAGGCGGGTCGCATAAGGCCGCGGGAGACGCCACGGGTATCGGGAGCTGCGAGACGACTCCCAACCACCGTTGGCGCGAGCCTGCGGACTGTGAGCTTTTGGGTTGCTCGCCGTCCGGTAAGGAACAGGTCCTTTTCGATGGCGCCATAGCCCACAGGGCCATAGCCTGCCGGGGCTGCGGAAATTCTAAAGAGTTACCATTCCCCCGAATCGCAAAGGGCTGATGAAGGAACATGGATGGGTTTTAGCCAATAAGAGGTTGATACTCCCTCCCGCCTCACCCACGGCGGGAGGAGTCATTTGATAGTCTCCCATCCGAAAAAAAAGCTTAATATTGTTAATGAATACTGGTGTTAGTTAGCTACTGTTTTACGCCAGGACATCAAAAATCTATGACACTAATACCATAACTCTGAAGAGGAGATTCTCGCTGGCCTCACCAGTCCGAAGCCACCGGTTCACAAGGTCATAACCACCGTTACTGCTTAGCTGACGTACTGCTGATAGTTAGTATACCGGTTGTGGGAGTATGTTTATTTAATGAATGAGCAGTTAGCTTTAAATGTGACCAGTGAATGGTTGGGATTGATATGATACCGCTTAGTAAAACTGGTTTGGGGCTTTCGCGATTGTTTGGGGAAATTGATCGGATTAAGAAGGTGCGTTGTAAATGTTATCTTTTGTTTTTCTGATATTCTGGATCAATTAAATAGTTTTATTCCTAGAGGACTGATTTTTACTTAAGTGTACTTGATAATGGATAAGAGAGGAGTCTGATTTAGTGTCTAGATAATGACAATGTAGAGCCTTGGAATTCGGAAAACAAGTTCAGTCGTAATGTTTAGTCAGATATATGCACAAAAGTTTAATTTAACTAAAGTTAGACATAATATGCTATTCTTTAACTAAGTTCTGGATGTCAAACAGGTTTATTTTTGGGATATCTTTGAAAAATACTGTCAAAGCTGTCGGTTAAGTATACCGACCCCAACAAATTTGGAAAATTCAAAAATGGTCTTTTGTGAGAAAACTTACAACAGTTTTGAATTAAAACTCTCTTTCTCTGAAATCATCATTATCTGTCTAGCCTTTCCCCAACTATGTTCTCCAACTATGTATGGTCGGCACTGTTTTACATGGAGCGACTGCCTATCTGACCTCCACAACCTAGTGTAACTGACAACACGATACGGATTGGCAGTCTAACTTTCTGGCTTCTGAGTACCCGTAACGACTGTCGAAAATCCACAATACCCGATATAGAAACATATAACAAGATAATAGGTTTTAACTATTTTAAAAAACTCACGCGAGCTCAGCACGACAGTAAATAATAGCTTCATTCATCAATCTCGTGATGTCAGTGCAAATCAATCTAATTCGATTGCATACAAATCTATCGCAATTCACAATATTAGCCTCGCATGACGAGATCAATAAAATTGTGTACGCTACAATGGAGCTGTCGTAACAGTTGTTATCCCAACTGCTTGCTAAATTATCGTTTTGTGGTTTCACGAAAGTACTACTGCATTTTATAATTGGATAACAAGACAATTTGGTGTAAACAAAAACGGGTGCGTGGCTTGTTTTTGTGGGAGATTACCCAAAGGGCTCGTTATATCTTGTTTTGTAAGGAATGCAATGAACTGATTGGTAGTAAAAAGTGTGTGGGTAGACGTAACTTTTATTACAAAATCATAATTCTCAAACTCAAAACTTTTATTTGCTTTCTAAGATGTAAGTAGAATAATATAGTATATCGTGGAGCCTGTACATCAATGTGTCCAACAACACTTGTCATCCATTTATGGATGATATTAATAAATCTTATCGCATCCCAAATAACCATTTTTCTTCACCACCTTTGCATTACCGATTTAAAATCATATTAACATTGCATTTACATCGTACGTCCGTGCTTAACCCACGGAACTCTGACGGAATTCCTCATTATTTTCTAATTGTATCATTAGCGTCTGAACAAATACCAAAACAATATATTGCTAATATTTCCGTGTATTTCCACTGAGTACAATTTTGTAGTAGTGTTGATTGCCCGTTCCACTTGTAACATACAATCGAATGAAATTGTTTTTGCTCACCAATTATGTATTCAAGTTTATTTTCCTCACAATTGTAAGGCGGTGCAATATCGGCGGATCTGCCTCGCATTCCTGTGCCTTGGGCTAGAACATATCGCGTGTGCTTGTGGAATGTGCGCTTGTGATGGTTGGCCCAATTTAGAGGAGGGAGCGGAATAGCAGCGGGTATAACATTGTCAATTATAATTAACTTCAACATAAGGATATTGAAATCGTTATTATTATTTTTTTCGTTTCAATGAGAACTTAAATAACTGTATTTAGGGATAAATAAATAATTGAATCATAGCTGATGATTATTTCATGACGCCAACTTTTTATGTTTTTTTTTTTTATTATTATTATAATAACATAATCCTACGTTAATACACACCTTATACCATACATGCGTCACGAAAACCTCTATATAACATTTTCAAAAATAATCTTTTGAACTAGATTCGATAAAATTTTGCACATGGCTTAAACATGTCTTGGAGATCTATGGGTCTATTTGGCGTACATTAAATAGATTTCTTAACATGCGATCGAAACTGGAATTAATGTTTCTAATAATATTTTCAACGCATGACAATAATATCACTTACATACATACACACGCATTAATATGCGTACACAATCGTTCAATTATTTCAAACGTTACACGCAACCTGTTACAAATACATATACAACACAAATTATAAGTCCATTGCGTATTTTTATAACGAAACACACGCACTTAATGATCAAAATGCGTGTCTTTAAGGTTATAAATGATGTGGAAAATATTTATCACGAAACAGTGGCAATGGCTGTTGCATTATTTAAAAATCAATTAAAGAAGAATTAATTTTAGTAAGGTACGTATTAAAAAAGTTAATGGTTGATCACTCCCCTAATCTGCTGCATTTTGAATACTTATTCTTCCTGTCCCACTCTTTCCATAAATATAACTTTGTTCTGGGAAGTTTGTTATTGTTTGACTACCAATTTTTCTTTTTACTTACTCCCCTTTCCCGTTTTTCTTCATATTTGAACTACCATCTTTATTCATATTCATAATTTTGAACTCTTCAATCATTGTGCGTTTCATATCTCCTTATGACAAGGTCGTATTAAGACAATGACAAATACCCATCGTATTTTGTATTTCTGTGTGTACATACATTGTTAAATAAATAAAAAATATAACTACGTATTTACCAAATTATTGAAAAAATATTGTCTAACTTTTATAACAATCCCCGTTTCTTCATATAACTTGTACCACAACAAAGCTACTCTCTCGAATCGGCAGCCATCATTTAGCAGCGAGAAATCTGCCGTGACTCGACGATTACGTACGAATGATCATCGCAGATAATACTTGATGAGACAAAAGAATTATTGTACCGTGCTGGCACGATGCCCCTTCACATGTTGGGGCCAATGCTGGCCATTGTTTAAAGGCATCCGTTGCTTCGTTCTAATGAAGAGGTTTGTTGAAGTTGTACTGATAGACCGATGGGTGTACTTTGTCCATACTGGGCGATAGGAGAAGGCATTTGAATCAATAGATCAAATCAACCTATTGCAGTCCACTACTGGGTATAGGCCTCTTCCAAGCTATAAGTCACAACGGCCATTTGAATAGCTGTTTTCTAAGTCATTATACTACCTGAACGATACAATCTAATCACATGTGAGTACGTCAGACGCGTCCTTGGTAGTTAACCTCCGCTACCATCTGACTGTCAGACTAATATAGGTAATTGGAAAGACATAGTCCTTCTACAATAAGAGTCTCTATAGACTTTCTTGCCGGTTTTTCTCCATAAGACCCACTCCTTGCAACCGTGCAACTAGCTTGACGTTTCATAAGTGCCTGCAAAGTTTTGAGTTTTTACTAATAGATATTGTAATTCTTGCTAATATGAATAAGGAAGAAGTCATTCCAGTGCAACTAAAATCTTTGATAATACTTAAATATATAATTTATGTATTGAGTTCTTAGTCGCTATCTTACAGAAACATAATGAGTCACGCCAAAATTTTGTAAGAAATTAATTAATTACAGAACTTGTTTTTACATAATCCTCATAATATTATTTTTTCGACGGACAAGCCAATTTTATGACACCTACTCGCAAACTCCTTTCTACTTCGTCTGTGACTCACCGACTGACACTTCTACCAGTCGACCGCCTTAAATGTCGAAGATCGTTTTGTATTCCATACGATAACTGTTGCTCTTGGTTTCACTCGCACACTTAGAAAGTACCTACTCAATTTTCCGGACAGAAATAATCCAAAAAAAATTATTAAATATTTTTTTCAATTTTTCCAAATTGTGTCATGTCGGTTCAGCAGTTTTGTAGTAAAAGCAACAAATACAGTTACTAAGAAAAGCTACTGTCAGTGTCGTAATGTTAATAAGGATTGTTTCATCTCTTCTAGACACGTATATATGTTATAGAAAATAACTGGATTAAAGCAATTTTAAGATAAGATGGACCTTCATCTATAAACCTCAACCTTCTATAGAAGGTAGTGGCAAAATAAATGAGAATTTCATTTTCTAGAAAGATTGGATGTTACTTATCCCTCAATAAGGGCCAAGGTCACCGAAAGATGGTTACATGATCGGCCTGTTAAACGAAATCTTTTTTCAACAAAGCGGGAATTTTTGAGTTGTCTACTTCTTGTTGAACCCCGGCTTGGTCGATAGACCGTTTTAAGAATAAAAACCATTAACAACCAAGTATGTTAGAAGTTTGAATTTATGCTAAACAGCTGTTTTCAGATGATCGGACAGTTATCTTGTCGGTGAACTTGGGCCTAAGTGTAGCGCGTTGCGTTGCCCTAATAGTCTCTCCTAGACCTAATCAATCCAGCCTAATCACAGCGATTGCTGCAATGTTTTCTCACGATCACATTACAGGCCTAGAATAATTATGAGCAGTTTATGATGAATATATCGGCTTTAGTTTCAATATCATAATTATGGTTTATTACGTTGTCCACCCACTGGTTAATACACCCTTTCCTTTATTAACTTTATGGCTGGGATATCCTATTGGGATTGGTTTTCACACGATACTGCGTATAAGCTCGTGGCTAAGTAACAGCCGCACGAGTCAACTAATCAAAGGTTAAGCTACGCTTGACGCGATCGGTCCGATGATGGGTGATCATAACGAGACTTCGAGATAACGTGCCTCGGAAAACACGTTAACTTGTTGGTTAGAAGCTAAAAACAACCAGTATCACCAAAGGGTATCGTGTTCCTCGGTAACTGGGATGTGGACGTCAGATAGCCAGTCGCTCCATGTAAAACACTGGTACTCAGCTGCATTCGGTTTAGACTGGAAGCCGAACCCAACATAGTTGGGAAAAGGCTAGGCAGATGATGACTGGTTTGGTGGAAGCAGTAGGTACATGTTTTCATTAGCAGTAAAATGGTTGGTTAACGGTTATAATTCCTTTAGTCTCTTTGGGACCGATGACCATACTCTATTCATACCGATACTTACCAAAAACAGTCAGTGAACAAAACAGCAATAAAATGGGAACTATTGCTCACACATCAATCATATATGGTCATTACTGAATCCAAGCGCCAATGGTGGCCGCCCATAAATGGTGGCACGACCACCTCTTTGTCACGGCATGTGGGAAGATTTTCTCAGTTACGTAATCATTGTACTGTTACTCAGGAGTGGGAGACGGTGGTAGACCCAGTTCTTTTGCCGGCAAAAACTACTAATTGTAGTTAGAAATTACGTAGTAAGCGAATCTTTCCCATGAATGAATCTGGCTGGAAGGTTTATGTGAATATCATTCATGAGTTTTCCCCTGTTCGCGATGTTATAGTTCTCGCTTTTTTTATAAAGTGATTCATTTTATTTGGATGTTGTACTGGTTGCGTGCTAATTGCTTATGTCATGGATAACAGTTGATTTCATTAACAGTGTTAGTCTAGGATCTGGGTGACCTTACTAGAGCTTCAAAATTTTTGATTGACAATCTCATAAAACAATTTTATCAATTTTATTCGTAGCTTCTATTCAGCATCCCTATGTTGCTAGCACAGCACAGAACAGAATAAGTTGTAAGGACCGACACTTTTAAGCACCTTAAAATCAAATCTACAGACCTATAGATTTTGCCGCTAATTTCAGGTCTGTTGAAACTACACCCATTCAAAACTGATTCATCCATGATTCTTTGAGATTTTACCTTTAGCATTTTCATGGGCCTTATCACTAAGCAAATAAGTCTTCGTCTTGTCGTGGGAGCTGCAGGTTTTACCAACCTAACAAGTCCTAGTGTCAGAATTTTCTCAAATCCACCTGACGGCCTCTGCCATGGAATAAGTAATAAAAAAAAAAAACTAAAAAGTATTAAAAAAGTATAAAATAACTTAATAAAGATTTAACACAAACCTAATACCTTTAATATTAATAAAACACCATTATTTGTATTTGCTACCTATTGACAGGTTTAAAGTCGGTGCCAAGCCAAATGTAATAGTGTTACTCATTCAGGTATTAAAAAGTTTTCATCTGTTTCACATTAATTCACATTGTTCTTTAAGTTTATTTACGTAGGTTAATCTTTAGGAATTTCATTTTGTTTAGGACTTGGCACCGACTTCAAACCTGTCAATAGGTAACACATACAAATAATGGTGTTTTATTAATATTAAAGGTATTAGGTTTGTGTTAAATCTTTATTAAGTTATTTTATACTTTTTTAATACTTTTTAGTTTTTTTTTTGAAGTCGGTTTTTTTAAACGTAGTTTTTTTTAATTTATTTTTTACTTTTTAGTGTCTGTAATAAGTTGCTCTGTAAACTACAGTATTTTTTACAGGATTTTTATAGATTACATAAGGAAGGCTATAACATTTCGTTGTTTTTATTGTCATAATTATATGTTAAATAGTTTTTTTTTAAGAAGCTATGGGTAGGCCTACGAAAGGTGCAGCCTTAAACAATATAGATCAAGAAACGGGAACGGAAAATATAAATCGACTCCGAAACAATTACGTCATCGATGTAAACAAAAATGTAAAAAATGTTCACAAAATGAAAACTACTGGGCCAAACCATGTGAAATTTTTATGGGACCAAATGGCATCTATTCCGCATCAAACTAAAAAAGAATCACGTAAATCGGATCATAAATCTCAGCGTAATCGGTGTACATACATAGAAAAAAAAATACCGATCGAATTGAGAACCTCCTCCTTTTTTTGAAGTCGGTTAAAAATACACCCTTATCAGAAAAAAAAAACAAAATAAATAGCAATCAATTAACAACTGCTTTCACTTATTTTTGGTCATGAAGCCCCAACCCAGATGCTTTTAAGATGTCAATCTGATGTCCATATTATGTACTCCGAAAGCGTACAATGGGCCATGCATCGTGTTGAATTAAACATTATATGACCCACAGCGAGCGGATAAGCAGTGATCGAGGGCATTAATGTCCTTTCCTTTGGCGTGAGCTGGTGAAAACCGGACATTACTAGGTACTATTGATTATATTCTGCAGGATACGTTTTTGAGGGAACAAAATAATTATATAGGTATTCTAAATAAAATATTGGTTAGAGTTTATTGGGAATATAGTAGATACATTTATTATTTCACTAGTGCTGGTGCTGGTTTACGACTGCGTAGGCAAAGGAGTTTGAACTCAGTGGATACTCACCAAGTGATCCAATTTTCCAATTTTAGAGGTTTTTTTTTAAAGAAATAACTGACATCGGAAACCCAAAATCTAGCTATAACACTAATCAGTATTCTAACAGCGCTATCTGAAGAATACGAGTGGTTTCTGAATTAACCTTACCTCAGGGGGGTTAGACAAGTGGCAAAACGCTAACGCTAACGCTCAATGCATGGGAATGACATATAGCTAGTCGTAAACGAATGTCATTCCCATACATTGAGCGTTAGCGTTAGCGTTAGCGTTAGCGTTAGCGTTAGCGTTAGCGTTAGCGTTTTGCCACTTGTCTAACCCCCCAGATTAGATTTTCCCTTACGTATTAATACAGAGTGTATTTATTATAATCAAACAGATTGTTACATTTCTATTACTAGAACTTTCCTTCGACACTCAAAGGGCTATAATACACCACTCTGACAAATGGTTGACGTCATAATCCCTGGCATTTTTGATTCTATAACACATCGGTTTTCTAACCATGCAGTTTTCCTTTTGTGTCATGTTTAGTACAAAAGTGCATTACAGTACGCGAGTACCTAAGTACAACTGAGTCTCGTTGCACTGTCCCTACCTCAGATCGGTGTCAGCTATGAATGGTAGTGTCGGGTGCACGGCCTTGCGCCTACGCACCGTACTTGATAGCCCGCTATTGTACGTGGGCTTGGACATCTTCTATGGGCTAAGAAAACGGGATTTACTTGTCCTTCTAGCTTTCGATTAAAAAGCAGCATTATTTGAATTTGGTTTAATGGTTCATCCATTTATATTAGATACACACAGATTCATATGAGAAGCTTACAACCAGTGGTGGAGTTGCCTAAAGCCCGGGCTTAGGGCGACCAGGGGCCGTACCACCACGTGTTTTTGCTATCACTATTCTGGTGTGAGAGCGAGACACAGCTATTGTCATCGTATAGCACCGTCTCTTTTTCAAAACAAAACCATTTCTGCTTTGGCACGTCATGGTAAGGCCCCAGATATTAGGAGCGACCAATCGTGCCAAAAAAATCACCGATGATCAAAATAGTGGAAGTATCTAAATACTCTAAAGGCTCGCGTACATTATGGTAGGACGAAATAAAGAAAATTCATTATGTAGTCCATATGATAGAAAGGGGCGACTGGTACTTGCAACATGGCCTGGGACCTAGGGCGGCCAAGATTGCAAGTCCGCCACTGTTTATAACAGACCTTATTTCTTGTCAGGGCTTAAAAACTCAACATCTTTACCCAACTTGGGAATTAAACCCAAGAATGCACAACATTGGCGTTTGCGATGGCAACACCACCAACGTAGTCCATGTGTGGGATTTCCACGACCAATGACTAGTTAAAACCACAAACAAGTAAACATAACATTAACTTTCGTTATCCAATAAACCGTCTAAAATGACCAGATAATAATAACTAACGAGCCAGCTGTTTGGTAACACTTTTACTTTCCAACTTATAATTTTGCAGCGTCACTTAAATACCCTATTTCCGTCCCATTTCCCCTTATGAAAGCTCTGAATTGTGAGAAAGAGATAACAGATCTTGATTGTCAGTGCGGAAGGTGGTTTTATCGTAAGGAAGACAGGGGAACAATAGGAATAGTTGTATAACGTAAGATTATGAAGTTGCAAGCCTAGATGACAGGTATGTGTTGCAACATGTGTAGTCATCATAGACAACACATTATTTTTTTTTCCTGCAAAGAGAAAGGCCTATAAAAGGTTCTACAATTTGATTGTTCCGTATAGACTTATCTTAATTACCATCTCGGTGTTAACTGGTGTACTTGCTATTTGTTTTGTTATGTAACTGATACAAGACTTGTGTAAATAGTCTTAAACAAAGGTGTAGAAAAGTTTGGTCGTCTTTAATTAACTATGGTAGGCACCTATGCTTTTAGGGTTCCGTAGTCGATGAGGAACCCTTATGATTTCGCCATTTCGTCTGTCTGTCTGTCCGCGGCATTTGGTAGAATTGCCGTAGGCAATGAGGTTTTATTCCAACCAAATAATTACTAAAATTGTAATATATGCGAAACTTACTCATGTGTCCGTCTTAGATTATATAAATAATCTAAGGTGTCCGTATGTCTATTTAGGCTTTCACGGTAAAACTACTGAATCGATTTGGATGAAATTTAAAGCATAATGTAGGTACAGTACAATAAAATGAAACATGTAATTTGCAATATAACTGTAGTGTAAACTATAATAGTCAATAGTCTTTACAAGACTATTAGATCACGCGACTGAAATTACAAACGCCATTAAATTAGATGGACAAGTGAAAGCTATATGCTAGTAAAAGTATCTATTAGAAATTAGTGATCATTCATATCAAATCATACATATGTATACTGTTCATAAATCTCTGTGATTGCATGAGAACACATCATACACACTTAATGGACAATTAATTGTGCGAGACTAGCATCAAGATATTTATGATACATTTAAAATTAAATGTATCGCCAGACGCCATTTGTCACGAACAATTTAGCCTGTCCACTATATTTGATCAAGTTGTCAGACATCTTTGTACAAGATTTATTAATATCAGTGGTTTTTATTATAATTTTCTAATATTTGTGTAACAATATAAAAATACAAAAAGAACTCATAAATAACCAAACTAATAATTAAGTTGTAACATTAAGTAAACTGGCCACTCTCAAAAATTCGCGCCAAAATATTGACACTTGCTCCCATTAATCACGGCCACAGATAAAATATAACCGAAACTTTTTGCCCAAAAAGATGGACTGACTCTAAAATTACGTTGTTTTAATTTGAATGTTTATTACAGTGTTTTAGACTAGAATTAGAACAACAATTACCGTGCACTAAGACATCTGGGAAAATGTTGCCAAAAACTTGAATCATTTGAAAAGGCTGGTGACCCGGTGACCTTCCGTACCGCCAGTTCCCACGTCTGTATGAATTAAATATACCGTAACATTATTTAACACAATGTTTAAATTTTAGGTCACCAAGATAAGCTTTACTTAATTCACACTGAGATATAGAAATGTGTGTATTATTTTATCTCATAATTTCATCTTTAAAGTTAATAGATCTTAAAATCTGGCATCTTCTTTTAAAACCGGAACTCATTTTGTAGTCTAACCATAAATTAAAATATTTTTATATTATTTTTCTTTTGTTGAGACATTTTATTTGAGAACGGAAATCCAATAAATTTTGCAAACTGTCAAAATAGAATGGCATTTGAATTCCGCTCTCGCAGATATTGTAATAAAAATTAAAAGCATTTTTCACATTACATGACCCTCGAAGAAATAACTTATTTACAATCACACAAAAAATACAAAAAATAATAAAAAATATTTTGACTGTACCTTTATACTGCAATTACTATCACAAATCGATTTAAATGAAGACATCAGTAGCTGCAAAATAAGCTCTAAATACAACTAATATATATAAAGATTACCCAATCTTAATCTGAATGTTTTCTACCGGACTCAAATTAATTGCAGTTATTATTTATCAAACTATCGCAAAAAGCACTACATCCACTTCGTACTTACTTTAGATATCAAAGTGGACTGGTAAATTAGTTGGCAAACATAATAAATCAAGCGACTGTCGTAAGAGACCATTCGTAATGGCTACTGTATACAATGGTGCGTTAGTTTCAACGTCTGTTGCTTCATTCGTGGAACTAGATCCAGCTTGGAAGGCCAGTACTTGAAGACATTATATCGAGAACGAGAAGAGAGTTCTGTCGTAGAACAAAGTCGGATCTACAAAATAGCTACTTTACAGGAGAGGACTTTAAAGTTTTGATTTTCTTTGGAATGTATTGGAAATACAACTTTGTTCGTTTTAATATCTCGGAAAGTACCAGATATGTATATCTACATATTTTTTTCTTGCTTATATCGATAGATTATGTTTAGTTGAAACTGATTTTGAAAAAATCACAATTTCATTGTATTATCACATCTGACTTTGTTCCACGACAGTGTCGATATCTATGATGATAAAACAAATTATTATTTTAAAGCTTAGTTTAGATTACGACAGGAATTGTGGCATAGATGTCAGCAAACATGCTGCGGGATTTTTGAAAGAGTTACCATGTTATCACGTAATTAAACGCATTTTCTTTCTTTCTTTCTTACCGCGCCCCGGAACGCAAAGGGCTAAGGAAGGAACATGGATGGGTTTTAGTCAGTTAGAATAGAATAGAATAGCATATTTATTTATTTGCTCGGAATGTAGGTATTAAAATAAGATGGTTACATATAATAAAGAATCCTTGAACATTCTACCATTTTTGGCATGCAAACATTGATGCAATTCATCACCAAATATACAAATACAACTTGATACACAACTTGCATGATACTACAATTTATCAGCTAGAAAATCCGATATTGAGTAATAACATTTGTTTAATAGGAGTGCAGTTAGTTTCTTCTTGAATGTTAGAGTCTGACACTTCGTCCCACCCCAACCACGGGAGGAGTCATTTGATGATTTCCCACCCGAAACAAAAATGTCAGACGCAATAGACTGTTTACATTTTAATAGTTTCTTTGTAATGCCACTGTCACGACACTTTTCTTGTGTATACACAGACACTCGCTGTATACACTAGTACAGTGTATGGTGTCGTAGTGTAAACCTATATAACATAACAACTGATGCTTAGAAGAATAGTACGAGTAGACTTAGGAACAAAGCAATACTTTTTGTCCGCGTGCATTAGACAGTTCCTTCAGGGCGCAGGCGAAACGGCGGTTAACAGCTAGTAGAAGATCATTCTCGAAAAGTCAAAATATGTCTCGCAGAGTCTCCCAAAACGATCCAAAACTGAGATTTCCCCTCAAGGACTTATCGTGACTAGAAGCTATACCATTAAAGCTCAAAAATTAACAACTATAATCACAAAAGGTTACAATTACATAAAGACAAATACATAGTAGCAATCGGTTGCGGGTTCCCACAAGTTCAAAGCGATTCGAACAATAAATTATTTCGTCATTTACCAACAGCTAGCTGTGTCCGTCGGTTTCGCCCGCCCGTGGCTTCAGATCAACCGCCATGCATCGGCAATAAGCACCGTACTTCGTTGCTCGTGGCTCAGCTCCTAACACCCGTATATATAAACAAGCAATTTTTGCTGCTAAGTAATTTCTTAATGAAGTCATTACTTTTTTTTCGAATGGGAAATCAAATGACCCCTCCCACCGTGTTTGGGGCGGGAGGGTGTGTCGGACTCTTACTGACTAAAACCCATCCACGTTCCTTCCTCAGCTTTTTATATTCCGGGGGCGCGGTAACTCTTTAGAACATCCCGCAGTCGCAGTCATTACTTGAGGATAGAATTCTTGTTTACAAAATCTTATTCTAAAGTCGAGTAACGTACGTTAAAGTACGCTAGGTCAAAGCATGATGTAAAATAGCCAATAACCTTCTTCGAAAACTGCACTATCAAATGCTGTAGGTAGTCCCAGAAATTAGCGTGTCTGTACAAACAAACAAACTCTTCAACTGTGTATATTAGTATAGATAGTGAATGAGTCTAAAGTAAAGGTGGGTTATGAACTTAGCGAGAGTGCAGACAAGCCACTGCACAGTGCAGCGCGCTTGACTCCGCCGTGGGAATTACTAATAACTGTTAAATTAACAGAGCTATTTCCGCAGCGCTTTTAGCGGTGATTTTTTAACAAAAAGTGTATGGGAAGGTGTTGGGTTATCTTAAGAATTATTCAGACTACCAAAAAGTACCGAAATAATCACAAGCCATAGTGAATTCTTTATTCTGAAACCACTCATCCACACCCTCCTGCCCGTATCTCAAACTATTTGGGGTCTACGCAGCATATTTTTTCCTTTCATTTCATATATTCTATCAGCTGGCATCTCATTATTCACCTAAGCTCGTTCTAGAGCCTCAGTTTCTAAGTGGAGATAGCGGCTAGGTAAAGAAGAAGAAAGAAAAACTGTTTATTCGCATGCAGTAACACACATAAAAACATAGAATAAGACGAAAAACAAATAGGTGTATAATCTAAAACTAGGATGGGTATAATAAGAAAGAAAGAAGAAAGAACGCGAAACGGTTAACGCTCAGCATAATGCAGTGGCCCGGGCACAAAGGCACCAGTCCACGGCGCTGGTTTTCAGCGTTAACCGGTAAACTCTCCACTACACTCACTATGTAGTACCTAAAGTCTAACTGGCTAAGGCTGAACGATAAGGCGGACGTTGGGGGAGGCTTATGTCCGCCAGAGGACTGACATAAAATAGGCTGCTAATGATAATGATGGTGATGATGACGATAACAGGGCCACTATGATTTGATAATACTATAACTGATCTGATGCGAAAAAGCAATGCAATTTGGTCTGTAGTATAGCTTCTATTGTTGTCTCTGCAAAAATAAACCCAACACGGCTGCTGATGTTATTAAAAACTGAAATATGGTTTAGATTCTACATACCAAATTCATGGGTCTCTATGGGCATAATTTAAAGGTGTAGTTAGTACCTTCTTGATACGTAGGTACGCAATAAATATCCTTTTTTGTTGGAAACCACAAGCAAAATGTGGAAAAACCGCTTGATTTACAAAAAATCTCATTTTTGTACAGATTCTCACGTGACCGTGGAATACTTTAATCGTTTGTTGTTTTAAATCCGGGTCGTATCATATTCATAACATTTTCTTTCACTTCTTTTGTTTGTTACTAAAAGATGACAATCTGTCTGAGGAGATTAAACTGCTCACTTTCAATTTATGGAAAGCATCGTGAATTTTTTGGCCGTGGTAATGAAAAAACCTAAGATTTTGGAGTCGATTCCGATATGCTGTGTGAAATAATAATAGCTTTGAGACAGATTTAAATAGGTATAACATCAATCGACGACTCATCTCCAATGTTCGCACTGGTAATTGCAACCGGGCTATAAATTTAAATATTTTTTATATAAATCAAAAGTCTAAATGACAGAAAAATGCAAAATCATGATCGTTTTGTATTCCGAACATTAAGCTAGAATAAACCCACACAAGTCCATCAAATCCCACTCTTGATTTGCAACTATTTATAGGTAGTTTCTTTTGCCAACTTGATGTACCAGAATGCCATAAATTATGTACCTAATTATGTCATCCTACGTTATTCCCACACTTGTACAGACAGCAAGAGATTAACGAACTCAAGAAAAAAAAATCACTTCTGTTTTCTCTGAAGGTTATCATCATCATCAGCCTAGCCTTTTCCCAATTGTGTTGGATCGGTTTTCAGTCTAATCAAATACAGCTGAGTAATAGTATTGTACTTGAATCAACTGCCTATCCGAACTCTACAACCCAGTTAACGGATAACACGGTCCCCTTTTGTAAGACTAGTTGTCAGACTTTCTGACTACCGTAACAACTGTCTTAAGATCTAGAAATGACAGCTGGGAACAACGGCTTAAGGTGCTTTGTCAGGCACGGAAGTCTTGGTAAGATATAGATGGTCACCTATCCACAGACCGACCGTGCCATGCTCAGCTTAACTTTGATCGATCGACCTGTGTGGCTGTTACTTAGCCACAAGCTCCTCTACGAATCATCTAAAGGCACATGCAGTACACACAGTCATACGAAGAATCTAAAAAGTATACGCACCGCACACCCACAAGGCAGAGAGTGACGGAGAGGGGGCATGACAGCATCAGCGTCATGCCGTTTGCTGTCACGGCTATCATGGCGTATGAGCCGGTCTTAACCCAAGCCGCGTTCGCCCTTTAAGCGTTGGTACGCCTCGTTGTTTTTGCAAACTGTACCTATTTAACATGAAGATGGTAAACTAGCAATTCATGGGGATAACATATCGCCATAGATTTTCATTGAATACTTAAGCATCGTAGGCTGACCAGTTTGACTTTTAATAGGATTAAAATTTAAAATCGGAATACATTATTGTCTTGTTAAGGCGTTACTTAATTGTATTACGTGATGTCGTTGTTTTTTAAGTTTTGTTTGTTTCTTATAAGGTCTTGTAATGTTTAAATAACTAAACATGCTTATTATGAGAAAAATATGTAATCTTCACGAATTATTTAAACATCACTTAATTTATTAAATTAATAATTAACCTGGAATAATAATAATTATTACAGTTTTTTGTCATTTATCTGTATGGACCTTATGTCAAAATCTGTCTCTAGTAGAGTAAAAATAGGTTATTTAAAATGGCCGTAAGTTTTATCTCTACATTAACGGCCCATAAACCAAGGCCCATAGACATCGTGATCCAAATAAGATTTCTAAACTCAAGTACGAACGGAGTATGGACACAAAAACTGACATTACTGTGTATGGCAGTGTGTAATTTGCATCTGCTATTAAGTACGGTACATAAGGGTGTGTAGAAATGTCGCGTTTAGACGGAATGTCCAGATTTCATTTTCTATTGTTTTTTGTATGTGAAGTTTCATAACACAACTTTTTTTTAAGCTAGAAAATTATGGTACACACCATTTTATAACGTTTAAACATGAACGATTAAACGAATAAGTCTGATCGTGAACAAATAAAAAAAAACTGGTTAGCAAAGCTAGCCCAGGCGAACATAATATAAAATTATCTCTTCTCGGAATTCGAAGTAGACCAAAGGGTAAAAAAAACAGTAATGCATTACCCTCTTTGTATATTTAGCCAATTTGTGGTTTCACTCAGTAGTAATCAAACTGCTATAATCTTACATAAAGTATGTTTTATGGAGAAAACTCATTCGGAAGAATTAATAAATGTCAAAAAGCGTTACTAAAGAATTGTAGTATCTTCCTATCAATGTACTTACATCAAGACTGTCCCGGTTTTCCGACAAACATGGTCACTGTACACATACTGCTAACACAGTAGGAAACACAAGCGAGGCATGTCGGTCCGTTGATTGCGTCCGAAGCGACAGAACACTGCTGAGCGAGGTAGGTACCCATGTACCTCATTTTCCCCATAACTGTCCCTTGGGAAACTTACTGTTTATAGAATTAAGTTTAATTGATGTACTATTGTTTTATAAGTACTTACCACCGTAATTGGTGGTCGTTGTAAGGTGTTTTCTTTTACCTTTCATTATGATCAGAATTGGACGTAATACTATTGTCGTATTATAAGACATTTAGAAAATAAAAAAGTGGTAGTGGCCTAGTGGTTAAGGCACCTGCCTTTCGTGTACGAGTGTGCGGGTTCCAAACAACTGGCAATTATAAGAGACCTTTACCCAGCAGTGGGCAAGTAAATAGGCCGATGATGATGACGAAGATGATGATGTAATATTTAGCACAGAACTCCTCATCATCGCGTAGAATGTCTCTATTTCACTAGCTATGTTGCAGGCCTAGCACTGGGTTCCGCCATCATTTGCGTGGGGAATATATATTGAACAAGAGGTTGAAGAATGGAGAAAATGCGTTTATCCAACCCCGTGCTAGAAATGCTGAAAAGGTTATGGCAAAGTTCTAATAACGTCGCCTGTCTAACGTGAAACCCACCTTGGGAAAATTAATACAAAACATTTCGTATATAATACAAATATCTCGGATAAGGTCCATAAGATTTGTCTCTATTATTTAGGCACACAATTCGACGGCCCCCACGTAAATCATCGAAACTGCAAAACCTCTACATTTCAGGAGAGCGATTTAAAGTAATGTTTTAATGTACTCGTTCTATGCATTTTCGATTCTTTTCGATTGAATAAAAACAGTTTAGGGTATAAAAGTATGAATAATTTATACATCGAATCATAGATCTTGATCTCTGCTTGCAATTAGCGCAAAATAAAGAAAATGGCATTTTTACAATTTCGATAGTATACGTACGTATACGGGAACCGTCGAAATTATATTTCACCGGTTTTCCCACATTTTTTTTGACTATGAGTCAATGCTGCTACTTCTAATTAACCGTATTATGTCATACAACAGTTACCGGTTGATATCTCTCAGAAATATGAATCAATCCTTTATCGTAATCCTATTCAAACGTGATCTATTTTTTGTCGGTTACACAGCCGTGTGTCGTGTCCCATTCTCCTCTTAGTAAGGCTTACAAGGTTGGTGTCGAAGTGACGTCATTTCTCCTAATTTGGGAGCAGTCGTGCGCCAACGGACGGATCGCCGTATTTGTTCATTAAAGAAGAAAATTGTTTTTAAGTGGTCACTTTAGAGAACGCGGTATTAAAATGTTGGCTTTAGGATTTTGAAGACAGAATTTAACCCTCTTATTCAAACTGTTTTGTCCTTATCTGTCAAAGCAGAAATTAGTTTGACAGAAAGGGACAAAACATTTTGATAACTTATAAGACGAATGGTGTTATTATGAATAAGGCGGTAGATGTTTTATCGTATCGTTTCGTCCCCCGACTGTACTCGATCAACTTTCAAAATAGTATTTGAATCTAAATTCATAACGCCTACTAAAACTGATGGTCTACTACTACCCCTCTGATTAATCCTACATTAAATACAATGTTTTAATATAATAAGTAGTTTAATATACTAGGTAAGTGAATGGAGTTGGAAAATTAGTGACGTCACAGTTCACTATTGCCATACAAAATCTATGTGAGAAATGCGTTTTGAACAGCTCATAAAAAGAATGTCAATTGATTCATGGTATCAGCTAGCTAATAGTTTCTTAAAATTGATCATTTTTATATCGTAACTAGCTGTTTTCCGCGGTTTCACCCGCATCCCGAGGGAACTACTTAGCGCACCCGGGTAAAAAGTAGCCTATGTTGTTCCTCAGGGTCTATTCTATCTCTGTACCAAATTTCATTTATATCGGTCCAGTAGTTTTAGCGTGAAAGCGTAACAGACAGACAGACAGAGTTACTTTCGCATTTATAATATTAGTAAGGAAAGTAAGGAAGTAAGGATAGTAAGGAAGTAAGGATTAGTTTCTTTCTACCCGAAAGAAGAAATTGCAGGTTAACAAATTCACGGAATAAATGAGGGTTATTCGTAAATAAGTATAAAGTTCTATATTCCGAAACGTAAAAGCCCGCAGTTGGGTAATAAAAAAATAGCAATAGTACTTGGATTGAAACTGTGACAAATGTCGTGGTGGCTCGGAGTTTAAAGCCCGGTTCACGAGCACGAGAGTACGGATTCGACACCCGGCAAGTACCAATGTAACTTTTCATACCTATATCTACTTTGTATGTCTGAAGATTTCGTAGTTCATTAACAGCCGTACGGGTCGATCGATCAAATTTAAGCTGCGCTTGTCGCGGTCGGTCCGTGGATGGATGACCACGTAGCGAAACTCGTCTGTTCCTCCGAAAGCACGTTAAGCTGTTAGTCCCATTTGTTGATTTTTAACAGTCGTTACGGGCAGAAGCCAGAAAGTCTGACAACCAGTCTTACCAAGGGGTACCATGTTTACCCGGTGACTGGGTTGTGGAGTTCGGATAGACAGTCGCTCTATGTAAAACACTGGTACTCAGCTGCATCCCGTTTTAGACTGGAAGCCGACCCTAACATAGTTAGGAAAAGGCTAGGCAGATGATGCCTTTACTGAAAAGTTCTAACGATTCTAGATCGAAACTTATCGCAACAACTCATATTCAGAAGTTAATTTAAAAACAATAGACATTTGATGTAACACACATTTTTAATTACTTTTTGAATCTAAAAGGCAAAGTCAATTCAACCTACAGCCTCGTTCGTTGACTCGCAGATAGAAAGTTGTTAATTAAGAACGCGCCTGATTGGCGGGCGATTGTGTAACCGAACGCAACAGATCAAGCATGTGGCTGAACAGGGAAATACCTTTGCCGAAGAAAGTGGACACGTCATTTTTCTATTGTGTTACTATCATTTATAATAATATTCAACCTTCTTTTTAATATATATTATTTTAAATAGACTTCAAAAAAACGTCTATTGTGTCTATAAATTATTAATATTTAAATTCTCTGAGGTAGATCGCGTACTCGCGTGTGTTATTTTTGAGACTAATAATAATATCCTCGTTTTATTTTTTTACAAGCCGCTTCCCGCGCTTTTTACCGCGTCCCGAGAGAATTATTAATGTACCCAGAACTTATCTATCTCCTATCTCCATACCAATTTTAATCCAAATCCGTAAAGCCGTGTACCGTGAAAGCGTAACAAACATACTAACTTTCGCATTTAAAATATTAATTAGGATTGATAATACATATTTTGGTATATAGAGATATAAATGACCTCCCCAATCAATTTAAACCACACCAGATCGGGCACAATGTTCTCGCCAAGTAAAGGACATTGGATACAATTGCGCAATTGCAATTTTCACATAAATATCAATCTGTTAACCCAAGAACAGCATTCTATGTTTAACAATGAGATGCGAGTCATTACAAGAGATCTCGTTTCAGGGAAATTGCGTATAACATTGTTGCATCTTATGCACAGATGTGGGCATGAATATGAAGATTGACATAAGTAAAATATAATTATCTACAACGATAAAGATGATTGACAACCCTAACATTAACTAATAATTATTTTGTTTTCTATTGTAAGTGACGAAAACATGAAGTAGTATAGTCGTATCAATTGATTTTACGAAAAATGAAAACAAAATCCTAACCTATTTTGTTCTTATTTTCCCACATAGATGAATAAAATGGCATTAAATGATTGATGATGATGTTTAGAGCATGTAATTGACATAAATGTGCCACCCTTACGCCATAGTATTCATTTCTGTGGCATAATTAGAACAAATTATGTAAAGCAAGGAAATCGCCAATCTGCCTTGAGCAACCGTGGTGATCAATGCTCATGACTTCTCTATATGAAAAGAGGCCTGTGCCCAGCAGTGGAACAATAGGCTCACGATGACGAACGGACTTTAGGCTGAACAGTCAGGTAATCAATATCGAAAAACTACGTAATTCTTCGTCCCTGTTTCACAGTCATAAAACCACAGGGTCAGGAGCACGTTTCTAAGAACTCGCAGGCATCAGCTTGCATTAAAATTTATGACGTATTGTTCAAGCCACCTAAATTAATCTATCTATACTTATAATAAATCTGTAGAGAGGTCAATTCTGTACATGAAATATATTTCCAAAATAACTATCAGGGAGTGATTAGGGATCGATACTGATGCCAAAAATGCAATCAGTAAATTTTTTGTCTGTCTGTCTGTATAAACTCTATAGAAACAAAAACTACTCGACGGATTTTAACGAAACTTGGTGCAATTATTTTTCATACTCCTGAGATGGTTATAGTATACTTTTCATCACGCTACAATCAATAGGAGCAGAGCAGTGAAGGGAAATGTTGTCATTTTGTTTAAACGCGCTAATCTCAGGAACCGCTGGTCCGATTAAAATAATTCTTTCAGTGTTAGATAGTCCATTTTTCGAGGAAGGCTATAGGCTATATATCATCACACTTAGACCAATAGGAGCGGAGCACCACTATTCCACGCGGACGAAGTCGCTGGCAGAAGCTAGTTATTGTTAAAATAAGGACTTGTTACGCGAAAGAATTTAAGCTTAGCTGGCCAAGTAGTTTTTGATCAACAACTTAAATATGAGATAGTTCCAGAATACAGATGCAGTTACTTAGAATTTTTATGCGAGCAAAATAACTTAATAATTTACAGCCGTAGTAAACTTTAATAAAACATAAATTTATTTAATGGCGACTCTCTACGATCATGACTGATTTTATTATAAAGAGAATCTAATCTTGTTTCATGGCAAAGGTATTTCCTTGGACTGCCATAATTGCGGCCAGCAACATAATGAAAAGTTGTATTATTTAAATATATGGAGATATTTGTAGGAACAAAAACGTTTTCAAAATGAGGCCAACGCCGTGTACCCGCCATATAGATAGGCAATTAACTCTGTTAATAGACTACTGCTCCACCGGATAGATTTTCTTGTGAAGAATTCCAGTTAGAAAAAAATCACGCACGCGTCGACCGTTGCGACTGGAAAGCGTAAAATGGCGAGCCTCGATCGTAAGCGCGGACATATTGTTACCAATCAATTGTTTATTATTATGATTTATAGTGAAATTATATACTATAAAGACAATTTAGCTAGTGCTTGTGAATGTAAGGCGAGGTGAGACGGAACGCGCGCGATCATAACCCACATTGTAATAACGGCACATAAATCATAAATAACATACTTAGGTATTATAAAAAAAATAAGTTGTACACTGTTTCATTCGAATTTCTAGGTGCACTATAACACGTACTCGAATAAAAGGAATTCCATGTTTTTCTCCTAATCACGCATACTCTGATTAAAAATAATAATTAGGTAATTGAATTGTTTAATCGTAAAATCAGAATAAATTTCCTGTTATATAGTACCGTAAGGATAAATAATGATCTCAAAATACTTCGTGAAAGGTTAACCCAGTTCCCGCCATTTATTTATCCGTCAACCTTGCAAGTGCCGCCATTTTGAAAAAAAAAAGTGCTACCAAAGATATTACCTAAGCACAAGTATTTATCAATATAATGCCGGCCTTGTCATCTACAAACTAGACTAGATGTTAAAAGTGAGTGGCTGATATGCTATTGTTAAACTTGAACTTAGCTAATGGCGCGGGTCATTGTATTACATTTGCATATGTTAATAACCCAACGGTCTCTTTTTATTATTGCCATTGTTCCGTCTAATTGGACTTCCTATGATTTAGCGCCAAAGCAAACATTTCCTACACAGTTTTTGCATTAATATTTCTGATGTTTAGCTACGGACGATCAATTTTGCATAAAATACGTTTATTTTTGTAATATTTACTAAAATGTTCACCTACTTATGTTGATATATCATTCGTTAACTTGTTTTTGGCCTTTTATAAGTCGTTAAGTTATAGATGATTATTGTTTCAGACTGTGTGTGTGTTCCAGCTACTTATAAGTAATTCATTCACTTCCTTAGTTCATGTTGATAACAGAAAAAAAAACCACCTGTCTATGCTAAGGCTCTAGGCTAAGGAGTCCAAAATGCCAATTGAAATGACACTCAATCACTAACGGGTGACTTTATAGAGAACAAAAAACAAAACCACGTTGAAAAAATAACATTTTAATACAAAAATAAATACTCATGACTCGTATTTACATAAATGTTGCCATTGAGAAAACATCTGTGATAATAATGTGTACAGAATGTCCTCTTGAACTACCCATACAAATAATTTAGATATTCATAGAAATCCTGTTTATCCGTTTCGAAAATCCTTGAAAAATTATATCAGTACATATTTATTCACTGACATATCTACTAAAAACACAATAGCAAAAATGTTTATAAAATATGCCGACTCTACTCGAGACCTTAAAAGCGACAAATGTCTCGATATTAACCGATATTATCTCATGTTAGTTATTATTTTACAATAACAAATAAGATAATACTTCTGTTACGAAGTCATTTTTAAGCTATTTTTAATAGAGCATAGACAACAGATTGCTTTTATTATGACTTCGTATTGCATTTTTCTTATAAAAATTAAATAATAAGATGTGTTTCTGAAGGCGGTACCTTAGAATAAATCCATGGATAGGTATTCATTTGATGTAGAAGTAGGCGTGTATAGCAACCTAGATATATGGTTTACTAATTCGCTGGGTAGATGATAAAAGCAGTACTTATATAATATTCAAATCAATCTGTTATTTTGCACAATTATAAACTAATCACAACGATTTCAGCGTTAGAAACCTTATCACAAACGATAAGATAGAGATGATATAACTACAAGCTTTAATTTACCACAAGTCGCTCGTTATCACAATGACAAAGTTTGTAAAACTCGAAATAATGAAATCAGTGTATCGTTCACGCCTTCCTAATTACTGATAGCGCGATATTTCGTCATGCACAAACTGTCTTATCACTTCACATTCTGAATACACCGAATTTACTGTCTCTAAATGGAGCGTTCAAAGCTGCAGATAAACTGAGTCCAACCACTTTTCTTGTGTCTTTCGGAGCTATCACACCATCGTCCCAAAGTCTTGCAGTACTATAGTACGGCTTTCCTTCTTTCTCAAACATGGCTTCCATAGGTCCTCTCACTTTCTTGTCATCCTCATCAGTCCAAGGCTTGCCGTCCCTCAAAGCCTTCTCTTTAGCTACCAAAGACAGCACTGTAGCAGCTTGCGGTCCACCCATTACTGATATTCTTGAGTTCGGCCACATGTAAAGAAAACTTGGCGAGTACGCGCGACCACACATTCCGTAGTTACCTGCACCAAAACTACCACCAACTAGCACAGTGATCTTTGGACCCTTGAAACAACTGACTGCTGTTACCATCTTGGCACCGTTCTTGGCAATACCACCAGCCTCTGCGTCCTTGCCAACCATGAAACCAGTAATGTTCTGAAGGAAGAGTAAAGGAATCTTCCTAGCTGCACAAAGTTGAATGAAATGAGATCCCTTCAAGGCTGACTCTGAATACAACACACCATTGTTACCAATCACTCCGACAGGATGTCCATATATAGATGCAAAACCACATACCAATGTCTCTCCATAAAGTTGTTTAAATTCATGGAATCTGCTTCCGTCAACTATTCTAGCGACAACTTCGCGAATGTCAAATGGTCTTTGAATATTCGCACCGACAATGCCGTGAAGATCGTTAATGTCATGGACAGGGTCGTCAACTTTTGGTGTGTGTATTCTGGTGTGCTGTTCGTTGTTCCAATTTAAATTAGCAACGACATTTCTAGCTAAATGCAGAGCATGCTCATCGTCCTGAGCATAGTGGTCCGTCACACCAGACTGACGGCAATGCAAGTCAGCACCTCCCAGGTCTTCAGCAGACACTGATTCGCCTGTAGCCGCTTTGACCAAAGGTGGACCGGCCAAGAAAATTGTTCCTTGATTTTTAATTATGATACTTTCGTCAGACATGCTAGGAATGTACGCTCCTCCAGCCGTGCATGAGCCCATTACTACCGAGATCTGCGGTATTCCTTCCGCAGACATATTAGTTTGATTGTAAAATATCCTTCCGAAGTGTTCCTTGTCCGGGAAGACTTCAGCTTGATCGGGTAAATGCGCGCCTCCTGAGTCCACGAGATAAATGCAAGGAAGTCGACACTCACGCGCCACTTCTTGAGCTCGCAGATGCTTCTTAACTGTCATGGGGAAATAAGTTCCTCCTTTAACAGTAGCGTCACTAGCCACAATCATGCAGTCGCGACCGTGAACTTTGCCAATGGCGGTGACGATGCCGGCGCTCGGCACTTGCCCTTTGTACATGTCGATGGCGGCAAGCGTACTCAGTTCTAAAACGTCGCTTCCCTCATCCACTAACCGGTTAATCCTGTCCCTGACGAGCAGTTTTCCTCTCGCCGTGTGCCTCTTTACGGCCTCCTCCGGGCCGCCTTTGATGGCTTCACCGGTTTTCTGCCGTAATTCGTCGACGAGCTCGTCCATTCTAGCCTTATTTTCTTGATAGTAAGGATCATTTCTGTTCGGCTCGGTGCCGATGACGGTAGCGTGATTGTGCCGGCATTGGTTCAACCGCCGTATCCCTCTGACTAGTTTGAGCATTTTTAACGTATATTAAGTGCAGAATGAGACACGACCGGTCGGCGAGTCGCTGTCGCGCTACTGCCGATAATATAGTACCGTTATCTACACGATTAACTTGTACAAAAACAAATTCCTCGCTCGCCGACCCTCCCGCAGCACGATAAAAACTCGCATTATGTATGAAATGATAATGTGTAGCCATTGTTACTCGGCGACTATTTACGTAATATTTACATATCGTTAGGACGCTTTGGCTAGGTTCATTCATTCGGTCTTAAACACGTAGGGCTATAATAAATGTCTGTAAATAATATTGTTGTCGTGTCATGTGTCTCTCGGACAATATAATAGATACTTATTCAATGATTCAATGATCGTGTCATGACCTAGTTACAATAAGTTTATGTTGTGAGAAGCTAACCTTGACTGAGTGTTTTAACTTTATTTATTTCCTTCACGCATCTGGTGGTTTAAACGTTGACGACTGACTCATTTTAATTCGTAGTATATCTAGAAGATAAGATAGTGAATCTGGATAAAATTGTTTAATTTTCACCTTTTTTGTGTTGCCTAAAGCACTAAACATAACAACAGGCAATAAACAGGCAAAATACGAGAGCACCAATTGAGGCAAACGTAATGATGCACTACACGTTTAAATGCATAAGTGCCTGCAATATCTAGTACAACGCCTCTAGCGTTTGAATGACCAGGATATTGAATATCTAGATCCTTGTTTGTTATTACCATGAATATAGTTTTAGGCATTCCGGAGCTTATAATTCAAACTAATTCAAAAGTCCCATTTAACATTTGGGAAACTTTATCTTTCAAGGTATTTTTTTTCTCTTTAGTTCTTTTACGTAAATCTTAGTGACCCAGTGGTTAGGGCATCTGCATCTTGTGTACGAAATTGTGTGATACCAAACCTGGCAAGTTACAATGTGAATTTTCTAAATTCAAACGATTTTTTCTAAGTGTTTCTAAGGCACCACTGACTGGACTAAAAAGTCGCCAATCCGCCTTGAGCAAGCGTGGTGATCAATGCTCACGCCTTCTCTGTATGAGAAGGTACCTTTTCTCCGTGATAGAGTGGGATAGTTCTTCTACGAGATATTAATAAATACCTATAGGATTTCCATTACATTCCAAACTCAAAATAACTTATTAAAAGCCAGTACACATTACTGTAAATCTTTGTAAACATGTACAAATTCGCAACGGGCCTACCTACTTTAGCGCGCAAAAACTTAAAATATTCACGCCTATGATTGACAACGGTTACTCAATTATATTTCCATTCTATATGATTAAAAAAAGTATCATTAAAATCGGAGACGAACGTCGCTGTTACTGATAATGGTTACTGTTATATGGAGCAAAAAATCTCATCAAAATGGACTACACACTCACTGGGGCATACGATTACAGTTCGCGCTCCTAATGATGTTATCCACAAATAATTGCTTTTTAATATCTTTAGACATTTTTATAGATCTTTTTGCTATTCGAATAACTTTAAAGTAGAGAATTTTAAATGGTAACCTTAACTCATGTTGTTGTCTATAAATGAAATGTATGTAAAATTTTCTTTCGTTGTTTTTTTTGCTTCGTTCCCACAGGTGGGACTACGTCTTAGATTAATAATGCTCCCACTAAATGTCCTATTTTCTTCTCTTTAGGAGAGTGAATGGACCATAGTATACCACCTAGTACATTCCTCAAGTCCGTCATACCTTTGCTACTTATCCTTACTATCCTTACTAATATTAAAAATGCGAAAGTAACTCTGTCTGTCTGTCTGTTACGCTTTCACGCCAAAACTACTGGACCGATATAAATGAAATTTGGTACAGAGATAGAATAGACCCTGAGGAACAACATAGGCTACTTTTTACCCGGGTGCGCTAAGTAGTTCCCTCGGGATGCGGGTGAAACCGCGGGAAACAGCTAGTAGGAAATATATCAACGTCCCTTCATCTTCTATCGCCGTTCCTTTTCAGTTTAAGAAGAGACTTGTGTTTGCCAGTGGCACAATGACAGGCTAGCTAGCTAGACTAGCTTGCTAACTATAATCGACACCGACAGACTGTAAATGTTTTCTAGAGACCCATTAAATTAGTCGTCAGTTGCTTTAGATTTTTGAAAATAATTCATTGATGAATACATCACTTCTTTACCGGTACAAATAATGCTAGCAGAGAGTAGAAAGTAATCTTACTTTGTCTAGAATAAACTAGGAAATTGCTAAACACTTTCCGATTTACGATGCCATGAACAATTTATGAAGTCTTCCGGCATTCACGCTACCGCAAAAACACTATTAAAAGACAGAAAATTACCGTGAGCACCGTGATAAACCTGTAGGCGATCTATCAATAAATGAATGACTACGATCGGTCTAATCATAGAGTAGACGGACAGTATAGAAGGTGGATTCAGAACAAAAATAGGAACCGAATGACACACAAACTTATCGCACGCGAATTAGGTAGATGGATGACACCAATAACGAATCATTCCAAGATACAACTTCTCTAAAAAGCACTTTATTTTAGCCCTAAAAAGAGATTATTATTATTATGAATTGGCTTTTTTGTTGCTTTGAAATCAATAAATTGTTAGACAATTGACTTGGAATGAAGTGACGTCACTTGTATATTTTTTTTGTATGGCATCTCGCAGGTCAACCTAGAAGGTTGTCAACTGCTTAACCGGGCTTGTTCACTTGTATGTATTGTCAATCAAAATGTACGGAAGAATCGCGTATTGGTAACTCAAAAGTATGTCAATGGATTAGTGATGTCATCTACCCAATTCTGCCTTCAATTTCGTTAATTCCGTTTGTGTATTTCTTGCGTTATGTCAGCTGCTAACTAATCCGTACTAGAAGACCTTGGAATTTGGAACTCAAAAGACCAGAATTCTACAACAAAATAATTTGCGCACAATTTTAGCCTCAAACGTTTTCAAAGTCAAAGTCAAGTCAAAGTCAAAAGGTTTTTATTTCATATAGACCAATTTACAGGTACTTATAAAACGTCAACAATAGAAGCTAGGTGCACGGTTCCAAAAAGTGGGTCCTATGGAGAAGAACCGGCAAGAAACTCCATGGATTTTGATTCTAGACAATGAAGGGGTGTTAATCATATTCATTATAATCTCTTTAGAAGCCAGAAATTGATTAAATGATGACATTGACCTAAGAATTATGAACCGTCTTAAGACGTGCCATCATTCTAGGCATGTCGAAAAAATACGTAGTCAGTGCGTGGTTTTAGGTTCTAGGATATCATGGATTTCATGTGGTGCTGGTTGCTTTAAGTGGGCATTCTGAACCTACTTGCTCTATGACCTAATCGCTACCTTGCGCTCGGGCAGGTGAACGACACAATCGTTTCACTTTCCACAGCGGCCGCCAGGTGGCGACACTTTCCATCGTGACGATCTAATGGTCGTCTTGCCGCTAATCTCTTCTGACATATTGCTAAGCTAAATTAGATTGAATTAGATATGCTATACATTTGATTTATAACCAAGATATAGTATGGTGGTAATTATAGGTAGGCATCTACTTATCTTTTTCCATCTTAAATGTTGGAAAGTGGTTGCTTTATGCTGGTTTGATGGTATTGCTCGATAAATACTTAGGTCAATGTACCGATGAAAAGTGTGATTAAATAAAAAGTTACTGTAAATAAACTTAATATCTACTTAGTTTCATTGGTTAAATAAAAAGTTACTGTTAATAAACTAAATACTTTTTACCGACATAGACAGTTCAAGTTACAACTTAAGTTCTCATATGCCTAAAGGTGGATTAAGTTTTTGCTCTGTGAATCTTACACGCGATATAACCACCGTATGATAAGTCTTTGGCTTACTGCAAGGCGTAGTAGGATAACTAATATCGGCCTTTATCACTTAAAATAATTTGCCTTTGAATTCTTTCTTATATGAACTTAGGTACCTACCTATACATAAACCTAGATGGACATACATAAGTACAGCTGCATTGATAGGTACAATCCGTGGCTGAATATCAGCATTCACCTAACCTAATTATAATTGACGTCAGAATTCCGTGAGACAAATCGTAAAAAGTGAGCCAAAGTAGCCCACGCGTAAAAGGCAAAAACAAAAACTGTGTGATTTGTTAAGTTTGTCCTTAAGTTAATTCTAAAATCAACTAGTAATAGAGTTATAGGTAGATATTCTATTATAATACCAGTTCTCAGACTTTCAGGCATTATACCGACCATGAGGACTCGCTATGACTTTATATTTAGCATGAAAATATTCTTACAACTATTTTGTTTCTTGTCCTCAGGATCGTGATGAACAAACCAAACTAGAAATGAAACACAGACAAGAAGAAGACGACTTGTACAGAAAGTTCTCCAAACATCGCGAAGAAGAGAACAGAAGAATACGAGAAGAAATACAGGTACAATCATCCACTTTTATATGCTAGATTTTTATATAGACAATAAATGCACATCACGGTACCGGTTTAAGAAGCTGTAGGTACCCAAAGCACAGGTATAAAGCACAATACAAACGTCTATTAGAAAATGTCTCCGAAAATTTCAATAGAATCCCTAATAGTATTCTCAACTCCAATACAAAATTCTCGAAAACAAAACAAGTCCGCTAAGTCCACGATCTTGCAAAAAATCATGATATATCAGTCTGAACTCATACAAATACAGTTTGTCATGATTACGTCATAGCACACTGGAATAATCTTTCCACAGAAAGCAGGATCCATTGGCATTGCAATGCAAAATGGTCTAATGAACAATAGTTCTATTTTTGAAAGACCCATAACAAAATTCTGACAAATTAAATAAACCTCAACCCTTTTCACGCTTCTAGGACGAATGGGAGCGCGAACTAGAGAGGCTGACGAACAGGTTCCAGCAGGAGATGCAGGTGAAAAAGAGAAGACCAGACTCTGAGATAGGCGCCCTCACGTTACGTCACCAGCAGGAGAGAGCGGACTTGGAGAAGAATATGACATTGAGAAGGGATAAGAAGAAGGAGAGCTTGACTAGGAAGATGCTGGAACATGAGAGGTAAATACAAAGCTGTAAATTTCAGCCACACTCTTACACGACGAGTAGATCATTTATACGACCCTCAAATAACTGTGTCCATAGTAATGTTGCAAATACCAGTACAGCTAAGGCAGCAGCAACGGGGCAACAAAACGATGCGTGTTTTTGCATCTGGGACATAAATATTAATATGTAGATTTTGCTACTAGTTAAAGAAGCAAGACTTGGTGTGATAGAATAAGGGAGCAACGCCGCGAACAAAAGTAGTTAGAACATTATATTTGAACTACTTTTGCCGAATTGAATTATTTAGTACATAATCATTATTTGAAAATGTAGCATAAAAATACTGATCTTTATAATACAAATTTTATTTTGTACATCCTTTTAGGGCAGCGACAGCAGCTCTAGTAGAGAAGCAAAGTCACGAGATGATGGAACTTATACAGGAGCGTCGGTCGGAATACATGGCGGCGTCATCCCTATTCGTGGACGGTGAAGAAGCGCCGCCCTACCCTGCCCGCGCCCCGCCCCCGCAACCCCCACTCGTCTCCAAGTTCCACATCTACACAGACCCCGCCGAATTCGCTGATGTCGATAAAATTGCTATTTCGGTAAGTAACTGTCCAGAGCTCATATGTCTTATAGTAACATCTGGATCATCTGGGTATACCGTTTCAGGATTACTAAACGAAAGGACTTTTTTAGATAAATTAAAAAAAAATATTATAGGTATGTATCTTGCCAGCAAGATAAAGGCAACTAAACAGAAGTATCCATATACTCAAGGACCAATAGGACGCAAAAACGTGATGTCTTATAGCTACACATTTTTTTCAAATATCCGAATCAAAACTAAGGTTGTCAAAGACCAGAACAGATCACTGATCAAATAACCCTTTACACTAAACTTTTGTACCTCTGTTTACAGGTGGCACAAGAAGACCAAAAAACCTTTACGGATCTAGTCCGACAGCTAGTAGGTAGATGCGCAAGCGACGTTGAGAAGGCGAGGACCATATTCCGCTGGATCACCGTCAAAAACTTGAACAACATTCAGTTTGACGACAACCTGAGGGGAGACTCTCCGCTAGGACTGCTCAGAGGCATCAAACACGGGACTGAGAGTTACCACGTATTGTTTAAGAGATTGTGCAGGTAAGAGGAGACTGGAATAGCAATTGTTGTTCACACAATGATTTTGAAAATTAAAAGTACAATGACGGTATTTTGCCGCATCATGCCCTATAAAAAAACTATTCTAGAAAAAAACAACTTATTACATCTTTACGTGAAAAGTGCAACAGCTGACTTTAAATAATTTAACACGACAAGTAAATCAGATAGAAATCGATAGGTCCTAGAAATAAATCAAAATACCAATTTAGACCACCCCACAAAACATCTGGAAAAAAAATAGGTACCTACGAAAAGTATCCTAATCTATCAAATAACCTATTACTTTCTTTCTTCAGCTACGCCGGTCTCCACTGTGTGGTGATCAAAGGCTACAGCAAATCCGCTGGCTACCAGCCAGGAGTGCGCTTCGAAGACAACAGGTTCCGCAACTCCTGGAACGCGGTGTTCGTGGCCGGGGCGTGGCGCTTCGTGCAGTGCAACTGGGGAGCTAGGCATCTGGTCAACGCTAAGGATGCGCCAAAGCCAGGCAATAGGGGGAAGAGTGATAGCTTGAGGTCAGTTAGAAGATATTACAGCTTATTTTTGAAGTTCCTTTTATGATAATTGGAATGTTAATGTTAGGGATTGCGAGAAATACACGAAATGTAAAAAGGCTTTTGTGCAGGAGTCTCACAGAAAATATTGATTTTCAATCTTTTCTAACCTAAAAAAATATCATTGAAAAACAAAAATGTTAAAAGCCCATCAAATCTTCAATTAATTTCATTTGGAATGCAAAACCCTGCCTAGTGTTGTGTATCTTAATTTACCAAAATGTACCTTTAGTTTTTTCCCATTTATGATTTTATGCCTTTGTCTTTATCTAACTCATTCCCGAGTTCTCCATGCGACTGCGGCGAAACCCCAAATATTTGAAATGTTTTTATTTAACTTTAACTATAAGGCTGCTTTACTTTCAATGCTTGCTTTATCTCTGGTATGGTAAACATAAACACTTTGTAAATACTTTTCATTGCGCTTGTTTAGAATTTAATCTTTCTGTTGGCCACCTAGGACTTCCTCCAACAATTCCTACTACTGTCCCAGGTATGAGTACGACGACCATTACTTCCTGACGGACCCTCGGGAGTTCATCTACGAGTTCTTCCCGCTGCAGCCGGACTGGCAGCTGCTGAAGACGCCCATCACTCTACATGACTTTGAGGAGTTGCCCTTCGTCAGGTCGCTGTTCTTCAGATACGGGTTGTACTTCAGTGACCCTAATACGAAGGCTGTTATGTTTACTGATTCGACAGGTGAGTTACAGTACATTGTTTTAGACTTAACACGAGTTATCCTATGACTCTATCTGCAGAAGACACGCTTTCTACTCCAACAATAGTTACATTAACCTAACTTATATTTTAAATGCGAGTTTGTTTGCCATGAAATTTGAAATACGGAGATAGATTGGACTCAGGAGACGGTTATGGGCGTTTTTTTTCGGATGGGAAATCACCAAATCCCGCCGTTAGTGTCAGACTCTTACTGACTAAAACCCATCCATGTTACTTTCTCAGCCCTTTATATTTTGGGGGCGCGGTATCTCCCCGTCCCGCAGCCCCGGATGGTTATAGGCTAGACTTTTTGCCCGAGCGCGTTAAGTAGTTCCCTCGGGGCGCGGGTGAAACCACGGGAAGCAGCTAGTACTTTTATAATATTGTGAAGTTTCTCGCATTGCAGGTGCGGCGACTATGCGCATAGCCATGCCCGCACACATGCAGAGCTCGCTCATCTTCCACTACAACCTCAAGTTCTACGACACCGAAGGGGACGGCTTCGATGGCGTCAGTCTCAAGAGATTCGTTATGCAGGTATGGTGTTTACTCTCTGGTAGAAAGTTCCACAGAAATAGTACTTTTTTTATTTAAACTTCTGATGAAAACAAGCTAAACTGCTTATCTGCTTTACTTCTCAATAATATGCCCTATAAAATTATCGTACTGACTTATGGTCTTGGCCAGTTGAAACAAGGCAGCCTAGTCTGTATCAGCTAAGAAAACATGAGCTATGCCCAACGTCATTTTGTACCATAACGCAACTAATAAATGAGAAAAAGTTGATAGTTGCAATCTTTCCGATAAGTTTTGATACACTTTACTGCTATTTGGAAGTGGGTGCATTGAAAAAGTCACTTCAATTGCGATGCCAGTGGTGATCGATACACGTGCAAAACTGCGATTTTGTGGTTCGACGTCAAAGGATCGTCTGTGAATATCGGGGTTATAAAAACCGAAAAGATAGGCTTGTAGCTCGTTACAATCATTATTATTTAATCGGCTCATCCACAAAGTTTTGCTCTTGCTTATCTCCAGTCGGTGGTCGGCAACGTGGTGTCGTTCCGCGTGCACGCGCCCTGCAGCGGCGCCTTCCTGCTAGACATCTTCGCGAACGCCGTCACGCCCCGGGAGTACCTCACCGGGGAACCTATGAAGTTCAAGAGCGTGTGCAAGTTTAAGGTAATGACGCAGAGCAAACCTCAACATTAAATGGACATAGTTAAGCAGAAAGGACTCAATCCACAATAAGTCACTTTTGAGTTATGGGCGTTTGAAGTTTCAGCTGTTATTTCTCCAACAAAACGTTAGTTTTTTTTAATTTTTTTCCTGTTATTTTTACGAAGATAGTTTATATTTTATTTGACTATCAAAATAGTGATATATTTTGCAATCGATTTCGAGATATTAAGTGAAATGTGGGTTGAGTCCTTACAATTAAACTTAAGTTTGTCAAGACAGGTATTTTTTTGTACTTTCTCAGAATGGACTCAAAACTACCCATCGACTAAAAAATAAGTTATTAAAAAAAAACCACTAGTATTATTATAAAAAAGTTCTATATTTATTGATCTTAATCATAAGATTAATAAAAACACGTAATAAAGGAATTATTAAAATAAAATAAAAATAGAAAAAACAGCGCATTAATGAGCGCTCATGTTAATTTCTGTCATCCTCCAAGTCAAAATCAAGAGTTGGTCCGTATCCATCCACATCCTCGTTGATAGAGCTGCTTCCCCTAAGGCTATTATAAAATGAGTGATATAAAATGAGTCTTCAGGTACCTATTAGACGAAACATTGATCTCAGATCTTCGAGCTTTGCTTGAGGAATGGCTTTTCCTTGGGCCCAAAGAACTTCAAAATTTTCTTCTGAAAACTGTATTGTAACCCCTCTGTTTTTTTTCGACAAATCCAGCTTTTGAACATCTTCACTCTCTGACGCCATAGTAATTAAATATGGATCTTCTTTTGGCAACAAAATTTGTTTAGTTTTTAGCCAGTTTACTTTATCTTTATTTGTACATATTTTGCGGTTAACTATTTTTTCATTTTTTTTTTGTACTTAAAGAAAATGTGTTTTCGTCCTCATGATATTCATGTATTCATCTACGGTGTAAATTCGTTCGTGATGCTTAATCTCGCATTCAATCTTACTGAAATCAGTGTCATTAGGCAAAAAGGAATGGCCGGTCTCTAAATATTTAAAAGTTATTGTTTTAAGTTGTTGGTGTTGTTCATTGTAATAAGTTAGCTACATCAGATCGTTAGAACCAGTCTAAGTTATGATTAAAATAAAACGAATGATAGTGATTAGGAATCTTTACAGTATCTTCCATATCGCCAGGATGAAAACACATTTTCTTTAAGTACAAAAAAAATGAAAAATATGTACAAATAAAGATAAAGTAAACTGGCTAAAAACTAAACAAATTTTGTTGCCAAAAGAAGATCCATATTTAATTACTATGGCGTCAGAGAGTGAAGATGTTCAAAAGCTGGATTTGTCGAAAAAAAAACAGAGGGGTTACAATACAGTTTTCAGAAGAAGATTTTGAAGTTCTTTGGGCCCAAGGAAAAGCCATTCCTCAAGCAAAGCTCGAAGATCTGAGATCAATGTTTCGTCTAATAGGTACCTGAAGACTCATTTTATATCACTCATTTTATAATAGCCTTAGGGGAAGCAGCTCTATCAACGAGGATGTGGATGGATACGGACCAACTCTTGATTTTGACTTGGAGGATGACAGAAATTAACATGAGCGCTCATTAATGCGCTGTTTTTTCTATTTTTATTTTATTTTAATAATTCCTTTATTACGTGATTTTATTAATCTTATGATTAAGATCAATAAATATAGAACTTTTTTATAATAATACTAGTGGTTTTTTTTTAATAACTTATTTTTTAGTCGATGGGTAGTTTTGAGTCCATTCTGAGAAAGTACAAAAAAATACCTGTCTTGACAAACTTAAGTTTAATTGTAAGGACTCAACCCACATTTCACTTAATATCTCGAAATCGATTGCAAAATATATCACTATTTTGATAGTCAAATAAAATATAAACTATCTTCGTAAAAATAACAGGAAAAAAATTAAAAAAAACTAACGTTTTGTTGGAGAAATAACAGCTGAAACTTCAAATTCAAAAGTGACTTATTGTGGTTACATACATAAATTAAACGAAACAAGACACGCGTTCACCAGTCGGTGTGCGAGAAAATGGCAGAGTTACTAGTTTTTTTAGAGTAATTTACCACTAAATGTTGCCACTATAAAAAATCTCTGGAAAGTATTATATTCAAACAATTGTTTTCAAACTCGTAACGATACTTGGCCTGATCCACAAAAAGGAGATAGGTAGTTTGAGTCCTTCCAACTAAAATAGAAATTGATTAAATTTTACTAATACCTGAAACACATAAATAACACAAATGCTTTAAGTCAATTCAATTCAATTAAAAGTATTTGTATCAGTCACTACATCTATTCTGTACAAACGACTCAGTCTGCTTGACTCGATTTAGGTTATTTGATAATTAATGTGCTGATCATTAAAACCTGTTTTTCTGAAATATCTCAAGTGTTTTGAGTTGTTTCTGATAAACAAAAAGAAATATTTTATGTCAGTAAATCTACCACAGAACCGACCCAACCTGCTTGAGTCGTTTTAGTTTTTTGATAAAATGATATTTCCAATAATAAAAACTAATTCTTAGAAAGGATCCATACTGTTTGAGTTTATTTTGGTTTATAGATTTTAGGAACATACTCATATTAATGTCATTACTCAGAAACAATTCAAGCGGACTGAGTTCGTTCAGCAAATACATTTTTTATGCTCTACATACTGTGGGTTGAGTCGGGGTAGTGTGAAAAAGTAGTTTCCGTGTACATTTTGAAAATAGGGTTTTCACTACATGATAGATTCGACCCTCTGGAGTACGATGGCATACTTAACTCAATTTTGGTCAAAGTGTGGACTGAGTCCTTTCTGCTTAACTACGTCCAAATTAAACTCGATCTGTCTGAGATATACTCAGCTTACCTACTGTTCGTTTTTATTTTACTTTTCGAACGATTGATTTTTGACGCTCATTTCTGGAAGTGTCACTGTGTACGATATCAAAAAGGATATTTTATATTTTTCCTAAACTTGGTTTTATAAGGCGAAATCGGCTCAGGAGTATAGATTATACAGAAGCAATTTTTCAAAGTTCAAGGTTTTTATATCATGTAGAGTAGACCTATTACAGGTTCTTATAAAATGGCAAAGCTAGAAACTAGGTGCACGGTTCCAAAAAGTGGGTCCTATTGAGAAGAATCATGAACAAGAAAGTCCATGGATGATTTTGTACTTACATACCTCAAAAAAACCGATGTTTATATACGTATATAATCATAGACGTAAAATTTTCCCTTTGTGTTGCAGATATGCTGCGCTGAGCTGCAGACGGTGATGGTCCCGCTGCCGGACTGCGCGAGCGGGGAGTGGGGGCCTACCAAAGCTACCAGGCTCTTCGGACTCGTACCTATAACGCATCAGGTATGAAGAAGTAACTAACATTTTTACAAACTCACTGATCTAATATTTCATAGTATTGGCCACCTTCACCTTCACTACAGTATGGTTGCAACACCTATCGGTTTAGTGGTATTTAATCTATGGTAGAGCCATAAAAACTTAGTAAATGTTTTTTTTTCTCGTAGAGCATTAGCCATGTTTTTTTGGGTTTTAGGTAGACCTCTTGCTTTTAAAATATGTCAACGTGCTAAAGCATAGCCACATACAATTTCCCCGAATAAATAAATAAAATTATTACATTCATTAAATGATGAATGATGATGTTTAGAGCATAAAATTGACATAAATGCGCCATCCTTACGCCATTTTGTTAATTTCTGTGGCAGAATTAGAACAAAATAGGTTACAACTTTGTTTACATTTTGCGTAAAATCAATTGGTACAGACTTAGACATAGTTCTAAAATGCTGTCTACTGCAGGAGGCGCTAGTATTCGCGGGTCGTGAGCTAGAGATCCAGTTCCGCATGTCGCGGCCACTCGCGGACTTCATGGCCACACTGCATAAGAACGGGGTCGATGAGAAGCGTCTCTCCAAGTACGTGCAGCAAAACGTCTCAGACGACATCGTGTCCTTCTACATCACGTTCCCTGAAGAAGGTATGTAATTGTTTCGTGTTATTTATCGCACACTCTATAATAGACAGAATTACTTACGGTTAAGGTTTAAAATAAATTGAACAAACGAAACGAATTAATTTAAAGTTAAGCAGCTAAATATAAAGATCATCTGTCTTTTTTACTCGCATCCGCTTAGCAAAGGATAGCACTACAAAACTGACGCTTCTGAAGTCTAAACGAAAATTAACTTTTTTTTACCATAGATCTAGTTTGTCACTGTTTTATTTAATACCTTAAGATATTCCTCTCCTCCACTGCCTTCGGCTATTGAAAAAATGTTTCATATATCTGAAATTCTATTTCAAAGATTTCTTTCAATTATTTGTTTTAAATTCACGTTTATTATTCAATTTCCCAAAAAAAAAAGTTGTGGTGGCCTAGTGGTTACAGCACCTGCCTCTCGTGTACGAGTGTGCGGGTTCGAAACCTGGCAAGTACCAATGTGATTTTTCTAAATTCATATGTAGGTACTTTCTAAGTATATCTTAGACGTCACTGACTAACGGTGAAGGAAAACATCGTGAGGAAACCTGGACTTAAATGAGCAAGCGTGGTGATTAATGCTCATGCCTTCTCCGTATGAGAAGAGGCCTGTGCCCAGCAGTGGGATAGTGTATAGGCTGTTGATGATAATTGATGATTATTAAATTTTCAAAAACAAGTTAATATTTTGACAGCCACTATTTCCTGTTCCCCAGGTCAGTACGGACTGGACATCTACACGCGCGAGCGCGGCGGTCCCACAGCTATCCACCAAAACGGCTCCACGGAGAAGGAGAAGCACCTCCTCACGCACTGCTGCAAATACCTCATCAACAGCAGTAAAAGGAACTAGAGTTAGAAATGAGGTGCCCGTTGATGTCTTAGGCCCAAGTGCACCGACGAGATATCAGTCCGATTAACTTAAAACAGCTGTTTACCATAAATTCAAACTTCCAACTATAGGTGGGTTGCTAGACTCAAAATTACTTCATTAACTTTTTACATTATCCTGTAGAATCGCGCCTTCAAAGATCGTTATTTTTTATACCTAATTGAAACACTTTCTTAATATTTTCATGCATGGAGTCAGATTATTTTACCAACAGTGTATTATAGACGCCGCAGACTATTATATTAATTTATGAATATTATTACAAAAGCAAAGAATGGTACTTACCGATTTTTTTACATGAAATGCTTATTAGGTGCGATGTGTCTGTAAAGCCCCGCTCATTCATGGTAAACTTTTGTTTATAAACAAAGTTGCATCGACACGATGCTGAATAGTCCGGTTAAGCAGGTCGAATGCTGTTAGAAGTTCTAACAGCATTCGACCTGCTTAACCGCACCCTGCAAGAGGTCATATAGAAAAAAGAAAGGAAAAAGAAAATTAAAAAATACACGTTGCTGGCAACACTGCGTGTTGCAGAGTTGATAATGGCAGTTAACAAGTTCTCGCCCGACGAGCGACAACATCTCATCAACAATGTTGATCAACAGTTGCTAAACAAATGTTTACCATGAAAACGAGGCTTAGATATACACTTATTTTCATAATTCTAAGACATCAGAAGGCACTTTTCATTATTAAGTATAAGTTGTCTGTAAGAATGCCTTTATTAAACGTGTTCAGTAGCAGAAACAATGCAATAATAGTATTTAGACTTATGATTGTCACAACCATTTATTGTGCGTGGTTATTTGAGAATGTTAAAAACTATTTAGATATAAAATTATCCTCGTCAAAAGGGTAAAAAAATAATTTATAAATGTCAAAAAAATCGTCGAATACAGAAATATTTCATGTCTACTTCTTCTAAGAAACAAAAAATAAAATACATTTATAATAACAAAACAATAAAATACATAATTATGATATAACTAGCCGGCCCGGCGAACTTCGAATCGCCCCATCAGTTTTTTTCTTGGTTAATTTTTCCAATGTTTTTAATAGTTATTCTGCTATTCGGGATGGAGACAAATACAACAATTTAAAAACCATACAAATTGGTCCAGCTGTTCTCGAGTTATAAGTGTTCGAACAAACCCGACTTTGGAAACAAATTTACGAAACCTACACACCAAGTTTTCCACCAAATAATAATCGACCGGTAAATTGACAACGGTGGTAATTCTGTTGGCACAAAATTATCTAAACTAAACTGGAAATCACTAAAACCTTAAGTAAAGTTGAATTATTGATATTTGATATGAAGAAGAAGAAGCTTTTAGACATAAATAATGAATTGGCAGGTTGGAATGGAATGTATTAAGCAAGGTAAATTCAGTTAAATTGATAGGTACATTAGACACTTCAATTCAGTGAAAATTTAATCTGTCTATCTGAAACTGTTACAATATTTTTTGTGTCCAACAAGTAATCCTCATAATTGTAGTCAACAAGGAGCCCTTATAGCTTTACCAAATCCGTTTGTCTGATTGTCTGTACGCAGTTCAGTTCAGATATTCTTGGTAAGTACTAGAAAGTTGCAATTTGACATGAGTAAGTATATAAAAAAAAGTTAAATACATTCTTCGAGACTCCCGGGGCATCAAGTAGGGAAGAATATATTTTTGTTGTATTGGTACCTCATCATTTGTTTTACAACCGTCAGGTTGGCTAAAAGAGTAATACCCGTTTGACGTTTTTAGCGTAGAGTTTGCTGTATGAAGTCCCGTCTCTTCTACGAAGTATTGTATTCTCTTTGGTTCCTACATAGGTAACGAAACAGATTCTATTAGGCTCCTCAAATATAAATGATCAACGCATAGGTAAAAGTATCATACCAAAATATTGGACGTTAAAAAGGTATTAATAAATAAAGTTTGTTTGTAACAAATCATCTATAAATAATTCTTTAGATCATGAACTCGTTCAAAAATTATTGTTATAATATTGTCAAATGTCAAACCAAGTTTCCAGGCACAGGAATTCAGATGCAGCCTTCTTGGATGGGGCATAATAAATTTTACATGATTTTTTTTTTGTAAATTTAGAGGTTAAAACAACGAAATATATTCCCGTTTATTTTTTGTTATATTTAAATAAATCTTATTCCGCTTTTAACACAGTTGAAAACAAAAATTGCTCACTTTTTATTTCATTCACTCTTTAATAGTTCATTCTTTATTTGTGAGTATGTATGTAATGGCAACTAGTAATTTCTCTTTCATTTTATGATGTCCTAGTACTTTTCGTGACGCAACATTTCAAACGTTTAAAAGTTTGATGATTTTTCCAATAGGAAACCAGTAGGAAGGTAACAAAGATAGGCGCATAATACACACAAAACTTGTTAGAATTGTTCCGCTATCTCAGTGAGAACTTCTGCAACATTATGAAACCCTGGTACGTTACGTGGTATTATTACAAAGTAACTGGGGGTAGTTGAAACATAATAACAGCGATGTCTCTTTCAATTTATGATGTCCTAGTACTTTTCGTGACGCCGTGATTTTTTCGATAAATTTTGAATTATTATTATTGCAATGCAGACGGATCTTCTGCAATATTATGATGCCCTGGTATGTTACATGGCATTTACAAAGTAACGGGTGGGAAAATATTATTACTAGCTGTCCTTCGTACCGCCTCAACAGTCAATTTACAGAAACCGAAAAGAAAAAAAAACTGTTTCTAGATTATAGTGATAAACAAATTTCCGTAACCTTGACAAACCAATTTTTCCCTCTTACATGCACAAAACAACAATAGACCGGCAACTTGACAACCTAAACAAATAACAGCTTGGTGATTTTTCCAATATGTCCATCACCAGTGGGAAGGGAACAAAGTTAGGCGCAACCTACACACAAGTTAGTAAAATTGTTCCACTATCTCAATAGAAACTTCTGCAACATTATGAATCCCTGGTACGTGGTTACGTGGTATTATTGCAAAGTGGGTAGATTTGATTATTAAAACGGGTGGGTAGTTTAAACATACACAGCGCTGTCTCTTTCATTTTATGATGTCCTAGTACCTTCGCTAGCGGGATGGGAACAAAGACGGTGCAACCTACAAATCCCATCTTTCGATCTCACTATGTTGGTAGAATAGTCCACCACAGATCAAATAACACTACGTTCCACTATCCCAACGCGAACGGAAGTTCTGCATTATGAATTACGGCGGTGTCTCTTTCATTTTATGATGTCCTAGTACTTTTCGTGACGCAACATTTCAAATATTTTTTCAATATCCATAGTCAGCGTTCATTTACCAAGACGACATGACAGGCCGGCCCGGCGAACTGCGACGTTTTAACTTTTTCCGATGTTTTAATACTTATTATCCTAGATAAGATACAGATTCACCTACATTATGTCAATTATATAACATTATGATATACTCAAAAAAGATAGGTTGTGGAAAATGAAGTAAGTTGTAAACATTTTTATATACTTAAATAATAATTAATTTGTTACGTAAGCTATTTTATATGAATTTTTACCCAAATGTAGATACGTAATAGTTTATAAATAAAATCCATCAGCTGATATAAAACATTTATTATATTAATTATAGATTACGCTAACATTTATACATAAACATGATTAACTGTAAATGATATTATTTGAATATAATTAATTTAAGTACGGAATAAGGTTGTGTCGAAGCAATTTAATTGCTTTTTGTACGTTTTTTTTTTAAATTAATTTTGTATAAAGATTGAGCGTTTTAATAATTAGATACACGTTATCTGCGGTGGCAGATATTATTGTCATCGTCGTACATTTTCGACTTATAAACTAACATGTTACTTTTTAACCGGCTTTACAAAGGAGGGATTTTGTTTGGCTGTATGTATTTTTTTATTACATAAGTGTTGCTTGACAATTAACATAGTGTGTCAGACAGCTATTCTGTAAAAGCTAGTTGCTTTCCTGCCTAACTTTTTCTTCCATCATATTATGCACTGGTCTTCGGGACCTAAGCCTGGGAATAGCAATGACAAAGAAATGAAGATGTTTTGTTTTTATATTTTAGGAGTTTGGAAGGCATTTCTCTTGGAAGGATTGGTCCTACAAGACGAATTTTGGTCCTTAGGTATTTCTTTAAAAAGTACAAGAAGTTTTTTCAATATTCATTGCTATTAGGTCCCAAGCTGTGGTCTCGACAATTTCAGCGTTAATAGTTTCTTTAATCTAAGACGGTGATATACGCTTACTGATAATGTGAATTAAAAATAGATTGCTCTATTTTATTAATATATTTTTTTATTTACCTGTTAAACGCACAAAATGAAATGTAGCAATTTATTATTACTTAAAACCTAGAATAGTTTTAACATTACGTTTAATTTATATGACAATATTATTATTTTTTCTATTTAATAAACACGAAAAATGTATGTAAATTTTTTATATAAAATATATGGCATGTTACTTTTCTAAAAATGTATATTTTATTGTATGTCAGATCTTAAAGTAGGTAAAAATTGAGCACCAAATTAGGAGGGACGGCAAGTTTTCTTAAAATTATAAAATATTATACTTACCTGCGATCTAAAGGGTTTAAAAAGGCTACTTAGTATCAATAAATTTGTTCACAACTTAAACTTATAGTGTACGTCGAGAACTCATATTTTTCTCATTAAACAAATGTCAAAAGCTAGTAGCGTGAAACAAGCAAATTTATATAGAAAAATGCTAGTGGATTTATCTATTAATTATAATCAATTATTATAATCATCTTTAAAAGAAAACAAAGCTTAAATTCAGTCGTAAAACACAAAAACAATATAAATTAAAATATTACAGAGATTCGTGTAAGAGATTCATATTATGAATATACTTTTAATTACTTAGTCATAAAACATTATTTAATGTTTTTCACAACCAACCAAGAATTTTATTCGTCACACACAGTTTCCGGCGTTATTCTCATTTAAAACTAATTCCTATATGGCCTGCATCATTAAGATAGCACATTATTATTTATTAAGTACCAAGTAATCATTGAAGGTTTATTTTGGTATTCCAACTGTCGTGACATCAGCTAGAGTCTAGAATATTCTAAGTGCATAGAACACACCAGTTATTCTACTAGTGGTTATCGCAGATTTTGTCCAAGTAGCGTACATGTTAGCGCAGTAGAGCGCACGCAAGTTCGTTTTATTCTTATAAACTTTAATTTCAACTTTATTTCGTAGTCGATAAGTTCATATTCGTTTAAAATTGCAGTCTAAGTCACCAATATCGTACCAGTCTTACTAAAGATGAGCAAAGCAAACAAAAATCACAGTGCAAAAAATTATACAAATCAAAACAGTGCGTAAATATCATCTATTAATAATATCCTTATCACTTTGTAATCATTCAAATTAAACTTTGAAGCAGATTAACGTAAATAGCGTCGCTCGATATTTCAGCTATAAACTTTATTGCTTCGATCAGGGGTTCCCAAACTCTGCGTCGTAGAGAACTATCATACCTTACATCAAGTGCACCTTGACGCTCTGTTTGTGCTGTTTTAGTTTTTATGGCTATCTACTAAGGCCCAAGTTCACCGACAAGATAACGGCCCGATCAACTCAAAACAGATCAAACAAAAACCCACATAATAAGGTATCCATCGTAGGACAAAAGTTTAAATTTATGGTCCTTATCATTTGGGTTTTATATCCCTGAAACGGTCGATTACCAATCCGGTGATGAACAAGAAGTGGCTAACATGAAAATTCCCGCTTCGTGGTTAAAAAACGTTTTTATTTAACGGGTCGATTAGGTAACCTTATGTCCGTGAACTTGGCCTTAAGTATTATTGTAGCCAACTTCATCTAGCTAGGTCGCTGAAATAATTTTCTAAACCGCGTGCAACGCGAATAGAATAAGTTTGGAAACCCCTGGCTTCGAGCACTACTCATTATCGGCGACTGATTAGAACGATAACTTCATAAGCTTTTTGTTTGAATAGAGTACGTTATACTAAGCCTTTAGTAGCGTTGAGAGTCGCTCTCTGCTCCACCCCCCGTATTAGCGTGCCGAGTAGTCCTTCCATCTCGTTCGCCGTCTCACGCAGTTGCGTATTGTCGAAGCATGAATCTGAAATAATGGATTAAGTAAAATTAACCGTACGTATATTTTGGAAAGTTTTTTAGAGAACTGGCCAAGAAAATTCATGAAATGAGGAATAAAAAATACTTGTGACCATTTAGTCAAATAATGTAGTCAATAAGGTAGAATTGTTTTCTTTTTCGGTATTTGATAAGAAAGTTGACTGTTTTTTTAATTCCCAATATTCAAGAGAAATTTCTAAGGCTGCTTGCGCTACTGCTCCCTTGACACATTTACCGTTTTTTTATATATGAATATTCTGTTGCTTCCAATAATATAGACTGTGATATTTTTAAAACATTAATCTTAATTGTGTTCATTGAGAAATGACGTATGTAAATGGACGTAGTAATGGAAACTATAGAGATAAGTAAAAAACAATTTCTCACCATCCATAGCGAAGTTATTAGTCAATATCTGCTGCAGCCTATCCAGCACCGTGTCCAGGTCAGCATTGAGCTCCTTCATCTTGTCATTGCTGTCCTCCACGCAGCGGATGTCGGCCGCGAACTTCAGCTCGGCCGCGGCCAGCGACCGGCTCGGCGTGTCGGCTGCGGCTGCGCGGGGCTTCGATATCGACCGGCCATGCTTCACTGGAGCTGCATCAGTTTCTGAAACCAATTTCTAGTTTTATTTCTAGGCCCAATTGAACCAGCGTCAAGTACAAGGTGTCTGGCGTAATGCTGAACTGGACTTATATGGCACAACGGGCACACAGTGTGGTACTCATCACTTGTTTTCTTTACTTTTTCATCTGTGCTTTATTTACACTGTGTTTATATTTTGTTGTTTCAATTAATGTTTCTTTCTTTCTTCTTAAAAATTGTTTTAACTACATATTTCTTTATTAACTTCATGGACCCAACAAAGCTGAGAAAAAGGGCAAGTGATAACAATGATTAATTTATCTACAATAAAATCAGCTCGTACTAGTATCACTAAATTCAGGACGAATTAAATTAATCACTAATATTTTAAAGTACTAATAAGTATTCTTCTCTTAATAATAAAAAAGTCTTTGTGAGTTAAACAAAAAATAAATATGCAACTTAACCTTTATCCTAACCTTTATGGTACAAAAAGCAACAATTAAAATAACTTACCATTATACCAATTACTAATATCATTCATAGACACAGTAGATATGCTATCGGAAGTCGCATGTACGACTACAGGCTTCAACGCATCTCCGGATATTGTCAGCAAATTCTGACTCTCAGGTTTGGACACTACAGAGAAATTCCCAGAGTCCAGGCTTAGCACCCTCGGTTGGTTTTTAATGTCTGTCACTTTTGACTGCTTTTCATTTTCGAGCACCGGTATTGGGCTGAATAAGTCGAATGCCTGTGGTCGATCATTTTTGTCAGCCTTTGATGTGTTTTCTGGTGGTATTACTGGTTGGCTTGATGATAGATTTTCCTGGAATAATATAAAGTAATGATTGTGGTTTCAATTATTCTTAACATTGATTATTTGATTGTCAATAGAGGGTGAAAATCATTGGAAAGAATTTACTTATCCATAATTATTTTCTTGACCTTTGGTAATTCAAAAACAAATGGATATTTTCGTAGCCAGAAAAAATTAAGGACAATATTGTCGACTAGATTGGATAGATGGCCCGAAAGACATTGAAAACTTTAAAATCTTTTTCTATGGTAATAAAAATTAATGTGTACCTTTAATATCTTAAGCCGGTTGATCTGTGTCGATATATGTGTCCAGTGCGCTTCCAATTTTGATCGGAGCTCGTTATTTTCAATGTCCTTTTTCGTTTCGTTTTCGTTAATTCTAATTTCGTTGTCCAAGTGGCCATATAGTCTTTGAAGACGGTTTGATACCTCTTGAAGGGATCTGAAAATAATATAAACATTTTGTAGATAAAATTAAGTCTGTGTAATTTTTTCTCATGTTTTTTTTTACCCTTTGTTACTCGATGGCAAAGGTCTCCTCAATGATCTGTCATTCATCCTTCAACCTTACCGAGAGGCTAGATGAGGCCAGTATCCAATATCATAAATACTATTTTCGCCTAAACACCTAGTACCCTACCCAGTCGTTGCTTTACTCTCATTCATACAGTTAGGATCTTACTAATGTGTTAACTAGATAAAAGGCGAGGCAATATACTATGAGGCAGGGGTAGCCAACCGGTCGATCGCGTCGATCCCTATTGCTATAGTCGATCGTGGCAAGGCAAAAATCCTTACTAATATTATAAATGCGAAAGTAACTCTGTCTGTCTGTCTGTCTGTTACGCTTTCACGCCAAAACTACTGGACCGATATAAATGAAATTTGGTACAGAGATAGAATAGACCCTGAGGAACAACATAGGCTACTTTTTACCCGGGTGCGCTAAGTAGTTGCCTCGGGATGCGGGTGAAACCGCGGGAAACAGCTAGTTAAGTATAATACTACTAACTTATATTTTAAAAAAACGGAATTGGGTTGCTCGCACGGGGTTCGTCAGTAAAGACTGGATCATGAGTTTCATTAGGTTGGCCATCCCTGCTATAAGGACATATAAAAATAATGGAGAGGTGTCAAAATTTTACAACAAACTTACTTGTGCTGTGTTTCCAACTGAGTAATAATATCCTGCAACATAACGGCAGGGTTATTGGCATTATTGCCCGACGCCTTGCCGACTGTCGACGTGAATATCACCGGCCCATCCTTCCTTCGTCTCACAGAGCCAGCTTCTGGTCTATCCATACTCTTCTTAGAACCTTTCTTGGGTCCCTTCTTCTTAGTCTTGGTGCAGAAGAACAGCCGCTTCATGCCCTTTATGAAGTTTATGCATTCTGACGATTTTGTCTGAAACATCTTAATTGTATTGCATTTTATGAAGTAAAAATTAAATGTATGTGATGTTGAAGTTCATAGCAGATTGCTTTTGCTTTCGCAGAACAAAGAAGATAAAATTTATATCCATAGCACTAGGAACATTCTCAGATTTCATTTGTGAAGATGACCTATAAGGTCCATTAAAAAATCACTGATATTTTCAGATATTTATCAGTAGGAAAAAACGAATTAGCAATAATGTTATTTTGATTTTTAAACCAAGAAATGTCCTTATTCAAAATTACTCTATTTTATTTAGTATAGCTGTTTCCCGCGGTTTCACCCGCATCCCGAGGGAACTACTTAGCGCACCCGGGTAAAAAGTAGCCTAGTTGTTCCTCAGGGTCTATTCTATCTCTGTACCAAATTTCATTTATATCGGTCCAGTAGTTTTGGTGTGAAAGCGTAACAGACAGACAGAGTTACTTTCGCATTTATAATATTAGTAAGGATTTTTTGTAATGTATTAATATAATATACACACAGCCTAAACTGCTGATCGTAGAGATCTGAAACTGAAACTTTGAATTCAAATAGCCCACGCGGGCGAAGCCGCTGGCGGAAAGCTAGTATTCTATTAAGAGAAATATCCCGTGAATAAACGACTGTATTGATTGCAGCCATATCTTTTCTTTTAAAAATAAACTTACTTGACCATCCATGATCTCATGCACCAGGTGCGTCTTCTTGTGTCCGCTGACAGTCGTCAAATCTTTGTCGTACAAGTAGCATTTCTCACAGAAGTATACTTCACTGCATTTTGAACATTTGAATTTGAGCACCTGAAAATATATGTGAGAAAGTTTGTAAGGATTTATGTATGTTTTTTACTATTTCACGCAAAAGCTACTGAACGGATTTGGGTGAAATTTGGTAGACTGTGGTTTGTATGTATGTATGTTACTTTTTTACGCAAAAACTACTGAATGCATTTAGTTTAAATTTGGTACCGACTTAGTTTTAATCTGGATTAACACAAAGACGGCACGTGTGGCGTAGTGGCTGAGCAATTGGCTGCTGCGCTGCGTGTTATAGGTTCAATTCTCGCAAGGGACAACTAACATTGTTCCGGGTCTGGGTGTTTAAGCATGTGTAATGTATGTTTGTAAACGCACCCACGATACAGGAGTAATTCCTAATGTGGGGCAACGTTTTTTTTTTGAAGTAAGAAACATACAGTACGAGAAGTAGTCCAGGATGCAGGTGCAACCGAAACAGCTAGTTTACCAACAAACACGTATACGTAACAACCACAAACAAACTACAATAGCGAACTAACAGTACATATTGTACTCCCACCATGCTATTCATCAAACTGAAAGTGAGAAGCCGGCGCCGGCAGGTAAAACCTTCTTGAGGCGCCACGTAAACAATCACAGGTACCTAGTATCAAGTGGGCGGCAGGTAGTGGGTAGTCACAGGTAGGTAGGATTGTATTGTATTGACATGCTATGGGTTTAAAATTGATATAGGTACAGAAATAATCCATACTAATATTAGAAAGATACAGAAATAATCCTTACTAATATTAGAGATCCGAAAGTAAAGTGTCTGTCTGTCTGTCACGCTTTTACGGTAAAAACGGCTGAACCGATTTCGATGAAATTTGGTATGAAGATAGATTGAAACTTGATGAAGTTTATTCCAGTATGTGAAGTAGTTTGCTCAGTACGCGAGTGACGCCGTAGGAAACAGCTTACTTGTGTCTTATAATTAAAAGTGATATTAGACTCTCTAATCCTCCTAATATTATAAACGTGAAAGTTTGTAAGAATGTGTGAATATATGTTGTACTCTTTCACGCAAAAACTACTGAACGGATTTGGATGAAATTTGGTACACACATAGCTTATAACCTGTATTAACACATAGGATACTTTTTACCCGGGTGCGCGAAGTAGTTCCCTCGGGATGCGGGTGAAACAGCGGGAAACAGTTAGTCCAATTATAATGGCTCAATTCCCACTGATTACTAAAAGGTTGAGTTTGCTTGTGAACAGTAATCGTTATAATAGGCATTTGTTATTGTATTCGTTATTAAGATAACGAATATTCATATTTAGGTAAATGTGAAAGGTTGAATGTTGAGTAAAATTTAGTGATTGATAATTGATAGAGAGTATGAACAGATTTGGATGAAATTTAGCACACAATTTATTAGTTTTGTGTCATGATATGTTTGATGATAGCAACACTATGCCTGAACTGTATTAAATGTGCGAATGGTCTTATTATGAATAAAGTGGTATGTACCAAATTCATAAAGTACATGTATGCATTCATAATAATATTAGTAGGATGGATTGTTTTTGAAGTTGACTGACCTGTATGAGTGGCTGGGCACAGAGGGCGCATGCAGCCGATACGTTGGCGCAGTTCCTGCTGGCCAGCACGCGCTGCAGCAGCGCCAGCCAGCGCGTGCTGCTGCAGTGCGGCACGGCCCACTCCGACACCGCGCGGGCGGTCACGCCCAGCATACCAGCACTCTTGAATACATTCATTTATTTATTAATCAAAAACGAAAATTAGTTTAGAATAATATACTTCTTATCACTAATTTAGCAAAAAACCTTCACTCATCTGCATCTCATTAAATTAATACTTAATTATGTACCGCTTATGTCATAAAATATTCTTTCTGTCGAACGTTTCAGGAAGAGCACCTTCCCAAATATGTAACAACATTTATTCTTTTCAGAGGTAGTCTTTTAGGACGTGTTGCACTTTTGTGAATGGCTGGACCAATTTGGTTAAAATTTGGTACGAAGTCAGAAGGAACCCTGGAGAAGGTTTAAGGCTACTTTTTATCTAGATGCGTGAAGTCGTTCCCTCCGGACGCGGGTGAAATAGATAGTTTTTAATAAATATTCTAAGCCTAATCATACCTTGTCAAAACAGGCCTCAACATCAGCCTGGGCATGGTCACATATAACTCCAAGGTATGCAGACAATGCCGTCACTTGCGCCAACAGAGCTGCCAGTCGTCTGGGCGACACACAGCAATTGTGGTCCATGCAGCAGTTGGCTAGTGCCCCCCATTTGTCAGAAGCAGACTCCTCGCTCAGTATTATGAGGAGGGTTTTTGCTGCTAGCACTCTGATCGGTTCTTTTCTGTCACTGGATAAAATAACATTTTCTTTTATTTCTAGCAGATGTAATAATAAATATTAACAAATAAAATAACAGTCTTATTTACAAAAAAATACAACCAAATTCCAAAAAACTGAAATAAGAAATATACACTTGTGAACCAATACATCACTCTAGAAGGCGGAGTCTCTCAGTTACTATTGTGAGCAATTTGCCATAGATTGAATCAAAAAGGTAACTAATTTAAATTCTATTACACTAGAAATTCAGTGTTCCAAAACTTATCAATACTATCAATTTAATTCAATCATTTATAGCGAATATATTATGTAGGTCTTAAAGGTTGTTACGTCAATGTCAAATCATTAAATTAAATTTATTCCGATTATTATTAATTAAAATAAAATTATGAGCAAGAATTTGACTAACATTAAATTTGTCATTTAAATTATTTACATTTAAAAAGTCTATCTCATTTCACATCTCTTGTTTATCATTTTATAGTAATAGAACTCGTTGCTTACCTATCATATATGTTAAGCAACAGGTTGATCAACAAATCCACAGCCAGGTCTATGTCTCCAGTGAACAAGCCTTCCTTCTCGGCAGCAAAGTAAATGTCTGCAAGGACAGACTCCAACTCTACCGTGTCCAAGGACAGACTGGTTTCCGATAGGCTGAGACGGTGTCTAGCAAATACTCCTGAACTGATTCGGAGAGGAGGAACTGTGGAAGAAATACCTCTTTTTAATGAAAATAGTTTTAAAATCTATTAGCTTTATTTTCCAGCAGTTTCAGCTATATCTTGAGGAAACTACTTCCCCCACTCAGATAAGAAACTAGTCAATTTCATTCCCCAGGGTTCAAAGTATCTGCATACTAAATGACTAAACTTTATGTCAATCAGTTTAGCAGTTTTCCCATGAACGCATAACAGACAGACATAGTTACTTCGAATTTATAATATCAATAAGGCTTCTGCTTTATCAATGCATAAACATGTGCATTGTGAATTGATTGTGGATGCAAAGAAAATTAATAAGGATATAGAGCAATTGTTGATAATTATGATGTTGTTCTTAATAAAAATGCATGTGTATAATTACAGCAGAAATTCCTTGTTATTGAATAATTGTTTAAAATACGATGGAAGATATAGGATAGGATCTGCATTGCATGTCACTAAATATGGGTAGTGATGAATTTTTTGACCTACATTCAACAAGTTTTGGAATAGAAGTTTTTATTAACATAATATCATTGTTAGAATTTCTAACGTTCTCAGCGACACAATAAGATGTTGGGAACTTCAGACTTTCCTACAAATGTGCTGTCTTTTATCGGGAAAAACATGCTCAATAAAGATTCTTGCTCTTCTAACTTTGCATTCAATAATTAGGCAAATATATTTGATGTAAACAACAGGCATATTTAACGTAAGTATGAAACTGCATGTCTGAAACTCGATACTTGGCTATAAATAGCAGCAAAAATGTCAACAGGTACACTTACCCCTCAGGTGTTTTTGTAAAGCGTAAATCTTAAACGCGATGCGATAAGCGCTGTATTTGATTCCATCATACTCTTCAAGAGATTCCATAATCTTTCTGAATTCAGGATGGTCATATTGCTGCTTCCCGGTTGCCTCGCTAAAACAAAAAGTTTTCAAAAACTTTACTTCATTTTGTACACAAAAGTACCTGTCGGTGAAAGTTATACGTACTCGATGTAACACGGATACCCCGCCTCATTTTCCACCTTTTTCCAATTAGTCACAGACATACCGAATTATTTTCTTCACATAAACATTTTAATAAGAATAAATATGTGCAAATTCAAGTAAATTAATAAATTACACATCTACGTACTATAACCGTCATATATTATTCAAAAAATTATATTATTTATTTCTACAAAGTTTCAGTACGCAATGTTTTAGCGAATTAACGTTAAGCTTAAAACTTATCGAATCTCTCATTGGTCAATAGCACAACAAGCCCAGTTTGTATTGGGTAATAGTTTAACTATTGTGATAGTACACAATACCAAGCAAGAACAATACGAATAATTAATTAAAAATATTATTTTGTTTTAACAAATGAAAAATAGTACTTCCTGACAAGAATTTAAGCGTAATAATATTTTTTAACTGATGTATAATTTTTCAGCAATGTAGAAAAACGTTCAAATAGTTGAACTAAGAATTATTAGCGTAAAACGGATCGCTGTTTGATGACATTAGCTCGTTCTCTTTGACGAAATCGAAATATAACGTTTTTTCCACCAATCAAAACAGAGACAGATTTGTTTACGTGGTGTAACAACCAATCAGAGAAGGGTATACAAATGTAATTTTTTCTGCCATTTTCTCTTTGTAACGGAGACGCCATTTTGCAAGCGTCACTTGGCGGCGTGTCGGGTTTCCGCATTTTGACCCGAAATACCTTTACTAAAATCATAATATTGTTTTGTTTCGTGTAATATGTCGTATCAATCAAGTGTAGCGCAAGACTCTTTAGCTGCGGCTCAGTTGGAGATGGCCGGTAACCCCAATGCTTTGGCGTTGCGTCGGCCATTCGACCCGGTGGCGCACGACTTAGAAGCGAGTTTTCGTTTGACACGATTCGCTGACCTAAAAGGAAGAAGTTGCAAGGTTCCCCAAGATGTTTTGGGCAAACTGGTGGAATCATTACAGCAGGACTACTCCCAGCAAGAGGACCAGTTTATGCATGTGGCGATCCCGCGCATTGGTATCGGCTTGGACTGCTCGGTAACGCCACTCAGGCATGGAGGACTTTGTTTGGTTCAGACTACTGACTTCTTCTACCCATTAGTGGACGACCCTTACATGATGGGAAAGATTGCGTGTGCTAATGTACTAAGCGACTTGTACGCGATGGGTGTAACTGAATGTGACAACATGCTCATGCTGCTCGGCGTGTCAACAAAGATGACTGAGAAGGAACGTGATGTTGTCATTCCTCTAATAATGCGTGGATTCAAGGACTCTGCCCTGGAGGCTGGCACCTCTGTCACTGGAGGACAGACTGTCATTAACCCCTGGTGTGCTATTGGTGGGGTGGCTACAACTATTTGCCAACCTAATGAATATATTGTCCCTGACAATGCTGTTATGGGCGATGTGCTTGTACTTACCAAACCACTGGGTACCCAAGTGGCTGTGAATGCTCATCAGTGGCTCGATCAACCTGAACGCTGGAATCGTATCAAGTTGGTGGTGTCTGAAGAGGATGTGCGTAAAGCTTATCATCGTGCAATGGATTCTATGAGCCGATTGAACCGTATTGCTGCTCGTTTGATGCATAAATACAATGCTCACGGTTCTACCGATGTCACTGGCTTTGGTTTACTCGGTCATGCACAGAACTTGGCTTCTCATCAGAAGAATGAGGTTTCCTTTGTTATTCACAATCTGCCAGTGATTGCCAAGATGGCAGCAGTGGCTAAAGCATGTGGCAACATGTTCCAATTGTTGCAAGGACATGCTCCTGAGACCTCTGGTGGACTGCTCATTTGCTTGCCGCGTGAACAAGCTGCAGCATACTGCAAAGACATTGAGAAGCAAGAAGGCTACCAGGCTTGGATCATTGGTATTGTTGAGAAGGGCAACCGCACTGCCCGCATCATCGACAAACCCCGAGTCATTGAAGTGCCCGCTAAAGATTAAATTATGTTCAGTTTGAGACAATTACAAATTTTTATATTTTTAACTATGACTTTATGAGAACTGGATAAATTTAAAAATTTTATTTTGAATTTATTATGTATAACTTGATTTTAAGTATTTTAGTTTGATCTTTGGTTTCCACTGTTTTCTTGACAGATTACAAGTTTAACACTAACCCTTTACTACAGACAATGCATTGTGAGTCTACTCACCGAAGACAGCAAAAGGGTTAAAATGTATGTAAGAAAGCTTTTAGGAAACTCAATCTAGTGACTATTTTGGTGTTTATAATTATAGATAAGGTATCATAAATGAAAATAAGAGAATAATTCCATTAGGTACACATAACCTATTTGTTTGCAGCTTGTGGAATGTTTCTGCAAATTGTGAGATAAGTATAATTATTAGAATAAAGTTATTTTTCAGTCAACATGCAGTTTTATTTTTGTTTAAAAAATCATTGACCTTTTCAGGAATTCCTACATTTTATTGGCCAGACTTGGCTATGGAAAGTAATAGGTATTTAAAAATGGTTTTTCCGGGAATTGCTGACTCAGAATTCTTGTTGGATTCAAATTGAACACAAAGAAACTTACAATTAAATATAAACAAAAATAAATATGACCGGCTTGATTATATCAATACTTATAAAGCTGAAGAGTGTTAGAATGCAACAAGGAACCTTAAAAATAGATTTTTTTTTTTATATCCAATTTGTGGCTAAAGGCTGTTTTACATTTTGCTATGGCCTTTAGGAATCGAACAAAAAAGTTAAGAGCGTGCGATGCGACGCGAGGCATACCTAGTAATTAAAATATTCGTTATAATATTTAAAACTTTATTCTCCAGTGTCTGAGTAAACAAGGAATACCAGATATCATCTTTCCACAATCCAGGCTCAACGACAATTTACAGCAAAACCAACCTGTTCATTTTACAATACATTATAATCCATAGATGTATTATTTATAATCAATGCATATTTTTGGGTGACACATTGCAAAAAGGTAGAGAACAGCTAATTTTTAAAATTGCTAATTTAAGGCTGAAGTCACATGACAGAAGAATCACAATAATTATAATCATTGCAGACAATAGCATGACTAAATATATTTTTATTTAGAATTAAGATTTAGAAGACAAATGGTTTAAAATATACTACTCCATAAGCATCTTCATTATTCAAAACACGTTTTAAATATTTTAAAACAGCAATCAGAAATCTAGCTTTTGCACACTTTCATTTATTTTTTAATCACACACTTTTAAATGATAAGTTTTCTAAATGTAAAAATCACAAAGTTACTAAAGTAAACATTACAAAATACGACACTTGTGAACCCTGACAATACATTATGTACCTATTGTAAGAATGTGTCTGATATATTATGATTACACTAAAATTTTCATTAAAAATGTTCAATTGCTGTTTGAAGAATTTCATCCGATCAATCACTTCTGCTGCCAAACAAATACCTAATTCGAGCCAAGAAAAATTATAATATATTTTAACCTAACATAACATTATTAATTCTCATTACACTTCCTCTTGACACAATGGTACGGCACAAACTTGTCCACCAGACCCTTATTTTAGACTTCCAAGAGTTTCTGCTTCCAAGTGTCTGGCTGAAGAGAATATTTACCCATTGGCAAAATATCTAAGGAGGTGAACCATCTTTATATCTGTTTTACCAAAATATTTCTATATTTTTTGACTATGTAGAAAATAAGACTATACATATCTAAACAACACAATGTATTTTGTTATCTCTAAATTGGATTATAAACCTCTCTTTTAAAAAGTATGATGCTATACAAAACAAGGTTTCACTAAGCCACTATCAAATATTGCAAAACTCAAGATTATTGCTGATGTGCTTAAATTACTGAACACATTCTTAATTTACATGTTTTAATGTTATTGTATTCATATTCATAAAATCAGGTGTATAGGCTCAAGCTCAAACACATTAAATCTCCACAGAGATATTTGCTGAGTAAAAAAACTTAATTATAAAACATGGAATGAATATAATTCATACTTTGATTGTCAATTTTCCACTGAAATATAATAACTTACAGCCACACATTATGAGAACTTAGTTCAAAGATTCTTATGTAATGGCACTTTACTGTTGAATGGAAGTTATTTTTCCCAAAATACATGAGACCAATGCGTTTCGAGAATCAATGTATAATTTGACCTAAAAATGTGGAATACAAATCTCGATACAAAAATGCCATACACTCTGTAAAGTCTATAACTGAAGCACAAACTAACTGCTGGCTTGTTTGCAGGTCTTCAGTTGAGCGGTGAATTGAGACATGGCCTCTTGCGAGGTCGGCTCTCATCACCATTCTGTTCAATGTGGCTCTGGTCACGTTTCTTTGGTGAATTGTTGTTCTGAAATTGCATGAAAAAGTTTAAAAAAATACAAAAAGTACCATGTCAGTGTATAACTCCTTTTTTAAATAAACTAATTAAAAATAATTAAACAACTTTATCTAAATTAAATATACATGAATTATTCATTCCAATCAAATGACATCTTAAAGCATTGTTTATCTGAACTAAAGAATCAATATTCATTGAAATCATTATTTTTGCTAAAGCATGATCAGTACTGTGCAATCCTGTTTGTAAAAATAACAGTTTTGATTGTGTACCATTGTCAACTTTTTGCTGTTTGGTTTGACTGATTATTAAATAAGTTTTAATTACCTTTTTCTCCCATTGCTGATGTAGATATCTTAACAGTATATTTGTTTTTTCTGTTACAATTACTGAAAATAGATAAATTGAATCGTTGCATTAATACAGTAGCGAAAACAGGAATCTTTCCAATACCAAACACAAATTAAAAATAATCAATAACTTGTAAACTTAACTTTAGGTTATGTTTTTAACTTTTCACTAATGGCATCGTTAATGACTCTTTAGATTAACAAACTAATAAGTACGATTACAATAAAGTAGTAGAATCGCATACTCAACTTTGTTCAGATGGTATATCCTTAGTTGGTAAATATATCGACGGTCTTTTAGAACAATTTCTAATTCCATGATCCGTATTAAATAATGTGAAGTTGTGCTCGTCGTACGACGGTAGATCCTTCAGAAATTCCATCACCGACTGCCGAAATATCACAATTCATGAATTCAGTCAAACAATTATCGAAAGGCACAACATCAAGGCCCAAGCATGGTGCGCAATACAATCACTTTTGGGCCGAAATATGAACACAGTCTCGGCACTCACCATAGTATTCCTATAATGATATGGTCGGAGCTTGTTACTTAACAATCAACAATTTGATAAATCAAACAATAAAGCCAAAATAATCAAAAATAAAATCCCCAACGATCGCTTACACGAGCAACCAGATGAGAATGACAGATAGAATAAAGTTGCCACTTGCTAAAAATAGGATTTAAAATTTTTGTTTCGATTGTTATGGCTTCGATGTACAGCTTGGCAGAAAAGAGTAGAAATTAATAGGGGCGCCACTTTACCGTTCGTGTGGCAACCCGCTGCGACCGTATAGCGTACCAGCCTATCGTCTTGATACTAAGCTGTATTTTTTTCTACTTTGATTTATTTTTAATTTATTAAAATCAGTAACTATTATAAAATGTAATAACAATGTATTCACATCATGTAACTGAATACAAATTACTTATAAGGACTAATAATGTAAGCACTCCTGTGTTTTAATAAAAAAAAAATTGGGTATAATAAAAAGACTTATGAGTATAGCATTATTATAATTGATTCCAATAAATCTTACTCTAAATATTCCACGCCCTCCAAATCCATGTCTTGGCTAGAGCTAGCCATAAACTCATCTGAGTCACGCTCAGATTCAAAGGCACTGCGCCATCATGTTGGAGATTGATTCCTCAACATTTCATGTCCACGTACTAGCCCTCTCATAAATTCATAATACTTTTTCTATTTTGATAACGTGCTGGCATGAATTCTTCTGATCCTAGTCGGATATAGATTGAAATGCACGTTTGGTGCTTCCTATAAAGATTAAACATTTGATTAAACCTCTATCAATATTAAATGTAAAAAGTCTACGATATCTATTTTTTTGTAATATTCTAATGCTAGCTACGAAAAGTATTATATTATCTTGTGATCACGCTCATAGATAAAGTTATTTAGAAATCGAATTTACATATTGCAGAGTATCAAGGCTCAAGCCAAACAAGTATCAATTAATCTAGGCGCGCTATACCAAAGTGTCAAAGACAAAACGTAAACATAACCTATATGCTCGATGTTTATTGTTCAAAATTTCACTTATTTCGTATTCAAGCAATTCAAAACCAAATAGAGATCATAAATTAACACTTGATACAACTAAATACAACAAAACAAACTCTTACATACCTGTCATAATGGCGGTACTTTGGTAAATATCGTCGAGATCGGAAAGAAGAGTTTAAGCCTCATGTTCGACCAGATATCGCCTATAAACATTATAAATTGTTTCCTTGCTAGTACTCCCAATGGTTTTATTTATTATAATGTGGTTTTATTAACGTTTTGATGGTCGAAATAAAAAAATAAGTAACTCGCGAACTTTGTTTACATCGAACGTCACAGAACGACATTAATTGCCACAGGCTGCCAGCAATAAAAAAAATTAGTTCCGTTTCTAGACTTTTTTGCCAAGCTGTAAAATGTAATAATCGCAGTAAAAATAAAGGTCTAGTAAAAAATAAACACATAATTTTTATCTTTATTTCACATATAAATAAAAAAACTAATGAGGATTCGTTAATTAATTTCATCCCAAAAGTAAGATTATTGCCTCATAAAATAATAAAAAAAAACTATAAGCGGGAGTTTCAAATTTTAAATTACGAAAAAGTTTTTCTTACTCGTTAAAATATTGTTAGAATCTTACAAGTACTAACGTAATTAAAAATAATTCGTTATGTACAGTTTGGTTAACGCTAATTTTAGTAGAACGTATAATCCAAGTGGAAGACAGAACGCCTTGTCCGATATAAAAAAACTGCTTACATCCCGCGACACAGCTGCCCAAAATAAAGCTTGTGGATATTTGATAGAAGTAATTAGCCGTTACAATAAAAAATCGAATGAAGGGGCTCGTATGGTGGAATATTTACTCGAAAATGATATTACAGTATTTTTGTGCGAAGCCACTTCGAACTTAGATTTTACATTGTTTAGGTAACTATGCATTTCTAATGTAATACCGTGAAAGTGTGTAAATGATAACTAATTAAATAATATTATATTATTTTGTTAAGTTGTTAGTTACATTCTTAGATTGTACTGTAGTTAAAGTAATTAAGTCTAATTAATTTGTAAGTTTAGAGAACTGGTTTCATTTTATTTTTTCGCATCTTTCACGCTATATATTATCTTACCAATGATACTTCTGAACCAATATGGTATTGAAGACGATTGTAGGGTAAATACTTTATATCCGGAAGCGTGAACTACATAGTTCCATCAAGACGCGAGTGAAACCGCAGAAATAGCCAGTAGGCCATACATACCATACAACTAGCCATGCATTGTAATCCACTGAGATCCTGATAGATAAAAATTTGGTACGCTGTACGGTAGCCGCTCATATGAATTTTTATTTCACGTCCATCACCAGACATTGGTATTAAGCTTTTTCTTTTTCGGATGGGCAATCATCAAAATGATCCATGGTCCTTCCTTACCCTTTGCGTGCCGGTGGCGCGGTAACTCTATCGACCAACCCACAACATTGGTATTAAGGCTAACATCGGCATATTGGATGGTTTGTGCATTTCCCTCTTACTTACTTTCCATTCTCTATACTTACTTCTAGCTTTAAATCTTCAGATCCATCCTAACATGTCTTCGTCTCCTGTGGCGCTCGCGTCAGTTCTTCTCGGAAGAGCACGCTGCGCACGCGATGACGGCAGTGTTACGTGCCCTTGCGCATTACGCAGGCAGTGGCTCGAAGCCGCCCGTAGACGCCTGCCTGCACTTCTTATGTGATTTATTGAATGGGTAAGATGATGAAAGCTTCCGAAATACAAAGCCTAAAAAGTGGTAATACTACTGGCTACCAATTTTTATGGTTCACGATTTCGGGATCCAAAGATAACCTTAAGATGCAGTTACCATTATGACTTTTGGAAACATTTTGGTAAACAAAGTAAGGCATTATAAATATTTACAGCCCAGCCCCTCGAAGATTTGTAACAAATTCTAGAACATTCTTTCTCTGAATTAATGAGCACGTAAGCGGAAGCGCATTGAAATAAATCCCTAAAACTTTTTCAGCGTATCCACCAACAAGACCACACCACCGCTCTCCCACCAAAGCGCTTACAGCGCTGTTCAGCTACTAGCTTGTCTTAACGCACTAGCCCCCCACATCAGTACGAACCCAAACACAATTCTATCCAGCGCTTTAGTCCTACACGGTCTGATATCCTACCAACCAGAGAATCTGACGATCAATACTAGCACTGCCAACGCTTTGCTAGAAGTGCTGAAGAAGTGGTTCAGTTTACTCATGGGCACGTTGAACCATTCAATGTTGGTTGGAGACAATGGAGTTTCTGGAATGTTCTACGTCGTTCTTTGTCAGATTGGATTAGACGTTTTCGGGTAAATATTGATTTATTAATATTAAATTACTGGATACGTACTTAGGTAGTCATCATTTTTATCATACACCGAGACCGGAATTTAATCTAGATAAAACTTGACTGTAACAATTTTCTAGATTAATAAAACTGGTTGGTCGCGTTCAGAAAGCGGACTTCGTCCAGTCGATATTAAGTGATGATCACGAAGTGAATACTTTGAGGCAGTGCGCAGGACAAATGGAGGAGGCTGTCAGACTTGTTGTGGCTGAACTAGTCGGCTTTACAAAGGCAAGTAGCAATTATATAATACTAGCTGTTTCCCGCGGTTCCCCCACATCTTGAGAAAACTACTTCACGCGTCCGAAGAAAAACCTGTCTCCTATGTGAAAGACAGGGTTCAAGTTCATACCAAATTTAACCCAAATTCGTTCAACCACTTTGCAATCACAGAAAAAAAACAGAGAGACAGAGTACGCATTTATAATATTAAGTACCTAAGGATATTAATTTTAAATTCAATATGATCTAAATTATAGGAGCACCAATCTCAGATATCTACAGAAGAATACAATGTATTCCTAAAGCTGTTGCTGACTTTTTTCTATGCTAACACCAACAACGAATATCTTCCTGATTTCTGCGACATGCTCTTTTCAAAAGGCTATCTCATGATGTTGCCTCAGGTTCAAATAACAAGGTGAGTAAATCCTGTTGTATTTCAAGGTACATTTATTAATTTATAAAAAAGGGAGATTTATTGTTCGATAATAAAGATTTTTCCGATCTCCGGTCCTTTAAACTTAAATCTCGATGCATAGAGAGATATTCTGATTAATAATGTTTGAAATAGTTTTACCATAGGCCCGAAGATAGGCCCTTGCGCACTCCCGCTTTATTCTCCCTAAGTATTTTTACTTAGACTTCAAAAACTGCTTTCAGAAACGATGTATCAGTCCGAAAAGTTAGCACACTAGTTCTAGGTGAGATGTTAAAAGTGCTAGCTGAGAAATATCTCAATGTGAACGCCGTACAAGACAGCGATACTTGTGCCAAAGATATTCACGTAAGTTTTATGTGGCCCAAATTTAGGTATAGCCGCCCGAATTGGATGAAGCAACTTCTCTTTTGAATAACTAGCGTATTTTTAACCCCCTACGCAAAAATAGGGTGTTATAATCTTAAACTTTTTTTACTTTTTAACCGTCTTCAAAAAGGAGGAGGTTCTTTGAAAGCTCACATTTATGCTTTCGGATTTTGTAATTTTTAATTTAATGTCTTCGCTTGTTTTTACTTTAACAGATGGGCCTAGTAGAGTTACAATACGGCATAGAGAAACCGCATCGCATCGGCTCACAGCTACAGAAGAACCAACCATACAGTTTGCTTATTTATATCTACTTCTACTGCCAGTCTTCAGAAAAGTATGGTTTTGTAGTAATACTTTACATTAATGTCGTCTTCATTATTTTTGGATATCCATATTCACAGCTTTTCAGCTAGATTATAAACGCCTTTTTTTATATTGCAGAATTTGAGTGAAAACTTTTAAAATTCGCAATATTAAATTCCTTTCCTTCCAGCCCTGAGGAAGCAACAGCACCGCTCTTACCTTATCTCGTGGAACACATCCTTAAGCTTCCCAAGACATTCAAACCACCTGCGTACATCATCAAAGCTCTTTGGCTTGTATTTGCTGTAAATATAATTAATTTCTACTTACCTACTAAAACCTCGTAATGAAATATAAAAATAAGTTACAACCTTTAATATATGGGATATTGAGTAAGTCTTATTATTTAAATTGTGGTACAGAAGACAATAAATCAACCATTTTTAACATCTTCAAATACACATTCAAGGACGGGGCTAAATTAATCAGTTACTCTCAAAATAATTATTCAAGTAGTACTTTTAGCTTCTACTTAGCTCTTTGAAACAATGCTCTATAAATCTAAATTATCTAACAGATGTCAACAATATCAAACGGCTCACTGGAATCTCTCGGGGAGAGGGTTTATCTTGAGAAGGCGACGGACCGTTTAGTGGCAATATTGTACCCGGATCCATCAGTTTATTATACTCACAATCCAGCAATGTTGTTATGGGCTTTTACTTCTCAAAGAATTTCTAATTTTGTTAGGCTACATGTGGTAAGTTTACAAGTGATTTTTTTTTCTTCAAGTTGTACTGTAACATCTATCTACATTAAGTTAATGAAATCGTTACCTCTGGAATTATTACTTATAGGTGTATAAACTCTGGAAAAAAAACCCTGAATACTTTCATGGATACTCCTAGGAGTATCTACTTATACGTATATTTTATTGATTATTGGTATTTTGTTCACTGGACTTCGAAAATCAGGAGTATTTAGCAAAACAACTTACCTGCTTTCATCTATCATGTTTACTTTAGCTTTCCCAATGGTTTAAATCTGAAGACTCTTTACCAGCCGACCTTACAACCCAGCCAACAGTTTGGGAACTTCTCTTAAACATTTTGATACAGTGCACCGACAAAACTATTGTCGGGAACTGTATGGAAGCTCTTCATGTCTGCTTGGAAGATGGAGACGATAATGCTAGACAGGAGTTTGCGGAATTGATATGGTCTATGCTGCCAAATGTTCTGTCTAAAGTATTGATAGACACGGAATACCAGATAGGTTTATAAATGCATGTTTTATTATTGTAGTATCATCGTTTGCTTTATATTGATATTTATTTATCTTCATACACACTTACTTGTATTTCTTTATTCATATCAACACCAATCTAATGCTATCTTGTCGTACAATATTAATATTTTTTACTTTTATCATCGACTAATTATCTTCTATCTAAATTTTAATAGGATTTTCTTGCCTCTCCGTATTTCTCATTTTATTTTTTATTATTTTTCTACATGCATTGGTATTTCAGCATTATTTCTCTTTAAACCCCTCTTTCAGACACAAACATCTGTCACTTCTTAGACTTGGCTTCAAGTCTACCACCTCTAGAAATAGACCAAACAGTTTGCCTAAAGACTGCCGTGCTCATAACCGCGATTTACTCCAAGAACCTTCCAGAACATTGCGAGGAGAGCACTAGACATCATTACGAATACGTTTGCTTGAAACTCGGCTTGTATTTGCTTAGTTTGGCCAATAATCAGAACGATAACAGAGGTAATCATAATATTTTTATTCGGAATTATGCGATTAAATAAGTATGTAGGCTATTTAATTTATTGATCTTTACCTAACTTCAGCCCGCAGTGAAACAGTCTTTAGCACTCTTATATAATTAAGCTATCTGATAGTGAAAAAAAATTGGAAGTTGATCGGTAGTTCTAGGGATACCTACATAAAAATTTACCACCTTAAAATATTATAGATACTAGGTAATAGGTATAGATAATTTTGTATGTATTGATCATACCTTAAAAGGTTTTAAACAATTCACTTTACTTCAGTTCTACTAACTTACACAAATCGCGCTGGTTTCCTACAATCCGTGTTGGCCGCAGCCGATAGTTCAGACGAAAGAGTCGCTTGCGCAGCTCTGCAGTTACTCTCCTACATCATACACTACTTCACCAAGAACAACTATCAGGTAAGTACTTAGTGACTCCTACTTCTTTTAAAGTTATTTTTGGGAACCCTGATTCTGATAAAAACAATTACCTATTATAATTATTACCGTCCTTATAAAACATCAATCAATTCAACATTTTTCATTGGACATAAAAATTTGGTTATTTTTACTATAACCAGTGCAAAATACTAGTATTCCTCCCTTTTTAGGAAGAAGAACTCTTTATTCTTTCGTCCTGTTTATTACTGGACCATCAGAAATGTCTTACATGTAATATATTAATACTACAACCACACCACATAATCTTCTGGAATAAACACTTTACTCATTCCAGCCAAAATCAATACTGCAGATCCAAACGCACTTGGTTATAAAGTCTTTAAAACGTGACAGCACTAGCGAAAGGGGTGCTTCTTTATTACAACTGGTATACATGGTGTTGAATACTGGTGCCTCTTCACCGCTGGCTCTAGCGTATAGCGTGAACGATCAGCCCACGATGAACGTGCAGTGTAACGCGTTGAGAGCGCTTATGTTTCGGATACAGCTGATGTTATGTTGTAGGGTAAGTTTGATTTTAAATGCCAGTTCAATATTCGAGGTGCTTAGAAAGATGGCAGCTCTAATAGATAAGTCTCATAATCATTATTGCTTATGTTTGGTATGTTTAGAAATATAAAAGACGTCGTAAGAATGGCCTTGTCTTAGAATAATAAAGATCTATAATATTAACTAAGAGAATAGGAATAAATAGTACTACAATCTTTCAGTCAGTTTTCACAATGCACATACCTACGTAAAAAGTTAGTTACAAATCAGATAGTAGTAGTGGGCCATTATTAAATTCACTAAATATACTCTCTTAGGTCTCAGACGTAATAAACCAGCTTAAATTCAAAGACGTTATCAAAACCATATTTATTGTTATTACAGGAATCCATAAACCAATCCACAGCCGGCTGGAAAACTCTAAGCTCAATTTTTAAACATGCAATAGTAACAAAGAACGATACAAAATTGATAGCGACACTAACATCCCAACCTTGGACCCACACACTGATACATTTCCAACTAACACAAGACTTGACACCAGAATTCCTAACATTCACACACAACTGGCTAACGCTGTTGAAGATAACTATAAAGAAATGCCAAGAGACGAAGAAGATTCAGCTGTGTAAGCAAAGTTTGGTGATCAAAACGATGATTTTGATGAAGAAGAATTTAGTGGTAGACGGCGATTTGAAAGAAATGAACCAGAAAGTATTGATCATTGTTGATGATATTTTGGAAGATGCGGCTATTAAATACGTTTAACTGAAATAGGTTTTAAGCAGCATTCGTTGATTAAATGTTTCGGATTTTATAGTTCAATGGTTTCAAGTCTCTTTATATTTTTAATTTGTTACCTTTTAACTTTTGATTAACAATAAAAAACATTTGGTTTATAGAATATAGTTCACATTTCTTTTTTTTTTTTCTCTGAGCCCATTTTATTTATTGCACCTAACGTTATTTCCAGAACACATCCAACAGACTCGGTAATTGGTATTTTGTCGAATGTGTGATCCTTGGCATCAAAATAGCCCATAACGAAAGGGACACACTGATTACGAATACCATTATAAAATACATTGTATTCAAACGTAACGTGTATGCAAAAGTACAATTAACTTTTAAATAAATAAGTAGTAAATTAACTTTCTATTTTAACGATTGTCCAAAATATTCCGGAACCACTTTCCATGCATCGCTTTCCAAAGGACGAGAGAAATTATATATCGTACAAGCCCATAGGTGTATTACTCGTATTGAATAGGAATGAGCGTGAAAAGCAAACACAATAGATATTAATTTATTTATTGATGCAGTTAACGCCTGCGTATTTCTATGCGAACAATTTATATGGCATTTTGTCATATCGGTGGTTAGAGAAAGCAGATGATTCGTTGGAGTTGTAGCTACTGGAGCAAGTCTACCTATTTGACTAAGTTTCCGCAGCAAGAGATATCCGCCTTGAAAAACATGCAGATTGCCTTCGAAGATTTACATTACATCGTTGGCCGCCTGTGCAGTTGTTTTACGATGAATAAAAGAAATAATTGCGTTGAACGTAATTGCCAGATTCACTCTACTCAAAGGGCAGAAACTGGTACTTTCCGAGTAGCTGAAATGCAGCTCCAAAACTGACAATGAATAAAAAATTTAAAAGGCACGTTGCGACTAGCCGTAGGTAATTTCATATTTATGTCTTTTCTAACATTATTTCTATTTAAATCGAGTAATCATCTTCAAAACTTTTCTCAGTCAGCGCTTACGAGTTGTTTTCATTGTTCACTATAACCATAATGTTACATAAATATATACTTGTACAATAGGTGCAGTACATGTAGCTTAAATAAGCTTCAATGGTTAATGTACATATTTCTAATCAAGTTCTCGGTTCCTGTTAATTACGAGCTTATCTTAGTGCCTCCCCAGAAACAGAAAAAAGAAGGCTTAATTATATAATAAGTATAATTTTGAGTTTAGTTTTGATTGCTAGACGACCTTAAACTTAACGAAAATATTTCTAGTTCCGTGGCTTATCGTTGGGTTAGAAAGCAGATGATAATGCTTGAAGCGTGTCGCGTTAATGTTGCTTGCAAATTCTACAAAGGTAGGGTATGTAATGATCGTGATTTGTGATTCAGTGGCACCGTTGTTATGTCAACCTTGAAGCTTGTTAAACCTGAGAAAACTTCATACGAGCAGTTTTTAATTATTTGCATTTATTTTCATTGCTGCTGTTCGAGTAGACGCGATGCTATATTTTTACTCGACTGCAAGGTTTTTCGCGCCTATCTTTGTTTGTAATATTCTTTTCAAACCACTCGATTCATTTCTCGTTGAATTCGTCTCATTAGTCCAAGTGTTCTTAGATAGGTGACATAAAAAAAGGGGTTTGCTAGATTTCATTATTTAAGGTGACTTTTTTTAGGCTTCTTTTTTTCATTGCTGTCCGAAAAGACGCCATGTTTTTTTAATTGTTATCTTCTGTTGTCCAATTCTGTAATTTCTTACAGTGACTTGCGAACATTTTATAATCCTACCTGTGTAGTATGTTCAGCGCTTCATCTTCATAATTTATTTTAATATTACACAAAAAAATATAGTAATAGTTACGTTAATTTCCAGTTTCCTGGAAAATCACAATACTACACCGATTCGACTAGGGAATCTAAATAATTGATAGCAGACCACTAGTACCAATAGGGGCAATAAAGACCACCTTATCAATATACTCCACAAATCTGCCACTGGGTTTTACATAATAAGAATGTTAGTAACAAAGATTTCACCTTCCATAATTTCTTTTTACGGATAGATGCAAGTTCTCAGTACCAATAACTTGAGGTTACGTAGAGAGAAATGTTGGTTATTTTGCTACGTTAAGTGGTACTAATGTTACACGTAAGGGCTTTTGCTCCGGTTCAAAGAGTTGCCGACGAAGTAGTCATCATTTTCTAAGTACCAATCATGATATTGCACCTTTTGAGATTAAATGTTGGACCATTGCGAGCACATTTTGTAAGTCATTTCATTTTAATTGCTAGTCATAGATTTTATCTATCGTTATTTGTGGAAAGCTATCGGATTTATTGGCATTTGAACTTTATTAAGTTTATCCGTTTAAAGTAGGGTTTAATTATTAAATTAGTTTTGCGTTCCTATCTAATTATCAAAAGTCTCATGCCGTACATATTAATTTAAGTTATAATAATAAGGACCTGATGGCAGTTTTAGAATCATTTTTTTAATAAACATATCTAGAAACCAGTAACCCGGGTATCTAAAAACGTCGCATTTGGTAACAAATTATTATCAACGTCATGCTATTGCATTTTCATGACAATTAATGCTGGTATTTGCAACCATTAATTTATTTATCACCTTGAGCCTAGATTAATGAAAACCATAATTCTATTCCCACTAGACATTGACGTCACAGACCTACCACCATTTTTTGGTGGTGGTGCTTGCTCCCCCGTCGACAGTAGCGAATAGAGCAGTCGACCGCAAACCGCTGAGCCAAGCGCCACTTTCCTCCGATCGACTCCTGCGCACCTCAATTGTACTACACTTAGTGAAGCCTACTGAATATTTTGTGAAGTGACAGTGATGCAACTGTGTGCATATTAGTGATCGACATGTTTTTATTGAGGACTTTTTGCAGTGTTAAAATGAATGGTAAGATTTTTGGCGCGTTTTTTTTTCGAATGTATTTTTTTTAAGTACACCTTTATAAAACAATGCCAGTTACCATAAACTCATGAATATCTTCGCGGTATTATCGTGTTTGATTTTGTGTAAATTGTTAAAAAAAAAAATAACAAAGACAACATTCAGAAATTTTCAAACCCGAGACTTCGTGTCATAAATTAGTTCGACAATTAAAAATTTATTGGAAACTATGCATATTTATTTATGGGTAGTAAAAAGCTGAACTAGGCGTGCATAATTTTATGCGGTAAGCCCCGTTACAGCCAGTGGCGTGTCCGCAAGTCGCCCACGAAGAAGAATATCTAGATCGGATGCACATATCGAGATAAGTAGGGCTTATTTTTTGCCCCAATCGATTTAATAAGTCCGGTGATAGACAACCTCCGTGTAACGGTTTGTATCAACCAGACGTTTCTCAGACACATGACGCTTTTTCTCACGAAAGCTTATTTTATCGACTTCCGTCCGCAACTGATCTGTGTCCGCAACTCATAAGTTAATATTGAATGAATTTGACACGGTAGAATTAATAAACTTCTATTTTATCTTTTAAGTTGTGTAGATCCGTATAAGCACAATTTTTTCACGAATCAGGGTCCGTTTAATAAAGCATTGCATTGATCGAAATCTAACTTTTTTTTTTTACCTAATTAGGTAGAGTCATACCTCTAACCTATGTACTTCAGGTTCTGTTCAATTATGCCTTAGTCACCAAAAGCCCTTCTAGCAAAAAAAAAGGTATTACTGCTATCAGTCTTCTTCTAGAAATGTATCTCTTTCATTTATGAGATTAATCATAGATTCCTATTTTTTAGGGTTCCGTAGTCCGACAAGGAACCCTTATAGTGTCGCTCTGTCCGTCTGTCTGTCTGTCTGTCTGTCTGTCTGTCCGCGGCATAGCTCCGTGGTTTTTGTTATTAGAAAGCTGAAATTTGGTATGAATATGTATATTGATCACGCCGAGAAAGTGGTAAAATAAAATTTTGAAAAATATTTTTTTTTAGGGTAGCTCCCAAACATGTAAAGTAGGGATGAATATTTTTTTCTCGCGTACCCCTTCGTGTGGGGTATCGTTAGATAGGTCTTTTAAAAATATTATGGGTGTGTGAAGATCATTTTTCGGTTAAGCGAGCCATTTGCGAAATATCTAGATTGTAAGTGAATTTTTTTGTTCGATACGAGTTACCCCCCCCCTCTAACTTTTGAATGGCTGTACCTAGAAATGTGAAAAAAATCACAGACGTAGCACATGTAATGAATTTACAAGGAAAACTATTACGGCTAAGTAGGCTTAACCGGTTACAGAGTTATAGTCGACTAACTGAGACCTACTACGGAACCCTACTGCGCGTGGCCCGACACGCACTTGGCCGGTTTTTTTTGAAGTGCCTCGGTCTTTCACTCAAATAAGGATCACTATTTGCTAATAAGCGAGCTTTAAAAGTGTAATTAAGGCAAGAATTATTATCATTATGCCGCTGGGTGATACGGCAATCTATCTAGTAAATTGAGTAGACGTAGTTATTATTATCACATCAGTCTCAAAAATACATTCTGTTCAAATATTTCATAACCTATACCCTATCTATCAGTTAGTGAGTATGCCTTTGTCATTGTAACTTTTGTTGCCTCCGTTGGGAAAAATAGAAAGCAAGTCGTGATCGATTAGCTATTTTCACTTTTATTGTTCTCTAAAGTATACAAAATTAGATTCAATTCGCGCAATTGTTCGCTGCAGTTGATACGAATGGATCATGTACCCACCCTTACACTTCACCGAAGCAATAAATGCATAAAAAAAAACATATATGTAGTCTGCACCAATTCATTTTATGAAAAGTGTTAACAAAATCATAACCTGTTCTGTACTTATTTTCCCCACTTAGATAAATAAATTAGCATTAAATGATGAATGATGATGTTTAGAGCATGAAATTGACATAAATGCGCCTTACGCCATTTTGTTAATTTCTGTCGCAGAATTAAGCAAAGTAGGTTCCGACTTTGTTTAAATTTTTCATAAAATCTATTGGTTCCGACTATAGCTACTTGCAGCTAAATGATTTCTTTGCCAAAAAACATTTTGTTTCATCTGGGTAGTAATAATAACCCGAGTCTTCCCATCCGCAATCATTAACACTGTTACGTGTTTATTTTGAAAGTGATATTAAATTCAAATTGAAATTGTAATGAGAACATAATAAAAAGCTATAGATAATCTGACATCACACAAGAAAGCTTCTAATAATTGCTATTCGATGATGTGATTAAACAAAAAACTTATATTTATCAGCACAAGAAATATATCGATTTACTTTGCTTAATAATTTATGTGACATACGTGCATTTTATGATAGAGATTGATGGCGCAAAGAATTAGCAAGATACAGAGAAAACGGGTGTGCAACTAGAAACAGATATATATTTCACAATCAATAATTATCATTTAATCAATCTTAATTGGATGATTAGCTGGTTTTATAATACCTCGAATGCTAGCCGCAGTAAGTATCGGTAACGGATTCTCCACGCGTTATGCATTTGCGGTAATTCTAGATGATGCACATAAGTTGGATGCACACTGATACAGTACAAGTATTCTCACTGCATTCAACTACACAGTAAATCTAAACTGCGAGCTTTTCTATTAACTAGAGCGAAATGATCAAACTTTCTTCATAACGACCGAAATTGAATCCAAAATGGGTTGTCGTTGTACCAATATCCGCTAAGGAAAAGCTGTCGACCACAAATGGACCAAATTACTTGTTATATGGGTTACATCGTCGGAAGTTGATTACATGTTGAAGAACTGTGGTTCATGTTATATTGTTATCCAATCATTGAAGGAACTCTTCTATTTATCAAGATGCGGAATAGAAAACTATAGACATTATTGGTTAAAAAACACAATATAAGTTAAAAACTTTTATATCGTAGGAATCAAAACTGATACTGAAACGATTCTATTTATTCGGAAGATTATATGTATTCCGTCAAATATTTCATGTAGCCGGTTAAATAATACATATTATGTAGTTTTTCCGGATAAGTAAAAAAACTTTGTTCCACATTTCATTAAAATTCGCTAACAATTTATTTGTGGAGACGTAACAGAAAACTTCAGGAGCATTCAGGTAATTTATTACGAATAATATTTATTTTCATTCAGATAGGTACCTATTCGTAATTTATTTAGCACCTCAAACGTGCTCTAAATAAGTTAAATTCTTAATCTAATATCTAGAAATTATAATTAAGTACCTTAATGACCATATTGCGGATTCTAAACCACGACCTGGGTCACTGGTTCTTTGTTAAGTTTGCTGGTCGCAGAGGTCGTAAGCTTTTATAACAATATCCATGGAAAACATCGGGTTAATGACCCCAGAACCAGTCTTGGCATAGGCAATATTTAATGCTAGCTTGATCGATGGGTAATTTGTTAGGTGTGTACTTAACTTACGCTAAACTAGTTACGAGCACGTCCATCTTTTTACTAAACTTTATTTGCTTTTTGAAAATTATAAGTTCCTCCTAAAAATTGCTCCCTGACTCTAAAGCTACTTCTAGCAAGGTAAGTGTTCCTCTAACACATTTAAACAAAAGCAATTAATAGGTACTGATTCTGAGAAGATCTTAAATTAAACTGGCGGACTCGACCTTATGCAATCGGTTAGCTAGAAGAAGTACAAAACATTTGTATCTACTATTAGGGTTCTTACAGCATAAGCAGGACTGATAGCTTGACATTTACACGAGCATTAAAATATTCTGAGCTATGAGAACGATTTTTCAAAATGCCACCGAAATACGACTAATAAACAAAATAATGCCAAAGAAAACTAGGAGTTCTGTTATTTATTTATGGTCATGTAAAACCAGTAAAACTATATATAACTTTAGTAGGGCTATGAGAAGCTACGATATATATTCCTAACATAATCGCCACGTTCGATTATGTTATGATTAGCGATCGCAGTTGGAGAGTTTATTTTATGAAGAACTAGCTTTCTGCCAGCGGCTTCGCCCGCGATATTTTAGCCAATGGGTGCAAAAACTTGACAAATTATATACTAAAACCTTCCTCTTGAATTACTCATCTATTAAAAAAACCGCATCAAAACCCGTTGCGTAGTTTAAAAGATCTAAGCATACATAGGGACAGACAGTGGGGAGCGACTTTGTTTTATACTATGTAGTGATTAGTAGTTTCTTAAAAATATTTTTCATTTCTCATACACGGAAAGTACGCTTGAAGTTACCTGATCAGAGGGACGAAAGTAGTACTTTTCGTCCCGGGGAAGCAATTTTCCCTGCTGTCAAAAAAAATAAAAACTATGCAAGCCATGTCCCTCTATACAGCCACTCTGTTATATCGCGGCGTAAAATTGCAATAAAAAATATTATCAATAATTTTGTAACATGTCTTTATACTTACCCAGGTATTTCTAATTTAGAATTCAATAAATTATTAATTAATTTAAATAGATTTGAGAAATTTTTTTTACAAAAAATAATAAAATTTATTATCAAAAAAAATTAAAACTGACAAAAAAAAAACTATGCAGGCTATGTCACTTTATACAGCCACTCTGTTATATCGCGGCGTAAAATTGCAATAAAAAATATCATCAATAATTTTGTAACATTCAGGTAATTCTAATTTAGAATTCAATAAATAATTAGATAGTTTAAATAGATTTGAGCAAAATTTTTGACAAAAAAATACAGGCTGGTAGAATGCCACAGAAAGAAAAAGAGGCGGACAATCGATCTTCAGTTGTTTCGTCGAGTGCTAATTATTTACGTTTACAAATAAAATATTGTTTGTTTATGTAATCAGGTTTGTATTTCCTTTCCTCATATTCGAAATGAAAAGCAGAGTGTTTACCTCGGGAGAAAGACCTATGTAGGCCCTCGAACTATTAGCGCCCTCGCTACGCTCGTGCGCCAAACCATCTCGGGCCTAAATAGGTCACTTTCATCCCTTGTGTAACAATCTACTATAAACTCTTCATCATACCTCCGAGTAAACTAGGAATAGGTATTACGTCTATGGTAATTCTAGGTAAAAATCCTTACAGTTAAACTTGCTTCCGTCGCACAAGTCCATGCATGCTTTCTAATTATAGAGGCAAAGGAAATGTTTCCGTAGTGCCAGGCCGTTTGTCCGCACGCTGTATAGGGTCTCATTTACTTTCCTTTAACAGCTCTATAATTTAAACACAAATATAGAATTGTTGTGTATGTGAAAACGTACTGAAATTGTTATTAATTTAAGACAAAGGTTGAGAAAGTGAGGTTGGTGTGCTTTATTTTAGATTAAAAGATTAAATATAAATAATTTTATTATCTTGATGATTTAAAGAAGCATTTTATACGAAATTAATGCTACTTGAACAATTATGCAAATAGAATGCAGTAAACTAAAACTGCCTCAGATTTTAAATAACGAACGATAAACGAGTCTAGTACGTTTTTGTACCATGGCATTTTGTTTTTTTTTTTAAGTAACAATTAATGACAATGGAAAAGGAAAGTGTAAAAGAAAAAGCTGTTTTCTGCGTCTTCACCCACATCCTGACTATATGACTTTTTGGGGGGCTATTAATTTTTAACCAACCATACCCAAAATTAAGATTTTAGCAATAAATAAAAAATATCTAGACGAGTTGCTAATTATTCCCACGGCATTCCTTTTACAGTGGTAATTAACTTTCACTGAAGGAAGCATAGGGCTCAAATTGGTGTTGTTCAATAAATCGTGTTAATAGTTGCGTGGTTTTGCCAGTTAATATGAAGAAACTGATGCTGTGATGTAAACGGTTACTGATTGATTGTGAAACATGTTAATGGGCCAGTTGATTTCCGATCTGTAAAATAGATATAAGGACCATATTATGCTTGACCGAGGAATCTACAACATACAAATTTTTAACTGCTTTTTGCCAGAATTTATAGACTGTCTATAATGTCTATACTAAAAGAACATGGCTAGCGAATTATTATAGTCTAGTAAGGATTTTGCCAAAGAAAAATTTAATAACAAAATTATCGATATATAACTAGTCAGTCATTCAACTTCCACAAACCGTCAAGAGTCATAGAAACATATAGGTTACCTACGATTTTCCAACGAAAATTATAGGTTTTTCCTACTGTTCCGACATTCTGATAATTTCATAAACTTCTAGAAGTTTGAGTATTATTAATATTTGAGTAATTTGAAATAGTAGGTTGTCCGAAATTGTATAACGTTTATTTAACATCATAGAATGCAAGTCATAATTTCTACATCTGATAGGTTAAAGATATAAAAAACGTATGTCAAACTGCTACAGTCTAACGCAGATTTCAAAGAGTTTTACTCACGTATCTAAGCACGAACAACTTTTACTTATGATATTTTAACATATTGTTGTAACTTGTCAAGTAAAATGACACATGGATAAAATTTTAATTCTCATTTGCAATGAATAGCAACTTTCTTAGAAGGGGCCACATTCGGTATTTGTTTCAAGTTGGATTATGTAGTTGCTTTTCGTATTTTACATAATAATAATTTAGCTGCATTATGACATTATATAATATGGATACATTACATGTACATGATCTTCAAAATGTAATCCTAAAACTATTCACAAATACTTTCGTCAAGTAAATAAAATAGCGCGTCACAGGACTAAGTAAGTATGAGGGGACGCACATTTGTTGTATGGGAGCCCCCTTAAACATTTATTTAAGTATTTGTTGTTAAAGCGGCAACAGAAAGACATTATTTGTGAAAATTTCAACTGTCTAACTATCGCGGTTCTTTAGATACAGACTGGTTACAGACAGACGGACGGACAGACAGCGAAGTCTTAGTAATAGGGTCCCGTTTTTACCCTTTGGGAACAGAACCCGAAAAATTACGTAAACAAATTAAATAAAAAGGTTATTTTATAGAGAAGTTTGCAATTTGACATTTCTGAAACATCAATTATATTAACTTTACTTACGTGAAATATTATTGTTACCGAAACTGTCATGAAGTAATAAAAGGTGACCCACTGCAAATCAGTGGGCTACATTTATTGCACATAATACAAACAGCACGCAGCACATTTCATACCTACTGTTATAACTAACGAAATAAATATTTCCTGGAACATTACATTATTGTGATGTTTGATTATAATAATAACCACGAAATGAACAATTGTTTGCATGCAAACTTTACACAATCGCGCCCTTATGTAAGTCATACACGAACATACATACATGAATTATGTTTGATATGTATCAGAAAATAATTAGAAATAAATGCGATACCCTCACGAAGGCTTGGTGTAACATTCATTGCATTATGGTATAATGAGGACCTAAGCTAAGGTGTTAACGCTTAAAATTCTTAATATCACGTTTTGAATTTGATTGTTCGTCAACTTTAGTGAACAAAACTTTTTTGTATCTGAGAGAGACTGTGTGCCCAAAATCTTTTTTTCAGTTTTACCATCAATATTTAAGTTAAGTATACTGACCCAAGGTGTAGTAAAATTAATTACATTAGGGAAACCTAGGGCTGTCATCACCTCAATCCCGGAACTAAACACAAACTACTAAACAAACACCGGACTAAAACTATAAAACCCCAGATATTTTGAGTGAATCTGATTTTTACCTCGGACATTTTTTTATAATTCGTTTTATTTTATTGTTTATCTTTCAATCTACCGGAATCGGATGTCAGGAAAACCCGGACCCAAAAAATTACCGGGGTTTCCCCGGACGCCCTTTAAACCCTGCTTGGACGCACCCCAGACGCCTTCTAAACTAGGACAAATCCGGGGAGACCTGGATGGCACCCCTCAGGGAAACCTACTCCTACAAATCAAAATATCTTGGCGTAGCACAAAAGCATTGTTTGCCTATCAACGTTTTCCTGCATTCTAACTTCAAATTATTTCACTTTTCCTTTCCAAGTCCTCCTTAAAAAGCAGGTACGTATTATTACGAAACCTGCACCGGACCCTTGGTAATCAAAACAAAAGAAAGTGTATCGCACATCCGTAACGGGTGCGTTATTCTGCCGGCGTCGTCATGGAAAGTGGTGACGTTAGGACCCGCGAAGGTCATGGCCAGAGAATGGTAATGAAATTACCGTTTCGTACTTCGGTTTTCAAACCACAGACAAAATGTAAGGAATAGACTTGAAGAACGTATGAAGTCTGCATTATGATGAGGTGCTATCTTGTTTGTTTTTAAATTTAGAATGCATTTGAATCGTGTATTTGTTTGAAAATTGCACTAAAATTAGCATACAAGTTCTTTTAAGATTTATTTTGTTTGATTTAAATTAAATCAAGCTATTATTAAAATTTACATTCTTGTATGTTGACTTTCTTTCGATTTAAACCTTTAAAAGTGAACTGGTAAGACCGACTTTTATTTTCAGGATATATTTTGGTACAAGCGAATTAGTATTAGTATAGTAGTATTAGCATTAGTATTGAAAGGAATACAAAAATAAAACCAAGCAATAGTAATTCAGATTTCCTGATTTCCCCGAAGAATATGGACAAAAGCTTTTATAAAAACTTGTAGGCCTAGGCCATTCATGACAACTTTTTAAATCAAATCGTTCACAATGGGCGTTCCCACATAGTCTCAAACTCATCAACGTAATACTTTTTTATAAGGCAATGAAAGTGATTTTTTAATAATCATTGTCGCGATGTGAATCCAATCGATTGTTGATGTCGTGTGAAATGATTACATTATACGACAATTTGTTGTTCGATGAACCGTATTCTTGGAATTAATTATTAAAGAAAAATAAATTTAAAAATGTAAAATATTGGTGTATATTCAGTGATGTGGTCTTATTCTTATTTTTCTGAATCATAGGTAGTACCTATTCCATCTTATTAATGTCATTATTAATTTAGAGTTTAGTCTGTATATTCAAAAGCTTTCATTAAAGTTTAAAAAACCTTTCAGTAGATACGAAATAGCAAAATAAGATTTTCGTTTTTCTTTCTTACTTTTGATTCCCACTAATTATAAGCAAAAATTCGAAGATATATTTATTGATTTTATTTTAAGAACTTAATTAATGCCTAAATAATCTATATCTATTCTATACTTATAATAAATCTGTAGAGAGGTCAATTCTGTACATGAAATATATTTCCAAAATAACTATCAGGGGGTGATTAGGGATCGATACTGATGCCAAAAATGCAATCAGTAAAATTTTTGTCTGTCTGTCTGTCTGTATAAACTCTATAGGATCAAAAACTACTCGACGGATTTTAACGAAACTTGGTACAATTATTTGTCATACTCCTGAGATGGTTATAGTATACTTTTCATCACGCTACAATCAATAGGAGCAGAGCAGTGAAGGGAAATGTTGTAATTTTGTTTAAACGCGCTAATCTCAGGAACCGCTGCTCCGATTTAAATAATTCTTTCAGTGTTAGATAGTCCATTTATCGAGGAAGGCTATAGGCTATATATCATCACGCTAAGACCAATAGGGGCGGAGCACCACTATTCCACGCGGACGAAGTCGCTGGCAGAAGCTAGTATATAATATAATATTACATTTGTCACTTTTCACCAAAACATTTGATGTCTCAATCTAACTAGGTATTTGTGTCAGTGTATTGCACTACGAATCACAATAAACATTAGATATACAACACTGTTTTATGGCTGAATATCATGTCATTCTACTATTATGATCAACTTGCTTAAATAAAAGCAACTTGCTTGCATTTTGAAATGGATTGGTAATGTTTACACAAACAGTATTTTATTTCATTTTTACACGACTGGCAACAAAAAGAGTGATATGTTTTTATGGCCATTAACAAAACGAGCAAATAGTTATTGCTTTTTGCCTTGCCTTTGCCGTACAGTGGAGTCATTCCAGGTTGTCTATACTAATATTATAAAGAGGAAAGATTTGTTTGTAGGGTTTTAACTCAAAAACTACTGGACGGATTTGAAAAAGTCTTTCACCGTTAGAAAGCTATATCTTTACGAAGTGTCATAGGCTATATTTATTTCCAGAAATAATTAGGGATTCCTACTAAAACTTGAATTATGTATAACCAAGGTGTAAAAAAAAATGTCCAAACGGGCGAAGCCGCTGGCGGCTATTTATTTAATAAAAGTCTACATTAGTTTAAGATAGATGTGATCTAATTTGTTTTGTTGGATTAGCGTTTTGTGCGAAATATTTTTGAACACTCCTTAGAAATTGGTTAACTTATTAAACTTCTTCTGGTAAATGGCAGCTATCTATGTCTAGCGCACAGTCCAAGACTGTTGTGTTCTCCCTAAACTTGTAGTAATGTATTTAAAAGCTGTATTGTGATTCGGACTTTGATGGGGTCGATTCGAACGGAAAAATTAACTACTTGCTTTCCAAAAAACAGAAAAGTAGTCAAATCCTAAGAGAAAATGAAAAAAAAACATGTATTAACGTCACGTTTAATAGGTATCATTTCTCTTACGCTCGTTGTACTAAGGCGGTCGCTACTCGCCGGAAAATATTGAAGTAATCTGCGCAAGCAAATCTATGTTAAAACAAGTAGGGCGTGGCACTCTCTAAACGGCCAAGTTCACTGTTTGTTCGCATAAAATATCATCATTAATACCTTCGAGTGCGTTTAAATATACTTTTTAAACTACTTGCTACATTCGTGCTTAGAATTCTTATCAGAGAATTTTGCTTCATCTTGACTTAGTAGGTAGTGTAATTGCGAATGTGAGATTGTTTGTTACGCTTTCACAGTAAAACTCCTGAACTCGTTTAGATGAAATTTGGTGTAGAGATAGATGGTACCCTGGAGAATGATATAAACTCTTTATCCCGGTGTGTGAAGTTTCCTCAACCACTAGTCGGCGGTGAGGTGGTTGCCAAATAATTGTAAATGTCGAGACCTCGATATTAGTGACAAATTGTCACACCCAGTCACCAAAAATAAATCACCTACCACTTGGTATGTACTAAAAAGAAAACTACCAGAATCATCGACCTCAACATTTTCTCACAATAAAAACTACTAAACAAAAACGTATAAATAACAACTCAGCTAAATAAATAAGGCAATTTTACGCACTGCCCATGGAGTGAGAAAAAAAGTGGTAAAAAAGTGGCACAGCCACGCTTTACCGGAAATAATTGATGGTAAACATTGTGATTGCTTGCCATGGACAGACGTGACGACTTGTTGTTAGTCTCCATGCTTATAAAGTTGTTGTTGTGTCTTGTACCAGCAAGAACTTCATGTATTACCTATAGAAAATAATTCAGTGTGGTAAAAATTGAAGCCAGTAAGTAAGGTTGTATATATAGACCATGACAGATAGATAGCTATAGATAACGCAAAGTAATCATGATCTGTAAGAAAAACGGTCACTTTTGAGTATCTACTCTACTATCAACTCACAAGCATTTTAGAGATGAGAACCCCGAATCGATGATGTCGTAAGCGCATATTATATCGAAGCTGGCTGCCTAGAGTGCGCTAGTCGAACGATTATACATTATGAATATCTACAATCGTGGCGTTGGTGCTCCGCCCAAGCGTGGAACACCTCCACGGTATGTTCCACCGTGCCCTTCGGGCGACCCTCACAATGATGACAGCCGGGCGTTTCCTCCCACCCGGTTCGCACAGGAACCTTCCGAAACAATCGTGTCCGTTGAAGACCCACGTCAGGCGGTAGGTTAAGATGGCGTATCGCCTCGATAGCCACTTCTCAAAGAAGGGACTTATAGCCACAATTTTGGCGTGCCCTGCGCTGGGCTGCGACAATCGCTCTTTCCATGTCGCCATAACATCGCGCCGGAGCTCCATCTACCGAGCTACTATTTGTCGCGGCAGCAGAGTTTAATCCCGGCGTAGTGCCCCACGCACCACTCGTAAAGGACGGGAGGACCCTAGCTAGACCTAGCGGCAAGGAGGCTCGCCGGATACAGGAGATTATGTTCTAGTCCCGGATGAGCCTCTTTGCTTATGGCCTTTTGAAGGCGCGTTCAGGTAGTGAGCGCCTCCCAAGCTTCAGTGGACGGGCCCACACTGGGGCACCATATACTCACGCACCTACATACGTCAGCTTTACGGCCCAGCTATTCCTAGGAACAAAATATGAAGACAACACTTACTCTTCACTGACTAAACTAATAATTGAAACGTAAAACGTGCGTACATTCTTTAAACATAAGTATGACATTAAATATCTATTAGAAATGCACGTCCATCCAACACGCAAATAAGTGGTCCCGCGATGCGCGCATAAATCGCAGTAAAGTGCAATTTAATATAATTTCACGAGGCCAATAATCTCGCAGACCGAAACAACGGCATCTAACTTCATTAACGTTATTTACATACAGATTTCGTGTACATAAACCGATACGTGACGCATATATCGAGTGCATTAACCCGAACCTTTGAAAGAAAACTACTTTTATTTTCATGTGTGTAAAGTGGATTTTTATTTGTGCCCGCCTAGATGGTGGTTGAATATGCGGTGTGCTCTCTCGAGCGAGATAAAAGCATAAAAATGTGGTTGGTAGTGTTTTCTCGAGTCGAATAGCTGTAGTGAAACGGGCCACGGTCCGCGGAGCAGGCACGAACGGTCACGTGGAGCACCGTTCAACCACTCATTCTTCTGTGAAAAACTGGCTTCACGCAATCCTCTTAAGTTATGACAACTGGATTGAAGTCGAAACAAACGATTATTGCATAATTGGACACACGAATATACTATAACGTTTGCAAATGAACATGCACCCCAAATTACCATATTTCAATTCAAGATTAAGAGTCAATTAAGGATTAACTAAAATTTATACGAGATATTAGTAATAGATCAGAGGAGATCGTGGCTAAGTAACAGCCGCATGGTCGACCGTCAAAGGTTAAGCTGCGCTTGGCGCGGTCGGTCCGTGGATGGGTGACCATCTTTGTCATAGCGAGACTCCTCCGTGCCTCGGAAAGCACGTTAAGCTGTTGGTCCCGGTTGTCATTTGTACATTTTTGACAGTCGTTACAGTTAGTCAGAAGCCAGAAAGTCTGACAACCAGTCTTACCAAGGGGTACCGTGTTACCCGGTAACTGGGTTGTGGAAGTCAGATAGGCAGTCGCTCCATGTAAAACACTGGTACTCAGCTGCATCCGGTTAAGACTGGAAGCCGACCTCAACATAGTTGGGAAAAGGCTAGGCAAATGAATGATTAGTAATAGATCAAGTTAATGATACGCCTGCTTTGATACGTCATGGTAAGGCCCCAGTTATCCTTACTGGTGATAAGCACCACTCACTACTCACGTACCGAACCATGACCAAATTAGGTGCCAAATTCTCAAATTTTCTGCGGTAAATTGTAAATTATCTCACGGAACGTCTTTTTAACGATATCTCTTGAACGAGATAGGATTTGTTATGCTTTCCGTTTCGAGACTCCCACTTCTTAATCACCAGAGAGTCACGTTTTTTTTCTGAGCGGAAATCATCAAAAGACTACTACCGCCGTGGGTGCGACGAGAAGGAGTGTCAGACTCTTACTGACTTAAACCCATCCATGTTTCTTCTTTAGCCCTTTGCGTTCCGGCACGGTAATTCTTTCGAACATCCCGCGGCTTTTAACAGGCTTTAAGAACTCTAAAAGTGAGTTTGTTTGTTTGTTACGCTTTCACGGTAAAACTGCTATACCGATTTGGATGAAATTTGGCACAGGGATAGACGGGAGGCTAAAGACGGTTACAGGCTACTTTTATCCAGGTGCGTTAAGTAGTTCCCTCGGGACACGGATGAAACCGGGAAACAGCTAGTACAATATAAATGACTACCGTTAAATGCTATCATTACTTTAAGTAACGATCGATTTTAATAAAAACGATTTAAATTTCTTCTAGTACTTAATCTATATCTATACTTATAATAAATCTGTAGAGAGGTCTATTCTGTACATGAAATATATTTCCAAAATAACTATCAGGGGGTGATTAGGGATCGATACTAATGCCAAAAATGCAATCAGTAAAATTTTTGTCTGTCTGTATAAACTCTATAGAAACAAAAACTACTCGACGGATTTTAACGAAACTTGGTACAATTATTTATCATACTCCTGAGCTGGTTATAGTATACTTTTCATCACGCTACAATTAATAGGAGCAGAGAAGTGAAGGGAAATGTTGTCATTTTGTTTAAACGCGCTAATCTCAGGAAGTTTCAGTTCAGTTTCAGTGTTAGATAGTCCATTTATCTAGGAAGGCTATAGGCTATATATCATCACGCTAAGACCAATAGGAGCGGAGCACCACTATTCCGCGCGGACGAAGTCGCTGGCAGAAGGTAGTAGTAGAATAAATTTAAATCGATTTTATTATGAAAGGAAATGTCATTCGCATCATCGTAATTCGAAAGACTTGAGTATAGTTACGACGTCGCCTGTCTTACCCATTGTTAGGCTCTTTCAAGTAGGTACATCATGATACCACACGCGGAAGACAGTTGCTGGCTGCAATCGCAACTGTCACCGACTCAGATAATGGAGACATTACATCTGATGCCTCCTTACGGAGTAAATTGTGTGGAATTTCTTTTGTGATTCTTCTAGTTACGTGTTGCGTTGTAATAGAGAAGCGATGGTTAATTTTAAATGTAGTGTAAGGTAAATAAGTGTATGAAAGATGTAACGAAGAGATTTCTTTATTTCTACGTGATATTTTCTTTTTCTTTTGTGCTAGGCTTTTTGCGCATAAGCGCTATGCTTGTGTAGCCAATCAACAAAACAAAAATAAATCAATAATTATTTAGTAGAAAACAATAAGGTAAATTTTAGTACGTACGCGTTAAATTTTCGCGAAAATCTAAATTTTGCCCACATCTTTTTATCTTGTTGACTCAGGCTCTTGATTTTTATAAACCTAATACGGACTATAAACGTCAGTATCTGGTATATTTTACAACTAGCTAGGTCCACCCGTTCCTGAAAAAATCGGTGGTGACACACGGACAGACAGACGAACAAGGGAGTGATGATAAGGGTTCCTTTTTACCATTTGAGGTAGGGAACCCTAAAAACAGAAATATTGTTGTATCTAGTCAAAGCGTTTATTCTATTCAAGCAATTCACATCACAGATATGTTTTTAAGCGACTGCAGCGAAGCAGGGTTATGGTTTTGACCTGTCTTTGAAAAACGCCATATCTTATGTAACACGATACAACAAAAATGTCAACTCACTAACAACACCGACTTTAATGAATCTTTATGAACAACTAAATTAATTCGTTAAATGAATCACGCCTTACATAAGACTACAATATAATGTCCAGGCGACACCTGCTTACACTTTCACTGACTCCATAAACGCACACTATAACAATAACTCATAATATCGCGTTAGTATTCAAAAGTTAGTTATGAGGTCTGTTTATGAAGCTCGTGTAGCCATAAAGTGTGTTATCACACCCATAATTCGTGTTATTGCTGTGACGTAAGAGTTGGGGCCGTCAAGAAAGCATGAACTGGAAATGGGAAATTCCACTCGAATTTATTTATATAGCTTGCAACACCATCATCAGTTAAATCTGTATAAGACAAGAAAGTCAAGTCAAGAAGACACATAGCTAAGTCGTACTAAAACTGATAATATAGAAAACATTTGCCCCACATGTTATCACAGATGGGGCTTTGTATAGAAGTCCCACATTTTTCCAGATACGTTTATGTCCCATACGATAGGTAAAGGCGAGCCTATTGCCGTCATCTAGGCACAAATCTAACTATGGACTAGTACTGAAAAGGTCTTAAAATTTGTTTATTCCCAGAATAGAATTCTTGACACACAGTTCAACAGTCACCAGCCTATTGCTGTGTCAATATTGTTTCTTCTTCGTGATCACTAACAAAGGTGGTGTAATTTTGAACATAGTTTATAATGATAGTTGAAATCTATTATGCTATTAAATTCCCGCCGGGGCTGCGGAACGTTCGAAAGAGATACTGCGCTCCCAGAATAGAAAGGGCTGAGGAAGGAACATGGATGGGTTTTAATCAGTAAGAGTCTGACACTAACGGCGGGAGGGGTCATTTGATGATTTCCTATCCGAAAAAAAAGCTATTAAATTAAACCCGATGATGTAAGATATAACACACAGACTCGTATTCCATATCTAACGTAACGCTTGACCATTTCGAAAACCATTTCCCACACAAGAAAGGCGTTCTCACCATAAAGTTACGTTACACTCCCATTCCGGGCTACCACCATGTTGTCCACACCACATTACGGGCAGGTGGTCATGCCACAATACGAATTATGATAGAAAACAGTACGTGCTCCCCAGCGGCCGAATGAAAAGCACGTACACGCGACCAATGGAAAGTGATACCATACACATACAATTAGAGTGGCCTTTCTACTAGTTTTCCACGCGCATATTGTTTAATGTGGACATTCTGGACACGTCCTTATGTAACTTTTATTGTTTGAGTAACTACTTGAGTTTTATAGGCCGAGATATAAATTGTGCAACAATCATCATATTTATTACTAAGCCAAAAAAGCTCTAGGTATTTTTTTATGTATATTAAACCATTTATTTTGCCACACATCAACATAAACATAATATTTTTGCAAAATTCTATGTGTAACAAGAGGTCCACCACAGTATACGCTGCGCTAGTGCACAGCGCTGATTTTCAGATGTCCCCTGACAATCGAACTAATATTAATTTAATTTGAGCGTAGTACTAATCATTAAGTACATGCAAAGCATTTTCCTTGCGCAACTTAGAGTTCCAAAAAAAAACAGAGACGAAAAAAAAAACATGTATACTGATAACCTCGTAAACTTCTAAATTCACTAATACCTGATACCAATGTGACAACCTCATGTTATGTAGGACAAGCTTACTCTATTAATTTAATATAGGAAACCAAATACAAAGAATCTATGATCTCAATGAACTGCGAGCAATAGTTAGTAATCTCATACAGGCTGATTGACCCAAGAATTTCACATAATTTCGCCATAATATAACAAAAAGAATAAATTGCAAGTATATTTCCCATGTTAACTAGACATATAATGTTAGGTTCACTTTCCCACCAGCTGTAATAGGAGATAATTCAACTCAATTGTCAATGATACGACAAGTTTTTGCGGCCCAAAGTGTAATGCACCTATGTAGGAAATAGAAAGTATATACATATAATAATATCTATTATTAAATTGAAATTACTGAACAATGAAAATGCTTTTGTAAGGCTAGCGAATTACATTGTAAAGGTGTAGCCATACTTATTTGGCGTTGAAGATATAGCAATGATAATGATTTACCAAATGTATGTTGCCCTCAAATACGAAACTTGAAGTCCGTAATTCGCCAAGTAATTGGCAATAAAAAAAAACTTGAAAAAAAATTAAAGAACAGGGTTAAGTATAAGAAAAAGTTAGCATAATAACACTTTTGTAATAATTACCTCTCTTAAGATTGATTAAAGTATTGAAATATTTGTTCAAATGGTTAAAATAATATTTTCCTTAAAGTTTATAAACGTACAAGTCTAAAAGTTAAAGCTTTTTGACTTAAAAGATAGCCCAGTGTGATATATCTTTATAAAATAACAATGTCCAAGTGTGTATTGACACACTTTCAAATAATGAAAAGCTAAGTATATCTAAGTACAAAGTAAATATATGATGACTGAGGCAGTGAGCGATGACTTGCAACCATGGGATTATGGGTTGCCTTTCAAAAATTGACAATAATAGGTTTGGAGGTCAAGAACATTAATGGGCAAGATAATTATACGTTAGAAAAGTTTATGCGACATAAAACTAATGTGTCTGATTATTTGTAAAATTAAATATACCTATAATAAAATAATAAATATGCTAATCTTATAAAACTAGTTAATAATAAAACTTGTCATTTTTAAATATTTGCATGCCCAATACAGGCGGAATATAGCTTGAAGTCTGCACCATTGTTAAATCTGTGACCACTTATATTCTGTACAAATCATTTTTTCTTTCTTTCTTTATACTCACTGGTTATTTCCCGCAGTATCACTCGTGTCCTGAGAGAACTGCTTCACGCACCTGGACAAAAACTATCCTATGTCCTTTTGCAGGGACCAAGCTATCTGCATACTAAATTTAATCCAAATCGGTTCAGCCGTTTACCCGTGAAAGCGTATCAGACAGACACGAGTTACTTTAGAATGTATAATATACTAGCTTCCCGCCAGCGGCTTCGCCCGCGATATTTTAGCTAATGGATACAAAAACTTGACAAATTATATACTAAAACCTTCCTCATTAATCACTCTATCTATAAAAAAAACCGCATCAAAATCCGTTGCGCAGTTTAAAGATTTAAGCATACATAGGAATATAGGGACAGAGCAAGCGACTTTGTTTTATACTATGTAGTGAAGACGAGCTTGAGTAATACTCAAAGTTAAACTACGCTTGCCACGGTTGGTTACTAGATGGATAACCACCCGTTTCATACCTGAATCTTAAGTTTCTGCGGTTTTCATAGTTTAATTAAAGTCTATGCCTTCAAGACAAAATATACCGTCGCTGTCTCCGCTATGATGAAAAATTTACAAATAAGTAACATTTATTTGTTACAGCTGTGCGGGTGTGGGTGTTCGCGGCCACGCTGCAGGCGCTCCTCCTGTCTGCCAGCTGTGGCAACCATCGACGATCCATGGCCGGCCAACAACAGGTAACTACTATCAATTTTCCTATTTAGGTACTTTTAAAATTGTTGGATGAAAAAGCTTACTTTGACTACCAAACATCGTGCTTGTTCCCCCGAAAGAGTGAGAGAGTATTCCGCACATTTAGCCGGTTTTGTTTAAAAAGTCTCATTGTTAGGAGATGATTCTATTACATGAGACTGGGCACATATCTAAACTCCGAGATGTTTGTGAGAATTTTCTGATGAGAAATCCTATAAGACTGTGCCAGGCCAATGTGCCTGATCTGAATTGAAACCTGGAATGCTCATGTGTAGCGAGCAACAAGGCACTAATGTTCACATTTTGTTAAATACTGCGTTTCAATTTCATTTCCTCTTATTTCAGGGTCTAGCGTCAAAAGGCGGCTGGCGACCGGTAGTCGGTTCTGGCGGTCTACTGTACGGGTCTTTCGGCACGGCTCCACTACATGCGCAACACTACAAAATCCCCGTCCCAGTCATAGACCAATACCAGTACCAATCGTCCACACGTCCTCTCGCCACGAAAGACGGGAACAAACTGACTTCCATAGCGCAATCGTACCGCCCGACTACCCTCCGGACGGTACCCGCGTCCGCTGGCCCCGCCATCAATCAACCCATCAACACATACCACAACCCATTTGCTTACCAAAACAACGGTTTTTCAAACTACAAGTTTGTCCAAAACTTCCCAGTTGAAAGCGTTTTAGTCAGGAACCCTCACAATCCATACAACGCACGGCCCATGTACTCCAAATATCCGAACAAGATAAAGCAAAACAACCACGCTCAGAATGTCATGCTGCAGCAGCTGACGAACATTCAGCCGATACAGTTCGGGCAGTACCAGACTTCGAAGCCTTTGGACTTGTTCGGAAAACCAATTGAAAGTTACGCGAGGCCAACGGAAACTAAGAAACAGCAGTCGAGTGGTACGGAGATCTACAAGCAGGAGTTGTATAAGCTGCAGGACAGTGACACAGCTCCTCAGTCCGTCAGCCAACAGCAAGTAAAGACAGCGCAGCAGCAAGGCTTGGTCGGCATACCGAACATCGGCAATCCTTATGCACAGTATTCGTTCCAGGATGCTGTTTTCCCACCGAGTATATTAGGCAAGTTCCTTTCATTATCTATTTGATGTTTTCATACAAACATGGTCGTCTAACGTGTTTATTTCTTTACAGGTACGTTTGGCACATTCGGAGTCCAATCAGTGAAAGGAAGAGACCCCGTGTACCAGTTTCCAACGACGAAAACTACTTATTTGCCTCCTCAACCGACGAAGCAGACAATATTCAACTCGTTCAGCTACTCCCCCAATTACAAGACCACTCCGACGATATTCGATTCAACAACACCCAGATTGCCGACAACACCAAACCAGCTTCACTACGCGACGACATACAGTGATTTTAAGATCACGCCTACACCGCAAACGAAGGTATATATTCCACCAAAAATAGATCCCAATGCAGGAGTCAAAGATACCTTCAAACCAAGTCCTCAAGATCCCTTCGCGAAGAATCATCAGAGCGATTATAACAAAGTCTCTGTGACGACATATAACCCCACAGTACCGACGACAACGTTGGCTAACAACTACTACGACTACAATTTCCCCGCTCACCAAAACCAGCAGGGCCAAATAAACCACGAACCGCAGAACGTTAACTTTAGTTACGAGAAAAAGAAGCATAAGATACACGACAGCGTCGCCGCAGGAGGCAACCAGCAGCCATCGAAACAGTACGTTAATGCTCCATTGAAAACAGACTTACAAGACGCACAGAATACTCCTCAGCGACAAACATACGAAGTTACTGAAGCTACGGAGTCTGACGTCAACTCCCATTCGTCTACTGCACCTTGGACATTGACGTCTCAAGTGTATGACTATAACAATCAGAAAACTACAGAGGAGTCGGCGAAGCAGCAGGACTATTCGGACACGTACCGCCGGCCTGATCCGACGCCCGTGCCAGACCTCCCCGAAGAGTTTGCCATTGTAACCGAGGCCGAGAATGGCCATGACAACTCTTTGAGCTACGACATGAAAGTCGAATCTCAAAGCAGGCGGCCTCTAGGTGACGACTTCGTTGAACCTATCGGCAAGCACAAGCTTAAAGACTACTACTATAAGGTGTCAACTCCTTCATACGATGACTACAGCACATCAAGACGAACGAAAAAGCCAACTGAGGCGGCGAAATACACTGCGACACAAGAGACGACTACACAGTTCAACAATAACAAGGAGAATAACGGAGACATCCAAGTTGAAGTCCTTCCTACACTGCCGCCGAACAAGCATTTCAAGCGGCCGAATGCGCCTGAGCGCAAGAGGAATAAGGTGAGGAGGCGCCGTCCCCCGCTAGCTAACATCAACCGCAACAGGGAAGAGACTACAAGCACGTTAAGCACCCGTTCCTCCACATACATCTCATCTACCGAGCCGACACCGACCACCGACGCAGACGAAGTTTACACAATCAGACCTAGAGTGAGGCCAACTAAGTCCCAACCGAACCTGACAACTCCGACCGTGACCACGGATTTAACAACTAGCGCTTTACCGACGGTTACTCCGACTATACCCACCATAGTTAAGAAGAAGTTAGCTCACCGCCGACCCGTGACCACGCCTGCCGACAGACCCGAAACTACTACATCATTCCTTAAGGAAGATTTAAACAAGGAATCCCAGATTATGAAAATAACAAATCGCCCCCACTTCCCGAAACTAAATGGTTATGACTTCAAAAATGATTTCTCTCATAAGCAGGACGAGAAAGACACGCCAACAAGTGACGTCGCTGTTAGCTTATCGGACACTTTGAAGACCACTATTGAATCTGAGCAAGATTTTTCGTTCCATAAAGATGTAAAGCCCATAGAAGCTAAACTAGAACCTGTGAAAACGTGGGAGACGACAACTGAATTCTACAAGGAAGATGGTACCGATTACACGACCACTCCTCGATCAGACATCACGACTACGGGCCGGGCTCAACGGCCGAGACTGCGGAACAAATACAACAGGACAAGATTCAACGTCAAAGATTACAGGAACAGACTAAGTTCCACTACGAGCACTACAGAGAAACCAGCTGAAAACACACCCAAGATACGATTCCCTCAAAGGCGAGTGCCTTACAATGATAACAATGAGAATGATAACACAACTGAACGCAAAAGATTCACACCTAAAGACCCGCGCCACAAAAATGACAACACTGAGTCGACAGAGAAAGATATTCATGTAACCAAACCAAACAGACAGAGACAGACAACAGAGACTGTTGAAGCAACTACAATAAGAGTATCAGCTAGAATAAGAAACGGGCAGCGCCGACCCAAGCCTACCACTGAAGAGCCAGAGACAACTAGCCCAACAACAGTCCACAGCAAAAGACCACTGAGAAAGAAGATCAAGGACTCCGAAATAGGTGAATCTGTGCAAGACATATCAGTCACAGACACAACAGTCTACGATAGAAACGAAATCACATCAGAAAGGACGCGATCGGAGAGCGCTATCATGAAAATTGCCGACAAAAAACATCAAGATCATTTAGAACATTTGTTTGAACATTCGAAAAGAGTTTCAGACTTAACATTAGCTGCTAGCAAGGATTATAATAAGCCAGGTATGTTTAAAACTGTTTCATCCAACAGTAGGCGAATACCGAATTACTTCACGATAGCGACGGATGATCCCATTTTGCCCATAGAAGCGTTCTTTCCCCAGTTGAACCAAAAGAAGGAATCGTAACGTTCCTAACTTAAATTAATTCTACAAACCAAATCCTCTTCACTGCCAAAGCTTTTCTATAGGTCTATGCGACAGCGATAACAGAAGTTTATCTTCATACAAAACTTGCACATGTTTTAGAATATTTTTTTAAGTTGGTGAACACAAAGATGGATTATGACGTCACTAAGTTTCTTTTAGTGAGCATTTTGGATTTTTTTTTTGATAAATTCATACTTCTGATGCTGCACTGGGCTGTTGTCTGTTCAAGACTCTTTGAGCCCTTTTAACGCATATACAGTTTCAGCTAATAATGAAATTGGTATTTTAAGTTTTTTTTTCCGAAATTTTACCTAAATATGGATCAATATTTACGATATACAGACTTTTTGCAAGAACTGATACCGTATAAGACTATTTATATATAAATGTATTTATATACATTCTAAAACTAGTATCGATCGTACTCTATAGGTGCTCATTTAGTATATAAGTGTTACAATATTAAGTGATATGGTTGTTCGTTACATAATATTAACTATATAGTATTGTGTATCTGTGTGTTTGTTGTTTTACATTTATATTCGAAATTGTTTGGCATTTATTGTAAAATTAATTATTTAAATGCAGGATATAATTATGTTTATTTGAATATGGAAGTAAATACGCGTAAATGTGTGACGAATGGATGTAATTATTAAAATAAATAATAAAATATTTATACTTTTAGTTGTTAATTGTGTAAATAAAAGATTTTTCTTAACAAACTCTGTGTTTTATTGAATGCATAATGTAATATAAATAACTGTAGGTATAATTATATACGTATAATAGTATAAGTACGTATAATTAAAGAAAGATACCGCTACGCAGCGTTGGCCTGTATCTTAGACATCTTCTGTATACATTTAACAGCTGCCTGATGAATTGTCTTATCCAATGAATCTGATAACAAATAATCGATTTAAAAAACCTGATGCATTTTTAATAGAACTGTAGATAATATCAGAGATACGACGAATATTTCTCTTTAGGCTCGATTATATAATTCAGTATCGAATAAACTGGAAATTTGATTAATAGTAATATCACTCTGTGTAGTTACTGTTTATTATAATGTAAAACTTTAACGCTATAAATATGTACCTATTTAACAGAATTGAAAAAAAGAACTTAGCTTGTTAACGTGTCAAAGTCAATGTGTTCAAAACCAAAGAGTATCTATCGCCTTGTACAAGTAATAATAAAACTGATAATGAATTAAATCCTAATTAAATCGTATACTAATAAATGTTTTTTTATGTAGTAGAGTGCCAATCAATCAAGTGACCGCTACCTTCCCACATTTGCCATAACCATCAAATATCAAAGAGAGAATAAACTCACATATCTTATGCGCCCCTTTGATCGGGAACCGCAGCCTAAGACTGGTGGGATTGGAGCATATGAAAACGTACGGACTGTCGCTCTCACCGCCCGGGTACCTGGGAATATTATACATCAATTAGTTTGGTGCTTATTTTCACCCTAAAGGTCACTCCCCAGCCACCATTATCATTATTTATTTATTTAAAGTTCATGTACAGCAAAATAAAAAAAAAACAAAATTCAAAAATTATTTATTCAAATTAGGCTGAAAATCAGCACTTTTTGAACGTCAAATTTACAAAAGACAGCCCCAAAAGGCCCGCCCTTCACCACTTCCTATGTCTTATTGCTGGGAAGAAGAAGTGGCGCAACAAACTCCCCAGCAACAAACACCCCAGCAGTGACACATAGGCGTACTTAATGCCACAAGGCATTCTCTACCAGTCAACCTTAGGGTTAATGGGACTAAATTGTAATAGGAACATACAAAAACAAAAGGGGAAAAAAACAAAACAAAAATGTTCTTATCATCTGTCTAGCCTTTTCCTAACTATGTTGGGGTCGGCTTCCAGTATAAACGGATGCAGCTGAGTACCAGTGTTTTACATGGAGCGACTACCTATCTGACCTCCACAACGCAATTACTGAGTAACCCTTGGTAAGACTGGTTGTTAGACTTTCTGGCTCTGAAAACCCGTAACGACTGACAAAAATCAATAAATTAGAGACGGGACAACAGCTTAACGTGCTTGTGAGGCACGAACTTAACTAAGGCCCAAGTTCACCGACAAGATAACGTTCCGATCAACTTAAAACAATTGTTTAGTATAAATATAAAATTCTACCATACGATGGATAACCTATGATTTGGGGTTTTTATTCCTAAAACGGTCGATTACCAAGCCGGGGTTGAACAAGAAGTTGGCAACACGAAAATTCCCGCTTATTCGTAACTAGCTTCTGCCTGCGACTTGGTCCGCGTGGAATAGTGGTGCTCCGCTCCAATTGTTTTTAGCATGATGATATATAGCCTATAGCCTTCCTCAATAAATTGGCTATCTAACACTGAAAGAATTTTTCAAATCGTACCAGTAGTTCCTGAGATTAGCGCGTTCAAACAATCTCTTCAGCTTTATTATATTAGTATAGAAGTATAGATTCGTTGTTAAAAACGTTTTCGTTTAACGGGCCGATTATATAACAATTTTTCAGTTAACTTGGCCCTAAAACGTTTAAAAGAAAGTATAACCTAAATATCTCTGAGTATAACATAATTTGCAAAACTGACAAATTAATTTGAAGTTCAAGAGCTTTGAAGAAATACAAACTTTTTCTGATACTCCTCCTGCGGCAGGCAGTCGTCCACGTTGACGCAGCCTAGCAGACACCCAGTCGGGTAGAACGATGGAAACTTCACTTCGGTTTCTGTAACAAACATTACTTAACTTTATTTACACAGCATTAGAGAAGTGTAACCGATATCCTTGTTAAAACATTAAAAAACTAAAACGAAAGCTTTAGAGATTTTAAATAATTTCCTTGGACATATAATCTATTTAAAAAAAAAATAAGAAATTTATGACACAGGATAGCAGCAGCAAACGTAATAATTAGGTACCTACAAAATATTTGACATCAATGAACTTCCTATCAAAAAAAACTTTCTGGCTTTGGCGCCACATTGGGTCTGGTTTCATCTAAATCGGTTCAGCTGGTAAATCTTGGAAGTAGTACAAACAGACACACTAATTTAGATAAACAATAAATAACAAAAACAATGGAATAGATACCTGGGTATAGCACTCGGTACTGGTTTTCGATCGCCCTCACAATTTCTTGGTCAGGCGGTTTGACGGTTGACGCTATCCACAGCCGGCCGCGATGGCTTGAGTACCACGTGCGGCCTTCGTGCCTGAAATTAATGTCAGACATCAGTTCCGAAACGATCGATGGGAATGAAGAACATTTTTATTATAATATTATTTTAAATTATATAAGAAATGTTTAATTTAATGAGAAATTATGTAATGTTTAAACTAATGAAGTATTTAAAAAAAATACCAATGTTAGAAGCGTTTGAAAAGTAGAAAAAAATAGTACGTAAAAATCTGTTTTCGTTCTGGGATAGGAAATCATCGAATGACTCCTCCCACTGTGGGCGGAGCTTTCAACTTGTTGTTTATGGCATGATAGCTACGAAAATATTATGGGTATTAAAAACAAACTATCAATTGGCATACTTTTATAAGCTCAAGCTACCAAAAATCGAATATGTCAATTAATTAAAAATTAGTAAGGACAAATATTAAGTGCTTTAGAATTATTGGTTAATAGTCCGGGGATTGCCTTTTTCGCTATAGATTTATGGAACGATTGAGCAATGTAGGTGTATTTCTTTTATTAGTCCGGTCAAATTAGACCAAAAAATCAGTAAACCCACGACAAATTCAGGGGAAGCTGAAAATTCTTAAAATTGTTTAAATTATAATTATAAACATTGTCTTAAAAGTCCCAACCGATCCCATGTAAGGAAAAAATTTTAGCGGGGTAATAAGGTCCAAAAAATGAGTTTTTCGCGATTTTCTTGAAAACGGTAAGTTTTATCGCAAAATTACCCCAGACATAATTTGTAGATCAGGGAATTTCCTATAAAAAAGGTATCAATAATTTTTTCCCTAAAAGCCACCGCTTCTGAGATATAACGATGCAAAAAATTGCGAGCGTCATAATATGCCTAAGTACCTCACCCATATACTTTCTGTAGCTGTAATGTAAGTAAGAATATGTTTCTGTCGGTGATTTTAAGTTACATTTAAAATATAAAATACTCATGAGTATTATTCTGAGAATATCAGGTATAATGAAACTCGATCCCTTAATACATACAATAGTGTAACCTTGAGGCAACATCTGTCTCTCTGTTCAGTTGTGTGCGTGGCTACGGTCGTATACCTGTTTTGTCTAAATACTCAATACATAAAATAATGTTAGTCTTGAGCGTCACTCTGAAGTGAAAACACGTGTTCATTCTAACCTATTTCGAGTTTTTTTATGTTTTATAATAAAAATGTCCGAATATTGTTTTATTTGTGCTAAAAACACTACCTCAGAGGTGGCATGGAAACGTGTGCGTTTATGACGCTTGCAATTTTTTGCATCGTTATATCTCAGAAGCGGTGGCTTTTAGGGAAAAAATTATTGATACCTTTTTTATAGGAAATTCCCTGATCTACAAATTATGTCTGGGGTAATTTTGCGATAAAACTTACCGTTTTCAAGAAAATCGCGAAAAACTCATTTTTTGGACCTTATTACCCCGCTAAAATTTTTTCCTTACATGGGATCGGTTGGGACTTTTAAGACAATGTTTATAATTATAATTTAAACAATTTTAAGAATTTTCAGCTTCCCCTGAATTTGTCGTGGGTCAAATGTCTAAATTGACCGGACTATTATATCCAGTATGTATTTAGGCAAAACTCCGTAAATAATAACGCAGATTTAAATCAAACATATTCGAATGTACAAGAGACTCACAGCTTGATGCCCTCGACGAGCAGTGACGCCCAGGGCTGGTGCATGGAGAGGCAGCGTCCTGTGTCACTCATCTCCTGTAGCTCCGAGTCCTGCACCCTGGGAGCGTGCTGTCCAGGGTTGCCGTTGGTCACCCGCGCGTAACCTTGACTCTCCACCGATGGGTCGAACTGGAGATATTCGACCCCAATATATATATATATATATATCAATACAGCTATCATTTAGCTTATCCTATATTTAGCTTATCATTTATATGTTATACTTTTACGAATATCACAAAACATGATATCCATAATTAACATACCTTTGGTATTTTTTATGTCATCAATACAAAGATATAATAAATAAGTAAACATATATTATAAATATGTTTAGACGAAAAATATAAAATAATAGCAAAATTATTTAATTTTATCCTCCATTTTGACAGATCTTGAATGACAGTTCTGCCGTTTCACGTATAAGTAACCTGATATTTTTTGGTGCAACTATCTATCTGTCGCATCGGGGCTAATAAACGAGAGAACCAATTTGAATAAAGCTTTTCTTTGCAAAGGTAGTAACTAACATACGTTTAAACTATATTATATGAAATTCCATCCAGTTCAAAAGTTTTGAACTCGATATAAGTGGTTGATAAATAACTTTGCGAATTGATAGAACAGCTTCGTTATGCTGTACTACCAGATGTCACCCATCTATGTGATTGTTTCTTAACATAACAAGATCCGCTTTGTGGTTCAGGTGCAGGTAAAACTGTCGCACCTAGTACATTTTATTAAAAAATCGCTTTGATACGAAAACTAGATACGACTTTTTTTTACTTTTTATGTATCTAAATAGATGACGCAAGTGTGTTTATTGCGCGTGTGATAGATAAGTGTAGTGCACCTAAATTAACACTGACGGCATTAGTCCGCGCTCCACCGTATTGGCACCAGAGGACAATCGAAAACTAGAAAAATGAATAATTGTGCCGTATTTAAACGCTCTTATGTGTGATGATGTCACAGAAAGTAGTCATAAAGTTACACGCTTGGTTTTCATACAAATGATGGAACTTGTGTTAATCTGTGGGAAAAGTCTACCTGTAGAAGCGGCGCGTTGACTCCGGGCGCGACATCCCTGTCGCTGGGCACTCCTATGAACATGTCGTGCTGCAGCCGCCCTCCACTGTCCCGGCCGTCGCTGGTCATCTGCCTTATCTGCTCCTCATCAGGCTCGTAGTCTATCGTGTTGTCTTCTACTATTTGGCGACCTTGGACAAAAGCTTAAGGTTTAGTATCAAACGTACAGCTTATATTGTCTTACTTATAAAGCCCGATTAATTTTTAACACGCTTTTATTAGCTCGGGTTGTATGTATGTGTGTAGGTATGTATGTATGTATGTAACGGAATCTTTGAACCTAATTTTCACTGGGTTCTAGACGTCTGATCAACTTGGAACTTTGCACACGTGTTAAGGGCCGATGACAATGCAATAATCCGAAAAAAAAACTAAAAAAACACGCTTTTATTGCTGACCGAACTAAAAAATGGAAAATAAATAATAGTTTAAAAAAACTAAAAAACACGCTTTTATTGCTGACCGAACTAAAAAGTAGAAAATAATTCAATTCAGAGTAAAAAGCGTGGGGTGCTTGATATTTTAATTATTACACCTATTCTATTGGCAATCGTTTATGAGAGGAGAGTCATGAAAATATAGGAAAATGCACCCCACGCTTTTTACTCTGAATTGAATTATTTTCTACTTTTTAGTTCGGTCAGCAATAAAAGCGTGTTTTTTAGTTTTTTTATTAATCTACTGCTTAGAAACGGATTAGCAAAAATCTAAATAAATGCTGTTTAGCGTTTATCCGAACTTAAGTTAGTCGGTTAACGGACAACGTTAAGTAAGGATTAGGTGAGAAAAAGTTAAACTTCAGATTACAGCTTTTTTTTAAGTAATGTTTCTTTTCACGCTATTGCTTGTGCCTACGAATGCTAAGTTTTTACAGTAAATCGTACGATTTGACCTTAAGTTAATCATTGGATGGATTTTCAAAAATCATAAGATTTTCAAACTAATGACGCAGCGTTTTTAAGTCACTGAGGTGGACAAATAGTTGCGCAGGAAACGGCTGAACCGATTAAGATGAAACTTAATATGGAGATGGCGTAAAATATGGACATAGGATAGTTTTATCCGGTCGCAGGAAGTAATGGAAGCTATCGTTTTTGCAATCACCAGTTGGCTAGAACTAAAATTTATTCAGCTCTAAAGTATATCTGCCATAACATCAATAATTTGTAGAAATCTGCGATAAAAGTGCGCGCTATAAAAGATCTCTTACATTTGACATTTCTTAAAACCTTACTCTACACTAGCACCTCTAGCGGCGAATTTAAGCGCGGTAGCCCTCATTCAGTCAGGATGCGGGTAAAACATACTAATATAATAAAACTGAAGAGTTTGTTTGTCTGTTTGTTTGAACGCGTTAATCTCAGGAACTACTGGTACGATTTGAAAAAAAAACTTTCAGTGTTAGATAGCCCATTTATTGAGGAAGGCTATATAGGCTATATATCATCACGCTAAAACCAATAGGAGCGGTGCACCACTATTCCACGCGGACGAAGTCGCGAGCAGAAGCTAGTAAGACATATATGTAAAACTCACCAGCAAAGTCGAAGGTCATCTTCTTGTTGAGTCTGGAGCCGTGCTTCTTGTCGTGCAGGGACTGCTGGTACTTGTCCAGCTTGTCCTTCTCTGCGGAGTTGAGCCACACGCTGTTAGCGCTGAAGTAGTCGCTGTCGTCGTCAGTCACGCGGGTACGACGCTCACTGGAATTATACGATAAAAAGGGCCGATTTTTAAATAGCTAGATAACTTTTGTCTGATGAATAAATATGTTAGTTGGACAGATTTTGTAAAGAAAATACGTCATACTATAATATTTTTATTTATTCTTTAGTGAAAAGTTATCTGACTATTGAAAAATTGGCCCTTAATATTTTATATCTTTATTTATAGCTATAATATTCTTTTGTACATATGTTTGTCATTAAACTTATCCTAAGGGCTGGACAGATTTTGATGATATTTTTGGGTGTTTGAACAACAAAATCTAAACCACCCAAGGTGGTTTTTGTTTAGATTTAATTTACGGGTCAAAGAGCGGCGCAAGATACTTTTGGTCTTAGAAAATTGATCATACCTGGTACGGTCATACTCCAGTAACCTGTTCCTGTGTGAGACGGCAGCCTCCCAGCCCTTGGGTCTGCTGCGCTCCATCAAGGTCTCTATCAGCTTAGCGGCGCCTTTAGTCTTTGTGTTTATCTCTTTCTGTTCCTCTGGTGTGCACACCTGATTTGACACATCAAATTACAATGTACTCTTTTAATATACTGGTTAGTTGAGTACCTAATATTTGCAATTTATCTGTCATTTCACTAGCTATTCGATGTAGCTGATGCCCGCGTTTCTCCCGCATGCTCACTACCTTCAAATATCCAGATAAAAAATCATATTATGTGTTAATCCAGGGGGCTTACCATGACGTGTTGTGAAAAAGAGACGGCGCTATACGACGTCCATAGCTGTGTCCCACTCTCACACTTGAATAGCGATTGAAAATACACGTGGTGGTACGGCCCCCAAGGTCATCAACAAACAAAATTGGCCGAAGTGTTGGTCGAAGCCATAATTAAACGATCTATTACGATTGACGACCTACCAATGCGTTATTACAATATAAATTTTCTTAAATTGTTTATTTTTAGAAGTTTGTCAATTAGATGTGTAGGATTTTGGGGGGGCGGGGGGTCGTGTCCCCTGTGATCCCCTCCTCTCGGACCACCACTGCTACACCAAGGATATACATATTTGAAACATTATTTGTTATTAAAAACGGAATGCTATTTTGCTTGCTCACCAGATTGCCACAGAACAGACATGGCCCTGAGCCCTCCTGCTTACAGACAACGCGGCCACATTGAATGCAGTTGTTCACCAGCTCATGCTTAGAAGCCTGGCAGTCGCAATGATGTCTGCCTGCAAATCACAACAACAACAATATTGATAGGGATTAATATTTCTAGCAAGAAACAGCCTTATATTTATGATGCACAAGCTTTATTTTCCAGTTTAAGAAATATTTATACTCCTTTCCATATTTATTTGTTCTAGGCTAGCAAAAACTGGGTGGTAGGGTTCAATAGCTCGGGGCTGCGGGATGTTCGAAAGAGTTACCACACCCCCGGAACATAAACGGCTGAGGAAGGAACATGGATGGGTTCTAGTCAGTAAGAGTCTAACACTTCGTTCCGCCCCACCCAAGGTGCGAGGGATCATTTGATGATTTCCCACCCGAAAAAAAAAGGGTTCAATAGCCAGATATCTTTATTTTTTTTAATACTGGTTTCTTTTAATAAACCCTTACCCTTATTTATCGCCGACAGTCCAAGTATATAAGGAAACTAAGCTTATGACCATCGCACAAATTTATAAATATAATACATGTATATTAATAAGAAAAATACTTAACAAAAACATACACACACAAATTACATTTATAAAAAGAAATAAAGTCTATAAAAGTATAACTCGCCGAGCAAATAACATCTGCTTACAAACGCCACGAACCAATTACGGCATTAAAAACTTAATGTACGAAGGAGCGCAGTTATACAATAAGTTACCAAACGATATTAAAAACACAAAATCATACTATGTTTATAAACAAAGATTAAAAAAACACATTTTTAAGGATTTTTCTCTTATCGTATAGCTACGTAATATTGTTTTGCATCTTCATAGCAATTGAATAGAATCTGGATTCCGATATGTAATGAGTTCCTTGAACAATTTATTTTTACTTGATGGCGGTACCTGTAAATTTTGTCAAACTGTGCCAACATTGTTTATTGTTAGTCCTACCTACGTTTTCGTTATTTTTACTATGTATTAAAAAAAATAGTTTCTCTAATTAAGTGAAGGAATGTATTCTTCTTTTGAGAAATAAATGTCTTAAACCATAATAAACTGCAAGAAGACCCCATAAGGTTGAGAAAAGCCTAGCCAAATAATGATTATCTAACATACCTTTGAGCAGCACAACCTGAGCGTTCTTCCCCTCCTGCGAGTACAGGTTCACATACTTGGTTTTCTTCTTGGACTTGGTATCAGCCTCCACTGGCTCCGCTTGAGGTACCTTCACTTCATTACTGATAAAATCTGCCTGCTGCTTGTTCTTTGATATTTTCTTCTTTTGCTGTTTGGGTAAGGAACCTAGAATTTAAAAAAAAAAATATTTCAGAAAATTTCACACCATAAGATTGATCTTAATTGGTTTAACAGTTTTATCAGTATAACGGACCGACGGAAGAGTTACTTTCGCATTTATATATAATTATAATATCACAGTAAGGTTAAAGTTAAAATGAGCATGAAACATTATGATTGCATTATTATTGTGCAATTATTAAAATAAGTATTACGAAAATTGCCACGGGCCCCACGGGTGCCAAACCAATGACTATTATTTTGATAGTATCAAGTATACCTCTGCTTGGGAACTTCTTCTTGCACAATTCCAAGAAGAACCCTTTATGTTGAGAGTTGTCGAAGTCCAGCAAAGTTTTCATGTATTCATTTAAATCATTCTCACTTTCTATCGACAATATGTATCTGAAATTAAGAAGAACAGGTTCAATTATCTATTTGCTTATTTACATGTACACACCAAAATATATAAAAAGAGAGGATTTAAAATGCTACAGAATGGTAGTTTAAGATTTTTAATTTGAACTTACTTTATCAAATCATCCGGTATCTGGAAATCTAAAATTTTAGACAACCCTTCACTAACCCACTGATCCATTTTAATTAAGAAAATGTGAAATTAAACGTGTGAGAATTATTTTAATTAATTTACGTGGAAAGTTTACTTTTGCCTTTCCAAGGGGCAGCTGATTTTGACATTTGTTTGATGATTTGACAGCAAAATTTTCAATTAAAAAAGTTTACGAAGAAAGCAACAACTTGCGTCGCTGTCATTATGAATTTATGACAAAGACAACTTAATGTCAGACGTGACGAGACATACTGAATACACAAAAGTTAGCTGTCAAAATTTCTGTAATCCATTCGCGATTGATTGTATTCGAATTTTGAAAAATATTAAGGTAATTAGAATCAACTCTACAATATTTTATTGTATTCAATTGTTTTATTCAACTTAGTCAAAATGATGACGTTATCAATTCAAAAGGACACCCATAAACATTTTATATTCAGATGTAATTTGTTTACGTAATTTTGTAACCTAGATGGGGTGAAACAGGGTATTTTTTCTTTCTTTTTCAGCAACAACAATGTCGCTTTCACCAGCACTGCGCTCCCCGTTTACGGATCTAACGGGTGGTATTCACTCGCATCAAATGCTGGGCCGTTGCCAGAAGGAAGAAGGTCGCTACATGGATTGCCTGGAGGCCTATGGGCTTGAGCGCGGAAAGATTAAGTGCCACCATTTGTTTGGTGATTTCCATGAATGCCAGACATCAATGAAACAGTACAAACGATTTATGGTATGTATGAATGGTCAATTTTTTAGTGCCTAATCTAAGTATTGTCAAGAAACAAAAAAAATATATATATTTTGTGTAGTTGCTGTCTAATGATCAAAATAGATCATAATTGATGTAACTTTTTGGGTAATTAAACTGCTTTGACAGTTAGTCAAATGTCAGTGATTTCAATCTGTTATCTGGGTTGGGCGGCACATGTTATACATGCCTTGACCAATAAGGTTTTTTTTTTAAATAATTAGTTGATGACGACTACTATGTCTACTATGCCAGTGTACACCAATATAATTAAAATCACCAGTCTGTCCTAAAGTTAGACTTCCAAGAGAATATCTTATTGCATTAAGTATGCCTTATGTACAATCAAATAAATTGGGTTTAAAAAATAATGTGCCATTGACTTACTAACAAAATTCACAAATAAGTGTCATACTCTGAACTTGTAACGATCTGTAGCATTCAAATTTAAACCTTATAACTGAAGCTATAAATGTCATTTTTTCTAAATGAAATCTTGCTCTTTTTATGTTTTGGAAAATTCTTGGGTTAGGTGTATACCTAATTATTATCAAATTTTTTTTTGCTGACCCAATATCAATTTGTGAGTAGATCTGTGTTTAGGTTGCTATTTTACTAATTACAAATTTTGTTGCAGGCCATGCGTATGGAACGTGACAGACAAATAGCTGAAGGAAAATTGAAGGGAGACACCCAATATGTAACACCAAAAATTGACAGTTACTAATACCGCTTAGCACTCCTTTCAATAGTTACATTTAATTCTACCACTGAACTGTAATACTGGTGTAAATAAAATAAAATATTTAAATCAACTTATTTTATTTGTATTAATGTACCCAAACCAATCAAAATTTAATGTCAAAAATAGGACATCATTCAAAAGTGCCAATACTTCCCTAAATACTGATACTCATAAACTTTATGCTTGTTCTGTTATAGACATGAGTTCTTAATAAGGAGCTCCATGCTTATTAATACTTTATTGTGCAATACCAAAACATGCTGGCACCAATTGATATGAATTTCATGTCTTGTGCATCAATGGTCATCCAGGTCACTGTGGTCAACGTCACCATAACGAGAAATTAAAAACATCCTTATTTGAAGACTCCGACCATAAAATGTAGGCGCCTACTGCGCGCGTAACCTCGTGATGTCGCGACGCTTGTGTGAACTGACGTTGATTCATTATTTAGCATTACCACCTCCTTTCGTGAAAGTGGCATATTACCCTGTACCAACACTGGTTTGAAACATACATATTTTTATATTTTTATGAGAGAGGTCGGTCCTGTCACTTGTCAATCCGAAAATCAAGAAAATTTAAAAGCGATCAGTCTTGCATTAATATCGTTAATTTTACAACAAAAACGAAGATAATGCATTTCGTTTCGCCATATCTACTCAGCCCGTTCACGGACATTACGGGGGGAATTCATTCCCACCAAATGCTGGGCCGTTGTCAGAAAGAGGAGATGGCAATGATGGACTGTTTGGAGGCGTATGGAATAGGCCGAGGAATTAAGAAGTGCTCTTATTTACTCGATGATTATAGGGAGTGCCAAACGAACATGAAGCAATTTAAGAGATTTTACGTACGTCCATATAAATATTAAACCTACTTATTTCAGTTTACGACTATGGGCACGATGACCGGCTGGCTCTATTCTTCATCTTGCTTCATCAATTTGAATTAACAGGCTACTTACTTAATTACTTACCTTTATTTTTAAGTAACTGTTAGCTGGGACCGTAACATCACTGTTCAAGAGTGAGAGTGAGACGGAGCTAGAAACCACGTCTAATAACGTCCCTTTTTCGCAACAGAATTATTACTGCTTTGATCCGTTGTAGTACGGCCCCTGAAGACGTTCCCTTAGGGGAACTTCTCGCATCCAAATAAAATCTTAATACCACCAATGGGTTCAAGTTATCTCCGTACCAAACTTCGTTCAACCAATTATAATATTCAGTTGGAATAATTTACTTAGCGCCTGACAAATTGTTTACCTACCATTACCATCAAACGCGATCACGCCAAATCTTCACACCTTATCAAGAAGACACAGGCGCTTTTTGAAGAAATCTCCTCGACTTAATTTTATAAATGTGAAAGTAACCATGCGCGGTCGTAGCCAAATATTTCGGGGAGAGGGCCATCAACAACCAAAATTAGCCAAAGTGTTGGCCGAAGCCGAGGGTTTCAAGCAAGCTCTAAAGTTGAACGATCTAATATGATTAACGACTTACCAATGCGTAATTACAATAAAAAAATCGTGTTTTTTTTATTTTTAGGAGGTTTGTTAATTAGAAGTGTACGATTTTAGAGGGGATGACCCCCTCTGAGGTGTCCCCTGCGACAACCCCTCTCGGACCGCCACAGAAAGTAACTCTGTGTATCTGTCTGTCGTTCAGCTGTCTGTCTCTCCGCCTGTTACGCCTTCGTAGTAAAACGGATAGATTGCAACCTGGGGAACGACATAATAATGATAGTATCCGGGTGGGTGAAGTATATTCCACTGGAAGCTGATGAAACCGCGGGAAACACCAATTAAAATAGGTACCTACTACTTACTGACAAGTCCATCTTAGTCCCTAAGTTTCGGTAGCTAAGCTCCTACTACGACGTATTACGATCTCCCGGCATCTCACCCTGCTAGCAGACTGTTACCTTCACTATAATATGGTGTCATAAAATTTAAACTCTTTAACTCCAATCATGCTTTTTCTGGAGTTGTCGTAGAACACCTATGTTTTAGCGGTAGGTAGGATAGGTTGATAGAAGAATATCAGGCTGATCTTTAATTCTGTTTCTTCAAGGCAATGCGCCGTGAGCGAGACCGTCAGATTGCACTTGGCAAGCGCACCGGCAAGAAGATGTACTGCACCCCTCTAATTGATAGCTACTGATCCACTTCAAGGCAAGGTTTACCATCCACAATTTTGATGGGCTTTGATAAGTAATTTATGTTACCAAAATACTTTTTATTTGTTGTTCATGTTGAGAAGTCATAAAGTATTTAATTTCAATATGACCTATCGTGTTGTCCTTACTTGTTCCTGAATAGTATTATGTAGTATAAAAAGAACATAACATTGATGCAATGCAAAATGCTTTTTTCCCTCAAAGACCTTGCTATGTTTGAGCGACCTTTACTGAAAGGCATCGAGATCAATATTATTTATGTGTCGAGCGAACAGTACGATCATTATTATTATTGGTAGATTAAGCTTTATAGATCCATATCTATCGAATTATCTCGGCAAGTTCAATACTCAATACCTTCGCAGTTTTTTGCGTTAAAGAGTCACGGCCGTTCAGGCTTGTTTTTGTAAGGAATTTTGGCGCCAAACTACAATACAATTAATCATTATGTACTAGCCGTATGTAAGTTGATCGATCAAGAATAAAAATATATTTATTTATTGGTTGTTCTACGCAGATGTGTTCTACATACATAGGAATGGCGTGACTTGTTTTTTGAGACGCTGCGCTGCGTTGTTTGTCACTGGGTGCCTACTCTTGAAATTCGTATTATTTATGAGGGGCCTGAATAGGTGAAAAATAGCACGGAAACGATTAGGTCTACGAGCTACCTGATTCATGAAAGGCTGTTTGCCTCCAGTATTCTAAATAAATAGGTAGGCCACTCGTACTTATGAGGTTAAAGAAGGAAGCAATCCATGTGCGCATTCTCTATTAGAAATTGCAACACATGATTAGTATGGACTAACGCGATTAAAGGATTACATTCAGATAAATAAATAAGCACTGAGTTTTTAAAAGTGCAATAGCAATTTTAACAAATCCTATGATTAAAATATATATTTAATTCATATGCAAATTACCTAAATCCAATTAAAGATTATAATAAAATATATCAAATTAATTAAATGGAATAGCAAAAAAGTGTTGGTCACGTTTGGCTCACAGGTAATTGGCATTCTTCAACCGATATCGTGACATTTGTAACTAAAAATGTTAATCTAAATTAATTGTAAAATAATTCTCGTCATTACCTCAGTACATGAAGTTCAACGACCTTCTATTTAAGTGACGAATATTCGAAGGTTGTATCTGATCACGTCAAGGTCTAGTCATGACGCAGTGAGTCCTTTTAATAAATTATAGAAAAAAAAATTGCTTACGGAACTGATATTATCAAAGGTCCACGACCTCGTTTAGATTTTTGAACCATTTGCCAACTTATAATCTTTTTGGGCAGGGTTACGTAGATTGAAAGGCCGGCCAACAACCCCCATCTGGTCTTCGAACTCAACAGAATGCAGGATTTGTTTTAAAAGGTATCAATTTTATTAGGATAATGACCAAATGAGGTTCGTCGACTCGTATTTGGAATATTAAAATACACACAATTCTATTAAGAGGTCCTGACGCCATCGTCTGATTCATCGGTATAGGAGGGTTCCTAAAAATCTCCCAAGTTTGTCTACCTTTTTTTCGGATGGCAAATCATCAAATGACCCCTCCCACCGTGGGTGGGTCCTCCCGCCGTGGGTGACCGCTCCCGCCATAGGAAGTTAGTCTACCTGGAATGTGCATTGATTTGCTAAACCCAATATTAGACATACTATTGTAAGTAGGCGGCGCGTATAGGTATGAGCATTCAACCCTAGGATAATGTAACAGGTATGCATCAGCAACACGCACAACTTATCAGGACTAAATTACCTTAGCTCATAGATAAGATACGCTATAGATAGTTATAGATTTAGTTAAGACATTTTTTTTATATGCACCTAAATAAACTTGACTACTAAAACTAAAAACCTTTCTAAAAAAAGCATTTCAGTAGGTAGGTAAGATTTCGGAAATATAAAATAATAAATATGAGAACGTAGTCCAGGGTCTGTACCACCTGCCGGGGCTGCGGGAGGTTTGAAAGAGATACCGTGCCCTCGGAATACAAAGGGCTGAGGAAGGAACATGGTTGGGTTTTAGTCAGTAAGGGTTTGACACTCCCTCCCACCCCACTCACGGGGGGAGGGGTCATTTGATCATATCCCATCCAAAAAAAAGGGCCGTGACCACCACGTATTTTTGCAATCACTATTTAAGTATGAGAGTGGAGTAAGACAGCTACTAACGTCGTATAGCACCATCTCTTTTTCATGACGAAACGATTCCTAATTTGCCACACATCATGGTTAGGACCCCTGGTCTTTGGAGCCAGTGTGATGCAATTTAAAACATAATTGCCAAGCCGTTACTTAGGTATTTATAATATGGATGCTCTTTATAACAACCAAGATACAGGTTCACCTAGTTTGGGGCCAATGTTAATTAATGTGCATGATTTTAAAAAACCAATCTCTAATATTATGATAAAGTTGACTAAGATAAAAAAATAATTATTCACTTAATAAATCTTTTATTGGCGCACAGTTGGGCGGAGTGCAATTAAACTACCTTCTACGCTGCAATATTTGCAACTGCACGCGCTAAGTAAAGATGAGTCTGTCTAGTACACCATCTCCTAGTATGCAGCTAGGCTAAGGTGCTTACAAAGAGCTTCCTAGTGACAATACAAGAGATTGTCTGACACACCCCGGGCAGTCTGTTTCGATACCAAACCTGGATTATCTTATAATTAATTATTATGACGTACGATTATTTTGTAGCTTATACCGAAATTATTGAAGCAGAATGTGTGCAGCTCTATGAGTATTGAGGTTTTTCAGAGCAGTTTAGAGACTAGTTGCAGAGTCATGACATAAAATGTTTCAAAATCGAACTGCAACGCATAATCATTGGTAAGGTAGCATTGGTCAATACGGCATACGACACCGACAGGAATATTTTCCAATTTGAGCTTTTCAGTTCGTTTTTTAATAGGTTAGGTAAGTACAATATGTCGCTTATTTCTTCGTCTCGCTCGCTCCTGAAGAAAATTGCAAAAATAAATACCTACGTTTCGTACAACACGACGACGACCAGCATTTAAATACATATATTCAGTGTCCGTCAGACATATCCATCATCCAGTATATTATCACCTTATCAGGGACAAACACCAATATATTATGCATACTCGATCGATCCTGATTTGCAATACTTTGTTACAGTGTAACCTATCGTTTTTCATTATTTCAGACACTCGAAAGTATTTTTTGAAAATCTCAGGAAGAGTGGAAAAATCTCGGGAGCCTCGGTACAGGTTACCGGAAAAGAACTGCGTAGAGTGCAATTTATTAAGTGCTTTTCCAAAAATGTTCTGTTATACAATCCTTGTCCAGACAATTAAGCAGCAAAAAAACAGCCCAAAAAGCCAAGTTCTCAAGTAGTATCTTGATTCTACGGCAAATGATTTTTGTTTCTATGATTCTTAATCTTAACACGCAGTTTCGTAGACTGCAACCCGTTACTTACGGTTCAAATAGATTTTCTTTCCTCTAATTCGATAGATGTACAAACTCGACCGGACCGTTTAAATTATATTGTCAGGTGATAAGTCGTCGACCTATAACCAAAGTCAAATTTCATTCGTCCGGCATCGAGGCGTGCGGCCATTATAATTTCAAAATCTAGTGTTTTTGTGGGGCCCGGCACCTCGCCGGAGCGAATATTTTACACCTTCTTATATGTAACATATAACTAGAAAAAACATTCACATCTAGAATCTAGTTCTTATATGAGATGTATATAGTCTAGAAAATGTCCGCTAGAGGTCGTAGTCGTGTCACTGCGTTCCATACATTTCGACCTTAAATGCCTCGTCAAGTGTCATTAAGTTAATGATGCGGATAAGAAATTGTTCTTTTTAAACAAAAAAGAAAGGATTTTCTCAGGAAAAATTCTTTAGTAAAAAAACGAACTCAGTCATATTTTAAATAACTCTTTGAGCTAGAATCTAAGTTTATTAATCAGCAGCAGCTTTTTCAGTTTACACAGAATTATACTCCAGGCGCCGCGTAGTATTGTAAAAAAAATCAAACATTGTTTATGAGCAGTGTTCAATGAAAATTCATTCACATATGCTTATGGTGAATGTTCCTACGCGTTAGGGCCAATCCGGCATTGAACTTCACGTGCGGCGGTCACGAGAGGTCAAAGGCTCAAGGCACACTGATGTAGAGTCGAAACGACGAGAAGCGGCAGACTTCTCCGCAGCCAGAACTATGTTCAGGAGAGTGGTCTGCCGCCTTTAGCATGCCGTAGTCCTTTGTCATGAGTTCTACGGTTCAGTACAGGCGTTAAAGCGAATTCGTGCATAATCGGGCATCGCGCACCGATCCAACCGTCAATTACTTTGGTCCACATTTCCAATAAGGAAGTCAATGAACACAGGATTATTATAATGCAGGATTTTTGAACATTGCAGATAATTCCGTCTGTTTCCCTCTTCCAGTGCTGTTAGAGTAGTTTCACACTCCCGAAACAAGTCGAAATTATCATCAGCTATATTCTATGAGCATTGAGCATAGGATGTCCGAGGAATTAATAGTTTATTGATTTATTCATAAAGTCCTAGCTGACTAGGCCACCGTTCATAGAACCATTGCAATATCTTAGAACGGTAACATTTAGAATTTAAGGCCGAATCAAACGTACAAATGGCAGGAGAAGAGTTACATACTAATTATTAAGTTTTGTTGATATGCTGGAAGAGTTAAATCGCAACCACTCAAGGAATTAAGGACATACGTCTCGGAGGACCAGTTTTTTTGTCTGCATGCACGAACCCATATCCTAAAGAAATATAAATTGATAATGTTATGATAATACCTATATAAACAGTTTAAATGTCAAGAAGATTTATTGACATTATCAAAATGTTTAAAATACTAGAAGGTGGAATGCAATTCGAAGGTGACCGCTACGATCTTTCTACCTCTATCCTAGTTGACCAAGTCAAAGTGTTTTTGAGCCCGCGTCTCACTTATAATTTGTGCAGCGACCTTAAAAAGATTACACGCTTGAAATGGAAAGGAACGAATTTAAACACTGTCTAACTTCTTATCTATCTTCTATCTATACTTATAATAAATCTGTAGAGAGATCAATTCTGTAACATGAAATATATTTCCAAAATAACTATCAGGGGGTGATTAGGGATCGATACTGATGCCAAAAATGCAATCAGTAAAATTTTTGTCTCTGTCTGTATAAACATTATAGAAACAAAAACTACTCGACGCATTTTAACGAAACTTGGTGCAATTATTTTTCATACTCCTGAGCTAGTTATAGTATACTTTTCATCACGCTACAATCAATAGGAGCAGAGCAGTAAAGGGAAATGTTGGGAAAACGGGAGAAGTTACTCCATTTTTAGGGTTCCGTAGTCCGACAAGGAACCCTTATAGTTTCGCTCTGTCCGTCTGTCTGTCTGTCTGTCTGTCCGCGGCATAGCTCCGTGGTTTTTGTTATTAGAACGCTGAATTTGGTATGAATATGTATATTGATCACGCCGAGAAAGTGGTAAAATAAAATTTTGAAAAATATTTTTTTTTAGGGTAGCTCCCAAACATGTAAAGTAGGGATGAATATTTTTTTCTCGCGTACCCCTTCGTGTGGGGTATCGTTAGATAGGTCTTTCATTTTTCAGTTAAGCGAGCCATTTGCGAAATATCTAGATTTTAAGTGAAATTTTTTGTTCGATACGAGTTACCCCCCCTCTAACTTTTGAATGGCTGTACCTAGAAATGTGAAAAAAATTACAGACGTAGTACATGTAATGAAATTACAAGGAAAACTATCACGGCTAAGTAGGCTTAACCGGTTACAGAGCTATAGTCGACTAACTAACTCCTACGGAACCCTACTGCGCGTGGCCCGACACGCACTTGGCCGGTTTTTAAGCTTCCGTCGTGTGTGCAACACAGAAATCATGTATGATGGAAATGTTTTCCTTAAAATTATATAAAAAATATCCCACGACAGCGTATGTCTATCTTTTATGGTTGACTAATAAGAGTTTGTTTGTTTGTTAAACGCCTTAATCTCACGAAGCGCTGGTCCGATTTGAAAAATTCTTTCAGCGTTAGATAGTCCATTTATCGAGGAAGACTATAGGCTAGGTATATATCATCACGCTAAAACCAATAGGAGCGGAGCACCACTATTCCACGCGGACGAAGTCGCTGGCAGAAGCTAGTTATTTATATTATAGCTGATAGATGTTCAATGCATGGCTGATAACGCGATATTTCAACTAAGTACCTATTTCCAGTTGAAGGAAGAGATACCTACCAAGAAAGAAGTAGAATGCTATTATTTGCGCTGGTCACAGACGCTATAATCTGTATGTATTTTTTAATAGAAATTGAAAGGTAATACATTGAAATTGATAACTCGAGTGTGCAGAAGAATGAAAATATAAAAGTGAAGAGGTAGAAACAGCAACAAACTACTTTGCTATGGTAACTACTTAGATTTTATTGTTAAGCTGCGCCCAAAGACATACTGAACTTAAAAACGTAAAATAGTTTATTTTTATTTCTAAAATAGGCCTTCGATTCATGGCAAAGGTGATCATTCCGTAGATATATCAATTTTAGTAAGTTATTTTCGGCATACAATTTAAATACTACATAATCACCGGTCGGAAATAAAAATTAACATAAAATTATATAAGTCCATCCATCAATTAATAGGACTCTTAATCGAAAGTTTAAATTAATCGATGTTAAAACCGAAAGTAGTTGGGTGGGTGCGAAAAAGTATTAAATACTAGTAAATGTGTGTGTGTGAGAAAGGCGGTTTATGGAAAAGCATGAATAAAAAAATCCAGTTTCGTACTCATGCCGATGAGGTTGATGGGCCCGAAAAGATGTCACATGGTGTCAATGTCTTAGGTTCCAAAAGAGGTAGATGGACGACTTAGCACCAGGGTTTGAAAGTATTAAGATAAAGGCGTCTTTTGATAATTAATCGCGATAGCTATCATGATAGTTACCAGTTCCTACACGACAAAGTTCCAACACACACAGTTGTTTAATGCGAGTAATTAAACTGCAGCAAATAAATATATTATATTTACTAAATCCTTATTTTTATTTATTTATAATTATATTTATCATTAAAATTAAATAAAAATAGATACTTTTAAAAATGAATAAATATTTACCAAAAATATTAATCAATAATCCTGGTACGGTAGAGGGAGTCAGTTAAATGCGCGGAGCAAAGGACCAGTCGTTGTGGTAGAGCCTGTAGCTTATTCAACGAGCTTCATCCATTATACAATTATGTCTCGTGTTTAAAAGAGACCCTTGACTTTGTTTCAGTATTTCTTTTCAAGGGTAGTCTGATACAAATCACCGGATCACCATCTAATTTATTGACGAGTAAAATTTCAACCCACTTGCAAAATAAAGATCATTTATCTTATTTAGATAATGGTAAACCTTATACAGCAACTGCCGCCGTAGTTGTCTTCTTTATCTCAGCTTATTCTATTAATTTATTGGAAAACAAATATCTGTGCTGTGTACCTAAACATAAAAAAAGGACAAGTTGCTGTAGGTTTCCGAATTCTTTTGAAGCATTGACGCACTTATTTTTTATCTAACATATATTTTATATAGGTACTTAGATCGCATCGAGCAGACGGTCCACTGGATGGTCACTGGTCATCGTTGCCTATGAACATCCCCGAGAAAAATGAAGTATCGCAGGTGCGTTGGCATTCCCGGTTACCGCGCTCCCGAAATGCAAAGGTCTAAGGAAGGAACATGGATGGGTTTTAGTCAGTAACAGTCTAATCCTCCCTTCCGCCCCACCCATGGCGTAAGGAGTCATTTGATGATTTCCCATCCGAAAAAAGGTTACGGTTGAAATATCCCTATGAGTAAATAGGTACACCCATCACCTTCATTGACTGCTTATATACATATATATAAATTCAACTGCAATTTTGAATGCATTTAATGGATAATATTTAATGTGCTTGTCCGAAATAGTTAATTATTTTTTTTTTTATAGTCTGATATTTTTTCGTAAACCAGCCGCCGATTGCGCAATTACAATAGTTCAATAACTTCCGTGGGATATAATATATTCAACAAATAATCCGGTATCAATTCGCAACACGTAACAATATCAGCAGATACCTACATTCATTAAATATTTTGTATGTGACGACGCGTTTACTACGAATTTCAAGATGAATCACTTTATCCTTAACCTTGTTTATTGGGCGTAATTATGGGTTCATATTTTTTTAAGGGTTCCGTACCAAAGGACCCCTTAACCTTAACTATATTTGACGACCAAAAACTCATAAACTTTGCTTTAAAATTTGCGATTCATCTGGCTAACTTCCTTTGCAGAGTTCTAAGGTTCAAAATACTCGAGGTTAAGGTTCGAAATATCTCAATTAATTAGACTGAATTGTGACCTAAATATTAGAGAAAAAATGAGACGATAAATGAAAAATTATGCATTACAATTAGGATTAATTATCACGTCCAAATTTAATTATGCAGGCCCGAATTTGACTTTTTTTTGGACCGAAGCAAATACGGAACCCTGCCCGAGTCAGATTCGCACTTGGCCAGTATTTTTTTCAGCCACAGAAGTACTACTCTCATTCCAAGGTTGTTATAAAATAAAAAGTGTCATTAAGCTGATGGGTTTCATCCCCCAAAGACAATAAAATGCTGTGGTCACATTGCGGGAGAGAGTTATACTATACTTATAATATTCCCTTTCGACGTTCGTTTGATGTCTATGATAAACGTTAAAGATATTTAAAATAGAAAAACAATCAAATTAATTCTATTCTATTTTAAACATAGACGATCCTATCTATCAGGACTTTTGATCGTTACTAATCCGAACTAGTAAATTTTGTTTGCTATTTGCAATTCAGAAATATTTTATTAAGGAATATTACTAAGTATTTACATATTAACAAAAAAACTTAATATTTAATATTAACTAGTAAATTAATTATTATACCAATACAATTAAAGGCGATGTTGAGTTTATTAATTACACTGATTCTGGTGTTTTTTTTTTCACATACTGTTTACTTGTTATCGGGTGCGTTGAGCTTCTGATATGGATACGAAAGAAAGTAAGTTTGAAAACTTGTTATTTTTTTACGGTCAAACCGCTTAACCGACTTAAATGGATTTTTATGAAGGAAAATTGAAACAACGAGAAGAATACAAGATATTTTTTTCCGAGCACTTCATGTGTGCAAAACCGCGAAAACCAGCCAGTAATCATTAAAAAAATATTCATCACACAGCAAATGGAGCTACGTAGAGGCGCCCTAAGAATAACTTCATGACATATTTGACATCTGCTATACTGCACGTCATACATTTTCAGACCTGCATGTTCGCTCCGTTATTTGTCAAACGTGCTTGAATCTTTCTGGTTAAATGTAGTACACATTTATTTTTATTACCGTTGTATTTTTTAATACAAATTTAAGGCATAAGAATGCAGTGATTAGATGCCTAAGACCCAAAGAGTCGCAGAAAAGTATGCTGACAAGTTTTTAAATAGAACTCTGTCCTGTTAAAAAATTACTGCCTGAACCAATCAAAGCAGACAGAAGAATAAAAAATAGACAGAAGAATCCAACTAGCGGGTAAATTGATTAGCAACTAAATAAAAAATATTTAAAACGGTGTTTAAAATTAGTAAAATAGGGAAAAATATTTTTAGTCAAAGTTAAAGCATTTATTATACGTACGTACGTACGTACAAGATGCAATTAATCATCATCCGTGGGATGATGATTAATTGCATTGCGGCAACCACAGCTCAAAGGACCAAATTGTTATTTTGAAAGAACTCAAAGCTTGAATGAGCTGAATGACGTAGATGCTCCACTCTAGTAGGAGAGCTTTGGGAGCACCCTGCGATACGGTTATGTGTAAAGCTCACTGGCTCGGCGCCCCAGTTACGAGTCGAGGAGCAGCGCGAGGGCACAGCTACCGCAGCGCCGCGCTACGCACGCGACTGTACTTTTTCGGAACACGCAAACCGTATCAATATTTTTTTTTAAATTAATTATTTAATTAATTCTAATTCAATTTCATTTATTTGGAAATAAATACCCTTTATAAAAAAATCTATAACGTGCATTCTAAAGAACATAATTAATTTATTGATTTTGAAAAATAACTACATGTTTATAAACAAGTTAAAATGTACTACAAAAAGTTCGAACACTACCTAATATTAAGTTTGATTAAACAAATAACAATGGCATTGTATGTGAGTGGTACACCGACAGATAATAAAGAAACTAAATTATTTTCTAACTATCAGTTAGAAACATTGGCGAGTGAAGTGTGTTACGACTTGGAGTCGTTTATAACAGTGGTAAGTTGATTTCCATTATCTACCTAATTATATTATTTATGACCGGAAAAAAGAAAAAAGGGCAAATCAGCAGAATAATCTTATCTTCGCACATTCTTTGTACCAAAAGTATATAAGGTAACGTAATTATTCAAATCAATTTTAACAAGTTTACCACATAAGAATACTTTCATGTGGAATGCAATAAAAATATAGAGTATTAAGTATAACCTGAAGCTTGGTTTAAAATTCCTTTTCATATGCGGTTTTAATTGCGTTCATATTATTGAATTTTTAGGACAGTTACATATAAGAAATTAAAGTATGTACTGTAATACTAACAAACATGTAATGATTACACAATACTAACAAATTATATGGAATGATGATAATTCAAGGAAAGCCTACTATAATTGCGCGGCTTTCCTGGGCACTTGGGTTTTCACTATTGGGTATAGATACTTTTAGGAATTTCATTGTTTTGCCTATATGGCAAATAGGAAAAAAATAACCGTGTAGAAACATATATTATATACTTAGATAACACCCCATTTAACTACGAAAAAATATATAAAAATATAGAATAGATACAATTCGAGGACGAAAGACGAGGACCTGAAGGATGAGATGCAAGTGTTTAAGACAGAGATTCGGGAAATGTTAGCAAAAATCTTAGCAGATGTATCGGAAGTCAAGGCACAAAATGCGTCCATTCAAAAAACTTTTAATGAGATCCAGATGGCGAATGAGGAAATAAAATCATCCATTAGTTTTATTAGTAAACAATATGATGATATAGTCATAAAGATGGAAAGTGTGGAAAAAACAAAAAAGGAACAACAAGAAAAAAATCAATATTTGGAAGATAGGATTGAAGAACTTGAACGTCTGTCTTGTTTAACAAAATTAGAGATAAGAAATTTTCCTCAGAAAGAAAACGAATCCAGAAATGATCTCATCCAGGGAGTTTTGAATATAACCAAGAAAGTAAATTCTAGTCTAGATCAAAGCAGCATTAGAGACATTTATCGCATAACAAGTAAAACTAAATCGAACTCCGTGGTTGTTGTTGATGTGTCTACACCTTTAACTAGAACAAATATTTTGAAATCTATAAAGGTATACAATAAAATGCACAAACCTAACACACTAAACTCGTCATGTATCGACAACAAGGATGAATTTAAAACTTTGTTCGTGTCAGAACATCTGACCTTTAAAACTAAGAAGTTATTTTACCTGACTCGCGAATTTGCGAAGAATGAAAAATATGATTTTGCATGGACAGCTAACGGGAAAATATATTTACGCAAGAAGGAAGGTGACCCTCATAAAGTTGTCAAATCTGAAAGTCATCTGGAAGCTCTTAAGCAACTAAATTGACTAGATTACAGTTTGTGTCATACCCAAACTTGCGTTATGGTCATGTTTAACGAAACTTCGTGCCTTGTATTTCTTAAATTTTGTCATATGTATGTTCTTAAATTTTGTCTTAAATATGTTTTATTTTTACTATTTTTTACTCATTGTACTATCTGGAAAATTCTTAAAGGTACCCATTCATTTTACTACACAACACTCAACACTATCACACAACAACTTTCTCAAAGAACACAAACATACCTACTTACTTCTACTTTACTTCTTAAAATTTACTACACCTATTAACTATATTAGCGCTAATATATTTAAAATAAAGGAACAAATAATTAAAATAAACTTGGACACATTACTTATAATAATTGCTACACTCAGCTGCACCTTTCTACTTTCTAAAGTTTAATGGGGACTATAAATGATTTTGCAGACGACTTGGATAATTATTCCGTCTCACATTCAGCTTTGTATTCCACTGAAGAAGCAAAAACCCATTTAACTAGTATGAACAATAACCTAAACATACTTACTCAAAATATTAGAAGTATTGCCTGTAACATGACTCAACTAGAAATACTTCTAGTTCAACTTCAAACAGAATTCGATATAGTTGTATTATCTGAGTGTTGGCTAAAAAATAATTTAAACAATTTACCTTTGTTAGATAAGTATACCTTATTTAGTACTACAACGCATGAAACACAAAACGAGGGTGTAGTTGTTTATATTAAAAATTGTCTTGAGTCATTAGTATATGAACCCATGTTTGAAGCTGCTAATTGTCTTGTTATTAAAATAAAAACAGATGTCGTTGTGATAGCCGTCTACCGGCCACCTGGGCATAATATTGAAAAATTTCTCAAATCTACTGAATCTCTTCTTGCATCACTTTCATCTTATTTGAACATAATTTTTGTTGGAGATATTAATGTAAATATAAAAGAACAGGACAATGATCCGAAATCTCATGAATATCTAAATCTAATGGCATTCCATGGCCTTTTACCAGCACACTTACTTCCTACAAGAAACCAAAATTGTTTGGATCATATTATGATTAAATCGGCTTTATCTTGTAGTGTACTTGTAATTACAACTTCTATTACTGACCACTACACTGTTTGTGTTTCATTAGGCAAACAACTCGCAGACTATTATGTAAAACACGAAAATAGAGTTATCGATATTGCTAAAATAGTATCCCAGCTAAAAACAACAGATTTTACTCATATTTATAACTGCAATAACGTGGATGTCGCACTGAAATATTTGATGGATACTATCACTGAAGAAATCAACCACAACTCTGTCAATAAAACAGTCAGCCATCGCAAAAAAATAATCAAGCCCTGGATAACACCAGGACTGTTAAGGTGTATTAGGCACAGGGACAAATTACATGCTAGAGCCAAAAAAATCCTAAAAACCCAGAGATACAACTTATTTTTACTAGATACAGAAATTTTTGTAAAGATATTACGCATAAAGTAAAATGTACTTATGAAAATACGGAACTAAAGAAAGCTAAAAGTAATATTAAAGAAACTTGGAAATTAATAAAAGCTATCGCATCCCTCAAAAAACAAAAAACTAAAAATGATAATCTCCTCAAAATTCATCCAGACCCTCAAGATTCTGTTAATACAATTAATAATTATTTTGCGACAGTAGGACAAAACCTAGCTGAAGCTATCCCAGTTGATGACGAATCGCCTAATAACGGTAATGTGCAACAGATTACAAACTCCTTTGCTTTATTGGAGACAGACGACCAGGAAGTACAAGCAATTATTGTGACTTTAAAGGATGACTGTGCCGTAGGATTTGATGGTGTTTCGAATAAGTTAATTAAAGCTGCTAGCTGTACTCTAACTCCTATTATAACACATATATGCAATTTAAGCTTTCAAACGGGCGTTTTCCCGGAGCACCTTAAGATAGCTCTTATCCATCCTATATATAAGTCAGGAAATAGAGACAGTGTCAACAACTACCGACCCATATCGGTACTTCCAGCGATGTCTAAGATATTAGAAAAACTAATAAATAAAAGACTAACTAAATATTTAACTACCTTTGATATATTATCTAAAAATCAATTTGGATTTATAGCCGGAAAGTCCACTGAGGATGCTCTGAGAACACTGACTGAAACTATAGTAAAAGCACTTGATAGTAAACTAAAATGTATTGGTGTATTCTTGGACCTCGCGAAGGCGTTTGACACTGTCTCTATTTCCAAACTTCTGAACAAGATGGAAAACATAGGTATCAGAGGTAAAGTTCTAGATTTGTTCACCAGTTACTTAACAAATAGACAACAACGTGTAAAGATCGGTTCATATACTAGCGCAAGTGTTCAAATTACTTACGGCGTTCCACAAGGAAGCATTCTAGGCCCCACACTTTTCCTAATTTATATAAACCAACTATGTAATCTAAATGTTGGTAATGCGAAAATTGTGACTTTTGCTGATGATACAGCAATCGTTTTTTGTGGCAATAGTTGGGACCAAGTAACTAACTTAACTGAAATTGGACTCAAAATTATTCTTAAATGGTTAAATTCTAACAAGCTCACTATCAATCTCAGCAAAACAAAATACCTAACTTTCTCTATAACTAAAGCAGGACTTCCTTTACCAGACAATAGTAAAATTAAAGCACACAGTTGTCATGAGTTAGACAATACCTGTAATTGTACTCTATTAGAACAAGCTACACGCATAAAATATCTAGGTGTTTGGGTTGATGAAAACCTTAACTGGCACAGCCAAACGGAGCTCTTATCTAACAGATTAAGAAAATTAATGCCGATCTTTAAAAAAGTACGACATATAGAAGACTTAGATACTTTAAAGATGATCTATAACTCACTCGGTAAATCGATACTTCAGTATTGTATCTCTGTTTGGGGTGGTTCGCACAAATCACACTTTATAACTCTAGAAACGTCACAAAGAGCTATCCTCAAAGTTCTTACTAATAAAACAAGGCTGTATCCTACAACTCAGTTATATAAAGATGTAGGAGTCCTCACCGTACGTCAATTATTTATTTTACGCATCTTACAATATGCACATAAAATTAAACCGCATGATTCTAACATAAATAATAGAAGAAGAAAAGACTTTATTTTTAAATCATTATCACATAACACTGATTTTGCAAAAAGACATCCCTATATTGCTGCTCCCTATTTATATAACAAGATTAGTAAAAAAGTCCCTCTCTATAAACTCTCCCGTTACAAATTTAAAAAAGTTGTCAGAAATTTTCTATGTAAATTAAACTATGAAGAAACCGAACTTATACTAAGTGTTCCTAAATAAAGCTTATCCCATTATCCATACACTTGTAAAAAACACACACACACACACACACGCGCGCGCACACACACACACGCGCACACACACACACACGCGCACACACACACACACACACACACACACCCACACACACACACACACACACACACACACACACACACACACATACACATAACCACATACATACATACACGTCCACACTTTTAATTAGTATACTACCTGTTTTTTTTTTGTTTTTTTTTATAAACTTTTTTAGCTTATCATGGCTTATTAATAAAAAATAAAAGTATTTGCTTATCTTTATGTGTTGTTACGGATTGTTAATACTTTATTAGTTAATTAGGTTAACCGCGAATTGTAAAACTGTCACTTATAGCACAGGGAATCCTAGTTTAAGTGACTGTGAATATGTGTTGAAATGTAAACCTTTTGGAACAATAAAGATTATTATATTATTATTATTATTATAATTCATCCGTCGGTATCTAAAAATATAAATAACTTTTGAAACATGCAGACAGATTTATTTATATTTATATTCCTGTAATATAAATATAGGTATTATCCGTTTATTTATACATATATTATATTACATTTTTAAATATTTTTACAAACAATAGAAAAAATAAAAACATTTAAAAATATAAAAAATAGTATCCCACCGGTAACGAGACAGGGTCCAAGCTTAGGTATTATTCTTATTACCATTACCTATAAAAAAAATTGTATTTTATATTAGCCACTTGCCGAAATTGACAAAACAGTTAACTATGTAATGTAGGAACAAAATATTGCTCGCCCGACTCGCGATTGTTTCAGTAAGGATTATTCCAAAGTTTTTAGTTGTGAAGCTAATTCTTATTAAGCGATTACTTATTATGTATATACGCTTGTCATATTTATATCGACGAGAGTATCCCCACGGTCGATGTCATCAAAATCATTATAAATCACAATATCTATGAGCGCTGGCAGCACGTGCCGTGGGTTCGATTCCCGCTAGATTAAACATTGTAAGCCGTATGGTATTTTTAATGTAAGGTTGTTAGTGCTGATATGTTTAAAAAGAAGAAAGGATTTTTTTCTTTAAAATTCACGGCTCGGGAATAAATACAGAAATGGGCCTCTTAAAAAGAGCGCTACTAATGTTTCACTTGACACTCTTGTTAAATAATTTTCTTATAAACCGGCCAAGTGCGTGTCGGGCCACGCGCAGTAGGGTTCCGTAGTAGGTCTCAGTTAGTCTACTATAACTCTGTAACCAATTAAGCCTACTTAGCCGTGATAGTTTTCCTTGTAATTTCATTATATGTGCTACGTCTGTGATTTTTTTCACATTTCTAGGTACAGCCATTCAAAAGTTAGAGGGGGGGGTAACTCGTATCGAACAAAAAATTTCACTTAAAATCTAGATATTTCGCAAATGGCTCGCTTAACCGAAAAATGATCTTCACACACCCATAATATTTTTGAAAGACCTATCTAACGATACCCCACACGAAGGGGTACGCGAGAAAAAAAATATTCATCCCTACTTTACATGTTTGGGAGCTACCCTAAAAAAAAATATTTTTCAAAATTTTATTTTACCACTTTTTCGGCGTGATCAATATACATATTCATACCAAATTTCAGCTTTCTAATAACAATAACCACGGAGCTATGCCGCGGACAGACAGACAGACAGACAGACAGACAGACAGACAGACAGACAGACAGACAGACAGACGGACAGAGCGAAACTATAAGGGTTCCTTGTCGGACTACGGAACCCTAAAAAAACGGACTATATTAAGTAGACTTTATCCAACGATCATGGTGATCTGTAACACAGGGTCAACCTTTTTCAGACACCATTCTCTTAACAGTGTACTAACATTATGTTTATTTTCTTATAATGTGAACTTTGAGAAAAATAAAGACTTATTATTATTATTAACTAGCTGCCCCGCGCGACTTCGTTCGCGTGGTATGCAACCTCTGCCCAACTCCTTTTTTTTTTTTTTTTTTTGTATCGCTGGGAAAAATGCTTTACGCATCCCCCCCATCCAGGGGAATGGGGGGGTATGTGGGACTCCCCGGGCAAGCCCGGTATACCCACTAAAAAAAAAACCCAGCGGCATTCCCGCATCGTCTGAAAGGAGGGGGACTGGGAAACCGGCGTAGCCTTTACGTCCAGTCCCCCTCGACGATTGCCCGCCTCAACGGCGGCGGGCCCCTCACGTCCTCCCCATTGGGGGAGGATCGGGAATGTCCGGCGGAGGTGGTGTGGAGTGCAATGCGGGCGGAGGCGCCCCCGCGCCTGTCGCCCGCCCATCACCACCGCGAGGAAGGAGTCTTCTCCTTCCTCTTCTTCGCCTGCGGAGCGGCGCAGCGAGAGGATCATCCTCCCGCGCGCGCTCCGCCGCCTCCTTTTGCGAAATGACATCCTCGCAAAAGGAGGCGACCGCGGCCTAGGCCCCCTCGCTCCCCAGCATGGACAGAACAACGCTGGGAAGCGAGAGATCTCGGCCGATCTCGGCAGTCAGACATCGGCGCGGCTCTGCCCAGGCGGGGCAGACCTCGAGGGTGTGCCGCGCCGTGTCCTCTGCCACGCCGCAGTGGTGGCACGCTGGGGTTTCCTCCCTCCCGATCCTGTACAGGTGCGAGCCGAAGCAGCCGTGCCCCGACAGCACCTGCACCAGACGAAAAGAAAGGAAACCGTGTTTCCGCTCGAGCCATTGCCGCAGAACTGGCCCGAGCGCGTCCAGCGTGCGGCGGCCAAAAGTGGCGGTGGCGAGGTCGTCCGTCCAGTGGACGACGATGGCGTCCCTCGCCTCCCGCCTCACGGCCTCCCGCTCCTGCGCGGTGGGGCGCTCTCCGAGCGCCCTTCGGTGCGCCGTCCACTCGTACACCCTGGCGAGCACCCATGCCTCGAGCTCCCAAGGAGGGGTACCCGCCAGAGCGCACGCCGCCGAAAAACCAACCGACCTGTAGGCCCTCGCCACCCGCAGTGCAATGGCCCTTTGTGGCCTGCGTAGGGCGGTGGCGTTCTCCCTCCTGCGGAGGGAGTCCGACCAGATTGGGGCCCCATAGAGGGCCATGCTCTGCAAGATGCCGGCATACAGACGCCGGCACCGTGCGCTGGGTCCCCCCAGGTTGGGGAGGAGCCATGAGAGGGCGTCAGCGGCCCTCAGCAGGCGCGTCGACAGCCCGTTGAAATGTGGGCCGAAGCGCCACCTGCTGTCCAGCACCAGGCCCAGATACTTCATCTGGGGCCTCACCTCTATCCTGACGCCCTCCACAGCAATGTGGGCGTTGGGAGGGCAGCGCTGCCGAGGCCCGCGGAAGAACACGGCCTCGGTCTTGTTCAGCGCCACCCTCAACCTACCCAACTCCTACCCAACTCCTACCCAACTCCTACCCAACTCCTACCCAACTCCTACCCAACTCCTACCCAACTCCTACCCAACTCCTACCCAACTCCTACCCAACTCCTACCCAACTCCTACCCAACTCCTACCCAACTCCTACCCAACTCCTACCCAACTCCTACCCAACTCCTACCCAACTCCTACCCAACTCCTACCCAACTCCTACCCAACTCCTACCCAACTCCTACCCAACTCCTACCCAACTCCTACCCAACTCTTACCCAACTCCTACCCAACTCCTACCCAACTCCTACCCAACTCCTACCCAACTCCTACCCAACTCCTACCCAACTCCTACCCAACTCCTACCCAACTCCTACCCAACTCCTACCCAACTCCTACCCAACTCCTACCCAACTCCTACCCAACTCCTACCCAACTCCTACCCAACTCCTACCCAACTCCTACCCAACTCCTACCCAACTCCTACCTTTTTTTTTTTTTTTATCCTATGTCCTTTTCCTGGTTCCAAGCTGCCTCCCCTCCAATTTTCAGCCAAATCGGTTCAGCCGTTCTCGAGTTATAAGTGGTGTAACTAACACGACTTTCTTTTATATATATAGATTTAGAAACTATTTTTGGGTTGATCCAACGCACGTCTTAAAAAATGTTTTCAGAGACCATAGCGTTAACACATTAAAAATCTTACAACTTTCTTCTTGTTATTGTTTTAGATTATTTTAAGTGAGTACATAATTCCAAAAATCTTGTGACGCATAATAAAAACAGTTTTGTTGATATTTACGATTGAAGCAGCCCACAGGCTAAAGGTGATCGTTATCTGTGATTGCTCCCAGCCATGGATATTATATATTGGCTGTGCTATCGGTCGGGGATACGCACGCAATCAATAAGCCAAAATATTGACTGCACTAAGTGCCCACTTATTGTTACAGCACAGATAGTGTATAATACATTGTTTATCGTATACAGCACTCAAGCGGCATTGACAATGAAAGGGCTGTTTTTTTACTGGTTACCTATTTTTTATTTCAATTATAGAATCTAGCGTAAAATTTAATAGAATCATAGCTGCGGAGCATTTTCTTAACTATGTTGGGGTCAAGTTCCAGTCTAGCCGGCAGCTAAGTACAGTGTTTTACATGGCGCGACTGCCTATCTGACCTCAACAACCCAGTTACCGGTAAATACGGGAACTAAAAAGAATACCTATATAAAGAACCTACTTTGAAGTCATATTCTTATAGGAAAGAGTCCTTACCACTAAAAGCGTCTATCTCCGACACAACATCTGCATGGACAGCAAAGACAAACAATATTTAATTATGAGGAATACATTACACATCATTATTTACGATTGTATAACAATAGTATAAGACGAATTCAATGGACAAATTCTATGCTCACTTGAATTCAAATTATGCTGAAACACAAAGACGGCCCCGTACACCCACCCTTCACAACTTAGGAATAAATAGTGGTGCAATAAACTCCCCAGCAGTACCTAAGTTTCACACCCACCGCCCGTGTTCCGGCAAGATGGTGATCTCCGAAAGGCAGACAAGCAGAAGTAAGCTGAGGACCGGGAAACATAGCATCTGTTACAAGAGGCCCGCAACAGCATGCCTTCCTAATAATGATGATGATGAATAGCAATCATTGCAGGAATAACAAAGAGGGCAATGTCTCAAAAAATATATGACTAGGTGTCACTAGGTGTACTATTAATTGTGGACTTCTGGAAGGCAGAACCAGTAACGTGTTAGACCAGTGTCTTACCAGAGACAAATCTATACTAATATAATAAAGCTGAAGAGTTTGTTTGTTTGAACGCGCCAATCTCGGAAACATCTGGTACGATTTGAAAAAATCTTCCAGTGTTAGATAGCCCATTTATTGAGGAAGGCTATAGACTTTATATCATCACGCTAAAACCAACAGGAGCGGAGCACCACTATTCCACGCGGACGAAGTCGCGGGCAGAAGCTAGTCTGGAATATATCACGTGCCTTTAAGCACATGACGCGAAAAATCCATCATTAGTAGTTATACATCAATGGATTGAACGTCATTGGTTGCCTAGCCAGCCAATGTACCTGTGTAGGCGGTGGTGGTACCAAACTCATGTCGTAAGTGACATTTTTATTCCCGTATCAGAAATAGTTCAGAATGCATCACCTGCATTCTTTACCGCAAGTCGTTAAGCTCTGCTTATTAAACAGTTAATTTTTTCGCGATAATCTTGATAAGTTGATATCCCGTTTAACTAACTCGCACAAGACAGTGGACTGAACAGAACGAACATAGTCGGTTCCGGAGGATGATCGACGGAATTAATTCTTCGCGGGGAGTGGTTGCGCGACTTTCAGTTTAAAATGTACTAAAGAATGCCAAAGGAACCCAAACCTATGCTCCACCTTATAACGTAAGCTAGGCCACCCTTGATTTTCATTGCAAATTGCAACCACTACTAGATCAATTCAGCAATAAACGAATTCAGTATTTTTATAGAAGTAAATTACAGCTGTTTACTTCTACATTCATGGTATATACAGATAGGATAGGTATATTTAATCAATGTAAACGTGCACTCAGTAAATTATTTAAACACAATGGTGTGAGCTGTATGTACAACTACGTTTTAACGTTTGAAAATGCAACAAACGTTTTACTTTCTCTGCAAGTTAAACATTATGTCATGGAGGTGAAACGTATTCAGTATATCGATAACTGTTAAAATTAGCATCCCACATAATAAAGGCAAATCTAACGCCGTTGTTTACTCGTACTTTCATCGAGGACTGGTGACACTTTTAACTTCGACTTCTACCTAGTTTAAACTTCAAGCAAACTCGAGTTAACCTGTGACGTTATTCAACCCAGACTTTAATTATATACTTCCTCTGGCTAGCCTTTTTCCAAATATGTTTGGGTCGACTCTGGCATCGATCCATCTGGTATCTGGTTAGACGGAGAGCTGAGACCAATGACCTGGTAGCCAATACATTTACATGGCCCGACTGCCTATCTGACATCGACAACCCAGTTACCGGTTAAAAAACACGATACTTCTTGATAAGACTGGTTGTCAGACTTTCTTGCTGACTACCCGTGACAACTGTCAACAGCTCAAGGAATCTGCAGGACACTATTTTCGAAAAACCTGATAGTGACTGATGATGTCCTGCTTCGGCTAGCCTTTTTCAAAAACATATGAAAAAGTTCTATGTGAAGACTGACTCCTAATCGTCAGTACCCAACTATTGGGAAAGACCGGTATTCTAGTTCTTTTAACAATTTTATCGGTAACGTCTGCAGATCTTAGATGGAAAAGGAGACCGATTATTTAACGTCCTTTCAGAGGCACGGAGGTATGAGGGCGATTGTTTTTTTTTTGCTTGAATATTTTTTTCATTGATATCTATTATAAATTCGAAGTATTTATTATTGCTAACTAGCCGTTGAATCGAATTTAAAATCCTAACTTACAAAATTAATCCTTATTATAACGGTCGTTTTATGCCTAGAAGCATTTAGGATCTTAGGCGCTGTTTCATCAAAATCTCAATAAATTCGGAAACTTATATTTTCAATAGCTATCTTTTGTTTTATATCACATGGCAATTTATTGTGATACATAATGATAAGATGATTTGCAGATGCAATTTTATTTCCAAGCCGCATTTAGCTCACCTGGTAAATACACAGAAATACATAGGTATTATTTATTTATTTAAAGCCATTTACTCAGACCATAACTTAAGCTACTACAATAATATACTACTTGTGAAATAATACAAAAGAATAAATAAATGAATTGCTCCTTGTAGAAATTATTTTTTGACACCGGCTGTTTTGGTCTGTGTGCCATTATTGGCAAAGGCCTCCTCCATTTTAGTTCTCCCTCTTCCTCAATTTTTCCCTAACAGTTGTATTAATACCCTCTAAATCTCCTAGTTCCATGGAACACTATCAGTATCGCGTCTAATTAGTTATAATTAGAACCTCCTTTATTACCCTCAGGTTGCTGGTCCGCGGTATTTCTGTGTTTGTTGACAAAATGCATCGCGGCAATGAGTCAATCGCGCATATTGGAACGTGTCGCTTTACGTGCCAAACAAAGGCGCACTTCCACATGATACACTGATCTAAAATAATAGACCTTAACATCTTTTGAATAGGATGGATAATTGGATGTTATTGGTTATTACCTCGGTAAGTCGTGTCCGGAAGTTTCTTGGACTTTGCGAAATAATCTTACCTATAATGCGTGTTGATTTCATCCGAACATAATGTAGCCAAAGCTTATACAAAAACGAATCAATGCTGAGTCACTTTATTTTTTATCAGTCTAGTCTAGGCAGGCACTCTGGTGTTTTTTAATTTATCTGTCTTGAGTAGGATGAGATGAGACGCAGTGCAGGCCATTTGGCATTTTATTACAGCAATGATAGATTATATACATCAAACTGGATTAGAAAATACGAGTCGAGAATTGTATTTGATGTTATGAACTGTAAAGAAAATTCAATGAGTGTGTACTTATAGGTACCATTATTTGTTACAGCCAATGGAAACTTGCATGGGAAACTATTGGGGTAAGTGTCTATGCTTAATTATAATTTTACATAGGTTGTTATACTAATGACTCATTAACTTTATATATCAACTTCGATAGTATCTATAAAAGCTCAAGATAAATAAGTGTTAGAATGAGCTTCAATTAGTCTTATTTTCTGCCGTGGCTGGGGGATTGTTCGAAAGAGATACCGCGGTCCCGAAACCCAAAGGGCAAAGGAAGGAACATCCGGAAGGGTTTTAGTCAGTAAGAGTCGGACACTTCCTCCCATGCCACCCACAGTTGTTTAAGAATCGTGGGGAGTCATTTAAGAATTTCCAACAACCAAAAACAAAATAGTTTAAGGTTCAGAAACACGTCTACACAAAAATATTATTCGTCAGGCCCAACGATGGCTTCTAAAGCTTGGCTTAGAATCAGCGCCGGCCCTTGATCGGGGTAAAGTGGGATTCTATTTTGAAAATCAAAAAAAGTCTGTATATTTACGGACTGAAAAAAACTTATGGTACCATAGATTTTTTTCGCATTTGGCTTTTTGACTCCCCTTTCTATCTAACGCCCAAAGCTACCGCTCTTCTCGCTCTACGCCAGGACCGGTATATACTCGGAATACACCATAATCAACATCTGCCTATAATTTTGTTTTTTTTTCATTTATTTATTCAAAGTGTCAAGTATTAGTGTTTTGTGATGCTTTCATTCATCCAAAATTTTGTGATTTTAAAATTTAATGGGGGATCCAGATATGTAGTTGGTACTAAGAAAATTAGATAGTATCAAGTTCATGGGATTTGTTAGGGGTCCCAAATTATAAATTTTGGGGGCTTGAACACCTTACCAACCTTTCAAGCCACCACAACGTATAGGTCTGCCATATTGTCTAACAATCATCTCAATCCCCAGCTCCAGACACAAGTTTACCAAAATTCTCAACAGAAGTACGGATAAGATGCCTGACGAACGCGAGCATCAAGTTCGAGATAGAACCCTCGGAGCACTTTCAGCTTGTTGCGCTGGTCCCAATCCTAAGCAACGACAGCGAAACTGGGCTAAATTATGTAAGTATACCTATCTAAGACGTTAGTGATAAAAAAGCCAAGTGCGAAACGGACTCGCGCACCGAGCGTTTCAAAATTCGGCAGGGAAAAATTTACGCAATAAACTCGCAGTAAGATAATTGCGAGTTTTATTTTAGATCGCATTTTTAAGTTTGTTGGTGAGGGAAAATTGCTGACTACTTCAAAACTATGATACTTACAATCATAGTTGTATTTATTAATACACGGAAAATACGTTAAGTGTCTGTATGTAGCATAAAGCTCAATCCAAAAATGTATGGACGGATTATCGGAACATCCACCTTAAGCCTAATATTTTTTTTCTGCGTTATTCAATATTATATTTAAAAAAGAAGTATGCAAGAATGTATAAAATTTTCCTTTAAAAACAAACTTAATAATGCGGTCGGAAAAAGCAATTTATCGGTCATCGGTTCTTGGACAGATAAAAAATATTCCTACCATGCCACGTAGATTGTCTTGTCATGTCATGTCTATACTAAACATAAAATCAGTTTAGTAGTTTCCCTGTTAAGCACAAATAGGCAGTTAGTTTTCATGCAATTTTGGTTATTTACTTATTACCAAAACATTATCATGAAAAACTATAAAGAAAAATGTAATAAAACCATAAGACGATTTTACATTTTCCTCTTTGACATTATTTAGTTATTACTATATACGTCAATACAATACTAGCCTTATCTTTAGGAGTCGGTACTATCGAAATACGTCATTATATTGAGTGCACAAATAACAATGAAGTTACATAGGTAGATAATATTGGGAAAGCCCAAGCACTGAAACTGAAAAACAGTGCATTACGCTGGGATATGAGCCTTATCAGGCTTCGTAGTATAATTAAGCTGCCTTTCTTTCTTTCTTGAGTGCAAACTAAATATTTCTTCTTTCTTTCAAATCATATGAAGCAAAGATAAACGGTCGTAACATACGGAATAATCTTCACAACAAACACATCTACTTTTCACAATCCTAACACATTTTATTCTTTATCATATACTGTGATCCTAATGTAAGCTTTGAATGAATGTATATGCACGAGCATTTTCGCGGACAGTAGGTACCACCTGTCGCGTGATCTAATTAGTCGAGAATCTTACCGTTAATCACGTTCGTTCACAAGAACACGATCGTCTATCCACGACTGCGGCCCATAAAGAATATATCCAGCATTGCTGTCTACCGTTAATTAATAGTAATAGCTCCTAATCGAGGTTTGAACCCGGTTCACATCATAGGATCACCCTGAGGCTTCGATAAAACTGGTGGTCTGGCTCTGCTGCTTATCCCAGTGTAAACATACGTGATAGTATACCTAATGAAATTTAATCTGACAAAAAGACCCAAAGACAATACATAAACATCAGAGTTGGTGGCTGCCGCTGGGTGGGTTATTGTTCTTCTATTTCAGTTATCGCGTGAATCCGTACAATGTATCCGCGCACGCTCGTCGATGCGGGTTTTAACGCAGATAACCAGCGTACCAGCGGGAAAGTGAATTAATTTTCGGTTACACACAATCTCCCATTCATCGATATGGCCATTATACAAACCAAATCATCCAGGAAAAAGGAAGAGCTCTACTCGCATGATAATATGGCACGACTTTATGTTGCGTATGACTAAGCTATTGTATACGGGAATAAAAAAATAAAATTCCTTATCCCGGGGATCCCCATTAACAAAAAAAAATGCATACCCGGAAAAATACAGTCAAGAGTTATTGTTTGATTAATTCAGTATTTTGATAAAAATCAATCTCCCCCATTTTAGTTTGAGGATACCTGGGGACATAGGACAATACTTCTTTTATCCTATAAATATATATCCTTTTTTTATCCTATATAATTGTTAGGGAAACAATAGGAAATGGCTAGTTATAAACCGAAGTTTTGACTTTTGACAGATAAACTACAGTATTATAGGGCCGCATGAAGAAAATGGCGAGATAAGCACGACTCCCCAAAGAAACTACACTATGTGGAGCACAATACTCAAAGGCGGATCACCCGTAATGTGGCAAGGAGGTGACATAGCCCCATCTTACAACAGACCTAGGGAACGCAGGACATATGATATCAAAACATTCTTTCATCGCAACAAAAATGGCTCCGCTGTTTATGGACAGTTTTCTTGGAATAGTAGTGGCGGTAAGTGTATTGATGTAGCACGATGACTTAGTTTAAGTATCAATGATAGGGTCATTGGCTGGAATGTCTGGTAATCCGGCATTCTAGGCTGCAGTAGTAGCGGTTAATTATTATGATAATAAGCTACTAAAATCATAGCATCGTTTCGTAGTTTTGCGCAGTTATTTTACAGAGATACCTACTAAAATCATCGTGCGAATTATTTATCAGTATTTGTAAAATAATAATCAGCATGAGAAAGGACTTATGACTTAGTAACAGCCGCATGGGTAGATCGAATGGGATTATACGTCATACGGGTTACTCCTGTGTGCTTTGAAAAGCACGTTAAGGCGTTGGTTCCGGCTATCATTAGTAGCATCTTAACCTTAGGAGTGACCTTTCTTTTGCAATTAATCAATTTGGTCAATTGGCCAACAGAAAAGAAATGTAATTTATAAATTTATTATTTTAGATGGCGACGCATGTTTCGACGTCACGAACAACTGCCTAAAGTCCGAGTTCAAGTCCACCAAAGTAGGGGTAAATATTACAAAAACACTATACAACAATTACTTCTATATTACGATGTGTGAGAGATAGGAATGAAGTTAGATGAATATAAGTATAAACGAAAAAGAAAATAGAAAGACTGAAGAAATTATGGATTACGTGAAAGATGATAGGAAAGGACAGAAGTGAATGCTGAGTTGCCATCTTAGTAGTGGCTAGACTGTAAGAAACTTACATGTTGCACTGGCCGCAAATTATTGGGAAAATAGGACGTGAACATGGTGATCCTGATGCTAAGATTGCTAAGTGAGAATAGGGCCTCCCTCAGACTTTAATATGCTACGGACCAAGGGGCCTCTAACTCACCGAAACGAAACCTCTGAAAGAACGAGTATAGACGATAACTTTTTTGTGGTGCCTTAAGGTGCGATCTGATGTTCTATACATAGAGGAATATACTGATCCTATCTATATATAACAATTGTTTGCACCTCACCTTCCTAAAAGCCATAAGGAAACCGACGAAACTTCAATCGAAACTTCGCTTTCGTTGAGTAAGAGTAGGCCCTGTAATGGTATGTTCTAATAGCTGGGATAGCCTTGAATGAGTTATACAAATCTGAAAGGGTTAACTGAAATATTTCCATTGTATGACGTGCGGGAGAAAGAGGGAACAATACAGAACGAATACCACTGTCCCCTTTTCGCACTCGAATTTAGATCGCTATATACGCCTTTAGTACTTATTTAAGTTCAATTTCAGCCAATTGCCAAGGGCAAAGACCCTGAGATAAAACTCGAGGTGCAGCCTGATGACGACTGCACCCTCCAAGTGACGGGATGGTATGGCACCAGCGTCTACCGCTACCTCACGCCTACCTGCGACAAATTCCGTTGTACACCTAGTAAGTCGCTTCATTCTACTAATATTATAAATGCCAAAGTTTGTGAGGATGTAGTATGATTATCTTTCACGTCGTTTCATCGTCTGATGTTTCGGCGACGTGAAAATACTAACTTATATGTACTTACTAATTTGTAATGAAGGCTATAGTCGCATTTTATTGTGATTTACCTTTTAGTTTGATCTGGGTAGGTAATTCTAAACTTTTTATAGTTGTTTGCCCATGAAAAAAACTCAGGGATAATGTTACTACGTCCTTACTTTTTTTCAATTTCACAAGTAACTTTTATCTCTATGCTACTAAACAATGAACAGGTAAGTAAGTAGGTAGGTACTTCAAAATGTAAATTCCACTTCACAATTATCCATGGCGGCAAAATTGCATTTATTTACGTAATGAACGCCAGTTTTCCTGTTAATTAAAATATTTTTCAGAATTTTGAAAATGAATTCAAACGTGTTTGGAAGCTCACATAATGCATAATACTTATATACCTACACTTTCAAATAATTGTGGAATCTACTATACATACCTATAAAATGCTTGTCCTGAATGACTGACGGATCAACGCACAGCCTAAACCGCTGATCGTAGAAACCAGAAACTTGGAGTTCTTTGTATAAAACTCTGCCATTTATATTTGAATTCGTATAGTCCACGCGGATGAAGCCGCTGGCGGAAAGCTAGTTAGACATAAACTACACTTGATTTTTTAACTTAATCTTGTACAAAAACCAGTAAACGTTGCATTATTTTCAAGAATTTCTTGGAGTTGAAAAAACATCCCGTTAATTATGAACTCTGTCAACGCAGGGGAAAACAAACCAGATATTGCTGACAACATAACCCTCGTGGCAACTAAAGAAACGAACGACACTTGGCACGTGTACGTGAGCTGGGCGAAGCCGGCTCGCCTTCCCGACTCTTACAATGTTACCGTGCTAGGGGAGAACACACGCTCTGTGATCTTACCAGGGGTAAGTTGATAAACCCACGCGTACATAGAGGTGCGTAGGAACCCGGCTAGGTGAATACCTAATTTCATTACAGCAATCTATTGACTGATGATGTCTGAAATAAATACATTTTATTTTATGTTATAGAAACATTTGACATGTAAATGGAAAAAATAAAAAATTAAGGAATTAATTAGAAAAATCTGTTTGAGTAATTAATGCTGACAGTTAGTTTCGTAACGTCTAAATATATTTTGCGTAAGGAATTACGAAAAAAATATTATATAAAGATTTTATGAAAACTTTATAATTTGATTTTGCATAAACTGAGTGCCCATTTAAACCCTCCTTTCTTACTAATACTATTTAATAATAATTACGCATACTTTAAAGAGCTCTAACTTTGTGCTCAATAAAAACTTTCAACACAAACGTTATTTTCTACCAAAACTGTTTCGATATTGATTCAAAGTTCGAACCATATGGCACTCCCTCAATCAATTAAAACTGCTAAGCTTAATTCTGAAATATTCCTTACAGCAATAAACGTAATCTATGTGTTGATGTTGTACAGAATGCTACAGAAACCGTGATCAAGGACGTGAAGGGCGAGGAGGGAGTCCTTTATACCGTTCTGGTACACGCGAAGCTAGGCAAGACAATCGGCAAAACCGGTAGACGAGCTCGGTTCCCTGGTAAGTCAACAAGTTATACGAATTGTCCAGTGAAAAAAAAGATACAATCATATATGGTTTAAACTTTAAACATGTTCATATTCACCAATACACAAATATTAATTTTACAACAAATTGATCAAACACGTTTCATGGTATCATCATCGTCATCTACTTGCCCTTTTCTTAATTCAATAAAGTGCGGCACAGCATATACATATTGTTCTGCATCCGCTAACTAGCTTTTCCTACCTATATCTACGTATCCTATAACCTACCTTCGATAAAAGTGTCTATGGCATAGAATTAGTGAAAAACACACACTTCCTTCGTCTTCTTACAGTATCGACATCGTAACTTGTTGCGGCTCGCCATGAAGAAAAACTTAATTTGAAATAATAAAACATGAATTCACAACTCACTCTTTCTGCCTTTCTTTCATCCTACACAATACTTTCCTATAAACCAATAACAATAACAATTCTAAATACTACCGACCAATAAACAATATATTACATTGATGCATCTGTTTTATTGTGTTTAAACAAATTAACACGAACGAGAAGAAGTCGAGGTTATCCTAGTTCCCAATAACTTAGAATTAGTTAAACGATTAAGGGTAGATTCGACCAACCTGAATTTATACAAGAATAACTATACGAAAAATAATATAAACCACGATTTTATTCTCGAGTAAATCTTCAGTCGTTTTTCCATGCAATCTAGCGTATGGCTATACTTGGATAAGCTACTCACGAATAGCGAAGTGAATGTGAACGAATGTAATACGCAGCCAAAAAAAATGCTCTACAAACGGGGGGTGCAGAAGCATAACTCATGTCAACTCGCGTGGAAAAGCTGCCAAGCGACAAAGCCCATTAAATATATAAAAAAATGTCAGTAAATTAAAATGAAAGCACAAAACCATTTTATTATTCCTGGAATAAGGTTTTTATTCCATGCAGAATGGTAGTATAGTGAATATTCCTGAATAGACTCGTTATTCCTCGAATTGTAGTTGGTTAAACGTGAAATTGATTTATTCTCGAGTAATAAGAGAACTACGCCGAGAATAAAATGTATTCCTGTTTGGTCGAATCCGCCCTAAATAAAGTTGTCAAGAACTTACTAGTTTCCCAGGGAAACCAATAAGGTATAATTAATTAGGTCCTAATGGTAATAGTTTATTAGAGTTGGAATCTTCGCTCAAATGGGTGAAATGATACCCATTTTCCATGTTCAATGTTCAATATTGTACGAAAGAAAAATAAATATTAATTTGTCACAAAGCTCTCAGTTATTATAGTCAAAACATACCCACACCTACATCACTACACTACCTATATTCACTTTTTAATTATCTCTGAGTGAGTTCTGTCCTACAAATATTACTGAGCTAGTTAGTGTTTACTCAAAAAAGGTACTCAAAATAAATCACTCACAGTCGACTCCTTCTATGTAAGTCTTCATTCTGGAGTTGCTAGTGTGACAGATTGACCTATTGAGATCCAGTTATTTGAAGTTTTCTATAGAATATGATTAACGTGGTATAGTGTTGCACGTGGTCAGGCACACAGGAGGGGCTAGGCGCGGGCGGCGCGGCTCTAGGCGCGGTGTGCGCGGCCGCCGCCGCACTGGCGCTGCTGTGCCGCTGTCGCTGGGCTCGCCAACGTGTTGCTGTCCCACCTTACAGACCGGTACATTACTAGTCCTTTGACATTAAGAGTGTTTTTGTTTTCCATTTCAAATATCAACTGAACTTACTGAAATAGGACGACAAACCTTCAAAAGATGGCGACACAGAGGTGCTAGAAGTGTGGAGCGATACGGAAGACCGCTGGGAGGTGCGCGCGGACAAGGTGTTGCTACACGAAGTTATTGGAGAAGGAGCCTTCGGCGTCGTGCGCAGAGCCACGCTCGCGCCTCACTCAACGTTCGTCGCTGTTAAGATGCTAAAAGGTAAAGCTCTTAGAAATTTACGTAACATAATCATGTCATCAATCAAAGAATACAATGTAAATTAGTTACGTAAGTATTCATTTGTTTTTACTATGCACTTTACTATTTTAAAACATGGAGATCAAAGAGACAATCTGAAAAAACTGGAATTTGTGGGTTTAAGGACCTACTATTTCACAATATTTTAATCGGTAATTGGAAATCTTTCATTTTTAGATTTCCCATCGCTCGATGAGATCAGGTCATTCCGTTCAGAGATGGAACTGATGAAGAGCGTGGGCGTCCACCCGCACCTCGTGAGCCTGGTGGGCTGCTGCAGCGGCAGGAGGCCGCTCATCATCGTCGAGTATTGCAGCCGGGGAGACTTGCTCAGTTACTTGAGGTACTTGGAATTAAGTAGAGATAAATTAGACAACAAATAAGAATAGGACCTACAATTGACCCCTGAGGTACTCCCATCTTAGCTATAAATCACTTGATGTAAAAAAAAAATTAATGGATTTTAACTACTGATAACTCAACTAGGATTGCTAAAGTGGATTCACCACCACCATATATTACATTTGAATAAAAAAAAATTATAATTTTTAGGTGCACATGGGACGTCATGTTATCCAAACGCAACGCCAAATATTACAATAACAACATAGATGTTTCCGACTACAGAAACGACTTGTTCAAATGCAAAGCACAGATGGAGAGCTCCAAACTTGTGGTAAATAAACTGTACGAGCTCCAAGAGATCTGTGACAAAGAACTGACGCCATTAGACCTTTTGTCTTTCTGCCGTCAAATAGCCATGGGAATGGAGTTCTTAGCTGCTAATAGGGTCGTTCACAGAGATTTAGCAGCTAGAAATATATTGGTGACAGCTGATAGAACGTTAAAAATTGCGGACTTCGGACTGTCGAGAGACGTTTATGAAGAGAATCAGTATAAGCAGACGGGTAATGGAAAGATGCCTGTCAAGTGGATGGCTTTGGAGTCCCTGACAAGAAGGATATATACTACGCAAAGTGATGTGTAAGTATTGGTAAAATTTTATGTCTTTTAGCACTGATTAAATTGTATAACTGTAAACAAAATGGTATCGTAGTGCTTGCTGTCAAATTTTCTGGCACACAAATTGAGGCAAGCTGGACTAACTATGACATTGGAGACCACGAATATAAAGGACGTGAAATCTAATTCATACTTGGAAGACCTATAGAGTGATTTTCCCGAATGTGTAAAAATTTTGAATTAAATTAAGTGTTCCGGTCAACAGGTGGTCGTTCGGTGTGGTTGTGTGGGAAGTTGCATCGCTGGGTGGCGCGCCATACGCAGGAGTGCCGGGTGCTCGCCTGCCGCGCCTGCTGCGCGCCGGCTACCGTATGCCGCGCCCTGCACACTGCAGTCCACTTCTGTACGTAACAAATGTTTATGTTTCCTTTTAGCCCTTAACTGGTCGCTAAGAGCGTGGTGATGTATGATCAGAAACGGCATCGGCACGTGACTCACTTTCTTCTCACTTCAGATTTTCATTTCATGTCTATTTCTCCTCAGTTATGACATAATGCTCTCCTGCTGGCGCGCGCACCCTCGCGACAGACCGACTTTCGCAGAGTTACACCAGCGTCTTGACGAGCTACTGAACAGCGCGTGTGCCAACCAGTACCTCTCGCTGGAGCAAGATGCGGACGACATACCACCCACGCCAAAACATCACAGATACATCAAGATGCTTATGCGGTGAGGATCGTAATTTTAGAATAAGGACAAAATAACTTTTTTAAAAGGTAGGTTAGACTTGGCCAAATAAGGCGTTAGAAATCGGCCATTGCTCATTGGGGAATGAACAGCGTTGCCTCTGGAGCAGTTTTATATAAGCAATAGTACCTACAGTGTTCCTAAAGAGTATAAAGGCCTGCAGGGGCTACGGGACGTTCGAAAGACATACCGCGCCCTTGGAATACAAAGGGCTGAGGAAGTAAAATGGATGGGTTTAAATCAGTATGAGTCTGTAACTCCCACCCGCCTCACCCACGTCGGGTAGGGTCATTTGATGATATCCCACCCGAAAAAAAAAGAGCCTACAGGATCGGCGTAGTGGTGGATGTTGCGTTTTTTTTAATCATCACCAGTTACGAGTTGGTATAATGTTGTCACGTTGTCCCGACAGAGGCAAGCGCAGCTGGCCACGCAGAGAGACATACGAGCGACCGCTGAAGGCGCCGCACGCCAACCACTACACCACGCCCCCAGACTCGCTCAGCGCGCATCCCGTTTGACGTCACACGGCACGATACCACCGACGAACAAGAGTTACAACAAATTGGCACATAAATCTTAAGAGGTAGCTACTAGAATTCAAGGGTTCGAGAAATAAAATCTAACAATCTATCTATATTTATATAAATAAAAATGAATGTTTGTATGTTTGCCTTTACGGGTTTCTTTCAACCAAAACTTTGGTGGGTTTTTCTGTATATTCCCGCGAAGGTTCCCGGCCTTAAACCGTTCTCATGTCTGTGGTTTACAATTATTTTGAACCTTAGGATCTCAGGATACAATCAAAAGCATTAAATCATTTTAAGCTTTTATAAGGTGGTCTGGACACTGTCGAACCAAGGGATATCATGTTACCCGCTAACTGGTTTGTGGGGGTCAAATCGGCAGTCGCTCCATGTAAAACACTGGTACTCAGCTGCATCCACTGAGACTGGAAGCTGATTTCAACATAGTTGGGAAAAGGCTAGGCAGATGATGATAAGGTGGTCTTGACTACCAGTTTATAATATATCTACTGTGGAGAATATGTAAATGTGATATCTAGATCTGAATGAGAAATTAATTATTAGTAATTAAATACTTGTATCTATTTGCTGTGTTATGCTGTGATACTTATCTGTTATTAAGTAATTATGTATAATATAGCAATCTATGTAAAATAATTATGCAGTGTTCATTCAGCACTTTTGGATGCCAACTTTAATTGTAATGATGAGGAAAAAACGAATTAGTAATTAGTAGCCATTCATTTGAAGGCCTATTAAGTACTGAAGCAAATAGATTTGACCTATTTTTTGATAGGTACTTAAAAGGAAATTCAGAATTTTATGGTATGTTAGAAAGTAATAGTTATTTAGCATTATGAGGTTAATATTTTTGTAAAATGCTAATTCCAAGAAGGTTAAGTTCCAAACAAATGTAGGTATATATTATAATGTGTACGATAGTTAGTGTAGGTACCTCCTATTTGTGTTAATTATAATGTAAGATTATTTTTAAAATTTGATTAAATGTCAAAATAGTTTTAGTATATTATTAAGGTAATGAAGTAAATGTGTCCAATAAAAGAATGTGTCCAAGCTATATAATTTGTATTTTATTTAAAAATAAAAGTAAGATTCTGACTTCGATCCAGTTAAATAAATATTTTTTGATTTCTTATGTCACTACCATGCACGGGACTACGGAACTCACCCAGAACTTTGGGAGGTGAATGTGGGGCCAACACGCAGAAGCCCCTTGAAACAATTGTAATGGTGAGACATAAACGGCGATTATCTGAATACACAATATAAATGAATCCAGAGACAACACCCGGTTTGTGCAGGACTATTACAAAATATGGAAATAAACCGTTGGGGTATTGTGATGGGATGATAGTGGAATCTGATATGTGGAACTATGGAAACCTAAGGCGCCTGCCGAAGCACGTAAAAATTGTAGGCTGGCCAATTCACTAACGGGAACCCGCAAAGATAGTCGCTCAAATTGCAACAAGGGAATAACGGGCTGGAAGTGGCCGAAGATTCTTCTTTGGGCTTAGACCACGAGCTCTCTAAGGGTCCAACACCACTGGCCCAGTCACCCCTTACCTTGGAGAATTGACCCTTCGAACAGAGCTTTTAATATTTGATTTATTGCTAAAGTCAAACTTGACCTTATGAAGGCGGTGATATGATATTTTTAACCCGGTAAAACGTTTAACAACATTTATATCTTGAGAAAAAAAATTAAAACCAGTAAAATATAACTAGCTAAAATGTTGGCCTGCATTAGCCGAATTACATAATATCTCCATTTCGCTGTTTCACGTCTCGATACTTAACAAAATAAAACAATCATTTAGATTGATATATTAACTTCGTATATTTTACAGCAATATAACTTATCTCTAGATATAAAAATATCCATATAATCACACCGCGCTTTTCCATCATGGTGCCGATCCACATATTATCCATCCATTCGTGATGCATGCATTCCTGTATTAGAATAATACTTGACAGCTATATTAAAAATAGTAGATAATATTACGTAAAAAAATAGTCCAGAATTTGAAACAAGACCATCTAAACGTATTTTTTTCTAAACAATCGATATGGCCAAAAATAGTTTTTCTAAATTCAAAATTCGAAATAAAACGGGAAATACAGATAACACAAACATCACGACCAATCACATTACTTTTTATTCTAACTAGTGATGTAACAACTACCGTAATTAATCGTAACTTTTTACTAGTGGCGCATAAGAAAAATAAAAAATAGCTTTGTACAATAAGCACAACAAACTAAACGAAAATACAAGCGAATATAGGCAACTGATTAACTACGGCAGTTAATACATAGTTTACATTAAATATAATTATAATACATATTATATTAGGACGTACTCAATTAATAATGAGCGAACATAAGAGCATCATAATTTGCATAAAGTATACGCCTTAAAACTCTTTGATATGACTACACCAAACAATAATTTTAATTTCCTTTACAATATTATCACACATAATTTTGATGTACATAATTATAAGTAGTAACATTAATAAAAAAAAGCTTCATATAGTTTATAAAATGGTAGGTATGGTACATGGTAAAAACTCCTTTTTAATTTTAGAAGATAAAAAGCGTTTCTGAATAGATCCTTCTTAATTAATTACTAAATCATTTCTGTTATTTTTGAATAAAGCAATTCTATTTCATAATTTTATGCCACTAATTACAATTCGAAAAGTTATTCTCCACAAAAGCCTCAGAGGCTTCGTTTACTTAATTTCATGTAGTGCCAAAACTCAAATAAAATACCTAATTGTATTTTCAAAGATTTTCAGTCTCAAATACAATAACTAAATATGGCAAGAACGCCTTCTTATGTAAGGAATACACACATAAAACCAGTACTATCGAACTATGTCATGTACTTGCTGACTATTGGTACACACATCTATGATTTTTATATAAAAGTGCGAATTCTATTATTTTATTGACACGGATATTAACAACACAGTCAACCCGACGATTCTTGGAGTGTTTATCTTCATTCGATGTAAGAGTTCAAAAAAGAACACAACTTCTTCTTTCTTTCTTTCTAAATATTGTTATTGCTAAGAAAATATTGCCATAAAATCACAATTATCGTTAAGTAGTACATGACAAACCGTGGGCAACTGAGTACGATATCAATTGTATGTAATATTTATACATCAATTTGCAAACTAATATTTGTAATGCACTCAAGTGCAATGTTCTGTAATATTTACTAATCTAAATTCATAAAAAAGTGCGAATCCTAAAACAAAAACCTTATGTCGCTAACGTATTTAGGAATGATGTAAACAATATTTTGCCTTCCGTTAGAGATCAAAACTTTTATACAATTCTATTTTAGACGAACAACAGAGCTCAATACACAAACTTAACTTTGGCTGTTAATACTTCGAGCGTGCTATTCACTGGCGATATTTTGTGTAAATAATAATAAACTTTATAATTTACAATGAGACGTCGATAAGAAACTTAGGAGTATAAAATCAGAAATATTTTATTTTTACATAAGTACAAATGTGAATTTGCCTTGTTAGTACTTCAAATAATGACTCAATACAATTTACACCTCACAAACGATTACACGCAAACATTAACTAAGCGTAATCGAAATTATTGCTATAATACACGAGGCAATATCTTACACCGAAATAATATCTGTGATAGGCCGCAGAGTACGTCAAGGCAAATTCGCTGACACAGCCCGTTTCTGAAAGCGTTTAAAGCTGGACTTGCGACACCGACATCTAGTGATCTATATCATTATTGTGATAATACTAATCAGAGATTTAAGGCAAATGTTTCATTTTAGAATTATTGACTGACAATTTGATCCATTGCCAAATATGACTTGAATATTTGATTATTTACAAATGAGACGATGCTGGAACTTCAACTAGTTGTTACAATGCTGTTAATTCGTTAGAGATTCTATAAGGTACTCACGGAAGCCTTCAAGCGTTTGGTCAGCTGTGCCTTCAGAAACGTAGGGTGTTAGCTAGGCGGCTCTCGCGCGCGCGTGCGTGACGTGTACTGCGTGTGTCGCGTGCGTCGCAGTAGTCGCGTGCGTCGGTCAGTCGATGGGGGGAGGCTGCGCGGGGATGCTGGACGGCGGTGCCGTCAGGTAGCCCGCCGTGTGAGGTGCCGCTGTAGGAAAAAAATAAATTTATTTATCAGCTGACAACACAAATACTAGTTAAATCCCTAGTATAAAAAGACAAGAGGAATACAGTGTCTTAATTTAAAAAAGCGTCACATGGGGCGGCAAGAGCAATATTAGTAATTTAACGTGTCAAAAATCACTTTCAATAAAACAAGTTGTTAATTTTTTAGTGTTTAAAAATAAACACTAATGAGATTAAGGCTTTTTCGGGCCTGAATTTGAACATCAGCCTTTTGGCTATTGAAAGAGTATTTGCGTAGCATACTTTTGATATTATGATATATTTTTTAAGTAGATAAGGCCGGTATTTCCTCTCCGACTACCTTGAGGAGAAACAAACTCAAGGGTTAAAGTCTCTGCAGGACTTCGAAACAGATACCGCGCCCCCGGAATACAAAGGGCTGAGGAAGGAACATGGATGATTATTAGTCAGTAAGAGTCTGATACTCCCACCCACCCCACTGTCAGGTCATTTGATGATTTCCCAACTGAAAAAAGGGGGTAAAGTCTCATTTAAGATCAATAATTTATCTGTTTACCTGTGAGCGAGTTATTCTGTGGCGCGGCAGTGATGAACAGGTCGTGTCGCTGGGCGGCGTAGTGCTCCCAGATGGGCGAGCGCGCCAGCACGGCCTTCACTCGCTCGCCGTGCAGGGTGGAGCGAGACATCGCCTTCAGCGCCCGCACTAACTGCGCGGCCGATGCACCGTCTAGACGAGTGTCTAGGAGAGACAGAAGCTCCCCTACTAGGTCGGTTTCTAACGCCTGTGGGATATTGTTGTATTAAATGAATTATAAAGATTTAGATAGGACATGTTTGTACTGTTTTGTGTTTTCTTCTGTCATTTCTTGGAGGAAAAGACGTTGTGACATTTTATAATTTCACTGTCAATTACCAAGGTTCACAGTTGGGCACTTTTCGACCCTATTTTCATATATAAGGTTAAAAATGCTTGAAAAATTTTTCAAGTGAGCACATTTTACTTCTGTTTCTGGAGTATAAACGCATCTGCAAAGTCTTTGGTATTACAGATATCCATAGGTTATGGTAACGTCACCAGCTGGTATACAATTAAATTATATATAAAAAAAAAAAAACTTACTTGCAAGACCAGCCTGTCAGTATTAGCGTTGCTAGAGAATATAAGAGCGAGCGCTTCACACGCACTCCCAACGACCTCCCGACACGACTGCACCGCGGTCTTCAGCCCCGACATCACGTCCGTCTGCGATAGCGCTACTACACAAGCCTGGAATACACGTCATATGTCACGTAACTTCGACAATGTAATAATGACGCTTATGGTTAAAGACAAAGACTAAGGACCAAGTTAACTGACAAATGGTTACGTAATCGGTCCGTTAAACAAAAAGCTTTTTAACAAGGAAGCTGGAATTTTCGTGGTTCTTCACTTCTAGTTCAACCCCGGTTTGGTAATCGACCGTTTCAGGAATAAAAATCGGATAGTTGACACCACCAATCATTTGACATTATTTTTATGAGATTTCAAACCTCGTTTCTCCCATAGATTTCGTATGGCAATAGCGAACTTTCACGTCACTAATTTTCCAACCCAATTCAATTTTATTTTTTTGTGTTTTTGGGGCTATAACATCAAATGCACTTTTAAGAGAAGTTGCGTCTTGGAATTATTTGTTCTTGGTGTGACTAGCCAATAGTAGCGTAGTACCTGCGTGTGCGCGAGCGCGGTGATGACGGGCACGGCCAGCCTGGGCGCGGCGGGCAGCAGGCGCGCCAGGCGCGGCAGCTCGCCCAGCTGCGCGCACAGCTCGCCCAGCGCCGGCCGCGCCCGCAGCGCCGCGCCCAGCGCCAGCGCACACGTCTCGCCGCGACTGCCCTGCACCAACACAATCATGCTATTATTATAGTGCAACTAGCTTGACGTGTCATTAGTGCCTGCAAAGACCTATTTGAAATAAAAACATTTGAGTTTTGAGACTATACTACACGCGTATACTTACTAATATAATCGCAATGGTTTTTTTTATTAAAGACCTTTTGTTGTAAATATACTAGTGTTTGATTTTCCTCGTACAAAAAATAAATTCAAAATTCAACAAAAAAATGGATTCTAGGCTAAAAATAAGCACTTTATGAACGTCATGTCTACAAAAAATAGCCTCCGAAACGCTCCATTCACCACTTCCTATATGTTATTGCTGTTAAGAAGAAGTGGCGCATCAAACTCCCCAACAACACGTAGGTTGCAGTTTTTATCATTTATACTTTATACTTTTACGAACATAATATCAATAATTAGCATACTTTTAATATTTTTTATGATATCAATTCTTAGGTAAATATTTAGACGATAAACATAAAATAATAGCAAAATTATTACATTTTATCCTCCATTTTGACAGATCTTGAATGACTGTTCTTCCGTTTTACGTACAGGTGATAAACTTCAAAAATAAACATAAAAAGGAATTTCAACAATATACACGATTTCATTTCAAAAAGCGAACCTCTGAAGCATCCTTGTTCAATGCCGTGATGGTTTCAGTGAGCAGTTCCTGCAGGAAGCGCTTGGGGCTGCGCAGGTTCCAGTGCGGGTTCTGCAGGTACAGCTTGAGGTAGACGCCGTCCACCACCACCTCGCCGGGCGGCGCCCACGCCTGCTCGCCCGCCGCCGCCCGCTCCAGCGTCTCGCGGTCCTCGAATGTGGCGTTGGGGGTGCGGAGCTGGTCGGACTGGTGTCTAGGGAGGAGCAGAAAGGATGTAATTTATTTATTGAACATAATTTTTGAGGGGCTAATATTATTTAATTATAGTTATTAGTTTACTTATTATGTAATACTTTGGTTTCTGTAATTGGTTTCTTAAGCCGTGTAAATCAAATAAATAAATAATAAAAATTCTGAAAAATCTGAAAAAATCTGTCATCGTTAATTATTAGGTAAATTTGCGTTTTTTCGTGTGTCCTTAAGTTTTATATATTTATAGAGATAAATTATACTTGCTTTACTTATTAGTGTTCCACCCATCAGGTGTTCTTTAGATATGGCGTACCCTGGCTCATAACCATACTGACTGGGAAATATTTTCACTACGACACATAACAAAGTCAAAACATAACAGGGTAGTCAGAAGCTAGAAAGTCTGACAACCAGTTTTACCAAGGGATATCGTGTTACCCGGTCGCCCAATCGCTCCATGTAAAACTCTGAGACTCAGCTGCATCCGGTTAGACTGGAAGTCGACCCCAGCATAGTTGGGAAAAAGCTAGGCAGATGAAGATGATGAACACTACCACAACCATATATAGTTCATAACCGATACAAAGTCTAAGATACTTACTTGTCTCTCAACTGCGCGATGTGCAAGGCAAGCCTTCGCCTCGTGTCTTCGGTCCACACGAGCTCGGGGTGCTCGTGCTGGGCATCGAACATGTGCACCGCGTTCGACGCGCCCGACTCACGCATGGCCTCCGCGAACACGCCCGGAATGTACCGGGATATCGTCAGACGGACCTGAGAATCGTATTATATTACTTACTTTTGGAAAATAAAGTCTTTTTGAGGAGTTGAGGTCAGCGAAATTTAGACGGTCAGGTCAGAATTGAAGAGTTAAAGACCTTGTGAAATGTGGTCAATCAAATTTTAACCGTATTGGATTTAAGTTAATATCCCGCAGAAGATAAAAAGTTTCTGTAAGTGTTGTTACCCCTTAGGATGTAAGAGAGATGTGACTGTACCTTGGGTCCGTGTAGTTTGTCGGCCATCATCCTAGCGAGGAGCTCGACGGCCGCCTCCCTTGTCTCCGGTAGTTTACTATTGCAGAACAGATCTAACAGGTATATCACAGCACCTAAACAAAGAGAATGATACAATTAAATATTGAACTTAATTATTACTTTATGTAACTTGTCGATAAATAATGAACAATTGCTGTGTGTCACATGTTGTTCAGCAGTGGACCAATAAAAATAGGGTAATTATGGGTGACATGATAGCCCGTGATAAATATCTGCGTATTATGTCGGCCAGCAGCGCCAGCAGGTGGCCCAGCGGGCGCTAGTGTCGCTGTACAACACATACCTTTGTTGAGCGCCTCCCTGACGAGCGCGGTGTTGGCGAGCAGCGCGGCCATGGCGGCGAGTGCGTCGGGCCGCGGCGGCCGGTCGGCCAGCAGCGCCAGCAGGTGGCCCAGCGGGCGCTAGTGTCGCTGTACAACACATACCTTTGTTGAGCGCCTCCCTGACGAGCGCGGTGTTGGCGAGCAGCGCGGCCATGGCGGCGAGTGCGTCGGGCCGCGGCGGCCGGTCGGCCAGCAGCGCCAGCAGGTGGCCCAGCGGGCGCTAGTGTCGCTGTACAACACATACCTTTGTTGAGCGCCTCCCTGACGAGCGCGGTGTTGGCGAGCAGCGCGGCCATGGCGGCGAGTGCGTCGGGCCGCGGCGGCCGGTCGGCCAGCAGCGCCAGCAGGTGGCCCAGCGGGCGCTAGTGTCGCTGTACAACACATACCTTTGTTGAGCGCCTCCCTGACGAGCGCGGTGTTGGCGAGCAGCGCGGCCATGGCGGCGAGTGCGTCGGGCCGCGGCGGCCGGTCGGCCAGCAGCGCCAGCAGGTGGCCCAGCGGGCGCTAGTGTCGCTGTACAACACATACCTTTGTTGAGCGCCTCCCTGACGAGCGCGGTGTTGGCGAGCAGCGCGGCCATGGCGGCGAGTGCGTCGGGCCGCGGCGGCCGGTCGGCCAGCAGCGCCAGCAGGTGGCCCAGCGGGCGCTAGTGTCGCTGTACAACACATACCTTTGTTGAGCGCCTCCCTGACGAGCGCGGTGTTGGCGAGCAGCGCGGCCATGGCGGCGAGTGCGTCGGGCCGCGGCGGCCGGTCGGCCAGCAGCGCCAGCAGGTGGCCCAGCGGGCGCTAGTGTCGCTGTACAACACATACCTTTGTTGAGCGCCTCCCTGACGAGCGCGGTGTTGGCGAGCAGCGCGGCCATGGCGGCGAGTGCGTCGGGCCGCGGCGGCCGGTCGGCCAGCAGCGCCAGCAGGTGGCCCAGCGGGCGCTAGTGTCGCTGTACAACACATACCTTTGTTGAGCGCCTCCCTGACGAGCGCGGTGTTGGCGAGCAGCGCGGCCATGGCGGCGAGTGCGTCGGGCCGCGGCGGCCGGTCGGCCAGCAGCGCCAGCAGGTGGCCCAGCGGGCGCTAGTGTCGCTGTACAACACATACCTTTGTTGAGCGCCTCCCTGACGAGCGCGGTGTTGGCGAGCAGCGCGGCCATGGCGGCGAGTGCGTCGGGCCGCGGCGGCCGGTCGGCCAGCAGCGCCAGCAGGTGGCCCAGCGGGCGCTAGTGTCGCTGTACAACACATACCTTTGTTGAGCGCCTCCCTGACGAGCGCGGTGTTGGCGAGCAGCGCGGCCATGGCGGCGAGTGCGTCGGGCCGCGGCGGCCGGTCGGCCAGCAGCGCCAGCAGGTGGCCCAGCGGGCGCTAGTGTCGCTGTACAACACATACCTTTGTTGAGCGCCTCCCTGACGAGCGCGGTGTTGGCGAGCAGCGCGGCCATGGCGGCGAGTGCGTCGGGCCGCGGCGGCCGGTCGGCCAGCAGCGCCAGCAGGTGGCCCAGCGGGCGCTAGTGTCGCTGTACAACACATACCTTTGTTGAGCGCCTCCCTGACGAGCGCGGTGTTGGCGAGCAGCGCGGCCATGGCGGCGAGTGCGTCGGGCCGCGGCGGCCGGTCGGCCAGCAGCGCCAGCAGGTGGCCCAGCGGGCGCTAGTGTCGCTGTACAACACATACCTTTGTTGAGCGCCTCCCTGACGAGCGCGGTGTTGGCGAGCAGCGCGGCCATGGCGGCGAGTGCGTCGGGCCGCGGCGGCCGGTCGGCCAGCAGCGCCAGCAGGTGGCCCAGCGGGCGCTAGTGTCGCTGTACAACACATACCTTTGTTGAGCGCCTCCCTGACGAGCGCGGTGTTGGCGAGCAGCGCGGCCATGGCGGCGAGTGCGTCGGGCCGCGGCGGCCGGTCGGCCAGCAGCGCCAGCAGGTGGCCCAGCGGGCGCTAGTGTCGCTGTACAACACATACCTTTGTTGAGCGCCTCCCTGACGAGCGCGGTGTTGGCGAGCAGCGCGGCCATGGCGGCGAGTGCGTCGGGCCGCGGCGGCCGGTCGGCCAGCAGCGCCAGCAGGTGGCCCAGCGGGCGCTAGTGTCGCTGTACAACACATACCTTTGTTGAGCGCCTCCCTGACGAGCGCGGTGTTGGCGAGCAGCGCGGCCATGGCGGCGAGTGCGTCGGGCCGCGGCGGCCGGTCGGCCAGCAGCGCCAGCAGGTGGCCCAGCGGGCGCTAGTGTCGCTGTACAACACATACCTTTGTTGAGCGCCTCCCTGACGAGCGCGGTGTTGGCGAGCAGCGCGGCCATGGCGGCGAGTGCGTCGGGCCGCGGCGGCCGGTCGGCCAGCAGCGCCAGCAGGTGGCCCAGCGGGCGCTAGTGTCGCTGTACAACACATACCTTTGTTGAGCGCCTCCCTGACGAGCGCGGTGTTGGCGAGCAGCGCGGCCATGGCGGCGAGTGCGTCGGGCCGCGGCGGCCGGTCGGCCAGCAGCGCCAGCAGGTGGCCCAGCGGGCGCTAGTGTCGCTGTACAACACATACCTTTGTTGAGCGCCTCCCTGACGAGCGCGGTGTTGGCGAGCAGCGCGGCCATGGCGGCGAGTGCGTCGGGCCGCGGCGGCCGGTCGGCCAGCAGCGCCAGCAGGTGGCCCAGCACGGCGCTGGCGGCGATGTCCTCCACGCACTCGCGGCTGCCGCCCGCCGCCAGCACGCTGCGCAGCGCGGCGTCCTGCAGCGCCGGGTGCGGCCGCGCCGACAACATGCCGAAGATGAGTCCGAACTGCCCTATGCATTGGATCTCCGCACCTAGGACGAATAACATTCAGTATACCAACAAAGAAAATATTTTATCGACTTTTACAATGGTAATCATATCAGAACTCCTTTCGAATTGTCATATGTTCTTCCACCTGTATTGACATACCTGGGTTCTTAATGATAACGTTGGCAAGAGCTGTAAGTGCGTACGTGACGTGCTGCACCCTGTCCGACGTCATGTCGCCCTGTGTTTGCTCTTGAATGAACTTCAGCAGGTCCAGAATTAATTGTTGCGGATTCTAGAGCAGTACAAAATACATGTTTATTTTGACAGCAGTGAATGAAATTCGAATAATGGTGAAGGCAAAACAAAGGACAAGAGGCGTGCGGCGACCATCCTTAATGGCCCACTCAAAAGGGCGCTAGAATGCACAAATTTCACGGTATTTAAGACAACAACACTACAATTATTATTCGACTTTTCGCGTCTTAAACAACACATATTAATCATCACTAGTAAAAAAAACAAATTACACTAAACAAATGAACATACCTCAATAGGGAAGTCAGGCTGCTCATTATAGATATCGATATAAACGCCCCCTACGGACACGAGTCCCTCGTGCGCGGAGTACGTGAAGGGCTCGACGAGCGGCCCGTCCTGCTCCACCACCGCTCGACTCTTGCGCAGGACATCCTTCAGTTCCGCGCGGGTGCTGTTGTCCCATACTAGGTACGGCGTGCGCCAGTTCGATGTTAAAGTTTTTAGGAGCTGTGACAAAATAAAAAGGGTACTGCAGCTAAAAAAAACTAAACTAAGGACGCTTAAATCGACTAAAAGCTTTACTTGATTTAAGCGTCCTTAGTTAGGACATATTAAATTCTGCCTAACAGTTTAGGCGATACGGTTTGAATTTGAAATTTCATTGTGAAGCTGTAAACTGTAAATAACTGCTCGATAGTCGATGTTCGCATCGACTTTTTGGAGCGGGGAAATTTTACCAAACCTTAGAACAATTTTACGACTTTTATTCAATCAACAAATACTGTTCATTCTTAAATTGTTAATTATGTTATAGATTCATTATTTTTTTTTCTATATAAATTTCAGAATAGATGAATAGAAGCCAAATCTTCTACCCATTTTCGCATCAATTATAATAACCAAATTAACTAAACCATTTATTACAAAATTCAGAGACACTTTCGTATACAAAATTTGTCGCAATCTATCACATGTCCACTTACCTCGTGTTGATCCGGCTCGGCCAGTCTGCCACACAGGTACGGCGTGAGTAGCGTGTGCAACGCGTCCCGTATGTTCTCGTCTTCTGCCGACGGCTGCGTGTGCGGACCGTACATAGCCGCTAAGGCTATTATACACTGCTTTGCTAGCTGATTTGCAACTTCCTGTGAAATAATGTTGTTAACTTAAAAACAGATTTTTATATTGTATCTGGATTTGATAAGATAATAAAATGTCCAAAGATAAAAACTAAATTAAAAACAACAAAAATTTAGTCGAGAGAGAGAAAGAGAACTTTTAAAATGGCAATATTTAGACGAATTAAAACTGTAATTTTGTTTTTAAGTCAAACTATTTCAACATAATAGCATGTAAATACAAATCCGTTTCAAGACTCAGACTAGATGGAGAATATATCGATATTATCGAAATGATATTATCGTTTATAATTTTGTTAAATCAAAAAAAAGATTAGTACTTGAGGCTAGTTTACCTGTTGGAAGCCAAAATTGACTATTTATGAAAAGCTGTAATAGGTGTTTGTACGCCAATTAAGCGAAGGTTATAATGACAAAAGTACCGCAAATGTTCCATAAAACGGACCTTAGACATGTCCTGATATGTTACTAACCCTCCAAAAATTTCCAAAAATATATTTATTCACATATTAAACTCTAAACATACCTGCTTGTTAAGCTGCGCATCGGTCTCGACGCCCGACTCCGCGAGCGTGTAGTCGTACCGCAGCGCGGGCGGCAGCAGCGCCTGCAGCGCGGCGGCCCGCGCCAGCTGCTCGCGGCACGCCGCCTCCGCCGCCAGCGCGCCCACTGCCGCTGCGCCAGCACAAGCCGTCTCGCCCAGGTGCTGCGGGACAGTACTTAATTATACAGCGTATAAAAAAAAATAGAAATAATATTTAAGGGTATGTACATATATCAAGTAAAGATTCCATTGACAAAATCTTATTATTAAATCTGTTAATTTTTTTCCATACATTCTTTTCACTATATATTATTAGGCTTATTAGATTTATTGATCTTCAAATTCCAGTTCCTAGTACTGTTCAAAAGGTTAGTTATCACCGAATGTGTAGCCCGCTTAAATTTTTATTGCTTATTTTTTTACACGTTGTATACTAATAGCCGGTTGCATCAAATAACTTGTAACAAACTTATGGGTCTTTTTTTCGGATGGAAAATATTCAAATGACTCCTCCCATCGTGAGCGGGGTGGGAGGGAGTGTCAGACTCTTACTGACTAAAAACCCACCCAGGAAGGAATCCTTAGTCCTTTGTTACGAGACCGCGGTAACTCTTTCGAATCTTTACTTGACACTGGCAGAGTAGTCAGCACCAACTCGTTTGCCATAAAAAAAACTCGTTCGAACATCCCGCAGCCTCGGCTAAAAATCTTATAGGACCTAATAGTCAATATTATGTGCATATTAACCAAAATATATTTTCTCAGCCCGTATCAATCTACTATTGGCATGTCACTTGGCTGATATATTAGTCAACCTCATATTTATAACTAACATTCTATTGCCAACAGCCGTGTTTCGGCGAAAAACGTAAAATAATAGCAAAATTATTCAATTTTATCCTCCATCTTGAATCACAGTTCTTCCGTTTCACGTATGAGTAACCGCATATTTTTTTGGTGAACCGGCTGTAAGTCTATCACAAGCATAATGGATGATCATCCTTCATTAATGGTCCAGCAACTCACCGGTCTCTTCAGCAGCGGCACCAGGTCCGCACAGAGCTGGTGCATGTCGGCGCAGACGGCGCGGCAGGCGGGGAAGGCGGCGGCCACGGCGAAGCAGCGAGCTGCGTGTGCGCATACTTGCGCGCTGATGTCGCCCGCCTTGCTGGCTTCCGACAGCACGGGCACGCAGCGGGACATGGCCTCGTGGAGGACCTGGGTGGTGGATGATAGTGTTAATATAGTTCATTATCGATATATTGGCTTGGGTTTTTATAAACTAACTTTTGACACTAATATTAATCCCATTTCGTTTTAACCGTTAAAACGAAGATTTTTGTTTTGTTTTTTGAAACGAATGTGGCGGATGTGGTCTGCACTTTTTGTGTATTTTCACTTCCAACTACAACATACGTAATATAGATACGTGAACTAATTTAGACGAATATTTTTTCACAAAAATCAATTCAGAGCGTGAATGCACAAGTTATGGAAACTAGAACACTAGCTAAGAGTATGTAAACCTAGTATCCGATTCTTCCGATGCCAAATGCAATAAATATCATCTCTTTCTTTGCCATGAAATGTACGTCAAATACCTCAGTTTAAATTTACATTCAGAGGAATAAAATATAACCAAATAGTAGTTAACAATCGCAATGACCTGCAAGCCACCTTCTCTACGCAACTCCTCGGCGTTCAAAGCGGAGCAGCGGACAGTGGCGTGGGCGAGCTCGCAGGCGGCAGGCAGCAGCGGCGCGGCGTCTCGTTCCGCGAACAGCTGGTCCGCCTCCGCCTCCAGCCGCGCCGTGCGGAGCAGCTGCGGGTAGCCCGCGTACTTGTACGGCGCTAGCACTGAGGACAAGTATTATCATTTAATAGGCTATTTCAAAGTTGGACGATGACTTCTTAAATCTATACTAATATAATAAAGCTGAAGAGTTTGTTTGTTTGTTTGTTTTAACGCGCTAATTTCAGGTGGTCTGATTTTATCAAATACTAGCTTCTGCCCGCGACTTCGTTCGCTTGGAATAGTGGTGCTCCGCTTCCATTGGTTTTAGCGTGATGAAATATAGCCTATAGCCTTCTTCAATAAATGGGCTATCTAACACTGAAATAATTTTCAAATAGGACCAGTAGTTCCTGAGATTAGTAGCGAACGCAAAAAAAGTAACTTTTCTGGTTGATTTCTTACACCTTGTGTCCGAAAAACCCAAATATCTTACGGAACCCTATTTTTTTCCAAAATAAAATTTAGCCTATGTTACTCGTGGATAATGTAGCTTTCGAATGGTGAAAGAATTTTTAAAATCGGCCCAGTAGTTTTTGAGCCTATTGCATTACAAACAAAGTTTTCCTCTTTATAATATTAGTGTAGATGTATGTATCAAAATTTTATCCAAATCGGGTAAGTCTTTCTCAAGTCATGGCGTGACCAAAAGAAATAGGGATTCATTATTATGTACATATATTAAAAAAATACCAATCGAATTGAGAACCTCCTCCTTTTTGAAGATGGTTAAAAATATAGAATAGATTATGATTATACTACTTCTCTCTCTCTCTCTCACTCCTTTTTGTGTTAATAGTCAATGATCTTGCAGTTACAATAAACCCTTACCTTCAGAATATCTCTGGAAGAGTATAGTTTGTGTTCGTAAAATGAGCACGATGTTGTTAGTGTTGGGTCCGTCGCCGGTCCACACGTTCCGGCTGCAAAGGAACTCGTACGCCTGGTTCACAGCCTCGAAGCGATCCTGTGTAACAAACGTTTACCTATAATACTACGATAGATTATAGATAGTGAATCGTAACACCGATCGGATAAACAAGAGAGTGATTTGAAGGTGTAGAATAGACATAAGTCAGTTTGATAAGCTTATTCACTAGGCTAATTTAATCGCAACTTAGTCCAAGGTTTAAAATATAATTAGTTAATATTTTTCATATTTGATTACTCAATTATTTTAACTAATTCATTTATTAATTAGTCAGTTGAACAAAGGCCAATAGGCACATTTCTTTCTCATGAAAAAATAGGCATAACGTTATGTATGTTATAAACGAATGATTATCGACACTATGCTTGTTTCAAACGTCATCAATGAAGTCAAGATTTTTTTATACCTAGTACATAAAGTGTGGTCATTTATGGTTTGGTTGGCATCATCAGCTTCCAGTTAAGCCAGTAGCTGAATTGATGATGTGGGATGCATTTCAAACTTAATAATAATCAATCCAAAATTTCACAATAAGAATGACTCACCCGTCCCTCTGGGTTCTTATCGGGATGGTACTGCTGCGCGAGGCGGTAGTACGCCTTCCGCACGGCCGCCTCGTCGTGCTGCCCCGCGGCGAGCCCCAGCGCGGCGTACGCCTCGCTCGCCGTCATGGACGGGGGCTTCTTCTCCACCTCGCGCCGCCACGCTTCTAGTACGTCTTTGAGTAGACCAACCTGAAAGAAATAAAAGTTTTTTTTTGTTGTGTCGGTGATCAAATTCCGTTACGCGAGACAAATCAAACTGTATTATTTATTTTTTAAGGTCGACTTTTAAAACGATTCAAATAAATTACTCTGAAACTAGGTTCGTCAAAACAAAAACAAAAATAGTCCACAACGAACGAAAATATGAATTAACAAATACATTAAAAATAGTTAGTCGAATTGAAAACTTTATTCTCCTGAATTTAGTTTAATATCGCTGGTCATTCAAGCTTGGTTGCAATCATATCAAAACTGAGTTTACTCACTAAAGAATGTTCCTGGATACTTCTGTCCCACCGTCATCAAAAGTGAGGATTTTTTTATATCACAAGCACTTGTCTAAAACTCTGTAGTGTAAGTCTAGGAACATATAATATAACTCACGGGGTCCGGTATGGGCCAGTCGGGGAAGCGCTGCGTGTCGCACAGGTGGCGCAGGTAGAACATGTTGCAGAACAGCTCGTGCTGCAGCTGCGGGTAGCACACGGCGGGGATGGCGAGGTAGGGGTACCGCGCCGCGATGTGCGCGCGCAGCCGCGGCGTGAACTCGCCGATATGCGCCGACACTTTCATTATTAGCATCCGTCTGGTAACAGACGACATCATCTATTTTTAATGGACTTTATTCATATCTTTGGATGCTTTTTTTGCATTTTAATCTTCAAATTTGCTTTAGGATAACTTATAATTTTTTCGAAAGTAGTTCGTGCTAGACCCAAAGTACTTAGTTATTGAATATTAACAATTTATAGTCGAAGCGACATTTTCAGCGAACACACAGCCACAATATTGTCTGATAAATTTTAAACGTTTAATCAAAACTAGACTTTATTAAAAAAATAATGACAGAAACATCAAGTTACTTAGTCTGATCTTAAAAGTAAAACGACATCTTTAAAAGAAAAACAAACAAAATGATCCTATTGTCACTGAAGATTCTAAGATACTTCGCTTATATTAGATGACAGAATTAAAAAAATATGTGTCTTCAGCTAGATGTTGTTGGAATTATTATAAATGTGAAACAAGTTTTATACTATCATGCCACATACCTCATCTCTGAGTTCCAGATAGCTTCGGGCGTGTCCCACTCTCCAAGGAAAATCTGTGCAAACTTCTCCGAGCCATGGTTCTCCAAATAACACACCATCGCCTCGGGTAGTAACTGTCCTAATATCGACCGCTGCATTATATCGGAACTTGACTAAAAAGAAAAAAATAAAAACATTTAAAGCATCTTTGAAAAGCAAATAGCCACGTATTAATCATCAAACTGTGCTTCTTTAAGCAAACTTCATGCACGGAATATTCTGATAACAACCTTAATGTATTATTTATCGAATCACAACTACTTCCAGACCAATAATATGTATGTCCTTATAAATGTGACAGGATAACCAAAAACGAAACGTAGATTGGTAAGTGCATCGAAATTCTTCAAAAGAGGATAAGCTATATTTATAGCCGAGGAAATAACCTAACAAACCTGATCAGCTCTGAACGCCTGCTTCATGTGCGTCAGCCTCAGGAACCTGGCGATGGGTAACAAGTTTGATCCCGTGTATAGTAACATGAAGTAGAACACTCCTGTTAAGTAAAGCTTCGAGATCTCAGGGTTGTCTTGCATGACCTCGTAGAGGAGTGTGGCTACCTAAAAAGTATAAATTCATCATACTTGACAGAAAATATCTTCGTGTGATTATAATTTTGTACTTATGTGATTTGTCAAAGGCTTTCTATTATGTTCATCATAATTTTATTACTGATTATATCACTATTTGTTAAAGAATGCCTGTATGGTCATGCCGTATTGTTTTTTTTTTTAGTTCATACTTAGTGCCAGTTCCATTAAGTAAATAATCCAATAGATACACTCTTCATCTGTTTACGGACGGGAGTTCCACAGGGCCCGATACTTAGCCCACCCTTGTTTGTTTTGAACATATAATATCCATTTTATACCAACCGTGTAATGGAACGATTCGAAGATAAAGTAATTCAAGATTTAACTGAAAATAAATGCTGAAAATGAAGCTATCCATTGGGCAAACACATACCTTTTCAACAAGTATGGGATCGAAGGTAAGTAGCAGTTGAACGACATGTGCCAGACATGCTGGCTCTGATAACATTCGCTTTACTTTTGGTAGCGGCCTTATTACTGCGTCCTCTTCATCCCTGCAAAGAATAGTATGAGATATAAGCTTATATTTTTTAATCTGTAACTTTTTATTTTTGGCGCAGCCGGCTGCTAACCAATGCACTCTTAAGTAAACTGACCTGCTGGGGTAGTATCTGGCGCAGGTGATGAGCAGATCGAGCACGGTGGCGGCGAGCGCGCTCTCGTCCAGCACGGCGGCCCCCCGCGCCGCCAGCGTCCACTTGAGCTGGGCCACGCCGCCCACTGCGCGCCAGCCCTCCATGCTGTTGGCCCACGCTTTCGTCTTGTTGTTGATTTCACCAGATTTGTATAGGTCTTTTAGCTGCAACAGTTTTTCGTTTTAAGAAGACCGTCTGCACACCTTTCTCTACTTACAAATAAAATTGAACAGAACTTATAAGAACTCTCGTAGTTATTGCGGCTTAATATACTTATGCATGTTTATAGCTTTCGGATGAATTCTAGTACTAAAACGGTGGAGCGCGGACTAATTCGAAGAACATCGAAGGCAAGTGCATCGAAGTGCATTGCACTCCCTTTTGACACGTGAAATACTCACACTCACGTCACCTATTTACATACATGTCTACGCTCTGGCTGTTACGAAAAAAATCTGCTGGAACAACCTAATATCGAGCTATCGACTGCATCCATCCATCGAACAGTAGATGTGCTTGCAGCCACATGAGACCAACGAGCAGTCACTACCACCCTTATGAGGGACTTAAACGTACCTGTTGAAAGCTAACCGGCCCCTTCCTCTGCACTTTATCCCCCTGCTCGACGTTGTAGTACCACTCGCGGTCGCCCCCCACCTGCTGCTGCGGGCCCTCGATCACGTTGCTCTGCGCCGGTACAGTCGCGCGGGACGTGTGTAAGTGGGCTAGCGTCATCAGCTCTACTAGGATCCTGGAACAATGATAATGTTACTAGGATGTGTTTGACTATTAATGGGCCAGCAAAATCAATTTACAAAAATGTTGAAGTATTGTTTCCAGTGCAAGTTTTCAATCATCGGAGTAGAAAACTGTACTAAAAACAATGCTATGTGTTATGCTAGTGGCTATTAACTCTATCTGAATTCCGGAACTAACAAAATATGTATTATCAAATCAAATTGCATGTATGAAAACATTTTTGAAAGAAATTGTAAAGGACTTTTCCTAGCAATAAGACAGCGATGTGAATCAAGAATAAACTTTTGAAGCATTTTTGATCCATTCAATGGCACTATTGGTGTTGTGATTGTGACTAGGTTTAATTACCGTGCATAGCAAATATTTATATGACCAACAGACTAGAAGGTGGTGTTTGTGCATGTGTGCACGATACATCAGACATTCCTACTGATGGACCATGAATTTAGACAAAAAATTGAGGTCACAAATTAGAACGATATCATTATGGAAATCAAGATTTTGTAATTAAACTTGGTTTAACAAATTATCAAATATCATTACTCACCTAATACCATTCCATTCTAATATATCGCTGACATTTCTTCTATGTAATATTAATTTTGATAGAAATTGTACTAATCTATCTCTTTCCATTCTATCACATGTCTGAAACAAACCAAATCATTATGCAATAATTTCAACTTATCGATACTGGAGATATCGACATTTCGGTGCGTTCTTACCCTGTCTAACATCTGCACGATGTATTTGGTGTCTGCGAAGGGGCCGATGTCTTCAAAGTACCGTCCGTACACTATGCTCATGGCTTGTAGGCACATACACTTCATTTCAACTTTTGGGGTCGATAGGAACCGGTGGTATAGGTCGTTGAAGAACTCGTAACTGAAACAAGATAACCCTCAACTAAAGAAGCATCATGGCAAAATAAGTTACAACTCCACTCAGTAATTTGATTCTTGATAATTATGAAAGTTAACACTGCATATTGGTCGCCAATATTCTAGAATGTTATTTGAAACATACATCGCAATAAGAATCGATTATTAATAAATTAATAATAGAGAAACGATGGATGGATTGTGTGAAGGTTGATATGATTAGAATGAATGTTACTAGCGAGATGACGGCAGATAGAAGAGTATGGAAGAAGAAAACATGCTGCGCCGACCCCAAATAAAATTGGGATAAGGGCAGGAGGATGATGACATCGCAATAAGAATTCTAGTCATCATAATCGGTCTATCTATTGTCCCATTACTGGGCACAGGCCTCTTCTCATACAGAGAAGATATGAGCATTATTCACAACGCTTGCTCAAAGTTATTTGGCGATAGAAAAATATCACTACAAAAAAGAAGCAACCAAGTAACAATTCACTCACGACTTTCTGATGGGGCTGTCATCATTATCCCTCTGTTCCAATAATATCCTCAGATAATAGTCTCCGATCTTGACCTCGTTCTGCAGGCATTGGTAGTGGACCTCCAGTTCTGCATGGTTCCACGACGTGAGGGTTGTTCCAGCCACTTCACGGTCTGATGTGAATGCGCGAAGTTCGTTTTCTAGGGCATTGCGGAGTTCTTCGCGCGTCTTTGAGAAAAGATAATGTCTTAATTACTTGTATAGTCTATTTTAAATATATGTGAACCAATATGTATGACCTATTTCAAAATTTGCCCTCTTTAAGTTTTTATTCAATAGGCTCTGTATTGTATATATAACTACAAAGATAGTGTCCTAGACAGGATGGTCATAAAGGTGGAGTCAAAGCGAAAATTTTGAATATCATACCTTTACATACACAAAAACACTCCATGTATGTTCCCGATTTTTTTTTTCAGATAGTACGTACATAATTCCGGTTTACAGGTCAAAGTAAGAGTAATAGAATAGAATTATAAATAAAGGGATAGTGATTCTGCTTCAAATGGCATAATGCTTTAATGAAACTATCTTAAAACGCGTTTCTAACAACAGTCGGGATAACTTCTGAACAAGATAAATTAAATGCCCTTAAATGCCCTGTTAATTTGGATATCGACATTACGACGGACGGCGTGCGTGCGTGCAATGATCGTGAATGTGTGAACGTGGATTGAGCGAAAAGAGTAAGTCAAGATCTCAATTCTTGGCAGATGACGTAAGTATGGCCTAAGTATGCACATGCATTGTGCAGTTATCGTTTACCGTATGGTTCCATATAAGGTTCGGCAGCGCGTGATCTTTGTGGAACTGATAGTAGAACAGCGGCCAGTTGGCGGTGGACTTGACCCGCTCCCTGCGCCTGCGCAGCACGACGGGCCGCTCGCGCGTCGCGTCCCGCCGCTCGCCCGCCGGACGGCCCAGCCGGGCTGCCCAATGCTGAAGAGCCAGCTGGGCGTAGTGCTGTGGAAAAAAAATTACGTGAATTTTGGCCAAAACTGTTAAAATTGCAGTGTCCTTTAGTATATCTATTATACAAGCGTCCAGGTTAATATTGAAATTGAAAATCAAAAAGTGTAATTCAGATTTTTTTTTTTTTTTTTTTTTTTGTTATATATTTAACTATCTTGCGATCGGTCTGCAGACCATAAGCAGATGTTTGGGTGGACGGTGTTTTGTAAGGCACGCACAACCAGTGTTGAGTTGCCTTCATGTTTATTTCTTGATGACTTATGGATGTGTAGACATTACGTCCCAGATGTGTTGCCGTTTCAGCCGTCTCTGAAGCAATGGGCCATTTAAGATCTTTGCAAGCCTATTTTCATGGGTTGAAATTCTCTCTTTGTAGGATTTGGTCATGTGCTCAATTTCCTCCTTAACAGAGGGCATTTCCAGGTACTCGTGCAGTTCAGTACTTTTAGTGAACCATGGTGCATTAGTGATTGTTTTAAATACACTGTTCTGAAATCTTTGCAGGATTTCTATGTTGCTATTCTTAGCTGAGCCCCAGAGCTGTATTCCGTAACTCCACACTGGTTTGAGGATTACTTTGTATATAATTACTTTGTTGTTGAGTGAGAGTTTTGATCTTCTATTCATAAGCCACTGGAGTGATCGAAATTTGTGGTTTAGTTCATCCCGTTTCTTCTGGATGTGGTGTTTCCATGTTTGTCGGCGGTCAAGGTGAAATCCAAGGTATTTCACAACTGTGTTGTGGGGTAGTTTATTTTCGCCTAATTTGACTGGAGGACAATCTCCTTGTCTTAATGTAAACGTGATGTGGTTTGATTTTAAGGCACTGGCTTTGATACGCCAGCTACACATCCATTTGTAAATTTTGTCTAAGTGGATCTGTAGGGATTTTGATGCATCTTCTGGTTTTTTATCTGACGCGAGAACTGCAGTGTCATCAGCAAACGTAGCATTCATTATATTTTCTGATTGCGGCACGTCAGCAGTGAAAATGAGGTACAAGATTGGCCCGAGTACTGATCCTTGTGGAACTCCAGCGTTGATACTGTGCAGTGGTGAAGTGGCGTCATTAACTTTTACAAAGAACATCCGGTCTTCCAGGTATGACTTCAGTATCGTGAACATGTTATGAGGTAGTTGTTTTTTTAATTTATACAACAAACCTTGATGCCACACCTTATCAAAGGCCTGCTGTATGTCTAGGAAGGCCCCAGCGCAATATTCCTTGTTCTCGAGGGCGTTTCGTATCTTATCACTAACTCGATGGACCTGTTCTATAGTCGAGTGCCTGCTTCTAAACCCAAATTGATGGTCGGGGATGGTCTTATTTTCTGAGAGTATTTCATCCAATCTCGTTTTAAGTAACTTCTCGAAAACTTTTGATAGGATAGGGAGGAGGCTAATAGGCCGATATGATGATGTCATATGTGGAGGTTTTCCTGGTTTTAGAATCATGGTGACCTGAGATACTTTCCATATTTTGGGATATACTGAAGTTCTTAATATGCCATTGAAAAGTTGAGTCAGGTAGACTGTGGTTTTTTTTGGTAGTTGCTGTGAGATTTCAGAAGTTATAAGATCGAAACCGGGAGCCTTCTTTGGTTTCAGAGCATTAATGGTCTGTCGTACTTGGGTTAGTGTACAACACCTTAATGGTAGACATAGCTGTAGGTCACTGTCTAGGTATGAATTGATTTCCTGGTCTAAACTACTATTGGTGTCGCTTTCATTTGGTGTAAAAACAAGTTTTAAGAATGTTCCAAAAGCTTCGACTTTTTCTTCGTCAGTTTTTGCCCAGCCACCGTCTACTAGCCTTAAGGGATGTTGTTGCAGGCTAGGTTTTTGAGTGGATTTGAGCGTTTTCCATAAAGAATATTCGTTATTGTGATTTGGCGACAGCTGCTCTATTTTCTGTCTGATTGTATCATTTTCAATGTCCTGTAGATATTTTTTTAACTGAGCGGATGCTTTATTAAACGCTGCTTTATCTTTGGAGCAACGGGTGTGGTGCCAAATTCTTCTCAAACGTCTTTTTTCTAGGACCTTCTTCTTGATATCTAAAGGTAAGTTGCGACAGGTATCTTTTATGGATGGAGCAGGCGTGCTAAGCCAAGCTGCCTTTTGTATCAAGTTGGTTATGTATGTTGCAGCGGCATTTATATCTTCTTCTGATTTCAGATTTACTTTGAGGTCTATGTTGTCGTCTAAATATTTTCTGAAAGATATCCAGTCAGTCCGTCTATTGCAGAGGTAGTTATTATTTGGTTTTTCAATAATCATTGTACTAACTGTGGCAATGACTGGGGTGTGGTCGGATGAACCATCAAGACAACTTTCTATTTTAAGAAAGTTTGCGTTTAACCCCCTATATACGAAAAAGTCTAGCAGGTCGGGTACTTTTTTTGGGTCCGTTGGCCAGTATGTTGGTTGGCATGTTGTGAGTATTTTTAGTTTGTTTTTATCAATACTTTCTTTTAGCTCCCTCCCACGTGTTACCGTAAGCCTAGAGCCCCATTGGATATTTTTGGCGTTCCAGTCTCCGCCAACGATCAATCTACCGCTCAGCGATTCAAACATGTGATCGAAGTGTTCTCTTTTTATTTTATACTTTGGTGGACAATATATTGAAGTAAGTGTTATGGGACCTTGTTTATCTTGCACCATTATTGACGTTGCTTGTATATGAGGTGTTTGGTATGGGTGTAATAGTTGGTGTTTGATGTTATTCTTTATTAATATAGATGTTCCTGCATGAGCAGTCCCATCAGGATGGTAAGTCGAGTAGGTGGAATATCCCATTATGTTAAAAGACTTGTTTTCAGACAAATGTGATTCCGATATTAGTAATATGTCAATATGTTGGCATTTTAGAAAAGTATTTACTTCGGTTTTGTTATGTAACAGTCCGTTTATGTTCCATGATGCTATTCTTAAAGATGTCATTATGGATGTAACTTATTAATGACAGTAGTCAATAGGCTCATAAGGGTACCCATATTTTGTATGAGGAGATCTAGCTTTTCAGCTTGTTTTATAAGAAGTTTCTCGAGTATATTTGTGGTTGAGCCAGCAGTTACTTGTGCGTAGGTTTGTTCTACAGTAACTGGTTGATTAGGTTGTACTGTAATGTTGATTGGAGTTGTTGTTTTATCTTTGTCTTGTTTCAGAATAGTTTCCTTTCTAGTTATATTGGTTTTGTTATAGTTTTTTCCCTGTTGTTTCCTCTCCTGTATTTCAAGAAAGACTTTACATCCTTTGTAGTTTGCCGGGTGTTCTTCGTGACATAGGGCACATTTACACGGTGTGGTTTTATCTTTCTTTGGACAGTCTGTGGTGTTATGGTTGCCTGCGCATTTGACGCATCTAAATGGTCTCATACAGTTGTTGCGCGTGTGACCATACTGTTGGCATCTTTTGCATTGAACTATGGTATTCTTACGTTTAGGGTCTTCTATGGTAATTGAGGTATTATATATGTAGCGAAGACTTTTTATAGCTGTGTTATTAGGGCTAGGTTCAAGATTTACAAACCAGGTGAAGAGGGGCTTTTTAGATGGACCATGCTTCGCATTTATGATTTCACCTTTGATCTTGTTTCCAGTACTCTCTATAGCTTCTGTAATAGCTTCAATAGGTGTGGATGGGTGCAGGTTCTTGATGACAATCCTATACAGTCGTTCATCTTTGCGTGTGAATGTATGTCCAATCAATTTTTGTTCCCTTACTATTTGCATTAGTTTTTTATAGGCATTAATACTATTGCAGCTTACTCGTAGCTGGGTGCGGTTTACAATTTTATATGAATAATCTGTTTTTTGAAGAACTCCTTCAATTAGCTCAGTTAATTTTCCGATATTTTGTATGGCATATAGGATGATAGGTGGGGGTTTTCGTATTTCCGCCTTTATTTGATTAGGTGGATTTTGGTCTAAATGTTCCGGTTTTAGCAATGAGAAGCTGTTTTGAAGTGGTATTTCTTCGGGCTCAGAGGATGGTGTTCTGTTGACCCTTCTTCGTTTATTAGTCCCTGGGGTTTGGTATTTAGGAGAGACTGTCTGCCATTCTTTGTTAGTGGACTCGTTGTTCTCCTTATTTGATACGAGTGGACAGGGTTCCAAACTCATTGGTGGATCTCCCAATGATGGATGTCTTGTCCTTGTGAACAAACCAGGATGGAAAACTTGCTGAACAAGTTTCTTTGGTGAAGTTTTATTCTTATTATATTCATCGGTGAGATTTCCTTGACTTGGGGCTTGATGCCCTACTCCGGTCAAGTTTTTACCATTTTCGTGGCTCATGGTAGAAAACTACTTTATTGCTGTGGCAACACTCTTCCAAACGTCAAATGACATTTTGTTTGACGTTTGACATTAAGAGTTTTTAGAAAACTCAGATGTAATTATTATTTAAAATTTTTTTTAAAACGAGGGTGGGTGAAAAAAAATTTCAAGAGTTTAGATGTCACTAACGTATTTTGTTCACTATTTTAAGTCTAAATCACTGAACACTTTACGCTACTAACACTTCTACACGGTTTTCGTTTGTTAAAGTTTACTTTTAAAGTACTTTGACACAATATCTAGCTACTTAGTGCACTAAATCACTATAAATCTCCAACAGCGCGTCTAAGCGTGTTGACAGTTGACAGAACTTTTTGTGTAATTCAGATGAAAAAAAAAAACAATGTGATATTGTGTCAGGATTTGAGATTCAATTTTCGTGACTCGAGATCCATGATTCGATATTCAAGATTTCAGATTCGAGATTCAATATTAGAGATTCAAGATTCATTATTCTATGACAACGGACCGACGCCGACGCCAGACCGACGCCGATACCAGACCGACGCTGACAACAAACCGACGCCGACGCCAGACCGACGCCGATACCAGACCGACGCTGACAACAAACCGACGCCGACGCCAGACCGACGCCGATACCAGACCGACGCTGACAACAGACTGACGCCGACGCCAGACCGACGCCGATACCAGATCGACGCCGACGCCAGGCCGATACCGACAACAGACCGACGCCGATACCAGACCGACGCCGATACAAGATCGACGTCGATCGATACCAGACCGACGCCGACGCCACACCGACGCGCATACCAGACCGACGCCGATACCAGATCGACGCCGACGTAAGACCGACGCCGACAACGAACTGACGCCGACGCCAGATCGACGCCGACGCCAGATCGACGCCGAAGCTAGGCCGACGCCGACACCAGACCGACGCCGACGCCAGACCGACGCCGATACCAGACCGACGCCGACGCCAGGCCGACGCCGACGCAAGACCGACGCCGACGCCGACTACGGACCGACGCCGACGCCAGATCGACGCCGATACGAGACCCGAAGCTAGACCGACGCCGACACCAGATCGACGCCGATACTAGACCGAGGCCGACGCCAGACCGATGCTTAAGCTAGAGCAACGCCGATACCAGACTGACGTCGACGCCGAAGCTAGACCGACGCCGATACCAGAAAGACGCCGACGTCGATCGATACCAGACCGACGCCGACGCCAGACCGACGGCGACAACAGACCGACCTTTTCGAAAAATTCAAATCCGACGCCATCTAGCCGACGAGACGACGACCTTGCACCTCCATTTACGGCTATCATGCTACGAACTAAACATATATACAATAAATTAGACTTACTTCTATATGTTTCTCAACATATTTGACTTGTCTCTCGAGGGCCTCCCAGTGCTGCGCGCGCGGCTTGACGCTTGCCTGAGCTAGCGACAGATTGTCGCGCTCCGGTTCCATCTCCCCGGCTAGTGCGGCCGCCGGTGGTGCCTCTGTGGACTCCAGGAACGCGAGGAGACCTGATGGCTGTTGGAGTAAGATGCAGTTAAGATAATGCAGTTTTTAACTGATGTTTCGTGATAAGTGCACATTAAAGTATGAAGAATAGAATACACGAAACATGATTCTAAAATTAATAAAAGATAATGGATTTTGGAGCAACTGGACTCATTAAATCTGTAGACTAACGCATTATCCAGGTGGCGCGGCAGTTCTCGGCAGTACGTACCATGATCCTGCGCAGCAGCGAGTGCGCGGGCGCGTGGTCGACGAGCCAGAGCGCGACGAGGTGGCGCGCCAGGTGGCGGTGGTGCAGGCGCGGCGGCGCGAACAGCGCGGCCAGCAGGTGGCGCGGCAGCGCGGCCTCGGCCAGCGCCAGCGCCTGCATGCGCGCGCCCACGCCCGCGCCGCCCTCCTCCACCAGCGCGCGCATCACCAGCCCCGCGCCCTTCACGATGGCCAGCGACGGGTGCTGCCACCACACACAACACATTCTTAAGATCGGAACACGACATAGTTTTCCATCTGAATTGGTGGCAATGAAATGATGCAAAAGACGTCTTGATTTTCAAAACGTCATAGATATCTACGGCTGACTACAATCTCTTACCTCAAACAACTTGAACAACACTCGTCCTCTCTTAGAAACCATTTCCAGCAACTGGTCGAACTGCTTGCCGTCAGTGGTCTCACTGTAGGGCACGCACAGCGCGAACGTCAGGAAGTCCAACATGGCCGCCACTACCAGTGCTCCACTGCCGGCCGTCTAGAAGAAAACATCCTATGTAGCGTGCTAACTCCGTGAACTTCGAAACGCCCGTATCAAATCAATAATCTTCGTTTTTTTTTTAGTTATTCTGCTATTCGGAAAATACAGCAAATCCATTTTCATAAAAAAATGTCTAAGATTTCTTGAGTGATGTAACTACCATAAATAGTGCAACTTTGTTTTATGATCTAAGGCTCTTCAAAAATAGACCCTACAGACAAAAATACCGCTTAATAACTGAATAATATCTTTTCTTACCACATGATCCGCCCACATAGTGAGCAGCCCGTCCAGGAACGTGCTCGAGGACAACATGCTGGCCTTGTTCAGCTGTTCCTGCCTCAAATCTGGCTCGGCGTGCATAGGCTGCAGTAGCGCGCATACCGCGTCTAGCGCAGCGTGCGCGCACGCAGGCGAGCCGCGGCGGAGAGCGGCTACGGTCGCTGTGCCAATCCATTCGCGGAAACTAAAAAAAGTAACCTTTTTAAGACTACGATGACGCAATATATAGAGCCGATCTGGGTATTTCTTAACAGATTGACACGAGAACTAAGCCTGGCTTGCCTATTGGCAAGTTCATATTAACTATTGTCATTTATCCAGTTCAAATCTATGAATAGAGCGCTCAGTTGAATCTGTAGAAAAAAATATAGACTATTCCAGAAAGCTAGTCGTCGAATGAACTTTTGGCTGTCTATTTTATTTTCAGCTGTATGAAACAAGAATTAGCCATTAACATAGATGACTCATAGAACCGGCCATAGATAGATAGGTATAGATATGAAAACCAAAAATATAGGAAGTTGTCACTTGTTATCATCGATAAATAAATGTAAACATGACACACTGCCAATGAATCATAATGGTAATGATAAGATTAAAAACCAATACAAAGAATTTAACGCTTACCCAGGTAAAGCAGTGAATGCAGCAAATCCCACTTTGCTGGCACAAAGTCGCCTCAAGGCGTGGAACTGCGCTTCTAACTCGCGGGGCGTTAAATTGCTGCCGGACGGCGCACTGCTCACCAGCGCGGTCAACGCGCCCGTGATCAGCTTCTCCTTGTTCTCGGCGAACAGTCGCTGCGATGGAACATTTTAGTGCACTTCGTCTCGCTATGTTGGGCCACTCACGATTTGGGAGGCGTGGGACACTTAGTTTATTTTTATTATAGAAAATTTATATTCCACGCGCGTTAAATATAGAAAAGACAATAGCCACTACAGTTACGATGTTAATATGTTTCTTTTTTTCGAACAATTTAAGTATTCCCGAACCCAATAAATTCGCTACCTGTAGCAAGATTTTAAAAGAAAATTATTTAAATTAAAATCATGTCCCAAAATGTGCCGCTAATCCCAAATGAAAGTACTCTTATAATAGTCCTTAACAGATACAATTTATGCAACAAAATGTACAACATTCCAATAGTTAGTGTAAACATCGCATAGAATCTATGGTATTTACATGGAAATGCGGATGAACTTTGCACCCAAGGTGGTCCTTAAGCTATAGAATAACAAAAAACAAAACCTTAAAGTTGACTGAAGGAATTTCCATCGAACCCCACTATCTAGCCATTAAAGGAGTAGCAATGTAAGGGTGTAAAATAATAAATTGACAGGGGACTTACAAGATCCCACGTAAGAAACAGCCACAACAGGGGACGGGCCTACAAGGCACACAAGGTACATTAATATGTCCCAGGAATTTAATAAAAATATATAAAAAAACGAAGCGTGATATGTAGATGAGAGTAGCGCGGTATGAGTACTATTTAAATAATAAATAATAATATAAAAATGATTAAATTTAATATCACACTGAATAAACTCATAGATGGAAAAGGCACAATTTTTTGTTGCCACATTTCTATCTGTCAGTCTATTACGTGTGTACGTTCAGTGCGTACGCATTAACGAGCGCATACGTAAAACGTATGGACGCATACGTATTTTAACAAGTTTACTGAACATCAAAAATGTTCCACTGTTTCCATGCACATACTGACTAGGTATTTATTAAATAGCAGATGTTATTTAAACTGAATTTTTGAAAGTGTGGTGAAACGACTATAGCAAATTAAAGTTACAGTTAATAACTCATCCAAAACAATGATAACACGAATTGTTAAGAGAAATCGAAGTGGTTAATATAATATTAGTATAAAATATGCATGTATAGTGCAGTTATACAGCTAGTCATATAAATGCGTCTTACGTCTTGGCTGACTGAGTAAATAAGGCCGCTGTAACCGACGTTTGAATTGAATCTCTCTATCACTTCGGCGCGGCTCATTCCTACTGGGTTCTGGAATAATCTGAAAAAAAAAACGTCATAAAGATCTGGCTGGGCAAATTCGTAATGCTGATGAAAAATGGATTTCTCGCTGATGCATTTTAAGGTGAGTACAACCTAAATATAAAGATAAAATATTCAACAAGGTTTCTGAATGTATAAAATATGCCATAAAATCGTTGAAAAATATATTGAGAGGCCAGCTATATAGACGGAATAGCAAGACTTAAATCATTTTTACCTTAGATGATTTGACTCCGTCTCCTCATCAACAGGCTGGTGCAGAGGGCCCAGTCGGTACCCCCTGGGTGTTGGTACAGACCTCACATGCACATCACGCTGGCCTGCGGACCTGACTCCATCCAGCAAGGATGCCAGTAATGCGTCTCTGTAATAAGATATCTTAATTGGTATAATACGTAAACCTAGATGCCGTAGTACGAAAGGATAAAGAGATCGAGTTTATTATAGAGAGCATACGAAATCTCTTTGTTGGAAATAAAAAAAGATAATAATATATAACTTTCATACCTTTCTCCAGCCAAGTACGTCCGAGTTTGCCCATTGAGATACTCGATGGAGAACTTTTGAGGATGTTCTGTGTCTCTGATTAATGCGAACACATCACTCAATGGACGTAGGCATACGACCTGAAAATAATATTTTAGTAACGACTTTGCCATACTAATTTAGTTAGGAACAGTTCAACTGGATATATTGAGATAGAATTTCGTACGTAACGTGACATGAAAATTTGCCTCGGACTCTGCCTGGACTGGAGCATGAAGCCTGTTCAGCGAGAAGGATCCATTATCGGATCGCGCAGAGTTTAAGGGTATTATTTTATGAAAATGTTCTCAATTGCAGCCAGCGCCGGCCCCAGCCGATGATGATCAGGGTAGAGCGAGGTGGCCTTTCGCCGCGCTTATCGGATTTTTCAGCGCCACCCTACGGCAACGATATGTCTGCGCCTCTCAAAAGTTTTATTTTTATTTTTGTTATTGTTAGTGGTTGTTGATTTTAATACCAAAATTGATAACATGCTAGAAAATACCACGCATAGTTTTGTAATAAATACGACTGATTCGGACTCATCATACGAATCATCTTCATGTAATAACGACAACGAATAGAAAAAAAAAATGTTTAAAATATGTACATTCTAATTTAAGATTTCAGAACCCTCGGCAGTTGTATTTTTTTTCTAGTTTTTTCTTTGGCCTTAATATACGTCATTGTGCTTAACTTACAGAGTACGTCTGTGGATCTCTCTCCAGTATACAAGTATCTGAGAGGCATAGTGTACGTCGCATCGGCTCCATGTGCCGCGCCGGGTTCACTTTGTGCACTATGAACTCGCTTAGAGATGTTTGATGTTGATCTCCACTGAAAAGGAGAAAATCTTTGATCGTTCTGAACATTTTGGAGTAAGCTTTGATAGGTAGACACAAAATATAACGGTTTGTTGTTCGTTGCTTGTGAGGTCGTAATGTGCAAGTACTGGTGACGTCACCAAAGCGTGCAGACCATCCGGATGAGATATTAAGGTCTAATGAGTATTTTAGACATCAACCCAAATTAAAAATACCGCTTAGTATTACTAGGTCGGGCTCAGCTTTTAGTCTAGTCTAACTAGAGGCTAAAGAATATTAATTCATATATTTATTATTATTCTATATCGCATTTATTTAATATCAATATTTCACAAAGAGCCAATGTTCTAAAGTTAACTGAATAACTAAAAGTTGTAACTGACATGGCGAAAAGTCTCAATTAGGTTTATTGTAACGAGCTTGCTATTCAATAAATTATAGTGAAATTAATAAGAGTAGGTTGATACATATTTATAAATAGGACTGTTGAATTGGAAAAAGTAAGAACTAGATACTTTAGAAAAAAATCATTACGGCAATTTAAATGTACAATAAATAAACAGAATATTATAACGTCACCATTTAAATCTCCGATCTTTTCCTGCTACCAGAAGCAGGAATATAGATCATTGATTGGTCCGTTGATTAAAAACAATTAACAACTAATAAAAGCATGGTCGGACAAAGTCTAGTCTAGTCTACATACGACAAATCGATATTATTATTAACACTGGCTGGTTACAAAAACCTACCAGAATTTTCACATTCCTAAATTCGATATTTAATTTATTTATGTGTATAAAACCTACTCAGATAGATGAACCAATCATACAGAATTTGATACGTCTATATGTTGAGCGTATCGCGTTAGATAAATGAGTTCACACACAAGGTCGTATCAACCAGTTACAAACAATCAAATGTAACAATTACATGTGTGAATTAACGAAAGCGGCAATTAGGAGGATAACTAATATACAGGAACATTGACATTATTTTATTCCGGTAAAATTGTGTCGCCAGTTACACCATTCAAACATTATGAACTAATATACTAGTGTATATGATGAGTAGGTATCCAATGGAACCCGTAATTGTGTCATAAGCAATTCTGTGACGCATAGGGCACGTATTAAATCATGATTCGAAGTAATATAAACGCTGGGCTTCAAAATTTCCCACTAGAACCATATACAAATCAATAGATTGGCTACTTTTTTCAAAACATGAACTATAATTTATATTATTCCAAAACCTCAAAAAGTATGCTCTATGTGAGAGACCTAAGGTCATTTTTGTTCTAGCAAATTTGGGGGTCAGTTGAGTGGTTAAGCCTGACCGCCTGCATTCATTAAGGATAGGGTTTTGATGCAGCAGAATTTGAAGCGAAAACCTTAAAGAAATGTACAATAACATCAAGTTTTAAGTAGAAAACTATTTCCAGTACAAAATAATTAGTACAACTCACCTATACTTCCCAAATCTCTGGTCATGATAATCATCCAATGTTATCATGGTAGACAAAACCTTGATGCTAATGCTAAGGGTTAAGCTGGCCATCTCCAGCATTTTATTGATGATTATCTGGTGATCCATGGCATTGGAGAACAGGTGAAGTCTGCTGTATCCTCCCACGGCGAGGACAAACCCTCCCGGGACATCACGCACGGGGAGTATTCCTTGGACATCACAGTATGGGTAGCTGGCAAGCAGAGTGTGGGTAGAAGGATCCAGTTGTTCTAAAGCACATGGGCCAACTTCTAGTACGACTGGGAGGCGTGTTCCACTCCAATGGTGTTTGTAGGCTTGGTATCTCTGGAAGTGTTTAAGGTTTTATATATTTCGTTATGGGTTTTTTAAATCTATTGTTTTGGACTGTGAGCTTATGGTGAAAGTAATATGACTTACTAGGGAGATTAGTTTATAACACCATTTATAATTAAAGCAATTGAATAAGGAATTAATTGTGTATGTGTAGTAAGTAGGTCTTTTTAAGTTTTGGTATTGTTATATAAATATGTTTGAGCCTCTGTTCTTTGAATAATTTTATATTTATACCTTCAACGGAAATAAAGTGTTTTTATTTGGAGTATGTACGTATGATTAAATGAATTAATAAATCATCAAATCAAACATAAAATCTATTATTAAGACTTTTTAAAAGCTTTTTTTTCCATTTTGAACTTAGATGTGTTATTCTACAAATACAAAAGAATACTCACAAAAATATCTTTAGGTTTTTCAGCGAATGCATGCCTGTATTTAAAAGCCTCAGTCAGAATCAAACACTTATGTTCAGATGAAAACTTCATTGAATCAACTTTTTTTTCCTTTTTCATGACCAGTGTAAAGTCATGATTGGCTGCTGAGTTTGAGTGTTTTGATGACGCAATGGTGACGACATCAGCATACAGCCATTTGTTGGTCACCTCCAAACGGTCCGGGTTATATGTAGTGATCCCATGGGTGCCGATTGAGAACACCCGCTTGTACTTGCCCTTCCATGAGTGCTTGGTGACAAGGAATGACGCCACATCCTGGTTGTCTTTTAATGGCATCATCTTAACATCGCCTGAGGGGTAAGAGCAAATGAAGTACATAATATCAACCTTTTTCCCAAAAGATTTAGGCAAAGGTGGACCTATAGTATACTCACATTTCATTAATTATGTTAAATATGGCATAACTAATATAATAATATCCCTTTGAATATAATAAACATGATAGTAACTCTGTCCAAGTGTTGCACTTTCATAGGAAAATGGTGAAACCGGTTGAGATGGTTGGCATGGACATACAACTAAAACTAGAAAGACATGGGATAGTTTTATCAGGGTGCGAGAAGTTATTCTCTCAGGGTACAGATGAAACCGTGGGAAACAGTAAAATATAGAGTAATGCAATAAAAAAAATTGTTGCCAGAGTAATTAATTGTTATTATAATAGTTAACATTTTAAGTACTGTCTCTAAACTTTTAGATCTTTTTTTTTTTGATCATGATTACATAAGATAATTTTAAACTTTCTTTTCATAAACTGAATAATGTATTATTAACTTCCTACTCCTCTATGATGTAATATAATTCCTTTCACAATCATGAATCATCATTACTGTTTGCCGAGTTATTTACTCATACAATGAAATATATGGATATTCTTATTTTTACAAAAAACTATCAAAACAACAAATTATCATAAAATATATATATACTAGCAGACCTGACAGACATTGTACTGTCCTAACTTTGATGTTTTTATGGAAACAACAACATCTACTGAGACCAGTTGTATTTTCAAACCATCAATCAACTCAAATGCACACCATAAATTTCATTCAAATTGGTCAAGTCATTTAGGAGTTAGGTGACAAACACATGTACAGAAGAATTATATATATAAAGATTTAATTAATTTGTTTATCAATGCCTTAATAACAACATGTAATATTTTAGGGTAGTTAAAAACCACAGAATGATAATTAAATTAGGTTTGTTAAGATAAAAGAGTTTCATATACACTTTTATACATACTAAACTATGTCTAAAATTGGTTTAATAATATAATAAGCCAAAATAGAAGGTATATAACAATTTTGCACCCTGAAGAGACCTAAAATAAGGAAACAGGTAAACATATTTTTGTAAAATTTTGATGTAACCCAAAAATAAAATAAACATTAAAAACTTATATCTATATTTTCAACTAAGTACATAAAACTACTTTATCCTCTTGCATTTTATTTTTTTATAAACAGAATCTTGTTAGAGACTTCTCATAAAACCGTTATTACAATAAATCTCACACAGATCTGGGGGCAGTGTCCTTATCTATAATGTATCAGAAATAGATATATTATTTTAACCCAATTTGTTAGGAACAAACAATACAAAGCAATGAGTATGTGCAAAATTAATTTCATGAAATATTTTCTACAATCTGAATGTTTGGATTACATTTTTTCTAGTGATTAGATCACAACCGGCAATACATTGTACAAATTACGAACAAGTGGGTTACAAAAACAAACCCGTTTATCAAATAATATCTGGACTGCTACAACTGGTAGTCTCTGATTGACATCTAGAGAGACAAATCATAATATTTCGCGGAAAAACCACACTGCCGAAACCTAAACATAATTAGATGAGAACAATCCACCCCTTTGTAAATAGATCGGGAAACCATTGATATCGAATACGTGTAAACAAGGATTGGAGCAACACATTTTTATTCGACACCCAACAACAGAGGCACAATATAAATACTCACAAAATGTATGTGGATAAACAATCTTCAATACTCTCAGCTGGTATCCGATAAGAGCCACATATTATACAAATAAACGTAAAAAATGGGAACAAGAGCTCGAGAAAGGACCGACCAATCGTTCGACAAATTGACAATTTCAGCAGTGTAGCCACGTATAAAAATAAACAATGAGTTGACGTCAGATTATTCAAACAAAACAAAAGTCATTTATTTTATACTTTTCGATTTTTAATTATAGTTTTATTTATGATCTTTAACAAAAATTGATACCCTTAAAACAGTGTTGAGTGGATTGAGATCAGCTGATGTATTGGAATTTATTAAAATATTGCAATTTATTATTTTTTCTGTTATTTTAGAACGTAATTATATGAATGTCAATCCAGCGTTGCCAGAAGGTTACATTTCTTACATTTTTCGTAACTTTTGACCCCCTCGCGTAACATATAAGTAATTTTTATATTTAGGACTAATTTCGTAACTTTTGAGAACAATGAAATTTGTAATAGGTACTAGATTTTTATTGTAAGCAGTTTACAAACGCCAACGCATCCAAAATAATCCAAATTGAACACTCCTAAAACTGGCGCGCCTAAAATTATTTCACTCCAAACTCTCACAGATGGCTCTGAATGGAACGCGCCATGGCAAAATAATACGTATTTTAGACAGATTAAAGCTTGATTTTGCTTGAGCGTGTGCGCGCACGTTTCCTATTTCGCGAGATCGCGCCGTTCGCGGTTTGTTTTATTTCATAAAGTTTCGTTGTTGTGATAATGTTTGTTGTCTACAACTGTGCGAAAAGTGCGTTGAATTTCCGGTGATTACAATTTATTCTTGGTAGCTAAGTATAGCTTTAAAGCAGGGGCTTAGCTACTGCGGTATCAGCCGTATTAATGATACGGGGCCCCGGAGGTATAGGGGCCCCGACACGTGACATCGAGAAAGTTTTTGACATCATACCCACAACCTCATTACAACTACTACCGACTTGCCCACTGCATTGTAAATCTAATATACGTACTTATTACATGTTTGTCTCTTTCAAACTAGATTTAACATTTTTATTAGGGTTTCGTCCGTGAAACGCTTGTTGTCTGTTCAGCACAAAGAAAAAATTTTGAGTAGCCTCAATAGAACAGGAAAGATTATCTAGGCTTAGGCTAGCTCTCCTAAGTATTTATATTTACATAAACCTACAAAGAATGTAAGCCTGGATCTCGAAGTATTTTTCATTGTTTTTGCGGAAAAGCAACATAAAATATACTTTAATTTGTTACAGTTATCACTAAAATAAAAGCATGAGCAGTCAGCAGAGGCGTAGCTACCCAGGGGCTAGGCGGGGCAGTGCCCCGGGGCCCCCCAAAACCTGATTAGCCAACCTCTTATTGAACTAGCGAAAAGTTCTCCCACCTTCGGACCCTAAATAGGTTGCAACATCAACAATCATGGCAACTCACAAAAAAAATATTATTCCCCATAATTATCTTACTAAAAAAGAAATTTGCGCTTTTAATTACGTATTCTTATTTCTTAGTTACAATTTATTGAAAAATATTATTTTATCATGCTAAAAAAAAATTGCGCTCGCCTCGCTCGCGCCTTCTTCTTAACTAGGGCCTATTGGTTATCTTATATATGCCATGGTAAAAAAAAACACATTGTAGGAAGTCCGGAAAACATTGAAATCTTTAAAAATTTCGCGCTCGCTTCGCTCGCGCTGCATATATTCTACTAGCCCGGATCCGCGCCTGGGCATTATTTGTCAAAATACCGAAGATCTTTGGGCTAAACGAATTTATCAGTTCAGTAGAGGCCACGCAAACGTGTAGAAGCCTTTCAGACAGATAGAGTGAAGTCTCAAGTGAAGAAGATCTGCAGCAGATAGACGGACTGCGGCCGAAATTGAATATGTCAAGACGAGTACAGGGCGATATTCTATACGTAAGGTGAGGCATTGATAAGTGAACCGATATAAACATAGGTGAATATTTTTTAGCTAACATTAAATTGTTATCTATCTAAAAAAACATAGATTTTATAGCAACGTAGTGTTTGTTTTATTAAAATGCGAAAGGTTTTGTGAAAAGTCTACCCTCCATTTGAATTTCGCCCCAGTCTGATACAAGGGCCCCTAGCAGAAGTTGATACGGGGACCCTAAAAACACGTAAATTAAAAAAAAACAATAATGTAACTTTTGCAGCAAAAATGTAACATTTCAGGAAACGAAACGTAACTTATGACTCAAGGGCCCTGGCAACACTGTGTCAATCCTTGAAAAGTGTGTCCAACGTCATTCGGAGGTCGTTCATAAACCAAAAGTCTTACAAATATTTTTTAAAGCAAATATAATCTTATTGATCGTGCGCAAAGAAAACACACTTGCAATATTAATTACAATTGTTATAAATACGACCCCAGTAATCAAACTTATACTTTATGGTGAATCTGTGACGCTAATAAAACAAAATTGATATTTATTGTATTTTGTATAAGATTAAAAAACTCGGATTTTGAACGACATCCTTCACTTGCCGCATGCAGTGCTACGTCCGCTCTCTTTTCTTAATTTTTTTACAATAAACTTGCTTCCGAAGCTAGTACCAGTGCCACATCATGGTGCTTGACTTAGACTTATTCCGTGCCGACAAAGACGGTAACCCAGACAAAATCCGTGAAAACCAACGAAAAAGGTTCAAAGATGTGGCCCTTGTTGACACCGTGGTGGAGCAGGATACCCTTTGGAGGAGATTGCGCCACGACGCTGACAATTACAACAAGCTGAAGAATGTGTGCAGCAAGGAGATTGGTCTTAAGATGAAGAGCAAGGAGCCTGTTGGGCCAGAAGACCAGGCAGTGCCTTCTGAAATAGCAGAGAAGCTAGTTGACCTCACTGGAGATGACTTGAAACCTTTAACTGTTAACCAGATCAAGAAGGTAAGAAGAGTTTGGAGTAAATTGTCTTGTAAAAAATACTCATTAATTTTGTTTTCTTTTTATTTTTATTCACCATAAGGCAACTTTAAATTTGTAAAAGAAATGCTGGAATTCGTAAAAGAAATTATGTTTTATCTGCCTTCTGTGTTATGCTACTTGCTCATACACAGCAGAAAGATAAAGTTTCATTTATAATTTTATACTCACACTTACTACCACCCCAGGTTATTGATTTTAGTGAGTCATTTGAGATTGTTGCATCACCTACTAGCTACAGTTTATGTACCAATGCTCAGCTATGATAAATAACTTACTGATATTATGTTACAATGTAACCTGATATTACTGGCTACAAACAAACACATAAAGAAATAATGTAATTTTAGTAATATCACCAGTTTTCCTAGCATAGAGAGCCTATTATTCTTTTTTCTATATTAAAAAAATAAATATTTTTATGAATCTCTTGTACCTACTATGTTTATCTTTACACCACAATCAACAAAAAAAACCACAAAAGTTTTTCCTACAATAATTCTTAAATATTTTACAGGTCAGAGTATTAATAGATGAAGCCATAACAAAAAATGAACAGGGTCTCATAGCAGCAGAGAAGGCTCGTTCAGCGGCTCTCCGCGAAGTAGGCAACCACCTCCACGACTCTGTGCCTGTAGATGATGACGAAGACCACAACAAGGTGGAGAGGACATTTGGAGACTGCAGCTTTAGGACCAAGTACTCCCATGTGGATCTTATTTGTATGATTGATGGTGAGTTTAACGTAATTTAATGTTGATAAAACTTTCATTGCATATTTAATTAAGGAAAATTATTAGAAATGTTCATTGTAAATGGATTTTTTATTGTAAATACTTAATCTGTTTGGTAGTATTGTGATTTGTAAGTTTTTGATAAATTCAGCTTTAATAATTTATTACAGACAAACAATCCATGATGGGTTGCATATAGAACCTTCTTTTTAATGGATTAAAAGCTACTTTTCCCTAAGAAATATAGAGAACATGTTTTATAATTATTACTATTTTGTATTATCCACAATGTCATTAAATTATTATGTTATACTACCAAACTGTACTGTTTCTGCTTTCCAAGGCATTAATCCATTTAGAAATTGTGTCTATAGGGTGAATGAGGGTTTGAAGCAGCCAACTAAATTGGTCATACTGACATTTAGACAAATCATATCCATTTTATTTATAGTCATGGTGTGAGTATCATGGTTTTTAATTAACAATTCAACTAAATTTATTCATGATTCCACAAAACACTTGCTCACTATAGATTTTTGCGTACACCTGTGCAAACATTCACAATAAGTACACACAGCCAGTACAAACGGTAAGCAGACGCAAACCAACATAAATGTTGGTGTGCGTAAAATCAACGGGCGTATTATTTCGCCTACTTATTAGTGTTTGCTTCACAATAACCCGTTGTCCACGCACACACCTGCAAGTTCTTGTCAGTATTAAATACTGCAAAGAATATGAAGCATAAATTTAGCTCAAAAAGCAATCCTCTCCGTGGCGCAATGGTCGAGCGTACGGTTATTAACAGCGTGCGTAGCGCTAGCGTCGTAAGATCGAATCCCAACTGCACAAAGTTTTTGTATGTTTTAATAAATATTTAACATTCGTCTTGTTCAATTCTTTACTTAGCTATTAGTAAGTCTTATTTATGTTTGGGTTGGAAATATTAATAAGTTAGTTTAAGTTCATCGTCATAGTGCTGCCACTTGAATATGAAAAAATAACGTTCATTCTTGTTCGACTTATATTTTTCACACAATGTTTATAATTTACAATTATATTTTTTTTAAACCTTGTTGTGGGCAAGTTATTGTATTTATTGGTTTATTTTAATTTATACATTAAATACTAAACAAATATACAAATAGAATATATATTATATAATATTTATTTACGTAAATTATAATATAAGGTCACGCATTACATCCCACTTCCCATTCATTTGCAACAAAAAAACATAAAAACTATAATTCAATTAAATCAACAAGCATCACTCGTAGTATGCGGTGGCCGTCGGGCTCGAGCCACGCTATCACATATGTATGACTAACTATGCACCACAGCGTATGCTCCGACCGCTAGTCGATCGTTTCCGAACTTGCTATTCTTTTTAATACTTATACTCCATTTACAATAAGATTAGACATTTAAACGCACCCCATTTACCGTTCGTTCAAACGATTTTGAGTTCTATTCCATATAGATAAGGATGGTGTTGAAAGCAAAATAATGTTTACAATACCAAATGTATTCCGCATCTGTTTTTTGTTTTATCACCTCAGCAATAGAGCTCAAAATAGGATGAGGAGGAGCTTTACACTTATACTGAATATATTTGTTATTATAAACATTATTTTGCATTTTGCTTTCAATGTCATCCTTATCAATTCGGAATAGAACTCAAAATCGGTTGAATAAGCTGCAAAAAGAGTTTGGAAGTTTTTCTAATCTTATTGTAAATCAATTATAGTTTACTTATTACTATAGGTCGACCGATCAAAGGTTAAGCTGCGCTTGGCGCGGTCGGTCCATGGATGGGTGACCATCTATGTCATTGTAGATCTTTGACAGTCGTTACGGGTAGTCAAAAGCCATAAAGTCTGACAACCAGCCTTACCAAGGGGTATCGTGTTACCCGGTAACTGGGTTGTGCGGATCAAATGGTCAGTCGCTCCATGTAAAACACTAGTATCAGCTGCATCCGTTTTAGACTGGTAGCCGACCCCAATATAGTTGGGAAAAGGCTAGGCAGATGATGATGACACTCACGCATATTATTCTAAAACATAATCATCAGGACTGCTTTTGAATAAGTTACCATATTTTATTCAATAGCAAATGAATATGTTAGCCTATTTTAGCATGCAATTAACAGTATTCGTAGCCGAGTTGTGTAATGAGGTGGTATAAAGACATCGTTAAACGATGTGTCGGGAGTTCAAACCTAAGCGGGGAGTTGTCTTTTTGTTACTTCAAAATTTTTGTATCTATTGTATTTTACTAAGATATTTTGTAAGTGATATTTCTTCTAAAAGTAATTAATTATAAATACAAAAACAAGTTATTAAAAAGAGAAAACAACAAAATAAACAATTTCCTGTTTCAACAATATTTATTTACATTTATATATTTAATAATACACTATTTTATAATAAGTAAAATAAGCATGGACGCTTTATTTCCATATAATATACCAAGTAAGTAGGTATAATAGGTGACATGAATCAACATGTTCGTAAGTTAGAAATCATTTGGTAGGGATCATAATTTCTAATCCTACTAACAATAACATCAGTCACTTATGGATTACCCACTTCGTATATATATAGATATTTATTTATTTATTAGATATTATATGTATAAAAGTTAATCCTCATTTCCCTTGGTCACGGCATCACGTGTGAACGGCTGGACTGATTTCGATGAAATTTGGTACAGAGATAGATTTATAAATAAAATAGGTTTAACCTATGAATATAAAATATTAATAACTTATCGGTGCACCGTCACTGTCTATCACTAAGCCACACTGTCGTCAGTATATTTTATCATCATACGCTCATAAGGTTTTCTCCACATTTGCGTCCATCCTTATCACACTTAAAACACTTTTCATCACTAAATATAACAAATATATATTATAACACAAATCAAAGTCCAGGCATTCCCTCGCAAAGCAGAATATTTTGTCGCTGAAGATCAGACATTAACATTTTCTTTGCTGGTCGGACAGTTTGAAGACTAACACCATTGTAGTCGCCGTAGCTGCATTGAAATAAGCCATATGTATCGCCAACATATTCCAGTGCTTTATGCCGTTGGGAATTCGATCTTAGCACTAGCTCGGCGTAAGTTATTATATACCGTACGCTCGACCATTGCGCTACGGGGCGGATTGTATTCCAGTGCCGCAACAAGCACCCGTATGGGCGATAGCCTATGGGCCATGCCGACGAGGATATATGTGTCTCAAGTCTGCAAACCGGTGGACCCACGACTGCATAGTTCTCCTCTGTAAACAAAATGTAAAGATTAATATTGAAAAATAACCACTTTAAAAAAAACAATACTTAGATAATTAAAATAATAAATAATTATATTTAATTGAAATATGGGGATCCGCAGCAGTATCTAATTTAAATTCACTTCAAAGAGTTCAGAATAAAATAATCAAAACTCTTTTCCATTATCATTATCTCACTCCAACAAAGACCGTATATGAAAAAACTAAACTATTAAATATCAGATAGTTATACATTTACTTCACTTGCATTCTTATTAAAAACATAACTACCAACTCAATACAAAGTATAATACAAATAAAGAAAAGAACAATGTCATATAACTTGAGAAATAAAAACAAACTCGAACTTATCAGCGAACGCACTAATTACGGTAAAAAACCATACTGTTTGAGGGAGCACAGCTGTTTAATAGATTGCTGGATGAAATAAAAGAATGTGAAAACGTGAATATAATAATATAAAAATAAGCTTAAGAAACATGTTTGTTCATTATAAGTTGTAACTTATATTTTATAACATTATGAATACGTAGTATAATAACCTATGGCTTCTAATGCTCTGGAGGTAATTAATTAATTTTATTGTATTATCATACCTACTTTGTATCTCATTATTAGTGGACTGTAAGTTCTTATGAGAAATAAATTTCTTTAAACCGAAATAAAATATAAAATTTCATTGCTTACCGATATCTTTAAACGGCTTGTAATTTCACTCATTGAAATGTTTTGTTCACGCAAAACAATTATTTCTGCTCTCAGTAGTGTAGTTAGGTGATTCCTTGGCGATTCATAGTGAATAACTCAACAAAATAAATCTTCAAAAGGCAATAATATAAATAATCTCCAAAGGCGTACACAATAGTCCGTAGCTTGATATCTGCCCGTAGATATAGTACCAATGACAAACAAAATAATGTAATAATAATGAGGGTAGATAGAATAGATTCAAACACTCAGTAAAAATGAAAACATTGTTAATTTACCTTCTTATCCGACTTCTTTGGAATGGTTATTGCAAGTGTGTGAGTAATAGAAACGAGTTACTCCGATAACAAGTGCATGTAAACGTAATATAATACTCACGCTGGACATTATACACACATGGTTGTTTGCCGTGTGCGTCTGTCTACTGAACTTTCTTGTTTTTTGTACATAGAATTACAACACTGCTATGATTATTGTGGTGGGGTATCAAAGTTTTATGGTTGTAACATGATTATATTTTCAATTATTTTTTATCCAATTACACAGTTTGTGTAGATACTTATTTATAAAATAACCAGCTGTTCCACACAGTTTCATCTGCATCCTGAAGGAACTTCACACACCAGAATAAAAGTGGCCTTTAACTGTCTCTAGGGCCCCATCTTTATCCATACCATATCTTTACTAATAATATAAATGCGAAAGTAAGTCTGTCTGACGCGCTTTCACGCCAAAAATACTAAACCGATTTAAATGAAATTTGGTACACTGATAGTCCAGAGCCTGGGGAAGGACGACACCCCCGGGATGCGGGTGAAACCGCGGTAAACAGCTAGTTTTATTCAAATTGGTTGACCCATCTTCCTGTGGAAACATTACAGACAAATTTACTTTCATATTTAAGGGTCTTTAATTCAATCGCCCTAACACTCAAAATTCACTCCTTGTCGTGGAGTTGTGGAAACTGGCTCGCCTAAACCTAACTTAACCTTATTAGGTTTAGTTACTCCACCTTTTATATTTATGCATATTGCATATAACATAAAATTCTTTGAGACACATTCAAACTTGTGGTGATATGTACAACACTGAATTTAGAGTCTCCCTTATTCACTCTAATATATTAAGGTTAAGCTATATAAACTTTTTTAGGGCAGTGTAAAAAGCCCATTACTAAGTTTTATTAGTAGGTGTACTTACTTAGTAATTTTGGAACTACTACAAACATACAGACCCACAAACATTTTATGGTTGTATAAGGAAAAAGTGATCCAAATAGATACTATAGAATTATATTTAATTCCTAGGTATGGATGGTGACCGAGGTTCTGCGGTGGCTGGTGGACGCGGGTACTACCTCAAGGGCGCGGCAGTCTTCCTAGAGCAGGCGCTTATCCAACTGTCTCTCAGGATACTGCTGAATAAAGGCTACACACCGCTGTATACACCATTCTTCATGAGAAAAGAGGTAGGGTGTCTAGTGTCATCCATAGTTTGCAACTGTAAAACCAGAAAAAAACAAATCTTGCGTTTCGTAATACATTTTTGGAACAATTAACCCTTTTAAAGTTGTTAATAGTCTTTAAAGTTGATCGTATGAGAATGGGTTAACCGATTTTTTTCCGAGGTGTCCAATTCTTTAACAAATAATATGTGACAAATTTTATCCAAATTCGTTCATCGATCTGCGTCTAGTAGTGATCGCTGCTTTGTGAACTATCTCGCCCAAAATCCGAATAAAATGTATCCTGTGTGTTAATCCAGGTTATAAACTATATAAACTTTGTGTACCAAATTTTATCCAAATCGATTTAGAAGTTTCCACTCAGTAGTTTTTTCGTGAAAGATTAATAAATTTACATATATCCTCACAAACTTTTACATTGAAGATTGTATCCTCTGTATGTGTTCTTTCTATAGTCTGTACCGATTGATTTTAAGAAAAAACCGGCCAAGTGCGTGTCGGGCCACGCGCAGTAGGGTTCCGTAGTAGGAGTTAGTTAGTCGACTATAACTCTGTAACCGGTTAAGCCTACTTAGCCGTGATAGTTTTCCTTGTAAGTTCATTATATGTACTACGTTTGTTATTTTTTTCACATTTCTAGGTACAGTCATTCAAAAGTTAGAGGGGGGGGTAACTCGTATCGAACAAAAATTTGCACTGAAAAGCTAGATATTTCGCAAATGGCTCGCTTAACCAAAAAATGGTCTTCACACACCCATAATATTTTTGAAAGACCTATCTAACGATACCCCACACGGAGGGGTACGCGAGAAAAAAAATATTCATCCCCACTTTACGTGTTTGGGAGCTACCCTAAAAAAAAATATTTTTCAAAATTTTATTTTACCACTTTCTCGGCGTGATCAATATACATATCCATACCAAATTTCAGCTTTCTAATATCAAGAACCTCGGAGCTATGCCGCGGACAGACAGACAGACAGACGGATATGGCGAAACTATAAGGGTTCCTTGTCGGACTACGGAACCCTAAAAATGAAAACAAACTCGTAACCTATTTTGTACTAATTCTGCCACTGAAATTAACAAAATGGCGTAAAGACGGCATTTATGTCAATTTCTTGCTCTTAACATCACCATTCATCATTTAATGGCGTTCTATTTATATGAGTGGGAAAATTAGAACAAAATAGGTTATGATTTTGTTATCATTTTTTTTTAATCAATTGGTACACGTTATACAAGAATCTTTTTTTATAATACTCCATTTGCAGGTGATGCAAGAAGTAGCGCAACTAGCCCAATTCGACGAGGAGTTGTACAAGGTGGTAGGCAAGGGATCTGAGAATAAAGGCGACGCCGCCATTGAGGAGAAATATCTCATCGCCACCTCTGAGCAGCCGATAGCCGCGTACCACAGGGACGAGTGGCTTCCTGAGGCGTCATTACCTATTAAGTAAGCAGTACATGATGATTAAAATAATAGAAGTGGTCATATGGCACCATAGGCTCAGTGCCAGAGTGTCTAGCTGTAAGGTTACAGTCTCCGATTCTGGCGTAATGGCCAGAGCCACTGTTAATGATAAGAAAGTTTAGAGAGAATCGCCTTTTATTTTAATAAACTATGTTAATAACAAGAGAGTTGAGAGATAACAATGTTAGTGACAAGAGAGTTGATAGAAAACAATGTTAGTGACAAGAGAGCTGATAGAGAACTACCTTTTTTAACTTATGTTTGAATTCAAATAATCAAATAAACTTCTAAATTCTAAATATAAAAATATAAGAAAGGTATACAAAAGAGGATACAAAAGAGGTTGGTTGCTGGTCACCAACAGCCACATCGAATACTAATAATTTTTCAAATGTGTTCCATATTTTTGAACACTAAGAATGCTTTGATACCATTGGCGCGATGACTGTTACCTATTTATGGCGGTTTGATTGAACCTATCGATATGACATTTTAAACGTCTCGACCTTTTGAGCGACTATAGTGTTGACAACAATATGGAAACTTTGTACCGATATTATTGACTTTTTGGTTGCGTCTATTTATTTGAATACCCTGTGAAGGGGTCCTAACGGGACTTTGTAAATAAAAAAGTGGACATAATAAATAATAGGCTTTAATGCCGTTAAATACAATTTGTGACTTAAGCAACAGTCGATCGTTAAAACAAATAAGTGCCCGTGGTCAAGCGCGTCGTGGAGCGAAGTGAAGTGAAGGCGGACTCGGGCGCGCCAGCCGGGGTAAGCCCTCCGGCCTCCGCACCGCTACCCCTCGGTCGCCTGTCATTAGGCGAGGTGCGCCGACACCCTGAGTGTCACTAACTATTTGACGCCGACTGTACCACAGCTCCCATAGGAATTTGGGATATTAAATTCGGTCCTGCTGCAACTGCTATTTTAAAATAGACTCTATGTGCGCCACTCAAGTTAAGTTTTTCAATACTCTTTACAGGTACGCAGGTCTCTCGACGTGTTTCCGTCAAGAAGTAGGTTCCCACGGACGTGATACTCGAGGTATCTTTAGGGTTCATCAATTTGAAAAGGTGAGTTAAGCCATACAAGACTAAAGCCTTTCACTCCTCAATATAAATTTTTAAAGCTTTCATATTTCAATGCACCTTCATTAAGAGCTTTAATTGATTTAAACAGTTTCATACACCAAGATGACTTTGACTGACAAAATCATAGTTTACCAAAATATTGACGTACAGATCAGGCGATGCGTTTACGCCGTGGCAGTCAAAAGGCTGTCACTGGTACTTAACGTAAATCATACTGACCACCCCTCCTCTTTACTCAGGTAGAACAATTCGTCCTAACTTCCCCTCACGACGACGCCTCATGGAAGATGATGGACGAGATGATAGCCAACGCAGAAGACTTCTACAAGATGCTGGGCATTCCGTACCGCGTCGTGAACATCGTGTCCGGGGCGCTGAACCATGCAGCCTCCAAGAAACTGGACTTGGAAGCCTGGTTCCCCGGCTCGGGGGCCTTCCGTGAGCTGGTATCTTGCAGCAACTGTTTGGAGTACCAGGCTAGGAGGCTGCTTGTCAGGTACGGTGAATAGATATGATATACTTTCACGCATCATTCGAGGTAGTCTATTTATTAGAAAGTCAGACTCTTGATTCGTTTTCAATTGAATCATAAAATATTACAGCTTTGACTCTGAGTTGGATCAACCTCTAGCTGAGTTATAGTTGTTTATGTGGTGGTAACCACTTACCATCAGGTGGTCAGCTAGTTTGTCATCAAATAATATTAAACAAAAAAAAACCGGCCAAGTGCGTGTCGGGCCACGCGCAGTAGGGTTCCGTAGTAGGTCTCAGTTAGTCGACTATAACTCTGTAACCGGTTAAGCCTACTTAGCCGTGATAGTTTTCCTTGTAAGTTCATTACATGTGCTACGTCTGTGATTTTTTTCACATTTCTAGGTACAGCCATTCAAAAGTTAGAGGGGGGGGGGTAACTCGTATCGAACAAAAAATTTCACTTAAAATCTAGATATTTCGCAAATGGCTCGCTTTACCGAAAAATGGTCTTCACACACCCATAATATTTTTGAAAGACCTATCTAACGATACCCCACACGAAAGGGTACGAGAGAAAAAAAATATTCATCCCTACTTTACATGTTTGGGAGCTACCCTAAAAAAAAAAATTTTTCAAAATTTTATTTTACCACTTTCTCGGCGTGATCAATATACATGTTCATACCAAATTTCAGCTTTCTAATAACAAAAACCACGGAGCTATGCCGCGGACAGACAGACAGACAGACAGACGGACAGAGCGAAACTATAAGGGTTCCTTGTCGGACTACGGAACCCTAAAAAAACCAAACATTTTTAGAAATTTGTTAATGTAATTTTAAAAAGTATACTTACATCACTTTTTTATATCAAACAAAAAAATATCATACCTTAATTTTCGTGTTTAAATATTCTTAATTTTAATGTTTTTCCCCAGATACGGGCAGACGAAGAAGATGAACGCGGCGACGGAGTACGTGCACATGCTGAACGCGACCATGTGCGCCACCACCCGCGTCATCTGCGCGCTGCTCGAGATCAACCAGACGGACGACGGCGTCAAGGTAAACACATACTTCTAGCTCACTACTAGGACGCGGTAAAACTTAGACCCGTATACTATACTTAATTAAGTGTGGCAAAGCAATGTAGCACACATTTGGACGTTGAATTTGGCGTAAAATTTTGAAAAACCTTTTAAGTAGACACCTCATTATAAACTATTTCGGCATTTATTTACTTTTTATTCATAATTAGTTGAAATTGGCACCGTTACGTCGCTATAACAAAGCTTATCAACCGAGCACCGGCCAATAAAGGAAGTAACTACTTTTTGCTCGCCTTTTCCTGGACGATAAGCTGTTCCAAAATATATTCTAGTGTAAAAATGCATATTTATGCATTGTTGGTCGAAATTCTAGCACATTTTTTAAAAATTAGTTTTCTTCATTTCTTCTCCACGTAAGCTTTGACTATGCCAAATATCACTTTTTCGGGCGCGATGTATTCTTAAAAAGAGATCCAATGTTTTCACTCCACGTATTATTTTACAGTACATATATAAATAAATTATTGTGTGCATTATTATCACCACTAAAGCGATAATTCTATAGAAATAAGCGCTATATTTCTATAACCTACAGGTACCTGAGGCCCTAAAACAATGGATGCCTGAGCAGTACCAGGAATTGATCCCCTTCACGAAGCCAGCCCCCATCGACTTGGAAGCCGCCGCCGCCGCCAAGAAGGGCAAGAATAAGGAAGGAAAGAAATAACTTCGCTAGCAAAAATAATGTTGTTCATTCCCGCACATGAAGCATTTTATTTATTTTGTTACGCTAAGCTTAAATTTTATGAATTATATGAATGGCCAGACTACTCTGTCGTTTTTAATTAAATATCAAAAAATCAAAATCAAAAAAAAAATCAAAAAAAGGTTTATTTCATTATTACACGATTATACAGGGTTATACAGTTGGTGGCGTCTCCTTTTAAGCATATGGATGCCTGTGCCAGGAGGCGCCGCTCTTTCATATCTTACAAGTGTAATAGGTACATTACTAAAGAGGTGATTTAATTCGTACTAAACAAATTTGTGTTTTGACAAAAAAATATTTTTGTTAATAATTAGATAATTTATAACTTAAAAACTAGATAATTATTTGGTATGTATGTGTATGTAAGTGTATGAAAGTAGTGTGTGTGTGTGTGTGTGTGTGTGTGTGTGTGTGTGTGTGTGTGTGTGTGTGTGTGTGTGTGTGCGTGCGTGTGCGTACGTGTGTGTGTGCGTGCGTGTGTGTGTGTGTATTTGTGTAGTTCAAATTCCATTTAATAGAAGATTTTCCACTTCATCATAGCTTAACTTGTTAATCCAATTTATCAGTAAAGATTTACATTCTTTAAAGGGTTTGGTATGTATGTCTATTTGTTTATTTATTTTGTTATATATGTAGGATGAACGTTTTTCGTACTGGATTTTTGCGAATTCTGTTTTTACTAAAGGGGTGCAGGCAACATTGTGTTTTTTTCTTCTTCTGGCTGATATATTGGGAGATAATGGTATGGTTTTATATTTTTTTAGAACAACGTGTATGATATATAATTTACGCACTGATAGTAAATTGGTTATTTGGTATAGCTCATAGGTGGGAAAAGTCCTTTTTTTAAAGTACATTACTTTTAGTAATGTCCGCTGCGCTCTTTCAAGGTCCAGAAAACGTGTTTTTCGCGCTCCACCCCAAATGGGGATGCAATAAATGACCACTGATTGAACCAGCGAGATATATACATCATTTAGAAGGTTTCTTGATGAACCACTCCTTGAGACAACGTGTCGTAACGTTTTAAAAATCCAAACAAATTTTCGTATTCTCGCGGAAATTTTTTCAATTTGAGGATACCAAGACAGGCTTTGATCCAGTATTATACCTAAGTACTTGACTTGGTTAACTTTATTGATTGTTGGACAGTTACAGTGATAATCAACAGCACTCCCACACTCATGTATTTTTATGTTGTAATCAGGTTCTGGTTGAACGTTTTTATATATTGAGAAGCATATGTAATTGGTTTTGCTTGTGTTTAACGTAAGAAGATTCGTTTTTAGCCATGAAGCTACTTGTATCATACCTTTTTCTGAGTTAGCTTTGGTTTCAGCCCAAGTTGTGCCAGTGAAAACGATTGCGGTGTCATCGGCGTACGAGAAGATTTTTCCTTTGTTGAGTGTCATGTTACATAAGTCGTTTAGATATATTAAAAATAAGGTAGGACCCAGAACGCTTCCTTGAGGCACGCCGCATGTTACCTCAACGTCCTCACTGACAAAATTATCTATCTTGACCTTCTGCTTTCTATTTGTCAAATAATCGATGAATATAGAAAGTTGTGAGTCTCTTATACCTATCTTTTCTAATTTTTGGACTAGGATGGGAATAGAAACCGTGTCAAAGGCCTTTTTTAGGTCTATAAAGACCGTCAAACACCTAGTTCCTTTGTCGAGTTCTTTTACAAGTAATGTAGTTAAAGACGTGACGGCGTCTTCGGTAGAAATACCGCGTCTAAAGCCAAATTGAGATGTAGATAAGATGTTATTAGTTTGAAGGTAGTTTAATAATCTGGAATTTAGAATTTTCTCTAATATTTTTGCTATAACAGGAATAACAGAGATAGGCCTGTAATTGTTGACGTCATCCTCTTGCCCACCCTTGTATATGGGTGTTACTATTGATTTTTTTAGCAAATTAGGGAATGTGCCTTGTTTAAAACAAAGATTGACTATATGTGTTATGATTGGAATTATTTCATATTTTGCATGTTTAAGATACCTAGTGGATATATTATCCCATCCTGGGGCACTATCTAGTTTTAGAGAGTTAAGTATACTATTTACTTCATTGGTATCTGTATCCAGTAACACAAAGGATTTAGAGATACTGGGCAAGGAACGTAGGTATAGATTTAAGTCATTCTGGGTTACGGTTTGTTGAATTTCTTTCGCTAGTTGGTTACCAATGTTTGCAAAGTATTGATTTATATAGTTCGCAGATTCTAAAGGTGATGTTTTTAAGTTTGTTAATGCAGAGTTAGTTCTAGTAGATTTAGTTGTATGCGTAATAGTTTTTAAGTTTTTCCAGAGAAGTTTGTTGTTATTCAAAGATTTGTTTATTAGGTTTCTTTCATATTTTCTTTTGAGTTTTTTAATGAGGTTATTGCAATGATTTCTGTACCGAGCATATGTTATTTTTTTAATTTCATTATGAGGATCATCTCGAGACTGTTTTTGGAGCTTATTACGATTTCTTATACATCTTAGCATGCCTTCTGTGACCCAGGGCTTAATAATTCGTTTACTTTTAGGGATCGTGTGAATAGTAGTGTTTAGCTTTAGTGACTCAACAAGATGTTGTATTAAACATTCCGTAATGTAATTAGGGTTTTCACAAAAGAGTAATGTTGATAGGTTTTTTTCTTTTAGATATTGTAAGGCACTTTCAAAGTCTATTTTAGTAATATGTTTTGGTGTAGGTTCGTAATGTTTTATTTTAGATAACGATAGAAAGGTTGTACGGTGGTCTGTAATAGTAGTGCGAAGGATGGCAATAAAGGCAGTATGCCGTTTCCTATTTATTTTTAACATAAAATGGTCCAAACAACTTGATTCCCTTGTACTTAAAGTGTGACCTGAGAGAATGCCATGACCCGATAGCATATTCAAATAAGAAGTTCTATTATTTAATTCATATGTTTGTTCAGTGTGCTTGGGTTTTAAGTTGATATTAATATCACCAGCAACAATAACGTTTCTTTTTTGAGAATTTATGTTATCTAGATGGTGTGCCAATGAATTTATAAATGTTTCCGCGTTGGTATTTGATGGTGAACGATATATTCCCAATATTATATTGTTCAATATATTTATTTGCAGGCATGATGCGTGGCTTAAACTTAATTCTGTGACACTGGCTTTTAAGGTGTCCTTGATATATGCAACCACGCCATCATTCTGATTTAGTTGACGAGTAGTTGCGTACGAGCGGTAGTTGGTTAGGGTCGGTGTATGTTTATTTGGATCAAGTCGGCATTCCGTCAGAATAATAACGTCCGTTTCAAAGTTGAAGCAAGACATGTTTGCTGTGAAGTCGTCGAAATTGCAATATATGCTCCTAATATTTTGTGAAATTATGGTTAGGTCGCTTTTATTTATGTTAATGTTGTTGGCTAGCTCACCACAATCACATTCTATCGATCTTGCAATACTCAGATTGTCGATGTCATTTAAAGTTTGTATTATATCACCCATAATTAGTTATTATAAAGTTCACGGTACATTTTTGGATCAGGGTTTTTTGATGTTTCATATAAGGTGTTTGAAGCCGGAAGAACGCATGCCATAAGTGTATAAGTTGATGGAATGTACAATAATTATTATGAAGTAATTTTATTGTTTTGTACATTATTATCAATGCATTTTTTGCTATATATTTTTTGTATCTATAAGTTATCATGTTTAGTTTGTTATAATGAATTAGTAAATACTCAATTGTAAGTAAATGTGCAACAGTGTGTGTGTGTGTTTTTTGATGAATTTGAAGAAATAAAAATAATGTAATTTGTATGATTGTGAAGTAAGTGTAACACACATTACATACCCATTTTGATAAGTACAGAAAATAAGAGAAAAAACAGTTAGACCAGTAGTGAACTCCGTGATGATAATACAGTCATTGGTTGATTATAAGCTGTTGGATTTGTGCTTCGCTTTTAATTAAAATTGTTGGAGAATCGTCTTCTCTTTTGAGATATACGCGTCCATATGCAGTCCAGCAGTATTTATAAGTTTTTGACTTCACAAGATCACGTGCAAGGAAGTGTAGGCGAGCAGCCTTTGCAGTAAGTTGCTCAGTGACAAATACAGGGGTATCCTCGTTTGTGCGCATGTCTAGGTGTTTGGCACACAGTTTTGCCTTTTGTTTCAGGTTAAATGCCTTACAGGATTTCAGGATGTTATTTTTGGTCAGTGTGGAGTTTGTTTCCACTACAATTGGAGTGTTGTTTTTATCTTTCTTTGCACGAACTCTGTATATATCACGGATCACCGTCTTGTCGATCGGGCAACCCACTGAGGTCGATAGGCTTGTAACCATTTGAATTAGGTCTTCTTTGGTTTCGTTTGTCTTCTTTGGCACGTTTTTTATTTCGAAATTAGCCTTTCTACTATCTTGCTGCATACTTTCTATTTTATCCTCTAAAATAATAATATATTTTTTATCTTCTTTAATCTTTTCGTCTAATAATTCAATTTTTTTCTTAAATTCTTCGTTTTGCGCCGTCAAGAAGGCTATGGAACTCTCGATGTTGGAACTTGATTGTTGTATTCCTTGAAGTATTGCGGCATTTTTTTTAAATTCTTTTTCTTGGGCTGTCATCATCTGAGAGAGCATTGACTGCATCTCTTCCTTAAATTTCGCAAATTCATCAATAATATCTTCCTCTCGTCTTCTTTTTTGACGGGATGTCACAAAGTTCGGCGGTGTAGAATGTTCCGGTTTCTGTAGTTCTACCCGGTTCAAATCCGGTTCCGATAATGATTTATCTAGGTTGGTTTGTTCCATTTCACCGTACTAAAACGACTTATAATGTTTGATAATATTCTCCCGTAGACAGACGCAAGTTACAATATTAAGAACAATCGGTTCGCCTCGTAGCACAGGCAGCCGCACGCGCACGCGATATGCAGTACCAGCCACGTCGTAGCCGTAGCTCGTAGCTTGTGACGTCGTGTTTCGTAGCGGACCCAGCTGTGTGCTACGGCCGCGTGGATGACAGGGAGGGCAATTATGGTGATTGTCTCTTTCCTTCGAGGGTCGCGGGGGACAGGGCTCGCTTGTCGGTATCGCCGGCGGCGACTGCTCGCTTCCTTTCACTTTTTTAGAACAGTAGGTAATTGCGAGTTTATTTCACTTATATTAAGAACTAAACTGGTATGTCGAAAGGTTTTAGTTATAATATATTTTTTAACAAATTTGCTGCGCACGTCTACTCACAGCGACGATCCGGACGAAAGAGGAATATCCTCACCATAGTTTAAAATGTAAATCTAAATTACTACATCCTTACTAATAATTTATTATTATAAGTGCGAACGTGAGTTTTTTTCGCGGTAAAACTGCTATTTAGATAAAATTGGTTCGGAGATTGCTTGGACCCTGGGAAATATTAGTTTAAATTCGGACGCGAGAAGTTTTTATTAACTTACAGTCACTAGCGAGCGACAGACTCACTTATGCCTTTTTCCAAAAGGGAGGGGCAGGCCAATACAGACACCCCTTTACTACACATTCATTTCCTGCTGGTGATGGTGGTGTGATGAGTTAGAAACAAGCATACAAACAGGTCTTTGTATATTCATTTCCATTATCTTTTTCTCGACTCCTCATTGTACAGTCGATTCTACCAAGTGGCGCCATTAAACAAAACCGTATTGTAAACAAGAACGATGATAAAGTTGTGCAATTGTGACGAATAGAAATAATCTTATCACTGGGAAATACTCGATTAGTTTACACATACTGACATACCTACATAGCATGAGTAAGTAGTTTAAAATGAGGTCCCTAAAGCAATGATAAATAAAACATCGTCTTGCTATTTTCGCATTTATTGTGACAAATATCAGTCAGCGCCGATTATATATGCAATGCAAACTTAAACTATTTACATTCGTCAAGATAAAAAAATGATTAACAGTAATCTCTCAGAACGTTGCCACCTGCCTGTATATTGGTAAAGGTAAATATATTAATCTATGAGGACAGAGTTTAAACAATTCTATTTTTTTTTCATACTTATTTCTTCCTTACTGACCTGTGTACTTTTATTGAATGAACAAAATAAGTCAGTGAGATGCTTAAAGACGTATAATCAGCCGCCGACAGTTTGCGCCCAACTCTTATCGTGTAGGGTTAATAACCTACCAAGACAGTGCCAGTATGAAGTCATCAACACGATTGTGTATTGTAGACTCCAGTGTAAAACTCCAATTGAAAATGTACCTAGATATTCTGCTAAGTTAGCTCACTTTCAACGGCCAAGTATGAACGTTACGTTGCGTCTTTCGTAAACCGTCCCTTGGATGAACAACACTTCACCAATATACAAACGGGTGCACCTGACGGGACTTTCGCATGACAACACAATACACATCTTTTAAAAGCTTTCAAATAACAACAGTGTATTAAAATAAACAAAATATTCATCATGCAAAAATCCTGTTTCAATTTGAAGCTAGTAAATACATAGGTAAAATAATATACATAAGCTGTACAAAGAAGGGACAAAGCAATCTTCATACCTAAATAAAATCGATTAAATAAATTGCATTTATAATTCTACAACGTGACAATCGTTTCTACAACGCTCCTCCAATTAGTGAAAAACAGTAGCTTTTTTTAAATAGACAATTATAAACAAGAATATATGAAATAATGCTACATTTAAACATTCCGTACGTAACTCCCAATTTTATCACTACTATAAGGATTTTCAATGAGTAATATTCAGATATATTTTTTTACTTATAAGATCTTATTTACACAGTCTTAGTAGTGCAAAAAACCTACATACATTGTTGGGTAACTCGATAGAAGCGAAGCAATGGTTTAGACATTAGAAGAAATTGCGTGCAACTCTATCTACGTATAACTTTAATAATCAATTATTACTAGGTTCACGCAAACTTACATTGCGAAAATATATGCACCCTAACTAGTTCTTAAACTAATATTAAACTTTTATTTAAATAGTTAAGGAGCTAGCCAGCAATTTCTTCCAAATCTTATATTCATCATAGTTTATAGAGTATATAAGTAGACCTATTTCCTAACGATGACGTATATTATGTGCAGATAGATCGATAAATGACATCATGACTACGACAGCGTAATTATCCTGACCCTGACGTTGCTACGAGACAGGGTGTGCAGTCAACAAAAGAGATTCATACAGGCCATATACATATTTTTATTAGGGACGATATTACATGAGCCCGAGACAAGTTTTATTAATACAGACAAGGACGCATAGCGGCACGTCTTAATACATTGTTTAGACAGTCTCGTACCGCCCGCATTCTCTTACTGACGTACCCCGAATTTAAATACATTATATTTAGGTCGCAATTCTAGATTATCTTGTCTTGTTTCGAGCATTTACCGGACTTCTCGTCTCAAGTAATATCTATGAGTCAGTGTCCAAGATCTGTTTTTAGATCTGCCTGTCCTACCTGCATACATATTTCTCTTGTTGATTGTACCTTCTAAAATATACATACAACATATAAAAATAACGTTTGCTAACACCACTATACATTTAAGGCTAATAATTTAATTATTCATTGCGTAATTTATGTGCCAATAACTTACGCTATATTTTATAATTATGTATGTGTAAAAAAGGCACTACACTTTGCCTAGGCCTTTAGACAGACAACTGAAAGCATAGGTATACAAATTTATTTCTACACTACAATACATCGACTAAAGTGAAAAATCATAGCAGCTCGCGGCGGGTAAAGTTGCTAAGATTTATATTTTTTTAAGTTATCTTTAGAACATGCCTAGTTTAGGGGATGAAAGGCGCTGACATTAGCCTCAAAACTCTGATCATATTCAAGCCAATCTGTCTTTTATATTATTTTTACTTAAACAAAGTGTAGCGCCAGCATAATAATAGTTTACAAAACTGTAAATATTAATTACTATTCATCCCTTGCCTCGACATGGCACAATGTTTTACAACCAGATCACAACGCTCGCACTTCGGCTTATGATGTTCGTATTATTGTCTAGCACTTAATTAGGACAACCCTGCGTTTTGAACGCAAAACACACCAATGCAACCGCGTTTTTTTTTTAGAGTACCTACTTAACTGAAACATTTGAGATTTGGCAAATCTGTAAAATCAAGTTCATGTTGCCTTTTGTACTTTGCAAGCTTTCAGGTAAAGTTGTATGTTATGCTATTTGATTTTAACTAGCGTAAGGTAATTTAAAAAAAGAAATAAGTATGTAAGCTGACGTCATAAATTGAAGTTATTTCGCCTAGTCTACTGGCTTCTCGACTATAGTACATATCTATGTACACAATCACTTTCTGCTGAAATTATTTCCCGATCTTAGGTAAGCCGCATTGGTGTGTATTGCTACTAAAATCTTTAATAAGCAATATTTTTAACCAACTTAAAAGGTTAGTAATATGATCACATAACTAACACCAAAAGTCGCAAATAACATATTTTTTTTACATATTTTTAATAGTCAAACTTTAAATTTTTGGATGATGTTATAAAATGGTAAACTAAGCATCAGTGTCATAAAATAAAAACACATTATTATCTCTAAGCTACTTCCTTTGACGTAAACCGTGGTTAGAGACACATATAAAAAAAAATCTGACTCACTATCTGTCTGCCTCTTCCCTCAATCAATTTATATCTAGTATTAATTATAACATTTACTATGGCTACAAGGATTCCCCACTAATAAATAATGATCCAGAACATGATAAGCTTTGTTGCTTTGTATCAAGTTACAATTAATTAAATCTTTTGCACTAAATGTATAAACTTCATATCCATAAAGTCCAAGTCAACCATTATTTATTTAGGAAATTGATAAGTAATTTGTTCTAATTCCGCCAATTATATGATGAAATATAATTTTGATTAAAATTAATATATTTATTACTTTTCTACATGTTGTTAACACTTTATATGCTATTATGATATTAAAAAAGTATGTCTAAGATACATGAGGCTAACAAGTGAAACATCTATGTTCTAGTCTATGATTACATAGTAAATGCGTATATCCTAGATACATGGTGCATAACATTATAGCTTCTACATAATACAATTATGCATTTTTATGAAAATTATTATATAATATAATGTGATGAATGAGGACAATTCAATGGTTTTACATATTCAATGAAAGTTCATAAATCCTGTAACTTGAATTACAGATTGATTTGTATACCCCATAAAGACCTATGCTAATAAAATGGATTTCAAAGACATTTGTTTGATACTATATTTACATTTTATCTTTCATACTTAGTTATTTTTATTCAATAGAGATTAAATGTAATCATGAAGCAAAAGGCTAAATGTAAACATTGCTTTTCATGTCATATCTTTGTGTCTATGATTTACGGAGAAACACAATAGAAAATTATAATTGTAAATCTGTCATTAAGCCTTTTACTTCCCTTTTTATGATGATCTCTACTATTGTCTAGTTCTTATTAGGACTTGTTATAGTGTGTTATATAGCATGTTCTATGTAGCTCATGCAGAGTCATGCACTGTTGTGAAAGCCAAGTCATAGACATACAGGGAATAGTTTAATAAACCAGGATTATAGTTCTGAAGGCATTAACCTATATTGCCCTCTACCAGTCCACCACAACATGATGCAACAGTATGACTCATCACTGTTTACATACAAATCACAGAGTATTTCATTTCTGGCATGTACTTAAGGGTACAATGCCAGAAACGACGCCACTATTAGCACGCCAGCTGAGCCTTCTGCCGACACTTGTGCATCAGAGCACGCAGGGTGAACTGCCGGCGAGCCAGGGTGCGCACTTGCTTCAAAAATGTGTCCAAATCAATAACTTCCTTGCGTAGTGCCTCCCCCATGTAGTATATAGCATCTTCTAGAGTGGCTTCTTCAGCAAAGGCGTTCAAGAGCTGTGAATACAGTGGGGCAGTGGTCACAACAGCCTCATCCACATCAATGCCCTCCTGTTCCTGTAAGCGATCAATAGCAGTATGCAACTCTTTCTCTTTCTCCTGCAATATTGTCACATTTTTATCTAATTCTGCTCTCTCTCTCTGCAACCTTGATAGAATATCCTCTAGACGAGCCTTTCCTTCACGAAGCTCCTGCTGGGTGCGACGAAGAGTTTCAAGTTCTGCCTGGGATTGGAGGGATTGCTCCTTGAGCCTCCTTCGTAGCTTATCTTCCACAGCAGATAAAAGGGATGCTTTAATATGCTCCTCTGTGATAGTACCACCAGCTACATCTGCTGTTGCAGGACTATAGCCAACTGCAGGTGGGTATGGAGTAACTGTAGAGGAAGGTGGGTATGGCAAGCCATTGGTGCCACCTACCGTAGGGTATGGAGCTCCATAACTAGGATAAGGCAGGTTAGATGTTGTTGGGTAAGGAGCTGGTGTTGGATATCCTGGTGGGGGCGCACCCTGCGGGAATGGGTATCCTGCAGGTTGTGGCATGAACGAATTGACTGGGTAAGGCGCCCTCGTATCGTTGCGCGGCTTTGAGTAAACCGGTGGTAGCTCGCCAAAGGCAGTGACCATGATTTGAATCAACTTCTGTAGAGTGGAGCCGTTTTGCGACCATTCGTGTAGAAATGGTAGGTATACTTTGCCGTTGCTGTCCACATATTTTGAAACTTTAATAGACATGTCTGACGTGGGTTTGACGAAACACAGCGGCGCATTTTGGGGATGAGTGTCCATTAGCCAGATACACACAGGGATGTTATAATATGCTCCTTTATAATTTACGGGGATAGTACCTTCAAGGTTCAGCAGGTCTTTTCTCGTGCCGTTGTTGAACACAAAGGCCTCCAGACGATAGGTCAAACTTCTGTATACTTGAATCAAATTAACTACCTCACGAGCCGTGTAGTCACGATGTTTATACTTTGATAGATACTGTTTAAGCACTGCATCATCGTTAGCCATGATTAATTAGTTATTAAATTGAAACACCAAACGAAATTCAACGATTATTCGAAGAAAATTACATAGAAAATCACAAACTCAGAAAATCATACAGAATCACGAATCACATCACATCATAGACAGCTGTAGTGATGTCATTAATTAAAACGGTCTTGTGAACAACAAATTGATATTGATTTTTTTTATATAATCGACTAAATAAAGTTTAATCGATTACTTACTTTTTAATTATAATGTACAATTATTCATGCAAGTTTTAAATAACATCAAACACTGAACACTGTTCACAACATAATTACTTTACTTTTAATCTCAGTTCACTTGTATATTATTATGCTCTTTGTTCTCAGTCTAAATCAAGAAACCTATGAAAAATGACTTTTCAGTTAATATTTAAATATTATTTTTTAAAATTACAATAATAACTTTATCCCTATTTTCATCATAAAAATTGTAGTTCCATTTTTATTATTGCACACCAGGACTCGTGATACTGTAAGTTACTTGAGACTGGAAGTAACTGCATGGTTGACAAAATTCGTAAAAATCTTTTCTATACAAACATTTTATATAAATTCTAAAAAGGTAGAAATAATTGTGTATTTTTTTTCTGAATTACATGTTTAACCCGGTTTTTTGTATCAAAGATTATAACTTACGATTTAAAAAAATCGTTAAGATTGATCAGTATTCTTCAATCTTTTTTTTGGTATTTTTTTCTTTATTCTAGCCATTACGGTTCAGTAGCTATATAGGTTTTTTGTTACGACGAACTTGCGCGCGAACGAAGTCGCGCGCGCCGCGCGCAGCTGGACGTTAGAGAGATAAACGGTCGCGCGGCCCGGACGTTAGAGTGGATAAAAACAGATTGTAATATAATTTCGGTCAATTATACTTTTCTCAACTGTCTCTTAGGTTTACATCACAGGTTTACATTAATATTGTTTAGCCTAAACTCAGACGATTCCAATTTTAACTGTTAGAAAGATGGATTGATGAATTGATACCAATCGTTCTGAAACGATATCCAAAAGACATTGTTTCCGTTTAAAGTAAACCACGAAAAAGTTGACAAATGTCAAATCAAAATTTTCTGTCCTGATTCTGACAATTTCTTTTTCCGGTGAGCTGTCAACGTTGCAGAACGTTCGATAGCAGTTCGCCTTTTTAATCCAAGTTAATCATCTTGGAATAGTTTAAAATACTGTAATTTGTATTTTAAAAATACAGCACAATGCCACCTAAGTTCGATCCTAATGAAATTAAAATCGGTAAGAGTTTATAACAGTGGGAAACATGACCGGTTTACGAGTGATAGTGTTCTTCAACTTGTGTGTGTATTTTTACAGTAAACCTGCGATGCGTCGGTGGAGAAGTTGGTGCCACTTCATCGCTGGCCCCTAAAATCGGTCCTCTTGGTCTGGTGAGCATATATTTCAAGTATAACAATATGTTTACAAAATCCTAACCTATAAACTTGGCATGGCAGTCCGAACACCTACTGTTTTAAATTATACCATTATTTGGTAAAGTCTGAGACCGCTCGATGTCATTGCAATAGCTCTTACTGCAATGCTTTATTATAGTAAAAGTGTAATATTTGTATACTAAACTTCGCAATATAGAGAATGCAAAATCTAGTTGTCTCGCTCTAAGTTGATCATCCTGGGGGGTGCCTCCCTACCAGGCGCGTCCTTCCGGGTGGCGGATGGAAGGAACCCGCGACTCAGGATAATTTCCCTGTCGCGGCTACTCCGAATGTCCAATAAGGAGTCGCGGACCAGGCAATGTGACTGCCATGCTTTCTAGGTATTTAGCCACTTGCCAGATTGAGTAAGTTTATTTAATTTGTCTTATTTTATTCCCTGTGATCACTGATAAAATTCCAAACAAGATTATTAGATTTCCAGTCATAATCAGTTGAATTGAATTACAGATCCAAAGAAACTAACAAGGATCCACACTTTTTTGGTTAATGGATAACTAGACTACACTTGCAATATGAAGGGATGAAGCTCTATCTAGTCTACAATTATTGTGACAACTTTAAAGTTCTTGGTGTATTTCGGACTTATTTAAAATGTCTTACTAACATTTATTTCTACTCACAGTCCCCCAAGAAGGTTGGTGACGACATTGCCAAAGCGACCAGTGACTGGAAAGGTCTCAAGATCACTGTGCAGCTGATTGTACAAAACAGACAGGCCCAGATCTCAGTGGTGCCATCTGCCGCTGCCCTCATCATCAGAGCACTGAAGGAGCCTCCACGTGACCGCAAGAAGCAGAAGAACAGTATGTATCAAGTCTAAACTATTACAACAGAAACCTTTAATTTTAGTTCATTTATTGTTCTCTTAACTTATCATTTAACTTGGGTAATTACTTTTTTAACATTATTCTTAGAACTAAATTATAAAAATACTAGCTAAGTATCAAATGTATACCATTTAAAATCATAAAATGGTGGATTAAATATTGTGAGAATATGAAATACTCCAAGTCGCCATATTATGTCAATTTAAAATATTAATAGCATTCTGTATTCTTTTAATTTCAGTCAAGCACAATGGCAACATCACCCTTGAAGATGTTATCACTATTGCAAAGACCATGAGAGCTAGGTCAATGGCCCGCTACCTGTCCGGCACAGTCAAGGAAATCCTCGGCACTGCACAGTCAGTTGGATGCACAGTTGAGGGCAGGCCTCCTCATGACCTCATCAATGACATCAACTCTGGTGCACTTACCATTGATGAATAAACCTATCATCTAAGTTAAACTAATTTGGTGTTTCTTTATTTAAAAATCCTATTACTTTATCCACATGTTACAGTCACACACATGTGTCAGACTTAGAGAGAAATAGAAAAGGCAATAAAAAACAAATAATGCGATACTGTATCTATGAATAATCACTGCTTACATAGATTGGATGAAAATGATCTATCCAGCCAAAAATTATATAGGTAAGTTATAAAGTGAAAAACTAGCCAAATTCAAAAAAGTTAAAATGTGAGTTGTTTTTTGGGCCACTTTAAATTTAGCTACGAAGGAGGCACCCCTTATAATTATTTTTCAGCAGTACCCAAATTTTAGTACAAAGCGCAGTACTACACAGTAGGTATTTCAAAGACCTCCGTGCCTGAAAAGCCGTCCTGTGAAATTAAATTTAATATGTATGTCTTGCTATTCCTCACGAGATGGCTCTGTTAAGTAAAATAATAATTTTGAATAACAGATGGCACCCCAAACATTGTTTGTTTAAAACTTACTAGGAACGCAATGCATGAATGCAAAAAAACATGTATGCAGTAATAAACATTGCATTTCTTTTACCACAAAGCCTATAAACACTACCGTGGCTTTTACAATAAACCAGTGGTTTCGGCCGCATGGGCCATACGAAATTATAGTTACTCAGTGATAACTGATATGTTAGCTTTCTGACGGCGAAGTATTTTTTGAAATCGGTCCAGTAGTTTTTAAGTTTATTCGTTACATACAAAATTAAAAAAAAATTCCTCTTTTTTATATTAGTTTAGTGTAAATAATCAAAAATTCAAGTAAATTGTATTTATTTAGGAATTTATTGTTAATTGGCTGTTTCCCGCGGTTTCATCCGCATTCTGAACTGAAGGAACTTCTTCGCGCACTTTAAAATTTGTAATAATATATACTACACAGGCACAGGTCGTAATAATGTGTGTTGTAGTGTACTAAACATCTAAATCTTTTTTCGAGAAAAAATTGAATGGCATTTATTTCAATACTGTATTTTATGGATTATCATATTTTTAATCATTGCTTTAATCGCAACTGATTGCTGACCTACCTAGATAGTTTTAATTGGTTTCGATTGACTTATTCGGTTTTCTGTCCTAACCAATCGTAAATTCAATCCTTACGAGACCACTCTAATTCTACGATACTGTTAGTCTGGCAACATCGTTCCCTCCAAGCAGAAATGTCAAAATGGCGTCAACGCAGGACGCTTGGTATATTTCTTTACTTGGTTTAGCAGAACATTTCCGTACATCGAATCCTCCTGACATAAAAAGTTGCATCCAGTGCCTACAAGCCGTATTTAATTTCAAACCTCCACAAAGGGTCGAAGCCAGGACACATTTACAACTTGGAAATATTCTTTTGACACACACCAAAAACATCGACTTGGCGAGAACGCATTTAGAGCAGAGTGTAAGTTTTTTTTGTTGTTATTCATATGGTTTGGAAGTATTATGCGTTCTGAAGAAGCGTCTATCCGTTTGATGGGATGCTATGCCTGCAACATATGAATATTTGTGTCTTTTAAAGATACTACTTTCTCAAAGTATGTAAACAAAGTTGAAGTGGGTCATATGGTGATTAAACAGTGTTGTGGTTTCAGTGGTGCATGTCACAGACTATCAATGGGTTCGACGATGTTAAGTTCGAGGCAGCGAGTGTGCTGGCAGATCTGTTTGAGGCCCAGGGCCAGCCGTCACACTCAAAGCCTATCCTACGGAAGGCCATTGAGTTGTCACAGCACAGTGTATACTGGCACTGCAGACTGATATTCCAACTGGCAGTAAGTACACATTCCTAGCTATTCTGTGTCATTTACATAACCTTTTGCTCTATATGTAGTTTTATGAATGTTTACAAGATTATCGACAACACTTATAAATTTGTTAGATAAACAAATCTTGATGTTTGTCTCTGTAGGATGTTGGAATTTAATTTATTACATTATATTAAAGTAATTTATATTTTATAATTGCAGTGTACTTTGATCTTGTTTGTTTAAGATACTTATAGTATTTTTTATAAGGAAACTAGATTCAGTATTTGCTATTGACATTGATATCAATATAATTGTTTTGAGTCAAGTGATTGACTGATACTTAAGTTGCTGTTTCAGTGAGAATTATTTATTTATTATCTTCAAGCATTTGCTACCTCAAGAGTTTATCAGATATTCTTTTTGATAAAAATAAACTTTCACTATGAATTTAATTAACACTTAAAATGTTGTAGTATAGTAGTTATTTTATTTAATAAGTGTCGTAGGGCCTATTTCATTTTTCTTTTATACCTAAAGAATTAATATGTTTTATATAATTTCAATGTTTACATTAAATAAAATAGTACTTGTATATTTATTTTCAATTTTCAAATAGTTTTCAATGTCAATTTTCAGATTTTCTAATTGTAAATAACAAGTATTTTTGTAAAACATTTATTATAAGTTGGTTACAATGAGCATACTGAAGTACAACCTGAAAACCAAAATATCATTTAGGTGTGAAAATAAAGATCTCTGACTAATATTATTCTACCTAATAAGACAGAATACAGAAAAAAGTCTAATAAGATCTTTTATAAATAGTCCTTATTGTACTTTTTAAGTATTTTAATAATAAAAAAAAAACTATGTTTATTTTCCCTCTTTTTAATATTTTATTGGAGGTCCTTATTTTTTTTATCTTATTAGGAAGTAAGTAGATTGTCTACCTTTTAGGGTTCCATAGTCACATTTAAGAGCCTATGCACACTGTGTTTTTAAAATGTGCGCACGCTTCAAGTGCAAACAAACTACTTTGTGGAATAAAAAATGTGCATGGACAATCCGTCTTGTTGAGCAATCATGGTGATCAATGTTCATGGCTTCTCTGTATGAGAAGAGGCCTTTGCCCAGCAGTGGGACAATAAATAGAACAATGATGATGATGACAACAAGGTGAAGATGCGAGCGCTGCAAATATTATCAAGTTGGTTAAAACCGTGTGGAGCAGTGTGATGGTTATTTTTTTTTCGGATGGGAAATCATCAAATGACTCCTCCCGCCGTGGCTGGGGCGGGGGGAGTGTCAGTCTCTTACTGACTAAAAACCCATCCATGTTCCTTCCTCGGCCCTTTATATTCCAGAGGTACTCTTGCGAACATCCCACAGGCCCGGCATGAGTGTGGCATAACATAATCATTGTCACCATTCTTTATTTAAACTTTAAATCTCTTTCAGCAAATCCACGCAACTGAGAAAGAGTATGAAGTGGCAAGCAGCCTGCTAGGCGTCGGCGTGGACTATGCACAGATATCCAATGTGGCCTACACGCGTGTCCTTTTCTTACTCAGTAGGGTTATGGTGAGTCAGCGTACTTCATTTTACATTTCAGCTGTAACATACATTCTTTTAATATTATTTAGCAGTAGGTATACTTATAAGCCCTAATCCTTACTAATATTATAAATGCGAAAGTAACTCTGTCTGTCTGTCTGTCTGTTACGCTTTCACGCCAAAACTACTGGACCGACATAAATGAAATTTGGTACAGAGCTAGAATAGACCCTGAGGAACAACATAGGCTACTTTTTACCCGGGTGCGCGAAGTAGTTCCCTCGGGATGCGGGTGAAACCGCGGGAAACAGCTAGTATACAAATATATGCAGAAAAAAATAAGATGTTAGTTGCAGTATGGTAGGAATGTTACGGAGCGACTTCTTCAATACTTCAGCTCCGACACTTTTAAATTGGAGGTCGAAGCATAACGGATATTATGTATTCGATAAAATCACCATTACATCCCTAATGTTATAGTGGGCGCCAGATTTGACGATTTAATTTTTTTAACGTTTTTGTAGTTTCGAATCGTTTTTTTGCTGTTTATGTGTTACCCAAATAAATAATATCCTATGTCCTTCTCCAGAGTTCAAACTCTCTACATACTAAATTTCATTAAAATCGGTAAAACTGTTTTCCTGTGAAAGCGTAAAAACAGAAAGAGTAACTTTCGCATTTATAACTAAGATTACGTAAACATATTTTGTTCTAGTATTGCCAGTAAAAAGATAAAAAAATTGAACCAATTTTTTCCAGCTGTTGTTAATAGACAAGAGAATCACAGAAGTGTTACCGCTGTTGAACCAGGCGGGACACCTAGTAGACGCATGGACCGGCAGCCCACACCAGAAGGAGTACCTCAAAGTGTTTTTCCTTGTTCTGCAGGTATGTTGTTTTTATTTTTTTAAGATTATTCTGGGGCTCTGCTATCTTGGCCATTCCCTTTTTTAGGAGTAGTTTATGTCACTCCTTGACCCATTTGACTACACGTCTAGACTATTTCGACATAATTCCATTCCGACGTGAAATAATGACAAATTAATTTACAACTGGCTATTTCCCTGTTTTTGTGTATGTCATCTCACAGAAGCCCGCGAATACCTAGAAGGTATTCGCGGACTGGCTCGTCGAGCTAGACTGGCTATTTCCCGCGATGTCATTCGCGTATTGAGGGAATCACCTGGACAAAAACTCCTCCTACGTCTTCCCCCAGGTTTCGATCTATCACCATACCAAATTGGTTCAGCTGTCTCTCCGTAAAAAGGGTGAAACGTTTTCCTTTAGATGAAAATATGGTATTTTATCCCCGCTCTAGTATACTATAATGACGGACATTTTGAGCAAGAGGAGAAAAAAAGTACCTTGCGCTACTATAGTTAATACTTGACAATAAACAATCAATAGAACCTTCATCATCACCATCTAAGACAATAGGCTTATTAAAACAAGATTGCAAGGTTAACAGTACTTACTATGCAAATTAAAAGTACATCTTTCGATGTTATTTATCCTTATTTATTTGGGTACTTGCGTCCACAGCTCTGTTCTTGTACAGACATTGTTGGTTGTCCGATAATGTGGCTGTGTCAAATGCTGTGTTATATTTAGTATCGACAGAGCTAACAAGGCCGTTGATCCTTAGGCAACTGCTCTATGTATATGGATAGAAAATATTTCCTTCCATAAGGTTCAATCTATCATCATTCCAAATTTCTTCTTAATCGGTTCAGCCGTTTTTTGTGAAAGCATAATAAACAGAAAGAATTACTTTCGCATTTGTAATTAAACAACTCAACAATCCATTAGTGAAAACATCATGAAAATCGGTGCTATAGTTTTTGAGTTTGTTTTATAAGATGTAGTGAAGCAGTTTTCTCCCTAGCTCTCACACACATCACTATGTGTGCCATCACAACATGGTACTATAGTTTATTTCTTGTATACTTGACGTGACATGTTGTCGACAGGTATGTCACTACTTAATGGCGGGCCAGGTGAAGAGTGTGAAGCCTTGTCTAAAGCAGCTGCAGCAGAGCATACAGACCATCATGGCGCCACAGTGGCCAGATGATGACGGTAAATATTTCTTCGGTCCAAAATTTTTGTTTCACATATAAATATAATATATAGATATAAGATCAGATTAGTTCACATTCGCTCCAAATGTTCGCTGTGTACTCAGAAGATATTCAGGTTAAAACAGTGTATAATCTGTATAACATGTATTGTACGTGACGTGTGTAGCGGTATGCGGCAGCGTGCAAGGCGAGTCGTTCGTGTGGATGTCGCGGCAGCAGCTGTACGTGCTGGTGTACCTGGTGACCGTGATGCACTCCGCGCAGGCCGGCTACATGGAGAAGGCGCATAAGTACACCGAGAAGGCGCTCGCGCAGATCGATAAACTTACATGTGAGTTATAGCTGTCATGGCCGTTTATATTCTCATTGAAAGTCATAGGTAAATGCTAAAGAGAGCACTTTCATCTGCATTACAGAATGCCCATTTTGGGCTGATGTTCCAAAATTGTACCCATCACATATAGATAAATTATTATTAAACAGCAAAATCGAGCGACAAGGACGAGAAGGGCGAGAGAGGGGACAAGTGCGAGCGAGAGGAGAGGGAGCAGACACGGAGCCGGAAGGGCGCCATCCTAGCGTGGCGCCTCCGCATGGCGCTGGTGGAGCACGCCGCGCTGTGCCGCCTGGTGGCGGGCGGGAAGGCGCACGCGCTGCACGAGATCGCGCGCGCCGCACACCTGCTCACGCAGGCGCCCGAGCGTGAGTACTCACACCTGGCGCCCTGCATGTGGGGCGCCAGGTTTGTAGGTGGCCAGAACGCATGAAGCGCTCACTCTGGTCACCCGTAATAGGTTAACTCTAGACTGTATTCATCTTTCCACTTCAAACATTCTATAATAGTTAATTTTAATATACGAAAACTCAGTGTGTTTAAACAATTATGTTAATATGTCGACAGCCGCGACGGCAGCGCTACATACGCCGCAGTTGCACTGCCTGCTGGGCCTGTACGCCATGTCCATGAACTGCATGGACGCAGCGGAGGCTCAGTTCCACACTGCCATTAATGTGAGTAACCGAGTAACGTCTGTCTCAAAATGGTTACTTGGAAACATGCTATTAGAAAACAGGGAATGTTTCGAACTATTGTGTATCAAAGTCTTCAGTACGCCACGTAAGGGAACACTTCAGGTCAACTTTAGATATGGAGACTTATTTTATTTTTATTTTCAGATGTCACAAGAAAGAGATTTATGGATGTTCGCGAAACTTAATCTGGCTATTGTATATTTACGAGGGCGACGGGACAGTGAACTTACAATACTTATGGAGCAAGTAAGTTATTTGTTTATGCACCCACATAAACAGACAGCGTTTTGATATACTAATTATTATAAATACAGTCTGCTTATTAAATTAAACACCTGTTTTATAAAGATCGATCAGTAAGTTAGATGTGAAATCTCATTATTTTCTGTTTAATTACTTAACCAATAAACCACAATATGTATGTCTGTTCATAATATTATTGGCATTTGGGAATCAGGTGAGGCCGGAGTCGTTACCTACGTACGCGCACGGTCTGCGAGCTGCCTCCTACTACGTGTTGGGTCTGCAGGCGTTCTTCCAGGCGCGGTACAACGAGGCCAAGTAAGATATCACCTGTCAGACTACGACGATAGTATATACATACTAGTATATACTAGCTGTTTCCCGCGGATTCGCCCGCGTTCCGAGGGAACTACTTCACGTACACTGATAAAAAGTAGCCTATATCCTTCTTCAGAGTCCCCGTAACAAATTTTATCTAAATCGGTTCAGTAGATTTAGAGATTATCTTGAAAATAAGAGAAAGATTTCTTCGGATGAAAATAAATTCTCTAGTCTGAATGCGGACAGTAATGCTGTTACGATCATTCGCTTTATTGTGATATCTTTGTCCAGGAGGTACCTCCGCGAGACGCTGAAGATGGCGAACGCCGAGGACCTGAACCGACTGACGTCATGTTCCCTGGTGCTGTTGGGACACATCTTCCTGTCCATCAACAACTCGCGGGAAAGCATGAACATGGTCACGCCGGCCATGCAGCTGGCCAGCAAGATACCAGACGTACATGTGCAGTTGTGGGCTTCCGCTATTCTGAAAGGTACTTTTTTAGAAAATATTTTTTGAAGCCTTTGGTAGTTGTAGGTACTGCGGGACTGCAGATCCGGACTTATTTTTTTGATTGCATGCATGGCTCCAATATCTCCTTGTGTCCACAGACTTGTACCGGCTGGCGGGCGACACAGAGCGCGAGAACGAGGCGTACCAGATGCACTGCAACTTCTCGCAGGCGCTGCTGAAGGACCACTTCCAGGCCACGCAGCTGCCGCAGCACTCGCTGGTGCACTGGACCAGCGGCGCGCCGCCCGCGCTGCCCGCGCCGCCGCACACCTAGTGCGCCGACCGCGCCGACCAGCTGCTATTGGCCTAACGGGACACGAGACATTACCAGACAGTGATATTCCTCGCCAGTGACTTAACTGACATACCATAGTGATAGTGACAGTGGTGGGAATGTGAAGTGTGGACGATACGATCTGATGATACGTGAACACTGCGCGCGTGTTAGTGCGACTGTTCCCGACTCGGGGCCGAGGGGATCCAACTAACTTAGCGAGTAGTTATAGGTAAAGCTTGATTTATACGGTCAATTAACATCATCCTCATCATACCTCCTTACACTTGGGTTTATCAGTCATACTGTGGTTAGGGTTGTAGAATATGGCAATTGTTATTGCTCAATTTGTATCCCCTCATTCCCAAAAGTCATGGAAAATGCAGATTTATTGAACCAATTTGACCTTTATTTCTCAGCGATTACGACACATTAGCGTGTGATAAAGACTTGGTTTCTTATGTATTCTTCATGATAGTTTATCATCTTGAGTGATTGTTGAGTTTGTATAAAGTTGTGACAATAATATCATATCAGACGAGTACGTGTCTGGGTGTATCGTGGGTGCACTGCAGTGTCGCGACGCTAGGTACGGCGATACTTGTTGTATATCGGTTCTCATATATGTCTGATCTCATTCATTTATCATCATCACATATAAAGCGACGCTAGGGGGGAAGTTACCGTAATCAGTATCAAATTTAATATCAAATGACATTTGTTAAAGATTTTTAATTGACCTAAAGAAAATGAGGTTATTTTTTGGAAATGTTTTTTGTGTATTTTTTAAGTATGGGATAATACAAAAATGCAGTGGCAGGACTTCTAATAATGTTGTTAGAGCTTATTGGGTTGTTTACATTTGCTGTTCACTTGTAAACGGACTTGTAAATTAATATCAAAATCCAATTAATTTACACTCCAATGTACAATTTCAGCTGCATTCACTGTGAGGTACAATATTTAAGGATTGCAGCTGCAATGCAATTTGCTGTGAGTGCATCCAGTATGCAGTTGTCTTCCAGGCTGCCTGTATACACTACACTTCAATGTAAGGAGTTGTTTATTGTTTTGTTGCTTTCTTGTGTAAATTCGGTCAGCAACCGTTATTGGCAATGTAAAGTGGGTGATCGGCGTACGGCGGCGTAGTTCGTAAACGGGCAAACTTCACAGACGAGCTGTAAAACCGCGGCTTTGCTCGCATGTCGATCACTCACTTATAAGATGATACAGTTAATAGTGACAGTAATATTTGTCGACTTCCCTCGCCGGTAGTGGAGGGGCCATGCTTTCCACAAGTATATCGCACGTCTGTAACTCGCTTAACCCTGTATACATAGACGACACGCCAAAGGAGAGAGAGCATAATAAATTGTCTTATTTTGCACGATACACAGTTGAATTGTGGTCAAAATTTGAAAAATAAAAGTGTTTATGCAGATAATACGGACTGATATATAAATTAATTGTACATAATGTGTCAAAATATGAACTTGAGAAAGAACAAAACGTCTCATATTTATTATTATTAATTTTAACTTTTATTTTATTAGTTATTTCCTTAGTAACTTGTTAGGAGTGAGCGATGTTGTTGATATGCTGGTTAATTAATTTTATAGTAGCATTTTGATTGTTGCACTCGGTCTCAATAGATAGTTTCACTACATAGTCTTTGTCACAATAACTGTTGAAATATTTCCATGTTCATATTATTTTTGTAATATATGTAGAGACAACCGTTTTCTTTATCACGAAACGACTTCTATTGAAATCGAACGCACCGACATTTAAACCACACAATCTATCGTAAAAACAAAATTGAAAGAAATCTGTACACATTTTTTATTTTAGTAATTCCCTTTCGAACAGTTGGATGTGGCCTTAGACAGGGGGTACACTTGCTGTTGTTAATATGTAAATAAAAGTTGAATTATTGTAAATAATAAAATTATAAAATATATGTTTTTTGCTATATAACGTCTGTTATTTACACAGTTCAAACAGAATATCAAACCTCTTATGATCGGTAAGTTGAGCTTAGTCGTTACTGCAATAAACTTCTCAGTTTTAATTAGGAACAGGACTACCCGGGCGAGAATTTTGTATCCCAGGTTCGGGTCATTGCTGTTCATCATATGCAGGAGCAGGAGGCTAAGCCAGTAGGTTGGAATGTTGGCGGGTTGTTAGTTGAAGTTGCAGGAGTACTCGCTGCATATGGAGGTCTGGCCGCCGCTGGGCTGCGCGTAGTGCGGCGGGTCGGGCGCCAGGTTGCTCCGGCGGTAGAACGTGTGGCGCAGGATGAAGCAGCGGCCGCGGTTCACGTCCCGCGCGCGCTGCCGGGCCGCGCGCTGCTGCCAGCCGTAGTCCCAGCTCGTGGCTACACGGTAAAGGAATCTGTAAGCGTGGGTGGCTCGTCACCATCTCTGTGTCGAAAGCTCTGGGATCATATAGCAGTGCTATATATAGCAGTAGTAAGTATGCGAATACGAATAGTGCTTTTTATAACGTACTAGCTTTTCACCAGCGGCTATGGCCGCGTGGGCTATACGAATTCAAAAATGACAAAGTTTCACACAAACTTTTCCCCTTTCTTCACCCCCTTAGGGGAAGAATTTCGGAAAAACCTTTTTTATCGGATGCCTACGTCAAACAAACACACCCTCCGAGTTTCAGGTATCTACGATCAGCGGTTTCGGCTTTGGGCGTTGATTCCTCAGTCAATCAGGACAAAGCATTTTATATCATGTATAGATATTATACAACTTTTTTAACACTTGACAGTACAGCTCTAGTTTTTTGTACTAATATCCTAGGTTGTAATTGCATAGAGTCATAGTCCAGTCAGTCACTGTTCCAGTGTAAAAGTAGCTAATATAATGATGATACAAAATCCGTATCAAAATTTTCATTGAACAATGATAAAGTACTAACTTGTCCTCTGGTGCTTTTTTATATCTTTCCTTCAAGTACTTATAGACAGCGCCTTTCTCCGTACTCTTGTGGAGTATGTCCAACACTTCTTGTTCTACCGGCAACATCATGCCGTCTTCCTCAGTCGGTATCAGCTGAGGCATCGGTACTACTGTCGGTGGCTCCAGAGGTTCGTTCAATCTCTAAAACGAACTTTTGTATCATTTATCATCATTTCGCAAGTCTTTGTAGACAGTCTACCGTAAGGGTCTGATGAACTAGTTAATGTAGTCGTATGCTAAGGAGTCCAAGAAGGTCGGGGCCAACTATGCATGGACGTTAACGAGGAGACTTGCTTTATATGCGTAATAATGATATCCACTGTCATACTCTATCTGTAAAGAGCACATTTTAAGAAACTAGTCTTTGTGTGATGGAGCTGATAACTAAAGTAGGATGATTGAAGCAAACAAACGAATTATTCAGATCGAAAGTAAAGACCTAAACCATACCCGCATAAGTTCCTCAGCGAGCGTGATGGATGCATCTATTTCCCGCACTTGGTTCTCTTTCGCAGCCTGCAATACTTTCAGCAAGTTGTTCTGGTACCATTGTCTGTTGCGGCGGTCGGACCTGTCCGCCGCTTCCGCGTAAAAGGCGTGAGCCATCGTGCTCCGCCCTAGAATATTTGGTAACACAAAATTTGGTTCATCAGTAGTTATTGCCCAAAGTGAGATTGGTTGCTAAAATTGGCTACTTGAATTTTGAGGTGACATGTGCAATGTGCAACTGTCAGTCTTGAGCGTGACATGTTGCTTGTTTGTTTCGTTTACAAGTGATGAGCAGAAATCATCAACTATAAAACATTACAAAAAGTTGAGTATTCAACTTAGCAAGCATAAAAATATATTATATAAGTTCTACCGAGGACCGTCGTCGTAAACAACTGGACCGTCGTGGTAACTTAGTGTAGGAGGCCCATTGGCAAGGTGTAGTGACGATCTGCGAAAGGCTGAACAAAAAATACGCAACGAAAATTGTTCACCATTATATTTCATTAAAATAAAATAACACAGAATCTGACTTTCACAAATAATAACAAGGAATGTTTATTTACAATATTATACAATAGCTTAATAACTGTTAGTTTTGACTGTGAGATCGTCCAGACTTCCTACCCATGACTGGGCTGCCTCCCATCTGTCGTAGTAGGCCGCGGAGGCCCTTAGCTTCGCGCACCCCACTCTCAAGCTGCTCGGAGGGGACTGCACAGAAGTCGTCAACTAAAGGCATGGGGCCGCTGAGCCGCTCTGAATATTGGGAAAGCCGGGACTGGTGTCCTATCGGCGAGGTCTTTTCTACCGTTTGTGGCTGGGTCTGGAAACAAGGGATATAAATAATTTATTTTGATGTTTGAGAGCTACATTCAAAAGTTATTCCTTTTTTTTCTAGTTCAGATATTTTGATGTGAGACTGAACTAAAAATAAGTTTTTTTTTTGTTTTAAACTTTTTGGGGAAGAGTATTTTTTTAAATAGTGCATGTGACATTTAATCTAACACATTTGGGAAGCTTGTTTAGCTAGTTTTTTTTAAACAACATAGGTTTTTTCTAGTATAATTATATAATGGTTTGGCATATTGTTACCTTGCTGGACACAGCTGCTAATTTATCTTGGAGCCTCTTCACCATAGCAGCATCACTTTCATAGCTGGTGAGGGTTGGCTGTGGCATGCACTGGAACACGGTAGCCAGCAAGTTGTGCAGGGACACTAGAACACTGTCTTGCCAGGCTCGTGTGAAGTACAGGCTGAATGAGGGATTCTCTTCTGGCTTCTGAATAAATGGTAGCACTGGAAGAAATGGATTTTTCTTTATTGAATAAACTAGCATCTGCCCGCGACTTCGTCCACGTGGAATAGTGGTGCTCTGCTCCTATTAGTTTTAGCGTGATGATATACCTTATAGTCTATAGCCTTCCGCAATAAATGGGCTATCTAATACTGAAAGAATTTCTCAAATCGTACCAGTAGTTCCTGAGATAAGCGCGTTCAAACAAACAAACTCTTCAGCTTTATTATATTAATATAAGTATAGATTAACTTAATATAATTGTAATTATTTATTTATGGATCTTACAAAGTATATATTATATCACAATGTGTAATAGTTACTCTGCCTGTTGGTGTATTCCTTGTGTCATTCAGAGCCAAGTATATTTATAAAACTGTACACTAGCTATTAAAACTAATACTAAATATACTTATTATATAGAAAATTGCATACATTTTAGGAGGTAACCTTATGCATTACATGAACCTGCAGGTTTTGAGAGATATGTGTTGCAGTATTTAGAAAAAAAACTTATTGAAACAATCAAGGCAGCAAATCTGTACATGTTAGGTACATTATGGTATGTATTGGACAAAGTAATATCTCACATTACATCCAAATCTGGTCAATAGCTACTCTTTCTGTTGATTTACTCTTTGTGTATCATTTACGGGCAAATAAACTTACTGAACCAATCCCTCCATTCATTCTGTCCTTGTAACTCAGGTAACATTTTCGATAGGAAGTCTGTAATCCGCTCGTTTCGCGCACCGCCAGTGCTTTGCGCTGCCGCCACTAAATATAACTTGTACAGGCTGTATTCTAGTTTCCGAACAGCTGTGAAAATAATATCATTATTGTAATACGTCTAATTTCTCTACTACAAAGTCAGTATTAAATTTTCTACTTACCAGGTAGAACGTGGGCCTCCAATTTAGAAAATACAAGGGTGTCGAGGTGTGACCAATACTCTTTGAATCCGTTTAGGTCAGAGACATTAATATAATATACAATTTGTTCAACTATTTTGTCAACTCTAAAACCTTTGTCTTTATCTGCCTTCAAATCATTGTCAAATGCTTTCACGGTAGATGTAAAACCTCGATACAGCAGATATTCACGCACTAGTTCATCTACAAATTGTATGTGGGCCATTATCAGATAGGAATAGGAACTATAAATATTTATTAAGCTTCGAAAACAAAAACGAAGAAGCTGCCCAAGGCTTTGTTGACATTTGACAATGACTGACTTTGACACCGTGACACGGTGATGTTGCGTGCATTTGGAAGTGTAGCTTAAGTTTAGCTTCAAGAAAGTTTTGTCATAAATGAGATCAACTCTTGGAAAAGTAAACTCACAGAGTAAACTTCATTGAGAGAACGTAGCAAATATGGCTATTATTACTGGTATCTAGCCGTACTATTCTGTTTACTATACCTAAACCAACGAATATTTGCAATTCTATAAAGTTTTGGTTTTAGAACGCATCGAATGCCAACATTAGGAAATAATGTTTAACTGCGTTCACTAAAGAATAAGCTTGTTAATTAAATTATTGAATAAATCTACTTATTTTTAGATGAAGATTAATGTTTTGTTATCCTTATTATGCTTAAAAAGTTATTTCCAAAATACATTACAATCCTTTACGTACTCTGATTGATTTATTAATTCCATGTATGTGAATTGAATGTTCTGAATATAGTAAAGCTGAACGCAGCCGAAGTAAAAGTTAGCCAACCCATCAAACCAAAATCGAAATGTCAATCGCTTTCAATCAGCTGTCGATTTTTTACTGAAGAAATAGAAGATAAATTATTTGTATATAAACTAAAATGTGCATTGTTAAATGAAAGGGTGTTCCTAGTGTTGTGGTGTGATAAAATTCGGCACGGTGGTGTTAGTGTTCGGCGGGGGCGTGTGCGGCGGGCCATGGCGATGGTTGCGGTGTGAAGGTGGCGGGCGCGGCTCTCGGGCGCAGGCATGCGGTGGCATGGCGGGCGAGGCTGCGGGCACGTCGCGCGGCCTCCGCGTCTACAAGATCGTGGTGCTGGGCGACGGCGGCGTCGGCAAGTCCGCCGTCACGCTGCAGTTCGTCAGTCACAGCTTCTTGGACTACCATGACCCTACTATAGGTACTTGACGGAATTAACACATTCATACTATTGTTTACATTCCAAGTTAACTAGTAGTTGTAGATATGTGAAGGAAAAATCACAAAGTTGATGGTCATTTGGTACCATATGGATTGAGTTTAGCAGTCTACAATATTAGCTGTATGTATATGTATAGTCATAGTTGTTTTATAAATTATATCATATAGTAGGTACCTATAAATATTTTAACTTGTGTGCTAGTGTTTATGTTAGGAATTTTCCTTAATAATAAAATCATTCAGAATATTATTTAATATTATATTTTATTGTACTGCTAAGTAAATAAAAATATAAACTTCACTTTCTGTGTATGCTTGATTTTACGGAAATAAGTTCAAGGCTACAACTTACTGTGATTAGAAGGCAAATAATTGCTATTGGCTGCTTACACAATTATCTTAAGCATTTTAGTGTATTAATTAATTATAAACATGTCTAAAAAAATGTCTTTTTAGGTTTATATATGACATATATATATTTTTTCTGAATTATTACATATTGATGGTCTAGACAAATGTGCTAACTACATTTTTTTATAACGTAACACTTTAATGCCAAATGTATTAAGCAGGCTCTCCCGATCGCACTTATCCAAATTTGTAGATAAAATTTTGTAGTTAGCACATTTGTCTTCTAGACCATCGAATAACATTTTTTTCCAGTAAGAATAACTATAGACTCATGGCACTAGATACATATAAATCCAACAACTGTTTAAGAATTTTATTAAGTGTCTTGTTTTCTATTTAAGTGTGTATCCTCCCTTCCATGTGCTACTATCAAAGATTCACTGCAATTTCTATTGCCTCCTTTGTGGCTTCACAAATAAGAATAAAGAAAATCAAAACTTATTTACTTGAATATGCTGGAAATACTTTGTCAATGTTGGAATTACCAAATCCCAGCCTAAACAGTCACTCCTGGATCATTCTTCTCAGGTATTTTAGCTGCGAAGAAGGCTAGAAAAATTCACCAGCATCTAATAATTATGATTTATTTTCAGAGGACTCATACCAGCAGCAAGCGGTCATAGATGGAGAGCCCGCCTTGTTGGATATACTGGACACGGCAGGACAGGTTAGCAAAAAAACATTGATTGAGTTTGTTTGAGCACATATTTGAATAATAAGGTTAGCTCTTTGCTATAGTGTTATTTATAAAGATTACAGCCATGAGTGAGTCCTGAATATTAGAGTAATACTGTGCATGGACAAACAACCAGTCCCAGAACGAAATAAGGGTCAATTTATACTAGCGCAGAGTCGCAGCGCATCGAAGCGTCTATCCAAACCAGAACATAACAAATTCAACCTTAACTCCACAGCGTAACGCACACACATTACTTCTGAGATTTTAAAAAACCACGCGGATTCTTCGGAATTCGCGCGTCTGCGCGTGAACAACGCTTATTGGTGCGCGCGCATTCGCGCGTATCCTGCGCCGACTAGCGAACCTACGTACGCGTCATCAGTCGGAAATTGGCCTGCGTCGGTGTTGATCACGACGCATATTCTGGCGAATACGCGCGCATTCGTGCAGCTTCGCTTTAGTTGTAAAGAATTTGACGCTTCGATGCGCTTCGACTCTGCGCCAGTATAAATTGACCCTAATTCTCCAGAGAATTAATCATGAAACACACAGCCAATTGTTAAGCTACTGTGTCAAATGAGCCAACAATTTAGCAACTGGTATTAATATTACAGTTAAATACTATTGCAAACAAATGCTATCAACTCTAAAAAGGTTTTTTTCTCAAACATATACAAGTGTTGCCATCTCAAACAGGTGGAGTTCACAGCAATGAGGGAACAATACATGCGGTGCGGGGAGGGCTTCGTGCTGTGTTACTCGGTGACGGACCGGCGCTCATTCCGCGCCGCTGCCGAGTACAGGCGTCTACTGGCCCAGGCGAGGCCCTCCGAGAGGCTGCCGCTAGTACTGGTTGGAAATAAGCTGGATCTCGCACCAAGGTTTAGACAAGTATGTTTCACCTTGAGCTGAATATTTATTGTTTTTTTTTTATGTATAGCTTAGGGTTAGTAAAAAAATCAGCAAGAAAAAATAAATTATTTTTATTCAGTTAACTATTTCTGGAATACCACAAAACAGCCCCGAAAAGCCCTTCACCTTTTCTGCTTGCTGGGAAGAAAACTTAGCAGCAAATTCCCAACCTTATCTGCTATGTTTTAAGAGAGAAGTGTGTTCTCAAATACAAATTTTAATAAATAGATTTTAGTATAATGTATGTATAATAACTTTGCATTTTTTTATTTTCACTTACTTATACACCTTTTGCAATGTTCCTTCTATAATATGGAACATTGGTATCAACGCAGGTGACTACAGACGAGGGCAAGGCACTGGCCACGCAGCTCGGCTGTCCTTTCTTCGAGACGTCAGCCGCGCTACGACACTTTGTCGACGATGCTTTTCACGCGCTCGTGAGGGAGATACGACGGCTGGAAAGACAGAGACAGGTACGACTTTTAGCTTCATCTCTCTCTGGAACAGAAGAAATTACTTTTTTAGGTCTAGACTATAAGAGGCTTTTTTGATTGACGCTCTTTTTGACTCGAAAAATGAGAGCAATATTATATATATATATAAAACGTTGCCCCACACTAGGATTTACTCCTGTGTCCTGGGTGCGTTTACAAACATTCATTACACATGCACAAACACCCAGACCCGGAACAATTTTAGTTGTCCCGTGCGGGAATCGGACCCGCGACACGCAGCGCAGCAGCCAATTGCTCAGCCACTAAGCCAAACGTGCTGTCTGGTTTTTTTTAAAATTTAATCAAACATTGAATTAATTTGTGTTATATGAAGAAGAATCAGTATGAGAGAATCGCATGGTTATGATTTGTGCCATTTTTTTTCGTATATAATGCGATAAGCACTTTTAATGCAGTCTTGCAAGCACGGTAGTGTGGTAGCTAAGTTCAGTCCATTATTAATATTTCAGGCGTCATTAATGGGAACCGGTATATCGACGAGCGGTGGTCGCCGACGGTGGCGGCGTCTCCGCAGCATCTTCGCTCTGGTCTTCCGACGGAGAAGAAGGCATCATACCTCGCCTTAACCGCGCCAGATTGACACGAAGTTCGTAAGATCTTTACGTTATCAGTTATCATCACTGAAAAAAAGGTACAACACAAGAAATTTCTATTTAATACAGCTGGTATTCTAGCTATATTAGAATTTAAATTCGATGAAAGGAAACAACTTAAGCTACATAACTTTTGTTATGTCCGCTTTCGTTTGTGTTATTGTGTTGATTTGGGAGTCAATATGAAGACGACTAATTCCATCTAAATGTGTTTATTGACTGTTCTAGAAAGGTCTTACAATAATGCGCATTAGGGTAAAATACAAACTAAATAATACTATAATTACTTAAGGAGTATACACATCACCTTCACCTTCCGGGCAAAGGAAAAAAAAATATTGCTTTACAGCAGATTTTTTTTTACAGTCATCTTAGAAATTACTAAATAATATGATTTTAGTATGACAATTATTGTAAATTATAACTAAAGTCTTACTACAAACAGTTTATTCAAAATACGGTGTAGTTCTATTCTTATACACTAGTTCTATCTTGTTATTTTTACTTATTCTAACATTACATCCTAAATTTTCTATGACAGTGTAGGGAGCTTCAAATATCACATCTCATTTACGACCTGTTTCGTTTCTTATCATAATCAAATAATTTTTCTCATACTTAAATGAATTAACAGATTTGTCATAATATTGTTTACGTTTCAATTTACTATCTAACTAGCTTCTGTCCGCGACGTCTTCCGCGTGAAATAGTGGTGCTCCGCTCCTATTGGTTTTAGCGTGATGATATATAGCCTATCCTTATCGCCTATCGCCTTCCTCAATAAATGGGCTATCTAATACTGAAAGTTTTTCAAATCGTACCAGTAGTTCCTGAGATTAGCGCGTTCAAACAAACTCTTCAGCTTTAACTCGGCTATCATCACGCTAAAACCAATAGGAGCGGAGCACCACTATTCCACGCGGACGAAGTCGCGGGCAGAAGCTAGTATATAATTATATATACGAACCCCCCCCCCCGCTCCCAAGGTGGATACGCCTTACGCCTTCATACGGTATGCACCGACCACCGAAATGCCACCGTTGTATCTCGTCCCGGTAAATCTCCGACGCAATTGTACTCTTCGTAGCAGATCTTCAGTAGCCCATGTCCTGTGTTTCCCGTTATGATGAGTCGTATGCAGTTAGGTCTTAAGCCCCCTTGGCTGATGCAAAAAGGGCGAGTCGTTTCCCATGGCTTGTGTGTTCAGGTTACCTCCATAATGCCTGAAGAGATGTCTTATGAGATGTCTACGTTGTTGAAAGTTGCGTGTTCGTTGTCGATGGCATTTTTTGTAAACTCGTACCATAAAATAGATCGCTAAGATCAGTACGCCTGCTAGAATAACGTAGGTAGGGTAGGGTGCCCTCCAAGATTATTGAATTTGGTGTCATTGTCACCCGCTGCTGCATTCTGACTCAGGAAAACCTCTTCTTTCTCCACAGTAGAAAAACGAACGAAAACTCGAATTACTCCGCGGCACGCACTTCAAAGTTGCCGAAAAGTGTCATTGAACCTCAATGGCAGGGTCGCCATGTATTGTGTTGATTTGGGAGTCAATATGAAGACGACCAGTTCCATTTAAATGTATTTATTGACTGTTCTAAAAATGTCTTACAATAATGCGCATTAGGGTAAAATACAAACTGAGCAATATATTTGATACGTCTAACATTAAGAAGCATATATATCAGCTATACTCAACCTGCGGCCCGCCGCCTTTGTGATTGGCCCACATTGAGTTACAAAATTGTAAACCATATTAAATTTCGCGTCCATCAGATAAACTGTGGGCTCACCGCGACGGCAAAATAGGTAACTACTTCATGTATGTAATAAAATAGGCATCTAGTAAAAAGAACTGTATCATTTCTGAGGAAAACTTATTAAGTTTTTAACTAAAACCTTAAAAAAAATATCTTGCGGCCCGCGACACCATGACTGAAACATTTTTGTGGCCCCATGATAAAAAAGGTTGAGTATCGCTGGTATATACTATGATTACTTAAGGAGTATACACACTTCAGTTAATAAAATGACGACGACGAAGTTCCATTGATAAACCTATAATAAAAAATAACGTACTTATTAAGAATTAGGTACGAACATTCAAGTTATTTTTTATTTGGCAATACTGTCTTCTAAAAGGTTTTATCCTCTACGATTAACTTAACTTTTACATGTATATTACTACTTAAAGGACATGGCCGGATTTTGTATGGAGCTGTGCCCTAAAAAAAAATCTCATGTACATTGATAAACAGTACGTCATATTAAAGCTTACAGGTTTGTTTTTACAATATTTTAAGTTTTATGATCAGAGAACTTGACAGAGATACGTAAAATATGATACAAAAAAATAAGTGCCTAAACATTTTGAATAGCAATAATCAACGGTTCTGAGTTTTATAGGCGAAACTAAACGTGAAATATTTTCAATGACTATAAAGGCAGTTTCTTCACTAGCCGACATGATATTTCACATCGATGTTAGTGCATCTGTAAATATCTTATTTTATAAAAAATATACAGAATACTCTCTAATTCGGTGTTCCATACATTTTCATAGAATTGAAGGCTCTAGTGAAGAGCCAAAATACCAAGTAAAACTTACTGAGTAGTAGAGTTTTCAAACGTCTTTATAGGCAAGCCATGATAGAGAAAAAGAGCTCGTCATCTACAAATATTTCTGGATATTATGACTTTCTCATAGCGACTTTGCAAAAAACTACCTATACAATTTGATAGACAATAAAACACTGAAAAGTCACTTGAGTTTTTATTTAAGTAAGATTCTAAAGCCTATTCATCTTCAAAGATCAACAAAACGCTATCGAGGAATGAGGCTGGTGCTGTTATATTTGCTTGATACCTGGCCCAGTCCAAATACCATAACTACGTCATGACATGGCAACAACACCCAACTGTCCGATTTCCAACTAGGCAGCTACAACAATAGCCTAAAATGGAATCCAAGGGGTTGGGGCTAGATGGCTCCCTGTCAAACAAAATATAAGAAAAATATTGTTTCCGGCTTATGTGCCGTGACTTTATTCTCCCTCTCAAAAGATAAGGGCTATTTCCACACACTTGTGCAATCATGTTATGCGCATTTTGCAATTCTGGACACACTTCCACTTCATAAATGCCATTATTTCTAACGTGTTCTCCATAGTAGGAACGGGCTTGCTTACAAACAAGCCTAATATACACAATAGAATAGTAGAAGCGTAAACGAAAGTCCGGTATACGATAGCGTGGGGTCAATTTAAAATATTCAGAACAGTAAATACGTGATATTATGATCAACGCAAGACTGTAGTAGATATTGATAGTTTTTTTGGTTTTTAATTTAACGCGCCGAAACCTAAAACGTCAGAATTGACAAAATTACTCTAGGACATTTGGATACACACTCTTGAGTATATTGTCGATGCATAATGCGTAATGTGAGCGGTATGATGACGAGTGGCAGCTCGAAAAATGGTGTCTGCCATAATCATCAAACAGTTGATTTTTATAAGTAGGTATTTACCGTAACAATACAATGCTAACATTCATGGATTTTATATATTTTAGTCTGACCTTCAGGCGGGCATCAGATACAATGTTTGTCTAATGCATGTATCCAAACGCAGCCATTTTATTCAATGACAAAGTCAAAATAAAAACCACACAAAGACAATTAACAAACATATTATTTTCGTATATTTTCTCTCAAGTTCTAGAGAAATATAATTAATGCGATTAATTTTTATTTATTACAGAAGTAATTTTCATTATTTAGCAGTTACTGTACATTTATGTAAATTCTGAGGGCAGGATCCGGCCATGTCCTTTTACAACTTTTGATATGTAATTCAATCTACCAAAAAGAGTTGCAATGATGAAAGGACATGGCCGGATCCTGCCCTCAGAATTTACATAAATGTACAGTAACTGCTAAATAATGAAAATTACTTCTGTAATAAATAAAAATTAATCACATTAATTATATTTCTCTAGAACTTGAACGAAAATATACGAAAATAATATGTTTGTTAATTGTCTTTGTGTGGTTTTTATTTTGACTTTGTCATTGAACAAAATGGCTGCGTTTGGATACATGCATTAGACAAACATTGTATCTGATGCCCGCCTGAAGGTCAGACTAAAATATATAAAATCTATGAATGTTAGCATTGTATTGTTACGGTAAATACTTATAAAAATCAACTGTTTGATGATTATGGCAGACACCATTTTTCGAGCTGCCACTCGTCATCATACCGCTCACATTACGCATTATGCATCGACAATATACTCAAGAGTGTGTATCCAAATGTCCTAGAGTAATTTTGACAATTCTGACGTTTTAGGTTTCGGCGCGTTAAATTAAAAACCAAAAAAACTATCAATAGCTACCTACAGTCTTGCGTTGATCATAATATCACGTATTTACTGTTCTGAATATTTTAAATTGACCCCACGCTATCGTATACCGGACTTTCGTTTACGCTTCTACTATTCTATTGTGTATATTAGGCTTGTTTGTTTACGATTTGGATTCAGATCATGGAGAACAGAACGCTCATGATATCAAGGTGCCTGAATTGTAGTGTGGCCACTAATCGAATACGAAGATATATTGTAACTACTTTAACACCGCATTTACAAAATATATTGACTGAATGGTTATCTATTCAAGAGGTATGTACCGACGTATTCATTATTTTAATATTTTACCAACTTCACCTAAGACGACCCACTAACCATCATTTTATTAAACAGTTTAGTTTCGTTATTCGAAAGAGTAGCACAATAACTATCACGTATTACTTTACAGAGTGCAATATATAATGATTTTCAGCTTCCTTCAGATGCAGTGATTTGCAATGCATGTCATGTATTATTAAACCAAAGCTCAGAAGAAGGTATACATAACAGAGTACTGGGCCACCCAATGGTGTGTATTGGTTGTGGATGCTCTATCATGGGGAGGAGGCGTTACTCCACGCGGCCCCACAGTATTGACGAGTTCAGTCCATTAATCAATATTTTCTTCTCATGGAATACCTATAATCAGGTAAGTGTGTGCTATTTAACTTATATTTTTAATCTACTATCTTGCCTTGGCTACTGTAAATTGTTATTGTATCGATCCCATGTTGAAGCAAATAAAAATAATTAATAATAATAATAATAATTAGTAAGGATGCAGTCTCATTTTGCATATAATCCACAAACTATTGTATGCATAGTGTGGTCGATCAATTGAAATTAATATTGAGCGCTAACTAAAGCAAACAGTCAGCCGCAAACTACTCGCTAAGTGAGACTGTGCCCAAATAATTACTACACTGCCTGTAATATTTCTACTATTTACTTTAAAATGTAAACGTGAAGATTTTATATCAAAATGATAAACATTGTTACAGGATCGAAGGACAAATCTGCAAGCATGTCATCCCTGTTGGATGCGAGCTAATAGGCACTTAGTACTGAATATACACAGACAGGTTGAAGTACTACAGGAAAATGAACCTGGATCGCCCGAACCACCTCCATTTCCGCCAGTTGCTAATCCTATTGTCGCACATGACCCAGCACTACCACCTTCGCCAGCTGATAATCCTGCTGCAGCAAGAAGGATTGGTCAAATTAATTATCTGCCTAGTTACAAACGTGCTCCAAATAGTTCTAGCCATTGTATTTTTAGGGAGTGTAATAATCACTCGGGGCATTTAATTCCTACCTTTGTTAAAGTAATGTTACTTAAAGAACGCAATTATTATGTCCCCATCAGTTGCCGAGTATGTGAGATACATCTGTTTGCTAATGAGTGGTATTTATTACCAGAGAACACAAATACATCATCTTATTTTACTATTCAGCAATCAGAAGATTTAATAGGACTTCTAAAAAGAGATCCAATGACTTTTGACTTTAATAATGTGGATCAAATGCCGCATCACATTTGTCACTATTGGACGGGACTTACAGTGACAGAGTTTGTGGCGCTTTATAATGAAATCCCTTTTGGAAATCTAGTCAGAGAACCAAAAACTGCATTGGCCATCTATTTGATTAAACTTCGGACTGGGGAAAGTAATCGTAGACTGGCTTCACTTTTTAACATGTGCCGATCAACATTAGAGTCGCACATGAACAAAGTAAGGTCATGTTTAAGCGAACATTTTGTTCCAAGGCACATCGGATTACAGCATATAACACCACATCAAATAGCAGAAAGGAATCTAGCTATTCCTAATGCATTATATGGCAACCAGGAGCTTCCTATAGAATGCAGGCCTGCTATTTCAGTTTGTGATGGGACATATATATATATTCAAAAAAGCGCCAACTACCTCTATCAAAAACAAACTTACAGTCTTCACAAATATGACAACTTGGTTAAACCATTCATGATTGTGTGCACAGATGGTTATATAGTAGATGTCGTAGGGCCTTATGCAGCCACACAGACTGACGCCGATATTATGAAAGATTTATTCCAAAATTCAGAAAGCCCTATGAGGAATTTCTATCGGGAAAATGATATTTTTATTTTGGATAGGGGGTTCAGGGATGCGTTACCATTATTAGAATCATGTAACTACAAAGCACATAAGCCTGAAAATGTTGACCCAGGTCAACAACAACTAACAACCTTGCAAGCTAATAAAACCCGATGTGTCACATTGTGTAGATGGGTGGTGGAGGTAGTGAATGGTCGCTTTAAACGTAATTACAAATTATTCAGACAAGACTTTTTTAATATTGCATCTAATCATCTTATGAGCGATTTTAAAATTGGCGCAGCACTCATTAACCGATTTCATCCATTAATTATAGACAGGGCTGATGCCCCAGATATTATAAATAGAGTTAGGCAATATTTACACGCACGTAACCATTTAGCCGAATATGTTGCTGAAGAAAATCTAAATAGAAGGCGTGTAATGTTCTCAAGAATTGATGCAAATATTCCCGAATTAGCAGGTTTCCCACAATTCACACATGCGCAATTAATGCTTGTGTCTCTTGGACCTTATCAAATAAAGCAAGCCCGTTCCTACTATGGAGAACACGTTAGAAATAATGGCATTTACGAAGTGGAAGTGTGTCCAGAATTGCAAAATGCGCATAATATGATTGCACAAGTGTGTGGAAATAGCCCTTATCTTTTAAGAGGGAGAATAAAGTCACGGCACATAAGCCGGAAACAATATTTTTCTTATATTTTGTTTGACAGGGAGCCATCTAGCCCCAATCCCTTGGATTCCATTTTAGGCTATTGTTGTAGCTGCCTAGTTGGAAATCGGACAGTTGGGTGTTGTTGCCATGTCATGACGTTGTTATGGTATTTGGGCTGGGCCAGGTATCAAGCAAATATAACAGCACCAGCCTCATTCCTCGATAGCGTTTTGTTGGTCTTTGAAGATGAATAGGCTTTAGAACCTTTCTTAAATAAAAACTCAAGTGACTTTTCAGTGTTTTATTGTCTATCAAATTGTATAGGTAGTTTTTTGCAAAGTCGCTATGAGAAAGTCATAATATCCAGAAATATTTGTAGATGACGAGCTCTTTTTTTCCATCATGGCTTGCCTATAAAGACGTTTGAAAACTCTACTACTCAGTAAGTTTTACTTGGTATTTTGGCTCTTCACTAGAGCCTTTAATTCTATGAAAATGTATGGAACACCGAATTAGAGAGTATTCTGTATATTTTTTATAAAATAAGATATTTACAGATGCACTAACATCGATGTGAAATATCGTGTCGGCTAGTGAAGAAACTGCCTTTATAGTCATTGAAAATATTTCACGTTTAGTTTCGCCTATAAAACTCAGAACCGTTGATTATTGCTATTCAAAATGTTTAGGCACTTATTTTTTTGTATCATATTTTACGTACCTCTGACAAGTTCTCTGATCATAAAACTTAAAATATTGTAAAAACAAACCTGTAAGCTTTAATATGACATACTGTTTATCAATGTACATGTGATTTTTTTTTAGGGCACAGCTCCATACAAATTCCGGCCATGTCCTTTAAGTGCATTTATGAAACCAATTGAATTTTTAATGTCCCTTCTTCTACCTCAAAATGATGCTATTATTTATGGTTACAAGAAAAAAGTATATATTGCTTCGCATTTAAATATCCTTTGAAATGTGTAAAGTTGTGTTTTTAAACTGCTGCATTAAACATCACAAAATATGCCAAAATATTTTGTGCGTAATCCTGGTTTAATTTGATCAGAATGATTGCTCAAGAGCAAAAATTATGGTTAAATATTTGCAGAATCTTGCAGTTCTTTGAGGCCTAATATAATTGTAAAGTGAGATGCTCAAATGTCTGTCAGTTTTGAGTTTTTATCCATCTGCCAGCTCAACTATTCTCGTAGAATTCTGACAAAAATATTACTGTGACTTTGTGATTATTACAAGTATGTAACTTTACGGTAGCAATGCCGTGCACCCGGGACGGTTAGTTGAGTTCATCTTATTAATGTATGCTGATATAATATACACAACTATTTTGGAAAATGTTAAGAGGGCTATTTCGCTAATGTGTATAAAATTTAGTCTGTCAGATACTATAGTTAGGACCAAGTTCACCGACAGCTGGTTTCATAATCGGCCTGTTAAACGAAAGCGTTTTTTAACCCGGAAGCTGGAATTTTCGTGGTACCCATTTCAAGTTATACCCTAGTTAGGTCATTGACCGTTTCAGGAATAAAAATCTCTAATAATACGTTACCCATCGAAAGTTGGAAGTTTGAATTTATGGTAAACACCTGTTTTAAGTTAATCAGACCGTTATGTCGTCGGTGAACTTGGGCCTTCATGATCGTTGGTGAAACAGCCCTTTAATCTTAAATGTTGTACCACCAACTTTCTGATTTAAACAGATGATTGCTTATATTTAGTTTAAAACAAAAGCCATCTGACTCAGTTGCCATATGACAATGCTTTACTTCATGCATTTATGTAACCTTGCCATTTAAAGCTACTTCAACAAGATACCTTGGTCCTCTGCCTACCTCTTAAACAATTCCTAATTAGATAAATTGGATATACATACTAGTAATTTGTTTAGGATCCCCTTTTTATAGTAGGTAATGTAAGAAGGAATTTAGGCCTAAATGATATGTTTCTATTGATGTAAACTTAATATATAGTTTTGTTTCATCCGCGTCTGTGTGTCTATTTAGTCTACAAGTGACAAAGTCGACCTGTGATTACGTCGCACTATTTAATTCCGAATTTCTTTCTATCAACGACGTGATCATTCTACGTACTTAATATTCTTTTAACGCCATTATTTTGTTGTGCCGTGCCATTTCATATAAATTTCTTTCATAACGCCCAAACTTAAAAAATACTTCATTTTTACAAGAGTATACACATAATATATTTGTAAATAAGTTGGGCTCCAGTACCTAATAGATTAGACCATATGTCTTCCGAGTAACGGAACCCGCGAAAGCAATAAGTAAATGTAGAAATTATTTTACATTACTGTTCGTTGGAGCCATTGATTTATAGGAAATATTTTATTTAGGAGACAAGTTTGAATGTTTAGCTTATATTGTAGATGTGTAGGTGGGTAATGACTGATAGCCGACTGGAAAATTTGAATTTCAATTATCAGTACATATTATTATATACTGGGGTTCCAAAGTACATAATATATTTGTACTGGTTTTAGAAAAGTTGTGGTTTAATTGGTTTAGAAGTCAGTTTTATTCATTTAGATATGAGGTAGCAAACGCCTATAACTTACCTGTATAATGTATAATTAATGCAGCAAAATATATACTCAAGCAGATCCGCACTTTGCAACATGTAGTGGAACAAATTTTACTAGAAAGGATGAATAATCTTAGCTATTGAAATGGTTGATTACTAAATCCGCTCTATTCGAGGTAATTTCTGTCACTAGAGTTAGGTTTTAGTTTAGATAAGTGTCTTTTTTCATAGACAGCTTAATTCATTTTTACTGGTAAGTGTAATTTGTTATAAGGTAAATAATTTTCTAGTTGGCTTTCAGACTGACCTTAGTCACCTATTTAATACGAATCATAGGGGACCTTGTAGGTAAAATAAATTCCAAACGTATTATACAAATGCCATATTCGTGTATCCCAACCAAAGCACCATTTTTATTGAAAAGTTAAAGTTTTGGTATTTTGATTAAACCTTGGAGTACAATTTAAGTAATATAAGTGAGATGTGTCGAGCTCTTCTTTTATCTGTGTAACAGATACAGCAATAAGTATAATGAAGTAAATATAAAGATATATTTATGTATAACTTTAGTGTATCATTGGTGTATGTATTATTGAAGTACCATTAGTGTTGTGGGAGGAGTGTGAGTTTGTATAATGTTAGGTCGATACGCACAAATATTAGTGTAGTCGTTACGTGTACGGTCGTGTTCGTCTGTCTGTCTGTGCTAGATTTGCGGCCGGAATATTTGACTATACAGCGCGTAGGTTAAAAGTTTAAGGTTAAAGAGAGATTCCTAATTACGAGCAATACTAAACGCCTAATATGATAACTAAATGTGATGTGGATGTTAGCTGTGTCAACATTTAATTCATAATTAATCGTAGTACTTGTCTAACCGGTTGTATCCCAACTTAAAGATGTTTCAAGGTAGATTTCGATGTATTTCTCGTGTTTTATTAATATAGTTTGTATTGTCAAATGCTTCGTCCGGGAACGTTTAATGTTGCGTATTGGGGTGACACTGTTGTTCCCATAGTGAGGCGGTGTCAAACTAGGGTATTTATCGTGTAGTGGCGCGTTTTATACGTGGCCGCGAAACGAGCGAGGAATTGAGAATACGTGCCTGAATGAGAAATTAAAAGCTTTAGAATTTAAACATACAATCCCTGGGTAACTTTTAATGTGATAAAAATGGATTTGACTAATTGTGTGCTAAGAAAATCATTGTGCAAATTGTTAATCACATTTTTCTCTCGCACATTTTGAGAGGCCATAAACACGAAGTAAAATTATTACCTTTAAAGAGGATCACTTTTCTTTCTGCTAGCGTTACGTCACCCCAGCAGAATTAGTTTTTATGAGTATATTTCAAAACATAGGGGCTCGAGTTACGGTCATCATATTCACCGCTCGTTTCGTGGCCCGAAAGCGCTCGAGCTTTGCCGTTTGGCATACAAAGCCTACTTATCCTAACAAGGGATTATATAACTATCTAATTTAGTCCTTAATGCTGTTTAAATAAAGTACAATTTCATTTGTATAGTAAATGATTTGTCATCACTGATCGTGTTGAGTTCTTGTATTCTTAGTAATGTATCGATAGGTTCTAACTCTAGTCATTATTATTTTTTATAGCTGTTAATAGATGTTCATCTTAACCTGATAAAAAGTGGTTTGCTGGTGGAATAGGAACTTTATTTTTAAGACCTTAAAGTTATTTCTTCTTAAGGTTTGAAGTGCTTAATCAAAATTTTGTTTTACAAGCAAGTAAAATGACCAAATATTTATTAAGACATTGATTTCAGAATTGACAGTGATTTGTCGTATCGGCAAATGAATCTCGACCTTTAACTTTTTAGCCCTATTTAGCCAGTGAACCAGCACAATATTATTAAATAATATTGTAGTATTAGAGTTATTCGGAACAAACCCTCGTTGTTCACTAGTAGTTTTGCCACGAGTACTAATAATTTTATTGTCTTTGACGGAATACGAATTTTTAATATTTTTACTGCCCATTGTATGTTATAGTATATTATAATAGCAACACAGAAAGACTTGAGTGTGAGCGCAATGAATGTTACCATGTTTGAAAATTCGTATTCCGTGTAACTGATACGAATCAGTTGACAGTATAACTGGCCTAATTTGTAGTATCTGTTGTATGTATTTATTGGTATATAGCTGTTTATTTATTTCTTGTGCGGAATTTTAGCTCTTTAGATATTTTCTGCTAGTTGTTGGCAACACTCGTTGAAATTTCTTTTGTTCGAGCTGGTGTTGCCATTGTTAAGTGGTGTCACGTGTAGTGTAATGTCAGTTGAGTGGCGATCTCGCAGTCAGCTAGCATTATGCTGAACGCGAACATTAACAAAGAACTATTTTAAAATTTGTGTATCGTTTCGTCACAGAGCGCACTTACTAGCGTTTACTAAATAGTTGTTGAGAGCGCGTAGTCACTATGTATTTGAAATTGACGCTTAAAACGTATTTAAATTTTAACGTTTAATTAATATATTCCATAGATTAGATGGTTATTAAGAGAGTATATTATTAACCTACAGTAGGTGATTTGAACAATAAATAAATAAAAATATTTCGTGTTTTTATGTACAAAAATTTTATATGTTGAAAAAAATTGTTGTAATATTTTTGTTTGGTCGATATATTTATAAATACATATTTAGATATTTACCTATTTTGTTATGTGTAATAATTTATAACACCAAATAGTACCTTTCAGATTTGTATTTATTGCAAGAATAAATTGTAAGCAGTGTGTAGAGATTTTGTTGAATAAATGTCATGTTTCGAAATTTGATGTTTCTGTTTCCCGTTGATCCTCTACGTATGAACCGGTTTATTATTCTCGTGCGGCGTAACTACTGGGGTCATCGTGGATGCCATCGCTTAGTGGGGGTGGTGGGGGTAATTGTGATAAAGATTTTCGAGTAGGAGATTATCAAAACCCGGATTATGGGTTTCTGCCTGTTTGAAAAAAGGTTAGATCAGTTCACATAGCGTTTATGACATAATTGACGAAATCTATGTAGTTACGGGCGTTTTCTATAAATTTCCAGTCCTCGTTCTAAGAAGTAAATATTTTATTATGGAGAAGATGCTGAAGGAAATTCCACTCTTTTGTATGTTGAATTGTATTAAACAAGTATAGGTTTTAATTAAATTAATGCGAATGTGAGTTTTTTTTGTTTTTAACCGACTTCAAAAGGAGGAGTTTATTGTATTCGGGGTGTATATTTTTGTTTGTTTCGCTTTCACGATATAACGGTTAAATCAATGTAGGTGGATGAAATTAATTTTTTGGTAGTCTATGTATTCAAAGACTCAGTCCCCGCGAGGGTTACGGGCTGAGGTCTTGTTTCTTATGCGGCGTTATTACGTATTCTATAAATGTATTCAATGTGCTTCTTTGTTAATTATTTCTTGTAACAAAAAAGTTTCTATTTACTTTGAATTATGTAGATTAGAAATTAGCTATGGATAAACTTGAAAGGATATTTAATTAGACCGCGAGAAGTTCTTTTTACACGGCTGAATCCGAGGGCAGCAGTTAGCTTTATATAACTGCGATATATAAAGGACATAAACTAATGGCTTAACGCGTAAATAACACCTACATGTCGAGTGGTCAGCGCGAACAATTAACGAGTTAACGGCCTTCAGTTGACGGTGTCATAAATAAGTTTACGACTAAGCCGGGACAGTGCGCACTCGGAGACATTCGTGAAGTACCTCAGATTTAATTTCTTGCACAGGGCTTACGGCACTTATCATTATCATAAGATTCTAGGTATTCGATTATAGTAGTTTTTTTTAGCTTGGAGGGCTTAGTAACCTCAATAGTCGGACGCGGCACGGGTCGATTGACCATCGATTATGCTGTACTTGCCGCGGTTGGTCCTTAAATTCGTGACCATCTTACATTATGCCGAAACGTCTTCGTGCCTCGGAAAGCACGTTAAGTCTTTGCTCCCGGTAGTCATTTGTAGATCTTCAGCCGTTACGGGTAGCAAGATAGAAATTCTGATGACCAGCCACCTGGTAATTAGGTTGTGGAGGTAAGATAGGCAGTCTCTTCATGTAAAACACTGGTATTCAAGTGCATCTAGTTAGACTGGAAGCCGACTTCAACATAGTTGGGATTCCCAACTATGTTGAGCCTTTTCCCAACTTGGGAAAAGGCTTGACAGATGATGATGAATATATGACAGCCGCTGAACTGTCCATTTACGGTTCATAGTTTGCGTTGCATGAAAAGCAGTGACGATACATTTTTGATTAGCAACAAAATGCCGAAAGCAACCGCATAGACTAGGGACCCCTATAGGTACTTACGTCCAAGAGTGTATAGATAGGTCCCTAACTTAGATACTAAGCAAAAAAGCTAATTGAAGCTTATTGTTATCTAGCCTTCTTGAGCCCTCGAGGCTTTGAGTTATAAAATGCATAGACCTACCTTATACAAACACTACAAATATCCTCAGGATCCTCTTTAGTAATATTTATGTTGGTTATTACGGACGATTATCAACCCTATTCAATCTTGCTCAAGTCAACATTTATGATCACTTCAACAACTCATAAAGTGAAGGGATATTGACATCTTTTACGCTTCACAAACCTTCGTGATTTCTTTGTCAAGAGGTCGGACACTGAATGGTAGGATCTTCAAATAATCGTACCATTTCAGAAGTATTTTAGATAAATAATAGACCCAATCGTGATTCACCGAGTACCATAAATTCTTTGTGTAGTGCCTAATGGCCATTTACCGTCAATGCCAAGGGCCGGCCAAATACCTACTTATATAAAGTTTGTGCCAAAAATAATTACCCACATTTCCATATAGTTCATTACTGGCTGAAGTTGAAGCACATCAAATGAGGAGCATCATCATCTTGATTACCTATGGTACGATAAGTACAAATTTAATTTGATAAAGTCACATCTAGATACTTACGAAGTTCATCTTTGACTCCACTCTAATTCAACATGAATTGTTTTTTACATAAAAATAAATTTCAAAGTTATAGCGCGAATTCGCCTCTCTGCCTGTTTGTCAGTCGCAGCTGTTTTATTTAGAAACTACTAATGCTATGCTAGCCACTTGTAAATTAAATTATTTGAAAAATATTTTTATTAATTTATGCTGAAAGTGGGTGTTTGAAATTTTATATCATTCCGATTCGCACTTGGCCGGTTTTTTCCATGATCAATGTTGCGTTGTCAAATTCTTAAGAGCGACCGGTTCTGTAGATATTTTATACAACATAGTTTAGGAATCCGAAGGACTACCTTAGCACTTTATTAACTCGCGGAGGGTGAAAAGGGAGTGTAATTAAAAAGATAATTCGAATTCCGCTAACGACCGTACTGACCCAATAACGATGGGGCGTCGGGGCCCAATTTTGTACAATATTGGTATTCCCTTGCCTTTTTTCCACGACTGCGAAGATACCATTAACGTTATTTAATTTAGATTAATTAAGATTTTAGAATGATGATTATTTAGTTAAGTGGTCGAAAGCTTTTTCATCTTAGTGATAATTTCATGATTTGTTTACTTAGGTTTTAAAGTTTGGTATTTTAATACAACTACAAAGGTTAGTATCGCACCCTCTGATGTTGGTTAGGAGCTACGAGATTGTTCGAGTGCAAAGCGCGAAGGAAGGAACATGGATGGGTTTTAGTCAGTACTAAGAGTCTTACATTTCTTTTCGCTCCGCCCACAGCGTTGGGAGCCCATTGATGATTCCTAAGAAAAGTAAATTATTAATTATAGGTTTTTTTGTCAACTTAAATATCCTATGGGTAATTAATAATTTACTTTCAAGGTCAATAGGTAACACAAGTTATAAAATCCCCATGTCAATCATTTAGTAGGTAACCGTGTTTTTTATATAAATTAATCTAATAATTTTACATAGATAATAGTTTTCTTAATTGAGATTCGTGATTAAGAAGATTTATCTTTAATTGAGCATCATTGTTTATATTGTTGATTAATTTTCAATACTCTCATTTATTATACATTTCACTTACAAGCAAAGTAGGATAGTTCGCCAATTCCTAGATAATTGCCTCGGCAGAGAGATTGCTGCAACACTGACTCAGTATAGTACAAGCTAGGCTGCTCATAACGGCGACGGCTGTTGTTTAAGCTTCAGATTATGCGACTAAGTAAACATTTATGCAGATTTTCTTAATTATAGTTACGTCTTGCGTCACACCGGGCAGAGGCGAAGGGATTATAAACGTTTCTTCTAAGTAAGACCAATGTCAAGGAAAATGCGATGGTCGCTTGAAAGTCCCCACTGAAAGGTATGTACGCAATGACGAGAGAACACTACAGTTTTTTCACGCGGTTGCACCCGTATCTTGAGGAAATATACTTCAGGTACCCTTTTTTTTTTTTTTTTTTTATACGTGGGGAAATCCTCATGGACGAACCCGGCCCATTGGGGCGGCCGGGAACAGTGCCGGACTCTTACCGGCTAAAACCACCACGGTGTTCCTTGCTTGTACCTAGTGCCGGGGGTACGGGTATCGCTCGCGCATTCTTCCGCGCCCCCGGCAGGTATTGGCCCGCCAGATGGAAAGGCGGGCCCCGTCACCCTCTGCGGCCGTCACCCAGAGGCCGCAGGAAGTCCTCCGACTGTGAGGCACGCGCGGAACACTACGCCGCCGCCTCGAGGTCTGTGTCTGGTCGGGCGACAGATGCCCCGGATCTGTCACCCGCAGGCCGCGCCCTACGGTGGCCGGAGATCGTTGGCCACCCTTCGACGCCCCCTTCGTCTGCTGCGGGCCGGGAGAGAGGTGACAGTCTCTCTCTCCCTTTCCGCCGCCTCCTTTGCGCTCATCACAACCTCGCAAAAAGAGGCGACGGCTGCCCACCCGCTCTCGCTCCCGACCATGGTTGACACGACGGCCGGAAGCGAGAGATGGCCCGCAGCAGACTTCAGGTACCCTGGTTCAACTACCCTTGGCTCTTCCTCAAGGATCAAGCTATCTCCATACCAAATTTCATCTCTATAGGTTGAGCCGTTTTTTCGTGAAAGTGTAAGTGCAGACAGGAAGACAGAGTAACTTTCGTATTTAAAATATTACCAAGGATTATTATATTAAATGTAGATGAATTAACAAAAGAAACATAAACTATACCTACCTTCATTTTCATTGCAGGAATACAGCAAAATTTTAATACAAAATGTTTGTGTACGCAAGCTTCAAATTGATACACACTTTACGCTCGTAATTAGGACGTATCTTTCGGGTAATGAGACATAAGAAATGCTGTCGTTAAGTGCAGCACTAGAGGTAACCGCCCGACCGACTTGTAAATATATTTACTTTCAAAAGGTTCCTAATGATGCGAATAAGGTGTTTAAGGAAAGTTTTTTTTTTTTTTTGTGTATTGCATCTCGCAGGTCAACCTAGAAGGTTGTCGACTGCTTAACCGGGCTTGCCTGTGAAGTGCCTTAAATAAATTTAGGGCCTCCAGCCAGGGCTTAACTTACAAAACTAAGCGACTACACGCTAAGGGCACCCCCTAGTGGGGTACGGGCCTCGGCTTAGGGCGTCGCTGGGGGAGGACAGCAAGGGACAGGCTGGATCAGAATAAATTATGATTATTATAATCGGGAATTTTAAAGCTATTAGCTCAGCTCGCGGGCTGGCTCGTCGAGCTAGGGTCGGGAGGGCATGGACAAGGTCGTCGCGACGGATCTCGGCGGCGAGGTCGATACGAACGCGGTCTGTGTTTGTGTAGAGTGCTAGTGGACCTACTGCTCTCTTGGAAGAGGGTTATAGCGTCATCGGGTATGGTGAGAGTATGCCTCGGGCGGCGAATTTTACTGATCTGGGAGGGTGCGTATCCGGCGGCCGATACGACCAGAGGGTTTGGATGCTTTTCGGCAGCATCAAAGTAATACTTGGCGGCACGTTTCATAAACTGTTGGATGGTGGGCAGTTTGAGATCGAGATGGAGGTTCTCGTTTCGTACGTAGAAAGGGGCCCCTGTGATTTTTCGTAAGAAACGGTTTTGGAGGGTCTGCATTCTATGGAGACGGTATGGCTTTGAGTGTGCGAACACAACGGAAGCATATGTCATAATGGGGCGGATGCACGTGGTGTAGATGCGCAATTTGCACTTGAGTGACAATTTGCTACGTGCATTTAACATACAGTGGAGGCGACTGAGAGCGAAGGCCGCTCGAGAGCGGGCAGACTTTATGTGCTCTCCGAAGTTGAGGTGACGATCAAGTATCACACCTAGGTATTTGGCTTGCTCTTTCCAAGGAATCGGCTTGTCAAACATGGTGATGGGACTGGGTAGGGGTGGATTTCGGCGCGGTCTCGAGAAGAGAACTGCCTGACTCTTGTCGGGATTTACCTCGATTCTCCATTTCTTAAACATTTAAGGAAAGAATAGAAAACAACTTTTTCCTCTGAAATCTTAAAACTTAGATGGAGCAATATCAGCCGGGACAGTTTCAATAAACGCCTATTCAGTTACCGTAATATTATTTTACAAAAAGAATATTGACTGATATTAACTTAAAAAATAATTTAGTATCGGTACAGTCTCTTAGTTTTCGAAATAAAGTAAATCTATCAATACGTACTTCATTAATAATCTTAGAAAAATGAAAGTACTTAACCTTTCAGGATACGTTTTTGTATCAATTACATGTCCCTAACTGTTCTCTGGCGCGGGAAAACAGACCTGTTGCTCCCCCAATTTTCCCTTATTACTTATCTAGGGTTTACCCAGCATCCCAGCGGACTCGAGCCAGTCGCTCGGCACCCGGGGCCCAGGGAGCACGCGCTCCCGCTTGTGTTGTGCCGCGAAACCTTTTGATGTCGTAAATAGTAAATATTTATCAATAGTTCTATTGAAATTAACGAAAAACCTGAAAAACTATTAAATAATTTCAGTAGTGATTTGCAGTCCTATAAAGATATTTGTTTATTTATAATAATATAAGAGATTATTATGGAATTGAAACGTGAAACAGTGCGATGTATTAAGCATAAAGTATTTCAATAATATAATTGGAAATATCAATTCTCATAAAAAAACCTATCAATGATGATTTCTGTGCAATGTATAAGATTTTCCTATCTGTAAACAGAGTAAAGGTACATTAGTCCGTTGTGTGTCATTGTAAATTACTTTATAATGTAACAATATATTTTCAAAATAAATTCTGAAAAATCAAAACCTAGTTTTTAACGGCTAAAAATTTAAAAGTAAAATGCATATCCTGCACTTATCTTGTGTCTTCCTATTCGCGCCGGTTTTATCCAGTTCGCTGACCTCTACAGTAGTGTACAAAGTAGGGGTTCTTATGGCGTCCCGTTTGGACTCCCCGTTCGACCTGGAGCGATGCGGACCTGCCGTGGACCTGGCTCTGGATAAAGTCAATGAGAAGTTCCTCGCGCATCATGGGATTGAGCTGCAGAAGGTGCAAGGCAGGTAAGTGTCGTAAATTTCAATTAACCAAATAAATAATGTCAATCTTCCCTGAATTATGCCCATCAAAATCGGTTCAGAGATGTATGTTTCTCGCTTTCACGATAAAATCAATAAGCGATTTTAGAAATTAAATCCTGTAGGCCTATCACGAACGTACTTATGTACACGTAATGTTAACGTAAGCTATTTTCATATGAAAAAAAAAAACAACGAAATTTTTTTGTTTAAAATGCGAACAGAAGAACCTAGTATATTTCGATATGCATAAAGTCTTCAATTGAAATGAATAATATAGGAACGTTTACGTTACGACTACATTCGTAGATGTAGTATTTAAGTATATACACTCGTGCTAGGCCTCCTGAAGAAGGATGTATGATTATTTTTATATTTTTTAAGTAATAACACAGTGAAGCGTTAAGTATTTTTATATTTTACGTTAGCGGTTTACCGCGATTTAACCCATGTCCCGAGGGAACTAGTCACGCACCCGGATAAAAAGGAGCCTATAACCGTCTCCCGGGTGCAAATTTTATCCAAATCTGCTCAGCCAGTTTGCCGTAAGAGCGTAACAAATAAACAAACTCACTTTCGTAGCTATAATAATATTAGGATAAGGATGATGCGATCCTGTGGTCCCTCATCAGAGACATAGGGCTCTAAGAAGAGATTTCCATTTTTTGCGACCTTGTGCGGCGACTTCGAGGTCCTTTCAGCCGAGACCAGTTGATAAGACAAGGATAACTTAAAATATCCAAAGACTCAATTTTACTTGTAAACATTTTTGTATGTTCAAATACCTTGAAAAAGTTAATAAATGTTTTTTTTTGTTAAAGGTATTATCTTCACGTTTTTTGTCTTCTTTAAAACAAACTGGCTTACTTTTTTAATAGCGAATTCTCAATTTTCGCCATAAACGACAAATATATCTTGTATTTTTCAACCACCTTTTCCTTTACTAGAGGCTGTGTAGAGTACCTACATACGTCAAGATGTTCTCAAAAAATCAGTAACATATTATTCTTCCTACTTAAAGATATCTCTGATACTTCAAAGTCTCTAAACATAACGCTATCGCTGTAAGACTATAAAATGTGTGCATAAACTTACAAATAAATAGCAACATAATAAGCACTTAAGTCTGACACTCCACTTAATATCACACTTTAAACTATGAAATGAATATAAAACTGGTTCTGAACATCAGATCTTCTGACGTGCCCGTCTTTAAAGTTTACATGGTCGTAAACTCCGTCTTCAAGGAAAGCTATCTACTTGGCATTCTGCTCGTGCCATTTCTTTATAGTGTCTATTAAGTACAGATGTTTCAATAAACCTTTGAATAAGGCGTATGGAATAAATTTTCTTAGAAAAGGAATTGATATTGAAGGGATATAGGATCACTCTTTGATTATACTCGTAAGATGAAAGACTTTTTGAGTGCCATTTTGATTGAAAATCCGACTATAATCTGTACCAATTGATTGTAAGAAAAATGTAAAGAAATCATAACCTATTTGGTTCTAATTTTCCCACATACTCGTAAATAAATAAAATGGCATTAAATTATGAATGGTGATGTTTAGAGCATGAAATTGACATAAATGCGCCATCCTAACACCATTTTGATAATTTCTGTGGCAGAATTAGAACAAAATACGTTACGACATTGTTTTAATTTTTCGTAAAATCATTTTTTTTTTTAAACTTTGCCCCACACTAGGAATTACTCCTGTGTCGTGGGTGCGTTTACAAACATACATTACACCTGCACAAACACCCAGACCCGGAACAATTTTAGTTGTCCCGTGCGGGAATCGAACCTGCGACACGCAGCGCAGCAGCCAATTGCTCAGCCACTACGCCAAACGTGCCGTCACTTCGAATTGGTTCAGACTATGATATTATAAACGCGAAAGTTTGTAAAATTGTATGTATGTTTGTTACTCGTTCACGCAAAAACTACAGAATGGATTGGAATGAAATTTAGCACATAGATAGTTTATAACCTGGATAACATATACGATACTTTTTACCCGGGTGCGCGAAGTAGTTCCGTCAGGATACAGGTGAAACCGCGGGAAACAACTTGTCTTTAATATTTTTGTGGTCATTCTTCGGGTTAATTCGATTGCCAATGCGAGCTTTATCATTTCAAAGGGAGTGTTACCAGATTATGCAAAGTTAGGTATATTAAAGTAAGTTGATGCGTGTCAACTAAAATATAATATGATAAAATATGTGCAAATAACCCGACGTCAATCTAAGTGATGGATGCGGGTAAAATTCAGGGGATCGATGTAGTCATCGAAAATTCACGTCGGAGTTATTTTTATATCTCTTCATGAAATTAAATCACGTTTTTTATTTGGCGTGTATTAAATGAACTTTAAGAATAATTTAGCAGCTTAAAAAAAAATTACAAACGAACTGACTCGTTGATACAGTAATCAAGAAGTCAGATTTTTTTAATTTTCTAGTATTTACGAAATAGCAAAGGCAGACTTACGCCTACGTTTTTTACCAGTCAAACCAAGGTCCTGCACCAGGACAAAACATAGATGATTATCTACATGAATATCTAAGCTGAACTAGTGTTATTAGTCTATTTAGTAGGTAGAATATTTTAGTACTAAGCTTTTTTTCGTATGGGAAATTATAAATAATAACACGGGACTTTAGCAGAATAGACGAGTTTAAGTAATTAAGCATTGAACTCCTGATTTGTATTTTCCATCAAATATGAGAATAAGATAGATAGATAGAATACTCTTTATTGTACACCATTAGACAACAATACAGGTAAATATAAACAAAAAGGTAATAGTACAATAGCGGTCTTATCGCTAATAGCAATTTCTTACAGACAACCTTTGGATGGAGTTAAATTGTAAAATAATAGATAACGGGCAGTTTTATAAAGGATTAAAAACAATGTATACTTTAAGATAAATATATATACAATAAACATTGTAGTAGCAAATACTAATGAGACAAATAATGATCCTTCACCATCTTCTTAAATACCGCTATCGACTGCGCGTGTCTGACAGGCAGTGGCAGTGCATTCCACAGGCGAGCAGCTTGCACAACTGTCATACAACGTCGTGAAATGCATATATATTTCCAGTTTTAGGTTTTCTGATGATCTTTTTATGAAACCATCATTTGTTTCACAGCTACCCATCATGTTCCGGGGCCATAGCTCCAGGGTTGGCAGCCGACATGCACTTCAAGGACGACGTGATCGCCTTCATCGGGCCAGCGTGTGCCTTCGCCTTGGAGCCGGTTGCGAGGCTCGCGGCCTATTGGAACACACCCATCATCACCGGCATGGGAGACCAGGTAGACTGAGAGACGTCTGACGTCACCCGATTTTGAGTATTCCCTGTATACGCGTTTTATTCAAATTCTGTGTCCTTCCACAAGTTTCAGTCTATCTCTATAACAAATGTTATCTAAATCGGTTAAGTTACGTTAAAGCATAACGTGAAAACGTAATGGATAGACAAGCGGACAGAGTTATTCTTGGATTAGGATTATAAGGGTATTACTAACAGGTTCATTCAATTTCAATTTATATCTTTAATTATTTTTTATATTAAAATTTTACTTTTAACAACATAAAGAATGAACAGTTATTATGAAAGTCACGGTAAAGTTGAGTATGTTGTGCAATTAGCCAGCAAGACACGTGCCAAGTCTAGCTTTTAAAAAGATATTTTTGTAACGTCTCATGATACGTGAAGACTGGGTCTATAAATAAACTAAATAATCTTTCTTTGTCAACACCAAAGACTAGACGAACTGGGGTGTTCGTAGAGTAAGCACCCTTTTAGTCGCATAGTCGCGAACTTTAGTGGCAGAATAAAATACCTCTAAGTAATTAAATCCTTCCCATAAATTATAAATGCGAAAATAACTGTCCGTCTGTTTATAAGTAAACGCAGACAATGTCACGGGCACAAGCTTGTTAGCTAGTTGGAACTAAAGTTTTATTTCGTAAAACTTATATTTGTTTTTGTATAGTGAGTATATAATTTTCAGTATTTATCATTGTCATATAATATTACTAGCTTTCGGCCAGCGGCTTCGCCTGCGTGGTCTATACGGATTCAAATTAAAAATGACAGAGTTCAAACAAACTTTGCCCCCCTTTTTTACTCGCTTAAGAGTAGAATTTCGGAAAATCATTTCTTATCGGATACCTACGTCATACAAAGAACACATCCTCCAAGTTTCAGGTCTCTACGATCAGTGGTTTAGGCTGTGCGTTGATCCATGTCATTCAGGACAAAGCATTTTATATGTATAGATTTTTAATTTCACGGTTAAAACATAAAAGTAACTAAAAAAAAGTCTAGTTTACGTTAGCTTATATTAATCAGTAACACCGCTTGGTAACAATAACAATAATTCACCAACAAGCAATTAGCTAAATAACTAAAATGTTGTGTAATTGTTGTTCTCGTAGCGATATGCTACGCACGTAGTATGTAGCGCGTAGCACGTAGCGGGCGTAGGCGTGGTTGTAGATGCGGTTTGTTAGTCATATTATTTGTGTAGATGACGATACTATTAATTTTATCGCGTACAGTTTTGCTTTTACTGTATTTTTTTACGCATACAAATCTTAACTTTCTATTAGCAATACCAAAATTGTAAAAAGCGAATCGTAAAAATAATTAATTATTCAATTAGGCTGAAAATAAGCACCGTATGAACATAAAAATATCCCAAAAAAAACCCTAAATATCACCCTTCACAAATTCCTCTTTGTTTTTAATAGGAAGAAGAAGTTCTTATACACTACACGTTATAGTTACCAGCCAAAAGTAGACCAATGCTGGGCATAGGCATCGTAAAGTTCAAGCTACAGTGTATGATAAAATAAAGACTACCTTTTGTGTGCCACACACGTACATACATTTTAAAGATAGTGCCATTTGTGAGGGTTTTCCTTGAAACGTGAGAAGTGCGAGTGATCCGTACTTTGTCGACCAGTAAGAGTCGATCATAATATTGGGTATAAATATTTCTTTGGGGTCAAACACGTCAAAGAAAAGAATATATATAAAAGTTTTGATTATTGTATGTTTGCAGGTCGATTTGTTTGTACGTACCGATTATTTTTTTTAAATTAATGATGATGATGACGACACCTTCTTGTCCTTTATCGGGGAGGGTCTCAGAAGGGCCGGTCACTTTCTATCATTGGGTGCTATAAAAATTGAGTTAACATTGTTGGATTAGTACCTGTGACCCTAGACTAGACTTTAACCACTAGCCATTTATCTCAGTTTTACCCGCATTCTGAAGAAACTACTTCGCCCACCCGGATAAAAGTATGCTATGTGTTAAAAAAAATGGCCAGTGTAAATATTTTTATTTATTTATTTAAACTTCATGTAATGTCGTGGTGGCCTAATGGTTAAGGCACCTGCCTCTCGTGTACGAGTGTGCGGGTTTGGAACCTGGCAAGTACCAATGTAACTTTTCTAAAGTCACATGTACTTTCTAAGTATATCTTAGACGTCACTGACAAACGGTGAAGAAAAACATCGTGAGGAAACCTGGACTTAAAAAGTCTGAAATCGCCAATCCGCCTTGAGCAAGCGTGGTGATCAATGCTCATGCCTTCTCTGTATGAGAAGAGGCCCGTGCCCAGCAGTGGGACAATATATAGGCTGATGATGATGATGAAACTTCATGTACAGCAGTAGTACATAGGCGGACTTAATGCCACAAGGCATTCTCTACCAGTCAACCTGATATCATCCAAATTCATTCATTAATTTTTGTGTGAAAGAGTAACAAATGTACATACATACATCCTCACAAACTTATTCATTTATAATATTATTGTATAGTATATTGTTACAATGTTCGCACAATTTTTCAAAGTCTATTTTACGTTCCTGGCTAATATATCCCAAGTCTGTGTAAACCTTACTTAACGTTAACTTATTGCGTCCAAGAGCGTGTTAAGTAAGTTAAGTTTAGTAGAAGTGCTAACATCATGTTAGTGCGGGCAAACTTGGTGAATTACTTGCTGGTTTAAGTGTTTGTGTTGTCTTAAATCTTGTGGTTATTTAAGGACAAATCTTCTATTTCTTTTTGTTATACTTTTGTTGTTATAATCGAATTTTCTTTTGGAGTTCAGTCAGAATATTTCGTCATCGACTTTAAATCTAAAACTAGATATTTCTGTTTATATTTGTTATGTGGAAATTAACTAAAGTTTGTTATTATCCATATATCTATACTAATATTATAAAGAGGAAAGATTTGTTTGTTTGTAGGGTTTTAACTCAAAAACTACTGGACCGATTTTAAAAAATCTTCCACAATTAGAAACCTACATCTTTACGAAGTGTCATAGGCAATATTTATTTTTAGAAATAATTAGGGATCCCTACTAAAACTTGAATAATGTAACCCAAGGTGTAAAAAAAATGAACACGCGGGCGAAGCCGCGGGCGGAAAACTAGTAATATAAAAAAGTAAATTTATATATATATACTCATAATTTATCCGTCTCTAACTTGAAAAATAAAAAAAGATATCTTTACTAAGAGTGTGTAAAAAATATAAACTCATTGACATTTTATTTATTTTATTACCAATAATTTTGAGATATGAATACATAAGTATATTAAAATCACAAGAAAAATCTGAGATTTAAAAATCTTCTACAATATATGACGTTAATGCCAGACCGATCACAAAATTGATATCTAGACACATTTCTGCTATCGCGAGTCTCATCAAATTGAGACCACTCCGATGAACATCGACAGCAGGCTCACTAGCTAACTTAAGAAAACTTAATCTGGCCATTTCTGACCCCACCCGGTGTCTGACCCTTCACTCTTCACTTGGCCTTTCAAACCGCTATTCTTGGGACTAATGGGTTCACAACCCTATTTTAAACTTCAAAACTAATTAACCTGAAATGTCAATGAAATACTTTGTTAATTGCTCTTTTAATTGCATCTTAAAACCATTGATTGGAAGACTATTCTAAATCAAAATGTTTTTGTGATCTTAAAAATGCTTTTGAATAAACAAATAATCATCCTTTTGAGAAAGCCTTTTAATTTATAGCGAGTCCAATTATTTGAAATCCAGTAAATATGGGATTAAATTAGATCTAAAACACTTTCATATTTCAGTATAAATTGCCACTATTTTTGAAAAGGCTCGCAGTAATCCGAACTTCTATAATGTTTTCATAAGTTTCTGATGTATGGAGCCATTCAATCTTTCTAGACTTGCAGCATGCCGCTTTTATTAATATTAATATAAAAATGCTAAAGTCCTACGATTTTTTGAAGGTTTTCGAAGTTCTTTAATTTATTATTTTTTATAAACAACCCTTACAATATCTAATTAGCTGTACAACACGATAAGATTAAATATATTCTTAGAAAAAAATGCCTATCAAAACAACGTGTGTATTTTCAGAGATACTCGATACATAATCCAAATAATAAACGCAAATATATACTTTCGCACCATTTTGATAACGTGTATAATCCCATGTAGGTACTTTTTGGAATATTTGAAACTAATATAGCATTCAAAGTCGTATGCCGGCCATGATTAGACTCAAAACAGTTTTTTAAGCCTCATAGCGTCATTCATCATCTGCCTAGCCTTTTCCCAACTATGTTGGGGTCGGCTTCCAGTCTTAACCGGATGCAGCTGAGTACCAGTGTTTTACATGGAGCGACTGCCTATCTGACCTCCACAACCCAGTTACCGGGTAACACGGGACCCCTTGGTAAGACTGGTTGTCAGACTTTCTGGCTTCTGACTACCCGTAACGACTGTCAAAGATGTACAAATGACAACCGGGACCAACAGCTTAACGTGCTTTCCGAGGCACGGAGGAGTCTCGTTATGACAAAGATGGTCACCCATCCACGGACCGACCGCGCCAAGCGCAGCTTAACCTTTGATCGGTCGACCCGTGCGGCTGTTGCTTAGCCACGAGCTCCTCATAGCGTCATTATTGTAATTAAATTCTTCTAATGATTTGTCTCTAAGGAAAACCTAAGGTTAAGGGCACGGCCATCTAGTTGAGTGATTAGAGTAGTTAAAAGGCTCGTGCCGGCGATTCACTGGTAATGGACGGGACAATTACAAATACCTCGGGGTTTAAGATTGGAGCTTTAATGTCCTTCGTCCAATGGATTTGCTAATCCCCTGACCTTCCCGTCCATATTGTTCCTGACCTTTTGTATTTTATCTTTTGTTTCAACACCATTATATTTTTTATTGTAATCTTTCTTTTATTATAAGGGTGCCGTTTGTGATGCTACTTAGCTATCGCAATACTTGAGTTGTATTTTTTCTTAAACTTTACTTTGGCACTAAACTTACATACAACCATTTGCACCAAACTTTTTATCATTTATACTTTTACGAATATCACAAAACTTGATATCAATAATATAATTAGCATTCTTTTAATATTTTTTTATGATATTAATACATAGGTATAATAATTAAGTAAACATATGTCGTAAATATTTAGACGAAAAACAAAAAATTATAGTATATTTTTTTAATTTTATCCTCCATTTTGACAGTTCTTCCGTTTTACGTATAAGTAACCATTCTTTTTGGTGCAACCGGCTTAGTTCTTTAAAATTATGAAAAGATCAGCTTACAAATAATATAAATTGGTTGGTTAAAAAAGGTGATTGCTAGAAATTAGCAATATTTTGTCTAATATTAAAATATCGTCCGTTTTCACTGTGTTGTCCGTGCGTGAACAATTTGTATAGAAACATTACAGTTCATTGGCCTATTGTACCGGGGTACAAGTCCCAAGTCGTTTAAAAAAGGTCCCTATTTATCGAATGTTGAAAGAATTGTACTGGATAGCCTTTTATTGAATGTATTTGTAATTCGAATCGTTTTTTTTTCTCGATCGCTAGAATCATTTTCAGTAAATGTAATTTGTAAGTGTGCAGAATTAAATAAGCATTTAATTGAAATACGAATTACCGCAAATCCTTAGTGTAGCAGATATCGCAAATCCATAGTGTAGCAGATATTAATGATTATGTTAACAACCAGCACTAGTACCCTACCACAACACATTAAAGCAGTAATAATTCTGTTAAGTTAAAGTTAAGTAACTAGCTAGCTCTGTTTTATTTTACTCCTGAACAGAAACAACTAACATATATTGTATAGTTGTAAACGTTAATATATACTTGTATCAAGAATACGTGATGTATATTTTTGGACAAATTATATTAATATTAATTTATATAAATGCTCGGGTATAAATAAATTGGAAACTAACTGCTTTAAAAAATACACTTTACTTACACCTTATTGGAAGCACTTTACATCTTCTAATAAAACCTCTATTTCATTAAACTCTATTCAAACATCATTGGGAGAGAATACCTATCTTTACAAAATACATAACCATTATCATCATCGCCCTATATATTGTCCCACTGCTGGGCACATGCTTCGTCTCATACAGAGAGACATACGCATTGATCACGCTTGCTCAAGGCGGATTGGCGATTTCAGACTTTTTAAGTCTAGGTTTCCTCACAATGTTATTGTTCGCCGTTAGTCAGTGGTGTCTAAGGCATACTTAGAAAGTACATACGACTTTAGAAAAGTCACATTGGTACTTGTTACGAACCTGTACACTCGTACACGAAATGCAGGTGCCACTATCAATACATAATACCAACCTTTTATCAGAGTGGTTCTGTGACATTCCCCTATTTTAGACTAAAACATTGAATAGTGATACCCTTTATCGAAGTACTTGAAGTGACGTGTGCTTATGGTCAAGGGTACGAACAAATCAAAGAGAGAGCTCGAACTTGGCATTGGCGCGGAAAGTGATTGGATTGCAATGTAATGAGGCAGCGAAGTACACGGTTTAGTACTTGGTGTTCTATTTTAAAAGGTACTATTGTTTATCTGTGGTAGCTAGATTGATTCGGTGTGAGATGGATTTAAGATGTGTTGGTTTTGTGGTGTTTTCTATTTTATGTAGCATTTTATGTTTTCTCTTCGGTGCTTATGTGATTAGGCTCTTTTGTAACCTACTTCATAAAAGGAGGGTCTGTATTCGACCCGTAAGTATATTTGTATGTCCGCGAATTTAAAAAAAAATACTGATCCAATTTGAATGAGGTTTTTATTGTTTTTCAAGGAAGGTTTTAGTTTATTAGGTCTGTATTTCTGTGCCGTGTTATTCCAGTACGTGAAGACGTAGACAAGATAATACTTTATGTCATTATTCCCGGCTTCAGATAATCTTTACCGCTTCTTCGAGATTAATGGCCACTTTTATTACCTATGTATAAATACTGGCTAAACTTATCTGTTAGATAATTTCATGCGAATGATTTTCGAGCTATCAATTAATCTGTTAGATAATTCCTACCGAAAAGTGGTGTAATAGGGTCTAAGTTGGGCCCTAAGTTGCATTGTTTGACACGCATATTACACACGAAAATGGACATAAAAAGTAAAAACATTTGTAATATTAACCACTAATGCTAATGGCTTACAAAATAGCTGCAAAAGCCCCCAATAAATTATGAACATAACATACGGGTCGCCACAGCTGGGATGCTCTCGTTTGTCATAATTTTAGAGGGACTATGTGCAAAACATTACCGAGCCCATATCACTATGATTGACGCTTTACTTATAGTTAGGATTGGAAATAGCCAGTGTTTTCATGCTTTCATTATTTGTTTCATATCGATATAATTTGTAAAGCATTCTAATAATAATTTATGATGGCGAGTAAAAATAGTTGTGAATCACATTTCTTATGTAGGTTGACAAAAATATGTATATGTAATATGTTTTTTTCCTGTTTATTTTGAAGAGAAAAATAAAATTAACACAGTTTATTTTTATTATTAGTAAAGAATTTATTTTGCTTTCCTAAGATTTCATAACATTTTTAACAGAAAAACTTCCTTTTAAAATTAATTTAAGAAACCGTGGCCGCAGGTTAAGTATCAGCCATAAAACTTTAAAATTAAAAACATAAACCAGATTATGAGGCTCGCTTCGAATACCACCTAAATTGAAAATAAATAGAACGAATTAAATCTAGTTAGAGTTACAGTAAACAATAACGCTTTGTTCTAAAACAGGTTTTAATTTATTATTTACATAATTATATATTCCTTTAATTAGAAATAAATGGATTTTGTTTAAAAATATTAGTTCATATTCTTCAATCAATAAATTATCGATCGAAGTTCATATTTTATCAACAGTTTAGCCATAAAAATATAACAAATACACTGAGTAAGATTGTATAACTCTTGATAATATCTACGAATCTATACTAATATTAAAAAGAGGAAATATTTGTTTGTTTGTTTGTAGGGTTTTAACTCAAAAACTACTGGACCGATTTTTAAAAATTCTATACCGTTAGAAAGCTACATCTTTACGAAGTGTCATAGGATATATTTATTTCCAGAAATAATTAGGGATCCGTACTTGAATGACCCAAGGTGAAAAAAAAATGTCCACGCGGGCGAAGCTAGTGTGAAATAAGCAGACAATATTCGTACACGTACTATTTCTATCAAATGTTGACCAATAAAATGCCGCAAATCTACATAGTTACTCGTCGGAGAACCCTTTGATAGAACAGATGAAAGCGAAAGCATGTAATACTGGTCATAAAATATGAATACCTTACTAATGATGTCCGAGAAACCACATTACGTATGTATACGACAGTGTGTGATGATTCATTTAATGACTATGATTATTGAAAGGAAATAGCATCGTGCTGGTCAATTTGAAAAGGCCGGGGAAAATAAGTTTCTTTTCCGTATATAATGACGTCAAAAACAAAATATGTTCAGGAAAAATAAGTACAGAAATTCATTTTTTTTACTGACACATAAATTGTATTTTTAAATATTTCCACAAAAAAACATTAAAAATAGTGATCCACTGATATCGGGAACAGAGTTCAAGCTACTGGTGGTTAAGGTTCCAGAGACAGGAACCTCCTAACTATACGTGTCCAGTCCAGGGGAACTGCCTTCTGAATCAGGCCTTTGCTCCAGCCGTCTAAGGCCCAAGTTCACCGACATGATAACGGTTCGATTAACATAAAACAGTTGTTTACCATAAATTCAAACTTCTAACTTTCGATGGGTAACGTATTATTTGAGATTTTTATTCCTAAAACGGTCGATTACCAATCCAAGGTTGAATAAGAAGTGGGTAACACGAAAATTCCCGCTTCCTGGTTAATAAGCCTTTTCGTTTAACGGGCCGATTACGAAACCATCAGTTGGTGAACTTGGCCCTAATGAGAGCAATAAATTATTTGGTAATAAATTATTTGCAAATAAATTCGGATAATCCTGCAAATAAGTGAGATGTACGAAGAAGTCGCTGCCATTGACTTTTATAGCTCTATTTTCTAAGATTATTCTTGCAATCAAGCGATATCAGTGCAGAGCAATATCACGGGCAATTAAATAATTTTCAACATTCTGCTTCGTGAAGCAAGACAGAATTATTTACGATGCGTTAAAAGTTCCAAAATTTTCGCACAAAATTACACAAAGGTAACTGAAAGATGTCTGTGTTAATAAATGTTTCTACATGTGTGAGTTTTAAGCGTTTTAATTAAAACCCTAATTTGAAATTAATTCGAACTGGTTTAATTATGGAACTAAATTCACTTTATCATTTTGAGGCCCTAATTATACGTTATAGTTATTCCGATGACAGTAAAAAAAAGAAATTGTGCTATTTGTTCGGTAAAACTATCACTCGCTCACTCGCACTAGAATTTAGGTAGATCTTATGTGTCATATACGACCTCCAGATGGAGAAATGGAGGACAAACTTCTGAATTTGTAATAGTCTTGTACAATTTTAAATTGTTTTTGCAAGTCATTTTCGAATAATTAGATTTAAAATCAATTGTAGTTCAGGAAAATAAACTTGCTTTTTGCGCTTGTTTGTGCTATTTGTTTATTTTTGACAAGTTTTATGTTTTGCGGGAAATTGGCGTGGCGCACTCTGTGTACATACCTACTTAGGTATTTTTATTCTCTTAGTTAGTAGTTATTATTGTCGTGTGCCGTCAAATACTATTTGTAGGTACCTATAGTATAATCTATACTATAGGTACCTACAAATACCTGTTTTTCTATTTCCGAATATTTTATTATCATTCTAAAAGACAATATGAGTTGACAGCTAAAAGTTAATTATTTTTAATAACATTAATAATTTAGTTTCAATCTAGCCTCTATCATTCTCTTAAGTTAAAATATTTAATCGGTATTTTAATCAAATTTTGTAATATTCTGTTATGAGAATTGGCTCTAAAAGGGCAGGCTAAGTAAAAAACCTTGTCGACCAATGTTCTCATTAACTTGTCTATACATATCACGTTTCCCCTGTTTGCTCGTCGTTCGTTGCTTAGTAAATAAGCTTTCCTTATTGGCGGTGCTCACTTACCTCGCCGTGATCCTGATTAACGGCTTCAGGTATACCCAGCCGCCATTTTGTTTCGTTCTTTTCATCCTAACTATAATGTTATAAATGCGAGAGTGAGTTGGATTATTTGTTACTCTTTCTCTGTAAAACGGCTGATCCATATTGGAAGAAATTTGGTACAGAGAAGGAGGGATCTAGGAGACAGTTGTAGGCTACTTTTTATCTAGGTACGTTAAGTAGTTCCGTCGGGACGCAGGTGAAACTGCGGCACACAGCTAGTGAAGAATAAATTGTTTTTGTTTGCGATGGATCCAAAGAGATTTATTTTCTTTCTAACATTGAAAAGTCGGTTGGGGAAAGTGGGTCTCGTTTGTGGGAAATGGCTTCGTTGAGTGTCTTGCTTTACATTATGAGTATTAGGGAGAGTTTTTAAGTTATTATGGCTCCATCAAAAGAATAAAAACCTTGTTTTTATATGAGACCACTTGGAGTTTAAAATTGCACATAATTTAAACATCTGCTACCCTTTTTACTTAAAATGAAAGACTAATAAGAGTTGAAAATGTGGGCCAAAAAGGGTGTGCAAAAATATACACTTTATTATTAGAAGCGGTTATTTAAATTAAAATAGGTTATTAAAATGTATAGTATTACACAATAAAAAATAATTAAACTTTACAAATTAAAATCGTAAATGAAATCTCCAGAGAACTTCAAAGCTAAATAACTTCTCCTGTAATACTAATTAATTTATCACGAGTCTGTTCTCAAGCTCTCAGTGCAGACGTTTTATTATACAAATGGACTGTATTCATAGTAGTCATAACAACTCGAAACTCAGTATTGCAAACACAAGTTGTGTAAAGTAATCTTTATGAGTTAATTGTTGTTTTGAATTTAATATACAATTCAAGTTATTGTTACAATTCTGTTGATATAACATTGAATTATGAAAATAGTGGAAAATTCTCATAATTCAATGTTAAACGAAATGTTAAGCATAGTGATGCGAAGGTTGTTTTTTTTTATATACATACTTATATATTTTTTTTTTGTCTCACAAACTAAACTTTCAGCTGCATGGAGAGGAAATAACACTGTTTAACCTAATAAAAAAAAAGCTTAGAAAGGTTATCAATCCGTCTCGCTTGATAGAATTCCATAATATTTGTATATGTTATCCAGTTATGTTTTTCACAAATGTGTATATATGTTGTTTGTCCGTGTATTTATCAGGAACTATAAGTCGGATTGCGATCATTCTTAAAGCGATGTTTCAGCAGGAATTTTATTTTTTCTCTTTTAAGCTTTGGAAGTCGGTTGTTTATTTTGGAAAAAGTTTTATTCGTTATGTGATGATTTCTACCAGACAAGGAAAAGTATTTCATAATGACAGTAACCACGAAATATATCGCGCGACCTTTTTTCAGTTTTCATGGACAAATAAGCCTTATTGGGATAGCAAGGTCATGAAATGCCACGTGTAAAAAGATCGAACAAATTCTACACAATTAAAGAGAAGCTTAAGGGATTTCCTCTCAAACTTTTGATTAAAATGAGATATTGAAGAAACCGTATGGGTTTTCTTTCTCTTTCAAACTTGGCCCCGTCTAATACCATCGTTGATAAAACAGGGGCCATTGTTTTACATTATAGCAATCCCAATTTAAGTGCGGGACAGACATTGAACTGTATAGAACGATTAGCACTGCCCTAATCTGAATTTGTTTAAATATTGCGTGTCATAATATAGCCACCGTTCATGGTGACTACTACATCTATGATGATTACTGACTGACTGACTGACTGACTAATAGTTTGATTAATGATAACTGCTACGTGACTACTACATCAATGATGATTACTGACTGAATGACAACTAGGCTGATGGCTGACAGATTGACTGACTTATAATGTTAACATTATTAATAATACTAGCAAATAAATATATATGTACATTTATAAGTAGGTACATAATATGAAAGTATTTTTTTTTGTAAATACATTTATAATATTATTCGATATTACTGACTTTGATCAACAAAATGGTATAAGATTTTCCTGCCGAAGAGCTAATAAATTGCATTGCTAATACATGGTACACTAAAAACCAATTAATAGGGGACTTATACACTTAATTGTTATTGATCATATTTTTTTATGTAGAATAAAAATTGTTCCATCCGAATTTATTGTGTCTATATTAATTAAAATTATCAATAAATCGTTTTTTTTTCATATTTTTTTTGTGATTTTGTATCTGTTCCGACTTCATTGCTCCCGAGTGTATTACCCTTTTCATTATATATGGACTATATTGCTGGTACTATGGACCATTAGGATTCTCGGCAATCGAGTTAATTGCCTTCCAGGGAGAGATCGTTCATAATTTTATTCGAATCGATAGCCTCACAATAAAGGTTGGAAGGGAAAAATATGCTCGAATAATTTAAAACAGCTTACTTATACTTTAAGTTTCCAGTACCTAAAAATCTGAAAGAATTTTCAATCATATAAATGACTAGCTAGCTTTCCGCTAGCGGCTTCGCCCGCGTGCGCTATACGATTAAAAAAATAATTACAGAGTTTCATACAAACTTTGGCCCCCTTTTTCACCCCCTTAGGTAGATTAATCGGGAAATTCTTTCTTAGCGGATACTTACGTTATACAAAGAGCACACCCTCCAAGTTTCAGGTCTCTACAATCAGCGGTTTAGGCTGCGTTGATCAGTCAGTCAGTCATTCAGGACAGAGCATTTTATTCACATAAATAATTTGTTGTAACCGAACACTTGTATGTTATTTTATTAAAAGATTTTTATAATAGAATTCTATAGAGTAAATTTAACAAGTAAAATCGCAAAAATACTCTTAATTGTAGATAAATGATCGTATATTATTTGTCTAAGAAAAGTGAAATAACCTCGCTGAAATAAATCTAAGTACCAATGTATAGTTATTGTTATTAATAATAGTGTTTTGTTCTAGCCACCGTCGGAAGGCGAGCTGGCTGCTCCAGCGAGCGTGGTCAGCCGCATGCACCGGCTCAGAAACTTACGCAAAGGGACAAGAGTGAGTTATACAGTTATTATTATTATTATTCTTTTATAATGAGCGAATAAGCAGCTACTTACTACACTTACTATTTACATAATGTATTTTCAGCAGTAATTGTAAGGTTTGTATTTTGTCGTTTTCTATTTCACTCGAGCAGATATTCCAAGCGATTTTTTAGATGTAGCAAAAGAACAGCAATTTTACTCAGATTAAATACTAAGTTATTGCATGATAGAAAAATTAGCTTACGATAAAAATATTAGGTACGAGTATCATTTATTACCGAGATCGGTTCTGTATCTGAAACAACAAAGAAAGTATTGTCACTAACTTCACGTTTCTATAATAAAAGTGAGTAAACAAAAATTTCATAAAAAATATCTTGGTGGGATACAAATTAAATGTAATTTTATATTTGCCGAATTCAAAGCAAATACTTTGTTGTTTTATAAAAAATATCTACTAAGGTTAATTCAAATGCCACATTGCATTATAAAAAATAAATTGCACATTTGGATATTGTAAGAATTATTTCTGTTTTTAATGATTTTATCCATAAATTAAAATAACATCTTACTTGCACACCTAATGGGATCTGTCTCATGAATACTAATGCCTTTTTTTTTCTCTAGCCCCAGACTTTATTCAACGACAAAGGTAAATACCCGACGCTGACGAGGATGTCATACTGCCAGTGTCGGTTACCTCGAGTCTTCACCAGCGTGTTCGAACGCTTTGGCTGGGCACACGTCGCCTTGCTACTTGACAAGTCCGACCTCTTTTCTCTAACTGTCGGTAAGTCACACATTTATGTTCCTAACTTAAATTTAAAAACAGTTCCATTACAAGCTGTCAAAATAATATTTTGAAAATAGAATCGTGTATTTGTTCGTGGTTATTCTAAAGTTTGTTAGAAAATAGATATGAACTCAATGGTTGAAATTAGGAAGTAGATAAGTGAACTTTCTCGTTTACCAACCTTCAAAGTTTGTATTTATCGGGAACACGTGTGCTTTGTCGGTAGTAAAAGGTGTGATAACATTGAGTTATAATTGAAAGATTCAATATTATCGAGTCTCGAATCTTTATTTGATTTCATGCTCTAAGGACTGGTTTGATTTCTTCTGAGTTTAAACAGCAAAATGATTGAATGGGATCTTGCATACTCGAGCCTATGTTGTACATCCATGATGCAATTACATTATGTCTGGACCTTAAAAGAGACTTTGACCCTTGAGTTTGTTTCGGTGTTTCTTCTCAAGGCAGTCAGATAGGAAATACCGGCCTCATCTAGCTTTAAAAAATAATTGACGTGTAAAAGTGTTATTTTATAACCCATTTGTAAAATAAATATCATTTATCATTTTTGGTATCGCAAAGTCCACACTAACTTTATATTGTTGACGTATAGGCATTTTATTTGTGTTTTTTTCCCTGTAAATCGTTTGCAGCATAGGATAGTCTTCATGGTTCATTTTCCAGCCTCGCGATTTTATACTTTCTCTTGTTTTTCATTTTTAAGTTACACACACGTCTTATACATATTTACCGCCCCGAATACAGTTAAATAATGCAGGATTCCGCAGTGTACGAATTCCCACAACTTGGAAATGCGAGATTGCTAGGTATTTTAATTTAATTTGAAAGGATTTTTCCACAAAATACCAATTTCCATGTTTACATGTTTCAACTAGCTTTGATCCACGAACTCCGTTTTTTAAGCTTAAATTGTTTTGTTTTTCATTATGTGTTGTTTTCATTTGTAATTATGATTTTATTTGGAATGTTTAATTATAAAATGTTGTCGATGTAGTAGTGGACATTTTGCGTGATTGCATTATACTGATTTATATTAGAACCTGCTAAATTATAATATTGGAGAATCAATTTTGAGTGACATTTTCCTAATTACGATCTTTCACAAATTGAAAATTTATTATTAATACGGCAAAAATTATCCGGAGATAACTGGTAAAGTTCGTGTATTATTACTTCATACGCTATGATCAAAGCAATCCACTAATTAAATAGGCCTATTGATATTACTATATCGTCACATAATTAAGTTCTCCTTCATTAGCAACGAATAGAAGACTATGTTCCGAATAATACGGTGTGCTGATAAAAGGAATACTTTCTATATTAATATCGTAATGAAACCTCCAAATTGACAATTGATATAAAGCAACATATTATTAGGATTCCTTTTGTAAATATGTATTATGGGAAAACCAATACAATAGTATCACTTTGAGGAGTTTCACACAATGGATCGATCTGCTTTTGTTTTTGAGTCCGAGAATATGTACTGAGCTGCTATGTATGAAAATAAATACTGCCATAGTCCTAACTAATTTTATAAATGCGAAAGTGAGTTTGTTTGTCAGTTTATTTGTTTGTTTTTTACGCTTTCACGGTAAATCTTTGTATGGAGACAAATAGGTCCCTGGAGACTGGTTATAAGCTAGTCCAAGTGCGTGACGTACCACAGTGCGAAACCACAGGAAATAGCTAGTATTATCATAATCAAGTAAAAATATACTACTTGATTATGATAACTATAGTATATAGTAGCAAAAAAAATACGCAAGCAACTAAAAATACACTATTTTACTATTTTATTTTAAACTAGTGGCCCGCCCCGGCTTCGCACGGGTAGGCAGTCTTTATTTTTAAACCGACTTCAAAAAACGTGGTTCTGTATTTGACCCATATGTACCCGTATGTTTGGTTTTTTTATGTCCGCGATTATCTCAAAAACTACTGAACCGAATTGGATAGGAGTTTTCGTTCTTCAAAAGCATAGTCAAGTCAGTTTCAAGGAAGGTTTTTAGTATAATACATAATATAGTATGTTGGGATCTGATGAAGTTCTTCGGAGATAGCCAATGGAACTCTTCAATTACTAATAGTAAAGGAACAGCGATTACTGCAATCGTATGCCAGTGATTGTTTTCACTATTCTATAACATAACATAACATCACACATCTAAGCTTTAAAGGAGAAAGCAGAGGTATAGAGTTCACCCTTATTCAAGGTGATGAACATTTGTCTGGACATTAGGATATTGTTATTTATTTAAATTACAAACTACTACACTCAAAAGCGAACTGAAAAACTTTTTTGCAAAAATAGAACTGCCATGGAAAATAAAATTGAAAAATAACTAACACATCGTTCCAGAAGTCGGTGTCTCCAATTAGGTATTGGGTTGTGTATTTTTGATCTATTTTTGCAAAAAGTTTTTTTTTAGGAATAGAAAATCATCTCCCGACTCTTCCCGCTGTGGGCGGAGCGGGGGTAAGTGTCAGACTGATTTAAATCGATCCATTATGTTCTCTTCTTCGCTCTTTATTTTCTTAGGTCGCGGTAGCTCTTTCGAACAGCGCCCCCAGGCACTTTTCCTGGGGGTGGGCCCCGTCAACTATGCTAACATCTCATTGAGGCATGCGTGGAACTCAAACGCGCCGTCTACGCGGGCCTAATTCTTACCGGACGGCTAGCCACTTATTGCTTAAAGTCTGCAGGCCCGGGCCTGCAGTGGCCTGGAGTCGATTCCTGGCTCCAAATGCTGATGGCTAGGCTGGGGCGTGAGGTTTGTCTCTCCCTCACGCATCCCGTTATCTCCTTCTCTAGCATGACTATTTCGCATAAGGAGGCCACTGCTTCCTATTCCCACTCGCTTTGGACCATAGTTTGAACCAGGGCCGAACGTGAAAGGTCACCGCCACCCAAGCGGGGCAAATCACCACTGTATGCTCCACTGTATGATCCTCACAGTGTCGACACCCCGACGTTAAGGAACAGGACAGGAACCTCCCAAAATATCCGTGTCCGGTGAGAACCTGCGTCAGGCGTAGACATAGGATCTGCGGTAGGGCAAGATGCCGTGGCGCCTTCCTAGCCACTCCTCAAAGAACAGATTTATATTTATCGCCACAATTGTGGGGTACCATGCACTGGGCGTACGGGTAATCTTGATGATTAGGAAAAGCTGGAGAACGGTGAATTATGTCCGAATGTATGTTTTATTGTTATATCTATACGACATCGCGTGCCAACATATTCGCTAACAGTTAGGTGTAATACAAACGATCCTTACTCAGGTTCATCAGAATACATTCAAATGTTTGGCCTTATGATCTGTTAATTAGCAAAGGGAATTCTAGATTTTTAAGTTCTGAAGTGTGGAATAGAATTAATTCAATGCAAAGCGCAATTTTTTTTGGCTTTTAATTATTCCACTGTTATGTATGAAAAGAGGTAATTTTTATGCATGAGCATTAATCACCATGCTTACTAAAGTGGAATAACATCTACATAATATGATGACTTGAAAGCGCTTACTTTTAACAAATTCGTAACTTAATTCTTGAAGCCTCTAAAGGTGAAAAATATTATCTGAAATTAACTAAAAGAAAAAGAAAATTGCGTATACACCAAACTCAAAAAAAAATAAAAAAAATACGTGGGATTCGAACTCGATGTAACCGATTCGCATGATCATTAATACAGCCCCTCCGCTACAGTGCTCGTTGACATTGCAGGTAAAATTGACGTTCTAATACAACGTATTTTCAATTTTAATTACTGCTTATCTGCTTTAGAAACGGGCGTGATTTTCATGTCAAAGATTGTAATGATAGCGAAAATGCATAATTATAAAAACTTGTTAGGTCATCCCATTACAAACTTATTTCAATCTCTCACTGCTCATTCCCCATAATAATCAGCGTGATGATTTGTAGCCTAAAACTTGACCCGATTCATAACAAACATTTTTGGTGAATTTCAAATAAAACTGTTCAGACGTTTTCGCGTAAAGTTAAAACATATTTTTTATCTTACAAACTTAAAATTTGATTTTTTCACCCTAGGTCTAAAATCTTAATAAACTGTGAAACACGTGTTTAATTATTTTCATTTTACAGTGTTTCTACAAAATTTGAGTTCAATTGAATCAAAAATAAAACTTAATCCATACAAACTTTCAACCCTAGTTTAGTATACCTACTTAGGGTTGGAATTTTCAAAAATCCTTTCTTATTACTTGTCTAGGCAATAAAAGGCACCTCCTGTCCAAATTTCATTACTCTAGGTCCAGCCGTTTCGGCTCTGCGTTGATGAGTCAGTCATTCAGTGTATGAGGTTGTCATTTTATATAATAGTATAGATGAATAAAATGGAGTTATTAAAATGTTGTGTAGTAAAAATTTGGGCAGAGGTAAAGTACAACCATATTTTTCCCGCTTAGTTTACCTCCAATACATTAAAGGAGATGAGTATGGGGCTGTCAACTGGGCACAAGCTCAAACTCTTTGCTAGGTACTCGATAATTGCTAATGGAAAAACACAATAGGAGCATGGAATATTATCCTTTTCTTGCCTCCTCGTACAGGTATAATATAACTGTCTTTCTTTCTTGTGAATTAATTGTCCATTTCCTGTGGGTGTCTGTATAAAAGATTATTCTATCTTTCTTTCAATAACACTTTTATTACGAAATCGACAGGACATAATCCCCATCGGCCATCAATCGTGCTTGAGCCTACCAGACAACAAGGCAGTGAATATCACACCTTAAATATAAACTGTTTTAACATAAAAAGCCCTTTTATTGCCAAAATGGGTCTCTAAAAGCTTCCTTATGTAAGGTAGCGTCTCTGCAAAGTTATAAGGTATAATAAAAAATACACAAGGCTGAACTTTTGCCAGGAAACGACCGTAACTTATAAGGTAAATCACTCGGGATCTACGAGCAACATGAAAGTTATCCGGGGACTTTTAATCTCGTTTGAATTAGTGGGATAGTGGTAAATATTAAAATTATAATAATAATATAATATTTTTGGATGTTGCAAATTGTTCTTTATGCACATATAAACATAAATTTATTTTAAATTATTATCTTTAAAGTTGAATGTTGAGACGAGAGATTCAAAAGAATTGTTTATTAAAATATGAAGGACGGAGTTTTAGCAAAAAATAACAATAGTCAAACTTGTGTTTTAATTAAGACTAATGCGTTGCTTTGTAAAATCTGAAGTGAACTCGTAAAGCAAGGATTAGCTTCTTGTGTAAAATGCTTCTGCATTTCCATGGGACATTGTACGTTTTGCAATGTACTTCTAACTAATTCGTAGTATGAACTAAATACTTTTCACTGCTCACTAAACACATTTACCGCTAAATATATTTCTTTGTCTCTTTCAATCATTTGAAGTTTAAAGAGACGAAATGATTTTAAAAATATATTTAGTCTTAGTGAGCAATGATGCAAGTTGGCTTGATTATATTTAAATGCATTGTTTCACGGGCAGGTAAGAGCCTGGAGTGGGGTCTTCGGAAGAAGGGTGTCCTGAAAGCAGTGAGGGAACTTGATGGCAACGAGAGGGAATCCTGTGAAGCACTACTCAAAGACGTCAGCATGTACGCTAGAGGTAAATCAACTACGCTGTACCAGAATATAAATATATGCAATAGTATATTTTCCGTATAAAATTTTAGTATTAAAAATATACGTAAAATATACATTTAATAGCTTAATATGATAAAGTAATAAAATGTACACATTGCTTGAAAATAAGTTTCTTTAATTGTCATTTAGAAACGTGCTAAAATGAAGGTAGAGTTGAAATAGTTTTTATTTTAATTGAAATCAAAATGAATACGCGAAGAAGTAAACAAATTCTTGCCCGGTAGTAATAATAACAGGTTAACAAAAGAATTACTGCAATGTCGACAAAGGTTCTCTACTTTGAAGGTCACTAGAGTACATAATACCTAATAAGATGAAGCTGTTACAAACGAGATAACGTAATTATCTACGAAATCTATACTTTGGAATAGCACTGAAATAGATTCACGAAATATGTGTGTGATGTCGAGCGATGCTAAATATTTCATGATGTACATACATACATATTATATTAATTATAATCATATAGCGAGGTTCCAAATAGTAATTATGTGCGTAGATAATTATTGTATAGCTTTATCGGATTCAGAAAATTCAGTACGTCATCCAAATAAATCTTTCTGTGGTATACTTTCTTGTAAAACATCTAATATTAGATTATATTAATTATGATAATCATCTCTGTTTTCATTAGTTTGCTTTTTAATTATAAAATATCTACACGATTTACTCAGAACTTTAATTCATGATCTAAAAATAACCGTCAAAATTACTTCTTTGTTTTGATGAAACTAATTAAATTTGAAACTCGATTATTAAAATCGATATACCAATATTCAGGAATAGTATTCGATTGCTCGATTCAACTCGGATGTTAGTTTCGCAGCAGAAAATAATGAGAGCATGGAATCGGTGCGTCCTTTCTTTTATTGGAAAGTGCAAACCACTGGGTTCCATAGTTTGTGGATAATTGGAAAACTGACGGTTATTACGCTTTTTATTTTCTTCCGCTCGTTCTCTTTATGTGTTCAGTCGTTGAATAAATGGGAAATAAAAATAGTTCCATTTTATATAATGCACCTTTACGGGAATGTTTTTGGAATTTTCGAAAACACTTTTTGTGGTAGGTAATCTTATTGTGGGTAGAATATTTTCATACAAAACAAAACGATCATATGTCTATAGATACTTATTGTATTTTTTTGTTCATACAGTTGTAATTTTGAGCGTACGTGGTTCACTGGTGCGGGAGTTCCTACTGGCCGCGCACGCGCTCGGCATGACGCGCGGTGACTGGGCGTTCCTTGATGTGGAAATATTCCAGGTACGAATTACTACAAGAGTAAATCTTTATTTAAATAATAATTAGGATGCCATGTAAACTGTCTCAAGCATCTTAGAAAAAATAATTGAGATTACATAAAAATAAATTGTTTTGATGCCAAAAAGTATCTTACAATGCAATGAATATTATTTGACGTTGAGTTAGTTCGCCTGGAGAACTAGAGGTTAAATTTAATGTACAGAGATTTCAAGTATTAATATATTATAGAATATAGATGTAGTTGTTTATCGTTATTAGCGTGAAAAGATTCCATTTCGTTGTATCATCACGCGCGATCAAAAATTAATGATTTTCAATTTAATACTGCGGCAGATTTTGACAGCTGTCTGAAGCTGTCTGACCTCTGGCGCAGACGAACAAAATTTAATGGGCTCAGTACACAATACCTAATGTTATTATGTTTTTGACGTGCCTCAATACATTTTTGGTTCATAAGAGACTAATTGGACATAACGTCCAAAAAGAAAAAAAAAAGAATTATAACATAACGCCTCATATTTCTTAAATGGACTTGCAGAGGTTAATCTTAGATACTTCTTCTTTTATTTTTATAGGTCTTTTGTAATACAGGGAAACCTGCTAGCAACTGGCTATCATAGACTCTGGGCTGACACTCGGAAATCAGCTTTTTCAGGTCTGGGTTGTGAAAGTCAAATTCACTCGCTCCATATAAAAAACTGGTATTCAGCTGCATTCGGTACTTTCTGAGTATATCTTAGACACCACTGACTAACGGTGAAGGAAAACATCGTGAGGAAACCTGGACTTCAAAAAAATTCTGAAATCGCCAATCCGCCTTGAGAAGCGTGGGGATCAATGCTCATGCCTTCTCTGTGTGAGAAGAAGCCTGTGCCCAGCAGGGGGACAATATATAGGCTGATGATGATGATGATTCAGCTGCATTCGGTTAGACTGGAAGCCGACTCTAAGATAGTAAAGGCTAGACAGATGAAGATCAAAGTGTAAAGAAAATGTACTAATAGAATAGTCGAATAATCTATTACAAATCTCCATATTGCGTCACCCGATCTAATAAGTTCCTAGGCGCGTCCTTTCAATCATGTTCTTATCAGGCATTCTACACACGACTCTCCTGACCTTTTCGACTAAGGTAAACCCTCGGCCTTTAGCTGATTACAACGTATAATGTTATATGTGTTTGATTACGAAGTTTTATTTTGTTTGAGAGTTGTTTTATTTGTATTTCGTAGGAGTTTGTTGTTATCTATAGTCGATAGGGCCGATTGCAAAAAGTTGTGTTTACATTTTTAATTACTTTACATTCTTTTATTTTCAACTTTTTTATTTGTATAGTAGCTTTCCGCCAGCGGCTTCGCTCACGAAATTATATTAAAAATAACAGAGTTTCATACAAACTTTGCCGCTCTTTTTCACCTCCTAAGAGGTAAAATTTCGGAAAATCTTTTCTTATCGTATGCCTGCGTCATACAAAGAACACCCATTCCAAGTTTCAGATCTCTACGATCAGCGGTTTAGGCTGTGCGTTGATCCGTCAGTCGTTCAGGACAAAGCATTTTATTTGTATAGATTATGATGCATGGGATTTGAGCAATTATAATTTATATTTTGTCCAATTTCATTCGAATATGTAATAGGCGTATTGCGAGAATGGCATAGTGTGAAATTTATGACGGAGGAAAACACTTGTTAATAGTTTCTATTATTTACATTTTACGTAATATAAGCTGTGCCCTATTTTTTCCCCTAGTAATGTTTTGTTTTTCCTAATACGTCAACATATAGTTCTATTCACGATTTTATCAAATCAGAATAATAGCAACATGTCTGTTAAATCGATTTTACGTTTCACGAATGAACCAATCATTCTTATTCAATTACAATCCCCGGAAGGTTTGACGTCACGTGAAGTAACGTTTCTCTACGGTATTATTGTTTTTTTTTTTAAATTAAACACAGTTGTGGGCGATGGATTTAAGTGGATTTGTCTAACACGAAGATTTTATTTTTGGGTTTATTTTGTATCTGATTGTGTTTTGATAATAGGGTAGGGATTGGTGGTGTTTTTATTTGACATGTTATTTAATGTTTGTTATGATGAGCTAGCTTATATTTATTATCATGTAAGGTTGTATGCTAATTTATTTGTAAGGCTAATGCTTTCACAGATCTGTCCTTGCTATACGGCCATGTATATTTAATACAGGTAAAGCTGCGAGTAGAACTTAACTAAATCGTAACTTTCAATCTATGATTACGATCAAAAACTTTAGGAATGTTCTATGTAAAATGTCTCCAGACGTTCTACTGTTTTTAAAGTTACTAGGATCTATATCATCATGAGCCCATGTCAGTCTACTGCTGGACAAATCTCAATAAAATAAAAATTATTTTCAGAAGAAAATAATTATTATCCCTCCGGAGAATAGACATTCTGTCTATAACGAGCGCATATAGCGTAAATATTTATTGTATTTTATCGCCCCCAATTATATCCTCCCTTTTATGACCCAGGGTGGGTACTGGGGAGAGACGGGCTGGGCTGCTGACGACGAGAGAGACACAGCCGCACGCGCAGCCTACGAGGCACTGCTCCGCGTCTCCTTAAAACTACCCACTGGGGACCGGTTCGACGAGTTCGCTGACGCGGTCAGAGCGAGAGCCAAGCAGCACTATAATTACTCATTCTCTGACGGTGAAGAGGTATGTTAACGTCTTGATTGGTGAGATAGCCGATGAGCTGGATGTTGTAAGATCAATACCTGCAAAAAACAATTTCAGTTTAGGTGTATGTATGTGTTTTATAAACGTGTCTACGAAATGGGGGAATTTACTATTGTAAAACAATTTGATAACAAACAGCTAGAAAAAAAAAGGAATCAATAAATTAGCACTAAAACATTTACTTATTGAGGTTGCTATTAGAGACAAAATCACACACATTGTGTGTTTGATTCTTAACCTCAGACTTATCCAGTAGACTAAATATGTATACATGGTTCAATTATTTGTATCGTGCGAGTAACGAACCCACTACACGTGGCGCACGATCCACAATTATTGGGTGTCTGACCGTGACCGTATTGTCTTATTCTTATGTCCCCCCCCTACTGAAGACCCCTAATAACAGTCCTAAATACCAGATTAGGCCATTGATATTAATCGTCAACGAAATGCCTCGTAAGTGTATAAATTGTTATTTTTCATTAGAAGAGAAAATGCTTTTATTAAATGTCCTACGTATGTAAAGAATTTTACTTATTATTAAAATAAAATAGTGTTATTTTAATTTTCTTTGTAAAGAGATATTTCTATTATTATTAATTTTACACTCAGTCACTGAATCAGTAGCTATAGATTTCGATTAACGATTGATTGCCTTTCCGATGTGTCTGTTATTAAAAATAACATTGGCATAAAAAAGTATTTTTCATGAAAGTATATACGAGTTCTTCGCCGACGAAATGTGGTTTCGATATTAGAAGAAACGTATATAAAAGATAGTCACAACAACAAGTCTATGCGAACTTCTTTTAAAAAGAAAGTTGAGTAAAGGTGATAAATGTTGAGTAAGGCTGTATATAAAAGATAGCCAAAAAAGATCGTCGAGGAAAGGTTATGTACCGTGTTTGTGTACGTAATACATAAGTAATTTACAACTTTCAGTTAGGGATATCTTCTGACCTCTTGCAATATTCAGTTTGCCTTACACAGCAGATTGGTAAAGGGATGAATTTGGATACATTTTTGGACCAATGAACATAGTGTACTCATGTGAAATAAGATTAGACGATTTAGTATATCTAGTACATATATTGTATTGTTTGCGATAAATCCCTTTAGCAGGCCTAATGGCCTAAAGATATGGTTTTGTGTTGTTCAAAGCATTAATTGAAATTCAACGGATGGTTAATCAAAAAAGTTCTACTTACTCGTATATTAAATCTGTCTGTTATCTTTAAGTGAAAAGTGATCGACAATTAAACAATAGTCAGTAGAAAAAGAAAGAAAAACGATATTATCTCTGGTTTCTAAAGTACCTTAGCATATTGTTACACATTGTGATTGCGCTTACAAAATTTGCTATGTGTTTTATTGGTGTTCAGCATTCAATACTACATATTTCGCATCTTACATATAACGATATAAGGATAAAACTAGCATTAAAAACTGAAAATCGAAATCAAGCACGTGGCCAATTTTGCTGGCGCAACGACCACATAGGCAGATGACTTGATATTATGACAATATACTTGACAGTCTCGGGGGATAGTCAAGAGAATAGGTATGGATTGAATGACTTTGGCAGGTAAACTTCTTCATCGGTGCCTTCTATGACGGCGTGTATCTATTGGGCATGGCGTTGAACGAGACCCTGACCGAAGGCGGAGACATCAGGGACGGTAGAAACATCACCAGGCGCATGTGGGGACGGGACTTTCATGGTAAGCTTTACTTACAAGTGCCTAGAATTGAGTGTTTGAGCCTATTTGTAATATTGTTGTGTTCTATTTAGAATTGCAAAGTTGCCAGAAAATTTTCACTTAGTGGAAATTTCAGAATATTTAGTTACAGTTTACAGCTTATAGATAGGAGTTATCTAACAGATTGATCCATAATTGAACATCATTTGTTAGAGATTATCTGGCAAAGAACTTACCTATCTGGTAAACCCCTTTGCAGGGGTCAACTCGTTCATAGTTAGAAACGATCGGAGTTTTTATTTTACCTTCATTTTACGCTATAGAATGGAAATGTAACCTTCTTATTAGCTATAGTGAAAAAACCGAATAGGGCCGAATGTTGTCCGTTAAATTGTTACTATTGATCTTTAGCATCGTAAAAGGCTTATTGACTATAAAACAGTAATGGAATCAGATTGCTAGTATCACGATTTATAACATACTCTGAAGTTTTTTTTTTAAACGTGTTCACACTTTGGCAGAATATTTGCGGAATTGCTCAGTCATTTTTTTTATAATATAAACATACTTGTGAAGAGACGTGTGGGTACTGGGGCCTTACCATAGCGTGCCAAAGCAGGAATAGATTAGTTATGAAAAAGAGACGGTGCTATACGACGTTACTAGCTGTGTCTCGCTGTCACACCAGAATAGTGATTGCAAAAACATGTGGTGATACGGCCCCTGGTCACATAGGTCGGAGGTAGGATTCGATTGAAGGTTCGTAAGTTCCTTATGGGTTTTAAGTCGGTACGGTGCAAACAATTGTTATAATATATGGATAGTATAAATATATCCCTCTATGTACAGAGCATCAGATCGCCTTAACGGACCACAAAAGACGTTATCGTCTATTCAAGGTCTTCCAGGGGCCCAGGTCTACCCCAAACAATATACAATCATGCTATATATTAAGAATATTTTTCTCTTTTATTGTTTGGTCTGCTAATTATTACAGTCTGTTATTAAATACGGCGTGGTCAAGTTACGTTTCTTAGAAATAATATCATAACCTGCTCTTTGAAATTAAGGCTTATCGTTAACTACTTGTTTCCCGGTACCACTCGCATATCGAAGAAATTTCTTCACTTATCCAGATAAAAACTATTCTATGTCCTTTACTCATTTTAATCTATGTTTGTATAGACTACTACTACGACATACATAATGCAAAAACAAAAAATATAAAATACAAAAAAAAAACACCTAAAGGAACAGCTCAAGGTTAAGCGTCAAAATATTCCTCCACATCGCTATCATCTGGTAATGTGCCCAGAAGACTGGCAGCATTGCCACGTTGAATAGCAATGCTTATTCTTTGTCCAAGAAATATGTATTTATGTATGTCGTAGTAGTAGTCCTTAGTCTTAAGTAGTTTTAAGTAGTTTAAATTAATTAATATATTATTATGAACATTGTAACTTCCTAAATAAATATATTGTTTGTATCAAATTTTATCAATCTTTATCAGCACATTGTAATAGTCAGTTCACTATAAAATGAGTAACACATAAACAAACCCACATTCCCATTTACAATATTAGTTAAAATTTATTTCGTGGAATTCTGGAGTAAACTATAGAGCTATTATGTCCTGAAATAAACAGCTATAAAATATCTCTTTTAGTAAACGAAAACACGAACAGAACAATAATACTCATATACCAATTAAATCAAGAACACAACGGTATCACGGCATGGTTCTGTAAATATTTTTATAAACTTGATATACATCTCGATAATTGGGTAATAACGTAGTAGGTATTTTCTTTATCATGACACAATTTATATTATGTATTAAAAAAATACATCATTATCCTCCTACTCCCCCTTTATCCCAATTTATCTGACCCCATTAAAAATTGACCCCATGAAAATTCATATTTATACGATATTTAATTTAAATTGCGAAGTAGGTTATTACAGAGGAGCTCGGGTCGATCAAAGATTAAGCTACGCTTGGCGCGTCAGTCCGTGAATAGGTGCCCATCTATGTCACACCGAGACTCCTCCGTGACTCGGAAAGTACGTTAAGTCATCAGCCCCGGCTGTCATTTGTAGATCTTTGACAGTTGTTACTGGTAGTCGGAAGTCAGAAAGTCTGACAACCAGTCTTACCAAGGCGTACCGTGTTACCCGGTTACTGGGTTGTGCAGGTCAGATGGGCAGTCGCTCCACGTAAACACTGGTACTCAGCTGCATCTGGTTTAGACCGGAAGCTGACACCAACATAGTTGGGAAAAGGCTAGGCAGAGGTTGATAGTACCCACACTTGGTTTTCGAAAGCAAGATAAACAGGGTGTGACCGATGATCACCACTGAGTCGCCAGAATCTATAGAGTCAAGTCAAGTAATTCAGCAAATTTGATTAAGACTTAAGGGTATTCTTACATGCTAACTTTTTTAATGTTGGTTGGAAAGCTTTTAAGATTATTCAATTATAGACACTTAGCATTTTGGAAATTAATTTTATTAAAGACCGTTTCCACTTTCCCACTTAGTTGCTTGTATAAAATAGACTTTATATATAATGGAATAAGAAGTTTTTATGAACACTGATATAATTATATTATCCCAGGTATAACCGGTCACGTCCGCATAGACGCCGTCGGTGACAGAGACGCAGACTACGCCATCTTGGACCTGGACCCAGTCACTGGGAAATTTGAGGTGAGACCTTAAGTTATTTTTATTTTAAAGACTGGTTTTTCAATTTTTGGAAATTCATGGTACAGAGTTGGTATGAACATATTTTCTAGATAAGATAACCGATACTTGTCAAGAAGTGAAACCGGCCAAAATAATGTCAAAACAATAATTACGCCAAAAGCTATGTATTTTGTACAGGTTCGCTACATTTTATTTATCTTGTTATGTTATGTTGGTTAACAGTCGATTTTTTTTTTATTCAAGAAAATCTGGCATGTTTTTAATCTTTAAAGTATTTACAGTAGGGAAAATGTTTCGCAGATATCTAGCTTTTAAAGATACAGTTATTGTTTTTATGAGATCATTCAGTAATACATGTACATAATTTGACCAGGGATCCTGTACTATATAGGCAACTTACGAGAATAAATACATTACTATGAATAACAAGTACAGGCAGGTACGACGGTCTTATTAAAAGTTAGTGATAGGTAAGTGCGACGAGTCTAAATAAGTTTCTAACTTAAGATTATTTTATTCAGTAGATGAATCTCCTTGGGGGTTTGTGACTAAGTACGAGTCGCGATGACCGATCGATCGGCAAGGTTAAGTTGTGCTTGCTGCATTTCGAAAATAAAATAAAAAATGGCTAGCAGACAATGTTTTTACTCAATTAAGGAGTTTTAGAAAGTAATTAACAATGTTTTGATTATTTCACTCTTGTATGCCCAAATAGGGCTAAATTATTGTATGCCTAAATGGGCTCATTGATGTACCACTTCTTTCATAAAATAACCTGTATATTTAAGTCAATCAAAAGCAATAAATCTTACTTTAGTTTACTTTGCCTTACTTCGTTATAGGGAGGTGACCTACCCAAGGAGGTACCTGCGTATTCCTATATGACATGTTAAATAATATAAGTGTCAGTAGTGACTGTCTTGCGAATGTCTATAGCTTACGTTATAGGTATTTAAAAGTCTGAGAACTAGTTTAACATTATGATCGATCGTATGGCAGTCGTTCTGTTAAACATTGTCGTCTGCAAATCAGACAAATTAAGACAACCTAGGATAACACATTTTATTTAAGACCTTATTTACCTACCCAATGTAATGAACAAATAAATGATTTATGATTTAAAAAATACATTATATCTCTCCGTGATTCATGCTATAGCTAAGACATAAATTTAATTACGATTCGTTGTGAATCGGCAACAAATACACAGACTAACATGTATAGTTTCTTTCACATATATTTGTTTGAATGAGGATTCGTCCAACAAAAGTGGTCTTTTCTAATAAAAAAGATTTAATAAATCTTCTGGGTAATCTACAATAATTTTTAAAATGATTCATAAAAAAAATCACAGCCGTTCCTTTTCTTTTCAAATATTCGTACTGGCCTAATTACTTTGAAAGTCGCGGGCGTCTTTGAAACTTTTAGCCAATTAATTTGCAGTTGACATTGCAAACCATTTCTTAATGAAGCCTGAATGTATTCAGAAAATTAGTAATCTTTGTTTCTAATTGTGTACTTAGAAGAAGAAGAGTTTACACTAAACTTAAAGTGGTGAATAACTTTATATCATCTGCCTAGTCTTTTCCCAACTATATTGGGGTCGGATTCCAGTCTAAACAGTGTGTAGCTGAGTACCAGTGTTTTACTTGGAGCGACTGCCTACCTGATCTGCACAACCCAGTTACCGGGTAACACGGTACCCCTTGGTAAGACTGGTTTATCAGACTTTCTGGCTTCTACTACCCGTAACGTTTGTCAAAGATCAACAAATGACAACCGGGGCCAACAGCTTAACGTGCATTTCGAGACACGGAGGAGTCTCGCTATAACATAGATGGTCACCCATCCACGGATCGATCGGTCGCACCTTGCGGGTGTTACTCAGCCACGAGCTCCTCTCCCCCTTACCCTTTACCCCTTATCTTATATATTCTACTAATATGATAAATATGAAAGTAGCTATCCCAAGTCAGTAGTTCTGAATGTTTCATATGATAGTGGAAAGGAAAAGGGAGATGGAGTTTTTCTTCTTTTATTTTACCACTATAAACTTGGCTTCTCACAAAAAATTTCTTCTCTATCGTGGGTGCGTTTAACAAACATTACACAGGCATAAACTTAAGACTCGGAACTATTTTTTGTCCCATGTGGGAGGCAGGTTAGGCAGCGCAACAGACAACTGCTCAGGTATTGTCGTACTTTTAGAATATCTAGTTAACACTTATGTATCAATATCAATGTTATGGTTGGTCCTAGATATAATATTTCAGGCTTATTAGTTTGACGGCTATGAAAGATGATGATTGATTCGCTCCGAACGCTAAGTACTCATGGCAATACAGATATTATAAATTTGTGTCTCCCCGTATTTATTGGGACTTAAACTATTATTAGAATGAGGCACTTACTCTAGCACTTAGGCCCAAGTTCACCACAAGATAACGGTAAATTGAAACTTCTACCATACGATGGATAACCTATCATTTGAATTTTTATTCCTAAAACGGTCGATCACCAAGCCGGGGTTGAACAAGAGTTAACAACACGAAACTTCCCGCTTCATGGTTAAAAAAACTGGCCAAGTGCGTGTCGGGCCACGCGCAGTAGGGTTCCGTAGTAGGTCTCAGTTAGTCGACTATAACTCTGTAACCGGTTAAGCCTACTTAGCCGTGATAGTTTTCCTTGTAAGTTCATTATATGTGCTACGTCTGTGATCATTTTTTCACATTTCTAGGTACAGCCATTCAAAAGTTAGAGGGGGGGGGTAACTCGTATCGAACAAAAATTTTCACTTAAAAGCTAGATATTTCGCAAATGGCTCTCTTAACCGAAAAATGGTCTTGACACACCCATAATATTTTTGAAAGACCTATCTAACGACACCCCACACAAAGGGGTACGCGAGAAAAAAAATATTCATCCCTACTTTACATGTTTGGGAGCTACCCTAAAAAAAAATATTTTTCAAAATTTTATTATACCACTTTTTCGGCGTGATCAATATACATATTCATACCAAATTTCAGCTTTCTAATAACAAGAACCACGGAGCTATGCCGCGGACAGACAGACAGACAGACAGACAGACAGACAGACGGACAGAGCGAAACTATAAGGGTTCCTTGTCGGACTACGGAACCCTAAAAACGTTTTCGTTTAACGGGCCGATTATATAACCATCTGTCGGTGTACTTGGCCCTTTTTCGTACTTTCTTTGCCTCTATGTTTAAATACACAACTATTAAATAATCGAGTACTAAGACCTTGAAATTATCATATACGCATGTTCTTATGTTTCTAAATATTATCTTTCGTCTTGGTGTGTATTCTTAGGTGGTGGCATTCTTCCATGGATTAAACAGCAGCTACAAGCCAGTCGCAGGGAAAGCTATCCACTGGCCTGGAGGGCGACGGGGGCCCCCTCCCGACACCCCACGGTGCGGCTTCTTATGGAATGACCCCATGTGCCAGGGTGGTAAGTATTTATTTATTTATATCACTTATAATTATTATGCGGTAGGCAAGGTTCAATTTTTTTTAAAATTTTGTAATTGTAAATTGTAGGTTAATGACTGTCAAATTAATTTCAGTAAAAATAGGCTTAAAAGTTTTTTTGTTTGCGAAATTAACCGTGGATTTGTATAATCTGTGGTTTACCTACATTGCACGCATTTAGAATAAAGTAGCATTCTTTCTTATACACCACAAATAAATTGAGAAAGATACAATTTCCAACATTTTATTTATAGTTTGATGTAGGTATATTTCAACTCATATGGTTCTATATCCATGCCTTGATGACTTCCGTTTCAATTAACTGTGTTGTTAGTTGATTACTTCACAATTCAATTACGTACTGTAATGTACAAACATAGTATATTACAACAGGTGTCAAGAAAACTAGATCATACAGTCTGCTGCTCCCCATTACGACTAGCGTAGTCATACCTGCCGTAGCTCGTAGCGACTACGCCGTAGCGGCTACGACGTAGCGATCTAGATCTTACGGCCCCATTGCATTGAGTCTTTAAAAGGATCTTTTTTTGTGAAAAATTGCCTTAGATTCGCTCTCAGGAGTTACAGGTGCATTGAAAATTGCATTATATAAATAACAAGTAACTTATTTCTTTGGATGACCTTGAATCTTTTCATAAATATTTATTATCCCTGTATCAATGCGAAGGTTCTTGCACCTAGTGTATGTGATGTTTATGTGGGAAAATACTTTCAGTTTATTTGTCATGGAAATTGTGAATATAGTTTATATAAACATGATTGAAATATGAATAGCCTGTTTGTATACAATTTGTAATAATGTTGGCAAATTATATTAAAAATCTTTTAAAAATCGTTCATTACTTTTATAATTACAAATATTTCTTTAGATAAAATAGTCAAACCTTAAACTAAAATTAGCGGCAATTTCATCAAACAAACAATACCTTCATTATGTCGCTGTTAATTATTAATAATTTTTAATTAAACCGCCACTGGTTTACTCTCAAACTTTTAAATTGGATGTTTTAAGTTTGTTATGGTCGGATATAAACCAGCGTTGTCAGTTATCATCCTAACTCATATTATAAATGTGAAAGTAAGTTTGTTTGTACGGTTATTTGTTGTTACGGTTTCACGGTAAAACGGCTGAACTGATTTGGATGGAATGTAGGATAAAGATAGGTGGGACCCTGGAGATAGGTCATATTCAATTATTTATTTAAGTGCGTGAAGTAGTAATGTGTAACATTTGGAAAATGTCACAAAGCAGCCTATAAGTCAGTAAATTGGTGGTGTTTACCCCTGTGTCTGGGAGGGCACGTTAAGCCATCGTCCCAGGCTGCTATCTTGATAGCAGTTGTTGTTACAATTCCATGTCAGAGGCCGACAGGTGGATTTAAAAAAACTCTGACACTAAGGCTTGTTAGGTTGGTAAACCCTGCAGCCCACACGATAAGAAGAAGGCCATCAAGGTTACATAAACGTCATTGATATTATATTTCCATGGCGATATGGTACTATAATCACTAGCAATACTGCTATGTATACGACAATTGTTCCACGCTGCTCGGACAGAGGCGCAGACGGTCATTATCTATTGTTTCATCGGATTGGCAGTGTTTCTTACATTTGCCGTCACCGCTGCGTGCGTCGCCTACAAGTAAGTATGCAGTGTCATCAGTAAATACATTCGGGAGTCATGAATATGGGTCAGTCAGAAAAAAATAATTATCTATACTTCTATACTAATATTATAAAGAGGAAAGATTCGTTTGTTTGTAGGGATTTAACTCAAAAACTACTGGACCGATTTTAAAAAAATCTTTCGCCATTAGAAAGCTACATCTTTATGAAGTGTCATAGGCTATATTTATTTTCAGAAATAATTAGAGATCGATACTAAAACTTGAATAATGTAACCCAAGGTTTACAAAAATTTTCGATGCGGGCGAAACGTACGTAACTAAGCATACATTAATTAATCAGCTGAATAGGTTAATAGAAGTCTCCACTTTTAGGCCCACCAAGGCCCAAGTTCACCGACAAGATAACGGTCTGATTAGCTTAAAAAAACTATTTACCATAAATTCAAACTTCCAACTTTCGATGGATAACGTGAGATTTTTATTTCTGAAACGGTCGATTACCAAACCAGGGTTGAACTAGAAGTGGGCAATTCGAAATTCCAGCTTCTTGGTTAAAAAACGTTTTTGTTTAAGACGACGACTACCGCCAATGACCTTGAGCAAATGGGCGGAGCTTGAGCTTCCCCCCCGCGACCCCGCAATGCACACCGCACGGTTGTCATTTTATATTTTGAAGAACTTTGACGGGTGACCATAATATTATGTAGAGATTCTAAGGACCGTCGCATATTGTATTTTGATATGCATGTCTAAGATATAAAAATAGAAATACAAATAACATCTGTCTGAGTAATACTTCGAAACACTAATTTTAAATTTCCAACCCCCACTGCATACTTTGTTTGCCAGAAAAGCAAAAATATTTTCAATTTCTTTAATCTGCAAAACATATTTATCGATCTGAATTGTTACAAGTTTCAAGAAAAAATTCTGACAACTAGCATTCTTGAATTAATCCGCTGTGAAAGATGGACAGACAGACAGACAAAATCGCACCATAGGAGTTAATTTTTAGGCCATATTGGTGTCCATTTTGAGCTCTTCTAACAGAAATGCACGCAAGTTTTTTTCATATTTGCATTTTACGACATCTGCTGCTTCTGAAATAACTTCAGCTCATCTTCACTTGTATAGGAAAATCGTATTAGTTTTGTAAGGAGAGCCTGGAAGCCAGTTAATTAGTCCGACGTTTCTGATCCATCTGTAAAGTGTCCGACCAAACCTTTGGCATCAGCCTTGGCCAAACCATTAGCTTAAAATTGGCCTAAGTTTTGACACCAACAGAACCGAAATTGAATAATCTATTACGTTTAAAGACCTAAAAGTGAGTGAGACTGTATTACAAATGATGTTAATATTTTAAATAAGCTGCAGGTAGTTTTATTTATATTATTAAGTTGATACACCGAACATATTAGTAAAAAGTCATTGTGGCTTCTTTGATAAGGCGAATCTGCATACTCATAAATGAGATGCAGGTATCTCATTTATGAGTATGCAGATTCGAACTTCGAAACCTAGAAATTACGAATCTGACTATTCCAAAGTTTTACATGCACTTTTTTTAGTATAACTTAGACACCATTGACTAACGGTGAAGGAAAACATCGTGAGGAAACCTGGACTACACGGTCTGAAATCACCAATCCACCTTGAAAAAGCGTGATAATTAATGCTAATGCATGTCTATGTCATACCCAAAAGTGGGATAGTAAAGATTCCGATTATGACCAGGATTTTTTAAATTTTTACCTATCATGAACAATGGAAATTCACCCGTTTTGGGCCTAATTTTAAAAGTGCCGCAAAGCAAAAAATCAATGCAAAAATATAAATGTGCTAAATTCGGATATAGACTTTGTCTGAATGAGAATTAGCTGTTACATTTTCAAGCACCGAATTTGTACGACCCTTTTCCACGGTTTCATGCATTATTGAAGAAATAAAGTAATGGAAAAATTGGCATTTCGATAATCTTTTAGAAAGATGCAATATCGATTTTTGACTTTGAAATCATTTATAATTACCGATTTAAATATTTTTGATCTTTATCTTTTTACCTTATATTACTAATATAAGGTTTTTTATTATTATTTTATCAGAAAAACTCACCGCAAAAATTGACAGATTTTTTTATAAAAAGATTATTAAATTGACATGCAGTAGCTCAATTTTCATTTAGTTTTCTTATTACAATTCATCGGAATTCAAACATAACCTTGGAATTGGAAAATGGTCGAAATACCATACATATAAGAAAAGCATTTAAGAGAAAAATGTACGGAAGTCTAATTATTTCAAAACGTTTGTTTTACAAACTACGGAGAGTTTTTTTAAATTTAATTCGTATACCAAAAGATGTCGAAGAAAACATAAAAAATATTAGAATATGCATCAAGCCTTTATATCAAGCCCTTTCATAATTATGATGACGTAGAAACTACACTTTGTAATTTTAAATTCCATTTTTCCTCGAAAATAGTATTTTTCTACTTTATCCATTTGCGATATATTTCAACAATTATTCCAAATCGATAAGGTTAGTTATTCCTGAAGTAATTATCAGCTCTGACAGACAGACAGAGAAAGTCGCATCCCATAAGGGTTACTTTTTACTATTTTGGTTCGGAACCTTAAATATACTATTTGAATATATCTTTTTTTTTCATTTTCAGTTCTTCTGTCTTTGACTTCTGGACCAAAAATTAAAGAAGATCAAGTCCTTTTTATTTATCAGGGCTTTAGCCAAAGAATTAAGCGATTGCCTATTAATCGGCTTAGGCCTAGCCAAAAATCGACGTTCAGTCGGATACTATTTGGTGTTGAAAATAAAACATAAGAGTGGCATAGTGAAGTAGGACCTTCATTTCTAAAACACTATGCTTCGTCTTATCTTTTAGATTGTGTGTATATAATATTATCCCACATTAGATACCTTGACTAATAGATTAATATGTATATCATATGTGACTGCTTACTTGGCGTTTTTACTAAACTTCGAAAATGGTTGCTATGTAAAGCATCACTACCCAATGTTACCAGTAAAAAACCGGCCAAGTGCGTGTCGGGCCACACCCAGTAGGATTCCGTAGTAGGTCTTAGTTAGTTAACTATAACTATGTAACCGGTGAAGCCTACTTTGCCGTGATAGTTTTCGAAAGTTAGTTTTTTTTATTTTTGAAAGACCTATCTAACGATACCCTACATGAAGGGTTACGCAACAAAAAAAATATTCATCCTCATTTCACGTGTTCGGGAGCTCCACTAAATTATTTTATTTTTTTTTATTTGTTTTACCACTTTTTCGGCGTGATCAATACACATATCTATACTAAATTTCAGCTTTCTAGTACCAAGAGCCTCTGAGCTATGCCGCGAACAGAGAGACAGACGGACATTGCGAAACTATAAGGGTTCCTTGTCGGACTACGGAACCCTAAAAATAAAACTAATGTAACCAATCCAAAATAGAAAAATGCTAAAATAGTATGACAATACAATACATTTTACAATTTTACATTTTACAATACTCTTTTAATAGCGTAAGCTTATTTTTTTATCATATTCTGCATTTTTTTTCAAATTCGTCTCGTAGCAAAGAAACTCGAACCCAAATTCACGTGTTTAGAAAAATATTTTCATTGGTAATAATTTAGAATAGCGCCACCTTGTTACCCATGGATAAACCGTTATATTTACAAACCATTAAGTTTTGTTCTAAGATATCATCCCATGCCCTGACTTATAGCTACTATTTCTATAAATTCCAAACTATTAGGAAATATTGTAACATAACATGAAAGAATTTTAATTTTGACGATTATCTCCGACCTACATGTAAAATTTAAATGAGGTATGCAATATTCTCGTTTTGAATACGCAATGTATTAAAAGAAATACATATTTAAATCCTAAAGTACATTTAATTATTTAGTAAGTCAATAACAAAATATATTTGTCCTGCCAAATTTAGATACACACATTTTAGATTATGACAGATTATGGATGATTTGGTTTGAAAACACGTTATTCACATCAAAAAAATATTTTATCCGCATGTAGTGCCTTTTCAATGTAATAATTATAATTCACCAGTCATCTTATCACAAATATAATAAATTATTTACATCGCAATGTGCTCGCTCAGAGTGACAGCGTCTACCCGTGACAGTGGTCACAGACGTACTGCCCCCGTCGCCCGGTGGAGCCCCTCCGTAATTTCAACTCAACGTTTTGACAAAAGCACAAAAATTGACGTAAATGTACGATTTAAAAAAAATATACGTATACAAAAAGACAGATAATTAACTTTTCTATAAAATGGTACAGGTTTCATTAAAATCCGCTTGATAAATTCTATGTAAAACTCAGTTTTTCTTCTGCGTTAGACCTAACTTCATGATTTTTTTATACAATGTTATAAATACATAATTTAAAAAAACGTTATACAAAATTATTAAGCATATGCTCTAGTTTAGTATATATACTTTTCAAATCATGAAAGCAAGTCGTTAAAGCGTAATCATTAGCTTTAAAAGGGGCAAAGTCGTATATCGCCGCCTTAACGGGCCGATTACGTAACCATCTGTCGGTGAACTCTATTGATATTTATTAAAAAAATGTTTATTTATTATTCATCTCTTAAACCGAATCGTCAGGAGACATTTTAATCCTACGTTAAAATACTTAAATGTTATCTACTTCAAAAGAAATATCTTCGGGATTAGTGAAAGCAAAACAATTTGAGACAATGAAATTCCAGCAGTCTGATTGAATTTAACAAGTTAAAATATTATTTTGCAGTCTCCGCGAGAATTTCAAATATTCATAAGTATGTTAGCACTTTATTTTCTGTTTTATTTATTTAGATTTGAGTTAGTATCTCAATACATTTTTGCTTCTAAAAATATCCAGTTTATTTTTGTTATTTTCTATTGAAATTCAGAACATTTTCATAAATCTAATTGTTTTTGTGTTTCATACTATGACAAGAAAATAAAGGCCAAAAGAGGATGCCTTTATAATCTCTATCATTGAGCAGCAGCCTTTTAAAATTGTCTATGTTCCTTAAAATAATTTTATTTTACCGGTAAACCCCGATAAACTTGTTAATCCTAGTTGACATTTTCCTAAGCCTGGCGTTATTTATCTCAGCTTCTGCTAGGACCGTCTCTAAGCTTAATTGATAAACTAGATAAAAACAGAGGTCAAGGTTAGGTATAAAAGACTTATCGCTTTTATCGTTATGGATCTTATACAAAACGAGTTACCTTTATTCCACTTCTCAAAAAAACTAGCCGCTAGTATTTAAATTTAGAATTATATTCCGATTACGATAAACATTCTTCGTTTAAAAGGTTAATGTAGACAATAGTAGATATGGTTTTTTGCGACTATTAACAACTTTATGGTTGTCGGAACGCTGTTCGATAAAAGTTGTACAGTTTTAACGTGGACTAGAGAAAAAAATCGTTTCAAAATTCAAGGAACTGGAAATAGGGAATTCGAAATTATTATGTTATTTATAATATCTTTTCTATTTTCCTCTACTCGGAATAAGGTTCAAATTAAAAATAAAACACTGAAAGGAGGTTTAACCGTTTTAGACCTCCTATCATCATTTCATTTCGCCTTTAATGGCTGTAACTTTTGTCGATCGATTTTATATTTTTCTAGGCAGGCCAGAATAGACGCAGAGCTAAATAATACTTCCTGGCGAGTTCGGCCGGAGGAGGTGCTCGTGGAAGTTGGTACAGGACTAGGCGCCAGCCCAGCGCTGCATAGCATTAATGAGGTGCTTAAGGTATGTGTTGCGGAATTTATTAGTAGAAGAAAGATATTCTTTGTGTAACTGTGTAATAAAATATGTGTGTAATCACTACATAGTATAAAACAAAGTCGCTTCCCTCTGTCTGTCCCTATGTATGCTTAGATCTTTTAAACTACGCAATGGATTTTAATGTGTTTTTTTAATAGATAGAGTGATTCAAGAGGTCAAGTTTTCCATTGGCTAAAAAACGCGGGCGAAGCCGCTGGCGGAAAGCTAGTTAAATAAAAAATGCAGATTTATGGAATAAAGACTGCATGATTTAAATTAAATATGTATATTCATCAGAGTAATATAGATACGACAAATATAATTTTAACCTTTGCTATCCAATGTGGCAATGCGGCCGGCCAGTTCACGTTGACAGCGATGCGGATGAATATTAAATATAATCTTTTATTTTAGTATAATAATTTTTGAATCGTGTAAATATTGTTAATATTTTATATCTATAAAAAGTTATAGACCTTTAAAATTTATTGACCTTTGTATATTTAGGGCCGACTTTTCAATAGTTAGATAACTTTGAACTAAATAATTAATATGATGGTTTGACATATTTTCTTTACAAAATCTATCAAACTGACATATTTATGCTTCAGATAAAAATTATCTGTCTATTGAAAAATAGGTCCTTAATCAAACAATTGATTAAATATAATAAAAAACAACAATAAAATACATTTTTTTCTGATCGCTTTCAAACAACGTTATAACAGTTCGGGGACATTATTTCATTGTTCCTAAACTTTTAAAAATTCTTTGACAGTAACCTTTTATAATAATATAAAAAATGCCAAAGTTTCTTTAATACGTTAACCAGCTCAACATATTATAATGGAATTAGGTATCCACATAGCTGAAAACTCTGAGAAAAGGTACTTAAATTGATCCCCTTAGGATGCGGTGAAATTGAAGCAAAAATGATAAATAACTAAGTAGGTTTTAATATTTTGTGCGGGTAATCTTTTCTTACCATTATCTCAAAGTAAACCTAATTTAACCCCTCTCTTGTGAATTTTCAAGAGATCGCGTCTTTTGGAGTGCTTTTAAGTGACACATAATCATATTTTCATCTTATTTAGACGTAAAATATTTTATGTGCCTTAAATAATATATCTCCATCGCGTGTTTCGGTAGAATCGTTTCAATATTATTAATTTATTTAGGCTTTTCCTTAGGTTGGTATTTTAATCTATTACTTGAATGAAATCAATTGCCGCATATATGTACGATTATCACTTGAGATCGGCTCGACCGACTGTATTCATATAATTTTGTTTTATTTGAAATTGTCAGAACAAAAATAGGGTTTTTTTAAATAAAAAAAAGAAATGCACCTTTTTAAGAATTTTTTGAGCATGGAAATAATGTTACATTGTCATAGTTAAAGTTTATATGGAGAAAAATGGGCAGTAAGCTAATCCTGTCCTAATTAATTTTATAAATGCGAAAGTGAGTTTGTTTATTTATTTATTACGGTTTCACGATAAAACGGCAGAACCGATTTAGATGAAATTTTGTATAAAGAAAACTGGAATAAATGAAAGGACTCTGGAGATGGGTTAAAGCTACTCTTTATTGTTCCCTCGGGACGCGGGTGAAACTACTATAACTATATACGTATATTTATTTATTGTTTAAACTATAGCTTTCTCTGGGCTGGAGCGCTCGAGGCAGTACAGGGGCAGCCTCAACCCTGGGCACCCCTTCTCTGACGCTGTCGTCATTCACTGTGGGCCTGTACAAGGGCAACCGGGTCGCAGTCAAGAAGATACATAGGAAGAAACTGGATCTCAACAAGAAACTGCTGTGGGAGATCAAACAGGTCTGTATTTCATATTGTTGTTACTGGTAGGCTACAGACAACATTATTTTTCCTGTATATTGTTAACAAAATTTTATGGAATAGAGCAAAAAAAGAATATTAAATTCTATAGAAAAATATCAAATTATTCATTGTCAAAAATAATATATTTTCTACTGTTAGTGCTTTGTTCGATAAAATGTCGTGTAAGTATATATATATTACATATAGGAAAATTAAGGCCGTCTAAATGTAGCCCGATGATACAAGATTACACCAAAAGACCGGCTAACTTTATTAGGAGTTGGTGTTGACGTCACTGACTAATGGTAAAGGAATAGGAAGGAGGAGGAAATCTGGGTCCCTATTCTAACTCAACGAAAACGAAGATTAGCTCGAAATTCAGAAACTTTCCCTGTGAATTTTAGGGCGGTAAGGTTCAAACAATTGTTATATATGGATAGTATAAAAGTACATCTCTCTTTGTACAGAGCATCAGATCGCACTTTACCGCAACACAAAAAAAGTTATCGTGTATTCTCGGTCGTTCCGAAGTTTCGAGTAGGCCCCCTGGACTTAAAAAGTCTGAAATCGCCAAGCCGCCTAGAATAAGCGTGGTGATTAATGCTCATGCCTTCTCTGTATGAGAAGAGGCCTGTGCCCAGCAGTTTGACAACGTGTAGCTCGATGACCAATTAACACACAGGGTACATTTTATCCACTTATCTGGAGCCAATTCTAAGACCACGCAGTCGAAGTCGCGGGTAGAAATTAGTAGCTACATAAATGAATACTACTATTATTATGTCAAATTTTGATATACGAGCATTATAATAGACACAGGCATTCAATACAAAGTGTTATAATATTTGCTGCACCTATCTAATTAGTGCGTACACAAAGCTTGTGTCATCATTACAACATCGATTAATAGATTGTTACTAATTTCAGTGATGCGTCTTTTGTTCGCTAACAGATGATTGATTGATGATTAAAGGCGATTAAAAAGAAGTGTTCGCTAATCGCCAAGTTGTATGCGAGCAGTCACTGAGTGAACTTCGACTTACATGAGGCGAGCTTTTCCAGCATGGGCTATACGAATTCAAACAAAAAATTATAGAGTTTCATACAAATTTTCATGGCCTATTTCAACCCTGTAGGGTATAAATTGAGAAAAATCCTTTCTTACTTCATTTAAGAAACATTTGTGCAAAATTTGATACTATTAGAACCAGCGGTTTCAGCTGTGCGTTGATAGACTAGTCAGTCAGCTAATCAGTTTTTTTATTTTATCTTATATAGATTACTAGCTCTTTCCCGCGGTTTCACCCGCATTCCGAGGGGAATACTTACCGCATCCAGATTAAAAGTAGCCTATATTCTTCCCCAGGCTTCAGCTTGTCTCCATATCATCTAAATCGATTCAGCTATTTAATCGTGAAGAGGTGATAGACAAACAGACACATTTTTGCATTTATAATTTTAGTATGAATAGTATGTATTATTATTGGCCTTTTAACGCTTTCCGATAAGTTTCAGATAATACTATGTCTATATTTTTCCATATTCGTATTTATCCGGCTGTATATTAATAAAAAAACCAGACCTAATGTCTCTCGTGACATTTCTGTGACTAAAAATCAGATGTCATAATATTGTCTCACAGTTTCGAGCCTCGGTAATACGATGCGGCAAATTCGAATCTATGTTTCCGATTCGAATTGTATTGTAACTTTTGTACCTTTGGGATCGAAATTCCTTGATACTCCTAATTGAATGTCTAACTTTTGTACTTGGATCCCTCTATTCATGATTATTTTTGATGTTTTCGATAATAGAACTCATCTTTGATGTTTTCTTTTGTTGAAAATATTGGAAAGCTTGGTATTATAATCTTTTATAACAATGGCGTTTGCTATCGAATGTCTTGTTTTCGCTAATTTTGTCGATTGAGATAACATTGATTTTATGAGTCTTGTCTTACTCTCTGTACCTATTTTGAGAAATAACACTTCTTAGAAAAAATATTGATTGAAGAAACGGCTAACTAACAGATGCTTAATGAAGCCAATAGTGCTGCAAATTGGCTTATGATAAAATGCTCATCGTAATCCTCAATCATCACGTATTACTAAAGATATTGAGGTTTTACTGGGTCGTTGCAAGAGCGACTGTCGAGCATGAGTTCCTGGGTTAGACTCCCGGGTCGGGCAAAGCGTTGGATACTTGCACAAGTATCTCAGAAGCAGTCCGCAACTTCGCGTCTGTAATTTATACAGATTTATGTAGCTAAAACACAACGGCGAAGTCTGGGTGTACTACAAAGACACTTCTGCTTACCCTTCGGAGAGAACACGCGTGATATTATGTACTCTTATGCATTTGATACTAACTGTACACCGTATCCCAAGTGAACTACTTCATGCTCTCGGATAAAACTATTACATGTCCTTCCCCGAGTTTCAATATGTCATCTTAAAAATTTCATCTAAATTGGTTTTCCAGTGAAAGCGAACCATATAAATAAAAATAATTACTCTCGGAATTATACACTGACGGACTAATAAACTGCATCAATGTTTAACACGCACCTATCTTTGAAAAAAACATTTTAACCAAGTATTCCAACTTTTTATACAAATTTAAATTGAAACCTATAGTTTGGTTTGTAAACTTCATAACAGCGTAGTATCATTATCCCTAAGTGTATGTTTGTATACTGGAAAGGGACATTTTTTTTTTAAACAAAAACTTTGATGCCCTTTCTTTGTCTGGGGGTATACTATTAAATAAGGAATCTTTGCACACAGGCCCGCAACGTGTCCCACGAGAACACAGCGCGCTTCATCGGCGCGTGCGTCGACTGCCCGTTGGTGTTTGTCCTCACGGAGTATTGTCCTAAGGGCTCGCTGAAGGACGTGCTCGCGAATGACGAGCTGCAGCTTGACTGGAACTTCAGGACATCGCTTGTTCATGATATAGTGCAGGTGAGCTTGTGTGCGAAATATATTGATATTAATTCAAAGTTATTTAACTGGCTATTATTATTAAAGTGACAGATGCTGTCAACCTCCGCGTAGGTTTTTAAATGACGGAATATTTTTCAAAATTTTATTTTACCACTTTGACGACGTAATCAATATCTGCATACAAATTTGAACATTCTAGTACTTTACTTTAGTAACTTTTGAACTATGTTACGGACAGACAGACGGATATGGCGAAACTATAAGGGTTCCTTGTCGACTACGGAATCCTAAAAGCTCGGAAATTATGTACTAGATCATAACTTCAATACTATGAGTTACAGTATGAACCCAATATGAATATGAAATAGACAAAATAAATGCAGAATGAGCATGGTAATGATCAATTTGGTTACGTGAAGAAATATGTAATAATTGCATCACATAGAAATTATATCATCTCTTGGTTAAATTCATGAATTATTATAGTCAAGGTCAAACAGTTTTTTTTTCACAATTATAACTTTGTGTTTTTATTGTATTATTTCCATGTTCAATAGCTAACCTTGTAAAAAGGTTTCTTTACCTTGATCACCTCCTCTGTTTTGTTTTTTCACCTTCACAATACAAACAAATACATTTGGAACAAAACGTTTACTGAAACAATAATTGTTCGTGGAATTAGTATTATATTTAAGAGAAATATCAACAAACAAAATTAAGATCATGTTACCCAGACCACAGCGTTGTAAAGGTCAATCTGTTTATTTTTAAATCGATGTAATTACACTGTCGAATAATGAATCTTATTGGCTGTGGATATGTTTGATTGTCAGTGGGTTTAAATACTCGCAAAACCTGAATCACTGGACCAATTAAAATTCTAACAACTAGGAGGCTTTGATTCGGTCTTGGTACAGAAAGTGGTATGGGTACGTCATAGGAAAAAAATCAGGTTTAAGTTGTTTAACTAGGTATATGTAAGTGCTATATAAGTATTTATTCAAATACACTCACGGGTCGATAGATCAAAGGTTAAGCTACGCTAGACTCGGTCGGTCCATAGATGGGTGACCATCTATGTCATGCCGAGACTCCTCCGTGCCTCGAAAAGCGCGGTCCCGGCTGTCATTTGACAGACGTTACGAGTAGTCAGAAGTCAAAAAGTCTGACAATCAGTCTTACCGAGGGGCATTGTGGTTCGTCGGATACCGTTCCCTGCCCGTGCTAGTGCTCGGGGACTTCAATGCCTGGAATCTGGCTTGGGGTTCCCGCTGCACGAATGCGCGGGGCAGGATGGTGGAGGACTGGGCCCTAGAGACAGGCCTGGTCGTCCTAAATCGGGGCTCTGTACCCACGTGCGTGCGGATGCGGGGCGAGTCTGTGGTGGACATTTCGTTCGCCAGCCCCGCTCTGTCGCCGTGTGTTATTGACTGGCGCGTTGTGGAGGGGGTGGAGACCTACTCCGACCATCGGTACATCCGGTTCGACGTCTCCGCCCAGACCTCAAGCGCGCCGGTCCGACAGGCCCCGAGTGGTCCGCGGTGGGCGCTGAAGCAGCTGGACCGGGAGCTTCTCCTGGAAGCCTCGATTGTGCAGGCCTGGGTGTCATCACCGGTCAGGCCTGCCGACGTCAATGACGAGGCGGAGTGGTTCCGGGAGGCCATGTCCGAGGTGTGCGACATGGCAATGCCCCGAGTCCGGCTGGGGAGCGCCCGGCGCCAGGAGTACTGGTGGTCGCGGGATCTACAGTCCCTGCGCGAAGCGTGCGTCGCCGCGCGCCACCGGTACGCCAGGCATCGCAGGCTCCGCATCCGACCCTCGGATGCGGAAGCTATCGAGGCGGAGCTGTACGAGGGATACAGAGCAGCGAAGACCGCCCTCCAGGAGGCGATCCTGCGGGCCAAAGATTTGGCCCGCAAGGAGATGCTGGAGGCTCTGGACGGAGACCCGTGGGGGCGCCCATACCTGATGGTCCGGGATAAACTCCGCACCAGGGGCCCCCCGCTAACCCAGAGTCTCCGGCCCCAGCTGTTGGAGGGCGTGGTGAGCGATCTGTTCCCTTCGCGGGGGGAGCATACTCCCCCGCCCATGGCTCTGCCACTTGCGGTGCCAGAAGCGGACCACGACGACGACGACGACATCCCCGAGGTGACCGGGGTGGACCTGAGAGCGGCGGTGGGTAGGCTGAAGGCCAAAAACACCGCCCCAGGGCCCGACGGCTTACCAGGAAAAGCCTGGGTCCTGGCCTCAGAGGCTCTCGGGCCCCGACTGAGGGGCTTCCTAAGCGCATGCTTGGAGAGGGGCCAGTTTCCGCTTCGTTGGAAGGCGGGAAAACTGGTCCTGATTCGGAAGCCGGGGCGCCCTGCGGACTCTCCGTCCGCATACCGGCCCATCGTGCTGCTCGACGAGGTGGGCAAGCTCTTCGAGAGAGTGATTGCAGACCGCCTCGTCGGGCACCTGGTGGGAGTTAGGCCGGATCTTGCGGACAATCAGTTCGGTTTCCGCAAGGGGCGCTCGACGGTGGACGCCATCATGCGCGTGGGAGCCCTCGCGACGGGGGATGCGGTGTCCCGGGGCAGGGTCGTCTTGGCGGTGTCTTTGGACATCGCCAATGCCTTTAACACCCTGCCCTGGAGTAGCATTGGGGAGGCACTCCGACATCACCGGGTGCCGACCTACCTCCGTCGCGTGGTCGGGGATTACTTGACGGACAGAGCCGTCATCTACCCCGGTCGCGACGGGGAATGGAGCAGGCGAGAGATGTCGTGCGGTGTTCCGCAGGGATCGGTTCTGGGGCCGCTCCTGTGGAACATCGGCTACGACTGGGTGCTGCGAGCCGACCTCCCCAGGGGCGTCAGCGTGGTGTGTTACGCTGACGACACGCTTGTCCTGGCGCAGGGGGGGTCGTACCAATTGGCGGCCGACGCGATGACACGCGGGGTTGCAACAGTCATCGATAGGATCCGGCGGCTGGGTCTCGAGGTGGCTTTGCACAAGTCCGAGGCCATGTGGTTTCATGGTCCTCGGAATAAGCCACCCGCGGGATTCCAGCTCATGGTGGGAGGGGTTCACATCGGCGTCGAGTCGACGATGAAGTACCTGGGACTCGTCCTTGACAGCCGGTGGAACTTCGTGGAGCATTTTCGACGTTTGGCTCCCAAACTGGAGAGGGCCGGGGCCGCCTTCAAGCGGCTCCTGCCCAATCTGGGGGGTCCAAACGCCTCCTGCCGGAGGCTCTACGCGGGGGTCGTGCGATCCATGGTTCTCTATGGGGCCCCGGTGTGGGCGGGTTCAGTGGCGCGCCGAGGCGCCCGGTACCTGTACCCTCCCGAGAGGGCCATGGCCATAAGGCTCATCAGGGGGTATCGCACGATCTCCCGCGAGGCGGCGGGCCTCCTTGCCGGATTGCCGCCGTGGGATCTGGAGGCGGGGGTCCTCGCGTGCTTGTACGAGTGGCGCGCGACGGCCCAACGCTGGGGCGAACCTCCGCCGCCGCGGCAAATCGCGGCGTGGCGGACGGAGCTCCGGCGTGATCTCATGGCGGAATGGAAAGAGCGGCTGTTGCAGCCCAGCGCAGGGCACGCCGCAATTGCGGCGGTAAGTCCCCTCTTTGAGGAGTGGCTAGGGAGACGCCACGGCGTCCTCACCTACCGCCTGACGCAGGTCCTCACCGGGCACGGAAGCTTCGGGAGGTTCCTGCACAGAATCAGGCGGGAGGAAACGCCCGGGTGTCGTCATTGTGTAGATCGCCCGGAGGACACGGTGGAGCATACGGTGGGGGATTGCCCCGCTTGGGCGGAGCACCGCCGTGTCCTCGTAGGGGCGATCGGCGGCGGCGACCTCTCGCGTCCGGCCCTGGTTCAGGCCATGGTCCGGAGCGAGACGGAATGGGAAGCCGTCGCCTCCTTCTGCGAAGCAGTAATGCTGGAGAAGGAGGCGGCGGAACGCGTGAGGGAGCGACAGGCCTCACGCCCCAGCCGCCGCGGGAGACGCCACGGGCGTCGGGAGCCGCGAGATGACTCCCGGCCACCGTAGGCGCGGGGCTGCGGACGGTGAGCTATGGGTGGTTCGCCGTCCGGCAAGGACCAGACCCGCGTCGACGGCGCGTTCGTGTTCCACGCGCGCCTCAAAGAGCTGTCAGCAATAGCGACGGGGCCCTCCCACTGGGCCATAGCCTGCCGGGGCTGCGGGACGTTCGAAAGAGATACCGCGCCCCCGGAATACAAAGGGCTGAAGAAGGAACATGGATGGGTTTTAGTCAGTAAGAGTCTGACACTCCCACCCGCCCCACCCACGGCGGGAGGGGTCATTTGATGATTTCCCATCCGAAAAAAAAAAAAAAAAAAAAAAAAAAGGGGCATTGTGGTACCTGTCCATTGGATTGTGAAGGTCAGATAGGCAGTCACTCTATGAAAAACACCCTAACGCAGTTGGAAAAAGGCTAGACAGGTCATGATGTCATCTATAGGTGGTTATATTCCTTCTTCGTATTATTCCTATTATTGACTATAGTGCTGAAGTCAATAATAAAGGCATTCACGTAATGAGAAAACCGAATCGTCTTAAAAACAACATTTTACAGAAAAACATTAAAAAAAATTCTAGGAATTTTCTTTTTCAAAGAAACTTTATTTCATTTATTATTATAAAAAAAAACAAGTTTTATTCCAAGAATATTTTATTCATTCTACAATTCACGATCTAAATACGATAACTACAAACAGTTTGGTTTGAATAGAAAATACCCGTACAAAGAGAAATTCGAGAACATTACGATGCTTTGTTTTCAAAATTAGCTATTGTTATTACTGACGTAAAAGATAAAATAGTCGTGTAACAGAAAGAAATGCAAAAATATAGGTAGATGAATATAAATTATTTAATAGACTGTATACAACATGTGAGAATAGGACGAAAAACATAAGTTCTGTGGCGTCAATACAAACGGGTTATTCATTAGGTAATAATAGGTAACCCTTATTATAAAGGTAATATTTATGTAGAAAGGTTTTGACGAACATATGAACGTATCAACATATATCGTATATGATTCGGCTCGCGCTCATTGTACAGTGTGGACGTGTGTCGGTCGACCGAGAAACTTTTTGCTTTAATTGTTGTGATTGGTTCATTTGAGTGATTTGGATTCCTTGTCGCACTTCCTGGCCTTTTACCTCTGGTTGCCACCCACTGGGCGGACCTAGAGAGGGATACAAATAAATTAGTAATTTGCACCTAAATTTGGACTCGTAAAGTGACTGTGATTCGCTGGATTCGAACCTGCGCTGCACGGAGTGGCGGTGGAGGTGCGTTCCGGGGGCCTAACCGATCGGCTACGGCGCAACTATCAAGCGGTGTTGAAATAGCTGTCCGCTATAGACTACGTGCGGCTGACGTCAATGCTACGAGACTACGAGTGCTACGAATTTGCCTACGAGCTCCGTGTATTGCTATTGTAGCCGATAGCTGCGACTGCGCCTACAACTACAGCGTTCGGCCGCGCCGCCCGCGGATACGTAGTTCGCTCTTTACTGTACGGCACACTACATCATCATTTCTTCTCTCTCAGCTGAGTACATTGTTTATTAAAGGATTGTAAAACAAAATGGCTAGCGTACAGCGCACTCCACCGAATACACCAAAAACGCAACCAAACAACCTATGCCAGTCCCAAACCAAGTCAGAGTCTGACATCAACTCGGCTATAGTTAGGAGTGAGTATGTCAACACTAACAGGAACAAAAGAGCCCGACAAGCAAACTCGCAAGATGAAGAGGAACATGTGTCCATTTCTACGATGTTGGCGAATCAAACCGCGGTAATCACCAAGTTAGCATCCGATATTGGGGAAATCAAATTACAGAACAACCAAATACAAGCGTCTAATATAGAAGTACGCAAATCTAATGAGGAAATTGTGAAGTCCATGTCTTTCATAAATCAACAATTTGAAGAACTAAAAAAAGAAGTAGAAGATCTAAGGAAAGAAAAACAGGAGCAAAAACAATATATATTAAATTTGGAAAAGAAATTACAGGACTTACAACACAAATCTAGATCAGCAGGCGTAGAAATTCGTAACTTACCGCAATGTAATATTGAAACCAGTGCATCTCTCACAAAAGCTGTGCGTGCTATCGGCGATAGTGTTGGAGTACATATAACAGATTCTGAACTGCGCGATATTTACCGCATGCCCGGTAAAGCTTCCACCACCACCCCAGCTATAATACGCCCAATTATAGCTGAATTCTCCACAGTTCAGAAGAAGGAGTCGCTCATTGCTGCCGTACGAATGTTCAACAAAAATAAAGACAAGAATGCCAAAATGAATACTGGACTCATCGGTATCCAAGGACCTCCTCAACCAGTATACATTACAGAACAGCTCCCGAGCAGTACCAAAAAGCTCTATTATTTAGCAAGAGAGTTCGCCAAACAAAACGGTTACAAGTTTTGCTGGATTACTAACGGGAATATCTTCCTTCGAAAACAGGAGGGAGACAAACAAATACTTGTAAACTCTGAAAGATCTTTCCAGGACATGAACAACGTTGATATGTGACTAGTAAAGCCCGCAGTACTTGTATGTATAACGTTCTACATCCTTAAACCGTTTCTGATTAACTATAATGTTACACTCAAATATAAAGACCTACTTCACTTCACCCAAACACACAATATTACACAATACACTCACCACAATATCCCAGTTATCAATATTGTAATCCTTACTTTCCACTCTCACACAACCTCTCATATCACACAACATCCAATCACACGTAAACACACACAATCGTGCGACATATCTCATTATCTCCCAAAAACTTTGACTAAAATATGGCCCAGTTTTGATATTCCGATTATGTTCAAATGGCTACCATAAATGACGTAAACAATGAACTCGACACGCTTACTATAGGTAACTCCTTTAATTGTATTCCAGAAAACTGGCATAACCTTGTGAATTCGGACAAAAGTATAAAATTTCTGCACCTAAATATACGCAGCATTAACAAAAACTTTGATCAACTCCAAATTTTACTGCACCTCATGAAAATCAACCTTGATATAGTCGTATTGACAGAATGCTGGCTCAGCAAAGTTAATAGGTTACCTGAACTACAAGGATACCAATATTATTATACAGAAATAAATTCCAATCAGAACGATGGTATCGCTATTTACACCAAACAGGGTCTCCCAACCTCGGCGTGGGAACCAACCTTTAAGGGTGGTAACTGTCTTGTATGCCGATTGGACAATCTTAAAACTGCTGTTGTAGTAGTCTATCGTTCTCCTTCATACACCTCTAACGAAAGTATTGATAACTTCCTTGATAGCCTAAATAGTATTTACTCTTCTCTCTCCACCTATACGAATATAATCCTGATGGGTGATATCAATATTGACATAAAACCTAATAATACAGATGACCGCTCTCTGAACTACCTTATTCTTAACGCTTCCCATGGACTTCTTCCATCGCACCGGTTCATTACACGAGATGAAAAATGTCTAGACCACACACTCATTAAAACGAAACTACCTGTTACTACCTTAGTTCTAGAATCACATATAACGGACCACAAACCTGTCCTGCTTACAATTACTAGAACTAACCCTGAACGCCAAACCTATTACATATCTTCTAGGGTAAATTATGACGCAATAAAGCTTGAGTTAGAAAATACAAACTTCACGACGCTATATACACTTGATGACCCTAACACAATTATGAACATTTTTATATCAGTTTTAACGTCAATTATCGCCAAGCATACCAAAGAAAGCAAAATTCCGAGAAAACTAAGAACAATAAAGCCCTGGATAACGCCTGGTCTTCTGAAATGCATTAAAAATCGCGACAAAATGCACACAAGATCGAAAAAAGAACCGGACAATCTTATCCTTAAAATCACCTACACCCGCTACCGGAATTTCTGTAATGGTTTACTACGAAGGTTAAAGATTGCTTATGAAAAATGTGAACTTGAAAAAGCTAAAAATAATCCCAAAGCCATGTGGAAAGCAATAAAACAAATAACTAATAGTAATAAAGTAAAAACCAGCCCCGCCGAACTTTTGAAGATCTACGACAACCCAAAGTACTCAATAAACCAAGTATGTAATCATTTTGCCAGTGTTGGAGAGACCTTGGCAGCTAAAATACGATATCAGGGCCAGCCCTCGCCAAGTCTACCTAATCAACTGAGGCAAAACTCGGGGGACTCCCTTGTGTTGCTCCCAGTGACTGAAACTGAAGTCGAAAATCTCATACTACAATTGCGTAACGACTGCGCTATAGGATGGGACGGAATATCCCCTGTAGTGCTAAAGAGATGTCGTCAGTCTTTGACACTACCACTAACACATATTTTTAATTGCTGCCTAACTAAAGGTGTTTTCCCCGCTGCCTTGAAACGGTCAATTATTCATCCAATCCACAAAGGAGGGAACAGAAACTGTGTCAACAGCTATAGACCTATATCGGTACTAACAGCACTCTCAAAGCTCCTTGAAAGGATAATAAATAACTACCTCAAGAACTTTCTTGATAAACATAATATCATAGCTAACAATCAGTACGGCTTTCGTACCGGAGTCTCAACTGAAGACGCCGTACTCGATTTGACACAGTTGGTAGCTAAAAACCTCGACACTAGAACCAAATGTCTAGGTATATTCCTAGACCTTTCAAAAGCTTTTGACACAGTTTCTGTCCCCATACTTATTTCCAAGCTGGAACTAATTGGAGTACGAGGCAATACTCTGGATATATTAAAGGATTACCTTACAAACCGTACCCAAAGGGTCAAAATTGATGGACACCTGAGTGATGAGGTGGTGACCACCTACGGTGTACCTCAGGGAAGTATTCTGGGCCCCATTTTGTTCCAAATATATGCCAACGATCTGTGCAAGATGACATTACCTAACGCTATGATCTATACCTATGCTGATGACACCGCAATCATCGTTTCTGGTCAAACCTGGGATATGGTGAGAAATAACGCGGAATCCGCTCTCGCAGAAATAATTAAATGGCTAGACCTAAATTTGCTTACACTGAACTATGACAAAACAATTTACATTCCTTTTTCTATCCGCCGTAATTACCTTCCAGATCAATCCTTCTCTATTACTGCGCACAAATGTTTACATACATCTTCGCAATGCTTATGTCCTAAATTAAAAAGAGTGGAATGTGTCAAATACTTGGGTGTTCAAATAGATGCTGGATTATGTTGGCATAAGCACCTAGAGACCATCACTGCTAGAACATTGAAACTGATCCACATCTTTAAATCCCTTAGGAATTCGGCTGACAATGACACTTTGAAAATGGTCTACTTTTCACTGTGCCAATCCGTGATCGGGTATTGCATCACAGTATGGGGCGGTGCAACCAAAACCAACTTTCTCAGTGTCGAGCGAGCACAGAGAGCCGTTCTGAAGGTAATGTTGCATAAACCATTTCGTTACCCCACAACGCAACTTTACCGAGACTGTAACGTGCTTTCTGTACGTCAGCTCTTTGTCCTCCAGACCATACTCAGAGCACACGGTAGCTTCCCTCCATCTAACCCGAATAAACGATCCAATCTCCGTATAGGCATAGTGCATAAATCCACTTTCGCCCAACACCAGTATTTTACTCTCAGCACACATATCTATAAACAAATTAATAAACTCTTAAACATACTGGATTTAAATAAATATAAAATAAAACAAAAATTATCAGAATGGTTACTTCATCAGGATTATTCACGAACAGAAAGCCTTCTTATATTTCTTGCTTAAAATAAATAGAATCAAAAATAAAAATATATACAAATACATGCAACTTTAATAAATAAATAACTATAAATATTATCACAAAAATCGCACGCTCGCATTATATCAAACACCCTCTCTCTCTCTCTCCCCCACGCACACACACACACACACACACACCACACACACACACACCACACACACACCACACACACACATACACACACATAATCACATAGACTTTTCAATGGTAGATTGACACAGTCCATACATGATCTATATCTAATTGTAACATCTCTTTAGCTGAACACTGTCTCTTAAGATACAGGTTGTCCTAGTTTAAGAGGCAGGGTTCCCCTTCATTTGTATACAGATTCTACTTCCTAATCCAAATACTCTGTGTGTCTACTCTAAAACATGTCTGTAACATTTTTGAAAATAAATTATTATTATTATTTTGGGAAAACATTTTTGTTTCTTAGCACATTGGCTAGTTTTGACTACATTTACGGGCCAAAGCCAAGTAAATGTAGCGTGTACTGTGTAGTGATTGTTTATGTAGTGTGGGGGGCTATTTCATTTTCTTCTAATTGCATGAACTTTCTTACTATACGGCAGGTATTTAATATTGCGGCTTTTTGGAGTTGAATGTAAGTTGAGTCTTGTAGGTCTATTAATTTGAGGCTGTGGTGGAGATGTTTGGGTATGACACCCGTGGTGGAGACAACTATGGGTACTATGTAGACTTTATCTTGTCTCCAAATTCTGGTAACTTCTTCTTTAAGCTCTGCATACTTGCTTATCTTCTCACCTATTGTTTTTTGTAAATTATGCGTGTTGGGTACTGCAATATCAATGAGGTAGGTAATTTTATTTAATTTATCCTGAAGTGTTATGTCTGGTCTATTATAATGAACAGTCCTGTCGGTAAGTATAGCACGATCGTAGTAGAGTTTGTGTGTAGGGGTTTCTAAAACAGTTTGTGGTGTGTATTTGTAGTAGGGTGTGTTTGTGTCTTGAATGAGTTTATGTTTGAGTGCTAGTTTTTGATGAATGATGTTTGCTACTTGGTTGTGTCTGTGAGTATAGTCGGTCTGTGTGAGAGTTGTGCATGCCCCTGTTATATGTTGTATGGTTTCTGGTTGTATGTGGCACTTGCGGCATTTGTCATTTGTTATTGTGGGGTCTTTGATGATGTATTTCCTGTAGTTCTTAGTGTTGATTATCTGGTCTTGTATTGCTATGATAAACCCTTCAGTTTCCGGGAATAAGTTACCTATTTTAAGCCACTTATTTGATGCTACTGCGTCTATATGCGGTTGTTCTAGGTCATGTGGGTGTCGTCCGTGCAGAACTTTCTTTTTCCAGTCCTCAATCTTTTGGTTTTGTGGGTCATTAGTGTTATTGTGTAGTGGGTCTGTTTCTTCGTTTAGGTTGAGTGGGGTGTAGTTGTGATCATTAAGAGCTACTGCTTTGTGAATGTTGCTAGTGCGAGATTTTGTGTGAAAGAATGTTTTGAGCCTACTTATTTGTTTTTGCCAAAGATGGTGAATATCTATAAGGCCTCTCCCTCCATTTTGTCTTTTGATTGTGAGTCTTTCTATGGCGGATTTAGGGTGTAGATTATTGTGTTTGGTGAGTGTGGTGCGTGTGATTCGTTCTATCTGTTGTATGTCAGTTTTGGACCATTTAATAACTCCAAAGGAGTAGGTTAATATTGGGATCGCGTAGGTATTTAATGCTTTGATAAGATGCTTTCCAGCGAGTTGTGTTTTACATACTGCGGTCACTCTCCGTTTGTATTCTGCGTTTAATGTATGTTTGATGGCTGTGTGATCGAGTCCTTTGAGTTGCTTGTATCCTAGATATTTGTATAATTCTGTTGGTTCCATTGCTGTAATCGTGTCATTAGTGTTAATTGTGTAGTCACCTGGTTTAATTTTGCCTCTTATTATGTGTACTGTTTTGCATTTATCTAGTCCAAAATGCATGTTGATATCTTTGCTAAATTCTGTTGTAGTGTCTATTAAAATTTTCATTTCTTTTTCTGTTTTTGTGTAAAGTTTAATGTCATCCATATAAATGAGGTGTGAGAGTGTGATTTCTTCTGTTGTGGTGTGTTTTAGGTTATACCCGGCTTGGCAGTTGTGTAGTAGGTTAGACAGAGGGTTCAGTGCAAGGCAGAACCATAGAGGACTCAGGGAGTCACCCTGATAGATACCCTTTCTAATAAATATTTGTCGAGTTTTAATAATGTTGTTGTGGTAATTTAATTGAAGTGTAGTTTTCCAACGACCCATGATGTGATGTAAAAAATTGATTAATTGTGGATTTATTTTATAGATGCGTAATATTTGTATTAACCATGAGTGTGGGATACTATCGAAGGCTTTTTTATAGTCTATATAGGTACAGTGTAGGTTTCTATTTTTTGTAGCGGCGTGTTTGTGGACTATTGAATCTATAACTAACTGTTCTTTGCATCCCATGTGGCCACGTCTGCATCCCTTTTGTTCTTCTGCTATAATGTTGTGGTGTTCAATGTGTTTGTTGATTTTACTTGTGATTGCTGATGTTAGTATTTTGTATATTGTGGGAAGACAAGTGATTGGTCTGTATTGGGAAGGTTGTGGGGAATATTGAGATTTCGGTAGCATGTAAGTTATTCCAGTTGCAATAAATTCAGGTATGGTTTGATGTCCTAAAATTAAATCTGTCAAGTTTTTAGCGATAATTTTGTGTAATGAATCTAATTTTTTGTACCAGTAATTGTGTATTTTATCAATTCCAGGTGATTTCCAGTTGTGTAGTCTTGCTGTAATACTGTTTATATCAGATTCAGAAATCTCGGTAAATTCCATTTCTTCTATTGCACTCCACTTACTTTCTTCGTCTGTTATCCAACTAGCTTTGTCATTGTGTTGTACTTGCTCTTCCCAGATGCTAGACCAGAATGTCTCCAGTTGTTCTGTTGTTGGTAGTTCTGTGTTAGTGTTGGTTGTCGTTGTGTCAATTTGTGGTCTCTGTAAATTTCTGTAGAAGTTCTTTTCATTAGTAGCAAACATAGCGTTGTCGTTTTTGCGTTCTTGTGCCTTTTTGTACCTCCTTAGTCTATGGACTTTTAGTGCGAGCTTCTGTTTTAGTGTATCTAAGAATTCTTCGGGTTTTCTATTGTCGTTTTCATGTCTAGTGTGGGTGGCCATGTTCTTAAATATTGCTTCAACTCTTTTGACTACCTTATTAGATCTGTTATTGTTGATGTACTGTGTTAACCTACCGCAATCAGCTCGCAGTTTTTCGATATCTCGTTCAAGTCTCTGCTGCCATGATGGTTTGTTGGTGGTTCTTGATCTAATGCCACCTGTGTGTTCTGTTATTTTATAACCAAGTTGTTCGCTAATAACTAACGCTGTACAATATATTAATGTGTGTATGTCTACTAGCTGTGTGTTTTCAGATATATATTGGTTTAATATGATATTATTAAATATATATACTAAGTGAGAGAGTTTCGGGCTATATCTGAGCTTGGGCAGTTTGGGACGGGCTGATGGATTCATCCCTGAGTATTGAGTTAGGGCGGTTTTTAGTTTTTCGTGTATTTCTTGGATGTGTGCATCTGATAACTGATTTTGATCGAAATTTTCTAAAGTCTCAATGTCATTTTCTAGCATTATGGTTATATTCTCGGTTTGTGTGGATGTGTGCGATGTATGTGTACTTTGTGAGTATGCTTGTGATTGACTATAAGGTTGAGATTGTGTGCGATGTTGCGATTGAGTAGGTGATTGTGGTTGTATTTGTAGGGTATTTTCTGCTGGTTGTGGTGTAGGATCGTGATTTAGGTCATCAAGCTGCGCACGAACTTCTTCTTTCAGTTGGTCTATTACTTCTTGGGATAAAAGTTTATTCCTAACTATTGTTCTTCTTTGATCTGAAATTCGTTGTTCTGTAACGCTTATTTCTGGGTATTGTTGTATGAAAAGTTCATGCAATCTTTGTCTGTACGTGGTCAAGTCTGTCTCTAATTTGGTGATCTGGAAGTAGGTTCGCATGATAAAGATATTTACTTCCTTGCTCCATCTCATGCGAACTCTTGGTTTTCCTGCCTTGGTGGACGCGGGTAAGAAGGTGCTTACCCCCCGCGCAACATTCAAGGCTGGTAAGGGTGAATCGGAAATAATACTAGTGATGGGGGGTGATAAAGGTATGGGAGGTGACGATGGTATCGATGGTGATGATTGTCTGGAGGGTGTGTATGATACGGTACTTGGGCTAAACGGTTCTAATGGGCTATCTGTACGGTCTGTCGGTCTGTCACCATCGTCACTGATTTCGGCTGTAGTATTCTTGTCGGTGAGGGCCCGCCTGTTCAACTCCTCACCGCTGACGGTTCGCATGCTGAGACACCCAGCGCCAGCTCCAGGTGTGCCCCGGCGATCGCCCCCGGGCAGCGGTCCTAAACGTTTTCTTTTTGAACGAGTCTCCATGTTGAATGGGTTTCCAGAGCCACGTTAGCCACGCCAGTAATATTCCAATCGTGTGTCCGCCCCCCACGTGATTCGATGGTCAATCAGGACGTGTGGTTGTTTAGGGGGCTTATTATTATTATTATTATTATTATTATTATCATTTATATACTAATATCATTATACTAACTGTGCTTCGCGCATTTACCTGCCTAAGCTCTCGGCTCACCGCATCGCATACCACGCCTGTACTTTTAAGGGTTCCGTAGTCCGACAAGGAACCCTTATAGTTTCGCCATGTCCGACTGTCTGTCTGTCCGCGGCATAGCTCCGAGGTTCTTGTTACCAGGAAGCTGAAATTTGATATAGATATGTATATTTGTCACGCCGAAAAAGTGGTAAAATAAAATTTTGCTAAATTTTTTTTTAGGGTAGCTCCCAAACACGTAAAGTGGGGATGAATATTTTTTTTCTCGCATACCCCTTCGTATGGGGTATCGTTAGATATGTCTTTCAAAAATATTATGGGTGTGTGAAGACTATTTTTTGGTTAAGCGAGCCATTTGCGAAATATCTAGCTTTTCAGTGCAATTTTTTGTTCGATACGAGCACCCCCCCCTCTAACTTTTGAATGGCTGTACCAAGAAATGTGAAAAATTTCACAGACGTAGCACATGTAATGAACTTACAAGAAAAACTATCACGGTTAAGTAGGCTTAACCGGTTACAGAGTTATAGTCGACTAACTAAGACTTACTACGGAACCCTACTGCGCGTGGCCCGACACGCACTTGGCCGGTTTTTAGGGTTCCGTAGTCCGACAAGGAACCCTTATAGTTTCGCCATGTCCGTCTGTCTGTCTGTCTGTCTGTCTGTCCGCGGCATAGCTCCGAGGTTCTTAATACTAGAAAGCTGAAATTTGGTATGGATATGTATATTGATCACGCCGAGAGAGTGGTAAAATAAAATTTTGAAAAATATATTTTTTTAAGGGTAGCTCCCAAACACGTAAAGTGGGGATGAATATTTTTTTTCTCGCGTACCCCTCCGTGTGGGGTATCGTTAGATAGGTCTTTCAAAAATATTATGGGTGTGTGAAGACCATTTTTTGGTTAAGCGAGCCATTTGCAAAATATCTAGCTTTTCAGTGCAATTTTTTGTTCGATACGAGTTACCCCCCCCTCTAACTTTTGAATGGCTGTACCTAGAAATGTGAAAAAAAACACAGACGTAGTACATGTAATGAACTTACAAGGAAAACTATCACGGCTAAGTAGGCTTAACCGGTTACAGAGTTATAGTCGACTAACTAACTCCTACTACGGAACCCTCCTGCGCGTGGCCCGACACGCACTTGGCCGGTTTTTAAGTTATAACTTCAAAAATTGGGCTTAGTAGTAGAATAGAATAGAATAGAATATTCTTTATTGCACACAAAATAATGGACAAAAAACAAGTATCACACAGTAACAGTGTTACAATGGGCGGTCTTATCGCGATCAGCGATTTCTTCCAGACAACCTTTGGATGGACAGAAATTGTATGTACTGGGGAACGTGGCTAGTCTGCAGCAACTAATTTAATATTTTAAACATACTTATTGAATATATAATATATATAAATAAATAATATATATATATATATGTATATATAAAGTCGGTGTCAAAAAGAAAGTATATAATGACTGCTAAAGTGACAAATAATGCTCCTTAACCATTTTTTTAAAAGTATTCAATGATTGGGCACGTCTGATCAGAACTGGTAATGCATTCCACAGGCGAGCAGCTTGAACAGAAAAAGATTTATCATAAAATCCTGTGGAATGAGCCGGTATGTTCAGGGTCAGATTTTCTGATGATCTAAGGAATCTTGTATGTGTGTCATTAATGAACTCAAAACGTTCTTTGAGATAAGCAGGGGTGGCGGGATTGTACAAAATATTGTAAAGAAGATTAAGGATATGTGCATTCCGGCGATGTCTAATAGGAAGCCACTTGAGTTTAGCTCGATATTCGGACACATGATCATATTTTCGCAAACCAAATATGAATCTTATAAAGAAGTTTTGAAGTCGCTCAAGTTTATCCAGCTGGTCCTCCGTAATATCTAGATAGCTGGCATCAGCATAGTCATACCTTCAGGAAGAATCCTGTTTAACTGCGGGAAAAAGTAGTACTAGTATTACACTAAGTACTACTTACCTTATATAAACTACCTTATCAAGTAATATTTATCGTTTATTATTCAGGGCATGTGCTACTTACATGGCGGGTTGGGTGCGCACGGCAAGCTGCGCTCTTCGAACTGCCTCATCGATGGACGATTCGTGCTCAAGATTTCCGACTATGGGCTCAACACGCTGTGCACGCCTACCGACTTAATAAAGGATGACACCTATTATTACAGTAATTAGTTTTAATATTGTTCCCTTGGGCTTTGTGCCAGTGTTAATCAAATTAGGAACTAGTTTGTTCCCGATTTAAGGCTTTATCTCTGGATATATCTGGAGTTTGTATACGTTAAATGAATTGTAAATTTTTCTAAGCGCGTTGTGGGGAAAGATTTTACCTTATATTTTATGATATTTCTGAGTGATACATTGTGGCAATTAAGTTGGATGCGGAGACAAACACGTGTCAAGTATGCACTGTGAAAGTGGGCACTTCGGTATCCGAAAATAGCGTGTGTGTGAAAAAAAAGTAAGATAAATAAGTGATCCAAAACAAAATCATATGATAAAAGTTTGAAATATAACTTTTATAAATTCAAGCTCTATTTTAAAATACCTCTTTATCCATTTGAGCCCGTTTTTGTGTTGATAAGTTATTTCTTCAGTGGATAAGGTCGGTCGACCGATCGATAAAGAAAGAAAGAAATGTAATTTACTGACAAATTTATGAGCAGTAATAATGTATTACTTGTTTACTATACAACACCATAATCATAAAAGAAAAACAAATTAAAATAGCAACAAACAAAATAAAAAACAAGTTGCTCGTGTGTGACAATAGGTTTTCCACTCAGCATTATGCTGGTTTGACTAAGTTACGGACAAGCGCTGGTTCTCCTTAGCAACCCCAAGTGACGTCATAACGCGAGCTTTAACAAACAAATCTTCTATCTTTACTCTTTTGTTCTAGAGTTATTATGGACGGCACCGGAGTTGGTAGCTGGCAGCATATACCCTGGCGCTGCAGCCTCCCTCAAAGGAGACGTGTACAGCTTCGGCATCATACTTGAGGAGATCGTACTAAGAGCTGGGCCCTTTCATAACTATACGCCTACTATGTCTAATAAAGGTTAGTTCTTAATCACTTATGTCGAGGAACACTAGCGTGACGCTTCAAGTTTATTTCCAATTTCTTAAAGGTTCCAGCATAAGCCGGGTAATATTGAAAATATATGTGTATTTTTTATGTTATATCCAATATTCAGGTCTAGGCTACCTACTGCCTGTACTACTGCTTAGTGACTAGATATATTCGAATAAATTCGAGTTTATGTTCTTAGGGCCAAGTTCACCAACAGATGGTAACGTAATCGGCCCGTTAAACAAAAACGTTTTTAAATTTTCGTGCTACCCACTTCTAGTTCAACTCTGGTTTGGTAATCGACCATTTCAGGAATAAAAATCTCAAATAATACGTTACCCATCGATAGTTGGAAGTTTGAATGGTAAACAGCTGTTTTAAGTTAATCGGACCGTTGTCTTCTCGGTGAACTTGGGCCTTAGTAGGTACCTACGAATGTAAGCGGGGTTATTAAATTATTTTTTTTTATTCAGTATGCCTATATAGTTATAGAAACGCAAAAAGTAAAGAAAACTCAAGCAAAATTATCTCACAACTAGATAAAATGGCGACTATAATATTATTCCTTTTGATAACGAAGATTTTAATTGAAAACGTTTATTGCAAGCACACAATTAGGCTTTTACTTATGTAAATATTTTGGGGAAGTCGTTTAATATTCTTCAAACAGATTTTCCTTTCGGGTTACGCCACTTTAGGCTAGTAACAGACGAAACGGCGCGTCGACATCGCCTACCGTAGCGACCAAAATCTTATGTTTTCTGTTAAATTTTTAATTTTTTTTACATCAATTAACCACATTTTATTCAACATTAGAAAATTTTCCACTTTATTCAATCGATTTTGCTTTTTATTCTTTAGTGAATAGGCACTATTTGAGCTTCATCCATCCTTGGCAGCATTGTCACTCAACATCTGGTGAGATGTTGCCAAACGCATTCAAATACATAATAAAAAGAAAAAAAAACATAAGGTTGGCACTAAAAGAAAAATACCAAAGGTTTATGCATTTCATCAGTGAAGTCCTATCAGTGCGTAAGTATTTTTTTTGTGGATTGGGAAATGGGAACAAAACTTAATGACTTAGGCACTGTTGGAACTTCATTGACGATCTGTGCTTTGTCATATCACCAACATAATAGAAGTTAACATCGCTAGAATAAAATTAAATAGGGTAATTTCATCGAATGTAATTTAAATAAGGGAAAAAATAAATAAATAATTCTGTCCTGTGAAGACGCGTTACCGCGCCGTCCCGTCTGTTGTTGCTCTTATTCTTTCATGAGTGCTCCGTATCCGCCTCTTTCCAGCCAGTTGCAATATCCGTTTTTAAATAACTTGAAAAGAAAAAAGCTTAAACTTCTTCGGAGCTGTGAAACTTTTTAATGGAATGTAACGGCACAACAGTTCTTTTGTAGGTCAGTTTAATGGAAGTACTGTATATTATTTATACTATTTATGCTTTTTAATGGTTGAGAGAGTCGGGTTTTGTGGGAAGTTTTAGCGGATTAAAATTATAATCCGCTTTGAAACTTTTGTGTTCTAAATTAAGCAAATTACCCGAAAGTAACTCTGTCCGTCTGTCTTTTATAGTTTCTCGGGAAAACTGCTGATCCCGACGATGATTGTGATCTACATAGTGTTTGGTATGAAGATCTCAATCGGATCGGAAACGACTTGGTATTAATATATTTTAGGGAATCTAATTAAAAGTTTTAAAATGTTTGCGTATATTTAAAAATATGAATTACAACCCTGCAATCAAAGCCATAATGACCACAAGACATGACTAACAAGCAGTTTTATCCAAATATTAGTACTTTTACTCGACCGTTTCGTAAAATATTTATATTGGTAAGTACAATAATAAAGAAGTAAAATAGGAAGGAATATCATTTATTTATATTAAATCCAATACATTATATTTAACGAATGTGTGAAATATTTATTTAAATATATTTTTTTAAAGAAATCGTAGGCCACGTGTGCGCTCGGGAATCTCCACCATTTCGTCCAGTGGTGGGTGTCGGGGAGGTCGGGGCTGCCGCCGGGGGTGGGGGTGGGGCTGCTGTGGAACTGCTGGACTTAGCTGAAAGGTGCTGGGCAGAGGGGGCAGATGACAGGCCCAGCTTTGACACCATCAACGCTAATTATATTAAGTGAGTATAATATTTGTATAGTAAACGTGTCGCGTGGTTGACCATAGGAGGTTCATTGGTTGACCACCCATGGACCGCATGTCAACAATAAATAGACGAGGTGGTGCTCGTTGGTGCCGACTGGCTCTAATGAGCTATGACCTTTACAGAGACTAGCGATAGTTTTCCACAGAATAAGTTTGTGGTTTACGTGTCAAGAACGTCAAGTTATTTCTTTGATTCTGATCTCAACTATAGGGAAATATAAGTTGATAAGGTAGATTTACATACATATTTTAACTTGACGGTCGGGGTGTGGCATAAATGATAACACCACTGTCCGTTGAAAGATGAATTCAATATGTTTTTAAATAAAACCGATTAAACAATTTTGTTTTGTATAACCTGCGATTTAGCATCGCGGAATAGTATTATTACTTTGTCAAGCTATCTGAATTTTACGAAGAGTAAGATTTGGCGTACCAAAAGTAGATACAAAAAATTTAAAAACTAAATAAATTACGGTCTCATTTTTATTACTGACCATTACAACAAAATTGATCGGCAAAACAAATGCTTTTAAAGTTCTTCGAAGGAATCTTCTAGATCAACACACAAAGTAGATATTTCTAAGGAACTATTGTTCGAGACGTCAGCGAAGACTTGCATTATCAGACTCACACAATAGCCAGCTCAGATCACTATAAGAAAATGGAAAATTTATTTACAATTTGTATCGGAAAAGTGAAGTGATGTTTGGAGAGATCAATAAGCTACCATTTATGAAATAAGGCACTTTGAAAAGAGACCAATGAAATACTATTTTGGGATAATTCGACGTTAAAATAAAAACCTTAACACCTTATATGGTTTTGTGGATAATAACGAAAACTTTGTACCTTTGAACCGATAATAAAAGAAATACAATTTTTATTATCGATATCAATATTTGATTTGTTTTTTTTTTTGTATTTTATATTTATTGTTTTAGCATATATGTTGTAGTAGTAGTTCTAGTATCTTTAGCCTTAAGTAGTTTAAATTTAAAATCATGTATATCGTAAAATTCTGAATAAACTTGAACTATATCAATATTATATTTAAGTATCGTGGATTCGATATTCACTAAGATTATCTCACATAGTCAAAATGTGATTTGGATATTGTCCTACAAACAATGGTAGGGCATTGACAGGCCCAAAGCTTAGACTATCCACGTTCTAAATTGTAATATGTGAGTAAAAAATACCATACTATTATTTGTGTTGTAAACATATTTACATATAAGAATTCTATATATTAAATTTTAACAAATCCTTCTAGCACCCCAAATCTGAAGTTATACGTGTGTTCTTCTATATTTAGGGGGTATTGTGATAACTTGATGGACGATCTCCTACGTCGCATGGAGCAGTATGCGAACAACTTGGAGTCTCTCGTCGAGGAGAAAACTGAACAACTGTCGCTGGAGAAACGGAGATCCGAGGAGTTACTCTACCAAGTTCTGCCAAGGTACCTTGCACAATACAAAAGTTGATGATTTTATTAGAATCCAGTATTTTTTAGTTAAGGGGTTTTTAGATGTAAGTGGCAATGCAGCCAGCCTTTATTTGGTCACGATTCCCATTGACAGCGATGTGAATGAATATTTTGATGTCTATTTTCGTTAGTAGGTATTTTTTTACATTGTGGAAGGTTAAATTAGTTTTGAACTCAAATAGTCACTCAATGAAGTCTCAACAATTGTGGGCCGTCTGGGGCCGAGGTGACAAAACCTACATTCTGACATTTAGAAATGATTTATGACCCAATGCAAGCGGGAGATGGAGATTCAAATGTACTCGTACATAACTATATTAACCATTTTTCGCACTTGAATTTGAACTACTCTAAAGTGTCTTAATACGGCAAACGGCGAATAATATTTTGGAAAAAAGAATAAGTGAAAAAAAAAAAGCAATTTTTTGCTATGTGATTTTTATGAGAATGAGAGGTTACAAATAGCCCTTTCTATGTACCTAGGCCTGTAGCACAACAGCTGATGGCCGGGGAGGTCGTCCAACCTGAAAGTTTCGAGTGTGTGACGGTATACTTCAGCGACATAGTGGGCTTCACGGAGCTGTGTGCTGCCTCCACTCCCATGCAGGTGGTGGACCTACTGAACGACCTGTATAGCACCTTCGACAGGATTATAGGCTTCTATGATGTTTACAAGGTAAGTGATTGATATATGAAGTTTGGAGTTCAATACCTTTTTTTGTAGAAGATAAATTTTTATCATAATTTAAAATAAAAGACGGCCGGCATTTGTTTTTTTTCTCGCGGCATACAAACAGCATGGTTTAACATGATTCAAATCCCGAAAAATATATATGTTTCTTGTGCGAAGCAATTCCTTGGTCAAAACCTAGTCTGAATATACATAAGTTAATATGTAATTTTTTAGGACATATTATTACATAATACATACAAAACATCAAATTTGTTGATCCCTAAAGTTTAGAAAGCAGTATTCCTAGAAAAGGGAGGGTTTTATACTTCTTTCTGTTACATACAAACAAAATAACGCAGTACTTATTAAAGACTCCAACATTTTTCTCCAGACATTCCTTTAAAAGTAGGTAAGTACATACTATATTTCCTTTGTGTTGTAAAGGTGGAAACAATAGGAGACGCTTACATGGTGGTGTCTGGTCTCCCTGAAAGGAACGGCGACCTACACGCGCGAGAGATCTGTCTCATGGCACTCGCCATCGTGGAGGCGGTCAGGGGGTTCGTCGTGAGACATCGGCCTACGCATCGATTAGAGGTAAAGTACACAACGAATAATAATAATTGTGTTAGGGTGAGTTTTTTTTATAATATTGACCTACTTCCAAAACAAGGGACGAAGGGGTTATAACAAAAATGATGAACAGAGTGTTTAGGAATTAATTTATAACATTCAGATTTAAACAGCGTCTCCGAAATGACTCAAGCCAATTTGTCATGTCAAAAATTATGCATTATATACGGGGCTGCAGGACGTTCGAAAGAGATACCGCGCCCCCAGATTACAAAAGGCTGAGGAAGGAACATGAATGGGTTTTAGTCAGTAAGAGTCTGACACTCCCACCTGCCCCACCTGCGGCGGGAGGGGTCATTTGATGATTTCCCATCCTTATGTTATTTCTTATTAACTTTATCTAGGTCCGTATTGGAGTACACTCGGGTCCTGTCTGCGCGGGAGTGGTGGGGGTGAAGATGCCCCACTACTGCCTATTTGGAGACACCGTAAATACAGCCAGCAGGATGGAGTCTACTGGACAACGTAAGGTCCATTTGAATACTATTAATATTATAAATGCGAAATTTAGTGAGCATGTATGTATATGTTTGTTACTCTTCCACGCAAAAACTAAAGGCTAACAAAGAATTTGGGCGAATTTTGGTATCCTGTTATTATTATAAACGAGAAAGTTTGTAAGGATGTATGTATGTTTGTTAGTATTTTACGCAAAAAAATGCTAAATGGATGTGGATAAAATTTGGTACACATATAGTTTATAACCAGGATTAATACATAGAATACTTTTATCCCGGTATATAAAACCACACATACGAAATCGCGGGCTTAAGCTGGTAACATAATTGTTGACTTTCTCAAGTCAAAACGACGCTATTTCATCCGGTTGAGTGATCTTATAATAGTTGTTGTTGCAAGTTTCGGTTTTTATTCTATGTATCATAAAACTACAGCCACTCATGGGGTCAACTCGAACATTTCACTCTCACCCCTCACATTCACTCATTTCGTGAAAATTCTAAATCAAACATATTTAAATAAAACAAGTTTTCGAGGAACTTAATCTACTGACATATAAGTTAAACTCGTAGCCAGTCATCATCATCATCTGCCTAGCCTTTTCCCAACCATGTTGGGGTCGGCTTCTAGTCTATCCGGATGAAGCTGAGTACCAGTGTTTTACATGAAGCAACTGCCTATCTGACCTCCACAACCCAGGTACCGGGTAACACGATACCCCTTAGCAAGACTGACTGTCAGACTTTCTATCTTCAGAATCATAACCAGTATGGTGAAGAATAGTCAATCTCGTGTTATGTTAAATAACTTATTACCATAAGTTTGTTTTCTTGCAATGAACGTGCAAGAAAATAATTCCAAACTTAAACTCGAATTATTTACGTGAGACAAGAAAATAAGATGTAAACAAGATCTACGTGGACGGATAACACAGCCTAGATTTATGTAACAACAAGAATTTTCGCCGTCAGATTCGTTAATTACAAAGTTTGCGACAAAGTTAAGCACTTTAATGTAACGAAGTGCGGTGAAATAATTTTGTTTTATTTCTTTGAGTTTTATTGGAGTGTAAACATTAACTTTTTTCAGTTTTTCCTTGGTAGGTATAAATACGAATTTCTGTCTAACAGCTGTAAGGAATAATGAATGTGGGTGTTGTCTATATGTGAATGTGTATATGTGAGGGTGTGAGTATAAATATGAGTGTAATAGTGTCCGGATTGACTGGATGCGGAAGGCCGAGGACCGGGTGTTGTGGCGCAACTTGGGAGACCCCCGACTGGACTGCGATAGGTTTAGTTGATTGATTGATTGATTAATTGAGTATCTGTATATGTTAGAGTATGGGTGTCTTGAATTGCTTGTAATTGCGTCTATTCAGTTAGTTTAGTTGCGTTCTATCTTTTGGTTCTATGTGGTTTTTATTGCGTCAACAAATGAATTTCTACGTCATCGTAAGCGATTGTAGGAATAGATGTGAACCATTTTTTACCTAGTACTATTAACGCTGTAAATCTGTAAATCTGTTTTTAACCATCTTGTGCCTGATGTCTAACTGTCATGTCTTATGACAGTAATGGAATAAATTGTATACCTTTGTCTGCGTACAGATGCCTGCACTATATATTATCTCCTACGTCGACTTAGTCATCGTAACTGAAACCCGATCTGTAGGCCATGGGGCATGTGTCAATACGCGCCAACTAATTCATTTAACATTTTCAGCGCTTCGGATTCATCTTAGCGAAAACACTCGCGCATTACTGGACCAATGGGGCACGTTTGTCGTCGAGCGACGAGGCGAGGTGGAACTAAAAGGCCGCGGGAGGATGCTGACCCACTGGCTGCTGCACTGCTCAGAGCCCGAAGCCAGACCACCCACACAAGGACTTCAACCTCCCCCTCAGTACCCCATACTATTTCCTACTCTCCCACAACCGGCACTGTCATTACAAGTTCCTTATTTAGTAGTAGATCCTCCAACTTTAGCGGCTTGAAGAGTCAGTTCGTTTATGAATTGGATTCTGATAGACTATAACGAGATTAATCGGTATGGAAGAGTATTGGCTAAAGCTGAAGACCAGCGCTGTGGATTCGTACTTTATGTCCGGGCCACAGCATTATGCTGAGCGTTAGCCGTCTCGCGCGTTGGTGACGATGTTTTTTCAATTTTCTGTATGCTAACCCTAAATACTAGTTTTAGGTCAGACAAAAAACATTTTTATTGTGTATGTGCGTCACCTTGCGTGAATATACTTTTGTAATTTTCTTTCTATCTACTTTTAAATTGGGAAAGCTTTGTATTCAAATATACTTCTGAGCTCCTAACATAAGTATTCACGAAATCGTATAGGTCAACTCAGAGGCAAAGTTACGTAGTCGACATATTTTGTATGTGAATTTTACTAGCGTAACGTTTGCGCATTTGAAATAACTCGCCGGCCATTGTCATGACGACGTTTACTATTTGTTTGTATTAGCGATCGATACCTTATCATTCTCATCTGTTTTTGGGCATCCTACGGTAAGGCGTGTTATAATTTACTTAGGTATATACGGTTAAACTTTTTATCACTACATAGTATAAAACAAAAACGTTTTTTTTTAAATAGATTTTTGAGGAAGGTATTATATAATTTGTCAAGTTTTTGTATCCATTAGCTAAAATATCGCGGGCGAAGCCGCTGGCGGGAATCTAGTATATTATATGTTAGTAGATTTTGGTCTTATTGTTTGCATTAGATGTTTGTCAATATATTGTTATGTAAGGTAAAAAAATCTAGCTCAAAACACCATACTAAAGTATTTGGAATACCCAAAAGGAAATAATACATATATTAAACCTGGCCACGACCTCTTAAATAACCATTAAGCAAGCCGACCGTTAGACGCAAGCCTCAAAAACAATATCTATGATAAATGTCTTACAATTTATATGAAACAGACTTCCATAAAACATAAAATATGAGGGGTAAACTAAAAATAACAGCTGTCTTACTGAAATGCTAATTTTATGAACATTTTATTCGCGTTCCACTACTTAATGACACGACAGTGATAACATTTACATTTTACAAGCTTGTACATCACAATGAGGGTTTAACGAGAGGATTTGCATTTGGTCTACACGAGCGTACAGCTTTGTTACTTATAGATGCATCTGAATTGCATTTTAGTGTCGCTCGGGACGAAAGTTGGAACTTTATTATATGATATGACAAGTCTGTGTCCACTCAAATTGTAGACTATTTTATGGACCGTCAATTTTGAATAGACTCCATGCTCCGTTGGGTTTGGACTTTAAAGTTTAATATCGTTATCATAGACTGGCTCTGCAAGTGATTATGGAATTTCTCGTAATAAAAATAGTTCTGCCAAAGAGTATTTGTGAGTTTTTTTAAACAATTTCAATGTTTGTATGATAGGTATGCGGTACAATTCATCCTAACTAATATTTTTAATAAGAATGTGAGTTTGTTCGTTTATAACGCTTTCACGGTGAAATGGATGAACTGCTTTTTTAATTTTGAAATTTAGTATGGACTTAGTATTTATGACACATTTAGTATGGACATCCCAGAATAGTTTTTATCTGGTTGCGAGAAGTTATTCCTATCGCGAGTGAAACCGCGGGAAACAGCAAGTAATTTATATATCTACAGGTTGTTTACCTAGCATATTACATCAGTTTAGTACAGTATAAATATATGTACAGCCATAAAAAAACATTTTCAAAAATACTTTGTAGCAACACACCGTACTTACAAAATAATGGTTGAAATGTGAGGAAAAATTTCGTGTAATATTTTATAAATTTTCTTTATTCATCCTAATAATCCCATTCTTTGTAACGCCCAGTAATTTTACTGTAATTCACCTCGCTCCAGCTTCGGCGTGGAACCATTTACCATGGTAGGCTGCACAGCTTATGGTCGGTGTTCCTGACAAATGAAGGTCATATAATATGTTGAAATTTTGCGCGTTATTATAGAAACTCCCAACTGAAAGTTGGAGGATTACTTTTGCATAAAAGGAAACACAAAGTTAGCTGTTTTTTTTAAGGTTCCGTACCGAAAAACGGTATCGGTTCGTTTTCCGTGTGTTTGGCTGTCTGTTTGAACGGGACCTTAGTGCGCCCGTCTGACTCTCACTAAGCCGGATTCTATTGTTATAAATTTTATCAATTATTTATTTATTTTTGTTCACTGTTAACAATATCAAAATGTCTATAATAGTCATATTTAAAAATGTGTTTTTCTCATTCTTCTAGCATCAATATTATCATCTTATTTGATACAGCCCATTTCGATCGTCTTCCTCTAGTCTTGGAGTAATCCATCTTAAAGCATTATATTGAAAACATAATTTTAGAGGCAGATATTACCCTTTTCCGCCGACGCATCAGTCACACCGAATCATCATAAATATAAGATATCTACATATTTACAGGAAAGTTTTGGCGGCCTACTTATTCCTTGTATTTGATTTATGTATAGAAATAATGTTGGTTCACAAAATCATTATATCACGTGCGTATTTCCCGAAGGGTTAAGCAGATTATTTTTCGTTCTATTCAAATCAGTTTCTAGTCTCAGAAGGGGAGTTTATTTTGCAATGTTTTGATTCAGTGTACTCAGATAATACGTGTTTTATACAAAACGTATGTTTTTAGAAATATCCATGAAACTGTACAAAAACCTAATTAATCATCATCATTATTAGCAGCCCGTGTCAGTCCGCTGCCGGACTCCCATGACACCTGAATAATACCTATCCTACCTAAATATACATTAAATTTATTATTAGTTACATAAAAAATAATTTTCAATACTATGTAAGTCATTTAACATTGGCCGATTTTTTAAACTGAGTCGTGCATGATTCCCACAATATACTAAGTATTTATAATATATGTTAATCAGCACATCCATTTTATGGATGAGATATTTAATATTATGATATACTTAAGGGATGCGTTTTAGCTACACAGCATTAAACTACTATCACGATGGTTGAGTTAACCATTCGTGGAAATAGGAACTGGGCAAAATTAGTGCCAAATAGCTATAGTTATTTGTAGTAAACTATTTGTAGTATTTCACATTTTATATTTATCTATCGTTGCCCCTAAATGTCTATTTTTATATGAATGTTTAAGATAATTATAATAAATAGATGCTTTTATTTATTTTATGTCAATTAACTGTGAAAAATGACAATTATTTTCTATGTTTGGTGATAAAATAAAAGACGAAAAGTTTTTTGTAGTTTTATTTTCTACCATATGAGAGTCTAGGTAATAATAACTAATACCCTTGCTCGGGCTGAAGCACCTATAAATTAGAGAACCTACACAAGCACTTTATGTAGACACTAAGATTAACTACAACACGCTGTGACCTTTATACGTAGGTACTCATTATTATATACGTGATTAATTCAAGAAGAATTGACTATTCTTGATATTCTATTACAAACTCACTCTCTCGCTTCAATTCTACCAACTTACTCTTCTTCACAATCGTGTAGTCAGAAGTCTTCTTCCTCAGAATCTCCAACAAAAGTATGATCATGGAGATCACACAGCCGAACCCAAGGCATAAGAAACAACTCAGGGTCTGGTGGCGAGTCAACGGGGAAGGGTCAGAGGTTATGGTGGTGACGTAGCTGGTCTTCATAATAGCTTCTCGTTCTAACAAACCGCTCTCAATCATCCTCGGTAACCATGTAGCTAGAGGCCTAACTAATGGAGAGTACATCTTCATCCAAACAACTAAAGGTACAGTCAGAATTGAATCCGGTAAGACGTGGCCACATTCATTCTCCTTCTTCCCTTGTGCCAGACAATACGCAAAAGCATACTCCAATGAGGTGGCTAGCACAAACTTCTTCTTACCATCAATAAGATCACGGAAAAGTTCATCGAATTTCACTTCAGGGATTATTTCAAAACCATCCCTGATGAGGGGATCGAATTCGAAATGGGCATAAATACCAGCTCGGCCACCAAAGTTATACCCATTGTCAACTGTTTCTTTCAAGTTTGCGAAATTGCCAGTTAGAGTTTCCGTCTTCAAAGCTCCTATGAGAACACTTTGATACGCATTCCTTACGACAAAAGTGAACCACAGCCACAACCCTACGATATAGAAATCTCTGAAGCGCCTCGGAGCAACTCTAATAGTTTGGCCAAGCATCGCTCCCCAGACTCTGAAGGCAGCACCTTGCACTTTATCAAATTTTCTGAAATAACGATTGCAAAAATTCTTTATGCGTTTAAACTTCATCACAAAAGGAAGAGATATTACCAAAAATGTTACCACTAAGAGAATTAGCCACAAATATCCATTTAGAGGTGAAAGAAGTCGCCACCACATGGGACCGGGAGCAACTGGAGGCGCCAGCCACGCTATGCGAATTCTAAAATAAGGCATTGAATAGTCTAGAAGACCCAATCTGTCTACACCTAAAGGGATGGTACATGTGGAAATATTAGCGAAACCTGAAATAACATCGTTTAAAGAATCTGACCAGTTCTTGGCTCGATCGGAATCGATACTAATATAGTCTCTTGCCGACACTATAGGTGTGAAGTTCATGATATCTCTGAGTAGCCTTACTATAGCCTTTTTTATAGTTTGCAGTGCGATCTTCCGTTCTGTTCCTTGATCGTAAATTTTGTTTGTCGATATGTAGAGAGGGCACTCGTGCATGTTGTTCATCTTATCAGGATACATATTACTGTAAGACATTTCTCGTTTCCAATAGTTGATTAGTACAGGGTCTGTGTTTTGACAGTTCAGATGGTTCTTGTACGGAAAGTAAGTGTATAAAGCAATTCTGCCTTTCTTGTCTTTCGTGACGATTACTACATCAATGACGTAATAAGTCCACAAAATACTGTTAATGTGATCAAGTTTCTTACGGTTTGAGTTTATAACTATCAGGAGTTTGACTCCGCCATTCAGAAGGTTTCGCCCTCTGAGATCTGGCTTCAGCATGCTCATAAGTCTGATAAAAGACTGATAACTATCTACGATGATGACAACTTGCTTCGCTGGCTCACTTGCTTTGCTTTCAATCATCACCGTCCCTTTGTATGCTTTTAGGAAATCAGTAACATGCTTGTCATTCACATCTCTGTACAAAATAACAGCTGACAGACGATAATTGAAATTGTGATTTGCCACTTCAATCGCACAAGTAATGATATCTTTTGGCTCAGAGCACGTGACAATTTTGAGGTAAATTATGCAAAAGTAAATTATTTTTGGAAAATCGCAGAACATATTGGAGAACTACTAGTTTCAATGGAGATTTGACGACATGTGTTTGAGACTTTCTTTGGTGGGTTATAAAGTTAATGGACTGCGAATGTGTTTGACGATCAGCAATAAATCATCTTTTGTTTCAAATGCTGCGTTGGCGTTCGGCGCAGACATTTTCTTTTGATTGATGCAAATAGTTAATGCAGTTAGGTGCTAGGTTCAAAAAACAAAAGGATTTTTAAATCGCAATAAATCATATTTAAAATGGGGATCGATAATTTCGAATGGAGTAAAAAAAAGAAAATCTGCTTCGTCTGTTATTGATTGCAGACCGCAGACTGTACAGTTTTTGCAGATCTTAGAAATATTATATTAATACGTATTTCAAAATTGATTTTAAAGCTAATAGTGGAGATTTAAGTAGCAGTCTTTTTAGGCGTTTTTTTTTTGTATTTCACATTATTCATGTCTGGTATTCACTATTAAATACTGTGGAAGATACAGTGTTATGCATCGTCAAAAAAATATGTAATTATCCTTAAGGTCGAAAATTACTGTTTTACTAATTACTTCAACTCAAAAAACATAATAACAATCCATAATTGCATACAGAACAAATCAATAATATTGTCTTCATCTTTATAGTTAAATGTAAACAAAGTCGTAACCTATTTTATTTTAATTCTGCCGCAGAAATTAACAAAATGGCGTAAGGATGGCGTGGCATTTATGTCAATTTCATGCTCTAAACATGGGGCTGGGGGACGTTCGAAAGAGATACCGCGTCCCCGGAATACAAAGGGCTGAGGAAGGAACATGGATGGGTTTTAGTCAGTAAGAGACACTAGACACTTCCACCCGCCCCACTCAGGGCGGGAAGAGTAATTTAATGATTCTCTATCAAAAAAAAAGTTCTTAACATCATCATTGAATGTTATTTTATTTATTTATGTGGGCAAATTAAAACAAAATAGGTTATGATTTTGTTTATAATTTTGCACGCGTGCGCACTGTCGCTATGGCAACAAACATAACAACATCATTGTAAACAAAACAGCATCGCTAGTGTTTCTTCCAATAAATCCTATTATTATCACTAACAATAAGATCAAGTTACAAACTATATCATATGACGTCATACAACATTGAAGCTGGGTCAACGACTTTTGGCGATAAATTTTAATAGACCCATTTGTTATTTTGATAGTGCTATTATTACAGTGATTATGTCTAAACTAATATTGAATTTCTGTAAACAATATTCGAAAATTAATATTTAAAAGTTATTTGTTTATAAATTATTTTAATCTTCAAAGTAATGAAAGGGTTATATTCACACTATTGTTTTTTTTGGTTGGTTTTGCTAAGGGTGGTTGCAAAAGAACTAGAAATGCCTGGTTCTTGTCAAAGGGGACAATACTATGAGCCTGGTGTTCTTGGATGTATGACCTGTCCCGCTAACGCCTCTATGATCACATCTGCAGATGGTGAGTGATTTCTAAATTTGTATTTTTAATGAACTCAAAGACAACATTAATGTTTTAAGCTCTTTGCTGATCTGCTGCGATTTTTTACAAATTTCATAAAAAAGGAGGTTGTCAACTCAGCCTGTATGTTTGAAATTCAATATATTTTTTTAAAATTTGTATTAGACTAGCTATTACCCGCGATTTCACCCGCGTCCTGATGAAAATGACTTATAGCATCTGGATGAAAAGTATTCTATAATATTTCTCAGGGTCTAAGCTGACTTCATACTAATTTCATGTAAATCGGTTCAACTGTTTTACTGTGACAGCGTAACAAACAAACAGACTCACTATCCTAACTAATATTTATAAATGCGAAAGTGAGTAAGTTTGTTTCATTATCTGCCTAGCCTTTTCCCAACTATGTTGGGGTCGGCTTCCAGTCTAAACCGGATGCAGCTGAGTACCAGTGTTTTACATGGAGCGACTGCCTATCTGACCTCCACAACCCAGTTACCGGGTTACACGGTACCCCTTGGTAAGACTGGTTGTCAGACTTTCTGGCTTCTGACTACCCGTAACGACTGTCAAAGATCTTCAAATGACAACCGGGACCAACAGCTTAACGTGCTTTCCGAGGCACGGAGGAGTCTCGCTATGACAAAGATGGTCACCCATCCACGGTCCGACCGCGCCAAGCGCAGCTTAACCTTTGATCGGTCGAACCGTGCGGCAGTGGCTTAGCCACGAGCTCCTCCCAAAAAAAACAGACTCACTATCCCATCCTAACTAATATTTATAAATGCGCAGTAAGTTTGTTTGTTAACTTTTTATGGTAAATTTGCATGACATTTGGTACGGAGATAGACGGAACTCTGGTGACAGTTATAGGCCACTTTCTATTCAGGTGCATTTAGGAGTTCCCTCGGGAGGTGGATAAAACAGCGGGAAATAGCAAGTTTTTTAATATAAAGTTAAAAATGAAGGGCTTACCTTTCTTTTTTCTAGGTTTTGGATGCTCCTGCGCAGATCACAGTGTGCCAGTGGGTATAGATCGTTGCAGACCATGCAACGCGACTGAAGTGGTGTCCGGCGATGGTACGGTATGCGTACCACGACGTTGCCAAAACGTCTCTGGCAGGATTGCGTGTAGAAAATGTCCTAATGATTATGTTACAGGTAAAATTTTACTCTTTGTAGTAAAAGTCTTAAAGATGTTTTCTAAACTAATATTATAAAGAGGAAAGATTTGTTTGTTTGTAGGGTTTTAACTCGAAAACTAGGTACTGGAGCGAATTCTTTCACCGTTAGAAAGGATCTTTACGAAGTATTACGGGCTAAATTTATTTCCAGAAATAATTAGGGATCCCTACTAAAACTTGAACAATGTAACCAAGGTGTAAAAAATGTCCACGCGGGCGAAGCCGCGGGCGAAAAGCTAGTTTAATTATAATTGTAAAGTTTCGAAGGTGTACTGAGGGCCCAATTTGTACAACAACGTGGTCTGGTCAGTACTTAAGAACCTGCATAAAAAAAACCAGCCAAGTGCGTGTCGGCCCACGCGCAGTAGGGTTCCGTAGTAGGAGTTAGTTAGTCGACTATAACTCTGTAACCGGTTAAGCCTACTTAGCCGTGATAGTTTTCCTTATAATTTCATTATATGTACTACGTCTGTGATTTTTTTCACATTTCTAGGTACAGCCACTCAAAAGTTAGAGGGGGGGGTAACTCGTATCGAACAAAAATTTGCACTGAAAAGCTAGATATTTCGCAAATGGCTCGCTTAACCAAAAAATGGTCTTCACACACCCCTAATATTTTTGAAAGACCTATCTAACGATACCCCACATGGAGGGGTACGCGAGAAAAAAAAAGTCATCCCTACTTTACATGTTTGGGAGCTACCCTAAAAAAAAATATTTTTCAAAATTTTATTTTACCACTTTCTCGGCGTGATCAATATACATATTCATACCAAATTTCAGCTTTCTAATAACAAAAACCACGGAGCTATGCCGCGGACAGACAGACAGACAGACAGACAGACAGACAGACAGACAGACAGACAGACAGACGGACAGAGCGAAACTATAAGGGTTCCTTGTCGCACTACGGAACCCTAAAAAGCAACGGATGTCGTCCCGAACTACTTACTTAGGACAAGCTGCACACGGTAATAATATTAGCTAGACATCAAGATGGTTGCCCAAGGGACGCGTAACAGTCAAACGCCCCCCCTCTCCCACTATGGGTAAAACAAGGGAGTTTCGGACTCTTGTTGACTTAAACCCATACGTGCTCCCTCAATTGCCTTACGAATTCAAAGGCCGTAGTAACACTTTCCATCAATCCCGTTGCTCAAAAACAAGATCGCATCCTTAAACATATTTAAATGTAATATTCTTAAAGCTATAAGACACACACAATTGTTGGTTTTGGTACGCCAAGACAAACATAGACAAATGATTTTTCTTCGCTTTCTACTCAAATCATAGTAAACTTAATACTACTACTGCCTATGTCTTTCCATATAGTAACCCAAAACATTGACGGTTCACCCCTAAAGGAGGTGCAATGCGTCAAATGCGCGCGAGGTTACAAAGCAGACAACAATGTATGCGTACGATGCGAGTCTTGCGTATGCGCGAAGAACCAGATCATCGTCAGAGGCATCTGTATACCGAAGAGTTACGTGAAGTCGAGGCCTAAATATGAGGAGGGTAGTTTACACCCCCTGGCTTTATTGGATGTCGTTAAACATGAGTACTTGTGTATGGTAAGATTCTAGGGGGCCTAGCACGACGCAATAATGTAATCGTATCGAATTTCGAATTATAAAACTATTCCAAAGCAAAATTTATGTTTAAAATTAATAAATTATAATTTGCAACATCCAAAGATATGAATGAAGTCATCTATTAAATAAATAGTACAGTATAATAAATAGTAAAAAACACTCAAAAATAGCATTTGATTCGAATACTTTTTCGAAAGTGATTCGTGCTAGACCCACAGAATTAGAATAGGTAGCGTAAGGTTTCTAAATATATTTTTTATTTAATTGAATAATTATTTTTTTATTTATATTATAAATATAAAAAATAACAAAAGGTTGCAACATAAAGATACAGATTTGATTATTTGTAGCTGTGCTACGACGTAGCTGCTACGCTATATCTTCGTAGCAGATAGCATAATCGTCAGTAAATTAATTGTAGCACATTGAAATTCACAGCAAAATGATGTGCGAGCTTGTCGAACCCTGGCCAATGAATGCGTCAAGAATTTTTACTCAATAGATCAAGCAGGACCTTGCAGACTTTGGATACAGTCTAATTTGGCCACACCTAAAGGTAAAGATGAATACAGAAAGATCTAGCGATATAACCCTTTATTGCGATGAGCTAAAGTTTATTTTGCTTTGAAAATTTGATAGATTGTGTAGAATACTTTTTCTGAAAGCCTATTAAACTTTGGTTTTTGGTATTGGTAATACCAAAAACCAAAGTTTAAATGATTTGATTTAATTGAATAGACTATCAAAATTCTGAATATAATGAATGAAATATTTAAGGTAAGACCACTGCTAAACAATTGGTAGCATGGAGAGGCCTTTGAAGTGTTAATTTAATTATAGGCAATCATTGTCTGACCGTATGATATACGTTAGGGGAGACCTATGTCCTACAGTGGACGAATATAAGCTGATGATAATGATAGACGATCATTCAAAAGGGCTATATATACATAAATTCCTTTAATTTGTACAAATAATTAATTAATTTCCTATTTATAAACATACATTATATACTTACAACCCATTTGTAGAAACCTTTAAATTTTACAATTAATCATTCCTCACTCATCAAGTTCATTTAAGGGATCAGGAATCATTGATATGGAAAATCAATCTTATCATAATCCTATAGGGTTGACTTTTAATAACTGCTGCTGCAGTTTTTGTAAGGAGAGATTCAATTTACCGATTCCTCTGACCCGGAAAACAGACGACGCTAATTAGTACCTAATACCTTTTTTTGCTTATAAATTGAAAGAAAACCCCAAGAAGCTTGTGTTTAATTTATTATGCCATAATTAAAGACCTTCTCCGACCGCGAGAATTATGATAATTAGGTTGATTTTCTAGAATAACTTAAACATAGAGTGCAAAAGTTAGGCAAGTTATTAATTAAAAGATTACTAAACCACACTAAGGCCCAAGTTCACCGACTTGGTAACGGTCCGATGAACTTAAAACAGCTGTTTACCATAAATTCAAACTTCTAACTTTAGATGGGTTACGCATTATTTAAGATTTTTATTCCTGAAACTGACGATTATCAAAGCAGTATTGAACAATAAGTGGGTAACATAAAAAATCGCGCTTGCTGGTTAAAAAACCTTTTGGTTTAACGGGCCGATTACGAAACCATCAGTCTTTTTTTTTGCTTTAATTGTTTACTTATTTGATGAGCCACGAATTTGTGATGAAATAATGTAAAAGTCGCATTTGCATTTGTTAAACAAATGAGACTTTGAAATAATTATTATTCCAGGGTTACCTCGTCTCATAGTAGAATCTACATTGGAGGACAAAAATCCAGGAGAGATCTACTTGACACGCAAAAAGGTACTTTGAATTTTTTCGTCGCAATGAATACTGAGAAATATTTTGAAACTAATTTACTAAAAACATAAACTAAAAGAACAGCAAGGAATTTGTGTTAACATATCCTAATGTAAGATTAACACTAATTCCTTCCCTGCTTTAAATAAATTATAGGGTTTATTTCATTGAATTTTGTGGCAAAGAAATTAAAGCAGATTTTTCTTTATATATTTTTTAAAACAGGTAAGAAGTAAAGTATGTTCGTAATGTCCGTCCCTTACTAACTCTTATCCTAAAGTATTTCTTTATCTATCTCTCATGCAGATGGTTACCCTAAGTTAAAATAAAAAATAGGGACATGTATGAAACACATACATTTAAAAAATACGTTACAAGTACCTATAAAAAAAATATGTTTTTATAATATTTTTAGTAGAATTTTCGTCTTTGATATGTGCCTAGATTTATTTATTTTATTTATTTATTATTAAACATACACACACTATCATTACAGACTGATCCAATACAATAGTGGAAGTGTGATTGTTTTTATGTATATACATTTTCGTTTATGAAACAAAAAAAATAGAAACTTATCTATATTTTTAGGGTTCCGTAGTCCGACAAGGAACCCTTATAGTTTCGCCATGTCCGTCTGTCTGTCTGTCCGTGGCATAGCTCCGAGGTTCTTGATACTAGAAAGCTGAAATTTGGTATAGATATGTATATTGATCACGCCGAAAAAGTGGTAAAAAAAGTGGTAAAAAAATATTTTGAAAAATATTTTTTTTTAGGGTAGCTCCCAAACACGTAAAGTGGGAATGAATATTTTTTTTCTCGCGTACCCCTCCGTGTGGGGTATCGTTAGATAGGTCTTTCAAAAATATTATGGGTGTGTGAAGACCATTTTTTGGTTAAGCGAGCCATTTGCGAAACATCTAGCTTTTCAGTGCAAATTTTTGTTCAATACGAGTTACCCCCCCTCTAACTTTTGAATGGCTGTACCTAGAAATGTGAAAAAAATCACAGACGTAGTACATGTAATGAACTTACAAGGAAAACTATCACGGCTAAGTAGGCTTAACCGGTTACAGAGTTATAGTCGACTAACTAACTCCTACTACGGAACCCTACGGCGCGTGGCCCGACACGCACTTGGCCGGTTTTTTTCTTATCATGGTGCAAAAAATATTTGATATAAAACTTCATCCAACATCAAACGTAATATAAGTTTTCAAAATCATGTTTATTTCCAGCAGGACTTTTTATTAGTTGCGGCAGCCATGTTCTCGTCTGATGGCCGATTTAAGTTTATCAAAGAGCCGGATCAAGAGGGACCGTGTCGTCTGCCCGTTCAAATTAGAATCGGCCGAGATTTCGCGTAAGTCCTTCTTGTATTAAATATAAATAAATTGTATGAAACTTGTCCTTGAGTTTCTGAATATAAAAAAAGATGATGTTCTGTTTGCCCTGTTTAGCAAAGGTTAAATAAATAGATACCTATAACAATGATACAATACACTAAAGATGCGTTATGCGCTCAAAAATGGCAACATGAAATGAAGGCAATTGACCTAATTCCATTGACCAATAAGCCAGCCCGCACTCTGAACCAGTATCATAAAAAGTCTCGTAATAATAATACTTGATATGATCCAGCTAGTCCTTAGTTGTCCTCCCCAGTGACGCCCTAAGCCGAGGTTCGTTCCCCACTAGGGCGAGCCCTTAGCGCGCTGTCACTTAGTATTAAATTTAGTTGTAAGCCTTGGCTGGAGGCCTTAATTTAATTAATTAAATTAGGACCTCACCAGATTGTCCAGTTAAGCAGGTCGAATGCTGTTAGAAGCACCCTGCAAGAGGTCATGTAGAAAAATAAAAAAGACACAAATACTGAGTTTACGGCGTCATAGTGTAAACCTAGCTTTATATTAATGACATACCTAATTATACCTTAGAACATTCGCGTACTTTACCCTTCATTAGCTGATTTTTATTTTATTTTCCTTTCCTCTTATTTTTTATGATAATAAGCTCTACTAGTTGATAACGAAAGATGAAAATCCCTTGAAGACATAAATGTTTGTTTACACACTCGAAGCATCTTATTTATGATCTATGAATAGAAAGTACTCATGAAGGAGTAAGTTACACTTAATGGCTTAGCTTACCTATTCTTAACCTTCACTCTAGCTATTTGAGCAAGATTTATGAACAAACAAAAGCCTTTAGCATATGAACGACCTACGATTCAAGAACACAAAATCGGTTGAACTTACAGAATGTATGTATAACGATATTTTCTTTGTTTAATTAGATACTAATTAGCTTTAAGAATAAATTGTTTTCTCGCGGTTCTTATAAAAAGATCTAGCATATTCAAGTGTACCGACTTTCTTGGAGTTTTGAAACGGTAATTTCCATACATGTTTCATTGGTTCATATGTATTGTTTATTCTAATGTATTAAAAGCAAGTCAAACTCATTCGCAACTTTATTATTTAGATTCTTGAAGAAATTGAAATGATGAACGCTTTCCTTGCATGCAACCTATAACCACAACTTTCATGCATCACCGTATTCAATAGCTATTTTCCAAATGAACAGACAGACGCACTTCAAGATATATCTTTCCTTATACATATTATGTAGGGTGTACTTACGGTTTGCTTTGAATCATGACTATAATGAAGCTTTTTAAAAATCCTTAAGATTTTTCACGTCATTAATGAAACTTAACTTGGACCTGTAACAAAATAAGATGTTTCTTTAGTTCACTTCCATATTTAATTCGTACTTTATTCTGACAGGATTAAAGCTCTTAATAGAAGTCTGACAGATAAGTGGTGGTTCTTAAGTCGGTTCTTTTTTTAAAAACTTTGTTTTTATGAGAATTAAGTATAAAATAACACAGATGGGTTTAGTCAGTAAGAGTTTGACACTCCCTCTAGCGCCACCAACAGCGAAGGAGTACGAGACGTAAAAACTTAAGTTTTCCCAACCACCAACTTGAAGTATTGCTTTTAACTTGCTAGTCTTGTGTAGTATGTCTTATAAATGCAGTATTTTTCCTTCACATTACAGCCAGGACTGCATTATGAATGTATCGAAGCTTACCGATGATTTGAACGAGACGGTATCCCCCTATTTGTATGCAGACGGGGCACTTGTACAAATACCAGTCTACCCTAGGAAACCTAATGGCTACAATATACAGGTACTTAGTAGTGAACAACTTGAAGTATTGCTTTTGTGTTTAAAAAATAACTTTGTCACCCTAATATACAGGGTGGAAAGGACACCGTAATGAACATTTTGTTTCGGGTATTCAGTAAAAGAATTTTCGTTGGTACTTTTCTGATGTGTACGGTTTCTTTCTATAACTTTTACGATTTTCCAGCGTACTTGAAGTTTCATCCGCCCCCACGCTTTCATGTAAAATGTCTGAACCGATTTTGATGTAATTTGGTATGGAGATAAATGAAACCCTAAAGACTTTTGTTGTGTTTTTGTTGTGTTGCTTTTCAGAACGCGGATGAAACCACGGGAAAAGCTAGCTAATTTATAAGTCTATTTAATAACTGCCAATTTTAGTTTTTATATTTCAACTTTATTGTTTAAACTAAAAGTCAGATCTTTTTTTACAGAAAGGTTCATGGTTGTCGAGTAAGTTCAAACGATTCTTCATAGCGGACCACTTTCTGTCGACTATTGCGAATATCACTAACACTGTATATCTACGAACAATGGTGATACAACTACAGTGAGTTTACTTTAAATATATATTTATATGTATGTATAAGCCCTATGTTAATTCATATGTACTTTCTAAGTGTATCTTAGACACCACTGCTTAACGGTGAAAGAAAACATCGTGATGAAACCTGGGCTAAAAAGTCTGAAAACGCCAATCCGCCTTGAGCAAGCGTGGCGATCAATGTTCATGTCTTCTTATTATGAGAAGAGGTCTTTACCCAACAGTAGGATAGTGTAACTGGCTGATGATGATGATGTGGCCTTTAATTTCAATTAAAGCGTCCATCTGCCTAATGTTTACACAACTATGTTGGGTCTAGTATACTTGAACTCGATTGTATTTGAAACTAGGCTTTCGAAATTTACGAAATTTACGAGACTGAATTTAAATCGATCGGCGAAATGATTAAAAATAGAAATATATATTTTTTTCTAATGTTACTGTAAATCTTTACTAATATTATGAATGCGACAGGGAGTTGTTTGTTTGTTACGGCTATACCGATTTGGGTGAAAGGTCATCATCATCATCTGCCTAGCCTTTTCCCAACTATGTTGGGGTCGGCTTCCAGTCTTCAACCGGATGCAGCTGAGTAGTAGTGTTTTACATGGAGCGACTGCCTATCTGACCTCCACAACCCAGTTACAGGGGAACACGGGAATTTGGGTGAAAGGTATAGAGATAGATAGGACTTTGAAAACGGTTATAGGCTACTTTTTACCCGGTTGCGTTAAGTAGTTCCCTCGAGACGCGGGTGAAACCGCGGGAAACAGGTAGTTCTTTATAATTACCCTTATTAATTACCCACTTAAGCATTTTCCAATAGAATTGAACGAGACAAAACCACCACAAGCTCTCTGAGAGTGCACATATCGGTTGAAGCGATCTATGCCTCGAAGTCGCCTCTCTCGGAGTCCGTCACCATGACTTTGAAAGTGGTGCATGTGATGCCTAACGCTGGTGTCCATCGTGGTCTTGAAGTAAGTAGTCTAGGATCATCGAACAATATTGTTATGTAGGGTGTATGTAAATTCTTATTTTTAACTTGAAGTTATTACTTTAATATCTTTTCCGGTTATTTTATGCCATTTGAAGGTGTTATGGCTAACAATTTTAAATGATTACGTTACATTTGGGATGTTTATATAAGTTTTCAAATTAAGAGGTCCTCACAAAAAAATTGCAATAATAAATAACTGCCCCAGAAAGTTGGTTCTGTTTCATAAATACAACCAAGCCGAACAGTGTACTGCGGCTGCGGTAACCGCTCTTCACCACCTCGCGGGAACGAGACAAACTTTATTTTTCGACTCACTCACTGCGCGCGCGCACTGCGTCTCGTTCTGGTTACGCCATTGGGATGAACCTACAAAGAACACCACCTAGCGGAATTGCCATGAGCGGCGGCGGAGGCGGTTCTTTTCCTGATCTACGCAACTTGCAAGCACTTAAAACCGAAGAAAGTGGTATTACTCAGAGGCCTAAAAGGAAACAACCTGACCCAGAATTGGGCATCAGGGAAGAACTTTCAGAATTTCGTAGTGAAATGAAGATTTTTTTTCAAAGTTTCTGCGATAAGCAGAATGATAACTCAGACAAGATATGTCAACAGATGATAGAAATAAAAAATGAAATAAAATCGCTTAAAAACATTACTGAAAACCTTGTTTCGGAACAAACCGAAATAAAAAGTGAATTATGTAATTTAAAAACCAAAAACCGTGAACTTCAAGAAAGAATCAAAACCATCGAAAGTGACTTATTAGCGGTAAAGACAGATCCACAGCTTACTAGCAAATGTCCGCCAACTCTTGACTATGAGGCCTTGGCCTTAGAATTTCAAGAGCGCTCGGAGCGACAGCGCAATATAATTATTGTCGGTGTACCCGAAGTTAATGATAAAAACTCACAAATGCGACGGGAACATGATAATAAACGAATAATTACCATAATTAAGACAATCTTCGATGAATGTCCTTCCCCAATAAAATGCATACGTCTCGGGAAATACTGCCCTGGCAAAAATAGGAATTTAAAGGTATGTTTTGAACACAAAGATATTGTTATTCGTATTCTCCGCAATAAAGCAAAGCTGATGGATGATAGTGTGCGTATATATGCGGATCAAACACCTTTACAATCAAAGCTTATGAGTGAACTTCGAAACGAATTATCGCGCCGTAAAGAAAGTGGGGAGTCAGATTTAGTAATAAAATACATAAAGGGTATACCAAAAATTACCAAAGCTGAATCAAAAAACTACGTTCCATCAATACCTACCAGCATACCGATAACACCAATTCAGGACTAGAAAATGTTACATACCAACACACGAATACCTACCAAAATATACTCACATCCACATCAACTTTAAGATTATTTTACACTAACATAAGAAGTTTGAAAAAGAAGCTCGATGAGTTAAAATGTATCTTGCAGTCATTCAATGAACCAATCCATATTATTCTCCTTGCCGAAACATGGACAAAATCGGATTCAGAAGCACAACAACTCGAAATAACCAATTATAAACATATTTACAATATTCGTACGGATGGTATTGGAGGTGGAGTTTCTATTTTTGTACATAAAAATATCAAGTTTCACATTACGGAACAACGATACGAATATGGTAACAATTTTCTATTCATACTACTACCGAAGCTTTCGCTGACTGTTGGGGTTGTGTATAAACCACCTCACACCAATATGAAGAAATTTATAGATACCTACTCGGTGCTTTTAGAAAAGACAAAACATAAAACAATTATACTTCATAGATTTGTTACGTACAGAACGTAAAACCACTGACTATTTGAACTTAGTCCGGGAGTTGGGTTACTGCATAATAAACAATCTGCATGAAAAGTATGCAACTCGTCAGACAGCACAATCAAGAAGTATAATTGATCATGTTTGCACAAATATCATGGATGCTAACATACATATGGCTGTAATGGAATCATCGTTATCTGACCACAAACAAATTTACGTAGGACTAAAGAAGTATAAACACTCTTTAAAACAAAAAAATCAATACCAAGCAATAGATTTTGAGAAATTATATAAAAGTACACAAGATAACCACTTAGGCATAGATGAAGATAATTACAGTAATTTGGAAACATTTATAAAAAAGCAAATCAATGAAGCTAAGATAACAAAGTACAAAATTCCTAACTTACCTCAGAAGGATTGGATTAACAAGAAAGTAATCAACTCTATTATTGAAAGAAATCAACTGTGGCATAACCATATTACGGATCCAAGGAACGAAATACTAAAAGAAAAACTTGCAGCTGCAAAAGAAAAAGTTATTCGGACAATAAAGAGAGATAAAAGAAATTACTATTATGACGCCTTTAATAAATGTGACAGAAATCCGAAGAAGATGTGGAAATTAATAAACACTCTTGCCAAAAATAAGATCGATACCTGCTGTGCTCCCCCTAAATTAATTGTTTCTAATAACATTCTCCTACATGGCAGAGATATTTGTAACTACTTTAATGAATATTTTGCTACAATTCGTTCTGTTTTGACTCAAAATATTCGATCAAACCAACATTATCAATACAGTACCCTAATTACCGAAAATAATAACACTACTGCACTATCAGAATTCCAACCGTGTACAAAAGATGAAATTATTAAAATTATAGACAATTTAGATAACAACACTAGCTGCGGTACAGACGGAGTAAGTACAAAAGCTATTAAATGCATAAAAAACCTTATAGCGTCCAATCTTGCAAACTGTTTTAATAAATGTCTTTACGATGGTGTGTTCCCAGATAGCCTCAAGGTTGCTAAGGTAACTCCTATACACAAATCGGGACCTAAAACAGATCCCAGTAATTACCGCCCCATTTCAGTACTACCTGTCTTATCGAAGATTTTGAAAGAGTAATATATAGCCGCTTATTCCAATACATAGAAGACAATGGTTTCCTTTACAAACATCAATATGGATTTCGACCACATTCCAATACTTTATCGGCGACTATAGATTTAGTGACTAACATTAAACATAATATTGACAAAAAACACCTAGCCCTAGGGGTATTTATAGACCTAAAAAAAGCTTTCGATGCAATTAGTCATTCTATCCTGCTAAAAAAGCTGAAAAGCATAGGAATCATCGAAAAAGCTAACAAAATACTTGAATCTTACCTAACAAATAGAGAACAAATAGTAAAAATTGGAATTTATCAAAGTCAGCCAGAAAAAATGGTGTGCGGAGTCCCACAGGGATCTGTTTTGGGCCCCATACTTTTTCTACTTTACATAAACAGCATAAGCTGTATTGACTTAACAGGATACATCTCACTTTATGCTGACGATACGTGTCTTTTTTATTTTGGGCACTCAATACATAACATTGTAGCCGAAGCACAACAAGATCTCAATAAACTAAACATGTGGCTGAAACAAAATCTACTAACTATAAATATAAAGAAAACCTCATATGTACTATTTTCTGCTAAAAACAAAAAGATTCCCGATTTCTCACCACTCACTGTGGATAATCAACAGATTCTAAGATCAAACCAGGAGAAATATCTTGGATTGATCTTGGACAATAGACTTACATTCAGAACACATATTGAACATGTTAAATCAAAATTGCTGTCACTCACTGGAGCTTTACGAAATATTTCTAAATGCGTACCAGTTAATTTACGTCATAAAATATATAATACGTTGGTCAAACCACACTTAAAATATTTAATCCAGGTCTGGGGACATGCCGCTCCCACCAACGTCAATGACTTACAAATCACACAAAATAAGTTAATAAAAGTACTATATAACTACAAATACCTAACACCGACTAAAGATATTTATTGTAAAACTAAACTACTAAACATTAAAAAACTTTTTACTTACCACACTTGCATTCTAATTAAAAAAATACTTACAAAAAACATACACTCACAAATAACATTTACTCATAAAACACATCGTTACTACACTAGAAACAGAGATAATATAGAACTACCTATGATCAGAACCTTGTACGGAAAGAGAGACATACAATATGAGGGGGCTCAGCTATATATTAAAATTACCTAAAAATATAAAAGACTCCGAATCTGTAAATGTTTTTAAGAAGCGATTAAGTGCACCATCAGTGCACTTACTCAATAGTTGAATATTATACTTTTTTAGTTATAAAACTAGGGTGGATCGAACACACCACTATACATTATGTTATTTTTACTAAGTTAAGTTTCTCATGTAAGTGAACTATGTAATGTTCTTTTTGGGAAATAAATAATCTTTAACCTGAAATAAATGTCGCGACAAATATACAAAAAAATACTTTTTTAACTTTACAAATACAACAAAATGGTCTTCGCAAAATGTATAATTTTTATTGCTTATTCGACATGCGCCCTATAATGTATCCATTAGTGTCCATTTTTCTTCAAATCCTTTTCCAGCAGCGAAAATATCAGCCTGAATTTAGAATTTACAGACGACCACTATTCAACTCTAATACAAAGGCCATAAAGTTAAAAATTACCTGAAAATTACTCCAGTGTTTGTTTTGTATGTTATGTTCTAGATATGGGGTGGATTGCTCGGCTGTTTTCTCACTTTGTATGCCATGGTGCAATGGCGAGGAGTGGTTCGTCGAGGTGGACTATACGTCTCTGTGGTACCCTTACTGTCAGGGGCTGTAGCGGACACCTTATTCTTTGTGAGTACAATACTAGAATGGGATGGGAAGCATCATTACAAGATGTTACTACATTCATCTTATTTAGTTAACTGATATCTTATCAATCCACCCCGAGCAAGCATGGTGATCAATGCTCATGCCTTCTCTGTATGAGAAGAGGCCTGTGCCTAGCAGTGGGACGATATATAGGCTGATGATGATATCTTATCGAATAAGGATGTTCCAATTCTAATAGTGATCTTTATTTATTGAGACGCTCTACGATCAATCGATACGATCTCAAGATGAAAAAAATAATAATTTCCGCAAGAAATCTTATAGATAGAAGTTGTATGTTTTCGACGGTATTAACAATCAAAAGGGAAAATTCTCAGGAAAAACGAGTTAAAAGATATTCGCATAACTTCGTTTAATCTGAAATAAAATAGATAACATTTAAAATGTGATTACAGGCTGCATGGATCGCTACACTTCATGCTTTGGCGGCTGAGGCTGGCACACTCGGGCTAACCCTACCGTTGTCTCGGAGAGAAGAGCGCATCATCAGAGCTTTTATCTATTCGGCTGTTTCATTGAAGGTTTGTTCTTTATGGGTTTTATATCTGAAGACAACGTCACGCTTAAATCTCCTAAAAGGGTAACGCAGAGGTCGCACCTAGCCACTTTTTACGTCTTTAATTTTGCTTGGAATAATTGATGATAATCCAATATGTACAATACGTACAGCATTTGACTATAAAAAAGCTATTGCCAACTACCGAGAATTTCTGATTGAAAAACCTAACAACACTTTTCCCAACCTGGGAATCGATTCTAGGATCTAGGCTCAGTAATCATGCAACAATAGGGCAGTCGCTTTAATTGTTGTTGCAGTAATAGAATATATTTTATGAGGCCTTTTTACACGTGATTGTTATTTTCCAGGCGATAAAGGTGGCATGGTTGAATTTCAACCAATGTAAATGTGACGTGTTCTTTTTAGACTGGTCGGAGTATAACGCGCCATTTAAAGGTAAATAAAGACTTTATACTATTAATTATACCCGCTCCATACGCGTAAGCTATATAACAAGATAAGACTGAATTGAGTTGGCGATTTCAGAGTTTTTCTTAATAATTGAATATAGAAAAAAGTACAAAAGCACTGCTTATTTATAAAGAAAGCTCTTTCACAAACATATAGACAGACAGACACAGATATATAGACAAAGTGTGGAAATTAATGATATCTCTTTTCTTTTATATGTATGAGTTTTCCCACCTTCTAACATTTTTCTAGGAGCAGCAACAACTGAGAAGAACAATAGCTGGAGAGCACAGACCTTGGCTAGAGAATGGAGTGGTATGCAGACCATGAGACGAGTCTCTCCAGGGTTTACTGTCACTCTAGCATTGCTAGTATTACACGTAAGTTTGAACACCACAGAAGAAGTCCTCTTACATTAACAACATAGATTTAGGCTGATATGTTTCGATTGTACGGTTAAGCAGGTCAAATGCTGTTAGAAGCACCCTGCAAGAGATCATGTAGAAAAAAAAATGAAATGTTTCTTAAGCCTCATGAAATATGGCAGTCTAAACATTTCGTCAAAAAGACAGAAAATTACAGAGCACCTAATTTTTGAACTTGGCACCTAATTAGCATCTAAAAGGCACCTAATTAAGGCATTCTCTAAATTCAATTTCCCGACTTTGCGTTGCTGGCGAGACGGAGCTCAATTTCAGACAGAGTTCTGTGGCAAAATCTAAGACGATTATTGGTAGCTATCTATCCCAAGGGAAGTACATGATTTGAACCAGCTCCTACGCTCAATTGGCAGGAGTAGTTACGATCACCTGGAACCTTTCACGACACAAAGGCAAACGGAATAGAACTCTCAGAATAGAAGATCTTACAGTACGTATAGTGCGATCGCTTTCATGCAACGTAACAATGACAGCTTTTGTGCTATATATGTAGCGTCACACAAGGCTCGTCCTCGTCTTTCGATGCGTAATAGCGCGTCTGGTATTTTCTATGCAGCCAGCATAGATATATATGTTACTAATGGCAGCCAGTCTCGCTACAGTCTTACTTTTTGACTTAATTTTTCCACTACATAAGCTCAATTGGTATGATATATGTAAATATAGACTGAGAGGAGCTCGTGGCTAAGTAAACAGCTGCACGGTTCGACCGATCAAAGGTTAAGCTGCGCTTGCTACGGTCGGTCCGTGGATAGGGGATCATCTTTGTCATAGCGAGACTCCTCCGTGCCTCGGAAAGCACGTTAAGCTGTTGGTCCCAGTTGTCATTTGTAGATCTTTGACAGTCGTTACGGGTAGTCAGAAGCCAGAAAGTCTGACAACCAGTCTTACCAAGAGGTACCGTGTTACCCGGTAACTGGGTTGTGGAAGTCAGATAGGCAGTCGCTCCATGTAAAACACTGATATTCAACTGCATCTGGTTTAGACTGGAACCTCAAAATAGTTGGGAAAAGGCTAGGCAGATGATGATGTAGATATGGACTCGAAAGGATATAATCTAGTCTCCTCGGACCACCTCAATTGTACTTACCCGGTTGCTTTATTCAGGTCATGTCACCCTGGCAATCTTACCTACCTCCAAGCCAAGGCTACAGATGGGCTCTCGCCACAATAGCCTGTTGGTCTTCGTATGTCATACTGCTATCCTCACGGTGGGTGGGTGACAGGCTGCGAGGACCACCGACCGCTATTCTTCCAAAGATCTGCACTGGTGTGGGACTGTCGCTACTGGTGTTTGAAGAAGATTATTATGCTCATTACGTACATGGGAGGTGAGGTTATGGTTTTATCAGAATAGGACAATTCTTTGGATACTAAAGAGCAATTTTTTACGGCACATTTGGCGTAGTGGCTGAACTATTGGCTGCTGCGCTGCGTGTCGCGTCGTGTGTTTGATTCCCGTGTTTGTGCATGTGTAATGAATGTTTGTAAACGCACCCACGACACTGGGGTAATTCCTAGTGTGGGGCAACGTTTTATTAAAATAAAAATATTTTAATAGTTTCCTTTCCAAATTCAAATTCTCTTTCTTACAAAAATATCAACAAATTATTTAATGAGTTCGACTAAGATTTGGTCCTTTTTAGGGTTCCATAGTCCGACAAGGAACCCTTATAGTTTCGCCATGTCCGTCTGTCTGTCTGTCTGTCTGTCCGCGGCATAGCTCCGAGGTTCTTGTTACTAGGAAGCTGAAATTTGGTATGGATATGTATATTGACCACGCCGAGAAAGTGGTAAAATAAAATTTAGAAAAATATTTGTTTTTAGGGAAGCTCCTAAACTTTTGAATGGCTGGACATAGAAATGTGAAAAAAATTACAGACATAGCACATGTAATGAACTTACAAGGAAAACTATCATGGTTAAGTAGGCTTAACCGGTTACAGAGTTATCGTCGACTAACTGAGGCCTGCTACGGAACCCTATTGCGCGTGGCCCGACACGCACTTTCCACATAATACTTTATCCCATTTTTTTTTAGAAATGATGAAACAAAAGACTTTAGGTCAATGGCGGGGCCTTTAGCAACATGTCGGGTTGTTTGCGCTCCGCAACTCAGGTAATAAATCTTCCAACCAAAATAATTATTGTCACACAGACCTTAACTTTGTACATATTAATTTGTTTTGATGTTATTTCAGGGCTGTGTACAAACAACTGTCTCTCTCATTGCCAGGTACGCTAAGATTTTTTTTAATTGTCCGTCTCCCTTCCCTCCATCCATTTGTTCCAATCTCGTGAAATCTGAGGCCAGTCTTTTAGGTAGGAGTTCATCCCGCCATCTCCTTCTGGGCCTTTTCCCTGTAGTGGGACACAATAGGCTAAAAATGAAATAAATAAATAAAATATGTATGTCACATTGCTTTGCATTTTTATTTCTTTATTGCCCAACTCGTTTTATGGAACAACCAGCTGTTTCCCGCGGGTTCGCCCGCGTCCATAGGAAGCTATTTACTACTACTTACTACTGTAAAAGCGTAACTAACAAACAAACTTAGTTTCACATTTAAAGTTAGGATTAGTTACCATTGTTCAGAATTACAGAAGTTACTTAATATTATGTTAATTTCCTTCATGTTAATTTTAGGGTTGGGAGAAACCGAAACTCGTCAATCTCTAATATCAAGATTTTTGGCTGCATTCTTTGAACGGGTAAGTTTTTCTTGTTACTTTAGACCCGACAGTTCTTTGACGTTAGTCATTATTGTTATTCCGTGGTTATAGATAAACTAGCTTTCTGCCAGCGGATTCGCCCGCGTGGGCTATATGAATTCTCAGCCCGATCGGTTTAAAATTGACAAAGTTTCATACAAACTTTCATCCCCTATTTTATCCCCTTGGGGGTAGAATGTAATCCTTTCTTAGCGGATGCCGTCATAACATCTAGCTGCATGCCAAATTTCAGCCCGATCCCTCCTGTGGTTTGGGCTGTGCGTTGATAAATCACTATGTCAGTCAGTCAGGCAGTCACCTTTGAATTTTATATATATTTAGATTTAGATGTTGTTCAATATTTTATCAGGTTGTTGTGTTTACTATTAAGTTTGATTATATTCTCGCAGGCCTTGGACGGTCTCAGCTGGGTAGCCAGCGAGCGCACTGTACTTGAACGTCTGCTAAACGTGGAGCTGAATACTAGAGAGGCTGGCAACACCAGCACTTTGCTGTACGACCCTGATGACAACACACCTTCGTGCTTTGCTGTTACTTGGTAACACCATAGATTAGTTAACTTATCCCTAAAAAATGTCATTTAGATGTGTCGACTGGTACCTTTACTAGTGTCTCGGAAAGTACGTTAAGCATTTGGTTCCGGCTGTCATTTGTAGATCTTCGACCTTCGACAGTCGTTATGGGTAGTCAGAAGCCAGAAAGTCTGACAACGAGTTTTACCAAGGGGTATCGTATCGTATAGGTTGTCGCTCCATATAGAACACAGGTGTGGTAGACTGGAATACCGACTACAAAGTTGGAAAAAGGTTTGGCAGATGATACTGGTACCTCTAGGGTAAAGAGCACAAGAACTGGCCTGGTAACAAATACTGTTACTTTTATTTGATTACTGAATGATTATTGATTTTGATGATGACTAATGATTATTTAAATTATATGATTATTGAAACCGATCTATATAAAACTTCAACCGTTATTTTGATTGCCATCAAGTAAACAAGAAAATTACCTCCAGATTTAAAATTAAAATAAAATGTATTTTCTAAGGTGGGGAGAAGAGTGGAGCCTAGCAACATTTGATGTCATGCTGTTTAGTTTCGTTTTTATTGCAACAGATCACTCCATGATAGCTGCACTCATCACTCTTACAACGTGGCAGGTGAGGAAACTAAAAATAAAAGAAAATCAAGGACAAACATACACAGGTACAACATACAAACGTACGGGTCGGTTAAGGACAATAAATACATGCATGAATCAGATACAAAATACATTTCATCTTGCTAATATTATAAACGTAAAAAAAAATATTTTTTTTACATAGTCACGCAAAAAGTGCAAAATCGATTTAGATGAAATTTACCGTCAATCGGACCCAAATACAGACCAGGCCACGACTGACAAAAACGTATATCACAATTTGCTTGACGTGAGAATCAAACTCCGACTTTGCACTTGCAATTACTAGTCCATTAAGGAAGTTAGTAAGAAATTGGTCCTATTCGATGGCAAATCATGTCTGTCGAGATCTAGTTTCACAGCTTAGACAATATTTAAATCGGAAGGCGGAAGGCTGAAACTATAATAATTCTCAACCAAACATAACTTTTAGTTTGGCTCATTTGATTTCGGAATTCTTAAATAGACATGTCTATTTAAAAAACCCAGGTGTAGGTACAAGAGTTGTACTCGTCTTTATCTATGCATGTGTTACCGATGTCTCAATCAATTCATGATTAACCACGCCACTGCGAGCTATCGCGTTAACGTTCAGACACTATCTTTGTAATAAGTGCATACGTACCGGCTGATTCTTATAAATCTGGTAATATTTTATTTGTGCTCCAATTCTGTCTTTTTAACATTATAAAGTTTGTGAAAATGGAACATTATCATCACCATCAGGCCTCTTTTCATACAGAGAAGGCATGAGCATTGATCACCACGCTTGCTCAAGGCGGATTGGCGATATCAGAATTATTAAGTCAAGATTTTCCTCACGATGTTTTTCTTCAAAGTTAGTGGTGTCTAAGTACACTTATAAAGTTTATATTATGACTTTAGAAAAGTCACATTGGTACTTGCCAGGTTTCGAACCCACACACTTGTACATGAGGTGCAGGTGCCTTAACTAGGAACTGGGCCACCGGGACTATGTCATTAGTGTATGAAAATATAATGTATGGATGTTCCTAATTCTTTACGTAGAAATTTCGGCCACAGGTAGACCATGACCCGGGTTAACAATCTACTAGCTGTATCCCTCGATTTCCCCGGTATCCCGAGAAAAAAGTAACACGTACCCGGATAAAAACTATCCTAAGGCCATCCCACGTTATCAATCGATCACCATAATAAATGACATCTAAACATGTCCAGCCATTTTCCCGTGAAAGCGAGTAACAGACCGACAGAGTTACTTTCGAAGAAGTTACTAATATTAGTAAGGATAGTAAATATTTGTTCACTTTAATTCCTTTAATCGATCCATTTCATTATTTTCAGGTAGTAATGCAAGCACGAAAATGGTTTGGAAATAGAAATCAGAGGGATAAAACTGAAATTGAATTTTAAAAATAAAACTAAACGCCAACAACAAGCAATACCTACTAACTAGTTGTAATACTATGCAGCAATTATCGTTATACGTTCTCCTTTATGCAATGTTATGCTATGCAATAATCAGAGAATCTAGTGAAGATACAGACTCGAGTGTGGATTACAGCGGCATTCCGATAAACATGAACCCAATAAGAAATAAAGATTGCCAGTCCACGGAGTTCGTCAGCTGTACGACTTTAGCCCCGTGGGTCCCCCCACCAATTCCCCCCGTCTTGCCTCGCGGACCTCACTTCGGATTCCTGACAAACATTTGCAATGCACTCCTGTCTCCTAAATACAAAGTTAAATACCTCGGCAAATATTTCGTAATACTCAGCAACAGCCTCAAAGGTTTCGGCATTAATTATTTACAGAAAATATGGATAAGAAGATTTCGCAGGAGATTGAAAAACTATTCTTTATACAATAGGAAAACGCTCAAAATGTTAGTAAACGATTTTCTTATGTTCTTATCCGATGGAAAGCCTAGAAAGAATGAATATTTTAAGGCAATGAACGCTATATACAAGGTGAGTGATGAAATGAAGATGGACGATTATGTTTATTCGCTAAAGAATTACGGCAAAGGAACTTCCCGGCACATAGGAGCTAAAACAAGACGAATATTCGAGCGAATAGTATTCGGTAGATATCGTACACAACATGACGATGTAAAATGGGATATTGAATTAAAATTCAAATCGGCAGTCGTAGAGTATTGGGAGGAAAGATTAAATGGAACGACTCGTAATTTCACCTTGGGCCACCTGTTTAATTTCACATTAAGCCGACCGCGAAATTGACTTATTTTATGTTTTTTTGTCATAATACAATTCATAGGACTAAAGGAAACATGTGTTCGATATACACACATGCCATATTTTTTTTATATTTCATATGTTTAGGAACTTCTATAAGTATTCGGGGTTTAACTGATAATAAGCATTCTGGTAGTCCATTGTTACGGCTTTATGACTGGGAACTGAAAGCCGGAATCAGAAGTGAAGGTATCTTCGAGAGGTTCGTAAGGAATTACCTGGATATGTTATCAACAGCGTTCACAGGTAAAGAGTTAATAAGATATTGTAGAATGATCAGCAAAGAACTGAAAAAAATGGAATTCACCTACACGGAACGGTTAGCAAAACATTTTAGATACTTGTCTAGAATGTATCGAGATGATATTTTAGAAGAAATGGCCAAGTATAGAAAGGAATTCGACGAAAAGTTACCGAAACGACAGCTGTTCCTGCACGCTTTAAATGATGTATTCACTTTACAACAAAATTTGCAATTCGAGGATTACATACATGCTATGTTGGAACTAGGAAATGGCCACATATTGTCCATACAAGATCAAACCAGAAAACTTTTACATATGATCGTAGACTGTGTTAGCAAGTTGGGCCAAAAAGATCAAAGGGCACTGGAAAAGAAGATGATATTGGCCATTAAAGAATATAATTATTAAATAAATGTACCTTCAGCAAACATTTATTTGAGTATTCATTGCCTAAACCACTTCAATGAGACGTGACTTCATGAGCATGTAGGTGTAATAACTAACGTTTTTGAAATAACCTCTATTTTTCAACTTCAACTGACCATGTACCTAATAAATATTCGAATTAGCCTTTACATTACAAAGTTACTCCTTGATGGTTCAAATCATTTATTTCAACTAGACCATTTACAGGCTCTTTTTTTTGTTAGTTAGCTAAGTGCTAGGCTACGGACTTCCAGGCAGAATGGTTGCGTCTTGCACGCACAATTAACAGGAGTTAATCAATCCTCTGCTTAGAATTTTTCCAATACCTAATTATGTTAGGATTATATTTTGGTCTTACCGGATTTAGCTGAATAACAGTATTTTATATGGAGCGACTGCCTATCTGACTTCCACAAGTAAGTCTAGTTACTGTAACACTATTGAACTAGGAAGTGCTATTTATGTAGATAGGTATATATTTACACCTTTAATTCATCATATGAGTTGCTAACACAATGCCTGTAAAGTTTGTGTGTGAAGAAGATATTCAAAGATAATGTAAATATAAAAGGTGAACAGCCGAAGATCGCGTTGATTAGGGCCTAGCGAGACAAAGCACAGTAAGTTGACTTTCGTGAGTGTATACCTACTCCGCGTCCCTACCTATACTATCCTATTTAATATCCCATCTTTCTAACTATTCATTCCTATTATTATTAATTATTTTACCTAATTTGTCTTTAGTGTTAATAATGAGAATGACAAAAGAAGGAATTTAAAAACCGTAAATTACCGACAGTAAAAGAAAACGTACTACTTTTCCATAAACAATAACAATTTACTGGCAACACCACGGTCATCGACGAACAAATGAAATACGGCAACGTCACGCACGTATTGAAGTGGTAGAGTGATTGTTCATTCGGCGTTCTGAAAAACTAGTAAATTTACAAATTGTAATTTTAATTTTCTACTAAAAATGGCAGATAGTAAAGGGTAAGTTTATATTAATGCATAATACTAGTATACAGATTAATTTTATGTGTTTCACAATTAATCGATGCCCTAGCACTGGAAATGAATCTTCAAAAATTGGCTTGTCATCATGTCTGAGTTACAAACCGACTCATAGAAATCGAATTTTGCAAGTTCACTATAGAAAACGTTTTTATTTTAATAATGAAAGCATATTTAGATTGCTATTTGAAATGACGATGACGCCTATGTAAGTTAGTCTAATTAGAACAGAACGCTTTGGTTATTTTTTAGGGTGATTGATAATTTTTCTTGTTCGGCAGTAATCCTGATGATTTATCGACCGCGATCCTTCGCCGCAAGGACAGGCCCAACCGCCTCATCGTGGAGGAGGCGGTCAGCGATGACAACTCCGTGGTGGCGCTCTCACAGGTCTGAGCCCTTTGTCTTTACCCGGCGTTATTACATCGCGTATTTTTCCATAAATTTTATGGTGACCATTAATTATGCTTTGTCACTATCATGCAACATTGAAGTCATGTAAATATTACTAGGCTTGCTGTAAAATGCTTTGTTTGCATTCCTGGACTTTGTTATAAACATGTACTAGGTACTTCCATAGCAGGAAGCAATTTTCTCATCAATATCTATGCTAACTCTTTTCATACATTTTTTTTACAAGAACATTCATGTATCATGAAAATAATTTCAAGTTGCAATATTGTATGATCAGATTATTAAGCAGTTGACATTACACTTATAGTTCAATGACCTTGTTTGTCTATTGATCTAGTCATTTGTGAATAATAAAAAAGGGCATTAATATTTAACATGGTGAACAATTTCTAAACATACTACCATTTTTTTGTTTGCATTTTGGCTGATTTGTTATTAAATAAATGTATACATTCTCACCCCTAATTATGTTTATTATAATAAGAATAGACAAAATTGTATGCACCAACCTTAAAATGAAAAAAAAAAAATGCTCCACAATTGGTTAAAAAAAAATAGCAAAGTATAGGTAGAAACTTATATTACAATCTTGTAAAAAAAATTACAATTTAATGAGCCAATATAAAAAATATCTTTTGAAAATGACATTGCATATTTCAAAGCAAAAGTGTTAATTTAAAAAAATATATATAATTTATTATAGTTTCCCTACCTGTATGAAATTGTATCAGGTGTAATAATGAACAGCGCATAATGGTTTCACTATAATTAACATAGTTATTTTTATCACAGATGCATTCAACAGATTATAGTTTGCTTTCACAACAGATTGTATATCAAGTGCAATGCATTATCAGGTTTATAATTTTTACTATGTTATTGAAGGAGGCTACAAGTCTTGGTCCTTACTTATAATTACTGTCAAAGTATATGAAAACCTATTTTATTGTCATTTGTTGAATCCTGTATGAATACTTGAAAAGTACACAAACTAGTCTCTAGTTGTCTTCGTAGCAACTATATATCTATGTCCTTATATGACTGACCCGTGTCCCAATAAAACGACTTAACCTAGCCGGACAAGAGTGAACAGGCTTCTTCTAAGTAAGCTCGCTCCATCATTGACTTTGTCTCTGTCACCTCTGACTTAGACTAGAGTCAAGAGCAAACCAATTTAAAAAAAAGCCTAACCGATAACTGTCTCCAGGGTCTATCTCCATAGCAAATTTAAACCAAATTGGTTCTGCCGTTTTAATGTCACAGTGTAACAAACTCACTTTCCCATTTATAATATTAGGATGATGACTATGTATTTAAATCAGTAATTGGTTCTGACCAAAAACATAATAATTATGGCTCTAAGCACAAACTCTAAATATAACCAGCCTTTTTGAGTGGAAAATACTACCTTCTCACATTATTGACTGAAATGGAATAGTAATCATAACATTCGATGCTACAAATTTTCAATTTAAAAAAATATAAGATTTGATTTAGGATAGTTGCATTTACGATTTAGAAGTTGCTTTTGTTAAAATTACAATTGCTTCAGTATGTTAATGCTAATGCCACTAGTACTAAATCATGCAAGAATTTAACATTATTATTATTTCATTAAACACCTTAAGGCACTCCCACTAGAACAACTTCTGTATAAATTCAAGGTTCAAGCTATGCCATTTGAAGCAGCAATAGGTTGACTTATATAAATGATTAGGTTCTTTCTTTTAGTAGGTACCCAAGTTACCAAATCACTATTTATAACCATTTTGTAATCAGCATTACTCAGAATGTCAATACCAATTAGTTTTTCTCAAAGACATGTAAATATGTAACCCAATCACTCTTCTAGAAACTCTTATATCTTCTGTTTTCTGTGTTTTTTAACCCCCGACGCAAAAAGAGTGTCACTAGGCAACACCATACCATATACATATATACCTACAAATATATAATTTTGAAAAATGAAATTATGCATGATAACCATGATGTTTAATAAATAAAATTGTCTGCAGGCGAAAATGGAGCAGCTTCAACTGTTCCGTGGAGACACCGTACTCCTGAAAGGCAAGCGGCGCAAGGAGACCGTCTGCATCGTGCTGTCAGACGACAACTGCCCCGACGAGAAGATCCGCATGAACCGCGTGGTGCGCAACAACCTGCGCGTGCGCCTGTCCGACGTCGTGTCCATCGCGCCCTGCCCGTCCGTTAAGTACGGGAAGCGCGTGCATATCCTGCCCATTGATGACTCTGTTGAAGGCTTGACTGGGTAAGTTTGGTCTTCTAGTGTAGATACAAGAGTTCGAAAAGCTCTATGATATCCAGTTTGCTTTGTCGCTGATTAGACCAGAGATTATTTTTACCATTTCAAAACAAAACATTGCAATGGATATTACAATATTAAATTACCCAAATTAACACAAATTAAGAAAATATAATGTTTTTATTACAATGATTGAAAATTTTAAAACTTTAATTACTTAGTTAATTTACTCAATTCAAGTAAAAGTTAAAGTTTACACATAAAGATTTACTAAATGATGAGCTAATGACAGAGCTTCTGGTAATTCACATAAACTGTATTAATTTACATGATAATTATCATTACGAATACCACGCAAGAGGTCCTGGGTTCGATTACCGGCCAGGCAGAAATTGAAATGATGAATTTTAATTTCTGTGTTGGGTCTGGGTGTTACTATGTATAATATGTATGTATTTAAAAAGTATATAAGTAGTATATCCGTTAAGCTAGCACCCATAACACAAGCATGCTCGCATTGCTTACTTTGGGGCTAGATGGCGCTGTGTGAAATTGTCCAAAGATATTTTTTTTTTTTTATTTTTTTTTTTTTTTATCATTGTCAATTTTGTCCTCAGTAACCTGTTCGAGGTATATCTGAAGCCGTACTTCATGGAGGCTTACCGGCCTATCCATCGTGATGATACCTTCATGGTGCGCGGAGGTATGCGCGCTGTAGAGTTCAAGGTGGTGGAGACTGACCCTTCACCCTACTGCATTGTGGCGCCCGACACCGTCATACACTGCGAGGGAGACCCGATTAAGCGTGAGGTGAGTTTGTAGACCCATTTGTAAGAGTCCAGGTTGCTGGATAGAGTTTTTTTCATGTCGGAATGAGCACAACAAATGAAAAGATTTGCTGATCTGTAATATTGGTAAATGAAGACTACCAATGAAGAGATGTTCAACTAATACTCGTAAAAAACCTTTCTTTATGAGTGTATAATTAAATCTTAATCATGCTGACACTAGACAGTCTGATAATGATCCTTTGCCATGGGATAATATGCCACTTACTGAACATTTTGCTGAATTGGTCCATTTAAAATGTAAACCCTGTTTTTTAGTGAGCTGCAACAAATTAAAGTTTTGGTTTCCACATATCCACTCTAGATATTACTATAACACTTGACTATACTATAAAAAACATCAATATAATAAATTATGACGAAAATTACAACAATTTCCATCATTATTGGCATCTACTTCAACATCATCAGATTATTTTATGTTGTTCCATGGCTGGACATAGGCCATATTATAATTACTTTACAATAACTACTGACAAATTGTTACAAATTAATACAATCCAGACATAATGTGTGTATTGTTTGCGTTTTATATAAACATAGGTCAGTGTTGTTCTTGCATCATGCTAGTCATTTCCTTCTGGAAATAGAATAGAATTGAACTGTAAAAAAAGTTTTAATAATTTCTTGAATTGTACTACAATTAAAAGTTGCATTGTCAATACTTTTGTTAACATTAAATATAATGTTAACTGCGAAAGTTAACAAATACTCATGAAACATTATGAAACAATTAATTAATGGTAGATAAGGTCAAATATCGGCTAGAACAATGACTGACTACACAATGTTGCCACTATTCAACGAATGAGTTAACATAGAACAAAAAAAAATATTCTCACAAATACGTAGCATGTTCTCCTTATCAGTGAGGTGCCTAACACGGTTTTATAATCTCAGTGTAGTTTGATACTGCGAGTGAGTTTGACGGTTATATCTTACTAGTTACGACTAAACCACTTGTTTTTTTTTTGTAAATTCTAGTTACGTTATTACTGTATTTATAAATGTTTATTTCCGCCATTTTGATTAGGTTTGAGGATTCATTAATTTTGATTAGAAGAGAATACCTATTTAGTATTGTTTTCGGTATCTGCTGCATAAATACAAATACGCAATTATGTGGCGTTAGTCTTTCGTTGCAGCATTTTTGTTTTAAATGTTCCACGGAATTTGGGTCATTCTGTTCCACATTGTTAGATAAAGAGAAATGAAACATACAAAGTTAATTAGCAGAAGTAAGTATTATTATTAATACAATCGTCTGGGCTCATCTGCCTTGACAACCAGTCCCTGCATAGTAAATTATGCCAAATTATATGTTGTTAGCACGAAATATATTGCTACTAGTTGTTTTCCGCGGTTTCAACCGCATCCTGAGAAAAGTACTTCACACATCCGGATAGAATGTATCCTATGTGTAAGTTCAGGTTATAAACAATGTGTATACCAAATTTCATCCAAATCCATTCAGTAGTTTTTGCATGAAAGTATAACAAACATAAATTCTCACAAAATTTCGCATTTATAATATTAATAGGGTTTTTTTCCATCATGCTAGATTAGAAATCTATTTAGAAATGTATACTTCTGCTGCAAAGCAGGATTGCTATGCTAGTTTCAAGGGGTGGCACGAATGGCCGGAGTAATTACAGACATGAGACATTTTAGCTTTGTTTTTGTGCCACCAGATGTAATTAAATGCATCTGGGAAAAGGCTAGGCAGATGATGATGTAATGCATCTGGTATTGCATATGTCCACTAATCATAGGGTAGACTAGGTATTTGGCGAAAAAATAGCCATTTTTAAACATAATATTATTTTTATATGTTAGGAGGAAGAAGAAGCTCTGAATGCAGTTGGTTACGACGACATCGGCGGCTGCCGCAAGCAGCTGGCTCAGATCAAGGAGATGGTGGAGCTGCCTCTGCGCCACCCGTCGCTGTTCAAGGCCATCGGTGTGAAGCCACCGCGCGGGATCCTCATGTACGGGCCCCCCGGTACTGGAAAGACCCTCATCGCTCGCGCTGTGGCTAATGAGACTGGTGAGTTAATTGTTTTCTTATAGGCAAGCGTTTAGTCTATAGTCTATATCTAGGCCATAGAATCAGCATTGAAATCCAACGTGGCAAAATGCGGCCACAGTTTGGGTAAGATTCCTGCTGACAGCGATGCGGACGAACATTTTGATGCCTAACTTCTGTTTTTTTTTTATTATACATGGAGATTATTACTAACGTAAATATAATTGTAAATCTGAGCTGTAAATAAATACATTTCTTATATGAGCTCTTGCCTTTGCCTAGAGGTTCTCGTCTTAGCCTTTTTTCCTGAGTTAGAAGCCAGACCACGACAATAAAATATACAGATTATTATTAAACATCAAGCTAGAAATTAGGTACATGGTTCCAAAAAACTGGGTAGAAAGAAGAAGAAACTATGATGAAGAACCGGCAAGGAACTCCATGGATAATTTATTAGAAGATGCTGCTTGGTTTTTTCTCCAACAGTTTTTTTTAATGTTTTCCCAGCAAAGACCGCTTTGTGTTCATTAGACCAAAGTGTGATATTTCATTTCTTCATCACGCCTATAAAACAAAATCTTTGTCAAGTAATATATTATAACAATATTGTGTTTCCTATCAGGCGCTTTCTTCTTCCTGATCAATGGACCCGAGATTATGTCGAAGCTGGCTGGTGAATCCGAGTCCAACTTGCGTAAGGCCTTCGAGGAAGCCGACAAGAACTCCCCGGCTATCATCTTCATCGATGAGCTGGATGCCATCGCGCCCAAGAGGGAGAAGACTCACGGAGAAGTGGAGCGCAGGATCGTCTCCCAACTGCTGACGCTTATGGATGGTGAGTCCTTATTTCATCATCAAACTGTTTGGTAAAGACTGAATCTCACGCAGAGGCATGAGTATTGATCACCACACTTGCTCAAGGCGGATTGGCGATTTCAGACTTTTTAATCCTAGTTTCCTCACGATGTTTTCGTTCACCGTTAGTCAGTGTCTAAGAAATACTTAGGAAAAATATGACTTTAGAAAAGTCACATTGGTGCTTGCCAGGTTTCCAAGAGCTTATTTACCAGCTTATGATCTTCTACTATATGATTTAATTTACTGATCCGTAATTAAAAAAGAATATGTGTTTTAGGCAGTTGCGTTGCATACTCTTTCATCTTGGGGTAAAATAGACAAACAGCTAATAATAATTAAAAAAAAAAACAGTCTGTTAAAAATACAAAGAGTGATTCAGTCAACAGATAAGATTGTCTTTTTTGGCAAATTATTCACTGCTCGCAAGTGCCATGATCTATGATAGATTAGAATGCAATTATATAATATACGAAGAGGGATAATTTTTTCTTTTTTTCTTTAAAAAAAAAAAAATAATGCTACACGTACTAAATAATTCTTTATCCATCTAACTTCTATAAAAGGCTGTTCTGCGGCAGCTTTGTCCTCACTAAATGAGTGACCATGAGCCCATTAGGTTGGCATATCGATCGTTCTTGTGTATTTGTTATCAATTTACGATGTACGGTCGACGAAATAATTACGTTTGCCAGCAAATATGTAGAACTTGGCGCTATTTTGAAAACGACGATATCTACCGGGTCTCATTATATTTTCAAACCATCCAGGGGCCCTCTCAAATATACACGCAACATTTCATTCAAATCGGTCAAGCGGTTTAGGAGGAGTTAGGTGATACACACACATACAGAAGAATTATAGATGTATTGTGTATAATGCACGTTAAAAATAACGACTGGTGTAGAAAAGAATCCTCATCTTAACTAACGTTATAAATGCGAAATTGAGTTTGTTTGTTATGCTTTCACGTTAAAACCGCTGAATCAATTTCGATGAAATTTGGTACGGAGATAGATGGGACTATGCGGGTGCGTTAAGTAGTCCCCTCGGGACGTAGGTGACTTCGCGGGAAACTGCTAGTTAGTATCTTTGTTCACCGACAGATGGTTACCTAATCGGCCCGTTAAATAAAAACGTTTTTTTAACCCGAAGCGGGAATTTTTGTGTTATCCACTTGTCCAACCCCGGATTGGTAATCGACCGTTTTAGGAATATAAAACCCAAAAGATAAGGTATCTATCGTAAGACAGAAGTTTGAATTTATGGTCAACAGCTGTTTTGAGTTGATCGGACTGTTATTTTGTCGGTGAACTTGGCTGGGCTTAATATCGCAATAGGACTATAAAGCAACTAGCTTCTGCCCGCGACTTCGTCCGCGTGGAATAGTGGTGCCCGCTCCTATTGGTCTTAGCGTGATGATATATGTATAGCCTTCCTCGATAAATGGACTATCTAACACGGAAAGATTTTTTCAAATCGGACCAACAGTTCCTGAAATTAACGCGTTCAAACAAACAAACATTTAGCTTTATAATATTAGTATAGGTATAACAATCATAATTTCTCACATCAGGTATGAAGAAGTCATCCCACGTGATTGTGATGGCGGCCACAAACCGTCCCAATTCGATCGACCCCGCTCTGCGTCGCTTCGGACGTTTCGACCGCGAGATTGACATCGGCATCCCCGACGCCACCGGCCGCCTGGAGATACTCCGCATACACACCAAGAACATGAAGCTGGGCGATGATGTTGATCTGGAGCAGGTATAACTTATATTTATTACAAGCTTCCCGCCAGCGGCTTCGCCCGCGATATTTTAGCTAATGGATACAAAAACTTGACAAATTATATACTAAAACCTTCCTCATTAATCACTCTATCTATTAAAAAAAACCGCATCAAAATTCGTTGCATAGTTTTAAAGATTTAAGCATACATAAGGATATAGGGAAAGAAAGCGACTTTGTTTTTTATACTATGTAGTGATAATCTTTAGTAGTACTAAAACCATAGTATTACGATATCTCCCTACAGTAGCGCAACGAATGTAATTACGCGGAACAACGGCGGGGAACTCCCGGGGAGGCGGGCGGTGTCAACCGCGTCCCGCAAACACTCTTACTTTGCGGGGCGGAGCGCAACGGGCAGACGCGGTCGTGTTTTGTTGAAAATTGTTTCCTTTGTTGTTATTTTATTTCCCATTTTGTAACAACCTTAGCGTATCTTACTTACTCCGGCGGCGGCATCGCGCGTCATTAAAGGGTTGCGCTACTGTAGGGAGATATCGTAATACTGTGCTAAAACTATATTTCTATATTTGTCCTACCTTTACGCCATTTTCCTTCTAAATCAATTAATCTGTTGTAGGTAGAATTCATATAGAAATAAGGTCAAGTTAAAGAAATCTGAGAACAATACCTTTTTTTAATTACGAAATAAGCCGTAGACCACCTTTAGCACTTTCTTATATTAATTTGTTAGCTGATACAATAATTCGTGTATTACAAAACTATACCTTTTTTTTTAAATTACTTTTATTTTTATTTAGTTCAAGGGTTAATACAGATATTACTTTTTTTTTATTGAACTGCTGTATAATAGATGTCATTATTTCCCAAAAGTTAATATCATCGTGTTGTTCCAGATCGCGGCAGAGTCTCACGGTCACGTGGGCGCTGACTTGGCTTCCCTGTGCTCGGAGGCCGCTCTCCAGCAGATTCGTGAGAAGATGGACCTCATCGATCTTGAGGACGACCAGATTGACGCGGAGGTTCTCAACTCTCTCGCCGTGTCCATGGACAACTTCCGGGTAAGAATGATTTGTGTACTGTGTAGTTATGGAACATTATATTTATGATTGGAAGAAGTTAGAAATTTACTACTTCAAAGATTGCAGATAATTTTATACGAATTCTGCTCTTTTGATTAATTTATTCAGTGACAAGTGTCTCTCTAAGCTTCCAAAATTGTTTTCTCGAGTTATTTGCAATCCTGTTTTTCTTAATACCGGTAAATTTGACTAAGCTTGTACCAATTTAAAAAAATGATCCAGTGAAATAACTTTCATAATTCTACATTACATTCCTCTAGTACGCCATGACGAAATCCTCGCCGTCGGCGCTGCGCGAGACCGTGGTGGAGGTGCCGAACGTGACGTGGGGCGACATCGGCGGCCTGCAGAACGTCAAGCGCGAGCTGCAGGAGCTCGTGCAGTACCCCGTGGAGCACCCCGACAAGTTCCTCAAGTTCGGCATGCAGCCCTCGCGGGGAGTGCTGTTCTACGGACCGCCTGGTTGCGGTATGTATTGTAGAAAATGTTGAACTTGATGAATGTATATGACCTAACTTTAGGATAACAGGATATAATGTTAATAATTAACTTAACATATGACAGTCCACTTTTAGACATTGGCCCCTCTCCCATAGTCCCTGCCTTCCGCGTACCGTTTATCCCATTCTTGTATTGACAATTATATGATAAACCTATAATGAATCATTCTGGCGTAATCTAGCTGGCTTTAAAGATTTATTAATTTGCATTCCTAGTCATATAATAACTATTTACGAGGTAAGCGTTTTTATTATATTTCATGTCTGCTCTCTCTCAACCTCTTTTTCTCATCATTTATTTATACAAAGAATGCATTCAATGAAGTCACTTATCAAAACTCTCACTTGTGCAGGTAAAACTCTGTTGGCGAAGGCGATCGCTAACGAGTGCCAGGCCAACTTCATCTCAGTGAAGGGCCCCGAGCTGCTCACCATGTGGTTCGGAGAGTCCGAGGCCAACGTCAGGGACATCTTCGACAAGGTACGTCTTCACCACCTAACGAGGAAGTACCCACTTAAATATGAGCGACTGTGGGCGCAGCAAATTGTTTTATAGAACGAGTTAAACTGGCGACCTGAGGCCTTACCATGACGTGCTAAAGCAGGAATAGTTTCGTTGTGAAAAAGTGATGGTGCTATACGACGTTAGGAGCTGTGTCTCACTCTCACACCTGAATAGTGTTAACATTATCTTTTCGTCATTCAATCTCCTAGTCATTTTAGATAATTTCTTTAACCCTCTTGGTGATGCCCAATTATTCAATCAAGATGGGCATACTATGTGTATGCTTTCTTATTAATTCCAATAAACATATTTTGTCGCTGCCATGTTAAAATTGGTTCATTAACTCAGGGAAAAGTTAAAGGTCCAGTCTTCATCAGATACATACATTTAAGGAAAATTTAAATACGAAAAAAAAACTATCAAAACTAGCGTCTCTCGTCTTGAACGTCTTTGTGCACAATTTAAAGTTGTACGTATAACAACAGGCCCGGTCAGCGTCTCCCTGCGTGCTCTTCTTCGACGAGCTGGACTCGATCGCGAAGTCCCGCGGCGGCTCCGTGTCGGACGCCGGCGGCGCGGCAGACCGCGTCATCAACCAGATCCTCACTGAGATGGACGGCATGGGCGCTAAGAAGAACGTCTTCATTATTGGTGAGTATTATAAGTTTTATTTAGAAAGAAAATAAATAGTGTGCTAGTGTTAAATACGTAACCTTGCTTCTTGTGAAAATTTGGAAATCAATGTTTCATTAATGTTGATGTTGACTGATTTATTAAAATCGAATACATCACGTTGGAGATTTCAATCGAAGAAAAAATATACCAATAAAAGGCAGCCCTTTTTTTAAGGATAGTAAATTATCAATCTGTCTCTGGCCGGGAGGAAGTGTCAGACTTATTGACTAAAGCCCTTCCATTTTCCTTCTTTCGCCCTTTTTCGCAGTAACTTTTTCGAACGATCCCGTAGCCCCGACCGATGACTGCTTGGACTGTACTTTTGTACTTATGGATAACTAAGTTGCATTATTATATCCTTTACCTACACACAATAAGTATACACACTATACGACAATTATACCTCTGTATGTGTCAGGTGCCACAAATCGTCCTGACATCATCGACCCGGCTATCCTGCGGCCGGGCCGCCTGGACCAGCTGATCTACATCCCGCTGCCCGACGAGAAGTCGCGCGAGGCCATCCTGCGCGCTAACCTGCGCAAGTCCCCCATCGCTAAGGACGTCGATCTCTCATACATCGCTAAGGTAATGTGTTTTTGTTACTATCTTGATGTCTTACGTGTCTTGATACTGTAGTAATGTACTAAGTGTAAGTCAAAATTCCTATATTGTGGTCATAATGTGGCCATTTTGTCCTGCTATTAAAATATTAGTGAAAGTGTTAGCTGTAGACATCATTTCATTAAATATAACAAAAGCAATAATATTTTCATAATTACTGTTAAGATTATAATGATTGCAGTCAAATTTTTAAATGTTTTATTTAAATCAATGTTAACAGCTGCATTTGAATTTCAGGCTCCTCTATAAGGTTTAATATATCCGAATAGCTCATAGATTTAACTCGTGTGAAAATTATCGTATCTGCAGGTGACACAAGGCTTCAGCGGTGCTGACTTGACAGAGATCTGCCAGCGCGCCTGCAAGCTGGCCATCCGCCAGGCCATCGAGGCCGAGATACAGCGCGAGCGCACTCGCCAGCAGCAGCCTGCCGCCGCCGTCATGGATGTAAGCATTACATTTTACACTACAAACAACCCTACATATTAGATACCATAATGTTGAATGTTTACCAAGGAAATTTATAATTATAGTGCTAGGATATCTTATGTGAAAAATCTATGTCATTACCATATTGTTTTTCCCTAAAGAGTTAGGCAGTGCTGCCTATGTTTAATTACCGTGTCGTGGTGAGCTTTTTGCTATCAACCGAACATAAAACTCTAGAATGGTACTAAGAAGTCTACATGGGAAAACACGTACAACTATACAACACTAGAACTCTACCCGGGAGTCATACTTGTACAATAAGACTAATAAGCCCGGTGTAATAAATAAGATGAAAGGTCATGATATTAAGCCTTAAGAAACAAATCATTAAATTTGTTTTCAATAGTTATCCAATTAGTGACTGGATTCGCGAGTATTGCATAAAATATTCCATCGTATTATTAAACATGTGGTTCTCCGCAGATGGATGAAGAGGACCCGGTCCCAGAGATCAGCCGCGCTCACTTCGAGGAGGCGATGAAGTTCGCGCGCCGCTCCGTGTCCGACAACGACATCCGCAAGTACGAGATGTTCGCGCAGACGCTGCAGCAGAGCAGGGGGTTCGGCACCAACTTCAGGTAACAACAGCTAACATCACCAACTGTCTGAGATGTATTTAAATTGGGTAGTTAACACTACCAATTACTTGACATACTTTTTATGAGCTATCAAACCGCGTTTCTTCCATAGATTTTGTATGGCAATAGCAAACTGTGACGTCACTAATTTTCCAACTCAATTCACGACTATTCTTTGCCACTAAAAATGTAATCTTCATCAATCAGTAAATTGAAAATTTATCGGGATTTCAGGGATAAAATCAAACGAATATTTTCATAATTTGCGTCTTAATTATTTGTTATTGGTCCTCAATTGGCACTACAAGATAAACGGTAGTATATATTGCGACTCATCGTATAATAAATGTATTGCGTTGTCCAGATTCCCGCAGAGCGGCGGCGCGGCGGGCGGCACGGGCACGTCGGGCGGCGACCAGCCCACGTTCCAGGAGGAAGGCGGCGACGACGACCTGTACAGCTAGGCGACCCGCCCCCCACGCACCGGCGGCCGCAGGTCTCTAGGACTGACCTTACTACTTAAGATTTATCGGTTCACTAATATGAATGGGTGTTTCGGACTCGGGAGCGACCGAATGGTTCCAGCGGGCAGCCCCTCTCGCATTCGAGAGACTACAAAATATATAAAAACGGCGTGCGCCTCTTAGCGCGTCGCGGTCGATTAAATTTCTACCAATCTGTGTCTAATAATATGTAAATGTATTTATTTTATAATTGAATCATTCGATAGCATTTGTTTCTGTTCCGATTTGCTTATGTTTAGTTGTAATTGAATAAAATAATGTTTGTGTATGTACCGCTCGCCCCAGCGGCGGGTATGTAAGATCATATGATATAGAGTAATTGTTAACTTTACTGTATTTGCCAGATCCTGTGCGTAGGCGGTGTCGGTGGGGATGCCTCGGCAACCACGCCGACTTAACACAATATTACAGTGATTTTTTTAATAAAAGATTTTTATAGACTAGACTTATGTTTTTATTTGTTAAACACCACCTGCATAATCATTCAAATTATTCAGTTTCCCGTCCAAGTGACAGGATTGTACTGGCCCGGCCACTTCGCTGCAGGCGATGAGATTATATATCATTCGAACATATACACGAGACTGTCCAGAAATGGGAGAATACGCCGTGAATATTTATGAGCGTCGCGTATAGACGCGTAGGTACGTTGCGTCCTAAAGGACAGTGGAACGCGCAAGTATTTGAGCACATGGAATTTTATGACAGTATAAAACTGTTTTTGTCGTAAACGTTAAAATGACCTGTCTATTTTTTAGACTAAACTATTTTTGGCTATCACTCGCTCTAAAATTGGCGTGTAAACTGGACGCAATCATGGAGTGCTCGCGAGATCCTGGTGTAGTATAAAGACTTAGACATTACTCGTCATAACCGCACAGCTCCAACGCAAACGACATGGAACCGCTGTCAGCTAACATTATTGCAAGCATCGCGCCGCACAGGAGATCACGCTTGAGGCAGGTCACTCGCTTGAAGCGCGTGGTCTACAAGACGAGAAGACGAGTGGCAAGCACGAGATTCAGCATCGCCCAGCGCCCAGCGTGCGTGCCCGATATGTTCCGATTTCGCTCGTTCTGGGCAAGGTCTAAGCGAGCATAATGTAGGTAAGTACGTATTTACTTTCGATTGCACCCCTTGAAAAGATTTTAATTATCTTTGCTGCTTTAATTATTTACATAATTATGATTTTTAACAGTGAAACTCGGCGATTTTAAGAATAAAATTTATTTGTAAAACAGAACAACAGATACAATGCGACAACAGTAATGAAATGTCGTATAAATTAAAATTAAAAAGACTTTCACAAATATGCAGAATCTCGAAAGTCCTCTTTATTGACACATAAAAACGATAACAGAGAACTAGCTCGAGTAGGAAAAATATTTATCTAAATACATTTAAAAATTAATATTAAGAAATATATATTTATATTAAAAATAAGTTTATATCAATAAAATTATTCTAAATAGGTATAATAAATAAAAATCTTATTTTAATTTAATTATTTACCTTTAAAACCTGTTTTAAATATTTCTTCAAGTTCAGGTGCTCCGCCTATGATCGCCCTTAAGGATTGCACTCTGTCCATTGCAAACGAACTATCATGCGCAGCCAACAGACTGGATGCTACAGAGTAATCTACAAATTCAAAATTGTCTCCAATTTTTGACGGATGGTATATTTTCGAACCCGCAGTTGTCCGAGTGTCTAACAAAAGCTGCAATTCATCATCAGAGAAACAAGTACATGCGGTATTATATTGCACATCGTCATATTGAGTGGCCATGTCCCTGGTCTTGGATACCTTTTCTTCTGCCGGCAAGACAACGCTCCCTCTCGCCTCTTTGACCATACTCCTCAGGGTAATAAGCGGACATGTTTCGTAGTTCGGCAAAAAAGGTGGGTTATAGACTGACCTACTTCTCATATAAACTGGCAAGTGTTCAGTCAAATGTTTTTTAGTTGTTTTAATACATGCACATTTTTTAGGCTCAATAGATTTTAAATAACTGTCCCACTTTGGTTCTATTCTGTTTTCTAGATCTGCAAGGCCATCCCTAATTTTATGGCCAGTTGCTTTATGTGTAACCGGTTGTATTCCTGCTGGTGCGCGTTTGTCTATTTTCGGTTTCGATGCTTTAATATCGGTGCAGAAGCAATAAGGTGTTTTGCAGACGCCACACAGGATAGGCGCTTCCCTTATGTTTGGTAATTCTTGTTCCAACACTTGTAATAAGGAACTTTCTAACTTCAGTTCTGCCAGTTGCTGCGATGATGAGTACCTTACAGGTACATCATACTTATAGACGTGATAATCTGTGAAATCCTCATCGTCTCCACGCTTACCATGTATGTAAATCTTAACTTTGTTATTGAACTGTTCGAAATTATCACAAGCTGCATACATACATCGCTTATTGATAACTATCACTGGCATGTGGGATGCACTTGATGTGCAACGTTTTGGACAAAGATCTTTTTTAAGACTAGGTCCGTCTTTGTCGCGCCTTTTGTCACAGAAAAGATAAAACGGGTGCGGTTCAGGTTTCGGTTCTTCGTAAGTGCCGTCTTCAAATTTGAAGATACTTTCGGCACTGGGATTTTTCAGGGTTTCGTCCAGCTGCAGCAACATCAGTTTTTCCATGTTAATGAAAAATTCTGCATGTTCGGGCAGTGAGCTCAGACAATACGACACAAACATTTGGAACTTTTTCACGATGTGCCAAACTTTCTTCTGCCAGTTCAAGTTGAAGTCCAACTGGGCATTTTCTTTCTGCTCGTGGCTCATAATATCATATTCTTTGAACGCGATTTCATTAGTTAAGCCCTTAACTTTTTTCTTGTGTTTTTGCTTTATAACTTCAATTTCCTTATTACATTCTTCTCGTTCCTTCAATGCAACATAAACTTGACAAGCCAGGCGTTGACATTCAAGATATTTTCTTAATTTCTCAATGGTTACATGTTTCTCTAGGTTAACATCGTGTATTTTTTCTCCCAATGCAGTGCGATGCCTTGCTAACGTTTCAACAAATTCACTTTTTATTCTTATCTTTTCTGACTTCATTTTATATGTGTATGTATCATATAGTGTAGTCGCTTGCTGTGCTACTGCGATTTTGTACTTGTCTTGCATTTTCTGGAAAGCTTCATTTTGTATCTTCTTGATTTCACTACACGCCGCATCAAAAAGCAAATTCTCGATACTAGAGATCGAGGATCCGTATAAATTCGAAAACCTATTAAATGCTTGTCGTATAATTTCGGTGTTCTTTGCTGCTGCTTCCACAGAAACGGTCTCATAGTGCTGCTCGCATTCTACTTCAACTACTCCTTTCCATTTCTCGTCGTTTTCAGCAATCATTTTGTTTCTTTGCATCCCCATGCATTTCAGGCGTTTATCCATCATTTTTACACAAATGTTATCGATTCCAAGATAGTTAAGTTTAGACAAATATTCTTTTTTCAGAGGCTTTAAGACTGCTCTGCCTTCTAGAATGTCTTTTGGTGGGACGTACCAGTCGCCTCCACCGCCTTTCATAGGAGGTTCGAGTCCCACTATCACTTTAAGCTTCGGGCTCATGCTCTTGAAATAAACAGCTGCAAGTGGGGCAGACATCTTATTCTTAATAAGAGTCTGAGTAGGTACCTCGTTTGTTCTCAGGAAGTGCTTCCTTAGGCGATAGTTGTCACTTAGATTGTCGGCACTCATGATAGCAGGTAAAAATGATTATAAAAGTAATATATTTTTCCACAAATGTTACAAAAAAAATTCGTTATCAAATTCTTAACATTATCAAACTCACAAACTTGTCAAAACATTTTCCCCAAAGAATAGAGTATAAATGAGAAAGTGTCACTTCTTGTGACATAATTATATGATTGTCATAGTGATTTCATAAAATAAAATAAAAATGCGAGAATCCTCCAGTATCAACAGGAAAATAGGTTTTACTACAACTTCCGTATGACAAACAAAATAACGAACTTCTTTCGAAATTATCTTCCTTCTATCTATATTCTGTATCTTACTTCTATATAGTACGAGAGCCCACGACCAAAACCATGTCTCATAGCAATACGGCAAAAACCCTATAAAATCGTTAGATTGTATGATTCTGAACCCGACTAGGTGTGTAGTAACGGTCGAAAGTGTAGCAACTGCGTGGGAGGCCATTTCTGCTGTGTCAAAAAAAAAAGACAGTCGGTATTATAGCAATACGTCTGATAGTGAAAATGTACATAGATTTTATAATTGTATTACGAAAAAGTTTGTTTTCAGACATTTTGCGCGTAGCATATAGCCTGAGCGCATTTTTGAAAATGTCAACAAATTTAGCCGACCTGTATCATAGCAATACGGATAAAAAAAAAAACCACTTTTCGTATTGCTGCCATGATTACCAAAAACCTGTTTTCAGACACTTTAAGTGTAGCATATACTCCCAAAAACGAAAATAACGTTTCGGAGTCGCCTGGCCGACGCCTCTGTTAAATGTTTTTTTAAATTTACAGCCTTCATAGATATTCAAGAATCTCCCTTGTCTATTATATGTACTTCATCCCAGTTTCCTTTTGTGCGATTTATTTCAGTCCTTCAACTTCAATGTTACGGTTTCGGGTAAATTCTTTGTTAATTGTCATCTAATAAATTCAGGGTCGCAACGTATTCATTGGTTTGTAACAGAAAATTCAAGATGCCTCAATACGATTTTTAAATGATATCTGAGTATCGAAAAGTTGTCTGATAGAGAAGGTGCTACACTTAATTTGTCTGATATAAATTTTTTGCACATGTGGACAACTTATTTTATCATGTCCAACAATTTTCAGACATATTGCTATTATACCGATCGGTAAAATTTGTTAACATTTTCAAAACGGTCTCAAAATTTAATGCGTTCACGTTTCCGTCTGAAAATTGTTTTGTTCGCATCAAATAACCAAAATTTACTAATAAAAAAGATTTTCAGACGTATTGCTATGAGACATTTTTTTGTCTCATTTTTAATTTTTTAAAGTGATTTTACGGGTTTGCGCTACACCACTAACGTCTGAAAAATATGTTTCCGGTATCTCAGAACTATCATTCAACTACAGTCTGCAAATCAAACATATTGCTATGATGCAGATCGGTAAAATTCTTTGACAATTTTGAAAATTCGGTCAGATCAAACGCTACGCGGAAAATGTCTGATATTGGTATTTTCGAGTTCAGGATAATCGTATCTATCGATTTGATGCGGTTTTGGCCGTATTGTATGAGACAAAAATTTTGGTCGTGGGCTCTCGTACTAATAGACTTTCCGAAATTATTTATCAGAATAAGAATTACAGAAAATAATAGATAATGAACATAATTTCACTTGACCCTTTTTTACAGATTTCAACTAGATATTATTTAGACGTTAACGTTATTAAAATGAAAAACCGATAATCTCACTCAAAACCATATATCATGAAAAAGCAGTACTATATCAAACACTAAAGTAATCGAAAGAAAACAATCATTTCTTTTTATTGAATATTTCTATGAGTTCTGGTGCTTCTTCGATCAATTGTCTTAAAGAATGTGCTCTATCAATTGCGAACGAACTCGGCTTACTGGTCATGTACGAGGGTGACATTTTATTCAGGCCGAACTGATCGTCAGTCTGTGCTTCAGATTTAGACACAAGCCCTTTAGAAGATAAGTCCGTATTACCGTGAGAAAAACATGTGCACAGCCAATTGAATTCTTCATCTGAATATTGCGTGTACATATCCTTGGTTTTGGAAGACGTCGCTGAAATTGGAGGACTCCTTTGCGAAGTTTTAGCTTTAGCCTGCTTAACTAATTTCTTTAAAGTTGTGACGGAACACGTTTCATAATTTGGCAACTCCGCAGTTTCATACATGGACATATTTCTCATATACACGGGTAAATGTTCTGTCAAATGTTTCTTAGAACTTTTGATACAGCCACAAGTTTTTGGCTCAATGTATTCCATGTAACTCTTTATTTTCGGTTCCCTTTCGTGTTTCAATATTGATCTGTCTGAGAGTACAGTTACATTTTTTGTGGACAGGGGAGGTAGCGGGCGTATTTCTTCTGTCACTGTCTGGCTTGTCCTAACTGGCTTTTTGGTATCTTCAACGGACGTACAGAAACAATGAGGGACGCCACAACCCGCGCAAACTCCCGAAGCTACTTCATTTATATTGGACATCTCTTGCTGCAAAACTTGTAATAATGAACTTTCTAATTTCCTTTCTTTCAACTGTTGCGACGATGTATACTTCACTGGCACAAAATGCTCATAGATTACTTCATCTTTCATATCAGCGTCGTAACCATGAAAGAAATCCTTAATCTTATTTGTGAACTGTTCGAAATTGTCGCAGGCTGCATACATACATCGCTTGTTGATAATTACAGCTGGCAATAACTGCGCAGTACTAGAGGTACCACTGTGTTTAGGACATAACTCTTGGTGCACTTTAGCTTTGTAACCTATGTCGCAGAACACATAAAAAGGTTTTGCTTGAGGTACTGGAGTATGGATTGCTTCTTCTTCTATTGCAATTATACTCTCAGCAGTTGGATTTTCCAGGGCTTCATTGACTTGTAACAACATTAATTTTTCCATATTTATAAAAAACTCGGCATAGTTCGGTAGCATACTAAGACAATACGAAACATACATTTGAAACTTTTTCACTACATGGCTGACTTTTTTTAGCCATATCGAATTTAACTCTTGTTGTTTCTTGTCCTTCTGTTCTGCGAGGGTAAGTTCAAAGGTTTTCAAAATGCTGTCTTCTGTCAAACACCTTATTTTTTTCTTGTGTTTATGTTTTGACTCTTCTGTTTCTTTACAACACTCTTCTTTCTCTTTCAACACAACAAACATTTGACAAGCTAGCTTTTGACATTCTAAAAATCTTCTTAATTTTTCTACAGCTGCACGTTTGTCAACTTGTAAATCGTGATATTTTTCGGTCATTTCAGCGCGACTTATTTCTAACTGCTCGATAAACTCTGCTTTCAATCTTTCTTTGTCTTGTTTAAGTTTTGCTGTGACATTATCGGTTAATGAAATCGCTTGACATTTTAAAAGGGTGCTATAACGATTCTTCATTTTTAGGCGAGCATCTTCTTGTATTTTCTTAATATCTTTTATTATTTCTTCATGTATTAACTCCTCTATGTTATTTAATGACGTTCGGTATAAACTCGAAAATTCATCAAAAGCATTATTTATGTATTCAGTATTATTTTTAGACTGCAGCAAGACATTTTCATCCCAAAATTTGTGATAACATAGACCAACGTTATCTTTCCATACAGCATCAGATTCGAGTACTCTCATATTTTCCTCGTTGTCCAACATCGTTTTATGAGCCGCTAGCGCTTGTAGTCCAAAGTGAACGATTCCAGAATGATTTAATTTTGTCAAATGATCATGGTCAAGCGGTTTTAAAACAGCCCTGTTATTGATGAGAATCTCCTTTGGACACACGTACCAGTCACTCCCACCGCCTTTTAGTGGAGGTTCTAAGCCTGCGAGGACTTTCAGCTTGGGATCTAGAAACTTGAACATCACAGCTGCCAAATTCGGAGTCATTTTTTGCTTGATCACACTTTGTATAGGCACCTGTTCATTTTCCAAGTAGTGTTGTCTTAAATAATAATTTTCGCTGAAACTAACCATTGCGGCTTGAAATTTCCATTCAAAATAAAATGGTCAAATGTAATCACTACAAAAATAAATCATAATTTAGCAACAATATAATTTATCAAAGTGGTAGACATGTCATAGTTTGATAGTCTGCCACAAAATTGCAATAATTTAAATTGATTCACAGATTACGAAAACTAATTGATTTGAGGAAACCAGAGATAAGTCATTAAACATATAGGCACTCTTTGGCAGTATAATGGCCAGGATTTTAACTTAAGCGAATGTGTTCAAAATTTCTGGCTATACACGAAGTAGTGACTCGCTTACGGGTGTCCTGCTTGAGCGACGAATACGATGCGACACGATACGATGCTACACGCGACAATATTCTGCGTAGTTTTGGTCATTACTTCTCGAATCATGCCGCAGAGTACCATATAGACCAAAAGCACGGTATGCCGTCGTATTCGTCGCTCACACAGGACACCCCGTTAGAGGCATTTTGGCACTGTCTGCTGAATATGTAAAAAAAAGTTAGTACTTAAATATATATTTATTAAATATACATTAAAATAAGGAAAACCTACTACAAACATCAAAACTTATTTCTCTCTAAACTTATTTAAAAATACTAAAAAGAAATCTAGTCTAAACTATTCGAATGCATAATCATTTCGTTTAAATATTACTTGAAGGTCTGGTAATTCTTCGAGAAGATTCCTTAACGAACGTGCCCTCTCAGTTGCAAACGAACTAGCTCGTCGTGTCATATAGGAGGGCGACACGTCACCTCCTACCACTCTACCCTCATCCGCCCACGACGACTCCAACATTGTTGGGTCAATGTTAAGATTATTAAATAAATAATCAACTTCTGAATCAGACAAACAAGTGCACAGCTTCTCATACTCCGGATCATAGTACTGAGTGCTTCTATCATCTTTAGTCTTGACATAAACTTGTTCAGGTACGGGAGGGATTTCTTTTCTAGCTTCCTTTACCATAGCCTTTAGTTTGGTGACGGAACAAATTTCATAGTTCGGTAAGTCGGGTGGTCCGTACTTCATCCGCCTCATATACACAGGTAGATGCTGTGTTAGGTGTTTCTTGGCTGTCTTACTACAAGAACACGTTTTAGGCTCGACGTGGGTAAAGTAACTCTCCCATTTAGGTTCTCTCTCGTGCTCCAACTGCATGGCTTTGATATTCGACGGGAACCTGTGGGCTGCTTCTCTTACTTCAGAAGATTTTGGTACTAAGGGAGCTCCCGTTTTAGTTTTACTAGTTTCAGTCCTCGATGGTAAGTCAGACAGAGTGCATACACACACAGGCATCCGGCAGTAGGTGCAACTTTCAGGGACCTCGTTAGAACTTAATTGTGCAATTTCTTGTTGTAGTATTTTTAACAAAGAACTTTCTAATTTTATTTCTTTCAGCTGTTGTGACAATGTGTAGTTCACTGGTACCAACTGCTCGTAGATAACATCATCGTTGATATCAGCATCGTCTCCACGATTACCGTGGATATAATCTTTAATCTTGTTTGTAAACCGATCGAAATTGTCACAGTTTGCATACAAGAACCGCCTGTTAATAATGATTGCTGGCATTTGCGAATCATTAGAAAAACCACTATGTTTTGGGCATAAATCTAGATCCACTTGAGTTTTGTAGCCTCTGTCGCAAAACAAATAGAAAGGTATAGGTTGTGGTACAGGAGTGTAAAACTGTTCTTCTTCTCTTATAAAAATACTCTCAGCAGTTGGGTCATCTATGGCTTCATTTACTTGTAATAACATCAATTTCTCCATATTTATAAAGAACTCTGCATGTTCTGGAAGCATGTTTAAACAATACGATACAAATGTTTGAAAATTTTTCACGACATGATAGACTTTTGTCTGCCATATGGTAAAAAACTTCTCTCGCTTTCTTTCTTTTTGCAACGCGAGATAAATTTCAAAGTTTTTCATCGCAATTTTCTCAGACATAACTTTAACTTCTTGCTGGTGCTTATGTTTTATTTCCTCTAGGTTGCCGAAGCACTCCTCTCGCTCTTTCAATGCAACGTAAATTTCGCAAGCTAAATTTTCTCGTGCAAAACATTGCTGTAATTTTTTTAAGGCCATGTGCTTATCAACTTTAAGATCATGAATTGTGTCGGCTAAATCTTTGCTAGAATTTTCTTGCTCTTGTACGAATTCTGCTTTCAATCTAGCCTTTTCTTCCATTAGCTTTTTCTCATACGTATCATATAACAATGTCGCTTGGTAATTTAGAGCGACTGAGTATTTATTTTGCATTGAAAGAAAAGCATTTTCTCGGGTCTTTTTAATTTCTGCAATGGCCGATTCATGAAATAAGGTTTCAATTTTCCCTAAAGACTGTCGATATAAATATGAAAAATATTTAAAGTCGTTATTTATGTGGTCAGTATTCTTTTTCGTGTATATTGCGGCAAGGTCAGCCACCACCTGGTTATCAGGTGCTGACAGAATATTTCTCCAATTAATATCAGCTTCTGCAAGTACTTTATTCTTTTCTAATTCCAATGATTTGCGGTGCTTATCAAAGACAGTTGTTCCAATGAAATCGATACCATGATGGTTTAGTTTGGACAGTACTTTTTTTCTGATGGGTTTCAGTACCGCTCGGCCTTCCAGTAAGTCTTCTGGAGGCACGTACCAGTCACTTCCTCCACCTTTAAGCGAAGGTTCTAGACCCGCGATTATTTTAAGTTTTGGAGTCATGGAGTTGAAGTAGACAGCAGCAAGAGGAGGGGTCATTTTCTTCTTCATCATACTCTGAGTAGGTACCTGCCCTCGTTGCAAGTAACATTTCCTCAAGTAGTAATTATCGCTTAAATTAGTCATTACGAATATCAGTTTAATATATTTCTACAAAATATTTCAGAAACATATATTAAATTACGAAATTAAAACCATACTAAACGCTGTGATATATTCTTCTTTACTAAATCGTTGCTTAGCAACTACTTGGCAACTACATTGTCAAAGAGAATACAATACTACGTTTACATTGTCAAGAAATCAAAGATATGATTCGTCTATTATTTTTTTATGATTAAATCGTTAATACAGGTATTACAGAGGTTTTATGTTGTAGGTACGTCACTCAATTCGAACCTATAATCGTCGCACGAGCCGTATACGGTTTTGAGAACGACGGTGTTACTCGCGGCTCGCACGGTGTGATCGATTACTGAGCAAAACAGTTGGAATCTATGAAACTTGTCGGCTTTTAAAACCACGGTATTGAAATGACATGCACGTGAGCGAACTTTTCCGTCGAACCATAAAACCGCAGTTTTGTTCGTCAATCGATCTCCCACTTATACCTATGTAGGTAAGTTAAGATTCATCATTCATGGGTCAGTTTTCAAATCGGTATTCGTATTCAGGAAGATAAATCTCATATCGATTTACACATCTATCCGTTAACTGGTGGTGGCTCGGTCGCCAGGACGATATTGCAATTTTGAGAAGTCAGCAACGTATTCCAATAAAATATATAGCACTAGCTGTTTCCCGCGGTTTCACCCGCATCCCGAGGGAACTACTTAGCGCACCCGGGTAAAAAGTAGCCTATGTTGTTCCTCAGGGTCTATTCTATCTCTGTACCAAATTTCATCTATATCGGTCCAGTAGTTTTGGCGTGAAAGCGTAACAGACAGACAGACAGACAGAGTTACTTTCGCATTTATAATATTAGTAAGGATGTGTAGATGCTGTTACCTTTTAACCTCCATACGCACACATAATATTCTCGTTTTCATACTAACACGGGCCCACACGGAACTGGTGCACATTTTTATCGACTAGACAGGAAATTTGGTAACTTTGATATATTGTGTAAGACAAACTGCAATTCTTAATCAAATATTTATTACAGCTAAATTACAATAATATGACAAACCTAGTATAATCGTTCACAACTTACCGTCACTGAAGTCATAAAAATAATAATTAAAGCAAATATAATCGAAATAATATTAGTATACCTACTCGAAATTACAATCGTTCCTCTTAAAAATATCTTGTAGATCTGGTAGACCTTCGACAAGATTCCTTAAAGAAAGTGCTCTGGCTGTTGCAAACGAACTTGCTCGCTGTGTTATGTATGAGAGCGACACTTCACCACTTGCTACTCTACTATTTGCCCAGGATGAGTCGAACATTTTAGGATCAATTTTCAGATTGTTATACAAACATTCGACTTCAGAGTCGGAAAAACAAGTGCACAATGTCTCATACTCCGGATCATGACACTGAGTGCTCATATCGGCTTTGGTCTCACTCGGAACCTTTACAGGTACGCGAGGATGTCTTTTTCTAGATTCCTCTACCAAAACCTTCAGCGTTGTGATCGGACATATTTCGTAGTCTGGTATTTCAGGAGGTCCATACCTCATCTGCCTCATATACACAGGTAAATTTTCAACTAAATGTTTCTGGGCCATCCGGGCACAGCTACACCTTTTTGGTTTGACGTGCGCACAATAACTCTCCCATCTGGGCTCTCGTTCGTAGTCCCGTTCCGTCCTGACATTCAAAGGAAGTTTATGGCTTAATGACTCCGAAGTTGATGTTGAGGGGGTTGCTAATTTAATTTTCTTTTCGGGTTCTTTGATCGTCACAGAATCATCGCATGAAGTGCATGAACACCAAGGCAATTTGCAGTAGCCACACGTATCTAGAAGCGTATTCTTGTCTGACATATTAGCAATTTCTTGGTGCAATATCTGTAATAATGAACTCTCTAGCTTTAACTCTAATAATTGTTGCGATGATGTATAATTGACAGGCACAAAATGCTCGTAAATTAGGTCATCTTTGAAATCAGCGTCATCTCCACGACTACCGTGGATAAAATCCTTAATCTTGTTATTGAACTCGTTCATATTATCACAGGCTGCATACAAACATTGCTTGTTAATAATGATCACTGGAAATTGCGAAGTACTGGAAGTGACTCGTTTATGACATAGCTCTTGGTTTACTTCAGCTTTATAACCTCTATCACAGAACAGATAGAAAGGTACAGGTTGTGGAGCAGGAGTGTGGAACTCTTCTCTTTCTACTGCAATAATACTTTCAGCAGCTGGATCTTCAAGTACATTACTAATCTGTAGCAGCATCAATTTCTCCATATTTATAAAGAACTCTGCATGGTCCGGAAGCATATTTAAGCAATATGAGACGAACTTTTGAAAGTATTTCACAAAATAGCAGACTTTCCTCTGCCATTTGTTATAAAACTCCTGTCGCTTCTTTTCTTTCTGATTAGCTATATGGATTTCCAGTTCTTTAATCACCATTACGTCTCTCATCTTGCTAAGTTTCTTTTTATGCTCATGTTTTAGCTCTTCTATGGTTTTTATGCACTCTTCTCGCTCTTTAAGGGCCACGTAAACTTCACAAGCTAAATTTTGACATTTTAGAAATTGCCTCAGTTTTTCTATAGCCACATGTTTATCAACATTAATATCATGCAGTTTCTTGCTCAGTTCTGTGTTGGAAACCTCAAGCTGTAGTACAAATTCGGCTTTTAGCCTTGCTTTTTCTTCAATAAGCTTTTTATCATAGACATCGTAGAGCATCGCTGCTTGGTACTTTATAGCAGTCGCATATTTTTTTTGCATTGTTTGAAGTGCCATTTCACGAGTATTTTTTATTTCTGCTATGGCTGCTTCGTGAAATAATAATTCAATTTTACCTAAGGACTGTCTATATAAATAAGCAAAGTAACTAACGTCATTAACCATGTGGTCTGTGTTCTTTTTTTTCGCTATTAGTGCAAGATTAGTCCATTCCTGTCTACTAGCGTCTGTGAGAACTCCTCTCCATTTAAGATCGGCTTCAAAAAGTGCGTTCTCCTTTTCTAAATCCAATGCTTTCCGATGTCGTTCGAACACTGTTGTTCCAAAGGATTCGACACCGTGATGATTTAATTTGGCTAGTATTTTTTTCTGGACTGGTTTCAGAACTGCTCTGCCCTTTAGTACTTCTTCTGGAGGTACGTACCATTCAGTTCCTCCACCTTTAAGCGAAGGTTCTAGACCCGCGATTTTTTTAAGTTTCGGAGTCATGGAGTTGAAGTAGACAGCAGCAAGAGGAGGGGTCATTTTCTTCCTCATCATACTCTGAGTAGGTACCTGCCCTCGTTGCAAGTAACATTTTCTTAAATAGTAGTTCTCACTTAAATCGTTCATTGTGAATATGAATTGTAGTAGGGTATGTGTTTTTATGAAATTCAGTAATACTTAATATAAAACAATACGTTACTTAGCAATATGACATTACTAAGTTTGATTAAAATCTTGTCAAATCTTTTATCAAACATAAATAGTGTTTTTTTTTATCCCCTTCAGAAAAGTTTTGTTGAGACCAGTGTCCAAAAAGGTTTTTACCAAATCATTTCTTGCAAGATTCCACATTATTACCTATGTCACAAGTATATTATTAACTAGTGTGTACAACCACGCTAATACGCATCTCCAGATATCTTAATAAGCTTCCTGGGTAAGACCAACGCAAGCCATGTTCCCGATGCCGGTGGAATACTGTTTGTATATTTTTTTTATATTGAATATTCAAAAAATGTTAATTAAATGAATAGAAAGAATGTAAGATTTAAAAAAACTTTTCGATCAATTAAAAAAAGATATTTATTAAATTAATTAAGATAGTAAATAAAAAAACATAAATTTAAAAAATCAAACAACCCGACTGCGTAAAAATACTCTTATTATAAACTAAAACAAGTCTGGTCGGGACCCATATTGGATAGGAATGAGTCAAGGTTGTTTAATGGGTCCCGACTGTCAATGTGGTGATCAACCAGACTTATTTTATTCTTTTTAGTTTATAATAAGAGTATTTTTACGCAGTCGGGTTTTTTATTTTTTTTTAATTGTTGTTTTTATTTAGAACTTTTTAGTTTACATAATATTTTTGAACTGGTCTTTTTACTAGCTTTAATTTGATACCCATATTGCTACGGTAAGAAAAAATCAACCTCCCCCTTCCCCCATTCCGCCATTTTGAAAATCTATATAACCTATGTCACTACTACAATTTAGACAAATCCAACGACACCTCATATGTTAAAATCCGTCCAGCCGTTTGGGCTGTAGGGCATGCCAAAGAAATGGACATACATACATACACTGGAAAAACATAACCCTCCTTCTGTCGCAATCGGGTAAAAATCAACTTAACTGTAAAATAAATATAACAATTAACTTAAATCGGTAAAAGTTGGTACAATAAGTATGTAAAAGGGGCTGTTTAATAGGAAAACGAAAACTTAACATAAACATAAACTTACAAGGAAAATGTTTGTTACTTTATAAGCACTAGAAGTTTTTTCTTTTACTAAACTAAAACAACATAAATAACTTATCTTTAAAGTATTTTTCATATTTTACTTAAGTAAGTTCAACAGTAATCAACTCAATAGTAATACCTAATACAATTAAAATAAGAGAAGTAACCTAACACAAAGCTAAGACATATCATCAAACTTAAAAGACAAAATTGAAAATTTATAATATTTCAACAATCAACCTAAACATACAACATAACATACCAACATACTTATTTTAAATCAACGATCTTCCTCCTTAAACATATCTTGAAGATCCGGTGTATCATCCAACAGCTTCCTCAGAGAAAGTGTTCTGGCTGTAGCAAACGAACTCAGTCTTAATTTCATGAAGGAGGGCGATATGTCTTCGCCAACCATTCTATGCTTATCAGCCCACGATGGGTCAAATAGTTTAGGATCAGCTAGAATATTATGCAGCATGTGACCTATTTCAGATTCAGAGAAACAGGTACACATATTCTCATATTCCAGATCATCATATTGGGTGCTCATGTCATTCTTGGTCGTAGTTGGAACTCCAACTCGCGGTACGTAAGGTATTTCTTTTCTAGCATTCTTTACTAACTCCTTAAGCGTTGTGACTGTACACATTTCATATTCCGGTATATCTGGTGGGCCGTATTTCATCTTCCTCATATACGCGGGTAACTGTCGTTCTAAATGCTTCTTAACCGTCTTTCCACAGCTACACTGTTTAGGCATGACGTATTCAAAATAACTCTCCCATTTTGGTTCTCGTTCGTGTTTCAGTTCCATGCTCTTGACATTTGATGGCATATTATTAGATGGTTTATCAGGTGTTATGTCTATGTTACTTCCAGCAATAGATGCAGAAGCACACGGAGTGCATGCACAGGTACAGAGGGGCATCTGACAGTAATTGCATTTAAAAGGAACCTGATTCATGTAATCAATCTCTTGTTGTAGCACTTGCATTAAAGAACTTTGTAATTTTAATTCTAACTTCTGATCAGACGATGTAGATTTGAACCGCTCGAATTTCTCATAGATAAGATGATCGCTGATATCGTCGTTGCCTCCATAACCATGGATGTAATTTTTAATCATGTTACTGAACTGTTCGAAGTTGTCACAAGCTGCATACAAGCACCTCTTGTTAACGATGATCGCAGGCAATAATCGTGTAGTACTAGAGGTGCCACTATGTTTTGGACACAACTCTTGATCCACTTGAGCTTTGTAGCCTCTGTCGCAGAACAAATAGAAAGGCTTTGCTTGAGGAACAGGAGTGTGTATTTGTTCTTCTTCTACTGCAATAATGCTTTCAGCATCTGGATCTTCAAGCACATTGTTAATTTGTAACAGCATCAGTTTCTCCATATTGATAAAGAACTCTGCATGTTCTGGTAGGTTAATGAGACAATATGTAACAAAATTTTGGAACTGTTTGACGACATCTCTCACTTTTTTCTGCCAGAGAGTGAAGAAATCCTGACGTCTCCTTTCTTTTTGCTTCGTCAGATGAATCTCGAAGTCTTTAATCGCTATATTATCTGCCAAAAATCTCACTTTCTTTTGGTGCTTATGTTTTGATTCTTCCAATTCTCTTAAACATATTTCTCGTTCTTTTAGGGCAACATAAACTAAACAAGCTAGATTTTGGCGTTTGAGGAATTGTTTAAGATTATCTATACTAATATGCTTTTCAACATTTATATCATGAATCTTATCAGCCATGTTGGTGCGACAAACTTCGAGTTTTTGTTCAAATGCTGCTCTGAGTTTACCTTTTTCTTCCATAAGCTTTTTTTCGTATACATCATGTAAAACCATAGCTTGATGCTTTAAAAACGCGGCGTATTTATTTTGCATTGTACGAAGTGCATTTTCTCGAGTCTTGTTAATTTCTGCTACAGCTGATTCATGAAATATTTTTTCTATTGTATTTAAAGACTTCCTATAAAACCGAGCAAAATCGCCATAGGTGTTGGACATGTGTTCTGTAATATGTTTTGAATAATACTCAGAAAGGTCATTGTTTAGCTGTTTAGAGCTACTTCGTACTGAAGTTCTCCAATCAAGATCGGCTTGAATCAGCGCGCTCTGCGTTTCATTTTCCATATCTTTACGGCGCTTCTGGAATAGTTTTGTCCCGATCAAGTCGATACCTTGGTGATTTAATTTGGTCAGAAATTGTTTTTTTGCGGGTTTTAATACTGATCGGCCTTTTAGTAGGTCCTCTGGCGCTACGTACCAGTCATTACCTCCCCCTTTAAGGGATGGTTCTAGGCCCACGAGTTTCTTGCGTCTTGGACACAGAGACTTGAAGAAGACAGCTGCGAGGGGAGGGCTCATGTTCTTTTTTATAACACTCTGCGTCGGCACCTGGTCCCGTTGCAAGTAACATTCTCGTAGGTGATAGTTTTCGCTGAGATTACACATTGTCAATATTTTATTAAAAGCATCTTAATATTTAAATTCCAGGAAGCTTTCATTCTCATAGCTCATAGCAATATTTTCTATTTACAAAACTATCCACAAGATCTACTATAGCTAATCAAGATAATCTTACGTTACCTAGCAACATGATTCATGATTAGATCAGAATACGAAGGAAAGCTATTCTTTTTAATTCTTTTGAGATTTAATTAACTGCAATCAAAATAGGTTTTTACCTGGTTCTGGAGACGCGTGTTGTCGCAAAGTTTTCTAAAAATACGGCTATACTAAGATTGGAACATTGAAACTTTCGTACCATTTGCATGGTTGCCTTGGCCAAAATTGTAGCTTTTTTTACTAATAAATAGGATGCTTAACTTGTCAATAAAACAAAGAAATACAAGTCAAAAATATTGTTTTATTTTTACAAAATTATAAATAACATTTGTCGCTTAATTATTAAATTCAGTTCTTCTTACAACTAAGTAACTTCGCCAACAGCCATCTGTTGTAACAACGTCATCACGTGACAGAACCTCTCCTTGATCTCCGAGGCCGACCGGTGCGGCAGCAGCTCTCTGATGCGACCGAACACCTGTTCCGAACCCGCTTCACCTTTTAAAACTTGCAACATAGTTTTGTCTTCTTCCCTCGTCCAACTACAACTTCTCTCTTTCTTTTCGACCTTTTTCGGCTCTATACTCATACTCACTACAGTTTCAATCTTCGGCTGCTTCGCTTTCGAGCCTTCATCTTTTTTCTGTACCGTGTGACTCTTACTGTCTTTCCTCTCCCTCTTCTGCAAGTTATCGGTTTTGTTCTCCAGCTCCTTCTTACACGTCTTACTTTTACTGTTAGTTTGAGACTTTTTGGTTGCTTTTGGGCTCAACAGGTTAGCGCAGTCTTTATGTTTAGTATTATCATTGACATCTTTGACGCTCTTCGTGGGGGATTTGAGTTGTTTTTTGGCCTTTTTAGGTGGGATTTTGGGGTTGTTTTTCGCGTTCCGTTTGGGGGAGGAGCGTTCTTCCTCGGAGTCGGGCGGGGAGAGGAGGGTGTGTGTGGGGGCGAGACGGCGCGCATGCACCCGGTAGGGCTCCTTGCTGTAGGGGTAGCTCACCCGCGCCGAGCGGAGCAGCCGCCCGTGCTGCAGGAACACGCGCCCGTGCAGGTACTGCGGAAACAATCACACTTTACCGAACGCTCGGCACTTGGCTTTGAGAATGTGCTGGATGATAACATGCTCCGAAAATATTTCTTCCAATTTTATTGCAGTACAGATGGGAAAGTTATTCGCGTCGTGATTTCTACATTGTATGTGTCTGTTGTACAGTAACACTTAGACGACTAATAAAAAAGGGAAATGATACTAACGTATTACAATAGCTGTTACATTTGCTGGGTCGATATCGATAATACAGATAGATAGATATCGTGAATCCAAGTCTAAACTATACACTACTTTACGCACAAATTTTGTACAGATAAATTCACAGGATTTGATTACTCGGATCTGCTCTGCCAGTGGAATATTGCAAACCAGATTTTGGCTCCAAAGTTGACGACCGAATTCCACGCTTGATCTTATAAGTAAGTAAGATACGTCTGCTAAAACCGGGTTTTGCTACAGGGCCAAATTAGGGGGTCTAAAAAGCCTCATGGGTAACGGGTGAAATCGCAGGGCACGGTAAGTCTGTTTAGAATTACTCACCACTGTATCCAAGCTCTCCTTGACGTCGAGTTTCCTCTTGTTGTCGCTCTCCTCCTCGAACTCCCACACGTCATACCCCTTGTCGCAGGTGAGGAAGCTCTCGTTTATGATGTCTGTGCCCGTCTCGTATGCACTGGAGGAATGAAATACCGTTAGAATTGATCCTTCGAATTATAGACGGGACAGTATTTTAAAACTGCTTTGTAGTTTATTGCGATAGTCTTTTGTTCTTCTTTTAAGCAGCATCAGAGCAGCGGATCGATCATTTTTCTAAATTAGTCAATCGTGAGTGATATATGTTACTGTTCGTCAGGCAAAAATGCACCATGAGTGAAACCGCGGAAAACAGCTAGTTTTATATATAAAAAATTATTGCTGTTCGTTTGTCTCGCTAAAGGGTGAATCCCTAATTTTTTTGCTGTTTGGTTTCCGAATCGTCATTACCCTCATCACCGACTGCCGTTTAAATTGTATAATTTACAAGCTTAAAATTATTATCTTAAATAATTAAATAGATATAGTCTCTTAATGTAGGTGAACATTGAATTTTATACGGCTGATAATGATGAAATTCGTGTGAGGAAGCGAACAGCGTCGAAAAACCAACCGCACATTTTTGAAGAACCACCCTAAAACTCGAGAACGGCTGGGCCGATTAAGCTGATTTTGGTGAAATGTTTGTCGTTGTCTAAGGAAGGTTTAAAATGGTGAAAAAAGTTAGTATAGATGTAGGTGATACAAAGTTCACTCGGGTCATCTAGTAATTTATATTTATGACAACTTTTCAACAGTTTCCAATTAAGCGGAATATTAAATCACAGTAGTAGTAAGGTAGGAAATAAGTTAACCCTTTCCCTACCTGTCAGGTGGTCTTTCGTCAGGGAACAGCGACTTGAACATGGTGGCGAGGCGCGGGTGGGAGCGCAGGTGCGGCAGGACGCGCGAGCGCATCTCCTCGCTGCTGCCGCTGTTGATACCGCTCGTGATCGCGCGCAGTACCTTGCGTAAGACCGTCGGCTTGCGAGATAATGTGTTCTGTAGATAAAAAAATACGTTTTGAGTTTAGTGAATTATGGAATAGAATAGAATAGATCTTTATTTGCTTAGAATTTAGGTACATAAAAATAGGTAGTTGAAATTATATATAGTATCCTTGTACAATCTGCCCTAAAATAGCATGCAAAGTAAAGGATAACAAAGATATTATAAAAAATAATCATTTAAAAAATCCTGCATAGAATAATAACATTTATCTGTAAGTAATGATGTTAGTCGTTTTTTAATTTTAAGTAGGTATGTAAGTTTTTAATTTGGTCAGGTATTTTATTAAAGATTGCAGAATCCATACATCAGGTTTAAATCATCCTCCTGCCCTTATCCCAATTTATATTATGGGGTTGGCGCAACATGTGTTCATATTCCATAGTTCTCTGACGTCATCTCATTAGTATTAACCTCCTTTCAAGCCTTATTTATTTTATTTTAAAGTTTAAAATGGAAGATATTTTAGCTAGCATATATCTGCATATATGCTAGCTAAAATATCTTCCATTTTCCTAGTCTGTCTGTAGTCATTTTCCTAGTCTAGTCTGCACTAGTACCCGCGATTTCACTAGCATCCTGAGGGAACTATTCCACACATATGAATATCCTTTGTCCGTCCCCATCTCCAAGGCATTCAAATTGGTTCAGCCGATTTATCGTGAAACCGTTATAGACATCCAAACTTAGTGACTTTCTTTTTGGTAATATTAGCAGCACTTTCTTCATGAATAACTGTGGCATGTTTAAAGCTTTCAATTAAATAAATTAGAAATTGCATTTGTAATATAAAATTAAATTAGTTGTATTTCTGTAGTGTTCAGAATAATAAGTAGGTACCTATCAAGTATTATTTTTGTGTGGATTTGATTTGTCAAAGCATTTTGCAAACCAAATTATTTGTGTTTCTCATGGGTTGCCAGCAATGAAACAAATAAAAGACGACCAAACACCATAATGAATAATACTAATTAGTAAAGTGCTTAAATAATTTGGCTCATTTCCAAACTTACATTACATTGCAAATTAAATTTACATTCCATAAACTTTACTAACTTTATAAAAAACTGCATTTTTGATGCTTAAATTGTCTCTGGTAAAATCAAGTGGTGCATTGTACCATAGATAAATAGGTACCTAGTATAAAAATGGAATGACAAAATACTACTATTTAATGGTAGTTTTAACTAAAACAATTTTACCAATAAAAATACTATGAGTCATGTACACAGGGAAAGAGAACAATAATAATTGATGCAAATAAAGTTTTTATATCAATTCCCAACAGGAAAAAAATATAGGTACCACAATTATCTGAACTAAATCTACCATACAACAAACGCAGCAAATAAAAGAGGACATACTGGATATTCGCATTGCATCACCAAATTAAAACTTTAAATACTTACTTGCAGAAGTTCTATGAAACCAGTCATTTGAACTAACATGAAATGGTCCATGAACCGTCCAACCTCCGCTGCTTGTCCCGGCTTCAAGAATAAGAGAAACTCTTCTACGATATCCTTGTGTTCTTCACCGAATACCTTCTCTATTTTGCGATACAAATCAACAGGAGTCTCTTTTGTAGGATCAAAAGACTTCAATATACTTTGGAACTGTACAAACTTGTTGGTAGGCACCGATGTGTTGGAAGAAAATCTTGATTGTACTTTTGTATAATAGGATCTAACTAGAGCTGTGAAAATAAAAAAATATATTTCAGCTGGTGTAGTCTTTGTTGGTTGAGGCTTTGACAAAGGAGTATAGAACAAAAATTATGAATGATATTGATAATCAAATTCTAAGGTTTTATGTCAGATACAACAAAATGATTTGTAGTTTTTATATTGCACTGTAGTTATTTAATGTACATCATACTGTGAATCTCATATGACGTTATCTCCTCTGAAATATCAAGAGTTGGAGAATATCAACAACTTGATATTAAAGTTCAAATTAATAGCAAATTACTAAAACTAGGTTGTTACCAAAAATCTTCAAATAACATTCATTATTTGCTTATCAATTAGCTGTCCGTTTTGTGACCTAATTATGCCCTAATTTCTTACAAAAAAATATATTCTAGATTACATAAGAGAGAATGCTAAATGGGCTGTCAAATAGTTTAATGTTTACCTGTCTCTAAAGCATTGTCATCAATTTTAGGCGGATCAACTTTTTTCTTGGCATTTGTTTTGCTCTTGGGCTCCTTCTGTGCTACTTTCGTAACCTCCTGCGCAACCTTCTGTGGTGACGGCTAAAACAACAACATAAGGTCGTGTAAATAGATCAACTATCTTATTAATATGGCGACACATTTTTATTTAGGCTCGTGCACTTCGTATTTATAATAATCCAGAGGTTTGCTTTAATAATAATGAAGTACAACCTTCTAAATACAGCTCAACTATCCAGTTTTAAAGAACGACTCATGATATTAGAATCAAATTACACATAATCATCAACTACGTTCTTTGACTCACCTCTGGGTTGATAACGGGTTTTGGAAAAGAATTTGGATTGAAAAAGCTTGTGCTTGGTTCAATTTTGTTCCCGAAAGCATCCTGACTCTCCCTCGTAAACAGAATGGGCATAGACGGCAGCATCTGGAAGATCTAAGATCTACTCGCGCAACGAAGTCTCGACAGCACAGCACCACGGATACGCAGAATATTTACATGATATACACACACAAACTAAACACTATAAAAACACGATATAAACTTAACTGTAAACAAAAAGAAATTAAGAATTAAATGATGTATAATGCATTATTGTTTTGAATTTATCCAAACATCACAAGCACTCGAAAGAATAGAAACATTTTTGACAGATCGAGGACGCGAAATCGGGCGGGCGGAGCGCGCGCACGTTTCATTTTATGAAATTGTAAAGAAAGTTTATAAATAAATTTTAAAACTATTTTTATGTTTTAATCAATACAAGTTAATCGATTCCATGAATTTATATGTGCGAGAGTTTACTAATAACTATGGCACTACCTACGGCATAAGCATTTAATTACTTTTGGTAGTGAAAAAAGTTTTGGATGGAAGCGATGATTTTGAAGCGCGCTCTTTCATTGTAGTTTCCATCCAAATAGTAAAAATGCGAAGTATTTATTTATCTTCTTAGGGCAGCTAAGATTATACTTACTTACTCACTATGTGGCATGTAATAATTACCGACATTAAAATAATAATGATCCTTGACTAGGTAGCTAAATTTTTAATTAGTTGTTAGGTAATAAGGCTATAGAGATACTTAGCAGATCACCTTTTGTGAGCTGCAGCAGATCACCTTTTGTGAGCTGCAGCAGATCACCTTTTGTGAGCTGCAGCAGATCACCTTTTGTGAGCTGCAGCAGATCACCTTTTGTGAGCTGCAGCAGATCACCTTTTGTGAGCTGCAGCAGATCACCTTTTGTGAGCTGCAGTAGATCACCTTTTGTGAGCTGCAGTAGATCATCTTTTGTGAGCTGCAGCAGATCATCTTTTGTTAGCTGCAGTGATCACCTTTTGTGAGCTGCACCCGCTGATATATTTATTTACTAGCTTTCAGCCAGCAGCTTCGGACGCGATATTTTAGCCAATGGATACAAAAAATTGACAAACTATATAACTACTATTACCTTCCTCTTAAATCACTCTATCCATTTTAAAAAAACCGCATCAAAATCCGTTACGAAGTTGTAAAGATCTAAGCATACGGGACAGACAGACAGCATGATGCGACTTTGTGTTATACTATGTAGTAATGACAACGATTGAATCTTATCAGTGAACAATGACATCATCTAAGTATTAGAGTACCTACCTAACTAAAAAAAAATATATATTCGTGATTACTGTGTGTGATTTACTTTCGTCTTGAAAGAGTAAAGAAAAATTACCATCGTCTATATTCGACCGAACAGGCAGATTTTTATGAAGATAACGGACTATATTCTTTCATATCGTCATAGGTAATTTTTTAAGCAGAAATAGCTAAGTAAGAAAGCCTAATAACATCTGGCCTAATCACTGTAACGTCCGGCCAGGGTGCTGCATCCCTAAGTCGCTTAGGGCAACTGAGGTAAAACGGATGGGTCTTTATATATCAATGGGATGGGATGTCTGTCCATAGGTAGTCGCTGTCTGCTGAACTTCTGAAAAATATATGCTTCACATGCTGAAAATGTCGGTTGATATGGCTACCTAATCATTGTGTAATGCAATGAAATTGACTAGCAATTTCACCTGATCTCACCCGGGTAGTTATGTAGTTCCTTACTTAACGCACTCGGATAAAAAGTCCCATTTATCTCTACTCTTTATCAAAGTTCATCTGATTTGCTAACAAAGGAACAAACAAACTTATTTACAACTAGCTTCTGCCAGCGACTTCGTCCGCGTGAAATAGTGGTGCTCCGCTCCTATTGGTCTTAGCGTGATGATATATAGCCTATAGCCTTCCTCGATAAATGGACTATCTAACACTGAAAGAATTATTTAAATCGGACCAGCGGTTCCTGAGATTAGCGCGTTTAAACAAAATGACAACATTTCCCTTCACTGCTATGCTCCTATTGATTGTAGCGTGATGAAAAGTATACTATAACCATCTCAGGAGTATGACAAATAATTGTACCAAGTTTCGTTAAAATCCGTCGAGTAGTTTTTGTTTCTATAGAGTTTATACAGACAGACAGACAGACAGACAGACAGACAGACGGACAGACAGACAGACAAAAATTTTACTGATTGCATTTTTGGCATCAGTATCGATCCCTAATCACCCCTTGATAGTTATTTTGGAAATATATTTCATGTACAGAATTGACCTCTCTACAGATTTATTATAAGTATAGAAGAAGAAGATAGGTATTAGTTAGGTTTTCCATGTAAATTAAATCAAAACTATTCGTAATCAGCTGTTTACATTCCCACGCAACTAAAATCGAAGTAAAGTTAATTTATTCATTTAGTTTCAGCTTTCACAACAGGGCTATCACTATAGCTTTTATGTAGGTGGTTTTTGACAATTAGCAAAATAGTAAAGACGTAGATAAAGACAACATCGGAGTGCAGGATGTTCGAAGAGTTACCTCGCTCCGGAACGCAAAGGGACGAGGAAGCAACATGGATGGGTTTTAGTCATTAAGAGTCTGACACTCCCTCAGGAGGAGGCATTTGATGATTTCTATATAAGAAAAAAAAATACTAAATCACTTCTTCAAAATCTGTATGGCGTAAAACCCCAAGTTTCATTAGTTTTTATACGTCGAAAAAATATTCAGCGGTCCCAAAGTTGTAGTGACAAAAGTATCGCGGTGGACCTATCTTAACTTTACAATCAGCAGGTCTACCTTGTTGAGTAAACAAACGCGTTTTCTTCACCCTTGTCCACCCCCGTGCTGGGCGTTTGAGCACACCTTAACTAACCTAGGTACTGGCGACTGCTTGGTTTTAGAACGTAGGTACGAAGACTACGGATTATTTGCCCTCCTTTGATTGTTATCTCTTAAATTGTAGTCAATGGCATCAATTTGGAAGAAATCTCAAACCGCGTCTTTGATTTAATTCTGATTTTCAAATGCCAATATTCATTGCAATGCAAAATTGCAATTAGTTCAAGTTCAATGTCGTAGACAGTCACCTGTTTAGATTTTGTTTAACCATATAGCTAAAGTTCACTTCCTAAACACTGAAATGAAATTGTTCCTAACTGCAATAAAAATATTATAAATGAGCGAGTTTGTTTGTTACGTATTCACGGCGAACCGACTGAACCAATTTGAATGAAATTTGGTATTTAGATAGATGGGACCCTGGAGGTTACAGCCTAGGCTTCGGCTTTGTCCGGGTGCTCTTGGGAGGCGGGTAATACGGAAAATAGCCAGTTAAATAAATTTAATGAAGCATGATTTTGTTAAAAATTACATAGTTTAACCACACATCAAATACGTGTATAACTTATGTGTAAGCATTATCACAGGATTACCTAACAATTACTTGCTTCGAAAGTATTACGCTAAAATTACGGTAACCGACGACGGTAGCATGACGTGAACGAATTTTATCAACATTTAAACGTTACGACAATGTAACGAAAACTCGGAGTAGTTTAGACCTTCAAAACTTAGTCTGACTGTCAGCAAACTTTCATTTTCCAAGGAAATACGTCATTGTCAGTGATACTATAGGCAATAATTGTTGTGTTATCCGTCGTCAGGTAACGCCATCGATTTTATTATTCTTTGGCTCAACACAGGCGCATCCACAACTAGGAAAGTGTTTGCTCAGAAAAAGGGATTTTAAATTCATTTTTCAAACAAAGTTATGTTTTACAAAAGTTGACAGTGATTGCTAAAGATTATTCGGAACTATGGCTGCTATTCTGCCGACAGGATTGAGAAATGGGGTGAGATACTCATTTTTATTTCTTTGTTTTATGTTGTGCAGAAATTATGTTATTCCAAAAGTTCCATTATTAGGACTTAGGTACACTAGCACTGGGCCTAGTATATAACAACCCTGGCTTTATCAACTTTTTTTCTAGTTAGATACTAGACGTTGCATTGTTATGCGGAGCTCTTTGTCTATACTACGAGGTAGTTTGTGAGTTTGTGATATTGTACGGGGTAATCTCTGGATCTACTGAACCGATTTAGATAAAATTTGGTACGGAGATAGAGGGGACCCTGGAGAAAGATACACTTACTTTTTGTCCGAGTGCGTTAAGTAGTTCCTTCGGAACGCGGGTGAAACCGCGGGAAACTGCTATTTAGAAATAAAACCAATTTGGCGAAAGTTCCTCATATTGGCACTTTAGTACCCAGAACAGAAGTCCCTAAAAATGATCTTACAGTAGGTACCTAATATCTTTCAAGTGGTTATGAAGGCATTCGTCTGTCAGGCGCATGTTTGCCAATGCGCCCTTTGTGCTGAACGACTGACGGATCAACGCACAGCCTAAACCGCTGATCGTAGAGACCTGAAACTAGGAGGGTGTGTTCTTTGTATGACGTAAACATCCGATAAAGAAGGGTTTTCCGAAATTCTACTCCTAAGGGGTTAAAAAGGGGGCCAAAATTTGTATGAAACTATTTTTTTTTATTTGAATTCGTATATAGCCCACGCGGGTGAAGCCGCTGGCGGAAAGCTAGTAGCATTTAAAGGCATTGGATTTTTTTGTATTTTGTCTCTGGTATTAGGATCACACGGATTAAACGTATACCAATACTAATGATGCCCCATTACAGACTTGTGGTATTTGTAAAATCAGCTTATTGTTCCATCAAAACTAAAAAAGGCACTAGCTGTCTGGCATAATGCTGAACTGGACCTATTTGGCACAACATCTTTAATTTCTGTACCTTTTTTTTTTTTTTTTTTTTTTATTCAATATTGTGATTGTCCTTTGTTGTGTCAATAAATGTTTTTTCTTTCTTTCTTTCTTTTCAAAAAAAAAACTGCAATATTAAATTCTAGTATTAAGTACTGAGTAAAGTACCGACCGATATCAAAACATTGTAAGCATTTCCGAAAGATATTACTTACTCGTATTATATAGAAACGTAATAACTAAATTAGTTTATAAAGTATAATATGTAATGATTAATTACTGCGATTATGATAATTCACAATAATAAGGCATGTTTATGAAGTGGTTTTGGCTCTGTAGCCTTGCATTGAGGATGCGAAGAAACGAACGTCTTCCGTTAGCCTATAGTCTTCGGCCATCGACCTGGGGGCCTACTAACTCAACGAAAACGAAGATTCGATTGCAGTTTCATACATTTCCTTATGGGTTTTAGGGCGGTAAGGTGCAAAAAGTTGTTATATATGGATAATATATTCCTCTATGTACAGAGCATCAGATCGCACCACTAAAAAGTTATCGTCTAATCTCAGTCTTTCCGAAGTTTCGTTTCGGTGAGTTAGAGTAGGCCCCCCTGGTTTTATTGTATTATGAATATAAGTCTATGATTATGAATATAATTTTGTGCGAATGGTTCCCATACTTTTGAAAGGTTGGATAATAATCATACACATCTACAGCTTGATCAAGATACGGGGTTGAATTCATTCAACTTTATTAATTCTAGTATTAATTATACCTTTACATTTACCTAGGCAGGTATATGGTAGGTATGACAAAAATATTGCATAATTTACGCCACACATGCACACATTAGCAAGGATTTTATGTTTGACAGCCATGAAGAGAAATGGAAAATAAGGAAAATCTGGAAAACAATAATCAATCAAAAATGTATCTGGGTAATCGATTGTCATATTTCAAAGGTCAAAGCAGTTGAACAACAATACTTTATTTCAAGAATTCGAAATTCAGGCAGCAACTTTGTGAAGAGTAATCGATTTCACATAACCGATCAATTACAAACACTGATTGCCGATATCCTTTGGCATATAAAATTACTTAATATCTCTCGATAGCGTTTCAAAGGAGACTAACTCGCTGTTGAACAAATGTCTATTCTTTCGGCCTTGTCTGAAGGAAATACCAAATAATTTACGGTTTCTTACAATCGTTGTATTGTACCAGTTGAGAACAGCACGCGATCTCAGTAACACTTCAAAATTGATCGTTTTGTGTTGAGTTATTTTTTAATTAAAATGGAGGAGGGTACCAAAGAGAATGGTGTCAGTGACCAAGTTAATGGTGATGAGGTGGTGACTAAGGAGCAGGATGCCACGACTGACATCGTGTGTGATGAAGTAACTATTGCTTTCTAGTATATTATCAGTCTGCTTTGGGTCTGTTTTTTTTTCTACATGACCTCTTGCAGGGTGCTTCTAACAGCATTCGAACTGCTTAACCGGACAATAATTTGGGTCTGAGGATAGCTCTCTCACCAAATAGCCCCTTAATTACTTTATTCCTAACTAAGCAGTGTAAACTTTACCTATATAGGTTCAGCCCGCGACTTCGTCTGCGTGGTATAGTGCTACTCCGCTCCAATTGGTCTTAGCGTGTTGATAACCTATAGCTTTACTCGATAAAAGAGCTATCTAACACTGAAAGATTTTTTTAAATCGGACCAGTAGGTACCTAGTTCCTGAGTTTAGCGCGTTCAAGCAAACAACAAACTCTTCAGCTTTATATTATATTAGTGTAGATACCTATATATTATGCTTATAGGCATACTAGCTGTTAACGGCGGTTTCACCCGTGTCCTGAAGGAACTAAATCTCCATACTGGGCATCCAAATAGATTCAACCGTTTTACCGTAAAAGTGTAACAAACAAACAAACTAACTTTCGCATTTATAATATTAGTTAGGAAGTTACGATAATTAAGGTAATAACAAATTAACACAGAAGTTAATTTTTGTGGGAGGTCAACACTCTCTGCTCGTGTATAAATAATACATTTTATGTACCTAAGCGTGTAGGTACACTGTACTATAATTTTTTGGTCTTGCAGTTACTTAGTGCCCGCTACGAACTTCCTTAAGTATAAGGAAGTACTCACTATTAACCACGTTGACTCAGGTTCGAATTCATAGTCAAAGTGTTTAGGGTTCCCCGAATAAGATCTCGTTGCTGCTATCAGTTCAGCTGGATATTTATCTGATTAGTCATAATGTGTTCGCTTTCAAGCTGAGACAGGGTTACATAGGACTAAATCGAATCTGATTACGTTATTTCATTTTAAAGTTTTTTACATACGAATTTTATTGAAGTCTTAGCCTATACTATTCCTATACTATAGCTGCTCCATCGTATGTCCTTCAGGCTGCACAGGCGTGAACGTGAAGTCATCATATTCACTGTTTACTTTCTTCAGATCAAAGGGCTGGACGCGAACCGCTATGCGACGAAGAAGACCGTGGCGCAGGGCATGCTAGACATTGCCCTGCTGACGTCAAACGCATCACAGCTCAAGTACGTCCTGCAAGTGGGGCCCAAGCACGAGTTTTATACGCTGCTCGTGGTACTCATCTCGATATCCATCGTTCTTCAGGTGAGACACAAAATTGATTCTTATTTACGTTACTGTAGAATCGAAAACTGCTTCAAGACAAACGTCATGTCGGACTAAAGCATTCTGACTGTGACAAGTTCCAGGGTTCGAAGTTGATCTACGACCTCTTCCGTAAGACCTGTGCTATGTAGAAATGATGCGTGAGGAAATAAATTACAAATATTGTTACTTCCATTGAAGTCAGTCAGATCATGAAGTATCATATAGTGTATCTACCTAATTCTGACTATGGTATTTTTTCCTAGAGCATCGTTTAACTGACTCGCACATTCAGTGATGATGGCGATGGAACGTTGCTATCAATGTCCTGTAACTCATCCAGCATAGACGAAAACAGGAAAATCTGCAATTAGACATTTAAACCCCATTTCATCAAAAGTCTCCTCAGATTCTCTCCCCTTTTTTTTTCTTAAACTCCTCAAGCAAAATCCAGGATCTTAGGTGGCGATGGGGTTCGTGCTCCTCTCCCTGAACCTGTGGCGTGACTGCTGGTTCCACCGGGCGCGCCACCGGACCTCCGCCCTGAACATCAATTACGGGACCACCGCGACAGCTTTTGTCGTCACTGTGCTGAATGTCCTCGTGTCAGCCTTCGACTCCTCGCTTGCTAGATATCAAGAGCTAGATTAAAACCCAAGTTCACCGACAAGATAATGGTCCGTTTAACTTACAACAGCTGTTTAACGTAAATTCAAACTTCCAACTTTCGATGTGTAACATACTATTTGAGATTTTTATTTCTGAAACAGTAGATTAGCTTACCAAGGTTGAACTAAAAGTGGGTAACACGAAAATTCCAGCTTCCTGGTAAAATAACGTTTTCGTTTAACGGGCCGATTATATAACTACTATCTGTTTCCCGCGGTTTCACCCGCATCCCGAGGGAACTACTTAGCGCACCCGGGTAAAAGTAATTGCCTAAAAGCCTATGTTGTTCCTCAGGGTCTATTCTATCTCTGTACCAAATTTCATCAAAATCGGCTTACTGGTTTAGGCGTGAAAGCGTAACAGACAGACAGACAGACAGAGTTACTTTCGCATTTATAATATTAGTAAGGAAGTAAGGATCTGTCGGTGATCTTGGTTCTAAGTTATAAAAGGCTGTGTTTACGCGATCAAAAATTAAACGCTTGATAGTAAACTTACTTAAATCATAAATATAATTTTTTACCATTATTGTGTCGAATAAATTCAGCCTTATTCCGCTTTCGAATTTAATTTATTATTGATATACTAACCTATATTATTTTTGTTTAGGGCTAATTACCCCTAGGTAATTAAAAAAAAATTAAAATAAAATAAAAATGATACATGTAATGTCGAGGTACCTATACCTCGACATTACATGTATCATTTTGAAACAATGTCATCGACTTTAGCCCGTATAAGTACTTAATTTTATTACCATTCAGGCTATTGACAGCAAAGTTCACATATGGCCTAGTTGAAATGAATTGAACGATTGATTGATGATGATGATTTAATTTGAATAATCCGAATAATGGAGTGCCTGGAGCATTCAAAACCGTAAAACCTCGGATTAGAGTTATAGTGAATGAATTAATATGATCGATGTGGGATATTGTTTTTTAAACTATAAATTGCAATGTTTACCCATTTTTTTTTTGTGCTTATCATTGTTTCATTGTTTAAACAAATTATTATGAAAAAATAATGTTTAACCATATATTTTCACTTTAAACAGTATTTTTTTTTATTTATATGTTAAATCTTACCTGAGTAGACATATAGGAACATTTTTCAAAGATACCTGTGTATAAAAATAGCAGTAAAGATCTCGAACAGCGGAGGGGAGAGCGGAGCGACAGCTACTATGTACAATGGAATTTCTCGGCTAGTTTAGTTGCAAGTAACACGTATTCTGTGAATATTGTGTTTCTATAACAGTAAAAATTTGGTTTTTTACCCGACTGCGACAGAAGGAGGGTTATGTTTTTCGAGTGTATGTATGTCCATTTCTTTGGCACGCCCTATAGCCCAAACGTCTGGACGGTTTTTGACATATGAGGTGTCGTTCGATTTGTCTAAATTGTAGTAGTGACATAGGCTATATAGATTTTCAAACTGGCGCCCGCAAATGGCGGAATGGGAGGGGGAGTTGATTTTTTTTTCCGTAGCAATATGGGTATCAAATGAAAGCTAGTAAAAAGAATAAAAATAACAATAAGAACAAAAATATATACATTTTATTACAACTTGAGACATGTTTTCATACATTCTTTAACGCTTAATACGATTCGTCATCCGTTTAATACGCCTAACGCCAACACATATTACCTCTGCGGCAGCGGCCAGCGGCGGAAATAGAAGACCCTGATAGCAAGCGACCCTTGACTGTGCATGATGCAATTCTAAACATTGCAGCTGCTTGGGAAGCAATTAAGCCTGAAACCATTCAAAATTGTTTCAAGAAAGCAGGTTTCAGAAATAACCAGGTTGACGTCGTGTTGGAAGAAGAAGAACCCGTAATACTGCAGGGTTTTCCTGGATATTCTTCCATTGTACGAAATTCAATCAATTGAAGATCTTATTGAGAATGTGAATAACACACAAGAAGAGGCTGAAAGTGATAATGATCAAGAAGATGAGTCAACTCCGATTTTGTCACACGCCCAGGCATTATCAGCAGTTAATGATTTAAGACGCTATGTAACTTCTTTGAATCAAAGTGAAGACGCACTACAAAAGTTAAATTACGTTAAAAAACTTGTAATTTCTAATGCCTCAAATCTTTTTGTCAAACTAAAATAAGTGATTATTTTAAATAACGTGATAGATACACGGCACTTTATATAACGTACATAATTTTGAAATGTACAATTCAATACCTAATATTAATACATACGTATGTAGTAGGTCCGTTTTTTATTTCCCTATATCCCGCATAATACGCTTTCCCGCTTTAAGACGCGTTTTTGGTTGAGTCCCTGTGAAATCGTCTTAAACGGGTTTTACTGTATTTAAATAAACAGATTTTGTACTAGATATTTCTTTTTCTTTTCATTAGTCGTAATTAATTACCTTATTTTTTTAAATGTACACAATAGAGTACGTTTCATTTATAATTAAACTGGCCGAGAAATTTCATTGTACATAGCAGCTGTCGCTCCGCTCTCCCCTCCACTGTTCGAGATCTTTACTGCTATTTTTATACACAGGTATCTTTGAAAAATGTTCCTATATGTCTACTCAGGTAAGATTTAACATATAGATAAATAAAAAATACTGTTTAAAGTGAAAATATATGGTTAAACATTATTTTTTCATAATAATTTGTTTAAACAATGAAACAATGATAAGCACAAAAAAAAAATGGGTAAACATTGCAATTTATAGTTTAAAAAACAATATCCCACATCGATCATATTAATTCATTCACTATAACTCTAATCCGAGGTGAAAACCCCCAGGCGCTCCACTAGAAAGAATAGGAACGAGGTTTTGGAGCGGAAAGAGCTTCTAATTACCTTCAGTTCGCTTTTTAAACGGAAACCTCGTGTTTATTTTTTTTAACTATGACTAAAACTTTTAATTTAACGTTTGTCGGCCCTATTTTTGAAAAGAGCCAAATGAATGAATAACTTTGGTCACAAAAAGATTTGATCAAAGTTATTATGTGATTCATTTGTTCATGGTTCTGGTTCATATCGACAAATCGACAGACTGCAGCTTTTTTAGCATTTATTATTTTTAGAATTTTTAGCTTTTATCGAAAAATAGTCCATTGTTACCCAAAAGATTTACAATAGTTCAACCAGAGTTAAAAATAAACAAAGGGATTTTTGTTTTAGCTTCTCGTTGGATTACTATTCGTGGTTATCGGAGGTTTGGACCTGAACGATCACGAGGATCAACCGACAGCAGTCATACTCAATGACGTCATTGTTATATTCATTTTCGTCATATCCGTTATCAATATCGTAATTTCCGCTTTTGGTATAGAGTATTCAAATAACCCGTTAGTATTGGAACGGTTACAATACATAAATAATGAGTATTTAAAAAAGGTTAACTTAACTGCAGTTTAGAGATAGCTTTTGTAAATGGTTGAACTTTAATATTTTTGATGCCAAACTTCAATCGCTAACAACAATGCTACGAAACGAGGCAAAGGAATTAGTCAGCATTGCGGAAAATATTTAGGAAATAAAAACTAAATACCTAGTTTAGCAAGAAACTAGTCAATTTCCTTGAAATTAATGCCAATATTTAAGTTGCAAGAGGTTTACTTACTTACTTACCAAAATAGGTAGGGTTGTCAAGTAATTATTAAAACCACAACTTTTTATAAAGATGTTCCGTCGATTTAATATCGATCTTGTGTTCCTAATATGAAATTCCTTCGGAATGTTAGGATGTGAGAGTAACAAAGCTAAAACATTTACCTACTCAAATCGATGGCTAACAATTACCTTTGCTTTACGCAGGCAAGCGCGGGAGTCCTGGCCCTAATCATTTCTTCCTTGGACGGTGACGCAAACCATAGACATAAGAAGCTGGCAGACTGGCTGTACCACACGTCAGTGGGTATGATGACAGGGGTAGTGTTCTGTGACGTCATCAAAATGACTTTTGGCCTTGATCCCGCGCTTTCTCTGCAAGATTATCTCGGGAATAAGACCTCGAGTTTGTATGACACGTTCTTTAAGGTCCATAATGGTACGGGTATTTAAAAGGTTCTAGGTGGTTTAAGTTGTAAATAAAGGTTAGTATGTTAATGTTCAGGCAATGGGACAGTAAATAAGGAGCATTTTTTGTTTTCACCATTTTATGTTTGTGCCGTTAACTTTTTCAAAAGGTCACTGTTAGAACAGCCAGGAGACCACGTAGCCACTTAAGTTAGGACATTCATTTGATATGTCAAAAAGGAAGCACTCCGTTTGCAGATTAATGTCACATGTCTGTGTCATCATGATATTCCTAATTTTTTTTCGTTTTTTTTTCAACAGATCATTTTTCTATCTTATTTCTGTGTTTCCTTGTCATGTGTTTTATGTACTATTTTACAGTGTTGTTTATTGTTTTTATCATTTTCGTTTCCATCCATAGGTGATATCAGCAGTAGTAGCAGTAGTGCTCAGCTTTATTTTCAACATTAACCATCAGCCAGACCATCGGAAAGCCGAACTATTGAACAACATCAGTTTGGTGTTCAAAGTATTTAGTATTGCCATCAACATCATAATAAGCATATTTTATTCCATGCAAATAGATATTGATGCACGCTTGCTCACACAGTAACTTTGTTTTGAATATTTCGCATCATATTTTTATACTCATACTTTTTTAATAATGAAAAGCTTAGGTACTCGATTTTAGTTTTGTAGGTGTGTCATTCCCATTTTTTTTTACTATGGAATCCTAAATTATATCTACCACGTCTTGGTGGAACCTCTACTTATTTTTTACATTACTACGCAATGATATTATTAGCAAATAAGCAATTTTAATCTAACGAGCAAATTGTCGTAAGTTACAAATTCATATTAGTAAATCAAATACTGTACACTGTATATAAAATACCTAGTTCTTTTTAGGTAGGTATAGTTGTAAATATTTCTTTCTTCTGTTTGTAATAAAATTATTATTCTACTTTTTTGTATTTTATTTATTCTAAAATGTATTTTTGTTCTAGGAAAATGTACCTAACTCTTAAAAAAAACTTTAGACCAGATAAGCAGCTTCGTCAGCTTCTATCAATTCCATGATACCTTTAAACTTCTTGTGCGTGAGTAATAAGTAATAACCGATCGAAACCATTGATACTAGTATTGTATTCTCTTTGATTGATACCTAAGCAAACATGAGAACCGGAGACAACTGACGCAAAAACTTTTATTAAACTTTTTTTTATATTTGTATGTGTTACGTGTGTTACGTCTTGTCATCTACTTGACTTTATTACAATGTCAAATCCTATTATTTTTAAAAACAATTTGATTTGAAAGTAATCCTTTATTCCAGTTTATACTTTATAAACTCAGATATCAATAGTGTTGGGACAAGATACACAATATATATTAATATGTCCAGCGGTAAAATAGTTGTGTACGGAGGGCGAGGCGCCCTAGGATCTGCGTGCGTCAACTATTTTAAATCGGCTAACTGGTGGGTCGCGAATATTGACCTAAAGCCCAATCCCATTGCTGACTACAACATCACAGTACTTCCAGAAGCATCATGGGTACAGCAAGAGGAACACGTTGTGACGTTACTCAACACTGCTCTGCAGGGTCACAAATTGGACGCTGTGATATGTGTCGCCGGTGGCTGGGCTGGAGGTAATGTTAGTAAGAACTTCAGCAAACAAGCAGATCTATTGTGGCGCCAATCCGTGTGGACTTCCTCCATCGCAGCTACTGTGGCTGCCAATTACCTCTCTATAGGAGGACTGCTGGCTCTCACTGGAGCTACACCAGCTTTAAAAGGCACACCCAGCATGATAGGATACGGCATGGCCAAAGCTGCAGTCCACCAACTCACAAAGTCCCTTGGTGCTAAAAATTCTGGTCTACCAGAGAACTCACTGGCTGTCGCGATACTTCCTATAACATTGGATACAGAGATGAATAGGAAATCGATGCCTCGAGCTGACTTTAGTAGATGGACACCGCTGACTTTTGTAATCCAGTTGTTTGATAAATGGATCAATGGTGAGGATCGCCCGGCGAGTGGTAGCCTCGTCGCGCTGGTCACAAAAGATAACCACACGGAAGTCATAGTGCCAGCTACAGAAAACCTTAATAATATTGAGGTTTTAAGAGAAACAACCCCATAAACGAGTTCTTTGCATGACATGCAGTCTGTTGTGCTATAATTTCGTTTTCCTGCACTACCTACTTGGATATTTGCTATTGACTATCTGTAGATGTTACTCTACTGTTTTTTTTCTAAATAATTGTGTCCCCTATTTTTGAGTTTCATTTTTAGTACAATTAATCCATTTTCAAGGAATCCTATCGCTGATATCGGACTTCTGCATTGTGTTGTTGTTGTATGAACGAGGCGCCCCCCACCTAACTAGCGTTTTAGATTAAATGCTGTAAATATTTGCCGCCCGCATACAATTAATTTGTGGCGCGAATGCCAAATGTGTATCTACAGTTCTTTAGGTATTGTACAAATCATTGTAGGGCTAAAAGCTGCAGGCTTACATAGGTGCAGGGCTGAGAGCAGTACAAATACTTTCATATATCTGCAGAATTATTTAATCCACTGTTTTTTGATCGAAGAAAATCGAGGAAAATTCGTAATTGGCAACATTAATACAGAGATACTAAAATAAACCGGAATAAGTTAGTCTCTTCTATTTTATATCAGTTATTTTTTGCTGGTAAATAGTGTCGAGAAAGCAACATATTTTATTTGCAATAATTTATACGTATTATTTCATAATTTCAGAACATAAAACATTTTAGAATTAGTTTTATTTGACATTAACACAACCGTCAAGTTATCATTGTCAATAGTCATACGTCAACGTCATAATTATGTCATTATGAATATGAAGTGTGAACGTCAACAAATCAAAGCAACAAGCGGTTTGGCAAAAAGTCCGATTTAATTGAAAAAAAAAAATGAATGGTACAAGATATTCTCAGCAATAAACTCGTGACGTTAAGAAGCAACACGCGCCTAATTGTTAACTCAGTAAACATTGTCCTTAATTCATTGTCTCTTGGTTAACCGAACGACAAAAAGTGAGAGCCGAGGTTACCGCGCCGCGCAAGTTAAGTTATAGCCGAGGTTACCGCGCCGCGCAAGTTAAGTTATAGCTAGCTTTACTTTTACCAGTATTCAGCGAGCGTTTCACAATCACTCAATTCAGTTGGGTTTGTGCCGTCATTGCGGATAGACGTGATTATAATGGCCAGCGGAAAGATCGTTGTGTACGGGGGGCGAGGCGCTCTCGGAGCTGCGTGCGTCAATCACTTCAAATCAGCGAACTGGTGGGTCGCGAATATCGACTTAAACCCTAATGACAAAGCTGATTTCAACATCACAGTACCTAAAGATGCTTCGTGGGTCGACCAAGAGGAACACGTCGTCAAGGAATTAGCCAGCGCTCTGCAAGGTCAGAAAGTGAATGCTGTTATCTGTGTGGCCGGCGGCTGGGCTGGCGGAAACGCGGCTAAGGACCTCAGCAAGCAGGCGGATCTAATGTGGCGCCAGTCTGTGTGGAGCTCATCTATTGCAGCAACTGTTGCTTCCAAATACCTCTCTCCAGGAGGACTGTTGGCCCTGACGGGTGCTAAAGCTGCTCTAGAAGGTACACCAGGTATGATTGGCTATGGCATGGCCAAAGGTGCAGTCCACCAACTCACAAAGTCCCTTGGAGCTAAAGACTCCGGTCTGCCAGAGAACTCACTGGCAGTTGCAATACTTCCCGTGACTTTGGATACGGAGATGAACCGAAAATGGATGCCCAAAGCTGACTTTGGCACATGGACACCGCTGACCTTCGTGGCCCAGTTGTTTGACAAGTGGATCAAGGGTGAGGAACGTCCAGCTAGCGGCAGCCTGGTCGCCCTCGTCACCAAGGACAATGTCACCGAACTGATTGTCCAGTAAACTTGCCAACTTAGAATAAGTAAAATTGTCACAAATATTTAGTAATAAGTGAACCATTTAAATTATTTCTTGGTTGTGTTGTCTCATTTATAAAGTACTTAAAAAGTGCATTTTGATTGTAATTTGTTTTGTCATATAGCATTTAATATGAAATCAGTGTGATTAATTTTTAAATATTATTAGAAAATGTTACATTTGAAATTAGTTTAAACAAGTTACTTAGATATTTTTTATTTATCAAAGTTAAAACTATATAAAAATTTAGACAATAAATGCAGTAATCTCAAAGTGTATGTATGTAGTAAGCTATGTATAGCATGTGAAATGTATCAGAGTATAATCAATGTGATATTTAAAAAGTTATTGTAATTAAAAGTGGAAACATTGAACTTGTTTTTTAATTGAATGTCTGATATAATGGTTCATTACTGATTAAGGAGGTCACCACAAACAGGTTATCACATTAAATGACTTGTAAGTACTTATTGATACTGAATATTAAAGAATTTCAACATGCAATAAGTACTTCTCTTGAATAGAATTACTGTTATGATGTAATCTTGATGTAATTAGGGTTTCTATCTAAAAAATAGTTATTTATTTTTTAGTTCTAGCATATCTTTGCTTAATCATGTTTTTCTCAGCTTAATGTTGTGCTGTGTTGATCACCAACATTTTTGCACCATGTTAGAAATATGTTTTCTAACAAAAAACCTGAGTAAGGTAAATCCCACAATACTTGGAAGAATATTTTAGTGAGTCACTTCATTGACAGTGGTATTTCCCAGGCCTAATGCAGGCACAAATTTCTAAGCTCTTTTATAATTTTCCTGTTATGGTATCAACAAGAAATAAGGGTTATTTCCGTGTAAGACTTTTGGATGTCTATTAGGTATTTTGTTTTATACATAAAGTGGTTATTGTTGGAATTAGATTTAAATGAGTCAAGACGAGGTTTTTTGACATAGTTCGTTAGTTTTGCGTGAAAGAAAATCGTTTAAGCAAGTAAACAAAGGATCCATAATGCTATAAATATTATATCAGTCATCTCATAGAGAGTTAATAAACAATAATATAATAAAAGTAATAACTTCTGTAATCTTGGGTTCACAAACACATTATCGCAAGCTTTGGTTGTTCAATATGAACTATATTGTTTATTGTTCTTCAATATAGGTATTGCTATATTTTTAGATAGGTACAGATCGACACTGTCGTAGAACAAAGTCAGATGTGATAATACAATGAAATTGAGTTTTTTTTCAAAATCAGCTTCAACTAAACATAATCTATCGATATAAGCAAGAAAAAAAATTATATATCTGGTACTTTGCGAGATATTAAAACGAACAAAGTTGTATTTCCAATACGTTCCAAAGAAAATCAAAACTTTAAAGTGCTCTCCTGTAAAGTAGCTATTTTGTAGATCCGACTTTGTTCTACGACAGTGTCCAGATAATCGGACCTTTGAGTGAAAACCCCTAGAATTCAGTTCAGTCCACCCCGAACTCAGCGCATCAGTGATGTGTATAGTTTTCGCCGACTTTCGTCAAAAATGCACGTGACTTTTCGTCTCTGTAAACTTGTGGTGGAACTCAATGATATCAGTATTTTCGTCAATATATTATTACACAATATCGTTACATAAAACTAATTTAAATCAAGTTTAATGTAAATAATCCAGTTTGGGCTCAGTACATAACAGCGAAACCACTTTCACTTATCAGTCTGTCCAGTTAGAAAGTCAGCTCTTAGGTCGATCTTATCTTATAAATTTGCCAGTGGATAATGAACCATAATCCACTATAAATAAATTTAATACTATTAAAATCGCGTATCAATTAGTCCGACTTGATGAGAATCAACAGTGTAGTTTGCTGTTCCCGTGGTTTCACTCACATCCAGAGGAACTACGTCACGTAATCTGATAAAAAGTAGTGTTTGTCCTTCCCAATAATTCAAGCTATCTTTATACAAAATTATATTGGAGTTGGTTCAGCCGTTTTCTTGTTAAAGCGTGAAAGACAGAATGATAGGCAGACAGACGAGAGCCACTTTGGCATTTTTCATATGAGTGTTTATTTGTATAATAAAAGCTGAGTAGGTGATGAACAAGTGATGTGATATGACGTATTGATTTGTAATGAGTGAAAGGGACTGATACTGACTGACATGAGACATCTATACCTATAATTAAATATCAAGAACTACTTCTACAAGCGTTCATTTTGTATCCTATATGATTTGGTGATAACTTGGTATCCTTGGTGGCAGGCGCCGTCGCAGCCAAATATTTTGAGGGGATCATCAACAACCAAAATTGGCCGAACTGTTAGCCGAAGCCGAAAGTTTCAACCTACCAATGAGACGTTTTTGGAGGATTTTCAATTAAGCGTGTACGATTGGAGGGGTGTCATGTCTCCTGCGACCCCCTCCACTGCTTGGTGGTTACCAATTTGTAGTGCCAATTTTCATATAGGCATTTTATTATACTTATTTGTAATTTACTACTGTCTAGCGACTGATACGGGACCTAACAAAATAATAATCTCGCTACCTTTATTGTGTCGTTTCACGATTGTAGTAAATGCCAGTCGTAAACGAGTAGGCGGGCGGAGAAGGAACCTAATTTTGGTAAATAAGATCCTAAAATAACATAATTTGTAATACCTAAACAAAATAATGTATGTAAATCCTATTAAAATTCTGTAAATTTTAAAGACGAGTGCAAGTGCCTGTAAAAATAAATTAGCAAGCAGTAGCCAGTGTGCGATTGAGGTAACACTTATACAATAGGTACTGCTAGGTACTAACACAGTATTACGATATCTCTCTACAGTAGAGCAACGCCTTTGAACTTTGATGACAAGCGATGCCGCCGCTGGTGTAAGTAGATACGGTAAGGTTGGTACAAAATGGAAAATAAAATAACAACGAAGCGAACAATTTTCCACAAAACACGACCGCGTCTGCCCCTCGCGCTCCGCCCCGCAAAGTAAGCGTGTTTGCGGGACGCGGTTGACACCGCTCGCCTCCCCGCGAGTCCCGCGCCTTTGTTTCGCGTAAGTACATACAGTAGGTATGTACATTCGTTGGGCTACCGTAGGGCTATATCGTATTACTGTGGTACTATTTTATGCCTGATCACTTGCCAGCGTCCTTAGTGACTACAATCGTAATCATTATGGATTGTTGTGGCAGGACCTCCCACTGTCCCCATACCGCCACCAGTGAAACGACATTGCGCCGATGGGATCTTTCATGAGAATGTTGTTACATAAATTGACTTGGGACTGAGCAAAAAGGGGAGTCAACATTCTCGGACTCGGCGGCAACCCGAGCCGAGCCCGAGAATGTTGCCTTTCAATCGTCTGGGTCTGCAGGATTGATCGTGAGAGTTACCTCGGCTCCAGAACGCAAAAGGTGAAAGAAATAACGGATGTGTTTTAGTCAGTAAGAGTCTGATACTTCCTCCTGCTCCGCCAACCGCGGGGTTGATAGCTTACCATCCCTAAAAGCAGCCTGTACATCGTTGAATAACAAAATTAACAATGAAAAAACATGAAAACTCTGTTATAGTCTTAGGTTAAAGGATTGAAGGAAAACAAAACGGTTATAAATAAAAAGCATTTATTAAGCCACACTAGGACCTATAGTATAAAAGCTTAACGCATAATCACAATATGTAATTAGCTTAATTACTTAAACATATCGACCTAAGTATAAATAATTTAACACTTAAAATTAATGACAAACTTATCGCAGGCATAAATCTAACTTACAGCATAAGTATTTATTGCCTACATACATACGTTATGCTTATGTGGTATATTTCTTATTTATTATAATCTCACAGTAAATAAGCTGTTTCAAGTAAGATATAATCGTTTATATACTTTAATATGCCCAGAGGTCGGTGGTAATCCCACTGCGAAGTTTAGACCGTATAACGATTTAATAACATAATAGTCAATTTTTTTTTTGGAGGCCATCACTACGAGAATATGAATATTTCTATATTATTTTTATGTACATTAGTACAATTTAAATAAACGCTGGTAATATACAACTAATGCAGGTTGAAAGTAGGTAGGAATATATTTACTAATAAAAAAAATTGGTTTGGCACACTATTTACGAAAAAAGAAACGTTAATAAATAGGCTTTTACCAATGTGCCCTTAAGTCATTTCTGGAAAATTCTTTATAACATTATATCCCAAGGGCTTTATACGTTGTTTATTTTCGGTTTCCATGTGAAGTTATTATGTAAAACATGTAATGCTATGCTTAACAATAATTGTGCACCAACTTCCTGCATTAGATGTTGCCAGTCATTCACTTTAATCACTTGGCACTGGGTTTTTTCATTAAAAACTTTTAATAATAAAGTACAGCCTTTTAGATAAATTCACATCGTAAATTCCTTGATATGATATCGAATTTTCATTCCAAATTTAGTGACTATATCGCTGGCATTTAGAGCCTTAAAGTTTATACAACAGAGTGTAGTTTTCACTGTTCTATCGGCCGACGACAGCTCTCACTGTGTTCCTCAGCAAATCGGTGACCAGTTCTGTGGTCTTAATTATTTTGTAGCCGATCTGATCGATGAGGGTGATGGCTGTGGAGTATGGAGGGGGGATATCTGATGCAGGTCGCAGTGGAAAACGTGTTGGCTGCGTGTTAGATGCTGCGCCCGCCCATGTCATCATCGTCGGTCTGGAAATAATGCATATTCGTTTAAATTATAGCGTCCGGAAAATCTTGTGGTCACATTTATTTCTTTGGATCCTATTACTTGACGGTCGTATTTTGCTTACAACTTTTCATATTATGTCGTATTCAGCTACATCTAGAGTTTAGCTTCTGGAGTGATCTAAGCCTAGCTTATATCTTAGCTAGAAGCCTATACCTATAGGCTATCCTCTTTAGACAGACTTTTTAAATATTTTCCCTATCTCGATGAAAAACTAAAAGGAGATCACATTAATTTGATTAGGTAGCCTAGTAATTCTTGCTTGTTATTTTTTTTTCCTAGTTGGCTAACAATATGTTTATTCACCTGCATAGGCACGTGAATCACGTTATTCAAACGTATAAATAATAAAAAAAACAGTATTCCAAATGCATCATACAACACATTACAAAGGCGACATCACTTTGTATGCTAGTTATAAAAAACCGGCCAAGTGCGTGTCGGGCCACGCGCAGTAGGGTTCCGTAGTAGGAGTTAGTTAGTCGACTATAGCTCTGTAACCGGTTAAGCCTACTTAGCCGTGATAGTTTTCCTTATAATTTCATTACATGTACTACGTCTGTGATTTTTTTCACATTTCTAGGTACAGCCATTCAAAAGTTAGAGGGGGGGTAACTCGTATCGAACAAAAAAATTCACTTAAAATCTAGATATTTCGCAAATGGCTCGCTTAACTGAAAAATGGTCTTCACACACCCATAATATTTTTTAAAGGCCTATCTAACGATACCCCACACGAAGGGGTACGCGAGAAAAAAAATATTCATCCCTAGTTTACATGTTTGGGAGCTACCCTAAAAAAAAAAATTTTTCAACATTTTATTTTACCACTTTCTCGGCGTGATCAATATACATATTCATACCAAATTTCAGCTTTCTAATAACAAAAACCACGGAGCTATGCCGCGGACAGACAGACAGACGGACAGAGCGAAACTATAAGGGTTCCTTGTCGGACTACGGAACCCTAAAAAATACTTGAATAATGGATCTCGACAGTATAATAAGTTGCCTTATCTGCATGTTATTGCAATTAGTTGCAATCATTTGACGCAAACGTATATGGAAATAATTTACTTATAAACACCATCTAAGTAGTTCCTATAAAAAACTATAATTTAAACTTGAATTGTCTTGAATCCTGTTCTGTGAACTCTGTGAACTGTGTGTCCTGTCTGTCTCAAGATTTAAGCATTAAGTACTCAAAATTATATTCAGCCAATCAATTTGTTCTAAATCTATGTTCAAAAAAAGATCTATGGCAATGCTTGGGTACTAAAAATATTGGCCTAAAAACACCTTAAACCTAGTCACAATACGTTTTATCTATCTTAAGCTTTTGTCAAAATATTTTAATGGTAATTAATTTCAGTTACCCCGCCCACATTTTTGGTATCGCCTTGATCCAACATTGCTTACGCATGACATATCTATAACAACTTTAGTAAAATACATAATATATTTTTCTCATTGTCATGGTACCGCCTACGATCATTAGGAAGTAGCTCAGTTTGTAGATTAAGGCTAGGGCACAGCGAATGCTAAGCGATCGCAGCATTCAAGCTATAGAGTGCGACCACGAAGGTTTTATTCTTTCAAGAAACTTTTTAGCCACGGCAAAGTCATCGTTGTTTTGTAAAAAATTGAAAAAGTTGGATGGAGAATGGTTTGTATCCGATTGACGCATAAAGTAAAGAATATATTTGACTGAACTTTGGCACACCGACAAATAATGTTCGGGATTAAAAAATAGGACACTCTTTTATGTTGAAAATTTACCTAAAGGTAAGTTCCATTCGAAAAACTGCCAGGAAACGCTAGACTAGCAATTGGGTATAAACCACGTTAACATTTTTGAACTGTCAAGCGATAGTAGAAGACAATCGATTTTTTTTCATTCTTAATTACAACTTAGTTTCTATCTAATTTGTAAAAAGTGCTTGTTCTACTATATATACTACATAGTATTTAAATATTTTTATTATCAAAATGATCTTTCTCAAGTTCAGATGTGGTAGATCTTTATGTGCTATATTATTTATTACTCGCCGCCACTGTGTAGGAATGCCTTTAAGGTTCGCGGCTTTTTGTTCCGTGGTCCGCGTACTGCATGTTTACCAAAACAAGGGCAGACGTGATTCTTCTATGGACTATTTCAAAAAACATCTAAGCTGATTGACTGTCAACTTAACCATTTATATTCGAATAACAAAAAAACCCTTTGATTGATAAAATTATGGAGTGTCTTAAACTATTGAAACGCTAGTCATAAATCACAATACATTATGACGTAATATGATTAATTAATCGTTAAATGCGTGGGCAGTATTTCGCTTAATTTAGTAACTGATGCTTCTATCATAATTAAGTATCTATTATCAAAATATTTCAGAGTAATTGTTGCGTTTGATGTTTATGTCAGACGCTTGAACCTTTCACCTCTTGATTGTTAAATGTATTGATAAATATTTGTATGTGAGTTATTTAATACTTGGTTTGTTGATTCTAGGAAATACGTATTTATTTATTGTAACTTTAAATACCTTTTTAACCGACTTCAATAAAGGGAGGTTATGTATTCGACCCGTATGTATATGCTCATATGTATGTTCGTATGTCCGCGATTAACGATTCGATTTGGATGGGTCACTTGCTTCAATACCTCTTACGATGGGTTGTTTTATAGTCGAAACTTATGTAAGTCATACAAGTTGCCATATTCGACAATTAAAATAAATATAGTTTGGTAATTACTTGGTAGTTATTTCATACAATTTGTGTTTCATTTTTGAGAATATCTAGTCGCTAGCAGGATACTCTTAGACTTTGTGTAAAATGTTAAAACATTAAAAAATAAATGTTTACCTAGGCGGTACAGGCCTTGTGCTGGCTGGTCTCATGGTGGTGGTTGGTCTGGTGGTGGCCTGCGTCATCGGCCTGGGCGTGAAGCCCGCTGACGACGGACTGCCCATCATCAGCTCACCCTCATTCCCGAACCTGGAATTGAATAATGGATAAGCTTAAATATTTTTTTAATTTAACATAACGAATATCTTTCTTCAAGTAGAATTTCAAATCAGTTTGTGGCATCGACCACGACGGTCGATGGTTTGTGGTTTGAGATTTTGATGATGTCTATAAAAGCATTAAATTATCAAATCCTAGCTAGAACAAACACATTACTTTTGTCTTATATACAGGCGCATAAAATTCAATTAAATATTCCGCCTGTAGAGTTGTCTGGTTTACCTATTTGTTTTCAGTAATTATTTAGAATATAGAAAAAGTATCATGCCATTTAAGAGCAACTCTATAATAATAATATCATTTATTGATCCACAGTTACATGAACAGTTAGTTTTACAAAATTATTAGACAATACTTTGATCTGTAACTACATTATTTAATTATATCAATTTAGTTGATTCGGCGGTCCCCAAACTAGGCGGAGCCTGTATCTTAAATAAATAGCCTCTAAAATAAATAAGTTATTTACGTAAGAGTGACATTAGGACATTTAATTACATTATTAGCTGTTAACAAAAGATAACTAGCTTTTATCACAAATAAATAATACCCTTGTTAATTAATAAAAAAATAACAAATTCCTCAACCAGAACCAAAAATGTAAACGCGGAACAGGCTACCAGTGCACGATGTCAAGCACCTAATTAACATAGAGAACTCAAAACTTTAAGAACACTAATAATGACACTACAAGTTAAGCACGTACCTACGTGAGTAATTGAGACGACCACTTAAAGTATCTTAATTCAAAATCTGTTACTTTCTTCAACATACCTACCTACTTATAGTAACGGATACGGTAGTTAAGAATTTTGTTAGCAAAACAACTGTACATAATATGTCCCCAATTGTCAGTTTCGGGTCAAAAACAAAAGTGCGTACAACATTCAATTGTAAACAGTAATTTATTGTTGAAAGTAGCTAACTTAGTGCTTATTTTATTATTATTATTTTTTGTGGATGGCAAATCATCAAATGACCCCTCCCACCATTAGTGTCAGACTCTTACTGACTAAAACCCATCCATGTTCCTTCCTCAGCCCTTTGTATACCGGGGGCGCGGTATCATTTTCTAAATCCATCCAAAGGTTGTCTGTAAAAGATCGCTTTTAGCGATAAGACCGCCCATTGTGTCACCCTATGTAACAAATTTTCCAATGTCACATGTTTTTCTTTTGGTGTACATATTAAAGAATATTCTATTCTATCTCTTTCGAACGTCCCGCAACCCCGGCAGGCAACTTAGTGCTTATGAGAATGTCTTTAACTTACACTGAAAGTAAAAATATTATCTACTAGCAGTTTCCCGGTTGCAAGCGCATTCTGAGGGAACTAGTTCAGGCATTTGGGTAAAGATAAAAATCTCATGTAAGGACACGAGATTTGATGTGAATGACCCGATTGTCTGACGCTTATTCGAATCATGCAACTCCTAATTCGATTTACCATTTTTATTCTAGTCATTGAACGTTTTGAAAAAGATTGTCATCTGTTAAAGTGGTTCGAACGAGCACTACACATTTTTTTTTAAATCAAGTGAGCATTTCTGCTAATTTCATTTTACCGTGAGTTCATATGTATGACGATGAAATAAAAGAAGTATGAACGAGATCGTAAAAGGCGAAGTCGCCTGCCCCAATAAATAATAACGTGACTGCGTTTGGGCATCATCATCATCAGCCTATATATTTTATTACAGGCCTCTTCTCATACAGAGAAGGCATGAGCATTGATCACCACGCTTGCTCAATTGATTGGCGATTTCAGACTTTTTAGGTCCAGGTTCCCTCGCGATGTTTTCCTTCACCGTTAGTCAGATCACACCGTCTGGGCATGTATGTATACAATTGTCCATACAAAAACCGGCCAAGTGCGTGTCGGGCCACGCGCAGTAGGGTTCCGTAGTAGGTCTCAGTTAGTCGACTATAACTCTGTAACCGGTTAAGCCTACTTAGCCGTGATAGTTTTCCTTGTAAGTTCATTACATGTGCTACGTCTGTGATTTTTTTCACATTTCTAGGTACAGCCATTCAAAAGTTAGAGGGGGGGGGGGGGTAACTCGTATCGAACAAAAAATTTCACTTAAAATCTAGATATTTCGGAAATGGCTCGCTTAACCGAAAAATGATCTTCACACACCCATAATATTTTTGAAAGACCTACCTAACGATACCCCACACGAAGGGGTACGCGAGAAAAAAAAATATTCATCCCTACTTTACATGTTTGGGAGCTACCCTAAAAAAATATATTTTTCAAAATTTTATTTTACCACTTTCTCGGCGTGATCAATATACATATTCATACCAAATTTCAGCTTTCTAATAACAAAAACCACGGAGCTATGCCGCGGACAGACAGACAGACAGACAGACGGACAGAGCGAAACTATAAGGGTTCCTGTCGGACTACGGAACCCTAAAAAGGAAATCTCTCCACTTAAATATAAAAAGATAATTTATTGTTAATCCGCAAACATGGGAAAGTGAGTGTTGCTATGCGTATTGTTAGTGACGACTAGTCTTAGAAGTATGCCGTAATGAAAGAATTACTAGGAACGTAATTAACGGGCCCATGCGATAATAAATTGCTATTCAAAGTGGACGATAATATATCGCTCTTTCGCGTTTTCTTTAATTTGATCTACCATTGTTGACATTAATTGTGTGGATGACACGCCATTAATTATAGTGCTCAATTTAAAAAAATATCAGGATCCTACAATTCTATTTATAGTTGTTGGTTTTTTTTTTATAGAGTAGAGCAAAAGACGTGGGATCATTTGGATTTAGGTTTTAACCGACTTCAATTAAAGAAGGTTATCTATCAGACGTATGTTTGTAATATATGTTGAAATTCCATATTAATAGTTTAAATTAATCTATGAACTTCTAAACACGTATCGCAATTTCACAAGTGTATGTCATTGTGGTGAACCTCTTTAGAGTTTATTGTTTCTTTATTCGAATTGTAAAGAATGTATTGTCATTATTTCAATATGTCATTATGTCACTTACATTTTTGCAAATTAAAACCTATTACTAGGTTTTGGCTTTTATTTCAATTTAATTTGCAAGAATAAACAATTAAGATTCCATGGATAAATTTCTACGACCGGAGCGGTTCGATGGAGACCCATCTCTAAGTACGGCGGCCGCGGAATGGGCACACTGGATGAAAACGTTTATTAACTTCCTTGCGGTGCAGGACTCAGCCACCATTACTGAAAAGGTCAAGCTTACGTTATTAATTAATCATGTATCTCCAAACGTGTATACTCACATAAGCGAGTGTGAAACTTACGAGCAGGCGTTGAATCTCCTAAATAAAATTTACGTAAAACCTAATAATATCCTGTATGCACGTCACGCTCTCGCCACCCGGAGACAAAACAGCCACGAAAGCATCGACACGTACATCCAAGCCTTAAAGCAACTGGCCAAGGATTGCAATTTCACTGCGGTCGAGAGTAACACCAACCGGGATGACAACATTCGCGACGCTTTCATAGCAGGCATCTCCTCGACAAAAATAAGAGAGAGACTTCTTGAAAACCTTTGCCTAACATTGGATGAAGCGCATAACCAGGCGCGTTCCTTGGAGATGGCTGAAGTCAATACGCTACATTATAATAACATACCTGTGAACGCGACTACCGGAAACATCCCTGATAACAATATACGCAGCACTTCTATTCCCAGTGGTGATGCAAGTACCTCTGCGGTTACGCCAGCCTTCCAAAATCGCTCGACTCGCAAATGTTTCTTCTGTGGGGGACGTGTACATCCACGCAAGACATGCCCCGCCGTCGATGTGACTTGTCAACTTTGTAATAAGAAAGGGCACCTTGCAAAAGTCTGTCGTAGTAAGAATCTAACTAGCGCAGCCATTTCTGAACAAGAAAATATCAACGCTTGCATCATTGCTGCTTCGCCGTCATCCCTACACAAAGCTATTCTTCCGGTATATATTAAAGGCATCAGAGCTGAAGCGCTATTAGATACAGGCAGTTCTCAAAGCTTTATTAATTTAGATTTTTTTAAATTGTGTTCTCTGAAGATGAAACCTAGCCAACAGACAATATCTATGGCCTCTCTTAATCATACTTCTTCAGTCAAAGGAGAAACCTGCTTCACGCTTACCATGGGTAAACACACATATGAGAACGTACGAGTGCTCGTTATAGAAAATTTATGTTCTGATATGATTATAGGACACGACGTATTAGAAAAGCATTCGTCACTCGAATTTGCATTTGGTGGTCCGAAAGAACCTCTCATCGTGTGCAACGTAGCCGAAGCATCCGTACCTGCTGTGCCTTTATTCACTAATCTAGCTCCCGAATGTAAACCGATTGCTATTAAGTCACGAAGATATAGTGATGACGACAGACGTTTTATTGAAGAGGAGGTGATGAATCTATTAAATGAAGGTGTCATTGAAGAGAGTCGGTCACCATGGCGAGCGCAAGTACTAATCACTAAGAATGCGAATCACCGGAAACGCCTTGTAATCTACTACTCCAGGACTATAAATCGATTCACAGAACTGGACGCCTATCCACTTCCCAGCATAGAGGAACTGATATCTAAAGTAGCCAAGTATTCTGTATTTAGCGCCATAGATTTAAAAAGCGCCTATCATCAAGTTCCTATATTGCCAGAAGAGAGACCATACACTGCGTTCGAAGCTATTGGCAACCTATACCAGTTTCGACGTATACCTTTTGGAGTTACCAATGGAGTTTCTAGTTTCCAAAGAACCATTGATTGGCTTGTTCGAACGGAAAAGTTGAAGGGTACATTCGCGTATCTGGATGACATAACTATTTGCGGTAAAACACCAGAAGAGCACGATGATAATCTGCGCAAATTTTTCGCGGCAGCGAAAAAGTACGGTCTAACCCTCAATGAAACTAAATCGATATTTAAACAAACTTCTATTAACATACTTGGCTACACGATTTCGAATAATATAATCCAACCTGACAGTGACAGATTAGAACCTCTTCTAAATTTACCTCCACCTCAGGACTTGCCAAGCTTGCGAAGAGTCCTAGGTATGTTCGCCCATTACTCAAAGTGGATACCTAACTTCTCTGAAAAGGTACATGAGCTTGCAAAGTCCAAAACATTTCCACTGAGTGACACTATGATTAAAGATTTCCAAGAACTTAAGAAAGCCATAGTGAAGTCTTGTGTTCACGCCATTGATAACAACGTGTTATTCACTGTAGAGACTGATGCCTCAGAGCACTCTATTGCAGCAACTCTTTCACAGGCAGGTAGGCCTGTAGCATTCTTTTCTAGAACACTTAATCGAAGTGAGCAGAATCATTCCGCAATTGAAAAGGAAGCTTATGCAATCGTTGAATCATTGAAGAAGTGGCGACATTTTCTCATAGGGAAGTCATTTCTGCTCGTCACTGATCAGCGATCCGTCTCCTTTATGTTTGATGCTAAGCACACCAGTAAAATAAAAAACGAGAAGATACAGCGCTGGCGATTGGAACTATCTCCATACAAATATGATATTGTAAACAGGCCTGGAAAACAGAACCATGTAGCGGACGCTCTTTCCCGTGTCTGCGCTATTGTCGAATCACCTGTGAAGTTACGATCACTCCACGAAGCCCTTTGTCACCCGGGTGTAACCAGAATGACACATTGGGTGCGTTCGAAAAACTTGGCCTATTCAATTGAAGAGATAAAGAACATGACGAAAGAATGTCGCATCTGTTGTGAGGTTAAGCCAAGATTTATTAAAGCTGATCCCCAAAACAAACTGATTAAAGCGATAATGCCTTTTGAACGACTGAGCATGGATTTTAAGGGACCAGTACCATCTAAATCGAATAACAGATTTATATTAACAGTAATCGATGAGTACTCCCGTTTTCCGTTTGCTTTTCCGTGCTCAGATATAAGCTCTAAGACTGTCATTAAACATTTAGACAGTATCTTTAATATGTTCGGCATGCCGGCCTACGTGCACTCGGACCGAGGGACATCATTTTTATCGGCAGAAGTGAAAGATTTTTTACATTCCAGGCAAATAGCAACGAGTCGTACAACACCATACAACCCTCAAGGCAATGGCCAAGTTGAAAGGCTCAATTCTACGCTCTGGAAAACTGTACAGTTGGCATTAAAAACTAAGAATCTACCGATAGAGAGCTGGGAGAATGTCCTACCTCAAGCATTACATTCCATACGCTCGCTTCTGTGTACTAGTATAAATTGTACGCCGCATGAAAGGATGTTTCGTCATTCTCGGAGATCGGCGAATGGAGATTCAATTCCGACATGGCTAACAGACTCAAGCAAAGTGCTTATGCGTCGTTTTGACAGAAAAACAAAATATCAACCACTAGCCGAGGAAGTCGAGGTTCTAGAGACTAATCCTACCTATTCGTACGTTCGAACGATGGATGGTCGCGAGACTACTGTATCCAACCGCCATTTGGCACCTTTGGGATGCAATGGAGAAGATATCCCCACAACTGACGAATTTGTGGACGCCGAAAGATCTCCGACACCATCACCATCGTGTTCACCATCGACAAAATCGCCTTCACCACCGACAAAATCGCCCTTATTACCGACAGCACATTCGCCACCAGTCTGGCCAGCGGCTCCCTCATCACCACCCCCATCTGAGGCTCTACAAGAAGTGACTGAGCAAAACGAAACCGAGCTCTCAGCCGCGGAGCCACCCCGGCGGTCGGGCAGATCCAGAAACCCGCCAAAGAAATTACTAGACTACATTTGGCGGGGGTGAATGTGGTGAACCTCTTTAGAGTTTATTGTTTCTTTATTCGAATTGTAAAGAATGTATTGTCATTATTTCAATATGTCATTATGTCACTTACATTTTTGCAAATTAAAACCTATTACTAGGTTTTGGCTTTTATTTCAGTCATCTATGTATGTTTTTAAGTATGTTTGTCCGCATATTTCTCGGGAATTGCAATTCAAATCTAGAATTCATTTTAGCAGTCAAATTATATCACTGATTAGTAGTGATCGCAAACACGACGGCTAAGTATAATTATTGATTCCAATCCCTAAGAGAGACATGTCTCATATATACTAATATTATAAAGAGGAAAGATTTGTTTGTTTGTAGGGTTTTAACTCAAAAACCACTGAACCGATTTTAAAAATTATTTCACCGTTAGAAAGCTACATCTTTACGAAGTGTCATAGGCTATTCCATAAATAATTGGGGATCCCTACTAAAACTTTAATAATGTAACCCAAGGTGTAAAAAAATATGTCCATGTGGGCAAAGCCACGGGCGGAAAGCTAGTACTATATAAAGGGCGTATTTTGATGCAAAGTGTATATTGTTGTAAAAAAAGTTAATACAAGCTGAATAGCCTTATTATTTATAGGCATCATAATTCTTCAGTTTTCGATTTTATTTTTGGTATCCTAAAATACGTTTTCCTCGTTTATTATAATTAAAAAATAAATTTATATCGTTATATTTCGGAGTATTACGAGCTAATTTATTATGGACTTTTTATTCGAGAATCGTTTTGATATTTTAATGGTCCACACATCAAAATGCTTAAATAAAAATCGTATTCCTCCAAACCGTTGTTTATCGATTACCATAAATCGTTACAACACATGTTACCGATTGTTACCGAGCAATTAATTCTGCAATCAGGTCTCACACTGAACCAGTCCATCGTAAACCGTGTTTAGAGTTAACGAAACATCGATTATATTATTTCTGTACACGCAAACAGCGAGATTTTATTCAACATAGCATGTGACGTAATTTGGCATAATAACTTTGTTGTCTTTGCGTAGATGTAAAATACTGTTATTTATATGAAAAAATTGTCTGTGGGAAGACAAAATTAAAGAAATTCTTGGTGCAATGATTAATTGGTTTGGTCGATAACTATTAATGTCATAATAACTTTCTATCCATATTACGAGTTAAGTCGACGGCCTGCGACGACTACACATGTTTTTGCTATTACTATTCTGCTGTGAAAGCAAGACACAGCTACTAACGTCCTATAGCACCGTCTCTTTTTCACAACTAATCTATTCCTGCTTTGGCACGTCATGGGGAGGCCCGTGCTGTAACCGATGAACCAACAGTCTGGCATTACAATTGAGGTATTGGGCTCGTAGCTAAGTAACAGCCGTGCGGATTGATAGATTAGCAAGGTTAAGCTACGTTAGCCGTGGTTGGTCTATAGATGGGTGACTGTTTTCTAAACACAGGGGGACCCCTCCGTGCCTTGGAGAACTCTCTCCCCGGTCGGGTTGCGGACCCATCGGACTATGAGAGTGTACCTGTGTCTACGCAAGTGCTTCAGCACTATAATATCTCCTGAGATCTCCATATCCTCCGAGATTGGCCACCGTGACCAAAAATCGGTTGGGTGATTATTTTTATTATAACTTAGCAAACGGTTACACGCGATCTACCTTACGTTATATTATTTTAAAATCTTTACGTTCGATCGTCTCGTAATATGTGCTACTTCGTTAATTTCAACACAATGGATATTGAAATAGTTTATAGTCCATAACGTTCTCGATTCTCAATTCTAGCCTTCACTGGTTTTAGTCAAAGATTCGCTCGTAGATCAGCTGCAGGAGTCGATTGCGCCAGTCCCTAGATGGGTGATCATCAATTTTATACTGATGTTCTTTCCTGCTTAGAAAGCCCCTTAAGCCTCTCTCTCTCGGCTGTCATTCAGTCAGAAGCCCGAAAATCTGACAATCAGCGTTACCAAAAGGTTCGGCGAGCTTCCAGTTACTGATGAGCGAAGTCCTCACGGAGTTAGTTTACGTAAAATATCCCAAAAAAAGTTGATAAATGTTTAGGCAGATTTTTTCCGGCTTGATCCAATAAGACTTTTCTTCTACATTTTCTTACGAGATCACAGTAAACGTAGAACGTAAAATAAAATTCAAAGCTTACCTATTAAGTAAGATAGGTCTCGGTGGTGTCGGCTCCGTAGCTGCAGGAGTCTGGCCAGCGACTGTGGGGGCTACCGTGGGTACTCGTGGCGGCACCAGAGGCGATGATGTAGGGATCTCGCTGCCTATGCCAGCTGCAAGACAGTATAATACGTTAGTGTAAAGATGTAATAGGCGTACGCTAAAGATAAAGATGAATCGTACATTACTCTAATCTTTGGTAAACACGTTATAAGATAAATAAGTCAGGCGCTTTTTTTAAGGATGGAGGATAAGGAAGTCAGATGCTTTTTTAATGAATGGGATTTAAAATAATAAAGGCGTCACTATTATTATAAAGAAAAGGGCGATTCGTGCGATCTACGACATGGGCCCTCGCGAATCTCTTAGAGACTTCTTTAAAGAAACTAACATAGTTACTTTGCCTTCATTATACATTCTTGAAAATATTATGTTTGTACGTAAAAATCTTCATAAGTTCACAGTTAAAAGTGACATTCACAATATTAACACACGTAATAAACATAAAATAGTAGTTCAAAAATTTAGACTCACTAAGTCAAATAAATCATTCTTAGGGAACTGTGTACGCTTTTATAACAAGCTGCCTAAATGTATCCTTGATCTTACAGATAAAAAGTTTAAAAATGTTGTCAAATCAACACTTATAAAAAGAGCCTATTATAAAATCCAGGACTTCATTGACGACAAGGATGCGTGGCGTTAACAACTTATTTTCTGTACAGGTGGCCTCCCTGGCGACCAGAAAACTACATGAAACATTACTTATATTGCTAAATTTAAATTGTAATTTAATTATTATTTTTTTTTTGTTGTATAGCATCATTTGAATTGTATAACTTTCTCAGAGATAACCTGTACTGTAAAAAGACAATTGTAAACATTTCCTATTGAAAAGAGCGTCTATGGAGTTTCTTGCCGGTTCTTCTCCATAAGACCCACTCCTTGGAACCGTGCAACTAACTTGACGTTTCATAAGTGCCTGCAAAGACCTATTTGAAATAAAAATATTTGAATTTTGAATTTTAGATCTTAGTCTTATAGGCATAAAAAATCCGGCAAGTGCGAGTCGGACTCGCGCACCGAGGGTTCCGACCATTGGAAAGAAAAAATATGCAATAAAGTCGCAATTATCTTGTTTTTTTCCGACCGCATAATTTAGTTTGTTTGTAAAAAATTGCTGATTATTTAAAAACTACCTACTAGATCTCGTTCAAACCAATTTTCAATGGAAGTTTGCATGGTAATCTACATCATATATTTATTTTAGTTTTATCATTCTCTTATTTTAGAAGTTACAGACAGACATGACGAATCTATAAGGGTTCCGGTTTTTGCCATTTAGCTACGGAACCCTAAAAATACGTACATTTAATCATGAATGAGAAAGAGTGCACCTATAGTAAGAAATTCTTTTTCTTCTCTATCAAATCCTCATCAAACAGTTGACTGAGTTACTTAATACTTTAGAAAGTGCTGTTCGGCCTGAGAATTTGCTTGTAGGAATGCAAAATCAAATGTCACTCTTAACTGATCTTTAAGCTCTAACTTGTATTAGGCTTCAAATCCCAATCAAACAAAGAATCAATGCAAGTCACAATTCGAGCACAATACTGATTTAGACTTCAATACAGGTTACACAAGCTTCGAGAACGGTGACCATGACACTACGTTTAACAATAGGATATGTTTGACAGATCTTGTACCAAACAAATGATCCTGCAACTCCACTCTTAACATAAATAAGTGGTCACCATTTAAATCAAAAGCCTCGTTTATTTTATTTCTTTGGCTGGTCCATCCATTCGGAAGGCAAAAAATATAAGCCAAAACTTTTGGGATGCGACGTGTTTTAAGATTATCTACAGTTAGATCTTTTTGTTTTTGCATCTGTATTTTTAGAACATACGCTGCGTTATTATTTTTCTGTTATTCTTAAGTAATTGGCCTTTCATTATGGAAACTTTTATGTTTGTTTTTTATTCTCTACATCCTGATACTCTTTAACATCGTCATGCCACTCTGTTAACCTTGTTTTATCTTTAGTTTCATGCCTTGTGTTATCATTGGCTGATTTCAGGTTTAATATTAAAATTTTAACGACTTAGCATCAGGTTAATTGAAACAGCCTATTATAATCTTTATTTAATATTCTGTACAGGAATATAAAAGATTACAATGATAACCCAAGAAGCAATGACAATGCAGCCAGCCTCTTGGGTACGCTCCCAGTTAAACCGCGATGGAGGACGAATGAGGAATTCTTTGAAGCCCTGTTAGTAGTTTTCCATTTTTGTTTTTTTTAGCTATTGTAAGTTTTATTGTTAATATATATTATATACCTAAATATAATAATCAAAGCTTTATCCAAGAAGTAGTTAATTTGAAATAGCATTAGAATTATTATATTCTATATAATTTTCGACGGGCTTGAAGATCTTATGATCTCACGCTTTTATTTTTTGTCTGAAATTAAAGTGAAATAAATTCCATATCCTGACAGGGAAAATAAACAGTTCGTTACCTGATCCAGGAATGGTGTTAAACTGTTCCTTAGCGAGGAACTCTTCGAAGTATCGCGTAAAGTCTCCGGTGGGGTCCCACCGGGAGGCGAGCTTGGCCCACTCGTCAGGGTACTCGTACTTCAGCCGCTTGATCACCTTCACCGCTGTCCTCTTCTGCCTCTCTGTGCAGCGGACACATTTCGTTCTTAATGCTTCTGGAAGTATTCCTGAAAAGAAAAGATGGACATTGTAAAAATGTGATGAAGTGTGGGCGTTTTGTGGGATCTTTTAAACTTTGTTTGAATTTGTGTTTATCATATGCACGGTGTATTTTTGTTCTTACAGTATACTTATTTTGTGTCGTTTTTAGAACATGTTGATAATGGCATTGTATTTAAATATTGAAGGACGCCCTTCACTTGTAACCATTCAAGTGCATATTAACACCAACGGTTCTTTGTACATGTGTCTGTCACGGATACCATGTCGACTGTCATTTGCTGCTTGCCAGTTATAACTGTTGTTTAAACCGAAACGGTATTGTAATTATTTGAAATAAATAAAATTGAATAGAAAATTGGGGGTCATTTTGTGGTCAAACTGTTTAAAGCGATTAGGTACCTACTTTCAGCTTGCGTGATTTTTTTGGCAAAACATTTCTTACGATGACGCTCTTAAATTGAAATTACTAAAAATATAATTCAAATTCACGGTATAGCATGCTATTATTAGGTTTTATGCTTAATAATTTGCAGGCCTACCAAAGGGGGTGAACGAACGCCTTTTCTCCCCCTTTGTTCATGGAATTTATACGACACAAGACAACCCTGCGTTTTAATGCTTCTGAAGCTTCATCATCTGCCTAGCCTTTTCGCAACTATGTTGGTTGGTCGGCTTCCAGTCTAAACTGGATGCAACTGAGTACCAGTGTCTTTCATGGAGCGACTGCCTATCTGACCTCCACAACCCAATTACCGGGTAACACGGTACCCCTTGGTAAGGCTGGTTGTCAGACTTTCTGGCTTCTGACTACCTTTAACGACTGTCAAAAATCTATAAATGACAACCGGGACCAATAGCTTAACGTGCTTTCTGAGGCACGGAGGAGTCTCGCTATGACAAAGATATTATAAGAATCCTACTGAAGTTTCATGATATTTAAGTTCTAAAAAAATATTTTCCATACCAGAGCAAGCGCAGCGTAGACTTACACGTTTATAAATAAAGTGCTGAAGAAAAGCAAGATCCATTAAAGTCTTGATATCATTTAAAGGACATCACCGCTATCACTAGCCACCTTGAGCAGAAAATAATCATTATTTAGTTTTATTTGTGTCTTGATAAATGATATCACATCAACCCCTGTCAATTAAACTAAATCGATTTCATGTATGCAAGCCGTAAGTGAAGTTAATTTATTTTTTAACCCTCTGTAATCTCGTTGGTAATGCGACCTTATTATAGCTTAAAAAATAATTATGGAAATATTGAACAGGTTCTTTGAGCAGGCTACTTTTTTACTTAAGGCTAATTTTAGCCTTCTTTAATCATGTGGGTATATCCTTATTCCTAATTAGGTATATTATTCAAACACAGGTAAGTATAGTTTCGAGAATTATTATTTTATTGGGCATCATTATTTTTGGGGTTTGTAATGAAAAGTACGGGTTGTTTGTTTGAGGAAATAAGAATCAAATGATAATATTCAATTATACCCTAATTTATGGACCTTATTTTAAGTAATATTATGATGATTCAATATCTACCTACTTTTATTTATTTTCTTTCAAGTTTTTTTTTGAGATTCATGCTTGAACTTTGTCTACAATTAAATGCATTAGATAGGTAGAACTTTTTTTAAAACAGGACCAATAAAAAAACGAATCAGCATGTTTTTCGGGTGTGCCAATAAGTTACGCAGTTATGAGTCTTTTCTACAATAACACGCGGATTGCTAATTATGAAACCAATTTTGCAAATCTCGTAGTAATTATGGTACATTTTTATAATTTTTCAAATCAAAAGTTGATGTTAAACCATGTTGGATGGAAGAACTATTTTCTTTCTTTCAAAATAAAGGGAAATTTAACACCTATACATGTAAAAAAAAATCTAAGTTTAAACTTACGGTAACTTACAAATCACGGGGAATCTTGTAAATCCATGATTTCCGCATACTTGCATAATTTTGCTACCGTGCGTAGATTGAAAAACGTCGCAGGCCTTCCACAGATAATAGAGTTTGAATGTAATGAAGTATTTATATTCTGCTTACGTTCATTCAATCACGTTGGGCCGATGACGTTATGCGCTCATTATTTCCTTGTTTATTACAAACAAAAGAGTAACTAGGTATAGTGTAACTGGGTTTACCGCAGCTTTACTTGAACCCTTTTTTTTCGGATGGGATATCATCAAATGACCCTTCCCGCCGTGTGCGGGGTGGAAGGTAGTGTCAGAATCTTACTGACTAAAACCCATCCATGATTCTTCCTCAGCCCTTTGTATTCCGGGGGCGCGGTATCCCCTTCGAACATCCCGTAGTTCACTCCCAGTGAACAGGGTTAAACCTTAGTAGGTATTATTGACAACGTTCCAAGGATTGCTTTGTTATCAAAGAATCGCAGATGATATGAATGATGATAATCAATAAAACAATAGGAAGGTTTAAGTACATATATGAATGGTCAATTTTACTTTTTATTCCGCAAATTATAAAGTAGGTTAAACTTTGCACGATTAGGAACATTGGCCTAACCAACAACACTAACAATTTCTCTTTGATATTTGTTTTAACAGTTTCTTACATCACGCCTTCTATGATATAATAAACCTAATAACACTCATACGTTATATTTTAACAACGTAACAGTTATTCAATAACTTAAAAAAACCGTAGATACTAACTTACGTGCTTATGAATATAATAAAACAATAGGTACTATTCAAAATAATACAGATGCGTGCGTTATTTGATAACCCAGATTAATTTTGGAACGTGCAAACGAGTGCAATGACCCTAAGCAGCCTTATACTGGCCAATGCCATTTGGTGGATTAAAATAAAGTTGTAAGATATTCAATAAAAACAAATGTATAGTCGACATCATAATAAATTATGTCATTTTATTTAAATATGCTTAGCATGTTTTGGCGGAATCAAAAACTTACCTATAAAAAGTAAATGGCTAACCAAGTAGATAATTACTAATATATCATAACTTTACGTACGTAGAGTCATAGGTCCTTTATGAAACCAAACATACTTATTAGGAAAAATCGGAATTCTCATAATTTTATTAAACAACAAAACAATCTGTGCTTTATTTTTTTATAAAAAATAATTAAACAATAAAATTATTTTAATAATGGAACTATGATTATATAAAAATGGCTGAAATAATCTTGGCTACGGTTACTTTATAAATCATAAAAGCGTATCGATATCTAAGTATAGTAATTACTACGTAACAAGAAAAGACAATAAATCATAAATGGCTTATGTAACAGCAATTGAACAACGCACATACATGTACCATCATTCTGCATTTAATAGCTACATTAGCCATGAAAAACAATCTCTACAGAAAGCATTGTATTAAAATTAGCGGCGACGCGAAAATTCCCATTGTTGCAAGAAGCTGATTTTCCATTGATATTTTTTTTATAAAGTGCGGTAGGTTTGTCTATGGTCACGGCCCCAGCTTAAGTAAACTTATTTGTACATGCTAGCTTTTCCAGCGTTTCCTCTCCTATCCTGAGGGAACTAATTACTATCTAGATTTCAATAAATTTCCTTCAAAATTGTTATCTAGGCATACGTAACAGACAAACAGAGTTAATTTCGTATTTATAATAAAAATATTAATAATTATAATTAGCAAACCCGGACAACTCCTTAATGTCGTGTTTATACGGTACCAGGACAAGCGTATAATAGAATTAATACTGCCTATTTTAAAAGATTATTTTTTAATTTATTTTTGGGACTTGGGCCCAAGTTCACCCACAAGATAACGGTCCGATTAACTTAAAATAGCTGTTTACCATAAATTCAAACTTCAAACTTTCGATGGGTAACGTATTATTTGAGATTTTTATTCCCGAAACGGTCGATTACTGGGTTGAACTAGAAGCGGGTAACACGAAAATTTCAGCTTCCTGGTTACAAAAGTTTTCGTTTAACGGGGCGATTATATAACCATCTGTCGTTGAACTTGGGCCTTAGTAATGTACAAATTCATTAATTTAGTCCGTACTTTTCGGGAAAACATTGAATTAAATTACACTGTGTACATATACATAGATACTCTTTAAAACCGACCTCAAAAGAAGAATTAGATTGTGCATTCATCAGGTTTTGTGGTCGTTGTTGCACAATTGATGTAAAATATGTTTGTAGAATTCACTGCATTTTGAAAGCTTGTAATCATGTAATTTACTGTAGTAATCTAGATCAAAGTATTTCAATGTCAAACTAAGTTCAAGGCAATAAAGTGACTAACCTTATTATACTTTCAATTTAAATTCTCTAGAAATATCCAGATCAGGTATATATTTATATTAACACTTAGAAAAAATATGTGGGTCAAAATTATCCTCTCCTGAGACCAAAAAGCTTAATTTTTCGGTAAAAATAATTGATGAAAAAACTAATTTCTCGCTCTTACTAGCCCAATTGTTTTTGTACCAATGTACCAATTGATTTTACACATAGATAAATAAAATGGCATTAAATGATGCTGTTTAGAGCATAAAATTGACATAAATGCGCCATCCTTATTCGATTTTGTTAATTTCTGAGGCAGAATTAGAACAAAATAGGTTACGACTTTGTTATCATTTTTCATAAAATCTGTACCGACTATCGCTATATACATTGCAGATAATATTACGAATCCTATTTACGACGCAAGAAAAACCATACAATATCGCAATATCTTAGGAAACCGCAGATTGCTCATTGTAGGGTCAAATGAGTACTAATGTAAACTTAGGTTTCTGCAATATCTGCATCTATTGTTCTAGACTTGTGGTGATCAATAAATAGGTAAGTATCTTACCTTGTATATGCAAGGATTCTGAACTTATTATAGTTTTTATTGCTATTTAATTGATTGACTACCGAGTCATCAATGTGGCCCCCTCCAACTAAACCCGTTTTTTAGGAATGAAAAATCATCAAATGACTCTTCCGCTACGGAGCGGGAGGCTAAATCTGGTTTTGGGCCTAATGCGGTTGTACCTATCTCACTGAGACTAGCACAATCCTTACTAATATTATAAATGCGAAAGTAACTCTGTCTGTCTGTCTGTCTGTTACACTTTCACGCCAAAACTACTGGACCGATATAAATGAAATTTGGTACAGAGATAGAATAGACCCTGAGGAACAACATAGGCTACTTTTTACCCGGGTGCGCTAAGTAGTTCCCCCGGGATGCGGGTGAAACCGCGGGAAACAGCTAGTTTACTATATTTCCACAGTGTGCGCAGACACAGTGGTGCACCGGCTATCCCATAGACCGATGCGGAGACCGGCGAGAGATCAGGCGCAGGATGTACGGCTTTAAATGGTCTTCGAAAGGGACCGCGATATATTTAGGAAACGGTCACCCATCCATAGACTGACCGCAACAAGCTGCTGCTTAACCTAGCCGATCTGAAGGGTTTTAATTATTTAACAAGCATGTGACACCTAGGCAACGCGTATTACAATTGAACATTAAGTTAGATGTTTTTGCTGTAAAGAATACTTTGCAAATCTTCTGTTCCATGTTCTTGAACTATATACTCGTACATAATGATGAACAGACATAATTAATGTTGACAGCTGACCACAGACTATATATAGACAAACCACAGAATGCGCATGACCAACCGAGCAATAAAATAATGTACACAATAAACTGTTACGGAGATGAAACCACGACATTGATCATACTAATTGTAATTTATTCAACAGTTAATTAGGTACTGCATAATTAAAACTAGATTCATGACATAATATGGAGAGTTAGTAATATGTTCTTTCTAGTCGTTGTAGTCTTACTAGACGGGCCTGAATATTAATGCTAACTAATCTATACTTCTACATATTTACATAAGAATTTGTTTGTTTGAACGCGCTAATCTCAGGAACTACAGGTACGATTTGAAAAAAAAAATCAGTGTTAGATACCCAGGAAGGCAATAGGCTATATATCATCACGCTAAAACCAATAGGAGCGGAGCACCACTATTCCACGAGGACGAAGTCGCGGGCAGAAGCTTGTATTATATATGCGAAAGTGAGATTGTTTCATATGAAAGAAGAAGAAGAAAGAATTTTTACAGTCAGTTCTGATAAAATATTCCGTCATAAACATAATGCTGTCTAACGCTTTAAGTTGTGAGATCTAATGTACAACTAAGGCATTTAATTTAAAAATCTTAATTTCTATAATAAATAGAATAACTTTGCAATCGTTTACGCTTCAAGCTTTATCCCCAACGAAGTTACAGGGATGTCGTGTCGAATATGTCTTGTGTGTTAAAAACTTTATTTTTCTACGTGACCTCTTGCAGGGTGCTTCGAGCATTCGACCTGCTTAACCGGACAATTGTGGCGAGGTCCTAATTTAATTAAGGCCCTCAGCCTCTTAATAAATACGTTACACGAATATTTTAATGTCTCATGCGGGAATCGAACTCGCAACACAAAGCGCAGCATTCAATATTGCTCGATTACTACGCCAACCGTGCCGTTGTTTCGCGGTTTTCAATGAGACGTTGGTATTGTGTAGATCGAACACTAAAACATTAATTTGCTGAATCTACTAATATAATAAAGCTGAAGAGTTTGTTTGTTTGAACGCGCTTCTCAGAAACTACTGGTACGATTTGAAAAATTCTTTCAGTGTTAGATAGCCCATTGAGGAAGGCTATAGGCTATATATCACCACGCTGAAACTTATAGGAGCGGAGCACCACTTTTCCACGCGGACGAAGTCGCGGGCAGAAGCTAGCTACTGATAGGTTTAGGTGTTATTAATTTTTTTGATCTTATGTATTTAAACTTTAATGATTTCGGGGTATTATAAAAAAAAATAAGAATAGACAGTGATCATTTTATGACCACTGATTGTTTAATAAAATAATAGGTAGGTTTTTGGTTACCTATTTTCCTTAAAAAATATCGAATGTTGGACTATTAAATTAGATTGCATCAATTTATTTAATAATTAGTTATTTATAGCTAACCGCAAATTAGAACGTTATTTATAGTTTAAATCCTAACGATGACTTGCATTCAACAAAAATCTAAACAAAGAAAAAATTTATACTAAAGAATACGAATTTAACTGTTTTTATTGAATCTACTCGCATTTCCATTTATATTTATAACTATAATTAGAAAATTTTATTTTGTTTATCAGTTATAGTCCCAATTGTCCCGGGTCAGTCAGTCATCGGATGCCCACGTCATACAAAGAACCCACTCTCCAAGTTTCAGGGCTCTATGATCAGCGGTTTAGGCTGTGCGTTGATCCGTCAGTCATTCAGGACGAAACATTTTATATGTATAGACTAGCTGTTACCCGCTGTTTCACCCGACTTCCTACGAACTGCTTGACGCATCCAAATAAATAGTAGCCTAAAACCGTCTCCCGGGTCCCGTCCGATACGGTGGAAATCGGCTCAGCCGTTTTAGCGTGAAATCTTAACAAACAAACTCACTTTCGTACTTTTAATATTAGTAAGGATATGTATTACTTACTTTGCGGTTTATGGTACGCACAGTAATGTCAGATTACAATTCAACCGTATCTTTCTTACTTTCTCAACGGGCGCATTACTTTCCGGCGCAATGCCCTCTGCTGCGCTCGCGTATTTTTTTGCGCGTCGTCAATCTAGCTTTCCGCCAGCGGCTTCGCCCGCGATATTGTCAAATGATATACTAAAATCTTCCTCAAGAACCTCTCCATCCATTGGTGGAAACAGCGTGAAAATCGGTGCAGTAGTTTTTGAGTTTATCGCGAACAGATGATATTTCGTACACAATATGGTAATCATACTAATATTATAATTGCGAAGGTTTGTGAGGATGGATGAATGGATGTTTGTTATTCTTTCACGTAAAAACAACTGAATGGATTTGGATGTTTGATCTAATTTTTTTCATTTAATTTTTGAGGCTTTTTACGCTATTGCGCCAAGCCAGCCTCGTAAGGTATAATAAATGTAATAATTACAAAATAAATAACACGAAATTAACTACTCTCGCCTTAAAAATATGTCCCTAACTTTATAATGTTTGATCTAGACACATAGTTTATAACCTGTATAGTAGTTCCTTCAGGATCAGAATGCAGGAAACTGCTAGTTATTAAAAAAAAGTGATCAACCATATATGCATATATCAGAATTCTTTATTATTACATTACATTACATAATATATAAAACTTAAAGGTGACTGACTGACATAGTGATCTATCAACGCACAGCCCAAACCACTGGAGGGATCGGGCTGAAATTTGGCATGCAGATAGATGTTATGACGTAGACATCCGCTAAGAAAGGATTTTGATAAATTCTACCCCCAAGGGGATAAAATAGGGGATGAAAGTTTGTATGAAACTTGTCAATTTTAAACCGATCGGGCTGAGAATTCATATAGCCCACACGGGCGAAGCCGCTGGCGGAAAGCTAGTAATTTATAAATACAAATATATAAAAAAATAGGATAGGATCCACACACACCGGGATTCTTTACTATTACATAATCTCTATTTACCTGCGTACCCTTTATTGTAAAACAATCAATTGGCGTGTTTATGTGTCATACTTATATACCTACTTAATGTACCTGCCATGAATACCTACATGTTACATGTACATATATCACCTTGTTTTCCTTATGTGGACTTCTGAACTTCCGACACCATGTGCTTTGGAACTGCTTGATACATAAATATATACGGCTAGTGAATTTATAATGAGTTTAAATATATAACCGTATGAAGCCTGACCTTAATAAAACAAAGAGTTTATTCTTAAGCGATCCAAAACAAAAAAGGTTCCATAGAACCTAGCTACATTATTTCTCTGGAGTTTCAAGGTTTTGTTTCGCAATTTTGGACATGCTATTTAATACAACTTTATTGAATTTTGATTTGATAATACTCCTACATTATTTTTATTCTTTGTTCATATGTTTATGAATACCTACTTAGCTCGTAGGGGCTCGTAGCTAAGTAACAGTCGTGCGGATCAAAAAATTTGCAAGTTAAGCTACGCTAGCCGTGGTCACTCTATGAATTGATGACCGTTTTGTTAACATAGCGAAACCCCTCCGTGTCTCGGAGAGCACGTAAAGCTATCGGTCCTCAAGTCCTGTGTCATCGGACTATGAGGGTGGGATGCTCTAATATCTCCTGCTAGTCTTCATTGACATCCGCTGTAACCGAAATCGGCTTGGAGGTTATTATTATTGTGTGTATACCTTTATTTCTTTGAAAGAAATATGGAACTACTGATGACACTATTCAGAAATCTATTTCACTGATTCACTGTCAAATATTTCCGAGCTCGAGCTTTGAAATAGTTCGTTGTATGACAAGGAAATGTATTTTTAACTGCGCCCCTGAAACGCAAAGGACTAAAGGAGGAACACGGATGGGCTTTGGCCGCTTATGGGCCGCCCTGGATGGGGCGGGAGGGAGTGTCAGGCTCTTTCTGATGAATCATTTGATGATTTCCCATCCGACAAAAAACGGTCTTAGGTATATTTCAAAACCTCTTCCTGCAAAAACTCCACAGTAACTTATAACACGTCAAATCAATCAATGAAATAATCAAATCACGTTTCAAACTGGTCTAATTAGGGAACTACAAAAACTAAATGATCGCGTTCACGGTACAAAGTCTTGTATCTACGTACAAATGATTCATCTTGTACCACAAGTCCTGGTGTTTCTATACTAAACCGAGCGAAATGACTCACGCTCGTTTTTATGTGTTATCTAGCACCGTAAACATAAGTACTTAATTGTACCAACTAGTGAGTAGTTAAACAAAATCAGTTCATTGTTTGTCGTCACCCTCAATTTAGTCATAACTTTATAATTGAGGAGCTCGTGGCTAAGTAACAGCCACACGGGTCGATCGATCAAAAAGTTAAGCTACGATGGGTGCTATCTATGACATAACGGAAGTCCTCCGTGCCTCGGAAAGCACGTTAAACTGGTGGTCCAGGTTGTCATTTGTAGATCTTTGACAGTGGTTACGGGTAGTCAGAAGCCAGAAAGTCTGACAACCAGTCTTACCAAGGGATATCTTGTTACCCGGTTAACTGGGTTGTGGATATAGGCAGTCGCTCCAAGTTAAACACTGGTGCTCAGCTGCATCTGGTTAGACTGGAAGCCGACCTCAACATAGTTGGGAAAAAGCTAGGCAGATGATGATGTCATTGCTTCATAATTGCAGCCCGTAATGTCCGAGGCGGATTTGCCCTAAGGCCCAGTAGGCCCAGGCCTATGGCCGCTAGATATTAGAGACGGCTAATCCTGACAAAAAAATTACTGATGATGACAAGAAATAAATCAATGTAAAGTACATATTCTAATGGTACATTATGGTGGGCCGTAATAAAGAAAATTCATTATGAAGTCTAATATGAAGGAGAATGGGGCGGCTGGTACTTGCAGCATGGCCTGGGGCCTAGGGAGGCTAAGACTGCAAATCCACCACTACGTAATGGGCAGACAGGGCGCCTATCTCCTACATCACACCTTAAATTTGGCAGTTATACATTTCCAATTTCCTAAATAATATTATAAATGCAAAAGTGACTTTTTACCCGACTGCGACAGAAGGAGGGTTATGTTTTTCGAGTGTAGGTATGTTTTTGTTTGTTACGCTTTAACTCTAAAACAGCTGAAACCCATATGGATGAAATTTGGTACAGAGATAAAGGGACCTAGGACACGATTACAGGCTACTTTTTATGTTCCGCCAGGTGACACCGCGGGAAAGAGCTAGTTGTACGTATAAAAAGGTATACATTACCAATAGGTCGGATTGAAAAAAAAATAGCATCAATAAACACAAGAACATATTACTTAGAAAATTAAATGTGTTAGTATTCGCAGTGCACCTATCTTTGCGGGATTTCTTAGCACTACCGTTAAGGCGGGCTGATTCAATACTGACGTGCGTGACCTAATAAATAAGAATTCAGCGTTTCCGGACTGGTTTGTGACGAGAATTCGATAGAATTGCTTACTTATGCACTTGCGCTTTTTGGCGGTTTAGAATACCCTATGACATTCACCGTCACGGCTGTGATTTTGCCGCAAAACGCGTTTTTTGTTCAGGTGCCTTACCATTACGTGCCAAAGCAGGAATAGTTATTTTGTGAAAAAGAGACGGTGCTATACAAAATAGAGATAGTCAAATAAAATATACGTCTTAAATTTGAAATTGTAATTAATTTAAAAAGGCGCCTCTTTTATTTAAATAACAGCAAACTAGGTTTTATAGTTTAGATATCTACTGTCATAATTTGGTAGTTAATATAAAAGTTTTAGTTGTTTAATAATTAATTTATAGTTCTTTTTCAAGCCGTATGCAACCATCTAAGAGACAACAAATCCCTACGTATTTGGTCAGATTCAATTAATTAGCCTTAAGCTCTTTGACCTGAAGAAGACCTGTGTCTTTTTTATGTAAATTTTAACATTGTCAAGATCAATGTACAAAAAAAACAAAATTGTGCTAAATATAACCTCGCGCCAGTTTTGAAGTAAAATTGTGTCATTCCTCATAAGGCAAGCAACTTATAAGTTTACATGGACTACATTTTGGACGTAAAAATAAATTTAAACGTGCTTAAAATTGTTTTTTTCTCAGCTGAGTTTTTGCGTGACAAGGTTTGTTTTTTTCACGATATTTTGGACTAATTGCTCAAGTATTCCTGGGGGCGAAGGTATTAGTATAGTATTAGTAGATATTATCCGAATTTTAATGCGAGATAGAAATGTAGATACGGAATGAATAGCATATTTTTTTACCTTTGATAAATATTGATGAGAATTGATAAAAAATTGTATGTGACATCATAATTTAGTTCAAATGTAATATTAAAAAAAAACTTTTGGAATAAATATATCAACTATTTATTAATTTGTACATTTTTATAATTAGTTATTTTAAGAGCTTATCAAATAGTTGTACTGTAGATCCGATATTCTTGTTAAAAGATTTGATAATATAAATTGTTATAATATTCTATTTAAAAATGCGATACTGCAATCAACACAAAAGCAAAACAAACAGATCAGACGTTTTAAGTCTAAACGTTCTTATTATTCTAAACTTTTCCTTTCACAGCCTAACAATGTCAACTAGACTAAAACATCATGCGACCTTGGCTGTTTATTTTTTTTCCTGTGCTCACGAACATGTCTACTATCTTATATGACACTAAAGAGGAACGACCTTAGAAGGTCCGATTCAAACAATATTATGCGAATGGCTAACACGTTCATCGCCATGTTTTATATTTGAACTAGCTGTTCCTCGCGATTACACTCGCATCCCGAGAAAACGGCTTCGCTCACCGGGGTAAAAAGTATCCTATGTAATTGACCAGAGTTCAAGCTATCTTTATTCTGACTTTCATTAAAATCGGTCCAACCATTTACCTGTAAAAACTTTACGGACAGACAGAAAGGTTGCTTTTGCAATTATAATATTAATTAGGAAAGAGACAACTAGAGAAACATTGGCATTTCTATTTTATTGAAATAATGGATAAGCAGCCTCGCCATAAAAAGAGAAAGTTATATCTGCCTATAACTACTGACACTACTGACAAAGAGTAAGGATTCAATCTATGAAAAATTTAGTATTTCGCAATATTAAATTAAAAAATAGCTGTCAATGTAAATTAATTATTCACCCTGTTACAGTTTTTATTACTGGCCTTGACTATACATATAAGTAGGTACATACGTGATAGAGCCAAACCCTTTTTGAGAGGAGGGCATTGCCCGGGTGACTCACATTTTGACAATTCGAAAATGAACTACCGAAGTGTCACACACAACTGTATTGAACATTCCGCTTATGTTGGCCAAAACATTACGTACTATTCGTTGTTTAAAAAAGGTTTTTTTGAGGTTTCATTTTTTTTTGTATTTTGTGTAAGAAGTTTTTTACCGGCCCATGTAAAATACTAATACTCAATGGGTCCGGTTATACTGGAAGCCGACCCCAATATGATTGAGGCGATGGAAAGATGATGTTTGTTTTTTTTTGTAAATACCTAAATGCAAGAATTCAATGTCGAATATTAAACGGATATAAATAAATAAGTAGTTTTAATATACATTCATTTTTTGTTATAATTAACATTTATTTACAATAATAAAAACATAAAAATAATAAATTATACTAATATAATTAGGCATCAAAATATTCATCCGCATCGCTGTCAACGGGAATCGTGCCCAAAAGGCTGGCTGCATTGCCACGTTGGATGGCAATGCTGATTCTTTGACCGAAATATAGGCCATTCATTTTGTTTTATTCCAATATTTTTAGATGATAGAAAATTCAAGGAAAACGTTTTAGTCCATTAAGTACATAGCTATTTATGTCTTAGTTTAAGTAGCTAGAACATCCAAATATATTTAAATAAAACCGAATTAAAGCCGAAATGATTATTATTATTTTGAATATTCATAAGATTTATAGCTCGAGACGAAATAATTGAATATTATGACTATTAATGATACCTATTAGATATTTAATTAAAAAATAAAAATAATTTTATTAAGAAGTTAAAATAAAAATCGAAACAAAAATATAAAGTTTGTAATAAATCATTACCCTCATTTAAATATTAATATCATTTGATCTAAACTCGTTACAGGTGTTAATTAACAAAGTTTATCTGCATAATTCTCCAAAATTTATGAGCTGAGAGGTTTCGGTATTATTGGTAAATATGGCAATAATGATGGCCTTTTTTTATAGCGTCCATTCTTCCATAGACTTTACTGAAGTACCAGCAGTTTTCTTCGGTTTCACTCGTATCCAGGTAAATAAGTATATGTGCAAATTTTCATCAAAATCCCTTAAGCCGTTTTTGCGTAATTAAGTAACAAACAAACATACAAATAATTCAATCATGACACGACTTACTTTACCAGTAAGTTGAATCCGGGTAAAATCAGGCTTAAGTTTATTTCCGTGTAAAACTTGGTAGCTAGCCAACAGGATCAACTTTCTACTTGCATTTTAAACCTCGGTGGAAAATACACTCATGAAGTTTCTTGGCACATAGCTACAGTTTATTTAACTTGCTTTAGGTCCTCTGAATGTTTGTTAATAAAGTTTATTACGTTTGCATATTTTTTATTGGACATAAATACAAACAATGTTAAAAATATATGTCTGATGTATTTAGGTCATTTTTTCTCATTCTGTTGCTTTTGACTTCAAAAAAATGTTATGAGAGCATGATATTTTATTAAAACATTTAGCGACAGTAGTTAAACAGTGCTGGATACTTCCAGTGAAGATCAAAAGGTAAACGTAGTACACCCATTCATAGAGAAAAACAACAAATAAACACTGAAATTTCCAGTAACTCAGAATATTTAGAAAAAAAAAGAACTTTATTTGGTCTTCTACTAGTCATCACTTCATTATTGCACCATCTTAGTCGTCTACAATATGTGATAAAAAAAAAACAAAACAACCAAAGAGGTTTATAGACAAACCTCTTTCTAGCCATAAATATGGTATCGTAACAGAAAGCGAAAGTAACCATAGTCTAACATAATTACCATAAACAGTTTTGCACAACCGGCACATCCTGAACCAGTAGCAGCCCTAATCTAATAACACATTTCACATTGCGCCTGCGATCAATGATCGGATCCAATGATCGGGCGGCGTGACGCGCATGCGTAACGCGGCGTTGGCGACCTTACACACAACTGTGTCAAGCAACGGTCGCTTTATGATCACTGGAAAGTAAACAAAGAATCTTTAAATACTATTTAGATGAGATATTTGCTAAAGCAGAGCACTGTTACTAACACCTGTATTCACCATCAACAGTTTAGTAAGTGTGAAAGCAACGCTATGCGACATTGTTTACATGTGTCAAATACTAGCGACCACTTGATGAACAATCAAGGATGTTCGTCTAGACTGCATAGAAAACGGAAGCTCGAGTATTTTTTTGTGAATGAAAAGGCTGGCCATTGCCGCACGACGCACGCTTTAATTATCTTAAATATCATATCGTCCACAATATGTATTAATTGTGATACATATATGGGATTTTCATAAATGATCGAACTTTATAATTGTAATAGCAAAGTCGAGTTTGAAAGATGAAGCAACACAACTTCTCCTAGAATGACACTTTTTTCACATACTGGTTGCAAATAACCGGTGATGATCTCTCTCATGATAAGCTGCCGCACTATGACACTAGTGCAACATTTGTTATCCGAGAATCTTTTCACATTATTATGAAGTGAAAATAAAAGTAAGAAATTGATGACATGGATACGAGCGAAGTCATGAATGAATTGCACACACACATTGATGAATTCAAATTAAAAATGTCAGTGTTTCATACAAAGTTTCATCCCCTCATTTCACTCATTTAGGGGATGAATTTAGAAAATTCTTTCTTGGCACACGTAATTTAAGCAATATTTGTTTAAAATTTCATACTTCTAGATCCAACTGTTACAGCTGTGCGTTGATCGATAAGTCAGTCAGTCAATCAGTTTCTTTTATTTATTTAGGCATACAGTTTTAGTTAGGGGCATTCTAGAGTGTATACGTGATTATTTGATGAAACGTCTGCCATTTCGCCTTACGGTACTTGTAGTAAACAAACAATGACTATACGTAACTTGCGAAAAATGGTGTTTGATCGGATGAGACGATTTCACTTTACGCAAATTGGCAGTTAGCACGTGTGTGGTCGCGATTCTTCAAAATGAGATGCGTGGTATGCCATTGTTTGGATTTTGGCACTTTCTTGTTTTATGTTTACCTACTATTATTCGTTTATTTATTTATACACATATTAATTGCATTTATAAATATTAAACAATATATAAAAAAGAAAAACATTTAAAAATATAAAAAATAGTATCCCACCGGTAACGAGACAGGGTCCAAGCTACCGGCGGTCAGGGCTCTAGAGAAAGGAACCTCCTGACGATACGCGCAGTGTCTAGGAGTACTGCTTTCTGTATCAAGCCCTTGATCCAGCTGCCTAACGAGAGCCTCTTTAGATGTTTTGCAAGTTTGTTTGTTTGTTTTGTTTTGTTTTACCTACTATATTATTAGCAAACGGGTTTCGTTCACAGTATTTTTATTCATGATCAGCTGTGATGAAAACGTCCTATTAAAAAAGGCTTTTCGTTTTTTTTCACTTTCATTTTCGCTATATCTCACTCACCTAAGTTTTATATCGTATAAATGTTTTTTTTTCTATACTAATATTATAAAGAGGAAAGATTTGTTTGTTTGTTTCTTGTAGGGGTTTAACTCAAAAACTACTGGAACGATTTTAAAAATTCTTCACCGTTAGAAAGCTACATCTTTACGAAGTGTTATAGGCTGTATTTATTTCCAGAAATAATTAGGGATCCCTACTAAAACTGGAATAATGTAACCCAAGGTGTAAAAAAAATGTCCACGCGGGCGAAGCCGCGGGCGGAAAGCTAGTTTGTATGAATGATATGGAAAAATATACCTATTTTAGATATTTATGGTGGCCTTTAAACATCGGGAGTGTAGCACACTATGTTTATATTCGACGTGTATAAAAATACGGAAACAATAAATCAACGTTTTAGTTTTAAAACCGCAAGGATTTTATGATACTTGTGCACCTTGGCCGCTGATTATTAGTAAAAAAACAAAGCCTTTTGCTTCACAGTTCGCAACAAAACTGGCGACATGGGATCGATTGGTATATAAGTCAAATAAGGAGGCAATAGATATAGGCGTTTATGCGATCCAAAAATACACTGAAAATAGTTGGAGCTTTTGAAATTTAATTGAAGAAATTTTTATCAGGCATAAACAATAGTTTTGGAGCTCACATCAAAGTCTTTAGTATAGACAAATAATATGGGGTCCTATTACAGAACGATTCTTAAGCATATAGTATCTTGTCCTGAACACACATTTGGAGCCATTAGAGCTTGAGTAATTGAGTCATGCTTAAGACCTTAGGTTTAAAATGTTGATTTTTAGGATAGTCTGTAAAAATATGTGCTTGGTCGTGGCTATCGATGCAAGAAAAAATTACCCTTTAATGACACACCTGCAATGTAATGTGATTTAAATAATACATTTACAAAGGAAGCAGTTTATCTTCGATAATAGTTCTCATAGTCGCCCGTAGACAAGCATTTTTTGTTAGTATTTTTAATCAAGTTGGGTTTTAAGGCCGGCTGCGCTCGAGCCTCTAGGCCTTCAACGCTTACCTCAGCCCCCGTAAGGCATACGAAACGACGTCTAAAAATACGATGCGCGGGAAACGCGAGCGCTAGCGCGTCGCTCATGAGGTCACTAACAGGCGTCCGACACTCGCTCAAGACCACGCATTATATACCTACCCCTTCGCATAGTCAGGGCTAGGCAAAATACATGCTTTGCTTTAATTGAAATACAAATTACAAAATACTGTATCGCAGGTAATTAAAATACGAAATACAAAATATCTTTAAGTAAAGTATTTGAAATATAAAATACAAAATACAGTTTTTTAGCTATTTTTAATTGTAATACGAAATACAAATTACAAAACAAGTAAATCTATACCAGCACGGGCTGAACAGCCGAGGAAAACAAGATTAATTAATCAGTAGACCAGAATTTCTTTTCATGAACACTAGATTTTTAAATGACAAACAGCCTCTCGTTGGAGAGCCAATAAAACCTGCTAAAGAGAACCTGCTAAATGTATTTTAATGTTAAAATGTAATTTGAAGCCTCAAGTATTTGAAATACAAATTACAAAATACCTCGGCGTCAATTATTTGAAATACGAATTACAAATTACATTTTAAAGAAGTACGTATTTTAATTACAAGTAATTCAAATACTGCCCAACCCTGCAATAGTAGATACTGATACAAGCGACAGAGGGCTGCCGCACGCCGGCCGAGCTCACGCATGGCACGTTTCCCGCGCTTACTTATCGAAATGCCGAAACCACGTAATTATTTTGTAGTGGATGGGTGTCTAATGAAAAATTGTCTACGATTAACAAATGATAAATTATTTACGAGATTCAGGATATTTTCAACGATTAAATTTAATAACCGTGAATTCAAAGACAGGAAAAAATGTATCCATCATTTTATAAATCTGAAACATATTTGATCCACAACAAAAATGTTTTTTTTTTGCAATATTCGTTTTTACCAAAATCATCTGACTACTCGTAGTACAACCCTAGCGCATTCGTTCGAATACATGCTTGCAGCACAGGGCAAAGCAATCTCAACTCTTTGTTACGTGCTTATGGTACATTTTTGCTCGCTGCGAACAGCAGGTATTATTATTAAGATTATAGCGTAGGTTTTTTCGATTTTGTATTGAAGAGATGTATCTGTTACGTAGTAACAATTTAGTAATCTGTGCCTATACTCCAATTACTAAGAGATTAAACATTTAAACGCACGTTATTTACCGTTTGTTCAAACGATGTTGAGCTCTATTGCTAAGGTGACATGACAAAAACAGAATGCAGAATATATTTGTTATTGTAAACATTATTTTGCTTTCAACACCATCCTTATCAGAACGGAATAGAACTTAAAATCGGTTTTAATAAGCTGCAAAAAAAATTTGGAAGTTTTTCTAATCTTATTTTACATGAAGTATAGGCAAATAACAAATATTATAAACTAAATCTATCCAGGCTAATAAACAAAATAAAAACACCCGGACTAACACAGCGGCGCCGACCCGGCTGTAATATTTGTAATTTTTGAGAATAATAAACCATTTTAACATTTGCGCATGTCTGGGTTTTAATCATAGGCGCATAAGGTTCAAATTGGTCTGTTTTATACAGTTGTTGGGATTGGTAAATTTATTCCGCGCGAAAAATAAACCATTATAGCTTTTTGCGTGCGTGACTTCTTTGTTTACTTTATTACCATAGGACATTGAGGTATACATAGGGTGGTAAATTCAACTGTTTTATACACATACTAGCTTCTGCCCGCGACTTCGTCCGCGTGGAATAGTGGTGCTCCGCTCCTATTGGTTTTAGCGTGATGATAATAATATATAGCCAATAGCCTTTCTCAATAAATGGACTATCTAACACTGAAATAATTTTTCATATCATACAAGTAGTTCCTGAGATTAGCGCGTTCAAACAAAGTAACAAACTCTTCAGTTTTATTATATTAGTATAGATTTTGTAAATCTATTTCGCATGGTACCTCTACCTACTTAGTAAATTGAAGCATAATATAATGTAGATATATTATAATAATACATATTGTCAAAGCATCCATACCTTTTTTGTTTATTCAGCATTCGTAGAGCTAACTATGACAACCTATTTTTATTTTTAGTTTCGCCCATTTTCTTAACTTAATTACTATTACTACTAGACCTACCTAATAAATAACTAACAATAATTATATACAACTAAACTCTATAAAGGTATTATTTTTACAAATTATTTTCGACTCAGCCGGTTGAGTAACAAAATTTAGCGGGGGTGGGGCGGTTTCGCAAAAATTGGCATACGTCCGACCTCCAACGCGTTCCGCTCGGGACTAAATCACACGGCGCGAGCGCGTTAGAAGATGAAAACACTTGATTTTCGAATTAGTGGTATAGGTATTTTCATATTTCAAATTATGTCGGCCGTATAAGTTTTATTGTTCAAAGCCTAATATTACTCAAATGAAATGGGTTTTAGATCACCATTTAGACTTGTCTTTGCGATTAAATTGGATGCAGCCAAATACACGTAATCGTGTATCGAACGGCCGAATCACCTAGATCAAAATATGAACTGTTTTATATATTTTTTTCAAAATTTAAATCCATGTTATCAACGAAAAAAACGCAAAACAAAACTACGGTTTTCAGGGATGCCTCGCCTTAAATATAGATGAGCAGTCGAGCGTAGGTACGGGTTTATCCGTGTGAATTGACGTTAATCTATTAAATAATAATTATTATATGGTAATAAAATAATACAATCAGACGTCTTTTATTTATTATATTTTCGCCGCTATATCAAACAAGAATCCTAAAGGAATTTTCCATTAATGTTTTTGTTTTCGCACTGTTTTTTTAGTAAATATGTAATTAATAAATAACATCTTATTTGGAATTCATGTAGTCATCAGTCAGAGTAAAGTAATAATAATACTTTACCTACCTATTATGATAGTGGTATAGTTCATAAAAAAGTTAAATCTTGATAAGTAATTATGAAATAAAACCTAGATCATAATTACAACGTTAAGACTTAAAGTATCGATGGAAAAACCCAAATTATAGTTCCTAAATACTATGTAAAAAACATCCACTTAAATTAATAAATAATAGCTCCGATATCTAAAAATAAAATATATTTTTTGTAAGTATATATAACACAATTACAATTAAAAACACAACTTTTATCAACGGATTGGTTTTTGCGACATTTTAAAATTTATTTACGGTTCAACCTGCATCCATTAATTTAATTATCTTTGAAAAATTGTAATATGGTGATTGCGTGCGGGTAATAAATATATTAAGATATCGCTCGGCATTTTTTGCACAAATATTCTATTTTATCTACGGTGTAATTAGGTTAGACATACAATAATGCAATCATTATTATTTAATTTATAGCTATGATATATTTGTTCTATTCTAACAGAAAAGAATTGCACATTGCTATTTTGTTTACATGCGTTTATTTTGTTTTTTAGGGTTCCTTGTCGACTACGGAACCCTTATAGTTTCGCCATGTCCGTCTGTCTGTTTATTTGAAAAAGTTATTGATAGGTAGGTAGACAATAACCATTATTCAAATAATTAGGTGTCTAAAATGTTTATAAATTGTATGTAAACACCCGTTTTTCTTATAGTACTCGTACCTACGATCTAATTATGTAAAGATTTCAATCTTATTGACCTTTCTGAAGCGAAAAGGAAAAATATAAAAATACAGTTTCGCTCATGACTAGTTCATTAATTAATACACCATTTAAAAAAAATACCTACCTATTATTATACTCATTTAAAATAACCACTTCTGTTCTCTATTCCAAAATTTGAGATTCATGTTAAAAATAGGTTTTTGTTTTGATTTTTTGAATTTGGAACTTCTTTGTCTTTGCCTTTTGCCTGTCACGCACCACACTACTAAAAATAGTGGTGTGTGGTCCTGCGAGATTATAGAAAATACCAGTTTTAGATTATTACTTGTTATTTACACAATCTTGTTCAATATAGATATTTTTAGGTAGTTTTAATTTTATAGTTGTTCGATGACGTAGGTATGTTGGCGTTGGCTTAATTTGTTAAAGAACAATTAGGTATATTTTAAGTTTTTTATATAGCCGAACTTTATTACTGTGTTTAGGTTGGTCGTTTTATTATATAATTTTATGTTTTAGAAATTTAAATTTATTAGGCTTAGTTAGTATCAGCTATTTATCTGACGGTCATTGAAAAGTACCTCATCCTGAAAAGTAAAAGTGTTACGCAATGCATCCGTTCTCTCTATTACTTTTTTCTATTCCGAACGTAGCACGCCTTGTTTATGGCTAGAGATCTTCAAGACTGTTAGCGAAATAAACAAAGAACATGCCAAACAGTGAAGAGCCTTTAAAAAATAAAATAAAAAATAAATAAACAAAGACCGAATAAAAATGCTTGACGTAACTTTTGAATTAGGAACCTTAAATAATATTTAAATAATTTCAGTTTTTTCCAGCCATATTATATTATTATTATACAATAATTTCTCATTTCGCATGGTATGCACGGATCTAGAATTCTCTATTGATGATAGAACTTTAATGGCGCCTTGCCTCTTTGCTGAGCCTAGGAAATGCTAGAAAAACTAGTAATTAAAATCTAGAACGTTTGCCATCGCTTCAAAGCCATGATTAAGATCTGCCATGTACCTAAGTCTATGAATAGCAAACCTAGCAAATTACCATGTGCACTATCGGGTTGCTAGATCGGAAGTCTATCATTAATCTATCAAGCGGCTTACGAACGTTTATACGGCAAGTATTGATTGGCCAGTAGGTATTCCTTTTTCAAATGTTACCTCCTACAGAATTCCTTTGCCATGTGAACAAAAATTAATAAAAAACAATACTTTTTTTTAGTAATATTAGTTTTTTTTACTGAAAATCTAAAACGAGATTTTATAATTAAGATGATCAGACTTAATCAAACATCCTTATTGTTAAGAGCCGTTTCACAAAATCACGCGCGGCAGACTCATTACTAGGCGCGCCCGCCGGCCAGTCGGTAGCGATAGGTAGATAGATATAGACCATAGAAAGTTACTCGAAATATATAATAAAATTACATATTTCGTAAAAAAAATATTTTTATATGATAGCTTAATGATGATAGTTTACGTTGGTATATATATTTTTTTAATATATATATTTTAAAGTAATAAATAACGCATGTTAAAAGCGGTGTTTTTTCCTCATCTTTCGTAACTTTGGTATTTCATTTAGTGAAAACGGAGAAACGGAATAAAAAATACAAAATAATGTTCCTACAAGAACATATCTAGAATATTATGGGCCATTTAAAACTAGTGTATAGCCGAAGATAACTGAGATCTAGGGGTTTGAAATACCCCTTCCGAGCGTTTTACCAACGTAGTGGCATGAGAAATTGTTTATTATGAATCTTAGACGCAATATTTGAAAATTGTACTAAATAGTGTTTCAAATACATGAACAGGGCTATCTTGTGGTATAACAAACAAATTAATAAACACATCTATTACTGAGATTAACGCCGTCAAAAAGTTGCAAAATCGTAGTTTTCTTACGATTATTGTAAAACGGCTCTTAAGTGCAGTGATTATGGTTTAGACTTTTTGTTAGCCAAAGACTAATTGAATTAGGAACTCTGCAATAAAACTAATATGTATTTTAATTAGCTAAATTTGAATTTTTAGTATTTAAAATTCTAATAGGTAATTTTATATCTCTATTACGACGCATTATGCCTTTTTTCTATTAAACAGTAAATAATAGAAACTGGTTTTCTACAATTATATACAGAAATAATGCAACAATAAAAAGTATGTGCGAACATATTTAATTCCATTACTTAATTATTTTAGAATACAAACACTAAGAACAAAAAACTGATTAGAATAAAAATATTAACTCACCTAATTACAGCTCAAATCTCAAGTTAGATGACCGTGAAACGCTAATCATAACATGTGCAATTAAATATAATTAACTGTACAATTATCTACTGGGTTTTTGGTCTAGTGGTCCCAAGAGCTAATGCTAAGGGTTCTTCTTCTTAGGGCGAAGTTCACCCACAGATGGTTACGTAATCGGCCCGTTAAACAAAAACGTTTTCTAACCAGGAAGCTGGAATTTTCTTGTTCAAACCTGGTACTCGGCCGTTTCGGGAATAAAAATCTCAAATAAAAAACGTTACCCATCGAAAGTTTGCATTTTGAATTAATGTTAAACAGCTGTTTTAAGTTGTCGGTGAACTTGGGCCTTATTGTGTAGGATGCTGGTTTTACTAAATCTAACAAGAACTAGTCTCAGAGTTTTCCCAAATACGACTGCTATTAAAATGACAGCCGGATACGACGACTTATTATTATTATTTGTTGTTATAGCGGCAGATTTTATGAAAACTTCAACACTTTAAGGATTATGGTATGAGAAACAGTCCGCTAACAGACAGTCGGATGAACAGCGGAGGTTTAGAAATAGGGTCCCGTTGGCACCCTTCATGTACGGAATACTAGAAAATTTTCTTCACTATTCCGTGGGTACACCCCTGCTTAACCAGCAGGGGAAACCAGGCGTGATGTTTATGCCACACAATTGCTAGACATACAGAAAGTGTGTAAGTTACTATAATATGTTGTATCAGTGAAGGGAACCAAGTAATAGGGTCTCGGCCGAGTGGTACCGGCTCTTTGATACTAACGTTTTACTGAGAGAGTAGTGAGAAAATTGCACATTTACTGCAGAGAGCTCGCTTTAGAGAGAAGTGCAGCATTGTTGAAGAATTTCGATGATTGTAATATACCTAGTATTTATATTTATCATTTTAAAGTAGGTTCCTACCTATTTATTCAAAAGGACGTGTTTCTGCAATTACTATTTCAGTGTAAGAGCGAAACACAGCTATTAACGTCGTATAGCACCATCTCTTTTTTATAACGAGAGTATTCCTGCTTTCGCACGTCATGGTAAGACCCCTGGCCTGAGAGACGCTTCTCAAGCATAGGATTCGAACCCAGATAAGATCAAAGTAGGTACTGCCAATGACTTCCATAATCCCCAATTTCTAAAAATAAGTGTAAGTTTAGCTTTTCAAATAAATTTAAAGCTATGTTTACACTACGGTTTAAACTGTGACACACTTGTCAGAAGAAATATTTATTCTGTTCACACTTTAATAATTTATTTGTAGCGCCGCCACACTTTTCTCGTGTCACAATAAATGTCTCAAAACTTGTTTACACAGACACTTGCTGTACATACTGAGTGTACGATGTCGTAGTGTAAACCTAGCAAAATCAGCGCTGACATTTACCAAGGTATATCATCCAGCAACATTCTACACACAAACAAGATTAAATCTCTAATTTATTCAAAATTTGCGTAATGCAATAATAAATACTACGCATCTAATGGTATTGCTTGCAACGATAACACCTGTGCACAGGCAGGTGCATCATATTAATATATGCACAATATTATGCTATAATATAATATCGAAATTGAGGATAATACGTAGCGCTCTTCACACATTTTTATGGTTCCTTTGTGTCTGGATGCCATTTGAATACTTTCGTCTGACATTTTTGCTAAGGTAAATACCAAAATAATCCAGGGGCCTTACCATGACGTGCCAAAACAAGATTATTTTCGTTATGAAAAAGAGACGGAGCTATACGACGTTAGCAGCTGTGTCACGCTCTCAAGCTTGAAAAGTGATTGCAAAAACACGTGGTGGTACAGCCCCAGTCCTAATATACTGTGCCTGTCGCTGTGGGTACTAAGCCTAATGATTTAAAATCGGACGGTTAAATGGTTTAAATTAACATCAAAATAATCTTGGAAAATATTTTAAAGCTTTATTCTTCAAACATAACAGTAAGATACATGTTTCTATAAAAGACATCCCATTAAACCGGTTTTTATACTGGGGAGTTTACTGCGCCACTTGTTCCCAGCAAAAACACTAAAAATACCGGTGAGTTGTAGGCGTTTCATTTGTAACTTCTATAATGAGCTCATTTGCCGTAGATCGCATTTTTATTTTCGCGCTAAATGTCAAGAAAACCTTTATAAATTGACTTAAAATCTATATTACATTGAATGGGTCGATATTTTTTTCACCAAAGACTATGTATCTACTTCGATAAAATAATGGAGAATGGAGAATCCATGGCTTCAATTATAATGGGCGTACGATAGGTAAGCAGGTGCCAACATAATATATTAGCATGTTTCCCTTGAACTAATCAGTATTTATAATAACTAGATAATAATTAACGCTGGAAATATCCATGCATGCCTATGACATTTTATTTGTTTCAAGTATAATTTTCTCACAAACCTATTGTAACGAAAATATATTGTAAACACAATTTTTAAAAAGAGTATCCATGGAGTTTCTTGCCAGTTCCTCTACATGGACTCACTACTTGGAACCGTGCAACTAATTTGACCTTTCATGAGTGCCTTATTTAGAGGTCTATGTGAAATAAAATTTAAGACTTTGGATTTTGGACTAAGGCCCAAGTTCACCGACAAGATAACAGTCCGATCAACTCAAAACAGCTGTTTTCCATAGATTCGAACTTCTGTCTTACAATGGATACCTTATCATTGGGTTTTTTATTCCTAAGTCGGTCGTTTACCAATCCGGGGTTTAACGAGAAGTGGATAACACGAAAATTCTTGCTGAAGCAAAAAAACGTTAAAAAACGTTTTTATTTAACGGGCCGATTAGGTAACCATCTGTCGGTGAACTTGGCCCTTAGACAGTCTACTTCTTTTAGGTAGCATATAATCATCTTCCTACTAAGAATTAATAGTAACAAAACCATTTGCACGAATTGAAACTGGTTTGGTGTATATTTTACATTTGATTATTTCATGGTAGACTCTGCTTATACCTACTATGAGTATCGCAAAACAAGTTCCAAGTTGATATCTGTATAGTCTGTTCCTATTGATTTTAAGAAAAATGTAAACAAAGTCGTAACCTATTTTGTTCTAATTCTGCCACAAAAATTAACAAAACGTCGTAAGGATGGCGCATTATGTCAATTTCATGCTCTAAACATTCATCATTTAATTCCGTTTTATTTATATGAGTGGGAAAATTAAAACAAAATAGGTTATGATTTTGTTTACATTTTTCTTAAAAACAATTGTTACAGACTATAGTTAAAGGTACCTACTACTTTTGTATTCCTTATAACAGTAAAAACCAGTTGGCTTTTTCGCACGTGCTAAGTATAGAGGTGGACAGATTTAAGTAAACTTTCACTGTTACTTGACATAAAAGTGACAGTGACACGGCATAATGATTACGTAAAATATGTGTCAAAATAAAATGTCAAAAGTGAGACTTTTCCGAGAAGTAATAATAATAATCTTAGATGAGTAATTGAGCGTTAAATAAATCCTAAATTCCTACTAAAAATATAAATGGAAAAGTTTGTGTGTATGTTTGTAACTCTTTCAAAAAATACTCTATTGATTTGGATAAAATTTGGTAGGTACACATATAGCTTATAAACTAGATTAGTATATATGATACTTTTTATCCGGGTGAAATAGGGGAACTGCGGACGCGAAATCGCAGGACACAGTTTTTAGTAAAATTTCGAAAAAAGGCCTAAGGAATTCTGATTCACGATTGTCTAATATATTAAGTACTAGCTTCTGCCAGCGACTTCGTCCGCGTGGAATAGTGGTGCTCCGCTCCTATTGATCTTAGCGTAATGATATATATAGCCTATAGCCTTCCTCGATAAATGGACTATCTAACACTGAAAGAATTATTTAAATCGGACCAGCGGTTCCTGAGATTAGCGCGTTTAAACAAAATGACAACATTTCCCTTCACTGCTCTGCTCCTATTGATTGTAGCGTGATGAAAAGTATACTATAACCATCTCAGGAGGATGACAAATAATTGTACCAAGTTTCGTTAAAATCCGTCGAGTAGTTTTTGTTTCTATAGAGTTATACAGACAGACAGACAGACAGAAAGACAGACAAAAATTTTACTGATTGCATTTTTGGCATCAGTATCGATCCCTAATCACCCCCTGATAGTTATTTTGGAAATATATTTCATGTACAGAATTGACATTATAGAATTGAGCTACCTCGGATTCCCTGGTTTGATATAACTTATCTCCCAAGAGAACTTTTAGTGTTAGCGTTTAGAGTAAGATCTGGGCATGTACCTTCTAATAATTTTCTTCATTTAATGGGTGTCAAACCATCTCCTTTTTGTAATGTTTGTGTAAATAAGTTAGACGATTTGTACCATATTTTAGTAGAATGTTCTGTTTTTGATGATTTTAGGCCATTGCTATATGAAGCAATCGGCAGCAATTTGTTTAATGGTAGGATTAATTTATTACTTAGGGAACCTTTTTCGGAACAAAGTATCAAAATTTATAAATTTGTTAGGGACATATTTTTAAGACGAGAGTAGTTAATTTCGTTTTGTTTTTTTTTCTGTTTGTGTTGAGTTTTTTCTTGTTTATATTTTCATTTATTTTGTAATTATTACATTTGTTATACCTTACGAGGCTGGCTTGGCGCAATAGCGTGAAAAGCCTCAACAAATAAAAGATTAAAAAAAAAAAAAGAATTGACCTCTCTACAGATTTATTATAAGTATAGAAGATGATTACAAAGACAGAGCGTAACAGACATACAGATACATTATACGGAAATGTACTTATATACAAACCATTATTATCCTACCGTTCATTAGTTAGTCTATTTCATTTATGTCAAAACGGTACAATTTTAGTGTCGTAACCGCTAGTTGCACGGTGACATACGCCATAGAGAAATAAGAAAAGTAGATTACTTATGTTTGAAGAACAACCTTCCCACGCGCGTTGCTAAAGCCAATAGAAATGTATTACAAGAATGCTTGTTGCTGATGACTGATGAACTAGTGACCTCACACTTATGCTCCACTTCATATGAATTCTAAGTATTTAGGATAATGAATTATGCATTTGATTTGGCAAAATGTTTGTATACAAATATTTAAAGAAAGTCATTTGACTGTCTGAAGTATTTTATGTGGGCTTCCAATCGAGTATATATGCGTAGTGTATGTGTAGATAAAATCGTATGTATGTATCTTGTGTAAGTATACTTATTTTTTTAGAGATGGGAAATATATCAAATGACTATCACATGGTCTTGAACTTGCAGATGGCAACAAAAAATACTTAAAACGTACATACGAAAAATATAAATAATAATAAGAGGGCTGGTTTCACGATATTTTTAAATATATTTTTTTGTGATCGGAAATTATCTAATGACTTCTCCCGCTGTGGAGCGGGAGGGCGTGATAGACAAATTTTTATTCAGGTGCGTAAATTCCCTTGAGAAACGAGGGAAACCGCGGGAAACAGCTAGTCTGAATATATCTTGATAATCATAAATGTAATGACACAATAGTCCAGTAGTAAGTACACCAATAATAAGTAGGTACCATGAATATATTTAGATACCATCAATTAAAATGGAAGCTGAAAATAAACTTGAATTGTGTGTGTACGTTTTTTAGGGTTCCGTAGTCCGACAAGGAACCCTTATAGTTTCGCTCTGTCCGTCTGTCTGTCTGTCTGTCCGCGGCATAGCTCCGTGGTTTTTGTTATTAGAATGCTGAAATTTGGTATGAATATGTATATTGATCACGGCGAGAAAGTGGTAAAATAAAATTATGAAAAATATTTTTTTTAGGGTAGCTCCCAAACATGTAAAGGGATGTATATTTTTTTCATGTAGCGATGAATTTTTTTTTTCTCGCGTACCCCTTCGTGTGGGGTATCGTTAGATAGGTCTCAAAAATATTATGGGTGTGTGAAGATCATTTTTCGGTTAGGCGAGCCATTTGCGAAATATCTAGATTTTAAGTGAAATTTTTTGTTCGATGCGAGTTACCCCCCCTCTAACTTTTGAATGGCTGTACCTAGAAATGTGAAAAAAAATCACAGACGTAGCACATGTAATGAACTTACAAGGAAAACTATCACGGCTAAGTAGGCTTAACCGGTTACAGAGTTATAGTCGACTAACTACTACCTACTACGGAACCCTACTGCGCGTGGCCCGACACGCACTTGGCCGGTTTTTCATTTACGTGCCGTAGTCTTAATTACTTATTAGCATAAAGATTCATAGGTTAATATAATAACAAGCTCTTATAACCATTACTTAATTATTGTATCTTGTGTTATAATCGGAGGTCAAACTGTATGACGTCGGCCGACCGGCGTTTTGATGATAATTAACAATTATTTATTTTTATTGTTATTTTACTTCTTGGCTGACTCAAGTTGATAAATTAATTATATAAGAATTGATTTTAGGCTTGCTTCTGTCCATAGTATATATGTATATGTATTGAAATAAAAAAAAACAACAAAAAAATGCTAAAAAAAGTCTCATAGGTATTTTGATATTAATAATTAGCATACTTTTTCTTTATGCTATCAAGACATAGATATATAATAATTAAGTAACTATAAGGGTATCATATGTCTTAAGAAAAATAATAAAAAATAATAGCAAAAGAAAATTTAGTTTTTTTCTTTATTATCCTTGTTGACAGATCTTTCACAAAGTATAGAAATAACCGCACACTTTTTGATGCAACCGGCTAAAAGTGTCTATAATTTGAAGATTAAAAACAAAAAAAAAAAAACTTGATTAATGATCGCGAAAAAATCATCGAAGCCATCATTATAACGTAACAAACTATGATAGCTATTTACATAACTTCAAGTTTTTAACGTCACGAACAACTGAGAAAAAAAATAGACTACTCTGTAAAACGTTATGCTTTGTCAAAAAAAAATACACTACACGTCAACTTGAGACTCTGCTCCCTTTTTTTTCTTCGGTTAAAAATCGAAAATCTTCCTTTAAAACTTGCGAGTAACCTTCTCCTTTCCAAAACAAACTGTTTATCTCCTTTTAAACCAAAATTAACATTTTCACCTTGTAATTATGAAGTAAATAATACAAACTTAAGTACAAATTCATTTGATTGACCTCTCTCGTAGAATTGCATAATCTAAAGGTGAATCACCCATTTATAAAATTATGTACCTAGTTGCAATCTGCAGTTTGGTTTGTTATTAAGAAAACCACCACATCAAACATCGTTATTAGAATCCTTACTCCTTACTAATATTATAAATGCGAAAGTAACTCTGTCTGTCTGTCTGTTACGCTTTCACGCAAAAACTACTGGACCGATATAAATGAAATTTGGTACAGAGATAGAATAGACCCTGAGGAACAACATAGGCTACTTTTTACCCGGGTGCGCTAAGTAGTTCCCTCGGGATGCGGATGAAACCGCGGGAAACAGCTAGTATATTATATATCTAAAACCTTCCATAAAAAATATGAATTTAAATAGCGAAAACCCCATCCAAATTGGATCAGTAGTTTTTGTGAAAATCGCGGACATACATACATATATGGGTCGAATACAGAACCTCCAGTTTTGAAGTCGGTTTAAAAAAATATCATTTAATAAAGTTAACGTATTCAAAATTGGTTAGTCCCAGGGCTAAGTTAAATGATTGTCAATGTTTGTCCGTTATCGACGAGAAATTAAACAAAAAATAAACAGTTGAACAGCTGATCCCTGTGTTGGAGATTCAAAATAAAAATCATAAGATTAATTATTATGAAATATAACTTACTTTTCAATGCTTTTCCTTCCGGCGTGCACCGTACAGCATTGATCAAACAATCCACATAATTTCTAACTAGTCTCTTATTTGTAAATACCGCATCAACGTCCAAATAATCATATCTCTGATCGTATTTAGGCATGTTCACCATATCATTGACATCCTGCCCTACAACGGCATACACCAATACACTCACAAACAATACTGCACGCATTTTTATTATTACTAAGTACTATTTATAAAAAATAAAACTTATTCACATTATTTTTTATTGTCGGAGGAAAATGGCGCGAATCCGTTTGGCGTGAGCGTGCGCGCGCGCTGGGCAAACGTGGTGTTGTGATCCGCGCGTGAGTACCGCCGCTGTTATAAGGTAAAGCTGCGCACGCGATCATTGAGTTGCTTTCTTTGCTGCACTTCTGACTGAAACAAACGGGTTCTTCTCAAAAGTGTTTTTGTGGATTTTTGAAATGATTTTTTTAGGGTTCCGTAGTCCGACAAGGAACCCTTATAGTTTCGCTCTGTCCGTCTGTCTGTCTGTCTGTCTGTCTGTCTGTCTGTCCGCGGCATAGCTCCGAGGTTCTTGATACTAGAAAGCTGAAATTTGGTATGGATATGTATATTGATCACGCCGAGAGAGTGGTAAAATAAAATTTTGAAAAATATTTTTTTTTAGGGTAGCTCCCAAACACGTAAAGTGGGGATGAATATTTTTTTTCTCGCGTACCCCTCCGTGTGGGGTATCGTTAGATAGGTATTTCAAAAATATTATGGGTGTGTGAAGACCATTTTTTGGTTAAGCGAGTCATTTGCGAAATATCTAGCTTTTCAGTGCAAATTTTTGTTCGATACGAGTTACCCCCCCCTCTAACTTTTGAATGGCTGGACCTAGAAATGTGAAAAAAATCACAGACGTAGTACATATAATGAACTTACAAGGAAAACTATCACGGCTAAGTAGGCTTAACCGGTTACAGAGTTATAGTCGACTAACTAACTCCCACTACGGAACCCTACTGCGCGTGGCCCGACACGCACTTGGCCGGTTTTTTTGAAATCTGGTCATTGGAAATTTATTCGATTCAATTCAATTCAAATCATTTATTTCAATTAGGCCTAATTACAAGCACTTCTGAAGGTCAAAAAAGAAAGAATTTAGTTGCCCATTCCAAAAAAAAATTATAAAAATATAAAATTAATTAAAATATTTTTTCCCCTGTGAAGAAATTGTGAAGTTTAGCAGAATCCTTCTGATCGAATGCTTATACTTAGATAAATAATAATATATTGTCTTTTTCTAATAGTTACGACCAGATTTTTAATTTTTCTTAAAAATATATTATGTTAAATCAATTTTTGTTAAGGTTTAAGGCCATTTCACCAAATCCGAAAACGCTGAGTCATATTGGTATTACAATAAAATATTTCAAGATCAAAATAAAAGGTCAATAAATAAAGATATCTCCTTTTTCTGCGTATTGAAGAGCTTTACAGAATAAAAGAATATATTTCCGCCGGAAATGGCATTTAAAAAAAAAGTATTTAAAATCCGATTCTCTTTGATGTTAATTTATTCCAAATCTGTGTCATTGTTCGCTTAAATGGGCTAGTGAGTTTTGTGAAATGTTTATTTTATACTTTGTAAATAAGTAGGTAATTGGTCGTTACCTTCACAGAGCTTTCGGAAAGGGAAATTCATATGATATTTGAGTTACTGACATATTACTTGTGTGAGATTAACTGTACATTGCACGGAGTATGGTATTATGGTAATGATGAGAAGAGATTCTGGGAAAACTATTTAAATTATTGGACGGCACGTTTGGCGTAGTGGCTGAGCAATTGGCTGCTGCACGGCGTGTCGCGGGTTCGATTCCCCCACAGGACAACTAAAATTGTTCCGGGTCTGGGTGTTTGTGCATGTGTAATGAAGGTTTGTAAACGCACCCACGACACAGGAGAAATTCCTAGTGTGGGGCAACGTTTTTCTTAAAAAAATAAATATAGTTGGAACTTGATACTTTGAAAGGCTGTATTTTGGAACCCTGGCTTTAAATACTTCTCTAAGTCGAATTTTCTCATATATCATTTAACTATTAATTTTGAGTGTAAGCACTAGTTTAATAAGTCGGTCATCCGACGTAATTAGTTATTAGCATTTTCCACGGACCTAATAAAGTATTTAGCCTGCCTATCAAAATACATAGGAGATATATAATTTTTCTATTATAACTTTTACTGTCCAACAGTAGATTATAGTCAAATTGATTTTACGAAAAAAATAAACAAAATCATAACCTATTTTGTTCTAATTTTCCCACATAGATCAATAAGATGGCATGTTTAGAGCATGAAATTGATATAAGTGCGCCATCCTTACGCAATTTTGATAATTTCTGTGGCAGAATTAGAACAAAATAGGTTATGACTTTGTTTTAATTTTTCGTAAAATCAATTGGTACAGGCTATAATATTAAATATGATTATGACGTTAACTTCAAAATGACTTCGAAAAAAGTTAACTACAAAAAGATTTTATTAAAGTTTATGGAATTATTAATTGTCTTTGATTTACTTAATGGCTATAACTTTTTTCTTCTATTAACTAACTTCAGTATAACATTTCTTCTAAATAAATAAAAACAATAACATTACTTTTCCATAACGACATACAATACATCAAGAAAGATTGCCCCGATCCAATCTCAGCTGATTTATCTCTGAAAAGCAGTTGCGTTTGCGCACCATTTTGAAAACACTTAGACTAGGAAGCGCCATTGTCCGGGGCCAACGGTACGGAACCCGCATGTATTTACATAAATTAGGCTACTCTATGTTTCGACAGACCACCATAATATGTTGTTTGAAAGTCGTTTAGCAAGGAGGTTGACATCACAGCCTATTTGGCTGGCGTAATACGAAAGAGTCTCGATCTATTTAGCGTAAAATTATCAAAATTAACCCTCATTGCTACATGTAGGAACGAAATTAGGAAGTAAGTAATTTTTTACTCTGTACTTGTATAAAATTAATGGCCAGTTTCACTACCTCCGGAAAAGTAGGTTGCAGTTAAACTTTTCTACCAGATAGGTATTTTCATACGAATAACGTTCCAATTATGAAATAATTACGTTCCATTCCATTTTCTAATAAATAATTCCAATACAGTTTATGAAAACTTTGGTCCCATGTTCTCCAAAAATGTAATTGGAATCATGGATCTTCTTACTCAACTGCCGAATGAGTGAGGGTAATGTTTTTTGAAATAATGTATTGAAAGATTGTTCTAAGATCAATTATATATATATGTAAATATAATATAAGTAGGTATATATGAATAAATTGGACAAAATGTTCTTCATCCTTGCCAAAAGCTGCTTTGACTTGCCTAGAATGTGGTGATTCTTGCCTATTTTAAGAGTGTGAATAAAAATTGGAAGATATACCCGGATTGAACTATGAATTCTGAAGTTGAATAACCAATTAAATATTAATAGGGCGGTCAGTACGTTGTGTCGTGTGTAACGAGTTCAGTCTTTAACCGTTACACAATAAATTAAAACTATGAACTTGGCCTTGGTGGAACATTCATCATATTTTTTTAGAGGGGAGATGAGATAGAATATAGAGGTACTAAGTACATTTTTGGTACTATTGGTACCCTAGTTACACACTGTCCATTAATAATACTACATATGTTAATCAGGACAAATAAAAACTACTGTTCTTATTTAGAAACAACCATTCATCTTGATTTGGAAAAAATAAAGACATGTTTACAGATTGCGTTTTTTTACAAACAAATTCATGATCACATTTTTTTACCATTAACCGGTTGTCCTTCAGTTTTTGTTATAGTTTTCTATTAGGATAGACGGTTTACTCAGATATTAAAGCATAAGTAGTACTGTTATTTAATATTATTCACCGGGAATACTAGCTGTGTATCTAGGTGTACACATGCATGCGTTGCAATTCAATTTTTTTACCAGTATCTACGGGGACATAATCAGAATAACCAAAGTTTTATCATAATGCACTTCCATTAGATTATAAATATGATTTTAAAAACGTATGATTTTTAATATTCCTAAGTATAATAAATTATACCAATGACGCACGATTCTGACAAAAAAAAAGAGCAAAACATCCAAATTAATAGACGCGTATTCTTTTTATTTAAAAAAAAAGTTAGTTATTAATCATTGTTTTGATATATTTGCAAAGCGTGTCAATCAGTTTTGAAGAAATCAGTGGTAACTTTCTTTACCTACTGGAAAGTAAGTGCATAAGGCATTTTAATATTTTGGAGATCCGTAAAAATGCGAAAAGTTTCAAGTTACATCACTAACTTTTTTTCGGCATCCGATTAATTTGTCGCATTTTTTTTATTTCCATCCTAATAATTATTATAAATGTAAAAGTAACAGCCGGTTACATAAAAAAAATATACGGTTACTTATACGTGAAACGCAAGAACTGTCATTTAAGATCTGTCAAAATAGAGGATAAAATTGATAAATTAGGCTATTATTTCATGTTTTTCGACGAAATATTTATGATATATATTTATTTAATTATAAGATGTATGTATTGATATCATACAAAATATTATAAGTATGCTAATTATTGAGATCATGTTTTGCGATATTCGTAAAAGTATAAATGATAAAAAGTTTGTAAGTGTGTTTAGTCTCAACGTTTTTTTTACAAAGAGCTTTAGTATCTTATTCTGCATCAAATCAGAACTACCTACATATTAAAAAAATACTTCCAAAAAGAATAGAATTAAAATTCAAAACAATAATGACCTTAGCACAAACCTCCAATTCAGTTTCAATATAAACAAATCTTTGAATCGGAAGTAGGATTCGCACTTGACATTTTCGCACAGAGTTATTCAACTTGGCAAGCCGACACAGCCAACAACATTTAGCACTTGCTCGTAAATGAAGAATTCCGTTCTTTAGAAAGTTGGCGACATACAACAGGAAAGGCTTGTTTACGAAAATATTTATAGTGTACTCGATTTTTCCTTGCGAATCCAGAAATGATGATGTTTTTATAACTAGTTTGCTTATTAAAATGATCGGTTTTAATCATAAAAGCATATTTTAAGGGTTCGGAACTAAAATTATAAAAATAAAAAATCATAGAGCACCTTTATATTATTATTCAAATTCTACTTTAACCCTAGGACCATCAAATAAGCGTTTTTTGAATAAAGTCGTTTCTAGGTCAATTTCTCAATCTATTATGTATAAAAACTTTTTACTTAAAAAGTCAAAATTCAGGCTGTATGTGGTGAAAATCAAAATGCACTACCATTCGGTTATATTTTTTTAATCTTTTTATTTTTTATGTTAAATGTCATTCTTCTTCTTCTTTTTTGATTGTGGCAATCAGCATCTTCTAATGAGAGCCAATGTAGCCAGTGTCGAGTCTTTCGGAAGTTAAATTTTGTGGGAAGTGGGAGTTTGGCAAAATGTCATTCGCATTATTGTTTACAACAATTTCAACCAGTATTTATGTTAGTAATTACCAAGAAGTTTTTAAATATGGTAAACCTCACACTTCTAGACTGTTTTCCTTGGCCTTCTAGTACATATGCCAATAGTAAGTATTATGTTCCTCAATTGATACTCATAATTTATTTTAATTGAAACTGTCAACAGTAATTATTTATTATTTATGATAATCAACTGACTTACTGCGCGTTATTTTTCGTCTTGATGTGTATTTACGGACACAGGTTACACCTCAGACCACAGTAAGGAGTGTCACACACTCGAAAAAGAAGGTTTAAAATACATTTTCATTTGTGTTTCGATCGGTACTATTTTGTACTAATGGAATTCGAAATCAACAACAAACATTTTTAATCAAACCAATTGCGAAGGGCAAAAATACATTGTGAAATAAATAAAAATAACTCGTTACTGAATAAGTTCTATTTCATAATCCCTGTAAAAAAAATGGTCAGTACGTATCTATAGGTTTTCTCAGCCCTCAACTAATTAGCCCAATTTTTAGGGTTCCGTAGTCCGACAAGGAACCCTTATAGTTTCGCTCTGTCCGTCTGTCTGTCTGTCTGTCTGTCTGTCTGTCTGTCTGTCTGTCTGTCTGTCTGTCTGTCCGCGGCATAGCTCCGTGGTTTTTGTAATTAGAAAGCTGAAATTTGGTATGAATATGTATATTGATTACGCCGAGAAAGTGGTAAAATAAAATTACGAAAAATATATTTTTTTAGGGTAGCTCCCAAACATGTAAAGTAGGGATGAAATTTTTTTTTCTCGCGTACCCCTTCATGTATATCGTTAGATAGGTCTGTCATAATATTATGGGTGTGTGAAGACCATTTTTCGGTTAAGCGAGCCATTTGCGAAATATCTAGATTTTAAGTGAAATTTTTTGTTCGATACGAGTTACCCCCCCTCTAACTTTTGAATGGCTGTACCTAAAAATGTGAAAAAAATCTAAGACGTAGCACATGTAATGAACTTACAAGGAAAACTATCACGGCTAAGTAGGCTTAACCGGTTACAGAGTTATAGTCTACTAACTGAGATCTACTACGGAACCCTACTGCGCGTGGCCCGACACGCACTTGGCCGGTTTTTTTATGTATACGAAGCCTGCCCAGCCGCTAACCTTCGTCCTAAAAACACTTTATAAATAACATTTTGATTTTCCCCTAATCTTGAATTCTGTATTCTTTTGTTTTTGGACCGAAATAGGTTATTTTTAATTTGTTATTATTGCGTTCTCAGAACTGGGAGGTTATTTTTCTCATACTCAACGAATTAAAATTCGCCACTATGTTGATTAAAAATAATTTATACCAATGTTACCTGATAATTAAATTAATATCTACCAAAATGACCCAATGCATATTGTAATAATCTCCTTAAGGAAAACAATGCTTATTGTAAGTCCGACATGCGCACTGAGGGTTTATAAATTAGAAGGAAAAAAAAATATAATTAATTATAACTGATGAAAATGAGATAATAAAACTTTTCCCTTTTTTGGACTATTAAATGAAGTTTGTATTGGCAACAATTGTGTATTATTACAACTACAACTACATAATTATTAGATTTATTCCTTTACTTATCCTGTTAGACGTTGCTTCAAATTTCATGATTCCAGGTCAACGGGAACTACCCTATAGGTTTTGATTAGGTACTTTGATGGGTCTTGTATCGTCAGACAAGCGAACAACAAAATAACCCTAACTAAATGGTTTCCGTGTGAGATATGGAATCCTATGGAAAGTATTTCAATACAAAAATATATTGCTCGGCTCAGCGCGTTATTTCAATATTGATGAGCAGAATTGTTTATTTTTGTTTAATATTTTGATTTCTTTTACGTGACTCTAGCAATTTAATAGTTTTAAAGATGATTGTATTTTATGGGTTTCATTAAATCTTGTGGCAATTACAGCTATCAAAATAATAAACAATTTTATTAAATACACATAAAATAAAATATAAAAAGGCTTATTATGCACTACAAATTGAATTTAGAAAAAACTACTTTAATTAAGATATTTGACGTTTATTCTAAGAAGTTGTCAATATTTTAATAAATAATCTTTCGATTCCAACCTTACCAATCTACCTCTTGAAGCAAATAAAAATAAACGAAACATTATCTGACGAGTTCCAAAAATAAACTCTTGTTTTAATTTAAAAGGAGCAAGGATATTTAAAATAAAAAAAAAACTAAATTAAATATGTATGTAGGTGCTTTTTACGCATCAGTCAGATCTTACAACACGCCCAGTTTTCAAGGTTCAATTATTCATTTTAGATGGACTCGGTTTGAGATCAATTACCTTATTTATTGATTAACACGAAAATTACCATGCAAAATATACCAACCCGTTGAGCTACTGAGAACATGAGATTAAGTAACTGTGTGTGACTATCTGTATGTACAAAACACCAAAAATCCTCCCTAATATTATAAATGCGAAAGAAACTCTGTCTATTTGTCTGTCTGTCGCGCTTTCACGCCAAAACTACATAACCGATTTAAATGAAATTTGGTAGACAGATAGTCTAGAGCCTGAGAAAGGACATAGACTACTTTTTACCCGGGTGCTTTAAGCAGTTCCCTCGTGATGCGGTTGAAACCGCGGTAAACAGCTAGTTTATCCATATACTAGCTTCTGCTAGCGACTTCGTCCGCGTGGATCCGCTCCTATTGGTTTAGCGTGATGATATATAGCTTATAGCCTTCCTCGATAAATGGACTATCTAACACTGAAAGAATTTTTCAAATCGTACCAGTAGTTCCTGAGATTAGCGCGTTTAAACGAAATGGAGTAACTTCTCCCGTTTTCCCAACATTTCCCTTCACTGCTCTGCTCCTGTTGATTGTAGCGTGATGAAAAGTATAATATAACCAGCTCAGGAGTATGAAAAATAATTGTACCAAGTTTCGTTAAAAACCGTCGAGTAGGTACCTAGTTTTTGTTTCTATAACGGTTATACAGACAGACAGGCAGAAAAAAAAACTGATTGCATTTTTGGCATCAGTATCGATCCCTAATCTCCCCCTGATAGTTATTTTGGAAATATATTTCATGTACAGAATTGACCTCTCTACAGATTTATTATAAGTATAGATAGATTGACCACTAGCTGTGTCCCGTGGTTTCACCTGCATATTGAGAGAGTTACTTCGCGGACCCGGATAAAAAGTATCCTACGTGTTAATTAAGGTTATAAACTATGTGCGTACCAAATATCAATTAATTCCATTCAGCGGTTTTTACGTGAAAGAGTATTAAACATGCATCCTCACAATCTTTCGCATTTATAATATTAGTAAGTTTAGTGGTTGGTTAGACGTTTTGAATGACTGACAGTTGATGATTGACACTGCACATTATTTTGTTACGTTTTAAGTCTAAATTAACATAACCAAAGCGCGGCCTCCAGTTATCCCAGGCTTCTTTGTGTTAAAAGCTCATTCACTAAATGGTAAACAAAACAGATATGAAAGGAAAGTTGTAAAGTCGCTAAAATATTCAAATAACATAAAAAAATACTTAAAATACACATCGTAAAAGGAGTGTTTGCCTTTTTCGATTTTTTCTTTTTCGAGTGAATGACCTGCTTAAGCCTTGAGTTCGCATTCCAAAGACAATATTCCAGTTTTGTATTTTTATTCAAAATATTGCAACTTTGTTATTATGAGATGAGCAGAGAATATTGGAAATGGAAATAATCATTATTAAACTTTATGGTGGTTTTTATTTCATTATCGTTAGATTCTTGATTTATTTATCTACTATTGACGCCAGAATTTTCCAAAAAAAATTATAGATATATATATAAATCACAAAAGTGCAAATAGAAGTGCGTGACTCCTACTCTCTCTCTCTCTCTGCGTGACTCGTAAAAATAAGCGTTTTTTTAGCAATAATGGCTGAAACGAATTGGTCAACATTTTGCACAGAGATTGATGAAAATCTATCGAAGGTTAGGCTACTTTTTATTCGGGTGCATTAATTAGTTTTTATTAGTTTCCTCGAGACTGGGGAATAGTTGGTACTAACCTATACAAATTGTTGTAAGTAAAACATAAAAGACATTAAGGTGATATCATTATATTATATTTATAAATAAAGCTTGTATCAAGGAAATCGTGTATCAACTATGATAATTACTTTTGAATAAAATACATAAAATATTTTATTATACAAGTTCACCGACAGATGGTTACCTAATCGGCCGGTTAAACTAAAACGTTTTTTAACCACAAAGCAGGAATTTTCGTGTTGATAAGGTATCCATCGTAAGACAGAAGTTTGAATTTATGGTCAACTGTATTGAGTTGATAGGACTGTTATCTTGTCGGTGAAGTTGGGCCTTACTGTTCATATTCACAAACTATATTCGTCCCCAGTACAGCTTCTCTTTCAGACTTCAAATAAAAAAATAAATTAAAATACGGATATAAAAACACATAAATAAAATCAGAATAGGTGGTAACTCATGGTAATTCAAATCCAAAAATAATTAATTCAACTAGTTTGAATAAATTATTCTGAAAATCAGCACTTTTTGAATGTCAATCGTACAAAAGACAGCCCCCAAAACTAATAATTATTTTATGATATTATGTTTCATAATGTTAATGATATCCTCAAATTATGAGTGACATTTTGCATCGAACATCGAAATTACTCAACATTCGTATTGTCCAAAAGAGCTTTTGAAAGCAAGTCGCACCATACACACATTTTTCCTCGCCTGAGATTATTCTATTGTATAATTTTACAATACTAGAATTTCGAAATAATAACAAAGGATTGTCTTTGTTCAAGAAGTCAGGAATTTTAATGAAGAACTTCGTAGTTGTTAATGAGTGGAAAAAGCTATACAATACAATTTAGACATCATTTAAATCGGAAGCATTTTTTTATTTACGTATAATTCAATTAATGTAAAAAAAACTCATAAAAATGACACACAATTATCTTCAGTAGGGTTTGATCGAGGTTGATAATATTACACGTACGAAATAATTAATTGGTATTTAACATGACACCTTTACACCTTATCGCCGTTTGCCTCAAACTTCACATCAATTACACTTTACACCTTTATGGATTTTACATGACTCGATATCAGTAATTTGTATACTTTTATGATTTTTTATGTTGAAAGTATAATATTTAAGTAAAGTATTTAGAACTAGATTCCCGCCAGCGGCTTCGCTCGCGATAATTTAGCTAATGGATACAAAAACTTGACAAATTATATACTAAAACCTTCCTGATTAATCACTCTATCTATTAAAAAAAACCGCTTCAAAATCCGTTGCGCAGGTTTAAAGATTTAAGCATACATAGGGATATAAGGACTGAGAAAGCGACTTTATTTTATACTATGTAGTGAAGAGATATAAAATAGTAGCAAAATTATACAGGGTTATCACCCATTTTTATAGATTTTGACTGACAGTACTCCCGTTACTTTTTTGAAAAATAAAAATAAAAAAAAACTTTGAAATTCGAACAACAGCGTCGGTCGACACTTTATGTGCCAAGACGCACAATTCGATAACTCGTATCGTAACATGAAACACGCATTATTTTCGTTAACATATTATTTCTTTATAAAACTTACGAAAACCCTACCATTTCTATTCACATTAGATACATACACGATACAGAAATGGAAACAGTTTTTTTTTTATCTCGTTTCTCCATCGCTTTATAATTACAAACTTCCATTGTCTATGTAATACACTGCTTTTCTTATCATCTTTGTTTTTAAAGGTTCATTATACGATGTGTGTTCATGAGTTGAGATAATTGAAAATATTGCATAGGTATTTATTATACATACTTATTAATATTTTTTTAGCGGCTGGTATTTAATAATTCCGTATCCGTTTAAAATTACCAACACTGACTATTGTTTTGTTGATTTACTAAGTTGATTTAATACTGTCTGATCTGACATAAAATTATATTATTATAAAGACTCTAAGCTAAGGTACGAGTACCTGCATCTTTTAATATTTTGTAATTATTCGTAACTCGTTGTTTCCCGTGTTTTCACCTGGATAAAAAGTAGCCTATAATCGTCTCCAGTGTTCCTCTATATCTGTACCAAATCGCATTCAAATCGTTCAGCCATTTTACAGTGAAAGCGTAACAAACAAACAAACTCACTTCAGCATTTATAACATTAAAGAAGTAACTAAAATACATAATCGTATTTACTCAAGCAAGATGGTCGGAAGCGGTGATTTAACGTTACCGTGATGCGTCACCTGTCAGTGTTGCATAGGAATTATCGTGTTGCTAACGCTTAACTAGTTTTATAGCATCATCACTTATTTATTAGTACCTCATTTGCTATGTTGTAGTGGTACATACACATATTTTTTTATCTTGACTTATGTTTTTATTTCTATTTTAAAAAAAACTATCTTTCCGCCAGCAGCTCCGTTCAAATGAAAAATTACAGAGTTTCATACAAACTTTGCCCACCTATTTCACCCTCTTAAGGGTAGAATTGCAGAAAATCCTTTCTTATCGCATGCTTACGTCATACAAAGAACACACGTCAAAGTTTCAGGTCTATACGATCAGCGGTTTAGGCTGCGCGTTGATCTGTCAGTCATTCAGTATAAAGCATTTTTTATATATAGGTGGGTATAGAAACGTTATTTAAAAATCTGACAAGCTAGAGGTACAAATAAAAAACTTTTCCCTCTACGTGTTACCGAACCGCTAAATAGGAGCAACTTTTAATTTTTGCTTTGACTTGCTGTTTAATTTTGCCTCCTGAGGAGATTAATTGACTGGGTTTCAAGGTCCCATGGTTTAAGCTATCTCCATACCAAATACCGTTTTCCCGTGAAAGTACAACAGACAGTCAGACAGAGTTACTTTCACATTTATAGTACCTATCAATGGCTAATGGAAAAGAAAGGACGATACATGTTGGTATTGCGACACATGTATCGTCCTTTCTATAGAAATACCTAACTTAAAATAACCGTTATAAAAATCACTGGATCTTAGTAAGGCACCTCCTTACACTACAGGTTTAAATAAATAAGTACCTCATATCGATTTCTTGACATTATAAATAAAGTACCCGTTGAATCCCGTTAAAATACCGCAAATGCAATTTACAGGGAAGAGGATACAAATGCACATTTGTTTATTTATTTATCTCTCAAAATAATTTATTCAAAACGATCAAAGTACTTGTGTGGGTATATAATATCCACAAAGATGAACATAACAGTATATTTTATATACGTTTATTGATTCTTGAGGTGAACGACCTTAAGGAACACGCCTGCCGAAATTTGATCACAGAATCTGTCTTATTGGTCATTTGGGTTCCTATACTTGCTACATAAACGGCACAATGTTCTATTTATATTCCACAGATTGACGCAGGCCTCTCTTTACTTAGAGGAAGTACAAGCATAACCCATGCTTGCTCCAGGCGTATTGGCAATTATAGATTGACTTTTTATATTCCTGGAGGCGTATTCTAACTCACCGAAACGATACTTTGGAAACGAACGAAACAGACGATAACTTATTTGTGGTGCGGTAAGGTGCGATCTGATGCTCTGAACATAGAGGGATATAGTTACTTAGTTATACTATCCACGTTCCTATAACAATTGTTTGCACCTTACCGCCTTAAAACCCAGAAGGAAACGTATGCAACTTCAATCGAATCATTGTTTTGGTTGAGTAAGAGTAGGCCTCCAGGTTCGTGTGTGTTTTCTTCACCGTTAGTCAGTGGCGTTCAAGATATTAGGTATACATAGATATTGAAGAATTAACACTATTTCTTCAAAGATGGGAATTAATCAAATGACTTCTTTCGCTTTGGACGGAGCTAGCTAGAGAGGGTGTAGAATGTACCGATTTCAATGTACTGAGTCATAAGTGTTCCTGCTTCCTGCTGTTTGCGTTCCAGAACACACAAAATGTAACAAATATTGGTTTATGCAGGTTTTGAACCTGAATACTCCGACTGCTACGTATGACACTCATGTTAGCCTGCTTTTCGACATACTTATTTTCGACATTGAAAAGTAAAGTTGTTTAATTAAACTAGATCAATAGAAAGTACTGCCAGCTAAATTGATTTGCTATTAGGACAAAACGGCAATTAGCACCCGGTTTAATAAAAAAAATATATATACCTTTATTTACATAAAGATAATTAAGAAAAGATAAAAATATTTTAGAAAATATTTCAAAGCACCTATGTATTTACATAACCTTTAATTATTATGAAGGTACTAGCTTTTCTCACAGTTTCGCCCGCGCCCCGAGGAATTTAAATTACCTTATGCACCTATAATAGATCGTGGAGATAGACTTTGGTATAATACACAGGTTCACAACCATATGACTATATCCTCGGACAGAGTTTCCACCTATATGAGTAGCTTATAAACAATAAAAATAATTAGACTAGTTACAAAAACAATATTAAATATTTCGATTAAAATTATAGTAAATTTATCAATAACTAGCTTCTGCCCGCGACTTCGTCCGCGTGAAATAGTGGTGCTCTGCTCCAATTGGTCTAAGCGTGAAGATATATAGCCTATAGCCTTCCTCGATAAATGGGCTATCTAACACTGAAAGAATTTTTCAAATCGGACCAGTAGTTCCCGAGATTAGCGCGTTCAAACAAACAAACTCTTCAGCTTTATATTATTAGTATAGATATTAGTATCTATCTTTCATTGCATTCGGGATGTGACGTGCTGTGTGGTGAGCGTCACTAGGAACATCTGGTCGGTCGCTAACACACCCGAATAAAAATCATGTGTCTGTCTACAGGGTCCCATCTATCTCCTTACCTCGGTTCAGCGATTAATGCGCAGCAAACAAACAAACTCTCACATTTATAATATTAGTTTGGATAATTTATATGATTTTTACCGTTAAGTAAGTACCTACTTTAAATAATATGACATCTCTTTAACAATAGAAGCATGTATAAAAGAGATAAAGGACTACATCAATATTGTTTGTCATGTTGAAAGAGAAAGCTAAGAAGTAAAAAAGAAACTCAACTGTTTCTATTTTTAAAATAAATCCTTAATTAATGGCATTCTTAGAAAACTATGCCAATGTTTATTTTATGTGCGCATGTTAATTTGAGAATAATAATATGTAGTGATTCTGCATTTATTTTAAGCTTTGAATATTCAAGTTTTATTTAGGCGCATAATAATTTATAACCATTTCTAGACCTGTTGCCAAAGAAGAAAAAAAAACTTTTTTTTTCTTCTTTGAGAAGAAAAAAAAAACTTTTTTTTGCGGGATACATTGCAAACTCAGTGAAACAGAAGATCTGTCACTCAACATCTGTCAAAATGGAAGAAAAAACTGATTAATTTGACTATTATTTAATAATTTTCGTTATATTTATGTGCAATAAATACATAATAAATACCTAATTAAATAAACGCAAATCGTAAATTACAGGACAAAATTAATAAAAAATAATAACAAAATGTTTTTTTTAATCCATTTTGACAGATTCCTCCGCTTCACGCGCACATCTATGTAACTTCATATTTTTTCATTAAAAGATGAAAAAAAATGTTTAATCAAATTACCTAATAGATCAGTCGATGTTCTGACTACTAAATCACTGTTCTACCGCCTTACTGACCTTTCAGCGCCACTTAAGTGATTTTAGCAAAAAATTCGCCGAACAGAACTAGTGATGTAACCGAATGGACTCAAACTTTCCCCGGTTCGGGTGTCCGTAGTGACAAGTGACGTAATAATCCGCTAACTTGCCTGCTTATTATCTAACTCATATCCGTGTAATTAGTTCCTTTAGCATTAATTTTGATGTAGGTATATCAAATACAAGTTTGTTTTTTTGTTATATAAGGAGAAAATTGTGTTGTTCATGTTGTGTTCCACTTGGTTTGGGTGAGTTGTAATGGCATGTATTTTGGATATGCTACCTATGTGTGTGAACTTTTTGGATGATATTATTATGTACTTTCGAAAAGATGCTTTATGCTATGTCATAGCATAATTAATGGATAAGTCTCTCTTTCTCTCTCATCTGAGTGCTAATCCCTGTTGTGTCTTCAGCTGGCGCTTCGGATCCCAATGTCCGCTTTGAGGCAATTCATCGTCCACTTCACACGATATTCGGAATTATTTATTTACTATAATATAAAAAAACACCTCATAAAAAGGAGCCTAAATATGTAGATATATATATCAGTTTATAATCATCGATATCGACATAATAGTTTAAGCAAGAGAAGCATTAATTAATGATTGTAATTTAATAAATTATCTTATAGCTAAATTCAATTAAAAATATCGATACACATGAGTCTTATAAAATCTAGTACCTAGGTACATAATACCTAATTACTAATGTCGTAACAAGCAGTCGCTTATGTAAAAATAGTCCACTAATAATCAATGATTAACTGTCTAGTGTCCAGTTTGAAATTATAGAACTAATTATCTGCTAACGTACCTACGTAGTTTATAATCAAGTAAGGGAAACTGGTCGGCATTGGCGGGAACTAGGTACCATAATGCATAATATAATAATAAGCTGGCAACATTTCCACTTTCTAACGTTTTATAATATAAATAAGCAGACTTTAATATATTTGTGTGTGTAAGTTTCCCATTTGAGCGGGTATCAATTTTACGTGACAGGTAAATTAATGGTACCTGCTTCCTTAATAAACTGCGGTAGACTGTGCAGAGGAATTTATGATAATACTATCTGTTTCCCGCGGTTTCACTCGCATTCATAAAAAAATCTATCTATACTTATAATAAATCTGTAGAGAGGTCAATTCTTTACATGAAATATATTTCCAAAATAACTATCAGGGGGTGATTAGGGATCGATACTGATGCCAAAAATGCAATCAGTAAAATTTTTGTCTGTCTGTCTGTCTGTCTGTATAAACTCTATAGAAACAAAAACTACTCGACGGATTTTAACGAAACTTGGTACAATTATTTGCCATACTCCTGAGATGGTTATAGTATACTTTTCATCACGCTACAATCAATAGGAGCAGAGCAGTAAAGGGAAATGTTGTCATTTTGTTTAAACGCGCTAATCTCAGGAACCGCTGGTCCGATTTAAATAATTCTTTCAGTGTTAGATAGTCCATTTATCGAGGAAGGCTATAGGCTATATATCATCACGCTAAGACCAATAGGAGCGGAGCACCACTATTCCACGCGGACGAAGTCGCTGGCAGAAGCTAGTACATAATATTAGGATTACGAAAGGAACAATTTTCTCATTACGAAAAAAAAACATCTTTTAATTTAGAACTCTATCACAATATGGGTAACAACATTTTTCCATGATTTGAATTTATTTTTCTGTGTATTTTACTACGGCTTCAGAATTACAATAAAAACTCCATAGCTATCTATGTATAAAGTACCTATTTAACTTCTAAGGTTACCCTTTGACCGAGAAAGCTGAAACCGTACCCGTGTTCGCCTTAGAGGTCGACGTGACCAGACTATAGACTCCTTAGCTTATCTTATGTATTCATTCATATAATGTAGTTGATACGTATTTTTAGTACTTATTTGTACGTTAGGGGACGAGGGCGATATACCGACTTGGAAGTCGGCATGGAAGTATACCTACTCACTCAACATGAGCAGGGGCTGTGCCACCACGTGTGTTTGCAATCACTATTCAAGTTTGAGAGCGTGACATAGCTACTAACTAGCGTCGTATAGGTCCGTCTCTTTTTCATAACGAAAATAATCTTGTTTTCGCACGTCATGGTAAGGCCCCTGACGTTTGGTCAAGCGCACCAAATACTCGTACATAGTATTTCGTACATTTCGTAGGTACTATTAATAAGTATTTCTAACATCATTTCTATTTAGATTAATAGATTTCGGACACAAACAAATCCAGTTAGTCAACCGAAATAATTGTCTTGTTATGCAGATTTAATTTAACATCAAAAACATTGGGACTTATTCAAAACACCTATGATAATTATGATAGGTATCATTTTATTACTTCAAGTCTGTAATCAAAAAGCACCTTTTTAAAAATAAAACAAGAATTACATGTTCAAATCTATACTTACGTCCAATAAAATTTTCGTTAATTATTTTAGACATTAAAAATAACAGGCACCTACCACCTATAAAATCGATTTTTTTGCTGACGATGGTTTCGATTTAATTAAATCGAGTTGTACATATTTTGTACCTAAGTCAAAAAAAAAATTGTCCATAAATAAACTGTTCGATTTTTAAATTTGTAAATACGCGCGCGTCTTTTACCGTTGTTTTTCAAGAACTGCATAATTACTGCGTATTATTGATTAAGTAAGATCGCGTGCGAACAAATCGTTCGTCAATTGCGTTTATTATCTAATTACTTTATTCTTGATATCTATTTGTACTTTTGGTACTGATTTGATTATAGGAAGTTTATTGCAATTAGTTTCCTGGTTAGACGCTGATATTTTATTGTTGTTTTAATAACTCAGGTGTGGCTTTTAGCAGAAATACAAAAGCATTCCTTTATGTAGGTATTTACAGTAAATTATTTCCTTTATTCTTTGCCTCAGAAATAACAACACAACAACGGTGTGTACGGGCTATGCGGACGACATTGTATTTTTTTATCCACGACTTTCCCACTGAGAGAAGATGGCGAAAGCTTTCTGCTACACCAATAAAAAGCAACAAAAGGACAATGACATGAGCTAGAGCAATAAAAGTTTTCCGGAATAATAATGTAAGTACAACTAATTCATCAAATCTATACAAATAAAATGCTTTGTCCTGAATGACTGACGGATCAACGCACAGCCTAAACCTGTAACTTAGAGGGTGTGTTCTTTGTATGACGTAGGCATCCGATAAGAAAGGATTTTTCCTCTGTCATTTTTAATTTGAATTCGTATAGTCCACGCGAGCGAAGCCGCTGCAGGATAGCTAGCTATCTATTAAATGACTGTGTGACATAGTGGCATACAACTTCTAACCTAAACCGGCTGACCTAGATATTTGATAAGGACGAGATATTTCTTAGGTACCTCTTCGCTGAAAAGGGGTGGATGACAGACGAAGCGAAAGCGGCCGCTAATCCTAGCTAATATTATAAATGCTAAATTAAGTTTGTTTGTAAAACAAAAGGCTTGAATTATTTGATTTATTTTTTGTTTGATATGGATTTGCTCTTGACTCTAGTCTAGGTCAAAGGTGACAGAAACAAGTCGACGACCTTAATTTGTATTTTTTGGCGTTTATTGTATTTTTTTTTCATAATAAAGTACCTACCTAACTACCAAGTCACGTGGAGCAATCCTTAGAATAAAACATAAAATATTCCGAACACCTGCATTATTAATGTCACATTGGATGCAGTATAAAACCCTATGTTTATATTATGCAGTTGATGTAATATACTTTATAAGGGACATCATACCACTGACTCATCTAGGCAGTACCTGTATCTTCTATCTTCCTGCCTTCTGTCACGTAAGCATTGCTCACAATGTTCTAAAGACTACTTTTCTAATAAAATTAAATAATTATTTAACAAATGAGTTAGGTATGTGTAATATGCGGTTACGCTTAATTACATTACGGATCCCTTTTACGGTACTATTAGTACATACATTTAAATGTATATAATACGTGATGAGAGCTTCGTACATTCATACAGTACCATCTACCAGTATAGTATTTTTTTATTTAGATACTACGTGTTTGAAAACCGCTAAACCTTTTTAGATTAAATGTTGTATGGCTAAATGAAATGCTGTATAGATAGCTTGAACCCCGGGGAAGGTTATAAGGAAGGCTTTATCCGGGTGCGTCCAATAACATATTGTTTTATGTTATTTCTGAAATTAATGAACAGGTTTAAAAACTCTCCACTATACATGCATGAATGGGATAGGCTATGTGTTAATCTGATTACGACCATAGACCTAGCTGACCAGTGTCCATTTTCACAATTTAATGTTACCAAGAACGGGAAAAGTCCTGGCAACAGCCGCCGAAGTATCACTTAGAAGCTAGTTTATGAGAAATGATTAACTATTCTGCATAAGCATGAGGTATAACAATCTTTACGCTCACAAGCAGACCATTAACCCTTTTTCTACTACTTCTAAAGTATTTCCACATTATGCATATCTTAATATGACGTCAAGACGACGTTTTCTTTTACGTGCTATAAACATAAAATATATAGTTATGAAGGTTGGAAATATTATGATAAATCATTGTCACCACGCAATATTATTTTGATAACATCTTCCCTTTTGACTATGATAAATAGTAGAGCGAATATTTCGTAACGTTTATGTAACTTTACTTGGCGAGAAATAGTGTGATAAATCGTCCCATATCTTATTACAAGACTGTGGAAGAACTTTATGTATAATAATAAAGTATATTTTGTGCCAGTGGTGCTCTCTAGTACAGGAGTTATACCTAAACATTTGCACCACGGACTTCAGCTACTAAATCTACTAAAACATATCTATATCTATACAGTATATAAATATGCAAAAATGCCGTATCGTGAGAAAGTTTTTGCAAGAAGAGACCACCGAACAAGATTCCCAACCTGAAACTCACTTGGCTTAGGCCCGTGTTTTCAGTAAGTAACCGGAATTCTTAAAATTTCGAGAAAGAGTGAACTTCATGCTTTAAATCATTGCAAATTTAAGTTCATGCAATCATTGGATATTTTGGATATTTTAAAGGAGCCGTTGCCTTACACTCCGACCTGTCTGGACTAAAAATTTATTGTACTAGGCAATGGGTGGAGAGCCACTTTGAAAGGCTCTGTATCAGACTATAGGAAGAAACTGAACAAAAGCAAACTTGACAGTTCCCCCTACAAAAACTTCTAAAGCATGTATTTTTTCATTTTTCCAAATTATTTAATTTATTTTTTGACATTTCGTTTTCTTTTTTTGTAATCTGTAATATAAGATACAATTTAAGTACTTATTTGCTAGCAAATACCTGTTATAGTTCACACAAACTTGTTTTGTGCGGAAATCAATCAAACATGCAGCCCCTTTAACTGTAGCTTATTGCTCGAGTTTTTAATTGTCTTAAAACGAAGACCAATATACAGCATAAACATTTTCATGTTTAAATTCCAATAAAAAACAAATCGTGTAACACAATAATTAAAATGACGTGCGGTCAAAAAAAGTAATAATTAAGCTTAGAATAGTTATTACTTTGTATAACCACTGAAAGAACGGTTCTTATTCAGTAACGTTTTAATCAGTAAGATTCTGACACTGAGACATTTAATGATTTTCCATTCGAAAAAAAGGGTGTTAAATGCTCCATGAATACAATAGAACACCATTTACTTATTTATGCAATGCAAATATGCATTTCTAGTACAAATAAATGTACGAAGAGGTGACTTTCCACGGTCTACCTCACAGACCAGATACTATCATCATTAACCAGTAAACATACAGTTTAAGATCATTGCCAAGATGCTTTACGCAAAGGGAAAGGTTAACCAACAAGAACATAATGACTGAATGCCAAAATAAAGGTGCAGAATTGGCAATGTAAACATTCACAGTGAAAGTACTGCGCGTGCGCATTCAAGCGGCGCTCTCTGTTCCGGTCGGCGGCCACGTGCGCAGATGCACATCGGTGCAATCTCAATACATAAAGCAACTTTAGTGGCTACTATTATTTTATATTCAAATGGAACAACAAACAGCTACATTATACATTGGGGGGCGTGGGAGGGGTCATTTCGTGATTTCACATCCGAAAAAACCGGCCAAGTGCGTGTCGGGCCACGCGCAGTAGGGTTCCGTAGCAGGTCTTAGTTAAACGTCTATAACTCTGTAACCGGCTAAGCCTACTTAACCGTGTTAGTTTTCCTTGTAAGTTCATTACATGTGTTACGTCTGAAAATGTTTTCACATTTCCAGCTACAGCCATTCAAAAGTTAGAGGGGAGTTAGGAGGGGATGCTCGTATCGAACAAAAATTTGCACTTAAAAGCTAGATATTTCGCAAATGGCTCACTTAACCGAAAAATGATTTTGACACGCCCTTAATATTTTTAAAAGACCTATCTAACTATACCCCACACGGAAGGGGTACGCGAGGAAAAAAATATTCATCCCCAAGTCGCGTGTTTGGGAGCTACCCCAAAAAAAAATATTTTTCGAAATTTTATTTTACCACTTTTTCGGCGTGATCAATATTCATATCTATACTAAATTTCAGCTTTCTAGTAACAAGAACCTCGGAGCTACAGACAGACGGACATGGCGAAACTATAAGGGTTCCCTGTCGGACTACGGAACCCTAAAAAACGATTCTATAATAGGACCTTGTTGTAATGTTGTGGATATCGACCAGAGCCTAGCCTAGCCCAACTACGTTGGATTGGCGTCCAGTCTAACCGGATGTAGCTGAGTACCAGTGTTTTGTATGGGGCGACTGCCTATCTAACCTTTACAACCTAGTTACCGGGTAACACGATACCCCTTGGTACCCGTACGACTGTCAAAGATCTACAAAGGACAGCCATTACGAATGTCCCCTGGTATCAGTAAAATGCATTAACTTGCCTAGTACGAAGGTAAACTAAGTAGTAACTTGCCCGATGATGACATATAAGCAGCGAACCCAAGTTAAATCAGGCGTATCACTGCATAGACTGGAAGAAGATTTCAAAGTATGTTTTCATTATGTATTCTTTTCTTTTTAGGGTTCCGTACCTCAAAAGGAAAAAACGGAACCCTTATAGGATCACTTTGTTGTCCGTCCGTCCGTCTGTCAAGACCCTTTTTCTCAGGAACGCGTGGAGGTATGAAGCTGAAATTTATATCAATTACTCAGGTCTACTGTCCCTTGAAGCTGTGAAAAAATCAAACTTCTAAGCCAACGCAATCAAAAGATACAGCCGTTTATGCCGCAAATTTTCGACACTTGCAAGGGAATCAAAACCTACAGGGTGCCTACCGTGAACTCAGAATCTTGAAATTTGGTACGAAGCAACGTCTTATAGCATAGATAAAGGAAAAATTACGAAAACCATAAATTTTTAGTTACATCACATAATATATTTTTTTTTAATAATTTTAACCTTACTACCCATTTCCTCATAAACGCGTAAAGGTATTAAATTGAAATTCATACCAAATACTCAGGTCTATAATACCTTTAAGCTGTAACAAAATCAAACTTCTATGTCAACGCAATCAAAAGAAACAGCAATTTAAGCTGCATATTTTGAAACTCGCAAGTACTCGCAAGGGAATCAAAACCTAAAGGGTACTTCCAGTCGACCTAGAATCTTGAAATTTGGCATGAAGCAACGTTTTATAGCACACATAAAGGAAAAATTCCGAAAACCTTAAATTTTTAGTTACATTACAAAATATATATTTTTTAATAAATATAAACTTGTCGTAATGAACGAACTTTGTAAACCTTGCAGGTTTGTACGGAACCCTCGGTGCGCGAGTCCGACTCGCACTTGGCCGGTTTTTTTTTATTAATTATTGTATTCCATCTTCGAGCCGATGAATTGCTAATGTTATGTAGGTACGCCATTATTGTCACATGCATCAGGCCACAAATTCAATGTTAAATGTTTGTGATGTGGCAGTACTTTTTAAATAAATAAAATAAATAAATAAAGAAGACCCGTTCCCTTGTGACCCGTTACATTGTGGGGAAAACAGTCATTTTGAGCTGGCCAACTGAACATAAATAAGCAGTGCACTTGGAAAAGACGAAGTAGGCTGCCAGGTCGTACTCTACCACTGATGATTACAACGCCATGTCAATAAAAAAAAACAAATATAACCTATACCAATGGTTTATTGGTAGGTGTACATATAGACAAAAACAATTATAAAAAATTAACGATCGACTTGACATACCCATTGTATAGGTCAGGAATGAATTTATAAATAGACTGGAAACTAGACACTGCAACATTCTACCGCAGATAACGCCAGCTACTTTCAAGGTGAGGTTCACTGTCAATATGAAGAACTCAGTCACTGTTATTAAATTCTTTAATTATGTGAAATTAATTCGATCGAATGTCATACTGTCGCTACCTTAAAAGGACATATTGGATATATAGAAGCAAATTTACTTACTTTTTTGTCATGAATTAATTATGCTCAGAGGCCTTTTAATGAGACCTGTATTGCTCCTTCATTCTTACACATTAAAATCTGAATCTTTTTAAAAGGGTTGTTACACTACACAAAAACAGGGCTCTTTTTTCGGATGGGATATCATCAAATGACCCCTCGCCTTGGGTGGGGCGGAAGGGAGTGTCAGACTTTTACTGACTAAAACCTCTCCATGTTCCTTCCTCAGCCCTTTACGTTCCGGGAGCGCCGTAACTCTTTCGAACATCACGCAGCCCAGACTAAATCAGGGACCCTAAGCCCTAACTAAGGGAAGCGTAATGAGAGAAATAAGAAAAAATCAGTGTAGTTTAATAACTCTTTAAGATGTCATTGTAGCCGAGAAGGCTATAAAATATTTTCAAAATGATAAGCCATCGTCCCCGACTGCTACCTTGATAGCAGTAATAGTTACAATTCCATATCAGAGGCCGTCAAGTAGATTTGGGAAAACTTTGACATTAGGGCTTGTTAGGTTAGTAACCCTGCAGCTCAACAACAAGAAGAAGGAGTATGACTATCAATCAAATAGGTAGATTGTCATAGGACTTTATGAACAACTAACAATTTACCCGCGACTTCATTCACATCTTCATCGTATTTCCTATCACCAAAACCAAAGTTTGCTCAAGCTAAGTTCTACCTGGGAAAATCGCTGGGAATCCGTCGTCCGGCAAGTTTAAAATGTTACTTTACATCATTTTATTACTAACTATAACCTTAGATTAAGCAGCTGACGATCTGACTTACCAATGCGTTAACTCAGTTTTTACACAATTACAAACATTAAACTATTATTAACCACAATTATTCGTACATACTTAATAGTCTTATTATTACCTTTTTACCTATACAAGATAAATATTAAATTACAGAGTAAGCGTTTATTTAATTATTTGATAATATGGCGACAAGGAAACTCTTGCGCATATTTTGCATTAGATCTGCAACAATAATACTAATGAATGCTGGTTGATGTGCATTAAATGCACCTATGATAATAATAGTGGAGTTTATTTAATAAATAGGTGCAGGCAATCAAGAAGATGCGCTTATGTAACTCGATCTACAAACGAGTTTATCCTTACTAATATAGTATATTAGGTATAAATGTCTGTCTATCTATCTGTCTGCCTGTTAGCTTTCAAGGTAAAACCGATTTGGGTGAAATTTTGTATTTGTTAGAGTTGAGATACATAGATCGAAACTTGGACGAAGATAATCTTTTTTTTTTGTCAACACTATGATACAATTCTAAGTCTTCCATATCAAAGGTTTTATCGATTGTTTTCTTAAATATATTAGAAATTAAAGGCATTAATAAGCTCCTTGCTTACCAAGCTCTATTTTCACAATTCTTCGAAAAGAAAACAACAAATAAAGATCTTGTCATTTGCGTTTTCTTAGAAATATTTTAAGCGTATTTTTTTAAGTTATCATAATTATATTATTATTCTCCCAACAATGTCAAAAACAATTATGTCCATGTCCTTGCAGTTTCAAACAAAAAAAAATACTTTTGACTCGAAGACGTCTATTAAAAACCCTCCCATTTGCTGTTAACAATATTCTAACACCTTCTTATGCATGACTTTGTTATTGTACGAATTTTTTTTTGGAAATATAAAGTCCTGATTGTTATTATTTTTACGATGTCCTTAGTTTTTTTATTTATTTCACATACCACTTCAAGAACATACACGGATCCGGGTCATGTATAAAGTTAATGTCAAAATTAATTATTCAACTTACTGTCTTGCTTTAGGGGTCGCAAGGGCTACTGGTGGTTCCTGACGTTCAAAAAGAACTTTGACGTTCAAAAAGTAATGATTTTCAGTCTTATTTGAATAAATATTTTATGAATTTCTTGGTTCGATTCCTACGTCGAATAAGTACTCTTCCATTTTGACATTCTCAGTAGCTGCTCAGACGCTGGATTTGTTCCTTTTTTTTTCGGATGGGAAATCATCCAATGACCCCTCCCGACGTGGGTGGGGTGGAAGGGAGTTCCAGACTCTTACTGACTAAAACCCATCCATGTTCCTTCCTCAGCCCTTTGTATTCCGGGGGCGCGGTAACTCTTTCGAACGTCCCGCAGCCCCAGCAGGGCTGGATTTGTTCCTACTACTGTAACCTCGTACTCTATAATAATATAGTGTATGAGTGGTGCGCTGTCCATGAGATTTCAATCATAGCTTCCAGAATATGGGTAGTCTATAGGTTTCTCTGGCCCACTCTTCGAAGGAAACAGACATTGTGTTGTGTCCAGGTTTCCTCACGATGTTTTCCTTCACCGTTAGTCAGTGACGTCTAAGATATACCTAGAAAGTACATGTACATGACTTCACATAGGTACTTGCCAGGTTTCGTACTAGCACACTCGTACACGAGGCAGGTGCCTTAACCACTAGGCTACAACGACATGACAGTCTTTAAACTATATGTCTACTAAATTTAATCCAAAACCATTTTGTAGTTTTGCGTAAAAGAGTATCATACATATACCTATATCCTCGCAAACTTTCGAATTTAAAATATTAGTAGGATGTTTAAATTGAATGATCATTCAGAATTTGATAGATACAAGTTTATAAATTTAATTAATAATTGATGGAACCAATAAAATATTAGGAACAAGCTTTCCGCCCGCGGCTTCGCCGGAGTGGACTTTTTTTTTACACCTAGGGTTACATTATTCAAGTTTGAGTAGAGATCCCTAATTATTTCTGGAAATAAATATAGCCTATGACACGTAAAGATGTAGCATTCTAACAGTGAAAGAATTTTTAAAATCAGTCCAGTAGTTTTTGAGTTAAAACCCTACAAACAAACTAATCTTTTCTGTTTATAATATTAGTATAGATAAGAAAAGAAATAGCAAAACCTCAATATCTTATGTAAGTAAGATCTTATAATTAATGTCTTATATCATTGTTACTACCTAATAAGTTATGCAATCATGACTGGACGTTTCCTCTTAATTATTATTCCACTAACAATTAAACGATTTTAAAGGAATCTCAACCTTTAATTGCTATAATGTACACCTACTAAAAAACTAAAAATAAATGCATGAGCTATGTTTATAATTGTTGCTAAATTAATAACGTAGGAAAAAATAACAATGTATTATGATAATGAACTAAAATGTATGTTAGTGAGTAATTAATATCAGATTGTAAAGGTGGTTTCACACTGCTCCGTGCATCGAAATGAGTGACTAAACCCACATTGTAGTTATGTAACAAATAATCAAAGTAAGCAAACCTAGTTAGTATGAAAACTTGTGTAGCACATGTAGTTTTCGTCAGAGTTCCATGAAGTTGTTTGCAATTGGCAATTTCATCCAACTGGAAAAAGTATGCGAAAGAAGCTTTTATTTCTAGGAAAAGTTAATTATGTGACGTCTTGAAAGAATAGTCCTGGCTTCAATGTGGGTGTCAACTAAAAGAGTGTGCTAAGTGTCCCTATGATCATAAAGTAAGTATGAAAATAAAGTAGAGAGTACGTCGAGTACGAACGTACGTAAATGTAAGCAATGGTAACGTTAACGTACCTATTTTTTAATCCAAACATAACAAAAGTTGATTTTAATGCAACGAGAGTATAAACCGTGCACTTCTTTAAGAGACAAATCCACGAGGAAAAAATCTTATTCAATTTCGGTATGTAAGTACATGTATGTATGTCTTAGTGGATAAGTCGTTGGAGTGCGTGGGTATTGTGAATAAATAAATAAGAACAATTTCTATGTTTAAAAGATACATATAAATTCTTCAATTTAAATAAGCAATATAAATATGAGAAAATAGTATTTTCCATTCCAACACGTTATCATTACTATAATACACTAGCTGTCGCCCGCGGTTTTACCCGCGTCCCGGGGGAACTACTTAACGCAGCCGGATAAAAAGTAGCCTAAAACCTTCTCCGGGGTCCCCTTTAACTCCGTATCAAATTTCATACAAATCGGTCCAGCCGTTCACGCGTGATGCCGTGACCAAGGAAAATAGGGATTAATTTTTATTTATATAGAAGAAGAAGAAGAAGATTACTTCTTCCTAGACCCATTGAAGAAATTTCTATAGCGTGCGCCTAGCCGATGCAGTGCGTAAACTGCATGACTACCAAAATAATCAAAACCACTTCAGCTAAAAATAGTTACATCCATCAACATCAAACATGAATAAAACAGTCACAATTAGCATCGGTGGAAACAAAAATAACTTCTTTTAAACATAACAAAGTCAGTAAAGGTTAAAATTATAATAGAATTTATTAAAAATATATTTAATTTATGCAGCACAAGCTTAATTCAAGATATTTGGCAAACTAGCTGTTATTAAGTAAGTTAGGACACTTACTTAATTTATTTGTTTATGTTTTGCTTTTTTATCAAAAAACGGGACTTTTTTATCCACACGGGACTTTCATTCGTTCATTACACATGCACAAACACCCAGATCCGTAACATTTTTATTTGATCCGGACGGGAATCGAACTCGCGACACGCAGCGCAACAGCCAATTAATATAATAGCTTCTGCCCGCGACTTCGACCGCGTAGAATAGTGGTGCTCCACTCCTATTGATCTAAGCGTGATGATATATAACCTTTAGCCTTCCTCAATAAATGGGCTATCTAACACTGATTTTTTTTTTCAAATCGGACCAGTAGTTTCTGAGATTAGCGCGTTTAAGCAAACAAACAAGCACTTCACCTTTATGTATTAGTATAGATATATCAATTATTAACAGTATTATCTAATCCTAACCAATTAGAGTAACTAACACGAATTTGATTCATCATCTTCAAATTAGCTTAATCTTTGAAACGCCGTTTTGATTCAATTTCCTCATGTCAGATTTAAAGGCACCTAACAACATGTTTTGATTACTTTTGAGTTTTATTATAGAATGTACTAGATTTCTAACTTGTTTTTGATAGATCTAGAATATTAGGATATTAATTTTACAGGTTCTATCTTATCTTCACTGTGTGGCTGAGTTATAATTAATCTAGGGCATTGACCAGAGATATTTAACAGTCGCTCCATGTAAAACACTGGTACTCAGCTGCAAACGGCTTAGACTGGAAACCGACCCCAACATAGTTGGGAAAAGACTAGGCAGATAATGACCAGAGATATTTGACGAGTAATTTACACGTCGAATCAATGTGAAGTAAGTTTTCCTATAATTTCCACAGCAGGCTATAGTGATAGTCTGAAACCTGAAAGACTACTTGGTCTTATCTTTATAACCCAGTAGATTCTTACCGAAGATTGATTTCCATGTGAAATATTTTAATATGTATTAAGCCATCATTACCAAGCTTCTTGTTAAGACTAGAAGCCGACCCTAAACCAGTTAGAATCCTGCTAATATTATAATTCGAAAAGTTTGTAAGGATGTATGTATTTAGTATGTTTGTTACTCTTCTACGCAAAGATTGCTAAATGGATTTCGATGAATTTTGGTACAGACATAGTTTATAACCTGGATTAACACATAGGATAGGTACTTTTCATCTGATTGCGATCGTGTGAAAGCGCGGGACACAGCTATATAGTTAAAAAATAGTTATGCGATCTCTATCAGTAAACATTAAGTAAGCGGCAAAAAGATAATGTGACTAAGAGTGACTAAAGACCTAACTTATAGAGCCATTGCCAAGAACATGTAACGAGCGTAGAAACACGATAAATGCGTTAAATGTGCATTCTATGTGCGGTGCAGTTGCCATAAATAAACGTTAACAGATGTTCAAAGCATAATATAAAGTTATATCTATTATATAAAAAATAATCCCTATTTCCCTTGGTCCATCACGCATGAACGGCTGGATCAATTTGGCTGAATTTGGTACGGAGATAAAGGGGACCCAGAGAAGGTTCTTCCCTGGAGAAACTTCCGTCGGGACGCGGGTGAAACCGCGGGCAACAGCCAGTTTATCTATGACACACACCTTGTCACATTAATATTTATTACATGACTTTTTTCCCCGACTATGATAAAGCTCAGGAAGTCATTCTATTTATTGCTTAAAACAAACAAAAATAGTAACAAACCTGTTAATATATTTTGAAACGACGTGACTTAATTACTAATTAACTTAATAATTTTGAATACATTTTCCCACGGAAGCTAAAAACTAAAATATAAAAAACCTTCCTTGAAAAATATGCATTTAAATAACGAAAACTCTGTCCAAATCGGATCCGTAGTTTATAAGAAAATCGTGGACATACATACATACGGGTCGCATTCCAAAACTTGTTTTTTTAAAGTCGATTAAAAAAAGTATTGGTTATTGTTTACTCAGATAAAAAGGTAAACTGTTTGGTATGCAGAATAAATCATAATAATTGTACTGTACCTTCGCCCACCAAGTCTCCGGGCTCGAGCCCTTCCGAAAGACAATATACCTTGCTAACCTTCAAGATATTGATATGCATACTTGGGCACAGAAACAACAATAGGCAGAGTTAAATTATTGTAATTTAATTAAACCATTCTATGGCAGGATGTGCTGAAAATATTATATTATTGTTAACACCTATTGTTCTGGCAAATCAATTTTATTGATTGATTGATTACTAATTAATACGAGCAGCATTAATAGTAACAAGATGTATTTAAAAGTTGACACAGTAATGTTTGTATCGAAGGAACGTACAAAACTGACAAACTGCACAAATCATAGAAACCTTGGTGAGTTAGTACACCAAGCGAAACATACACCTGTAATATTAAAGGTTTTTACAATGATCAATGCTCAGACTATTTGCTTAATCTGCAACCTATGAAACTGTTACAGTACCCACTAATCAAACATCCATTTAAAGGTACTTAAAATGACTCTCAACACGCAAGTCGACGTGACGAGTCTGTCCCCCCTGCTCTATGCCCGTCGCGAGGTGCATTAAATTGCACGGAATCTAGTCGGTCTAGTCTGGCGGTATCAAGGCGAACGCCAATGGATACTGGTTCCATTCCATCTACTTATCACGTTAAGGGGGTACTCTCCCCTTCCTTTGTTGTCAGGTTGTTCTTACTGTTACTGATAAGGATCTGGCTTATGTTGTTTATATTGGGGCATAGTACATTACTTTTGATGATGTAGGCCCAGGTGCAGCACAGTAGGTACCTATTTAGAAATGAATCATCTGCTTAGTCTTTTCTCCAATATGTTGCGGTCAGCTTCCAGTCTAACTACATACAGCTGAATATCATAACATGGAGTGACTGCTTGAATAATTTCTAAAATCCAGTAACTTTTGTATCAGACATAACACTTGGCATAGATTGCCAGATCTGGCTATTAAATACCCGTAACGACTGTCATAAATCTACGACAGCGAAAACCAACGGTTTATCATGTTCTCTCAGCCACACACGGGCCCTTTCATGAAATGCATGATCATCCCTCCACAAACTATGAAATGAACTCCTCAGTGAAATTCTCTGTATTGAAATTTCTGCGGTCTCTCAAACGAAAGAAAGAAGAGAGTTCTACAGCATATAATACAAATGTCTCCTTAACATGCACAAACTAATAAGTCATTTAACTTTTTGCTGTGTCTGGCTGCAAACAATCAGGTTGATATTCAACAACGTCCTGTGGCTGCCTGCTGTGGTACATATGGGAATGGTAGAAAAAACTGTTAATTATAGAACTTCAACTTTTTAAACATGGGGAGTTCATTAAGTGATTAAAGATCTGGCTGCTGTTGTGATCGCCTCGATTACATAGGAACGCAGTTGATGATTCCGGATACACTATAATTTGACTCGTAAAAGGCTACTTGTGGAACCTTTATACTAGCACTAAGGAAACATATGTGATCCAAGAACCCGTAATGGACCCACATGGTGGATTACAACGTAATCTGTTGAGATGAGGCCAGTGGGCCTAGCACGAATCACTTTCGAAAAAGTATTCGTATCGACAGCGATTCTTGAATGGGATATACTCGCTTCTTACAAACTATTTATTTAAATTTATGACTTAAATCATATCTTTGGATGCTGCAAATTGTTATTTACATATTTTAAATATAAATTTTGCTCTGGTATGTTTGTATTTATGATTCGAAAATCGCTCTCGATACGAATACTTTTTCGAAAGTGATTCGTGCTAGGCCCACAGGTCTCAATGGTGTGGACTGCGGAATTGTACGAAAGAGTTAGCGCAGCCCTGAAAGGCAAAGGACGAAGGAAGGAACATGGATGGGATTTAGTCAGTAAGAGACTGGCACTACTCCTCGTGTACTCCTTTTGGTAGGTGCATTGTACTAACGCAATGGAACAATTCGCTATATTTTGACGATATATAGGCTTTTGTTGTAAATCAGGTCCGTTTCATTCGAAGACTATAACACCAAACGATAAACCATTCAGAAATTGAAATATCATATCATGGTGCACTATATATTTATTACGACATCAGTATAATATTTCAAGCACGATTTAAAACAAGATTGTAAAGCAAAAATAAAGAGGCTTGTAAGTACACATTTGACTACACTTTTATAAATAGTTTGTTGCGACCAAAGAGTTCTATGGTGTAATATATTTTTCACTCTAAGAACAGTCTTCGGTTATCTTCATAGGTTTTACTTTTAGTTTCTTGGCCAGAGCTTCGGAGGCGACGATTAGACTTTTGACGTACGTTACTGTGCCTTTAGCATCCGTTTCAGCAGCTGCCTTCTGCTCTTTATCTCCGGGAGCAAGCACTGGTTTACAGGGATCCGTCTAAATTATAAAGAAGAGAATCCTAAAAACAGGCTGGCAACTTCAGAATATAATTTAAGGATTAACACAAACATATTTTTAGCATTGCAAGCTAGCTATAAATGAAATGGTTTATATGCACATTGAGACAACGAACCCTTGGCTCAATAAAATATTTGTGTACTGTTAATTTCGATGTAATATTATTGATCGAAATCTGTTGAACATTAGGCCTACCCTAACATGTGCCTTAAGTTTAACTATGAAACACCTATCCCATCAAGGGGGGGAACCAAGCCCCTACCGAGCAAATGCTGAGTTGGTAACCCTTTTGCCATGGGTAAGCTACCCACAATTGTGACAGTATTACGTATGTTGTTTAAATTCTTCTATCATTGCTTTCTGTTGTGTTGTCAATTGCTGAATTGATGTTTTTTTTATTCTGTTCCAAATAGATTACTATGTTATTGAGAATGAAGTTTCGCACCGGTTCCAATTTCCTCCAATGCAGTATACATTCGGTGAGCCGGTCTCTGAAGCCAGGAGCGAAGCAATCTGGGTTCACGGCAGCGAAGCAGTGGCCGAGATTGGCTGCCTTCCCATGGGGGTCTGGCCATTTTCGTATGCGGTGGCCGTAGTCAGCCCCTATGGAAAATAAGACAAGCATGACTGTGAAATCATAGTTTTAATTGACTCGAAAGGAAGTCATGAGAATATGGTCAAAATACTCGTAAACACATTGCATATCTTACTAGCCAAGCCCGATTTCTGATTGAAGACGTGGTCATATAGCCTGAGGTGAAGTAGCATAATATGGGGTAAAATCGAGTTTGGACAGTGAAGTATTGGTCTTCCTTAAGTAGAAATAGTCGACTGTCTTATTTGCGATACGTATTTTTTGGATAATATTCTCCTATGCTTGCCCATGTGAATTCTTTATAGTTTTCCTTCAACTCTGTCGCTTCTATAATTCAGTCTGTGGTAGGTTCTTTGAAATACAGAGTACCTACTGCTAATTTGTGATTGAATAGTGCTTACCTGCTAACATTCCACTCAACAACTCCACCATAGCCGCTAAACCATATCCTTTGTGCCCTGATGTACCTTCATCACCACCCAACGGCTTAAGACAGCGAGTTTTAGCACCCTGTATTAATTAGTTATTTATTATTATTATGTTTTGATTAATGTATATTATTTCAGAGGTATATTTGTGGGGCTCGTAGCTAAGTAACAGCCGGGATCGATAGATTAGCAAGGTTAAGCTGCACTAGATGCGGTCAGTCCATCGACGGGTTATCGTTTTCTTAACATAAAGAGATCCCTCCATGCTTCGGAAAGCCATCGAACCTGCGCCTGACCTCTTCACAATCGTGTTACATTGCCGACCCATCGGACTATGAGAATGAGGGAATAGAGAGTGCACCGTGTCTGCACTTGTGCACTTGTGCAATAATATCTCCTGCGTATCTGGTTAGTCTTCATTGAGATCGACCGTCGTGACCAAAATTGGTTTAGAGAGATTTTCAGAGGTAGTAGTCAATTATAAATTAAAATAGCTCGTCAAGGATTGGTCAACAAAAACCAAAAAATAAATCACGTTTTATCTGTACACATGAGTGTTGTTTAAAAGTTTGAATTATGAAAATGAACTCACTAGCTTGGCATCAGCTGTGTCTTTGCCATCGGGTCCTTGCGCCCAACCCATAGGTAACGGCTGCTTTTCATGAACCTTCATCTGAATCTGGACAATTGGATTTTGACACTTTAAATATAAGCCCATACAAAACTAAACTGCAACTGTCGACCTCAGACGTCAGTTTTTTCGAAAAATTGTCCTTATATCCTGCAAGCTAAGCGCAAACTACGTAAATGATGTCCTCCCAGGCGAAAACTTGTAAGATGCTTAAGCATCCTACGAGTTTTCGCCCGAAATTGGTCATCAAAACCTGTTCGTGGCTTGCGCTCTATTAGCTATTGCCGATCGTTTTAAGTCGTATATAAAGCGATCAGCAACCAAGAATAGTTATCAAACGTTTTGCTCTAAAATTTACCTACGTAATATCAAGAATAATGTGTTTAGTTCTATTATTGGAAGTATTTGCAGTCAGTTCAATAGTCTCATCATAGTTTATTCCTACATGCAAATCACAAAAACACATCACCTATTTTTAATATGATGTTATAAATTTACCTTTCCGAAAGCAACCGCAGTGGTAGCCATGTCGAGGTAGAATATTTCATTGTCACAGGCAGCCGCTACTACTGATAAAGGGTTAGTGCCCAGTGCCGCCTAGAATTTGAGAAATAACGTATTAGCTAATTCACTTATTACTTCAATGCAATCTCATTTAACTTTTTTGCTACTCGTAATAACAATAAATTAATCAATCTGGTGTGAAACTCACAAATTACTAAATACGCGTACATTTCGTGTCTACTAGTAAATTCATATGAAAGTACCTTACTTTACCGTAATCTTTATCTCTATCTATTACTAATACATAAAGCTGAAGAGTTTGTTTGCTTGAACGCACTAATATTAGGAACTACTGGTCCTATTTGAAAAAAAACCGGCCATGTGCGTGTCGGGCCACGCGCAGTAGGGTTCCGTAGTAGGTCTCAGTTAGTCGACTATAACTCTGTAACCGGTTAAGCCTACTTAGCCGTGATAGTTTTCCTTATAAGTTCATTACATGTGCTACGTCTGTGATTTTTTTCACATTTCTAGGTACAGCCATTCAAAAGTTAGAGGGGGGGGTAACTCGTATCGAACAAAAAAAATCACTTAAAATCTAGATATTTCGCAAATGGCTCGCTTAACCGAAAAATGATCTTCACACACCCATAATATTTTTGAAAGACCTATCTAACGATACCCCACACGAAGGGGTATGCGAGAAAAAAAATATTCATCCCTACTTTACATGTTTGGGGGCTACCCTAAAAAAAAATATTTGTCAAAATTTTATTTTACCACTTTCTCGGCGTGATCAATATACATATTCATACCAAATTTCAACTTTCTAATAACAAAAACCACGGAGCTATGCCGCGGACAGACAGACAGACAGACAGACAGACAGACAGACAGACGGACAGAGCGAAACTATAAGGGTTCCTTGTCGGACTACGGAACCCTAAAAAGACTATCAGTGTTAGATAGCCCATTTATCGAGGAAGGCTATAGGCTATATATCATCATGCTAAGACCAATAGGAGCGGAGCACCACTATTCCACGAGGACGCAGTCACGGGCAGAACCTAGTTTTTATCAATAAAACCACAGTCTCCAAAACATAGTCTCCTCAGCACATCAGATAGTTAAACAAGATGAAGAAGGCCTTTTTTAGGGTTCCGTAGTCCGACAAGGAACCCTTATAGTTTCGCTCTGTCCGTCTGTCTGTCTGTCTGTCTGTCTGTCTGTCTGTCTGTCTGTCTGTCTGTCCGCGGCATAGCTCCGTGGTTATTGTTATTAGAAAGCTGAAATTTGGTATGAATATGTATATTGATCACGCCGAGAAAGTGGTAAAATAAAATTTTGAAAAATATTTTTTTTTAGGGTAGCTCCCAAACATGTAAAGTAGGGATGAATATTTTTTTTCTCGCGTACCCCTTCGTGTGGGGTATCGTTAGATAGGTCTTTCAAAAATATTATGGGTGTGTGAAGATCATTTTTCGGTTAAGCGAGCCATTTGCGAAATATCTAGATTTTAAGTGAAATTTTTTGTTCGATACGAGTTACCCCCCCCTCTAACTTTTGAATGGCTGTACCTAGAAATGTGAAAAAAATCACAGACGTAGCACATATAATGAACTTACAAGGAAAACTATCACGGCTAAGTAGGCTTAACTGGTTACAGAGTTATAGTCGACTAACTGAGACCTACTACGGAACCCTACTGCGCGTGGCCCGACACGCACTTGGCCGGTTTTAGAATACTGTATTTAACGAAGACGTGGAAAGACACCGTGGGCCCACCCCAATACTTTTCTAGTAAATTCTGTGATTTTGTGAGCAATCGTGCAATTGTCAATGATCATTTTATTTTATTTCTTCTAGAAACGACTTACCACTTTACTCCTAGTCGGAGCTAAGAACGGAGATGTGTTGGTTAAAGCAATGCCTATCAGGCCCTGGTCTGCTGCCTTTCGAGCCCATAAACCTTGTATGCCGTTGTGATTGGAACCTGGAACGTAAAGGTTAGGTTGAATTAAGGTTCTTCTGTTAAAAATGTTTAGCAATGATCTGTAGATCGAATCCCCCTTGATCCGATCCACAGAGCAAAATTTTTTCTTTAAGATTTACAAGGGGATCTCAAGTACGAAGATATGTGTTCAGAAATCCGGCAACCAATGTATGTTCTTTTACGTCGAACGCCAGAAAATTTACAATGAATATAAACATTAATAGGAATTTTGGACTGCAGGCTCAAAATGATAATAGGAAATTACCCAGATTTTTTGTCCACATACCTTTAACAGCGACCCACCCTATTCCCGTTTCTTTCGCCTTCTTAATTGCTATATCCATGCCGAAGTGGCTGGCAGTGGCTCCCAGCACATTATTGGCGTCGACCCAAGCTGTCGACGGGGTTTCCCTCAGCACCTTTGGCGTGTTATTAGGTTGGCATGCACCTGTTGCAATGTCGTTCACGTACCATTCTAGAATTTTTTGAAATTATTTTGAGGAATAAGAAAGGTAACTGGGTTGTGGAGGTCAGATAAGCAGTCGTTCCATGTAAAACACTGGTACTCAGCTGCATCAGGTTTAGACTGGAAGCCGACCCCAACTTAGTTGGGAAAAGGCTAGGCAAATTAAAATGATTTTGAGGAATAAGAAATAATGTTCTTTTAAAAGTTCGAATTGTCCAAAGGCTCAGTCCACTATGTAAGTCTAAAGAAGTGATTAGATCTTAAGGAAACTACTACATCAGGTATCCAGTTAAAAAGTATCTTATTTCTTCCACAGGCACACATTAAATTTCATCCAGAACCTTTGAAGGGTTCAGCGTAAAGGAGAAGATAGACAGAGTTACATTTGAGAATTATGATATTGTATGAAAATTAATTTATATTGTATGAAAATTAATAGTAGTTTTGGACATGAAGACGGGTGTCTTACACGTTACCAATTTGGTTGTAAAAGTACCCAGCTTGAAGCATCCAACTTCTGCCTTCAACCTTTCGCAGGTCATCACTCCAATGTCATCCGTGCAATATGGTACACGTAGACCAATGGAAGATAGGCTGATTATAATGACCCCTACTTTTACTCACCTAACCTATTAAGTCCGTGACTAGGATGTCCCAACCTGTCAGCTTGAATCAGCAGCTCGGCATGTTGCTTAGCAGGAATGCATCCAGCACCGACGGCCTTCAGGCATTCCATCATGAACCGTTCAGCATCAGCTGTCAGTACTTTGCCCATGGTTGCCGAAACTAAAACAATGGCGAAGTGAAACACGTATTAAGTATTGCCATAACCCATATCCTTATAGATCATAGTTTGAGCCGTTTAGTTTCGGTTGAAAAGTGAACTGGCCCCATACAAAGCATAAATAAAGATAAGTACATGTTTCCTTCTTCTGCCTGACCCACAGTTCACTAAAATAGAGTGTTCTCAGCATTGGTGTTTAGATTGGTTGATTGATGGTTAAATCTATTTGGGAATACTTTTTTTACTAAATGAAACAACCAAAGTCGGTTCGTGAACTTAGAAACCTGCAGATCAATTCTGTGACGTGCGAATACCCATAAACCTGTTCTGCAAACCCAGCACTTCGGCCACCAATAAATCGTGGTGGTTGAAGTCCAAACACAAAAAATGGATCGCAATAAAAAGACCAACCTTTTTACCTTCACATCGAAAAACTCATTCAAAAACTTCATAAACGCATTAACGTGATATTTTTAATCCTTAAAACATGATTTAAATTTGTACTCGATTTTTTTAGGTTGTTTTATCGACAATTTGTGCCGTACAAAATTTTCGTTTACATTATTTGACAGCCATATTTGAAGACATACGGCCCGTCACTAATATTTTTCTTTGTTCAAAAAGTAAAGAAGGATATTCTAAGCTACTCTTTTACAAGCTATATCCATCTCTTTGCATCGTTCCTTATTACAGGGGTGGTTTACTTTCCCGTGGTTGGTCATGAACCGGTTCATTTAGGTTCATGACTGTTTTTACCACCACGTGTTTTTGCAATCACTATTCCGGCATGAGAGCGAGAGGAGTGCAGCTATTTACGTCGTATAGCACCGTTTCTTTTTCACAACGAAAACATTCCTGCTTCGGCACGTCATGGTAAGGCCCCAGCTTATTTGTTACTCTTTACCACATAGTGAACGAATGTCCACTCCGCTGTTTTCCCGGAGAGTGCTGAAACAACTTAATACATAGGTACATATGATCCATGCAAGAAGATAGCCATATGCTATGATGACTGAAGATTGTGGTTCCCGCGCAGAATCACCATATTTTCGACTATTTCGATCTAGCTGTTATGATCTTTGATTGGTTTGGAAGTTTGGTGTTCTGAGGACATGGGATCCGTACATCTCGAAGAGCTTCGCCCTTTTTATTGATGGAAAGTCATCAAATGCCTACTCCTGCTGTGGACGAAGTGGGAGGTAGTGTCAGATGATGCTGACTTAAACTCTTCGCCCTTCGCGTTCCAGAGCTGCGGTAACTCATTCGAACAATCGTGCAGCTTCTTTTGGCTCTTGGTCGCGTGACATTTACTTTATTCTAGTAAAGACAAGCGAATTTTTAAGCGCGACTTATTTATTACCAGATAAAGTTTTATATAATGCACCTATAAAGAGCAAAGCCTATTTGGTAGTAGAACTTTACGATGTCAACCAAATGTCAACATTCCAAAATGTCATCTTTACAAGCAGTTTTACCAAGGGGTATTAATGGAATATTATAATATCTTGTTACCCAATAGAAAGTTACATTTATATGTGTTACCCAGTAGGTATCTGGACTGTGGCAGGTCAGATAAACTGTCGCTCTATGTAAAACACTGGTACTCAGCTGCATCCGGATTGACTGGAAGCCACCGACATAATTGCGAAAAAGGCTAGGCAAGTGATGAATAACTTTACTAGATGTATTATTTGAATTACGATCCCAAAGTTAGTAATAATAGGTACCTACTTATATGGTTACTAATTTTAAATCGAACTGCCATTCTTAAGGCATACGAGCAATAAAAAGTAAATGTTGATAGTTTTATTCTTCATCATAGTAATTAACACTAACATTATCATTTACATTATAACATTATACAACAAAACAATACATTATACAGTTAAAAAAAAAACAGAAATTAGGAAAGTATTTTTTTAAGTAGTAAATTTTCAGGCTGATACAAGATAATAATTGATCGAATCTAACACCTTGATGCTAAAAACGATATGAATATCTAATTGGAAACAATTTGTATAGGTTTAACTCCGATCCTCTTAGCCATTACATCCATGGCTTCGATTTGTCTTTGAGGGTAAGTGACAGTCCCTTTGGCTAGAGTCATCTTGCCGATCTTATCTTCCTTATCTCCTGGCGCCAGAACTGGTAGTGCAGGGTCCACCTGAAAAAGTAATGGAAGATTGGGTGATGATAATTATGTCATGAAAAACATTCAGAATAAATTAATATTAATTAATGTGTCGTGGCGGTCTAATGGTTAAACCTGCCTCTCGTATACGAGTGAATGTACTGATCTACAAGTAAATAGGCTGTACCAATTGATTTAACGAAAAATAAAAACAAAGTTGTAACCTATTTTGTTCTAATTCTGCCACAGAAATTCACAAAATGGCGTAAAGATGGCGCATTTATGTCAATTTCATGCTCTAAACGTCATAATTCATCATTTAATGCCATTTTACTTGTCTATGTAGGAAAATTAGAACAAAATGGTTATGATTTTGTTTTCAATTTTCGTAAAATCAATTGGTTCTGCTATTCGTGTCGAGTAACAAAGGTATTCTTAGGGCCAAGTTTACCAACAGCTGGTTAGCTAATCAGTCCGTTAAATAAAAACGCTTTTTAACCACGAAGCGGGAATTTTCGTGTTATCCACATCTAGTTCAGCCCTGGTTTGGTAATCTACTGCTTTTGGAATAAAAAGCTCAAATGATAGTGTTCCTCTTCGGAACTTGGAAGTTTGAATGTAAGATAAACAGCTGTTTTAGTTGATCGGACTGTTAACTTGTCGGTGAACTTGGGCCTAAATAACTTTTTCTTATCAGAACAGCTGATATTTCTAAGCCACATTCTACAAGCCAGCTGTTTCTCACCTCATACATTTGCAACGACTAAACTGAACTATCTTTAAAGAAGGTACGTACCGGTTCCAAGTTCCTCCATGTTCTAAGGCAATCAGCAGCTCTTCCTGCAAAGCCAGGAGCGAAGCACTCAGGGTTTATGGCTGCAAAGCACTGCCCCAGGTCCGGTGGACCTTGACTGCTGGTCAACTCCCACCCCCGTATGTTATGAGTAGAATTCGAACCTGTAACATTTGAGAAACCCTTTCTTATAAGCCACCTAGTAGTAATACCGTAGATGAGTGAGTATTCTTCACAGCATAACGCAACATTCCTCTTCTTCCTTGTTCCTTACTGCAGAGGATCGCGACTCCAAATGAAATTCTTTCCAGGCGTAGCAGCCTTTTTTTAGGGATGAATCCTCTCGCTGTGGGCAGAGCGGGCGGTGATGTGATATTTGATGATTTCTCAATGATGACTCTTACTAACTAAAACCAATTCATGTTCCTTACTCCGCCCTTGCGTTCCAGGGCCTCGGTAACTCTTTCGAACATCCCGCAGCCCCAGCAGGCGTAGAACTCTTATGCTGATAACGGACCAAACGTAGCAAATAGCCGTATTAATAAGAGCTCCTTGAGTCTTAATATAATGAATATCTGAATGATCTTGTGGATCACATAACAACTGCTTACTAGCATCCTTACCTGATAGTCCACTGCAGAACATCTCCACCATGGCACTGAGGGCATATCCTTTGTAGCCGCTTGTTTTCTCTTCTCCGCCCAAAGGCATCAGACGGCCCGCATTGAAAGCCTGATGAAAGATTTATACTAGCTGTTAATATGCAACTCATAGTTGGCCATTCGTCGCATGTGTTAAAAGAAATTCACCATCGACTAGCGACAAACTTAATTAATTAAGATATTATGATTTATATCTTCCGTATTAAATAGAAAAATGTTTTATTTTACAGCAATAATAAATTGAGTACGGTACAATTTATATTAAGGTGGTATACTTAAATTATAGGATCCAAATTTCTACCTGGGCGATTTCATTTTTTTTATATCTGTATACAGTGTAGAAAGTACTTAATCAAAAATAATAGCAATGTAGTCACACAAAGTTTTATTGCTATCACTAAAACTACCGGCGTTATGTAACTTACTGCTTTCGCGTCAGTGGTAGGCTTTCCGTCAGGTCCCATAGCCCAACCTTGGGGCAACGGCTCTTCCTTGTGAATTTGTACTTCAATCTGGAAACAGAACGGGATTTAAGTAAACAAGTATCTGCCTACATTATGTTTCACTTTAAGCTTAAAAAATGCAGGAAGCTTGAAAAGGTTACAGCTACACAATAACAATGTATTTTTTGTATGGCATTACAATTTTTTCAATTGGTTATATTGTTAAACGCGTTTAAAAAACACTTATATTTCTAATGTCTATATTGCTTTAGTTTACCTTTCCCATAGCGACAGTGGTAGTCGCCAGGTCGACTACCAGTTTGTCACCACCACCAGCAGGAGCCGCCATTGCAATAGGATTCGTACCTAGAGCCCTCTGTAGAATAGACCAATGGAAAATTTTAAAACTAGAACTAGGAACTATATAACTATATAATTGATATATATTAGAGTGGCCATAACTTCTAGAAATCATACGGGACGTTTGCGTTTCCGATACCCAAAGTCCGACAAGCGGCTTTTCTACTACACCATACATATCAGGCATTTGCTCATTGTAATCTCAACCATATCAAAAGTATGAAATAAATTAAATAAAAAATCAAAATGATTGAATCAAACTTTTTATTTGTCGAAATACGGGACAAATACGGGAGGGGGTAGTCCAATACGGTGACAATCCCGTATATACGGGACGTATGGCAACCCTAATTATATAATGTTACTAACAAATGATTTCATAAGTAAAAGACTTTAATCTTAAAGATAAAGTACAATTGTATCTAAATTTGAACAGGAACACAATCAAAGCGGTAGAAAAAAGTATGGATAAGTCCAGAAAAATTTAAGTACCTTCTCATAACTTTTACTACCTGTAAAAAGCCAACCAACTCACTTGTTTCGACCTAGTGGGGACCATGATGGGTGATGAGTTGGTAAAGGCCATGCCAATAAGTCCCTCACGTTCCGCTTGTAGAGCCCAGTAGCCCGCCATGCCGTAGTGATTGCTCCCTGTACAACGTAACAAAGGATAAAATTCGAATGTATTTTTAAGCTTCGTTAGATAGGTCTTTAAAAAATATTATGGGTGTGTGAAGAACATTTTTCGGTTAAGTGAGCCAATTTTTTTTCTACATGATCTCTTGCAGGTTGCTTCTAACATCATTCGACCTGCTTAACCGGACATATTTAAATAAACGTCTGGAGCACCCTCGACATCATCTTCTCATTTGTATAAGCGTAAGATTGGAGGAGGAGAGCTGAAGATCAAGCTCCATGGCGTGCCATGAAGCGGCTTGTGTTCAGCAGTGGACTGGCATGGTCTGATGATAATAAGCACCAACTAATAAAGATCATATCCTCTTAGCAAATAAAAGGATTTCACCATTTTATACAAATAGGCAACCACAACAAACTCACGTTTAGCAGAGACCCATCCAACACCACATTCTTTAGCTTTCTTGATAGCTACGTCCATGCAGAAGTTGCCGACAGTTGAACCAAGGGCATTGTGGCCATCTATCCAAGCGGTTGAGCCTGACTCTTTAAGGATCTCAGGCTTAGCTGTCGGCACGCAAGCTCCAGACAGGCAGTCATTTATGTAGAACTCTGAGGAGTAAAGTAATTTATTAAAAGTAACGTTTAAGAAATTGAATAAGTAGAAAACAAAGGGACATAGATTGAAGAGGTCTTGCGAATATGATTAGATTTAAAATACACCGATCTAAATTCGATCAAAGTGGGATCGTAAAAAATAAAAATTCTATTACCTTCGCTCTTGCGATTTCTATATACCTAAAACAATTAAGGAGGTACCTGTTAAACTCCTTAATCTCTATAAACTAAGATCATTGAAATTTTAACCCAGATCAACCAAAAGCAGATATGGTCAGTATACTCGGTTTTATCCCATTATGGGTTATAGCGGTGATCTCAGCAGCCACCGGGTAACACTGTTATCTCATAGGGATCGAGCCCATCGTTAAGCCCCAAAAAATAAACAAACGCTCTAATAGCCGGCATAGACTTTTAAAAGGAATTTAGGGTGTTGTAAAACAATGTTATGGCTAAAGAATTCCATGACAATGGAATCGTTGCGTCATTTTGTTAAGGGTTATGTTTGAAATGCAAGGCTGGTGTACGTATCTTAGACCCAAATTAACCGAAAAGATAACCAACCGATTAACTTAAGACAGCTGTTTACCATAAATTCAAACTTTCAACTTTCGATGGGTAACGTATTTTTTCAGATTTCTATTCTTGAAATGGTCGATTACCAAAGCAGGGTTGAACTTGAAGTGGGTAATGTGAAAATTCCAGCTACCTGGTTAAAAAACCTTTTCATTTAACGGACCGGTTACGAAATCATCAGTTGGTGAACTTGGCCCTAAGTCAAAGAATCAGCATTGCCATCCAACGTGGCAATGCAGCTAGCCTTTTGAGCACGATACCTGTTGACAGCGATGCGGATGAATATTTTAATGCTTAATAACCTTTGTCTTTTGTTTTAGTATAATTTTAGTATCGTTCATGAATCGTTATTATAAAATCTCTGACTAATGTTGGATTCATTGAAGCTTCTGCAATAAATTTACTTAAAAGGTATTTGTTTTCGAGGCTGTCCTTTAATACTTTTGTTAGTTTGATAGTCACACATATATTTTTTTTTAGTTTCTTTGATTATTTTTCGCACTTACCGAGTCGATTTAGTCCATGGCTGTAATGTCCCACTGTATCTGCATGCATGAGCAGATCAGCGTGGGCCTTCGCCTCGGCCTCTGGAGCCCCCACAGCCTTCAGGCTGTCTTCCATAAACCGCCTCACCTCCTCTAGCTTGACCTCTGGCATGGCTCGACCTACGTCACAAAATTAAATAATGTTCAAGAGAAATCGAAAACCGAGTTTGATGTAAAAAAAATAATGGCCAGTTTCATCACTTCTGGATAGGAATTATCTAGCAAATCAATTTAAAATTAGAAGGAACATCATTCCTAATTATCTGGAGATGTGATTGGAGGTAATGAAACTGGCCATATCAGTAAAATTCGAATTTAGAATACCTACTATAAAATGTAATGTGTTAATTTCTCAAGTTTAATAAAGAGTACCTACACTTACACGCGTTAGAAGCTAATGCTGTTTTAAACTGAACAATACCGATGGTTTATGTTATGAAGAAAGTTGTGAGTAATCTAGAGGTGATATTGAGGTCTGTTTGTGGCTTAAAGAGAGTGGAAGTAAATATAGGATGGTGTTATAGAATCTCAAGTATTTTATCGAAATGTTCTTTGAAACAACAAGTCAGATCAGTTACTGTATTTTTAGACTACATATATAATTTTCTGCATATAAAAAGTTACTTACAACTCTTCATAGTTAAGTACATTTTATTTATACATGATTGAAATGTTTACTTTTCCATAATGTGTTTATATCTTAGCTAATGTATTTTTAAATCACATCGTATTAAAATGATTCACATCTACAAAAAAAAAAACACTCACTGAATTCCTTTAATAACAACCTGTATACACTTATAATCCGTATGAAATTTCAGTAACACGAGACGTTAGGAAACTGAACCATGGCAAGGAAAACCGACCGTTTTATATGTATCAAGAGAATACGCACAAAAAAACAGAAGTCTTCTGCATTGAACCGGCAAAATAGATAGTAAAAAAAATATACGGAAAACTATTATATACGACATTGATTGGAAAATAATTGACTTTTCTATTAGGTATTCAGTGGTGACCTCGTCGTGTAATTTTTGGGAAATATATAAGGAAATCAATCGTATTGTGCACTAAAGAAGGTACTAAATGTTGTTTAAGATCACAGACTTGAAAGAAAAAATCGGGACAATAAAATAAATAAAAGGTTTATATAGTTCAGAGACGGAAAAGTGAGCATTATCCACTATGAGGGCACAAGGCTCATATTACGATAAGTTAAAGAAACATTTTACAAAAAAATAACGAGGCCGACTTCCAAAAATACTGAAAAGAGAAACGCTTGTTGACCGAAACATCGCTCTAGAAGTCTGCGTCTCATAAGTTACTGTTAATATTTTGCCACCGACTTCTAGAGCGATGTTTGGTCAGTTTTCATTTTTTTCGCTTTTCAGAGTCTCGATCTTATTATTTAGGTTGCAATAAGTTTAAATCACCAAATCACCTAAGCACATGCCATATGCGCAAATAGAGATAAACCTTTATTTATATTATTTAGAAAATTACTGAACCGATGTTGATAAAACTACAGTAGGTACAGTCAAATTGAGAATCTCCTCCTTTTTGGAAGTCAGTTAAAAATTATCCAGATCCCAGTACGAAAATGAGAGGACGGTATTCGTCTGTATAGCTCCATCTTTCTCGCACTGAAATCTCTATCACTATGACATGTTATAATAGCGGGAATATGAACGTCACATGTCGATGTTTTTTTTAATAGATTTTCTTAAGATTATTTCCTTTACAGTTGACAGAGGTGTTTAGCATAATTATTGAATAAAAAATCACAAATGAATTCCTTAGGATTCCTTTTAGGCTTAAAATGAAATTTACATAAATAATAAAGTAATTACCTTATCACAAGTATTTAGTACAAATCAACGAATCAAATTAACATGTATACGAATTGAGACGAGCACTACACATATACAATAACAATAAACTGTTCTTATCAGAATACAGTTTACATTACGGTATCTATGTAAAAACATTGATAAATTATATTATATGAATTAATATATAAACTAGCTTTTTCCAGCGGTTTCGCCCGTGTCCCGCGGGAACTGATTTTAGCACCCGGACACAGAATACATAATAGTACAAGTACAGAAGACCCACTTTGAAAAGTCATCTAATGAAATATAGACTTTAGCTACGATACGATTAAGTTCAATTCAGATCGCGCAGCGCGTAATTACCTACGCTTATAGTTGCCTAGAAGTTGCGTCTCTTTCTAGCGCGTAACTCTTACCTTTTCTGACGAAAACAGGGTTGTCTCCTTTTAAAAAATAAATGAATCTAAATACTGAATTACCATTTTTGTAGTACTCTACAGAACAAATGACTTTCAAAATAAAAACGTAAGGTAGGTGTTAACAGTACTTTAATTCTAATACATTTGTGCATACATACCTAGTTACGTTTTCAATACCTTCACGAAAAGAGACACAGGCCTTATATTATTCAAATAATGTTGAATTACGCCGCCTTACTATTAATACCTTTGTCAACAAAAGACGTTTCAAATCGTATCACACGGTCACCGGAATGACTTACGATCCAAACAGATTAGTCCGGGAGCCCGTTCCTAAAAACTTACGAATAATTGAAACGAACAAATGAAGTAGATACGTATATAATCACGGCTAATAAACTCACGGCTCGCGCGTTAGGCCCCAGTGACTAGCCGTCTCGGATAGGCCGCTGTGCGTAGGTACATTTTTGATACCTACACGGGGAGTGGGACAGGCCTGACCCGGATAAAAACTACCTTACGTCTTTTCCCGGGTATGAGCCTATCTCCATACCAAACATCTCAATCGGTTCGACGTTTTAAAACGTAACAGACAGACAGACAGGGTTAGTTTCATTTTTATTATAATATTAGTAAGGAATAGTTGCTATAACAACAGTTATCAGTAGATAAATTACACATTCTACCAAAATAATTGACCCACTGAGGTCGAGTTTTAAAGAAGCCTATAGGTAGTATTATTTGATCTGTACATATTGGCTTTAAGTCTGTCTTTCATCGAAATTTACTTATAAACAAACTTATGTATTAAACAAAGTCTGTCAACAATATGAACTTTGAAAATTCATACTTTGACTTGACCGAAATCTTATCAGATTCTAAAAACATCCGTCCGTTTGATGTCTAATATGATTTATATTCACAATATTGATTCGAGAATAGAATTCTGGCCTTTCATAACATTAGATTTAGTATATATTTTAATTGGCCAAGTTGGCATCGCATAATACTCAGTCAATCGCAAAGTAGTTTAGCTGATGGAACGGCATTAATTAATGTAAATGTTGTTGACAAAGAAACAACTAACTGAGTCGAGAAATATTGTTTCTCTAAAATGCGTGATTTTGTTTATAGCTAAATTATATTTTTTCGTGTAGGTACCATTTTTGGACCGCCAGTGTATCTACACCAAAACGATGATATTATAATATACCTATTAAAGTCTGGTTGTGACTTTGGAAATATCTAGTTTTGATATTATTTCTTTGGTAATAAACTCTACATAACGTTAATTACATTTGTTGCTTGTGGCAGAATCTAAATCTTGTTATTCAATGAAATTTACATAAAGGCCATGAAATCAACACCCAAGGAATATTTCTGAATTGTTCGAAATAATTACCGCGCCCCTGGAACGCAAAAGGCGAAGAAGTAGGATTCTGACACTGTGCCGTCCCGCCCACAGCGAGAGCAGTCATTTGATGATTTCCTACCCTTAAAAAAATGTATTACCAAGTAGAAAGTTAAAACATTTAAAAATATAATTAAAAATATCAAAAATTGATTAATCAAAGGTCTCTGTAAGAAATTCAACATCCCTATCATATTTTAAGTGAAAAATGTTTTGTTGTTTGCATAAATAAATTTGAAACCACGCGAACAAAGTCGCGGGCTTAATAATGATAATTATACATACATACATACATATATATAGAGGAGCTCGTGGCTAAGCAACAGCCGCACGGGTTGACCGATCAAAGGTTAAGCTGCGCTTGGCGCGGTCGGTCCGTGGATGGGTGACCATCTTTGTCATAGCGAGACTCCTCCGTGCCTCGGAAAGCACGTTAAGCTGTTGGTCCCGGTTGTCATTTGTACATCTTTGACAGTCGTTAAGGGTAGTCAGAAGCCAGAAAGTCTGACAACCAGTCTTACCAAGGGGTACCGTGTTACCCGGTAACTGGGTTGTGGAGGTCAGATAGGCAGTCGCTCCATGTAAAACACTGGTACTCAGCTGCTTCCGGTTAAGACTGGAAGCCGACCCCAACATAGTTGGGAAAAGGCTAGGCAGATGATGATGATACATACATACATACATATATCTATAATTACAACAGTTACATCACAGATCACGGCATATCTCAGTTAGTTATCTCAATGTTATGAATCTCGTTCGAGCTATAAAATGTCTTTTCTCTCTCTCGTCTCTTATCTCTCATGCATTGTTTTTTTTCTACTAACTGGTAATAGCCAGATTTTTTTTCCTTTCATATTTATCGGTCATCTGCTAAACTTTTCACTGCTAAAATAGTTACATGTACTTGTACGTACCTCCGTACGTATCAAATACTGATTACTCAAATACCTATATCAAATACTCTTCCTTCATTAAATCTTCTCTCCCTTCCTTTTATAAAATACCTCTTCCTTCACTCGATTGCTCAGTGCTGAGCGTCGTGATGTCCTCGACTAAATCTTTTAACAATCTCCCTCCAATTGTGGCGATCTTTGATCTGCTGTAGTGCGTCGGAGACCTTCGGTGTTTGCGCTTTCATTCACCTGATCAGACCATCCTGTAGGGCTACGTCCCCTTGGCCTCTTTTCTTCCATCTTCCTGGAAGCTATGAGTTTCTCCAGGTTGTCAGGAGGCTTTCGGGTTATGTGCCCAAAATATTGCAGTACCCTTTGGAGGCAATTACTCAGTAGCCTTTGGTCTACCTGGAGTTCTTTTAGGAAGGATGCATTCGTCCGGTGTGCCGTCCATGGTATGCGCATCATACGTCTCCAGCACCACATCTCAAAAGCGTCGATGCGACGTCTGGAATATTGAAAACATCATCATCAAGCATCGTGAGTTAGAACTTCACATTATTTCCCAATAAACCTTCATTATTATCAATATCAAGGTCAAGATCAGTTTAATTGATAATGCTCATTATCAATAATACTGTACCGACCTTGACAGGTCTCAGTCAAGGTGAATGTAGACACTACTTATACTAATATCTTAGAGCCAAGTTCACCGACGGTATTACGACGGGTTACGTAATCGGTCCGTTACACAAATCGTTTTTTTACTACGAAGCGAGAATTTTCGTGTTACCCTCTTCTTGTTTAAATTCAAGATGGTAATCGAATGTTTTAGGAGCAAAAAGTTCAAATGATATAGTGTTACTCTTCGAAACTTGGAAGTTTGAATTTACTGTAAACAGCTGTTTTAGTTGATCAGACTGTTATCTTGTCGGTGAACTTGGGCCTTACTACGTGACACACAGATCGTAAACAGGTGACTCACAAATTAGTGTATTATTTACCCGCCTTCCAAAAGAGCGTAAGTTTTTATCTATACACATAAAATGCTTTGTCCTGAATGCACAGCCTAACCCGCTAATCGTAGAGACCTGAAACATGGAGTGTATGTTCTTAGTACGACGTAGGCATTTGAAAACAAAGGATTTTCCGAAATTCTAAGGGGGTGCTAAAGCTAAAGCTAGTGGAGGATAAAGTTAAATAATTTTGCTATTATTTTATGATTTTCGTCTAAATATTTATGATATATGTTTACTTAATTATTATTTCTATGTACTGATATAGAAAATGTTTAAGATATGCTAATTATTTGATATCGTGTATTGTGACATTCAAAAAGTTTAAATGATAAAGAATTTGGAACAACCGGCTGTTGGAGTTATTGTCTAAAACGTTAAACACCAGACTATTAATTAGTTACCACATTACGGTAAGAGAACAAGTATGGTAGATAAGGAAAAGTATACGACAAAATTAATAGTAGCTATACTCCATTTACAATAAGATTAGACATTTAAACGCACCCCATTTACTGTTCGTTCAAACGATTTTGAGCTCTATTGCTGAGGTGATAAAACAAAAAACAGATGCAAAATACATTTGGTATTGTAAACATTATTTTGCTTTCAACACCATCCTTATCTATACGGAATAGAACTCAAAATCGTTTGAACGAACGGTAAATGGGGTGCGTTTAAATGTCTAATCTTATTGTAAATGGAGTATAGTAATGTCACAGTAAGTTACTACTGACTAGACTAACTACCGACTCGTTTTGATTACGTAATACGTATGGTTATCATTATCATTAATTAAATAACCTGCATATTCAAATAATTGCTCCGAACTATCATGTATTTACTGCATATTCACGTATCGTATCATTCTTCTTTTCACGTGGCTTGTTCCTTTTTAGGGTAAAAATGAGACTCTATTACTAAGACTCGACTGTTCGTATGCCTCTCTGTCTGTCACCAGGCTGTATCTGAACCGTGATAGCTAGACAGTTGAAGTTTTCACAGATGATGTATTTATTTTGCCGCTATAACAAAAAATACTAAAAACATAATAAAATATGTAAATATTTAAGTGGGGTCCCATACAACAAACGTTTTATTTCCGTTTTTTTGCTCGATATTACCTAATAACGGCAACAGGTAGAAGCTTGAAATATTCACAGAATGTTTAGGTGCAGTGTCTAATATTGTATAGATAATGGTACAGAACCCTTCGTGCGAGTCCGACTCGCAATTGGCCGATTTTTTTATGACAATCTTATTTTTGACTCCTAGTTGGCCACTGGCCAGTCAAGAAGATATTCCAATCACATTGTCATTCTTAGCTTTTTAAGGATAAATGTGCAGTTTTTTCTGCTTCGTTTTAAAAGTTATATTTAGTCTGTATAATAGGACTTTATCGTAGCTTGTATAGTTGTTTTAGAATGATTTTTATCCGTAATATTTACCTCATCGTTTTTCTTTATTTTTATTAAGCCCGAAGTTTATTATTTAGCCATGCTTCATCTGTTAAACATCAATTTTCATAAGCTGCTTATTGTTTTGAGCGCACGAAGGTTTATTAATTATGTTTATAACTGTTTATGGCTTACATAACTAATTAAACACTAGAATAAGGATTCTAGATGTGATATTTTCCACCTATTTCTTCAAAGGTTCTTGGTTAAATAATGAAAGCTATATTTAGAAAAAAATCATGAGGTTTGCAATTTCTCTGCCCTGTTATCTGAAAAAGTTCAATTTATATTTATGGCTACATTTTTTCCTTTACTACATATACGTTCAAATATTATATACTATGCAGGGTTGGGCAGTATTTAAATTACTTGTAATTAAAATACGTAATTGAAATACAAATACGTATTTAGTATTTGTATTTCAATTACTTCCTTAAAATGTAATTTGTAATTCGTATTTTAAATACTTGACGCCGAGGTATTTTGTAATTTGTATTTCAAATACTTGAGGCTTCAAAATACATTTTAACATTAAAATACATTTAGCAGGTTTTCTTTGGCAGGTTTTATTCACTCTCCACCGAGAGGCTGTTTGTCATTTAAAAATCTAGTGTTCATGCAAGGAAACTGGTTTAGTGATTAAGTAATCTTGTTTTCCTCTAGTTTTCACCCCATGCTGGTCTAGATTTACTTATTTTGTAATTTGTATTTTGTATTTCAATTAAAAATAGCTAAAATACTGTATTTTGTATTTTATATTTCAAATACCTTACTTAAAAGTATTTTGTATTTCGTATTTTAATTACCTGCGATACAGTATTTTGTAATTTGTATTTCAATTAAAGCAAAGCATGTATTTTGCCCAGCCCTGATACTATGCTTCAATAGGTAGGTACTATAGAAATAGTTAATTAGATATCTAAATTATTATTCTCTTCAAATTCTCGCTACTGAAACAATTCGCATTTGAATAAATTAAAATAATTACGGACAGTGGTAGAGTTTGTGCTAGATTATGTAGGACGTAAGAAGTCATGGCTCTACAAGTAAACTCTTTAAATATCAACAATGTTTAATTAATTTCACTAAGAAGTCTAACTAGTTTCACCATCTCCAGATTAATAGGTACCGGTTTAACTTATTTGTCAAAAATGGTGCTAATTCTGTTGGCACAAAATTATCCCAACTAAACGAAAAGTCACTAAAATTGAGCTCAGTCCCGTCAGTTAAACTCGATTTTAGTGATTTTTAGTTTAGTTAGGCGAATTTGGTGCCAACATATTAGCACCAACAAATGATGTTCCAATTTCGAATTTTTCATTGGGTATTTTTTTCAACATAATAAAGTGCAAAAAATCATAAAATAAAAAGAAATAAGTCTTTGGTCGTACCATTAGAGAGTACAGTATGAGCAATAATATTTACAGAATCTTAGCCACGGTTTCCTGGAACACTTTACTCTAATGCTCATGCAAACGTACGCCAATGTTATTATTAGTAGTATAAATTCTCTTTGCAAACATTATCTAACCTTAAAACTGGCTACCAAACTCAGTTTACCGGCCCGCGTCGTCGCGAGCGCACGTAGTTTTAATCTGTGACGTATACAGTTTTTATACACTGCGATTAAATTAAAAATAATACAGAAAACAGGTTTATTTCGTAGACAGACTTCTTTAATTATGTAAGTATGATAATTATATACGCTTTTAATTGACAAATAGGTTGTAAGGGCATGTTTTGTTGTAAATATTTGTTATACAATATATGTACGTACATAGCCATAGTGTATATAGCTATACGCTATTATCACTGTTGTCACATCATTTATTTTGATTGGGACGGTCGTGATTCAACATAAAAATGTTCTTGTCTTTAACACAAAGAATTACGCGAAGTAAATTGACAGATAATTCCTACAAGATACTGTAAAATAGTCTTTATTTCAAAGTGCGTACGTCTCAGAAACTTAAAATTTTCTTCACTGATTCTGGCATCAACTAATGATCTTCCCTGTTTTTTTTTGTCCTCAATTAAAAACTTTTTATTCAAGACTTAAAGCTCTATCTATGTGCTTAAGGTTCATCTAAAAATTTTCAGCAGTTTTATGTAATCGAGCTACAAACATACGATCGTCTTCGCAAAATGCAGTGCATAATTTAGTGGAGTATAGCGACTATCATATTGATTTTTCAGCCAGGTATATCCACCAATGGTCGTTACCTTGAATTTGTTTTGACGTCAACCACAACGTAATGATACGTTCTACAGTTTCAGTAATATAGCTCTGTTGCTATGGCTAAACTTCATCTTCCATAGCAACTGGGCTTCGACAAATAACCGATGATCACATTGAAGTTTATTTATGCGTAAAAACAATCAATGAATTTGTTTTTTATATGGATGGGAAATCTTCAAATGGAGCCCCCGCTGTGTGCGGAGTGAGAGACAGTGTCAGTCAGACTCTTACTGACTAAAACCCATTTACCCATCCATGTCTTTTCCTTCACTCTTTGCGTTCCGGGGGCGCGGTACCTCTTTTGAACAATCCCGCAGCCCCAGCAGATGAATTTAATACTTTGTATGCACATTATGGCATAGAAGGAATCTTTAAACGTTAATCTTTTAGGAATCTATAATCTTAGGCAACGCCGGCCCAAGGGTAGCGCTAGCGTCAGAGGAGAGGTCGCTCTAGCGAACAAATATAATTTGCTCTATGGATGAAACTGCAGGAAACAGCTAGTATGCAAGTACAATAAATATGTCTGTCAGTACCTATTACAGTCCTTCGTCTAAATTGCATAAAATGCTCTCGTGCACTAAATGACCGCTGCAATATACCGGTCGTTGATATTACTATGACGCAATCACTATTTAAACATTTTGAATTCCCATATTCATTTGTTTTGGCTATTGTATGAATGGACCCATCCCGACTGAAGTACTGAATGCACCCGGATAAAAAGTAGCCTATTTGGCCTGGATTCCACTAAGGGAGGGTGAGACAAGAGGAGAAAGAAAGAAAAATTTCCTCTCCACAGAGCTCGGTAGAGACCATTGAGCGGAGATTTTTTACATTTATGTACTTGCATGGCGCAAACGATTCAGTGATTTTCTAGTGAAAGCGTAACAGACAAACAGAGTTACTTACGCATTAATAATATTAGTAAGATAATTGATAATAGGTAATATTTTTTTGAGCGTGCTCTTGAAACCGCCAGGCAGGTTTTCCCTTTTTTAACATTTTCCTCTTAAGTTAAGTGGATATTATGTTATAATATTATCTTTATATGTATATGATATTTTATGTAATACTAATCATACGAACAGAAAAAGTAATAGTGAAATATTCTAATAATACTCGCTGGAAAATAAAATTGGGCGTCACAAAAAAAATCATGATACCAGACGATTCATCTGAACCTCAGAATGTAAGCCCACGGTTAATCTGAGTAAGGAGGGATCTTTATAATTTGTCTGAGCAAGAAGACCAGTTATTCAGCCAAGGACAGACAGACAGACCGGCCGAGCGTTGTCTTTTTTAAATCATTTCTTTTTGAAGCCAAAAAGCCTTGAATTGCTTATGCGACAAGCCAGCCTCGTAAGGTACAACATATCTATACTGTATATAAAATGTTTTGTCCTAAATGACTGACGGATCAACGTACATACAGCCTTAACTGCTGATCATAGAGACCCGAAACTTGGAGGGTGTCTTCCTTGTATATCGTAGGCATCGGATAAAGAAACTAAGGGAAACATCTTGTACAATCATAAAATGAATCAAAATATTTATAAACAAGAAAAACCTTCTCAAAATTTAACAATTTCTCTTTAAAAATAGATAATAGCGTTGTCATGTCATGCATAGTGCATACATATTCGACGAGCATTCTTCCTACTACGTAAAAGACCATGTTTTTAGTTATTATTATGTCTACTAAAGTTGAGTACGATTCGTAATCCAGTTTTCCTTTTGTCAGATACCTACCTACCTATTGTTTATGTGCTTTGGGTTTTCAACATAATATATATCCTTGTTTATTTTAATACATATTTAAGTGAGTTTAGGTAAATGTTTGTCAATGTATTTTATTTTTTCCTTTTTAGTTTTTTCCAAAATAGCTAGCTATTTCCCGCGATTTTACCCGCATCCTGAGAGTACTACTTCGAGTTACCGGATAAAATATTATATCCTATGTGATAATCCAGGTTATAAACTTTGTGTGTAAGTACCAAATTCCATTGAAATACATCCAGTAGTACCTCTTCATCCTCTCCTCTAAAAAAACTAACTTGCTGTGCCCGACAGGGTCCATAATTGTTTCTTTTTAATATTACCTACCAGCCGTTGTATACATTATGGAATGCAATAAAGTTATTGAGTATTGTGTATAGTTTTTGCGTGAAAGAGTCACAAACGTGCGTTTACAACGTTCGCATTTATAACATTAGTAAGATGACTTCATACCTATTTGTTTATTGTTGTAACGAGTTCAATCAAATGACCCATTTAATTTGAATTAAGACCACCACATGCCACACTGGCCATTCTGTTGTGTTCATGCGCAGGATGCCATATTTTTGTTCCATTCCAGTTTCAAGTCCTTGAACAAATGAGAAAAATACGTTAACTTATAATAAGGTATATTATTTACAAATCGAAATTAATCGATGGAAATAATAGACTTTTAAAAACTGTAAACTGTCAATAAAAAGTTCATAAATAGGCAAAGTTCTAAGTAGGCCTAGAACGAATGCACTTTATTTTTGCACAAATTATTTAATTCAATTAAAAACTTCGTTCATCTCTTTGGATGGTACGAATTGTTCCTTTTACATTTTGAAAAACTCTATCGCTTTAGGATTTTTCATAAAATTATCTTTTTAGTATTTTTTATTATTAATAAACAGCTTATATTCACGTGACAATTATCATTCGACATTCGTTCGTAACAGGCCCACCGTTTAAGTCATGTGACGTGTATTATGTTCACAATTTATCTGTTAATTATAAATAAACAGATAAAATAAATGATTTTGTCAATAAAGCTATGTAACCGCACCATGTTAATTTTATTGAATCTTAGTTCTGCATTTCATTTTTGATTTCACTGACATCATAATTACAATGTTAATATTAAAATTTAGATTTTGCAAGTACCTACAAGTAATCGTAAAAAAATACGAAATATCCAACGCCAAACCAAAAACTAATAATTCTAAAGTCTATAAAATTAAAAATATACTACTACTAAAACGGATCCAAACGACTTTGGGTTGTAGACAAAGAAGTAAAATTGAAACAATATATCAATCATAGTCTGACATATTATGTCATACTATGATAATATCACTTTGTCTTCATACAATCAAAATGGCCTAATGATTTTTAGTTCCAGCAATCATGGGTAAAGTGGTGACATCGGAAGCGCTGCGATTCATGACGGACTGTTTGAAGGCCGTTGGGGCTGCCAGCAGGGCGGCGGAACAGCAGGCGGAGCTGCTGATACAAGCCGACAGGTTCGGCCATCCTAGTCATGGACTTAATAGGTTAGGTGAGTAAGCTACGGCGTCTCTTTCTTATCTTTCAAGTTAAGGTAGAATAAAAAAACTCACATTTATGAACTCTGAAAACATCAAAAGGTAAAAAAATTAAATTTTAAAATCCCCCTACGCAAAAGTGCCTTATATCATTTTGAAAAAGAGCTAATACTCTTCCACTGCGGGACCGATATTTACCAAATATAGCTAAGAACCACCGCAAGGAAACTGGCTTTCAAATGAAAAAAAACCGTAACGAAATCGGCCCATTCGTTTGAGAGTTACGATGCCACAGACAGATACACGCACAGACAAACAGACATCGATGTCAAACTTATAACAACCACCCCTCTATTTGCGTCGGGGGTTAAAAAGGAACCGTTATAAGATTACTCTCTTGTTGTTGTGTAAAAAGCGATGATTTTTGAAGTTCGAAGACCCACTGCAAAGCATTCTTTCCGTTGCCTCAATGCAATTTAAATAATTTCCAGAAATGTACGTCAATGACATTATAAGCGGTGCGTGCCAACCTAACAACGAGCCAAAGGTGCTAAAAGAGACCCAGTCGACAGCATGGGTCGATGCCAACAACGTGCTAGGAGCCACTGCCAGCCACTTCGCCATGGACATAGCAATCAAGAAGGCGAAGGAAACGGGAGTTGGGTGGGTCTCTGTTAAAGGTAACATACAAGCAAACCAAATACAGATCTCCTAACCGTCGACACTTTTCAATTGCGATTCATGAATAACATATCTAAATTAAATCGTTCTAGGTTCCAATCACAACGGCATGGCTGGTTTCTGGTCTCAAAAAGCAGCAGACAAAGGCCTGATAGGCATGGCTTTTACTAACACATCACCTCTGTTAGCACCTACCAGGAGTAAACAGGTCAGTCGTAATAAAAATGTAGAAGGTTCTCGTGATTCTCACGAATGCAAATTATGAAGCGTTCTCGTGACTTCTGGAAACTTAAGGTCTCTATTCCTGCTTCAAGATTTTTATTATCTAGAATTTTGTGGGCTTTCGTGTAAAAAATTGTAAGTGTTTAAAATGTTGATCTTCCATGCTTATTAGATTTCGGTGTTCAAAAAATTAACCGACATTATTTCCTCTATTTCCAGTCAGCGTTGGGCACTAATCCCCTGTCGGTTGTGGCGCAAGCTTCAGAAAGCGAATCCTTCTATCTCGACATGGCTACAACAGCGGTTGCTGTTGGAAAGGTAATCGGACACAAAAACAAAAATTATTATAATTGATCTACATGACACCTTCTTAGATGGTCAAATATGATTTGCTCCCATATTTATATACTTACCAATTATATTATAAACTTCCAGATTGAGATGCAACGCCGTAAAGGGGAGCCATTACCAAGCGGCTGGGCGCAAGGACCCGATGGCAAAGAAACCAAAGACGCTGAACTAGTGAGTTTAACTTCATCACTCTTTTAGCCAATATCAGCAACTATATAGATTGATAAAAATAACTAACACAACTGTACTATCTACGCGTCCAGCGGTCTCTTAGCTAACCCGCAACCACATAGCGTACTAGCTTATCTTTCTTCTTAATTAAGTTAATGAACTGATTGCATTTGTGTTCATAGGCCCTAAAAGTGTACCTACGCCAAAAACACTGGATGCAGACACCAGCTCACTGATGCTCTAGGAGAGAAAGATCTTACCAGACCCAAATATAAAAAGGATTGTGTAAAGGTAACGCTGGGAAGCTTGCTAATTATTCTGCTATTAATTTTTCAGGGTTTCAAAACAGCATGTTTGATGCCCCTTGGTGGTGGTGAAATGACATCAGGTTACAAAGGATTTGGACTAGCGGCTATGGTGGAGCTCTTCTGTGGAATATTGTCAGGTTAGCACTTAACAACGATTCACGATATTAGGTAAAGCTGTTATAAAGAACATTATAGTGAAATATTAAATACGTTATAAATTTTATATAATTGTCACAAAGCATAAGACAATGAGCCTAGAATTTGAATTACTTTGACCAAAAATTACAATAGCAAACTCAACAAAAAAACATACAGGCTGCCAACATGCACTGAAGCACTTATCATCCAAACAACGAATAAACCTGAGAATCTTACTGTTTAACCATCCTTTATCCCGAAACTCATCCTGCTCAAATATTCTACAGGTGCCAACTACGGCCACCATGTGCGGTCGTGGTCACACAGTGGAGACGGTGGGCCAGCCAACTTGGGCCACTGCTTCGTCGCCGTCAACCCCGAGTGTTTTGCTCCTTGCTTCGGAGACCGTCTCGCCGACTGCATACAGCATTGGCGGCAGTTGGAACCGGTGAGTGCTATTCATTTTATAAAAAAAAATATCTCGTAGTTTCGTATTTGGACATTTGTTGAAAATTTATAATGATCAAGAACTTATGTTGGTAACCTATTATTTTTTATCACCATGACTCGCATTGAAAGTTCGAAAAACGGTCAAAATTTAATCGTTTAGTTATTTTCAAGTCTTAAGTCTGTACCTATTGATCGGAAATAGGCGAAACTATAGAGCAGTATATTTTATTATAGAAATTAGTAGTGCGTAAACGCATCCGACAGTTTTTTCTGGGACCCAATAAGATCATCTTGGACGAAATCTGACCTCTTTTGATTACACCTGACGCTGTCTAAGCAGCCACCTCCTTGCTGTAGGCTCTTTCTTCTATAATTTATTTTTTATTTGACCTTCTTCTTTTCAGACCGATCCCAACCTACCAGTGTTAGCTCCAGGAGACAAGGAGAAGAAGGCAGCCGCTGAAACTGACGCTAAAGGAACTGTGTCGTATGTCAAACAGCAGATAGAGTCCAGCGCCGCTCTCGCAAAGAAACTCAAAGTAAAGCCAATGGAAGTAGCGCTGGAATAGTAGTTTGGAAGTAGGGAAACGTATTTTTGTATGTCTGTAAATTTTGTAAATGGAATAGAGCTAGCTGTGTTTGGGATATAATCCTTGTCTGATTGACGTTGTACGTTTGGGACCAGGGGCCATACCACCTCGTGTTTTTGCATTCACTATTCAAGTGTGAAAGCGAGACACAGCTGCTAACGTAGTAAAGCACCATCTCTTTTTCACAACAAAACTATTCCTGCGTTGACACGTGATGGTAAGGCCCCAGCTGTCTGTTAACAAAACTAAAGGTGCCTTTTAAATGGGGATCACTTTGTAATTGTAAGAAGAAATGCCATATTCTTATATTTTCATAAAAATATTAAATAAGTATTTTTACTAAAGCGTGTGTTTTCAAGTTTTCGTTAGTAATAAGAAGAAAAACCCTTGTTTCCCATTTATAGTTAAGGCTTGACAATAAGCATAGATATAATACCAGCCAGCCACAGATACGCCTTCTTATCAAATGGAGACCCTTGAGCAATGTTATCGATATACTAAAAATAATATTTTATTTCGGAGTATTGATTTGCGAAGGGATATACAAAATGGGACGAAGTAGTTTGGTATCGCATAATGCTTATATTGGTGTCCTATACCTACACTAATACCGAGTGAAATAAACCAATAAAGTATACCGAGTAAAATAAAAAAAATAACAAATTCCAAATCCTAATTCATGATTGGATAAGCGCAATCTAACGCTTTAGTCAAATCTCGGAATCATCATCAGCCAACTTAATATTTGTCGATCGCGTGGTCTTCAGCTTGACGAATGCAACTTCAGCCAGCAGAAAAAAAATGGAGAAACTAAAAAGACTCTTTTAAATATATCTCGAGAAGTAAAAAAAATAACTCAAAACAAATTCATCAATTATCGCCAAATGATTTTTAGAAATCATTGTCCATGCTACCCCGGAACAGCAGGTGAGGTAAATTTGGGAACTTGTGCATTCATCGACGGCCCATTTACTTTCCTACTGCTGGATAAAGGCTTCTTCTCAAGTTCTCATAAAGAGAAGGCATGAACAAAGGTCACCACGCTTTCTCAAGGTGGATTGGTGATTTCAGACTGTAGTCCGGGTTTCCTCACGATCTTTTCCTTTACCGTTAGGCAGTGGTGTCTAAGATACACAGTGCTACTTGCCAGGGTTCGAACCCGCTCACTCGTACATGAGATGCAGATGCTTTAACCACTAGGTTACCACGACTCGTGCATTATTTTGGTGATACATAAGGGATTCTCTGTTGCCTGCCTCCCTTCCAAAAAGAGGATATTATCCCAATAATTTCATAAATATCCAAGAAGTTTATACCTAGAATTTTGACATAAGTTGGTGGCCAGAATCAAGCCAGAATTCTTTTGGCAGCGTCTGTCACAAACATTAATAAAATATCTAAAAGAGACATGCAAAAATAACGTAAAATTTATGTTAAAATACGGTCATAAAATGGCTAAATAACAAATTAGATTTTTCAGGCTACCTCCATGATTTCGCACTAGAATAGAACTGAATGCAGACTGAAATATTGTGTAATCTGGTTTTGGATACTTTATAATAGCAGTAAGTACAATCCTTAGTAAATAAGCTCTGAATAAATCGACTAAAATCGAGAAATTCAGAATAATTTGTCGTCGTTAACGTAGAAATGACAATGACTGTTTCATTGGTATTATGATGATCATATATTTTTATTATGCCCGACAGCCGAATTCCGGGTCGGGCAAAGTGTTATGAAAGCTTCACTCGGGGAAACACAGCAGTAAGCTACATGAAATCGGGATTTGTGACTCGATTCAAGGGTTACTAACTTTTTATCATCTGCCAATTTGCTATCACGCTCTGTTAACAATCTTGTTTTAACATCATCATCTACCTAGCCTTTGTCCAATTATGTTGAGGTTGGCTTCCAGTCTAACCAGATTTAGCTGAGCACCGGGTGTTACGGACGCGACTGCCTATCGGACCTCCACAACTCAGTTACTGGGTAACATCATACCCCTTGGTAAGAGTGGTTGTCAGGATCTGCCTCTAACCTAATGTTTCTTCTCAGTAATATAAGTCATCATGGGCAAGGTGGGCACGGTGGAAGTAATGCGGTTTATGGTTGACTGTTTGAAGTCCGCTGGTTCCCCGCCCTTAGCTGCCGAACAACAAGCTGAGCTCCTGCTAGAGGCAGATAGAGTTGGTCACCGAAGCCATGGACTTAACCGGCTAGGCAAGTATCAAAGCTAAGCAGAAGTATAGGTATTTAACGCAAAATTAGGACATAGGTTGGAAAAGATTAGCTCCGGTACTAGACCATGATCATGATTATTACAGCGGTGTAAAAATAGGTAGGTAGGTAGGTAGAATAATAATTATCAACGAAAATTGCATTTTGACAAAACCTCGGGAAAACAAACAGTAAGTTGAAGAGAAAGAGGGGAGGGTTTTATTTAATAAACGACTTTATTGATATCCATTCTACTTATGCAAATTCTACTTACCTATATCTCAATGAAAATGGTTATGCGACCAGTGACCACCCACAGCAAGCAAGACAAATCATTCTCAAAATATTTCACAATTCATTTAACTTCAGTACCCCCATAATATTTTTATTCTCACTTTTATGCCTGAATACACAAACGTCACTCAAAAAATCCAAACTATCTTCATTTACCTAGTTAGATAGATAAAAATGCCTTTTTCGGCGATCTGATCTGAGGCGTTGAGTAAGTTTTCAGGGAATATTTCTTTAAATCAAAAATATAGAGCGCTACATCCACGACATTGAAACTGGAGCATGTAACCCAAAAAATAAGCCAAAAGTGTTGAGGGAAACCGCATCGACGGCTTGGGTTAACGCTAATAACGTGTTGGGCGCTACAGCCGGTCACTTTGGTACTGACATAGCCATCGAGAAGGCGCAGCAAACGGGAGTAGCATGGGTCGCAGTAAAAGGTATTTACCACCCAATAATCCTTAAGTTATAGGGCACTAGCTTCAAATTAGACCAACTTCAATCGTCTTTCTTTCTATCTACTGATCCAAGATTTACCAACTTTCAATACCTAAGGTTGTCAGTACGTTACCTCGTGAAAACTTGGTGTTTTTTCTTAGGGTTTACGCCAGGTTTTGGGAGGCTAGACAAGAGCTTTACGAGTGGGAGTCTAACTCGTCCTGGGCAGTTAACTCTGATACCAATCTGCTGACTGACTGGCTAATCCCTTAGTCACGGCATAATCTGTATATTACTTAAAATTATGTAGGTAGTAGCTATAAGAAAACGGTAGGTATGATACAGGAAAAAGTCACACTCACTTGCCACGTAAAATATCATAAGAACCGTAGACTTCTGTTCCCCTGCTGAAAGCGATCTTGTGTCAGTAACAGCATCTAGCTTATGAAAGCATGGAACTTCAAAGTTGTGGTTATAATATCATGGATCAATTAGCGTAACGACTGTTCCAGGGTCCAACCACTACGGCATGGGTGGTTTCTGGGCCAACAAAATAGCAGACCATGGTATGATAGGGATGGCTTTTACCAACGGTTCACCTCTTGTAGCACCCACCAGGAGTAGAAAGGTCAGTTCAGACAAGTAATAACAAAATTGTAGGATGCAATTTTAGATTTGTCATTACTGTTTTTTTTTTTATTATGACAGTACGACAGTACCTAACATTCTTTTTAGACGAAAACGAAATAAGATTTTTTATCTAAATTAAGTAAGCTTTACAGGTTTAAGTGTTGACTAACTAAAATGTTCCTCACCATGGGGCCTCACCATATGACGTGCCAAAGCAGGAAAGGTTTCGTTGTGAAAAAGAGATAGTGCTACACGATCTTAATAGCTTTATCCCGCTCTCACACCTAAATAGCGGGTGTAAAAACACGTTGTGGCATGGCCTCTGACTGAAACCTACATTGTGCGTGGCTTGACACGCACTTTTTTACGGCTAGTTATTAATTTCGGGCTCGATACGAGTATTTGTAAACCAGATATAGTAAACCTACCCGCAATACAGCTTTATTATCAAAGTCAGAACCAATACTTTACCTTTTTAAATGTTATATTATCTCATTTCAGGCTGCATTGGGCACTAACCCCATAGCAGTAGTGGCGCCAGCTTTAGCCAAAACCGGATACTTATACGTCGACATGTCTACTTCTGCTATAGCTTTGGGAAAGGTAAAAAAACAACAAGAAACACGCCTAGTTATATCTTTTGAACTTCATAAAAAGGGAGGTTATTAATTCGAACCGTATGTTTGTAATATTATTGATATCCAATAATATTACATTATCTGTGTTTTGAAGACCATAATATAGTTATTATGGTCTTCAAAACACAGATAATGTTTCGAAAACTAGATGGTTTATGATGATGATGATGATGATAACACAATAGCTCCGACGCCTATATAAAAAAATCTGAATAAGTGTTATATTTTTGAGACAAAGATTAGCGCCAATGTAACAAATATCACTTATAAAAAGAGCTGCATGAGCTTTAGAAGAATTTATATAGGTATAGTCTTAATTTCATACAGAAAATCTCTAGGCATGTCCTAAATTCATTCATGCATTCTGGTGAGAATAGTTTTATCATACTGTACAACTGTGGACTTTCAGATTGAAATGTTACGTCGAAGAGGTATGAAGTTACAGAGAGGCTGGGCACAAGGTCCCGATGGACAGCAAACAGATGACCCCGATGTGGTTCGTATCAATATCAATGATATCCAAAATTATCTAGTTGTGAATTAATTAGGAAACGAAAACGCAGCCTGCTTTCAAGATTGTAACCGCCTTACTTATTAAGTCCGATTCATTTTAAATCTGCTGCTTAGAAACGGATTAGCAAAAATGTCACTCAAATGCTGTTTAGCGTTAATCCGATAATCCTGGATTACGTCATTAAGTAAGGATTAGGTGAGAAATTGTTAAACTTCAGATTACAGGTTTTTTATAAGTAAGACGGTATAAGTTGGCTGTGTAGCTCCTTCATAATTAGTTTCCTTTTCCTAGGCGATTAAAACCGGTTGTCTAATGCCCCTCGGAGGTGAAGAATCGTCGGGAGGATACAAGGGATTTGCACTAGCGGCTCTTGTCGACATGCTCTCTGGAATACTATCAGGTTGGCATGATCAATTCGTTTCTTTCAAGTACATATCAATGTCGATCTTTCGGTACTAATAGTTGTTTATTCAATTGGTTCCCTGGTAAGCAAAACAGGTCATGAAAACTTAGTCGAAAATATAGATACCTAAGGGCCAAAGCAAGCAGATAAGGATCTCCTCGTTGATCTTGGTTGATTTAACGACTGACCTAAAACTCCGCTTACTGCAAGCAATCAATATAAAGCTCCCAAACCTCATAATGCTAAAAAAGGGAGTCTTTATTTTGCCCTAAAATATTTTGTCCCATTCAAAATAAAAGGACAAAGAACAGGAGCCCACCAACCGCAATGTGTCAAAGTAGTAATAGTTCCGTAGTGAGAAAGGGATAGTCTAATACGTTGTTTATAGCTCTCATTCTGGAACAATGATTGCAAAAACACGTCATGGTGCGGCCACAGGCACAAACGTACATGTTATTATATTCAGGGTCCGACTACGGCCACCACGTGCGCCGATGGTCTTCCGTTGGGACACAGCCGCCAGCTAACGTCGGTCACTCCTTCGTTGCTGTCAACCACGCCTGCTTTGCCCCTGGTTTTGAAGAGCGCGTCACTGAAGTTATCCAGTATTGGAAAAATCTGGAACCAGTATGAATCACATTGTGTTTAGATTAATTATTTTCTCACTAGTCAAGAACTTGCAGGCGTGACTGCGGAGTATAAGGCTGTTTGTCCACCGTCACGTCACGAGATTATTTCGGCCCAAGTTCAAAATGACGTGACGGCAATCATTTATCCACCGCGCCGATCTTGGTCGTATAATTATGTATTAAAAGACATAAATATATACATACATTAGACAAGCGGCCATAGTGAATATAATTACATACTGCTACTTCGGCGCCGTCATCTGGTTCACGATGAAGTCTCGGCCAGGGCGGCGGATAAACGGCCTAGGGATCTAAAGTTATTGCTTTCGATCTTCAGATAGGGCAAAGTGTAGTTCGATCTTCTATGATTTCTGCAGTAACCTGAATTTGGACCAGGGGCAATAAGATCGCTCCTTACTAGGACATGTGACTCACAGCACATCAGGTGGGTGTAGTGGAAGGCCTAATCCTTCGTAGGATACAATTGTGCTATTGTTTGCATACTATTCCTAATTAAAAATCTTCGTTTTCTTCTTAGGCTGATCCGAAATTCCCAGTGCTGGCTCCAGGAGATATAGAGAAAATGAACGCTGCCAAAACTGACGCTGAATGCTCACTTACATTCATTAAGCATCAGCTAGATGCTAGCGAGAAATTAGCCAAGAAATTAAATGTGAAACCCATGCAATTGCTTCAAGAGTGACATGTGATAAGTATTAGGACCCAGTAAAAAATTTGAAGTAAACGTTTTATAGATAAATTAAAAACCTTACTATATTTTCGCCTGATTTTTTATCTACACATTAACCACTTTTTATGGGCAGTGTCTAATGGTTGGACGATTTCAGGCGATCTTTCTGGTGCAGATAGGTTTACGCTGGTTTTAAAATAGTTTACACTTAGTTTAAAGAATCCTGCCTAGATAGGTAGGTACAGGACAACTAAAATACTTATATGGCGCGTCGTGAATATTCCACCCCGCACACAAAAAGACAATCTACATTAATATTATAAAGAGGAAAACTTTGTTTGTTTGTAATAAATAGGCTCAAAAATTACTGGACCGATTTTAAAAATTCTTTCACCATTCGAAAGCTACATTATCCACGAGTAATATAGGCTAAATTTTATTTTGGAAAAAAAAATAGGGTTCCGATAGATATTTGGGTTTTTCGGACACAAGGTGTAAGAAATCAACCAGAAAAGTTAACTTTTTTTGCGTACGCTACTAATCTCAGGAACTACTGGCCCGATTTGAAAATTATTTCAGTGTTAGATAGCCCATTTATTGAAGAAGGCTATAGGCTATATTTCATCACGCTAAAACCAAAAGGAGCGGAGCACCACTATTCCACGCGGACGAAGTCGCGGGCAGAAGCTTGTCTGACATAAATTAAAACAGACATTAATATTGACCTCGTAATTTTATAGAATAAAGTTACCATCCCTACCTTGTTGCTATTCCTCCAATTCGCACGAAGGTAAGCGTTTCCAAACGTCTTTTATAATGCGAACAGCAAAGGAGTGTAACTCTACCTGCGTCTGTGTTCCCGAACGCATTCAACCCGATCAGGGTTTCAGGATCAGTTTCAAAGTTAAGAGTGAACAGGCTTCTTCTGGGTAAGCTCCCTCCATCGTAGACCTATACTAGAGTCAAGAGCAAATCCTTTTAAGAAAAAATCATATTGCTAGATGAAACAAGATCTCCCAGGATAGCAGTGGACGATCCAGGGGCGGGGTTTGAGGCTCAACCCCCCCCCCCCCCATTTTGAATTGATTTTTTTAGAATTTTTGAAAAAGTAGGTACGATGACCCGACTTTGACATGGCAAAGTCAAAAGTAGGTTCGACTGCTAATATTTTTTTTTATTTTGATGTTTTTTTATTGAGTTTAAAGTGTAAACAGAGAGGTTACGTGCGGTCACAATCACAACGGAGCCTAATGGATGCAGAGAGCAAATAGTAAATATGCGGTACCAACCGAATAAAAGTCTTCTAATAGTAATCTATTATGCTGACGCTTAGAAGTATGTTAGAATAATCTTACAAGATTTTATTTATGACAATATTTTAAAACAAAACTTAGTGACAAAGTGAAGCTAATAATAAAAACGTGTTAAAATACCTCTCATTATTTAAAATATTGAGTAGGTACTTTGTCGTTTAGGTAACGTGTTTTACATAGAACTTAATACAGGTTATTTATAACTCTTAAGGTGTGGTGTTTATTTGTGTTTTCCTCGTTCAATTAATTTTTCTGGTACCTATTCGTGGATAAAATAGGTATTTGCTTTTTCTGGGCACAAGAAATTAGGCTGGCAACACCAGTGAGATCAGCCATAAGACATGCATGAGTCATATTTTTATGATTTCTTACGATTTAGGATCAGACAAATACATTTTTATTCATCTTTAAAGTTGTTTTATGAAATGCACAATCTATATTTAGTTAAATAAGTGCATTAACCATTTTTAATGAAATGAAAGCACAATCTTCTGTATTATCAAAACAAACTAACGGCCCCAAAGGTATTTCGATTCAAAATCAAGATGAACCTATATAATGAACAATTTACTTCCAAAAGTATGATTTTAAATTGAGTCGGGTTATAACCGCACAGATAACCAAGCCTGTTTTAGTCTCTGGTTTCTTCCAAACGTAATTCATTGTTTTTCTTACCTGGTAACTATTTATTAAATAACTACACACAGTGGGTGGGTGGGTGTTGTCAATGTTTAAAAAATGTGTGATGGTTTTAAAAATAATATAATAAAATCTAGAAGAGGCACTGCCAGCTAGTTTCTTAAATCTATTTTTAATAACAATGATTGAAAAGAAATCAATTCTTAATTATGATTCTGAGGGCAAGAGGAATAATCAGAAAAGTTCAGCTGATGAAATTGATTTGTTTGGATATAACATCGGTAGACCCGGCAGACTGAATTAAAATAGTTTTTATTTATTCAGTCCAAAGTAATAAGTACTATAAATGCTAATTTGAGTTTGTGTCTTTATTCGTTTGTTACACTTTCATGGTAAAACTGCGGAACCGATTTAGATAAAAATTGGTATGGAGATACATGGGACTCTGGATGACGGTGACGAGGGAAACAGCTAGGATTATTAAAATTATAGAATTTGTAATCAATAATCATGCATTAATATATTTGATAGGCGTAGACAATTGGGGTACTATAGTATAGCATGACGCCTAGTCTTCATTCATACTTAATTCGCAGAAATCGGCAGTATTTTTGTTGTCAGTAAGGTTACCTACCTGAAAATATAAAGCTTGAACCAAAAAGGGAGGTACCTGCATAAGTACCTATCTATTATAATTAATTATTTACAATAAGACAACCTATTTATCAGAATGTACTAATAACTAACTCTACGTGATGTGGGAATGGCATGTTAATTAAAACAGTTTGTAGTTTTATTTTGTAGATATGTTATCAAAATAACTATTCGTATTGTTTTTCATAAACTGTCATCCAGTAGCAGCAGGTCATCTGGCGGTCCGCGCCGGCTCATATATCATCTATCTCATTCGCGGTTCGTTCGCTCGCGCACGCCTCTACGCAAAAAATAAACCGATTGCGCTCGCGTGCGCGTGGTAGGCGCTTGCTTATCTTTTGAAGTAATCGTTTTAGAAATTGTTTATTTTAAAAATAATTGCAACAGTGTTGATATTTACTCATAAAGTTTCGTTAAGGATTTTTTAAATCATAAATTAAATATTCTTAACTTTCACTTTTCCAAAGATTTCGTTCTTTATTTCTGCGGTTGGATCCTCTGTGTCAAATGTCAAAACCTATTTTTGTTGTTTTGGATGTACTGACGTGATTTTTATTTTTATTTGCAATAAGAACATTTTTAAAACATAAATAAGTGAATAACGACCTAACGGCGAAACAAAAGCAAGTGTTATTGGTGCAATATAAATAAAATTATGTGGACTTAAGAGTTCCTAAATAATTCTGCAATTTATAAAACGGGGTGTTTTATCCGTCGTCAAGTTTCTTTTTAATATACTATTAGTTGTGTAGGTGGTGTGGAGATTTGAGTGTCTGTGTTCAACCGTAATAATAACAAGGAAACGAGTTTATGGATTTGATTCAAACGAATGGTAAGTTTTAGTAAATATAATAGTACAATAATTTATAAGAAATACTGCTCACTTTGAATGGCTTGTTGTACTCAGAACGTTGAACTAACAGTAGGTAGTAAAATTCCTTATCTTTCAGGGTTTAATCTCACACAATGTCAAGGGAAGTCATGTTTATCATTTAGAAGTCTGAATACCCAGTAAGAAACACAAGAAAGTAGAGAGAGTATACAAGAAAAGAGACACACAAGAAAGTCCTTGCATAACAAGGACTTTCTTGTGTTGTTGAACATTGAACAGAAATAATCAAGAATCTAGTAAGAACATTAGTAGGTACTTATTTAACACCAACATTGTCATATCAAGCCCACATGTTGCTATAAAGGGAATTTTAAAACTATTTTGAATTAAGAATATGAAATTATATTTTAAGCTCATAAGGTTGTACTTCAAGCATTCTAATAGGAATGGTAGTTGTTGTCGGATCCTTCTAAAAATTATTTAAAAAAATATTTGGTTATAATGAACTGTAGTCTCATATCAAATACTGTTACATAGATATTAGATTTTTATTAATTCAATGTTCAGAATTAGAAAATCTTTAATTTGTTTTTAGTAAAAAAAATGAATTTGAGTTGGTTTGGCAACACTTCACTGATGTTGAGTGATATATGGATTTTAGAATTTAAAAAAAATTACAATAGTCTACTGGCTGAAAAATAATCACTGAGGCACAATTAGTAAAAACCTTATAATATTATACTGAAAATGTTTAAACTACAAATCTCTTTTACTCGCTTAATATGATACTCCTCAATGTTTTTATCCTACAACAAAAAATTAGGACATATAGGATTCATTATTTTCTTCAAATCTGTAGATTGCACATCTAATTGAAGAACATTATTATTTTATGAATATTTTTGCTGCATTACACATGATGATATTAGGAAATATTGTGAACATTGTAAATGTTAACACAAATTTATTTATACTTGAAGATATATAAAAAAAATGAAAATCAATCATTACTAGTTTCATATAAAAGTTTATTGATTGTAGTTCATCCACCTTAACCTAGCTGAAGATGCTGTAAAAATACCTATGAATCATGTGCAGAAATACAATATTAATATTGTAAATAAAATATGACAATATATTATAAAGTAAAATTGTAATACACAGCTATGTTGCTGGAAAGTTTGTTCATCACTGCTTCTTCTTTCCAGCCATAACACTAGGAAGCGGTGAAGGGTGGGCGTTTTTTTAGGGTGCTGTCATAATATATTTTGATGTGAAAAGTACTAATTCAATTAGTCTAATTTCAATAAATGTTTTTGAGTTTGAGTACAATTTTGCAGGTAATAAGTAAGTCAACCAATTTCAAGCAAAATTGTTGTATGTGTGATGCATAATATACTTTAATAAGTTAGTACTGTGATTTCATTACTTTGTATTTTTTGATACCTATTGTTCAAACTTATTTTTATACACCTTGAATGCTTTATAGAAAAGATAAATTTTCATGTAGCTGGGTGTTTTTTTTATTTAACCAACTTTAAATATGTACAATATCTTTGAAAGTATGGTAGTAATAGTTTTTAAGTTTATTGATATCTATTTAACCAATACACCAACAGCCAAAAAAGACCATGAACCTATATTTTTTTGTGTACCTATCAAATATTTATTACTTTCTTTTCGCACAAGGGTTACTATGGGATTACAAAGTTAATGCATGTCATTTTTAATTTTTATGTATTTTTTCTACATTGCTAAATTAAGTATTTACCAACCTATTGCCATAAAACCACTTTTTTGTTCTGGTCTTTGTACACAAAAAGCAGTTTCAAATCAATCTTTAAGTCATAAAATTTTACATTGAACCAAGGCTATACTAAAACAAAGATGTGACAAAGGCAACATTGACATAATGGTACACAAACTTAATGATAACATTTAGTTATTGTGCTACTAGTCCCACCTACTGCCAGCCACACCAAAGACAATGGGTCTCCAACAAGATCAAGGCCAAAGTGACCACTAGTAGCTTACATTTTTTTATACAGACAGTGTTGCCATGTGTGGTTATTGCAACATTGTTGTTTTATGAAAGATTACTATTAATTTATGTCATTTTGTGATTTTTGATACTATAATTATTATATTATCTGATTGTATTTAGTTATATTAAATTAAAAATAAAACACATGTTGCTTGTAGAAAAAACTGGTCAAAAATTAAAAATATTCAAACTTCTTATCCGGTAACATTAAAAGAAGAAATAAATTTCCAATTTGAAATCTATTCGTTAAAATTTGCTATATTGCTAGTATAATTTCAATAATACTATTGACTATTTAAAATATTTGATGATGAATTTTTTATTCAATCTGTAGGTAATAAATGTTATACTACTAATATGGGACTTAGTACAATTTGCCACAACAACACATTGTTATCTACACTGTTATTGTATGTGACCTTGCTGGTCACAGTGGCCAATATTTATTGAAATAATATACCTATATTCAAATTATGAAACAAGTTAATGAATAAAAATATGGCCGCTTAAAATCCAATCTTAGGATAAAATTTGTTACAGTAAATACAAATATAGAAATCATTGACTAACCGGAGTTTAGTTAGATAACTGTGTTCATCCGGGTTATCATATCCTTACTATTAAAAAAGTTACTCTGTCCTACTATTGCACTTTCAAAGTAATATGCCTTAGTAATTTTTCTTTTTTTAATCTGGGAAAGGATATGTACCGTATTCTTTATCTGGGTGTATGAAGTAGTTCCCTCAGGTTGCTGGTGAAACCGCGGGAAACAGCTAGTAGTTCAAAAAGTATAAAGTTGAAACTGTAAATTGAACTGTTGTTTTACCTTGTATGCCCCAAAATTTTCTGTGATCATCAATTTCTGTATTGCATGAATTGGATCTTCATCATAAGTCCGATCCATGGAACCATGAACCAATCTACTGCATTCCATAGTAGTTCATAAATACAGACATAGTAAGAAGACCCTTTTTGGTGAGACCAATATGTAGGTACCTAGGCCAAGTTGAGTTGAGTTGTTGGCAAACTTACGACGACGACATGTTGTATATAGCTTCCTCTTGGGTATAGTAGATATAAACATTATCTAATTATTTACGAATAATTTGATGCTTTTTTGTTTAATTTAGGTCAGTGGGCGCTATCAAAGTGTGGCCGTTACTTGGCTTTGCTCATCAACTAAAATAATATAGTGGCAGGCGAAGCCTCGCTAACTCACAAACTGACCCCTCAGAAATAGTTGCTCGAATTGCAACAAGGGGGCAACGGAGAGCTAGTCACTGAAGGCTGTAGATGTGAGATGCTTCGGCGGATTTTAAACTCAGATCACGCGTTCCTTGAGGGCCCAGCACCACTGGCCCACTCACCCCATACCACGAAGCATTCAACCTCTGAACTGAGCTTTTGATTCTGCTCTCATGACTACTCTAGACGGCTAACCAAAAGCGGGACCTGTTCCTCGTCATTGTTCACTCCAGCCACCGAGTGAATGCAAGCTGGAGATGAGGAATGATAGTTTCTCTGTGGAACACTCGGTACCCGCGGTCTCAGAACTCAATGCCTTGCGGGCAAAAAAATATAATTATTATTATTTAGTATAATAAATTAATAATTATAAAACTATCGTTGTTAACCTAGTAAGCAATAAGTTGTAAATTGTTAAACAAAAACGATAAAATACTTTGATAGCGGCCTTGGTAACCTAAGTGCTTCGCTTCGGGCGGCGTTACGCCAATATTAATATTATGTATGTTTACAAATGGAATGGTAGCTAGCTAAGTAATTAAAATTTCTTTAGATTTCCTTAAGAAATATTTGTTTGATAATCTCCCACATATCACTTCAATCAGCGATCCAATTTAATATTTGAAATGCTTATGTTTTCACGTTTAGGCTGCAAGCAATTTTGATGACATGGGTGTAATATAGGATATTTTAGATACATTATACACAGGGTCTGTAAATAGACGAGGTGACAGCTGAAGTTAATCAGACATTGCAAAAGATTAAACAAAACTATCACAATTAAACTAACGTTACAGTTGTTTTGCAATGTGTTTCCGTAGTCCTCGCAGGATGCGCCTGATATGTCTCGTTTGTATCAAGCTAGCTGCTAGCAACGCATAGTGATACGCGCGAAGCGACTCGCTTCCTGCTTCACACGCAACTCTATTTGTTGAAGTTATACGACGCCAAATTCGATGCCTTAGTGTTTAAATACACATGCCTGATTATTACATCTATGACTCAGTACAAAGATTGTTAGTGCAAAAATAGCTTCCATGAGAAAATAACTATTGTGGTGTTTGAAACCGATGCGAAATCTTTGTTTAACGGTGTAAAAAAGTAACAGTAAATTGGATGTGATCTGATGGTCATCGGGTTACTATCGCGTATTTCTTGTAACGGTGTTTCATTTGAATGTCCAAATCTTTAATAACTCTACTAACTTTATTTATAACGTACAAAGGGCTGAACTAGTAAAGTTTTATCGTTTGTTTAATAGTCAATTTGTCAGTCGTTAAAGCATGAAAAAACTTCATGTTTTGATAAGAAAAATGCAAGGAAACATTTACTGTAATTTTCTTAGATTTTTATATGGCCTCATTTGGACAACTGTTTCTATACAAACGATTGATATAAATTGAGTCGCTCGCTATTTATTTATTAGCAGCTTGGAAGCGAACGTTGCACCGCGCTCTTGACCATTTAAGTGCAATGGATGTCTACGATGTACCTTACGTTTGAACGACCATGTTATAACAATTCGTCTTGACTATTCATTAACTGCTAAAAGAACAATAATGGAGAGCCACGCATTTGAGTCTTTGGATGGGAAAACTGTTGAAAAGAAAGTAGAAGCCTTTGGCAAAGAAGTTTGCAGTCAGCTTGGCTTAGCTATACCACCAGTTCTTGATTGAACTAAGCCTCTTTACACGCATAATAAACAGAAAAATCTTTATCTGCACCGTGGTTAGATCCATCAACTGTGTGAAAACTAAACATGTGCAATGAAACAACATTAGAACTATAAGTATGTAGGTTGTTGTTGGATGTTCAATAAATAGAATGAAGCATTTTAGTCTTCGTTTGTAAAACCCATTTCGGAAGTAAACATTGTATTGGTACTAAGCATGAGTACTAAGTATCATAATAAACCTTCGATGCTATAACGATATATATTTCTTGTTGCGTGTTAAGCTACACTTCTTTAAGTGTGACTCAAGGTTAATAAACAGCTGTTCCCGATTAGCCCTGGTATTATGAAGCTTAATTAGATTAGACTAATTTATTGCAAGATTATGATCGGTTCGCTGTTACTTCAAAACTATGCAAGAAAGCTTAATGTCTAAGATGGCATTACTACATTCAAACACTCAAGGCATAAATGATTGAATACCAATAGTCAGTGGGTCGTCTTTTGCTTGGATTAGGACACCAATGACGGACGCGAAATTGCAATGGGATTTACATTTGCATCTAACAAAATAAATTATACCAACTACGCAGTTTTTATTTGTGAGATACAATGACTCCAAGAAACGTAGCAAGATTTATGAAGAATAGTATGAATAAAAATAAATCTTTATTATATATTTTACTTGACAACTACAAAACTGGAATTATGTATGACCAATTTTACGCTACTGAGCACTTATCGCGCCACAACCGTCCCATTTTCGCTACCCAATTGACTAGATCAAAGCAACGTGATGACGAACACATAAAATTATAAATGATGTCATCCCAAATCCAAACCGTCTCATGTTTCAAAAGCAACAACATTTCATGATATTAAAGTGGCGAATCAACGCGTTTTATCGACGCAGAAGCGATGAGGGTCAGCTCACAGCCACCGATCTCCCGCGTTCTACTGATAATTATCAGCAATTGAATGCACGACTGGTAGTTAATTGCCTGCTATCATTGACGTGGTGATTAACGCCCAGTGGCCGTCACACGAGTGACTCTTATGCAGATATAGTCGCGTTTATCTAAGAACAGCTTTCATCACTTGGGCACGCCCGAGTTTTTGCTAGCGAAGCAGTTTTCGTTGCATAAAATATTTTATAAATTGCATTTTTTATGTATTGGCTGGTGAAATTCTTCTAATAATAGAATGAATAGATCAAGGGCTTGATACAGAAAGCAGTACTCCTAGACATTGCGCGTATCGTCAGGAGGTTCCTTTCTCTAGAGCCCTGACCGCCGGTAGCTTGGTCCTTGTCTCGTTACCGGTGGGATACTATTTTTTATATTTTTAAATGTTTTTCTTTTTTATATATAGTTTAATATTTGAAAATGCAATTAATATGTGTATAAATAAATAAACGGAATGAATAAATAATATTTAAATACATTACATTTGTCATTTAGTTTTCTGACATGCCTTTCACTGATCTGATTTCCAAAAAATCGCGTAGAATCCAAACAAACAATGTTATATGTATAGAGAGATTACTCCTAGTAAAAGAGGCCAATTAGAGGTCGAAGTTTCACTCCTAGCCACGTTCTATTAAACGTATTAGAAACCTACTTAAATTAACAAACTATTGTTGTACGGTTGGAACTTCAGTCTTTAGAAACTTTCGTTCGATTTACATACATTGGCAAGGCAATCATGTTAGGACCTCGTGAACTTATTTTTTCTTAGTTTTACTAACGTCATAAGAAAATAATTATTATCAATAGTAACCACAATAATTACTCATATTATTTCTCAGTCCTTGTAACTATAATTATAAATACTTTGCTAGATACAACATCTGGCAAAGTATTTATAGTAATATTTTATTAGAAGCCTAATTATAGGTACAATTTGTACAGGACATATTGTAATAGATTAGACTTTGGCCTTGTTCCTTGTCTGCTGTATTCTTCCTGGGTATCTATAATGTATTCAATGTTTTTTAAATGATTGTTCATTCGCGTAACTTAATTCATCTAATGTTGCTTGCATAAATTGCTTTTAGTGGTAAGACCACAGATTACTAAATAGTTACTTACTACGTGTAAGACTTCCTATTGTATCTACGGCTGTACATTTGTACCTTCCATTATTGTTTGTGCCACTGATAAAGAATATCCAGCCAAATATTAGAATATTTTATAAATATAATAATAAGTATGACGAGTAAAATAAGTATGTAGTTTTATTATTAAAAAAAAACAGCGCCATCTGTCCACAATATTGTGAATGAAGAAGGGCGGAAAGGTGGTGTAATATTGGAAGCCCGCCACAGCTTACAAAGGTTGTTCGTTAGGTAATTTAGTGGGGCAAAAGCTTGTGTATGACGTCACTGGGTGGCGCTACTAGTTTTCCTGACTTAACCGTATAGTTCGTAGCGGGGTCCAATTGGACCCGAACGTCAAAACCTCCGTAAGCTCAGTAAGGGTACCAATTGGGGCCGAGAATTTTGTCATGCGCCATCCTAATTATATACGCCTATATTTATTTTGCATTCTATAAAACCTTATGCATTTGTATCAATTTAAAAAGCGTAATAAATATATGTTCAGATAACGTCATCAAACCTTTCATAATTAGCGTTCAAGTTATAAAATTAACGTTAAGAATCACTACTAGAATTTGGTGCTTAAAATCCGCCATGTTTGTTTACATAAGTTGTTTTTTTAATTTAAAGATGTGAGGGAACGATGGTATGATCCGATTATTATTTCAAATTTCGATCGACTCGATTCATCAAATTAGGAATCGTTTTATTTATTTCATTAAAATAAATATTTCTCAAGTGAAATGATGTAAAAATAAATAGAATATCAGTTTATCTCTTTGATGAAATGATAAATGGGTAAAGGGGAGCGTGCAGTACGCCCGGTATATTATTATAAAAAATTAGAATTTGTTAATCGCAAAATATTTTAAATATTTGTTATTTGTTTATACATGTTATTTATACGCCAATGACTGACCACTAACAAGGGCCGGGTCGTCGACCCCCCCGCCCCTTCCTACCACGTTCAAAGATTAAATTTTTTGAAAAGCCTTTTGGTAAGAATTTCAAACATCAGTCTTCCAAAAGTCTGATTAGGGGGGGGGGGGGGGGCTGATTCATACCGTTTTATTGTGAAAGAGTTTTAATTTATATGTCATAATTACGATATAGTTTCCTTTTTTTTAATTAATTTTCTTATAATACTCCCATGTGAGGTAACGATAATGTGATCCAATTATTTTTTGACATTTCGATCAACTTGATTCAACAAATTAGGAATCGTTTTATTAATTTCATTTAAATAAATATTTGTCATGTGAAATTATGGGAACATTAATGAATATGATGTTTATCCCTTTGATGAAATTAGAAATTGGTAAAAGGGAGTGTACCTACAGTACGCCCAGTGTTTTATAAAAAAAAATAGAATTAGTTAATCACAAAATATTGTAATTATTTGTTTATACGTCAATGAGTGTTTTCTTACAAGGAAGAAGGGGCGACTGTGTCTAACCCCCCCCCCCCCTCCTTCTCCTACCACTTTCAAAATTAAAATTTATCGTGTTTGGTATCATTTGAAAGGGCTTTTGATAAGGATTTTAAATATCAGCCTTACAAAAGTCTGAGGGGAAAAGGTGGATCCTAAGTAAAGTATCATTAAAATAGTCTAAAAACATAATACAAAAAAACAAAACCGCAAAAAGAATTTTTTTTCTTTCACTATTTGGGACACTGAAAAGAGAAAAAAAAACTTTTTGCCAAACCGCTTCGTAACGTCTTAACTTAGAGACACCAACTTGTAGATTATGATGTAGAACGATGTATTGGATAAATTTGTTTATTAGCGTTTTATTTTTCTAAGTACTTTTATTTTTCTCTGTTCAGTGTTTTGGGAGTTGGCTGTACTTTTTGTAAAAAGGTTTTTAGTGGTCCGACTAAATATGGTTACCGTTTTTAGGGTTCCGTAGTCGACAACGAACGCTTATAGTTTTGCCATGTCCGTCTGTCTGTCCACGGCATAGATCAGAGATTCTTGGTTCTAGAAAGCTGAAATTTAGTATAGATATGTATATTGATCAGGCCGACAAAGTGGTAAATATTATGAAAAATATTTTTTTTAGATTAGCTCCCAAACACGTAAAGTGTGGTTGAATATTTTTTTTCGTGTATACCTACGTGTGGGGTATCGTTAAATAGGTTTTTCAAAAACTTTTGGGTGTGTGAAGACCATTTTTCGGTTAAGTGAGCCATTTGCAAAATAACTTTTAAGTGCAAATTTTCGTTCGATACGAGCACCCAACTTTTGAATGGCTGTCCCTAGAAATGTGAAAAAAGTCAAAGACGTAGCACATGTAACACTATCACGGCTAAGTAGGCTTAACCGGTTACAGAGTAATAGTCGACTAACCAACACCTACTACGGAACCCTACATCGCGTGGCCCGACACGCACTTGACCGGTTTTATTGTTGATGAAGCATAGATAAATTTTCACTTATATGTCACACAATATTGTTTCCCTTTTTAAATTAATTTTCTAATAGGTACTAACTTTCTAATAATACCCCCAAAAACTGACCCCCGTGCTTAAAATTAATTAATTTACGTTACATGGCCATCTTTGGATCAACGATTTAAATATGTGTACCACAACTCAATCGGTCTAGTAGTTTTGGCTGTGACACAAGGACGGACAGACAGACACGTCAGTAATCCTATAAGGGTTCAGTTTTTTTAATTATGAGGTACGGAACCCTAAAAAAAAGATAATTGGATTTTACTGCGATTTTTTTTTATCAAAGTTGAACCCTTGGTACACATCCGATTCGCTCTTGGCCATTTTCTTTTAGTATTGTAACGCCTTTTTAGGGTTCCTTAGCCAAATGGCAAAAAACGGAACCCTTATAGATTCGTCATGTCTGTCTGTCCGTCCGTATGTCACAGCCATTTTTTCCGAAACTATAAGAACTATACTGTTGAAATTTGGTAAGTAGATGTATTCTGTTAACCGCTTTAAGATTTTGGCACAAAAATAGAAAAAAGTAATAAATTTTGGGGGTTCCCCATACTTAGAACTGAAACTCAATTATTTTTTTTCATCAAACCCATACGTGTGGTATCTATGGATAGGTCTTCAAAAATGATATTGAGGTTTCTAAGATCATTTTTGTCTAAACTGAATAGTTTGTGCGAGAGGCACTTCCAAAGTGGTAAAATGTGTGTCCCCCCCTGTAACTTCTAAAATAAGAGATTGATAAAACTAGAAAAAATATATGATGTGCAAATTGGTTTGAACGAGATCTAGTAAGTAGTTTTTAAGTAATCAGCAATTTTCCTCTACAAACAAACTTAATTATGCGGTCGGAAAAAACAAGATAATTGCGACTTTATTGCGTACTTATCCTTTCCAATGATCGGAACCCTCGGTGCGCGAGTCCGACTCGCACTTGGCCGGTTTTTTTATACATTTTATTTCTTTATACGATAGCGACTAAGAGTAAAAGATAATATTCGAATTCTGTATCTACGTATAATAAAAGCCGGCCAAGTGCGCATCGGGTCGGGTTCCGTATTAATACGTTTTATTTGGTTGGTCGACTATAACAGTGTAACCGCTAAAGTCTACTTAGTCGCGATAGTTTTCCTTATATGTTCATTATAATTATAAGCTACGTCTGTGATTTTTTTTACAAATCTTAAAACAACTATTCAGAAGTTTAAGGGGGGCGACGCTCGAACCGAACAAAAATCAACTTTAAAGCTTGATATTTTGCAAACTACTCCCTAAATTGGAAAATTATCTAGAAACCAGCTTTATTTTTGAAATACTTATTTAACAATACCCCACACAATGGGATACACGAGAAAAAAATAGTCATCCCCACTTTACGTGTATGGGAGGTACCCTAATTTTTTTTCATCTTTAATTTTACACTTTGTTAGCGTACTTAATATGCATATCCATACAAAATTTTAGATTTCTAGTCCAAAAAACTTCTGAGTTAGGTCGCGGACAGACAGACAGACGGACATGGCGAAATTATAAGGGTACCTTGTTGTCTACGGAACCCTAAAAAGACCAAAACTATAAAATGTCTATAAATTTTGAAATCAAAAAGTCACACGTGTGACCTCATAACCGCGTCTATTTTTTGCATCAAATAATTCCTAATTTATGATAATAATATTTTTTTAATGCAATAAAATTATATTTTTGTTCTCAAAATAAAAGCGTAGGCATAAATAGTAGTAATATTACTAAAATAAATCAAAAAGTTTTTATTGAATTTTATACAGTTTCAACTTTTTTTTATTGTATCCGATTATCGATTAGGCAGAATGCTAAATACGTTAGAAAATAAAAAAAAAGATGATTGGGCAGCACTAAACGAGTATTACTTTGTCTTTGATATTATGGTAATTTTTGACCAATTTTGATTGTGAATTTTAAGTAACTTATTGCATGATTATTAGTATGAATGACACTGCAGGTAAACTGAAAATATTATAAATATGTCCTCGATACACTATTTAAGAAAGTGAGTACACTGCAGGTGTTATTTTTGAGTAATTTAAAGTAGTGTACCTTTTGGATAGGTAATAGATTTATGTAATTTATACTAATTTCGGGATATACTAACACAGTATGGCCTATTGCAAATCATTGTTTATTAAATTTACTTCACACTTATTGTTTAGACATCTACAATAAAGTATTTAACACTTTGTATTTGTAAGTTGAAAGTTGATGCAAATTCTTCAATTCCATGTCACAATTCAAAATATCCCGCCGAGTCAGGGGTAGTCTCATATGTCACAATCTGGTCGAGCAGAGGGGTTAATCTATAACATTTTTCCAGCCTGGTAACTTATTGAAAGACACGCAATCTTATTGTGTTATTGTATGAATATTAAACATGAGTTGTTATTATATTATTAGCGTAACTTGGCAAAACTTATTTTAAACTGACTTCTAAAAAAGAAGAGGGTTCTTAATTCGGATGTTTATATTTTTATGAAATTCAACGTTGTTTTGCATCAGGAAGCAAGAATTAAAACCGATCACGATATCTATCCATGTTACTGATATCACCAAAAAGTCTCAATTATAATACTAACTTAATATATTATAATTGGTCTAACGCTGGCTCCCAAAATGGAACTTCGAGGTTCTTTTTATAGCGTTAACTATGTTCCATTTTCTAATTTAACTTTAACAGCGTTGCCATGTTGTTGTGGCGTTTAATGAGAATTGCGGACACTTGCCATCTAACCAGCCTAAACTAAAAGTAGTGCTTCTACCGCAAATTATAAAAGTTGTTTTGAGCGCAGTTTCGACAATCCTCTGCGGTTCACTGTCTATTGGAAAGTGACCATTGTTGAGTACGATGCTGAGTTGAATTTTAATTAAAGAGGCGCCACTTGCATGCAATAATGAGCTCAAGTTCGCCATACATTCAGAGTCAAGTTGTAAAACTACGTTATCTGTTATACCAAGCTTAGACACGTATCTCGTACATCGTTTAGATAATCCAAGGCAAGAACATTGTGGATTACCGTTAAATAAAAATCTTATGTTGAAACTGATACTAAAACGTTAATGTATTCTAAATTTTATGTTAATATGATGCTAAACAGAATTCTGCATCAAAATTCGCAATTTCACATCTGCTTAGTAAATAGTTTTAGAGAACACTCCGTCTAAGCACCTATAGGTAGGTACTAATATTCATTTTCCTTTGCCCGGCCGCAGCTTATATTAAATACGTCGTTCAACACTTACCACGTCATGATTATTCAAAACTTGGCCCACGCTTTAAGCAAAGGCGATTAAATTATTTCCATAATGTTAAAACACATTTTTATTAAACTAAGTAGTTTGAAATATTTTTCTCTATTAATAAGACTTAAAAACCGTAATGTTACGAATTAATTGCACAGCCGTTTGCACCGAACTTTTTATCATTTATAGGTACTTTTACGAATATCACAAAACATGCTATCAATCATTTGCATAATTATTATATACTTTTAATATTTTTTATGAAAATTTAACATAGATGTAATAATTAAGTAAACATATTTAGACGAAAAACGTAAAACAATAGCAAAATTAAAGTGTTATCCTCCATTTTGACAGTTCTTCCGTTTCACGTATAAGTATGTAACCGCATATTTTTTTGGTGCAACCAGCTGTAAAATTATTCAAGATTTTTATAGTGACACGTATCTTTTGTAATGTAATCTTGATGTCTTTTTAAGTCTTCAGCAGCTGCTCCGGCAACCTCGAAGTCAGTTTTCATAAACAAAGCTTAATTGTTAGGAAAAAATCATCTTTACGTGCTGTCACACCAAAGTAAGAGTCATGGTAATCGTGCTTTTTGTTGCACTACCCAGGAGGGAAGTGTAGCTTTTAGGCGAAGTAAATCTTTATTCTAAATAATTAAAATATATATTTAAGTTACTCTTGTTAGCTAGGTTGAACGTAGCTACTTTAAATGTTAGGATAACTTTTAAAAACTAAGTTACGAGCACAGTTAGTTATACTAACATAAACATCTTCATTTTGTTCCTGTCAGAGAAATTATGAAATTGGTTTTTTAACAAAACAGCACATTCTCCGTAGTTTCAAACAATCAGAAAGCAAACATCCATGATAAATGGTCTGTATTTTCCAGTTAATTGAATATTAAACTACGCTTACGACGGCAAAACGTAGATATTGATGATGTCTATATGAAAGATATAAGCAGATTAATTTCTCGCTTTTATTACTGCTCGTAATATCCGGTAGCTCTCGATCGCAAATACGACTCTTCAAATATAATAAAATATGCCATCTGCGCAACGTGACGTGGGTACGTCACTAAATAATATCTTTAACAGCCTCAGCAATAACTCCAGTGTATTTATAGCTAGAAAATCTATAGAGAGGCAACGAAACATTATTAAGTAGTTTCGAAAATCAGTTTCTCCACGGATCGCCGTTAACGTACTCAAGAACAATTATGTTATTAAAGTGATATCCTGTTGTTTCCTCTGATACGATTCAATATTGAACAGATATCACAAATCACAAAGAGTTCATTGATCCCAGAAGATAAAGGCAACATCGAAAGAAAGAGATTAATGAGTGTTTGTTGTGAAGAGAATATCGTTTGCATATCCATCTATATTTTTTGCCGCCGAGATGTCAGTTTTTGTAATCATTTTAAAAATGACATGTAATCACCTATTCTACTGCACAGGTATTTTCCATAATCATGGGGTTTTTCTTGACGGCAAGAGACCATGACGCCATCATGCCGTATCTCCGCCAATCCTTCACTGAATTGCATAATTACCCTGGGATTACCCCAGTGAAATGTGCCCTTGACACTGTAGCTTTATTGTACTTATGGTTTTGAACATTTAAATTCCTCAGGGGAATAGTAATACAACAATTCATGTAGTACGGTAATACTTTTGAGGCTACTACATATTATATTTTGTGTGGACATCATAGAAGATAAATGAAATGTCTCTTCACACGGTAGTCCGCATCGTGCCATATTTCATACCGGCTGACCCTTCCAGCTCACGGCATCGGCTAATAAGACCGCACTATGTTTTATTATCTGCACAAAATTAGCGATTTGTTTTCCTAGCGAGCTTTTAATGGCTAGGGATTCGTAAAGCAAGCTTGCGCTATTGAAGAGAAAGACAAATTTTCTACCAGTATAAAAGAGTCACTAACAAAACTATGAACACTTTTCACATGTTCCAATTAAAACTATCAAACTAAAACAGTCCATAATGAACCAAAATGATCAATATTCAATTACCAATCAATTAATCAGCATGTTCGAGTAACTTGATTGCTAAGGGAAATTAGTACGACGTACATTTATTAGACGGCGTCGTGTCGGCAGCAATTAGGGCACAGGAACTGCGAACGATGGTAAAACTTTTAATGGCTAATTAACTGGATAACTAACCAGCTATCAGCGTGCTACGTGCCAAGTGTGACATCCCATTTCCTATTTTTAACGTTATTTTGCTAATCATAAACTGCGCGACTACGGCGTGGAACTTGAAACTTTAAAGCTTGTGAACTGTAACTTCGCTGAGACGCCATATTTAATAAAGTTTAAACTAAACAGCAGATTAATGTTCCTAAGAACCTAAATTTTATTCTTATCTATAACCTTTAATCTATAAGTTTTTTTTCTGTAAGCGGCCGCGTGCCTCTTGACGAAAATTTACATTACGGAGGAATTTATTACAATACGGAGGATCTTTAATCATGTAAGTACTGAAAATAGAAATGAAAGTGATTTCTTACCGAAGCACATATTAGTTGTAATCATTTCAATGGCTTGCTTTTTTTCTAAAGTATTATAATTTTGAACATTAACTTACGGAATATAGGGCGGTTTGAAGACTTGATGTCTCAATACACTGTTAGCTCTATCATATAGGCCACGGACTTATCGAGGCTTACGGAAGGGCTCTGACGCTTTACATAAGATAAAAAAACTACGTATATTGTTTTTTAAATGGCGGAACGCCCCTCCAGATCATTTTTGAAATATGCAGTATCTTCTGGTAGTTTGACGACGACATTGAGCAAGTAATCGATTTCGAATTTATTTCCCAAATTCCCAGCTCCTTAAAGAAGGCTGCTCATAAGAAATAAACTACAGGGAAATTGAATACCTCTTTTTGTAGGTGTCTCGTTAAGTCAGACCTTAAGTTTGGCACCAATATTCATAAAGCTTTGAATAAATCATCAGTTATGTAAAACATTTCATCATCTACATACAGGGTTTCTTTTTAAACAGTCAAAATCGAGCGAGCTAGCTTTGACCTTCATCAGATATGAAATCAATTCATACAATGAAAGCAGAGTATAACTAGAAACCTTAAATGAAGCGTTCTCAAACGGCGGGAATATTTGCTTAATTTACAATTTACTTCGGTTTGCTTCGTCGGCGAATGGCGCACTTGAATCGAATATATATTTCCTTTTTTTTTTCGAAACTCATGGCAATGGCTCTTCACCGTTCTGCCGCTTGATTTGCGAATGGGCTGTGAAGAGCCCACGGCCGGATGCTCGGGGCCACTCTACAGCTATTTACACGTACAATTTTCTACATTTATTTGAGGATGGCATTTGTAAATGGCTTAGATTTATTTATTTTCTACATATAAATATTAATAAAGGCTTGTATGATTGTCCTCTATGGGTTCCTTAACCATTCAACCGTTTGTACAAAACTTTAGTGGGTTCTTCTGTGTACTCCAACAACGGTTTCTGGGTTATAAAAAATCGTGACTTGCAACGCATGCTTGTTGCAGCTGGTCATGGTACATAATTATCAAATTATCAATTTATCATTAGAAAAAAAATTCTTTGACCCAAAAGCTCATCCATCGTCTCAATTCTGCGTGTAACTCATTCTTTTGTATGCTCTCTTTTAGTTTATTTATAATGTCAAAAATATAAATGTCATTTCGAATTAGATTAGGATTATCATAAAGATTAGCAGGAAGACTATTTTACTTTTCTATTTTTATATAATTAGTTCTCGATTTCTTATATAATTAGTAAAAAAGCGCCTAGCACCAGTTCTCGATTATTCCTCAAATTTAATATCACAGTCAATATTCTGTTATAGGTATCTGCAAAACTAAAACTCCAGTTGTGCACTCCCAAGACTCGAGTCTCAAGTCATAAGTTTACAACCTCGTCCAATGAATTGCATATCAGATTAAACTTACAAGTTGAGTTGCACAATCTTTCATCGTATCGAACCCGAGCGACGGCGAGACTGCATAGTTTTTTTAGATCCGGGCTACTTTTAAAAATAAAGATGGCGGTGCTTCGGAAACTTTGTAATATACTTAATGTAGATAAGTATTCTAGACGTGGAAGCTACAAAAACATCAAGATAACTACTTTTTGATACCTATATTATTATTTTACAAGTTGTGTCCCGAGGTTTTATCCACATCCTGGGGGAACTTCTTCGCATACTCTGACAAAAAGTGTCTTATGTCACATATAGGTTATAAACGACGTTTGTACCAAATTTCATCTTAATTCATTCTGTAGTTTTTACGTGAGTAACAAATACATACAGCCTCAAAAAAATATATTTATAACTCACTGTTGCTCGCGGGTTCACTCGCGTTCCGGGGGAACTATAGTTTATACCAGTTGATTTTACGGAAAATGTAAACAAAGTCTTTAACCTATTTTGTTTTAACTTTCTCACATAGATAAATAAAATGGCATTAAATGATGATGTTTAGACCATGAGACTGACATAAATATGCCATTCTTACGCCATTTTGTTAAGAATTAGAACGAAAAAGGTTACGACTTTGTTTACATTTTTCATAAAATCGAGTGGTACTGACAATAGTGAATGCACCAGAATAAAAAGTAGCATATAACCGTCTCCTCTATCTCCGTACCAATTTTCATCCAAATCGGTTAAGTCTCTAGCTATGGCGTGACCAAGGGAAATAGGGATTCATTTGTCTCCCTATATGCATTATATCAGTAACATAGCCGAGCAAGCACTTCACAAACTTGTTTGCAACATCTTGACATTTTATTTGCCTCTGGATGTTTACGGTCATATCCTTGATCCCTTCTTCATTGGCTTAAATTAGCCAATACATGAGATATAATTGTTTCCTGCGGTTTTCCCTATTAGGTCACATTTGGGAGTAAACAAAACAATAAAACTAGTTGTTTGCTGTTGTCAAATTTAGTAGGTACACCTACTTAATCAGTTCCTGCCGACGCAAAATTGGGCGTTGGCACTTCCTTGTATGAAGCAAACATAATAATTAGGTTTGTGTATTTAAAATTATTGCTTACGTACTTAGGTCTTTTAATATTCCTTGGTATGTTCATTTTAAAGTCATGTCAAGTTAATTGGAAGGAAATAAAAATATAGATTTATTTATTTATTTTTACATTTTACAATTAAATATTCCCTAATACTAATTGAATGCTTGAGTATTTACGTGTTATAGGTATAAAGGTGTGTGCTAGCCAACAGGTGGCAAAGTTATTTACTACAATTATTAATTACATATGTTAAATATGATAATTACCTATTTAAAAAAATAAATTGTATAAATGGTTCTTCAAACCTTACAGACAAATATGTGTTGCTGGGGAGTTTGTTGCGCCACTTCTTCTTCCCAGCAAAACACATAGGAAGTGGTAAAGGGCGGGCGTTTTGGAGGCTGTCTATTGTAAATTTGACGATCAAAAAGATGCTGATTTTCAGCCTAATTTGAATAAATGACTTTTGAATTTTAAATCGTAATTGAATTTGGTTGGATTATTAATTAACACAACAGTTAAAATACCGAAAAAGTTATCTCAAAGTAATTTTTTGTATACACTTGTGCAAGAAACACCGCATGCCGTATAAAAACATACGATTTAAACAGTAAATTGTTCCCAGAATTGTTATTTGTGTTGTAATTATCTTCTAGCGACGTTTTGTCATGCTCTAGACGCAAGAACTGCAATGAATACACAACCGGGAAATTGTCTTGTCTAATGATTGTTTTCTTATCTTTTTCTTTGGCAGGGTAATGATTAAAATGTAATAAAGAGTATGCAAGTCCATGAGATATTGTCTATTGTTATTTGTCATACTTAATTTATTTACGTAGACATATAAACATCATGATAGCTATTCTGATCTAAGCAACTGATAGTCCGACTAGAAGAAATTGGTATGATCCACTTGTTACTAGTAAACGTGTAAGCATTTAAAACAACAACAACTTCCATTTTGTGTTTCTAGACAACCGAAGTTTCTTAGCTTGTTGAAGATTTTGAAGCTCGTAAATAATAAGTAGGTAAGTATGTCATAATAATGCAACAAAGTTGCGTTCGTTATTCTTATAAACTACTGGTAACTTTATATTCAGAATGCATTCTAAGCAAACTAGCTTTGCGTCGTGGCTCCATTACATAATTATTTTAATGAGGCAGAGGTCATTACGGAGATACTCTCAGATGGGATAAGCATAACAAGGATCTAGCTGTAAATAGATAAACAGGAATCGTGATGAGATCAATTTTTATTCCTTTTTTTTTTCATGTTCATCAAGTATTTTTAGACGGACTCTTTAATTAGTAGTGCCATGGTTAGTAGTTACATATTGTTTGTGTTTTGACAATACGTGACGTAACAAATTACCTCTGAACTGTAATTCATACCTCTGAAAAGATTTTGGAGTATTAAAAAAACTATCCTTATAAAAATAATCTTACAAAAACATGTTGAGAGTAATGTACTGAAAATATTCTTCATGTTAACTCAAAATTTTGTACCAGCCAGTTTAAATTTGAAAACCAAACACGAGTAAATAAACTCAGTAAAATTAAATGCAGTTTAACAAAAAACACCTGTATGCCATGAAAAGCAGTACTTATGTTCCGAGCGAAAGCAGTCGCGTCTGCCTGTAAATAAGGATGCTTAAAACACACAATGCATGCCGGTGGACTGGCCCGGGGCGTACTACGAGCATTACTCGCAACGAAGATCCCGTTAGTTCGCGTTTCAGATTGGGGCATACACAAGGTTGCCCCAACGAATTTCCCGTCTCTTGTCGATGAAACTAAAAATTTTCATCACTCTGCATTACCATGAAAAATCATTAAAAAAAACATGCATCAGTCACCGACCTTCTCGCGCCAGTGAATGTCAACTAACGGAAATAATAGCCTTTATAAATAACGAACAATCAGCTTACAATCTCTCCATTGTGTGCTGTTTTCCATTAAATAGAAGCACGAAAATAAATAGGACATGAAAGAAACTGTAAAAATGAACTGTATTTTGTTAGGAAATCCTATGATGAACGGGCGCATTCTAGACTTTTAATCACGTATCGATCCGATTGAAGAAAACCTCGTTAATCATGGCCACCACCATCGTTAGCACTCATTCGTACACAGCCGAACTCATAAACTACGCCATTCGTATTCAAAACTCGCCTTCTATTATTTTTCTTTTTTTTTATCTGCCATGATTTTTCAAGCGATTTTTTCATACTTCCAAATTCGTAAGTCCGTGTTTGTATGCACTAGTCCCGGTTCAGACGCTTATTGCCAATTTTCTATACCGATGCACCGGAGATACCGGACAACGGACATCGGATCGAAAATTGAGAACGGCTTTTATATTGTGTAAACAAAACTTTATTACGAATTTTTGGAATGATGAATACTTTATTTATGAAATGCAATGCAATCATGATGTAATTTGTTTGTTCAAATGTTTGGTTTAACAGCCTTAGCTGAAATACAATAGAAAAAAGTCGGATCTTGGAAACGGTAAACAATTTTATATTGCTTGAGATTCCTAATCAATGAATAATTCACACAGTTGTCAAACACTAATGAGTAATTTGAAAGATGAACGCATAATTTGTTAGTAAAGAAGTCGGCCAAGTGCATGTTTTCCTTTAAAGTTCGATAATTTTCCTACGTATATGTTTTTTACATTTCTAGACACAGCCATTCAAAGTTAGAGTGACGCTCAAATCTACCAAAAAATAGTAGGAACTTTAAAGGAAAATGGCCTTCACATGCCTGCTATACTTTTGAAAGACCTATCAAATTAAAAAAAAACACCGCTGAAACCAAAACGTGTATGGTACCCAAAATAATATTTTTCAAATTCTATTTTACCACTTTCGCGGCGTGATCAATCATATCCATCTATACCAAATTTTAGGTTCCTAGTACGAACTTTGAGCTATGCCGTGGACAGACATGGGGCCTTACCATGACGTGCCAAAACAAGATTATTTTCGTTATGAAAGAGACGGAGCTATACGACGTTAGTAGCTGTGTCACGCTCTCAAACTTGAATAGTGATTGCAAAAACACGTGGTGGTACAGCCCCAGGACCCTAAAAAGTATTGTCTGAAAAGTCGCGTAGGTCATATCATCCTCTCCTAATACATAATATCTAATCTCCTAATACTCGTCGTCGTCGAAGTATTGCTAAGTCCGCAAATCATAAACAGTGCAATTAAATTAATTAATGTTTCGATAAGGTAATCGGTTAACGCCTTATAAATCGGAAACATGTGTGATAAGATTTTGTTAATAGGTACTTAATCGCTCGTGAAATTGCTTATTGTGATATAATCAGTCACACGTTTATTGAACGCAAGAATATGGTTGTGAGGATTTAATGGTATAATACCTACTAAGAAAGATTGTATGTCTGTAGTTGTGGCTCTTAACTCTTAAGTCATATTCATATCTCTGGCTTAATGATTATAATCATATTTGTGGGTGAATCTACAATTGTTTTCGAATCGTCATTACTCTCATCAGCGACAGTAGTTTAAATTGTACAATTTACAAGCTTAAAATTATTATGTTAAGTAATGAAATAGATATAGCCTCTTAATGTAGGTGAATATTGTATTTTATACGGCTGGTAATGATGGAATTCGTGTGAGGAAGCGAACAGCGTCGAAAAACCAACCGCATATTTATGAAGATTCACCCTTATTCGAAAAATGTCCACCGCCAAATCTGTTGCCTTAGGCATCAGCCTTCATAGTAAAAATAGTTTTCTTTAGTACTTGTGTTGAAAAGGATTTATTGTCAAAACTGCTATACTTGGCGCCAATAAAAACCATAAAATGATAAAAGCTGCTGAGGTCTCAAACTAAATCGTTCTGTATTGTATCTTAGTGGTGACTTTGGAAAATATGTGACACATTCATAAATTACCTAATATTAGTTTTTTTATAACATTTATATAGCAACTCCTATGTAGTCAGGCTATAAATGTATTAATTAAACTCCTAATTATATTCCTTCATGTACCCGTAGTGGGTCAATTAAGTCACGTGAATACTGATTATATTTCATTGGGTTTACGTATGTTAGATACACTTGAAAATTGCTTATATCCGCCGATGTTTCCGGCTTACGGAATCGCTTCCAGGGGAGCACGCGGGATTCAGGAAAACTTGTAATCTGTTTGTAACATCATCATCTTCTATCTATCTGTCTGTTGAGGGAAAACGACTGTACGAATTTGGATAAAATCGGTATGGAGGTAGATTGGAAGTTGGATATCAAAAAGGAATGTTCAAGTTAAATACAAATGTCAGCCCAAACGCGAAATTTCGGTATGCATGTCTTCCAATTAAACAAAGAATCCACTTTTAATTATAATGTTTCCTTGATAACATTCTATAGATAACCTACATTCCATGTGCAGAAAATTTAGAGAATGCATATCAGTCTTTTTTTATTACGTACAAACTTGACTGATTGCTAACGCAAATAACACTGGCATGACATAAAAGTCAACGAACCTCTTTTAGGCTTTACTTTCAAGATGGCTGCAATCTTTATCGTACTTATTTGAAATTCCATGTAATTTAATAGAATACAAAAAATGCAATAGAAATATCAATGCAGAAGCCTTATTCTTTTAGGCTCTCTATAAAGATAAAGATCATTTATTTGTAAAAACATGGGTGTTTTTGTAAAACTATGGCTGTGCGTCATGATCGAAATATGCGTTATTAATACTATTACTATATACTATTAATGAATCCTTGATTAAGTCTTCCTCTTTTGCAAGCATCTTGGCGGCAAGGTAGCCCGGCTGTCTGCTCTCGGTTACTGCAATGTGTATTTTGCCACAGACTTCTAGATTCTGTCGTCTCTATCGTCTGTGTAAGGTAGAAGTCTCTGTCTGTGTAGTCCACAAGCATTTCGCCAAGTTTCTTGAAGATAGGTTATTATTATTATTTTTAAGTTTTTATCACACATAATGAACCTTACTCGTCAGGCAGATTTCTCTCATTGAACTCCATAAAAAAAATGTATCGTCTTCGTGAGCGACACACTTAAAACCTCCCAAAAAAGTCAGATATCCTAAAATTTAGTCAAGTGATATGCGTACCTAGTTATTGCCCAAGTTTAGCTAAAAGACTGGGTTTTCTTAGAAATGTTTGTCCACCAACTTGTTAACCAGTTTCAACCGGTTATTTGCCTTAAAGGCTTTGATGCCAAACGAATTCTTGAAGCAACTTCGCTAAGCTTCCGGGATCTGGCATGTTTCAGACGCCTTGCTACAGCGCGCGTCTTAAGATCTTTTTATTTTCATAATTAGAAGGAAAGGATGCTGTTAAAAGTTCATTCTGGTTTCTTTGTTCAGATAAATTTATATCTAGCTGTACAATAATGAAATGTTTTTTTTTAGTTTTTTATTAATTGCATTCATTACCCTCATGTGCACACATGCTGAAATGTCTTTCGGTAAAGTATTCAATAGAAATATGGCAAGGGGTTTCTTAAGTTCTGTAACCATAGTATATTAAAAGTCCTGTGAAAAATAATGTGTGTGTAACAAATTAATTGTCTTTTAGCACTACATATCATATACTATGCCTTACACTGTATAATCAGTTCATTGACGCTTTTGTTAGATACCTATCACATTATTTTGAAAAAAATGTATATTTACGTAATTTATCAAGATTATGTATTCTGAAATTACCTGTAAATGAGACTCACCGAAAATAGCTCGTTGGAGAGTCGGAATATTTTATTTATACGTCGCATTGTTATTGAAAGCTGTCATAAAGCCTTCTTTTATTTACACTGTCGAGAAAATAAATTGATGCAATATTTTTTATAAACAATACTACTTCTCGTAGAAATAACAACAATAACAAACGTAGAAGGTGTACAAAAAAAATACAAAATTCGTTTTAAAGTTAGTCATTTTCAGATAAGTAATTTGAAAAGTTTTTTTTGTCTATAATACTTGGAATCAAAGGGGTTATTTACAAGTTTATGTTTAAATTCTTTATAAAGTTTCGAAAGCCTAGTTAACTAAAGACCATTGAGCCAACTAGTTTCACTTCCTTGAGATTATCTAAACACATAAATTAATTACAATGACAATAAAATAATAATGCGATAGCCCGATCAACAAGACTATCCCCACAGTGGAAGACTGACAAGAAGGGCATTAATATACGACATGTAGATGCATATAAAATGATCCATTTTTAAAGCAATAACCATTTTATCTTCACAACAAATGTTTAAAGGCGACGCATAACTTCAATACTCAGTTCAAGCATGCGATATATTATTAAAACTACACGAGTAATGTATCCTTGACAAGAATATCATACAATTTGAATACTGCAACGTACTTTATGATCGTGAATTGAGTAGTGGATCGTGGGATGCAATTTACAGAGAACGGTTTTATTGTATCGTTTCTATTGCTGTTTCTTTTAAAACGATATACACTTGAGGCCAATTAAAGGGGGTCAGTTACGAAAATAAAATCGTTATGTAATACGAACAGACTATTAAACAGCATACCTACTAGTCGTTTATTTATCAAAAAATAAATTAAGACTTTAATCAGCTATTTACTTTACAAGAGGAACATAATATCTGGAGGCTCAAAAATAATGGCACAGGTCAATTGATAAAAAGTTAGATAAGCCATGCTTGAAGCGGTCAGTCTGTATGGCTATCCATTTTATACCGATTATCACCGAGCTTTGGAAAGCATTATGTGCCCTACCACTAACTTACGACAAAGAAGGAGACCCCTGGCTCTCATTCATAGATTTTTGAGGACTGTGGAGGTTAGATAAGCAGTCGATTAAGCTGCGTCTAGTAAGTAGTCATAGGTAGGCAACTGATAGCAATTAAGTTGAAAGAAAGGGATGATTTATAATTTCAAATAGGTGTCTATCATGATTTTAAAAACTGACCCGAATTCATTGGTTCTTAGTGTATGCATAGCGGTCGCTATGCAAGTGTAAATTTTGTTGTCTTACAATCTACCTACAGTGGTTGTCGGGAGACGTTTCTATAATGAATGTTTTCTTTTATTCCAGATGCATACTTGAGATGAACATCGGAAAGCGAATTCGGTTACATTTACCATAGTAGGTAAGTACATATACCTACTACATTCAATTACGTATCTAAAATTGAGTTACCGAAGGTTCTATTTCGGGCGTTCTACAGTAAGGTTACCGAATTCTCTTCTCCCTTTTTGTATGATACAAAAGGTCAGACTATGTAGGTACTACGTCTGCTTTGGGAGCTTTTATATCCTAACATCATGCATGTAACTGCGAAGAAGTAAGCAGCGTACCTAGTCCATAGCCTTCGAGCCAACCAATCATAACACTGCGACCCCTAGACCAAATTTGCAATATTTTCAAGTAACTTCTATTAATGACTTGTAGTTTCTTAAGATTAATTGCATCCTGAGGGATATATTTCACGCACCTGGATAAAAACTACCCCTAATATATGTAAAGATTAAAAGTTAGTTACAGTAAGTATTTTACTGGGTAGGTACACTCTACGATGTAAATTAACATCGTCACTTAGCTGCTCGCTAGCATTAACTTTGAAGTCCCCTTCAACTACAACCCATCGAAAGACTGAAAACTTTTTTTTACATTTGGCATTAAAACTTGGTTCCCTGTTGCCATAAACCCCGTAAAAATTGTAACATGCTTCCTTAATTTTTGGTGTATTATGAAAACTCTTTTAAGTTATGACATTGACAAGGTCATTTTCGAATTTAGTCTATGAAAATACACGTCACATGGAATGGAATCAAATGATCCAGCTTCTCTCTCTATTTAAACAGTTGATGGACTGCTGTCACAGTTTATTTATTTTAAGAAATAAGTACATCGTTGCAAATACATAGCAATTTCAATTACTTACCTAAATAAATAGCTTAAGTCAACTTCTTAGGAACAAAAGTTAGGTAACCAACAAAATGAAGCGAAAAAACCGAAAATGGTCCTAAAATCGACGTCTAGCAGATAAATATTCATAAAAGTCCTTTGCTAACCATCCTTCACTGTTGCTAATTAAAACTGACAGACGGTACTCGCCGCTCAGCATACTCAAAATGCAAACTAGTCTCTGTCCGAGCCACTCGAGTTTTTTCTCTCGTCGCAAAAGACAGATCCTTTTGTTGTACAACGTTTTTATAAGCAGTTCCTATATAAATACAAGCGTGCAATTTAATAAGGAACGTTCTTCCAACGACTTACTACAAAACGAACGCTAATAGGATTGATATAACAATTTATGTCATGTTAGTTTTAGTCGAAACTAAAGCTAAAAATCAGTAGTCTTTAAAGCATAGGACGGTGGTCGCCACAGCACCCGGTTCCAGTCATTTCGTAATCGTAATAGGTGGCAAATCTAGTGCCACCTTTTAAGGGTGGTATATTGTTCCATGCTAATTTCACGTCTCCTTACTAAGACTCATCTGCTAAAATGACTAAATCGATTCTTCGACAGTAATGGCCAGCCCTCAGCCACTTCTATGTAGTGTAAGTGCAACTAATTGATAACTAGTAAATAGTTTTTTTTTATAAAATCCTACACAGGGATGAACAAGAAACCGCTCGCGTTACATTCGTTGAGAAAGAATTTACGGCTCAAAAATAAATTCGGACGCTAAATAAGAGACCTAGTTTTATTATAATTAATTGTTAGCCATACTTTGTGCGAGTTTCCCTCTCGCCGCGATGCAAACAGTAGAACATTATGATGCCTACTAATTAACGTGTAACTTTGGGTAGTGCTGTTTTGATCAGCTTTTAATTAAATACTAGCTATTTCTCGCGGTGCCACCCGCGTCCCCGGGGAACTTCTTTAAGCACCTGGATAAATAGCCTTAAACCTTCTCCAGGGTCCCTTCTATCTCCGTACTAAATTTCATCTAAATCGGTCCAACCGTTCACGCGTGATGCCTGACCAAGGCAAATAGGGATTCATTTTTTTATATATATAGATTATGAACTGGGTTTGCCAACTGATATGATTCTCTATGACTCTATTTATTAGAATAACAGGAAACGATATACAGTACTGGAATAATAATACTAAAACACTAATATGTATTGTAAAACTAAATAGTCAGTTAGTTTGTAAAAGGTAATTTCTGAAAACCTCAAGCCATACCACGACTGATCAAAGTTGTTGGTAATAATTCCGTTTGCAAAAAAGTGATGTAACTATACGTCGCTTCTAGCTCCATTTCACTCTTACTCCTAAATAGCATAAAAATGTGATGTTGCGACCGACACCAGAAATTCTTCACTAGGTCACAGAAAACTACGATATCCATGGATGCTATAAAGGCTTTGTTTTATGTGCATACAACACAAAGCCCTAGACAGACGCTAGTGTTTTATGACAATCTATTATTGAGGAACAAACTTGTACTTAAAAACGTAACCCTTTTGTTCCAAAAAAAAAGTCCATAAAAAAGAAAGGTTTTGTATTTCAACTAGCTTTCTGCCAGCGGCTTCGCCCGCGTGGTCTATGAATCAAATAATATGACATAGTTTCATCCAAACTTTGCCCTCCTTTATCAGCCTCTTAGAGGTATAATTTCGGAATATCCTTTAGTTTTTGATTCGGAATATCCAAGTTTCAGGTCTCTACGATTAGCGGTTTAGGCTGTGCGTTGATCCGTCAGTCATTTAGGACAAAGCATTTTGTGATGTATAGAAGATCCAAATGACGTCAGTAAACTAACGGTGAAGGTGAAACTGACTGAAAAGTAGATGACACTAACACCGTTTTAATAAAACCTCATTCGACAAGTTACAAAATACATATTTATTGCGTCAGGTAACCCTTGAATGTTTCGCAAAGTTTGGCGATTCTTAAGCATTTGGCGCCAATCCGAGTGGAATGCAGTGTAGCCAACCGACCAATCGATACCGATATAATCGAGAACCTCTTAAATATGTATCGAGTCAGGTGTTGGCAGCGATATGAATTTAAACAAGTCTGCGGACTTTTATGACGAGGCAGAGGCATTTTTCTGATAGGCTTGTACACCGACTAAGTTGAACTTTAAGATTAGGGTTCAGAATAATCCATGGTTGGTAAAGGCCTTTCTCTATTTGTTAAAATAGGTACGGCTACTTCGTTGCTAGATTGGCATTGAAATGGATCAAAAACTTCTCTTCTTCAGTTTTCCATCCTGGAAGCAGTGACGGTGATTTAGATATTCGGGAAAGAGTGATGTGTTGCATGTAATAATTCGTTCAAATAACTATTTTAAACAAACCCACCTATTTTCAAGTAGTGGGTATACCCACAAGTAAAGTCGGTCTTACACAATAGTCAGAAGTAAACAATGTTGCCTACAGTAAAATGATAACTGTACTGTGCAAATATGAAGGATACGCCCAGCTACTGGTTTGTGTGCTACAAACTATTTGCACACACTAAACAGTTCGAGAAAATACGGTTAAATGGCATACTTTGAGTTATTTCAGTGCTATGCACGCATTTGAAGCGTCTCCTGTATTACGTAAGGCTAGCTTCCCACGGTGCGAGATTTTGCGAGATATCACGCACGTTCAACTACCACGGATAATTACGCACCGCACACAAGACTTTTCCAAAACACGACAGGTATGACTTTTTTCTTGGATGGGAAATCATCAAATCACCCCTTCCGCCGTCAGTGTCAGACTCTTACTGATTAAAACCCATCCATGTTCCTTCCTCAGCCCTTTGTATTCCGGGGGCGCGGTATCTCTTTCGAACGTCCCGCAGTCCCAACGACAGGTATGTCTGCGCTACTATTGGTGCGGGCTGGTCCGCGTCCGTCCGCTATGTTACACACCGTGGGAAGCCGACTTTAGAGATGTTTGTGATCTATTAGGTAACTCACTCACACACGACGGTATGACAGTGGACTGAACAATTATCGCGTCACGAGTCACGAAGACGGCTGAAGATGAACATTAGACGTGTCACTTACGAGTATATTGTGGAATCTTCTTTGTCTTATGGTTGTCTTATCTTTACAACTGTTATCACGAAACTTAGGCTGTTAATTTTGGGATGACTGCACGTCATGGCTATTAAAGATCTACCATTGGCAGTCAGTCTTTGTTAGTTATTTTTATTGGTCTGATTGGTGTACAATAAAGAGTATGTGTAGAGACTAACGTCTTAACATGCTTTCTAAAATTCCAATCCATGATAATATTTCCAGAATAAGGTGTTTGAAGACTGGCCAACATTTACTAAAATTTTATTATAAAGATTCCATAAAAAGAAAACAAAGTGTGAAAAATAAATAAAATCAATGCAAAAATAAAGAAGATACACGCTTTAGAAGTTTCTCGAGTTACTCAGGGCTTTGACACGATGATGTAATAATTATTTCAATCGTGCTCTCTTTTTCTAGCATTTTAAAAATATTTTTATACGTATTTTCACTGTTGTTTATATTTTCGTTAATTGTATATAGATTTCTAATAAACAAAACACAGTCAAATACCAAATTGATCCTTACTAATATTATAAATGCGAAAGTAACTCTGTCTGTCTGTCTGTCTGTTACGCTTTCACGCCAAAACTACTGGACCGATATAAATGAAATTTGGTACAGAGATAGAATAGACCCTGAGGAACAACATAGGCTACTTTTTACCCGGGTGCGCTAAGTAGTTCCCTCGGGATGCTGGTGAAACCGCGGGAAACAGCTAGTTTAGAATAAAAATAAACAAACTAGGTAATATTATTTCTGTAGATAGAAATAGTGTGCAGCATCATTATTAACATTTGTTGTATTTTGATACCACTCAGATGTAGTTAATTCATTAACCACATTCATGATTCTGATAATAACCATTTACGTAACTCAATACGAGGACGGAAGCGCCATGTATTATCATCATTTAATAATGTTACTAAAATATAGAAAAAGAAAGAAAAGAAAAATCATTTATTTCTGGACACGCACAGGAAATAGACAAGTAGTAAATAGTTAACAAATAGGAAATAGAAACAATTAAAACAAAATAGAAAAAATAAAATAATAATTAAAGACAAGACATTTTACCTGTACGAGGCCAGAAAAGGCTCCTATCTCAGCATAATGCTGCAACATTTACCTTAGTAAATGCCGCAACGCTGATCTTCCGATAGGAGACCCGTAAGTGATGTCACGGGCAACAACGAATATGCATTCATTATATCTATAATATATAATTATAAAAATAAAAAATAAATATAAACAGTAATAAATATTAATAATTTTAAGATACTTACAACCCTATGGTGAGAACTTGCGCTTAATGCGCTCCTAGATCACTTGTCTATGCCTCAAACCATAAACAACTAGAAAACATTATAGTTTGTCTATGGCTGAGCAAATTTGACAAGTGAAAGGACGCGGGCGCAGCGCCCTACTAATGGCAGACATACAAATAAAATATACAACAAAACAAGCAAGAACTTGAATTTAACACGACAGTTTCCTTAATAATGGATTATATAAAAGTTAAAACTATTTTTAGGCGCAAAATGTAAATATGTATCAAACTAACTAATATTATAATTACGAAAGTGAGTTTGTGTGTTAAGCTTTTACGATGAAACTGGTACTTAAGATATTCATACATAGACTAGCTTTCCGCCAACGGTTTTTAAATAAACAAAGACAGAGTTTCATACAAACTTTGCCCCCCTTTTTTACTCCGTTAGGGGTAGAATTTCGGAAAATCCTTTCTTATCGGATGCCTACGTCGTACAAAGAATACACCCTCTAAGTTTCAGGTCTCTACGATCAGCGGATTAGGCTGTGCGTTGATCCGTCAGTCATTCAGGACAAAGCATTTTATATGAATAGATAGGAGGAGGCGATGAAGGCGGTTATAGGCAACTTTTTAGACGAGTATAGTTCTCTCAGTACGCGGGTGAAACCGCGGGAAACAGCTAGTCATAAATACAATGTTTATGTCATACTATTGCTTTTTAATATTTCAGTTCTGTTATACGATGACCGCAATTGAAAATATTTTGTTTGCCGGGTAACTTATGTCCGCTGTGTCAATTATTATGTCGTTAATGACAACATATGGCACAGTGGTCACCAAAAATATGTATCTGTACAACACTTTTCCTAGCATACAACATACATTGCTTCATATGCTTGAATGTTTCGTCTGCTCGCCAGGTATATAAACGCAATGTATGCTGTCAAAATGTCAAAATTTAAAGGCTCTGGGATGACAACCGCTGCACACTCCCTAAAACCTGATAACAACTGCCAACACAGCAAAAATGTAATAAAAAAACCCGTAAAGTGCGAGTCGGACTCGCGTATGATGGGTTCCGCAGCATACATAGTTTTATAAAGGCATGTATTTACCGCGGAGACAAAATAATCTGATTTAGGGTTTTAAAAATAATTAAAATGGGTAGCAAAAATAATAGGTGTATATAATACAGTGAAGCAGCATTTTAAGTATAAAGTAGCAGCTTTATATTGAGTTGTAGGCTTTGTTTAAATTTAAATTGGCGATGATTTTTTTGGTGTGGCAACTGAATGTATTTTTAGGCGACAACTTGACGGCGGATAAAAAAATCTAACCTAACCTCATTATATTTAATACCCCACCCATTATTTTTAATACCTCAACTATTATTTTATCGGCCCTGTTTGATATATTTGCTATCTTGTAGTAGCTGCCATTAGTTAGTCTTTATAGATCCTTGCCTTTTGTAGATCATAAAAATATTTAATCGTTACTAAGTATTTTTTTGTAACCAAGTAGTTAGTCGCCTAATAAGTTGTTTGTCGCTTTAAAAAATATAAGCCTTTTGTAAATCCTGTACCATAGTACGGAACCCTTCATGTGCTGGTCCGACTCGCACTAGACCGGTTTTTTGTACCTACCTATTTGTTGTTAGCGGCAACAGAAATCAAAATCTGTGAAAATGCCAACTGCCTAACTATCACGGTTCATGAGATAAGGCCTGGTGACAGACGGACAGACAGACAAATCAAATCAAATCATTTATTAAAAACACATGTATCAAATAATTTACAAAGTTGCTTAGCTTATACACGTTTATCAAAAATGTTATGTGCCTGAACTAGGTAGGTAAACCTGTGTCTCAGGCGGTAAGGTCTGACAAAATCTAGAATAATCACAGGTTCTATAAATATAATACAACAATGTGTTAAAGATTTTAAATATTCAACAATAACAGTTATAGAAAAAGAAAAATAATACAATATATTACAATAAAAATAAAACAGACAGACGGACAGATGGAACCCTAAAAAGCAATTCACTATTATTTGTTTGAAAAAATAATATGTTTATTTTATCTGTTGTAAATTCTGCGCCTTCCTGCTGTATTGTTTTTTTTATCTATGTTACTCGCTCTTGTCAAGAAATTTGAATTATGACCCACCATAAGGTTATATTGTTACATACATTCAAATACAATTAGGTTGACATTGGCGTTAACATGAGTTTCCATGGTAACACGACATAAATTTATAAAGAAATTACTTTTTATTCTCATATAAATTATTGTAATAATAAAAAATAAAAAAATAAAATATATGAAGTTGGATTTAACTAATGAATGTTCATGTTAATGATAAAGTAATGTTGATGTGCTCCAAAAGTATAACAACAAAGAAATAGAGAAATTGAGTAAGATCGGGCGCCAGGAACACACCACCCTAAGACCACGGATAAGCTTACCTGCGGAGGCTTGGAACTTTTAATCTGCCGGTGGGAGGATATAAATAAAAATCTACCTGTACAATATTTGGTAAAAATTTATTCTCCAGTAGGTCTTAAATAAAGAAAGTTCCTTCCTAACATTATGAGGTATGAATACACTAAACAATTAAATTTATATTGTTAAATTTTGACAGTTCGACTTTGTCATTATTTTGGTAATTATTTAGTTAATTATTTGGTCATTATTGCATCTTTATCAAATAATAAAGTGACTTACTTGGTTTCAAATAATTGGAAAACAAAAGAAAAGGTTTTAATAAAGGGCTTATCTGCTACTGCCGACTCCACTGGTGACCTTCAGCGCAGACTCCCATCCTCATGTCCAATATAATAAATTGGAATAAATATGAAGATAAAAATAAGAAACGACGAAAGAAAGAAAGAAACTGAGAAAGAAACGCCAATGGGCTGTAACAAAATAAACCATGGTTAGGCATGGCATTCAATAACGCAAATATACGATGGCCAACATCATAGCCAATTAGTGAGAAAACTTACCGTTTCTTCTCATAAAAAGTGGTTAACCACGTCTCAGTGGACGGGTATTATTTAATTTTAATAATTTAATCCTGCAACAATGCATAAAATCGAGAAAATTAGAACAACGTCACGAGTCAAAATGCTCGACACAGGTATGGCACACGGACCGATGAAAATGCAACTTACCATAAAAATAAAAGGTAATCCACAAGGATTAGGCCAAGGGCGAACCCTGTAGTGAATATTTCACTAGAAATACATCATATTAATTAAATTCTTTTAGGATTTCTTTTACGCCATCCTTGCAACGGACTCAGCTAGTCGTAGAGTGTTGACAGTCGAAAAAATCCGTCAAACGTCAAAAAGAACAAACAATGTTGCCAACTCAATAAACTCGACTAAATCGATTTTTTTTAAAGGAATGAACCGCGATCGACCAATAATCCGGCCCGATATTCTCACACATGTAACGGGCTGAAAAGACTCGTTACATTACATCCCTTCCCAAAAAATAAAAGAAAGAAACTTTCTTTTATTTAGATAAAAAAGAAAGAAACAAATTAGAGACATCTGCTGTGCCCACCAGAATGCAAGTAGTAAATCCACTTCAAAAACCAGGGGAACAACTAAGTGTCAAAACTATCTAATTAAACCAAAGACTGCAAGGATTCAAGACCCTTCAAAGTCTAAAAAAAGTAAACGACAAAAAAGAACTGTATAAATTCATGCAAAAAAAATAAGTTGTAAAGACTTAAGAAAATATAAATAAAACAAACAATTGTTGTAGCATCTACCGTGTCCATCAGAATGCAAGTAGAAAGCCACTTCAAAAACTAATGGAACCACAGAGTGCCAAAACCAGAAAAACTGCAAGGATACAAGATCCTTCAAAGTTTAAAATCGAAAAGATACGACAAAAAATGCTGGATAAAATCAAGCAAAATAAATTAAGTTATAAAAACTTAATAAAGAAAATAACCTAAACTCCCTTAACCCCATAGCAGTACAGTTAGGCACCATAGCCACTGACTAATCATCTCCAACAACTATCAGAGTACAGTTAAGCTCCATCGCCACTGACTTCATTTTCACATTCCAAACGCAGAATAACTCTCGAGTGCAGTTAAGCTCTATGGCCACTGACTAACTTCAGAACAAACCATATATTATAACCCCAAATGAATATCCGAGATAAAGTGGAAAGACTTTATCACCGTACAATAAAAACAAATGGCAAAGGCCAAAATTCGCATTGTGATCGGCACAACACCACCTATCTCCCGAGCACAATGGAAAAAAACAAATGGCAAAGGCCAAGTTCACATTGTGATCGGCTCAACACCACCAATCTCCCGAGCACAATGGAAAAAAACAAATGGCAAAGGCCAAGTTCACATTGTGATCGGCTCAACACCACCGATTTCCCGAGCACAATGGAGAAAAAACAAATGGCAAAGGCCAAGTTCACATTGTGATCGGCTCAACACCACCGATTTCCCGAGCACAATGGAGAAAAAACAAATGGCAAAAAAGCCAAGGTTCCGCATTGTGATCGGCACAACACCACCAATCTTCCGAGCACAATGGGAAAAAACAACCAGAATCTAGGTCAAAACTACACCTAGACCCGAAAAGGTTAGGGTATTCTATAACAAAGGTTAAAGAATAATCCTCAAAAAACAAAATACAATATGAGATGTATGCACTTCTCAAAATAGAAAATTCGAGTCGAAAAAACTCGAGTTTACTAAAAAGTGTAAACTGTAAACAGCTAAAATTGTTATAAAAATCAGTTACTATTTAGTATTAAGAGAAAATAGAAAGATTTTTTAACTCAAAAAAATGAAGATTACAAAAACTTAAAACTATATTTAAGTTTTAATCCCTTAGGTAGAAAATACCTTAAAGTAAAATGTAAGGTTATATAAGATCTCAAATAAAGTAATTGGTTAAGTTAACCAATAAGTAAAACAAAATAAAATCTAAGATCTCATACAATCTCAACAAAAATGAAATAAGATCTTTCGATGTGGAGAACATTAAATTTGTTAAAAGTGTGAAAAAAGAATATACTTTACCTAAAATGACCAAGTTTTATTTTAGTAAGAATTGAATTGGAATTAATATAATTTGAATTGAAGTTCCCTAACATACTAATAACTTACAAACTGCTATTTCCTTTCATCCATCATACTCTCCAAAGCAGATCTTCACACAAAAAATACTTAGCCCCAAGACAAAGTCTATAAAATTCCCAAAATTAAAATTTAATAATATCTTTAACATGATAACGTCCCACAGAACCCTTGTTAATGTCTTTCAAAACATAAACATTATCAGAAACTTTTTCCATTATTTCACATTTTATAAACTTAGGTGCAAGTTTAGCCGAAAAATAAGTAGGTGCATGAGATTGAACAAAACTTCTTCTCCACACTATATCACCCACATCAAAAGAAATGACCCTACGACCCTTATTATAATAAGCGGCATTCCGCTTATAACCCTTTAACAAATAAGTTTGAACTTTAACAAAAATATCACTAAGTGAATTAAGAGAAATTGCATAAGCATTTCTATTAGAAATTTCAAGTTCAGACAAGTTATCAACCGAACTATTAAAATGATGTAGCGACGCATCCAAAATAAGTTCCCTACCAAACATCAGAAAGTTTGGGGTAAATTCGGTAGCAAGATTTACACTATTATTCAGTGCTAATTGAACATTGGGCAAAAATGTTGACCATGTTCTATGATCATCCTTAACAAAACACGAAATGCAAGTCTCAACCGTTTTATTATATCTCTCAACAGGATTATTTTGAGGTGTATATAAAGTATTATAAAATATTTTAGTTATATTAAAACCTTTCAAAAAATCTACAAAATGTTTTGAAGTAAATTGAGTACCGTTATCACAAACTATTACTTTGGGACAACCAAATTTAAGAAATATTTCCTTTTCGAAACATTTACAAATTACTCTAGTGGTAGCATTAATCATTGGAAACAACCAGCAATACTTAGTGAAAACATCTACAACTGAAAGAATATATCTGTGACCTGAGTAAGTTTTAGGTAAAATTCCTATAATGTCAACTGAAAGCATAAGCATGGGACGATCAACCTTTTTAGGATTAATCATAGTACCAAAAGGAGGAGAAGTAGTATGTTTGTAAGCTTTACAAGTATTACAAGACAAAATGTATTTCTGAACATCATTAAACATCCCTTTCCAAAAATAGTGTTGTTTTAATTTCTTTAAAGTTTTATGAATTCCTAAGTGACCAGAATTTACATCATCATGATTTGATCTAATGGTATCTAAAATGTGTTCTTTAGGTATAACAATCTTCCAATCTAAAAGGCTGTGAGGATTAAATTTATTTTTACAAAATTTATATAAAGTATTATGTTCAACTCTAAAGTTTCTATATTTACTTGGAAATTTCTGACATTGAATAAATATTTTTCTATACCATGGGTCAGAAATGTCGTCTTCAGGACAAACTAAAGTATCTGGGGCATTTATTACTGCAACTTCAATACGAGATAAAGCATCTGGAACTAAATGTAAAGAACCTTTTTTATGTATAATATCAAAAGTAAATTGGGAAATTCTAGCAGCCCAACGAGCTAATCGTCCACTTGGATTACTGAGACCCAAAAGCCATTTCAAACTAGCATGATCAGTAACAACTGTAAACTTCATTCCTTCGACATAAGGTCTAAAATGTTCTATAGAATCTAAAATAGCTAATAATTCACGTTCAGTAGTACTGTAATTTCGCTCACATTTATTAAGTGATCTAGAATAAAAAGCAATGGGATGTTGATCTCCATTCTCATCCTCTTGACTTAAAACGCTACCTATGCCAACAGAACTAGCATCACAATGTAAAAAGAAAGGTTTTTCAAATTCAGGGCATTGTAAAACAGGAGATGTGACCAAAGAATGTTTTAAATCTTGGAAAGCACTTTCAGCTTCATCATTCCAAGCAAGAGATTTTTTAGAATTTTTACTACCTGCTGTCATCTTAGTTAAAGGGGAAGCAATATCAGCAAATTTACAAATGAATCTACGATAATAGGAACATAAACCAAGGAAACTTCTAAGTTGTTTAACGGTTTCTGGTCTAGGAAAATTTTCAATGGTTTCTAATTTAGAAGGATCAGTATGCAAACCATTACTGTCAACCATGAAACCAAGATAACGAAGTCTATCTTTACAAAAATTACACTTTTTCAAATTCACAGTTAGACCTGCCTCTTTCAATATTTTATAAATTTTATGTAGCTGTTCTATATGCGTATTAAAGTCAGAATTTATACATATCAAATCGTCTAAATAGCAAAACACAGAATTATCATACTCAGGGCCAAACAATTTATCAACTAGTCTCTGCAACTCAGCCGGTGCATTTGTGAGACCAAATGGCATGCGAACAAATTCATAAAGTCCTTTTCCGGGAACTACGAATGCAGTTTTCTCACGGGAGGATTTTTCAAGAGCAATTTGAAGAAATGCTTTAGAAAGGTCTATTGTACTTATATATTTAGCACCTTTAAGGTTATCTAATATTCTAGAAGTATAAGGGAGGGGATAAGAATCTTTAATTGTAATAGAATTTAAACGTCGTGAATCTAAACATAATCTAGTACCACCATCTTTCTTTTCTACAGCCAAAACAGGTGAACACCAAGGAGATTTAGAGGGTTGAATGATACCTTCTTTCAATAAAATTTCTACTTCATCAAAAAGTTCCTTTTGTTTAGCAGGACTCAAAGGCCAATATCTTTGTTTAAAAGGTTCACTTGTGACATTAATTTTATGTTCAACCAAATGAGTAAGACCTAAACCTCTCTTTTCATACGAAATATCTTTAAATAAGTCAATAACATTAGTTAATTTTTGTTTCTCTGAAGGAGAAAGTTCAGAAATAGAAGTAACAGAACTAACTTGAATTTTAGTATCTGGAACAAGAGTAATATTTTTCCACAAATCTTTAGCTAAATTAAATTGAATCCAAAAGTCAAATCCTAAAATAATAGGGGAAACAAAAGTAGGTATAATTAAAAATTCTATAATTTTAGTGACATCATCGCAAGTTATTGGTAAATCCATAACCCCAATAATTCTCCGAGAAGAACCATCTGCTGTAGAAGCAGAACCAAAAGTAGGTTTAATTGTATATCCTAACTGTAAAAATTGTTCATGAATGTTAGAACCTAAAACGCAGGCGTTTGAACCACTATCTAATAAACCAGAGAAAGTTTTATTATTTATAGAGAATTCCAAGAATGGTCTAATGTCATTCTGTTTTGTAAATAAAATAGGAGCAGAACGGTAAATGTCAAAGAAAGTTTTTAAATATTGTAACCAATTTGAGAAATCTTTATTACGGGATGTGTCATCAGGTTTGTGACTTTTAATAGTTTTTTTACACATCGAGACGCGCGAAGTTTTTTCAAAAACGTGGGCTCGATGCTGCCTAATTAGTTTTTTGACTCACAAGAGCTTTTTGTAGTCGAATTACAAACGTCACAAGTTCTAGAAGTTACTCCAGGTTTCTGACACTTAAAACAAATCATACCTGGTAATGAAGGGCAATTCCTATAATTATGACCAGGCTTTCTACATTTTAAACAAGAAGGGTTACTATCAACAACATGAAATTTAATAGCATTTTTAACAGAATCTTTAAAAGGTTTTTTATTAACTACAACTTCTAATTCCTTAGCAATATCTAAAAATTGATCAATAGAATCAATATGTCTACCAAACAGAAAAGGTGTATAAATAGATAACATGTTGTGTTTTATTGTGGAAATTAAAATTGGTTCAAACAAGGGTATTGAAAGACGACTAGCCATGTCTGAAATCTCAGTGATGAAGTCAGGAAGAGATTCAGAATATTTCTGTTTCCTGGTACGAAGCTCGTATTCTAAAAAGTAATCAAAATCCGGTTTATCAAAACGTTTCAATAAAGCAAGCTTAAGTGCATGCCAAGAGGCTATACGAATTCGTATGGAACGAAACCATTTAAGAGCAATACCATGCAACAAGTCAGAGAACGCACCAACAAGTAAAGTCTCATTAAAATTTTTATATAAAAAGTATTCTTCAACTTGGGTAATAAATTCACGAACGCAAGACTTTCCATCAAAAAGGATTCTGCTTTTCTTTAAATCAGGCAATTTGGTAAAAGAAGGCAAGTTTTTTCTAATGTTTTCATTCACCAGTGCATTCAAAGAATTAAACGAAGGCAAAGCTTGTGCTGTAAACGCAGAAGAAGAGTGTGCAATTCTATTGTCAAATGGATTGTTAACATCAGTGACATTGACCATTTCGTGACCCTTGTCAGCGACATTAGCATCAACGCAAGCGGCAGCATCATTCAATTCCGGAAGCGGCGGAAACTGAACTTCCTTGTCCATGATGAACAGCAAGGCGAATATAAAAAAGCAAAAGCTAAACTTTCAAAAAGTTTCAAATAAAGTCAAAGTTCAAAAATAAAGTTATAAGTTTGAAGTTAAGTATTAAATTAAAAGTTAATGTTTATGGTATTTCCATAGAAAAATACTATGTTATTTAGCAATGTAAAGATGCAATGATAACTCACAAAAAAGTTTAAAACTAGTTAAATTATGTGTACACTTTTACTTAATGACAAGTTATTACTATTCACTTAAAAAACTTAAAGTTAATTATGTTTAAAACATACTTTAATAAGAGATTAACTAAACGCGGTTGACACTAAACAATTATGTTGGTTTTGCTAAAGTAAAGAAACACATGTTATAAACAAAATACACAGGGTATAAACAAAATACACAGCTATAAGTTGTCCGTATACAAAGGATGTACTAAAATAAAGTTAACACTTGTTAAAGTTATAAATGTAACTTTACAAAAAAAAATATATTGTAAACAATATAATTATTGTGAAAAACACAAGTTAATTGATGCAATAATGACATTAAATACTGGGCAGACCTACTTCAAGTCCCTGCACCGAGGCGACAAATGTAATAATAAAAAATAAAAAAATAAAATATATGAAGTTGGATTTAACTAATGAATGTTCATGTTAATGATAAAGTAATGTTGATGTGCTCCAAAAGTATAACAACAAAGAAATAGAGAAATTGAGTAAGATCGGGCGCCAGGAACACACCACCCTAAGACCACGGATAAGCTTACCTGCGGAGGCTTGGAACTTTTAATCTGCCGGTGGGAGGATATAAATAAAAATCTACCTGTACAATATTTGGTAAAAATTTATTCTCCAGTAGGTCTTAAATAAAGAAAGTTCCTTCCTAACATTATGAGGTATGAATACACTAAACAATTAAATTTATATTGTTAAATTTTGACAGTTCGACTTTGTCATTATTTTGGTAATTATTTAGTTAATTATTTGGTCATTATTGCATCTTTATCAAATAATAAAGTGACTTACTTGGTTTCAAATAATTGGAAAACAAAAGAAAAGGTTTTAATAAAGGGCTTATCTGCTACTGCCGACTCCACTGGTGACCTTCAGCGCAGACTCCCATCCTCATGTCCAATATAATAAATTGGAATAAATATGAAGATAAAAATAAGAAACGACGAAAGAAAGAAAGAAACTGAGAAAGAAACGCCAATGGGCTGTAACAAAATAAACCATGGTTAGGCATGGCATTCAATAACGCAAATATACGATGGCCAACATCATAGCCAATTAGTGAGAAAACTTACCGTTTCTTCTCATAAAAAGTGGTTAACCACGTCTCAGTGGACGGGTATTATTTAATTTTAATAATTTAATCCTGCAACAATGCATAAAATCGAGAAAATTAGAACAACGTCACGAGTCAAAATGCTCGACACAGGTATGGCACACGGACCGATGAAAATGCAACTTACCATAAAAATAAAAGGTAATCCACAAGGATTAGGCCAAGGGCGAACCCTGTAGTGAATATTTCACTAGAAATACATCATATTAATTAAATTCTTTTAGGATTTCTTTTACGCCATCCTTGCAACGGACTCAGCTAGTCGTAGAGTGTTGACAGTCGAAAAAATCCGTCAAACGTCAAAAAGAACAAACAATGTTGCCAACTCAATAAACTCGACTAAATCGATTTTTTTTAAAGGAATGAACCGCGATCGACCAATAATCCGGCCCGATATTCTCACACATGTAACGGGCTGAAAAGACTCGTTACATTATTATTTGCTGAGTGACTTTTTGACGTTGTCATTTTATAATCGAAAGAGTTCGAACATGGTTTATAAAAAGAAAAAAATGTTCCAAAGTGTTTGGATTCAAAATATGATTATTAATCCTTTATAGAAAATATTATCTATTGTAGTGATAACAAAGGTTAAAATTGACATAGCTAAAGCCAACCCGTATTGACATAGCTTGCCTAATATTTAAAACGTCCTAAGTGCGGCATGCTCTGTAAAGGATGGAAATCTTTGTTATTTTGACGGTTTCAAACGATTTATCGTCAAAGTGGGTCATGATTCAAATTTGTCGATTGTACCTAAATTATAATATTTATTAATAAATAGCATCCAACTACGTCCAATTTGTTTAACTATAATAGTAACGAAGCAGTAACTTACAAATTATAATTATTAAGCATTATTTTACTGTGCATTTCCACTTCCCCGACGGAATATTCCCACAGACTCTAGTCTCCAAAGCCATGTAGTGTGTTTCGATCCGGTGGTCCCTGATACTGAGCGGATCAGCCCTACTATCCTTGCCCAGTATTGTGTAGCTCCTAACAGCGTTGCAATCTCCAATACCGGCATCATTCGGATTAGTATCCATGTATGTACTGCCAAATGGGAACACGCGGGATGTTTTCTTTTCTTTCAATATTTTACGTCAAACCATTTTGGGGTTTGTAGGAAAATTCTGTGTGCACATATATACATAGCGATATGGTATGTAGTTTCGTCATTCTAATCTGCAAAATTAAACTCTGTTGTAAAATATTAAAAACCGCTAAGTGCGAGTCGGACTTACGAAGTGTTCCGTACCTGTAAAAACGGCAAAAAAATCGCGTTTGTTATATGGGAAAATTATATTAAATAATTATTTTAATTCGTTTTTAGTTTTTGCGTTTATTTGTTGTTATAGCGGCAACAGAAATACATAATTTGTGAAAATTTCAACTGTCTGGCTATCGCGGTCTTGAGATACAGCCTGGTGACAGACAGACGGACGGACAGACAGCGAAGTCTTTGTAATAGAGTCCTGTCTTTACCCTATGGGTACGGAACCCTAAAAACCAATGCTAACCACGAAAAGACCGGACCATATATTTAGTAATACCTAATGCAAAGAAAGTTGGCAAGTATTACCGCGTTCATAGAGTAATAATAAAACAAAGAAGCGCTTAGATGTCATTTACGTACCAGTCCATTCAGTTTCAGTTATGGGAAAAGTAGAAAAGTAAGCTTGAGTGCCATGATAATGTTGTAAGTTAAGGAAATGCACGATTTAAGTCCATATCTGTATAATTTGATTTGCACAAATCTATCCCCAGACGAGAAGCAAGCGATCGTAGAAAATCTCCAAACCAAATCAAGTAATAATAAGCTAAGCTTATTAATTTTCGAGTGTTTCGAATGCTTATAAATATATCCTATACTATTTTATCAACATTTCGATAAAAAGTCCAAAGAAGTCAATATCTTTTGCTATCAGTCGAATTACTTTCGAAATTTTGTGATACCTACTTCCACCTTTATATAAAAGTTTGAGATGTCAAGGCGCTCTATAGATTGAGCCATACAGTGTCGGATGCTACCCATTGTTGTGGGCGCGTGCTTGACTTTGGAGTGGATCGAGAGGGATCAAGGCCTGCCACTTGTATCTACCGCCATATGAATGGAAAAAATAGAAATAAAATTTGAAGTAGAAAATAGGTAAAGATATTTGCCAGAGAAGAACATAATTTTGAGTGAAAGCTAGGACACAATTCTACACTTATTAAATAGATCTCCTATCTAGATTTAATATGTCTGTTGAAATTAGAGTAGATACAGACCTGAATAAAGAGTTCCTATTTTACATGTTAATCCAGCTATGGATGTGCGAAGATTTTGTTCGAATCGGTTCAGGATTTTTGCGAGATTGAGCTAAGTATAGATGTTTATACAAACAAACTTCCAGATTTATTATATGAGTACGATTATCGACCTAATGGGGCAGTCGGGTAAAAAAGTATGCGGCTAGTATTATTTTTTATTATTTATATAATTAATTTCATTATATCAGACAACAAGGCAAAATACAATATATATACCTATAGTAACAAAGCAATAAAAATTACAAATTAAACTAGATATTATTATTAAATATATTAAAATTCCGTTTATTTTATTGTATATAAATATTTAAAGATAATAATATTTCATTGAATAACGTTAAAAAATTGATAGAATATTATTAATAATAATAAGTATAAAAATCAAAATAATATATGTACGTAAATCATCACAGCAGTTAAATAAAACCCGGATAACAATGCTATCAGCCACATAACAGCCACGCTAAAAATAATATCATTGACGCAATACCGAACAAATATCGTACTGTCTACAAATAATACTCTTAAATATAAGGAAAATCGTTTCTCACTATCTAAAAGTAAAACAACTAAAACACTTCAAATGACATACATTGATCACGTTATCGCAATTATATATAGGCATATGGGTACTTACTATCAACTTTTTTTTGGATGGGAAATCATGAAATGACTTCTCCCGCCGTGGGTGGGCGGCGAGAGGGAGTGTCAGACTCTTACTGACTAAAACCTATCCATGTTCCTTCCTCAGCCCTTTATATTACGGGGGCGCAGAAACTCTTTTGAACATCCCGCAGCCCCGGCAGGATATTTACCAGCTACTGCCCGCGACTTCGTGTGCTTGGCCTTAGAATTGGATCCAGGTTTTTCTTAATTTTTTTATATGGCATCTCGCAGGTCAACCTAGAAGGTTGTCGACTGCTTAACCGGGCTTGATTGGGTCCAGGTACCTGGATTAAAAATATCCCATTTTTTTTTTTTTTTTTAATCTTTGCCCCACACTAGGTATTTCTCCTGTGTCGTGGGTGCGTTTACAAACATTAATTACACATGCACAAACACCCAGACCCGGAACAATTTTAGTTGTCCCGTGCGGGAATCGAACCCGCGACACGCAGCGCAGCAGCCAATTGCTCAGCCACTACGCCAAACGTGCCGTCAATTTCATTCATGTGTTAGTCCAACGTGTAAGCGATATAAGAAGAGACTGCTAGGCCAATTAGGTCATACCAATGAACTGTCTAAGAACCTCCTAAATAATCAAACCAAAACACGCCTAAAACGATGGCACATACTGGACCTGGAGAGAGAGACTGAGAATGGCTCTTATCCTGATTCGTGTTGGTGTAGGCTCACTGGAGTCACATTGCCCAAAAAAATATAACCTACTGAAACCCTATCTGATTATGGCTTGATAAGCCGATTGCAAATCGCAAAAGGAATAAAAAAAATGTGTGTATCCAGGTTAGAAACTACTTTTTTTTTTTCTAAAATACGGATAGTCACACGCATTTGCCAGTTAAAAGTCCTATTAGAACAAGGCCCGCAGTTTCGGAGATTTGCCGAAACAAAAATAGAAAAATACATTCAACACACATATGCATTTAGTAAACAGCTGTTATTTCCACATTAAAAGCAGACACTTAATGTTTTTTGTATAAATGGACTCCTGCCTATCCGAGTTTTTGAGTTTATTTTTAGGATATAATAAATCTATCTATACTTATAATAAATCTGTAGAGACTTCAATTCTGTACATGAAATATATTTCCAAAATAACTATCAGGGGGTGATTAGGGATCGATACTGATGCCAAAAATGCAATCAGTAAAATTTTTGTCTGTCTGTCTGTCTGTCTGTCTGTCTGTCTGTATAAACTCTATACAAACAAAAACTACTCGACGGATTTTAACGAAACTTGGTACAATAATTTGTCATACTCCTGAGCTGGTTATAGTATACTTTTCATCACGCTACAATCAGTAGGAGCAGAGCAGTGAAGGCAAATGTTGTCATTTTGTTTAAACGCGCTAATCTCAGGAACCGCTAGTCCGATTTGAAAAATTCTTTCAGTGTTAGATAGTGCATTTATCGAGGAAGGCTATAGGCTATATATCATCACGCTAAGGCCAATAGGAGCGGAGCACCACTATTCCACGCGGACGAAGTCGCTGGCAGAAGCTAGTACGAAATATTCGTCGGCCCGTCATACCCGCCAATATTGTTCAGTATTTACATGAAAGCGTTTCAAATTGAAATAGCGGTTTTTAAAATATTCAATTCGGATATTGCTACACATTTTTCATTATTAAAAAAAGTTTTTTAATTCATACGTAGGAAAGTTATGACATGTGACATCGGTATTGGTATTATCTATCTATCTATGCATGTGAAATACTTTGTCCTGAATGACTGACGGATCGACCGCTAAACCGCTGATCGTAGAGATCTGAAACTTGGAGGGTGTGTTATTTGTATGACGTAGGTATCCGATAAGAAAGGATTTTCCGAAATTCTACTCCTAAGGGGGTGAAAATGTGGGAGGGCAAAGTTTGTACGAAACTCTGTCATTTTTATTGTGTAGTCCACGCGGGCGAAGCCGCTGGCGGAAAGCTAGTCTGTAATAAACATTTTGATAGATAATTGACATGATATGATGGAATGGTGGAAGGTCAGAATACAAATAAAGGTTTTCCTGTAACGTAATGTACCATAACGTCTGTTATTAATAAACTATCTAAATATAACTAGCTATTTACCGCGGTTTCACCCGAGTCACGAGGAAATTAACACACCTGGGGGCTCCCCCAAGGCCATAGCCTGCCGGGGCTGCGGGATGTTCGAAAGAGATACCGTGCCCCCGGAATACAAAGGGCTGAGGAAGGAACATGGATGGGTTTTAGTCAGTAAGAGTCTGACACTCCCTCTCGCCCCACCCACGCTGGGAGGGGTCATTTGATGATTTCCCATCCGAAAAAAATGGGTCTATATCCAATTTCATCGACATCGGTACCTATATAAAAACATGTGGTTGGTTTCTATTTCTTGTCCGATGAACCGTTAGATGCGTAGAACTGTGCATGGTTCCTTATTTTCACATAGTAATCATTGTGAACTGAGTATGTAAACACATTAATATGTTTGCACAAACTGTATATTAAATTTACAAGAGCTGCAGGGTTTAAACTTTAAGTCAAATTCAGTTTGGTACCCAATTTTTTGGCAACATGTGTAAATTTTCTTTCGCTGAAAACTTTTTTCGAACTTTAATCAACATAAAAATATGCCAAAGCTATTTAGACGTTCTTGCGCTTAGCGACGAATTGTAGGTACTTATTTATTTCCTTATAAGCCAATAGAAAGATAAACTAACATACTCAAAACGTAATCTTTACTTATATTATAAATGCGATTGTAAGTTTGTTTGTTAAGATTTCACTGTAAAACAGCTGAACCGATTTGCATGAAATTTGGGTACTTTTTATCCGAGTGCGTATATAAAAAAACCGTAAAACCGTAGAAAGCGGCTAGTAATTACAATTCTTTTCAGTAGAATTGTATTCATAGTCAGTGTAATACAAATAATAATTTGAGAAAAAAAGATGCGTGCGTCGGTTTGCGAGTGGTGAACAAACTCTAACCGCATCAGGCACATAGGGAACGCATTAGTACAGTAATATTCCTTTATCAATGCCTATATGAAGTGAGCAAACAGTGAAGTTCGCGCATAGGTACAGTCGATAAGAAAATTGTTTATAAATTATTTATTTTCGAATAATTTTCTTTTAATCTTTTACTGTTTAATTTTCGCCGGCAGACTGCCGAAGGAGGGTTTTTTTTAGAGCGTATGTGTATGATGAAAGATGATGGGCGACATAGTCAATATGACTTGAAAGCACTGAAATAATTCCCATCATATCAGAATCTTGATCTGCTAAAGCTTGGGACGTTTTCCTCATCCTCAGAATCAGTTTGAGGTTTTCATTTCTTTTTCAGTTAGGTGAAAATTGTGTACAAGCCTTTTGTTTATACCTTTATCAAATTTATCGATGCCGGTAACTGGTTTCGGCTTGACCCTAATTTTCCCCGGGGTACGGAAAACTGATATAAATTCCGCCTTTTTGCCTTCGGTAATGAAGTTACGCTCGGTACGTATGGACGTGCCCTTTGCAGTACTTACCTGACTGATATTTTTCGGCGGAGAACAGTATTACGCTTTGGCATCTTTCATCATGAAACGTTCACGAAAAAAGAACGAAACCAAAAGTAATAACAAATAAAAAAAGCAACAATAAACTAAAACGAAATAACTATTTAAAACAGCAAACACTTTATGAAACACTTTTGGCGCCGACTACCTAGAGAGAGAGACATGCGTATAGGCGGGACAAAGATGAACGATTATAACTGCTCACACCAGTGTTGTCAGGTCTTGTTTCCGAAACACCCCATCCTTGATCTATTTTTATCCTAAATTGTGCATTATTTTGAATAAACACCATCAAGTTTCTGTTTTGCACTGTCTATAAGTAAACAATTAGATAAATTAAGTATTATTTGTGAGTTATCTTTTAATAGTAAGTACATTGGCACTTCAAGAATTAATGTTTCTTCCCACATTATTGTCTTTTTCCCCATGAATATTATTATTAAATTTATCTAACAGCATTTCGGTTTGATTAAAGTATTCATATATGATTTATAAACGATATTAAAAATATATAGTTGTTTATATCTATTTTAAGTTTTACTATAAATCTAGAGAAACCCACCCTAAGCTAGCAACACTGGCTATCACTCGGGTGTATGTTCTGTGTTCGGCAGTTTCCGTAAGCGCTCGGCTTCCGCGTCCCCCGTTATCATACTCGTCACCATTTAGATCCGAAAAGTGACAACTGCGCAGCCTCAAATTGCGCACTTCAAATAGGCATAAATAAATGAATTTTACTGTAAATTGAACGCAGCTCGCTCAATATTGTGCTAGCGAAGTGTGCTCGACTAAACACCACTACGACTAAACACGACTAGTACCTACACGTATAAATCGTAGCGCAATTAGTAAACTGTGTGATAAGTTTGCAGAGACTAACCAAAAATAAATAAATTTATTGCTCTTAGCGTTAAACTACAAATTAATCCTTTAATTTTGTCATGTAACCCTTTGACCGCAACGTTAAGAATTTGTAGGGACACAGTGTATTGTAAGCTGAGACGTACTGCTGACGCATAAGTTTAGCGTACAGGCGCGCGGTGGTATTAGCGCGGCGCAGCAGTCGTCTCCCCGCAACCATTCAGTTAGGTCGAAATGTAGTTTATAATTAATAATTATGTAATCTGGTACCAGTAAAGTAAATATATATATTACCCATCATGTGTCCCTCATCGAAGAACATCCAACAACAGAAAACCCTACCCCTACAAATTCAAAAGCGTGTTCTCGGCACCAAACTACAATTTAATCCTTCAATTCTGTCATAAGTCGCGACCGTGGCGTGCTGGACACATTTTGTTTTGTCATGTATACGTCATGTATATATATATCACTCAGCAATGCAAGATGGACCAATCACAGATCTGACGCTGTGCGTCTGGTCTGCATAGCAAAGGGTAGCTTTAGTATGATCATTGTTTGTAAATTAAAAGGCTAGCAACTACAAACCCAAAGATGTTTTACTTAGCCTTAAAAATACGATGTAAACAAAAAAAAATATTAGCTGTCAGTACCTTACACATCATTCAAAATGAAGAAAAGCCTACATTTCGGTATATTGATAAAATTGTGGTGTTTTGTTTACAAATTAACAATACGAGTACAGTCACGTCTAGTACATATGACCTGTTACCAAGTTCTGCTTGGCAGGTTGATCTCTAGCTATACCTACATACAAGCTTCTTGACTGTATCTATGTATTCTTGTCTTACTAATAATATAGTTGAATTCTCAAGCATGATCAGCTTAATTGCCGAATCACGCGTGAACAACCAAATACCATGGAGTAGCGCTATATCTAGTGTACCGCGTGCATTACTGTCTATATAATTATTATATAAGTATATACATATAACCTACTAGCTTTCCGCCAGTGGCTACGCCCGCGTGGTATATACGAATTCAAATTAAAGATGAACCGCTCGACCGATTTTGTGCAAACTTCACATAAACCATCTACTAAATAGTCCGAACAAAGCCTAAACATTTGGTTTGGATAGGTAAGCCCGTTCTTGAGTTATAAAATTACAACGAAAAGTGGCATTGATTTTTATATATATTGATTTATTACTTCTCGAATTAATGGCTCAAATCAACAAATAATTATTACCTGATTATTTATTAATGAAGATTGTTATTAATAAATGCATGTACGGTTATTAAGCTGTCAGTTTCTATCGATCGACAAACAACGTATTTCAACATGATATCTGCGTTCTATCCATGGCATAAAAACTTAAACCGTGGTTAAATAAGTAAAGTACCTACGTTACTGTAAACAATCATATAGTCATTAAAATATTAATTCAAATAATATCAACAAGGAGACCGTTAAAATTATTTGAATTAATAATTTAAGAAAAAAAAATAAACAATGTTTTTGTTCGACTGATGTAAATAAATTATAATAAAACATCGTTCTCATTTACTTATTTTTCATTTATTTATTAAATATACTCAATGTACTTTTAATAAAATTAAAAAATATTAATTTAGAACAGAACCCATTTCTAATATAACACATTTTCTAGTACCCCATACGTTTTAAATGGTCCATGAAATAAAATTATAAGTACTTCCAGTAAATAGTTACAAACAAAAAAGAGACAATGTCATTAAATAGAACAATTATATAAATTGTATACTAAATATACAATTATAATATCTAGATTTCTGGTTGCATTAACTCTAGCTACAAAATTCGTGTTTATTTATTTAATTCTTTACGTTGCTGTGCTGTATAAAATATACTTAATTTATTTACCATTAGTTAATATACAAATAGAAGTGTAATTCATAATTTAAAAAAAGAAATGCCATGTACCTATGCAATAACATGTACTTATGCAACATGTTTTTACATCGTAAATATATACCCTATCTTTGCACCAAAGGGTATAATTTATTTTTGCCTGTTATTTCGACATTTCGAATGAACCATTTTTTTTTCATATAACTTTAGAATTCATTGTTTCCCACACTGGAGTCCGTGACCCCTAAGGGTCCGGGATGCGACAATTAATTAGTATATTTAGTACTAAAGGGGTCCGCGTCAAATAGTTTCGATAAATAAGTCCTAGAAATAAAGAAAAGTGTTTCTTCTGTACGGCAATTTTGGGGTTCCAAAACATATACTGATAACTAAAAAAATAATTAAGATTAAGTTAGTACTCATAGCTAGGTTTGATGTAAAAAGCTCATGTTAGTTTATTTTTTCATATTCAATATTAATAATGAATTGATTATCTACTAATTTTATATGTACGTAGCTATATCTAGAATACAATAGGAAACTTCTCTCTAATCCTGCAAATGTAAATTATAAATGATATTACATATACTTACATATATTAATAATACTACATTACATAGTTATTATCTTAGAACATTTTAACCAAAGGACTCAGCTCGCGTTAACCTTCTGTCAATCTACATTTTTTGTAACAGCTTGCTTATCTAAGCTATTAGTGTGCGTAAAATCTACTAGTATGTTATAAGATGTTGAATGCGTGTGTGCGTTTTATAGTCTGTACCAGAAGATTGTACGAAAAATGTAAACAAAGTCGTAACCCATTTTGTTCTAATTCTGCGACAGAAATTAACAAAATGGCGTGATGGCGCATTTATGTCAATTTCACGCTCTAATCATCATGATTCATCTTTTAATGCCATTTTAATAATCTATGTTGGGAAAATTAGAACAAGATAGGTTATGATTTTGTTTACATTTTTCGTAAAATCTATACACACAATAATACTACGTCCTTCACCAGAAGTGATAGCTATTTTTTCTTTAAATGTCATATGGGTTTTCTCTTGACTCTAGTCTAGGTCCGAGGTGACAGAGACAAAGTCTACGATGGAGCGAGCATACACAGAAGAAGCCTGTTCCCTCTGACTTTGAAGCGATTAGGGTTGAATGCGTTCGGGAACACAGACGCAGGTAGAGAGTTCCACTCCTTTGCTGTGCGCATTAGAAAAACGTCTAGAAACGCTTTTTTTTTCGTGTATCCCTCTAGCTTAGGTTTAAAGTCTAGAGTCTAAGTCAAGGCCCAAGTTTACCGACATGATAACGCTCTGATTAACTAAAAACAGCTGTATGTACACCATAAATTCAAACTTCTAACTTTCGATGGGTAACGTATTAGTTAGTATTTATTCCTGAAACGGTTGATTACCAAAACCAGGGTTGAACAAGGAGTGGGTAACACGAAAATTCTCGCTTCCTGATTAAAAAAACCTTTTCGGTTAACGGGCCGATTACGAAACCATCAATCGGTGAACTTGGCCCTAAGTTTACCAAAACACGACGTATTTTAACTACAATTAAAGCAAGTATTTAGTAAAATGACGCACTTCTCTTTTAAGTCAAAGACTAGGTTAGCGGGTTTTTTACGATTTCATCCGCCAAATTACTCGCGTTATCTAAACGTATACAGATTGACTTTAAAGCGGTTCATTGATATCTTTTTTTTTTTTTTCTTAAAAAAAAAAACGTTGCCCCACACTAGGAATTACTCCTGTGTCGCGGGTGCGTTTACAAACATTCATTACACATGCACAATCACCCAGACCCGGAACAATTTTAATTGTCCCGTGCGAGAATCGAACCCGCGACACGCCGCGCAGCAGCCACTACGCCAAACGTGCCGTCATATGATATCGATATTCTTTATTCGAAAGTGAAGAATTACTTACAATTTAATTATTTACTGATTACATAACTATGTTTTACGCTTATCCTATTCATAAGACCCCGTCTGAACATGACACATACTGATTTAATAAGGCTTAAATTTAGACCGTGTTCTGACTTGTAGATATGAGTCAATTCGGCCATCTTAAGTTTAGTAGTTCTCGCAAAACTCTACTCAAATGGTGAACAGTTGTGATATCAATGTCAATGACATTAATTGAGCAAAATAAAAAAACAAAAGTGAAGTAACTTCATTATAACTGTATCGAGCGTCCGTGTGCGAAAATACATAATAGGTTTTTATACAGTGATTTTGACTTTGTTTTTTTATTAAGATATTTTGTTTTTGTTCCCTGATAATAATAAAATAATTAATCGTTCACCCCATTCTGAAAACAAATATAATAGCTTAAAATTACAACTATAGGTATTAATTTTCAACTTATTGCAAGTGACTTGCGTGATTATAAACACTTAGTACATAAACTGAATCTTATTTCTTCACCTGCCTTCAATGTATTTAAGTTAGACGTGTCTTAATTTTGGAATTTAGTAATTCAGTTTAAAAAAAACACGTAAAAATAATATAATTCGCATAAGTCTCTTTTATTCTTAAAAATAAACTAAACGAAGTATAAATTCAATTTTTCATTCAAGATAAACTCTCAAAGCTGCCTCTTAACCCTATCCAGAATTACTCACAGAAAAAAAAACAAATTAAGAAAAATATTTAATCAATTATAGTCATAGTGCCAATTTTAACTACTGAAAAAACAGAATGCATTGTACATAAGTCATTTGTCAAATAAAGCAGATTACTGAAAGCACATGCTGAACATCGCCATTCAGTTCTACACTCGTGAATAGCCTTCACTGCTTGACAAAGGATAAGACTGACGCTGAAAAATAGCTTCAGACATTGTCCTATGTGACCACGCGACGCAGAAGTGAGGCGATGCTATAAATTCAAATGGTAAGTTTGGCTATGGGCCTTACACGAAGGTAATGGAATCGTAACGTTATTCGATATTTTAATCGAGAATACAACGCATCCTATAGCTAAATCTAGGATTAAAATGCATTAAGAACAATTTGAAGCATCCCTAGATATAAATAAAGTCTTCAATTTAAAATTGCAAACAATTTTGTTACGATTATATTGGTACGTTCGTACTAGGTCCCATATTCCTCACACTTGTTATAGTAAACCTCTTTAATTTTACGTAAAAGTTAGACCAGTGTATAATTGAAACTAGCTTTTAACAGCTTTCGTTCTAAGCAGTGTAAAATTTCGTCAAAATCGATTTAACAGTTTTAATGTGGAATAATGTTATGAAGAGAAATAGAGAGTTTATGCTTAAATAATATAGTTAGTTAGTATTAGCTTTAATGTTACTATACTCCATAATAAGATTAGACATTTAAACGCATCCTATTAACCGTTTGTTCAAACGATTTAAAACTCTATTACCAAGGTGATATAACAAAAACCGATGCAGAATATATTTCTTATTGTGTAAAAAATACTTTGCTTTCAACACCATCTTTATCAGTACAGAATAGAGCTCAAAATCAGTTGAATATGCTGCATAAAGAGTTTGGAACTTTTTCTAATCTTATTGTAAATGAAGTACAGATGTTTTTTTTTTCGTAAAATTTATCTTTGTATCGCTTAGCATTCACTGTTCGCGTAGGGTTACGAGCCAAGCTAAGCCGTGAGGGCATTCTTTGAGCTAAGAACGTCAGATCTCTTTCACGGTAGTACAATACTAACTAGCTGCAATCTAATGCCATTTTGTTACGGATTTCTGCTGAAGATAACGTATAAAACAGTGCTTGATAACTTTTAATTAACGATTTCGATCCTAACGTCAATTAAATGTTGATTAACCAACCAAACGTGTAAGATTTATCTTCATAAAAATAATTGATTTTTGGTGTATCGATTATTCAAATCGATTCATTAATCGATTTATTGGATGAGTGTCTGCTGAACCGATTTTTGTGTTTGTATGAACTCTTGAATCCTAGGTAAAGAAGTTTTATAAGCGACTTAGCAACAGTAAAAAAATATTAATAAAGAAATATTACTTCTAATAATCTCATTACATTATAATAATGTATTGATCAGTACTTCAAAAGGCTATCAACGAAAGAGCCACACCAAACAATCAAATAACACGATAACTATTGAAAACTAATTTCATTTCAAAATTAGGTTAATTGCTATGACACGGTTGGATACAAACTCACGCATGACGTTTAAATTAAGGCGCTCCTTTGCGAAAAAAGCTATAAAATAGGCAATTTTTCGTCGCCTAGATTGAGACGTTGGTACAAGTTACAAGCCAGAAAAAAATAACACGTATAGTTAAGTATATGATGCAGGTACAACCCCAAAAAAATCTTAAAAAAATGGTCTAGAACATTGAAAAAAAAAATCCTAAAGTAACCTCTCGTTAAAATTTTTCGTCGCGTAGTTCTCAAAATTTTCAATGATTACCATCACATTTTTTATAACCAAAAGAAAGGGAATTCCGTGAACAAGGTACAACTGCAATATTATATAAATATATGGTGTATTTATCGAGCAAATTGAAAAAAACCGTGTAAAAATTGCCGTCGATTTCATTTCAAAAATTCTTCGTATTGCATCTCTTTTCTGAATGAACTATTTGCATAAATCTGTTTCATCGACCTGACGGCGCTCCGCCGTAGAGACGGGTGGTCTATGTCACTCTGTCATTCGATGACAGTTGGTCTTTCGCATTCAGAAAATAAATATAAAATTGATTTATAAAAATTAAACCTACGTAATTAAAATTTCATATGTAAAAGTGAATCTATTTTAATGTCTATAATGTAACTAACTGTTGTGAAGGGGTGTAAATAGCAGGTGAATGGTAAACATGATGATGATAGCTGTTGTCGATATTGTGCTTTGAAACCCCTGTTTTAGAGTAAAACGAGGCCGTAACCAAGACTTAAAAATAGGAAAATAAATACAATGGCCGCATACTTCAGGTATATGTGTGCTTTCATTTATAAAATACATTTATTTTCATAATTTATTTTTGTATTTCATTGTGTTTCGCTGTCATACACGACAACCTGGTAGCTTGGTACAAATATATATATTACTAGCCTTCCGCCCGCGGCTTCGCTCGCGTGGACAACATAATTTTGGCTGTTTAGTTTTTTCCAATTCTGGCGGCATGTTTGCTTGCCACACTTTTTACGCTAAGGAGTGAAACTAAAAAATAATTAAATATTGTTTTTACTTTATACTTAGAGGTTAATTACCACATCTCTTGTAAATAAAAAATGACTGAGCTCCATACAAAATTTTCATCCCTTATTTTCCCCTCTAGTGGATGAATTTCGAAAAAGCCTTTCTCAAAACTCAAACTTAAAAAAACGTTTATTGAAATTAGCCTAATTCAATTAGCACTTTTTCACGTCAAAATACATTATGACAGCACCCCAAAACGCCCACCCTTCACTGCTTCCTAGTGTTATGACCGCAAAGAAGAAGCAGTGATGAACAAACTTCCCAGCAACACAGCTGTCTATTACAGTTTAACTTTATATACACTTCTCATCAAAAAAATCGAAACACTTTCGTTTTTATTGTTTTTGTCCTAATTTTTTACAAAAGAGAATTAATTCCATGAAAAAAAAAACATTATTGTGTAGCTGGCAGTTTGGTCATTACAGTAAGAAGAAAAAAATCAAAATTCGAAATTAGAATTTCATTTGTTTATCCTATAAATGAAATTAATCACTGTTTTGAGACAAATGTGTATTTAGGGTTGGAGTACGTTTCTCGTTTAAAAACTAAAAATTAGCGCTTGTCTTTAAACTTTTTGTTTCTTATTTCATTTACTGTGACTTTGGGACGTCTGAAAAAACTTTTTTTTCTAAAACATATGGATACTTCGCCCGCAGAAGCCGCCCAAGTGGTGGCATTGCTGGATTCTGGACTTAGTCAGCGTGTTGTGGCTGCAAGATTGCATCTAAGCTTATCATCTGTTCATAGAGTCTACAAACGCTATCGGGAGACTGGTTCGTTCACGCGCCGTTCAGGATCTGGCAGGAATCGGGTCACTTCTGAGCGAGATGATCGATTTATTGTAACAACTTCTTTACGAAATCGACGCCTTAACGCTTTTCAACTGCAGCAGCAGCTTCGCGTTGTACGAAGAGTAGCTGTAAGTGACTCTACAATAAGAAGAAGGTTGAAGGAACGCGGATTGGCACCGCATAAGCCAGCGAATGGGCCGAAATTAACTGCAGACCATCGAAGAGCGCGCCTTAACTTTGCACGCGAGCACCTAACTTGGTCATACCTTCAGTGGAGCAAAGTACTGTTTTCTGATGAGTGTAAAATTATGCTGTATGGTAACGACGGAAGGAACAAGGTCTACAGAAGAGATGGAGAACGCTTTGCACAATGCTGCATTGAAGAAAAGGTCAGCTATGGTGGCGGTTCGTGGACGGTTTGGGGAGGAATCAGCGCCGACGGTAAGACAGAACTTGCCTTTGTGTCTGGGCCACGGCTGCCTGCACTAAACTCTCATCGGTACATCGAACAGTGTCTTGAACCTCATGTGATGCCCTATGCACATTTTATTGGCAACGACTTCATATTCATGCACGACAATGCTAGAGCTCACACCGCGGGCGTCGTACGAGATTATCTTACCGAAGTCGGTATCTCCATTATGGTATGGCCAGCAAGAAGCCCGGACATGAATCCCATTGAACATCTATGGGATGAATTAAAGAGACGAATTCGAGCAAGAGATCCAGCCCCAGAAACACTTAGCCAGCTGCAAAATGCAATCCAAGAGGAATGGGATAATATACCACAACATGTGATCGTGACTCTCATCCGATCGATGAAGAACCGTATGGAAGCAGTAATAAGAGCTCGCGGAGGGAATACAAGTTATTAAATAAACGTTTCTTAATTATTTTTTTCATTTACGCGTGTTGTTTTACCCATTTCCTTCATATTCCATACAGGGTAAAAATTACTCATTATACAAAATACGAAATCTATGAAGACTTAATTTGAATTTAGAACAATAACATTAGGATTTAAAAACCTCATACTACTCACTATTAAATGACATTTTACATTTATTCCTAAATATACACATTTTTCTGATAATCCTTATCAAATCATAAACTGCGAGGTGTTTCGATTTTTTTGATGAGAAGTGTATTATGTCATATTTATTAACAATGTAAAACACCGAATTTACAATACAAATGTGTTCACTTTTATATTATCCACTTAACAGCTTCCATCTGTTGTTATCGCTAAAATAGTCGTTTAAATTATACTGGGCTTTTTTGATTTTTTCAGGTGGTTCTATAAAATTGATCATGAACTTCGGAGATATAAAACGGAAATCCATAGAATTATAGCAGAACTGTGCTTCTTTATACATTTGTTACAGTCGCTATAGGTAGTCAGAAGCCAGAAAGCCTGACAATCAGTCGTTCTAAGAATAATACATGTGTTACCCGGTAACTGGGTTGTGGAAGTAATATAGGAAGTCGCTCCATATAAAACATTGGTATTAAGCTAACTAACTACAAGGTAACAAAACACACCTTGCGCGCTAATTGTGGATACCTGATGTTAAGACATTTTTAAACAAATGTAACCATCAATAGTTGTTTTGTTTTCTAATTATTTATTTTGAATTTTATTTTCTTACCATGTAACGTAGGTATATTAGTATTGTTAATAAAAAATGTAAACATACATTATGAAATTTGATCTCAAATAATTATTATTTTCCTTTAATTGACTCCAGTGTTAATTGTTCCCATCGTTTGTTTGCTATTGGACACAGAATGACCTGCTGCAAACCGACTAATCAGGGATGGTTTACAGATTTACGGGTGATAAGTACATGTTTGTTCACAATTTTACGGTTTGACACGGAGCGACTATGAACCATCGAAAATGAATACATAATATTCTAAAAACTGGGTACAGTTCACGAATTGTCATCAGCAAACACAATTCATAGTCTTATGCTGACATATATCTATAGACACATTATGACAGGAATGAAAAATCATTTCCATTACAGCTTTTTTGTTTCGAAACCAATGTAATATTTTTACAGAGACTCAAAACTTGAACTTTAAAGCGAAAACAACGAAAACCTTTAAGGCAGTGTTGACTTCGATAGGTCTTTAGGATAGGAAATAATTAAGTTTGATAAAAAAAGAAAACGAAAACGTGTTTAATTTCTGTAATTGGTATAGTAAGCAAAGACAGATATGACTTTTTTGAATTTTAGATGGTGTATATACACGAAAGCATTGTTTCTGACTAAAAACTTATCAAAATGTCATGCACTGGCCAGTTTTTTGGAAAAAGTTGACTTGTCGAGTTGTATGTTACTTACAGATCTTCAATGCAAAGTGAAGTGAATCGGCTTAACTGATTTCGATGGGACTTTCATTGGAAGATAGCTGTTAGCGTAAGGAATTACTTAAGCTTCGTTAATTTTCAAAAAAATAAATAGAAATCTCTTAAATAATAAGACGTGGGTGGCGCCGTTGGTGTCAGCTAGTTTCTCTAGATATAAATTAATAAAGGCTAATATTTAAGCCTGAATGGGGTCGAGAAGTAAAAACAAGCTAGTCTTGATCATTTCCTGTCAGAAATAATTTATAAATAATAACTTTTTACATGTAAATGTGGTAGTAACAGTATTATCGAAATTAATCGATTTGTTTTATATAACAATCCTTTGAATTGGTTAGGTTTAAAAATTAGGTACTACCTAATACTTACCTCTATAAATAAAATTACTATGCATGAACACGATGTTTATGGTTTTTTCTTTTTTTTTCTTTAAAAAAAAAGAAAAAACCATTTGAATTGAATTGGTTAGGTTTAAAAATTAGGTACTACCTAATACTTACCTCTATAAATAAAATTACTATGCATGAACACGATGTTTATGGTTATTTATTATACATGATTCTTACATGTTTTAAAATTGAAAATTTTGAGTTACTTATTCCTAGCAGTGACTACAGTAGAGGCCCCGCGATACGACGACAGCGAGAGGGGCGCCCCGCAGTGGGCGGAGCTACTTCCCCTGCTTCACCCCCTCAATTTGTTAAAACTGGCCTACTACCCAGCCTTAAGCAGAATCTAATCTTTAATCAATATGTTTAGTTCACAAATAACACAAACGTGCGTTGGTGCAAAGTATATTAATTAAATAACTTAAATACTAAGACACTGACTCCTTGGCAATAAAATTATTCGGTGGGTAAAAGTACCGATCGACTAGCACGAGTGTAATTAACGAACACATTCATTTAAAAAAAAAAATACAGGCTTTTATCTTGCGCCACGTCTGCTATGTAACTAATAATAGTCTGTACCAAATGATTTCACGAAAAATATAAACAAAATCATACCTATTTTGTTCTAATTTTCCCACATCACTACATAGTATAAAACAAAGTCGCTTTCTCTGTCCCTATATCCCTATGTATGCTTAAATCTTTAAAACTACGCAACGAATTCATGAGGAAGGTTTTAGTATATAATTTGTCAAGTTTTTGTATCCATTAGCTAAAATATCGCGGGCGAAGCCGCTGGCGGGAAGCTAGTAGATAAATAAAACGACATTAAATGATGAATGATGATGTTTAGACCATGAAATTGACATAAATGCGCCATCTTACGCCTTTTGTTATTTTCTGTGGCAGAATTAGAACAAAATAGGTAACGACTTTGTTTTCATTTTTTGTAAAATCATTTGTTAAGGCTAGGGTTTTGCCATATAGACGTAAATATTCAATGGTGAAAAAAAACTCGTGTTAGAACACATTCTAGTACAGTAGAAAGACCTCTACCGAGCCAGGTCCACACAATTCTCAAGGCATTTTATCTTGGTGCTTTTTAAAGGCCATATGACGTGGTATTGGTGTATCTTCAAGCCATTATAACTTCGTGTCTCGCAGCAGTACAGCTGCCTCGTACGAGGGTAGGCCGCTGTCGCAGCGCACTCCTGACTGGCATCGGACACACGGCTCCGTCACCACCTCCTGGAAATGCAGGCATCATTATGAAAAGCAAATAATAAGCGACTGTATCTGGCTATAGAATGCTCTGTCTTGAATGACTGACGGATCAAAGCGCAGCCTAAACCGCTTATTGTAGAGCTGTGAGCCTGGGGCCTTACCATGACGTGCCAAAACAAGTTTATTTTCGTTATGAATAAGAGACGGAACTATCCGACATTAGTAGCTGTGTCACGCTCTCAAACTTGAATAGTGATTGTTAAAACACGTGGTGGTACATCCCCTGAAACTTGGACGGCGTGTTTCCTAATGACGTAGGCATCCGATAAGAAAGGATTTTCCGAAATTCTACCCCTAAGGGGTTAAAAAGGGGGGTAAAGTTTGTATGAAATTTTGACATTTTTAAATTGAATTCGTATAGCCCACGCGAGCGAAGACGCTGGCTGAAAGCTAGTCCTAAATAATGGCTTTAAAATATCTTGAATGTTAAAGGCTTCGTCTTTGTTCTGTAACTGACTGACTGAGATATCATGGCTCCCAATACCAAAGTAACAATACTGGAAAAAAATAATACATTATCTTATGAATAAAGTATCTGCTTGTTATGCAAGTCATAAAGTGCATTGAGCCGTGAACCAGTTGTAAACTAAGTAAAGCAAAATCCTTGATCTAAGGCGTGTGTTACAATATGTATGCTAAATACATATTATCTTAACTATACATGTTGATTACAATGTCTATTTTCATTGAAATTCTCTGCAACTGAATGAAAACAATACGCTACGAGTATTATTATATCACCATCTAAAACTGTACGGTCAGTTTCAATGAAGTCTAATTAACAGTGCCAAGACAACTTCTGAACTCGACCAAGTGCATATAGTAGGTCACAGTAACTCAATCCATTCGACCGCTCATAAAGAGAGCAAACAAAAATATTTTCACGGCACAAACTAAGTCCATAGTTTCCAAGTGAACCGGTAGAATATCGTGATTCGTGACCTAAATTGGGTCATGGCCGTCTATGAATAAAGAAACAAACCGAATGAAAACGCCACGTAATATAAGTAGGTGGTGGCTTTTTAGTGACCAACACAAATCCGTTTTCAGAACGGCGTTTGACCTCCAACACCCACTTGAAGTCAGACGTCAGAGTTCGAACACCCTTCAGTAATGTGAACCCCTATTCGAAACGGATTTGTAAATAGAAGAAAAAACTAAAAATAAAACATCGATCGGAACTCACTTTAAAGTTGCTATTTTCAGACCTGTTCCACTGTCTCCATCTATAAATGGAACGCCATTACCGGTTTTGGCGCGCATTCCACCATTTTACATGGATTGATCGAATGCATTCCATTTGAATTTACACGTGGAATGAATTGATAACTTGTACTACATCCGTTTAGTGTCACTACTTCGAATAATCTTGTATATAAATAAAAAATAATGTTTGTACATTCGTGCTCTATGGGTTTCTTAAGCATTAAACCGATTGTGATGAAACTTTCGTGGGTTCTGCTGTGTACTCACACGACGGTCCCTGGTCTAAAACACCATGGCATTGCAACGCATGCCGGGTGCAGCTAGAGTATTATAAAGAATACGTCAACTTAATAGATATCTACTTATTTAGATTATTCAATGAGTTTAAGATTTAGTAATGTCCTCACACTACTAAGTATTCCATGTCCTAAAAAAATCTCTAAGAGAGTTTTTTCTCACACTTTTAATCTGTGGTTATAACTAAAAGTTCGCCACTCTCTAACTCATCGCCCCACCTAGCTACAGGCGCCCTATATTTGGTTCGAGTCCACGATTACTTTGTTATTTAAATAAGTGTTATTATGTGTCACTCACCTGTAGTGTATGACAGTCCTTAACATTTGAAGGTCCTTCGACAACGCTCTCATAGGCAGGCGGTGGTCCTGGCAGCTCCATTTGTTCCTATACAAGAAAAATAGCTTGTTTTAATGTAATACCATAGCAATTCTAGTTTACATTAAGGACACAAACATGGAAATTAATTAGGCACATGTCGAAATGATAATACGGTACAAGGTTTGAAGCCCTAAAACAATAGTGAGCAAATTGGACAGCCGGCGGGCGGCCCAACTTAGAGAGTCGTAAGTTACACATATTGTTGTAGGTGGGGTGTAACATTATTGTTTTGGTAGTAGGTACCGACGCCGTTGCTATGGTAACAAAGACTGTGTGTAATCGTCATCAGAACATCAATTTAAATACATGAAATACTTACTTTATCTACATATAATATAGTACCTACCTACATAATATAATACATTTATTGTGTTCAGTAGAACACAGTAACTAATTAGGGGACGGTACGCTATCGGTGGCCAAAAAGTAACGAATTCACGTAATTTTGATTTAATAGAATACAACAGACTAAAAACGTCGTATTTAAAAAATCTGTTCCCCAGACTAATCTTCCTAATGCAAAGTATTTTTCTTATAAAATATGTATTTTTCTTTTCCAGGTGTTCATACACATGTGAAGACTGTCTTCAAGCCCCATTGACGTTGTATGATATAGATATAATGGTAAGTCTAATTTTAATAAACAATTTACATAAAAAAAGAAAAAGTTTTACGATTTACAGGGGAAATTTTAGAATGGAATGTTACCGATTTCCTGACAAAAATATGGTATTATGGAAATACTTATATGCTGTTTATTAATAATATCATGGAATAAACAACGCACTGTTATGATGCATGATGCATTACAATATTAAGCAAAAATATCCGGCAAACATATCGATTATGACCGAGGTTAAACCAATAATTATATAAGTTTTGATAAGGGGTTTTCCTTTTCCTTAAAAAAAATTAAGTACCTACTCATATATTTTTCCCCTATACAACAGTAACGGACATGATTAAATTTATATGTTATTGAATCTACTCAAGTTACTGCAAAAAGATGTAACGACGATATCTCTGACGTCACGTCGCAGCACGTCGTCACATATCACAGAAAGTTCATGCTAAATATAGCGGTTCACAGAAATAAATTTTACGGTAGAGTAGACATATTGTACACAAATAGATCTCATCGCTTTTAACCATGTATGAACGTGCTAATTTTATAAATGTTGAAAGACTGACTGTCTGTCTGTCTCGCTTTCACTGGAAAATGGCAACGAAAGATAACCTAGGAAATATAGTAGCCTTATTGGCAACTATATTTTGGAGCCATTTGGGGTCGAAACCGTTGCGTCGTTGGGTCCGAATGCTCACTTTTTATTTAAGGAAATATCCAGGCGGCTGATTGACGATTCTCGAGACCCAAAGGCTGGCTACAACTTTGGCCAAAGGAAAAGCATAGCTATCCAACGTGGAAATGCAGCCAACCTTTGGAGTACGCTCCCAGTTTATCACGATGAGGAGGATTTTTTTACGCCCTTTATTAGTTAGTAGTTTTCCATTTTTTGTTTTTTTTTTAAGCATATGTAAGTTATTTTATAAATATGTAAAATATTATTACTGCCATTTTTATCCAGGTGACTAAAATAGTAGGTAAAATAGGATGCGGATGAAACCGCGAGATAAAGGTAGTTCCTAATAAAGGGAACAAAATGATCGACGATGACGCACCATTTAATACAATCGGAATCTGATATAGTAAAGTTATTTGTGTACACATTAATGTTCGGTGGATCGTGAAATATTCCTAATTTTGTGGTCCGACGTTTTCGAGTAATGGAGCGCTCTGCCTGTGACAGTCATTGATGATATGATTAATTTTGTTAATGTATTTTGTGTGTAGCTAGTCTGTTGAAAATTTGTGACGAAATTAATAACTTTGTTAATATTAGTATACGCGCGACCAGATCAGTTTCCCTCGTCGGAGATAAACGTGCAATTTCTATAAAAAAAATCACACACGATATTTTATTGCTCGCTTGTCAATATCGATTTGTATAAACGATACTGGCTGGAACTCAACTCGAGTCGCATGGCACGTCGTAATCGAATGGAGCTCGGTATTCGTTGGAACTAGCTCAAGACTCTCAACAGCATGTAAGCCGTAGGTTCTAATTATTCCCACTACGTTAGTCTGTAGGATTGGAAACTAGCTGTATTTGCAGTTAATTGAGCACACATCTTGATTGCTCCCGTAGTTTGCATTCAACAAAAATCAATGCTGTGTGATTAGTCTTCATTAGTAAGATGCTATGCCAAGGAATAGGTTTAATTGTAAACAAAGAAGAAATTACTTTCGTAAACAAAAGAAAATCGCGGCTAGGTCAATGTGCAATGAATTATTAAAATATAAATCAACTGTTGAGGCACTTAGCAAGTGGTAAGATACAGTCTAGAATTTTATTTCCAATTGAATACAGAACGACATTCTTAAAGTCAATCCTCTAAAAAACACGATGCAAAAAAAATAACATGAAGGGACTAGAAAATCAGATACGATCGCTCATTTTGCTAGTCGAGCATGTAAAACCGCGCTCAGTTCGGCTCGCTAGCCCGAAACCAATTATCGCAAATGCGATTTTTATTTCAAGCCAGTCGACGGCGGCCATTAAATCCGGTGAGAACGAGGCTTTATTCCCGCGGGGTCGCTCTTCAATGCTCGCTATTGTGATTGGGCAAAACAAAATAAGACATATCGATGTAATGTGATATCTGATTGTGAGTGTCAATGGTAGACCGTATCTTTAGTACTAGAATTTCGTATTACGTAAAAAAAACTTCAGATTTTCACTGCCAGAGATGAAATTGCTAAAATTTCTTAGTAAACCCCTCTTGAGAATACCTTGACCAGAAAAATCTGGATCAGCTAGCCAGCTTAGACTACGCATTATATGTCAGTTCTAGTGGTATCGACATACTACGACTAGATGTTATCCTAGAATTCACTTTATGATTTCCTAGCTTAATTTTTAACATAAACTTAGCGCTTTTGTAGTGATGCGCGTTCAAACTAACAGACATGCAAAACGACTGATTGATAGACATACAGATCATTGAGAGACATTTGATTGAGAGACATTCTTCTAATAGTTATATATTCTATAGTCACTTGCAATATTCTTAAATCTCAAAATTCCAAAATGTACAGACATGTAAAATTTCCAATATTATAATATGTATAATAGCTACTAAAGACTATAGAAGTATAATTTAATTACAGAGTTTGTCTGAAAAATGAGAAGGTTTAGTGTTACTATCAACTTTTTAATAGAAAACTGTAGATCATGACAGTACCCATATTCAACATTGGATGGTTCATATTTCATGCACTAGGAAATTATACACGGTGGCTTCACTTATTTTCTATTAAAAACTTGTGCAAAAACAAAATTACAAGTGCACGCCGCACGGCATTTTTAACGGAAAAGTTCGAATAACTTTGCAACTTTTTCGAGTTGCAGCAAAAGGTTTTTTTACGCCGACTGTACATTCATACAGTTCATATTTGTACCTTTAATATTGTGTACCTACATATCAAACATATGAATCGCAATTGACGTACAAATATACAGACAAGTGGAATTACTTGATTATAATCAGTAGCAGATTGTATATTCCTACATCGGAAAGTAAATATAATTATATGGTCAGTCGAATAGAATTGTTCTGACATCAATATTAATAATGAACTTACTATATCGATAAAAAAACGAAGGTATAATTTTCCTCCCTAATCGCTGTATAACAAAAATATAATATGTATGCTCACGCCTACATCGCCCCGTTACTCTAACGGTACAAGCACAGTAAGTGGACATCTACCCAACTTTTCGGAGAAGAAAAAACAGGCGTGGTGTATGAAATATAGCTGTCTCCCCCAATTTCACTCGCGTCCTAAACTGACGGAACTATTTCTCTCACGCGGATAAAAAACCTACAACATTTTAGCATTTATAATATTAATGATGAGGATATCCTGCTTCTATATATTGTGTCAAACCTTTGTGAGAGAAATAAAATATAATTATGAAAAAAAAAAAGATGAAGATATAAATAAAAACACACCATTTCCCATGGGGATAAGCAGACCTACAGTTCACTCCCAATTTCATACTTTTGGAGTAAAACCTCGTTTCCGATATAGTATAGTCTGCTTCTTCAAACAGTAAATCCAAACTTAAATTCAAGAGGAATAGCAAATACCGAAAGTTAAAACGCTTTTGGTGTGACCGTCCAATCGGGCCACTGTTTATTTGCAAACGCTTAAATGGTTGACAGTTTTAACTGCCCTGCACTGAGCTGTGATGCAACTCAGTCATTTCACGTAATGGCTGGGTCACCACGCAGTATGTAAAGATAAAGAAGTCTAGTCTTCTGTAAAAGATTGCTTTTTTGAATAAAGCGTCTTTGAGGTTTTTTAAAGTTCATCCTACTTCTTAATATTATAAAAAAGTATGTACTTATGTATGTGTATTTGTAACACAAAAACAAGTGAATGGCTTTGGATGGTACCTACATAAAATATGTAGTATATCTGTAGTATATATCCTGGATTAATATTCACGATAAATTTTTAAACAGAATAAAATAATAATAATTGGAATTCTGTTGAAAAAAAACATTCTGAAACTTCTGTTATTTTTAGACGCGTGCCGTATAAATTAAGAACTCGCATTTGATCTGCAGACTAATAAATTAATCTGATTTGGCATCTATTGCATAGAGATATTTATAAACTTCGTGTGTTCATCAAAGAAGACGGTATCTATCGTAGTTTCTGGCACAGAGAGAGTCTAATTTTGTCTTTCTCTTTAAAATCTACTAAATCCTAACTGGCATCATAAATGAGAAAGCGAGTTTGTTTGTTACACCTTCATGGTAAAACGGCTGAACCGAATTTGATGAAATTTGGTAAGCAGACAGAGGAGGCTCTGGAGACGGTTATAGGCTACTTTTAATCTCGGTGCGTTAAGTAGTTCCCTCGGGATGCGGGTGAAACCGCGTGAATCAGCAAGTTGTGAAATAGAATTCTTTTTATGAAATTGTTCTCATATCCAGATGTTTCCTTTACTGTAGCAAAAACATAAGGATAATTAACGCCTTACGTGGAAATAGGTAAAATAAAAATGGCATTGTTACGTCATACGTAGGTATGAATTCTAAGAAAGACAGCCGTATTAACAGCGTACGCAGAAATGTTATTTAATTAATTTTCTTTGGAAATACATTCCTTGGAAACACGCTTATATATTCGTATAGTTCTTTCATTCATTTTTTTATGGGCTGTCAAACGTCAACACGATTCTTCTAGATTCTGACAATGGCAAACCGTGACATCAATTATTATTCAACTTTTTTGACCGACTCAATAAGTAGTCTTTTCAAAACAACTAAAATCTAAAATAGATCGGGTAAACAAGTGTGAATATTAAGTTATAAAAAATCATTACTGTCATTCAATATATAATATGTCATAAATAACATTCATAACATCCACAAAAACTTAACAATTAAATAAAACAATAAGTGTAAATAAAAAAAAAATACAGTCGAATTGATAACCTCCTCCTTTTTTTGAAGTCGGTTAAAAAGGAGAAAGTCATCAAAATATTTAACCACCTCGCTGTCAACAGGAACCGTGCCAAAAGACTACATTACCCATAGATAAACAAACAAACACAAACTTAAAACTCGGATTTTTAATTACACGGTAGTAATTTGACGTTTCTGAAACGCCAAATCATAAAGTTCTCATTGAAATAAGGGCTATTTTAGCGTAATCTTGATAAATTTGGATTTATTTCAGAACTATTTATCTGTAAATTTGTTGCGATATTTTTTTGTGAAAATACGAATCAGTCTCGGCAGACCTTGATGAAATAAAATTATTGGAACCTGATTAATAAATTGAATGATTCAATTAAATTATTCAAACATCTATTTGGAGCTGATAAAAACTAATAAAAAGTTGTGGCCTAGTGGTTAAGCCTGCCTCTCGTGTACGAGTATGCGTGTTCGAAACCTGGCATGTGGGGCAGTGGCCGATGAAGAATAAGGCCGGTAATATGTAAAAAAAAATAACCAAAATTTTAGAGCATCCTCCTTTATAATAAGAAAGGTGTTGTTTTGTCTTTTGTTACTCGGAGATCCGTATTTGCTATTCAACGTTGTGAATTCGATTATTCAGACGCGTTATGCGTATATTATTGTAACGATTATGGCGAAGATAACGCCTTTCCATTTCGTGTATCTTGTTCTATGCTTTGTGAATATTGAAATTGGTAATTCTACAAGTATTTTGATATGGCATGTATGCAAAAGGGTTAAGGCTATGGGAGTTACAGACGCTTTGGAACGGGCAAAAAGCTTATTTTTTGACTAACTTTTTTTTTTTTTTTTGTGTATGGCATCTCGCAGGTCAACCTAGAAGGTTGTCGACTGCTTAACCGGGCTTGATTTTTGACTAACGGACTGACTTGTAATTATTGGACAATTCAAAAGTGCCTGTATAGTCTAATTGAAATAAATGTTTTCAATTTTGTTTTTTTTTTTGAGAACTGTTGATACAAATAACCAATAACCTCAAAAAATTAAAAGACGTCAAAATCACACACATTTTACTTTCTTTCTGAAAACCAACTTAATTTTAGTTGTTTTGAAATCTTTAAGTAGTGAGTCAATTGAGTTGAAAAAAACCATACGGGTTCCTTTTTCCATTTTTGGTTGGAACCTTAATAAGTGTCGTCACAGTTTGCGTTTCTCGTACAAAATCTAGGAGAATCTTGTTTTGACAGCTAGTTTATCTAAACGATGTCATTTATACATATACAATCTTCATCATCTGCCTAGCCTTTTCCCAACTATGTTGGGGTCGGCTTCCAGTCTAAACCGGATGCAGCTGAGTACCAGTGTTTTACATAGAGCGACTGCCTGTCTGACCTCCACAACCCAGCTACCGGGTAACACGGTACCCCTTGGTAAGACTGGTGGTCAGACTTTCTGGCTTCTGACTACCCGTAACGACTGTCAAAGATGTACAAATGACAACCGGGACCAACAGCTTAACGTGCTTTCCGAGGCACGGAGGAGTCTCGCTATGACATAGATGGTCACCCATCCACGGACCGACCGCGCCAAGCGCAGCTTAACCTTTGATCGGTCGAACCGTGCGGCAGTTACTTAGCCACGAGTTCTTCATTTATACATATACAATGGATAACAATTTAAACAATAGCAGGTATTCTTTAAAATTCTATTCACTAGTCATCTTAAAGTATTTTTTTTATTAAATAATTTATTTCGACGTTAAAAAAAATACATTATTAAATATTTTAAAAATGTACAGATATTCCTTCTATCACAACATCACATCAAATTTTAATTGAATAGTGCAATCAAACTTTACGCCAGGTGATGCCAACTTGCAATCTGATGTAAATACTTAAACAGATTAACAGTGCCAGGATTGTGAACGTTCTGACTGAGTTATGGGCTTTGTGGGCACAAGTTGAACTCCCAGGGATAACATGCCAGTTACCAACTGAGAGTTATACAGTACCCAAGTTAGTGAAATTAACAATTGCACCAGATTTGATATTGTTTTATGGGATTTTAGTCCTTATTTCATAACTGGTATGGGTTATTTTGGTATATAAGTTTAAATAAAGATATGGTCTGCATTTATCCGGGGTTGGTTAGAAATATCTGACAGTTGACTGTCTAGACTAGTAATATATTATTCGTAAGGTCTTAAAATAGTATGTTTCCGACATTTTGCAGATAAGACAAATGTGTGGTACTATTTTCGTGGTTTCATTGTAAAAATTGTTCACAGTGATGACTTTTCGTACCTGATAGTTTTTTAACACCCTACTTAAACAGTCTCTCGGCTTTAGTAATATAGAGGATTAAATTGTATTCTTCTGTTCACAGCGTCCTAGTTTCCCCAGCTTTTCCGTTATACTGTTAAAAGAAATTTGTTAAGTTTCATTCCCGAACGGCTAGCGTCCACTACGACAGCTGACGTCCCGGGAGAGATGTCAGAGGGGGGCGGGAGGGGGTTATTTACATAATTGCACTCATGGGCATTCCGGTGGCAAGTGGCCGCGAACAAAACTGAGACCACAAGAACAGGCTACTAGAATAGCAAAGATGTTTTAAAATGCAGTTGTTATGCATAATTTTATTGCGATACTAGCCTTTTCCCTCGGTTTCACCCGCGTACCGAAGGAACTACTTAGCGCACCCGAATAAAAAAGTATCCTACGTGTTAATCTAGGTTATAAACTATGTGTGTACCAAATTTCATCCAAATCCGTCCAGTAGTTTTTGCGTGAAAGAGTAACAAACATACATCCACACATTCTTACAAACTTTCGCGTGTATAATATTAGTAGGACTTTTTTAAGCCCTAAATGATTGACGGACGTGTTGTTTTCCTTAAATCACAAATACCTTATGAATTAAAGTAAAGTAAAGTTTTAAAAATAATCACATTTTGAATGAATTTTAAAAAGGCTATAATTATTTGCAAAACACCCGGTTATTTACGTCCTTTCAACCCAAGGCGTAGTCACCGGGCTACGGCGCTACGTGCCCGCTACGAGCTACGAACTTTTCAAGTACAGGGGGATACTATTCAATCCATGAACTCTCGATAAACATTCTATCGCATTTAAATGCTAGAACTTATCAGATTATATAGGATGCTATAAATTAAGGCGATATATTAGCAATAATATAGATATGTGGTATATGAGGGGCTGTTATCACACAACGCACGTAGCTGAGAAAATATCGCTCGCGAAATTTAGGCTTTCTGAAAATATGGGCTTATTGCGTTCGAAAAGTCTAATGTGATTCGGAGATTTAAAGATCTCGTATGAAGTTCAACTGGAAATATATTTTGCTTTATTGTGTAACCTTCACCAACGCTGTTACAATAAAGGTCAAGGTTACCAGTTCCGTAAACATTGCAGCTTTTTGTAACACAGCAAAAAGGTCTACAAAAAGTACCCTAACTCCGTCTGTCTGTAGTACCTACCCTTTCACGGTAAACGGACGAACAAATTTTGATGCAATTTGGTGTGGAGGTAAATTGAAACCTGGCTATAAGTTTAGATGTAGCTGGTAATTTATCTAAACTAATATTATAAAGAGGAAATATTTGTTTGTTTGTTAAACAAAATAACACCTTCTAAAGCAATTATCTCCAAGGTTTGAACAAATCCAAACACTTGATTTTTGCAAACTAAAGTTTTTAATATGTATGTACATCCAGTAAGGGCCCTCGCCCACGGCGACTTTTTGTAGCGATGCTGTAGCGATGCTGTCGCGCGACCGCATCGATACAGTCGCGAAGCGGTCGCTAGCTGTGTGCCCTCGCCCACGGGCTCAGCTTCAGTCGCGATGCTAACGCAATACTGTCGCGCTTCTGTCGCGATGCACACGCGATTCAGTAAGGGAGCATTCAAGTATTACGTTACGCAATTTTTGAAGATTTTAGACCCTCCCTCCCACCCATGTAACGCACGATAACCTTTTTCTGTACCCCCCTCCCTAAACGTTACGTAACATTTAAGTGACCATTGAAGTCACAATTATGTTGAACAAATTATACCTTTGTTATTGTATTAATTGCGTTTGCAATAGTAATAAACAAAATAAGAGATTTTTAAGTTATATGTTTTTATTTAGTCATAAATCAAATAAGTGTAGGTACGTAAAACACAATTCAATTGTAATTACTGCTCCTCTGTCCACGGGTTTGCCAGCCACTCAGACTCTTTCATTACAGGTATTTGGAGAGCAGACGAAGAAGGTTCCGGTATTATTAAAACACTTGCATCAACTTCGTCTTTGAGCCAATCGGCATCCTCAGACAATGCCTCACTATGGCGCACAATGCAGAGCAGCTAATTTGCCCTTCTTCTTCGAGGGATTCCACGTAAAACATAAACGAAAAGGGTTGCCGATTTGGAAGATTCTA